>OX459114.1:18100610-22900610 GCA_949775065.1 Brachyopa scutellaris
GTCTGTTGTATGAAATATGAAAATTGTAGATACACATACATATAAAAATATTATTTTATAAAGCAAATGCAATACTTAAGGCTTTGGAGACTCTGTTCATATCCGAAGTTAACTGTTTTCTATGATATTTAAAGCTAAGAATAAAATTGCAATTAAACGAATGCCAATTTTATTATAAATCCTTTTTGAGAGAAATCTCCTTCGATATAAACCAATTTATAGGGGAAGCCGGGGCATAACGGGCCCCTTAAGGACAACTAAAAAAATGTGTTCTTTATCTCCAAAACAATTTTATTAGAAAGAAAATTAATTAATACATCAATATGGAAAAGAAAAATAAATACAAATGAATAATTCAGTATGATAAATTAATTTATAAAAAGGGTTGAATTTGCCCATCATACCCCGGTGCTGGGGCACAATGAACATATGTATGTAGGTGCGGCATGAACACACAAAGCTATGCTGGGTTACAGCGCAAGCAAATGTGACTGGATTCATCGTCAACATCACCCTCTTCAGCAGAAGAACAATGAGCCCAATTTTTTTACAAGCGGTTGGATCTAAAAAAAAATTAAATAGCAAGCTATAATTTTCACACACGAATTTGACAGTTCTCTATGAAATCCTGCTATCTGAAGAAGCACGTGGAGACGCGGTGTAAGGAGCTGGAGAAGAGTAGTGCAGCGCACTCACGATGAAGCGTCGAGTTAAAAATACGTTGGTACTGATACAATAAGTGCTTCATAATCTATTCTATTCAAAATACATTGTATATTTAAGTGTTTCTATAATCGGGAAAACAATTGTATTTGGTAAACATCAAATGGCGAAGATCATGATCCAAAAATAGCAATGCATCGTTATCTGCTTCGATTTAGAGTATTTAGACCAACGGCACGCGCAGTTCCATGAACGCATTAGAACAGATAAAGTCGGAGCAGAGATCAGAGTGAAGGAGCAAATTGTGTTTTTATAGCAAACTCGTTTTTATTGTAGCCTTCTGAGAGTGCCATGTTGTGTTTGTAATTTACATGTAAGGTTGGTATTAAGAGGGAGAAATTTCAATGTCAGTCGGTGATCGTTTTCGACAATAAATGCAAACTGTACAAGTGTACACCCCACCGCCATTGGCATCAATGTTCTATAATCAACTTTGATACGTTTTAAACGAATTCAAAAAAAAAAAAGGGTGCGAAGACTTCTTTAATCTATATCTTATCTCTCTTATATGTACAGTGCACGCCGCTTAATGTAATCACGGTTAATGTTATCATTCGCATAATAAAGGGTTTTTCAATAAGAGCGCTTCAAAAGTTTTTTTAAATAAAACAAAAACGGTTTTGGATATCAATGAAATTCTTTATTCCTGTGAAAGTACGTTCGATGCCATTATGTATAGAACTCGATTAGAGTTCGATGCCACCACGGGCACGCTTGCAGAAGTCCAGACGCTGAACCCAATTTTCGACGGTTTTCAGTTCAGTTTTTTTTTTGAAACATTTGTGTCTTATCTAACAGTTCGTACTGTGCGTTTGTTTTAACTGTCAAGACGGCCATTTTACGCTTTTCTATTGTTTGTTAAAAGTTGAAACTAATAATTTTGTTTTTACTTCATTCCAGATGAACCGGGAATCCAGGGAGTTAGGTTCCACCTCCATGAAGGTAGAGATATCCAATTAGCTCGCCTTAATAAGAAGGGACGATGGACGTTTAAAAACCGTACTAGTCTCGCTGAGGCCGGAAGAGAAATCAGCTACATGGTTGAAGTCATTTTGGTATCAGGTTACTATGCAAAGAACGGAACAGCGGTATTATGTGATAATTTGACTGTTTGTTGTAAGTTATCCGCCACTACAGTAAATGGAAAGTCCGTATGCAAGGGTGCGGTAATATTTAAGGATAAGTTTAAGGTCCGAAAGTTTGATATGGACGTTTGGTCTCAGGAAGTCCGTTTACCACTTGCCACTGATGATGGTCAATTCGTATCATTCCGTAGACTAATCAAAAACTCGAACCTAAGGAATGGTGTATTGCACATTCGCCCCTCTTTATCATCGAAACTACCCGATTATGATAATACGACATTGGACCTAGGCTCCGAGTAGGTGAGATTCATGAGAATCATGTTCACTCCTGTTCATATTTAATCCTTTTCAGATGTACGGGAATTTTTGACAGATCGCAGGAGTGCATAAGGCGCGCGAAATTTGCCCAAATCATACCACCAGTTGCTTCAGTCAGGATTAATACCAAGTTCTCATTTAGCTTTCGATATGGAAAGGTTAAGATTAGGGCGAAGTTGCCCAAAGGCGATTGGCTATTTCCATGTAAGTTCCTTATTCCATGTCAGAGAATCCTATCCTATCCTACTTCATTTCATATCCTATCCTATCCTATCCTATCCTATCCTATCCTATCCTATCCTATCCTATCCTATCCTTCCTTCCTTCCTATCCTATCCTATCCTATCCTATCCTATCCTATCCTGTCCTATCCTATCCTATCCTATCCTATCCTATCCTTCCTATCCTATCCTATCCTATCCTATCCTATCCTGTCCTATCCTACCCTATCCTATCCTATCCTATCCTATCCTATCCTATCCTATCCTATCCTATCCTATCCTATCCTATCCTATCCTATCCTACTAATATATAAATGTGAAAGTTTGGATGTTTGGATGTTTGGATGTTTGTTGCTCAATAACACCTTCACGGCTTGTGGTTTTCGTACCACCAATTAAACGCACTTTTTTGTTCTAAATAAAATTTTATTACCAAGAAAAGCTTAAATATTAATTGTACATGTTCTGGTATGCGCACGCGTGTAGCTAAAGATTTTGACTTCGACTGACTACTTTTACTTTACTTTACTTTCTTTCTGCTCTCAGGTTCGTTATGTCAGGTCGTCAAAGTCAACGTCGTCGCGAACTTTATGTTTGTATGTTGGGCTATGGAATGTGTGAGGTGCACTCGCGAACTTTTTGTATGTGTTGGTGCGTGATGAATGGATGGATGGATGAATGTGATGAATCGATGAATCGGTTTTACATAAGAAGTTTTGTCGTTATGTGGTTCGCCACAGGCTTAACAGATTTGAATGAAACTTTCGGGAATAGAGAGTCTACTTCCTGGATTAGAGATTAGGCTACTTTTTATACAAAACATACAATTCCTTGATTCCATAATTCGCATTATTCCAATTTCCGCTTTTATTATTTGGTCATTATTTTTGGGTAAACCATTGTCATTGATCGTCAGTCTGTTGGGAGAGGGTTGTTTTTGTAGATGTTATGCTCTACTCTTCGCCACAAATCCATCGCTATCGCTTATTCTTTAATTTTCTTTCTACCCATACGCGCATTGAATGATGGGTAAACCATTGCCATTGATTATCATTCTGTTGGGAGAGGGTTGTTTCGTAATCGTTTTATCTATAGGGAACAACCACTAAGTTCAGATTACAATGTATTGACTTCAGAATTCTTTAGAATCTTAGTTTAAATAATATCGCTTCCTACTACTTCCTTTCTATCATACTACAATCAAACAAAGGAACTGATTTAAAGCACGGGCAACGCCGGCCGGGCAGGCAACAGCTAGTCTTACATATAAACGAACCTTATTTTTAGTGATCTTACTGGAACCGCTGGAAAACTTCTACGGCACGATGGATTACGTATCGGGGCAGATCAGAATTGCATTTAACCGAGGTAATGCAATTTTAGTTGATAAGACTGGTAAAGATATATCCAGCAAATGGCTGTCTGGTGGAGTTGTGCTAACAAGTTCCCAAGAGTTACGTGATACTTTTCTACGCGGGATAAATATGGGAATCGACTTAAGCGACGATTTCCATATCTATACACTTCTTTGGACCGAGGAACACCTTGTCTTTGGCGTTGATGGCAAGGACTACGGGATCATTACAGGAGACTTTTCGCAAGTGCCTTCTCATTCCCGTGGAAGCTATAATAGTTCTAGTAATATGGCACCATTCGACAGAGAGGTTTGCTAAGTCTGAAAAATGCTCGTAGCTTTTCCAAACAGACCTAATTTTCGTTTCAGTTCTTTTTGACACTTGGGGTCTCGGCTGGCGGACATTCTGACTTTCCCGACGGATGTCTAAATGGACCTGAACGCAGACCGAAGCCTTGGAAGAACATGGACCCTAAAGCGGAGTTGAGCTTCTGGAGAGATCGCGCCAATTGGGCTCATTTTTTGGAGAGCTCAGATAGTAGTCTTCAAGTTGATTATGTAAAGGTGTTTGCTTTGTAAAAGATAAAGGTGTACATTTGACTTACATATGTGATAAGAGAATAAATATAGACTATGGCTGGGTTCCCTTAGGCCTACTTGAAATAGTCGATTTGTGTCGTTTATTCATCTCAGTCATACTCAAGAGATTTGAGCATTGCCAGAACTTCCGCCTGGAAAACGATACTATGATCTAGAAGTTTGATGAATTGAGATAGATTTATCGTTTTGGAAAGAATTCTTGCTGCTGTCTCTATTCATACATCCTTTTGATTGACTTATTTTAAGCGCTCTTTCTGCTACCGATTCTTGCATAAAAAGGTCCAGAGGAAGCGAATTTAAGATAGTTTCATGCCTGTCTAAGGCTGGAATCCTAGTACAAGCTCTGTTTCCGGAGGATTTACTGCAAGTTCGTAATGTCTTGCCAAAAAGTTAAGAATAGTCAGAATGTCTACCAGCTGAGACCCCGAGTGTCAAAAAGAACTGTAATGAAAATTACGCCTGTTCGAAAAAGCTACAAGGATTTTTAAGATTCAAGATAAACAAACCTCTCTGTCGAATGGTGCATAGGCGAGATACACTGAACCAAAAAACGTTGTCATATTGCTAATTTTTGTAATCAATGTGATGAAAAAATTTACATTTTTCAACCGACTACTATAGTTATCAATATGACAATTTACGATTTTCATTTTTCGACTTGATAACTTGTTTTTTCATAATGACAATTGCAATTGTCAATGTGATGAAAGCAGTTGTCATATTGAAAATTTCGATTTTCAAAAAAATTGTAAAATAATTGCAAAGATGCGATAATCATATTGTTTCGATCTTTGACTTACTATGCAAAAATTACATTTGGCCCCCCAATACTTTCGTAAAAGAATTCACCAATCGAGCATCTAAAAGACATACCAGCACATCGCAGGTTTTAAATTCAAAAACTCTCTCGATTGTCCCTCTACTACCAAAATGTAAGAGGGCTACGAAGTAAAACTACCGATATTTTTGCCAACTCTCGGGCTTTTCCACATGAAATTTGTGTTTTTACAGAGATTTGGTTAAACGCCAATATTAAACAATGTTAAACGCACGGGATTGGGTGATGGGGTGCTTATTGCAGTTCGTTCTCACCTCAGTTCCAGCTTAATCAGTGTTCCTTTCCCTTTGAACACAGAAAGTATTTGTATTAAAATTTGTATCGAGGACAAAACTGTTTTTATCATTAATTCATACATTCCTCCTAATAGTGATACATCATTATATTCTGAGCTCTCGCTTATCTTAGAACACATTCTTGATTTATCCTGCTCAGAAAATAACATTTTATTGCTCGGAGATTTCAACTTGCCACAAACGATCTGGGTTCCATCGGAGGATGGATCCTATCTTACAGCAGGAGCTTATTAAACTTGACTCCATTACGTCTTTTGACTTACAGCAATTCAGCTGTATTAAAAACTATTTACAATAATCGAACTCTCGATTTGGTCTTTTCCTCTGACCCTGTTAGTACTGTTGTTCAAGAATCTTGTTCAAGTATAACTAACATAGATAGACATCATCCACCCAAGGGTTTTTTTTTTTGACATATTTATGATAAAAGTGACCCTAATGATGGCTCGTATATCTTTGACTTTCGACGGGCTAATTATCAGCAACTGTCCGAAAGAATAAGGTGCTCCAATCTACAAGACATTAATGTTTCACCTAATGTTGAGGATGCAGTAAAATGCTTTTACAGTATCCTAAATAATTGTATAAGAAGTAGTTTACCAACGAAATTATCGAAAAATGCAATCTCGAACCATCCTTGGTACACTAAAGATCTGAAAACTCTACGAAATAAAAGAAATAGAGCATGGAAAATTTATATTAAAAGTCTCAGCCCCAATGACTTTAATATTTACATTGCATTTGTCGATGAATTCAAACTGCTCTCAAGCAGCTAATACAATGACTATATAAGCATAATGGAAACCTCACTTAGGAGTAAACCCGAAACAATTTTGGAGCTTGGTTAATTCCAAGAAAAAGTCTGACGGATATCCAGCAGAGTTTTCTTATAATAACAGCGTTTTAATGATCCTGTTGATATTTGCAACTCTTTCGCGGATAATTTTTGGTAAATCTTTTAACGATGTGCCGCTTAGTATTGATGATGAATACTTTGAGCATCTCAAAGATGTTCCTCAAGTTGGCTTTACCAACATTGCCTTAGACTTGCAGACTATTTCGAAATTCATTTCATATCTAAAAGATGATTACTCTTCAGGTCCTGACGGCGTTCCTCCAATAGTCGTGAAAAAATGCAGTGATGTCCTTGCTCTGCCGTTGAAGTCTCTTTTTGAAAGGCGATAGAAATATTATTACGACATACAGACCGATTTCAAAATTATTTGAGCAAGTTGTGTGTGAAAGCCTTACTTTTCTTTGTCGGGGTGTTATTTGTAAAGAACAACATGCATTCTCCCATAACTGTTCCAATGCCTTAGAAAGTGGTCATGAGGTGGACTGTGACTTCTCCAAAGCTTTCGATCAGCTTTCTCATGATAAAGGGTGATTTTTTAAGAGGTTGAGAACTTTTTTTAAAAAAAAAACACAAAAAATTCGAAAAAATGAATGAAATATTTATTTGAATCGATAGTTTGAACCTTGCAATTTAATGTTTAAAGATAATTTCATGCAAATGTTGACCGCGGCTGCGTCTCAGGTAGCCCATCCGCTGAGTCCAATTTTGGCATACTCTTTCACACATATCGGCCGGTATCTCACGAATGAATGCATGGATGTTGGCTTCCAGTGCGTCAATCGAAGCGGGCTTGTCCCTATAGACATAAGCCTTGACATACCCCCACAAAAAATAATCTAATGGTGTCAAATCGCACGATCTAGGCGGCCAATTGACCGGCCCGAAACGTGAAATTAACTGTTCACCAAACTCGCCTCGCAATTGCGCCATTGTTTCGCGTGCTGTGTGGCATGTGGCACCGTCTTGTTGAAACCACATATCATGCAAGTCAAGAACTTCCATTTCGGGCAAAAAAAAGTTTGTTATTATCGCTCGGTAGCGTTCACCATTGACAGTAACGCTGCGATTCGCATCATCTTTGAAGAAATATGGCCCAATAATGCCGCCGGCCCATAAACCGCACCAAACAGTGGCTTTTTCGGGATGCATTGGTAGCTGTTGCAATGCTTCTGGCTGATCTTCACTCCAAATGCGGCAATTTTGCTTATTTACGTACCCATTCAACCAAAAATGAGCCTCATCGCTGAACACAATTTTTCGATAAAAAAGCGCGATGAACATTTCGAACCGAGCACGAATTTTGATAGTAAAATTCAATAATTTGCAAGCGTTGTTCATTTGTAAGACGATCCATGGTTAAATTGCAAACCAAACTGAAGCTGTTTGACAGTGACACAAGGTACTAAACACACGTCAGCTGCCAAAACCAGTGTTGCCAAAACCAAACCAGCTAATCACCCTTATTATTATCTACAAACTCGAGGCGTTAGGTTTTCCCCTAATATTTATTTCGTGGGTTGGCTCTTACCTCAAGCAGAGGTCATATCAGGTTAAATTTAGAGGTTGTCTTTCAGACTCCTTCTTAGCAGGATCCGGCGTCCCTCAGGGGAGCCACCTAGGTCCACTTTTATTTATTCTTGCTATCAATGATATTCCATCAATCATAAAACATAACAACATCCTTATATTTGCTGACGATATGAAGATCAGTAAAGCAATTACAACCATAAATGATTGTAGACTTCTGCAATCAGGTATTGATAGTTTCAGTACCTGGTGCTCTAAAAATGGTTTAGTCCTTAACCCACTCAAGTGTCATCCATGACTTTCTCTAGGAAACGGGTACCGACTATATTCAACTACTTGATATCGAATCACTCTCTCAGTCGGGTTTATAGTTTTAAGGACCTGGGTGTTTACTTTAGCCCTGAACTTGATTTTAAAGAGCATATAAACCACATTGTGAATAAATCAAATTCAATGCTAGGTTTCGTTAAAAGATGGTGTAAAGAATTAAAAAATCCTTATGTCACCCTCTCACTGTTTAACAGTCTTGTCCATCCTCACCTCGAATATGCTTCGCAACTATGGACACCTTATCAGAAAAATCTCAATACTCGTATTGAAGCCGTCCAGCGACGCTTCATTCGATTCGCAGTGAAAGGTCTTCCCTGGGACGATCCTTTTAACCTCCCCCCATGTTTGCATCGGATAAAACTGTTGCAAATGCAGCCTTTGGCTCAAAGAAGGGTCAATGATATAATTTTTATGCATCAACTGATCTCAGGTCTGATTGATGCACCTGACTTATTATCCTGTTTAGGATTAAACTTTCGTGGGGGATCGCATTACCTGCGTAGTATAGAGTTACTGCATATTCCTAATCATAGAACAAATTACGGGAGGCATGAGCCTATTAACCGCATGAGTAAAATCTATAACTTAAATGTAAACTTTCTTGAATTTAATCTTAACAAGATTACACTAAAAAATGTATTGCGTAATGTAGTTCCTCACACATAAATACTATTATAATAATGTATATTTGTTCTCATTATTTGTTTATTTATTGCTAATGGTTGTGTTGAAATGAAGCGTAGCCTAACCACTAACACCAGCACTAAATGATGAGCCTGTTGATGCATATTTTGCCCTGGCAAATTTCTGCTTGTGGTTGTTGCTTGTATTAAGCACACCACGACACAGATCTGATAGTGTAAAAATAGACAAGCTAAACCCATGGTCGCCTTGCTTCGCCCTCTAAAGGTTTTCTCATGCATATAAATATGCAATATCAGTGGTAGCAATAAAACTTCAAAGTATTTGTCTGAATCCATAAAATTGTGTAGTAAATTTTATTGATTAACTGCATTTGTCGATGTCGTTTCAATGTGTAACTTTCAGCCGCTAAGTGGAGATTTCACAGTTCTTAAAAATCAACATGCTCTAAAATGTTATAAAACGTCATCTACTATAGCTAATAGATTTAAGTGCGGTTCACACAAAATCTGTACGCGTATATGATGTTATATCTTTTCAGCCAACAGTTCGAGACAAACAAGTTATACCTTAAATTAAAAGTTATTTATTAGGCTTAGAAGTAGTATTAAAATTTATCTTAGATTTCTTTGCTGTGCAAAGAATTTTGCGCGTTTTTTCTTCTTCTTCTTCTGAACATCTTTTCTGTTGACTTTTGCTGCAATATGGTTCCATTTAATTAACATTGAACTCAAATTCTTGACAATTCCTGCATTCCTCCTCAATTTAAATTTAACAATTGCCCAATACTTTTCTATTGGTCGAAGCTGCGGGCAGTTTGATGGATTCATGCTTTTGGGTACAACATTAACACTGTTGCTATTGTACCACTCCATGGCAGCTCTGGAGTAATGACAACTAGCTAAGTCAGGCCAAAATGTTACTGCTATATGGTGTTGACGTATGAAAGGCAGACCTCGTTTTGTTAGGCACTCCTTGATGTAAACATCCGATGTCATTGTGGAAGTTGTCACAAAAGCCCTGCTCTTGAGGTCATAACTGCAGATCGCCTGCCAAACTATCGCCTTCTTAGCAAATTTATCGACTTTTATATATTTAAATTTTGAAAGGACATTACCACAATTCGTTGAAACATAAAATTTTTGACCTGGTAGCTGTTTAAGGTCAAATGTAACGTAAGTTTCATCATCCATTACAAAGCATCCTTTGAATTTTGTTAAAAGTTTGTCATAAAGCATCCTAGCCCGTTTTTTCGCCATTCAATTTTGTTTCCTAGACCGGTTGGGGTATTTTTTTTTTGCACGATATGATTTAATAAACCCTGCTTTCAATCGTATACGCCTAGCTGTGCTCTTGCTCGTATTGAACTTTTTTCTTCGATCACTGTCCGATAGCCCGGGATCACGTTTCACAGAACTCATAACCTTTGACACCAGTTTTGAATTTTTACATCCCGTTTTCTTAGATATTTTTTAGCTCTCTCGATACTGAGTGTTTCTTTATAATATCTTAAAACACTGCATACAATTGTTTTCGGTAATTTTAACACCTTTGCGATCTTGCGACCAAGAAGGATTTTCAAGAAGTTTGTTCACAATAACTTTCCGACTGTCAATATCCATTGCGCACAGAACCACTGATACATGTTCAACTAAAACAAAAAATGCTCCAATTGACAGTTCAGCTTTACCGATTGGCTGCAATAATCATCAAATGGCGTACAGATTTTGCGTGAACCGCACTATTGTATTTTATTATGGTAATTTTTTTTTTACAAAGCTTGAGGTTGAGTTGCTTTTTTACTTTCGCTGATAATTCACCGTGTGTACACAGTGTTTGTCCATGCGCCTCATTTATCGTCCTCGCGAAGCGGACGCTGATGGGAAATTGCAGACGCTTTTACTTTTAATTTATGTGATGGAAGCCCTGGAGCAGACAGAGAATCTCAAAAATCGACCAGATAGCTGTTGTTACTTCTTGATCCATAACCCGTTTGATTGAAATATATTCTGCACTGCTGATCATTCCGAGGCGAAAAAATAGCTCGCTTACAAAGCCAAGAATTCTCACGGTTTGTTAGTTGCGATGTATCACCGCAAACGGATGAGATAAGTTCTTCGGTTGAGGCAGGGCCGGTTTTAACAGTTTTGGCGCCTGGCGCAGGAAAAAAAATAAGCGCCCCAAAAGCAACTTAAAACATGTTTGATCTTTTCCACATCTCCCGAAGAGAGAGAGTAATTTACGCGTTGACTTCAACATAAAATTCAACCCTAAATCTTTCTTGATGGTCTAAAATTACCTCATTCCTATCCTCATAGGAAAACTGAACTATTTTTTTTCGGGACCGTTAAGTTGAAATTACTGGAAAAGGAACTTTAATTTCATTTGCTATAAGTCTCGCCTTATCTACAAATTCAAAAAAAAAAAACTTGTCATTAGTTCTTAGTTCGACTAAAAACTTTTTCATTGAACACAAAATTTCAACTGCAAGCTTAAGGCAAAAACTGCTTTGTGTCTTATATTGTGTACCAAATAACGACACAACAAATAAATTTAAATTCGCTTAGCTTACTACCAAGAGATTGTGACATATTTTAGACTCTTTGTTCATAATTTTCTGAAATTTCAACAAGAGCCTATAAACATCTCCCAAGTATAGTTTTAGTGGTTTTATTGCATCTATTCTGCTTAAGGCTGCGGTTATATAGCAAGCGTGTAATACAAGCGCTTGCTCGCGCTTAAAATTAAATGCATTTTATTAGAGTATGGTGGTTGGTAACAAATTTTTACAAGCGCGAGCAAGTGCGAGATAAAATGCTCTGATAATTTAAAACGCGAGCTAAGCGCTTGTATTACACGCTTGCTACATATATAACCGCAGCCTAAGAGTCAAACTACTAAGATGTTTTTTTTTCTAACACGACCATCTGCCTACAGAACTTGAATAGAAAACATAGATACTCTCAACTTTATCGAAGAATGCAACTGCATCAGTAGAGCATTGAACATCATCAAAGCTCTAGGTTCCAAAACCTTAGTTCTCGTTTGCATACCACAATGTTTCCCTCTCATATAAGTACCATTATCATGCCCTTGTCCTCTACAATTCACTAATAGAATATCCAAATCAGCAAGTTCATTCAAAACTAAATCAGTTAAGCCAGACCCAGTTGTTTTTTTCACAACAATCCCAAAAAATATTCTCTAATTTTAAACTTTTTCGTATTTTGGTCCACTATTCTAACTACTAAAGTTAATTGCTCCTTTCTACTTATGTATATCAAGCGTACAATCTACTATAATCGAAGCCAAGGAGAATCAAGGCATTAAATATATTACATACTAATTTTCAATATTTTTAAAAATGTGCTATCTACCATTTAAAGTGCTAATGTTCTGAATTGAATAATTTTTTTTGTTTTCGTAACCGCAGGTTGCAATTTTTTTATGTAGTCTTGTTTTGTTATCAATTAAATGTTAAATGCACAACATATAAGAAGGAAATGATTTTTTATTGGTTGAAAACACGACAATGCAAAAGGGATCCAAAAAAAAAGCAAATGTGCTATCTTTCTGTCGCGATCTGTACATATATAATGTAACAATAAATTTTACTACGTATGAACTGAGTTTGACTCTCTTTCTCTTCAGTCAAATCGAACGTTTTGATATATCGAACAAGGTTGCGAAACCAAATTTGAAGTTCGCATCGTTTTAGGTAGGCGCATTGCCTTGGCGCAAAATTTGAATCCTGCTCCACAACTTCCGACATGTTTGATGATTTGTATGGATTTTGGTAGGCGCAAATGGAGCGGTATGATAAGACTGCTCCACAGCATGTTGGCAGTGAAAATTTCGTTTTTGGCTGAAGGGTCGACTGGATATTTAATATGAAACAACAGAGTCTACTATGGTTGCAGCAGAGACAAATGTTTGCCTCTGGTTGTAGTTGGGTACAGATAAAAATTCTGCTAACTGGTCTGTTATACCAATTAGCAGCTATGGAGAGAAAGAGAATGAAATGTTGTGGGAACGGGAAGGGATAGAAAAAAAACATTATGTGCATATTTATATGGAAATTTTGTGATTTTAATGTGTGTGGACTTTTTAAAGTACAGTGATTGAAATGTGTGTATTGTTATTTGAGAAGTACGGTGAGAAATATTAGTTTGTGAAGAATATAAATACATATTAGCAAACGAGTAGATCTGTTTTTTGGATAGTAATTTTTTTAGTTTTTACGCCTCTTGCTTTCTGGTGCCTGGCGCGGCTGCGCCACTTGCTCCTATGTAAGGTCCGGCCCTGGGTTGAGGACACTGCTTGGCACAAACAATGTGATAAATTTACTTTTCCACTTTCTTCCGGAACCGTTCCTCCACCAATTTTAAGTAACAAATCAGAGAAATGTCGTGCGATTGGATTGACGGTTAAGTATATTTGAGTAACACTGGACCAGAGACTTGACTTTTTCAGACAGGCGTTTACTTCGTCAGCTCTTGTACTTCGTGGCCCTACTGATAACGTTTGCCTAAAGTCTCCGCAAAATAGCACTGCAATGCCGCCCATCGGCCTATCGTTTTGTCTTATATCCTGCTCGGTTCTGTTAAAGTGTTCCTCTGCCTTACGGTGTGCTATAGTGTATTCGTCCCACACAATTAGATACTATGTATTTCGGGGAATGTTGCAAGCTGAACTTTCAGTGGTCTAGTTGTATGGGCATTTTAAATACTGCATGAAAAGTTTTACCACGACCGGACAGTAGCGTAGCTACTATCCCAGACGACGCCACAGCTAAGGGCAATACTATCTTGGCTTCATACGAATGAACAACAAATGCCTCCCAGATGATTTCTCATACACACACTATTGCAACGATACCCACTGAGGCACGACCGCTGGCAGTGGTCTCCACTGAAGGAAAATTGTGGGCGATATTTTGAATATGTAATTGTTTTGAACATTGTTCAGCATTAGGACAACGCAGAAGGATGTTTTACATTTATCTCAAATGAATCAAAGAAAAATTTACTAATTTCACCTATTTTTCTGTTTTTCAATCCGATAAGCCATTATTGAGTTAGGGCTGTATAACTATAATTTTCCTTTCAGATATGCAGTTGTTTGACCATTTTTGAAGAACCATTAGGCTGAGCAAAAAACGACATAGCCTTTGTCCTTCCCGGATACTTAAGAAACATTTCAAAAAAATGTTCATTGAAATCTATTCAGCGGATTTCACGCCATTAGGTAACAACAAAATAAAAGTTTTATAAGATACCTACTCTAAAAAGACTAACTCTTACTTGTACTTGATTATCACTTTTATAATAAATTGAAATTGAAATTGAGATCGGATTAGATTGGAAAGAACAAAACACAACATTATCACTTCGTCTGTATTATTTACAATGCAAAACGGTACTTTTTCATATTTGTCAGTTAGCCCCTGTCGGCGATTTGCTCATTTATAGTTCAGACCATCGCGCATTGAAAAAAAGTGGCAAAAAAATAAATTCTATGTGCAAATAATTGTGCTTTGTCGGTAAGTGCAATCAATTTTAAAATATATTTTAGTGGAAATACTTAACGAAATTATAAATGTATTTTCATTGTTAAAAAACCACTCATTTGATTAGTTTATTTTTTATTTTATTTCTATTTTTTAAACTAAACATTTTATTTTACCTTTTTTAATAAATTTTATTAAAGAATAACTAAAAGAAGCTATTCCACCCGTTTTTTCATCTTTTTCTTCCACGCACACTAATTCATGCGGTAGAGGGTTAATTGCTATTGCTAGTTTAAAATGTGAAGCGCAATAAAACTGTGTTCTGTTCTGTTCAAAATATGTATTTAATTATTTCTATAATTGTTTGGTAGACATTAAATGCCAAAGATCATCATCCAAAAGTTCCAGTGAATCAGTATCTGTTTCGATTAAGACCAAAAATTCCATGAACGCATGCATTAGAACAGATAAAGTTGGAGCCGCGATCAGAGTGGACGAGCTAATTCAGTTTTTAGATGTTATGCTTCACCAAAATAATTACTTCTACTACTTTGGCTTCGGCTACTCACGTTTCTATTGGCAAAATGTTGACATCTACAATGGATTTGTATATTCGGGCCTCCAGCCTGGTGCAATTTACAATTGACTGACACACTTACTTTACATCAAAATCGTTTTTAGTGGATTTTCCTGAGAGTGCCATCTAGTGTTTGTAATTCACATGTAGAGTTGGCATTAAGGGAGAGAAAATCTAATACCAGTCGGTGATTGCACACCGCACACATTACCTGAAAACTGTCATCAACTTTTTGATACGTTTTGATAAATTGAAAAGTTGAAGGCTTTGCTTATATTTTTTCTCCCGCATAGGTATAAAAACAACGAACGTTGAATTCGATGTTAGACAAAGATCGAACGTGTTAACTAAAAACAAACCTAGCATATGATCTTGGCCACAATGCACTTCGGCAACACTGATTCATAGTTCAAAGAGCAATCTTAATGGTATTGGATTTAGCAAAAAAAGGTATTTTTAAACTATAAATAAAAATACATACATATATACAGTCAATCAAAAAAGTCTGCGTACACCACATTCTTTCAACGAAAAACACAAATATCTTTTTTATTTATTCAAATATCTTGATGCAATTTTGCACAAATATTCCTCATTTATTCTTAAAAAATTGCTTAATACCAAAATAAGCGAAGTCATAAGGAAGTGATACAATCGAACCAAATCGACCGTTCATTCAAATAGCAGGACAAAAAAGTCTCCGTACAGCGACAGCTCATCTCAATTTACCATTTATAGCAAATGGCTGTCTGGTGGAGTTGTGCTAACAAGTTCCCAAGAGTTACGTGATACTTTTCTACGCGGGATAAATATGGGAATCGACTTAAGCGACGATTTCCATATCTATACACTTCTTTGGACCGAGGAACACCTTGTCTTTGGCGTTGGTGGCAAGGACTACGGGATCATTACAGGAGACTTTTCGCAAGTGCCTTCTCATTCCCATGGAAGCTATAATAGTTCTAGTAATATGGCACCATTCGAAGGAGAGGTTTGTTTACCTAAAATCTGAAAAACGCTGCACATGCCTAATTTTGGTTTCAGTTCTTTTTGACACTTGGGGTCTCAGCTGGTGGACATTTTGACTTTCCCGAAGGATGTCTAAATGGACCTGAACGCACACCGAAGCCTTGGAAGAACTTGGAGCCTAAAGCGGAGTTGAGTTTCTGGAGAGATCGCGCCAATTGGGCTCATTTTTTGGAGAGCTCAGATAGTAGTCTTCAAGTTGATTATGTTAAGGTGTTTGTTTTGTGAAAGATAAAGGTGTAAATTAGACTTACATATGTGATAAGAGAATAAATATAGACTATGGCTGTTACTTCATCGTTTTTCGTAGAAGGCCGGCCCTTTCATTCGTCCACACAGAAAAATCCACTACATCACAAGCACATGTAATACACAAACTTACGTTTTCCTTTTTTTTTATTTTATATATTTTCACATTTTTGTACCTATATCTATAAAAAATAAAAAAAGTGCGTGAGAATCTTGCGCGTTAGAAGTGAAACTTCTAAGGTTCTATACTCTGGTCCACAAAACTTGTCAGTACAGCGAAGATAGGAAATTTGGCTCTCAGCATTGTTACTGCACAAATCTGTCCCTCTTATAAACACATCATATAAAATGTTTGTATGAACATTTTTTACCGGCAGAAGAAATTGTATATGTGGTGACACACACACAGAAGTAAGCCGCTGGAAAGCACCGCACAACAATTCATGACGTCACAAGTCACACCACTGACTCTGACCGCTAAGCGAACAGTGGAGTGCTAAGAAAAGTCAGTCGTCAACCACCAGCTCCCCCGTGAACTTCTTTTATAAATCTCATTGTGTTAAAACCTAATTTGGTTTGTTAAATAAATGAATTACTTAATATTAAATTAAACATTGATTAGTTCTCTTTGGAATAAGACACTAAATATACATAAACTTCGGTAGAAGATTTTCAGTCGTTTCTTACCGCAGACCTCAGTCCCTTGGAGTATTATTTTGTACTGTCCTTTGTGTGTTGATATATTTACATATATATAAACTCCTCGCCACTTGAATAGAACACCCTGTACTACACTCTCTTTGCAATTGCTCATAACTCGAAAGCGGTATAGAATAGAAGATAGAACATGCATTTAGTTTCATCGTTATCTAACGCACGTGGAGTCATATTTTCCGTTGATTGAACTTTTTTGTTTCGACTAAATGTAAAAAAAAAAAGTAAAATGGGTCGAGGTAAAGCCCTAACCGAGGAGGAAAAAGGACAAATCAGGACTTACAAGGACGTTGGCCTATCAATTGCTAAATTAGCTAAGAAAATCGAGAGGAGCCGACACATTATATCCGTATTTTTAAGTAATGAGTCTAAATATGGAAAAAAACATGAAAGGCCGCACACACAGTGGGCCTGAGGAGACCAGAAATCTCACAAATGGAGAGCTTCAACGCTTGGTAATGATCGAGCAGTTAAAGCTCATACGGATGCATCAGGAGGAAATAAAAAAAAGGATGGAAAATCCCAATCAAAAAAGTGAAAACTCTGCCACTGAAATTTCAAGTTGGAGTGAACTAATATAATATTTATGAGCACAAAAAAATAATTAGTTGTTGTTGTAATAAAATTTTTATTTTCGAACAGATTTTTTTTTATTTTTATTTGTATTTTCCATTATTTTTTTTTTGTCTTATAAATATAATAAATGTGAATATAATATGAATATATATGAATAGAATATAAATAAAAAATATAACAAAGTTTTATGAATTTATGTTACATATTATTTCTGCTAATTCCTGTCTTTTGATCTGCCCCAATCGTCGGATATGAAGTACACCGGCTATTAATTCTTCATCACCATGAACAGAAATCTCATTTTCTTCGCCTTCTGGCAATTGAAAATCATTGTTGTCTTTTAAATGCTTTGCAATATTGTGCAAAACGAAACATGCACAATTATATTTGGAACATTTTCTAAATGAAGACGTATGCAGTTTTGAAGAATTGGAAATCTCCTCTTCACTTGCCCAAGACATCTTTCAATTATTACTCTCTCTTTTGAATGCAATTTGTAATATTACGACTGTAATATTTCTTGTTTACAGCTGCATCATTTCGCATTTAACATAGAAAAGTATTTGCTAGCAAATGTTCAAGTTGCTATTCACCGTCAAGCAAATGCTACAAAAAATAAGTACTAGTGAAATTCATCCGCGTCTAGTAAATACTATGTCTGCTAGTAAATGCTTGGTCTTCAGCATTTACTTCAGTTTTACGCATACGAAAATCAAGCATTTGCTTAGAATTCGTCTAGTAAAAGCATTTACTAGTTTTTATGCATACGACCCAGTGTGCTTACTAATCTCACGACTTTTTGGCAAAAATCAGGGAAAAATTTGGTGTCAATGCAAGTGTAACAAATATGTATGCGTCGTGCTTTTTCGAATGCCAAGCACATAAAAAGACTGAAAATCAAGAAGAAGCCACCTCTTTACTCGGTTCCAAAAGCGGAACGCCTCAATCTTTGTCGCGCACATGTGACTGGCATCACGTGGTCTTCTCAGACGAAAAAAAAATCAATTTTTAGAGGAAAAAAAAGTGTGCTCTGCAATCTTCTTAGACGTAGCACAGGCTTTCGACAGGGTATGGCATGAACGTCTACTCAACAAACTAAAAGTGTACCTGCCAGAACAATACTTCCACCTAATGGGGTCCTATTTAACTTCGCGTTACTTTCGTATAAAACAGGAAAATAGTTATTCTAAGCTAGTACAGATCAAAGCCGGAGTTCCTCAAGGTAGTGTCCTTGGACCTCTGCTATACCTCCTCTACACCAACGATCTACCAACATCATCCTACACCAAGATTGCAATCCTAGCAGTGGGAAACACTACGCTAGACTCGACGCAGAAACTACAATCTGCTACAGATCAAATAGTCAGGTGGACTCAAAGATGGAGAATAGAACTTAATTCGAGCAAATCTGTACACATTGACTTTACAAATAAGTCTACCTCATACTCTCCAATAGTAATATCAGGCACGGTAATACCATATGCTAACTCGGCGAAGTACTTAGGTATGACCCTAGATGCCAAGCTTCGTTGGAAAGAGCATATCAAAATCAAAAGAATAGAATTAGACATTAAATGGCGAAAAATGGAATGGTTTTTAGGTAGGAAGTCAGATTTATCAATTAGTAACAAACTTCTTCTTTATAAACAGGTACTAAAACCAGTCTGGAACTACGGCGCTCAACTCTGGGGATGTGCCAGTCCAACCAATATTGCAGTTATTCAACGCTTCCAGAACAAAGTCCTCAGAAGTATTGTGAATGCTCCATGGTACATCAGAAACAGCGACCTCCATCGGGATCTAAGAATTCCTACCGTTCTCGAAGAGATAAACCTCAGGGCCAAAGTACATGAAAAAAGACTCCAGGAGCATGTTAACGAAGAAGCAACAAGTCTTCTTAACGTATATGGCGTGAGACGGCTGCAACGCACAAGACCGTCGGACCTTGCCAGGCAACGAGATAGTAACAGAGCGACAACAACGAGCGAAATGAGGCGCTCGGAGTGAACTTAACCTCCAACGCTTTGGATGGATTAAATCCCATCTATGCTCCTGTTACTGTCATTAAAAGATTAAATCATTCAATAATTTTAAAATTATAATGTATGTATTTGAAAAATAGTAAATTGTTAGCCATCTACTTGCTCTCCCTTACTAATTTTGAAAAGCAAACTGCTCGTTAGTTATTCAACTAGTCGCAGTGTAAACAAACATTTGTTATTTTATAGCTTATTATGTTTGAAATAAAAAAAAAAAAAAAAAATAAAAATTTGGAAGGCCCGGATGGCTATAGCTATTATTTCCATATTCTTTGCAAAGAAACCCATCATTTGGACCGCCTGCATAGCAGAGTTGGATGTGTGATGGTGTTTGCGGCCATTTCATATTATGGCACCTACAAATTAAAATTTTTGTCAACCACAATGAATGCGTTGTCTTACAGTGATGTATTGAAAGAGGCCTTTCCATACTTTCATAACCTTTTTGGACCACTGCGGTGGATTATGCACATAGAGAGCCAATCTGTGAAGCTATTAAGCTGGCCGCCCTACTCACCGGATTTGAATATCATCGCAAATGTTTGGGGATGGTTAACACGTCAAGTGTATGGATCAGCAATATTCGAGTTTACCTGAACTAACCCAAGCCATCGAATTAGCTTGGAATTTGATTTCGCTAAATTATTGGGCAATTTGTATGCATCCCTTCCAAACCGGATGTGTGAAGTTTTGAAGCAGAAATGTGGCTCAACACTTTATTAAAACAATTTTTTTTTTTATCTAAAATACTCCAATTACCATAAATGTAAGTAAGGTTTGTGTTAAAAGGAATCAGAATTCTCTGAAATGTTTTTTTTTCTTTACAGTGTCCTATTCAACTGTCCATGTAAAAATGTTCATTTTGTTTTTTCTTATTTCGGCCAAGTGCACTGACCTGGTGACCCCGACGTTTAGTACTATCCCAAGGTATCCAGTTGATTTTTTTTGAAATTCTGTAGGTGTATCTTGGACACCTTGGTCTTTAAATTATTTTATTCTCCCGCTTTCCGACACATTTTTCGAGCAGTGTGCGTAATCGATGGGCTCCGCGAAATAAGGCCCCAGGAAACAGACCCCAAAAGTAAAAATGAAATAATGCCCCAAAACCGGTGTGAATTTTCATAATGAAATTATGTCCCATTTTTCAAATGGAAATTAGGCCCCAATGAAATGAAGTAAGCCCCCAAAAATAAATGAACTACTGCCCCAAAATTGGGGTATTACTTACTTACTTACTTAGTTGGCGCTACAGCTCGAGGTGAACCTGGGCCTGCTTCTCGCAACCATTTGTGTGTGCGTGTTGTATGTATGCACGAATGGAAGGGACCTACAGTTTTCTTGCCGACTCCGAACGGCGATTTGAGAAGCTCAATCGTGACAAATGATACTCTTTGATGCTTGTCAGGCATTCGAAAGAGGTGGCACCGTGAAAAAACTCTTTTTTTTAGGTGTTAGACCCGGCCAGGAGTTGAACCCTGGCAGCATTGCGTGGTAGTGCAACGCACTAACCACCACGAGCACGGCGACCAAATTGGAGTATGAGGCCGCAGAAATAATATTGGGGTCTTATTTAAGTGGGGCCTTATTTCATTATGAAATTAAGCCCCACATGAAAAAATGAAATAAAGCCCCTAAAAGTGAAATTTCACCCCAATTTAAAACAATTTTTGTTGTGTTGTTATTGTTTTGCATGCGCATTTTTGGGGCCTTACTTCATTTTTACTTTAGGGTCTTATTTCCTGGGGCCTTATTCCGCGGCCCCTAATTGACCCCCTTAAAGAATAAAGTTGGTTGTCAAAGGTTACAGTTAAAAGAAGTTTATTTTTTAAATTAATTGATCGGAAAATTTGCCCACACTTGACGAGGATCAACAGCTTTTCATCGCGTATAGCTGGGTTATGTAGTATGTACTCGTAAGAGGTGCTGATACCATCTATAGATTCTTTCAACAATGGGGTTTTTTTCAATTAGCATGGAGGGGAAGCTTTAAATTGCTGAACGCTTCAAAATTGTCCATGTCATCCTTGCGCAGCGCGACTATTTAAATCGTAGGGTTATTCATTTTTACAAGCTTTATATTAACTTCACTTTCGTGAGCATGGAATCTGGGAATCGATTTTACACACGTATATAGTTCCGGAGACAATACAATATAGGTTATTCGATGACGTTGTAAATCCAATATGGCGGACGCTTTTTTAACTTCAATTTCTGGGAGGACGGAATCTGGGATTCGATTTTATACCCACTTCCAGATATCCGATTATACTGAAATTTTGCGTATCCGGTGACAACTCAGTATAGTATATTTCATCATCAAATCATTCAAATATAATATGACGGACGCCCAAAGATGGAGGATTACCATTATCTTCACGACCTCCTAAATATGGGTATCAAATGAAAGGATTTGACAAGTAGAATACGATTAGCTGGATTGTTGGATTCTTTTCCCGCTATTAAGCTGTCGAGATTATTGTCTACTGCACGACTTTTAAAGTCATGGTTATCAAGTTACGCGGGCCGTTTGAATATATTCTATCTTGCAGGACATGAGTTCGATGCCATCTTTTACCGCGATTTCGATTTTCCCTAACTAGCTATGTATATCTTTTATTTCCTGGGAATATTTGATGTCACTAAATGCCGGTCTTTATTCTGTAATCACAAAAGTCTAACCGTTTTATTGGAGCATCTTTTACAAAGCAAACACTATAACATAATCAACTTGAAGACTACTATCTGAGCTTTCCAAAAAATGAGCCCAATTAGCACGATCTCTCCAGAAGTTCAACTCCGCTTTAGGGTCCGAATTCTTCCAAGGCTTCGGTGTACGTGCATATCCATTTAGACATCCTTCGGGAAAATCAGAATGTCCACCAGCTGAGACTCCGAGTGTCAAAAAGAACTGAAACGAAAATTATGTATGTTTGGAAAAGCTACGAGCATTTTTCAGACTTAACAAAACCTCTCTGTCGAATGGCGCCATATTACCAGAATTATCAAAGCCTCCATGGGAATGAGAAGGTAATTGCGAAAATTCTCCTGTAATGGACCCGTAGTCCTTGCCATCAACACCAAAGACAAGGTGTTCCTTGGTCCAAAGAAGTGTATAGTTATGGAAATCGTCACTTAAGTCGAGTCCCATATTTATCCCGCGTAGATAAGTATCACGTAACACTTCGGAACTTGTCAGCACAACTCCACCAGATAGCCTTTTTCTGGATATATCTTTACCAGTTTTATCAACTAGGACTGCATTACCACGGTTAAATGCAATTCTGATCTGCCCCGACGCATAACCCTTCATGCCGTAGAAGTTTTCCAACGGTTCCAGCAAAATCACTAAAAGTAAGGTTCGTTTATATATATGTAAGTTACTCTGACATTAAATTGGGAACCTACATGGAAGCAACCAATCGCCTTTGGGCAACTTCGCCCTAATCTCCACCTTTCCATATCGAAAGCTAAATGAGGACTTGGTATTAATCCTTGCTGAAGTGATGGGTGGTACGATTTGGCAAAATTGCACCCGCCTTATGCACTCCCGCGATCTGTCAACATTTCCGGTACACCTGGACAGGGTAAAATGTGAGCACAAGTGAATTTAATTACGTAAATCTCACCTACTGCCAACCTATGTTCAATGTCGTATTATCATAATCGGGTAGTTTTGATGATAAAGTGGGGACAATGTGCAATAAACCATCACTTACATGACTTTGGCTCTGGAATGCCACGAATTGACCATCATCTGAGGCAAGTGGTATACGGAACTCCGGAGTCCAATTGTTCATATTCAACTCCTTGGAGTTGAATGTGTCCTCAAAGATAAGCTCACCATTGCACGCGGACCTTCCACTAACTGTAGTCGCGGATAGCTTACAACAAACAGTCAAATTATCACATAATACTGTAGTTCCGTTCTTTTCATAGTAACCGAATATCGAAACGACGACAACCGTGTAGCTAATTATACTTCCGGCCTTAAAGATGCCAGTACCAGTTTCAAGAATCCAACGTTTAAACGGACTGCGACGAGCTAATATAGAGCCTATACCTAGGTTAAATTCCACGTTGTAAATTCCAAATCCATCTGGAATGAAAAAAAATAATTTATAAAATCGCCGACTTGCAGTAATCAATTAAAAAATCGAACAGTCAGATAAGACATGATCAAACAATCGTTGTTACGACAGAATAATCCAAGCAGAGTAATTCCCATCTGAAGTTCAACTAAATTCAAAGATTCCAGCTACACTACGACTGATGTTAGATTGAGAACTTTCAATTGAACTATATAAACTTTACAAACGTACATGGTATTGAGACCCGAAATCCTTGCGGAGATAGCACCTCCGCCACAACATCGGGGATCTTGTACATATATGTCCAGCCACAAGCGAATAAGGACACCAGAAGGGTTGTGTATAAAATCCTTTCCATAAATATCTAATACGTTAACGTTTAAACTCGATGACACGATCGACTCGACTGAATGCAGATCTTAAGGTTTATGCTTTGTAGCTTTAAATCCAGACAAATTGATCTGTATAAATGTACATCTATGCACATATTTTCTACATACAGTCAATCAAAAAAGTCTCCGTACACCCAATACTTACAGAAAAGGAATCCAATTACTTGCCCTAATTATTATTATATCTTGATAAAATTTGGTACAAATACACTCCATTTATTTATGAATAACAATTTAAATTTATTTATGAGTAATCTATAAATATTATAAAACTGTAGAGGTTTTCTGTTGGTTACCTAATGGCGTGAGAACCGCTGGACAGATTTCGATGAAACTTTTTTTGAAATGCTTCTTAAGTACCCGGGATGATCACAAGCTATGTAATTTTTTGATCAGCTTACTGGGTCTTACATAGTACACTGTATATCGGAGAGGAATATTATCATTATACAGCCCTAACTCAATAATGGCTTATCGGATTGAAAATCAAAAAAATAGGTGAAATTAGTAAATCTGTCGCTGATTCATTTGAGATATAAAACATCCTCCTTCGTTATCCTGAAGCTGAGCAATGTTCAAAACAATTATTCTAAACATCGCCCACAATTTTCCTTCAGCGGAGACCACCGCCAGCAGTCGGGCAGCAGTGGGTATCGTTGCAATAGTGTGTGTGTGAGTATATGTGCGCGCTCTAACATGATCATATGCTTTGTACTTCAATGTGCTACAATCATTATCACCAATTGCGGCTCTCACACTCAACCAATCTTAACAAATGAGGTGTCAAAAGAAAGAGAATTTTCTAGAGCAGTGAATCGCATTTTCAGTAAATGTAAATATTATTAGTATGTAAATATTATTAGTAAATTAAAAAAAAAAAGATCAAAAACAAATATTCTACTCAAAGTGAACTTCTGTTGTTTTAAGAGTTAATTTTGGTTCATATATGTATGGACATATGTATTTGCTATGTGGAAGTCATCTGGGATGTTTGGTTTACAGTGCTATTTTGCCAAGGCTTTAGACCTGCTGATGGTCAAAGTGCAGAATGTATTTCAATCACCCGGGTTGTGGACCAAGAAGTAACAACCAGATATCTGGTCGAATTTTTAAACTCTCGCTTTCGCTGCCATCACATAAATTTAAACTAAAAGTGGGTGTACCTGCTATTCTTCTAAGAAACTTGAGCCCGCCTAAATAATGTAATGGCACCCGACCTAGAGTTACAATTTTGCAACGGTGCGGTGCGGTTTTTGAGAACTATGAAATCTGCAGTTAGGGGCTGAAAGTTACAAATTGAAACGTTTTTGATAAAACACAGTTAATCAACAAAATTTACTAAACACTTTTGTGGACTTAGACAAATACTTTGATGTTTCTACGCTCCCAATGAAATTGCATATTTGTATGCATAAGAAAGCCCTTAGAATGCGAAGCAAGGCGAGCATGGGTTCAACTAGTAAAAGAATAATTTGTGATATAAATATAATTCCCATTAAATTATTATCGGTCTATTAGAGTTTCCGATTTCCTGGTATGTTAGAAAGTTAAAGAACATTTTGTTAACACTTCAGCTTCGAAACATTTTTGGACCCCTAGCAATAGGTCAAGATTTCAAAATCAAAAAACATGGCAGGCGGGCGAAGCAAGGCGAGTACGGGTCAGCTAGTTTATTTATAAAAGTAAAAAATAAAATATAACAAACAATTTAACTTCATTATACAGTTCAAAAAAGTCTACGTACACTTTGGGTTTTATACGTCAAAATTGCATAAACTCTTCTGAATGTGTTCGATCTAATACTTCGTGGGGATGGGGAAGCCTTTGGCCTCGTTGACTGACTGCATGCGTCGTTGCATTGAATTCACTAAGTTGGAGGTAGTAGTAGCGTCATTTTGTTCCCATTCGTCCTTCAACTTTTCTATGAGCGTTTTTTTGCTGGTTATGTTGTGTTTTCGAATTCTTCGCTCCAACTCATCCCAAAGGTGCTCAATGGGGTTCATATCTGGTGATTGTGGAGGGCTATGCAACTGCTTGGGCACTCGGTAAAGTAACCATTCCTTAACAATGTGGGCTGTGTGCTTAGGATCGTTATCCTGCTGAAAAATAAATGACTGATTTAGTCCCAAATTCTCTGCACTCTTATGGAGATTGTTTTTCAGTATATCCAGGTACATAAATCTGTTCATCGTGGACTCCATGCTTTACGGTTGGGGCAAGATTATCTTTCTGTAAAGCTGTATTGGGTTTCCGCCATACTTTTCCTCTTCCGTTAGTTTGAAACACTTGAAATTTACTTTCGTCGCCGAAAATAACAGTATTCCAGAAACTTTGTGGCTTATCTAAATGCTCCTTCGCGAATTTCAGTCTTTTCACATGGTTTTGTTGTGAAATGTACGGCTTTTTCCTAGCTGCGCGACCGTTATTATTATTTTTTCTGAGCACATTTCTTATTGTTTCGTCACACACTTGCAGTGAAAACTCATTTCTAATAGCATTAGCAATATTAGGTGCACTTAATTTTGGATTTTTTTTAATATTTCTCACTATCATTCGTTCCATGACAGCATTGAGAATCTTCGATCGTCCACTTCGCGATTTAGATGATACCGATCCCGAACTTTTAAAATTGTTTACAGCATATCGTACCGTTGAATGGGTTTTCCCAACAATTTCTCCAATTTTTCGCAGAGAGTTTCCCTTTTCGTAGAGTCTAACAATTAATTTTCTGGTGTCAATGGAGATTTCCTTTTTATTTGACTCCATTTTAAAAGAAAACAGTAAAACAGCTAAATTAAAGAAAACACAACTTAAACTCAGCTAAAGCACGAATGAGGTAAAATAAGCAAGCAGATGCTCAGAACAAACGGTAAATTGAGATGAGCTGTCGCTGTACGGAGACTTTTTTGTCCTGCTATTTGAATGAACGGTCGATTTGGTTCGATTGTATCACTTCCTTATGACTTCGCTTATTTTGGTATTAAGCAATTTTTTAAGAATAAATGAGGAATATTTGTGCAAAATTGCATCAAGATATTTAAATAAATAAAAAAAAAAATTTGTGTTTTCCGTTGAAAGAATGTGGTGTACGGAGACTTTTTTGATTGACTGTATATGTATATGTATGTATTTTTATTTATAGTTTAAAAAGACATTTTTTCGCTAAATCCAATACCATTGAGATTGCTCTTTGAACTATGAATCAGTGTTGCCGAAGTGCATTGTGGCCAAGATCATATGCTAGGTTTGTTTTTAGTTAACACATTCGATCTTTGTCTAACATCGAGTTCAACGTTCGTTGTTTTTATACCTAAGCCTGTTCAATGTTCGTTGTTTTTATACCTAAGCCTGTTCAATGTTCGTTGTTTTTATACCTAATAAGCAAAGCCTTCAACTTTTTAATTTATAAAAAAGTATCAAAAAGTTGATGACAGTTTTCAGGTAATGTGTGCGGTGTGCAATCACCGACTGGTATTAGATTTTCTCTCCCTTAATGCCATCTCTTCATGTGAATTACAAACACTAGATGGCACTCTTAAGAAAATCCACTAAAAACGATTTTGATGTAAAGTAACTGTGTCAGTCAATTGTAAATTGCACCAGGCTGGAGGCCCGAATATACAAATCCATTGTAGATGTCAACATTTTGCCAATAGAAACGTGAGTAGCCGAAACCAAAGTAGTAGAAGTAATTATTTTGGTGAAGCATAACATCTAAAAACTGAATTAGCTCGTCCACTCTGATCGCGGCTCCAACTTTATCTGTTCTAATGCATGCGTTCATGGAATTTTTGGTCTTAATCGAAACAGATACTGATTCACTGGAACTTTTGGATGATGATCTTTGGCATTTAATGTCTACCAAACAATTATAGAAATAATTAAAAACATATGTATTTTGAACAGAAGAGAACATAGTTTTATTGCGCGTCACATTTTAAATTAGCAATTAAAATGTTCACACCACGTAAATATAACACTTCTTAACCCACAAACTGCACCAACTATTTCTGGGTAAAATATTTCCGGTTAAACGAGGTTGGACTGTATAAAGAATCATGTACATCATATTTCTCACATTTTTATTTCGTTAAAAATACCCTCATAGCGCATACACTCGAATATAGTCAACATGAAGACCAGCGTTCTCGCTATTCCAAGTCTTGAGCCAGTTTTCCCGGTCATTCCAGAATTTCAAGGCAGCCTTTGGATCGCCATTGTCCCAAGGTTTTTCCAGGCGAAGCTGTCCGTTACGACAGCCATCAGGGAATTCAGAGTGTCCACCAACCGATACCCCAAGTGTCAAGTAGAACTGTTCAAAGAAATGCTGAGTTAACGAGATGAGTAAAGGGACTTAAAACAGGAACAAACCTCTCTGTCAAATGGCGCCATGTAATGACCGTTCTCCCAATGTTTTGCATACGGTTTGGTAGTTCGCAGCCTCCTGGCAAAGCCTCCCTGTATAACCGAATACCTATTATCATCGATCTCAAGAGTAATAGAATCCTTTGTCCACGTTAGAGCGTAGATATGGAAGTCGTTTCCCAAATGCGTCCGTTCAATCGATTCTTTCAACCAAATATCTCGTAAAGTTTCTCCTGCGGCGAGCACAGCTCCACCAGAAATTCTTGTACCAGATATATCAGAACCTTTGACATCTTCAAGAAGTTCATTTCCTCGAATCGATGCGACTCTCATTTGTCCCGATGCATAGCCCAAGAAGCCATAATAGTTTTCAAGAGGTTCCAGAAGGATTACTGTAAGTACAAAAAATATAACAGTTTTCAAAAACTTCTAATTACGTTTTACTCACACGGGAAAAGCCAATCGCCTTTCGGTAGCTTTGCTCTAACCTCAATTCTTCCATATCGAAAGCTGAAAAAGTGCCTGGTCCGGGCTCTAGCCGAGACTACGGGTGGTAAAATCTGCGAAAACATCGCCTCTTTTGAGCACTCCTTGGATGTGTCCACGATACCTGTGCAACTTGAGTCAAATCAAAAATCGAACAGCCCCAAAGCATTTCTATATTTCGATACTCACAATTCACTGAGGTCCAGTTTTCCTTTGAAAATACTTACTGCATCGAAGCCTGGCACATCGGACAATAAACTCGGCACAATATGCAACTGACCCCCTCTAACATAGAAATTTTCCGGCCTGCGTTGGAACGACACGAACTCAGCATCATCTGTATCCAGTGGTATTCGAACTTCCCGACTCCATTTGGTCCAATCTAAAGTTTCGAAATCGTCTTCGAAAACTAATTCACCCCTGCAAACGGCCTTCCCTGAAACTGTAGTCGGTGACCTCTCGCAGCCAGATGGGAGGGTAAGATTAGCTGCAGCTGAACTGCTGTCCTTCGAGTCGGAGATCTCGATAAACGCTCCGAAAACTGTTGTGTCACCTACTTTTTGGATTGTTTCAGTTCCGTAGTTGACAAGAATCCAATAGTTCACCTTGGAACTGTAGTGGACCGTGGCTTTTGTATTCTCCAGTACCCATCTGCCATTTGTCGGCTCTGTCACGATGCCACTAAAGTCTCCTTGCTCATTTGCAGTTATGGGTTTGTTGATGTTTACATTAAAGGTAACTCTTGTAATACCAGGTTGATCTGAAACGAAAACAAACAAAACACCCGTCAAACGTCACCGAAATAATAACAAATCCACATTCTTCAGCTGCTCCTCAATAACCGGAAATTTCGTTACGAAATTGTTTTTTTGATTTTTGGTAAACAAATTAAAAGTCAAAGTTGAACGTACGTGGAACTGCAATTCTAAATCCTACGGGTAAAAGGATTTCTAACTGAATAGCTGGAAATGTCTGCGTGAATACACTGAGGATGCGTTGTAAGATGAGATACAGATACACTGACCGGTGCATCTTTTTGTTTAAGTAAAAGATCTTTAATGAAAGAAAGAAGTACGAGCACACGTCTTGAATGCTTGAACAAGCTAAATCAACTAAGGTAATTATTTTAATTTGATTCAGTTTCAGATTGTACACTATAAACACCTTTTGGAAACCAGTCTACTAATCCAAACCAGTCTATTAATGAATCATATTTTTAGACCATACACTTCTTTTTGTTTCAACAACCTGTTTTTAATTTGACACTTCATCGGAAGTGTTTTGTTTTACTCTCTCTCAGCTCCTAAAGTTAATATTGAAAGTCCTCTGGGATTGGAGATTGCGCGTTTCTATTCCACTAAGGGCCGGTCTGTTCAGCCTCGGCTAACTTTAATCAACGGTTATTCCCGCCGGTAACCGTCGAATGTGTTTGTTCACCAGAATTTTAACCAGAGAATCCATGGTTTGGCTAGTTAACCAGGGAAATCGATAACCGGCCGATTTAAGTCGGTTAACGACATTTAATCAATGATTTTATGGAATTTCGTTTGTTCAGGCTTGATTTTGAATACATATTGTGCGATAACGAATATAACTAACATCTTCTTTATACAGTAAAACCTGCGAATAGTGGAATCTGCGAATAAAGGAATCTTGCGAAACCTGGATAGTGGACATTTTTGGATGCCAATTTTGATTTTCTTCATACAAACTCACTCTTATATAGAGGAAACCTGCGAAATCTGAATACTGGAAAATTTTTCAATGAATTTTGTTTCCTCCCCATACAAATTCACTCTTCAATAGCAGAATCAATATATGAATGCGCCAAATTCAATAACATTTTAACGGCTTCGTTTCCTTTTCCGAGAATTTTGACATTTCAACTGTTTCTTTTCGTGTGTGTCTCATTCAACTAGCGGCTTCATTCAGTAAGTACACATTCTGAACTCCGATATAAAAATTTATCGAAAAATAGTAAAAGAAATTAGGTTGCCGATAGTGGAAAAACTTGCGAATAGTAGAAATCTTGCGGATAGTGGAAAAAAAATATGCACCGAAGCATTCCACTATTCGCAAGTTTTACTGTATATAAAAATGAGCTATTCGTTTGATACCTCAGAACTCATAAACTAACCATCCGATTGAGCTGAAACTTACACTGTATACTTTTTCTGATGTTTGAAGTGTTCGTACATCAAAAAATTTCAAGTTTTCCGCTAGATGGCGCTGGAACTAAAAAAATTTTAAATTCACCGTACGATTAAGTTGAAACTTACGCAATATATTTGTAATGAGGTGAGAAATGTTCGTACATCAAAAGTTTTCAAGTTTTCCGATAGATGGCGCTGATAAACCAAAATTTCAAAACCATCCGATTGAGCTGAAACTTACAGAATATATTTGTTATGAAGTGAGAAATGTTTGTAAATCAAAAGGTTTCCACGTTTTCCGATAGAGCGCCATCTATCGTAAGCTAAAATCTCAAAATTATTACTACAGCAATGCACGGTGAAAATTGATTCAGAATTATATTTACGTGCAATATGTAAATATGTATTCAATTCCAAGCACATTTGCAAATACAATTCGAGCTTCCAGATGACATCGTTCGGTGCACCAAAAGTTACTCTAAAAAAATTTCAGAACATTTTATGACATAAACACTGTTATTTATTTATTTATTTATTCATTCATTCATCGATCGAGTTTCCTCTTACAGATTGCTTAAAACTAATATAACTTAAATTTAATTTATATTCATTATTTCATTTAATTGTAATTTAAATACATTTCTTGTAAGACTTAAGTCTAATTTAACATTAAGTTCATTAAATAATTTCATACATCTTGTGAATGGTTCATTAGTACCGTAGTTATATCTATGAAGAGGAATATAAAACAAATTTCTGGGTCGAATATTTCTTCCTGGAATATATATATTCAAATGATTTAATAAAACGGGGCATTTTATGTGGTAAGACAATGTATCATAAACAAACATAATACAATTCACCAGGCGACGTTTTTCCAGGGTAACCAGACCAATCAAGGCACATCTGGTGAAGTAACTTGGCAATTCTGGCAAATTCCATTTTAGCTGTCGAACCAAAAATCTCGTAAACGATTTTTGAACTTTTTCAATTCGATTTTTTGAAACCGTGTAAAGTGGATCCCATACAACTGAGGCGTATTCTTATTGAGGACGGACAAGTGAAGTATAAATTGCTTTAATTGCATAAGGACTTGAAAATTCTGAACAATTTCTTTTAAGGAACCCTAACATTGAGTTTGCCTTTGCTACAATAAAATCAATATGTAACGAAAAATCTAACTTTTTATCAAATATTACCCCAAGATCTTTCACTTCCAATAGTCTATCCAAAGTGGTGTTTGAGATGCAATATTCAAATAAGGTAGCAGTTTGCGATCTATAAAATGAAAAGATATTACATTTCTTAATATTAAGAAAGAGAAAATTATTTTTACACCAATCTACTATTTTATTAAGATCACTTTGTATTTTAAGACAATCATTCACGCTTTTTACTGTAGAAAACAGTTTAAAATCGTCGGCAAATAACAAACCAGTTGTGTATTGCAACAATAACGGCAATTCGTTTACATAAATTAAAAATAACAAAGGTCCAAGATGGCTTCCTTGAGGAACACCAGATGAAACAAATATTACTTTCGACATGCAGTTTGAAATTTTAACTATTTGTCTTCTGTTTACTAAATAGCTGGAAATCCACTTTAGAAGAGTCGAATGAAATCCAAACTTTTTTAGTTTATGTACAAGCAGTGGTATACAAAGCCTATCAAAAGCTTTTTGAAAGTCTGTAAAAATAACATCCACTTGAAAACCAGATTCTAGAGCATCGGACACATATTTGGTGAACAAAGATAAATTAGTGTTTAACCAAAAGCTCAAGGAGTTTTGGTATTGCAGAAAGTTTAGAGATTGGACGATAATTTTCTATTTTATGCTTCTGTCCTGCTTTAAAAATAGGAGTTACATAAGAAAACTTCCAATCTTCCAGAAAAATACCAGTTGAAAGAGACATATTGAAAATTTTCTGTAGTGGCTCAGCTAACGATATGTTATATTGCTTTATTAAAAAAGAGGGAATCCCATCTGGGCCAGCGATCAAACTTGGTTTGAGTGTTGAGATTCCTTCCATTATATCTACAATAGATAATGATAGGTGTCCTAAATTCGTATTAGAAACTGAAATTAGTTCATCATCAGTGTCAGGAATCACTACATTAGAATAATCCCTGTACACAGCCTCAAAAAACGATGCAAATAAATCGCAAGTAGTATCTAAATTCAAAGATGTTTGATTATTAAATTCCATATTATTAAATACTCCGGAATTTTGTCTTTTAGAATTTACAAAAGCCCAAAAGGTCTTCCGATTACTGGTAATTTGTGCTTGAATATTTATAATACATTGTTTTTGTAAAAATCGATTAAGAAAATCATATTCACGGCGTAGTTGACAGTAACGATTTCTATCTAAATCTGATTTGGTTTTTTTTAAATTTTTTGAAAGCTTTAGTTTTCACATTTTTAAGATTTGTGAGTCTATGGTTATCCCAAGGTAACTTAAAGTTAAGTTTTTTACGAATTTTTGGAATATATTTTGAAAAACCATCAAACAGGTACTTTAAAAATTTGTTATAAATAAGTTCAAAATCTGTTCCAGAAAGAATTAATGACCAGTCTAAGGAAAGAAAATAATCATTTAATTCTACATATTTTCCTTTTGCAAAATTGAATTCATTTATAAATTGAGTAAGATTTGTATTAATATAATATAAACTGCCTTGTGAAAAGCAGTATTTCCTACTAACGGAAAAATTGTCTCACTTACTTCATAAGCAAAGCTATTATACGTAAAAACTAAATCAAGAAATCTTTGCATAGAATTACATACATTGTTTATCTGAATTAGATTTTCTGATAGCAAGGAATCTAAAAATAGTATTTCATGTTCTTTTTTCACATTATACGGAGTCATGCATTTGTCATCTTCTGAGTAACTCCAATGAACATCACATAAATTGTAATCACCCAGAATAAATGGCAGCTGATAATCCAAAAGATTTTCGGTTAAATATTCAATATTATGAGCATGCATTTCATAAATTATTGTAGGACTCTAAGGTGGTATATAGCTAACAACAAAAACAAATTCTTTATGCAAGGCTAAGTCATTACATAAACTTACAATAACGCACAGCTGTTCAACTTTGTCGTCTTTAATAAGAAGTTCAACCAAACGACTTGCAAATTTTGAATGGACAGCAATAAGCACTCCTCCTCCGCGTTGAGTTGAATTTTGATATCGATCAGAACGGAAAACAGTGTAAGAGTCATCAAAAAGTTCAGCTGACTGTATGTGACAATGAAGCCATGTTTCCGTGAGAACAATGACGTCATATTCATGCAATGATGCAGCGAGAAATACTTCTTTTGTTTTCGTTCTTATTCCACCAACATTTTGGTAATAAACAGAGAGCGATGTTGGAGAACGTTTTAATGATGAAAAAGACGAAGAAATTGAAGACGATGAAGAAGAGAGAGATGGAAGATTAAGATGTTGATGTTGACGGTGAGAGATGTCTTGAACACATTGAATATTTGCATTTACTTGTTCGGTTCCGTTATCACTGCGTTCTCCTTTTTTGGAAAAAAACGAAACATTTTTACATGCACATTCTGCGGCCAGTTTTCTCCTTTTAACGCATCATCAAATGCATCCGATGGTATACCAAGACGAAAATTAATATGATTTAATGTTGACATATCAGAATTTCGTTTACACAGCGGGAAACAAGAAAATGTATTCTGAGGAATTCTCAATTTATTTGATGCGTATGAAATTATAGCATCCGTAGTTGTTGTTGGTGAGAAACGTGCTACATGTATCCATTTAAGAGAAGGCACCACCTCTAAAGTTGTTGAAGAGGCATCACTGCCAACTATATACCGATAATTTCTGTTTTTTGGTCTCCCATTGGTGGGGGGCGGGAGAATTTTATTATTTTGCAGAGATGAAACAATATTTTGACTAGAACCCGGGTCAATAACCTCGAAAAACTCAGCATTCCGATGAGCGGTTACATCAGTGGAACTTTTTGCGGCATCACTCAACTCATCTTTACTTTTGTTTTTTTTATGTTTTTTAACAGGTTCACTTTTTGCATTGTTTGTTGTATTGTTTTGCATTTGATCAATATCGCTTGCTAATTTCAAAACTATTTTATTTAAGTCATTTATCTTTGACACTAGGGCAAGAGCAGAATTACTGGAACATGCATTGCACTTCCACGAAAGATTAATGTTCGACTTCACAATTTTAAGTGTATTTTCTGGCACAGAAGTACAAATGTCGTGAAATTTTTGTGAACCTATTCCACCACAAATGACGAAGTTTTTAGTGACGATTTCGTCGCACTTTGCACACTTTTCCGTTATTATAACTTAAGGGAAAATATGAACTTTTAAGAGAGAAAAAAACACGTCTGTCTTACACGAACGATGTCACTATGCTGTTCTATGTTCTCAATGGGTGTAGCGAGGCGCACCGGGTAACCACTAGTAATAAATACAAATTAAACGCATGGAAACGAATGGAATGAGTTATTTTATGGTCTTGTTTATATAAATATAGTGCATTGCATTATTTGCGAATTTGGGATTCGTGGAGTAGTGACGACAGTGACGAAGACTACAATCAATATTTGTTGGTTGAAAGGCGACAGTATAATATGTATGAAAGATTGGACCATTTCAATAAATGGGACAATATTGACTTCTGCAGACGATTAAGATTGCGGAAGCAAACTGTTGCAAATATTTTATACACACTCGAATCTCGAAATTTATAATCAATACAAACATTAGTGTATAATCTCATGAACACCAATGGAAATTAATGGAACACATTTAAATTATTTGTGTTTTTTTTTTTTGTTATTTTGGACAAGAAATTATTTTTATTTGTGGTTAAAAGTTTTTTTTTTTTTTTAAGTAATAATTCCAGTAATTCCAAAATCTGATGAAACGTCCCTTCTTTCCAAGGTCATGGAAACACTGATAAGCCGTCAGCTAATAAAATATCTTGAATTACGAAAACTTCTCAATGACCGGCAATATATCTCACCAAAAAGTGGAACCAATCTCTGGTGAGTGTACAGTGTAAGATTGTTGCACTCGATATTTCAAAAGCATTTGACAGAGTTTGCTTATGCGTGTATATGACTCCGATGAACTACCTTTCGGGCCGTTCAATACCAGTTGCATTTGATGGTTTCAAGTCTGCAATTATAATTCTGGTGTCCCCCAGGGATCAGTTTTGTCTCCGATACTCTTTCTTATTTTCATAATTCACATTCCTTCGCTGATGATAGCCCCCCCAGCTTTACATATTCGTTTCCAGATTCACGTCCCTGCTCTTTGGCCGTGGAAAATACAACAAAACCTTAGCCTGGATAGTTATCCAGTCTATGTTGCTGTTGTATTTTAGTTTGAAAGCTTTTTTTAAGACTACATAGTACATATACAGATTTGATAAAAAAAAAAACACGCCTATTGTCACAAGAGCTATTGGATAGGTTCGGTGCGTAATTATACTTTCTTAAAAAATAAGTATTCTGACACCTATGTAGGATCCCAATGCAACTTTTGAGAAATATTAAATTTAAAAACAAAAAACATTTTTTTTTGCCATACTAAATGACACACCCTACTGGATATATCATATAATGTATCACTAACCATCCCACTTAATTTAGAAGGTTTATTTTTTTAAAAAAGAAGGACGAAAGGAGGATCATTAAACAAAAAAAAAATGTATTTTATTATAATATATTTTCATAAATTGAATGCAAAATTAATTGTTATCCATTTATTCCAAGCCAGAGGCCCAATTTCTCAAGCGTGAGTTCTGTGTACACATGAACAAAAATGTGTGCACTCCCTTGTATCGATTTCGCAAGCGTGAGAGTGAGTTTTTTTTTACAAATTTCGTGTACACAGGTGAAGAATTTATTCATTTTGTTTTCGGTTGAGAGAACGGAAAGTACCTACCTTACCTACTGTAATTTTTTTTCCGCAAAATTCGCAATGAAAACTTAAAAAACAAATGTCAAACTAATTTCACTTCAGTCTCTCACAAACGAAATTACTCACTCAAACTCAAAGCGTGTTAGGGAATCGCGTGAATTCGAGTTGGTGTACACAGGCCGTGAATGTGAGTTTTGAAAATGTGTACATAGGCCCCAGGATTCGAATACCAAAGGTGTTTTAGAGTAAAAGGAGGATTTAAACCAGGGGTGGCCAACCTTTTCAGCAGGTGGGCCAAATTTCAGGAAAAAAATTTTCTGTACCAAGTTTATTTTTTGTTAATTAAAGTAACCAAGCAAGCGTGCTACATGTTCGAGCACATCGTCGTTTCCCAGTAGATGGGATAGTAGTCAAACGTTTTCCTGGTTTAATGTACTAATAGCCCAGTCGAATTAGATCAAAAGAGGGGCTGATTCGGAAAAAAATTTTCAATTTTTCCCTAGGAGAGATATTTTTCGATTTAGACCCAAAAAGAGGTGGGGGTGAATTTTTGTTTATTGAAAAACTCGTTTATTTTCAATTTTACACGAAAAATGGTTATCAATCAGCAATCAGCATTTTCGTGTAAAATTGAAAATAAATGAGTTATTCAATAAATAAAAATTCACCCTCAACTGATAAAACAAATGAGAATCAAATAATTTAAAAATATTTAAAATTGAGACAGAGCAGAACTAAATGCATCAAAATTGATCTCGACTGATGTTGTCGCTATACGCAAACACTTTTCCAAACGAACATCAGTAATTCGTGTTCTCACTTGTGATTTGATGTACTTCATGCATTTAAAAATCTGTTCACACGCATAAGTGTTTCCAAATAGCGAAAAAGAGCATGTTTGTAAAACGCAGGAAATTTTTTTTATAGAACTCTTCCAAACTCTTCCAAAATATGTTTTTTAAACGTCGGCCGATCACAAAATCCCTCCAGACGTAGTTGCGATAATAGCACAAAACTAAAAAATAACACGGAACTTCGGCAAGCTGGACTGAAAGTAGTTATGAGTATGAGCCCGATAGCGTTGCGAGCTTTCCGAAGATACCGATTTCATGCACACCTAGCGTCGGACAAAAAACTAAGTAACCTTTAGTGTCAAATAGCGGGATATTTGTATTAGTTGAAATCGATTAATTTTCCAAAAATGCAGGATATTTTAAAATAGCTCAAGTCAATTTATTTTTCCAAGAATACGAGATATTTCAAAATTTCTGTTAGCTATAATTTAAAAATATATGATACAGATGACTCATGATGTAATGTTCTTTTGGTGATATGTGCAATGAAGTTAACATTTAGATTCATTTAACTTGGCTCCGCGGGCATGCGGCCCGCGGGCCTCGGCTTGGCCACCCATGATTTAAACTAAAAAAGGGGGTTGGGAGGATTTTGGAAATTTGGGCTAAAAAAGGGAGGATTATCCTACCCAAAGGAGGACAGATGCGATGGTTATGTATCACCATTGTTGCTTGCCTATGGAAACTTTGTTTTTGTTGAGTTGAATTCGCTACATCCTCTCATCTGTTTTTGTTTACTTACCAGGTAACATAAAAGGAAATATACAATAGGGCAGCTTTTATTGTAAAGGCCTAGGAACCGAAAAATCAAAATCCACCAACCAATTTTCTTTTTTGGCGACACGTGGTTCCACCAGAACATGCCACCAAACACAAACAAATTTGGCTCTTTTGCAGGAAAAGTTTCTCGGGCGTTTAATTTCGATATTTGGGGACATCTATTGGTAACAAAGATTCTGTGATCTGACCTCTTTGGATATATTTCTGTGGGGCTGTCGACACGATTTGTGAATATCAGTGATACTTGGCTAGAGTTGGAGTCGCTTGCAAAAAGAAATTAATAAAAATACGAGTACGTCCATTATGTTTTTTTTTTTTTATATTACAAGATTCATTTTTATTCATCATTTTTTTTTCTTGTATATAATATATAATAATTTTTTGTAAATTTTTGTTGTTTACTTTTTTATGCTTTTTATTTCATTATTTTCATTTTGTTTTTTTTTTTTTGTTTTTGCAAATTTAAGAATTAATTTCTGAATGGTTTGTGTGTAATTTTATTTCTTAAATCTAAACCGAGGGGAAGATATTTTGTTTGTTGCTGTTAAATGGGAATGTGGGAATGTTTAAATTTATATCGTCTTGGAGTTAAAGTTGTTATTTTCCATAGAGTGGATGGGTGGGGAGGGGAACAATTATTACAACAATAAAATTTTGAATTTTCCTTTCTTTAAATTGTGTAATTTATTATTTTGTTTTTTTTTTGTATTTTCTTATCATGACTTAGTGTTTACTTATACATAATGTTTATAAATGAATGTGAATTTTGTTTTTCTTTTCTTTCCTTTAAAATGTAATCCTAAATTGTTTTTTGTTTTTTTTTGGTTTGGTTTCTTTTAAATACTTTTTTGTTTAGTTTTTTTTTAGAAATTGTAGTTCATGATATTTTTTTTGTTTTTAATTAATTTTTTTTTTTTTGTTTATATGATTTGCTCCAAAAATGTCAATTTTATTTTATTTGTTTAGAATTGAAATTTTTCTGTGTAGTAGATATTATGTTGTTGTTGTTGTTTCTTTTCGACCATGACCTCTTTATTTGAGAATGTTTTTCAATTTTTGTTTAAAACAATTTAGATAAATGTTTATGAATTTTTTTTTTAATTTGTATTTGTTGTGTTGAATTTTGTTGTTGACTTAGAGTTATTTAATTTATTTTTTTGTTTTTGGTTTTTGGCTTACACAATATTACGCATTAAAAATTAAAAATATTAGGGTGATTAAATTTATTTTCCAGTTTTTTTTTTATTCTTATTCTTAGATTTAAATTTTAGTAGAAAGAAATATGACAAAGGGAAAGCTTTTTGGAATATTCTCGAAATGCTACAGATTGATGTGAGGTTTGATTTTGTAGCTGATTTTCGGGGAGGGGTTTTCTGTCATTTGTGACAGCGACAATAATACTAGGTCTATTTGGTGTGTGTTTTTCGCGTAAGTGATTGATATCTGTCAAATACTAGAATCCTCTCAATGAGAGATATATCCTCTCCCAGAGAAAAAAACTTGAACAAAAAACACCAAACGCTTTTGAAACAAAACCTGTCGATTTGTTTTTGTTTTCCACTACAATGAAGATTATGACATTTCTCAAACTGTCAGATGGCTTGGTTTGACAGAGTTCAACAGTCCACCCAGAGAAAAAAGTCTTGCAGATACTTGCAGATAATTAATCGCAAAGAGAGAGCCAAATGAGAGTAAAAAAAAATTGAGAGCCATGAAACTGTCATGATTCTATGATAGTTAACATAGTATTGCAAAAACGATCGACACACCAAACAGACCTATTGTTGTATGCAGTACTGAACCGGTTGGGGATAGCGCCATCTAGAAGAAAATCGACGTATTGGTATCCATAAAGGTTTGTGTATCTGCTGTAGTTATGCAAGTTCCATAGTAGGGAACTCATTCTAAGATCCACTTAAGCATACTAATCACCTTAAAGCAAATTGGCTGCGAAAAAAATGATGACTCCGTAGTTAAGGCTCCACTGATACCTTGGCAAAGCTCCTACCATTCCAGCTTAATTAACTGCAAGAGACATAAGAACAGGTTGTATATTCGAAATTCTGCGTAGACTGATATGGCACGGCGATCTTTTGGGAGAGAATATGAACAACAAAATTGTTATACTCACGGACATTAGCAAAGCCTTCGATGCTTCAGATCAGCGCGTAGCTCATCAGAGTCTAGCGTTAAGATCAAACTAAAAATCTACTCACAACTAACGACGCACCCACTTGGAAGTACTGAGTCGGAAAAGATAAGTCATAACGATCCTCAAGGATGCAGACTCAGTCGTCTGCTTTTTTAAAATCAAATTTGAATGGCTTCAAGGATTAAACAAAAAGCTGATTACCTTAGCAGGCAAAGATTGAAAAGATTCTCGAAAATCGCTCGAAAAAAAACTCCATAAATACAAAACCCAAACATCAACTTGCAAACAGACAACATCCCTGAAGCCCCCCCTACTTGCATATATGTATTTGACATTTGCTTTGCCATTGAAAGATGATAAAATGTTTAACCAACGTTTGTTTTGTTTTTTTTTTTTGTGTTTTATATATCTTCACTGACAGGTGACAGCTGTCACCCGTCCCTATCTATGGGTGTTTGGTTTTGAATTGTAAAAATAAACACTTGTTAATAATAATTATTTCAAAGAAAAAAACATAATAGAAATATAACTAACAAAATTCATTCTCTATTTGGTATTTTGATTACATTTGTTTTAAAAATTATATTTATATTTATTGTTCTATTGGTTTTGGTTTTCTTCTTCTATTTCGATAAAATCATTTTCGTATTTGTTATCATTTGTCGCTTTAGTTCCTTTCTTTGCTTTATTTTGCTTTTTTGCTTTTTGTTGTTGTTGTTGTTATTGTTCATTAGAAAAGTGAGATTTTAAAATATTTAATAATTATATTCTTTGTTTTGTTGATATTACACTATTGTTTTATTGACTATTGTTTTTTTTTATTTTAAATATATAATTGTACTATTTTCTTGTTGTTGTTTATTTAAATAAAACATTTTACTGAGAGTTGTACAGAGAAATAAAATAAATTAGAAAAATAAAAGATAAACAAAAACAACGTTGATTGCACTTCTTAGAAAAATAAATTTCTATTTTTTTTTTTTTGTAAAATTGGTTGTAAATATTAAAAATTCTCACTTTTTATTATTTAATTTCGGTTTTCTTACATATTCACATTTATAGTTACATACATTTAGCCAAAGAGGTTCCAGAAGAAGAAATTTTGTTGAGGAAATAATTCTATTGTTATGTGACTGAGTGAGATATGTGTAAATAAAAGCTTTGTTTTATATTTTCATAATAAATCATTAATTAAATATTTAAATTTAAATTAAACATTATTTTGGTTTTCTTATTTTCCTTGTAGTTGGTGTCATCTATTGCAATAAACGTACATAGATATACATCTCGCTTATATAAAGATATATAATTTAATAATATATTATATACACAATATAAATATTTACTTTTGTTATTTTTCATTTATTTTTTATGGTTTGCATTAAAAATAATTCAACAGTTTATTAAAAATTAATTTTCTTTGTTTTTATTCTCTGCTATTGTTTTTGTTTTTTGTTTTCATTCAATCGGTTTTTATTTATTACATGTTTGGTTTTTTATTTTGGTTTATTTTTGTATATAAATAAATTCATTACTATTGATTTGATCTATGTGTTTTTTACAGTTTTTCTTTATAAAAAAAATTGCTGCTTTATTTTATTTTAATAATTATTAACATTTGCTGTAACTTATAGAGAAATAATAAAACAGGTTTTCATTTATTCAGTTTCTATTTTATTGTTGTATAAAAAAGGTTTTTTTTTTATTTATATTTTTAGTATATTTGATTTGGTTTAGTTTTTTCATATTTTTTGTGTAAATCGTTGAATTTACGGTTTTTTGCTATTTTTTTTGTGGTTTGTTTTTTTATATATATTTTTTTGTTTGGTAATCTGTTGCTTGTAAAAAAGAAACTGGTAAAGATATTGAATAAAAAACAATAATTAAAGTTATAGTTCTATGGCACATTGTTGCAAGAGTTGAATGCGAAACGATTTTGCAAGTTGATTTGAAAAGTTGCTCTATTTTGATTGATGGTTTATAGTTTAAGCAAAAGTTTAAATGGGGAAATAAATAAAAATAGAATATAATAATATCACATTTTAAACTAAGACTAGTTGAAGAAAATTAGAAAGAATTTAAATAAAATTATATATTATTGAATTGTTAATTTTTACGAAACATATTTGGTAGAAGAACATGCATGAGCTAAACTGTTGGCAATACGAGTAGAACTATAGGAAGGTGCAGGAAAACTATTGACGCTGGCCGGCTGAGAGGTTTTGATTTGGAATTTACATAGTACTTCCGATCGGAAGACCCTACCAGTTGGGTAATCTAAATGTTAATTTACTCAGCTCAAATTTTTATTGCAGAACACTTGTTCCATGGAAGGAGCGATAAAATATTGTGCAGCAAGACTCCTTTATGATTCTGTCTCCAACAAGATTGAACGCAGGCTTTGGGTTCTGCTCGATAGGTGGAGACTAGTTTTAGACTCAGCGAAACAAACATTGAATACACAACCTTGTTCAAGATATTAGCCTTAGAAGTTATAGCTAAATCGACGCTTTAACCCCTGTGGTACTTTAACTGCATCAAAACAAAATGAAAAAACTGCAAACACTCACTGGTTAGCCCGATAAAGATCGTCAGTTATTTGCTGATTAACAGTATATGACTGTCAGAATCTGTCACTTTTAATATTTCTATCTTTTAAAGTTCACACTTGTTTCAAGTAGAGATCTCGATCGGTGGACCAACGGTGGAAAGCGGACAAAGGGTTTAAAAAACCAATAAAACAAGACACACTTTTCAAAAGAAGTCTAACTTTTTTGCTGATCAGCTTGAGGAATCATTCTAAACATTTCCTAGGCCAACTATAACAGAAAATTAATGAATTATTAAAAAGCCCTGTTTTAGAAAATAATCTAATCATTAACCCTTTCAGTATTTTGATACCATATGGTAACATGGTTTCTTGTAACTCCCAAATCCCAATCTTTCTCTATGAAAAACATTTTTTTGTTTCAATTTCTTCCTAACTTCGTGCTGTATATATTCAAGCAGTTGATGCAAACAAAATTCGATCCTAAAAGCTCTCAGTGCGCATTGAGCACTCGTGCAGGAAAATCCTCCAAACTAATATCGATTTTTTTTTACAGTAGACCATTTTTATTATTTATTTTTTATTTAGATAATCGTCGAATTAATTAACATTTTTGTTTTGTTTCAAGGTATCTGTACCAGGTAGGCAGATCGAGAACAACTCAGAAAATGGCATCATCGGTCGGTACATCCATCTCTTAAACAGAGGAAGGTACCGGTGCAGTCGCCTTCTCGAAAGAACTTTGCATACACCAGTCTTACCGACAAGCCAACTATTGCCGCGTCTTCCATTCAGAGATACATATATGCTTCATGAGTGTTACATTCACAATAATCAAAACCTTTACCAATTGAGTTACACAATACCGAACATTTTATTGATTGATCATTTTATCAATTGTCAATTGAATGATAATTGACACTCGCAATAGGGGTGTACCTGATAGACAGATCTTACCGGCTTTCAATACAGCTAGAAATCTAGTAGACCACAGGACCACTCATTGAGCCGAGGATCGATGTCGCAACGCTAGCGATTGTGCCATGAGTCGCAACCTGTGGCTCGCAGTCGCTGAGAATAAAACAATATCCCTACTTTCTATCAAATCCATATACTCATCGGTGCTATAACCGGACACTGTACATAATAGGAAACATGGCCAGAAGATACGACATTCTTACAAATGACTTCTGTAGAAGCTACATGGATAAGGACGAAAAAGAATCTATGCCACTGTCCGGGTCTTCAAAAACGGTGCTTATATGGTATGCTTGTGTGGGGGATTACAGTTCTTGGACTAACTGGATGACCTGGCCGCTTGCAGACATAAAAAGATTCATTAGAAGATCAAAATGGTTTTGTCAAAATGCATGTTTCAACGTGCATAGCTAGTATATTCACAATGGACCTTTACGGCCTCTGGGTGATATCTGATATTGCATTTACTGCAAACGACCCTCCTAACCGAATCCAACCTACGCCCACAATCATGACCATGTAGATTTCCTTTTAGCACGTGTTCACATTAACCATGAAATGAATTTCAAAATATTTAGGAACACTTGAAAAAGTATTTACAATTCAATATTATTTTTTTTTTTAAAAGTATTTCAAAGTTATAAGAAAATTTAATAAAAAATAAAAATGTTCACTCTTCTCGTTACGGTGATTTTCATTTTAGAATATTTATCCTATTGCAAATAATATATTTTGTAATTATTAATTAATTATTATCTATTGTTAATTAATATATTTCTATTTCCTTTGTTCTATATATATGCAATAACTATTTATATTGAAAATTAGTACGAAAAAAAACATTACACAAAAACCAAACTAAAAACAATAAAAAAAATTTGTTATTTTTCCTATTTCACTTGTCTATTGTTTTTTTTTCTATTGTTGTTTACTATTTTATTTGTTTTTTTTTTTTGTTTTGATTTTTGATTGTTGATTGTGTATGGTGGTGGTGAAAAATTAAATATTTTCATTTGCTATTTTCTTTGTTTATTGTTTTCGGTTCGATTTGTTACGGCTATTTCAATATATATGGTTTTGTTTGTTGCTTATTAAATAAATTTGTATATATAAAATAATTGCTTTATTATGTACACATAATAGATATTCATTTGTTTGCATTTTGTTTTTGTATTAATTATTACGAGGTAGCACAGATACTTGCTTATTTATTAGCTATTTATCTTTGTTTGTTTATTTTTTTTTCTTTTTTGTTATAGTAGAAGAGTTTTTGTTCTTTTAAAATGTTTTGTAAAAGAAAAAAAAATGTTATTTTTTTTTATAACAAGGAACTATTTAAATAACGATAAGCAAATGATAAAAAAAAAATAGTTTGCGTTTATTTAAACAAATAGAAAACAACTTTTCATTTCAACTAGAAAATGTCGATTCAACGTCTTTTTTTATGGTTTGTTTCATTGAGGCTATTGTTAACAAAAATAATATATTTCGTTTCGGTATAATATATATTTGTTTATACATTTTGAATTTGTTGCTATTTTATTTATTTTGTTTTTGTGGAGCTTGCTTTTATTATTTTGTGTGTGTGTGTGTTCTTCTGTTTAACTGCAGGTTTGGTTTATGTTTTTTTTTAAATTACAATATACATTCATATACATATGTTGATATATATTTTAAAAAATATTATTATTATACACATTTTTTTTTATTTACTCGAATGCTGATGTTTAAAATAAATAACTATTGCAATTAAATCGATTAATAATAGATTTGATTTAGAAAAAGAAAATAACAAAATAATGGTTTTTTTAATTTTGTTTATTTCTGTTTTATTTAGTTGTAGGTAAGTCTTATAAACTATTATCACTATTGCAGATGCGGCTGTTTGTAGGCATTTATTTTTTATGTGTGTATTGTTAGTGTGGATATTTTTGAAATTTTGTTGCATTATTTGGGATGATAAAATATTTGGTGGGGTGACGGAAAGTATGTATAAAAATTATTTAGGAAGAAATGTGTCCTTAAATCAGAGGTCAGTGCAAAACAAGAGGCAGACATTTTAAGTCTTTAATATACACCGTTGCTGGGCTTTAAGTGGTAAGACCTTCAACAGCTCTCCATTAAAATAGGAAAGATAGATTTAATAATCTTCTTTAGGAAGAGGACCAAACTCGAATTTCGGCCTATAACCCTTTTTCGATTGGGAAAAACAATCACTAAAGGGGTAAATTGGACTAACTTGGAATGATCGTGTTGAAGAAAATATCAAGAAAACCAAAACGTGTATATGTTAACAAAGGGGTGAACTTTCCCAGAGGTCAGCATTTTTGTTTTTTTTTTTTAATGAGTGATCCTGCCCCAAGGCTGATACTGCGACGTAAAAGATATATTGTATCGTAGGACGCAAACTATCTTTCTGATAAAGGCTAGTAAGTCCTTGGTTGACGCATTTTTTTAAATCATAAGGTCTAAAGAATTCTTTGTGTAGGGTATGCCGTCTGACCCCAAAAAGTGCTCTGCCGACTCGACCTTCTCTAAACAGAGTCTACAATCGGTCTCGCTAGACATGCCTAACTTGTTAAGGTGGTATCGCAATGGTAATGACCGTAAAGGAAGCTTGTTAGTTACCTTATATCCTTCTTATAGTAGTTCAGAGTTCAGCATACTAGACGTACAAAAACTGCTATGAAGCTGAAGCTCAATGAGTGCTCATCTAAAAATGAGGTAACACTGCTTTAGGTACGAGGACATAATCGGCATCAAGGGCAATGAAAATGTGGACTACATTGCAAAAAAAGGGTCAACCTCGAAGTTGGTCGGACAGGAGTAATTTTCTTTAATTGGAAGGGGAATGGTAGAGAACTTGAACAGCATATGGGTAACGGCAGATCATCTGGTAAGATGTTCGTGAACGTTGAAATTGGTTATCTACAGGTTATGGAAATATCGGGTATCATCTAATGAATAGAAGATGATACCTGTAAACTGTGCCTGGAGGAAGTTGAGCTAGCGGCAAATAAATTGCAGTGTTCAGAGATCTAGGAACAGATGCCAGCGTTAACACGAGGAATCGTAGTCAGAGAAGAACTGTGGAGAAATCTAGAAAGTCTCCCTGAGTAAGATGAATCGTGAAAGAGAAACAAAAAGGGACCCAACTTGGCCGCTTAGATCTTATACCTAGGCCAACACTTAAGAAAAGAAAAACTACGGTGACATGGTCAATGTGATTGAAAAAGCTTCACCATAATGCACTACTTTTTGTAATCAACTTTCAATGCCAAAATACTCATGGACATCCTTATCCATCAATTCTACGATACCAAAGCAACTTTAAAGGAAAGCGTTTTTTTATTTCATAAAGTGATGAAGACCAGCCACTGTTGATGGGCGAAAACGTCATCCAAGAGGAGGAAATCACTGGAGCCAGCCTCTGAAATAACCTCCCGAACTAAGGCAAGCCAAGAAGTTACTCGGGAAGTATAACGGCAAAAGATCCAAACTTTGTATATAGTCTAAGCAAAAACAGACTTAGAAATCTTATGGACTTTCTAACCGGACACCGCAAGTTGAGAAAGCACCTTTAATAACCGGGGTTAGAAGATAATGAATACTGTAGATACTGCAACGAAAAGGCGGAAACCCCAGACCACCTTATAATGAGATGCAAGGCCCTATTTAGACAAAGCAGGGACCACTGTCCAGGAGCTTATTATATAGACACAGAGGAAATTCCCTCACTAAACCCCTTGAGGAGACTGAGAATCGATAGACTAACCGGACTGGTGAAGATTCTATAGACCAGGAGATTCGGCGATCTGCTGTTGGGGAATACAAATCCCCTTTGGCTTCATACATCATACATCTATTCTTGGCCTGCTGATTCTGATGCCGAATTATGTAAAATTTCCAAGTCAACCTCAAAAGATATTCAACATTTCTCAGTATTGACTATAAGCTTTGGCATATTGATACCAAAAAAGATCTGGACTAAAAAAGAAAAGTGTATAACCAACGAGATGCTTTGGAAAACTTTAAGATGCTCACATGAAAAGCTGTCACTTCTTGTGTGTTTTCTGCGTTAACATAATTTGCAGGAGAAGACAAAACGATGAACTCTCTGCACAGCTCAGAAAAGAGAGATTGCTAGGATACCAACGCTCGAAAACTCTTCAAATAAATAATGCACGATTTGCCGATTTTCAATAATCCTGAAAAATGGAACACTTCCTTGTAAACGAATGAAACTAAGATAAAACTTTGTTAAAAGGTGGCAGAAGCTGGAGACTGGTCTGGGTGCGCATTTCATCCGATATAAACCTTTCTAATTTCACCCATTTTACTTATGAAGGATGTAAACTTGAAGTACAGTCTTCAAAATATGGAATGATGTACAGCCAACTAAACTTTGACCTCCAGGAACGTACGAATTTCCATAATCGCTTTCCGCCCGAGACGTGATAAATGTAATATCTAAAGTACATTCCACACCGACCAGACCTGCCACTCATATGCGACCTATGCAATGTCAAGGAGAGAGAGGATAAACTATTCCATTTCATCGCCAGATGCCCCGTCTTAGAAGAGTTCGAACTAAAGTACTTTGGAGTAACTTCGAAGGAACCTTTTTCGGCCCTGATCCGTTTTGTTACATTCCAAATTCAGCTATTAACTTTAACATCAAAAGTTGGGAAAACAACAAGTGTATCTCCTATTGAGAAAAGAAGACCTAAAAGAGCCAAAGTAAATCCATAAAAAATCTACTCCTCAGTAGAATTGATATCAAAAGATGACTGGGTTTCTAACAGGGCATTGCCATCTTCTATATCACCTAAACAAAACAGGTCTCATTCAGGAAACTGAATGTCGTCTTTGCGTGGAGGACGACGAAACTGTTGAACATATTCTATGTGACTGCATGGCACTTTGTGCCCTCCGGAGACAACAGTTCCACAGAAAAATTCTAACTCCCACGGAACTTCGTACAATGTCCACCAGTGAGATCCTTAAATTCATCAAAAGAATTGAGCCTCTTCTGGTTCTCTAAACTGAATCTGTGGTACAATAGATCTTTTAGGTTCTTTGCTGGCAAGTTTTTTTTATAAATATAAATACATATACTACACATCAACGTATTATCGAAGGGGACTCCAGAAAAAACGAAAACAGTTAAATATAAAAATTATGCGCGGCGTCTGGCCAATCCAAACTAAACTTAAGACTAAAAAATTGTAAATTGTAAAGTATGTTTTATACTAAAAATGTCTTCTACTACTTCGCTACGTCATAGGTGAGGCACACGTAGACCATGCCTATCACTGACTGTTGCGCCATGTGAAACAGAAATCAAGTCTCCAATTGAGGATCCTGTGAGTAGGAGATTCTCTAATGAGCATTTTTAACTTAATATCCTTTTCTTGTTTTTATTCAATTATTTTGTGCTTTTTACAGTGCAACAGAGTCGCCTTCGAATGAAAAAAACTGATGATGTCTTCCTTTGAGGTAGTAAAGGACTTTGTCTAGCTCGGCTTTGCTATAACATCAAAAAATGAGATCTCATCGGAAATCAAACGAAGGATTACCTTTTCCAAATGGTGTTCCTTTGGGCAAAGAAGGCAATTTAGTAGTAACCACTTTCCCTAGAATCGTGTACTATTAAATCGGCACTAGTCAGGACCTGCCGCTCGGACTTAAAGACACGGATATTTGCAGATACTGCAATGATATAGGTGTAGCAGAGGACATCGCACATATTCTGTGTGAATGTCAGGGTATAGCACGCAGTCGGAGGAACATTTTACGCTTCTAATTCTTTAGTAACCTGGATGGGGTAGGCCAAATTAACCATAGACTCGTTTTAAAATTTTGCAGGATAATAACATGCTTTGAGGTAACTGTGACAGTTTAGGTGCCATCCCTGAATGGATTCTTAGGGGATCGCGATGGGCCGGGAGTGGTTGACCGGGCTAACTGGAAGGGGGCTGGTTGAGACCTTGGACCAGCCAACTTGTCTGCACTTAACTCTTCAAAGAGACACACATGCGAGTTTGTTTTAAGAATTTAAAATGAAATGTTCTCCAAATCGCGAGAAAAATTACAAAAATCAAGCTGACTGTTGAATGTGTTGAATTTGTTTTAAATATAAAAATAATTAAAATAAATATTATTTAGTTTCTGCCATTTTCTTTTCTTTTTTCTTTATCATGTTCCAACATTTGGACGTACATTTGTGTTTCACTTTTTTTCCATTTTAGTTTCGTTTTCTTTTTGATAATATTATATTTTTTTAATTACACTTAAAAGCTAAACTCTGTAGTGAGTAGTTTATTAATTACAACAAAAAATAAAAATGTACTTCGTATATTTATGTAGTTTTATATAAAAAAAAAAGATGGGTCGATTCATTTTCTCGCTCTTTCTATGTTTCTTTATATAATTATTTCCTGCTGCTCATTTAAAATGTCTTATTATAAAAACAAAGAAAAACAATGTAATACCGAATTTTCTCCACACTCGGGTTGGTTATTTTTATTTATTATTCTTTGCAATTACGTTTATTTAATTTTTCTTTTGTTTTAATGTATTTGTACTCTTTGTTCATATTCGGGCTATTTTTTTTGTTGTTGTGTGTATGTTTCTTTTATATATATTTAGATTTAATGTTTGTTTTTTTTAATTATTTAATTTAACTATTTTTATGGTTCTAATTTGACATGGTAAAAAGTAAAAACACAAAATGTTAAATAAAAGATAAATGGTAATAAGAGGCCGAAAAGTTGGTGAATTTTTGGATGTATTATTCCGGTTTTTTTGAATTGTTCAAGTACAATTGTGTTTTTCTTTCATGAAGTAATTTTTATTTAATCATTTCGTTTAGCGTTGTTTAATTGGAGAATGTTATTATTTTTGTTCTTCATTTTGAATTGCATATTTTTGGAGCCGAAAATTATCGTTTTTAGTTAGTTTCTTTTTTTTAAGTGAATACTTTACAAATCTACTTAAGTAATTTTTATAAAATGTTAATTGCATAATTTTATTTTTATTTTTATTTTTTTTTTTGCTTAATTTTGTTTCTTTTTGTTGATGAGTTTATTTATATCAAAAAGGTTTTCCTGGTATTTACAATGTGTATTATTTTTTTGTCATAAAATCAAGAAAACAATACAAAAATAAATATTTTAAAATACAAAAAAAAAACCAAATATAGAAAAACAAATGGAAGAAAAAACGGAGTTGAAATAATTTTGCGTTTTTTTGTTTGTTTGTTTGTTAATAAAATGTTATCTTTAAAAATTCCTTTCATTCATACGACGACGACAACGACGACTTAACCATATGTTTAGCTTTGTTTTTTTGTTTTTCCTATAAAAATTTTGATTAATTTTACTTATCATTTTTGTTTTTGTTTTTTTTTTTTCCTAAATTTAGATGCAATTTTTTTTTGTTTTTAAATTTTTTGCTTAAATTTTGTTATCACAGAGACTTTCAGTCTAAAATTTGGCTTTTATTGGAAATGTGGGAACTTCTAAAAATTAATTCAAAATAAGATTTAAAATATTAACTTGGAATAATTTTGAATTTCTTTCCTTTCACACCCGCTCCTAGGTTATGAATAAACTAATAAAAACAATAACAACAAATATCGGATTTTCCTTGTCTAAACTCTTCGTTAGCCAAATATACTCTATACATATGTACTCTACAAACCCCCCCACCTCCTCCAAGACAGTTCCAATAAAAGCATCCGTTCCGAAATGTTTTTTTTTAAACGATTTATATTCTTATTTAAATTTAGATTATTTGTCAAAAAATATTTTTTAAATTTCCATTTCCATTTGCCATAAGTTGTATTAAATTTTTTGTTCTTCCTTCTTTAGTTTTATATAAAAAATTTTGACTAATTTTTAATTTTTATATCTCCAAAAACGAAAACAAATTTTCCTAAACATTATTTTTTTCCTCTTTTACATAAACTTTTTTTGCTTTTGATTTTTCCTTAAAAACATTTTACCTATTCGAACCATTTGCACTCACTCCATTTATTAAAAATAATATTCAAAAAAAAAAAAATGGTCAATCAAACCTATAAAAGAAAATAAATGTAAAAAATAAATAAATAACAAAAACAAATTAAAATATTTCAGTTTTCTTTATTAAAAATCAATATATATAACATATATATTTTATAATAGTGTTTTTTTTTTCATCTTCTTTTTTTGTTTACAAAGAAATAATAATAAAACAAATAATAATAAAATTTCTTTGTTTTTTTTTTTTTTGTTTTCTTGTTAAAAAAAAGTGTAGGTGTTTATTTTTTTTTTTTAAATAAAATATAAAAAAGGATAACATAAATGCGTAAAATTATAGAAAAAACATGTTATTATGCAATATATCTTAAAAAAAAACAAAAAATAAAAATCAAAGTTGTTAGTATTGCTTAAAATATAAATAAAATAAAAGGAAATATAATAATGTTACATTTGAGACTTGCTTAGATTTGAAGTGTTTTTTTTTTTAAACTAAAATTATATTTGTATGTATATTTATATGTCTTACAGAAGTATGGTGTAGGAGAATATTTTAACACAAAATAGAAATATTTTTGAGTTTCCTAAACAAAAATGTTTTTTTCTTTTAATTTTAAATTTTTCTTTATTCCAAATATCACGATAAGAATTTTGTTTTAAGTCCAAAACTTGAGATATCTAATTTCTTTACTTTTAAGTTTTTTTTTTAATTTAATTTAAATTTATAAGGATGCGTATACGTTGTGATTTGTTGTGCTTGGTATGAGAAAAGGCGGAACAGTTAATTTGGGATAGGCAAAGTCGTCCCTTTCAACATATAAAATACCTACGATATCTATCTACACTTTATGGCACCTGGATCAGGACGACAACTGCATATTTGCTGGATATCTAAATGGTATATGGATGTGAATCTGGAGCTATGGTTTAAGAGGCACGAGTTAGGGTCTTTGCGAACAGTATGGCTGATTCAAACAACAAAGTCCTGTGTAAGTGTCTCTCTGGAGTCTAGATTTACAACAAAGAGATGCTTTCAAAAATTTAGTTGGTTGCGTTGCACTTTTCATAACATGATTATTCGTGTATACAAAAAAAAAAAAATGCACTCATGGTAAGGTTTCTGGCTGCTCTGTTACCTTAAGCAACTAACAGCTCAAAAACGTTTGGCTACTAGCCCAAATTTCACTCGCCTCAAACGTCAGAGTTTAGACGAATTGTGACTTCACTCTATTATGCGGCCCTTACACGGTCAATCAAAAACACTTGAATGGAATTTTCTGGTGACAACGTAGCGTACTAGTGTTACGAGTGGAAGAAAAATATTATTGAATACAGTGAAATCATTAATTAGCGGACAACTCGCATTAACAGACACCCTTTTGGTGAAAAAAATACATAATTTCCCACACAAAATGCGTTCTTATAAACGGACATCTCTCATTATCGGACAAAAAACTAGTCCCGTGGCTGTCCACTTAAGAGAGATTTCACTGTGTATAATTAACAACTAATGTGTTTAAATATCTCAAGCTGTAAAAACCAATCCTCGCAAATTAGAAAATCTGGTCGAGTTGATGGAGTCTAACCAAGACATGTCACAGGAACCAGAAGACGGATAACCTGGGCAAAAATTCAACAGCCTTTATGTTGTCCATTGGAGAACTTTCATCTAAGTTTTCTTGGGAAATCATTGCATACAAGTAGACACACCCATTCATGAACATATGTATTTCTTTTAAATTAAACACTATTCGTAACATTTTGATTTTGAGATGGTCTAACTGTTTTCTCTGGATTGAATAGTTAAGGATCTTTTATGAAATCCAAGGGCTTGTGATAATAAGGCATCATTGCACAACTTCGAGCGTGGATAATCGCTTCTTCTATTTGCTCTTGCTTTGCCTTACATAGTTCGGTGACTTGTCGACCGTAGACGCGACCAGTGTATGGACTCTGAAACTGCAAAAGCAACTCAACGGTGATATGTTAAGGCAACTTATCATTTTATTTCTCTCTGCTTTAACCACCGAAATCAATTTAAACGTTTAACTCAAATGTAATTGCAGTTTATTTTACAAAATATCAAAACAATTCCGCTTTTTGACACTTCATAGCTGATATTTTAAGTTTTCTCCTCAGACAGCCCTGATTCTTTACTCTAATGAAAGCGTTCGCTAACCGTAGTACCACGACAGCAGTAATTCGCCTGGGAGTTCGACTCGAGTCGAACGATCGATTCGCTAACCGTAATAGGGGTATATAACATCACCTAACCCTAAGAATATCATGCTTTTCTGCATTCCTTCCTTAGCTCAAAACGTCCTGTTAGGAGTTCCTCAACATAATAGTAAGTATATAAATAACACAATAGTAAAAATAAAAGAATCACGAGCCCTTAGTCGTATCGTAAGATGTAAACTGCACAGAACTTGGAATCACTAGACTCAAAAACATAATATAAAAGATTAAACTTAAATAATACCTACATGAGATATCTTTAAAGAATTACTGAATTGTTGGAAGTGCCTGTAGTGGATATGCTATCCATATGTACATATATTAAAGCCTGTCTATCTTATCTCATCACTTGTGGCTGGGTCGTATTGTCTGTTCGGATACGGAGTCATACTGTCGTGCTGTGGGAATGAATATGCCTTTTTATTCACTTTAAAACGAAGACTGAAAGTTTCGTTGGTTGTAGCGTGTGTGGCAAACGAGAGGACAATCGTATCATGCATGGGAGTCCACTCAGTGCCTAACGCTGCTAAATTTTAATTCATTCCGTTGTTTGTGGGAAATATCTGCACAAATTGAAATATGATAGATTGTAAATTCAAATCTTTAATCGGTTGTCATTTTAGCATTTCATGTGTGCATTGTTAGGTGGAACGTAAGAGTTAAACTTCCAACCAACCAATTACTGCGTTTGGAAGTCATAGATAAACAGCGTTGCTAGCTCCTTTACGAACCATATTTGATGGCTGAACACGTAGCTTGCTTGAAAACTGATACTGCAGAATTATCTGTAGCCATTTAGGAGTTATTAACTGGCACTTTTTCACGGATTTGTGCCCTCTTTTAATATGAAAATTGCTTAGAAGAAAAACAAAAAATGCCAAGTTGACAGGACAGACAAAAATCGTTCTCCTAGATGGCGCTTCTTATTTACTTGCTCTAAAAGGTAGATGTGACATTGTGCGCATTCAAGATCTTAGTTGACTAGATATGGCGTCAATTCCACGGCCTCTGATTGGTCGAAAGCCCGAAAATTGACAGAACAGCTAGTAAATTTTTTTGAGGTCGGGGACTGGATTCTTAGTCAAGAAAATCTTGACTAGCCCACTAACTAACCGCCAAAAACAGCTGACTGGTTGGTGTGGTTATACTGTGTGGCTGTTGTTTGCTTGTTACAAAAATGGAAATCCAAGACAATTATGAAGGAGTATTTTTATTTTTTCTATTTTTTATGCAGTTCATATACTGTTGGATTACGTAGAACAATCGACGAACTCAGCAAATCGTTCACAGCAAAAAATGCAACTTGGCCTATGAAATAACTAATTTACATTCCGAACACATGTGTTACACATGTTACTTGCATAAAACGTCATCCTCTAATTCGTGCATTCATATTTCAAAGTTTGTTTTTGCTCTTCTTTTCTTAAAAAAACAGATTTGTTGTGCTGCAATAACAATTCTCCAAACAATTCCAAGCGAAAATAGAAATTAGATGACGTTTTTGACATCTGAACTGTCAACTAGATATGCAGTCAATTTTGGCATTCAGGATCTTAGATTGACTGCATATCTAGTCAACTAAGATCTTGAATGCCCCCATTCTTTACTGTACCAGATCGATATTCTTAATAAATTTTTTAATCATAAATGCGCATCGAACTAGTTCCCCTTTCCATGGCTGCCGGAGATAAATACGTGCTGTTTGCCGAGGCTTATGGCTTAGATGCGTTGTAAGGTAGAAGATAGGTACCAGCAATTCATCACCAATTTTGTTATTTACTCTTTACCATGAGTCTAGTCTGATTGTTCAACAAGACGCAACTACATAAGTGGCCTGCCTGATTCTAAAAAAATCTTACAATAGGTCCGTTCGCGTACGCTCCCAAAACTACGAAAATCTACGGAAAGTCACGAAACCCCGTTCGCGTACGCTAACATTTCGTAGTTTTTCTTAAAAGAGAGTGCTCACGAGAGAGTAAAAAATTGCCCGCTGATACGAATTTGCCAACAGGAAATTTCTTTGGGTAGATATATGAAAGCTGTTCATTTTTTATTGTTCAGTTCGTAGTTCCCCTATATTTGAGAGTATTTCACTCCCACTCTTCAAAATTTTATAGAAAACAAAAATTTGGTGCAAAAAGTATGCGCAATTTAAATTGAGATAAACCTTTGCCTGTAATGAAAATAAGAACCAAACCCCTCACGCACCCCTCTTCACTTTTTTTTGATAAACTTAAGCCCCTCCCATGCCCCAGCACAACAAATATTTTGTCTCAAATGTCAAAAATGACAGTTCAATAATTACTTTCTTTTTATTATGAATAAAATGCTAAAAATATTTTTTAAAAAAAAATGACTCAATTTAAGCTGCGCTTTTTTGTAAAAAATAATCTTATACCTATTAAAAAAAAATAATAATTAAAATATTGATTATAATAAAAATAAAATTTCAGAATTAAACAAAAATACAACTAAAAACTAAATAATTAATAAACAAAAAAATTCTCTTTCTTTCTTAACAAAAAAAAAAAAAAAAAAATCTTTTCTGTATACACCTAGAAATATCATATTATTTATAAAAAAAAAAACTCTGTCTATTTATATGCAATAAAATATTAAAAGTTATTTCCCTTCATTCTAAAAAGTAATATAATTAATGTTTTATATTTATATATATTTTATAATACCATTGAAAAAGAATTAGAATTTTTTTTTATTGTTCCAAATTATTTTTTTAATTAATTTTTCTTTTCTTTTTCTGTTCTCATTAAACACGCGCCTCGCAAAATATTTTTATTTCTTCTCATTTCTTTTTTGTTTTGTTTTTTTTTTTTTTAATTGTAAAGAAAACAACGCAAGTTAACTGAAATAGTTTAGAAAATCAAATTTAAGAGGAAGAGTAGGTTTAAAAAAAAAATAATAATGCACGAACGTAACATTGTAATGGTATAAGTTTAAAGTTCTTTCCTAAAAGACTAGCGTAAAACTATATCAAATATTTTTTGTTTTTATTAATTGTTTAATAGTATTCATTTTGTTTTGTTTTTCTTTAATATTAATATTTATATAATGTATTCATATGTGTTTTTGTTTTTACTTTATATTATTATTTTCTGTTTTGTTTTATACTTAACTTAGTATACAAGAGTCCTTATGTTTTCTGTTGTGTTATCCTTAAACGATTTTGTTTTTGTTTTTTTTTTTTTGTTATTTGATTTGGAATCCTTGCAAATGTGATTTGTTGTTGTTTTAGTTGTCCTTCTCTTTTGTGTTTGTTTCTTTTTTATTTTTAGAAATTGTTCTTTTTTGTAAGTTTGTTTTTTGTGAGTCCCCAAAGTGTTTTTTGTTTTGTTTTTGCGTTCTTTAATCCTTTCTAAAGACTTGGGTGGGTAACTAGGGTCAAAGTGTATCCTTCGCCTATGTTGTTCTCCGATCCGATTTCTTAGTATCATAGAGATCCGAATATTGAGTGAATGTGTGGATGAATGGGAATCGCATGCGATAGCGTCGTAGATGGCGCCACAGAATGCGGTGGAAGAAGCGATGTCGCCGATGTAGGTGGTGGTGCTAACACATGCGCACCACCGACACCATTCGTTGTAGCGCCTTGAGGTAATGCTGAGGGCGGTAATGATATAGATAATGTGACGGTGTGAGCAGTTGCGGCAGCTGCTGCAGCTGCCGCTGAGATCGCTGCTGTGGGCACGGGAACTATAGACGCTGACTGTGGTTGTGGCGCTGGCAAATGTACTGAAGCCGATTGCACAGACTGTGATTGTGGCGCTGTCGGTGGTGGAGGTAGAGCTAGCGACACAGCGGGGGGATGTCACTGGGCCACAACGGTGGTTGTGTTCTGTTGCACTACATTGGGTGCGACGGAATTTGCCACGGTGACGACTGTACCACCGGCACCGGTGCCACCATTTGGTGGTGCCACATTGCCATTGTGCACTGAATTGGGTTGCTGCTGTTGACTCGGTTTTGGTTCCCGTTGAACTGGTTGCTGTTGTGGTTGGCCGGGCTGTTGTTGGGCGCCAAATGACTGATTGAACGGTGAACCGTAACATTGCGGGAAGTAAAGTTCGTGCTTGACCACCGGACCCATGCGTGGTATTATGTTCGTTTTGTTGTCCATATTCGTAAGGAATTGAGCGGCAGTGGTAGCTACATTCTTGTTGTCCATATTCGTAAGGAATTGAGCGGCAGTGGTAGCTACATTCTTGGTATCGTTCGCCATGTGATTGACTTGACGACGCGCTTTCGTTGAATGCGGGTTCATATGGTTGTCGATGTGTTTTTTCACCTCTGCCTCGGTGGCAAACCGTCGCCGGCAATTCGGCATTGGACAGCAGAATGGTCGATCGCCCTAAGAACGAGTATAAAAAAAAGTAAAGGATTAGTAATGCATTCAATGATTGCGGCTAAGGCGGGCTAAAACTGATTTCTTGAAAAGGAAATGCATTCATTATTCTCTCTTGATGAAATCAGATCTGTGGATCAGCTGCTGTCACAGCGAGGCATACGCGTCGCATTCTAGTTTACGTCCGCTCTTTTAGATTTCATTAAAGGAACAGTGCATTCGGGGCACGAGCTTTGTAAAAATAGTAGAAGTAGACCATCGTCTGTGATCAGCGTGCGTAATGACGTTTTTACCGGAAAAACATAAAACCTAGGGTGTTGGACTCTCTTTTTTCTTCATCCCCGCCTTAAGCCACTCAAAATGTACACTACACGTTCGAAATCACATTTTAAACATTACAACTACCTGGTGAGTCCTTGTGTGCTGATCTAGTATTGCCTTCTGCCGGAAATCCTTGCCGCACTGTGCACATTTGTATGGTTTCTCTCCGGTATGGATTCGAATGTGCTACAAAGAAAAAAGGGTTTTTTTTTTATTTGAAAAATGATTAATTTCCCTTCCGAGTTACCTGATTCAAAATAGTCCTCTGTCGGAAGAACCGCGGACAATACAAACAACCGAACGGTTTCTCATTCGTGTGTATTCGCAAATGTTGCGTCAAATGCGATTGCTGACGGAATCGCTTACCGCACTCGGGGCATGGATACGGTCTTGACTCGATGTGTATACAACCGTGTTGCAGGAGTGTTGTCTTCTGTTTGAATTCCTTGTCACAAATCGGGCATCTAACATAGAGTGGCATTCCAACTGCACGACCATGTTGTATTACATCGGGCAGCATTTTTTGCCCTACATCGAATGTATGGTTTGAGTTAGTTCATGGGGTCTAGACACACACTCTCGTACAATAACACTCACACTTACCTTTGCCATCCTTGAAATATGAAGGATAATGCATACCACCATTGCCGTCGGGTGAGAAACACGCCTTCGACTCGGGTGTACCCTGTGAGCCATCTTCATTATAGCCAGTAAAGTCATTCTTTGTGTCAGTCTCATCACCAGGAAAGGGTACATCCTGTGGCCACAGAGTCGGATGGGGTCCATTTTTAAAGATGAGATGTGGGGAGACATCTGCAAAGTTTTTCATTTTAAAGAAAAAAAAACAACATCGTTAGTATACAATTGAAAAGTAGTGTATTGTTGTTGTTGTGTTTGTAAAAAGTGCGTTAAGCAGCTCAGAGGAGTTAGTGATAAAGAGATTAACGTTTTAAAACGGATTTGATATTTTTTTTATGAATTTTGGAAAACGCTTTTAGTATCAAAGATTGTTTTGTTTTCTATAAGTTGTTTGGTGTTCATTTTCTTTTTGAAGGCCTGATTGATCCGAAGAGCGGAGTGCAATTCGATGTGTCTTTGTTCTATAATTGTGGAGAGGTCGGTTTTTGTTTTTCATATGGATGCTCATGCTTGGTTCTGAGAGAGTCGTCTGATTTTGAATATTTTTGAACGAGCAGATGACATTTAAATTAACTTAAGCCGAATTTGTAGGTTAGGTCAGGTAAAGGTAGCAGTGGCTGCCGGTTAAAAGTACCAGCACACTTAGGCCTGTAGAGGTTTCCTACTACGAGAAAGAGCTGGGCACGAGCAGAGGAGATGTGTTGGACTTTCCTCCTCCACTTCGTCTCTACAGCTTCTGCAGAAGTCATTCGAAATGCCGAATTTGTAAAGAATGTCAAAATTTGATTTGAAAGATTGAACTTGACAAAACGTCAAATAGCTGTCAGATGTGAAAAATATTAGGTCCGTTCGCGTACCCTTCCAAAACAACGAAAATCCACGAAAAATAACGAAAAACAACAAAAACCCATTCGCGTACGCAAAAATTTCGTAGTTTTTCGTAGAAGAGAGTGCTCACGAGAGAGTAGGAAATATCCCCATGCTACGAATTTTAGTCCAAGGAATTTCTTTGGAGTGTATTATGAAATCTGTCAAATCTGTCAAATCACATAAGTACATTCATCATTTTGTGGTGCTTTTCGTGATTTTTCTGTCTTTGAGAGAATTTATCCCCACTCTTCGAGATTTGACAGAGAACCCATATTTAGTGCAAAAAGAACGCGAACGAACCTATTATTTCGGACAGAACTTTATTTAACTACCAAATTTCTTGTATTTTGAAATAAATAAGAAGAAGACGACTATCTGTCAATTTTGACAACCGCACTGCGACTTTGTCGAATATATTGGGTCTGTTTGGTATTTTTTTTTGGGTCAAGTGGGTAAACTCTGGCTGTCAAATAATAAATAATCTCATGAGAGATTGTAAAATGTGCAAGAAAGTTAACAAACGAGTTAAAACACAATTATAGGTAATAAAACCTGTCAATTTGTTTTTGTTTTCCATTTTACAATAAATGACAGCTAATTTCCGTCTCTACGAGCTAAAATTTTTAGCAAGATGATTAGCATGCTATGAAAATAGCTAATGGAGACGGCAAACAGCAAGATAATTGAGATAGCAAGCTATACATAGCAGAATATTTAGCAAGCTAAAAACATCTTGCTAGTTTTTGACATTTGAGTGAAAATTGGTTGCGTTCGTTGCGTTTGAATAAGAAAAAGATAATTATGGCCGACTGGAAGATATCACAAGAAGAGATAATTAAATTAACAAACAATTTTCGGCAGTTTTCATGTTTGTAAAATTATAGAAGTGCTGAGTGCAAGCGGTTGGATCTAAAAAATAAATGAAATATCAAGCTATAATTTGCCCACACACAAATTTGACAGTTCTCTTTTTTATAGCTTGCTATGAAATCCTGCTATCTGAAATAGCACGTGGAGACGCGGTGTGAGAGAAACTGCCAAATGGCTGGTTTAACAGCATTAGCCCACTTCACCCAAAGAGTTCGTAAGTATTCTTGAGGCTCTCAGTTGAGCGGAAATTTTTGACAATCTCATTTGGCTCTCTCTTTTACGAGTTGTAACCAATCTTTTGGGTTAACACTTATCAAACAGGAATTTGTTAGAATTCTTAGATTGAACTTGACAAATCGTCTAATAGCTGTCAGACGTGAAAAATGTTCTTCTCTAAGTTCATAAACGGCACACAGATTTATCTAATTACTAAATATCTTGTATTTTGAAATATATTAGAAGGAGATGACTATCTGTCTTTTGACAACCTTACGGCGACTTCGTTGGATGTATTGCACGGGTTAATGCTTAATTAAAGTATGCAACACGACCTGAAAGTATGCAAAGAGGCCTAATGACATTTGCACATTTTACCTCTGTCAAAGAATGGATTATGTTACTACCTTCATTTTGCTACAAGTAATGAACTGTCAAACAAAAACTCGAAAGTGTCAAAAGTGTTCGCTTCTTAAAAAGCATCCCCGATTCGAAAGACACAAAAAACTCATCGAAAACACTCGTCTTTGGAAAAGAAATGAGTTTGGAAATAAAAAAGCGATAACAAAAATTTTGAATTTTGAATTTCGAAAAAAAAAATGTTGTAGACTGATAGCCAAAGGGATTCGCTTATTATTTTGTTTTAGTTTTTCTTTCGCCAAACAAAATGTAAAAAAAAACGGGGAGAATTTTGAAAAAAAAAATCTCGATTCTTTTTGAAAAAATTTCGAATTTGGAATTTTTTTTTTTTTTTGGATTCAATAACTGTCGCTCGCCTTGGTGGGTGCGCACATGTTGATTGAGGATGGCCTTCTGGCGAAAGTGCTTGCCGCACTCTGGGCATGCGTAGGGCTTCTCACCCGAATGGATGCGAATGTGCTGATTGAGGATCGCTCTTTGCCGGAAACTGCGTGGACAATACGCACATGAGAATGGTTTCTCGTTGGCATGGATGCGCAGGTGTTGAGTGAGGTGAGACTGCTGACGGAATCGTTTGCCGCATTCTGTACAGGGATACGGCCGTGCGTCCGTATGGATACGTTCATGTTGCAGCAATGTAGATTTTTGTTTGAAGTCCTTGCCGCAAGTCGTACACTTGAAGAGTCGCAAATCACTGCGAGGCTCCTTTTTGTGTGTTATCGTCGTTGTCGCTGTCGCTGCGGCATTTTGATGCATTCCACCGTGAGCACCGGTTCCGGTGCCGGCACCGCCCGCACCACCGCCAGGTAGGAGATCAGGCATTGCGTACGCTTCAAGGCCACCATTTTGATCCATCGAACCGGGCATTCCGGGCAGGACTGGTTTGTTGAGATAGTGAATTGGAGGAAATCCCGACGGCGCTAGCATTGTACCTTGTGGACCACCCGGATGTCGGGGCGCGTAATAGCTGAGCTCGGTGCCCTGGGGTGGATTAAAGGTTTGGTCATTGCTTTGCTGTGCTTGGTTATTAGACGCTGGATCGACAGATATTGGCTGCGGATCGTTGGTACTTTGGTTTGGGTTCTGTTGTTGTGCGGCATTCTGCTGCTGTTGTTGCATTCCAGCCACCTGTGAGTAGAGGAAGAAAGGAAAAGAGCAACCGAGTAACTAACTTTGTCATGCGGGATGTTCTATATACACTAGAATAGTTGAAAAGTGGTTAAGTGGAAGCGCTTTTCATCAATCCTGATGTACATGCGTATATTAAAAAAAATTAAACGAATTGCGAACGATCTAATAATTACCTCAATCCTCACCTGACTCATGGCCACATCGTCCTCTCCACCACCACCATTCGAACGTTGCGGATACGGGCTCGTCGACGGTGATCCCTGTTGTTGCTGACGGACATTAGCACCATTATCACGCGACTGATCTACATCACCTGATGGACTGTGCGGTTGCTGTTGCTGCTGCTGTTGTTGCTGTTGAGCGGCTACCGCTGCGGCAGTCGCTGCTGCAACCGTTATTTGCGGTGAAGAATTTTGAGCATTCTGCGCTGCTAAATGCGTTTGTGTATTCTGCTGTATCGCTGGATACATCTCTGTACCCCATTGTGCTGCCGTCCCACCTAATGCGGCCGCATTACGTTCGGCCGCTTCTTGAGAATCTTTATACAGAACATACGGTTGGCCCGTTTCCTGAGATATGCAATACATTATCTGGCGTGGCACTTTGAGGCCAGCCGCTATGCATGCCGCAAATGATGCGGGAAAATTTATCGCCATCGCGTTATAATCCCGTTAAATTTTGAATTTTATTATATCGTCCCTTCTGTAACTTCGGTTTCTAGGTTTTACTTGATGTTAAGATACTTGTTTTCTTTTCTATTTTCCTGTTCTAGCACTGTTTGTCCTTCCTTCGTTTGTAAGAAAGGATTATCACTCTGTGGTGTGTCATTAGAAATTAAGTGTTTTTTTTTTCTTATTTTTGTGTGTAAAACGGTGTAGAACAATTTCAAAAAGCTCTTGCTTTTTACGTGATCATTCCGTTGTTTTTTTTTTGTTTAGGTTATGTTCTGTGATGTTGCTTTTTTGCTTTTGCTTTTTGATGAAATATTCAGCTCCATTCAGAAGTTGGGCTGTGATTTATTCAAACTGAAAGGAAATAGAAAATAAGTTTTATAATTATTAATATTCAGTAGGAGTGTAGAGTTAAATGAAATTTTGGAACTATGTAATAGGATAAGCTTTTGTATAAAAGACTAGGAGTGTAAAATACGATCCCATTACAAATTCAGACGGGAAAAAAATAACAAAGAATTTTAGAAGCCACAAATACAGTAGCGAGCGCGAAAGGTGCAACACTCATTTTTGTAACAGAGTAATCATTAGACAGTTAGACATACAGTTGTGGCGAACTAGCGATATGAAAAAATCATTGCTTTCACTGAAAAGTTGAATAGTAAGGTTAGCTACAAAGAAACAACGACTGGACGGTTTCTGAATGGAAGAAAATATTATGGAGCGATGAAACAAAAGGTCCGTTCGCGTACTTTTTGCACTAAATATGGGTTTTCTGTCAAATCTCGAAGAGTGGGGGTAAAATTCTCCAAAGGACAGAAAAATCACGAAAAAGTACTCAAACGCATTAAGCACCAAAAAATTAAGAATGTATGTGATTTGACAGATTTGACAGTTTTCATAGTATACTCTCCCGTGAGCACTCTCTTCTTCGAAATACTATGACATTTTTACGTACGCGAACGGGTTTTCGTTGTTTTTCGTTATTTTTCATGGATTTTCGTTGTTTTGGGAGGGTACACGAACGGACCTAAAAATAAATATAGTGGGATCAGATGGTAAAAGATACATATGTCTGGCACCCAAAAAATGAGGCACTTCATCCGAAATGCACGGCGGTTACTCCTAAGCACGGAGGATGAAGTGTGATGCTTTGATGGAGTATGTCATTTAAAGGAACCGGGTCCTTATATCAAATAGAAGTTATAATGAAGGTATAATGAATACATACAAACATTAGGAAATATCATATAGCCCAATACTAAGGAAGAACAGCTCGTTACTTGGAGACATATGCAAGATAATGATCCAAGGCCCACGGCAAGGGCAACAAAACATTGGTTCGATAAGAATTCTGTGGATGTTTTAAAGTGGCCATCGTTTAGTCCTGATTTAAATCCTATAAGAGACCCCGTGGTATGAACTTAAAACCGAACTTGGCAATCATTAAGTTGGAAATTTGAAGGAATTATTTGAAAACGCAAGGACGGCTTGGACCAACATACCATCTAAAAATGTAGTGATATAATTGTATCTATGCCACGAAAATGTAAGGATGCGATCGCGAGTAAAGGGTTTCCTACGAAATATTGTGCCAGGACATGAGAATTCAGAAAATAAGCAAACAATTTCATAACGTTCCTAACCCTTTCATGCCCACTTTTGCCTATAGGCAACATTGACGTTTTAGTTTCTAAGTCCCGTAATTTTTTTTTTATTTACTGTTTTTTTACACGACACGGTTGACACGGTTGATATGTTTAGAGTACATTATAAAATAACTTTCGTGACACTAGCATTGCGAGTGATCAGATTCTAGCTGTTTTTCGCTGTAACTACAAAAAAAATTAAAGTGTAAAAAATATTTCCAAAAAGTGATTGCGCAAAAAATTTAAAAAAAGACTCAAAACAAAGTAAATTTTTAATAACAAGTGCATATTATTTTCCAAATATGTTAGACAACAAGATGAGAAAATAAAAGTAAAAAAAAAAAATTTAGTTTGAGCTCAGTGACATAATTATTGATTATGTTGACCCCCTAGCGGTCAAACCAGAAAACATATAAACTTGAATTTGATATCAGTTCATATCTAAGGCTGGACCAACAACTTAATGTCCTCAAAACAGTGTTAACACCGCCCAAATTAATTCGGGCATGAGAGTGTTACTTAGTCTAGTCCGTCAACCATTTCGAAACACGTAATTGAATTTGAATAATTTTCTTTTGTTTATAACTTATATTTTTAGTTTGTTGTTACTTGTTTTTCTTACCTTTATATTAAATTAACAAAATACATAACAAGGTAGAATATCTTTCAACTTTAAGCAAAAGAAAAAAAAAATCGAATATTATATTTTGGTACCATCGTTCTTAATTAGTTCGCCACGACTGTACATAAGTGTGCTACAAGTCGTTCAGTGCCATTTTAGTTTTTGAAGTGATCAGCGTTGGTGTAAAAATTAATAATTATTGTATAAAAATTACAAGCAGTTGACGGAGGAGCAAATAGTTGCACTGTTTAAAAGTGACAGAGTTGACTATTACCAAAATAAATAAAGAGGTTGGTTGCAGAAAGTCGACTGTTAATAGACTAACTATGTTTTTAAAAACAAAACTACTTAGGGGCATAGTTGAACGGCAAAAAGGAACAGAAGTGATGCGTAAGGCATCTACCGCTGATAATCGAGTTTTCCACCGGATGTCATTGAGAAACCGTTTTCAAACAGCTGTACAAGTAAGAGCAGAGTTCGTGGAATTAAGTGCTTCTGAAATTAGTGTGCATACAGTGCGTCGAAGACACAGAGAAAATGGCTAAGTGGGTCCTCGCCCCCCAAAAAACCGATGTTGGCACCAAAAATGATAAAATCTCAGCCGATTAGCAAAAAAAATATGAAAACTGGACAGAAATTGATTGGAGAAAAGTCATATTCTCCGATGAGAGCAAATTCAGCATCTACAGATCAGATAGAATGCAGTGCGTGCGGCGAAGAGCTGGAAAGCGCTTTAGGAGAAATTACCTTTATCGTAATTAAGTTAAACACCCAGCCGGCCAAATGATTTGGGGGTTAATGGAACTGTAAGCTCGGAAGTTAAAAAAATTATTACCGTCAATGGAAATGCATTTCTCAGAGGCCCACGATGTGATTTTTCAAGACAACTCTTCTCCGTACCATCGTTTCAAAATGGTAATTTATTTTTTTTTAGTAATTCTACTCAACGAACAAAAAATTAATAAATTTTATTTTCTTCACAGATAAAAGAATTTATGATCAATAAGTATAATAATTCTTTTAATCTACACACGCTAAAGGGGATGTGAATACCTTTATAATGTTTACACACAGCGGGAGCACATGAAGGACAAGAACGAGAGACAGACAGATCGACGTAATGATAGGAAACTCAGATGTTAGGTTTCAACTAACTATATGGGTGGTGCCCAGGATAACTGGAGAGTTGTGTATTAATGAAAGTTTTGCCATTGCTTATGATTCACACAAGTTTTTTCCAGATGTTTCCTATTATTAGTTTGTGCGATCAATTTCTTCAGCCATACATACCCACCATCCTACTGCCAGTGGTATGCCTTCGCAGTAGGTTCTGATATTAGCTTCCGAAACTCATCAACTTATTTTTATTTCGTGAGAAATAAATGGCTACATACATGCGTATATAGGTAATTAAAGGGACCTCAACCCCATCAAAAATCTCTGATACATTATGCCATTGGATATAAACAGCAAAGAAGTGATTGCAGAAGTTTGGTGTACGGAAATATCAGCGGAACATCTTCAAAATTTAGTGGATTCAAAGCCAAAGTGAATAAAGGAGGTCATAAAAAATAAAGGAGGCGCTACAAAGTCCTAATATGTCACTGAATGTTAAATGTATGTAAATGTTCTTGCCTGCGAATTCCAAAATGTACAAGTTTTTGACCATAAAAAAGACAATACAATGAAACCTCCATTAGACAGACAGTGACGAAGGCAACATTTTGGTCTGCCTAAGGGAGCTGCAGCTGCCCGGCATTCTCCTCCTAAAGAAAAAAAGATTCTGAGAGAACATTTCTTAATAGTCCTGCAAGATATTTCCCCAACAAATCCTCAACAAAATTCCATATTTCCATATTTTATGAATAAGCCAGAATGAATAAGCCAGAATGAGCCAGAATGTACCGTACCGTGCTTAGTTTCTGTTGTATTTTGTCCTTTTGTTTGCATCTGTTGCTGGTTGCTGCTGTAAGCAAGTATGTTATGTTTCTTTCAAATTCAAATCAATATAAAAACATAAACACAGTATATGAAGCAACAGAAGACTTTTTTTTTTGTCCGTCTATTGGAATTAAATAAAATAATTTCAGACAGATATGCGTGGCCGCGTCGGCTCAAAGGGGTGCCTGGCTAATAGACCGCAAAATATATGCATACTGAAACATAAAATATTGGTTATGAAAATTTGTCCGTCTAAGGGATCTATGCATACAGTGAGTGTCACTTAAAATCGTACAGTAGACACCAAGATAATACGATGAGTATAAAATGTTTATTATGAACGTTTTATTCAAGAAATAAATACCACTTCATAGTACATTAAATACATAATTAATGTATACAATAACATAAAATATACGCATCCTAATCAGGAAAAAAATTAGATTTAAAGAATTTACAACAAAAAATTAGACTTCATTTAAAATCGTACAGTAAACAAACTTAAATAATAACCCATTATAGTATAAAGAGGCCTCGTTTTTTAGTATTTAGTTGGGTAACCGCGACTTACTTCAATTGCCTGCAGTCGTCTTGGAACAGAATCCACCAATTTTTCGCAGAAGTTTGAAGATATGTTGGACCATTCAAAGCAAAGCCTTCTTCAAGTCGTCCTTGTTTGAGATATGATGTGTTCGTATTTTACGGTCCAATTCATTCCAGAAATTCTCAATAACGTTGATATCAGGTGACTGCGCAGGTGTTTGTATAACTTTCGGACAGTTATACAAGGTCCAAGTTCATGCAATCAGGGAACTGTGCTTAGTTAGGGTGGTTATCAGCGTACAGCTTAAACGAGTTTTGGATACCCATTTTTTCCGCGCTTTGTACTTGTTCAAGATGCCGTCAATAAACACAAGGTTTCCAATACCTTTTGATGACATGCACCCCCAAACCATTTGCGATCCTCCGCCGTGTTTAACTGTCGGCCGCAGGTTCTTGATTTCCATTTCCTTGTTGGGCTTTCTCCAAACAGAAATTTTTCTGTCAGATGAAAACACGTTAAATTTGGATTCATCTGTGAAAATTACGTCATTCCAAAGCTCAGCGGGCTTTTTCAGATATTCTCTTGCGAAATCCAGTCTTTTTTTCTTATTGCGGTCATTGATAAATGGTTTGTTTCGTGCTATACGGCCATGGTAGTTGTTTTTTCTAAGCACGCGCCTGACAGTTGAATCACTCACTTTTTTTTCTAGGCATTTTTCTATGTCTGCAGCAATCTTAGGTGCCGAAATTGCAGGATTTTCTTGAACTTTTCGAAGAATCCAGCGCTCATCACTTGCAGTCAACTTCTTAGATCTTTTTTTGACTTTGTTGCACATTCGATTTGCATTTTTGTACCGCTTAATAATGTACTGCACTGTACTTCGACTGCGATTTACTGCCTCTGCAATTTCTGCAGAGCTTTTCCCCTGTTTAAAGTGGTGAATAACAAGTTCACGCTCCGAAATTGTTGTTTGCCTCATTTTGATAAATTCCTGCCACACACTCTTCCAAATTCGACGTTACTGAACCAAACAATGCAAAAAATGACGTGAAAATAAACTGCGTAAGTTTCCCGTTACTTGACGGGGCAAAAATGTATAGAGGTTTCCTAGAAAATACAAAATTCGTAGCTGTACGATTTTAGATGACACCCAATTTTTAGTACGGAACACAATTTTTGTGGAATTTCTCTGTAGCTATTGCCAAATAGCTTACAAAAAATGTTATTTATTGATGACATACATATACAGAAAATAAATGTTATACAATTCCTTTGATAAACATTCACAGAGTTTATAATTGCTGAACAATATATCATAATACCTGCTGTACGATTTTAAGTGACACTCACTGTATATGGTTTTTTTTTTTTTCAACACTTTCTTGGAAATGCTAATCTGCTCGGATTCTGTACCTGAAGCAAATAGTTCTATATGTTATTTTATTGTCAATAAGATCGTTATCAATTCATAGAAAACACTAAATATTTAACTGATTTTTTTTATTAACAAGGAAGGAAGAAATGAAGGGCGATGTGGGTTTTTTTCGTGTTGCATTTTACATGCTCGCTACTGTAGCTTAAATCGAAACTTTGTTGACCAAATAAAGTCGCAGTCGCAGCCAGTGCGGGAACAATGCAATTTTAAACAAAAAATAATAATCATACTTCCATTATGCGTCATTGTCTGTGCAGCCCGACTGACGACAATCCTTCTCATTAACCTGTTTGTGCATACAAAAGAAAACAAAACTACCTCAAGGACTTTGCCGGATAAACGATATGAAACCAAAACCACACCATACTAAACAACAGCCATAGGGTTTGGCGGCATGGCGACGATCATCACGATCATTTGCATAAATCATTTCGTAATTTCCAATTTACGATCTCACATTTTTGATGTTTGTTTTATGCGCGGCATCGGAATGATTGTCTGAGTGTCGCTGGCGTTCGTCTGTCTTAACCGGAACGACGATGCTGTCTGCATTTTTTATTTTATATTTGAATAAGATCGTCGCAACGATCGACACCGTGAGTCGCATAACCCGATTGTGATCTGGTCCCATTTGTTAGACTGCAGCGCTGTCAAAAAATTTAGATTTACCGCAACAAGCATAGGGTTGCCAATGTCAGGATATCATTAATCTATGAGTTCCAACGCCTAGTTCCAACAGTTTAAATTTGCAAACGCTTTACCGTAAAGCCTACAATTAATTGTCATAAATAACTAGCGAAAATGACATACTGGCTGACAGTCATGATAGTGTGGCGCAGATCCCGCATACGTTACGTACACGTAGCCCCTCTCTGCCAATGGTAATGACGGGACGGCCGCGGCGCGTATACCATCATATGCGACATTTATTTGCATAATTTTCTCCTGGTTTTCTTGGTGCCGTGTTGTATACACAATTACATGCCATCAGGTCATAATAATTTATCTTTTCGCTCTTTTGTTGCTGTTATACTCGTATTGTTGAATAATTCAAAACCGATATACTCATGTATACATGTGTGTATGTGTGTTTGAACAACGCGAGCGTTAGATACGCATTAATTTGTATTGAAAAGTGTAGGGGGTGACCATCACCCAAGCACCTAGCGACGCGACGCGACGCGTTGCGAATATGTTTTTTTTTATACGCGCCGGCTGACGATGACTCACGGGGAATTTCTAACCGCAAAGCAACGAACATACGGCTAAATTAGCATTTTAGCCATGTTTTTTTTTCTTTGAGAAAACTCAGCTAAAACAGTGAAAGAACTATGCGGCGAATTCGGATTAACTGTTTTTGGTGCGATTTTCTAGCGATGAACACGCAGTGACTCAGATGAATGTCGAATTAGCATTGAAATTATGTCACAGATAGTTTGTGGTTAATTTTGCAATTTTATTTAGATGTACATAAAAGGCTGACGGCCAGTGTGCGTCATGAAAGTGGTTTAAACATCGTCGGCATTGACAAATAGAAACTTCGAAATTCCGAAAGATGTCAATACAGTGAATACTCTCTGAAGTGAACAGCCACGGGACCGGAGTGTTTTGTCCGCTTAAAAGAGCTGTCCGTTTATAAGAACGCATTTTGTATGGAAAATTAGAAATTGGTTTCCCAAAAGGTGTCCGCTAATGCGAGTAGTCCGCTAAACAAGGTTTCCCCTAATGAGAGATTTCACTGTACAACATTTGTAGCTACAACTTCTTTATTACCATATTTTTTTTTTTTTTTTTTGAAAGAAAAACGTGAAACTTTCTAAAAAGTTGTAGCGAAGTTTATAGCCGTTTGCTTTATTTTGTTTATCATATCAAGTTGCGTGTCAAAGATGGCCAAAAAACGTCCAACTCTAAACTGACAGATCCCGAAATACGGTAGCGTCATTGCGTCGTTCATAAGTTCCCTTTAGTTTGTCTGTTTGGGTGTCAAATTATCAACAGATGGGTCAAAAATCTTTAACCAAACCGATCATTTCCGAAAGCTATCAATCACCATCTTCAGTCTGCAAATTTTGCTGTGTTAACATTATTGTAAGTAATTTTAAGGAGTTACATGGGTTTCACGGATTTCAAAGATTGCATTTTTTTTTCATCTATAAAATATTATCCTAAATTTTCAAGTCGATCGGAGTAATAGTTCGTAGATAGAGCCCTTGGGAAGTTGCACAGTCACCTAAAGCTTAAAACGCTTTTTTCTCGAAACTGTATTTTCAAAGTCGGTTGTCAGGATTTCTCGAAAACTACTGAATCGATCTTGATAAAATTTTACACATGCTTCGAGATATTATTGACAAGGACTTGGACGAAGGATTTTTTTTTCTAAATGCAATTATTTTGAAAAAAGAACTGTAGAGCAAATTTTACCGACATTTTTAAATTTTTTGTAAAAATGTGTGCCAAAAATCCAATTTTCACTTTTTTGTTTTTCTTCGCCCAAGTCCTAGTTTAAGGTTTTAGCTAAGTACGTTGTTTTTTTTGACTTGAGTTGATCCTGTCACGAGTTCTGCTGTCAACGAGCAAGCATCTTTTTTCCGAGGGGTCACCGGAAATGACGTCACAATGGCAGAGTTTTAAATATTTTTCTACAAAAATTTCAGAAATTCTTTGTGAAATGTGTATATAGTATTTAGGGCAGTAAAAAGATTGAATGAAATATTACCTTTTACATATAAAAAAAGATTGTCAAAAAATTAGCCGTTTTTACCCGAGAAATCCCATGTAACCCCTTAAATGAATTTCGAAATGGATGTATCAGAAGAGCATATTCGGCATATTTTGTTTTTGTTCCGGAAAAAAACAGAATGGAAGTGAAGCCACTGAAGAAATCCTAAATTTGTATGAAGAGGGCGTTCTCAGCGATTTCAAATGTCGGCGTTGATTTGCAAAGTTAAGAAATGGCAATTTCGACCAAAAAGATGAACCTTGTTCAGGTAGGCCAGAAAAGCTAGAGGATGATCTTTTAAAGTCCACCGTCGAAAGGAATCCCACTGTTACGGTAAGGGAACTCGCAAGGAAGCTCAACGTATGCCATAAGACCATCCATTGCCACAAAATAAATATGGTCACTTAGTTAGGAAAATGTGTACCACACCACACACTGCAAAATAATCTTCAACAAAGAATCGATGCTTGCACTGCGCTTCTATTGCGTCACAATCAAGAGCCGTTTTTGAACCGGACCGTTATCTCCAGATTTCCACTTGTTCTAAGGTCTGCAAAATTTCCTTTATTGGAAACAATTTTAGATCTCGAGGGTATTTTTTTTTTTTCGTCACAGCCAAATAATTTTTTTCTTGACGGCCTTAACAGGTTGCTTGAGTGGTGGACAAAAATGTTTTCTAATGAATGAAATAACATGTGCCACGTTTAGATTCAGAATCCCGGGATTGCAATCTTTAGTCACGTTGGATATTTTAAGGCCCTGAACCATAGCAATCGTCGACGTCGTTCCGTTGAAGGTTTGCATTGACGTTCACGTATTGCCGGAAAGAGCCATTCCATAAAATCCGTCGCCGTCAACCGACTGTCAACGGCCATGAGAGTTTCTCAAAATTTCTCAAAAACTGCCAACTGATCAACGGACTTTAGCTAAGTTTAGATTAGCGAGCTGATGAGAATGGTCACATCCTCATCACACTTAGATCCATGTGGTGGACCCATTGTGATACCCATAGTATGTTCTCACTCGTGTTGTTAGTGCCTAGGCTCCAACCAACCAGAAGCTCTAGAAAATTCAAGCAGGTCCGATGGTGGATCCATCCGATAGCTCATCGATGTGTTCGAAGAGGAATTTGCCCTATTTCTCAGTTGGCCGAGGTTGGGGCACTGACAGAGGAAATGGGCTGTGTCCTCATCTGCCTCTTCGTCAATGCATCCCCTGCTAATGTCATCATCATTCAGTCATAGTTTTTTGACGTGGTATCTTAGCGTGTTTTGGCCAGTTAGCACTCCTATCAGCATTGACAGCGACTTCCAGTCTTTTTGTAGGAGTTTCTCGTATTCTGGCCACAATCTTCTTGATACCTCGCAGGTGGTTAGTGATTTCCACCTGTTATTTTCTTCAATAAATAATTTCTGTTTTATTTTGGCGCTAAGAGTGGAAGTTTAACCATACCATCTGCTTGCTCTCTATCTAGAGTTGAGTTCTTTCTGGCCAATTCATACGCGGCTTCATTGCCAAGAATCTCGCTGTGGCCGCCTGGCTGTGATATCCTCTCGTAATATTGTTGTCATTGACACCAATTGGGCAGCCTTTGTCACTGCTGGAACTTCAGCTTGAAAAGCTATGGTCTGGGAGTCGTATAGAGCTGCTTTTTCTTACTTCCTCCGAGAAGCAACCCGCTTCTATGCCTATTGTCCATCTTTGACCCATCGGTGTAGATGAACTTGATGTCCTTAGATACCTCGATTTTCTCCCACTGCTCTCTGCTGCAAAGGCCCACGAGAAGGGTTTTTCGAGATCCAAGTATTGGACAGTGAAGTCCATATTGATGTTAGCGTTAATGTAAGTCAAGTTACTTGGTGTACATTAGATTACATTACATTACAACGAACTAAAAAAGTAGAAAGAAAACAACGCATCAATGAATTCTATTGGTCGGCGCGCTTACACACAAATGTAGCTCAACTTTGCTGCAAGTTTCCCACTCTCTGAGAGAAGTTTCTCCATGTTTTCAAATTTGACAGGTTTTACCCATCCGAGCACAAAAAGTTACCAAACAAACCTTATGTACGGCCAGACAAGACAATAGGTCTGTTTGGTATCTCTTTTGGCACACGGAATTGAGATCTGTCAAATAGTAGAATCCTTTCAGAGAGAAATCCTCTCAAAGATAGAAACCTTGGACAAAAGTAAACAAACGCTTTTCAAACAACACTTGGTCAAACCTATCAATTTGTTTTTGTTTTCCACTAACAATGAAGATTATGACATTTCACAAACTGTCAGATGGCTGGTTTGACACAGTTGGCTCGGCCCACCCCGAGGAATAGGTCTTGCATCGCAAGCTGAGAGCCAAATGAGAGTAAAAAAAATTTAGAGCTATAAAACTGTCATGGTTCAATGTAGTTTACATAGAACTTTCGAGAACTAGCGTGTTACCAAACAGACCTAATATGCAACGCTTTGACGTAAAGATGCACTTTCAAGCATACAAACCAAAAAGCAAACGGAATTCACTCCATTTCGAGATCTGTCACCAGCTCAGGCATCTGTCACAACCTCAGAATGACCACGTTAATCATCACTGATCCGAAACGTCATTTTAATCTGTCAAATACAAGAAGTGATACCAGAATCAATCAATATTCAAAGCTACACCACCACGACGGTATATCTACTCGTATCTATCAAATGACAAAAGAGTTCTTGGAATTCCTTCTGTCATTCCATTTGTGTTTCGTGTCCGCTAGTGTGCTTTGCGTCGTCATTGCGCTACATTTACTAAGCTCAAGATAATTACTCACTCTATGGTCACCATAATGCTTGTCAGTAAATGCAATTCATCTCGCCGCGTTGCAGTCATCAGCACTCTGATGTCCAAGTGTCAATTTTACCCTTCTTGCGCTTCCAATTGCATTATTTATTTATTTATTTTCCCCTCATTTTGATTTCTGTTTTATTTTTGTTTTGTCTTCTTTGCTGGGACTGGGAGCCACAGCGCTACTCTTTGTGTGTTGTGTCTGTCTCTGGTGTGTGGCATGTTGTCATCATCGGGCGCACACGTATCCAACGTGTGTTCTTCGAGGCAGCAAAAACGCTGTCATGTTAACGCCATAAAAACGTTTTGAGGTTTTCTTTGCCGGTCGGTCTTCCCTTTGCTGAGGTACGAGTATCTTTTCTAGATAATGTTTGCATTGCAATTGTAATCGGTGGCGGCGGCGGCGGTGGGCGGAATGTCTGGAGGACAATGATGATGTGTTGGTCGTTAAGATGATGATTTGCAAGTAAATTGCCCACTTGGAAGGCTCTGCCGATGCAATGGTTGGTCATCAGCACACACAATGGAGTTGGGAGCAGCGGCACGAGAAGAGGACCTGACCACGTCTGTCATTAGCGAGGGGAATCAATTTTATTATTTTCCACCTTTAAATGAGATGTACGAACGAGTATTGTCAAAGTGCAGGTGTGGCAACTGGATGAGTAATTTGCATGGAAAATCCTTGTACGGATCAATTTGTATGCATAAAGCCAAAAGCATTGTCATATGAAAAAGGATCAATACAATTGAAAAACCCAAACCCTGAAAAACAAAAGTTTTGTTTCATTCCATCACGTTTCCAATTGGGGTCGAGTGTGGTGAGATGATTCGAATGAGAGAAATTGAAATTATGACAGTTTGAGAGTGCGTCGGTGTTTGACAGGATACGTGACTGTCAGTCGCATTATAAAATTAAAGACAGATATGTACTTTAAATTGGCGCCACCTTTACACACAAAATAGATCACATGGTTACGTTCATTCCAGTTAGAGCCACTTTCGATCACTTGTAATGTCATGGTCAAAGTTTACTTGGTCAGAGTTTCATCTTTAATATCCTTCTCTATGTAACAAAGAGACAGATGTACCCTGCCCAACTCAATCTTGATAAACGCTACAACAGATGCGACATAGCAATAATGTCAGACAGCCAGGCAGCTCGGAGCTCAGATGATCGAAATTGGAATTGTCTAGGAATGCCTAGATAAATTTAATAGACTATGGGCGAACGGAACAACGTCACCATCTACTGGGTACCAGGACACCTGGGGATCGAAAGTGATGAAGAGGCGGATAATTTGCCCCTTCCTAGGTCCCGAAACCTTTTGCGGCATAGAAGCATACACAATAAAAGACGAGCTCCGATCACTGGAGAACGCAAACAGTACCAAATCCTGGGATGTTCCTTCGTCTGGGACTTGTAGGAGGTACAATAGATCTTAAGGTCGTGGTGCATTTCATCCGACAAAGTCATCGCAACAATGAATTACAGAAAGTTCATTTTTAGAGAAACTGTGGAAGACAATAAATTGTAGGTAGTGTGTGTGGAGTGAAGAAACAGTGAAGAAATATCAGCACCCAGAGTGCTTGTTTCACAGGATCATATGCACAGACAAAAGCTAATACAACAACCAGCCAAAGGGCTCATGCGGGAATATTCACCCTACTACCAGTCAGTACCAGCCTCTTTCTGTTCTGGAAGGTTCTCGAAGTAATTACTTCCAAAATGGACAGCTTTGCTCTGAATATCTGGATACGGATTAAAAATGAATTATTTGCATTTTACAGAATTTAGCTTTGAGTTAATCTACGAGACTACATCTAATAGCCAATCCCAAGATCATTGACCCCATAATCTGCCCACGAATCCCACGACTGATCGATGTCAGTCAATTAATCATTTGTCGTTAAAAATTTGCATTTAAAAGCGTCTTCGCCAATACTCTGGAAAAAAAAACCAATTCACATCTTGACATCCATCAAAACTTCACATTGTGCATTCCACTGGACTTTCTCTGTCTCCTTCTCTTTTTTTTGAACAGAGCAATAAATGACAATTGACAGTTGCTCAACCGCATTAAGCATTTTGGTGATGATCAATGCGGGACCGGATCTATGTGGGATGCCTAGTAAGTGGCACGCACCAGACCTGAACAAGAAAAAAAAACCACAACAGTAAAACTGCAACTTTTGACTCATTTTGGAAGAGTGCCGTCCGGCACGGGCTGCGCATTCAAATTCAGGCGAATACTCCAATGTCCCGGAATTGCATTGCATTTCCATGCACGCAACAACATAGTAGCGGCACGGCCGGCGCGGCGCTAATAAATCCTCAAGCGGACTTTTGTTATCCGAAATAATGAGGCCTTTTCTGTGTTACAAGCTTCTTGGATACCCTGGCAATTGTTCAGTGCTCAGTTGAAAGGACTTGGGATTCGATTACCATATCAATTGTAATTCTTGTGTTACCATTTACATTGGTAACACGATTGTGAATTGAAAATGAACGATTCGTGTCACGTACCCCAGAAGAATGGAAATGGCCGAGAGCCATTGTTAACCAAATGAGGGGGATTGTGCGTCAATTAGCGAAGGTTGACTTGCTAATGACAAATGAGGTGAAGCCATTGTTTAAATTGTGCTTATGTGATGCGCTTCCTTGGATGCAAATATGGGGAACGCTGCGTTGCGTTGGGAGGTTGTTCTCGGTGACGTTCAATTCCAAGAATAATCTTCATCCGATAAGGCAGAGCCTTAATTATTATGGTTAGCGATGTGGTTTTATCTTTAAAGAATCATTATTCAATTATCTCGGTCACAGTTTGTTGAGTTGTGATGTTGGAGACGCATACGAGGTGATTCAGTTGGGGTTTCATTCCCTATTCTGGAAGTTCTCCTAATAACTTGCAGTCAATAGTTTTCTCGCTTTCTTTGTTATGTTTGCTTCAATTCAAGTATGGTTGAAGACTCTTGATATACAGAAATACCCTTTATGCATCAAGCGGTTCCAATGGAATCTAAGCACGGGTCTGACAAGTTAATGACAGCTTTGGAGTGAAGGAACGCAAATCCTATTTGCTTGGCTAACTTAGCCATTCTCCAGTGGACCTGAGAAATTCTCGGTCTTTCAATTCCTTGATCTGGATGAAATGTTGTATTGAAGTCAAAATCAAAGCCTCCTTAAATCCACTCAAGAATTTTCACAGAATGCAACAAAATCTGTAGTCTTCACACGAGTTAGAATGCGTCGTTACGACTTTTCTTCGTCACATTCTGGAGTGAGAGATGTCTTCTAGAATCACCATGGTAAAACAGTTCACTTGAAACTTTTCTGGGTCAATGACCCAGTATGTGTTCCGGGGTTTCACCGGACTCATTGCGAAAAGCTTCCTGAGATGTTTCTTGAGTTTACAATATCCCGTAAGGAACACACAGTCCGGATGCGCAGATTGTTTTTGTCAAAGCTAAGGCAAGCTTGGAATCTCTTCAGGTTATTATAACCCAAAAGTTTCTTCGCCTGTCTTAGACGACCCTGAGTTTTTGTCCACGACTTGGTCCTGTTTGTTTTCTCCTGTGATCAGAGCTCTTCCTTTGTGGTGTATTCTCCTATCCCGTAGAAGGGTATTGCGGCCCATTTCCTGGCAATTTTGTCCGCCTCTTCATTTCCTTCTATCGCCAAGTGTCCTGGTACCCAGTAGATGGTGACGTTGTTTCGTTCGACAAGTCCCAATTTATATAGACATTCTCAGACAAGCGGATGGCAGTTACAAAGTTTTCAGTTTCAGAGAAGAGATTCCATTCTGTGAGCCAAATATTGGACGCTTTTTCGTACTTTGCAAGCCTTTGACGTTGTCAAAAAGAGAGCAGTTTGTCGAGCTAAGATTAAGTGATATTAAGTAATCATTAACTAAGCAAATGCTACTTATACGAGGTGACTGGGTCTTCTATTGTATTGCACTTATCTCATAGAGACAACAAGCACGTCTACCTGCAGGCCCATTGTTCTTTGGTGAAGTACCACCCCATTCGCTGAGCTAGAGATTTGCTGCTGACCAATACATCGATCTATGTATGTCGCGTCGCTTCCGCAAAACGAAGCAATAGATCAGATCAACGTCCCCTAGGACGTAGCTGCCTAGAGTGGCCTTTCTGATCCGAGCAAAGGACGGACACTCGCTAATGAAGTGCTCATTTGTTTCTTCTTTTTCCAGGCACATCTCGCAAAGGCCCGAGCTTCTGATTCCAATTTTGTTCAGGTGCTCGTTTAAGGGAGTGAACACAGTGACCAGTCCTGTGAGGATTTTGAGGTCATTTCTGCTAAGGTGTAACAGAAACTGTTTGCCTTGGGCGCGTCTACTAACATTTTGGCCTGTCGGCATGACCTAAGCTCGTGGTGTTTTAGTCGCAGCAGCTCAAGAAGCTTGTTTTTAGCATAGGCTGAACTGCAGCCAATAACAGGCTGAGGGCGAATAAAAGGGGCCGCTGATCCAGCTCTAGCTAGAGCATCAGCTTTATGGTTTCCCGGAATATCAGAATGTCCCAGGACCCAGACCAGTGTGATCTTATTATATCGCCCAAACTTTTTCATTTTATTGACAGCTTCCTCAAGAATTTTGGAATTGATCAACGCTTCTGAACAGGCTTTAATAGCTGCTTGCCTATCAGAGCAGATGTAGATGGACTTGCCTTTCCATTTCTTGTTAAGTGCAATGTGCGCTGTGCTAGCGAAAGCATATACCTCTGCCAAGAAAACGGTTGTAAATCTGTCCAGTGAAATAGATTTCTGAACGTTCAGGCACTGTCAATAGTGCAGATTGGGAATATTCACGATTCCGCTTCCACCACTTCCACTTTCAATAGCGCTTCTTGGATATATTGGCTATCTGACATCGGTTGAAGACCATTTTATAATCCCGTATCATTTTTGTTGGGTCTGATTCTACTGTTGCTTTCAAAGTATTGTCGTAAGTTGCCCAGTTGCCTAGCAAAGGCGTTCTTTTACCGCTACATCCATAAATGCATCATTAATGTGTTTCGCTGCCAGCGACTCGTTATGTCCCAGATTAAATTCGTAAAGGAAGAGAGTCCAAATTTGAACGTCGACAGCATGGTAAATAATTCGTAGAAAAAAAATTACGGTACTTGTAACGAACCCTAAAATTCTCACACGTCAAGCACACGTACCACTTTATTTTACAACTCGAGAACTTCTTATTTCCGACTGAGCGAAAATCGGACATTTCATGTCGTACAACCCAATAAAATAACGCTTCTCCGATCGAGTAATATTATTTTTGTTCAAAAATGAGTGTAAATCATTTAAATAGTCAACACTTTGCGGTTTGAGCAAGGTTAGGAAGGAATGACTTCTCTTGAGGTCCATCCACACAACCAACTTCCAAGAATGATATGAATTAAATTTTATTTAATTTAATTTTAATTTAATATCTTTATTATTAACCTAACCACAATTTTGTATTAGGTATAGATTTAAAAGACTCATATCATTGTCTTATTATACTTAATGTCATGAAATAAATAAATAACAAATAACAAAATAAATACTTAGCATTGTACACATTAGGAACTGAAGTATATATTGTAGATACAGTGAAATCTCTCACTAGCAGACACCCTGTTAAGCGGACAACTCGTATTAGCGGACACCTTTTTGGGGAACCAATTTTTAATTTTCCATCCATACAAAATGCGTTCTTATAAACGAACAGCGCTCACAAGCGGACAAAAGACTCCGGTCCTGTGACTTGATGCATGTAACGTCTGCAATTCCAGTTAGATGTGGCTTCAATCAAACCTACCAAAAGGTATAAAATGGGGGAAAAAATTCCAAACAAAAATACGGAGATAAGCATGGAAAATAGAAAAAAAAATGAATTAAATCAAGTCGGAATATCCGCTTAGTTGTCAGTAGAAGACCCATTGCTTGTGTATTCTTTCGGGATTATAGAATCAGACCCAACAAAAATGGTACGGGACATTGTACAGAGCAAGGTTTTCACCCAAACAGGGTTATGGTGAGATTTTGGTGGACATCGCAAGGACCAATCCACTTTTCATGTCTTCAACCACGGGAAACGATAAATGCAGCCAACTATTGTGAGAAAATCGACATAGTGCATGCAAAATTGGCTGAAAAGTAACCTGCGTTGGCGAATAGTCATGGTCCGATACTATGCATGACAATGCTGGACCCCATACCTCACAAGTAACCGTGCAAAAACTGTTGCAGTTGGGATTTGAAATTCTTCCGCATCCACCCGTACTCTATTGATATTTCCCCAATGGATTACCATCTTTTCCGCAATCTGGAATCATTTTGCCGGCAGAATGTCTTCCGGAACCGAACAGAGGTCATAAAAGCCTTTGAAGATTTCATTGCCTCAAAAAATCAGCACCTTTACGAAAAAGGAATATTTGATCTTGTATCACGTTGGAAGAATGTCACAGATGCCAACGGATGCTATTTGGATTGAATAGAAATTACGAAAAAATAATATTGGCTTTAAAATGTGTACTATAAAATCGGACATTTCATGTGGTTGGTACAACCCAATATTTTGAAGTGTCATCATTGACATAAATTGTGTAGCGCTGCGAACTGACTGCAAAACCTTCGTAAATTGATCATAAAGTCTACAATAAGAGAAAATAATCGATAGTTCCGATTTCAGAGCCTCGCCACTTTCTTCTTTTTTCAAGACTTGCACCAATGCCAGCAGCTACCGGCCAAATCATCTGTCATTTACTGCACAATGATGCAGTTTTACCAACCACAAACTTGCAGCAAACCAACAACAGATCGTTAAGGCGAAATTGACGGTCACTCACGACCGTTTATTGATCTCAACTCCTTTTTCCATCCTACCCCCCCTCTTCCGCCTACTTAAACCTATCCGTCAACTTTGGAATTATTATCTTGCACTCGTACGACGTACGTCGTACTAGTCGCCATTCCATATCCACCCCCATAATTCAAATACCCGCATGCTTTACTACTAGAAAAAAAACGAGACTCATAAAATATGTGCTAGCTGCACCGACGATGACGAATCGCAAATACCGCCATCTACAGTCATCGTCGTGCTTAACTATTCTGCGCACAGTTGGCGCATATTTGTGAAAGATAGCACACGCTATCCATACGCTACGCTACGATACGAGTTACGAGTACCCTCTCGGTGCAACAATGGTGTTGCAACAAAACTCCAACAGCACAACTCAGCATACAGCTAATGACACTTTGCAAGGCAACACTATAATATATGGTATGTGTGTTCATTATTGCCATCTCGCTCTCACTCCCCTATCGAAGCGACTGTAAATCGCTTTTCGCAAATTAACAACTTTATTTAAACTTTTTGTTGTTGATTTTTTGCAACATTTAATGGCCCATGTGTCTACGTCAGTGGTTTGTATGTACATTACATACTGCGAGATGGTGTACGAGTAGTTGTTGTAGCTTTGTAGGCTGTGCCATGTAAAAAAATAAAAAAAGGGTTCAAGGCAGTTTAATCGTTATCGCGAAGCGCGATTCATATTTCCACCACATTGCGTTGCTGTGCTACGCCACGCCGCGCGCCGCGCCATAACGAGAAGAAGCGAAACATCGTAGTTGAGAAAATCTAGATGCGTTTTGCGTTTATGGCGCTTTCAATTAGCAATTTATTTAAAGCGTGCATTTTAAATTGTTAATTAAATTTCGCTGAAGCGTGAGGATCATTTAAAAGAGAACAAAATGAAAAAAAAACATGTTGATGAAGTGTTTACGGGGGCAATCAATGTGGACTCGAACTATAATTTTCTTGATTAATGAACTGAGGTCAGCAAGTATCGTGTCCTTTTGTTGACACTTTTATGTCACCTAAACTGAAAGCTTCTGTCACTCTACTCTGAGGTGAATTCGTTCGCTGAGTCTTTGGGTCAGAACGTGAATATCCATCTGCGTTTATAAGATGTCAAAATGAACAGAACTCCATACACTGTCACAAGTAACTGAAATCTGTCAACCATTGACCATGTTTCACAAGGTGTGGTGTTTAACTTTTATTAACACAAATGGGACATCTGTCAAATAGTAAAAGTGGGGGAACATCCTCTCTTCTTCTTTTTTAACTATTGAATATTTTTACGAAAAACTAATTTTCTTTTATTTTGTTAACAAGAAGTGATTGACATTTCACAAATTGTCAGGTTGCTGTTTGATAGATGCACCTCAACGACTCCTTGAAATAGATGTAGCACGAATTCGCAAGAGGGGACATTTTTTGACACTCTCGTTTGGCTCTCTCTTCTCTTGATTTTTGACAGTTGGATGTAAATTTACGTAATTTAACAGGTTACCCAAACAGACCTACTTACTGTACCGCGCAGAAGTGTCTTTTATTGCAGTAGAATCTCATGTCGGAAAATTCTTCTTCTTCAGTTTGACAGATCGAATACCCAGTCAACAGGTCAAGAAACATGCAAGGCCCTTTTACAACTTTATACAGACTTTTGAAACAAGGTATGTGCGATTGGTTTCCAGTGAATTTAGTAGAAGCCGTTGGAGTTCAGTATGGGAACACTAGTCAAAAACCAAATTCAAACTTTTGTAAGGGTTCCCACCGAATTAGTATTCATTTTAGTAGTGGAAAATTCGATTCCGATCTTCACCGTACGATGTTATTTCTTTTTAAAAAATATTTTGGAATTCAAAATGTAAAACATTAAAATTTTAAAAAGTTACAATGATTTGCGAATATTTTTTGTTTTATAATTTAGAGTTGGACCATCTAAGTTGTTAGTTATTAATACCCTTATAATGTTTACACACAGCGCGAGCACATGAAAGACAAGAACAAGAGATAGACAGATCGATTTAATGATAGGAAACTCAGATGTTAGGTTTCAACTAAATCTATGGTTGGTGTCCAGGATAACTGGAGAGTGGTGCTCTATTGAAAGTTTTGTCGCTGCTTATGATTCACAGAAGTTTTTTCCCAGATGAACCATTGCTTGCACGATTAATTTCTTCGGCCATACCACCATACTACTGCCAGTGTTATGACTTCGCAGAACGTTGTTGACATCAGTTAATTCTTATTTCGTTAGAAATAAGTTTTTTGGAGACATCTGGTTTTGAACCGTAAACCTTCAACGTAACAAGCGACGACGACTACCATAACGCCACTACAAATAAGCCTAGCATGCAGTCGCAGGCTGCTACTTCTTTACAGTAATCTGGAGGAGGTAGGTCAAACCAACCATAGACTCGTTCGGAAATTCTTCAGGGTAATAAAATACTTTAAGGAAATTGTGGCGGCTTAGGAGACATCCTGTGGTGGATTTTTCGACGATCACGATGGGCCCACTCTGGTGCCTAGTGTTTGCGGAAGCAGAAGAAATGTGAAATTTCAATTGTTTTTTTGGAAACAAACGTAAATTTTAACATAAGCCACCTATGATAGGCATAATCGATTTTTCTAAAAGATAGGACCGATAAAGTAAGGAAATTCAATATGGCGGATTTAAGATTTAAGATGGCGGCCATAAATGACGATTTTTACAAAGTCAACCGATTTGGACCAAGTTTGGTATAAAGGGGTTTTTTGGGGTCGCTTATCACGAATCAGAAGTCAGATTTCCAAAATCCAAGACTTTGTAAAAATGGAACCGATTTCAATATTGGATTCACCTTGATCCGGAGACTGTCTTAAGCTTTATGATTTCACAGAAAAATTCAATATGGCGGACGCACCAAGCAAGATGACGAATAACTTTCTTTTTTTTTCCTTCGGGGCTTGGCAAGTAGAATACAATACGCTATGACGTCATTCTAAATTCAATATGGCGGAGGCCCCAATACGACGGATTACCGCTATCTTTACTACCTTCTTAATATGGGCATCAAATAAAAGGGATTAACAATTAGAATACCCTAAGGTAGGTGAAATCATTTCAAATTCAATATGGCGGTCGCAGCAAGACGATGGATTAGAGTTATCTTTACGATCTCCTTAATATGGGCATCAAATGAAAGGGTTCGACAAGTAGAATACGAAATTGCGTACCTACTTACACTCAATGTATTTTCTGAAACTAAAAAGTTGTAAATAAAAAATTAAGTTAAAAAAACTAAAACCCGACTAAGGGAAACACTTACTAAAAAGTACGAAACGAAACGATGATGTTCAGAGTATAGCCGTCGTCGCAGTTGAAATAACTGAAGAATTTCGTGAAATTTTGAGTGCCAAAGAACCAAATTTGATAGATGTCCTCTCAGAGATTCATTAGATTTTTGCCTCAAGTAAATGTGTCAAGTACCACTGGCCCATGACACTAGGAAACAAATGTCAGAGGTTAGCTCACATTTTGAACGCATTTTGCAGCTGCCTGGCGGGAGTATAAATTTCCCCTAACCTTCATAGTTACAAATGAATCAAAGATAGACGCAAAATACATAAAACAACACCGAAGGGGAGGGAACAGGAGACGTCAAATTTAAGGGGATTTTTCTTTATTTTTCTTTAAATTCTTTTAAACCTGAAATACGAGTTTTGTTTCTGTCGGGTGGAGAGACTTGTACTTCTCCACATTCTTACCTTCAATTACGGCCGCATTTCAATTCTGTCATTTATCAAATTTCACTATAGGTATGATCGTTTTTATTCAAATGACATATTCCCTCCAAATCACCAGAACTGAATAACGAACGAACTACTTAAACGTGCCATAACGCAGAATAAATGTCTCCCTCTGGGCTTAAGTGTGCTCCCCACCAACACGGCACACATTGTCAAGTTTAAAAATAAAAAAAATATTGAATGACACATAAAGTCAATTCCTGGAAGATTTTTAAACTCCACCGCTGTTCCCGTGCACCACTTGATCGACCACAGAAACAACAAAACACCCTGCAGCTTTAAATTTAAAGAAAAAAAAAAAAAAAAAAAATCTCCAATACTCCCATACAAATAAAAGACAAAGAATATAAAGAAACAAAGAATACTCCAACAAAAGAAGAAGAACAATAACAATGTTTGCGAAAAGAAAACTGGAAAAACCTTGAGGGGGACTTAAAGCGTACTCCTTGCGATTCGACGCCCCGGCCACCCGCGCACAACACAATCGAAGGCGGCGCGCGGCTGCGGTGGACGGTGATTGGCGAACCCTGCCCTGCTGCGCCCGGAGCAATAACTTGGAATTAAGAGATCGCAGACAGACAGAACCGATAATGATTCGCCACATATGCAGGATATAGATACATTTGCATATATAGTAGGTACTCTTTATCTGTGTGTCTGTGAACAGATTCCCGAATGCGATTAAAAAGAAAAAAAAAAAGCCGACCAAACAAAGCCACAGCCAGACACTGGCCGAACGAAGCAGCAACAGGCAAAGCAACGCAAACGTCAACCGAAGCCGCACGAGCACGAGATACTCGAACTCGAACTCGTATAAACGAGTATAACCGTTCAAGATCCAACATCCCTCCCCCGAAGAGCAATTTGCTTACTTTGTCGTTTAAAGTACGAGCAAAGCGGCGGCGCGCAAAGGAGGGAGCCTCGAGAGCGTTTTGTTGTATTTTCTGTTGCGGAGGGTCTCTTGACGTCAGATGGTTTTTTTTTTCAATGCTGACCTCCATTTGAGGAATTCATTTTTTTCTGCCTATTTTGATCTTTTGTGAGCATGGGTTGGTCATGAAAAGGGTTGGTTATGTTATGGGGAGTGTTGTAACGATGCGACATTGACGGAAGAATGCGCAAAAAAAATTGGAACAAGTCATGCGTGGTGAACGGGTGCGTCAGTGTATATCGCTCGATTCGAAGCGCGATAGATTAAGCGACTTGTTCTGGACGAACAAGACTTTAATTTACGTCATTTGGTAAGAAAAAAAACAGATGACGAAGTGAGATTTTAGCCAGTTTACAGGACGGTAATGCGACTTCTGTCAAAGCTGCATATTATGCAGGCAGTGGTTTTCTTTCCAGAACACACAGAAGATACCAGATGATCCATTTTGCGGAATTATAGCGAACCATTGAGTTGTTGTTGTTGTTCGGCCTTTTAACCTATGTTTCAAATTAGTTCAAGAGGTGCCACCATAGATTAACACTTGATGCACATGCTAACATAGGCTCGAATCTCACTCAGCTAAACGTCAAACAATTAGTTCGCAGTGCCTGTTCCGAAAGTCTGATAAAAGAAACTCAGAGCTGCTTTTGTTGCTGCGGCTCAGTAGGTGAATTAAACTGTCTTGTCTCTCTCTATTACTGGTTTATGAAACTTTCAGAGATCGAGTCTTAAGTGACGAAGAACTTAAAAACCAACTGCACGTCCCTTTCATTTACATATGTCAAAGCATACGAGGACCGCCTCGTACTTAGCCTACAAAAGAAAAACAAAATTTTTGGAAAAGTGGCGATTTCTTTCCCAACATAGTCTCCTTTTAGCTCGATACACTTGATCCAGCGATGCTCCAACTTCTTTAACCCATCCAAAAAATAGGTTCTCTCGAGGTCTGCAAAGTAGGCCTCCGTGGCGGCGATGACCTCCTCATTCGAAAATTCGCGGCTTCCACACGTGGTCAAAACAAAACTACGAGTCCGATTCGGCTGAAATTAGACAGTAGCCTTTAAGAGAATGTACAAGACGATAGTAAATCTCTCTTGCGATACTGCCACCATCGGGCGGTGAGGCTAAGTACTTATCTGACCGCTCTCGTATGACTAGCATTTTACTAGTTGTTTTTAAAATGATTTGCTTAGAATTCCAATACCTCTCTGAATTCAGCCAAAAGGCAAGAGTGTCTCAATCTTTTGCCGGTTCCAAGTTGAAAATGGTTTGTAGAAAACGGGCTTCCGGCACAAGATTTACAGTAAAACGTATTAATGGCTTCATCATGCGATTATTGGTCACAATTTCATTTCTATTGACAATTGGGCATTTAATCAAACCAATCACATGTCTTACAAGCTTTCAAGAATACTTTACAAAGTCTGTCAGAATAGTTCAGAATTTTTGTCTATCTGTCAGCAGAAATGTCTTCAGATAATACTGATAATTTTAAACTATAGACAAATGATGGGCAAAATGTCAAAACAGAGTCCAAATGCTAAATTACACTGTTCGCGGAAAGTGTCAAAGATTGGCGTGAAACGCTTTTTCTTCTCTGTCAAAGGTAAAAATCAAGAGGAAACATTAAAAAAAAAATGTATAAATCCTTTGTGTTGACAGTTTTTCTCAATAAACAAAACAAACTGTGCCTTGGATTGATTTGAACAGAATTTTAGGTGGAAAAGAAAGAGGTGATAGCTCTTCTAGCAAGTCGAACACGAATAAAAATAAATATTAAGATTAAGTGTTAACAAATTGTTAATATTTATAAATTGAGTATTTATTTATTTACAAGATTAAATACTTTCATTGATAACAATATTATAAATTTACAATGATTAATAGCATTACATAATGAATTGAAAAAAATTAATTTACAAGGATTTCTACAAATTAAAGTCAATTAAATGTTCATAATTCTTAAAGTTAATGCAGGCATTAGGAATAGGCTCATTGAGACAATAGTTAGTTCTATGGTTAGATATATTAAAGAAATGATGCTCCCTTGGCCTTAAAAAACGAGAGGGTATATCATATACTCGTACGTTTAACAGTGAATGTAAAAAAATGGACAGTCAATGTGACGGTTGCGGGCATCCCGGGCGAAGGGAATTGAATAATAAACCCGTCTCTTACACAGAGGTTTTAAGTCGATAAGAGCTCATCTGGCTTCATACGAGGGCATGTTGGCGTTGCAATATATATCTTTTCAAATGTAATCTTCGTAAACCATTTCTGAACCATCTCAAACCATGCAGCAATACTCAAGCAAGTTTAGATCACATTTAAGAAGTGTAAAGAGCATTAGGAGGATCACGAACATCTCTAACATTGCGACTTAAAAACTCTAGCATTGAGATAGATTTAGAAATTATATAATCGAAGTGTGTCGAAAAATTAAGGTTGAAAACCAGAGGTGACAAAATTCTTGCGAAACTAACTACAGGGAGCATTTTTTATTATTGTGGCCCGAGATGGCTTCCTTGCGGTACACCTGAAAAATTTAGTACTTCTTTTCAAATTACTTCTCCAATTTTTACATATTGCCTACGATTCATCAAATAACTTTCGATCCATTCTAACAAAGATTACCATGAGATTCAAGCTGTTCTAACTTTTTTATCAAGACATTATGCTGAAGCCGGTCAAATGCTTTTAAGAAATCAGTGTAAATGACATCAATCAGAATATGTTTTTTCTATTTCAAGCAAGCAGTAAATGGTTTCAAATCAATTGCGCAGAAATGTATAAGCAAAGAAAAGTTACGGTTTAGCTTCCGGTTTTTTGCTTGTTCAGAAACAATGTAATTTGAAAATATAGCTAAGTTTGTGGTAGTCGACCTAGCAGTCACAAAGCCATGTTGATACTCTGAAATGTGATTACGTACCTCATTATACAACTTACTCTTGACAACGGCTTCAAAGATTTTAGGAATCGATTTAAGTTTGGCTATCGGTCTGTTGTAAGTGACCAACACCTCTTAGACCCAGCCTTAAAAATCGGTGTTATGAATGAGTGCTTCCAGCAGTCCAAAAACTCACATTTATCTAGAGACATGTTAAATATGATGCATAAGGGTTTTGACAAGTTAAACATGCATTTCTTTATAAGCAGAGGTGGTAACTTATCTGGACCTGAATTGGCATTTGATTCGAGGGATGCCAAGAGAAGGGCAATTCGTCACTGTTCCAGGACATTTGTTAATACACCGTATTAATAATGGGTTTTCCAGTTTCAGTTTCAAAAGTTTCATAACTGATGAACAAGCTCGTGCGCTAGCGATTAAATTATATAGAACAGATAGATAGATAAATAAATAAAGCACAGCTGAAATTAACTAGTAAAACAAAAACAGCAATCTACTGTATAGCCAGCAAGAATTGGCTTTGGATCTTATCGCAAGTAACTCTTTGCTGACTCCGTTTTGGTTGCCCATGCAACATCTCAGTAATCTTTCGACAGCTATTTTCTTCATAGGCAGAGAAACAGTGCTACCAACCTTTGCAAATAAGGCAATTATATTTATTTTTTTTGTAAATATTTGCTTATGACGCTCATATTGCTCATCAAAACATGGGGGAAGAATCTATGCCATTGGGCGGGATGCCTTTAAGCTGAGGTGTACGCTTTCGCTAGTGCAGTGAATATGTCATACACGAAAGTTAACATGCAGCTCTGATGTTTGTATTTTTTACAATTCAGTAACATTTGCAGGCAAATTTTGCTAAAACAACTTTTCCCATATGTCAAGCACCGCGTCATATTTTGCCATATCCACATATTTGTGGTTTCGGACTTTGCTTATTTCATACCTTTTTCCACTGAGTGAGTTATTTTCCATTTTATGTTTAATGAAAAAGCAAGAAATACAATACAACGGGCAAAGGAAATCTTATTTCGAAATCAAACAGTCAACCTATGTAGGAAGCCGTTAAACTGTTTGACACATTCGCTTAGCTACTAATTGTTTGGAACCCGCCAAACGATGTCTCGAATGAAAGTTGGACTAATTTGCAATTTAACATTATTTTGGTATCGAAAAACTGAGACTGGCTAGAATGACTTCAACCAGCAGATTCTTCGTTCCTTCGGAAAGATGCAACACCCAAAGGTTTGATTTAAAACGCTGTCAAACAATAAATAATTTGAAAAGTGGGGGAACACGTTGAATTACTTTTGGTAAAACCTGTAAATTTGTTTTTGTTTTTTTTTTTTTCAACTAACAATGAAGATTATGACATTTCACAGTCTGTCAGATGACAGGTCTGATAGCGTTGGTCAACCTCACCCTAGGAAAAAGTTGGTGTAAGAATTCGTTAGGCTCTCTGTTGAGGTGAATTTTTTGACACTCTCATCTCTCTCTCTTTTACGAATCTTACCAATCTTTTCGGTTACCAAACAGGAAATTCGTAAGAATACTACGAATTCGTACGAATTACAAAGCTACCAATCAGACCTATTGTCATCCTCCTCACTGTTGACAATTGGTTGATATTGAATTATTCTGCGATTAGAAACGAAATTTATTGTTTTTTGTTTGTGTCATCTCTTAACATAGGCTAGGCATGCGACGGATTCTATGAACGGCTATTTGCGTTATGCGTCAACAACAACGTCAACGTTCAACGCATCGACGTAGACGGATTCCACCGATCGGGACCTTAAGCCTCACTTTCAAAGCCGGAATACAGCAGACAGTAGACTCATTCGTCATCTAAATGAATGAAGCGTTTAACTTTTCTCTTTGTTCTACAACTGACGTTTATATAAATTATTTTTCTTTTCCGCACGTACGATTGCACTTAATACACTTCACTGTCACCAAGAGGAGTGCAACAAATGTTGCAGAAAAGAAAAACCATCCCAAGATTCCCATTTAGTGATTATCCTTCACACAGTTTTCGATTTCCCTGGTTCCTTTGTGCAAAAATAAATAAAAAATATAAAAAAAAAACATGTTTTACGCGATTTGTGGATGCCGAAGAGAAGAATGAGAAGAAAAGAAACTCGAAAGTGAACCCGTTGAACTGCAACCAACGCCCACATCCACCATCTGCACCCACAATCACTTCGTGCTAACTTTATTCTTTCTCCTTTTATCTCGCTTTGAAAGAGACTTCTTAGTTTCCTCGCTCCTGCTGCTGCTGCTGCTGTAACAATAGACTCATTGGATGAAAAAGAAATTCTATCCATCTACCGATATACTACTGAGTAGGACAGTATCTAGATACAATACAAGCGTTCAGCCGAAAATGTCGTAAAACATGTTTGGTCGGTGCGGTTGTTCGAATAAAGGTTAAGCACTCCACTTTTTAAGGTGAACATTTTCACCAAACAGAAAGTATCTCAAAGTATGCTGCCTGCTGCAGTTGAGGTTGTACTTGTACATCTACTCGTACTCGTATCTATCACAATTTACCATTAACAGAGATAGAAATGGAGCAGTGTGTGTGTGTATGTGTGATTTTGTGAGCGCATCTATGTATATTTACTAACGCTTAAAGGTGATTCAATTTTGATATGGTTTTGTGTTTGTTGCACGCACACTACAAGACGAGAGAAGAATTCACATGCAAATCTACAATCTAAAAGCTATCTAGATACATTTGTGTACGAGTACTCCAACATCTATACAACGAGAACAGTGTACACGATGGTTATTCTGAGAAATTCACTTAGCAATCAGTTGCTATTTATGGAAGTTATTCTTCTCTTTTATCGCTTTGCTCTCCTCTACGCTTCTACTAATGAGTGCAGTGCGTAGAGTATGCGATGGATTGGATTTTGGATACCACCACCGCAGGGCGGTATTTTGATATTTTTGGGTTATAATTGTGGAATTATTTCGCTTCGCCCCTCTGTGTTTGACTTGTGGGAGGTTTGACTTTGAAAATGCTTGGAATTGCGTCTTTGTCTATGAACTGCCAGACAAGGACAGTGTAAGTTCAAAGTTTCAATTTTCAGCTGGCATATGTAATTTTTCGACTGCAACTTTAAGAGAATGACGTGTCCTTCCTTATCAAGGGTTTTTCTACAGAACGGTTACTGATTTAAGCATATTTTACACCCACATACTTGTACGAATATTTATTTAAGTCAGTCGTTGGTGGTTTTGACTTTTCACAGGAAAATAGGTCTGTTCCCGTACTTGCTGCACCAAAATTCAGAGATTCTGGAATTTCAACGAGTTGGGGTTAACGTGTGCAAACCTACAGAAACGGCACTGAACAACAAAACGCCGGCGAAATGCGAGACAGACTCGCGCTCAAAGGGTTTCGTAGTCTTATTTTTTGATATCAACGAATGTGGAATGTTTTATTGTTATGTACTGTACGTACATTAGTGTTGCAACGAATAGTTGCCATTGAATAGTTCACCAGATGGCGCAGATGATAAAACCATTCAACTCAAACTTAACACGGTTCTCATCACTCCATTTGGTTCGCGTTCTTCCAAGAAAAATTCATTTTCATTCGAGCATCATGAAGAATTAACAGGTCCACCACGAACATGAAAAGGAATAGCGGGTCTTTGGGGATTTTTATTTTTTTATTTTTCTACAAGCCACGTCTCCAAGAGAGAAGAGAAAGAATAAGAGACAATTGGTGCGCAAACTGTTTTACAGCAAAGATCGGTAGCGGTTCTTGTATGTGTTTTGCTTTGCTTAGACCATTTTTAGGTATTTCTACTCCAATTTTTAGGTATTCGATATTCGGCCGAATCGTAATTCAATATTCGGTATTCGGCCGAATAGGCCGAATACCGAATAGTAACCGAATAGTAACCGAATATTCGTTTCAACAGTAATGTACATGTATATTACGTTTTTTTGGAACAGATTTGCAGGCTGTGTTCCAGTTTCCTATATCACTGCCGAAAGAATGCGGAGGACCACCGAGGTTGCAGGTTCGAGTCTCAACTAAATCACGGTATTTTGTTTATTTTTTTTATTTTTTATATTATAGTGCAACTTTGGAATATGTATTTATACTACTCTTTAAGGCAGGGGTTCCCTAACTGTGCGTCGAGACGCCCTGGGGCGTCGCTGCACTATTCTGGGGGCGCATACTGGGGCAAAATACCCTTTAAGCTGGCAGAATTTCAAATTTCAAAGTTGACCGTTATCTTCAACTCCCGTTTTATTTCTGCTGTAAATTTCATAGAGAATAAAAAATTCGAGAGAGAAAGGTCATCACGTGATCTTCGGCAGATCGTCACAAATGAAGAAAGAATAAGTTCACTGTTTGCATCGAAGTCCTACGTGTATTTTCGTTTTCAGTGCGTACAGCAATTTGTGTGTTATTTCTAATCTGTTGGGTATATCGAGATCATTTTTTTTGCAATGAAATCAGTAAGCTCAAGTGTTTTTAATTGTTTTGATTTTTTTTAAAATAATACATTTTTGTTATTTTAATCTGTGGTTGAAGGAAGGAAAAGTGTAAGAAAAAATATGTTAGTTTTGCATAACTAAAATTCTTAAGGTTTGAGTTGTGTTGCCCGTGAGATACCGCAAAGTTTTATATGTTCTTGTGTTATGTGATTTGTCTAATTTCAGAATATGAAAATTTTGTTTGCTCCAATTTGCTCCCCTTCGTGAAGTAGGCATTTTTGTTAGTGACCACAAAAAATAGAACATTTTTGTAAATTGTTTATTTTAATTACTTTTTAGGACGAACAACTTTCAAAACCTTGTCTATAACAAGCCAAAACCTTTATAACATAATAAAGAGTTCAACTTTTTAGACAGCCAAATCGAGTTTTTAAGGGGAGAAATTGTAAAACGGACCCAATGTAGTGGTATTTTTGAACACGATATTAATAGATAAATGACCGAGTTCAAATTAATAAATAAATACTGTCTGATTATTTTTTAGTCAATAACATTTCCTTTAACTTTGTTATTGAAACAAAATCATATTGCAAACATATCATATGTATAAGAAAAAGTGTTTTTTTTTCCAAAAAGTGGGCGTTTTAATGGGCGTGTCCATAAGTGAACTCAAAAATATATTTAAGTTGGTGCCAGGAGTAATCATTCCAAATTTCAAGTTCCTAGCTTTATTGGTTGATTTAATGCCAACTTTTAGGCCATTCTGCCCCATTGTGGGGCGTCACGAGACGGAAGAAAAATAGAAAAGGAGCCAGGAAATACTGAATGTTTTCCTGTTTTCAGAGGCTTCCTGCAAGAAAAGATCTGTTCAAGATCTGAGTCCAAGTTAGCAATTGATATTAATCCATCACTTATCGACATTAACCACCCATTTTGATAAATATTTTCTAGAGAATATTGATCAATACAACTGGATTAGAGATCCATTCCAATCGACCCCACCCCCACCTGCACTTTCAACAGTCAAGAAAGAACAACTGCTAGAACTATCTTGCGAGCCTTAAACTACGATTCAACAAGGACAAGCTTTCAAGATCCCTTTACCGTTTGCTACGTCATACTGCTGTGAAACTGGCTTTTCTGCAGTTGCAGTGATCAATTCGAAATACATGCCACAAACTAATTTAGAAAAAGAAATGAGAATGGCGACTTCAAAACTTCAGCCCCGATTTGAGAAGTTATGCTCAGAAAAGAAATTTTCTTTCTTTCTCATTGATTGCACTATTATATTTTCTAATAAATAACAATAATTAAGATTCTATAATCTTTGGAGTTTTCTTTAATTAAATAATAAATAAAGTTATCTTAATGCCTGCTAGAGCTACACGCAGGTATTTTTTTTTTTAGTAGGGCGTCGGAAAAATTACTGCCCGTAAAGGGAGTCGCAGTATAAAAAAGTTTGGGAACCCCTGCCTTAAGGAATTATTGATCATTATGATTTCATTAAAACCGATCCAGCAGTTTGCGAGTTAATCGGTTGAAAAATTTAATTAATCAACGTGAATTTCTCAAAAACTATACAAGTTATGAGATTCGCTATAGTTTTCTTTAAATACATATATACCTAATCATCTGCAAACTAAGATTTTTTCATATTTTCAACTTCAGAGAAAAATATTTTTGGAATCTTTGCTTCCAGTTTACATTTTGCCCACACTGTATGTATACTTGTTTTACAATATTTTTGAGTGCTAAGTTGTTTCAAATATGTGGACCACCGGAATGCATAAATGTACTAAATTTCAAGTTTCTATGAAGAGCGGTTCTTGATGCTTGTATCGTTGTAGGTGTGGAGGGCGGTTGCTCGGCTAAAGCTCGTCGGACGGGGGTATTTCTTGCCAACCCCACCACACACCACCTGGTTATACACAAAAATTCTCGTGCCATTACAAAATAAAAGAGAGAGGAAGAAAGCTACGTTGCTTAATATTGGGCTTAAATTCACAGCATGGGGAAATTTCTTTCTCTTTTGTAAGCTCTCTCTTCTGTGAAAAATTACAAAAAATATTCGGACGGGAACAGGATTTGACTGATTTTCGTAGTTTTTCACAGGTGTGTACAGGTACGGGAACAGACTTAATATTTGCCAAAAGTTCGACTGTCATAACGCGAAATTATACCATAATTTGGACCGTATACCTTATGTCGATAACTAGGTTTGAGTTTTTTGGTTTCGTCTGAAAAATAACTCAAAACTTACCAAAAATAGTTAAACTGGCACATTCAGTCTCATGAGAGATTTTCCAATTTCCATATACCTAAATAGATAACCGATTCGTTAAGAGTGATCTGCAGAGCTTAAACTCAATTGCATTCAATTTTGAGTGATGTAAGTAATAATATAGATTTGGTTTGTTTTTTGTAGCCTATATAGCCTTTAAAGCACCATTGTGTAGTGGTCAGTGCGTTGGGATTGGGACTACTATGCAATGCTGCCTAAAAGTTTTTTCACGGTGTCTGACAAGCAATCAAAGAGTATCAATTGTCACGATTGAGCTTCTCAACTCGCCGTTCGGAGTCGGCAAAAAAATCTGGGGCCCTTCCATTCGTGCAAAAATATAACACGCACAGACAAATGGTTGCGAGAAGCAGACCCAGGTTCACCCCGAGCTGTAGCGCCACCTAAGTAAGTAAGTATATAGGTTTAAAAAAAGCTTCCAATGTAAAATATACAATAACAACTAATCCTATATAGAATTAGTTTATCCTGGATAGCTATCGGGTAGTATGAGCTAAGCCGCGATAAAACCTGTGCTACCAAATTGCTTCTATAAAAAAGAGTGTTATACAAAATGTCAAATACATATACCAAGATGTCATGTCAATTATGAAAACAATTGGGCAGAGAATGATGTTTTCGAATGAGAATAATCAAAAATAAAATCTATATGCATATTGCAAAATGTCTGAACACAAATATATTTTTTCTAATTGTCCAAAGAAAAATAAATACTACAACTCAAATATCACTATGCCCAGTAGTGCCAGGTGTTCATTAAGAGAACTTAAGCCGCGATAATCGTTTTTTATGCGCACTTTTTCTTAGCCTATATAGGTTACAGAAAAAACACGCTTATTGTCAAAATGGTGGTAAAATGTAGTCCAATAAAAGTGCGTTTTATTCAATTTAACAAAAAGAACACGTTGACAGAGAACAAACTGACGTTATAAAAACCGGCACTACGTTGTCGACAATTCGACTTCGAATAGGTAACTTTCAATTCAATTCGAATGTCAGAATGTGCCTAATTATCGTCGTCAAAATGTCAAATGCATCAACACACGATCACAAAACAACACTCACCAATTTAAAATGCCTATACAATAATTTCCTGCATATTTTTTGTTTCAAAAACTTAATTAATTACACCAAATGCTATGTTTCCGCGAAATTACATTTCCATTAATACATTTATTTCTTTTTAACTACACAGCTCGATGACTTTATAAACACACATAAAAATGAAATAAAAATAATAACTTTATTACCAGTTGTAAAATGCACGAAACCGAGCACACAAAGTGCACAAATAAGTTACACAATTACACTGAGCAAAAAAAAAAAGAAAACTAAAAATCATTAAAAATAGCTGCGACAGCAATAAAAGAAAAACTGCACTCCAAATGTATACACTTTTAGTGGCGTGTTTTTCCCCACTCCCCTTCACCCTTCCAAGTACAATCCATCCGCGCATTTAGTACAAGTAAATACATATGTATGCATGTATCTACAGTCGAGCATTTCTCAATCTGTTGCAATTTTTGGCGCGCTTTCAATTTCTAAATTTATTACCAGCTATAAATAATTTATTTCAGAGCGCAAAGACCAAACATGTAAACTGCCAAAATGGCAGCGTGTACAACTAGAGAGTCATTAAACTTACCGAAAACAAAAATGTCCGCCTAAAAAGTTTGATCTTCTTTATCTGAAATTAAAAAAAAATTCGATTAGTATACAAAAATAATCGAATAAAATTGTTTATGTATCTGTATCTAAAGAAACATAGAATACAAAAACGTGGAAAGTTAAAATCGGGGCTACCCGCGGCCGGTAGAAATAAAGAAAAACCGCCAAATTGACTCACTGAACGGTGAAAAAAAAAACAAAAAACAAAAAAAACACAATAGTGAGCACTTTATTAATTAATGTTATCAAATTGTTTTTCTTTTTTGTTCATTTTTTAAACAATTTGTAAAATAAACACCTACACACTCACAATGAATGATTGAGTCGTCTTCGGATATACTTCCGGTTGAAGAAAACATATTTGTTGAACGCATCCCAAAAAGAATTCCGCCATTTTTGTACTCAAACCAGAGATACAAACAATAAAAGTGAATCAGAAAAAGAACACCAGTAAAACTGAGAGGTGTGCTGCACGAGTTTGTAATCGAAATCGGAAATCGCAGAAAAGAAAGAAAGAAAAAAAAACATTTCCAGACGATAACGTAATCTGATTTTCGATTACGCGCGACTTTATGTGAGAATTTTCGGCCAACAAAAAAAAAAAAAAAGCTGTTTGTGGCCGGCCGGCGCGTCGGAATATTATTTGTTTTATGACGAAACGAACAACAGTTTGAGGAAGGTCACTTTTCTGACTTCAATTTTATAGTGATAGGATTCTAGGGAAAGAAAGCCAGCCACTTAAGTGGATTCAATTTCAATCCGACCTCTGCGATTGCCATTTTGGAATAAGAAAGGCAGACACTTTCAAAAGAAAATGGCTTCCACGTTCCATAGCAAATTAAAATAGCTACAGATGAGCTAAAACATGAGTGTATTATAATTTTGAAAGGGTCCCTCTTTGCCCTAGTGGCATAAACGTTTTTTGGGTGGCAGAGACGCTGAAGGAAACATTAAAAGTTTCTTTAAAAATCAAGACAATGGTCATCGCATTTTTCGATAGCAAATGAATTATCCACAAGGAGTTCGTTCCAACTGATCAAGCACTTACTGCCGCATATTATTTTGAAGCCTTTGATGGCCAGAATCTATGCTATTCGACCTGAATATCGCGATGCAGAAAGTTTGTCCCTTTTGCACTATTTATATAATGCACCGAGTCACTCATGCATAGCTTTTTGATGTGTAAACATCTTAGCTCTCGGTATAGGCACATTTTTCGCCGTCGTCCGTCACGCGTAACCAAACTTAGTGCTAGTGCGTTCTCTGTATATGATTCTCTTAGTATTAGTGCATTCTCTGTTTATCCGCCATTATACACAAACGTATGTTAACACATAAAATTTCACGAGTACCTGGTACACACGCCTTTTTTTTTAAAACAATTGTTTATTGTTTCAACCGGACAAAACTGAATAAGGCAATGCAGGCAGAATGAACGACAATCGCAAACACTTTATCCGGAAATCCCAGACTTTGGGCTTTCTACGACGACGTAGAATTTATGACTTAATTTTGTGCCTCGCGTCCATTGCTAAGGGGCTCGCGTCCGGCTAAGAGAGGCGTTTTACACAATTCATAAAAAAACATATATTATCCGCTTCCGGTTAAAAAGGGGTTTCGTCCAAGAGAGGTAAAATTGTCCCGACAAATATAAAAAAAAAGTATGAGAAAATGTCCGCGCAAGAGGGGCGTCCGCCTCAACTCTGTAAAGATAATCTGCGTCAAAAATACGCATGCGCGAGCGAAATATACCGCTCTTTTTCTAATTGTTTCGAATAACGGGATGGGCGTTCCTGACTTTCCAGCCAGTAGGTATCCAGAGCAGAAAACTCACGTGTTATTGAGTTAAATCTCATCAATTTTGAAATAATCACAACCTTATGAGTAAATTTTATACACGCGTGCCATTTTATACATCAAGATATGATTATCTTTTTAGGGTTAGGAATGTCCGTTAGAAGAGTTTTCACTGTATTACGTTGCGAAACATTTTACACGCTTTTCACGTGAAAGATCTTAGGGTAATATGTAGGTACTAGGTACAGTGGCGAGCAAAATAATAGCAGTGCTACCTTGAAAGCAACATTTTCCTTAATATTTTTTTTGAATTAATATTTTTTGTGACTTTTGCTGTAATATTATACTTATCAACAATATGTTGTTCACATGACGTCATATTGCAATGGTAAATCCTCACTTCTGCTTTAAAATATCAATTAGTAGTGCATCTCATACTTTTTAAGACGAGCAAAATAATAGCAGTGCTTATTAGATTTCGGTATACAAATTTTGTTTTTACTTGATTTTGGAATCTAACTTATAGAAAAGTAAGATAAAAGTTCCTTCTTTTTATTTTTAATCAAATTGTAGTAAAACCGATTAATTTTTTTCGATAAAAATGGGTCGTGGACTACACTGCACACCAGAGAGGTGCGGGCTAATTAAATTGCTTATAAAAGATGGGAAAACGTACAAACAAATTCTGGAACTTCTGGGTCTAACGCTTAAATGATAAGCAAGCTGTAAAATATAAAATGAAGGTTAAAACTCGCGGCCGGGACAAAATTTTGCATCCTTCAATGGTGAAAAGTGTTGCAAGGCACTCTGGGATACATCTTTCTGCAGCAGCTACCCAGATTGTGGGTGTGCTTAACTTAACATGTGGTATTCACACTTTTAGAGGACGGATGAGGGAACACTTTTTTAGTGCTCGAAGTCCACGAAAGTCCCACCTCTCAAGAAAATGGATGTATCAAAAAGGCTGAGGTTTGCGAAAAAGCATTAGTCTTGCCCCGCTAAGAAGTGGAGTAATATAATGTGTACTGATGAGACCAAAACCTTCCTGTATAGCGGAAACGTATCTCAGCAGTATGTCAGGCATCCACCCAATACAAAATATGATCCTTGATTCACAACAAAAACTAAAAAACTCGGTGGATCTAATATCATGATTTGGGGATGCTTTTCATACTATGGTATTGGTCCCATATACTGGCATAAAAGTATAATGGGCCAGCACTCATACGTTGATATATTGTAAAACATCATGATGTCATGTGCCGAAGGCGAAATGTTACTAAAATGGGTTTTCTAGCAGGGCAACGATCCGAAAGGCAGGACGTGAACAGTTAAACAATGGTGTCAGGATATATTGATTGAGTTCATGGAGTGGCTTGCTCAATATCCCGATCTCCATTCTGTTGAAAATTTATAGGCCTGTATAAAAGAGATATGTACTGCACAAAAAAAAACAAAAAATAACGAGTTGTGAGGGGTAGTTCAGCAGTCTTGGAGATCAATATCATCCGAAAGGTGCCAGCATCTTGTAGACTCTGTAAAACGGTTTTACGCAGCTTTAATAAGTAATTAAAGGCATACTACTAAGGACTGGTATATCCTTAATAACACCTCATACTAATTTATGTAAATTAAGTATTTTCTTTTTACTTTTTTGATAAAGTAAGCTGGCGAAGAAAGAGCACTGCTATTTTTTTGCTCGCCGTTTTTTGAAGTTCCTTTCGATAAAATGCATTTATGTTAATTTATTTTAATTAAATCAAAAACTAATAATGATATTATAAGAAAATAACGCAGTTTATATTATTGGTAAATTTTTTTAAAAAATATTGCTTAATTTGTTGTATTTTTAAATGAATGCAACTTCTTTAGTGGCACTGCTATTTTTTTGCTCGCAGCTGTACCTACTGCGTTGTAGCACTTTACCAAAGTACATATATAGGCACTTTTAGCGCTGTAATTTTCGACTCGTTTTAAATACGCACTAATTAAAACCTGACACAAACTTTTCCGCGTGCGAATTTGGCAATGAAAATGCATTTTATAAAAATGGCGAAAGTTACTGCTGTCTAGGTATAATCTTAATCTTAAGAATGCCTAAAATATTTTTAATTGCTATTAATGCGAACAGCAAAGCATGATAAAAAAGGGTTAAAGTCATGGAGTGATTTATGCCGACGGCATTTATTAAAAGAAAACATCGAACTGACAGTATTATGAAAATCGCTATGCTTCAAGAGAGTGAATGAAATGCCGGCGTGCGACGACGGTTCGAACAATACGTCAGAATGAATAAAGAGCTTGAATTTGGAGGGAATAATAGACCTTATAGGGTAGGTATATTCAGTCCCAAAATATTAATTTAAAAACCAAACATCCAAACAGAGAACGACAGAGGCATGCGATATGGAATAGCAATAGATTTAGACTGCATGAACCAGAAGATAACTGTGAGGTTTTGTAAGTTAGACCCTGATCAAGCTTGAAAAAAGACGATGACAAACGCCATACAACGAGTGCTATACAAAATTAGATTTTGATGTAGATTCAGTTAAATTTGTAGTGATGGAAATTTTTTTAACAAGAATGTAAGCGAAGTAAGCGCAGAAGTAAGACTATGTCCAACTTCAGGTTGGTTGAATCCTAAATTCATTGTAATTTTTGACTAGAAAGTAAGAAAACCCTAAGTACTTTATCTAAGCTGACACAGAGACAGATAGAAAGGGTCGTCATCTAATTTCATACCTATGCAAAAGCAGATAGCTGATCCAGGTTCAATCTAGAATATAACGCCATCTTAAGAGTGAAATAAGTAGCTTTTAAGGCAGTGACATTGTGCCCGTGCGAGAACTTTTGAATGAGAAACTCCAATCCCCAAAATCCAAGCTTCCTATACAACATCCAAACTTCCCATTTCCATCTGTAAACTGCTGAAAATCCCATGGAAATCATATGGGAAGTGTTTATTTTTTTGGGAGTTCATTTTGGGTAGACATTTGTTTTGATCGGTTTTTAATTTATTAAAATTTATAAATTGAAAGTACACTGCTCTAGGAAATTCTCTTTCTTTTGACACCTCATTTGTTAAGATTGGTTAAGTGTGAGAGCCACAAATGGTACCTACATATATGTATGTATGTACCTACTACAACTACAGAAATAATAAATATATGATGGTGTCAGATGCCTGCGATTCCCTTATGATACTTCACTTTCATAGACATGGGCGGGATCTAGAAAACCTGTAAAACGTGTTCCTGAAGCATTTTTGATTTCTTTTGAAATACCTACCATATCAAAAAAGTCGACTAAATTTTGTTCACTGAGCGTTTCTGAGCGTATACCTAGTATTTTTAATTTAACAAAAAAAGAAGCTACATTCAGAGTTCCTTGTTCGGAAAATAGACGGAAATATTTTATTTATTTTTAAAATCAGCAAAATTCAGCTCCTAAGAAGGGCAAGCGCTTGTCTACGTATTTAAACCGTTAAATAAATTATAGCTCCAGTTAAATGCGGCTCGTACTATTCGCATGTTATTGCCGCTATAAAACAGTTTTTTGTGCTTGCTCTTAAAATGCTGACAGATTGATTGATTGTAATTTAACCTGAATCACTTTACATTCAACCGATTCATGACACGCCCTAAATATGCGTATGCGTATGTAAAGTGTCCAGATCCGCATGCAGCATTATGTATGTAAGTTTAATTGATTTTCATGACTCGATAAAAACAAACCCAAAAACAAATATCAATCAATTTTCAATTAATATAATTCTCTAAGTATTTATATACAACTATGCCCCAGCATTATGCAAATTTACCCTCCTTTTCGGATGCACGCATTCAACGGATGGTCTCTATTCTATTCTATAACACGTATCTACTCCAATAAAATATAAATAATTCCAGATACGCAGATACGCATTTATTGGAATGCCGGTCTCGGTACCCGCAATCACACACAAAAATAAAACATATCGACTCGTATACTCGGTTTTATTGCAAATACACTCGTATACTATTACCAACACTCATGTGACTCATCTCACACACTACCAAACAACATTCACTCTGTCTGTCTCTGTATGATCTTGACCTCTCCACCATATAACACTTGCAATTGCTTTCCCAAATGCACTGTATCTTTCCAATGCGATTTTTATTATTTGTACTTTTAATTAAAAAGAAACAAAAAGATACTCCTACCTACATCAAAACATTCTTAAACATTGCCGAGCACATGGTCGGTATTTTTCTTTGCCGCGCGGGGGGCGCCTCCCCACCTGAAACACGTTTTCTTTTGTACAAAATAAACATTTTTTTTTTATTTTTCTTATCTCTTAGATTCAAATCAAAATAAAGATACTTTTTTTTTCTTCTCTTTTATAGAAGAAAAATGCAAAAAAGAAAAAAAAACCTGCAACTACATTCACAAAACCCAAAAACAAAATGGTGGGTGGATGACGAATTGGTTCTGGTATAAGATACGAATATTTCAGAAAAAAAACACTCACACAATCGAAATGTTCTTGTATCTATAGAATAGCACTGCCCTCTCCAAACCCAAAAAAAAAAAAAAACACGTAACAAAGCGCAAAAGTCAAATTGTGTCGGTGCCGGCATTTTTATTCATTATTTGCAAAGTTTTTCCTTTTTTTCGTGTCTTTTTGTCTCTTTTCCGAAAAGAAACAAAAATATAGTTTTTCTTGTTTCGTTGTTGTATTTGTTTTTTTTTTTTATTAATTTCTTTTCCCTGCTGGTGCTGTCGTTTCAATGTTTACACATCCGTAAACAAAACAATTCTCTCTTAGGTTTCGGTTTCTATTTTTCTTTTCATTTTTCATGTTTTTTTTTTTCACTGTGTCGCTGTTTTTGCAAATATAAAAAAAAAAAAAAACAAAGAATTCCGAATAAAAAAAAGGAAAATGTCGGAAACTCACGGCGAGTGAAAGTATACGCAAAAAGCCCAACAAACACTAACTAAACTAAATTGCAAAGCTTTCCTATGGCAAAGCATGAAACGACGAACACAAAATGGCAAAAATGAACAAAAAAAAAAGTATCTAAGTATCTTATCATATGTGAATTGACCCCTGCGAAGCTTTACCAGAGAGAGTGGGAGCGTCAATATACAGAAACACACAAACAAAGCGAGAGAGAGAGAGAGCTTAGATGCGGCGGCGGCGGCGGCGGTCACATTTTGAAGAGGCTTCTTGTGCGCTGGTGTTAGAAAGGGGTAAATTGATTAGAAGTGTTGGCGATGGTGTTAGATGTTAGTAGTTTCACTACGTTTTATGTATAGATGCATAACAGTAAAGACCGACGAATTTCATTTACATCTCTGTTCACTTTTATAGGAGATAAAAATAGAAGTTTGTACATTTACATACCAAACTTGCCTTAACGGTGCCACGTTAAGAGAAATTCAATTTCAACGGCCCGTCTCGTTATATCCATGTTTGAATGCATTTTGGCTAGAATGGTCCCACCTTTGTTATAGCCTTACTAAGATACAGCATTAAAGATAAGAATAGAACCAAGGTTGAGACATCTTCTGTGCTTAAGATAGCCAACCCGTTTTTTCGGGTGTAATAAAGAGATATTTATATCCACCCTGTGGAGTTGAAGAAAAGGATCAGCTCTCCAATCCTTTCCCGGATATCTCTTTAAGGTCTGGATATGACACAGTTTGTCAGACTGGTCCACCTGAGACCGGCTGGTTTTAAGAAGTGTGAGAGTATATTGCCCTTAACAGCAGCCTTTTTTGTAAAAAGGCTTCGAAAGCCGGCCCTTCGCAGCACCTATAGGAATATGAACGTTTTCCGCAAGTGAGCTGTTAACGGCTGACCCTCGCCTGCGAAGTTCGTCAGCTCTCTCATTTCCTTCTATGGCGCTTTGTGCTGGAACCCAGAAAAGAGTTACTCTAGCTTGATTGCCCAAGCGATTGAGTTCTTCTTGACATTGAGCCATTGACCAACCAGTTTTGATGAGGTAATTGCTGAATTGATCGCTCTAATTGCGGCTTGGCTATCTGTAATAATATCGATGTTGTGTTTGGGCCCTTTATTCAGTTGTCACAGGCCTCTGGGAGGACAGTTGATGTTGCTATTTTTTTTTTTTTTTTTAATAAAGGCATCAAATATTAAAATGAATAGAAAAGTGTGTTGAGATTTGAGACTTCGATAGACCTGTTTCATCTGCAACCGCAGTAGGTTTTTGCAAAAGTTATTATATCATGGTAAAAATCCGTATTTAAGGATACAGTTTGTTTTAGCTATTTTAAGGTCTAGCGTTCTAAGTAAAATCCTGATATATGTAAGTCTTAAGACCTTCTTCACTTTAAGTTTATTTTATTTATTTATTTTATTTATTTATTAGTGTTCATTAAAACTCTGCACATTAATAAGTTACATTCAACTTTTGATTTTGCACAGGTACATAGTATAGTAAGGTTACAAATTTAGAAAATAAAAAATAAAAATTACATTAAGTTCTATAAAATTAACAAAAAAAAATATTTAACATAAAATTCTAACTTATTATGAAAAGTGAAAGATGCTTAAATTAAGATTTACTAGGAAACAGAAAACAAGAAAAAAAATAAACAAGTTGATTAGATGAAAAAGTAAGTCATTATTATGTCATATGCTGCTGCTAAAATATTCGAAAAGTTCTCTTTTAAACCGATTCTCCGCGTTTACCCTTCTTAAACTTGGAGGAAGTTGGTTCCATAGGTGAACTGCATGAATGAAAAACTGTCTGCCACTCACCAAATACCTATGTCTCGGTGGGATTAGGTTCAAAGATCGCTGGGATCGCCCAAATTCTAGTTTTGAAAATTAGTAAGTAGGGGTTTTGCTGTTGATTAAGCGCAAGGATAGTACGAAATTTTAATAATGAGTCTAACGAACAACCAATGATTTGTTTGACATACGAAGATATATGGTCATGGCGACGCAAATTAAAAATATACCTGGCACAGCTGTTAGATGCAACATTTAGTTTTCTTTTGGATTCAAAATCTAAGTTGGAAAAAAGTTCACAACCATATAAGATAATGGGTAAAACGTATGCTTTTATGAGTTTTAATTTGACTTCAATCGGAAGGTATTGTTTTGTTGGGCTTACGCCACGAAGAATACCATGTACATATTTTGGAAACAATATAGTTGACATGAGTGTTCCAATTAAGCTGCTCATTAAAGTAAACGCCAAGATTTTTAAATTTTTTTTTTGACGGAATCAATTGCAGAATTGTTGACTCGCAGAAGCGAAGAATGAATTTCTACAGAACTTCGGTTAATAACTAGGCTTTTGGTTTTAGACGGGTTAAGATTCAAAAAGTTTTGTTGCGACCAGTTATAAATAGAATTCAAATCATTGTTCAAGTTATTTATGGCAAATATTTCATCGGTTTTTTTAAATCTTTTTAAAAGCTGTACATCATCTGCGTAAATATGATGCTCACAAAATTGGAGCGATATCGTTTATAAAAAGTGTGAATAAAAGCGGACCTAGAACAGAGCCCTGGGGCACACCCAATACAACAGGTAAGCTTGCTGGAATCTATCTCCACAGAACAGGTTCTGCAGGTAAGATGCCATGAGCTGGCAGACGGAGTCTTCAAAAGCAAATTGAGTCTTAAGTTTATGTATTAAGATTTTGTGGTTTACTGAGTCAAATGTTTTTGAAAAATCCAGAAAAACAGCAAGCGACATCAGACCGTTATCAAAACCAGAACGTATGTCGTCACTTACCTTCAACAAGGCCGTAATACAATTATGCTTCTTTCTGAAACCAGATTGAAAGATCGTTATAAGCTTTTGATCTTCGAGATAGTCTTTCATTTGTTTGTTTACAATTTTTTCAAAAGTCTTACTCAGAAACGAAAATAGGCCTGAAATCAGTATTATTTGGCGAGGATGATTTAGGGACTGGCACAATTTTTCCGTTCCTCCAATCATTGGGAAATACACTTGTTGTTATTATTGTATTATATATATGCGTGATATGCTTTTTTATGACTGGCAAGAGAGTTTTGATTAAACTTGGGTGAACACCATCCAGACCAACTGCTTTTGAATGAATAGAAAGAAGTGCCTCTGCAACACAGTATTCATCAACACATTGCAACGAGAATGTCTGTGTTGAATTAAAGATATTTCGCTCAAAAACAGAAAAGTCGATCTCATTTCATTTGTGGGTAGGAGGAAACAAATTTCCTATTCAGGTCATTTAGGTCAATATTTTCCAAAGTGGATTCACTTTGCAAGGTAATACCAACATTGCGAATTGTTTTCCAAAATGCAGCACTTGACTGATTGGCATGGAACTTAGCTTGATAAAAAATCCTTTTACTATTGCGTATTAGAGAGGTGACGGTATTGCGCATTCGTTTAAAGACGATATACATATTGGGACATTTGTATCGACGCCATTTGTAGTAGAGAGCATCACGTTCTTTAATTTTATTTTTTATTTGTGGAGTGAACCACGGCAAATTAATATTTTTAATTCTTTTAGTTTTTATGAGTACATGTTTGTTAAAAAGAAAGTCTTTATGTTTATTAAGAATGGAAACTTGGTCATTAACATTAGATGTACAATATATAGCGGACCAATTTAGGATTTGACAATCATCTAAGAGGGACAATACATTGACTGATGGAAAATGACGATATTGTTGAACCAGACCTGCCCCACTATAGGAAAAAACATTAAGTTCCTGAGGAACTTGGATTGCCCCAATTTTAAATACATATCTACAGAGTTTAAGCCGTGGACCTTTAACCTAAAGGTAGCTTTCATCCAAATATCAGAAGCACTTAACCTATCAAGATTATCAGGTTTTTTATGGGGCACAGGCTTGTATTTTTATAGCTATTACTAGAGATGCTTCTAAGTTCGGTTATTTTAAATGAAGATCTACAAAGCTAGCTAAGAATAAAACGGCAAAATTGAATTATTCTCGGCTTTGAAACCACCCAGATATACCACTCGAGCAAAGCTTAATATTTTATTTATCTACCTATATAAAGTACATATGGCATCTGACAAAGAGCAACATACATACATATGTTCTTCCAGTGAAAGTTCACTCACTTACAGTACCCTTTTCCATTATCCACTCCGTTCTTCATTCAGCGCTGTCAACACTGTCAGTAGAGATACTCAGAGAGTAAAAGAGAACTAACGATTATGTAAATCCATAAAATATTCCATTTATAATTTTTTTTTTTATTTGATTTTCAGTGGCATCCATCTTAAGAGTGTATCTAATGGTTTTTTTTTCCTTCTTCATACTTCATCTCGGTTATTTACGAATCTATTTGTGCACACATTGAAGACACGTTGAGTGCGCTTCATGAGTGAAAACATCTGCTAATGACGTCATTCAAACAAACAGAGCACAGCAAACAGCTCACAGAGCTTTCATCTAATCAACATTTTGCATGCAAAAAACCAAGAAAAAAAAAAAAGTATCTAAGTATCTAAGCACACAATCTGACAGTTGAATCTATTTACATTATGATTCCAGATGTACTCTCGTACCTACTCTGTTGTTGCAATTAACTTTGTTTTTTTATTTGTATGTTTCTGCGCTCTTGATTTCTTTATCTCACTTTCCACGAAGAAGACGAAGACAGACGACGACGAGGGCGATGAAAAAATGTTGAATGGGTAATCGGCTTTTGTGGGTAAACGAACGATGCGCGCGAAGCTTTTTCGCTTTTTTGTTTTTGTTTTTTTTTTTTTGCGAAAATTGCAATTTATAAAATAACAAAAAAAAAAAAAAAAACGAAGAAAACACAATTCCATTAAACTGGAACAAAAGAGCAAAGATACGAGCACAACAACAAAGTTCTTGTGGTATCAGTATTTTATTTTTTGCGTAGGTAAAGAACAACAACAGCGTGTAGGTATAGCGAAATGAAAATAAACACACATACCAATGTCTACATTGTTTAGATACACTCGTACATAGAGAGTAATTATCAAGGAAAACTCGTCCATCTGTCAGCGGGATAGGTACCGTACCCGCTTGTTATTTTTATTGTTATCGCAAAATTGAAATTTGCAGATTTTGTGCGGGGTGTTAGTGGACCGTTTTTTTGTTTTTGTTAAATTTTCTATTTTGTTGATGAAGTTGTCATATTGTGATTTTTTTGGGCCGCAACAATTCTCAATGACGAGCTGATTATTTATTTTATTTCTGGTTATAAATACGAGTACTAGGTGCCCAGGGGTCAAGGAGGGGTAAAGTAATGGCAATGAGCTGATAGAAATAATTGTACAATCGTGTTTATTGTTCTTTTATGCAAAAGTTAAATAAACAGAGGAAAGGTTTTTTTTTCTTTTGGCAAAATTGGTGGGAACTACCACTTTTGTTGTTTATGCGGTTTTGTTCCAAAATTTTACAATCTCAATGGTTTTGTTTATTTCTTAGATTAACCGGTTGAAAGGGTTTATTTTTTTAACAAAATAATTTGATGTCTCTTAAATTGAAAAATAGCTTTAGTTCAGGGTTGGTCAAGCTGTTTTAATCAAATTCACATGAATATTGTTTAAACAAAAAATCCCCTTCTTTCCTTAGGTTAGGGTAGGTTAGTGTTGGTTAGGTTTGCAGTAGATGCAATTTCACCCAGAGGCTATAGAGGTCCATTGTGAATATCCTAAATGAAACATGCATTTTAACAAAACCATTTCGATTTTATAATAAACATTTTTAGATCTGTGAGCGGTATCTTAGCCAGGTCATCCAGGCAGTCGAAGCACTGTGCTCCCATAACAGAGAGGCGCCATACTTGCAGAGACGGACAGTGGCATAGAAGAGAAGGTGTGCTACAGATCCATGTAGCTTCTACAGAAGCCATTTGTAAGGACCATGTTTCCTATTGTACAGTGTCCGGTTATGACACCGACGAGTACGTGGATTTGGCCTCTTCTCATAGAAAGTAGGGATATTGTTCTTTTCTGGTGGACTACCGGCCACAGGTTGCAGGTTATGGTTATGGCACAATCGCTAGCGTTGCGCCATCGGTCCTCGGCTAAATTAGCAGTGATGCGGTCTAAATGAGTCAATGTTTATGGGTCAAGGCGAATACCCTTTATCAGCAGCCTTCTCTAACACATGAAGAAGGTTCTGTTATGGTAAGGGGCTGTTTTGGCAGATATACAGTCGGCAACATCTACAGAGTCAGCGGAACATTGAGAACGGAGCAGGACAAATCAAGGACAAATCCTTGATCACGAAATGGTGCGCATGACCATGCAGCACGATAATACTTGGACCAATAATGAACAAAAAAAAGTTGGCCAAGGAACCCCATTAAGCTCTTGTGGGATGAGCTGGAACAAAACATCCGGAAACTTCCCCAACATCCACTAACCATATGTGGAACATTTTGCAATTGGAATGTCGTGAAGCGGTTATTCGAAAAAAGAGAATGACGCGTCAAAAATCTAATAATAGGATCCAAACCAAAAGTATCTCAAAAAACTTTGATGACACTTCTTTGGCAGCAAAACTGAACTTCCTAACGACTGCAGATGAATTAAGTACACAAAATCATAGAATAATGGAATCCAATTTTTAGCCGACTAGCCATAAGGAAGGGTTATGATTTTCACAGGCTGGCTTTATTTGTTTGTTTGTAAAGGATGTCACCTCGTACAGCCTAAACTATGAAACCGATTTCAACAAATGAGGTGTCATTGAATTCATCTTGATCCGATCTGTCTGGGATGGTGTTACGATCTCAGACGAATTTAGTTTGCCGATGGGCCTCAAACAAGGATGCGTACTGAGCGCACTTCTCTTCGCTATCTTCATTGATGACACCGTAGAGTACCTTGCGGTAGGTGTAGATGTTTCAGGTGTTGCTGTTCCGGCATTATTATACGCTGATGACATAGTACTACTAGCAGACATCCCAAATCAGCTGCAAGAAATGTTTAACAAGTTGGAGAGATATTGCGATACTTGGAACCTCTCCGTTAATACAGATAAGTCTAAAATTATGATTTTTCGAAAAGCGGTCGGAAGATACGCCGCCAACGAAAAATTGTATTTCAAATGACAGGAAGTGAATGTAGTTAGGGAGTTCAAATACCTAGGTGTAACCATTACAAGCAACATTCGATTTGGAAAGCATCTCAAATCTAAGCTGTCCGAAGCTAAGTCTGCCATTTGTGCATCTTGGAAAAGTTGTATTTATTTATTTTTTTTTTTTTTTTTTCGTCAATCAAGTTTCATACAACTTTTAAGAGACTACAGAATAAAAAAGAAAAAAAAGAAAAAAATAGCAATCATAACAATTCCCTAATAATATTCTTAAGAGCTAATCTATTAATATTAAAATCTATAGCATAATCGAATTGATTATAGGTAATACAAGCAGATGTAATTGGATTATTTCTCGCATAATTTGTAAAATGGTAAGGAACATGTAAGAAATCAAACTCTCTTGGTCGTAAGCTACGAGATGGTGCATAAATTTTAAACATTGAAAGTAACAGCGGACAATTTATTTGACAATTTAAGACATCAAAGGCAAAAAGTATCAAATATAATTTTCTTCTTGAGACCAACGGTTTCAATCCAATTAATCTACATCTGATCTCATACGTAGGAACATTTGAATTTCTAAAAATCTTTCGCAAAGCAAACTTCGTAAATCTTTTCTGAACTCTTTCAATTCGATAAATACTAGTTTGATGATAGGGATTCCAAATAACGCAGCAATATTCAAGAATAGGCCGAACAAGCGATAAATATAAAGTTTTTAACGTGTACGGATCTTCAAACACCTTAGAATTTCTAATCACAAATCCTAACATTGAGTTTGCCCGGGAAACCATATGGTCAATTTGTAAAGAGAAATTCATTTGAGAGTCAAAAATAACTCCAAGATCCCTTTGGCTAGTTATCCTTTGCAAGACATGATTTTCAATTTTGTATTGGAAGCAAATGGGACTGAAAATCTTTGAGAAGGTTACCACACTACATTTACTAGCATTAAAATGCAAACCGTTGCGATTACACCAATCAACTATAGAGTTCAGATCGGTTTGAACTTTAGTTGCCTCTGATAAAGAACTTATTGAACTGAAAATCTTGAGATCATCAGCATACAGAAGACACTTCGCAAAGGATACCTGAGACGGTAAGTCGTTTATAAAAAGAAGAAAGAGGAGCGGTCCAAGGTGACTGCCTTGGGGTACACCCGAAAAGTTTATAATTTCTTCAGACAAAAAATTTCCAATTTTGACAAACTGTTTGCGTCCAAGTAGATAACTTTTTAGCCAATCAAGAAACTTAGAATGAAATCCAAGCAGCTCAAGCTTTTTTATAAGGATATTATGCTGTACACGATCGAAAGCCTTTGAAAAATCGGTATAAATAGTATCGACTTGTAAGCGATTTTCTAAATTATTAAGACAGTAATTACTGAAAATGGATAAATTAGTAGTGGTAGATCTACCACTTACAAACCCATGTTGGTACTCTGAAATATGATTTTGTACAATATTGTAGAGTTTCTTTTTAACGATTGCCTCAAACACTTTAGGTATTAGCTGGAGCTTAGCTATAGGTCTGTAGTTATCTACAGAACCTTTAGAACCAGATTTGTGCAAAGGAGTTATATACGAATGCTTCCAACAGTCTAAAAATTTGCCTTGTCGTAAAGACATATTAAAGATGAAGCAAAGAGGATTCGCTAAACTCATCTTACAGGATTTAAGAAGCAACGGTGGAATATTATCTGGAGCAATGGAAATATTGTTATCTAGAGATGATAACATAGCCATTACTTCATCCTCATATAATTGAAGGCTACCGACATCCGTTATCGAGTTTACGCCAAAGCAGTTTTCACAATCAATCCTCATATCAATAAAATTTGATTGAAAAAAAGATGCGAAACTGTTACATATTTGGTTTAAATCATTTGTAGAAACTCCATTGTAGGTCATGTTAGATGGAATCCCAAGCGATCTACGTTTTTTATTCAAAAAAGCCCAGAAAGATTTAGAATTATTTTTAATTTTTGATTCAAGAGACCATATGTTTATTTGCCACTCAGAAAAATACAAGCTATTTAAAGCGGTCTTGCAGTCCATAATGTGGTATGCTGCCCAAGTTTGGGGTTATAAGCAACACGAGGAATTAGAAAAACTGCTTCGTTTCTTTTTAAAAAGTATCTTCAAACTGCCATCTACAACGCCAAACAATATGCTATACATTGAGACTGGATTGCCAAACATGTTTTTAGACGCCCTCGATCAAAATTCTTGATAGCAAACAAATTAAACGTCGTAAATGAATGGATGCTACTCTCAGAGTCCCATGGAGTCCCATTAAGGCTAGATGTGGATAATATTTCTGAAGTAAGAACACAACTGTATGAACTGCTATCGTCCATAGACGAAAAATCGCGTGAAGAGTCTTCACAACATAGGCGATACTTTACGAAGCTAAATTTCAATTTAGGTGTAGAAAACTACTTTCATGCAAAATATTACTCCAACATAATATCAACCATCTTCCGAACGAGAGGAGAAATATTGCCCATAAATTATGTGCCCCATAAGATTGTGAATTTTGCAATCTGCGGGAAAGAGAAGACATTTTTCATCTGCTGGGTCGGTGTCCGATCTTACGCGTAATCAGGAGAGATGTATGTCAAACAAACTTCTTAAACGAAGAAGAAACATTAGTGCCCGTGTTTACTGTGCGAGTTTAAGTGTCAATCCAGCGAAAATCTCAAGATCAACACGAATTGCGTTTTCACAGTGCAGGCTTAACGATAAAATCCACTTAAATAGTCCTTTAACTTAAGCCACCGATTTCCGCGGCAACGGAGTAAGAGGTTGGAGTGCCCTTTTTGAATATGTCCAACGTTCAATGACGTAAAGAAAGAAAATGTTTACCGATAGTTTTTAATCATAATCTTTTTTTTTAACTTAATTACAATAACTTAAACTCATGTTATTTCCAACATAATTCAATTTATTTATTTTTCGTTGTATTTTTCGAATTTGTTGAATTTGTTAAATTGTATCTCAATGTACTATATTTTGTTTTTTGTTTCATCCTTCTTAATGTCAATCTGACCGACAATTTAAAATAGAATTGTATAAATAAAGTCTAAATTACTACTACTACTTATCAGTTTTCAACTCTTCTTCCCAAAGGAATCAAAACCCTAATGATTGATCAGTCTTTAGTCAAGTTTTGAACCTTCTTTGCTTCCTCTTTCCCGGGTAGGAAATCGGCATATACAAAATATTTTTGATCCCAAACAGAATTTCTAATCTTACTCGCTACTATATTTGTATCTTATATAAGGCCTCAAGTGAATTCTTCGTTTTTGAATGAATGCTTTAAGATTTCACGAGAAGGACAATCTCCTCAAGCTCTTTTCAAAGGTATATAGAGTCTTAAAGGGTATTTTCAGCTTGGAAAACCCTATCACATAGCCCAACAAATTGGTTTTGCCAAAGGAGAGTATCAAGACGCGAAGTTATAAGGGAGAAGGGAGAACAAGATTATATCCAATGAATACTTAAATAGAGATTCACACCTATTACGACTTATTAACGACCAAAACTACTTTCCATCTAATGGATTCAAACTTCAAATTCAACTTAAACTATTTAAATCTAAATCGATTCTTAGCGCTTAAACCCGTTTTGCCCGCATCTGCGATTAAATATTCCAATGAGCTCATTCTCTCCTTTCATTCAGGCTTTGCGCGCTTTTCTGGTTTAATTAAAAGCCTCGGCAATTTCAATTTGCATACGCATACGCATGGCTATTTTTGTGTCCATTCAATCTGCTTTTATTTTTTGCATCTTCATCAATTATCCAAACGGTTAATGGCGCCATTTAAAATGATGCGATTATTTTAATATTTCTTTTTCCACCTATTGGTTCGAGATACACTTTGATTTTGCATTCACGCAGTGGGATGGGGAATCAACATCGCATAGTGAATAATTCACCACTGGCAATATTTGCAATAATTTCCGCCTGGATAATTACCAAATGCTGTAGCTGATCCCCACCGCGGGTGCTGGACGCATATAGCCAATCCGCAGTCAAAAACACAAATTATTCTATGGGTATACTGGTATCTGTGACTGACAGATGAGAGCAGAATCCTTTTCGATCACAATAAAAATTAATAAAAATCCGTAAGTAATAATCTACGCTGAAAGGTGTTGGTTGGGTACTCAAATACCCGCCCAGAATTGCCCACCAAGCGGTCCTCCAATCGAATTGCATAGGCAAAAAAAAAATACCAAAAACATTGCAACAACCCATTGTCGACTTAAAAATCAGGCATCTGCTTCAATCATCCAACCAAAGGACTGGTCATTGGTGGAGGACATCGCATGTGAGCTTCCCATCTTTGTACAATCCACTGAAGCCCCCCCATTGAAATGCATATCCATATACATATTGGACGCATAAAAGTCACGTATGCATATAGTTAAAGTATATAACGGGAAAAAAATCGCTCGGCGAAGCGTTATTTTTTAATGCATCTCGCATTATAAAAATCCCAAATAGGGATGCTGATGATGATGGCGCTTCGGGTGTATACAGTGTGGTGGTCCACCATTAACCGGGTGCGAGGGTAGGAGGGTAGCAAATTTCAATCGATACTTGTGCTGAACTTTTTTATATTCTCAAGCTTTATCGCTCTCTCGCTCTATGATACTCGGATGGGTCTCTGTCACCCCTTTAAAGTGCTGCCAATAAATAGAGGGTGAGCATATATATAAAAAAAAAGAGAAATATCGCATAGGTGCATTATTTTTCAACAACCCCTCCATACTTACAAAAAAAAAGGAAAAAGTATCTAGATACATGGCACATGTAAGGATGTGATATAAAAATTCTCATTTTTTCGGAGATTGTAATGGGGGGGGGGGGTTCCATATTTTTCACAAAAAAAAAAATTTTGAACTCAATACATAGGTAGAAGGTGGAGGGGGTGGTAAATAGGTTGGAAGCGCGCACGTACATGCGATATTTCTTTTAATTTATCAACTATGATCCATGAGGTGTAGGTACTCTCGTATGTGTTTGGTTGTTCATTGAAAATTCACAATAAAATAAATAAATAAAGAGCTGAACAAAGTATAGATGGCCAACGAGGATACAGAGAAGGGAGCGTCGCGTCGCTTCATTATTTTGACCCTCGCGTACTTCGAAAGAACGCGGTTTTTTATGTATGACTGTTGGATTCGGTGAGTTTTGATGTTCCAACCTCCATCTACTTGTTTAGCATGAATTACCTTAAAGGTGTGAGTTATGGAGAGAATAGCTTCTCGCACGAATACCGGAAATTAAGTGGATTTTTGTATAGATATGCGGTCGGTAATGGAAATGACACAGGAAGTTATTTTTTTTTAATCTTAAATTGTATCTTATGTTACAAGCTTTTCAATTACATAAATTCTGAGCATTTTAGGACGTGTTCTAATGGAAATTAAGGCTTTACAGGACGAATATGATGATATCTATCGGTTGAAAGATATAATTTTATATGAAAAGCTTAGGCAGTATGATCAGAAGGGATAGGTAATAAACAGAGCTTTGCTAATGGTAACTGCTGGGTGTCCGCATTCTCTCCGCCGTCGAAAGCGGAATAATCCAATTTGTTTTGTTTAAGGAAGTATCTTAGTGGCCAGTGTCCTGCTAGAAAACCAGTTCACACCTTCTTTTCTTCTTTGTTGAGCTCAAGTATCCTTTTGGCATTGCTACGAGCTTGTCTCTGGCCGTTGGATTTCTTCCCATTTCCTGAGTTTTCAGTGTATGTATGTGACTCAAAGGCACTCGTACGTCGTATCTCGAAAAAGAGTCGGTGAGCACTCTGGAGATGCCTCTTCTCGCCAGACAATCTGGTCATGTATTACTTTCGAAAGTCGAAACCCTCGTAACCTGATATCTTGGCAACTGTGACAATGTTCTCAACATCGAGGAGGTTGAAGCGGTCCAAGACCAGTTTTGACACTATCAGATATGATCTTAAGGCCTTGAGAGCTGCTTGACTGTCCAAAAGGATGTAAATGCGACCACCGTTTGTGCATCTTTGTTAGCATTCTCAGGCACATAGCTCTATGGCGAGACCTCTGCTTGAAAGATGCTTGGTGATTTAAGCAGTGCTTTAGTCCTTCGGGGCAAGAGTGCACATTTTGGACTTCGGGCTTAAATTCCGAAAAATTTACAATAGGTAACAAACAAAAGAGCCCATTATTTTGTAGCTCTATATTTTAAGAACAAATTTATACAAAAATGTCAAAAGTAAGTCAAGTTGCGCACTCTTGCCCCGAAGTCAGGGTAAGAGTGCGCAGTGGTATGGGTAAGAGTGCGCAACCATTTTAAGTCACAGTTTTCGTACTTTAAAAGGTTTGAAACTGTGCTTTCACTCAAACTAAATTCTTCAGCAGCCTCCCAAGGGCTGCTCCCATTTTAAATCAGCTCCCTAGCCTCGCAGATTTGCTTTTGGGTTATCAATTTCCTTTCCGTTTGTCTTTAGTAGATACGAGGCATTTTTCAGGACAAACAAAAACAGAAAAATAAATGAAATTAAGCCCCAAAGTATTTTTGTATTTTTTTTTATATTTGACACAAATGAAAATACACACCAAAAACTTAAAAGAACACTAATTTGTTAATTGAAATAATCGGTATGCATACAAATCGCGCGATTTTGTTAGTCTTATTTTCTTAAATTCCCAAAAACTAAAATTTCATCTCAACTTTTTTTTTTTATAATAATAAAAGAAACATTAAAGATTATAGTACATACCTATTTGAGAATTTGAGAAAAGAGACTTATAAAATTTTAGTTTTTTTAGAATTTGAGAAAATACAGTAGACGCTCGATATAGAGAACTAATAAAAATCACTGAAGCGAGATTGTTCATTGTAACGAGCGTCGACTCCTTGAAGCAAATTTTATCAAAATGGGTATGTTTTTACGTACAATTCATCGAAAATAGAATATAATTACAATTTTTCTTTGCGATTACTAAAAACATGCCATTATTTATAAGAAAGAATATCTTATTTTTAACAAAAACAACTCTTCCGTAAAAAAACATAATACATTCCATGTATTTAAAAAAACAAACTTAAGCTGTGCTTAAGTGACATGGTCACAAAGAATATCGTTCAAAAAATAACAAAATAAGCAACACGCACTTTGTTCTTGCACTAATAACAACCACAAGCTGTGAAACAAACAAATATTCTAAATAGTGAACAAACTTGCCTGTATAAAATATTGTGTGTTCACTATATTGGATTGTTCACTATATCGATGTTCACTATATCGAACTTCCACTGTAAAACTAAAAAAAATCGCGCGATTGTTTCTCAAAAACTCAAATTTTATACCTCTTTTTTCAAATTTTTATTTTTTATAAAGTACATAGATAATAATAAAAGAAACATAAAAAATTATATTATTTGAGAATTTGATAAAAGAGATCTATAAAATTTTAGTTTTTGCAAATTTGAGAAAATAAAACTCAAAAAATCGCACTCAAATACTAGAATTTTTATAAGCTATAAATCATATGGACTCAAAAATTAAAATAAGGCCACATGTGGTCTTATATCGTAGGGAACTATTTCACGTTACCATGTAGCTGTTGTGTTCGTATTTTTTCTTATTTCTTAGAAAAATACCAATAATGAAATAAGGCCCAAAAAAAATTCTTGGGTCTAATGTCATTCTCAGAAATTGGGGTCTTAGTTCATAATGAAAAATCACCCCAATTCTAAAAGTGAAACAATGCCCCAAGAAATGAAACTACACCCAAAAATATTTCATATTTTTGTTGTTATTACACTGCGAGTATAATTTTAAGGTTTAATCTAATTTTTTTTTTGGGGCCTTATTTGCTGGGGCGTAATTTCGCAACGCCCTCCACAGTACTCTGGAGCTTCTTTTTATTATTGCTTTCAAATTTACTTGGGTCAACTGTTGGCATTCCTGTCAATAATTTGTCATTTATAACTATGTAAGTACTTTTAGAACTTTAAAAAAAACTACAAGTCTATTAATACCGTTAAGTACATTGGTCCGATAATTTTATTTATGTACAGTAATCCCTCGATTTACGTCGAGATGTGTTCCAAGAAATGGGGACGCAAATCGAGACGACGTTAACCGAGAAGTGAAAAAATTGGCGGTTGATAAAGTCGAAATAAAATAAACATTATGCATATTAGTGTACTAATACTTATATATACTGCAGGTTTTTACCTCATTTTTCACTAAATAAAATGTTGTTAAATAAAATGTTTCATAGGGGTGTTTTTTTTTCAAAACTATACAGGCTTAGCAAATTGTTGTGCAAATAAACCGAACTCTGCTGTCATTTCCACTTTAAATTATTTCTGTTTACTTTTAACATGGTTAGAAAAGAAAGAAATACAAATTTATCCGACAAGGAAAAGAAAATAACAATGAATTAAGTAAATAAAGTTCCTTATTTTACTACTTAATTGAATTAAATTTCACGAAAAAAATTCCATCCACCAACTTATTTATGAGCGCTTGATAACTACCGGCCTTACTTTCAATAAAAACAATGCCGACGTGAAACTGTCAAACGTCAATTAGCATAGTCCTGTCAAGTAACTGATCAACGTTTTTTTTCTTCTCATTTTCCGCTAAGCCTATATAGATTTGAAAAAAAAACACGCCTAATGTCAAATTTTAATTTGTGTGAATCCCCAAATACTTGGAAAGCATCACTGTTCAACTGTCAAGAAAAAACAACCACTTTTCAAATTTGAATTGCTTAAATGAAGCAATTTCGGCTAAGAAAATCCCCGAATATGACAACGTAAATCTAGAGATAGGACGACGTTAAACGCGGTAAGGTTCACACAACGTAAATCGAGACGACGTAAGCCGAGGTAACGTAAATCGAGGGATTACAGTATATACGTGTATGTATGAGCAATGCTCGTTGATTAAATGGCAGTTATTAATGCCCGGGTTTTGGGAACAAATGTATTTTATTTGCACACAGATGTTATCAGTAATAAAATCGTATAGTGGATCGACATTTTGACACATGCTTTCATTCAAGATTGCGCGCCATTTCTTATCTGTTAAAGATTAAGCTTTCGCATTATAAAATACGAGTATGTTGAATATTTCGCGGAGATACGAGTAGTTCATGAACTTTGCATAAGTCACGGTCACAGAAAAACACCTAACATTATGTACTTATGAAGAAATTCTGAGTACACACTATAATCAAAAAGTATTGACTTCTCGGTCGGATTAATGACAGTTTTAAAGGAGGTACCAATCTAACAGTGATTTCGTATAGTTGCCAGGGCATGACAGACATAAGAGTAAAGCAAAGGCTGATATCTGGGCCAATACATGAGCCCACAGACCATTTATTGGATCGGGTGCTTACTATGGCTTCAGAAGAGAAGTCACCAACAAAGTCATGACAGATTGGACAACACAGTAAAAAAAAAGGTACTGGAACAACTAAGAGGGCCTGAAGCAATCAAAAAAGTTCCTCGCTCACAACAACAAAAGAACAAATGAAACCCTAAAACTAAACAGAGGGCATTCAAAAATACTTTGCGCAGGTCTGACGGGACATTCAATCTGCAACAGCCACCTCCATAAAATGAAAATCAGCAACACAGACACCTGCAGATTATTTCAACAAGCAAAAGGAACTAAGGAGCATACCTGATCTCAGAGTGCCCTTCTTTAGCAAATAGACGATCCAAGACAGTAGGCAAAAACATGCTGAAGGGAAAAAGACTACATCGGTTCTCGTTAGATCACCGAAATCATGCAGCGTCGGGCGCGGTTAGAACTTAGATGGGTGACCTCTTTGAAACACCGCGTGTTATTGACATAGGAGTAGGAGTCGGGGAGTATCGATAATAATCGACTCCATGTGGTAACACAATGGACCTTAAGTGTCTAAGTAAATAAAGATGGGGATAGCCACCTTAACCTAACCTAACCTAACCTAGACATTAAAAGGGCCACAATATTTAGACCTACTCTGGTCATCTACTGTGAAGTCAAGAGGACATTTCTACCGGACTACATATTCATCATATTGTATTAATCTAGCATTTCGGGTAATCGTGACGGAGGTGACCCCGGTTCTAATTTCATTTACTGTCTTAAATATTTTGATGATACGAAGGCTTTGAAATCGCTGGAATCAGTCTCATCTACTTCAAACACCACCTCCAACGGACGTTCTTCTCTTAAAGAGATGACCAAGCAATTCACCTGTACTGGGTGCCGGGACACAGAGACATTTCAGGGAATTGTAAAGCTGACGAACTCGCTGTTACAGCTTTTACAATACCGAACAATAATACCTATTCTACCAATCTTAGATGGGACGGTGGATCTACTTGCCATTGCACCAGATAGATCTGGCCTAGACTGGATCTAAAGCACTCTAACTACCTTCTGTCCCTAAAAAGACTACATACATGTAGGTACTAGGTACGACCATTGTTGTCTTCACATGACACTGACTTTAAGCGTAGGCAAACACGCAACTATGCCCGGCTCTTTCCCGAAGGAAAAAACTTCTCCCAGAAGAGTACTTCTTCGACGATCTCAGTGACTTTGGAGAAAGAAAGGTTGGAAGTCTATCTCGCTTTATACAAAGCTCCAAATGGTTCTCATGAGTAGCGGGGGTACACATCCTCAAGATCCTTGATATCACAATGGACCTCTATAGGCCTAGTACTCGAATTACCGGCAGCCAAATTAACCTAGGGCCAAATTGATGAGCAACGTATTACCGCGTTAACCATAAAAGCAAAGTGGGTCCTTCAAAGTCAATTATTCCTTTATTTAGTCTTGAGACTGAAGAAGCTGAGACTTCCAATGATGGTCGCTTCTTCTTAGCGGAACACACAATGGCACCATTTGACTTCAATACAAAGAAGGAGTATACGAGTATCAATTCTTTTATGAGCTGTAGCGCCTTTCATGTTTGCTTTGCATGCATTTCCATTATTTGAACTCACCCACAGTCACGACAAAAGTACACGGACATGAACAAAAAAAAAGGTAAAATAAAAAAAAGTTTTAATTAAATGAATTTTCGAGGCTCAATTCAATTTCCTGGATGCATTTCTGATTTTTTTCGTTTTACCAACAATGCCGTTGTGTTTATTTTGTATTCTTTCTCCACTGGCTCCTTTGCTCCTTTAGAAGGATAAAAACAATCGAAAGAACAGCAATTGCATTATTCTTTTGTTTATAAATTCGAGATGCGTTCGTGTGCCGTGCGTTGAGTATTTACATGGCATACACACACACACACATCTCCATCGCATTGATGTACATATGTATGTATTTATTATTCTTTCACATTTTGGCGGTGAGTTGAACAAAAGGATGTTGTTATACGAAATGCACAATAATGACATTTGAACGAAATAAAAAAAAAAGCATTACTATACTTGTACATGGTTCTAGATACTATGTATCTGTACAGTAATGCGCATACTCAGTGTGAATCTATTTTTGTGGTGAAAAACAAAAACACAAAAAATATATATTTTTCTATAAATTTCGCATGGTGGCGCGGCCAAAATGACATTGAAGCGAGAGGATTGGCGGTGGGGTCTCTTCCTGTTTTTTTATTTTATTTTTGGGCATACATGAGATGATGCATTGAATGTCCTGTGGATGGTGGAAAAAATAATAAAAATACAAAAAAAAAAAAAAAAACAAATGCAGTACCTTTAGTTTTTTTTGTTGAACTTTTTTTGAACTTTTTTTGAACTTTTTTTGACAATGAAAAGGATTTTCGAATTAAATGAATATGATGTGCCGGTGGATGAAATGCCTATGTGAAGCTCGGGCACATTATTATGCGCATTTTTAATTTCCTGCTGCAATTGGATAGAACGATAATGGTACATGGCCGGAAATTGCATTTTTTTTTTCGGAACTACCAGGGACAGTTCCTATATACACATATGTATGCACTTTGAGTGTCATTAAAATTAATTGGAAATTTCAATTTAAATATTTAATTATAATTGACATATCGCTGTTGGTAGGAGGATTATGATTTTTAAAACTAATTTACAAAAATAAATATACCTACCAACATTTTATGCATTATTCATTAATTATGTCGGTAATGACAGACCGGTTAGATGGTGAAATTAAGTCCAATTAAGTGACTGGTTAGTGACAAAAATACCACAACCGCAAAACTAACAAGATAATTCCAAACCAAAGCGAAACTTAAAAAAAAGTTACTAAAGACCATTCCTGCCTATCGCACAGGCAAACAAACACGAAAGCTAGTGATATGGTTCAAGATTATACTGTCACTCTACAACGTCGTCTATGTTAATAAAAAAAAAATGTATACAATTTTGAGCCCACGTCTTTTTCAGAGCTCAGCCATATTTAAAGTACGATCACGAGGATGCAAATGACAGACAGCTAATCATGTGGACCTTTAAAGTTGGGCTTATTAGGCTTCACGACAAATATATAACAGGAGCTACATATGTATATCCTTTGAGATTTACGCTACGAGGACGATGTTCTTCATTTTGCAGGAAAATGTCCAATTTCGAAATGTATAACAGGTCTGTCGCGCAACACATTCCACGATGGCTCCGAACAGTCCGAACCAACCGTACAGGCACAGGGTACAGCTCTCTCTCTCTCTCTCTTTTTCTTCTCTCTCTCTCTCTGTCTCTCTCTCTCTCTCTCTCTACCTCTTTCTGTCTGTCTATCTCTTAGAAGGATAATGGACAATGAGTTTGCCGATGTATTGACAAGGAAACGGGGGGAGCTGGCACTACCTGTGGCGGTGGAAGTTGCTCGACCGAAACGAAAGCACCGACTAGTCCACTATGGTCTTGTTTAAGAAATAGACTACCAACTTATACTACACTAGTGTATGATTCAATGCGGAACTACCTACCTATTTTGTCAATCTTTTCAGGAGTATTTTCTCATTACTCAAGACTCCCCAGGAAGCAAGCTTGCTTTACGATAAGATAGTAGAATGTCTTATATGTCAACTTAATAAACCTAACAAAAATACTTCAACATCCAGTGCCCTTTAAAAAAGGGCCTTTAATATCTAAAACACCTTTGATATAAAGGGTGTTTTTCAACCCAGTACTAACTTCAAACAGTTATATCTGTAAAACCAATTGTCAGATTGCAAACTGTCAGTGTCATTTTTATTCAGTAGTCTTCTCATTTGATACCCATATAATGGAGGTCGTGATGATAATGGTAGTCCGCCATTTTGGTGGACCACCATGTTGAATACCGAATGAAGTCACTTAGCGTATTGTATGTCTTGTCAAACCCGTTCATTTGATACCGATATTGAGAAGGTCGTGAGGAACACGGTTATCCGCCATATTGGGGTGTCCGCCATATTGAATGTTTCTATGACGTCTTATAACCTAAGATACTCTCCGGGTCAAATCGAATCCAACGACACTTTATTTGTTGAAATCGGTTGAGTAGTTTAGGGTTTAGGATGCAGCGGTAGCGGAGCGCTATCCACTTTCTTTTTCCCGCTCTCTACCATCGCTTATCCCTCCGAATGCGTCCCCCACCACGAGCGCTCATTCTCCTCTGTTAATATTTTCGTTTACTTTTGTCAATAAATCTCATTTGTCATTGACATTGTCAATAAACAATAAGCCTGCTTTTTTTAATTATTTTAGGTGTGTTTAGTAACCTGTTAATTTACGTAAATTTACATCCAACTGTCAAAAAACAAGAGAAGAGAGAGCCAAATGACAGTGACAAACAATTTCCCCTCTTGCGAAATCGTGCTACATCTTTTTCGTCGAGTCATCGAGGGACATCAAACAGCAATCTGACGATTTGTGATATGTCAATCACTTCTTGTTAACAAAATAAAAGAAAATTCGTTTTTCGTGAAAATAATCAATAGTTAAAAAAGAAGAAGAGAGGATTTTCCCCCACTTTTACTATTTGACAGATGTCCCATTTGTGTTAATAAAAGCTAACAAACACACCTTTTATTTCTATACCCCTTTAAATTTCCCCTCTGTGAATATTTTCGTTTCATTTGAGTTTCATTTTACTGCCCTACCGCGACATAAGAAGTTTCACTTCAAAACTTTACTAGCTATGCACTTTAACCACAAAACCTGGAATGACGCAGGGTTCTGTGCTTTCTCCGCCTCTGTTTGTTTGTTGAAAAATCAACGCTTGTCTCTGACACTAGAAATTAAGGAAGTTTGTGTCGAGCTTATGGAGTTCATACCAAAACAGAGATAACTGAAAAAAAGAACATCTCAAAATATTTGAAAAGGTCAAAGCAGCAAAAGCTTTAGGACCGAAATGTATCCGCGGTCAATCAGACCAACTAAAGTCTTTTCGACTGTTTCCAAGTTCTTCTTCTGTTAATGTAAATATTTATCCCCAAAATTCGATTCAACAGATTCTTCTCTCCATCTCTCACTTTTATGCCCTCTGATTCTTTGATTCATCTTGTGCCATACTTTCCCAGTCTTTCACCGGCATTTCTCTCAAATTGTATATCAATTTTCTCTACACCCCCCCACCCACACTACCCCCACTCTGTGTATCCTCATGATACACGTGCCCTCAACTCGTCCTGAAACATCTGAATTTGTTTACTCCGAAAGTACGCGCCAACAGTGCACGAGTGCACTCTAAATTCTTATAGCGTATATCTAAGTATCTATACAACGAAAGAATAAAGGAATTCCAAAAAAGATACTCAAAAATCCTTTTTGCATGTTTTTCTTCGTTCATTTGTTTCTTCGTTTTGCCGACTCACTTTGGTTGTTGTTGCTGCTTTTAGTTTTGTGTTTGTGTAGTCGTACTTGTATCTTTGTTTTCCCAGGAACGATAACAGCAACAGCAGCGAACAACAACAAAACAGAACCAGAAAACGTTTTATGTGGGTATTGAGGATTTAGGTTTCAGTTCTTGCATTCCCGCACAAAGGACAAACAGGAAAGCAAGAGGAAAGGAGAAAGAAAAAAAGAAGACAACTTAAAGTCCTTTGAAAGTTTTCACTTTCATGCAAAATTAAACAGCACGACGACGACGATGCCTATAACGACAGGCAGCAGAATAGAACGATGAATATATCTGCGAGGAGGGTGCCGGGTGGGGGTGATTTTACCCTTTTTTTTCTTGGTGTGCCGTTTCGCTTTAAGCTTCTCGCTAAATGAAGAGTGAAAAGACAAAACACCTGGAATGGACACACCAGTCTTTCGAAAGTATTTAAGACACCTTTTCTGCATATTAAACTGGCCACTGGTCACTGTGCAGAACTCCGACTTCTAAGTGAGTACACACCGCCACCGTGTGTACTGCCGCCTTTGATGTTGGTGTCCGCCGATGATGTACCCTCGGACACACCATTTCGCACCTTTACACAATCGGATTGCTGTTTGTGCTAGATAACTCGTGGTTAACATTTAAATTTAAATGATATTCTTCGTATGCAAGCAGCAAATGCACTTTGTGTGGCGCAGTGGCCTCCCTCTCCCGACGACGCGTCACATGCAGCAACAGGAAATGGATTCTTACATTCTTACCCAGTGGGAGGTAGGAACCCCCTTTCAATCCAATTTTTCAAATCAATTTCCCCCTAAGACGATGGGGGTCGGTAGGGAAGCGTATACCAACCCAGGGTAGGGTTTTTGTATGGCGACGTTTTGTTCGATCAGTGAACTTTAGCTCCGCTCTCTGTTGTTGAAAGCTGATTTCATGAGCTTACTTGAACCGACTCTAACCTCAATTTATGACGTGATTATTATTTAATGGTATTTTACCCTCCAAACCTTTGACATACGGGGGCAAGTTGATTTCATTTTAAGAATCATTTGGCGTTCTTTATGTGAGTGACATTCGAGTTTTTGTGTTTGAGAAGTGATAAGGAACGACGAGATACACGATTGAAATGCACATGGAAACATGGAAGTATGAGTATTTATAAAGGAGTTTCCATTTATTTAAAAGGATTTCAAAAACTCTCCAACGAATGGTTTGGCGTTAATGCACCCAATTCATGTCAACATGATACTGCGCATCAACAGTAAACAACCCCAGCCCTCTTGCCAGTGTGGGTGGGGAAAAAAATACTGTGCGGTAAAAAAAACGGTTCAATAAACCTTCTTAGACAGATGAGTGGAGAGTTTTCTCGAAAACTTCCCTACTGTTTTCGATGGACCGTAAATTGTTGACGTAACCTTCTACAAAAAACAGGGCCACCCGCCTACATTTAGATAGTGATGTCAGCCAATTACCGTTGTTTATGATTTGACAGCTGGAGTTTTTGTATTTAATTCAAAGCCTTATGAAAAATTGAATGTTGACTAATTTGGGAGACGACAAAAGTCTTAAATCGAAATGTTTAAATTTTCAGGAAAACCGTTAGACATAAAAACTTTAAATTTGACATATAGAGGTAGGTATATAGGTAAGTATGGCTATATGGCATAGTTTGTCATACACAATTAGCGCGTGTGCGCCACTTGATAGATTATATGTGTTTTGGGGATGTACTGCTCGGACTCATCCTGTGGAATTGAGGAATTTTATGAGGCTACAGAAATCTATGTCGAAAATTTCTGAAACGTCTTTGAGGAAGTATCTGCCGAGTGTAGGCTGTCTGTCTCTGGCCTGTGCCGGCATTCACCGAGAAAGTGAAAAAGAGCTCTCGCGCTCTTGCACTCTGAGCTCCTGAGCTCTCGCGCTCTTGCAGCTGTTCTCGAGCCACCATACTAGTGATCCATGATAGGTGTACGCCAGTGTAGGTACATCCAAAGGACCACATTTGGTTTCAGTCCCCATCTATACACCAATAGTTTTACTACAGGCGTAGAAAGCAATGCATTCTATATTCAGTCTCCAGTTAAGTTCAGGATTACACCTGGATACCAAGCTCTGGAAGACAGTGTTAGTAGTGGGCTGTTATACCGTGGAAGCATAGAGGTTGGTACATATTTTGATTTTTGTGGTAAAGAGCAGATCTGTTTTACTCGGATTTACAACCAACCAAAGCTCAGTTATTCCGCTTATCACTGTAGGACACATTTCTGATACTAGAATGACCACATTGTCCGCATACGCGACTACCTTAATTCCGCTCTTGTCCAGCGCTGACAGGATTTCGTTGATGACAAGGAACCATAGGTTAGGTTACGTTATGGGGTGGCGGCTTTGCCTCACATAGACCAGTGTTGGTCCATAGTGTTACCACAAACTCCTCATAGTAATCAGTTAATTTCTGTTGCCTTGTTTAAACAAAATGAGTTTGTCTGTTGAGCAAATTTAATGAGAAGGTGAAGTTTTATGTCTGCCACTTCTACGAGTGAGTTGAAATAGAATTTTCCCATTAGTCTGTGTCTTTTTTTTGCCATTGCAGGACAAGCGCACAGGAGGTGCTCTAATGTTTCTACAATCCCCGGTTCATTGCAGTTTCTGCATATGTCCGATGAGACTAGTTTGAGCCTGTGAGCGTGATAACGATAACCTATAAGGCAATGCCCTGTGATGACGCCTAGTAGTAAATTGCATTCCACTCTTGATAGCGAGAGGATGTAAATATTTAGTTCTATGGCCACTGCAGTGCGGCCAGAATATTTTCGTTATTCTGCAAGAAGTGGATTGGTTCCACTTGTAATACCATTGAGACTGAGTATAGAAAAATGTGAAAGTATTTTCCTCTTATTTATCTAGTTGTTTGTTATTTATTTTATTCTTTCCTTTTATACCAATATTCGCGCTAGAGAAAAAAAAACATTATTGAATCCAATGAAAGAAACGACATCGTAAGCGATTTTCATTACAAAAGATTAGATTAAGCGGAACTTCGCGATATGTAATGAAAAGATTTCGAATGCAAGCAATTAACAAAAACGTAGATAAACTTGGGGATTTTAAGAAAAAGTTTCTCCTTTTAAGTTCAAAAAATAAAAAATAAAGCTAAACCGCAATGCGACGTTATGGTGGTCGCCCTTTGACAGATAAGCAGAATATTTTTCTATGGAGCTCAACGAAGAGTGAACTTAAGCGAATAATGTTTTCTTTTTTTTGCTTTTTAATCGCTTTTTATTTATAAATTGCATTTGAAAAACATTGGCGGATGCCGAGTAGCACTCGAAACCTGATGGTCACAGTAAGGCTCTTGATCTGCTAACTGCTACCGACAGATATTGCCCTGAACACCACAAAGACTATACAACACCTAAACTTGATTTCAGGAAATCCACGCATGTCTCTTTCCCGAGATTGGATTGGAAAAATGATTTTTTTAATAGAAATCATTACCGGTGGATCCAATATGGATTGCCATGTCGGATCTGGTATCTTCTCAGCCAAACTAAGAAACTCTAAGTCTCTTCGTTCTACTGTCTTCTAGAGGTAAGTACTTGCAATCAAAGGAGCATGTAAGCAGCTTAGTCTGAACACTACAACCATAAAGAAGAGGAAGCAATATGAGTAGACTAGACAGTCAGTTCACTATTAAAGAACTTCACTCTATCATCACAACCATCCATACCATTTTAGATGGTAAAACAGTGTAAGGAGGAACTGTCCCGGGCCAGCAGCTGGTTTAATATTACCCTTTTCTAGATTTCCAGCAACAGCAACATAGAGGGAGATGACAGAGTGTCCAGCCGACCTTTCCGCACGAATACGAGTTTTGTGTGGTTACCTCAATTATCCAAGTTCTGGTCCTATGTTTTGTGAGGGCAGATAAGCTAAGTGCATTTTAACGATTTTTGACACTTTGAGAGCGTCTGGCAAGGACTTGGCGACCCGGAAAACGTCTTGGACTGTCATATTTGTATTCAGGGGATTCTTTACTCTGCTTTTCAGAAAAAATTAAGTGGTTAACACAATTATTCCAAATTGGTATTTTTTCGATATTTTTATTGCGTCTGGCAATGCTTTGGCGACAAGAAAAACGTCTTGGACCGTTACAATTGTGCTGAGGGTGTCCTCAGCTATGTTGTATCAGAAATTTGTGTAGTTACCTAAACTACTCAAAATGGGGAATTTTTCCGAACTTTGAGAGCGTCTGGCAAGGACACGGCGACAAGAAAAACGTCTTGGATCTATGTATCCCTATTCAGGGGGTTCCATACTGTTATTAAGGACTAAATTCAAGTGGTTACCCTTATTATTCCGTTTTTGGAAAAAAGTGCATTTTTGATGCACTGTTACTCTCTTAAGCTGCCACCATATGCTGCCAGACGGTTGGATTTGAGATCTCTTTCATCGAGACTGTGGATTAATATGCATGTCATTTGGTTACCTTTCACAACCAAAAATGACTGCGGGCTCTTGGTCTAATAGCTAACTTGTCCGAAGCGTTCAAGTTTATCAAATAAATTCACTATAGTTGTGTGAGAAAGCGCTTGATGATGACCAACAGCAGTATGAATGAAACGCTCCACGATGACACCTCTTGTTGAATGTCCCTAAATATAGTTTAATTTCTACACTGACCAGAACACAAGCTTATAGGACTAGAAACTTGCACGCAAAGTTGGATCGCTAAAACAGAACAAAGGACTCGTAAAAAATCTTCAATTTGTTATAAACAGAGAAAGAGTGTAGATACCACTATTTTCTGCAAGCCTATACGATATCCAATTTACAGATTGACCTGGTTATGCCGCTAAAGCTATGGAAATTTGACAAAGTGCCAGATGGTTGACTGTCAAGAGTCTTATCCCTAGCAAAATAACGGTACTAGAGAAAGATGAACACAAGAATGGCATACTATTAAAATTAAATGGCAGCAATTGTATTCGAAAGACACAAATACCGTAAAAAGTAGGAATGAACTGAACAATTTTTAAGTTATTTCCTTTCACGCTAGGATATTTATCAGATGTCAAAATTGTAAGAATGCAAACCGTTTGGAACAGAAGTATTTGACAGCGTAGCCGTTTTTTTTTTTTTTTTTTGTACATAGCCTTAAATTGTTTGAATTTAGAATGCAAACCGCTTGTGGATAAGACCCCGCCATAATGCTTTATTTATACGACTTGTCTATTTTCGGAACCACAAAGGATCTCAGAAGTTCGTTTCATTTTAGATGCTCAATATGTAGAAAATAAGAAGAAAAACACCATCTGGTTTTGGCAGTTCAAAGTGGATCCTGTCTATATTTAATGATTAACTTGATTTACCTTCTTTTAGTATTCCTACCGAATTACCTTCCTGTAGTCCGAAGTAGGCACTCTATAAACTCATTCCATATGTTGCAGTTAAATTGAATGCACTCTTCCTATGGGGTTCAAGTATATAAGTAAAATTCAAGTAAATAACATTACTGGACATGGACACACCCAAAGTGCAATTTTCATATCCCACATACCTACCCATACACACAAACAGTATATGTATGTACGCCGCTGCAGATACTTCAGGTATTAGCATAGCGTTATATGTTTAAAAACTGCTATAATCCGAATACGTATTTGCAATTATCGCCTCCATGGCAACAGAGGAGTAAAAATATGTATTTACCACGCTCATTGCGCTGAAATGATGAACAAAAAAACACCACCACCCCCAATCCACCCCAAATTAATCCCCCAATGGCGGCATTATGCGTCGTAACGCTAGCCTCCCGCTTACACCCTTCTTAGTCCGTGTGCGCGCCTGCAATTAATGAAATTTCCAATTTAAATCTCATTTTGAAAAAGCAGAGCCTCGTATCTATCGCAGTGCGATTTCTATTTCCTTTTTTTTTGACAGCATTAATTTTCATTGTCCAGTAGGACGCTGTCACCAAAGGGGAGGGTATTTTTCTACAGCCCTCAACCCCTCTTCCGGCACACTCCACATCATCGTCATCATCAGAACAGGGAATATCAAATTAATCGAAAATGATTTTAATTCTTCTTCTTCTCGTTCGCATACAGAGATGTCGAGCTTTTTATCTGGTGTCGAAAGGGGTTGCAATTGAGAGGATTTTTTTTCACCCTCAAGGACAAAAAAAAAATTGTTCCGTTCGCGACCTACAACAAGCGTGAGTTTTATTAAAATGTTTGTAATCATCCCCATCACGCAGATTCGTGTGTGTATATGTGCCCACACACAAAGGGATGCTTGACAGCCCCCTTTGGTATGAATTTCTGGGTTGAGGTAGGCTTGACATGGGGTAAATGTGTGTGTAGGCCTCCTTCTCATAAGGGGATGTTACGATGTACGAATATTTCAGGAAGAACTGAAGAAGGGATGCTGCACAGAAGAGCTTTCTCCATCGGTATGTATCCATCCATAGGCAGGCATATGGATACCGTTACCGAATGCAATGATAGAGCGAGATACTCGTATTCGTGTGTAACAGAGAGATGCTCCTGTTGAGTGTTAGCTTTTGCTTTGCAGGACTTTGATGGTTTTGTAAGGAAAATGTTGGTTAAATTTTGTGGTTCTATTGTGTAACCGTATTTCTTACCTAAATAAACAAATTCCCGTACGAACGAGGTGCGGAGAGATCGGGAACTATGATGAATTTTAATGAAAGGGAAAGTTGATACTATTTCCGGAAAAGTTTTCCTTTTGATTGTTTGTTTGGGAGAAATGCGAATAGAATTTCATAGAAGCAACCGAACATGTTTGACACTCGATGACAGTCAAAGCCATTGAACTCGAAATCGTTAACGGGTGGCTATTCTTTTAGAAAAAAAAGGAAATTTGAGAGAAAATTGGAAACCAAAATTAATTGGATTGGAGAGATGACAGAGAAAAGTCTTACCAGCGCAGCGTAACAAAATTCAGTATGGCGGCACGGCGCGCGGTTGAACTAACACTAACAGCTGTCAATTTTGTGCTGCGCTAAGGAAAAAGAAAATGGCGTGACTCGATTTCAGATTTAGCTGTCAAAACTTTTAAAATAAATTCGCTGAAGTATGGATTTCTAAATTGAAACCGAACAATTTTGTTTTCCTTTAAACATCCTTTTCTTCCGTACACAATGGCTACGCGCTCTTTGGATTTTGAGTAAAAAGATTTCTACTTTTGACAGGTCGCTACAGCTCCATCTTTTGTTTCACGAAAAGTCAGTTAAGACTAAAAGCGGTATCCAATTATTATGACATGCAGAAAAGGAATCCTCTTTTACGAAGTTCCCGTATCAAGAGCTGCAAGCGTCTAAATAAAATCGAGCAATGAAACTTGATCGAAGCAAGCCTCTAGAAAAAGATATAATCGAATAAGGGCAAGCCAACAAAACGTAATAGTCACGAAGACAATCTCTAAAATCAAAAATGGCCGCATATACTGCTATAAAGCAGACAATTTCTGAACAGAAAAATGAGGCCTGAATCCATGCAACTTTTTATTGTGCTACTTACTTGGAATTTCTAAAAATAAAATGACATCAAAAGGCTTCATGTGTGAGAAGGTGGAACTGCAAAGGTATCAGGTCTCAAAACCCAGCAACATTAAGGCAAAAGGTGACTCCATGACAAGATATCGATATGCAGTGAAATCTCCCTTGGGCTAAGTTGTCCTAGAGGAGTTGTCCGTCCAAAGGATAAACACCATTTCTTTTAATAAATTATCTTTATTTATCAAAACATAAAAAAAAACTCTACCTACTTTCTTTGCAACGATTAAGAAAACAAAAAACAAACAGAACAACAAAGATTGAGAATCCTCTCTGGGAGAATATTTCATAGTCCTTCAAGATATTTTCTCAATGAATATCAATAAAATGTATCAAAATTTTATAATGGTTCCAAGAACACCGATAAGAATCGGCTCACGTGGTAATACTATGGACCAACTATGGTCTAAGATCTATGCGAACCCCACCACCTAACCTAAATACGCAGGCTGTACTCACGATATTTGAATATATCTGATTTCTGCAACGTGCGGTATTTGTTCGCCTACCCAAACAATTTAATGGAACGAAGAGTTTAGATATCCAAAAAATACAGAAAATCTTTTGAACAAAATACATCATACACATTGGTTCATATGGGAGTAGTTTTGCTACAAAATTTATATTTACCACCGCCGCCGCACCGCGCCGCCCAGAGTTCCGTACTTAATGTGATCGCTATTTCTTATGTATTTTGTCTTTTCGTTGGCAGTTGTTGCGACTGTGAGCAAGTAACACAAATTCAGTGTGAAGATTTTTTGTTTTTTGTCCGTCTTATGGAATTAAATTAAATAATTTCTTACAGATATGCTTATCCGCGTTCGATCAAGGGAGTATCCGGCTAATGGAACGTAAAATGTATGCAATCTGAAACATAAAAGCTTGGTTATGAAAATGTGTCCGTTTAACCAAGGGATCTGTCCATCGAAAGGAGCTGTCCGCAATGGGAGATTTCACTGTACATAGCTTCCTTAATGTCGACAATCCAGACCACCCCTGATTCCAATTCCGACAGCCAGCTTACATTTTTCTTTTTTAATTTGTGTTCACATTTTATAATTTATAATAGATGTTATTTTATATTTAAGAAACAAATAAAAGAATGGGCATCATTCTGTAGTTCATAAAATACTAAAGAATAATCCTATCCTATCCTATCCTATCCTATCCTATCCTATCCTATCCTATCCTAACCTAACCTATCCTATCCTATCCTAACCTATCCTATCCTATCCTATCCTATCCTATCCTATCCTATCCTATCCTATCCTATCCTATCCTATCCTATCCTATCCTATCCTATCCTATCCTATCCAATTCTATCCTATCCTATCCTATTCTATTCTATCCTATCCTATCCTATCCTATCCTATCCTATCCTATCCTATCCTGTCCAATCCTATCCTATCCTATCCTATCCTATCCTATCCTATCCTATCCTATCCTATCCTATCCTATCCTATCCTATCCTATCCTATCCTATCCTATCCTATCCTATCCTATCCTATCCTATCCTATCCTATCCTATCCTATCCTATCCTATCCTATCCTATCCTATCCTATCCTATCCTATCCTACCCTATCCTATCCTATCCTATCCTATCCTATCCTATCCTATCCTATCCTATCCTATCCTATCCTATCCTATCCTATCCTATCCTATCCTATCCTATCCTATCCTATCCTATCCTATCCTATCCTATCCTATAATATCCTATCCTATCCTATCCTATCCTATCCTATCCTATCCTATCCTATCCTATCCTATCCTATCCTATCCTATCCTATCCTATCCTATCCAACTAATATATAAATGTGAAAGTTTGGATGTTTGGATGTTTGGATGGTTGTTGCTCAATAACACCTTAACGGCTTAACAGATTTGAATAAAACTTTCGGGAATAGATAGTTTACTTCCTGGATTAGAGATTAGGCTACTTTTTATACAAAAAAATACAATTCCTTGATTCCATAATTCGCATTATTCCAATTTCCGCTTTTATTATTTGCTCATTATTTTTGGGTAAACCATTGTCATTGATCGTCATTCTGTTGAGAGAGGGTTGTTCGTGTTAATATTAATGCTTTGTGGGATTGTGGCTCAAAGTAGAGGAGGTGGAATGATTTTGCTGATATTTGCTACCGACTTTAGTTAGTTGTGTTTCTGCTAGTGATGGTACTCGAGTGATTTTATTTTACTCGAGTCACTCGTCTCACTTACAAAATTAATCGAGTTCTACTCGAGTAGAAATCTGACTCGAGTTACATGGTGTTTTTTTTAGTTCACAGATCTTTTGACAACTTATTCAATAAAAAAGGTAAACATACCTATATTATCATCCTTAAACATTAAAAGATAAATAAACCAAACGTTCGACTTTTTTTCACTCATTTTACCAATGAAATCACGAGTACCATAATCTTATTAAAAAATAAATACACTAACTCATAAAACAAACAGTACAAATCACTGAAAAAAACGACACAATAATTAAACAATGTCACTTCTACGGTATAAGACAGGGTTTCTCTAACTGTGCGTCGCGACGCCCTGGGGCGGCGCAGCAATATCCTGAGGTCGTCGCGAGACGGAAAAAAAAAGAAGAGTAGAAAGAAAGTACTCACTGTTTTCCTGTTTTACAAGGCTTCCTGCAAGAAAAATCTGTTCAAGATTTGAGTTGAAGTTTGCAATTGATATTATTTCATAACTTATCGATATTATGCACCCATTTTGATAAATATTTTCCAGAGAATCTTGATAAATACGACTGGATAAGAGATCCATTCCAATCGACCCACATCTGCACTTTCAATAGTCGAGAAAGAACAACTGCTAGAACTATCTTGTGATACGAGCCTTAAACTACGTTTCGGCAAAGACAAGCTATTTAAATTTTGGAGCAATGTATCCCAATGTACTCTCAGTACTACAGCTTTGAAGATCCTTTTACCGTTTGCTTCGTCATACTTGTGTGAAACTCGCTTTTTTGCAGTTGCAGTAATCAATTCGAAATACAGGCTAAAAATCAATTTAGAAAAAGAAATGAGAGTAGCGATTTCAAAACTTCAGCCCTGATTGGAGAAGTTATGCTTAGAAAAGCAAACTCATCTTTCTCATTGATTGCACTATTACATTTTCTAATAAATAACAATTATTAAGATTCTATATTCTTTGGAGCTTTCTTTAATTAAATAATAAGAAAAAAAAGTAATCTTAATATCTGGTATAGAGCTACACGCAGGTATCTTCTTTTAGTAGGGCGTCGGAAAAAAATTACAGCCTGTAAAGGGAGTCGCAGTATAAAAAAGATTGGGAACCCCTGGTATAAGATATACACTATATTTAGGTAGAAGCAGAATAGATATTCCAGTGCAAAACGTACTTTCTTGTTTTACAACCAAGTCGACTCGAGTCCCATCTCTAGTTTCTGCTTCATCAGTGTGCTGATCTAGATGGACGGAAAGGGCGAAATGTACGATTTGTTTTACTTTTTTCTTGTCACTTTACAGCGGTGTTTGGTTACCTTAAGGTTAAGTCAGTGGATACCTCCCAAGAATAAAGTTTCACCTCTTATTTCAATTCACAAATACACAATATATTGTACTAGGTAAGCGTTGTTGAGTTTTAAAATCAGTAAATAGTTGGTGATTTCAGACAAACCTTACCAGTTACTCCACGATTTATGCTTACATCAAAGCCTACATCAAAGAAGAAAATATTTAAATATTATTTTCAAAATATTTTACTTAAATTTTTACAGCAGAATTGACTTTTAAGATATTGTCTGTTATACGTACTTATTTCGTTCGAAGTTATACAAAATATACCTTCTGTTTTTCTAATTAATAAACAACTTTAATTTTTTTTATGGATTTCTTCCTAATTTTATGCCTATAATTTAAAAAAAAATAAAGTCCTTAAAATAATAATAAAATAAATGTTTTTTTTTAAAGTTTTTTGCTTGTCCGATTCCGATATAGTTATTTCGCGCAGTATACAATCAAACAACGCTCCTGATTTAAAGCACGGGCAACGCCGGGCAGGCAACAGCTAGTCCTTCAATAAATATTACATGATAAATATTTAATGAATGTCGTGGTAATGTTAATGTAAATGAAGTGAACATTCACCGACGACGCATTCGAGACCATCAAATCAATTGAATGCAAACATAAGTAAGACGAAGTTTGATACTACTTTTGGTCAACAATAGAATGACTTACACCACTGACGCAAGATGAAAGATACATATAAAGCTTCCAAGTAGTAAAGGCCTTTTTTTACCTAGCCTCCGGTGTTAGTTCTGATAACACCAATACTCATAGATAGTCAAACTCTAATTCTGACCATAAATGTTGCCAAAACCGTTTCAATGAAAGGTCCTGACTGCATTGACGATACCTTGTGCGGACTAAGTATGCACCAGCATCGATCTTGTGAAATAGTTATGGCTCGTAAGTACAGTGAAATCAATAGCAGACACCCTGTTTAGTGAAACACTCACATTAACGGACACCTTGTGGAACAAATTTCTTATTTCCCATCCAAAATGCGTTCTTATAAACGGACAGCTCTCATAACCGGACAAAAAACTGCGGTCCCGTCACTTACGAGAGATTCCACTAGAACAGAAGGCAGAAGAACGAATGTTAAAAAGGAGCTTTTTTCATAGGTGAAGCCAATTGTCAAATTAATTCATCGGATTGTAGCGCTACCAAAGGCGAAGCATATAACTGCCTTCCTATGTACCTAAAAATTAAAACTTTTCAGAAACAAAAACTCACCTTCATGCGATTCCACTTCGAAACGGTCCAGTTTTCCAGTTGATCCATGTAGTATGTTCCGAAAAGACTGCTTCATGTAGAGATACATCAAATCTCTGTATAGTTACGTCCTTATTTTTATTTTTGTTTTATTTTTTTAGATTTTAATCCGTGGTTTTGTTAAATATTCTTTAGTCCTCATGGTTTTCTTCTCGAGCCGAAAATTTATTTAATTTCTCTTTTATTTTTATTTTTAACAACACACTTTACCTTTTTTTTTTTTATTTTTATTTTTAAAATACGTTACGTTAAATATTTATATTTTACACATTTTATTTAATTTGATTTTTGCTGTCGAAATTTGTTATGAATCACCATAAATTTGCAGTTTAGAACAAATTGAATTAAAAACAAAAATTAAACTTAAATTTGATTTTATTAAATTTTTTTTTTTTTTTGTTGTATAGCTATTTTCTTTTATTTATTATTGCATTATTATTGATTTGTGTTGTAAACTGTATTACACCGAAACGAAACTGAACACTTGGAGATTGATTTTGAATTTTTGTTGTTGATTTTGTGTTATAAGGAAACTAAATTTGTTGTTTTTATTTTTTTGTAAAAACAATTTTTCTTTTTTTTTTAAATATAAATAAACTGATTAGACTATTTTTGTTGTATTTCAAGTGGGGAGAAAAAAAAATTGCACAACTAAAGAGATTTTTTTTTTATTTTTTTTTTTTTTCAGTAAATAACAAAAATTTATATTTTTATTTTTGTTTTAACAACTATTAACGTAATTATTAAAAATGTTCCAAACAGTCAAAAAGCACCTGAAATTCATACGAAAAAAAAAGAGAGAGGTTAATATTTCATTTTTATTTGTTTTTTTTGTTTAAGGGAGGAGTTACAGTGGAAAAAGGAAAGGATGAAGCTAATTGATTGATGGTATTTGCAGGGTAAACACGTGGATTGTCGTTTAAAAAATAAATAAATAAAAAATTCATCCGTAAATCCTTTCATGCAATATTAATGAGTCCCTTTGGCGAAGGATTAGGATATTAAATGGAGATGCAGAGGAAAAGAGAAAAAAATACTTGTTTCTACCTTGATCCAGACACAAAGGATTTTCGGGGATAATTTAATAGAGGAAAAATTAAACCCAAAGGACCAATTTGTGAAGTCGCGTTTTTAATGAGCCATGAGAATGGAAAGGTCCTCTCTGTAGCGGGGGATCTGCAGAAGGGGAATTACACTCTTCTGTCTGAATAACTGGTGCGAGATTTATCTGGAAAAGGATTCAATGGGGTTTTCTGGTTTACTTGATTATTCAGGGGTGGGTATATCATCATGAGTAATAGAATCGTAGTTATGAGTTCAACGAGGCAATTGGGAATGCAGAAGATGTCTTCATGTACAGAGGGCTTAGTATCATTGTTCAGCCGAAATTGTCTTTATATTAAAATGGACGTCACCATGGTGAACAGAAAACTGGCCTATTGAACTTTGGACATTGGCATTGCTTTCTGACCTCCTTTACAGCTGGGTATACCTATATCAGACGTCCTTCCTCCAGATGCCCTTAACCCAGTTTATCTTAGCTGCACAGATAGCACCTCGTAGTCACTTTTTAACCTCGTGGCTTTAGTTACCGCAGCATCTGGAGTTCGTCAATTTAAAAAGTGTTGCCTTATTGGTAAATCAAGCTTCCTGATATTCAAAACCGTTTGGTTTGGTCGTCTTTCAAGACGAAAGTACCGTATTTAAAGACACTGTCTAGTCATGCGCATTTTTATTCATTACGTTGTTTAGCTATAAATGGCTCTTTTTCCTTCTTTCTTATCTAGGTATAGTCTAAGCCCTAGGGTGAACCTTAGCTATATGTCTTGATAAACACGCATCGCTTTTGTCTTGACTCATAACTCAGTTTCAGGATGCTTGTTTAATTCGAGAATCATCACTTCTGGTATTTAACGCAGTTGAAAACAAAAAAGTATTGCAAAGCCGTCATCTCAGAGTTAGCCTTTTTCGGATCAAAACAACTTTAGAGCTCATATCCATTTTCACTGCTAGTAATTCGGGCACCAACCAGCATACTTAGAGCTGTGATAACTGGATCTTAAGGGATATCTGTGTCCGCTCGTCGTGAAACCATTATGAAACTTGAATAGAGCGGAATAGGCTTCTGACATCTGAGTGTACTAGTTCACTCAGCTTGCTAACCATTATTCCCAATGGTGTTTCCTTTTACGGTCAAGAGCTGGAATGGCATCCACTTCCTCGTCTCTAGAACTTCTGCAGAAATAAGTCGAAAAGACACTTTTGAGGCAGAGTCCTGTAATGGCACCAATGACGATTCTTATTTGTAGTATTTTAAGGACATAGGGCAGTTAGAGCGTTGCAGATCCAGGCTGGGTCAGATGTAGATCCGCCATCCCACCTAACATTGGTTCTTGTGACAGTGTCAAGTTTGAGTGATAACTTATACATATGTAGCAAAGGGCATACCTAAATTCTCCTTGTTCGTTAGAATCGGTATTCTTTTCGTCAGATTTACAATTGCCTAGACCCTAGAATGTCTTGATATGTCCGCAAATAGCCTCAATGCACCTGGCTCAGGAATACTCTCTTCTAAAGGGATTTAAAGATTATACTCGTATCTTTCTTTGAAAAACGTGATCTACCTAGCAAACCGAAGAATTGAAGCGGGATAGCTTTGTAGAACTATCGGAATTTTAAGTGACAGTCTGGGAGGGTTTCAATATGACACCTAGAGCTATCCCTCTGAGCACCGAATAAATAACTTAGTGCCAACTAATAATGCGTCGGATTTTATTTGATCTCTAGGATTCATAAAGGCTGAGGTCAAGTTTTTGCAAACCTTCCAAGTGTTTTGTCCTCTGCAATGACCCAACTCAGAGCTTTGCAATCCTTCATAGGCACAACACGTAAAAGGGCCAGTGAAATCCTTAGACTTAGCAGGGCACAACCGAGTATAGCTATAGAAATATTATCCGGGCATTCATCCGATGGCTCTGCCTCTCAATCCCTCTCATCCTCGTTTTCCGAGAATGCGATTGCATCGATGTCAAGTTCAAAGTCCTTACGAACTGTTTCCTTCGAGGTACACTGCGGTTCACTAGATTAGAAGCAGGCAATTTCGGGAAATGAAAATGATCTATCTTCCGATATATGACTGTTTCAGAAAAAAAAATGATGGTGAAAGAAAGAGTGGTTTGTACTGAATACAACGGTGGATTAAGATTGTTAAGAAAACAGGCTAACAGTACTTTTGAGGCATGTAAGCTGCATGAGTCAGATTCACATGCATTTAAATCGGTTCACAAACACAAACCACTCTTTCTTTCACCATCATGTACATATGTAGGTACATCCCAGTTCAGAATAGAGATATTTACTTCGTTTGCCTATAAATATGTTCCGGGTATTTAGAAACGTCTGCTGTTACTGCAACATCGAAAAAACTGTAAAGAGGTCAGAAATCCATATTTTGCTGTGCGATTTCTTTCCAAAAGGACACAAGAAAAGCCGATAAGTTGTCCTGAGTGTAAGTATCACTAAGCTAGTTTAGTCCAATTAAGGTCAAACTTCTGTCATAATTCTCCAGGGATGGCATTGAGTCAAACTAGTGGGGTTGTACTTTGTCCTAGTACCTACCTACAGTTTCAAAGGACTTCTGTGAGAACCAAATAGAGAGCGAGAATCGAGCTAAAATAGAACCAAACAGTTCTGAGAATGTGAGAAAAAATGATATTGATATGGCGAAGTTACAACAGGTCAACAACAAACGAGCTGCTAAGAATAACCTGCGTAGACATCGCTGGAGTAGGTAGTGGCAGCTTAGCGTAGTTATTCATTTAGTAAAAAAAACTCCATGCTAAATTCGGTGTTTTAATTAACGGATTTCAGATTCAGTAAAGTGCAGTTAAGATAAGCGGATTCGACTGTATTCATAACCCCTTCAGCGTGTGTGAAGTATAAAAAATAATAGCACGTGATGTGAGCGGTCCGTTTCTTTATTTATTGTATATGAGAAATATTCTAGTAAGGGCTACAGACGAGCTGTCAATTGCAGTCAATAAGTCAATTAAGTAAAATAGGCCTATTAAACTTAGGAAAATGGACAACATTCCTATTTCTATTAACAACCAATGTATACCATCTGCTAATACTTTAAATTACCTTGGTTTGGAAAAAAAGATGCTAAGTTAAAGTGGAAAACGCAAACTGGATCCCCAGTAGTGTTTAGCGTTGAAATGACAGATGGAAGCAAGAACCCTATCTTAGATATGAAACAGTCAAATAAACAACTGAAGTATGGAAAAAGCTCTCTTAATTCGCTGCTGATAGGACATCCTGTGTAGAACCGTGCGTCTACACTAAATCTAAATGAAGATATCTTCACGTGAATGACTTACGTAGGCTGTTCGATAAGTTAGTGACTTTGCAACTAAAAACTGTTTTTTTTTTATCAAAATTTACAATATTTTTCAACATAGTCTTCTTCTAGTGCGATACACTTTTCCCAACGTTTTTCCAACTTTGTTAACCCTTCCAAAAAGTATGAGTTCTCAAGCCCTAAAAAATAGGCATTTGTTGAATCGACGATCTTATCATTCGACGAAAATCTTTTTCCGCCGAGCAATTTTTTCAAATTAGGAAACAAGAAATAATCAATAAGAGCCAAATCTGGAGAATGGGGTGGGTGGATGAGAAAGCAGTTCATAGCACAATTCAGGAAATTTTACTGTTGCTAGTGCGGTGAATGAGCCGGTGCATTCTCGTGATGAAAAGGCGCTTTTTTCTTTTTGAAATGAGGCCGTTTTTCCATCTTTCTGCACTAAATTTATCCAATAAATTGGCATAGTACGAGTACTGTCCGGTAATCGTTTTTCCCTTTTCCAAGTAGTAAATGAACATTACTAATCTTAGAAAACCGTTGCCCTGGCTTTTCCGGCCGACGAACCCGTTTTTTTGCCTTTTTGGTGCACGTTCGCCTGCACAAGTCCGCTGTTTTAATCGTTCTTTCATTCATCGCGTATAGTGGTGTATCCAGAATTCATCAGCTGTTACACTTTATTTATGCTTGAAGAGTTCCAAATTCTGCTTTGAAAACTTCATCCGAATCCGTTTTTGATCAATCATCAGCAAACGCGGCAACCATCTTGCCGACAATATTTTCATGCCCAAATTGTCATGCAAGATTCGAATGGCGCTATCATTTGAAAAGGCTAGTGTCTCAGCTATCTCACGAACCTTGACTTGCAATCGGCCAACACCATATCCTGGATTTTTTTGACCATTTCTTCCAATGTGACGTCATTTGGACGTTTCTGGGCGCTCAGTTTCTTTTAAGATCGTACGAAATTCAGTGAACCACTTTTGTACCATCCCATGCGAGGGAGCAGAGTCTCCATAATATTCTTTAAGTCTATTTTCAGTCTCCTTAATGGTTTTACCGCGCAAAAAGTAGTGTTTTATCAAAACACGAAACTCACTTTTTTGCATTGTGAGCAAATAACACAAACCAAAGTTCTTTCGATCAATGTAAAAAAATCAATGTTTGACAGATCTGTCTAATTTTTTTTTTCTATTCCTAGAAAGAAACAAGGATAGCGGAATAAAACTCAATGCGATCCGAGCGCCATCTTGCATCAAACATCAAAGTCACTGACTTATCGAACAGCCCTCGTAACTATGTCCAGACAGTGATTTTAAGATATTGAAACAGCACTTTACATTTGACATTTGAATTACGCACCGTAGACACAATGTGATATCCAGTTGATCAAGTTGAAACTGGATCTGTGGATCAGTTCTAAGTGCGTTGCTATCATGCTGACACATGACAACACCTCACCACATGTCTCTCAGAAAAACATCTCAACTCGCAGCAGTTATACTGATTTGTGCGGCAATATAAGAAAATCTTCACGATTTTAGACCGAAATCTACGGTGACATATTGAGTATTTTCGATATTTTTTTTTTTTAATTAAAAACAAATGCTGTTCGTCCACACCTAATGTCAACAAAGTGGACCTATACATTAAGCGACGACGTGTGCCTTAACAATGACCACTCCAAGCTAATAAATTCAAACAGCGTGTGCTTCAATATTAAAATTAAACCAGAAAGCAGAAACCCCCCTTAAGGTTGATCCAAATCACTAATAAACAACTCTCATCATATCGTTTCATTACGAGCTCTCTGTCAATCGTCACTAACTTATGCTATAAATAAAAATTAAAAATAAATTAAAACTTTGTGGTTAAACACTAAAGAAATAGAGAGTTTCCTACAGAGGCTGACTCATAGTACCTATCCGGCCGGCGGCGTGTTGCTTTTTGTGTTCACTCTTGACATCCGGATTTATTTCATATGTATGTTGAGAAAAAAAAAAGTTATTCAAATAAACAAACATCTCAACCGTGAATTCAAAACGAAAAGATAAAAATTACCGCACAGATACTCGTACTTGTAATTACGAGTACATTGTTCCAACAGATACGGATACCATCGATGTACGTACTCGTAGCGCAATTACATACTTTTTTTTGTGCACAATTAATTACAAAAAAATATCAACAAATGGCTAATTACCGTTGCAAATTTTATATACAGTGAGAGTCAAAAATTTGTATACACCCAGTGCCTACTTGTAAGAAGTTCAATAGCGCTAAATAGCAAGTAATAACGAAAATATTTTAAACACATTAAGAAAGCTCACAGTTCACTTTTTTATTATTCACAACATTTTAGTTATAAAAAAAAAGGAATCCAGGAATTATTCACGATTGAAGAAAAAAAACATCTGAAAAATGAAGTGAAAAATTAGTATACAGTTGAGAAATAAACACTTGTTGTCTTACATAGGGTCAAAAAGATTAGGCGTTAGTACTGCTTTTGCTTTTATCACTGCGGCTAATCTTTTAGGAATCGAAGAAACAAGATTTTTGGTGACGTCAGGGGAGATTTTTGCCCATTCTTCGGTTAATGTCGTCCGAAGGCATTTTTTAGACGTTATGGTCCGTTTTCTGATATTTCTGTCCAAAACTTCCCACAGGTGTTCAATGCGATTAAAGTCTGGAGATTGTGGAGGCGAGTTAAGCTGCTTAGGGGCACGATACAGCATCCATTCTTTGACAATGTTTGCAGTATGCTTTGGGCCATTGTCCTGCTGGAAGACCCAAGGCGATGTGAGACCCAATTTTTGCACACTGGGGAGTAAATTGTTCTGCAAAATGGCAAGATAGTCTTTGCTATTCATTGTCGATTCAATGAAAACAAGATTTCCAGTTCCCGCAGCCGACATGCAACCCCATACTATCACTGAACCTCCACCATTTTTCACGGTCGCAGTGAGGTTTTGCGGAAGAAGCTCGCTATTTGATGATCTCCAGACCATATTCCTGCGTTTTGAACCAAATATCTCAAACTTGCTCTCGTCGCTAAAGATGACATTATCCCAAAACGTTTGAGCGGTATTTAAGTGATTTTTGGCGAAGGTCAGGCGCTTTAGACGATTAACATTAGAAATGCATGGTTTCTTTCATGGCACTCTTCCGTGTAATCCACTAGCATTTAAGCCTCTACGAATGGTCGATGCACTTACTGGATTTCCACGCTATTGAGAAACGTCTTGCGCTATTTGCACTGCACTGGACCTCGGGGTTTTCCTTACTTGCCTCACTATTTTCCGCACTTCGGTGTCGGTCATTACGCGAGGGCGACCAGAACACTGCGCAGTCTCCGTATTTCCTCGCAAGTCAAATCTCTCGATAATTTTTTGGACGGTTGTACGACTTTTTTTGGCGATATCAGCAAATTCCGCCTGCGATTTATCTTCCCTCCGGTGCTGAACGAATAAATTTCGCACTTCTACCAGTAAATTTCTCCCTCGCGCCATTCTCAATTTAAAACTTTACTTTTTACTATGAAATATTAAAAATGGACCACGCACTATAAAAGCTTGCAAAGAAATATTTGCAAGGGTTGCGAAATATAAGAATAATTAATTTTAACGGAACCTATCTGCTCATGAATTTTTAAATAAATTGTGGTGTATACTAACTTTTGATTGTTTTTTTCAGGTATTGTTTGCTTTTATAGTGAATAGTTTGTGAATCCCATTTAAAAAAAAAAGCTATTTTATAGTAAAAAATAAAAAATGGAGTTTTAAGCTTAATTTGCGTGTTTAGAATAGTTTTCTTATTACTTGTTACATAGGGTTATTGAACTTCTGTACTAGTAGGCACTTGTTGTATACAAATTTTTGACTCTCACTGTACATACAAATACATACAATATTCATTTTAAAGAAAAAAGATAATAATTCGATATCAAGCAACAAACGCAAGCCATTCATATCGGAACGTCAAATAAAATACTAACTGTATCTGTAGGTGTAGCCCGCCACAAGATATACAACTTTTTTTTAGCATCAGAGTAGATCAGTAAAACAAAAAAAATTAGATAGAAATATACGAAGTTGGTATACCCTACGCGTGTATAAAAGTATCTGACACGTTGTGCGGTGTATTCTAAATATTGTATGATGTCATTCAAAAATTCGCAAAAATAAAAAAAAAAGCATTAAGACAAATTTGCGCAATTTTATTCTAATTTGTTAGTTGTTGTTGTAATAAATTATTAAGCTTTTTTTTGGGAAAATACACAGAATACACGTGATCACAGAGCGCGGGTATAATCATTTACTTTTTTTTGTCGAATTGCCGTCGGCAAATTAGAAACATTCAAAGGTGGATTTGAGGAAGAGAGATACATTTTCCCCCCTTTTTTGGGTGAACAAAAGATATTTGTTAAAGCACGCATAGATACAATTATTTCATTCATGTTAATTAACTTTTTGTTTGCGGCATGTTTTCTTTTCATTTCAGTTTTTTTTTTTTATTTTTGTCTGTTCCATGATTGATTGCCGGGGGGAAATAATGAGATTTTAGTGTGTTTGATTCTATGCAAATAGTTGAAGTACGAGTATCTACATAAATCGTGTGGAATATGTAAGCGTGGATTTGTTTTTTTTTTTTTAGATAACGTGAGCCTTTGTAATAAATAAAACAGGGAAACGCAAAGTAGAGAAAGAGAACGCCGAAGATTGATGTGGAACCTATATTGAGCACTGTGACATCAGTCAAATCTGATCTGTCATCGTATCTTAAAAGTCAAAAGACTAACGTCACACACCGCTACGTGTGACAGCACTTACGCACTTGTGAACAAAAAATATTTAAATCCACTGAAATTATCGCAAATTGCTGCGAGTTTTAAAGGAGAAAAAAAAAACCCAGTCAACTGTCACATTTCAAAGTTCAACTCAATTTAACTTTATTTTCGGTACAAAATACGTGATACCGCCATTACGTTATATTACGTATATTTATTTAATTCGAAGTCTAACGCAGTTCCTATTGCCATAGGTTTGCTTTGACTTGTGTTTTAGAAATTTCGGCGTCACTTACTAACTCTTAAACAATTTTTAATAATAATGCGATAAGGCAACAATTATGAAAAAAAAAAATATATTGCGTAGGTAAGACGGACAAACAATCAGCAGCTGTCAAATGCTGCCAACCATTTATTAAAATTAGAATAATATCGTTAGGCGGATGTTAGCGTTACGTAATCACTTTGAAGTTCGAAGATGATATGATTTTACTTCGAAGATATTTGTCTGGCGTAGCAAGTGTCAGAATCTGCATTAAAGCGGGTCCCATTACATAGAAACCATTGAGATCAATGCAATCAAACCCGGTGCCTCGATTTTTTTAACGTCCGTTAATAACATCAGCAGCCATACTTTCCCCCTAAAGTAGCAAAAATCTTAAAGAGTAAGAACTAAGCGAATTCTGAATGCGCTACCAAAAGCATAAACCTAACGTTGCCAAAATGACAATCAGGTTATCCGCCTCATTTTCGGTTTTGACTTAGCGCCCAAATAAGTGTATAATAGTTGAGCCTAAAGTTAAACCAGGTTGTTCAATAAGTTCTCTCGTTCGATAAGAGATGGCGCTATTAGATTCATCAGTTTTTTTTTCTTAAACCGGTAGTACTTTTGTATGAACACGTGTGAAGTTTCATGTAGATCTGTTAACTCATTCGTATATTTACAGTTGTTCAAAGTTGACGTGTCATTACAATTTTTGGAGCTTTTTAGAAAGAATAAGACGGATTTCGTGCGTCGTGACTTGGTTCTACCACCATGATCCTGAATCAAAACAAGAGGCAAACCTGGTACTTGGGTGTAAACCTGGTATTTCGGCTCCGAAACGAGTAAGGATCCAGAAATCGGCCAAGAAGATGTTAGCAACAGTGTTTTTTTATTTTTTAAATACTATGAGATCTGTGCCGTGTACCAGCTGGTTGCCAAAATACTTTAAAAAAAAACCTGGATTACACAAGAAAAATATGATTTTTCATCAAGACAATGCTCTCACTGCTCAAAAAACCATCTCGAAAATCACTGAATTAAAGTACGAATTGATCCAGCATCCACCCTATTTCCCAGCTTTAACTTCCTCTGAATTCTGGCTATTCTCACATCTCACAAATATCATGAGTGGAAAACGATCTTCATCCAACGAAGAGGTAATAGCAGCCGTGGAAGTGTATTTCGACAGTATTCCGGATTCTTACTTCAGGGATGGAATCCAGAAATTAGAAGATCACTGGAACAAGTGTATTGAAGTTCAGGGAGACTACATTGGATAATAATAGTATTTCAAACTATAAAATGTAGTTTTTCTTATCGAACGACAACACTTATTTACTATTGAAAACCCGTATAACCCTATACATGGAGAGCTGGAGGACTCACGTAAGACTGAAATGAAAGAAGTCCTTTAATTATAGCCTCATTTGGGTGGTTTAGGGTTCCAAGAGGAGCAAATATTGACATTCAACTAACGTCACAGGATACCCATTTGTCTATCCTAACTTTACTCAGCTTTTAACCTCGCTACCTAAATACGTTGCTATAGCGTTTTGTTTACAACAAAATCAGAGATCAACAGAAAATTGTGATTTACATTTTTAAAGACGGGAATTGAGTAACCGCTGGGGTCACCAATAACCGCAAGAGCATAAGACGTAAAAAAAGTAATTTGTTGTTAATGTGTCTGAATCACATACCACAGCAAATGTTATTTTTAAATTGGATTGCGAAATGGGTTTCCCTTAAAAATCTGCCGCCATTGGATAATCTCAACAAAACGTTGGGATCTCCGAAACAGGACCAAATTTTTGTGACTTTAAGTTATGGTTGGGACGTAGAACAAGTTTTATTTTAAACGTATCTCCGAAATATGTCCAAATTTGGTTACCGTTGGGATGCGGAACAAGTTTTGTTTTTAACCGATTTACTAAAGGCATAAAATACATGCATGTAAATGTGGACAAATTTATGGGCTTTTTACGATCCTTAACATTTTCCCGACAGCAACGCAACGCTCTAGAAAGCCGCCGAACTCCGACGAACAAAATCTTAAAAGTTCTTCTGAACATGTCAGACCAGAATGTTCGGAAAATATAAAAATAAAAAAATACAGATTTAGCACTTAGATCCGGCGAAGGATAGGTTTACACGCTGGTAAAGCTCCAAGCAAACATCTTCTTTTCGGGTGAACTCACTAAAGAACTAAAGCAAGAAAAAATAATGATTAAATTTGAGGAAAATTGTTGCATTGATCTGTCGTTTTTGTCGTAATTTTGGGAGGCGTATTCAGCGTAGATGTTTTAACAACATTTTCCTTCTGACTTCTGGAGAATTCTTACAATAAAATGACGGCGCGTCATACTCCCACTACAGCGTCACCATTGTGTTCGGCCAGTTACTGTTAAAGTTTGGAGACTTCTAGTTACTTGTTCAGGACATTAGATGCCAGCAGATGCCAGCAGATGCCAGTACACATACATTTCATTTTCGATCAAGAACGTGCCCTGCGAATATTTGTTTACATTCAAAAACAAAAACAAATGATTTTGAATTAAACGCCGAACTTAGTAAAAACATAGAAAGGGCACGAATTTTTCCTGCGCTGTGGGATTTTGCGTTGTCGTATTTAAGATTTCTACATATGTATTTCTAAAATTCATTCGCTTTTCTAAAGGATAACAGAAATGTGTACTCGAAATATTTTTTTTTAATTTTTGTAACTTTGAGCAAGTTCATAATATCCCGGTTTTCAATATACAAGCACTACTCCTACTTAAAATGTCCCTCCATTTCGGAGGTTGGAAATCATCGTTCTTAACGTTAGTATTTGTTCGTTATTCCTCTAAGTAACTCTGGTGTTGGGAGATCGAGACATAAATGATATGTCTGTTTCTACTCACGGTTCATCTCAGTTCCCCTAAGTAACTCTGGTGTTGAAAGAACGAGCAACTCTTTCAGATTTCCTATCCATGTGGTTCTCTGTCGTCTTATCGTCCTCATTTTTTCTATCTTTCCTTGCTGGATGATTTGGAGTAGTTGGTATTAGCTGTTTTTTGAGAATATGACCTAAGTATTCTAGTTTTCGTTTCTTGACATCTTCTTACTCGTATTAGTACTTCTTCGTTTGCTATCTCTAGTATCCTAGTGGTATCCTATCCCAAATTTGGAAAGCTTCTGTGATTTATAGCCTTCTTTGGGTGGTTTCTTCTATATAAAGTCCTTGTTTCTGTACCGCAGATAGATAAAAAATAGTGCGTGCGCAATCGTCGAAGTGTAATAAAGTGTGTGGTTTTGTTTTGCTGAAAAAGCTGTTTGCGCGGAAACCTATGCAGGTATCTACTGTGGGCGTCAAAAGTGAGTAAACACCCATATGATTTTTCGAGTTACATGTAATTTAAACAAAAAAATTAACAAAAATTCGATTCCAACGATGCAAAATAAAAGCTTTATTCAATAACAATAAAGCAGCGGAAAAAATAAATCAATTAAAATAAAACTAGTACATCTTCTCTAATAAAAACTAGCCATATTTCATTTTTTACGCGTCAAAAGTAAGTGAACATTATCAAATTCTTTGAGGAATTCATAAATTTAATATCTTAAAAACAAAACTTAATATTTTGTTTGACCGCGTTCAGACTTTATAACTTCTTTAAGTCTTCGTGGCATTGATATGCCAAGTTTATTTGTAAAATCGGAGATTGAGTGAGACCATTTTTCAATTAAAGCCTGTTTTAGGTCCTTTTTGCTTTTAATAGTCCTTTTACGAATGTTCCGTTTCAAATGATGACATAAGTCCGGCTTAGGTCCGGTGATTGCAGAGGGCGATCGAGCTATTTTGGAGTCTCATAAAGCAACCATTCGTTAACGAGCTGCGAGGTAAGCTTAGGAACACTGTCTTGCTAAAATATCCAATTCTTGGTCGTGCCTAACTTGACCCCGCTCGATTACATATATATATACCCCAGGTGCTGCCATACAACCCCCACGATCACCAAACCACCCCTACGTTTTACTTTACTTCTAACATTTTGTTCGGTAAATTCTTTACTCTATTCTCTCCAATTTTTTTTATTTGTGTTGCTTTTAAAAATTAAAAATTTCCTTTCGTCAGTAAATAAAATATTTTTCCAAAACGAAATGTGATTATTTATGTCCTTTTTTTAAACGCTTCAGCCCTTTTTTACTTTAGATTTGGAGAGAAAAGAATAAAGAATTGAATGAACAAAATGTTAGAAGCACAGTAAAACATAGGGGAGGTTCGGCGATGGTGTGGGGGGTTTATGGCAGCATCTGGGGTCGAGAATCTGGTCTTTATTGAGAGTACAATGAATGAACAAGACTAACTGAACATTCTAAAATAATAACATGAAACCGAACGTCGATAAATTAGGTATGGCTAGGAATTGGATCTTTCAGCAAGACAATTATCTTAAGCATACCTCGCGGGTCGTTAAGGTATGGTTTCATGGGACTCTAAAATAGCTCGATCACCCTCTGCAATCACCGGACCTAAGCCGAATAGTACATTTATGGGATCATTTGAACCGGAACATTAGTAAAAGGACTATTAAAAGCAAAGAGCACCTAACAAAAGGTTTTTATTGAAGAATGGTTCCAAATAACCTCCGATGTTACAAATAAACTTAGTATATCCATGCCACGTAGACTGAAAGAAGTTATAAAGTCTAAACGCGGTTCAACTAAATATTGAGATTTATTTTTAAGCTATTAAATTTATGAATTCCTTAAAGAAATTGATAATGTTGACTTACTTTTGACGCGTAAAAAATGGAATATGGCTAGTTTTTATTAGAGAAAATGTGCTAGTTTAATTTTTATTGATTTATTTTTTCCGCTGTTTTATTATTATTGAATAAAGCTTTTATTTTGCATCGTTGGAATCGAATTTTTATTAATTTTTTTTGTTTAAATTACATGTAACTCGAAAAATCATACGAGTGTTTACTCACTTTTGACGCCCACAGTATATAATATGCTTTTTTCATGTTTCCCACAAATAGTAAATACAACATTTAATAGTCCGCTTGAATTTTAAGCTTAAAGTTGTTTTACTTAATTAAAAAAAGCTGCTTTGTTTTACTTCGATTTGACTTTTTTGAAAAATTAGTTATTTTTAAGTAATAGGATCAGATTCCAGCTAGCTTTGCCATGGTATAATACACATATACATATTCCAAAGAATAAAGTGAGATTCGCTTCAATTAAATATATACATAGGTACTCAACATTTTAGGAAAAAAAATGCTAAAGTTAGAAAAGCGCCAAGGTAGCCGATTACTGGTGCGACTACACAACCCTACTCTCTTTACGTTCAATGTTATTTATCCTCCGGTCGGCAATTAGGTTTTTGGCAATTTCTATTAACTTGACCTTTGCGAGATTCAGTTTAATCGTCATCATGTATGTAGGTATGTCGCTTGATATTATTGCCGCGTCACCCGCATACTTGTCTAAATTTCATTTATTCTCAAGCCATTAATCTTAACTTCACAATGCATATCTTTTTTTAAAAAATTGATTTCTTGGGAGTACATGTTGAATAGAGGTGGTGAAAGAACGCACCCTTGCCTTATTCCTCTATTAATTTCTACATATTCTTCCTCTTCTAAGCTTATTTTAACCCTCTGCGTTTGACGTGCTCTAATTTTCACTATTCTACTGACGTGGTAGTACACCAAACACCATCATTGTATTTTCAAAATTCGTCTTATATTCCTACTTTGAGCTATGTATTATCTTTTAAAGTTAAGATCGTACATTATTATTTTCAATTACTAAATATAAAATTGAAAAGACTTATAAAGCTAAACAACATTTATTGATATGACAAATAACGACGTAACAAAAGTTTTTCGATTTTGTGGTGTCTGTCATGCTACCACGTCAGTCGCATAAGGTTAACTTTCTGATTGCAATAAAGATACAAGTACAATACCTAAAAAAAAAAGTAACAAATTCCTATAAAGATCTTTCCGACATTCCCATTGTAGCCAAAAATTAGCGCTTAAATTAATTAGGCACTACCCAATTCGCAAATTTGTACAATTTGGGACATTCTGACGGACATGACATTGATAAAAATTAATAGAAAATCGCCGGTCCTTTGAATAGCAGACTTTAAATCAAGACCAAATGCGGTTTCAATCGGTTCGGTTCTCTTATTAAGTGGTTAGGGGCAGTCTCAAGGCCACAATTTTTGGAACTGTTTTTCTCCTCTCCATATTGACACCTTTTTTGTGTTCGGATTCGAAAGATCATCTACATATTTATTCAACTTCTGTAAATTACATGCAAAAGATTCATAACTATGTACATCCATTTTTGTAGAGTACGTTTTTCAAAATTGTTATTCCGGTGAACAATCCTATTCGTGAATGGGATATCCGAAATCAAAAAATCAAAAAAATACCGTTTATTTGGTAGTTCATCTATTTAATCGATGGATTTTGAAAAAAAAAAAATTGGCAAAAAGGCGGCCGTTCGAGCGGACCCGCTTGTCGTCAAAACATTCGCTCATAATTTGTTTACAAACGAGTTTTCGATTAAAAACAAAATGTTCGATCGATCAGTTCTTTTACATAAATACAAATATGTATAGATGAACTCTGTCAAGTTTAAAGTAATCAGTCAACTGGATAGTGTTTGAAATTTAAAGTATTGTTTACATGTAGATACAATCTATCGAGGTGTTCTAACTCAGTCAATTTGGCTTGAATCGACTTGAAACTTACAGAGAATATGGGTGAGTTCATAATTGTAACAAAAAAACCGCAGCAATACTAATATTGCGTTCACAAATGTAGAAAAACTGCATTACCATTGCAAACGTTCTTGCATCACTTGTGTTCATAAATGCCAAATTACCGCTTTTGTTGTGCAAATTTGCAGCTTATTTTATTTTGCTCCACGGCTGCGACATATGTACACAGCTGCTGCAGAAGTTCCGTTCACAAATTTATACAGAATTCGCTACGGTAAATTTACAGCCAATTTTTTACCCTATTTTTAAGATGCTATACTAAAAGAATCTGCAAAAAGATAGATTTTTTTGACATTTGTGACTGCCGCTAGCCCCCTACGACAATCTCACACCATTAAGGCTAATTTTTAGCGAAAAAGACCCGACTCTTTGTCTTAAAAAATCCAAAAAAAAAATCATATAGTTACAGAAATACCTGTGCAATGGAAAATCAATATTTTATCCGAATTTGTAAATTCATATAAAATTCCCTCCGGCGAAGATTTCGAACAAAAAACTCAGAAACAAATTATTCGGGAAGATCACTAAAAAATCACCAGATACACGTAAACACAAATTCATCCTTATATTAAATCCTTGATTATAAACACCGTTAGATATATTTGCATATGAAAATAATTCACTTAAAAATTATTTTACAAAAAAAAAAACTGTTTGCCGTCGCGTCGTTAAAATGTGATCTCAAAAAACACGAGTATTCTAATTTATTTTCCAATTTGAGTGTGTGGTTTAAATAAATGTTTAAAATTAAAAACTGAATTTTTGTTTGAGGGAAAAGTAAGATTTTTAATGGTTCTTCACTGTTTCAAAAAAAAAATAAATAAAATATCCACAACCGCTTTCCATGCGCTTTCTGTTTTCGAAAATCTCAAAATTTAATTTTTTTTTGTGTTGTTTGCTTATGAAAAAGCTGAATTAAAATCTAGAAAAAAATGTACACTCAATGAATAATTTTATCCATGAAAATCATTTTCTTTTAGACACTTATTGCTTGGCAACAATGAATCTGTTTACGTTTTTCCAAAAAAAATCTCAAGACTCATGTTTTGTTAGACATCATCACTTGTTTTTTTTTTACAAAACTCGCTCAAATTGATTATTCAAATGAAGATATCCAAAATAAATTCATATTCATTGTAAGGAAAAATTCCCATGCATCTTTTGTTTTCTATTTTCCACAAACATCGACCGGAAGATACGGACACCGCTATTATCCTTGTGCGCGTATGTTTTACTTTTTTTTTTATTATTTTGTCTTATTTTTGATTTTGACCGTGAAAATGTGCACACACTTCTCTTAACCAACAAAACACAACACTTTCCTTTTTCCAATTATTGAAGGAAAAAAACAAAAACCAAACCCGCCGACAACCATCAGGAAAAAAAAGGACTCGAACTCAGATTCCAAATGAAACTTAAAACTCAGATACTAATTCTCTTGGGGTGGGGGATATGCTGCACAAATCCTGCTTCAATTTTAGCTGTACACACTTTTGAATCTGTATTCTTGGAATCGGAAGGAAAACTTGCAACAACCATCATCAATCAACAAAAAAAAAACTTGATCAGGTCCGAAAAATCGTTAAGATACTCTCAAAGGAGTAAGACAAAACTTTTTTTTTAGGCACACACAGGAAAAGTATCATCTTCCTTCCTCGCCTTGGGGATTTCGCGTGAGTATGGTATAGCCCGCGCTTTGCTTGACAAAAAAAACAATTCCCCAAGAAGATACACTTCATCGCATACGACAGAGGTTTACCAAAAAAAAACCACAAATCCACGAAAGAAAAAGTATCCAAAGTAAGAAAACAGAAAAAAGACTTAAGAAAAATAAATAAAACAAAAAAAAAAAATGGAAAGACGAAGAGCAGAATAAGAAGAAGAAGTACAATAGTAGACCAACCCAAAAAATTGTGAGAAAAAAACCGGTGGTTAGACCGTGGCAGCCCTTCTGAACGGATTAAATGTAATCTACAAACTGAAAATGTGCCCCCAAATAGAAAGAACAGAAAATTAATAAAATATATAAAATATAACACACAGAGAGGCGAAAAAATACACAGCCAAGCAAAAGCGTCAAAGCGACGGTCGAAGAAGGCAGCGCGACGGGACGCAGTTACAATTTTTTTTTTTTTATTTTATTTTCTCTGTGTGAAGTTCGGTTGGTCCGAAAAGTAGTTTTTTTTTTCAAACACCGTCAAGAAACGTTTTATTTTTTTGGTTGAGATACTTTCGCACATACACCGAAACAAATTTGCGAAAAAAAAATTCGCGCCGCCACACCAGATACAAAGAGAGCGAGTGAGAGAACGCGCGTAGGTACTTTCGATTAACGTATTGGTGAATGGTAAGCCGACGACGGCCCGGCCAGTACCAGCATCAGCATTGGCTTCGGCACAATCCAGATATTTTAATAATTCTTATACATACATATGTATGTCAATATATTTTTTTTCCTTCAAAATATATTATATTCGCTCAAATGAACCACAAGTCCTGTGCCTGTGCACTCACCGGAGACTACTTCTCTCTTGCAGTTGGAAGGAGAAAAAAAAAAAACTTCGAAACTCAATTTTCGTACACAGATACTCCCGTCCCACACATAGTTACAGGCAAAAAAAAAAAAAACTATCGCATAGGAGCGGAAAAAAAGCTTTTCTCACGTACACACGCACCACCCTCTCAAAGGGGGGACAGTGTTTGATAGGTGGCCCTGGCCAGGCCATGCGAAAGAGAGAGTACAAGTCAAGATAATTGGTGGTGGTGTTGGTGTATCTGTGTCTGCTTATGCTGTTGGGGAGTTTTTTTTTTTTTCTTTATTCCTCTTCATTCTTCTCCGCATGAAAAAAAAAAAAAAACTTGAAACCATCTCGCTCTGTTGGAGAGTATTTCTGACTCATTGTGTGTTTGTTTAGCGTTTAGCCCGACGGCGATGGAATTTCTTTGATTGTATGCGGTTGGGTTGGGGAAGTTTTGCAAAAGATGAGAAGAGAGAAAATGGGGAAAGAAAAATTGATTTTACTTTGGTGTTCACGATGTGTCAAGTGGTGCGAGAGAGCTTAAGTTTACCTTTTTCGGGGGAGTTTTAAGTGTGAGCTGAACTTTCTTTGTTAAGTGATGGGGGAGGTGGGTCGGCAGATCAATGAACTTAAGTGTAAGTGTTGGATTAGCTACGCAAACCCCACAGACAAAAAAAATAGATAATGAGCACCCATTGTGTTTAATCAGGGTAGTTTTCAGCTAACATGCTTATTTCGTTGGCAATGAACGACGCTTGTTTGAGGCCTGATTTTGGACATTTAACTAAGGAAAAATAGACGTCTAGTGGCACCTGAAACTCCTGACAAGAGTCCTCCTCTGATAATTCTACTTTCTTATGGAGGGAGCTATGGTAAACGACTAAAAACGGGCTTTTAGCTTTGGCACAAACTTGTTTGGTGATTTGCTTTGCCAGGAACGTGCACAAAATTGTGAACTATGCGCTCATCACGGTCATCAACACAGAAAAGATTATTGACAAGATGAGCTGCCAAACTGCATAGTGAACATATGGTGGACATGTTTATAAGACACATTCGCCTATAGTCTGACTCTGAATATATGCAGAAGGAGAAATGTCTTAAGAATATGGTAAACCGGTGTACCACAATAGAAAAAAAGCTGCTGTATATCTATTTATCCACAGGCCAAGGACCTCGAGGAAACTTCAACATCAGACCATTCAATATTAAAAACGCCGATATCTTCGCGATTGACTCAGAAAAAAGTTTGACCCTATGACATAAATCCAGCGTGGATCCAAATATAGGGTAGCTTTGCCTTCCTCCTGGATTTCCTCACGTAGTCATAGTTCATAGTCCACTTCTTTGTTCTGTGACATCTTCGATCAATTTAAGGACTTACAGCACTATGAATGGTTTGCAGGATTCAGTTAATATATTTATTGAATCTTGTAAGCCCAGTGATGAAATTCGTTTATTTAAATCGATCATTTATGCTGCAGGTAAGGTTTCGTTGCTCCAAACAGTTAAAAATAAGCTTCCTTTCAGCCATTTTACTTTTAGTGACTTTTACATAGATATGCTGGCCTTGATCTATAAATAATCTGTTTTTGATTTTAATGAATTCTGAGTCTGAGATATTAAATGTTTCATGATAATACAGTTTAACACAGTTTCCAATAGGTGACATGACCATAACTTCATATTCAATGTGCTACCTTCCATGAAATTCAGCTGGCAAAAGCACACATGCATAGCTTACAACGACTTCGTTTCTTCGTCTATTGATCTGATCATCGCCTTCATTAGAATGTAAATTTTACTCGACACTTTAAAAATTAGAAATCAATCTATCTCGAGCATTATTTGGTCCTCTGTTGGACCGCAGAATATTTTCCAATTTTCAAACTCGACCTAAAAGTCAACTTTGCTCGATTATACCCATGCTGCTTATGCTCAGTCACTTTACCCGTCTTGCATGGTTAACCTAGTGTTTCCTCAGATGACTAGACCTAACTATAGTGGAGCTCATTTAATAAAAGACTCCTCGACCCTTCTCTTACTTAGTACATCAACCCTTTTTTTGTGTAAGTTAAAGCGTGGTGCCTCAGTGGTTACTGGGAATGCACGAATGGAAGGGCCCTACCGGTTTTTTCCGTCTCCGAATGGTGACAAACTTCTCTTGAATGCTTATCAGAAATTCGGAAGAGGTGGCACTGTGAAAAAACGTTTCGGTTTTTGCTGGGATTGAACTCGGGATAGCATGAGCAGTAGTCCAACGCACCTACCACAATGCCCCGTTGGGATATGTACTGATCGGATTCCTGGCTTGAAATGTTTGGCAAGCATCCAAGAGTATCATTTTTGTGAAAGAATTCTCAACTCGCCGGAGTCGGCCGTATATAAAACACGCAAACACGAATGGTTGAAAGAAGTTAAGCCCAGGTCCAACCCGGACTGTAGCACCAAGGTAGCCTTTGGGATCAGAATGACCATGTTGTTTGAATAATAATTAATAAAGCATGGAAAATCATGGTCTTCGTAGGCTAAAGCCGGTTCATATTCATTTCATTCAACCCGATGAAAAAGTATTATGTTAATACCCACAAAATGTTTTTCGGGTTGCTATCGTAAAAGAAAGAAAGCGGCCATTAGACTGCACACCTTCGAATTGAACCTCGGGCTGCATACCGGTGTATATCGACCCAAAGCGTTTTCAACTTCGAATAACTCTGGAAGATTTGGTTGAACTTTTTTGAAAAAAGGGTGATGTCATGTTCTGAAATATTTGCTCCTTACAAAGATGGTATACTGTATATCATCGTCATTCAGTCGTAGTTTTTTCATGTGATAATCTTAACATATTGTGGCCAGTTAGCACTTCTATCAGCATTGACAGCGATTTCCTATCTTTGTGTAGGAGTTTTCTTGTTCTCGCTTTGTTATATTCTGGCCGCAGTCTTCTTGATACATCACAGGCGGTTAGTGATTTCTATTGGCTTAACTTAGTGATTTTCGTTAAATTTTGACCCAACGCTTACAGAGTGGAAGTGTAACCATACCATCTGCTTGTTCAATGTCTAGGGCTGAGCCATTTCTGGCCGATTCATCCGCGGCTTCATTACCTGGTATGTGTACCGCTGTGACCAAGAACCCAGCAGAGTTTTACGTCGTGCTGCGTGCCAAGAACCTTTAGTTCTTCGCGAAAATATTTTACAAACTTAGATGTTATTTGCGTCTGGCTATCAATGTGAGTTGTGATATCCTCTCGCGATATTGTCATCATTGACATATATTGGGCAGCCTTTGTCACTGCAAAACCCTCAAATTGGAAAACGCTCCTATGGTCTGGAGTTCCTTATTCTGAGATCCTGATTTTATCGTTAAGATAGTTGCCAAGTAGATTAGTGCTTGGTCTCCAGTGCTTTGACTGGCTAATCCTGACAGCACTTTTTGCTGGGGTCTCCTGCGTACAGATATCTATAGGTAGAAGGTTAAGAATTGCTTCCAATCCCGCTGTTGACGTTGTTTTCATTGCGCTGGGTGTTCCAGTCTGACTATCGCAGAGTAGGTACATCCAAAGTTTCATACGTAACGTACAAACGTAACGTTTGTATATAAATATTATAGTTTTGTACGCAACGTAACAACCATACTCTATCGAAAAAGTCAGATGGTTCGTGTGGATTCGGATACGAACGCACTTTTGAAATATCTCAGACGTAACGGAGTGACCACTAGAACCAACGCCGTATTGTGATATGGGTATTAATGTAACGTTTACATAGCGTTACGTTGCTTACCTCAACTTAATAAGCTAGAAAGCACAAGTGACAAATGTGGATCTGTTAAAAAATTTCAAAAATAAAACAAACACTGAACTCGACAGCCCTCGATAAAAACCCACAACCAAATCCATAAATATGTGTGTGTTATGTACGTACACAACCTCTACTTAACAGTAAAATTCTCACCTAAGTATCCCCAAACTCTCTTCAATTGTGGGTACATCGAAAGCACCAACCAACATCTCCACCATGCATCCACAAGCGGGACAATCATATTCCAATTGACAACGCATTCAACTTAATCAACAGCCATCGGTCTCTGTCGTTCATATACATTGTTGCATCAATGTATTTGGCGCGGCGCATTTAACAGGCAATTTTGCCAAAAAAAAATAAAACGCACACAAATAATTTATACTCTCCACCGCGCACCGATCTCGTATAAAAATATAACGCAAATGCATCTATAGATACAACCCACTACCACCAACACACACCGGCTCACGAACACGGCATACAAAAACAAATAAAATGTATATCAGTGCGATTTTCACGAACACCACACGCACACACTAGCACTGCCACTTAACCCAACGCAAATGCACGAGTATTTGCAATTAATCTTTTTTGCTTCCATTTCTTTGTAGTCTAAGACGAAATCGCAAATTCGGTCGCTTTTTGCACTTTTTCCATCTAAAAAGAGCAGAATAATCACTTTTTTTAGTTTCTCTGCGTTTTGATTGCAACAATAATTTTTATTTGTTTTTGTGTGACGCTAGAAAGCGTAGAATGGAAAATCCCGCCAAAAAAAAAAACTCTTTGAAATACGGATGAAATTTCACATAGAACCGGAAAATGAACGAGTGAAGGGCAATATAATTTGAAATGTATCTAAGTATCTATAGGCTAGGCGACGGCGTACAATATAAAGTCCAGTATCAGTATTTAGACGACAGAACTGTATCCAACAGTCATGATGGGTGATTCTAAACTAAAAGATACTTTTTTTTTGCTTTCCTTCGTGTGTTTGCATTCTTTTATTAAATGACGATGTTTAGTTATGTGAGCGGTGCTTTTTTTTTGGGGTTTGATTTGATGATGTGTTGTGTGCCACACTAAAACACATCGAACAAAAATGTATCTGTAATGAGTCGCTCCGTTGCGGGATGTGCCGATGTGCGTCGCTCTGGATGCAAAGAGAGACCAGGAAAACGATGGAAAGCAGAAAAAAAAACAAACGAAGTTGGAAATAGACAAAACGACGAAACTTAGATTATGGAATGAAAATGATTATAAACTGCGTTTGGAAAAAGCTCCATCGATACTAATTATCCCCATTAACGGGCGTTTCGTCTCGTGCTGGAGCTGGTGAACAGGGATGTGGATTTTAAACCTTTTTTTTGCATTCTGTTTTTTTTTTTTATATATCAATCGTCATGTGAATCATTCTGTCAGTGAATTTTTATTAGGTACTCGTATGTGTGCGACCTTTTTTTAGAGACACTTTTGGGAATGTAATGTGGATACATGGGATAATGCTGGCTTTGATGAAAGCACAAACAGGGAAGCTGGTCGATTTCCGCATACAGTCCTTTGGTATGAGAACACGTGTTTAGTTAATTATATGTACATGCATGTGTACATACTGACCTACGCTTTGAAAAAGGAGTATACCTATAATCAACTCCTTTATATGGTACAGATGGGACACCACAAGTAGGAGTGATGTCTCCGCTACTTTTTTAATAAAATTCAAACTGAAATGACGCCTGGTGGTGCCGCTTGATTGTGAACAAAGTTGACTTTAGAAAACTAACAAAGTATTGTAGAAACAAAGCGAATATTGTATTTTGCGGACCGAACAAATAAGAAGAACTTATTCTGATGGAACCAATTCAGCTATCAGTTACAAATGTCTGTTCAAAAGCGCAACCAAAATATCGTCTAAGCATACAAGAAAATTCCTCGAATTCGCAAAATAAGTAAAATGTAGAATTGTAGAAGTAACCAAATAGCAGATCGTTAACAGGATATTTGGAAATTAAAGGGGGTTTCCGTGACTTTGATCTATTTAAAGCTAATTGCGACGATTGGAAGACGGAAACAATTCTATTCAGAACTCCATTGATTAGGGCTGCTACTGCTAGTGATACTAGAAATAATAGCGAAAACTTTCCCATCATTAGACAGCACGGACAGCCATTGGCTGTGAAAAGTGTGGCTAGATATCTCGGTATCTGGTTCGACCAGTATCTACATTTTGCAAACATATAGATGCTGATCTCGCTGGAGCTAAGAGGACCTTTGTTCTGATAAGAAGACTGTTTCACAGCAGTGAACTTGACTCCAGAGTGGATGTTATATGCTACGTTGTCCTTATCAGACCAATTATAGCATATGGTTGTCCGGTGTGTTTCAATGTAGCGCCTTTGTACATGGAAAAGATGTTTAAGCCTTAGGCCAATGCCACACGAGCGTCTTTTTCCGCCCTCCCATTTGGTCGTGCGCCCTGAGTGTAATGAAAAATGTACACAGCGCGCCTTTTTGGTCGCGGGCGCTCGTGTGTACAGTTCTATTGGTTTTCTATGTACTCATGGCGCGCGACCAAATGGTAGCGCGGAAAAAGACGCTGGTTTGGCATTGGCCTTAGTGTCTTAGGACCTGTCTCAGATTATACAGAATACCAGAGTTCCAGTACGTTAAATATTATTCCATCAAGGCCCTATACGATGGGGAGCAACTGAACACGATTGATAATTTCCTGACTAAGGCGATTCGAATGCATATTGCGAGGGCGATTATCTTCGGGGCTTATTATACCCCAACATAATGTACCATGAGAGTACGTTTCGATCTGGCTTTGTTATTATTTATTATTATATATTAGTATTTCTACATATCGATTCTAAAGGGTGCAAAAAAGGGATGGTATTCCGGTTTTATACAACAGCCACCGCGGTGCGAGAGATAAGCGGCTCATTCAAGGCAGGTTCGACGCTAATACTCATGACCTCCTTCGTTTCAGTACCGCATTTGCAGACCGGGATATAATAGATACGGAAAGGTAAGACGCACATTTCTGGTGGCTTATGGAGAGGGAAAGGGTCGATTACGCGCTCGACCAGGTCGGCGTTACTTTTGTAACATCCTAGTTTTTAGTTTGGTTAGTAATAATAATAATAGTAATAATAATAATAATAATAATAATAATATACGGCGTCAGTAGTCCTATACAGAACCAAGCCTAGCTTCTCGCAACCATTTGTGTGTGCGTGTTATTTTTTCCACGAAATGGAAGGGACCTACAGTTGTTTGCGGACCCCGAACGGCGAGTTGAGAAGCTTCTCATGACAAATGATACTCTTTGATTGCTTGTCAGACATTCGAATGAGGTGGCAACCGTGAAAAGCTTTCTTAGGTGTTAGACCCGGGCTGGATTTGAACCCGAGCAGCATGCGTAGTAGTCCAACGCACTAACCACCACGGCCAGTTAGGTTAGTTACGTAGGTTAAGGTTAGCTAGGAGGTCTTCGTGGAGTAGCCGGGAGCAAAGTCTCCGAGACGGGACCGACGCTACGGGCTCGCTCAGTTTTCGGTGTTGCCAGGGGCATCATAATGACGATGTCCAAGCAAGATGGTGACCACTCGGGGCACTAGGCAACGAGCGCTTACCACCCTGATTGCAGTTAGTTTAGGTTAAGTATCTTAGATTATTTTAGGTAGGTTAAGTTTTTTTTATAGTTTTAAGACAAAAATAATAAAAAATTAATACGGAAGTAGAAATCATGATCAGTGAAATATCCTTTACCATAAACGAGCTAATTAGCCAGGGATTTAAAAACCAACCCTCTTGGATGCCTCATGTTCTGTTCCGATTTATCTGAAGATTTAAAATCATCCATGATTCCCTTTAGATAATTCCAGTATAAGAGACAAAATAAGGAGGATAAAAACGACTAGGACATTATGTATGAAAAATTAATCTTTTTTGTTTACTACTACCACAGACAATAAATAAAAAATGTAAAGATTTATTGTCTGTGCTACTATACTTTGTTAGGCGTATTTTGCAATTAACTTAAGGTTGCGCTACAGCTTGGAGTGAACCTGGCCTGCTTCTCCCAACCATTTGTGTGCGCATGTTATATTTTTGCCGACTCCGAACGGCGAGTTGAGAAGCTACTCGTGACAAATGATACTCTTTGAATGCTTGTCACATATTAATACAATAAAACTAAACCTATATAGAATTAGTTTAGCCTGGATATTATGAGTTAAGTCGCGATAATACCTGTGCTTCCAAATTACTTTTGTTGAAGTTTCAATTATAAAAAAAATTTCGGCAAAAAGTGATGTCTTCGAAGGAGCAAATGTAAACAACAAAAAATTAAAGCTAAATTGAATATATTGAGAAATAATAAATTGACATAGGTATTTGAAATATCTAACAAATTTCATGTTTTGAATTAGCACAAGCAAAATAAATACTACAGCTGAAGTGTCGATTATGTCACTAGAATACCCAATGCTGCCAGATATTATGTATGTACATTAAGAGAACTTTAAGGCGCGATAATCGTTTTTTTGGACGAACTTTTTCTTAGCCTATTATGTATGTACATATAATATATAGGTTACAAAAAAAAACTCGGCTGTTATCTCCCGCTTTGACTATCTGGCAGCACTTAGATAACTAATGTATTTCGCAGTTTGTAGCTGAAAGTTGGTGAAACGGAGAGAAAAAAAAAATCGCTCTCATGTAGGCTATCGAACGCTAAGATCTACCTTGGAAACTGTTAAAACGCCTCCGCCAAAGCTGGATGATAGTGCTAATTCATTTGGAGGGAAAAATGCATTTAGCCGAACAAAGACTAGAAGCATAGAATCAGAGCTTCAACTTGGGCATTCATAAATACACATGTTCATTTACTTAATATTTATGTGACATTTAAGATGTTAGCTATGACATTAGACAAACGATTTCAGGAGCTTAATTTAAAGGTCCTCACCAAGAACATGATGGCAGTTCATTGTAAAGGGTTTATCAATAGCCTTACATAACATATGTCTGAACGTTGACAGCTTATTGCTCTGACGTTTTAAGTGGCAACGCTGTCATTCTTTGACGTGTGTGTTCTGTCATAGTTAACATTCTACCATGGAGCCATACACTGTTCAACAACGCGTCGAAATTGTTAAAATTCATTATCATATTATAATTATAATTATCATAAACCAGAAATTGCAGCATGTCAATGGACAAAATAAGTAAACATAAGTCAACAAATCAGAGATAAGAGATCTAGACAATGTCTAAAGTGATTACCGTCAGATCATAAATTTAAAAAGCCAAAGGGGCAGAGAACGTTTTGAGAATCTCGAACTAAAGCAGCTTTATCGGTTCAAGTGAAGTGCTAATAGAGTTCAATCTTAGCATTTTGTATTAGCCAAATATTGGGGCTAAATCGACCAACCCACCGTTCGTTCAATAATTCTTTGTTTTGCATGTTTTTTTTTTTTTCATTTTTGGCTGACAAAAAATGGTTTTTATTACAACCTCTGATAATCGTATGTGAATAAGTTCTTTAACACAATTTTTTGAAAATTGGTCAGATCTAAAAGTTTTATAAAAAAAAAAGTTTTTTATTTAGTGGATTTTTTAAGAAAAATGCCTTTTAAGTAAAAAATTGGAACAAAGAATTTTCATAATATCGAGTTTAAGGAGCCATTACTTTTTTGTGGCTGCACATGGAGTCTGATTGACTCTCCAAAATGTACAAAACTATTTTTGTAGCTTTAGTATTTCAGAAGTTATGTATGTTATGTATGTATATCGTTTAATGTGGTCTTACCACCAAATCAGAGGTCCCTTAATTTGACGGGCTATAACTTGGAGGGGGGTGAAAATAGACCACCACTGTCGATTTTTTGTTCGCTAGACCTTCAGGAATCCCCAGTTAACGGATTATACCTCTAACCCCGGATATCCTGCATAATACAACTTAAGATGGATAAGAGTATCTCCCCTGCCCCATCGAAAACATTAGCCCCAAAGTTTATTTTATTTGCTCTTTGTTCCTTAATGCTGATAACAAATCGACAAACGAACAGTTGACCTAGGAATGAAAATAAATCGGATTGGAAATATAAAAACACGGCCATTGCAACATTTTAAAAAAAAAAACGGAGTAAGAACAGACCCCTGTGGGATACCATTTTTGTTAAGAGAGTTTAAGAACTATTCTATTTCATTTTGCAAAATTGTTAATAGCACTATAATTTTATTTATGACGACAACAAACTACTTCTACTTCCAGCATGTTGGTCAATACTGGTTCCTAGATTGATCAATCAATTAGATTATGAATTTGCCAGCTTTAACCAACCAAAGTATAAAAAAGAAATCATTAAAGTAGATTTAAGGGAACATAATTGAAGGAAGAGAGGAAGAAAAGCTCATGTCAAGTCTCCCAAACTTATTTATCTAAAGCTGATGGTTGATATGATAGATTTATGACAATGTACGTAGGAATAATGTCTGGCAAAATGTTCAATTATTTGACATCATTTCGACTAACAAACCGGAGATTAGGCGATTCGACGGAAATAGATTTTGTATTCTGCATCAGATAAGAATACTCTTCAAAGCCAGACCAGAGAGTCACTTGTTCCTTGGAATGACAAGGAATATTTTCTGCCTTTTGGCATATTTGCCATTCTTCAGTCCTGTCTAAAAGGACTGCGGAATTTCACAAAAGATACTCACTTTTTAGTCGAAATATTTAAAATTCCATTTATAGACTTCGCCTGACTGATTTCCGTCAAATAAGGGAGTCGAGGTCATAGACTCTCAACTCTTTGTCACTGTTTCACAAAACACCGACATAAGATGTCCTTAAGAATGAGAACGTACCCACACCCTTCCCAAACTCCACCCAAGAAAACTTAACCTACCCTATTGTTCGTTTCGACCCTGAAAAGTAGAAATAAATCCAACATCGTCACTTACCGTCACCGTCAAACCATCTACGAGTACGTCGTCGTAGCTAGGCTTACTTCATCTGGACCGCATATGTGCTATGTGGTGTGCCTTGTTGGTTACTACCCCCAAAAACAAATGAGCATCACTCCCAACCCCAAGCAAAATAATTCCCAATTAACCAACCCCCTCCTACAATCACACACCCCTCCGAGGAAGGTAAAAATAAATAAAAATCCAATAAAAATCCAATAAAAATCACACACAAAATAAAATTAAATAAAAATACATAAAATAGGAAATGAATCTTTGTGTTACGTTTTGTGTTTTGTCCCTCTTCTGCTGTCGTTGCTCTTGCTCTGTGTCTGTCGGTCAAGGGGTTGAGATACAAATTCACGCAGAAATATACACAAAATTTTGCACTTTTTTCATTATTATTCTTTTTTTTTTCTTTTTGTATAGTAATTTGGTTTTTGTTGTTTTATTTTATTTTATTTGCAACCCCGCCGTGCACTGTGTCGTCCATTGAGAGGAAAGTTATCGTAGACTCGAGTTTTTTTTTTGTTGTTTTGTTAAGTTTTTTTTTCACTCGTATCTCACTCTGTTTTATTTTTTTCTTTTGTTTCGATTATGCTGTGTATGGTTGTTGTTTTGCTGTTTTTTTATTTATTTTTTATTATTCACCAAGCCAGGGCACTGGCAGAGTAGGTGTATGAGTGTACAGATTATTGTTTTTTTAATTATTTTTCCTTTTTCACATTCGAAATGAAAAGAGGGATTCTATATATATCCAGAGTTTTTTTTTGGTGGCTACCGCGAAAAAGCTACCTATCGTCACTGAGAGCCAGACGGATGGATTGCACTTGCTTATGTGTATCTATGCGCGGGGCATGTGTGGATTCGGGGCGACTGTGCGGTTATGTGTGTGTGTGTGGGGATATGGTGTGCGAATATCTGTGACGATGGGGCTTGTAGAGAGGACGAACTGGTATTGGATTGTGTTGGTGTGGGTTGGTGGCGGTGTGTAGTAGGACTGTAGAAGTGAAGCGACAGATAGAGAGGGAGAGATAGACCGGCAGGGCACTGACTAGAGCGGACAGGAAGACAATCGAAAAAGTGTTGGAGAAGGCAGATTTCGCTGGCTGATTTGTGCCAAAATTTATAGGGTAGAAGCGTTGATGTTTGCCGGAAAGGGATGATTATTATGCTGTGATTGAGGATAATTTGGTCATTGAAAACGGCACGTTTTTACCGTAATCGTGGAATGGGAAGAAGAAATTTATAATTCTTTTTTTTTTATTGAGGGGGTATTCTAGTCTAGAATTTTGAAAAAAAAAAATTTTTATTTCATATTTTTAAAGAATAGACCTTCAAAAATGTATCCTTCAAACGGTTCCTGAATTATCCTACAGAAAGTCTCTTAAACACCATGAATTCTCAGAAAGTCTCTATGTGAAGGTCGTTGTAACGTATTTCTTTAAAAGCGTTTTTCTCGAAACTACTTTTTCCAACACGTCTGACACGATTTCTCAAGTTCTAATGAACCGATTAATTTGAAATTTGCCGTGGATTTTCATTATATATCCCTCTATCGCAGGAAATAGAATTTTGTTTTTTACTATGTATTTTTAGAAAATTGAAAACTTTGAAAAAAGGGCAGAAAATCAATTTTTTTTTTTCAAACAGCCGCCATTTTGTAAATTTGTTATTTTATTTCCGAAGTTCAGGCGATAGCGACATTCTTACTGATTATGAACCTTTTTGGTTTTTTTTCGTATCACCAGAAGGGTTAGGATGGTTGGATGTTGTAGAAATAGGGTAGGCACTGATTGGCTTTAATTTGGCTAAGCCCAGTGTTGTAACTGTTACTACACATCAATTGTGCTTATTTTACCTCCAAGTGGTAACCATCGGGTACTGGTCGCTGCCCATCCGGGCACGACTTGCTAAACTTATAAGCGCGAGTGCTGAGCAAGGGAAAATAGCAGCACTATAATTCACGTCAGCGGATGAATTCCATCAATGGAACCAACGGTGGCGCTAAAATTTCCAGAACGGAAACAAAACCTTATCTGAGCTACTCCGACATATTCGGAGCTCAGGTCGATAAGGATTTCCAAGTACTAGTCAGGGTCTTGGAAAAGAGTTGGTGGCGGATGAGCCCCTAGTGGGCCAACGGCAGCGCTCACACCCCCGTAGTGGGTTACTGACACCGGTGTACCCGGCCCCTTGTCCTAGGGGTATACAAGGATCTGGCCCTCCAGGTTGGGGGTTGTGCGTGAGGTTAACTACCTAACCACGTAAAAAAAAAAAGAGTTCCGAAACAACCAAAAGCCTCGGAAAAGGACGGATCTACTGTTGACAACCACGCTAAACGAAATAAGGACAACGACGTTCGGATATGTACCTGGAATGTTCGTTCAATGAACGGCGACGGTGCATCCGAACAACTGGCAGAGGCCCTAAACTGCTACAAGGCAGATATAACCGCCATCCAGGAAGTGCGATGGAATGGGCCAGGCAGAAAAAGGATGGAAAACTGTGATATCTACTACGGTGACTGCTATACAGAAAATAAACAGCGCTTATTCGGATGCGGATTTGTCATACGCGGCAGACTTAGGCAAGAAGTCTTGAGCTTTCGGCACGTGAGCGAGCGTCTTATGACAATCCGTGTCAAGGCAAAATTCGCCAACATAAGCCTTATATGTGCTCACGCCCCCACAGAAGAAAAAGACGACGCTACCAAAGATAGTTTCTACGAGCTCCTCGACCAAACATACGAGCAATGCCCTAGACATGACGTTAAAATCGTACTGGGCGACTTTAACGCCAAGATAGGAAGAGAGGACATCTTTGGTAGGACGGTTGGAAGGCACAGCCTACACGACACCACGTCCGAAAACGGACTAAGGCTGATTGACTTTGCTGCGGGGCGAAGTGTCAGTATAGCAAGCACACAGTTTCCACATCTCAATATCCATAAGGGGACCTGGCGGTCTCCGGATCGAATAACCGTCAACCAAATCGACCACATTGCGATCGACACCAGACATGCCTCCAGTATTATGGATGTCCGAACCTTCCGGGCGGCCAACATTGGCTCGGACCACTACCTTGTTGTAGCCAAGGTACGAATGCGGATATCCACAGCGCCACAACAACGAAATACTGTGAGAAAGTACAATGTCGAAAAGCTACAATCGCAAGACACCGCCAGAGCCTACAGAGAACGCATATCCCGATCTCTTGCTACGAGTCCTACCGCAGCAACAGCTAGTACAGAAGACCAGTGGCAACACTGCCAGCAAGCCATCATAAGTGCCGCGAATGATGTGCTGGGTTTCACACGACCACCACCACGAAACCCCTGGTTTGATGAAGAGTGCAGACTAGCTAACGCGGAAAAACAACAAGCGTATAAAGCGGCGCTGCAAAGAAGGACTAGATCTGCTCGCATGCTCTACGAGCAAAAGAGACGGGAAGAACATCGGCTTCTTAGAAGGAAAAAGAAAGAGCACGAGAAGCGTGCGCTCGAGGATATTGAGAGATGCTACTCCAGGAACAATGTACGGAAGTTTTACCAGAGGGTAAAAAGAATGTGCCAGCAAAACAAATCCCGTACAGAAACCTGTAGAGACGCGGATGGAAACATCGTAGTAGAAACACAGTCGGTGCTGAGAATTTGGAAAGACTACTTCTGCAGACTGTACAATGGCGATGACGACCAAAATTCCGCTGTCAGGCAGAATGAACCCTTCAACTTAGATGATGATAGCCAAAACTCCCATCCACCTGATCAAAACGAAGTGCGGATAGCAATATCCAAGCTTAAGTCCAACAAGGCTGCTGGACCTGACGGTTTACCCGCAGAGTTATTTAAAGCAGCTGGAGATGACTTGGTAGTGAGCATACACCAACTCATCTCTAAGATTTGGTCAGATGAAAGTATGCCAGATGAATGGAATCTCAGCATCGTTTGCCCGGTTCATAAGAAAGGCGACCCTCTCAACTGCTCCAATTACAGAGGCATCAGTCTCCTGAACATCGCCTACAAGATCATATCTGCCATATTGTGTGAACGCTTGAAGCCTTTCGTCAACAACCTGATTGGCCCCTATCAGTGCGGTTTCAGGCCAGGAAAGTCCACCATAGACCAAATTTTCACACTCAGGCAGATCCTGGAAAAAACCCAAGAAGTCCAAATCGATACCCACCACCTGTTCATCGATTTCAAGGCCGCCTATGACAGCATCTGGAGGGATGAACTGTATAGAGCCATGTCTAGTTTTGACATCCCTGCCAAACTCATCCGTCTGTGCAGGATGACGATGGAGAAAGCTCGCTGCTCCATCAAGGTCGGTAATGACCTCACCGAGACCTTCGATGTCAAAAAAGGATTCAGACAAGGTGATGCGCTGTCATGCGACTTCTTCAACATCATACTTGAAAGAATTGTTCGAAACTCACAAGCCAACACACAAGGAACGATCTTTCAAAAGTCCGTTCAACTACTTGCATACGCCGACGATATTGACATCATTGGTAGAACACAGCGAGCTGTCACCGGCGCGTTTGCGAGTATAGAAATGGAAGCGGCCAAAATGGGTTTAGCGGTAAACGAGGGCAAAACTAAGTATATGCTGTCAACAAAAAGGGACAACCAACATCGACGAATTGGACAGAACGTCACAATAGACAGCTACAACTTTGAGGTAGTAAAGGACTTTGTCTACCTCGGCTCTGCCATAACATCAAAAAATGACATCTCGTCGGAAATCAAACGAAGGATTACTCTTGCCAACCGCTGTTTCTTTGGGCTAAGAAGGCAACTGAGCAGTAAAGTCCTTTCCCGATCGACTAAGGAGACTCTCTATAAGACCCTTATCATCCCAGTCTTGCTATATGGAGCTGAAGCATGGACTTTATCGAATGCGGATGAAGATCTCCTTGGTCGCTTTGAGAGAAAAATCCTTCGTAGGATATTCGGTCCCGTTTGCGTTGACGGGTCTTGGAGGAGAAGATTCAACGACGAACTGTACGAGCTGTACAGCGACATCAGCCTGGTCAAAAAACTGCACATTGGGCGTTTAAGATGGCTAGGACATGTAGAGCGCATGGACATCAGCGCTCCGGCTCGGAGAATATTCAACTCTAACCCGGAGGGTCAGCGCAGCAGAGGACGACCTCGCCTAAGGTGGCGCGACCAAGTAGAACAAGACCTCAACCAACTTGGAGTGCGCAACTGGAAGCGGTTAGCTAAGGACCGGGCTAACTGGAAGAGGTTGTTGGTTGAGGCCTTGGTCCACCCCGGACTGTAGCGCCACCTAAGTAAGTAAGTAAGAAGGGTTAGAATCATGTCAACAAGGACGCTCACTTATTTTTTACCGCCCCACTTTACCAGCCTGTAATTTTTAAATTTAAAAAAAAAAGTTTTTTAATTTTTTTTTGTATTGTTAAAATATTAATAAATATCTAATAAAAAACTGACTAGTAAAAATATAGGTACTCAGTTTTTTTTAGAATTTAGAATTTAAAGACTGGATCAGTTGTGCAACGTAACATGGTTCCTTTGGACTTGGGGATCATTTTTGTCGCTTTTCGATGTTATTTAGCTTATATTGAGATTGAATTGTCTAAATGGCAGTCCTGGATTTACAAACTAAAATAGTTATGTAGCAATTAATAATGTTGCATGAAACAATCCTTTTTCCACGGGTGAACTCGGACATCCATACATATGTATGTACGTTTTTCGTTGATGTAAGACGATATTGAAGTCAACAATCTTTAACAAAACTCGTATGCCCGAGCTACAACATTACGATTCTGTTACTCCTAAAGTGATATTACTAGATCCGTGCTGATATTTTTTCTCTCAGTTTATACAATTAAGTAAGTAAGTCATCTTAAGAAACAGGGTTATTCAAAAGTAGGTAAAATGTGGATATTGCCTGTTTTCGTTTTAAAATGTCTTTCTCACCGTGGATGCGTCCTTAGAGTTCAATCTTCAGTGGGCGCGGCGTGGTGAGCAACAAATTGCAAATGGGGTGTACTGGGAAGAATTAAAACAAAGAGACTTGGCACCAACCAACCAAACTCAGTTAACATTACTACGGAGTTCTTATATGTATTTACAGCGTAAGTCTTAATGTTAAGTTATGATCTTAATATTCAGATATGCATGTACATATGTACCTATACACATACGTACATCTGTACAAATGTATACAGTTGCAATTAACAAATTTGAGTGCATACACCAGGTAATGTGGCAGTAGTAAGGTGACTTAAACCTATGAAACGACGTAAATGATAAGACTTCTACTAGCTTACGTAAACGGTTTTCCAACGAATTATCATGAAAACTTGGGTTATTTATATGATTTAAGATTTAATTTTTATTTCCATAATTTCAGCCAAATGCTAAAATTTTCCATCACGTTTGCGCACATTATGGGCTTTATTTCATCGATAACGGCACGGATGTTGCCCATTTTGTTTTCCAACTGACTGGGAAGCATTGGCATAAATCTTCTCTTTCACATGGCCCAAGCACGACCTCGGCGGCCAAGTTTGATCACCCTTTCTAAGGTGCGCGGTAGAAGGAGTATAAGTCATTTGGTCAAAATGAGATAAGTACACCATTCGATTGCAAATTTTACATTCATGTTCGGTAAAAGCGGTATAAGTCTATTGCACGCACAAATGGCTAAAAAGGCAGTGGTCAAAGTAGCCTTAGGTAAAAGGAAAATTTAAAGTTTTATTAAGCTTTATCCCTCCACTGAAAAATGGCAATTTTTGACTTATATATACTCCTTCTACCGACCTTAGATTTTGAGAAATTTTGAGCAAGTATTTTTTTCTCGCAAATATTTGAAGAGGAGATTGCTGGCTCCTTACAAATTATAAGAAAACCAACTGAAAATTCTTTTTTGGTAGACAACGTTAGGGACTGTCGAATCTATGAGAATGTGCGGTCACCTATAATCGCTCTTCGAGCTTACCCTAGGGACTAAACTGATTTGTATCCGGATTGCCTGGCCTAAGACTAAACAACATTTTCCAGGGTCCAACATGCTAAATGGCGTTAAATGAGCGAGGTTTTCAACTTTTCTATCCTTTCCTTGAAGCAATTTTAATTCAATAAGTCATGCTCATGTCAATATTTAGGATGAAAGAATTCCAGGCGGTTGAAATTTAAGAACGTCTTATTATGCTTGAACATTCTATTTTTTTATTTTATTTTTTTTTTGATTGAAATATTCATATAACAACTGACAATAGCTGAAACTTCGGTTGAACAAGGGTAAAGCCAATAAACAGGAACACTCCTCAAGGACACTACGTGGACAACTCTCCTTATTTCAAAGATACTTAACGCGGATATTTCTATAAAGGTGATGGGAGGAAAGGGAGGTGGTTCTTCTTGCCTTCCTACCAGAGAGATCTGGCCTAGACTGGATCTAAATCATTCCAACTGCCTTCTGTCCATAAGAAGCAGTAGATTAACACTACAGAACGCACTTTATACCTCCTCCTGATCTACTTACCGCCTTAACATCTTACCCTCTATATGTTAGTTTTAAGCTTTAGTTTGTGTAAGTCTAAGTTTGGTTAAGTCTAAGTTTGCTTAAATCCTAGTTTGTTTAAGTCTTCGTTTGTTTAAGTTGCTTGCATTAAGCTAATAAATAAATAAATAAACACACACATAAGTATGATTATTCGTTTTATTACAGGACACTGCCTTATAGGCAAGCTTGAAACTGGGCTTGGCATCGAATGACTTCAGTAGAAGTTGCAGAGACGAAGAAGAGGAAGAAAGCCCAACACATCTTCCATATTTATCGGAACATAAAACTACACCTAGAAGAATAATTCTTCAACGATCTCAATGAGCTAGCAAAAAAAGACGTTGGAGGTCTATCTAGCTTTATACAAAGCTCTAAATGCTTCTCATGAATAGCGGGAATACACATCCCCAAGATCCTTGGTATCACAATGTGCCTTAATAGGGCTAAGTGTGCTGGTACTCAAGTTACTGTCAGCCACTGCAACCTAACCTAACTTACGATAAGCTACGATATAGTGAAATTAACCTAAAGGTTTAAAGATTCGAGTACATTGTATTTTGTGCTCATAGTATCCTTTTAAATCTGAAATCTGGACAGAAATTAATGCGAAATTTCTTCTCTTCCATAGATGGCGCCACACTCCATTTTGTAGCAAACAAGTCTCATTAGCCTGATTTTAATGAATTCGCCATTTCCTCGATGACACTTTTCAGCGGATTCTTCGTCTTCGCCAAAATCATTTCAACCCCAACTAGTCTTAAGGAATTGTTCCTTCTTTGAAAGTAAAAATGGATGTCCAGTGCCCACTGATACCCAAAATCGTATCTAAGTCAGACCTCTCTGGTGAGGCTAGTTCGCTAAGACGTGGACTGTATTCAATTCCATTTGATAAAGGCACTCATGCTATCTATGGGACTTCTTACCGTCCTGGGGTCACGAGCAAAACAGCCCTTTGCGAGTACATTTTCCTGGAGAGCCTTTCCCATCTGATTTACATTGCCGACAGAGGAAACCTTTTCCATGTGAGTCGACGGGAAAATACTTTCCAACCTCATCCAGCGCGCCTGTGTGTTTTTCGGTTTCCCTCTTTTTTGTTGTCCACTAAATTACTGCCATCTGTAAGCTTTTTTGCGTACGACAAGCGCCCCAGTATGCTTTTTTTTTTTTTGCAAATGGCAATCATAACAAAAAACTTTCGTTATTCCATTTTTTGTGTGTGGGTCATGCGCACAGTACTATAGTCACCAGCATCAGCAGCCCCTAACCCTATCAGAGCGGGACGACACGGGAGGCTCGACGGCCGACATCGTTCGTACTCGTTTATCGATACGAAAAAAGCTTTCTGCTACCGCTCACCTCTAATAGACCTGATGCTTGTGTTAGTGATGCGGAATGCACATACAGTGCGGGCATGAATTCAAGGCGGGTGGAGGCGGAATGGTGGCGGTATGCTTTTGAACGCAGGCTAACAACATTCAAGGAGGCAGCTATAATGATTATGGTCATGACGCTACTGTTGATGATTAATACATATGTATGTATGTTGTATATACATGTGTGTGTATGTGAAGCGATGGCTCATTGTGGTGAAATGTTTTTTTGGGGGAGTTCGTCAGGTCGACCATTTTTTTGTTTTCTTTGTTAACATCGTTTCCATTGAATTGTTTTCGTTTTTTTTTTTTTTTCAGGATGGTCACCTACCTCAACCCAAAGTAAAGTGTGAGCGCGGTTTTACTGGCTTACACTCCGGAATTGGTATACCACGCTAAGGGTTGGTCGGGGAGTCATGCATTGGGTGCACCACACGTATTGATGATGATGAGGACGCTAAAGCTATTTACCCATCCCTCAGTGTTACGTTTTTATCGCTCACATACGGTTCTTGTTTTTGTTGTGCACAATGCGTGGTGTGGTGCCCTTTTCGAAGGAAAACCAAACCTACCACCAACCGCTTTCTCGGTCTCCGTATGCAAAATTTAGTTGCGATGAGGGTTGTAGTAGATTTTTTGGTTTTTCTCCCATCATCAGGCGCTGTGCTGGTGGGTTTGGTTTTTATGTTCTCTTGTCGAATCATTACACAATTCTACTCCGATACACTGAGAGAAATTTTGTGAAGCATTTTACAGTGTTTTTTACTGAGCGAATTTCGAGATAACAAAATGATCAAGCCTGTATCTGTAAAAGAGCAATACCAGCGCTTTCAAATCTGTCTGAAGGTATGAAAACATTGGAGACATCGTGGTCACCAGTTATTCCGTTTATTTCTTTACTTTACATACCTTACTAGTTGACCCGGCGAACTTCGTACCGCCTCAAAATTAATAAATGCTGTGTCAACTTATAAGCTGAATTAAATTCAGTTTTTTACTTAGGTAAAATAAATACTCAAAATGAATTAATTTCATAAATGTACAAAAATCAAAATGAAATGTCTGTCTGTATGTCTGTCTGTCTGTCTATTTATTTATCTACATACATATTTGTCTGTTTGTCGTTCTGCAATGCGACTCTCATGTTCATGGTCAATTTCAACTTCTTGACATGCCGCCACAAAGCCGATAGTTTCAGGCATGCATTAAGTTCATCGGCAGCAGTAGATTTCAGGATGACGGGAAGTGTTTGACGAAGATCTCCGGGGAGAGAGCCCCACCAAATCGTCTCGTGTATGTATGTAGTCCAAGGTTTGATCGTCTAATAGGAGGCATTAGTCAAGCAATTAATCTCCCTTAAAACCAACAAGGTCCTTTTTAACTAATCGTATTCAAAAGAAAATTTATTTTCTGAAAAAATGATCGAATTGATAGATATCGCATTGAATTTCAATTGATCGTAATGTTTGTACCGTTTGCGGATATGATGCACGATATACGACTACTCGGAATTGGTGTAATAATACGCAAAACTCGATTGCAGCAAGAAAAATAGCACATTTGCTCAATAGAAAATCAAAATGCGAAAAGGAAACCTGTCACATTGCGCACAGCCTAAGTCAACGTACAACGCCATCTATCGGGTTGAACCATTGATCGCAGCACAGCGCCAACTATTATTTATTTGTCTCGTTAACTTCTACAACCAAAATACACGCAAAACGTCTTTCATCACAATGAATTTCACAGTTATCCGAAATTTTCCAAGCTTCACAACGAATTTTCCACCTTAACATCAAATCACGCGATAAAATGAAAAATTTCGTTGAAAAAAAAAAATCAAATTTTTCGCGTTTTTCCGGGATTTCCGAGCTTTCCACTAAGAATTTAATATTTTTCCATTCGAAACGCCATTCCGGAACAATTGCACACAAAATTCCATACATTTCGATTTGTCCAATTTCCCGACTTTTCCGGAGTGTTTTCCCAAAATGTTCTTTCGTAAAAACCTTTTTTGACAGATGACGTTATAGGGTGCCACAACTGTCATATTTGACAGCTGTCAAGTAAAAACTTTTGCAACATATTGAAAAAGCTAAAATAAGTTCTGGGCCACGATACTGATTACAAGACAAATTCTACGAAATAAAAGGCGACGGACAACGCCGAGCATCATCGATTTGCTGCTAGAAGTACAGGGCTGGAGTCTGGAGACCCTTTTTTGCAGCGCTAAGTCCATAAGCAGAATTACCGTTTTTAAGGCCAGTAAATGACTTAATCTATAGCGAGGTGTTTTTTTTTCGTTCCCGGGATCATTGAGTTATATTCGGAGCCGTTTTCATAATTTCAATCAATAGATGGCGCTGGTAAAAGTTGCATTTTTTGGCCCGGACAATCTCTGCTTGCACCAGTAAATGGCTCAGCTCTACAAAAGCTTGTTTTCGTGTTTTGAAAACTTCGATTGGCGGCATTGATCGAGCGATTTAATACAGCTCTGCTGTGCTTCTTCCCTTAAAGGACTGGACCCATATAACATTTTGCGGTTTTTGTCTTCGAATCGTGGTTTGAATCTCGAACTGACCCAGGTCAGCCTAATGATGATGCCGTTTGAATTAATGACAATTGGTATTCGTCCTTTTTAAATAAAAAGGCCTTAAAGATATCTTTTGTGTTTTTTTCGTGGATGACGTAGGTACTTTAATGATTTCGCCGCCTAGCTTAAGTTGGAGCTGGGGAGGATATGACATCAGATGGAGTTGTGAAACCGTTCTAATCTGCACAAGTGCATTACTTGACGTCTATCTGCATCCTCAAGGTATAGTCTGCAGATTTCCAACCGACTTTCTAGAGATAAAAGCTTGAAAGACAATTGCGTGTGAGTAAGTCTGTTCAGAGGATATTCGGTCCCATTTGCGTTGACGGGTTTTAGAGGAGAAGATTCAACCACGAACTATACGAGCTGAACATTGACATGGTCAAAAACCTGCGCATTGGGCGTTAAAGATAGCTAGGAAATGTAGAGCGAATGGGCATCATCGTTCCGGCCCGCAGAGTATCGGAATCCAACCAGAATGGTCAGCGCAGCAGAGGACGACCTAGCCTAAGGTGGCGCGCACAAGGGGAAAATGACCTTAACCAACTTGGAGTGCGGAACTGGAGGCAGTTTGCTATGGACTGGACTAAATGGAAGGGGGTGTTGGTTAAGGACTTCGTCCACCCTGGACTGTAGCGCCACCTAAGTAAATAAGTCTGTTGAGAGACTAGCGTGATGGTCAAACTGATTTATACAAATAGGGTTACATGTGGGTCTTACGACCCAAAAATGGATGAATAGTCTGCGTCTAGTTGGCTTCTACCTCGCTTTAAAAGGGACATTGAGGAGGAACTTAGATGCTTTCCACTAGGTTTAAAATAGCGGGTGGTGTCTGACCCTCACATAGACCACTCGGCTTAACAGCTAGAAAACTTTCTATTTCAACTGCTGAAAATGTTATTTGTCCTTTAAACGCTTATCCTGGTTTCCATGTAATTCTTTCGGTGTACTCAATAAATTTGATTACGAGTTTGTGCTTCCACAATCAAAAGTTATAGACCACCATTACGCTTTGGCGTATACTTTGGTGCTTTTTTGCGCGCCTCTCCTCACTCTCTCTCAGCACCGCCCTTAGCTCTGTCATGTGTGTGCAACATTGATAAATTGTCAGGAGTTACATACTTGTGTCCAATTTACTATAAACCACCATCCCACAAAAACACCTTCACTCTGTAAACACACACGCACACATGTAGATCCTCTTCGTATATTAATGTCCTTTGTACCATTATCCTGTCCCATCCCAATAGCGCGCGAATGTCTGTTAACTCGTAAAAAGGACTTTTGTCGATAAAATATCACACAGCCCTCCGCCAGGGTATGTTCGCTTGATAACCTGCATGTCCTGCCGCCCCACAATGTACGACTGCGAGTATAATGGTGAGGCTCGCTTATCCTCCTGTTCGTCCTCGCATTATGCATTTTTGTGTACACATAATTGCGCACATGGCATGTGGGGCCAAACGCTTGAGGAAAAAAACATGTATGTGTGTGTGTGTGCAAACATATGAGTACATTGTAAACCACATATACAAGTGGGAAGGATATTTCATCTTCGTGTATCCTTTTTTTCATGGATTTGTTAGAATGAGTGATGATTTTACTCTCGAACTCGGGATTGAAAATACGGGATTCGCTTAAAGGATATAAAATTACAGATGTGCTATCCATGTCCTTCCTCGCCCCCTCCTGCCCGCTACTTCTCGGTTTTTTTTCCACGACATAGATTAAATGCATCTCTCTCTTTGTGAGGCAACATCACTCTTGTACGCTGTCCTGTTAACTGACAATTTAAATCGAACATTAATTACAAAGCACAAGAGTGCTCGAGGAAAGGCTGACAAAAAAATAAACTAGGACCGGTCTTTGTCCTTTACCTCAGCGGGTTGCACTGAACCAGAAGGAAAAGTAACTCCGCACGAGGATGATATTATCCATTAATCAATATTAATAATCCATGCATGCGATATGTTATTGCTGACTCCTGTTCTTGGCGCAGACTACCTTTGGGGCAGTTGCAAACAGAAAGAAAGATAGAAGCAGACGACTCCAATTGGCATGCCCTCCACTCACTCTCTCTCTCTCTCGATGAAGCAAATTTATTTTTAATTGAAATTTGAATATTTTATCCTGCCCTTTATGGCATCTTCATAGATTTAATCTGTCGGTCATAGGAATAGGATGGAATAGACAACACAGGAGTGGATTGGACGGGCAAATGGAAGGCGATTGGGGCTCCTGTTCTTTTTTTGTTGATGGTGGCGACATTATTCCTTAAATTTTGTTGGTGGTGATAATATCCGTCAACACGGATACCACAATTTTTTATCCTAAAAAATAAACGATACCTATTTGCGAAGCTAGGAAAAGAAATCTAACCTTGTCTGTTATTGCTTATTTCGGATTCTGTGGGACAATATCGAGATACAAAAACTCTTGTTGATAATTGAGAAATGCCTATCCCCCTACAATTGACAAATTTTCATGCATGGTGGACACGGCTGAACTCAAGAATCCATCGTAAACGAAGACAGTCCTTTTCCACAGGCGAATATATAAGAGAAAAAAATGTGTGGGCTCATCCACATAAGCTCACGGGGGAAGTGAATACTTATCCAATCCAAAGCAGTTGCATTTGTAATGTGTAAGAGAAGTCCAGTCCAGTACAATCGAAAGGAAATGTGTAATAAAATTTAGTAAATATGTTTACATATTATATAATTATATACAGCTGATATTCATTTTGGCCAATCAATATAGAAGTTGTTAATAACTTGACTCCAGTGCCACGTAACGGGTCTAGATTTTCTAGTTTTCTCTTTAGGCACTATACCAACATAAACTGCGAATATGAGTCATTTTGGTCAATTAATAAAGAAGCTGTAAATAACTTGACTCCAGCGCCACCTAGCGGGCGGTTTTTTTGCCTATGTCCTCATGTACCAGACTATCTCTGTACCAAATAACATTGTAATTGGTTCAGCGGCTTAGGCGTACAAAGTGTTTTGTTAATAACTTGACTCCAGCGCCACCTAGCAGGCGGTTTTTTCGCCTTTATTCTTCCTTAGGTCCCAGACTATCTCTGTACCAAATAACATTACAATTGGTTTAGTGGTTTAGGCGTAAAAAGGTTTTGTTAAGAAATTGACTCCAGCGCCACATAGCAGGTGGATTTTTTTTACCTATGTCCTTCCTAAGCTCACAGACTATCTTTTTGCCAAATAACATTATAATTGGTTCAGCGCTTTAGACGTGAAAAGGTAAACAGCCGGACAGACAGACGGATAGACAGACAAACAGAGAGACGGACAGACAGACACACAGATAGGCAGTCAGACAGACGGACGGGCACACAGAAAGACAGCTGATGTTTTCTGTATACATATTTCCCCGGTATGGAATCACTTTCCCGTTATCGAAACACATTTATCGAAATTTATCGAAGTTTATCATAACGCATTTATCGTAACTTGTTTTCAAAACAAATACGTTGCTAAAAAAGTATTCACTTCATAAATTCCAAAACTTCTTGTTGTCTGAACTGTCAATTGATTGTCAAGAGATACAATGGATAAATAGATAGATCTATCCGGCGTTTATGGGTCACCTTGCATATGCCGGCATGTATTATATCTATTTCCTGGAACGGGTCCTTGGAAGTTAGCTCAAAAAAGTCGGGGTGGGTTCTATTCACAAAAAAATTAAAAATACCCTGATGGAAGCTAAGTGATTCTTTTTTCAGCATCCCTTTGGAAGCCCAATACTACTAACACGGACTCTCAACCCACGAATGGTCCCTCCTGGAGACACTGCCCCTAGTTTTCCAGACCAAGCGTTTGGCATCCGCAATAGCGTGGCACTTAAATCTGCGATCCTCTTAGCTAGACCATTACTATCCATTCCTTCGGTATGGCCGAGCAAGTGTAATCGACGTGCTTTGGCTTGTCGGACTTCATCCATATCTTGATATATACATATATAGCTCATAGAGTTCGCGGTTTTATCATCTCCTCCAGACGCCCTCCTTGCTTTGAATCCATTTTTTCTGTCAAATCGAGCATTGGTTTCTTAGGTTCAGTCTTCGTCGAATCTCCACTTAAGCGTCGCGTCGTCGTTCCTGGAGTTGATGCTAACTCCGAGGTAGGTAAACTCCGTAAACACTTGTGTATATTCGTACACTCTTCTGCCCGCTCCCTCGGAACGCTTGTCACAAATTGGTCTGTTTTGCTCCATGGTTTCGTCTGAGCGAATCATCTCGGCAACTTTTTCATTTGGGTCTGGAAGGTTGTTCTCCATTCTTCTGAAGCGTGAGCTGGGTAGTGGAAAATTACATGATCTGTGTCTATGGACAAATTGGCGAGGAATTGTGTGCGAATTGTCTATATCTGCCAGCCGGTTAGGAACTAAGTGATGTACATACATATGTATGTACAAGTTTACATCGTTAGCTCTTTTTTTTCACTCAGAGATCTATGTTGGGCATAAACTCGATATGTCCGTCGTGGTGCCCTTTCATGCCAGCTAAGAGCCTACGGCGTCATCTGAAGCTATCCTAAAGACGCTGAGTTCTTCACGCTCACCACAGCTATATCTTACATACATACTTTGGTAGCCATTGCGTCAACATGCGTAGCTGTGCTTGTTACATTGGACAGTAGTATTCTGCAATTGTATCTGGGCCCACCGAATTTTGGCACCATTCTCCTCAGCGATGATTGAAGTATGTATCCTTGAAGCCTTGAAATTCAGCCTATTGTCAGTCATTACTCCTAGGTAGGAACCAAATTGCCAGTTTTAACCGAATGGTTAGAGATTTTTGAAGTGAAACTTCTTATGTCGCGGTAGGGCAGTAAAATGAAACTCAAATGAAACGAAAATATTCACAGAGAGCAATGAGCTCTCGTAGTGGGGTACGCATTCGGAGGGATGAGCGATGGTAGAGAGCGGGAAAAAGAGTGTGGATGGCGCTACCGCTACAGCCTAAACCCTAAACTACTTACCCGATTTTAACAAATAGAATGTCGTTGGATTCGATTTGAGTATCAAATGAAAGGGTTTGGCCAGACAAACAATAAGTTAAGTGACGTCATTCGAAATTCAACATGGCGGTCCACCAAGATGGCCGACTGCCGTTATCTTCACGACCTTCATTATATGGGTATCAAACCAAAGGGTTTGACAAGACCAACAATAAGCTAATTGACTACATTGTATTTTTCAAGTCCAGTTTCACTTCTATCGCGCAGCTTTCTACGCACAAATTGTTTTTATACTGGACTAGTTTGCTGAGTTGAATGCATTTTGTATGTCTAGTGTGACAACAGCAGCTGGTCCCCTTCATTTTCCCTCGATGACTGTAGTTCCTGTATCAACAACCATTTTAATGGCGTCTAATGTCGAGCGGCTTTTTCGGTACCCGAACTGGTATTCAGAGAACGCAGCCCTTTCCACCACCTTTTCTGCAATTTTTGTCATGGAGTAGGCAGATGCTTAGAGATATGACAGGGGAACTGCCGGAGGATGGTTTTCATTGGGGAGAATCACCAGACGTCCAGTCATCCATCCAGAAATGTGCCACCGGCCTTCAAATTCAAGAAATCATGAAACAATTTGAACGTTCAAAATCCGTTTTCAATTAGAAATTCATATTGGACCCCTTCCTTGTGACGACATGGGTTTAAATATTATACCTTCGAGTTTTTGGGTTCTTAAACAGTAGCAATGTCTTCTTCGTATTCCGTCTCTGAAATCCACTTTGAAATCCGCCCCATCAGTAAGGCGCCCTCCCGACTGAGTCCCACCCTGAAAGAAAAATTCATCCACACAGCTACTAATGTTACACTTCAATGTGAGATGTCTGCTAATTGGTTAACCGGAACACATGACATAGTAGCGGTAAGAGATGCGTCTTTCTAGTTCGCACATGGAACACCTCCTGGCCGCCGATTGTAATTCCTATGATTTTCGAGGCGTCAAGTGTAATTTCTTTTACAGCCGACTGATTGGCTTACAATCAACTTGGACCGGTTTTTTTTTGTTTAATAATCCGTCGAAATCCAGAATCCAGATACAACACTGTAATCTTTTCGAGTCTTATACCAGAACATCATGTTTATTCAGCGAATGCAACAATGTGTCTCATTGTGTGTCACCATCGTTGGTTTTTTAATCGGAAAATTGCGTCTGTCGGTAGATTAGACGAACAACCGGCGGATCCCTTGAGTTCTCGGTTCTTTATCAACACGGGGTTCGAGTAGCTTCGATTTCGTAAGTTCGCTGATGATGAATTTAACGATCGGAATTATGGCTCGTTGTTGTAACGATCCGATCTGTTTGTTGGAATGTGGACGTTGTCAGATAGTGATCTCATGTGGGCCGGTTAAGTGCACTTTGGTGGAGTAGTTACCTCCTATTGCGGGATGCAAGTGCCACTGTCAATTGTGTCTCCCAGATATAAAGGAGGTGAAGACGAAGACTCATACAATGTATGGGTAAATCGGACTTACGAGAATGACCGTGACTTTGTAACGCACTGAACATGGAATTCAGACAAGCGGCAGTAATTATGCATTGGAGTGTGGCCAATGCTGGGATGGAGTTGCTTTGTCGTGCTGTTTTTGTGGTGCAAAGAGGATTAACTGCCACACTTCAGGTTGTCTGACTTTCATGTTAATCGTGTTACAAAGTAAGTAACAGTCGTACTCAAGTGAGAATGGACAGATCTAGGACTTTATTCTGGGCAATGCTAGGAAACTTTGTTGCTTTGTTGAAGTGTTTTAATTTTTTTGAATTGATTGACTCACAATACACTGCCGTAACTTTTGAGACATTTCAGTTTACTCCGCAAAGATGACAGCAGCTTAAGAATCCGGGGAAAAGTCACAAATGCCGTTCGCTTTGCTTAACAACTGTAAACAATTTAGTTGCAGTTTTTTTTCATGTCACAATCAAGTTATTGGTGGATGGAAATATTGAAAGAAAGGTATTCCTGTAAAATAAAAAGTCAATGGGGAAGATAAAAAGGTAAGATTATTGAGTCCATAATTTTATAAATGTTTGACAGCCGAATTATGGGCGTACGATTCGTGTTGTCTGGGTGCAAGCAAGGTGGACTCCGTTATTTTAGCTATTTACAGTGGCGAGCAAAATAATAGCAGTGCTACCTTGAAAGCAACATTTTCCTTAATATTTTTTTTGAATTAATATTTTTTGTAACTTTTGCTGTAATATTATACTTATCAACAATATGTTGTTCACATGACGTCATATTGCAATGGTAAATCCTCACTTCTGCTTTAAAATATCAATTAGTAGTGCATCTCATACTTTTTGCGAAGAGCAAAATAATAGCAGTGCTTATTAGATTTCGGTATACAAATTTTGTTTTAACTTGATTTTGGAATCTAACTTATAGAAAAGTAAGATAAAAGTTCCTTCTTTTTATTTTTAATCAAATTGTAGTAAAACCGATTAATTTTTTTCGATAAAAGTAGGTCGTGGACTACACTGCACACCAGAGAGGTGCGGGCTAATTAAATTGCTTATAAAAGATGGGAAAACGTACAAACAAATTCTGGAACTTCTGGGTGTAACGCTTAAATGATAAGAAATGCTGTAAAATATAAAATGAAGGTTAAAACTCGCGGCCGGAACAAAATTTTGCATCCTTCAATGGTGAAAAGTGTTGCAAAGCACTCTGGGATACATCTTTCTGCAGCAGCTACCCAGATTGTGGGTGTGCTTAACTTAACATGTGGTATTCACACTTTTAGAGGACGGATGAGGGAACACTTTTTTAGTGCTCGAAGTCCACGAAAGTCCCACCTCTCAAGAAAATGGATGTATCAAAAAGGCTGAGGTTTGCGAAAAAGCATTAGTCTTGCCCCGCTAAGAAGTGGAGTAATATAATGTGTACTGATGAGACCAAAACCTTCCTGTATAGCGGAAACGTATCTCAGCAGTATGTCAGGCATCCACCCAATACAAAATATGATCCTTGATTCACAACAAAAACTAAAAAACTCGGTGGATCGAATATCATGATTTGGGGATGCTTTTCATACTATGGTATTGGTCCAATATACTGGCATAAAAGTATAATGGACCAGCACTCATACGTTGATATATTGTAAAACATCATGATGTCATGTGCCGAAGGCGAAATGTTACTAAAATGGGTTTTCTAGCAGGGCAACGACCCGAAAGGCAGGACGTGAACAGTTAAACAATGGTGTCAGGATATATTGATTGAGTTCATGGAGTGGCTTGCTCAATATCCCGATCTCCATTCTATTGAAAATTTATAGGCCTGTATAAAAGAGATATGTACTGCACAAAATAAAACCAAAAATAACGAGTTGTGAGGGGTAGTTCAGCAGTCTTGGAGATCAATATCATCCGAAAGGTGCCAGCATCTTGTAGACTCTGTAAAACGGTTTTACGCAGCTTTAATAAGTAATTAAAGGCATACTACTAAGGACTGGTATATCCTTAATAACACCTCATACTAATTTATGTAAATTAAGTATTTTCTTTTTACTTTTTTGATAAAGTAAGCTGGCGAAGAAAGAGCACTGCTTTTTTTTTGCTCGCCGTTTTTTGAAGTTCCTTTCGCTAAAATGCATTTATGTTAATTTATTTTAATTAAATCAAAAACTAATAATGTAGATATTATAAGAAAATAACGCAGTTTATATTATTGGTAAATTTTTTTAAAAAATATTGCTTAATTTGTTGTATTTTTAAATGAATGCAACTTCTTTAGTGGCACTGCTATTTTTTTGCTCGCAGCTGTACATTTGATAACCGAATAAGTTCCGTTCGAGTTGCTCGGGCACAAGGTGCATTCCGCCATTTTGTTTGACACTTTACAAAGATGAGATGCAATTTTTATACGTAAGAGGAAGTGGGGCGATGCCATCAGCAACCAAAATGGTCGAATGTTCATTCCTCGGCACGTTTCCAAGTTAGCAAAGAGGATAGTGAAAAAATCCGGTGAAAATAACTTCGACAAATCTCAGACTGAACTTTGGTTGATCGTCAGGCAGTTTCGGTGATTAAAGCAGACTAGAGAAGTTTGTAAATCGGCGTAGAATTCCATCAAATTAAAATAAATATAACAAAACAAGTTTTCTTCCTTTTTTTTTTGTTGCTTTTCACACTTGGTTGGTCGGTTGGCTTGAGAGGGTAAGGAGAGATCTTTCCTCTTCACGAAGGCCGCGGGTCGAGCCCATTGTGTTACTCCAGTCTTTTTGAGAAATCAATAGATCTAATCGTTGTCAGCCACGATAGGATATGTCTTCCCAGGTATTTGTGCACTATTGTGCATAAAGCAGGACAGTCGCAAAGTAAGTGAGTGATATTTTCGTCCTCTTCTTCACAACATTGGCACTAGTCCCAGTTCCAGTCTATTTGTGTATCTGTTTAGGTTGATGTGTCCCGTAAATAGGCCAATCGAATGTTAATTATTTTCTTGTTTTCTAACCTTACGTTTGAATCCCAACTACCGTGTTAGTGCCACAATGCTGACGTCACGCTTACGTCTCAATAACTTTTCACATGCATTGCTTAACCCATTAATAACGAGAGTCCAAAATGTTCGATACAAGCCTGAAATTTTAAGGCGCGGCTTGTATTGTGTGCAGAAACCTAGATCAGATTTTTTTTAATTTTTTTTTAATAAGGTTTGGTCACACTAGGCCGTTACATATACATATGTAACGTTAGTCCTGATACCACAAACATCGTATAAATAATAAGACTGTATAACTGCAAGCAAATCATGTATTTTATTTCAGTATTACTTTACTTTAGGTGGCGCTACAGCTCAGGGTGAACCTGGGCATGCTTCTCGCAACCATTTGTGTGTGCGTATTATATTTTTGCACGAATGGAAGGGACCTACAAGTTTTTGCCGACTCCGAACGGCGAGTTGAGAAGCTCATCATGACAAATGATACTCTTTGAATGCTTGTCAGACATTCGAAAGAGGTGGTACCGTGAAAAAAATATTTTTGGTGTTGGGCCCGGGCAGCATTGCGTAGTAGTCCAGCCCACTTACCACTACACCACGGTGCATTTTATTTCAGTATTATTTTTATTTATTTCATAAATTTAAAGATAAGTAATGATTTTTCTGGAAGCAAGCTACACATAAGCCTACATCGCACTTAGAACACATTGTAGTACAGTGTGATCTGCATAGCGAACCTGCACATCGTCCATGATCAAATGGTCCACTCGATCGTAGCGAGCATTAGCATTTTCGGTTTCCATTTTATGTCTACGAAAACCATCAGGAGGTTTCGGGTCACCAAGAGTCCGCCAATAAAACCGTGCTATCGAATGCTTGAACTGAAGTGCGGGTAAATTGGAGCCAGCTTTTTTGTGAAGTAACCAAGCGTTTTGATTTGAAACATCTATCAGTCAAAGCCAAGTTAAAATGGACGGCCACCATTTCTTCCCTCTAACACCTATTCGGTAGTTGTTTACATTGCGGCCCATACGGTTCGTGCCACCCATGTTTGCATTATACCATGCAATTGCATAGGGTCGTGGAAGATCTAAAGCTTATGCTCTTTCCGGAAATATGTGGACACTTTTGTAACTGGATTTTTTCCAAAAAGTATAGACGCAACACTCACAATGGAACTGTCAACCCAGTTCAGCAGAATTACAATTCAATTGTACCACGATTTGCATTCTTCAATTCCTTTTTATTTCTTAAATGACAAGAAGCCGGAATGCATTTTTCCCGGATGGTTCCGGTTACGTTGTAACCTCTTTGTTTTATCCTACTAAGACGAATAATAGAAAAAGTAATCAGATACAAAGCCTGCTGCATACGGACTTATGTTACATAAATGTATTTTCCGTCACAAATTATGTTATGTTATATGCGGACTAACGTTACATATATGTAACAGCATCCAAAAACCTGAGCGATCAGGCAAACGGATTTCCAAAAAATATTTTTGTTTCAGGTATTTGCTTCTATACATATGATAGAATAATACAACATTCATATTTTTTCTTACAATATACAGTAAGTTCACTAAAATAATTAACAAACAAATGCCTACCTTCCGCTCATCCCCATTTTGCTATCAACTCAAATTCAAATATGTAAAAAATCTTCTATTGTCAAAAAATCACTACCAAAATGCAGTATTTTCGTGTTATTCTCTTTAGAATCCTTTACACTTTACATTGCATAAACTTTAAACTCAGAAGTCGATGAAAAACAAATTGTAATTGTTTTAAACAAATAAGGTGACCCAGTGTTACATTTATGTAACGTTAGGCTGAAATGGGTTAATAGACAGTAAAACCCCCTATTTGGGGCATCCAGGGGACCAGGAAAATGCGAATAAAATAGGAGGTACTTCGTTTTGAGAGGACTTCCAAGTTGGGTCGTTCTGGTCGTTGAATAGCATATGTATGTATATGTTGAAGTTAGTGAATAATGACTTGCTTATTATAATTGTTTTTTAATAAAACAAAATTACATAAAATATTATTGTCATTAAGAATTTTTCAGTTTAGTTCAAATATAGATTTCATTGTTGTAACATCATTTATTGTCTTAATAAATAATTCGGAAAACAATAGGTTATGGGCCCAGGCACAATGGCTGAAAACAAAGAATATTCACACGGTATCCCGCAGTTTGAAGGATGAGGATACGATGACTGGCAGTTTAGAGTGCGTATTCATTTGGACAGTCTTGGATTGTTGGACGTTCTAACCGGCGTTCCACCAGTAGAAGCTGCGGCGAGGGCTGAATTTGAAAAGACAGATAAAAAGGTTTCTGCATTCAAGTTGCTTTAGCTATGTACGTGAGAAAGAATCTGCAAAGGAAATGTGGGAAAGTTTAAAGTCTGCATTCGAAAAGAAGTCAGTTGTAACCCAATTGCTGTTGAGAAAACAGTTGGCGAAACTTCGCATGTAGGAGGACGATCACCCGCATCCGACTATTTTTGAAGATTTGGTTCGTCAAATTAAATTGGCAGGAGCAAAAGCGACTTGTTTGCACAACTTTTCCTAACGTTACCTGAGAAGTTCGATCCGTTAGTGACCGCATTACAAAATATTGATGATGGTAAGCTTACTTTTAATATGGCAAAGGAAAGGCTTATTGCAGAGCAAACAAAGTTTAGCAATCGCAATGAAGGGGAGATTCAAGAGAAAACTGCTTTTGCCAGCAAGAAATATTTTAAGAAGTAACAATTTAACGGAAAATGCTTTAAGTGTGGTAAATTTGGTCACCAAACACGAGAGTGTAGACAAGAAGATGCCAGAAGTGTTGAAATAAAAAACATGCAGAACAAATTCATAAAAAGACTAGTAAACAAAATCGTTATGGAAAAACAATAATATTTAAGTCAGATTCCGGAGCAAGTAATCATCTAACTAAAGAAAATTGGTGTTTTACTGAGGTTGTAAAGCTTAATATTCCAGTACAAATCAATGTAGCAATAATCAATCAGGCACTTTATGCAAACCATAAAAAATTCAAGAACTGAGTAACAGAGGTGTAAAACTGTTGGTCAAAGATGTTCTTAACGTTCCAGAACTAAGAGATAACTTGTTGTCAGTTCGAAAACTGACGAGTGCTGGAATAAAAGTTAATTTCGAGCATAATAAAGCATATATTTCAAAGAATGGTGAGTTAGTTGCAACAGCCTATTTAAATGGAAATTTGTACGAAATGGAAATTGATGTTCTGGAGTCTACTGTGAACTTATGCAAAACAGATGAAGTTGTTGTTGTGGCATAAGAAATTTGGTCATGTGTGTGAACAAAGTATGTCAAAACTTATCAAAAGTAATCTTATTACTACTAGTTTGAATTCTAACGAACCAAAAATTGGTTTCTGTGGCACATGCTTAGAGGATAAACAATGTCGTGATAGTTTTGATGGGACACGAATGAGGGCAAATAAATCACTAAAAAGGATTTATTCAAAAGTCTGTGAACCAATTCATCCTGTTGCTTGGGATAATTCAAAGTATAAAGATATAGAAAAGCAGAAGATATTCACTGCAAGAGATATCAAGTTTGACGAAACGTTTTATCCATAAAAAGACGAAACGAAATATGAGACAACAGATGATATAAAACAACAAACTTTTATCAGCATAAACCACGAGCAATGGGGGGATATTTGGAAAAATGATAATGTGGTTTATTCAAATGTTGAATATTTACAATATATTCAACTCGAAGATAATGAGCTTGAAGAAGAGGAAGCTGCTACATTTGAAGATACTGTGTCTGGTACTGAATTTTGTTCGGTTTTCTTTGATTCCTTTGTTAAATACCCGTCACTATGCTACAATTTTGACATAAAACGTTACCGATACGTGTTAGTAAATGCAGCTGTCAGAAAATGGTTTGGTTTAGCCATTTGGTGATGAATGTGACGAAATGATGTGTGTTCCATGAGTTTTTCGCTTAAGACTGCCTGTAGATAGGTAAATCTTTCCAATTTTTCTATGGTTATGGCGTGGAACATGGCATATGTTTAGAATGCATTCTCTGTGGCCCACACGATTCCCCTTTCCTTTTGTTCTGTTTTCTTCACTTTCTTCACCGCTCGATGACCGATATTTTTTTTTCATCACATCCTCGGCCAAATTCAAAACTAACGCCCGCTACCCTGACAACACAAAACTTATCCGTACCTTGATTCGCATCAAACTGCCGGCCGCCGAAACTCCTCCACGTACATATTTCTAATTTCGAAAATCCTTTCCAACCCCGAAACATAACATCAAAGCAAAACACCGAAGAAAACAACCAAAAAATAGGAAACTCACTCACAACTTCCAAAACAACAGCAACGGGAAAAAAATAAATAAAAGAAAAGCTCTATGCAATTGCCACTCCACCCCCCCGCCGCCAACCTTCCAACCGTTCGTTGCCGTCGTCGGTCGTCGTCGCGCCATCACAAATCTCAGGTCGAACGTTTGTTTTCCTTTTCCAGTTTTCTTCTTTTTAGCGAGTTTTCCTCAAGCAAAACAACAATTTTCCATTCAAAATGCGAACGCCCTTGACCGTAGCTTTATTTGCTGTTTTGGACCAGAAAAACAGAAGAAGCTGAAAACGAAGAAAAGGATAAAGAAGAAGAAAAAGAAGAAGAAGTGCAAGGCAGCAGCAGTACAACGCATGCTGATAGCTGTTAGCTGGTCTGGCGGCAGACGGAGAAGAAGAAGTCACCATATTTAGCGTACAACTAGAAGCGTCATCGTTGGCGGAGGAAGCTTGTTTGCCGCCATTTCAGATCGTCACATGGTGTGGAGGAACGTTGCGCTACCGTATCCGTGGCCGTGCCATATGCAGAGATACTATGACGACCACGTGTATGTGTGTATGTGCTTAGAGAAAACATAAAACATTCAAAAAAAACATTTCTAAACACTGCGTTCGTAGTCCGTACTCCTACGTGAGCAGCAGATACAAGATACTCGTACAACAACTCTTTGCTGAGTTCCTTTTTGTGTGTGCCTCTTCTGTGGCTGTTCTTTACCTTCGTTGACCTCCCGCCCACCCACTGATTTAAGCAGGTACACACGGTTGTACGAGTTCGAGTAGTATCCTTGAACGAGATCATAAATCCTTTCTTTTTTGTCTTTTACTGGATTTGGTTAGGAGAAGGTCTTCCTTTTTTGTTGTTGTTCTTTGTACGAGTGTTGGTAAAAATAACTTGTTTTCTGCTGTTAGAGATTGCATTACTTTTTGCCGCGCGTTCCCATTCCCATGTATCACTGAGTGTCAGAGGCGCATCTCTGTTGGAGAGAGAGAAATTCTTGGGGCATTGGGTAAGCCTGCGCTGGACCAGGGTGTGGGTATCCTTGGAGACATATTCATTTTGGCCATGTGAATGAGAGTTTTGTTTTTGTGTGAAGTTAAGATCTGGCGATGATGTTCGGGGGTTATTTGTGAGGTTAACTTACTACTTTTTGTGTTGAGTGGCAATGAATTTTTTGAACCATTGACACGAGTTGCTGTGTTGCGAGAATGGTATTGAGAGGGGAACTTAATGAGAGACAGAGGGATTCTAGATTCACTGTCACTTCAAAGTATCAGAGTTGTCTTGTTATACGTGGGCGGTCCGATAAGTACTTAGCCTCACCGCCCGATCGCGATGGTGCCAGTATCGCAAGAGAGATTTACTGTCGTCTAGTACATTCTCTTAGACGGCTACTGTCAAAATTTCGTTTTGACCACGTGTGGAAGCCAGTTTGTACGCGAATTTTCGAATGAGGAGGTCATCGCCGCCACGGAGGCCTAATTTGCAGAACTCGAGAAAACCTATTTTTTTGATGGGTTAAAGAAGTTGGAGCACCGCTGGATCAAGTGTTTCAAGCTAAAAGGAGACTATGTTGAGAAATAAATCGCCACTTTTCCAAAATTTTTGTTTTTCTTTTGTAGGCTAATTACTTATCGGACCGCCCTTGTATATCAGACATATTATTAATAAGATCAGAAGAAAATGATAATCCATGCCATCTAGCAGTGAAATACTGAATCATTTTGATTTTTGCCTGACCTTTATACCTATGTGCAAAATTTAATGACAGCGTTTGTGGATATTGACGGTTTTTTGACGTCTGAAGCTTGAGAAGAGTATTGGCGAATATTGTAGTCCCATGTCCTCTGAGTTCTGGTTTCCTGATTTGTTGTTTCCCGTCACTATTGACACCCTCTTCTGCCGGCTTGGCTAACGGGATCCCACGGCGGATTGAACTCAGCGCCTAATATTCAGCGGAATTGGTCACGTAACACAGAATGTCTGAGTGGCTGTGGCGTAGTGCTGTTCGCCGTCGCTTGTCACGCTGAAGGTCCAGATGTCGCCGAAACATTTATTTCTCAGAAAATAAAAATTAGTTGATCAGTTTCAGAAGCTATTGCGAAAGTATGACACTGGCAGTAGGATGGTGATATGGCTGGATAAATTGATCGCACAAGCAAAAATAAGAAACATTTGGAAAAAAGATCGGTGAATCATAAGCAAGTACAAAACTTTTTATAATACATAACTCTCCAGTTATCCTGGACACCACCCATAGAGTTAGTGAAAGCTTGAGTTTTCTATCACTATGCCGATCTGTCTGTCTTTCGTTCTTGTCCTTCATGTGCTCGCGCTGTGTGCTAAAATTATAAGGGTAGTCGTACGTAGATAATAAAAAAATGTTCTCAAAGTCATATCAAAGTTATATCAAAGTTATCGGAAGTGGTAAAAGAGTGATTCCAGATAGAAGAATGGTCAGAAATTTGCTAGACAACATTGGAAGAAATCTTTATTGAAATACTTCAACCAATGACGAAAGCAAGTATTCCTAGTCCGACATTGAAACCATTAAAGAAGTGTTCATTCATTCAAGAAGTTCATTCAGATCATTACAAATTCTTGACAATTGCCTCAGTTCACTCAGAGAAGAATGGCAGTGGTAGTAGTGGGGATCTGCCCCAAAATGCTCAAACTATCCAAATTAGTAAGACATGTGTTTTTCCAAACGAAGGTCCTGGCAGCCCGTGAAACTGTACAGCGAGATGATATTAGCTTTTTTATTGGCAGACAGCTATGCCACTGACATAGAATCGAAGCTTGTACATTGCTGGTGCAAAGAACTCCAGGTACTTGGTTTTTAGTACAAAGTAAAACCGTCCTGGGTTCTAGGTCAAGCTGATCCTTGAACTCATATCACACATTACTTTTTGGATCCGAAGAAAGGTTAAATATCGACTGGCTGGAACTTCTATGCTGAAGTAAAGACCCGGAATTCAAAAGGATGCTACAACAGTGTAAACGTGTACTGTGGAAAACGGTGGGTACTCTCACCAAGGTCAGCATACTGCATGTGTACGAGGATAGTTAGACGCATTATCACCTATGCCTCGGTTATATGATGGACGAAAGTCTCCCAGAAAACTCTCAACCATCTGGATAGGGTCGGTGCAATACGAATAACGCCAGCATAGGCAATGGAAGTGATCTTGAGAATCTTGCCGAAAGAAAATTATTATTAGGAAAACGGCGCGCGGTCTTAACGGTACTTGAGCTGTACCGAGATCCGAAATGGCATAGCATCGGTACCAACGGTGGACATAGCAAGATCCAAGATCTTGTCACAAACAAGCCCATCATGTAAGCATGGGGGAATATACCTCAGTACACCAAGCTGATATGATTGCTTCGCTGCATACGTTGGATTACTAAAAATACCTTATAGCACTGAATAAAAAGGCCTCGATCAGACGCATGGAGAAGGCAAACATCACAATATCATTGGCACTGGAATGTGTACTGAAGTTTAATGAGTGTTCATCTAAAATTGAGGTGACACTGCTTTGGGTAATGGGACACATCAGCAACCAAGGCACTGAAAAGCCGGACAACCTTGCAAAACAGAGGTCAACCTCGAAGTATCATTTCCTTCAATTGGAAGAGGAATGGTAGAGAGCCTGATCAACAAATGGGCCACAGTAGAATATCATAGAAGATGGTTAACCGTGTAAACTTACTCTACTTAGAGAAAAACCTGAGTCTAGGAACGTTGAAATGGGTCGTTGCGTTATTTCCAGGCATTTGGGGTATCATCTAAGGACGATTGGCCTTAGAGATATCCTTTCCTGTAAACTAGTCGAGTCAGCACATATTCATATACTGTGTCAATAATCGGCACTGGGTGGTAGAAGAATGGAGATCTTGCGTCATCACCCAGAGAATGAAATAGATGACCTTTAAACAGATTCTAGACAAGCGAAAAGGGATCCAATATGGTGATCGGCTTCGGCTATCTTTTGTTTTCCAGGGAAAGGTGAGAGTTCGATTGATTGCTGGACTGGAGTCAGGTTTAGCAGAAATTTGGCGGAAACGGTTTACGGTAAGGTTTTTCGAGGTCTTAGTTCTCATCGAATCCACTCCATTCGCAGCAGTCGACGCCAGGAAACGAACCTGAGACCCCTAAACTCAGTTTATACTGCGCCAAAAGTAGAAAAACCGAAGCGCTACACACTCAACCGCCGCGGTTATAAAAACTTTTCATCCAAGTTCTTACATAAATAATATCAGCTTGTAGGTATGATTGAAGGGTTCATCAGTATAAATAATTTTGAAAAAAAGCATATGAATGACGTTATTACGGAAAAACATTATTTCAACGTAAATACATTCACAAATGAGGTGGCTAAAAAAAATAATGTCTTGGAGCAATGACGAAATGCACTCTGTTTTTATAAATATAAACAATTTGTTTAAACTTAATCTTAATATTTATCAGGATCTCTATCACGAAAAGTAGCTCTTATTTTTTGGACCAAGGTGTCACTAGGACTAAGTCAATAGAGGTCAGTAGGTAGCAATTTTATTCGTAAATAGGTTGTAGGTTTTCTACATGCGAGATTGTTAATAATATTTATAAACTAAAAATGCAAATCACTGCTCTAGAAAATCCTCTTTCTTTTGACACCTCACTTGTTAAGATTGGTTGAGTGGGAGAGCCGCAAATAGTGATAATGATTGCAGAGCGCGAACATATATACTCAAACACACACACACTATTGCAACGATACCCACTACAGCCCGACTGATGGCAGTGGTCACCACTGAAAGAAAATTGTGGGCGATGCATTGCACGAATGGTTTTGAACATTGCTCAGCTTCAGGACAACGCAGCAGGATGTTTTATATCTCAAATGAATCAGGAACAAATTTCCTAATTTCACCTGTTTTTTTGTTTTTAAATCCGATATGCCATTATTGAGTTAGGGCTGTATAACTATAATTTTTGCCTCCAATATGCAGTATTTTCATTTTTTTCTGAAAACCATGCCATTTTCCGAGAAAAAAATATATAAAAGTTGACCAGGAACATAAATAATCAGTATGTCAATATTTCATCGCGCTGCTATGAAATTTGAGTTACAAATTTCGTAACCGTTCGTTATTCCGTCCCCAAAATCGCAGATTTTCTCCCCGAAATCGTGGAATTACTCCACTAGAAATTTTGCTAACGCGCGCTTAGATGTTTACACATCAAAAAGGAAATTTCGCTGCGGTACTCAATTTAAAATCCGATTTCCAAACGTCGCTTCTACCGACTTTGCTTTTTTTTTCTTTTGTAATTGAAAACATTACAGAAACCTGTATTAGAGATGACGAATGAAACCTTGTAGTAGAAACACATACATACATATGTGTGCATACTCTTTGACTGTCAGGCAGAATCAATCATTCAATTTGGATGATGATAGCCAAATCTGCCATCCACCTAATCAAAACGAAGTGAGGATAGCAATATCTCGCAGAGGTATTTAAAGCAGCTGCAGATGACTTGGTAGTTAGCATACTCATACACCAAGTCATCTCTAAGATTTGGTTAGATGAAAGTATGCCAGATGAACGGCATTTCAGCATCGTTTGCCCGATCCACAAGAAAGGAAGGAGACCCCGTCAACTGCTCCAATTACAGAGGCATCAGTCTCCTCAACATCGCCTACAAGATCTTATCCTTCATATTGTGTGAACACCTGAAACCCTTCGTCAACAACCTGGTTGGCCCCTATCAGTGCGGTTTGAGGCCAGGAAAGTCCACCATAGACAAAATGTTCCCACTAAGGCAGATCCTGGAAAAAACACAAGAAGTTCAAATCGATACCCACCAACTCGTTATCGATATCAAGGTCGCCTATTACAGCATCTGGAGAGATGAGCTGTATAGAGGCATGTCTAGTTTTGACATCCCTGACATAAAAAAATGAAACCTGACTGGAAATCAAACGAATGATTACTTCTGACAAACGCTGTTTCTTTGGGCTAAGGAGGCAATTGAGAAGTAAAGCCCTTTTCTGATCGATTAAAGAGACTCTATAGAAGACCCTTGTCATTCCAGTCTTGCTATATGGAGCATGGACTTTATTGAAAAAAATATATTTAGCTTCAGCAGTCCTATGTAGAGAACCAAGCCTAGCTTCCCGCAACCATTTGTGTGTGCGCGTTATATTTTTGCACGAATGGAAGGGATCTACACTTTTCTGCCGTCTCCATGACAAATGATACTCTTGAATGCTTGTCAGGCATTCGGAAGAGGTGGGCACTGTGAAAAACTTTTTAGGTTTTTGCGGCGGTGCCCACTTTTTTGAAAGCGGATGAGAATATCTTCGGTCCCTTCGAGAGAAAAATCATTCATAACATACATATTTGGTCCCGTGTGCGTTGACTGGTTTTGGAGGAGTTGACTCAACCACCAACTATACGAGCTGTACAGTGACATCTACCTGGTCAAAAAACTGCGAATTGGGCGTTTAAGATAGCTAGGACATATTGTAGAGCGAATGGACATAAACGCTCCGTATGGCAGAGTATTCGAATTCAACCCACCTAAGTAAGTAAGTAAGTTGAGCACATTCGATTGTATTTGACAAAAAGTCTACTTAAGACAGTATTAGCCTGATATCTGGAAGCCTTAAGTTTGTTAGCGAACCTTGATAATACGTTGACTAGTCCTTATTGAATTTGCTCCCATTTTCTATGGAGAAAACAGATCTTAAGTTGGAAACATTCCAGATTGTAGGCGTCTTTTGCCGTTCATTCGTGTTGAATCTTTTAAATTTCACTGAGCTTCCGATTGAAGGATGTGCTGAAGATGGCGTGACTGAGCGAATGGACTTTATATTTAATCCAACCAAATGGTGGAAGTACCAATATAAGAGAGCTAACTTTCGGCGAATTTTATGTGATGCGAAATTTGACTGAATGTAGACGGATCTTTGATCAAACTTCTTGCATGTCTCTAAACACGATCGATGAATTTTGAGAATGCAACGTGAGCACAGATTTCAGACGATCGACGCTTTTTAGATCGACGCCAAGACCGATGAATCTGTCTCTGTCCAAGAAATGGCATCCAGCTCGTTAACGGCAATCCTATAATTTGCTAGCAAACGTTAAACATTTTTAAAGTTAACTTCGTTCTTATAAGGGGTCTAAACGAGACATTATTCATGTCTGCGCTCATGTCCGGCTAGGAAAATGTCTAGTGGAGACCCACAATCAGCCAGACAGATTTTCTACCCCGCCATCGGAACCAACTCATTTTAGTAGCAGAAATTCCACTTTGCTAGATTTATTTATAGTCAACCAGACAGATAGAACTAATTATTATGGTCAGTTAGATGTTCAAGGTTTTTCGAAACACGACCTTATCATAATTTTTTTTCATTTAGACTTTGACATCAATAGTGAAGTCAAAACAGTTACGTATAGAGATTTTAGGGCATTAGATCAAGTGTCTTTGTCACAAGATATAATAAGCATTGATTGGTTAAGACTTCGTGATATGACTTCCATTGATGAACAAGTAAATTTCTTTACCGCAAATGTAAACAGCCTATTTGAATTGCACGTTCCTTTAAGAACCTTCAACATTCGAAGCAAAACCTGTGAGTGGTTAAATCCTAGCATTCAACAAATGTTTCTACTCAGGGACAGGGCCTATAAGAGATGGAAACGGTTTAAAATTCCAGAGTTCTTCAATGACTACAAAACAATGAGAAACAATGCGAAAAAAGCAGTAAGAAATGCGAAGACTCGGTTTTTCATGTCAAAGTTTAGGCCTGATCTGAGTATGGCAAGCACCTGGAAAAATGTAAAAAATTTAGGCATTGGTAAGCAGAAGGCAGCTATCTCTTACATATATTAGCAAAGTAAGTCTTAATAATTTAAATATTAAATTTGCTGCTGCCTTCAATATCTCTTTTGCACAGGAAACTGACATAGATACATCTAATGTAGTACCACCTCGCACTTCCAGTACATCTAGAAGTTTTTGTTTTAAAAGAATTTTTGAAAATGATGTACTTAATGCCATAAAAGCAATTAAGTCAAATGCAATTGGATTGGATGACATGCATCCGAAATTCCTGAAGATAATAATTCTTGAAGTACTGCCCGAACTAACGTTTATCTTCAATAACATTATCACATATTCTAGGTATCCGAGATCCTGGAAGTCATCTAAGATAATTCCTATACCAAAAAATACAACCAAACAATATAAAGAATTCCGTCCCATCTCTATATTTCCATTTATATCGAAAGTTTTTGAAAAGTTAGTGAGCCAACAAATCAACTCGTACCTTATCGAGTTTGGTCTTCTTACGCCCTTTTAATCTGGCTTCAGGCAGAAGTATAGCTGTACTACAACGATATTAAATCTTGTAGAGGATCTCCGAGTAGAAATGAATAAGAATCATCTTTCATCGCTTGTTTTACTGGACTTTTCTAAAGCTTTTGATACAGTACCACATGATATACTCATACTTAAACTTAAACATTACTTCACTTTCGACTCAACAGCACTAAAATTAATAGAGAGCTACTTAAAAAATCGTTCCCAAGCTGTATATGCTAATGGAAAGCTATCAAACTTCCTTGAAACCAAAGCTGGAGTCCCACAAGGATCAATAATGGGCCCTCTATTATTTACTTTATTTAACAATGATCTTCCATCCGTGTTAAAATATTGCAAGGTTTAAATGTACGCGGATGATGTTCAACTGTACCTTAGCTATTCTTTGAGTCTAGTGGAGTATGCTACTGAGCATTTTATTGAGGATTTGAAGTCAATAGCCTTGTGGTCACGAAAGAATAGAGTGATGTTAAACTCAAGCAAGAGTCAGGCAATTGCTATTAGCCGATCACCCATAGACACTCTATCTTTACCTCAACTTTTCATTGATGGGTCGCCATTTGCATATGTCTCCACCGTTAGAAACCTGGGAGTTATATTTAATCAGAGTCTTACTTGGGAAGATCATATTATTAATAAAGTCTCTAAGGTCTATGGATCTCTACGAGCACTATATCAAGTTGGAAAATACCTCCCATGTAAGACAAAATCCATGTTAGTAAGGTCACTGCTATTACCGATATTATTATATGCCCACCCAGTGTTCTGTGACCTTGATAGCAGTAGCTCGCGGAAGTTTAAAGTCGCTATTAATAGTACTGTAAGGTATGCATATAATATGAGTCGAAGAGATCACATTTCCGGTCGCGTTAGAGAACTTTTCGGAATGGACCTACAAAATACTTGGATCTCAAAACACTCACTTTCCTGTTTAATCTTCAAGTGAATGAGACCCCGGATTACCTTTTTTAGAGACTTCAATTTGCATTATCAGTTAGAAGTAGTGCATTAATTGCACCCACATACAATTATAACGTCACCAAAAAACAATTTTTTGTATACGCCATAAGACTATGGAACTCGCTTCCAGTTAATTTAAAAAGATCAACGGACATCAACGACTTCCAAAGAAAACTGAAACTGAAACATTTTTGCACATAAAAAGTAGAATTAAAATATTAAAATCAAATTGATTTTGTTGTAGGGTTTTAGGGTTTGTTTTATTTTATTTTATTTTATTTTATTGTTTTATCTAGATCTAGTTAAATTTAAATTTAAAAATTTCAATCTTATTACTATTATTGTTTTGTTCTAATTTTACTCTTAACTCAAGATCTTTATCCTTTTTTTCCTTTTAACCATATTTTATTGTTAATTTTCTCTAAATAATAATTTTGTTTTCCTTAAATCCACATACTGTTACACATTTAAAGATTACTGTATCTACGTGTTAACATTGTTAAATAAATAAATTACAAATTACAATTACAAATTACATCCCGACATCTACGTCTGGACATGAGCTGTCACTTTAGTGTACATTTTTCAAGAGAAGTGAAGACATGAAATGCCCACCACACAAAATTTGACGTTCGTTCCGCCATCTTGTGTTTATGCTTGCCAGATCTGTCCGACATGAATAATGTCTCGTGGAGACGCCGTGTTAAGGATGATAGTAGATATCTTTCTTAAAATAGATATTCAGCATGACCACATTTCAGCACTGTTATCATCTCAACAAAAAGTCCTAAAATACCTAAATACCGCTACGCTATGGCAACTTTCAAATCTGTCACATTCTAAACTTCAAAATGCGATTGGATTTGTCAAAAAAAAGGCTTCGAAGTTCCATCTTCCACATGCTAGCATCGTTTCGTCTTCCGACAAAGAAAAAAACACCACAAACGAACACATGCGCATTGGAACACCAGTGGCTTCACTTTTTGTATCTTTCATGCATCGCTATGCAATATGCATCACCATCATCCACATAAGCCCGCTCCCGTCGGCCGTCCACCCCCTTTCGGGCAATAAGTTTTTTGTTAGACCATTTGACGCATGCGGCTTCGCCAATTGGCAACATGTACTCGCATCTGTGTTGTGTATCCCCCGGCCCGGCCGGTGGGGACAAAGAGAATCGCATCTGCAGAGGAAACACGCGTGTATACGAAAGCTTTTTTTTTCTTTTGTATTCTTCCATTGGTGAGTATGGTGAGTGGTGGTGAGTGGTGGTGATGGTGACTGGTGAGTTATTATTTTATGCATACACACAAAACAAATAAAAAAAAAAGTATCTTTAATTCATCATACGCGCCACAGTGCATACAAACACAGTGGACAAAAACACACAGATACCACCCACTTTTTTTGTTATCTTTTCGTTTCATTCTTCCCCCCGTTTTGTTTTTTCTGTTGGGGGGGCTGTTGTAGATACAATGCAGTGCAATGTGCTGCTGCTACTGCAGCACCATGTGTAATTTTTCACTCGGGGAGTGTGGACAAAAAGTGAACACACACACCCACCACTGGTAACCTTTTTTTGTGTTATTAGGTATTGTTCCAACAGCACACATAGACAGTGGGGAACCTATAGGAGTATGTGCGATGGTTTTTCTGTTCAACTGAAAACGAAACCGGATTTTTAGGAATTTTGAATTTTTTTTTAGGACGCAACTTTCGTTCGAATGCTGGGACTAAAGATGAATTTAACTTAGGAAGAGACTCACAGAGCGGTGTTGGCGGAGTTCTAACATTGAACTGGGTTTTAGGGCCAATTTTTGTGTGTGTTTTAAATTGTTGCATTCCTTTAAGCCGGTGGGAAAGTGTTGGGATTTTGGGGATATTTGATTTAAAATCACGCACCGTCACCACGAAAAACGCGGTACAATTTGCTTTCAATAAATAAAGTTATGTTATGAGTGTCTACCAGGAAACCATAGATCAGTGCTGGGTCCATATTGATAGCGAGAAGGAATCTTTTAAAAATCCCAAATTGACCTTTCGCCAACAGTAGCAATATTCTAGGATGAACGCATAGGACAGATAGGATATCTTATCATATCAATAATCATGGCACCTTGTTAGTGGATTATTTCGATCGAAATATATTTTCTAAATTCAAACTGTTTTGTCAACAGAGCACATACTTTGGAAACAAGTTGTCAATATAACTTTACTTTTCCTGCTACAAGGCTGACACTGCGACCTAACAGATCTATCGTATCACTTAGGAGTCTATTAGTCCATTTTTTTAAGATATCTCATCAATTAATAGTTTTCAAATTGTCTGCCATCGGTTTTGAACCCATATTGATAAAACGGATCTCTTCTTACCTGGTAAACCGTTTCTATAGTGTCCGTTTCAGATCCTTCCTCTCAGTTCCTCTGGTGTTCCCCAAAGTAGCCATCTAGGCCTCCTTCTCTTCATCTTAACTACAAACAATCTTGGAAGAGTCATCAAATACTCCTCTCTCTCCCTCTCTGCTCACGATACCAAATTTTTCAACGTCATTTCTCCGCCCCGTGACTCTAATCTCCTTCAGCAAGACCTCGATAGTTTTTCCATTTGGTGCCTCAAAAATTACTTACAAGCTCAACATCGCTAAATGCCAATCTATAACCTTATCATGTAGGTCTTCTCCTCGACTTTATCCTCTCCACGGTCAACCTATATCCGTGGTTTAATCTCTTCACGAACTTGGCATATTGTATGACAAGGATTTAAATTTTCGTTCGCCTATTGATGCGATCATTTTAAAAGAAAACTCATCACTCGGTTTCGTCAAACGGTGGTCCGAAGAATTCTCTTACCCACGTGATAAGATCACTCTACATTACTTTCGTTCGCCTACTCCTTGAGTATGCTAGTCAAGCCTGGCCCCCCTTACATAGAGTTCATGTTCAAAGAATCGAGAGCATTCAACGTCGCTTTCTTCGTTTTGATCTTCGAGGCATATCCTGGAACCACCCTTTTAATTTACCTCGATATATTGGCCACCTTAAACTCATTAGCTTGAATACCGTTGAGGAACGCAGAAATATACCAGATTTTCTCTTTAATCATCGACTCCTCTCAGGTTTGATTGACTGCGCATCTCTTTACATCTCCATATACTTTAATACTAACCCTCGTAATGTACGATGCCCTTGTTTCTTCTATCTGCCCACCCACCGCACCTTATATGGCTTCAATGAACTAATCACCCGTATGCTGCGGAATGTCCACTTAGTTTAGGTAAGGAAGGATGTGTGATTGTACGAGCAATCGTTTCCACTCGGAGACCCGAGGTCCATTGTGAATCCCCTCATAGTTTGGGAGTAAATCCTCTTTTTTTACCGCGCGGTTTCGGTCGTGTCTGAACGGGGCCTAACTATGTCTTCCAAGAATCTATGAACGGGGTGGGGCAGTACTAGTAGTCTAGATGGATTGATTCGCTTTCTTCCTCATCTCCGCAGGTAGCCATTTGCTTGTCATGTGACCTAAGGCACAGTGTCCTCTGATTATTCCGGTGATGTAGCGTATGGAGGATTTATCCAGATCGTCTTTGTCCTATTAAGATCATGCTTTGGCCATAAAGAACAAGATGTACCGCAGTCGGTTCGTGTGAGCGTGTGTGTATTTTCGGCATTCACAAAGGATGTGCTTGGCCATATTTACCTACCCTAAGCAAAGTCGATATTCGGTTTCTCTAGACATGCCTTACTTATTTGGGTGGTATCGGAGATGGCAATGACCGGAAAGGAAGCTTGCTAGATAACAAATGTCCTTCTTATTGTAGTTCAGAAGTTCCCCGTGGCTCATTTGGCTCATCATATTTCATATTTATTTATTTACTAGCTGTTGCCTGCCCGGCGTTGCCCGTGCTAAAAATCAGTCGCGTCATTTGATTGTAGTATGATAGAAAGGAAGTAGTAGGAAGCGATATTATTTAAATTAAGATTCTAAAGAATTCTGAAGCCAATACATTATTATCTGAACTAAGTGGTTGTTCCCTATAGATGAAACGATTGCATAAAAAATTGATGAAAATGTAATATACCTGTGTACAAATACGTCTACACACATATGTACATAATATGTATTTTATGAGCATCAAATAATGGTACTTTCTGGTTTCTTGTCTCTAATAGTTGTACTTAATGTTCATATTTAAAGTACAATAGCATTATGTAAACGCCAAAGATATTAGGCTTTGTTGTAAGCATTGATCGTGGAGTAACTGGTGAGGTTTGTCTGAAATTACCAACTATTTACTAATTTTAAGACTCAACATCGCCTGCCTACCCCTACTACAATATATGTATTTGTGAATTGAAATAAAAGGAAAATCTTTATTCTAATGTATCCACTGACTTAACCTTAAGGTAACCAAATACCGCTGTAAAGTGACAAAAAAAAAAGTAAAAAAAATCGTGCATTTCCCCCTTTCTGTAGATCCAGATCCGTACGCTGATGAAGCAGAAACACAACTAACTAAAGTCGGTAGCAAATATCAGCAAAATCATCCCTCCTCTACTTTGTGTCACAATCCCAAAAAGGAGCATTGATTATTAACATGAACAACCCCCTCTCAACAGAATGACGAATCAGCGATGCCACTTTACTCCAATTGAAGTAGATCTACTTCACTTTCCCCCAAATTTAAGAATTCTACTCCCTACTTCACTTATATCTGAATTTGCAATAATCTACTTCATTTTTGAATTTATTATCGTTCATATGATTAATTTGTTAGTTCTTCCTCTGCAATGCCAGAACGAAAAAACTAATATGAACCTCAAAAAAATTGCTTTCTCAAACTGTAGAAAATATAACATTATGTTATGTAAAAAATTAATTGGAAAAGAAAGAAAATATTTTTGAATTCACCGTTTGATTAAGCTGAAAGCCTGAAACTTACACAATATATTTGTAATGAAGTGTAAAATATTGATACAATAACAGTTTTCAAGTTTTCCGATAAATCGCGCCGGAACACTAACATTTCAGAACCACCCGATGGAGCTGAGACCTACACAACATACAGTAGAACCTCTATTATCCGGGTCGAGTATGTATTCTGCATACAAAACTCGGAGAGTCCGCATTTGAAACAAACAGTATATTTCCCAGTAACATGCGCTGGAAAAATTGGGGAAAAATCTGCCATCAATAATATTTTAGATGTTAGGAAAATTATTGATTTAATATAACATTTACGTATGTTTATCAAACACGAAATTTAAATTCGTTCATTTTACACTGTTTTCAATGGGTGTAGCGAAGCACACCGGGTAACCACTAGTTGAATAAGTGTTAAAAAACATACGCAGATTATTATTTTTTTAAATCTACTTCAGTTTTTCCGATTTACTTCAATTTTTAAACCGATTCTACTCCAGAATTTTTTTCCGAAGTGGCATCACTGATGACGATCAATGGCAATGGTTTACCCCTCATTCAATGCGCGTATGGGTAGAAAGAAAATTGAATAATAAGCGATAGCGATGGATTTGTGGCGAAGAGAAGAGCATAACATCTACAAAAACAACCCTCTCCCAACAGACTGACGATCAACGACAATGGTGTACCCAAAAATAATGACCAAATAATAAAAGCGGAAATTGGAATAACTCGAATTATGGAATCAAGGAATTGTATGTTTTGTTTAAAAAGTAGCCTAATCTCTAATTCAGGAAGTAGACTATCTATTCCCGAAAGTTTCATTCAAGTCTGTTAAACCATTAAGGTGTTATAGAGCAACAAACATCCAAACATCCAAACATCCAAACATCCAAGCTTTCACATTTATATATTAGTAGGATTAGTAGGATTTCTTGAAAGCTTAAACAAAGTAAGATACAATATCTTTTAAATTATTGCTAAGCTAGATTTGAAAAATAGTGAAATAGTGATGAAAGTTACAAACTAATGATAACATAAGATACTACAATATTATAATTTGTTAACTAAACATAATATCATATCGCAAACATACATACATATTTTATTAGCGATTTTACGCCTGCAAGAATATTAACGCGAAAAGTGTTTTCTTAGTGCTCTCTTAAATTGTGCTGCATTATTTTATTCATCTGAATCTTTCTTCGAACTTACATCCGAAAAAAAAAATACTAGGACATGTCGCCTGCAATCATCCGCACTCTCATTATCTTGAATACCTCTGTGATCAGCCACCCACCAAAGCAGGACTTTACTTGTATTGAATAGGAGCTCAGACCTTTGAGTGCAGTTTCGCTATCTGACTGACATTAATTATAGCGCAACGAATATATAATTTTTGGGTTGGGCTCTACCATACGGCTGTTATTTAAGCGAAAAGCTATTCACTTCGTACCGCCGAGATATGACATTGTATTTGTTTCAATTTTGCAGCACGAAAGAGTTGTCAGTGTAAATATGAATAAAATATAATTCAATGAGAATCCAGCAGATGACTCACTCCATGTGTGTAACGGACTCAGTGTTCAACTAATAGACCTAACGCATTTAGTTCTACGTAGCTCATTCAGATTGACCCTCATTCACTCTGGATATGTATGTGCACTATCCTAGAATACATTTTCGAGCTTGTTTTAGATGATATCTCCCGCGCAGTTCATGATAAAAGCAAGTGGAAATAAGCTGCAACTTGAATGTGAAGCCATCACTTTCAAACCTTCACATGCTAAATACACCACTGATACCACATCTCCTGAAAGCTCATTTAAAGAGTATTCAGTGACAAGCAATATACGAGCTAAATACTTTTCAACAACATTACTATCCTGCAATACTTTTCTAAAAAAAAAAGGAGATGCAAAAAAGGTATTGCCTAAGGAGACACAAAAGGAACTCCATTCGAGTCAATCCACCAACTTCAGTAGGTATAGTCATCCATATCCCAGAAAAAATATTATGAATTGAGTTCTTAGGACTTTTCAGATACATTTCAGAAAATAAGGTCAACAGAAGATATCCTGATAGTTTACCGCGTATCCTAAGCTCTGAGACATACACACACTGCACATGCACACTGCAATATAAAGATATATATAAAGATCCATATCCCATTAGCTTTGCATCTTTGCTACGGCGATGATGTGATGATGCATTGTTAGCCACGGCCTCCAAATTTCATTCTCAAATTGATTTATCTCTATTATTTTCCACAGCGAAAAAACCCATCATTCGACACGAACTACAGCTCCTGCATCCTCCCGTCCACACCCACCACTTTGTAAATTCGCCTGCCGACTCATTTAATTTGAAGTACCCACTCTGGGTATGCGCGAAGCGAAATGTGTAATTTCCTGAACATAATTGCAACGTTGCAAGTAGTTCCATGCACCGATTCGGTCATCACAACGCACACTACCGCGTCGCCTCCAAATTGTCCAACACAGAGATAAGAGCAGTGGAGTATCTACAGCCCATCCATCCGCATTGGCCATTAGTTAGCGTGGCTTTGGTATACCACTGAAGATATAATACACCAAAGTATCTGTGTGTGAGTATATTCCCATCGACAAAGGTCACAGATGCCCTTTACGTATACGCGCAACTGGGCGGCATTCTACTCGTAGATACAAATCGATGCTGGTAGAACTGGTAAAAATGCAATTCATTAAGCAATGATCAGCGCAAAGGAACAAATGGATATCCAAAAGCGAACGACCACACCCACCCGAAACCACACAGACACCCACTCACCTAAAAGATAATAGTGAACGAACTTGCATCCGAACAAAGATACTTGGGAGTAAATGCAACCGAATACCCGAGAGCTGTGAGGTATACTGGATGGGGTGATTTTCTTTTTATTTCTGATGTCCCTTTTTAATTCGATTTTATCGCAGTTTAATTCACTTAACTGGACATTAAAGTAAATAGAAAGAAAGAGCGGTAAGTAGCTTTGCTTCCCAGGCACGAGTATTGAGTTGCAAATTCAATTCCGGTAAAAGTTGCCGAGCAGCAGATACAGTATCTCTGAGTGTCAATATACATCCAGGAGGCGGTTTGAATACAAGTAATCATGGCCTAACGGTATAAAGGCATGGGACTTGAGATCAGATGCATTTCGGCATTGGAAAAAAGTCCCTAGTTTGATCCTTTAAAGTGCAAGAATCTTGCCATATGACGGAATAAGTGGTATTATTTATTTTAGGTGGTGCTTCAGCTAAGGGCGAACGCTTCCCGCAACCATTTGTGTGTGCGTGTTATATTTCTGCAGTATTGGGAGGGATTCGCTTCAAATGTCAAAAATTAGGCGAACTGACATATCACCTTATTATGGTTAGCGAATATTCGCTAAACTTATCCATTCGTATGTCAAAGTGAGCGAATGAAAATATTCGGTGGTATCGAATGATTGTTTTTTATTATTAGTCGAGTTCCACTTACGAATCCCTCCGATATCTCCGAGCAATCCGTAACAGTGATGGAAAATGAAATATTCAGATTGTACTTTTCCCAAGCTGAAATTGTAACTTTTACGACCGAATTGTAACTTTTATTTTGATAATCTGTGATATTACCATTTCTGTCTTTTAGACACGAATATACTGATACTCTACTCTGATACTCTTGACACTCTTAATTTTTCACAATGCCCTGGCATTCACACAGAATATCTGTGATATCCTCTACTAAACCTAGATCATTACAATATATCCGTGCCTAAGAGTCCGAGCCTCCTGGCGTGTTTGCCTAGAAGGCAATGCCCGGATAATATTCTTATAACTGTACTCATGGGTGTCCTGCTAATCCTAAGGATTTCGCTGGTCCAAAGTGCCTTGGAAACCCTATGTCCTGCAATGTTAGACCATCTATGGCTAGCCCTTCTCGTAATCATATCCTTTACCTTTGATTTGATGCAGCATAGTGGTGGAGCTACTTCCAACGCTTCGTGTAAAGGCAGTTGCCCCCCCCCCCCCCCTCGTCAACTCATCGGCAAACTCATTGCCTTCTATCCCGGCGTGACGCGGCACCCAACAACATAGTCCTACCCGGTTCTGCGTGCATAATACCCTGAGCATGATGCGACAGCTCCTGACTAGTTCCGATTAAATAGTGAACGATTCTAGCGCCATAAGCGCAGCGTGGCTGTCGATGTAAATATCAGTATCTTTACCGGATATTCGTTTCATGTTCAGAAGCTCTGCAGCTCTAAGTGCGGCTAGAACTTCTGTCTGAAAAACGCTGCAGGTCTTAAGGACACCTTTAGTCCGGGAGTCTTAAGGACACCTTTAGATCTGGTTCCACACAGTAGATACCAGACCCTGTACTGCTTGCAGTTTTTGAACCGTCCGTAAAGACGGCAGTGTTTATATGTCGAGTTACTGTGTTGTTTGTCCGTTCTTCACGCACAGGATACAAGGTTCTGTATGTAGGTATGTATACAATAAAATTACCGCATTCATTTTGAATAAGGCTAATCTCAGTCCAAAACTTTGAAATTGGTACTTTTTTTAAAGATTTTTTGTATTTGGTAAATTGTAACATTTTCTAATCAATTGTAACTCTGTAACTTCGATTTCTGATTGTATCCAAAAAGTTACAGTTGTAACCCATTTTCCATCACTGATCCGTAATTGGAACACGATTCCTCAACTGAGGAAAGGGAGATTTTTTCGCATTTGCTGAGACTATATTTTTTTGGATTGGTTTCCTCGCTCTTTCTGTTCAAACCGAGCATGTGGTCATATTGGACATTTTATGAAAGGAATCCATAGCTCTAAATGCCGTGGAGTGAGAAAATTGTCATGTTTTTCGTTTGCGCATATTTAATTCAAGTAAACGAACCTGAAAATCGAAGTTATTGGAGAAGAATACTTATTTTGACAGATACATTCCATTCGTAAGTGGAACTCGACTATTGTTTTTTTGTAATTTTTGCTTGGTATTGCTGCTAAATATGTGAGCGGCAAAGGTAAATACATACAAAATTATAAACACAGCATATAAAAAATTGAAAATAACTTTGAAATTTTAAAAGTACACAGAAGTAGCAAACGGAGCAGGGCCGTGTATGCGTTTCTTTGCCATCTTTGGAGCTGGGCTGTGGATGAGCTGCCTAGTCTTCAAAATGCAGTCCTTGCTTCTGGTAATTGTTTTGGCGCAAGCGTGGACACTTCTCCTTTATGAGAAATTGAAGAGGATCTGCAGCAACAAAATTCATATCGTGAAAATCACTTGCCAAGTCGTACCGGACCATGGCTGAGAATTATCCCGAATTAAAGGGTGATTTTTTAAGAGGTTGAGAACTTTTTAAAAAAAAAAACACAAAAAATTCGAAAAAATGAATGAAATATTTATTTGAATCGATAGTTTGAACCTTGCAATTTAATGTTTAAAGATAATTTCATGCAAATGTTGACCGCGGCTGCGTCTCAGGTAGCCCATCCGCTGAGTCCAATTTTGGCATACTCTTTCACACATATCGGCCGGTATCTCACGAATGAATGCATGGATGTTGGCTTCCAGTGCGTCAATCGAAGCGGGCTTGTCCCTATAGACATTAGCCTTGACATACCCCCACAAAAAATAATCTAATGGTGTCAAATCGCACGATCTAGGCGGCCAATTGACCGGCCCGAAACGTGAAATTAACTGTTCACCAAACTCGCCTCGCAATTGCGCCATTGTTTCGCGTGCTGTGTGGCATGTGGCACCGTCTTGTTGAAACCACATATCATGCAAGTCAAGAACTTCCATTTCGGGCAAAAAAAAGTGCTGTAACAAAGGCCTAACTGCTGGGAACGGCGCCGAATCGACATTTCGCGGTCTTCTGTCACACTAGCTGATACGGCCGCAATATTTTCTTCACTACGCACAGTACGTAAACGTGTTGGTGGTTTAATGTCCAACAAAGTAAATTTGGTGCGAAATTTGGTCACAATCTTCCGAATAGACTGCTCAGAAGGTCGAGAATGCCGATCATAAAATGGAAGCAGCGCGCGATGAACATTTCGAACCGAGCACGAATTTTGATAGTAAAATTCAATAATTTGCAAGCGTTGTTCATTTGTAAGACGATCCATGGTTAAATTGCAAACCAAACTGAAGCTGTTTGACAGTGACACAAGGTACTAAACACACGTCAGCTGTCAAAACCAGTGTTGCCAAAACCAAACCAGCTAAAAAATCACCCTTTAGAATACAATAACACAAATAAACCAAAACAAGTTCGCAACTGACATTATTTTTATTTTTTCTTTATTGTGGCAGCAGTTGTTTCACAAGCGAATGAAAACATTCGCTGTCCATAATACCAAAATACGGGTGATTCGCAAAAGAGTTCGCTTCATATCGAACGTTCGATTCGCTAACCATTATAGGGATTATTAAGTTTCTTGCACTTTTCCAGAAATTTCAACTTTACGGTCCCGAAAAAAAGTAGTTCAGTTTTCCTATGAGGATAGGGATATTCCAATTTTAGACCCTCAAGAAAGAAATAGGGTTGAATTTTATGTCAAAGTCAACGCGTCAATTGCTCTACCTCTTCGGGTGATGTGGAAAAGACCAAAAGTTTATTTTATATAAGTTGCTTTTGGGGCGCTTATTTTATTCCTGCGCCAGGCGCCAACATTTTAAAATCGGCCCTGGTTAATAGAAGCTGATCACTTTCGCTTCATTTCCTAGAATTGTTCCTAAGATGAATTTATTTTGGGTTGTCCATTTTCACTGTGAGCCACTGTATATGCATAGCATCTTCTTATAAAAACTCAATTTGTTTTTTTTTTTTCACTTTTACTATTTATTTGTTGTATACATTACAAGAAAATTTTGCTAATATTTATCCAAATCTAACGTTACATTTATAGTTATACGGCATCCCCACTAAACAAATGACTGACATTTTATTGTGGATTACGTTTACACTCTTCAGGACATGCGGTTTGATACAAGAATTGTATCAATGTACGCGTTGGACGGCCCGTCATACGATGTGGCAGCAAATACCTGGGACAACCTTCTTCGGCAAGCATACCCACACCGGTGATATCCAAATGTGCCCAATCAATGCAGGGTACAAATTGCTATTGAAAACATATAAACACGTATTTAAACCATGTTAAAAAAATATAAGAATAACTTTACATGTAGAACAGCAGCTGCAATACAAGATGAAGCCGGACCCCAGCCCTTGTTGCTAATATCAAATGCGGTGTTTTCTTAAAAATGAAAGTTTTAAAACCAAGTCTTTTTGATAAGTACTGCGCACTTACTTGCTACTAAGTCTGTGTAGTAATCCCAAAGGGGCATTCTCCACATTCGATCACCAGTCAAAATACCGGCTTTCTTGAAACCATCCCATACGTCGTTCGAGTTCGAAAATATGCCGCAAGCCGCACCGGCAAAGGCGCTTTTAACTCCACTGGCCATGTTGCCGACATCTAGGACCAAACGTGGCTTATGGGCATTTTGACCATAGACCAATGGGTCGGCCATTGCTATAACTCCAATACGATCACATTCCTGCGAAAAAAAATAGAAAGAGCTTTTAAAGCTTTTTGGAGCTTTTTTGTTGTACCATCGACACAAACCTCAATGGCCAATGTCTTGCAATTCAAGCACGTGACAACATCACCCGGCTTACAGCACAATCCGGATGGCATATTTTCACATAACGGAATAATACCAGCAATATTGATAGGCAATGACAAAGCAGCAGCGGCGCGAATTGCAGCGACTACAACCGCAGCGCCTGCCATTGAGCCACGGAAATGATTCATTGGCTTCTTTCGGAGAGAGATGCCTCCACTAGGGTGGGAAATATTTCATTTTTATATTCAGATCTTGGCTATTGAAATTCATAACAAACCTGTCAAAGGTGATACCCTTTCCGACCACCAATACCGGCTTGTCCTCTGGCGAAGTGCCACAATAGTTTATCTCCAAGAAAACTGGCGGTTCACATGATCCCTTGGCAACCATGAGGAATGAATTCAAGTGATTCGCCTCGATCCAATTTATGGTTCTTATTTCCACCATGACGCCGCATGGGCATAGAGCATCAACGGCCGCTTGGGCGAAGGCCGTCGGAGTCATTTGATTTGCCGGTGCATCTGTTAATCTCCGGGCTAGATTCTGTGCCTCTGCCTTGAATAGCCCACGAGTCCAGGCATCAATATCGGGCGACTCAAATAGACAAAGTCGTGGTACTTTTATCCTCTTTTTTTTCTCCTTATTATCTTGATAGTGAAAGATGGCAATAGCTGCACCTTCGGCTGCCTGCTCCGGATAGTCCATAGCATCGACATGTACCTCGGTGCAGCCGAGCATCTGAAGCTCTCTGGCACCAACTCCAGCGCAAACACGGGCATTTTCCATGCCTTCTTCGATTACCTCAGATGAGTTGTATTCGGCACCCTCGAGGCCGAGTCCGATCACAGCGACTGCCTTAAATTCTGGATCTATATTCTGGAAGACCTTACCCTTACCCAATGCTCCAGTTATGCAGCATCTTAAGAATGTGAGGTGGGAGTTAACTTTTTTGGTTTTTTTTTCTTCAAAATGCATGTCGCTACTTACTCCTGAATTAATCCAGTTATCTTTCCATGAGTCTTGTCATCGAACTTCTCGGCAATGGAAGTTAGCTTGGGTGGATTCTCACCTTCCTTTTCGTAGAGCCCCAAAACTAAGCCTTTCTGTGGAATACAATTTTTTTTTTCATATCACATGAAAGGATCTTTTAAGACTTGGGGAAACCTACCACCGTAGGCCTAGAGTCATCCGAGGAATATCTGGCCAGCCGAAATGCTTTGGGGATGCGCAAAATGTTCGAAAGGCGCAATACCGTAAATTTTTGCATCGGTCTAACCAGGCTATGCAGCATTTTTACACAATTATTAAGCTTATACGATCCTTAAATGTGTTTTCACTAAAATTTTTCGACGCTCAGAGCTTATAGATAAAATATTATCCTGTAGATAGATTTCAAAAAAATATAGAAAATGAATACGATTTGATTTTTTAGTGATAGCTTTCCTGTCGGTTTTCAAAAATATTGTGATTGGGTATAATTCGAATACAGTGGTTACGGGAAATTTAAAAAAAAAATAATTTATATTATTTAGAACAACCAGTATATTGAGGGTTGAGGGACCTATCTTCTAACGGTTATTGTTGACTCCGAAAAGTGGCTAACAAAGCTTCTCAAGCCGTGACTTGGCCTTAAAGATGACGGGCATTGAAGTTTGGTTCCAAAAATTTCAACATAATTAAGCTGTAAAGACTTTGCAACTAAGCCAAGCTTAGGGTAGAAATGGCAGTCTTAGCGAGGGGTACCCAATAACAAGACAATTGGGCTCTTTAGTCATTGCGACCAGAAGAAGATGCATTGATGTTTTTAAGAAAGCTTAGGACCGTTCAGAGTTCCACATTTTGGATTTCCAGTTGCAATTTGAGTACTTTTTCTTTAGCCATAAACGGTACGCAGGAATTTAGAGAGTTTTTTGAAAACTTCCTTTTTACCACAGAGTTGGCAGAAATCGTCTACGGATAACAACCATCATCTTGAGATGATAATTACGTATCCTTAGATCCTTCTTGGTATGTTTTCTGCCTTCTTACTTACTTAGTTGGCTCTACAGCTCGAGGTGAACCTGGGCCTGCCTCTCGCAACCATTTGTGTGTGCGTGTTACATTTTTGCACGAATGGAAGAGACCTACCGTTTTTTGCCGACTCCGAACGGCAAGTTGAGAAACTCAATCATGACAAACGATATTCTTTGATGCTTGTCAGACATTCGAAAGAGGTGGCACCGTGAAAAAACTCTTTAAGTGTTATACCCGGTCTGGGATTGAACCCGGGCAGCATTGCGTGGTAGTTCAACGCACTAGTCACCACGGCCACGGCGACCACGTTTTCTGCCTTCAACTACACAAAATCTTGCCTTAAAAATGTTTTATTTTTGGTGGATTACAGTGGGGATTTTGTTACAAGATAAGTATAGGCTGGCATTTGACTAGACAAATAGTACTATAGCTCAGCATTTGAAATTGCCCATAGGTGTTTTGCCCCTGATTTGTACAGCTTCGTCAGCGGTGAGTGAAGATAGAATTTTAATAAGTATTGAAAGGAGATATAACAGTCATACATTACTTGGAAAGGAGGAGGAAATCTGAAATTGAAATTGCCCATAAAGTAAGATATAATAGCAGAGGTTTGAAAGTTTTTTTTACATATTTTGAATAGGGACCAGCTCAAATGACTGATGGGGAAGTTTCATCTCCGCTATGCACATGTGCATTGTAAATAGCCAGGACAGTATATCAACTGCGATCGCGGAACTCAAAGATAACGTCGCGGCATAAGGTGTCAATTTTGGCTTACGGATGAGTGAACATTGGAATCCGATAGAAAGAAAGATCAGTCCCTTTTCGAACTCAAGAGGTGTGTTACCGCCAGTTTCAAACTGAGTGGTAAGTAGGGTTACCGATGGGTAGTTTCGAGAAGTCGCCCCATATCAAAATATACACATAGACAGACACATATGTATTTAAATATTTCAAATTTAAAAATTAATAAGTAATTATTTGGACGAAAAAATTGATTGTTCTTAAAAATGGATCTCAAAGTCGCTAATCATTTTAAAAAGTGTCACCATCGGTCATACTTGAATTTGCCAGGGCATCTGGATGGCTGTAACCTAGAAATTAATAACACGTGCGGGGAAAACAACATGGGTATCATAATGGGTCCACATGGATCTAAGTGTGATGGGGATGTTATCATTCTCGTCAGCCCTTTTAACCTAACCTAACCTAACCCTGGGAGGAAAGCTTCGCTTGCTCTGATAAAATTATGTTCACCGATCTCGAAACAGCATCAGCGACTTTATTTAGCTCACCATCCACAGGAGAGGTATTTTCGCTGATCGAAAACAACATTATGTCGGATGGGTGAGCAGAGTGATGTAGTGGTAAGTGCGTCGGACTACTACGCTATGCTGACCGGGTTCAATCCCAGCAAAACACCTAAACGTTTTTTCACGGCGCCACCTCTTTAAAATGTTAAAGAGTATGTCAATGAGCTTCTCAACTCGCCGTTCGGAGTCGGCAAAAAATCTGTAGGTCCCTTCAATTCGTGCAAAAATATAACACGCGCACACAAATGGTTGCGAGGAGTAGGCCCAGGATCACCCCGAGCTGTAGCGCCAACTAAAGTAAAGTAAATTCGGGATCTTGCCATACGGGGACGAAAATCTGAACGGATGCGCAGTCGACTGCTGTACATAGAGGGGATGTGACATTACTTTGACTATATAGGCAAAGTGTAATTCCAAAATTTCTTAAAACATAGGTGGCATGCAACGTCCCCACACCGAAGAGATTGCATGCTTAGCATCAGATAATTTCGCCTCTGTGTTTTCGCCTTGAATATCTGCCACCTCCATCTCCGAACCCTTGGTCTTAGATCTCTACAGGCTAACGGCCAGGTTCAAGGATCTGCAATATTCGCTGAGTCGATTTTATTTAGTTGCTATAGTCTGCATAAAATAAAGGCGCATGTAGGTACTAATCGGAGACAAGATAAGAGCTAAAATCTATTCAAAACAATCAATTCAAATCTATGACGTATTAAATAACAAATCGGTTTCGCCTATGTAAGTGCGATAAAAAATAAATCTATATTCTTCGCAGTCGGTAGGATTCGAACCTACGCTCCCAGAGGGAATCTGATTTCTAGTCAGACGCCTTAACCGCTCGGCCACGACTGCTTGTGTGACTAGCTCTGGACGGGTCTTCTTTGTCCATCGAAATAATTAAAATATCCAAAAATAGACCAAATTTGAGATAAGATTTGTCGTTTACTCATTTAAATTGCTGCTATCTGTATCTTGTCTAAGAATTCATGGTCATTAGTTGCCTAACAAAGATTGGGATCAAAAATGTCGACAGATTGTGGCAAGTATCTGAACTGACACGCAATTCAAAGCATAAAATGATAGCTCCACCCAAGGGCAGTTGAGATACTTGATACAATTTTGATGAGCGCCAAAACACATACCAACAAATATACGAACATATAGATACTTATGTCATATGTATGTATGTAGGTATAAAAGAACTAACATCAAACAAAACCATCACCACCTTCTCCAACACCACCACCGCCATCGCATCACGGTGAACATCAATCGCGCTAATTCGAGAGGCAGACATCAAAGATGGCTCGTGTGTCGGTTTCGAGGCGGCTTTTAGCCAAAATTACAAAGGCGACCCATCCTCTCTTATGCACAAATGGTAGAAGGGTAGAATTGGCAGCAGAAGCAGCACAGCACATAATGGCCGACTGACTTACAGAGATTTATACGAGTGTGTGTACCTCACTCCCCCCATAACCAAAGGTAACCAATGTAATTGAATCCTTGGCGTCATGGTGCAGCGCATTTTATAGCCTGTATCCCGACATCATTACACTGCCATTACCACGTGCTACCTGAGAAGGCATCAGAAAGAACGAAGAAAAAGGGTGACATGACAACAGTGGCAGTGACAAAACAGAAACATGGTAATCCGAGATTCCAGATTCATCGCAAAAGGAATACCTAACGTCACCCAAAGCGGAATGACAAACAAACAAAAAACACGATTTTCCACTTAATAAACCGGAAAGAGTTCTTTTCGCATTTTTTTGTTTTTCGTAACAACCGGAAATAGAACCACAACCACTGTCAATGTCACTGTCAGTGTCAATGACAATTGATCTCGGACACGTGGCTCGCTCGCGTTCTGTCAAAAGTTAGAATTTGGAACGCAAAAAAAGTGAAACCTATACACCTGTGGTTATGGTGGAACGGTGAATTGTTTGAGGCGTGTAACGCATCCTGCGTGAGTGCTTCCAACTCTCATGCATATTCACAAAGGCAGTGAAGTAACATGGCGCTGCTTTTAGACGTCAATCGACAATTATTTTTGTTTTCAAAACCCACGCAATGTGAATTGCAAAAATATGGCGGAAATCTATTACTTTATCTTTACTCCAAAACATGCGATATGTTCGCACCTTTGTTGCAACTCGTAGCTTGTAGGATTGGGGATGCATTGCTGGGGCGATTTAATTTTACGTTTGCATGCATACAACTCCGCCTATCGCCGCAGTTGCACTCTGGCGGTGGCTGTGAATTTGTTTGCTGAGAATTATGAGACGGAAAAAAATGCAATCAGTGCTGCCATTGGCAAAGGTGCTAAGGTTGGATGCGCGTTCACTCTGTGTGCGGCATGAGAAGAAATTACAACTTGATGCTCGGTGGAGCAAATAATAAACGTCGGCTGATGTAAGATGCGGGCTAGGTAGATAACCGTCATTTTGGACAGCCATATTCTGTTTTAAAAAGAATGTAAAAATGATTTATTCAGAATGGTAATTGAATAAAAGTATGATTTAGTTAAAAAGTGGGAGTATTGCGTGCAACACGCAGTCGTAGCGGGAGGGCATCGCATATTTGAAAGAATTTCCGTTTGTTGCAGTCTTTCAATGTCGATAAGGCGCCAATCTTCATTGTCATTTTCATTCTTTGGGATGATATTTGAAGAGCATCCACTTGATGAATACATATTATTGCAGTAAATTCATAGTACTGAATAAATGACAGGTTTCGACTTAAGGTTTATTTGACGGGAGTGATTCCAAAAATGACGGTTCACAGAAAATTCTTTAGCCATAGGTATGGTTGCCATTTTTAGAAGTGAAGCTTTCAAGGCGACGGTGAACTCGTTTTAAAGCGTCACGAAATCTGATATTGTTTAAACCGGTACGAATGGATTAAGAATAACGGCTACCACCGTTTAATCAGAAAAAGTTTTAGGTTACTTCTTTACTTCGATTCATCCAGCTAAACTCAGAAATGCAAAGGGGACCAATAAATGGGCTACATAAGGCGTTTTTCTTTATTAGTTCAGAGCTGAGCTCTGAACAGAGTCTGAGCGAATCGAGCGCACTCTGAACTAATTGTGTATTGTGTTCAGAGCGTGTCTGAGCACTGAGCGCTCTGATTTAATTTTGAAACAAACTTGAGCACTTAGCTGTCATATGATTTTTCAATCGTTTATAACCTTAAATTGTTTTTCATTTATTCATAACCTTAAATTGAGTTTATGCATAATCAAACTAGTTATTAATATTAATAAATGCAATTATTAAATTGTATTAAGCAACTTCTACGCCATAACAAAAACTCTCGTTCGCCATTTTAATTGTTTTCGATTTTTTCCTATCTGTCAAATGTTGTTTTGGCTGCGCTCAGCATTTTACTCAGGATGCTCAGTCAATGGTGCAAGTGGGCACCGTAGCGCAAGTGGTTAGTGCGTCGGACTACTGTGCCAGCGGTCTTGGGTTCGAATCCCGCCGCAAACACCTAAAAGTTTTTCACAGTGCCCACCTCTTTCGGATGTCTGACAAGCATCAAAGAGTATCATTTGTCACGATTGAGCTTCTCAACTCGCCGTTCGGAGTCGGCAAAAAACTGTAGGTCCCTTCCATTCGTGCAAAAATATAACACGCACACACAAATGGTTGCGAGAGGCAGGCCCAGGTTCACCTCGAGCTGTAGCGCCAACTAAGTTAAGTAAGTTAAGCTCAGTCAATTTATTCTGAGCGCATCGAGCGCGCTCAGCCCACGCTCTCAACGAATAAAGAAACACACGTTCCACTACGTTCCACACTCTGAACACCCTGAGCTAAAAAAGAAACACGAATATTTTTTTTGACAACTCAAGTTCTGCTCTGAACTAAAAAAGAAAAACGCCTATAGGCTCTTAAATTGGCCCGAAATATTGATGCGAAAACAGATTTGTTTCCCTTTTTTATTGGGCTGATTTGTATAGTTAAAACAACGATGCTTCATAATTCGGATCTGGGCTCGGGTTCTGACTTTTGAATGACTCTTTGTGTGCCTTTTCCTTTTTCCCTGAAAATGTTCCTACTTACCGATGATTCGAAGCTAGCTCCGTTGTTCTTTCACGTTGTTATACTGAATAGTAATTGACTCAAAAGTTGTCCCAGTTCTTTGGTGAATCCAGTGCTATTAAGGTTCAGCAATTAAAAGTGAGATATCATGCTCTTTAGCGGTTTTTCATCGAAGAGGCGAGCTGTAAACTTGAGTTAGGTTAGGTTAGGAAGGGTGTGTGTTTTTACGAGCAATCGTTTCCACTCGGAAACCCGAATCTCCAATGTGAGTCCCTCATAGTTTGAGAGTCAATCCTCGTCTTACCATCTCGTAAACCAGTTTGTGCTCTTGGTGAATCTTAGAAGATCCGATATCTTTGAATTTCCTAGCTCTGCAAAGCAGATGTTGGATCGATTCACTTTCATCCTCATCCTTGCAGCTTCTAGAGATTATTCCGCTGATTAAGCATATGGAGAATTTACCCAGATGTAACATCGTCTGTGTGCTATTAAGATCAAGTTTCGGTCATAAAGAACGAGATGTTTTTTTTTTTAACTGGATCCTGCCCCAAGGCTGATATTGCGACCTGAACGATCTATTGTATCATAGGATTCTAATTAGTCCAAGAGGCCTTTCTAATAAAGGCGAATAAGTCCTTGGTTGACGCATTTTTTAATTCATAAGGTCTAAGCAGTTCTTTGCCTAACTTGTTCAGGTGGAAATTTGTAAGATACCTAATATCCTTCTTATTGTGGTTTAGAAGTTCCCATTTCTCCAAAGAGGGGATCGGAGATTGTGTTCCCATTTGTTAACTAAGGCTGAGGCGGTTTATGCCCCAAAAGGGTTCTGAACCTGAGAATTTGGCAGTAGAGCCTGAACGGGCCAGCTCATCCGCAATCTCATTGCCTTCAATGCCTCCGTGACCAGGCACCCATCGAAGTTTGACCTTATTGTGGGTAGCTAGGGATTGGAGAGCATTGCAGCAGTACTTTACTAGTCTTTAGTCCACAGAATAGGAGCTCAAAGCTTTGAGTGCGGCTTGGCTATCTGAAAAGACATTTATGTTAGCTCCCTTGATGCCTCTCTGTAGGTTAATCAATGCGCAAATCTCAATGGCGTGGATCTCAGCTTGAAACATGCTGGGGAATGATCCAAGAGGGACGGAGATCCTAGTGTTGGGCCCGAAGGCCACAGCGCCAATACTAGAGGCCATTTTTGATCCGTCAATGTACCATACTAGACTTTTTGGGTCTAGGGTGGGTCCTCCGTTTGATCACGTGAAAGAACAAGATGTTACGCAGTCGCTTCTTGCCAGCTACAACGCCTTGGTTTCGTGCTGAGCTCTAATCAACGAATTGCTTGGTATTACGTCTTTATTCTTTGCTCTAAATACTATTGGGTAATTAAGTTAAGGCGGAGATATTTAGCTTGGTTGCTTTGCAAATATAATTCAAATACATTGGGCCTATCTTTCCGTCTAACTAAGTGGGGTTCTGAACAAAGCTCCATTACTTGCAGAACATCTAAGCTCTGTTCCCAAGTTCACATTCAATTTGCCAACTTACATATAAACAAAACAATTAGTAGATAATTGGAAAATATAAAAAAGAAGAGGTTCAAGAATGGAATCTTGTGGTACTCTTTGGGTTATATATATGTTTTAGTACAGAAACCCTACTCTGTCGGGGCTTCTTAAGGAAGCTGTTTGCGATGAACTTATCAAACACGTTCGAGTAGAAAAAGTAGAAAAAAAAGTCCAATGACCATTGCAGTGTCATAGTGCAGTTGCAGTTTACTTTAAGTGGCGCTACAGCTCGGGGTGAACCTGAGCCTACTTCTCGCAACCGGAGAGTTGAGAAGCTCAATCGTGACAAATGATACTCTTTGATTGCTTGTCAGACAATCGAAAGAGATGGCAACCGTGAAAACCTTTTTAAGGTGTTGGACCCGGGCTGGGATTGAACCCGAGCAGCATGCGTAGTAGTCCAACGCACTAACCACCACGGCCACGGCGACCAGTTGTTGCAGTTTACGTCTCTGAAATTTTTTATTGTGCTATTCATTCTCTAGAGCCTGGACTTTTTGAAAGAGATTTATGTATTCCCTCCAAAGCGTCTTCAAATCAGTTGATCTCATAAGCCACCTGTATAGCTTCAACATCTTGATCATTTCACGGCCCTATGATCAGCTTTTTCAGAGCTATTTCATAGGCCCACCTTATCCATTTTGGTCTATAAGAAGCCAGTTATCAGTTATCAGATAATTAGAATGGCTATTTGAACATTTTCAAAATGAATGGCAGGACACATCTACACATCTGGAGCTCCACGATGGCGTTATTACCTGCGTAGAATTCCTAAAAAAGCGGAATATTCTTAAAGTCTCTAAGACGCCATGCTTTTATCTCGAAATCCTGCAGTTTACAACTTCGCGAGCAAAGTTGTTATTCAAGCCCACGCCGCACATTTACTAATGGAGAGTGCCTTGAAGCCTCACACCCACATTCTTTTATGCTCATTTGCCTCTTACAGCAGATATCTGTCAATGTGCCGATCTTTACTTTTCATCCTGCAACAAGTTTGTCCCTATTCAACTCACTCTTATCCCACCTCACATCTAGCACATCCTTTCCTGTAAAGAAGCGCGGTTTTCTCCATCAATCCTGAAAGCAAGCAACCACCGTAAGCGACCCTCATAAATAGCATTAACGTAGGAACTATTCACTAATCTCAATGCCTTCGTCCACCTAACAACAATCCTTTGCCTTTGAATGTGTCCATTGATATAATTCACCTCAGTGCCATTCACTGCGGAGAAAAAAGGATTCTCATTTAATTTTATATTTTTCCTTCCTTCCACAGACTCAACGATACACAATAATTACAAGTGCACCAGCAGCAGCACAGAGATCCTTTAATCAGCAAGAAAAAATTAAATAAAGGAAACCTTTCCCATTGGTCCTTCCCTCATTGTGTGAAGCGAATCGAGTTGAGGACACTTTCTTCTCTGGCCACTCTGTCACCTCTGCTGAAGAAGTACCACTTCGGCTACAGCGCATTGACCCAAAGTTCGTTTTTCTGTGCCTTTGCTTCCTTCCTTTTTGTAAACTCACTGGCCATTATCCTTGTGAATCCTTTTATGTGACGAAAAGATTGTTGCAATGAGATATACGACGACGAGTTTTTCTTAAGTAAAAAGAAATCTTCAACGACATTTCCATTTGAATTTGTTTTTCTTTTTTTTTTTACAAACACGAATTAAGGTGGTTTGCTTTTTTTTTGTCTTTCTTTGAAGGAGCAATGAACTTCCACTTAAGGATGACGAAAGAAAGTTGCAATGCAACCTCTCTAAACTGTTGAGGGGGTTTTTTTTTATTTAAAAAAGATTAAGAAATTTTCTGAGTGCTGTGTAAAGTCAAATTTGGAACAAGCCTCACGGTTTTAAATCCTTGAAGCTTTACTTAAAAAATGGAGATCAAAGGATTCAGTAAAAAGTCCTGTTCACCAAACGTATAGAATCGAATTACGGGTCAACGTTGTGGGGTGGCAGAGTATGCGCTTCGTGTTCTGAAGGTTGTTATTCTCTCTAATTTAAGCTTTGATCACTAGTCGATTACTCTCAAAATCCAGCAAAACACTAGAACAGGGGCATAATGTAGAAGATCAGAGAAATATGGAGGGCTCTTTATCGAAATTTGAAGCTAAAACCGACGAACTTGCGAATCTTAAAGTAGAGCCCTCTGTTGGCGAGATGATTAATTCATTGCTGACAAGCAGAACTGTCAACACAATGCTGGTAGGGCCCTCAACTAGATAATTTGTCAACAGGGTTGGACAAAGTCTTAACCTCTTTTTTTTTTGAATATTGTAACATTAACTTTTATTAATCCAAGAACGAGTGCGCTGCAAAGAAACGCGTAAACAGACGATGTCGCTTTTGCAGTATCAGGTAAGCATATTTCTACCTTTACTTACTCACTTATTTAAAGTCCGGGTGGACCAGGGCCTCAACCAACAACCTCTTCCAGTTAGCGCGGTTCTTAGCTAACCGCCTCCAGTTGCGCACTTCAAGTTGGTTGAGGTCTTATTCTACTTATGCGCGCCACCTTAGGCGAGGTCGTCCTCTGTTGCGCTGATCTTCCGGGTTTAAATCGAATATTCTCCGAGCCGGAGCGCTGATGTCCATATCCTCTACATGTCCTAGCCATCTTAAACGGTCATTGTGCAGTTTTTTGGCCAGGCCGATGTCGCTATACAGCTCGTACAATTCGTGGTTGAATCTTCTCCTCCAAAACCCGTCAACGCAAACGGGACCGAATATCCTACGAATGATTTTTCTCTCGAAGCGACCAAGTAGATCTTCATCCGCTTTCGACAAAGTCCATGCTTCAGCTCCATATAGCAAGACTGGGATGATAAGGGTCTTATATAGAGTCTCCTTAGTCGATCGGGACATGTCTTTACTACTCAATTGCCTTCTTAGCCCAAAGAAACAGCGATTGGCGGAGTAATTCTTCGTTTGACTTCCGATGAGATGTAATTTTTTGATGTTTTAGCAGAGCCGATCTAGAAAAAGTCCTTAACTACCTCAAAGTTGACACAAGTCCAAGACAAAGACTCTATTTTCAACTTCGATTTCCATTTTTTTCTCTATCTGTCTGTCTGCCTATCTATCTATCTATCTATCTATCTATCTATCTACCTATTTATCTATCTATCTATCTATCTATCTATCTATCTATCTACATATCTATCTATCTATCTGTCATGTCCTGTTTTTCTGTCTATCTGTCTGTCTGTTTGTCTGTCTGTCTGTTTGTCTGTCTATCTGTCTGTCTGTCTATCTATCTGTCTATCTATCTATCTATCTGTCTATCTGTCTGTCTGTCTGTCTGTCTGTCTGTCTGTCTGTCTGTCTGTCTGTCTGTCTGTCTGTCTGTCTGTCTGTCTGTCTGTCTGTCTGTCTGTCTGTTTGTCTGTCTGTCTGTCTGTCTGTCTGTCTGTCTGTCTATCTATCTATCTATCTATCTATCTGTCTGTCTGTCTGTCTATATTAATTGACCAAAATTATTCACATTTCACCTGAAATTAAATTTTGTATGACAGGTACCGAAACCATCGGTTGCACTGATGCTATGTTGGTTTCAATGAAAGTCGTACTCTAAAAATTTTACCAAAATCGGTTGGGTAGTTTCCGAGTCTATAAAAGGCAAACATATATACCTACATACATTCATTTTTGTGGTATATAAATGTAGATCTAATTACTTGACTCCAGCGTCGCGTAGCGGGTCTATATTTTACAATTTTCTCTTTTGGCACTGAACCAACATATATTTTGAATATGAGCATTTTTGTTCCATAAATGTAGAAGTTGTTAATAACTTGACTCCAGCGCCACCTAGCGGGATGAAATTTACTTAACAAAGAACTCTCATGCTTAGCAAGTATACACAGAAAATTTCATAAAAATCGGTCGAGCCGTTTCGGAGGAGTTCGATTACAAACACCGTGAGATGAGATTTTTATATATTAGAAGATGGATCGTGGTTAGTTCGGATGCTTAAAACTTAAAACCGACTGGACCAAATTGGATAAGTAAAGGGTGATTTTTTAAGAACTTTTTTTAAAAAAAAAACACAAAAAATTCCAAAAAATTAATGAAATATTTATTTGAATCGATAGTTTGAACCTTGCAATTTAATGTTTAAAGATAATTTCATGCAAATGTTGACCGCGGCTGCGTCTCAGGTAGCCCATCCGCTGAGTCCAATTTTGGCATACTCTTTCACACATATCGGCCGGTATCTCACGAATGAATGCATGGATGTTGGCTTCCAGTGCGTCAATCGAAGCGGGCTTGTCCCTATAGACATTAGCCTTGACATACCCCCACAAAAAATAATCTAATGGTGTCAAATCGCACGATCTAGGCGGCCAATTGACCGGCCCGAAACGTGAAATTAACTGTTCACCAAACTCGCCTCGCAATTGCGCCATTGTTTCGCGTGCTGTGTGGCATGTGGCACCGTCTTGTTGAAACCACATATCATGCAAGTCAAGAACTTCCATTTCGGGCAAAAAAAAGTTTGTTATCATCGCTCGGTAGCGTTCACCATTGACAGTAACGCTGCGATTCGCATCATCTTTGATGAAATATGGCCCAATAATGCCGCCGGCCCATAAACCGCACCAAACAGTGGCTTTTTCGGGATGCATTGGTAGCTGTTGCAATGCTTCTGGCTGATCTTCACTCCAAATGCGGCAATTTTGCTTATTTACGTACCCATTCAACCAAAAATAGACTGCTCAGAAGGTCGAGAATGCCGATCATAAAATGGAAGCAGCGCGCGATGAACATTTCGAACCGAGCACGAATTTTGATAGTAAAATTCAATAATTTGCAAGCGTTGTTCATTTCTAAGACGATCCATGGTTAAATTGCAAACCAAACTGAAGCTGTTTGACAGTGACACAAGGTACTAAACACACGTCAGCTGTCAAAACCAGTGTTGCCAAAACCAAACCAGCTAAAAAATCACCCTTTACTTCCTTCTGCGGGCTTGTTCATTATTGCTACGCGAAGTTTCAGAAAAAAAAAAAATTCGGAAAACTTAGAGGAAAAGCCGGAAAATCGGAAAAATCGAAATTTGCATTTTGTATGGAACCTCTGAGGCGATTTTCATGATTCTTTTTGTGTTTTGTTCGTATTGTTGTATTTCAGGTTTAGGCTGAAAGAAAATACGGAAAAAAATAAAGGAAAAACAAAATTTGCGTTTTGTATGGGATGCTAAGTGCATTGAATTGTATTGAGAATGAGAATTGTATTTCGACATCTATTGTAAGGTAAATGGGTGCTCTGTGACTAATCTGCCACCACTCATCCAGACAAACGTTTGGGTCCATTGTACCCTATCCTAGAACATGTAAAGAGACCTATGACTTAGAAGGATATGAAGATTCTTCAGCTAAACTTTGCTTCAGTCCTCCAGCTCATCGAATAAGTAACTGCCAAGAATTCTCATTCTTCTGTCAGCGAGACCAGGGCCCTTATCACGTAAGACAGTCGTCATCGTTTTCGACATCGTTATCGATTGCGATGCTTCACGTTGGCATAAAAATCCTCTCTCGTGAGATCGTGATCGACCAGTCGATGTTTACTTCACTTAACAAGAAAATCTGTCAAGTACAATCGTCTCGCGAGCGTGATAGCACGATAGCTATTAAGCTGTCGTGTGTCGTGTGGTCGACAATCGTCGGTGAAATTACGTGATGAGAGCAGGGCTGCCGAAGTGAGTACTAAGGGAGTATTCGTACTACTCTCTCAAACACTGTACTCCCGTGCTCCCCTCGTCCTGATTGTACTCCCTTATAAAATGTTTTCATTTTTTAAAACAAGTAGTACTTTGAGTACCTTTTCTTTATTGAATCGTATATTGATAGTACTTAGTTAAAATACTAACACGATAACGAAATACAGTGGCTGATATAAGTATAAAGACAGACATTATCAAAATATTCAATTTGATATACAGACTGAACTGCTAACTAAAGAAGTAATAACATATTGTGTTTATCTTACAATATTTCAGATTACACTGGTCAACAACGAAATTGGTGCTTCAATAAAAACATGATCAGTATAAAGAGTTTAACATGCTGAATATAAATTTGGCAACAAAATTGCTCTAGGACGTCAGAATTTTTAAATATACCCATCTCAAAGTGCTAAAAACACGGTTTTTGGCAATATTTGAAGTAATTTTTTGAGAACAGCAAATTTTTATAGCCATTTTTAGCTAAAGCATTTTTTAGTACTACTCTTTCCATTTCAATCCCATTTTAGTTTGTTTCGCTACGAGGTTTCCGTTGTGTGTGATTTCCTCAATTTGGGTGAAAATTAGGGCTCTGCTAGATGACCCGATCCGGTCGACCAAGCTATTTCACGCAAAGTCAGGCGAAACATGCCAAATGCCGGTCATGTAAGGCGCGTGTTGGAACTTCTAGTAACTGTTAGAAAAGTGCAGCAAGTGTTGAAGTACACTGTCCCGATGGTTTCAGTTTTTATTGGCGTCATTTGCGAGACGAAAAAGCAGTAAAAATGACCCGGCACTCCGTAAGTGGAAGTGCCATGTTTTGGGATCCCTTTGGGTATCATGGAAAAATCACTTTGATATGGCTACCAGGCAAAATGAATAGTGGGAAATACAGAGACGAATTTGGAAAAATTCCGGCGGGTGAAAACTTTATTTTACCAACAAGACAATTCACACGGCAAAAATAGTCCGCGAATAGTTGGAAGTCAGCGGGACAAGGTGTTTGCCGTGGCCATCATGTAGTCCCGATCTGAAACCAATCGAAAACATGTGGGGGATCATTGCTAGAAAGATTTATATGGGAGGCAGTACAGGAATGTGAAAGAGCTACAAACACAAATATCCCAGGCATGAATCGAGATCAATGGAGAAGTTCTGTTAAACTTGATAAATTCTATGCATAATAGAATTTTCGAAGTTATGTAGAGCCGATGAGATTGTTCGAAGTACTGAGTTACAGTTTGATAGGTAAAACCCAAGACTTAGTCATGTTAATACTTTAATTTCTTACTGTTATAGTTGTATACAATAATTTTTTTTTATGTTTTTGGAGTTCATTAACCTAAGAAACTATCCACGATGATCAAGAATTTTGTTTTTCAGTTGCTTTGCTATTTATTGAAAAAAGTGAACTTTTTTGAAAAAAATCTTGAGGCTGCAGTCCAAATAAAATAATTGAGTTTTAAAGTCTTAACAGGCTAATAGTTGTTTTTGATGTTGGATATGTATCGTTTCTTTTTTGTACTCCCCTTAGACACAAAATACTCCCCTGTAAACGTCTAAAATACTCCCATTCGAATTTTCTAAACGGCAGCCCTGGATGAGAGCCCGACATTCACACAGTAGGTTACGGATAAATACAATTTCTTATTCATCCATGCAACTTCTGCAGTAGTCATTGTGAAAGACGTTCAGCATGAATACCATTCGCACAGGGCGGTGTGCCAGATATGGAACGCGCATCTTTGCGAATAAGCTTAATTAAGGAGATTGTTGTTTTTTCTTTATCGTAGACCGGCGGTAGAGTTCTAGCCATTATACATGTATACATATTGGTCCAGCGTATGGTGGCTTTTTTAATTCCTTCATCATCAATGCATTTTGTGTCATGTGATCAAATCTCAAGTAATATTTTAAAAAGAATATCATTCCTTTTTTCTGATGTTCTATGTCATATTTTCAATTTAAGTATACAAAAGGGTATTTTTCCGGAATTACTTAAAACAGCTGTTGTAATCCCTCTACATAAAAAAGGTGACACCATGTCTTTAAACAATTACCGCCCTATTTCGCTTTTATCTGTTTTTTCCAAAGTCTTCGAAAAGGGGGTCAAATCTAGAATGTTGTCTTTCTTAGATAAAATAAATTTCTTTAGCAGTTCGCAGTTTGGCTTTCGAAGTGGTAAATCTACTGAAGATGCCTTGTTAAAGTTGTGCGGAGAAATTTATAATAGTCTTAATATTTCTGATATCCCTGCTACCTTATTCATTGATATCACTAAAGCATTTGACATGGTGGACCATAACATATTACTTAAAAAACTTTATACCGCGGGTTTCAGAGGTTTTATCCATGACTGGTTCACTTCTTATCTTGGAAACCGTAGTCAGAGAGTTAAGATCCAAAATAGTTTAAGTGGGAAAAATCTCATTAACATAGGTGTTCCACAAGGCTCTGTCTTGGGTCCTATTTTATTTTTAATCTTTATAAATTCGCTTTTTCTTCAACCTCTTAAAGGTAAGCTCACAGCTTTTGCTGATGATACTACTTTGTCTTATTATGGTAAATGTTATTTTAACCTGTATTTGGATGTTAACTATGATCTAGATATACTGCGGAGATGGTTCAAACTTCATAAATTGGTCATAAGTGACAAAACGAAGTTCATGATTTTCAATATCATGGGTAAAATCTTTCATGATATGCCTTTACAATACCATTCGCCCAATTGCAATAGATTCCGTTTATTTAATCCTTGTACACACAATCATTATTCACCCACTTTCGATTCATATGCTTGTTGCACCGCTGACTGCTTTGAAATTGAACGCGTTGGAGCGTTGGATGGAGCATACTATGTCCTTAAAAAAATATCTAAATAATGTTGTTAGACAGATTTATAACCTCAGCCAATACTGTGATTTGTCAATTTTAAAGTTAGTCTATAATGGTCTTTTTAAATCTAAACTTCAGTATGGTATAGCTTGTTGGGGTGGTACGCATTATAATAAAATAGAGCCTTTGCTAATAAAACAAAAACACGCTGTTCGTATTATGTACAAAGTTAACCGTCGAACTTCTAGTTTTGGATTGTTCAAAAGTCTTGGATTTCTTCCATTAAAGCATTTGTACTTCTATAAAGTTTTAAAAATATTTTTTGAAAATTCTGGGTATAACTCTCCAAGAGTTTATGAAAACCGTAATCTACGTGTCAACACTTGTAATCTCGTCAATGTACCCATAATCAATAAATCGCATTTTTCCACCTTTTATACTGTTACTGCGCCGCGTTTGTTTAATAAAATTCCTTCAAGTCTGAGATGTGAGCGAGTTAAATCCGTATTCCTTAAAAATTTAAAATATTGGCTTTTCTCGTTGAACTACACTGTAATTGGTAATTTACTGATTCCTTTGGTATGATTTTTTTTTTATACTTTTTTTATATTTTTTATATTTTTATTTAAATTGAATTTATTCTTATTTTTATCGCATCCCCATCGATAAATTATTCTTAATCTTTTATGTATGAATTGTATATTCGCCTCTTGTCAGAGTCTGATAACAGAATGTACACTGCCGCTCATCTGAATAGGTTCACAATATATGATCTTTCTTCTCCTCGCCTCTCTTAATGTATATTAAAAGTACACAACTTTGGTTAGTACATATAGCAAGATTATTTATTTGTACTTAATTTGACAGAGAAAAACCAAACGAAAAAAATAACCGTTATTGTATTATGCTGCTTTGATCTTATTCTTCGAAAAAAATATGCGAATATTTTGGCTCATCAGAATAGGTTCAGTAGCTATAAGTTCAGATAACGTTGAGATAAGCTAACAAATCGTAACGGTTTTTTGGTATTCGATAGTTATAATTATTTTCCACTATGTGTTTTGAAAATGGGTCGCGATAACCCTTTAACGTAGGACGAAAAGGACCAAATCAAAGCGTTTAGTGAATCGGGCCTAAAACACCGTAATTTCGCAAAATAAAGAGGATGAATTCAAAATTTTCTTAGCAATTATTTGTAAAACGTGTTGAGCAACGGGAAAAATATGAAGGGAGGCGCAAATAACACAACTACAGAAACAGATAGGAGAGCCATCATCAAAGATGCGTGCTATTCTCACGCCGCTAATTCGAAAATAAAGGAAACAACCGGTGTTAGCTCTAACTTGGCTATGATAAAACATGTTATACCAACTGCTAAATATCTTAAGAGGCTGAAGCTAAAAAAAAAACCAGCAACTTATTGCCACTCGTTAAAAAATACGCCTTAAGTTCTGTCGTGAATATGACTTGGAAAACTGAATGGCAACGTGTCGTTTTTTCTGACCAAAATTAGTTCAATTTGGTGGAGCCAAATGGATATAACTATTACTTCCATGACTTGTGAAGAGAAGAACATCATTTGAGTCATCTCCTTAGCTGTGAAGGTAGTGTGGTGGTGTGGGGAGCATGTCCTACTATGGAACTTGCACGCTTCAGTTGCTCACATCAGGAATAAGCGCGTATTTTTTAACGAGTGGCAATAAGTTGCTGGTTTTTTTTTTAGCTTCAGCCTCTTTAGATATTTAGCAGTTGGTATGACATGTTTTATCATAGCCAAGTTAGAGCTAACACCGGTTGTTTCCTTTATTTTCGAATTAGCGACGTGAGAATTGGACGCATTTCTGATGATGGCTCTCCTATCTGTTTCTGTAGTTGTGTTATTTGTGCCTCCCTTCATATTTTTCCCGTTGCTTAAAACGTTTTACAAATAATTGCTAACAAAATTTTGAATTCGTCCTATTTATTTTGCGAAATTACGGTATTTTAGGCCCGATTCACTAAACGCTTTGATTTGGTCCTTTTCGTCCTACGTTAAAGGGTTATCGCGACCCATTTTCAAAACAAATGGTGGAAAATAATTATAGCTATCGAATACCAAAAAACCGTTACGATTTGTTAGCTTATCTCAACGTTATCTGAAGTTGTTGCTACTGAACCTATTCTGATGAGCCAAAAATTTCGCATATTTTTTTCGAAGTATAAGAACAAAGCAGCATAACACAATAACGGTTATTTTTTTCGTTGGTTTTTCTCTGTCAAATTAAGTATAAATAAATAATCTTGCTATATGTACTAACCAAAGTTGTGTACTTTTAATATACATTAAGAGAGGCGGGAGAAGTAAGATCATAAATTGTGAACCTATTCAGATGAGCGGCAGTGTACTTAACTATTTCATCCTATAGCTTAAATGCCATATTGTCTCTGAAATATATCTTTGATTTTTTATTAAATATTTTTTATAGCTTTAAGTTATTAGTGAAATAAAGAAATAAATAAATAAAATAAAAATAAAATTGCTTGCATTGTATGTAGAAATGCCCCTTGCTGACCCTTTCCTTCCGAGTTCTTTCACCGCCCGGGATCCTGGTACCCCATAGAGGGTCGCCGTGTTGTGTTTGGATGTCTCAATAAGCTCTGTCTGTCAAGTCGTCCAACTTGGATACAACTTAGAAAAAGTACGTTCTATCGCATTCTTCACAATTGACGACAAAAGACTAATTTGACTAGAGAAAGAGGCGTGTATGTTGCCCATCAGTTCTAAGAACTAATACTGCCTTGTGCCTCCTCCTCAAACCATAGTATATCCGCCTCATTCAACTAAATGCCTAAACGTGACCTATCAATCACATTCCACAAAAATTCCATTGATTTAGGTTACAAGGATCTGCACCGAGGCGACTTTGAAATTCCCCCAACACTCCGGGAGCATAATTTATTTGCACTTATTCCTCGGAACCCATTCCATTAAAAACAACACTTTGACACTTTTTATGTCGTCAACTTACGCGCACGAACGTACTCAAAACGTTGTACAAATGTCCACAAAAAAAAAAATATTGTATCTGATGGATACGAGTACCTTCAAGAACGTCAGGCATTTCGCGCCTAGAATTCAATTACAAACAAGCGAGATTCCATTGTTGCATATTTTATCCTCTTCTCTCATTTCTGTGAAGTGAATTTCCAAGTAATAATTAGTTGCACCTTCAACTAGGTAGGGAATCGTACTTTGGCCACAGATTGACGCCTGGAGATGGAGAACCGCGCCGCGCCTCACCATGCCACTGCCAATTCAAATGGAGAAGAAAATGAAAATCCATTGAAGGAGCTACAAGCTGCCCGGTGCCGATCAAAAGAACTCAACATCATCGATAGGGGCTTCACATTGTGGCCTATGTAACATCTGCAATCCACTAGGGCCTACATAGTTAACACTTAATCAACGAGCGTGCAATTCCTAGTGCAGCCGCTGAGGAATTTGTACGCGCGGTGCGCATCTTTTTTTTTTTTTGATTTCATTTTTGCCGCTTGACGTTCGCCGTGTGTCGATGGCGATGCCAGGATGATGGACAAGAATCACAATCATGATGATGTTGCTGTTGCTGATGACGATGACGATGGTTTCTGCATGTGAAACTAATAAAGTTGTTGTGCTCTTTGAATTACAATCATAATGCGGCATTTCCGATCAAAAGATTGTCCGAGTGGAATAGGATTGACTTTTACACCGAATGGCAAATAAGCTTTGCATCGTGCGTCTCTTGGTGGAGAGTTGCAATGGATGCCGTGCCCAGTGCCCAGTGCCCAGGGAATAATTAGATTTCTATGTATGGATACGATAATTGTCTTGCGTTGATTTAACAACTTTGGGTTTGGGTTTGCTTTGCAGCCTTGTTGGCGTAGTCACTCGAAAAGACCGTCAATAAGCCCGATAAATCGCGACTTTCTTTGAAGTTACGCGCAAGTGAAGAGCTCCTGCTGGAGGTGTATATTCATCAGAATGAGGCACTGAAGGCAGACTTAGGTAAATCTCTGTAATGGACACAGATGCACCCAACTTTCATTCAAGTTTACCGCGACGACCGCGTGAAGGTACACAACCCTTTAAGATCCATGTCTAATTCTGACGAAAGTAGCTTACGGGGCAAATGTATGTAGGGACACAGCTGGTGTCAAAATAGAATCAGCTAACAACAATTCTTGCACCCCAAACGATCTTATTTTGTCCAAGTGAAGACCTTTATCTCCAAAAACCCACAATCAATGAGCTAGGTGCCTTCCCCATTTCCAGCTGCCACGCTTAACCATCTGATGGGCGTATGGGTCTGGCCAGACCCAATCAGTTTTGAAATAGGCTTAAGTTCTTTTCTTGGTATTTCTGTTGATGCGTAGGATTCATAGTGCGAATAACGAAAGTAAATAAGTAAAAATGGATGTTTGATACTTCCAATTGTTGGACACTTGTTGGTTTAGTAAAAAAGAAAACTTAAAGGAAAAGCCGGAAAATCGAAAAAATCGAAATTCGCATTTTGTATGGAATCGCTGCAGCTCTATTATCCGTGTTACAAGCAAAACTTCAGTTGAAGAAAAACAAGAAAAGGAGCATATGTGCGAATGCAAAAGAAGGGTTAACATGCTAAACAGATCAAATGTTACACGACTGTTTCCTTCGAACTTCAATTGGAAAGCAAACTTTTTTTAAACTTCCTAGTTGATTGGGCTTACCGGTTAATTGGACCCCGGTTAAACGGTACTACGCTGTACATAAAAAAAGGCTAATAAGATTTGGTCTATGAGCGCAACCAGATGATAGATAGATGTCATGTTAGCATTGGAAGATTAGGTACGCACAATACCCTCCCAGATAGTATTTATATCATCTGTTCTGATGGCATTTAAGACATTTAAGACTTTTGATCCTTTACAATTGTCTTCCAAGCCTCTTGATGCGTTAAAAGCGATTAAGGTTGTTTATTAATCGTATGCTAATGTCGTCAAGAGCAGAAATACTTTTAGGACTTAAAAATGATCGATCTTAAAAAACAGTTAGCCACAGAACTGCCAATGTTGAACATTTAACCACGAGTGTGATGATTGGTAGTTGAAGATCAACTTCAAAAGACGGAGTCAATTCTGTTCAGAACTCCATTGGTTAGGGCTCTTAGGGATATCAGGAAAAACTGGAAAAAATTTGCCATCATTGGACAGAATGGACATCAGCTATGGCTATGAGCTATCACAGTATCTGGCTCGAACAGTATTTATATTTTGACAAAAATATATATATGCTGGTCTCACTGAAGCTAAGAGGGCCTTTATTCTGTCTCACAGCAGTCAACTTGACTCCAGGGTGAAAGTCATTTGTTAAGTTATCCTTATCAGACCAATTATAGCATATGGTTATCCATTGTGGTTCAGTGTAGTGATTTTCTACATGGAAAAGATTTGATTGTTTAGAGAGGTAGCGTCTTAGGATCTGTGTCAGATTATATAGAGTCCCAGGACATAAAGCATTATCCCAACAGGGCCCTATACGATGGAACAAGATTGACAATTTCCTCTTTAAAGCGATCCGAAAGTATATTGCGAGAACAATGACCAGCAATAGCCTGATCTTGGGGCTTATTACACCAATGAAATGTATCATGAGAGTAGTTCAAAAAAGGAGTGGTATTCCGGTTATATACCCCCGCCACCGTGGTGCCCGAGATAATCGGCATTTCAGTACCGCAATTTCGGACCGGGATATAATAGATACGGAAAAGCAATACGCCGATTTTTAGTGGCTTATTGAGGAAGAGGGGGTCGATAACGCTGTCACCTAGTTACGTGCGTTACTTTTATAACATCCTAGGTCCTAAGTTAGGTTAGGTATATAGGCTAAGGTTAGCTAGGGTAGCGTGGCCTGCTATTAGGAGGCAACGTCTCCGAGAGATTACCGCTGCTAAGGCCTCGCTCGGGTCCCGGTGTCGCGAGGAGCATCATAATGGCCCGAAACGCAATCAGGATAGTGACCACTCGGGGCATGGGGCAACAATAAATATAGGTTAAGTAGCTTAGTGTATTTTAGGTAGGTTAAGTTTTAATAGTTTTAAGAATAATAAAACATGGATAAAATATCCAAGTTTCTCAATCTTTTCTTTCAAGTTCCCCTAATTCTCTGATGCGTCCTCTCCAATAGTGCTGTCTAATAGATTACGTCGCATACGTTACGTTGACGTATATACATAAGTACACTGCCGTCCATAGTAAATTATCCAGGCTACTTGAAGGATCTCTCAAAGTTTGTCTTTCTATGTTGGGAGACTGTTCTTCAGCCTCTCTCTCCCAAGTTCGCCCAAATCAGATCCATTGGATTGATGTCGTGTGATAAGGCAGGCCATTAGATTTCAGTGCTTCTTCTTGTTCTGCTTGATCCACGTATCCTCGCAAAAGCTTGGAAGAATGATTCAGATCTTGCATTAATGTGAATCCAGAGCGAACCCGATGGTAAGGTGTGTTTTTCTAATATTTGTATGTACCTCTGCTTATTCATGATTCCATCGATACGGATGAGGTTTCCAATACCAGCGGAAGAGAAACATCCAAATGTACATTAATGAACTACTTCCATGCTTGACTGTTAGACCCACAGGGCTAAGGATCATCTTTTTTTAGAAAACCGCCGAACATTAACCCTCCTTTTTGGCCAAACATTTAAAATTTCGACTCGTCCGCCCATAAGACTCTTGACCAGTCAGTTTTGATAAACATCCCCAATCCTGGTACTCTTTCCCCCAATGTTGCCGTTTGACTTTGTTTTGATGTTGTAACATAGGCTTTTGTACTGCTGCTCGACCGTGAAGGCCCGCGGTAGCTAAATCGCCTTTTTATCGTTGTAATTGGTATCGGCTTTGAGTGCGCCATATCCTTCTATAAGCAGGCTCGTATTCTATTCACATTTCAGTTAAATACGTCCGCGCAATTCCTGGGACGGAGCATTAGGTTAGATAAGGTAAGGAGCGTCGTGTGCAGAAGATGCAATTTCACAGAGAGGCCATAAAGCTCCATTGTGAATATCCTAGCTATGCCCGTTGAAACATGCATTTTAAGAAAACCATTTCGATCTTCTAACAAATCTCTTTAGATCCGTAAGCGGTATCTTAGCCACGTCATCCAGGCAGTCGAAGAACCGTGTACCCATACAAGAAAATGCACCATTCTGAAGAGCCGGGCAGTGGCGTAGAAGGTGTGCTATAGGTTCTATTTCTTCCTCATCCATGCAGCTTCTACAGAAGTTATTTGTAAGCACCATGTTTCCTATTGCACAGTGTCCAGTTATGACACAGGTTGCGGGCTACAGGTTGCGGGTTATGGCATACGATCGCTAGTGTTGCGCCATCGGTCTTCGCCTAAATTAAAGGTGATGCGGTTCGATTCGATTTTGAGCTGTGTTGGAAGCCGGTAGGACCTGTCTATCAGCTAGTGTTTTATCCGTAGCAGAGCCATTTCTGGCCAGTTCGTCTGCTGTTTTGATCCCTTCTATTCCCACATGTCCGGGTACCCAGCAGAGAATTTAACTTTTATCGCTGCCGTGAGGCAATCTTTTACGGATTTTGAGTTTACGAAAGTGGGTCCAGTGCTTTTTTAAGTGTGGCTGGCTGTTTTTTTCTTAATAGCATACATCTCTGATTGGAAGACGCTGCAATAGTCTGCTAGTCGGTAGGACTGGTTTATGTAAAGTTCTTTCAAGAAGACTCCTGCTCCGGTATCTCTCTCTGTTTTTGAGCCATCCGTGAAGTTAGATGTTCCAATAATGGCGGTGTCGGAGTTGTTAAAAGGTCTGTCTATCTGGAATGGAGACCTTGAAGTATCTGGTAAAGTCAAGCTGGAGTTTCTCGTAATATGTGCGAGCATGAGTCCTTTTTGATTAAAAATGTCCAGTATGAGCGTGTGCCCAGACGAACGGGGCCTCCAGCTACCAATCTAGGAGCTCCTTTGGCTTGTGGACATATCAATCGGTGCAAGATGCAGAAGCGTTTCTAGGCCAAGTTGCGGTGTAGACTTGAGCGCACCTGTTATGCCTAGACAAGCGAAGCCTTCATTTACTCCTATTGACCAGACACAATTAAAACGAAGAAAAGTTGGTGCTGAATAATATTCATCTTTTCGTTCATTGCAACAACACGCCACTTAACAAGTGCTGCCAAATCACCCACGGCAATAATGACGACATTACACAATCTGTACTCGAATTAAAAACACATACTTTAAGCGAATAACTTAACAAGTTAAAAATACAAAAAAAAAAAAATTAACATAAACAAACAATTTGCGTGAACAAATTCGCTCCTCAAAATTATTACCAAGCCATAAAATTTATTTTATTTTTGCACATAAAATTAATTATGTCGGTAGACATGCCGATGCCAGTACAAAAAGGATTAAGATAAAATTTACACCGCTAACATGGATATGTAAAGTAAAAGCAATTACATGCTTCATCGTTTGGGCCACCTTTACAGTCCATTAAATAAAAACGTTAATTATTGAATAAATAAAAAAAAAGGAAAATTTAAATTACACTTTACGACCTAAAGACGCCACTTATCTCTCCTTCGAGGCGCACTCTCTCCTCGAAAAAGTCAATTGCAGTGTAATTCCCTATAATTTGTGGACCCTTGTACGCCCCAGATGCACTTTGTTACATCTTCCTGCATTTTGAATCCTTGATTACGATTATAAAACGGAATGCTAAATTTACGACGTGTTTACGACCGCCTTCAATTACGTGCGATCCTTCAGGGATCTTTCGAAGTAGGTGCAAGTACTCGCAAGCAAATTACAGTGTGTACACATCCTTTGGCCGGATCGCGTGTATATGTGTAATTAAAATACAAGGATATGCCGTAAAGAAAGGAGATTCTCCGCGAACGCACTGCGGGGTGTCAACAAGATGAATTGGATGTCAAAGCGTGTGTCGCTGATCAGTCTGTCAAGTGTGAGATACAGGAATATCGCTAACCAACTTTCTAATACACTCTCGGGTAGATATCCCTCAATCTAAGGCGAATGGGGAGCCGTCGCCTCGCGGGATGATTTGAGAAATTCCTCCGAGACTGAGACACGTTTCAGCCTACATATCGATTGCATTAGTAAGCCCACATGAAGTTCCGCCACTGGAGTGGGCATGAAGATTAGAGATGGCAAATTAAATTTCAATTAAAATGTGCACGGTCGCAGGGAAGATGAAGTCATTTCTGAACAAAAACAAAACCAGTCATCGCTTTCCAACGACGACGCGATGCTGTTTTGGAGTTTCTCTGATCACCAAACGTGAGGATACTCACTCGGATGGAGCAGAACAAGTTTGAGTCATTACCCAAAAAAAAAAAAAACACAACTCCCCTTGTTGTGTGCTTTAAAAAGGTTTTGGCAATGGCAACGTGCGAACATGGTTGAGATGGTTTGTGGATTCATTTATTGTGGTGGATCGTGCTGAAAATTCCAATGAGATACGCCATACGACAGATCGTAGCTCAGGAGGCTGTTTGCTGATCGTGCCCATATAAAAGTTTGACTTTATGTGGTGGTTATGGTGTACCTACTGATATCATGATGAGGAGTGGATGGATGCATATTTGGTTTGTACATGGAGTGGTGCATGCTTAAGGTGGTCAAAGTGTCAGTTAAAAATTTCATTGCAACTGGCTAGTATTTGGGTTCCTTTTCTCTTATTTTGTTGCCACAAGCGTTTCTCTGTTATGGTGTAAGGAACGACATATGTTTGGCTTTCGTGGATAAACTGAAAAGTTGAGGTTCCTAATGGTTCTTTCAAAGTGTAGGATTTCTGTCAATCTCCAAGTTCTACAAATTCGAAGTTCGCTTTTCTATAACGCACTCTAAAGAATCTACATAAATTCAGTATAAGGTTTGAGATTCTTATAACACATACTTCACGAGAAGGGCGGATCATAATGTTAGATGATCTAACATAGTCGGGCATAGGGTTTCTAAGGCACTTTGGCCGACACTGAACCTTAACAGGAATAGTGAAATCCTCAGACTTAGCAGGGTACAAATTACAATAGCTATAGAAAATAGGAATATCGTCAGGGCTCTGCGTCTTGGGCAAACATTCATTCTAAAATTTGACAGGGTTATAAAATGTTTTGACGAAATTGAAATTGGCCGTTAAGGTGCCATCCTGTGATGGATTTTTCGGGGATCGCGATGGACGGACTCTGGTGCCTAGTGCCTCACAACCCCTCTCAACCTAACCTAACCTAATATTAGCCGTGTTTTTTTGCACGGGTAATGGGTAGGTATATAAAAGTACACAAAAAAACGCATATCGCCGTTTAACAAATTCATCACAAACGATTGGCAGCACAGACATATCTATGCCAGATAGTTTCAACGTTTATATGCAGGGTTGAACTCAGCGAAAATATATTGTGAATAATATTTTTCTTCTATTAAACTTTAAATAATAACTAAAATAAAATGGATGAAGAAAACGAAGCTGTATTTTTATTTGCATAAAAGCTACTAAAAGAGAATATTAAATTTAATTAAATGTTTTCATATTGTGGATAGCACAAATTCCCTTCTTTTTTTACATTTTCAAAGAATTTTTCCAAGTCGTCCCTTTCCATTTCTTTTGTTTTTAAGAGATCTGCAAATGCCGTACAGCAAAAGTTAAAAGTTGGCCAACTCGTACTATGCTGCAACTGCCTCATTGTGGGCGCACTATTGAGTTTCTATATATTTCTACATTGACAGCGCGGCATATTATGCGGCAGTGGCATGCATTGTGTTCGAACAGTAAATGTGAGCTGAGTTGAAACAAGGGTGACTGTGCGTGTATACCTGGGTTGAGTGGTGGAACTGACATGTGTAGTCTCTGTAGGTCTGCTTGGTAACAGCGTTGCCGCTCAAGAAAAAAATATCGTGCATCAACCGCTGAAATACCGTGCCATTTTAAGCGATAGCGTGCCTTATCAAAAAAAAATTACATAATCCTTGTTCAATGAGAAAATAGGCAGAACAGCACAGATTTGTCAAAAACAGCAGATCAAAATAGAACAAAAAGTTACAGCCATATGTTTTTTGTCAAATATGACAACTTCACTGTCGATTACTTACTTAGTTGGCGCTACAGCTCGAGGTGAACCTGGGCCTGCTTCTCGCAACCATTTGTGTGTGCGTGCTATATTTTTGCACGAATGGAAGGGACCTACAGTTTTTTGCCGACTCCGAACGGCGAGTTGAGATGCTCAATCGTGACAAATGATACTCTTTGATGCTTGTCAGACATTCGAAAGAGGTGGGCACTGTGAAAAACTTTTAGGTGTTTGCGGCGGGATTCGAACCCAAGACCGCTGGCTCAGTAGTCCGACGCACTAACCACTTGCGCTACGGTGCCGTCGATTATCGTACTTAATAATTTCCAAATTATTTATTACATTTAAAAATAACCAAACCTTTTTCCGATTGAATTTCGATTTCTTCAAGTTGGTAACCTTAAATCTCATCGAAACACTTCACCTCGTGTAAAAAAAATTAAATATGCAATCAAAGGTGATTTTGACATTTCTGACAATTGACAAATATGTTCTACACAAAGCAGATCAGTCTCGGACAGATTTCTGCCCAGAACAGTCTCATTGAACAGACTTATAATCTTCTTTTGAATTATTCTTCAGGATTAAGTGCATTCATGGTATAATTTTGAACGAACGCGTCCTTCTATTGATGATAAGTTAAACTGCGCTTACAATTTCAAATTAATATCATTATGAGTTTAAGTTCCAGTCAAATAATGGAAATAAGAAAAACGTGCCAAAATTATTTTTTTCGTGCCTGCGTGTCTAAAGGAAATTACCGTGTCAAAAAGGCACGATCGTGCCACATCGGCAACGCTGCTTGGTAACCTGTTAATTTACGTAAATTTAGATCCAACTGTCAAAAATCAAGAGAAGGGAGAGCCAAATGAGTGTTAAAAAATGTTCCCTCTTGCGGAATCGTGCTACATCTATTTCAGGAAGTCATCGAGGGACATCTATCAAACAGCAATCTGACGATTTGTGAAATGTCAATCACTCCTTGTTAACAAAATAAAAGAAAATTAGTTTATCGTGAAAATATTCAATAGTTAAAAAAGAAGAAGATAGGATTTACCCCCACTTTTACAATTTGACAGATGTCCCATTTGTGTTAATAAAATTTACCAAACACACCTTGCGTGTGTTATTTCTATGTTTGTTTATTTTCCTTTGTTTGGAGCGGGAAACTATTTGTTTTGATTGCGTTTATGGCTAGTTCCGTTTAAAGTGTGTTATCTGTTCAACCACGTTTGAGAATTTCAACCATTCAACTCGGTGAGTAGAAATACTCAAGTTGAAATTTCAGCTGAGTTTAAAGTCAGCCACTCAACCCTGCATGTAAACGTGGTGGAACTTGAGTCGTCAGTTGTTGACAAATTAGAAAAAAACAATGATTTTAAAGAAAAAAATTATAGAGATGAAAAACTCAGGGAATGCACATTGAAATATATTTAATTCCGATAAATGAAATCATTTATTATCTAAAATATTCAATTTATTGCTTATTGACTTAACCAATCGTCGGCAAAAGTATAAATAAGAGATGGAAGATGTGTTTTCGATTATTCTTTGTTAACGTTTGGATTTCTCCGGTTGTCAAAGGAATGCATTTTTTCATGAGAATTCATCGCAAGAGAAGATCTTTGGATATGGTATCACTGTATTTATATCCGCTTAACTAAGCCGCTTATTTTACTTTTGTTGTAATTTACATGTAAATTTGCAAAATAAGCGTATATACGCGTGCAAAAAACACGGCTATTGTCTATCCTTATGTTAGACAGTGATATTTTAACGAAGCTTGTCTTTTCTGTTGACAGATTGACTATCTTTTCCTGCCTGTTTTATATCAGCAATCACTTGTTCTCCTGAGAGTAGTGGAGATCTTAAGGTCTAAAATCCTTCCGTTAATTCTCCAAATATAACACCAGTACGTTTTCCTATTTTAAAGACTTTGCAGTTCCATTGATATGTCATTGACTGTTATTGACCGAGGACAGGTGTTCACTCCTTGTGACTTCGACTTCACTTATTTCTTAATTCCTTTCATTGTGAAGAACTCCATAACATCAGTGTTTTATTTGGGGTCCGATAACCAAACATTTGGGAATCTAGCCTGCTTTATAAAGCTTTGTGGCTTTGGACGTTATTAATCCGTGGTCGCCGTGGCCGTGGTGGTTAGTGCGTTGGACTACTACGCACACTGCCCGGGTGCAATCCCAGCAAAAACACCTAAAAGTTTTTTCACGGTGCCACCTCTTTCGAATGTCTGACAAGCAATCAAAGAGTATCATTTGTCATGAGAAGCTTCTCAACTCACCGTCACCGACAAAAAACTGTAGGTCCCCTCCATTTCGTGGAAAATAATACGCACACACAAATGGTTGCGAGAAGCTAGGATTGGTTCTTTATAGGGCTGCGGATACCTCCAAAGGTGTGTTATGCGTTACAATCACCTCCAATGATGCAGTTATTCTCAAAGATTATAAACCGTAAAAAGTTCACCTGAAAGCGAATATCTGGGTGGCCAGTAGAATATGGGTATCCCAATAGGTCCACATGGACCTAAGTGTGATAAGAATGTGAACATATTCATCAACCCGCAAACCTAACCTAACCTCATCAGGCAAACATCAATATTTTTATTACATAGAAACACATGTAATTTAGATTACAGTTACAGCTTAAAGAGGTTTAAACGGAGCGGAGACTTAATTTAATTTAATTATTTTAATATATTTTTTGCCGAAAACCTTCTTGTAGCTAAGGCTTTGGTAAAGTAGCTCCAAAAACTCTCAAGCTGGAGGTTAAGATCGAAAATCTGTCTATCGTTGTCACTCTCTTCAAAGCCTAAATTCTGTCTTAAGACCCTTTTATTTTATTAGAAAAAATAAACGCTGCCTGGTGGCAAATACGGCCTGATAAAGCGGCGATCTCAAAGGTCTGTTGTACAATTTCAAACCAAAGACATGCCCATCTTCTGTCAAAGACAGAGTCTACAAAGTCGTTGCTGGCAGAGTTCCTAAAGCCGGAGCCAAATATTAAGTCGACACTCTTGGTTACTCAACAGGTTTTAACTGTTTAGAAAGCATTTCATTCAAGAGCGGTCCCTCTATAACTTTCCAATCATCTTCTTAACCAGTTCCCTGTCTGGTCTGTGTCCAGAAAAAGGCTTCATCTAAGTAAAGGCTCCATTTGCCCCGTCAGTGGCTGTGCATTGGTGGACATGTCTTTTTCATCCCTGGCTAGTTAATTATTACCATTAAAAACTAAAGAGCCTGCGTAGAGGCTCCTCATTTTGTTTACAGCCAACCTTTGCTCTTTCAAAAAAACTGTAATCCCACGTTTAAAGCAGTCCCATTGACCTCTCGTTCAAATGCATCATTCTAGGTAAAGTATCTATCGGTTGCGATTTCATTCCAACCAATTGACAGTTCACACAAGAACTCGCATCTCCAAGCCTCTAAGTGATGACCCTCTCTATGAACTTGTCGATTGTCAATAACTCACCAACTCGCGTTCGCGTGCACACAACTCCTTGCGATCTTTTAATAAACTTTTCCCCCAGCTAACCTTCACCTTGGTGCAATGCTCTTGCGATGCACACAACACAACGACAACACAATCCAATGTTCAATGATCCAGACACAGGCTCTGCCTGCCTGGCTGTGGCTGGTTCCATTCGATTTAAATTCACGAAGAAGATTCGGTCACCATACAACAAGAGAATATTGCGCCAGGCGCAGCACAACGAGTATCTCGTATGAAAGAATATATAACTCCAAGCGGACACAATTGCTACGTGCACTGGAACCACAATTGATGGATACACACGGAGACGGAGCCTCAAACAGTCCGTGTTCATGTGTATGTGTGTGTGTAGGCAAAACAATTTAAACTTTTTCAAGGTCAATCGGTCGCGAACAACTTCGAAAATGTCTCTCTTCTACTAACCTATAGATACATTCATATGGCTTTTGTATCTATAGATACTTTAGCTGGCAGGGTTTGGTTGTGTGTGTTGAAGTTTTTAATCTGTTAATTCTTCTTTACCCATGGCGACCATGGAACAAGAAAACACAGAAAGGATTGAAGTGGATTTGGATTGGATTGCATCTAGATACTGGTGAAAAAAAAAACACATACAAACAACTGGTCGCTGCGCTGGTTGAATGCCAAGTGTAAGAGTGTCCGGCTGCGTGGGTGTATGACAAATGAATTTCTAGAATGATGAGGTTCATTGTTTGGAGAATGTGAATTCCTAGAAATCCATTTGGCATCTTTGGATACCCATAGACTCAAGCGACCATCGAGTGTGGCAATAAACATCGAATGGACTTGGACAACACTCATCGATATTCAATCGCTTGCATATGGAGTTGGAGTATTGATGTGCACATTCACCCACCCACACATAGATACATACATATGTACATGAGTGAGTTTTTAATTAATTTGTATTTACTTGGAGGATCATTCAAGAGGAATGGTGAGAGAGATGGTCTTTTTTTTGCGCATGCGACATGACTGTACCGGCTGACACAGAACTGGTATTGTCTCTGGGATCGTGATGAGAATTGCGAAGTCTATTGCCGAGAATGGAGTCTTTGCCGGGAATAAAATTGGCATGGTCCTTTGGGTATGATGGTGAATGAGTTATTTGGAGATTTTTTTTAGAAATGGCGGTGCAATTTTTCGAGTCCACTCTAAAGGCTGCTACGTCGACTATTTCTCGCTCTTACTCGCTCCTTAGATTCACATTTGACAACCATTTGAAGGTCCGTAAGGAAGTATTCCCCCAGAATATTCTTTCTCAAGGAGGAGAATGCTAGGTAGCTGCATATGAGGTGGTAAGGAGGTTCCTTTTCCTCTTCATCCATTGAAAGAACGTAACGGAATCGGTAGCAGCTCATGAAACGCAGTGGCATTTTATACCACCAGCTTTATCCCACTTCGGAGGGCTACCTATGGGAGGCAGGCGTCAAAAGCATAAAGCGTCTCGTTTCAAGAGAGTTGTCGGAAACAAAACACTCACCTATGAAGTGCTCACCACACTGCTAGTCCAGATTGAAGCGTGTCTTAATTCCTGTGTCCGCTTTCAGAAGACCCAGATTGCTTTAATTCCAGCGCACTTCCTGATTGGCGAAGTAGTGTTAACTGTGCCTGAACCGAACAGATACTTCTTCATGACCGCTGAAGCACGTATGCAGACTTTCTGGAAACATTGGCAACAAGAGTACCTCACGCGGCTACAACAACGTCCGAAATGGTTGAAGAAGCAACCCCAAATTTAGGGGATTTAGTTTTATTAAAAGACTGCTGCCGGCAAACTGGAGCTTGGAAGACACTACATTGATCTGGAAGTCTCAAGGACTCCCTATTTATAGCCAAACAGCCTACGGCTTTCTTGCACAAATACAAAGCGGCGACAGATTTTCTCACTCGCTCAAGTGTATTCAACTTCCAGCTCAGTTGCAGAAAGCGTTACTGAGCTCGAAGGATCGTAGAGCATAGAAGGCTATAGATGTTTGTCAAAAGTCTGCAAATAACTCCGGGTTAAATGCAACAAGGCCAGGACAATATAACTTTTCTTTTCGATCCACCACATCGTCCTGAACTCTATCATCATCTATAGCCCCTACGAAATCTAAATTGTAACCAATAGAGGAGACAAAACTCCACCCTATGGTACTCCACAATTGAAAATGTTGGTAACGTGACTTTTCCCTTCATGAGCTCTTAAAGGATATTTTAATAATAAAAGTGTTCCAAAAAAAAAAAAATGTTGGCTTATATATTGTAAAAACTTGGAAATATCAAGGTCTTCAGTTCGAAATATCATTAGTTTATACAAGAAGACCAGAAATGTGAGCCTACTAACAAAAACTGGAAGCCCACCAATTGCTACCGAGCGGGACAAAAAGGCTTTAAGAAAACTTCTTAAAAAAAGATGGCGGAGTGTTATATGGAGCGATAAATCTCGATTCGAGCTTTGCGTTGGAGATTCGCGATCAAGAGTCTTAAGAACACAGCTAAAGCATTTCACCCAGATTGCTTTTAAAGAAAAACGAAATTTACCGCTTCATTCTGGGGATGTACAGTACCGAACAAAAAAAAATGCAAACGAAATAGTATGGTTTTGTTTTAGATAAGAACTCTGCAATGGCAATACTCTGAAATTTTGCACAAACCTTTAAAACTCTTTTGTTTTCCTTATGCAGTGCCGATTTTTATCAAATTTAACTGCAAGCGAATTATTATATTAAAAATGTTCGCAAATGTGTGTTTGAAGGCGATTTTGGAACTTCTTATTCGATCAAGCTTTGTTACTCCTGTTGTCATGCGAAACATCTTCATCTCAGCTGCTGTCAATTTGCACTCAAACTTTTTGTTCATTGTCCAGCATTGTAAACCGTATGTGAGCGCCGGACGCACAACTGCGGTGTATAGCCTTCTTTTCAGCTTAGGGGACATTTTTCGGTCACAGAAGATGGCAGAGTTTTCCTGCCACTTCATCCACCCTATGCTTACACGATTGATGTCGTCATCAACGGTTGCTTCGCTGTTGATCTTTGATCCCAGATATTTGAACTTTTCACACTTGGGAACCACCACTCCATTCAAATAAATGTCTGGAATGGGTTGGCTTGGGTCGGAAAGTGGGCAGTACAGATACTATGTCCTTTTTTGGCTAATACGATACCCATTCCCCTCCAAAACATCTACCCAAACAACAAGTCTGATCATCACTTATGATAGCTCCATTGTCAGCAAAGAATAACTGATGCACTTTAGGGTCCGTCAATTTTCCCTCAAGCAGATAATCAAGGACTATAATAAAGAGCAAAGGACTTAAGACACTTTCCTGGTGCACACCGACTTTTATTGAGAATTCAGCGGTGACTACTGCGGGACTTTTGACTTTTGTCCTTGCTCCCTCGTACATGGCCATGATCATCTGTACGTAGGTTTCAGGAACTCCTCATTGTTTTAGCGCTACCCATATCAGATCTCTTGGTTGTCTATCGAATGCTTTTTCAAGATCAACCAGAATCATACGCAGATCCTTTAAGGAATCACGATGCTTTTCCATTATGATCCTAACACTTTGGATTGCATCTGTGGTTGATTAACCTGCGACAAACCCGCACTGATCATTCGGCTTATAGCATTATTGATTTGAAGGAAAATATCCAAGAGGTTTGGGATGGGATAACCCCTGAATGCTGCCTTAGCCTAGTGGAAACACTCCCCAGTCAAATTGCGGCCGTTATTAAAAACAAGGGTGACGTCACTACAACCAACTTTGTGGCAGTGATTAAATAGTGGGCCAACTATTTTGCGTAGTATGCGGTAACAAACGTTTTTTTTTTACTTATGAAATTAACCGTTATCATTTTGTAAAGCACTGTTTTTAAATGTGTGTGTCTACTAAACTAACATAATATAAAAAAAATATAAAGATAAAAAATAATTTTTAAAAACAAACTTTAATGAACTAAATAGTAAATAAATAATTTTTTTTCCGAGACACCAATATGTGTCTCTAATTAAAGCTTTTTAGTAGAGAAAAAGGTAATTCGCAATCTTGGAGCATTCACCATATTGAATTTAGAATGAAGTCACTTATCTGCTTGTCAATCCCTTTCATTTGATATCCATATTAAGGAAGTCGTGAAGATAACGGTAATCCACCATCTTGGGGGGTCCACCATATTTGATTTACGAGATCTTCAAAAATACTATATTGAGTTGTCATTGAACATGCAAAATTTCAGCATGATCGGATATCTGCAAGTGGGTGTAAAATCGATTCCCAGATTTGGACCTCACAGAAATTGAAGGTAAAAAAGCGTCCGCCATATTGGATTTACAGCATCATCAAATAACTCCGGACTTATACACGTGTGCGAAATTTCAGCATGATGGAATATCTGGAAGTGGGTGTAAAATCGATTCCCAAATTTGGCCCTTACAGAAAGTGAAGTTAATATAAAGCTTGTAATAAATATTAAATTACAATTTGTATGATTTGGAGTGTCAATCTTTTGTTCTAATTTTTTGTAAAGAAATGTGAACTAGGCCAACCATCTTGCGTTTGGGTCGTATATGCTAAATACCAACTTCCACAAGTTCAATACCATGAGACTCAAGCGGTCTATTCTCCTCCCCACACTGGCTAACACAATTTATCAAGCGCAACCGTTGGTTAATTGACCCCGAAAAAAGGCGAAGCCAGACAAAGAACAGAAACAGAATCTGTCCCGCACTTGGAGCTCTTAAGATAAATTAAAAACAAAAAAAACCTCCATTAATCTTCATCACGCAAATGATGTTTCTTCAGAGGAGTCTCGACCGAGAACGCGAAACGCATCTTCGTCGTAAATGCACCAAAGATACTCGTACAAAGGAAAACGAAAGCCCCATGGTGATGCTATGGCTTCGTGCACAAAACTCATTTACATGGAACTCCTTTCCATCCTATATGGGGATAGATACATCGTGCGAACACCGCCCCACTGACATTTTCCAGTAACCAACGAATTTCATTAACACCACTTTGCCCGACAAAAAGAAAGAGAAAGAAAATATAAAACTAAAACGGTCTCGCTTTCATCCTAATGTGATGTACTCGTATGTCCATGTCCGTGAATAATAGATAAAGGAGATCCTTATGCGTTGGTTGATGGTAATGATCCCATGTGGGAATGGCAACACGGGGTACTTGTACTTTTTGCGCGAATAGCTCCATAGACATGCACTTTATAACCACAACGACGACACGGTGATGGCGGATTATATTTTTAAAACCATAATTTATGTTGAAACATAAATTTATTTACAACCCTTGTGACGACACGCTGCGCTGGATAAAAAAGTCATTATAGCCATGACTAAACACGCGCTTAAGGTGTGCACAAAACTGACATTTGAGGTTAGAAATGGGTAACATCTTCAAATTTATATTTTCAAATGACCGAAGGTACGCTGAACTGTAGTGGGTTCAATTTAATCTGTCATAAGGTCAAGAATCCCGTATAACACTTTTCCATAACTTTACGTGGGTGGATGCCAATCTCTAACGCTTGGCTAATGGTCACGAATAAGAACTTATCGCGCCTAGACAATAACGGGGTCAAGGCAGTTGCGTACGCGGATGACGTCGTCATTTAAGTGTCAGGAAAGGTTCTCTCGGTGATTAGGTGAAATCATGAAGAACGCTTTTGATTAAGTAACTCCTTTGGCGGCCAGTTGCGGCCAGGCAAAACCAAAATGATTCTTTTTTACTCTTTCCAAATTGAACAGACAACCTCCAGTGCTAAGTATTTGGGCATTGTCCTGGACGAAGAATATAGAATATGGATGGACACAGTAAAATCCTGAACACACTACCAAACTGTTTTCCGTTCTGATCGATATCAAAATTCAACTCAACGCGGAGGAGGAGTGCTTATTGCTGTCCATTCAAAATTTGCAAGTCGTTTGGTTGAACTTCTTATTAAAGACGACAAAGTTGAACAGCTGTGCGTTATTGTAAGTTTATGTAATGACTTAGCCTTTCATAAAGAATTTGTTTTTGTTGTTAGCTATATACCACCTAAGAGTCCTACAATAATTTATGAAATGCATGCTCATAATATTGAATATTTAACCGAAAATCTTTTAGATTATCAGCTGCCATTTATTCTGGGTGATTACAATTTATGTGATGTTCATTGGAGTTACTCAGAAGATGACAAATGCATGACTCCGTATAATGTGAAAAAAGAACATGAAATACTATTTTTAGATTCCTTGCTATCAGAAAATCTAATTCAGATAAACATTGTATGTAATTCTATGCAAAGATTTCTTGATTTAGTTTTTACGTATAATAGCTTTGCTTATGAAGTAAGTGAGACAATTTTTCCGTTAGTAGGAAATACTGCTTTTCACAAAGGAATTTTTATTATATTACGAGTTTACAATACTGTTCCTATATGTAATACAAATCTTACTCAATTTATAAATGAATTCAATTTTGCAAAAGGAAAATATGTAGAATTAAATGATTATTTTCTCTCCTTAGACTGGTCATTAATTCTTTCTGGAACAGATTTTGAACTTATTTATAACAATTTTTTAAAGTATCTGTTTGATGGTTTTTCAAAATATATTCCAAAAATTCGTAAAAAACGTAACTTTAAGTTACCTTGGGATAACCATAGACTCACAAATCTTAAAAATGTGAAAACTAAAGCTTTCAAAAAATTTAAAAAAAACCAAATCAGATTTAGATAGAAATCGTTACTGTCAACTACGCCGTGAATATGATTTTCTTAATCGATTTTTACAAAAACAATATATTATAAATATTCAAGTACAAATTACCAGTAATCCGAAGACCTTTTGGGCTTTTGTAAATTCTAAAAGACAAAATTCCGGAGTATTTAATAATATGGAATTTAATAATCAAACATCTTTGAATTTAGATACTACTTGCGATTTATTTGCATCGTTTTTTGAGGCTGTGTACAGGGATTATTCTAATGTAGTGATTCCTGACACTGATGATGAACTAATTTCAGTTTCTAATACGAATTTAGGACACCTATCATTATCTATTGTAGATATAATGGAAGGAATCTCAACACTCAAACCAAGTTTGATCGCTGGCCCAGATGGGATTCCCTCTTTTTTAATAAAGCAATGTAACATATCGTTAGCTGAGCCACTACAGAAAATTTTCAATATGTCTCTTTCAACTGGTATTTTTCTGGAAGATTGGAAGTTTTCTTATGTAACTCCTATTTTTAAAGCAGGACAGAAGCATAAAATAGAAAATTATCGTCCAATCTCTAAACTTTCTGCAATACCAAAACTCCTTGAGCTTTTGGTAAACCAGAAAGTATATTTTCACATTAAAGAATATATATCTCCATGGCAACATGGTTTTGTAAGTGGTAGGTCAACCACCACTAATTTATCTTTGTTCACTAAATATGTGTCCGATGCTCTAGAATCTGGTTTTCAAGTGGATGTTATTTTTACAGACTTTCAAAAAGCTTTTGATAGTCTTTGTATACCACTGCTTGTACATAAACTAAAAAATTTTGGATTTCATTCGACTCTTCTAAAGTGGATTTCCAGCTATTTAGTAAACAGAAGACAAATAATTAAAATTTCAAACTGCATGTCGAAAGTAATATTTGTTTCATCTGGTGTTCCTCAAGGAAGCCATCTTGGACCTTTGTTATTTTTAATTTATGTAAACGAATTGCCATTATTGTTGCAATACACAACTGGTTTGTTATTTGCCGCCGATTTTAAACTGTTTTCTACAGTAAAAAGCGTGAATGATTGTCTTAAAATACAAAGTGATCTTAATAAAATAGTAGATTGGTGTAAAAATAATTTTCTCTTTCTTAATATTAAGAAATGTAATATCTTTTCATTTTATAGATCGCAAACTGCTACCTTATTTGAATATTGTATCTCAAACACCACTTTGGATAGACTATTGGAAGTGAAAGATCTTGTGGTAATATTTGATTAAAAGTTAGATTTTTCGTTACATATTGATTTTATTGTAGCAAAGGCAAACTCAATGTTAGGGTTCCTTAAAAGAAATTGTTCAGAATTTTCAAGTCCTTATGCAATTAAAGCAATTTATACTTCACTTGTCCGTCCTCAATTAGAATACGCCTCAGTTGTATGGGATCCTTTTTACACGGTTTCAAAAAATCGAATTGAAAAAGTTCAAACATCGTTTACGAGATTTTTGGTTCGACAGCTAAAATGGAATTTGCCAGAATTGCCAAGTTACTTCACCAGATGTGCCTTGATTGGTCTGGTCGCCTGGTGAATTGTATTATGTTTGTTTATGATATATTGTCTTACCACATAAAATGCCCCGTTTTATTAAATCATTTGAATATATATCTATGTTCCAGGAAGAAATATGCGACCCAGAAATTTGTTTTATATTCCTCTTCATAGATATAACTACGGTACTAATGAACCATTCACAAGATGTGTGAAATTATTTAATGAACTTAATGTTAAATTAGACTTAAGTCTTACAAGAAATGTATTTAAATTACCATTAAATGAAATAATGAATTAAATTAGATTTAAGTTATATTAGTTTTAAGCAATCTGTAAGAGGAAACTCGATAGATCAATGAATAAATAAATAAATGGATTGGATATATGTTTCCAATTGATTACATTATTCCCATTTTCAAGAAACTCTTCGCTGCTAGCATTCCAACCAAAGAGGAATGGAAGGTAAGAGAAAATGACCGATTTCTCGGAAAAACTCGAAATATCGAAATCATATCGCCTACCGAATTTCGCTAGCGTTGCGTTTTACAGCGATCCTCGAGGTTTGTCACAACTTAATAAACGACAACATCGCTATTATTACAGACAGCCAAGCCGCCATTAAAGCCATAAATTCGGCAATCACCTTATCGAACCTGATAGGCCAAGAAAAACTCCATCGCTTGTGCAACCAGGCTAGAGTCAGTCTTTTCTGGATTCCAGGACATAGAGTGCAATAAAGGAAAACAAGAGAGTCGACGAACTAGCCAGGCAAGGGTCAGCTATAGGAATATAAACAATCTCCGCTGGTGAACTCTTATGGGCAATTTACTCTCACTAAAACTAGCTGGTGGACTGTGGACATGTGGACTAGTCTTAGTAACTGTGTCGTATCCAGAAAGATATGGCCAAGTTACATAGGTCAAATAGAAATGAGCTGCTACAAACAACTCGCGTTGATATTGCAAGAGCAGGGGCAGTCACTACAGGGGCTTATACGGGGCCATGCGGACAAACTATTGTTCCATTACAACAATTTCTGCCGAAGTTGCAATGATGAAAATGAAAAAGTGCAAATCTCCGGCCCTAGCAAAAGCCAGGCAACGCATACTCACCACATCTTTCTTCAATGACCTTAAAGAGATATCCGAGATAAGGATTGGAGAACTGATCGTCTTCCTCAACTCCACAGGGTGGATATAAATATCTCAAAATACATCCAAATAAACGGGTCAGCAGAGGTTTGCGGTTACAAAACTGTGCGGCGCCCACTTCTACCTACCTTACATATAATTTGGTTTGCAAATTACAATTATAAATAATTAGACATGCTGAGCTAGTTCAAACGGTTTAGTTCTTTTATATCTTCTCACTAGATTCGTGTGGTTCAAGAGCGGGGCAGTAGTAGGGACGAAATAACACTGACATGTGGTGTACCTCTGTACCTGTAGCCAAAGTGCATTGCCTGTAGTATATACAGGGTGGGCCAACTACAAGTTTCTTTTTAAAATTGCAATAAAATGAACAAAATTAAATTGTTCCCATGTATTATGAGTATGACTTTATTAGTAAGAGCATACATTCCCATTAATTATGGAATACAACGTCGTTCAAGTGGCTGCCTCGGCTGGCTTCGCAATAGCGCATTCTGTCACTCCAATTTTCCAAGACCTTGTTGATGGTTTCGGGCTGTAGCTCACGGATTACTTCGATGATATTGGCCTTAAGTGCTTGAATCGTTTCCGGATTGTTGGCATAACATCGGTCCTTCACGGTTCTCCACAAAAAAAAGTCCAAAGAGCTGATAACAAGATTTGGGAATTTGGTGCGCAAAAAATCGATTATGGCATGGACTGTGTGGCATGGCGCGTCATCCTGCATGAACCAGAGCTCGTTCAAATCCATGTATTCAATTTCAGTAAAAAAAAAAGTCGATTAACATGGCTCTGTAACGCCCACCATATTGACCGTCAGAATAGATGATTTTTCACCCAAAATCGTTGTCCAATTCAAGCTGCTCTAAGGCCCAAACTACGATGCGATAACGAAGCGGATGGTCGTGCGCCTTCAATTGCTGAGTCAATTGGACCTTGTAAGCGAATAATCCCAGATCTTTGTGCAGAATTCTCTCAGGCGTGAAATGTTGAGCTGTTGAGATATGTAGATGGCGAGTTCATGTTAGTGAATTGACTCTCACACTCTTGGCCACTTTCTCGTCTGTGCGCACCGTACCACGACGGGGACCATGAGTGTTGTCTCACGAACGTTTAACACAAACTTGCGTACAGCGGGCGCGGTGGGTTCTTCATTTCGGTTAAAATTTCTTTTCAAAAAACGCACTGTTTGGGCTTACACAGCATTTACTATGGAAATAAGTTTTCAATATTTCCCAACGTTGCGTTATTCAAGCGTTAAGCGACTCATTTCGTTCCGCAGAGGTATGATACTGACTTTCTGTCAAGATTTCGATCGGGAAACAGCTGTCAGTGTCAAAATAACCTATGCTTTAAAAAGAAACCACTAGATGGTCCACCCTTTAGATTGCTTAATCATCTGCACAACCTCGAACAGCGCTGTTTCTGTATAGACTTTGCTAAGGTAGGGGTGTTGGAATTTTGACAGTTTGAGTTTTGAATACCACCGATGAAATGCTAATTGCACTTAAATCCTGACATCTAATATATTACCAGCTTTGGCAATGAATACCATTCGAATTCTTTTCCAGGTCTGGGGTATAGTTTGAGTAGTAAAGAGCTATTCAAAATCGCCATAATCCACGGTAGTACCTGCTCCAAGTGCTACCGTGAAGCCTTGGGTTTTTAAAAGGTGTTCAGCTCTGATCGAGCTTATCATCGTTGATGATGATTTGATGTCGTTCCATGAAACAAGTTGAGCTACTTCTGGGTTATGTTCCTCTGCAGACCAATTTTTGCAAACTGGAAAATAGGTATTCATGAGGAGTTCAAGTAATTCTGCAGCAGGTTCGGTCCATGGTCCACCCTGTCTCTTGTTAATCGACGGGTTGGATTGTTCCTTAGATAGATGCTTTGATGTTTTCAATAGGCCTCTACCCAGGCCCGTGGCACGGCTTTCCTTAGAGGTTTCTTGTATAATTTTAGGCAGTCTTCGTTGGGCTTCCAGAATTCATGTTTGAAGCAGATATTAAAGATTTATCCACCTATTCAATTTTTTTTTTTTAGATGTGAAAGAGGAAGGTTCACAATGGAAGGAATGATTTGTTGGTGTATCTTACTGGACACGAGACCTTTAAAACAGGGCTGATAGCTTTGTCTTGATGCTAGGTTCAACTACTAACTCAATTTTCGGATTAGGTATGCTGTATGCACTTTGGGGATTTATTATTTGACCGAATCTCTTCCAGTCAATGCGCTTTTCTTTAGGTGGCGCTACAGTTCGGGGTGAACCAGGGCCTACTTCTGGGAACCATTTGTGTGTGCTTGTTATATATTCCTGCACGAACGGAAGGGACTTAGAATTTTTTTTGCCGACTTCGGACGGCGAGTTCAGAAGCTCTTCGACAAATGATACTCTTTGATTGTTTGTCAGACATTCGAAAGAGGTGGCACCGTGAAAAACTTTGAGGTGTTTGCTGGGATTGAACCCGGGCAGCACGCATTTACCCTAACTTGTGATATTTTTAGCTTTGAAAAAGTCAGTGAGATTGGGGATATTTTCCGGATTAGTTCGCCAGTAAGTACACTCAGAGAAAAAAATCCTATAATGGATCAATAGTACGACTATTAATTTTATGGTACACGAAATAATACGTTTTTCCTATTATTTCAATAGTTCTTATGGTTTTTTGTACTATTAATTGCTCAACAAAATATCCACATTGAATTAATAGGATACATTATTAATTTAATAGCGAATTTACTATTATTTTAATGGTATTGTAATAATATATTGAATACTACAATCTTATTGATTATTAATAAGATGTGTCCTTTTAAAATAATAATGAAAAACTTTTCATTCAATATTGGAACACGTTTGATTTCTGTTATAAAAAAAATATACTATTGAAGTAATATGATCATAACATTAAACTGCAATATTTGCGTGAAAATTACAAAGCGTTTAAAAAAAAACTGTAAAAAGCGGATTTTTTTCTTAAGAAAATCTATTCGTCGACATTCTTTGGATGGATTGCGTATTTCATTCTGTCTGTATGCGTAGAAGTGTGTGTTTCAATGTTTAGTGGAAATTCCGGTTATAATAAATTTGTGAGATAAATAAGTGCAAAAGGTGAGTTTTTTTTATTATTCCTCTGTTTTTTATTATTATTATTGTTTTTTTTATGCTACTGAGCACATTTTTACAAATGCATAATACATATTGTTTTTTCATGTTATATGCCATTGATTTTTTTTTTTATAGTATGTATACTATTATTATGCATATAATAAACTATTAAATTAGTATTTAACAGTATGCATACTATTGCTTTTATGGTATCTATGGATTTCTTAGTTCGAATTAATAAGTTATTTTCAGAATTAATAAGGTAAATGAAGGAAGAAGGATTGACACGGTCAATAACACTTTTGGAATATGCCCTAATCTCCACTTACTGTAGATTTGCTAAAAGCTTCGGTAAGTATACCCCTTTCCTCATTTATTTGCATGCTTAATTTTATAATAATGTTTGTTTAAGTTCGTTCATTTGTTTCGTTTTTTATTTCTTTTTTTTTCTTTTTTTTTATATCATATTTCTCTTATTTTTACATTAGGATTATTATTTAAAGAAAATGTGTCGTGGACTAAATCCTTTTGGCAAACGGTAAATTCACCCGTCAAAATCTGGAAACTAGAAAAATCTCTAAGTGGTAAGGTAATTTCTTTGTTCGATTAGTTGTCCTCTTTAATTATAGAATAACCCACTTTTATACAGGAATCCCTCATTTCTACAAAGAAAGAAGACACAATTATTTAGCTGTGTCACAACAATGAGCCATGGACAGAAGTAGAAGTGAAATGGAAAGCGGTGGAAGAAAAATAATTGGTAAATAATATTAGTAGTTAAGATATTATAACTTATTTTTTTAGTTAGGTATTACGTTAAAAAAACTGTGAAAAAAATCGGTTCAGAATAAAATTAGTTATAAAAACGGAAAATTTGTTTTCACTTATTCATTTTATAAAAGGCTTTATTTTATTTTCAGCCGAGTATTGATATGAAATGAATATTATTCAAATGTAAGTATCAGTGGATATGTGTGACTTGTACAAAATAAATCAATAATTTAAACACTAGGTACCATCTGCCTTAATAGCTTTAATAGTACGCGTTCATATAATTGTAATGGTATCACCTGATTAATCCAATGGTATATCCTTTAATTTGTTGCAATTATATGAACTATTGTTTCAATATTAAAAACTATTTAAAACTATAGTATGCCCCGAATTGATTTAATAACATGATCACACTGAGTTAATAGTACTACTCCTTTAAAATTAATGTTGAAAAGTAATAGTTTTAAAAGTATATTTACCTATTAAAATAATAGGAGATCCTATTACTTTTCAATCGTATGTACTGTTGATTCAATATTATAAAATAATTAGATTAATAGTCTAAAGGTACTATAACTTCAATGGTTTTTCAACTATTCTAATAATAGGAAACATACCATTGACCAATTTTAATAGTAAAATCACATTGAATTAAAAGGAATTCCTATTAAAAATATAGTATTTTTCTCTGAGTGTAGGCTTTATTATAGGTAAGGCTTTGCACCTTTTCTCATTTATTGCGTTAGGGAGACTTGTCTAGTCGTTCCGTTGCAGAGAACGCGTTGCGCTTCATTACGTTAACATGCAACGCCTGTGTAAACAGCAACGTTTTGGATTGCCTTATATGATCACGATATTTCGCTTCAGACAGTAGGCAGTACAGTATGTTATAGATCAAAACACAGACATTTGAGTACGTTTAAATGGGGAACACAAAAACAGCCAACATCACTGTCCTTTTAAATATTCACCCCAATTATGCAAGTCGTATCTCGTATCTCACTTCAAGTCGTACTCGCATCGTATTGTATTTCGTTTGTTATTATGCAAGTCGTATGCGTTGAATACGACTCCATATAAGTTGCTGCATGTTAGCAACGCATTACGTCGCACTTCAAACTGAACTTTTTCCTGTCAGTACTGGTTTCCTTGCCGGCGAGGTCCAGGAGATGTCTTATTACAACTGCTCCCGAGAGATGTCACCACAAACTCAATAGATTTATTCTTTAATGAGCACATGAAGGAATATCCTTAAACGGAATTATATTCACAGATTATTAAGAGATAGTTGAAACGCAATAAGTGCCAAATTCATTGTGTATGTATGTATGTATATATGGATGTATTTTCCGAAATTTAAATTACAATTTTCTAACTAAAAAAATAATTGACCATTGCAGTTTAATAAAACTATTCTGTCGACAACCATTTGTTCATCTTTTAGATGAACGTGTAGCACACATCTGTCTTTTGCGATGCCGACATTAATCTTCGTAGCATATACCAAAGCTTCGAATTGGTTACTGTTTTTAAGTTTTTTAGAAAGTAAAAGTAATTTAAGTAGTAAAACAACTTCGAAAAACATTAAATCGTTTCCATTCAAGAGTATACAATTGTTTATTTTTCATGTTCGTTGAATTTCGTATAGAGTCACTTAAGAAATCGCAGCCGAAGAAAATACCACTAAAAACGTTCAAAATACGACTAAATACGACTTGCATAATAGCTGATATCAGCCGAAAGTCGTATGCGATGGCATCCGATTCTGTTGACAGCTGAAAAGTCATTAGCGTACGAGTATGTTCGTAGTGACACGACTTCCATAATAACAAAATACGACTATGTTCGTATGTGACTCTCAAATACGACTTGCATAATTGGGGTGATTATTCCCTAAAATCCCACGGCCAGTGCTGCCAAATTAACTCCCCATGACGCGAAGTGACAAAAAAATCGTAAATTCTTAACCACTAGACGTGTGGATTCCTGCAAACTATCTTTGCAAAATATCCACACTGAGTTTCTCATTTCCCGTTACCCCATTTCCACGCCATATTGATGCGAATATCCATTTATTTTTATGGATTTTTCTTTACAACTGTCAGCTGTGATAGCTCCATTTTTAAAAATAACAATAAACCACAATTAAACTTTAAGTAACAACTAAACCGTTTGCAATCCACATTTACAGACGCAAGTATCAGTATACCGCAGTATCACCATCGAAACGTCTAAGATGACTCACCAAACACAGAACTGTCACTGGCCCATCTATAAATAATAATCCAACAAAATAGGGCCTCACTTGCTCCATCATCCGTTCGCTGAAATGCGAAAAAATAAATCCACGCCGAATGACAAACAGATACAAAGGCGCACCGAGAAGGAATCTTCTGCAAAATGTTAGCCTTCGCATGGAAAGAGAGAATAATTTTCTACTCCGTCCGTTGTCCCGCAAACAGTTCAGGTTCTCGTGCTTCCATCGTCGTCATGGATTCTTAAACACATCATGCCTCTTCGGATGGATTATCGCTTGCATTTAAAGTTAGCATCTGTGCTACGCTTTTATGAATGTGCATGGTGCGCATTAAAAAAATTCAAAAAAAAAAAAGAAATTTAAACGCATAAAATGCAGAAAATTTTACGAGGTAATTACCCAAACTATACAGCGAGGAATCCCACCAAAGGGGGTATGGCATGCGGCCATGTTGGAAGTCCATAAACTCTGTGCCTGTTCCGACGCCGAGGCTTATCATGCCAGCAAGTGAATACTTAAAGTTCGATTAAAAACGCAATAAACTTGAATATTCGTTTTTTTTTTTTTTTGTTCTTTGTGACGATGCAGTAAAAGATCCGGGAGTTGGGAATTTAAAAGCCTTTGGCTATGGAAAGGTGCGGATGTATTCCACCTGTTGATCTGGTGTGGGCACGGGAAGCACCCTAATCCATGGTGGTAAACTAAAACCATAAACGTAGGTTCTATTTTTTTAGAGAGTGGAATTCTCAAGAAAGAGCTTCGGACCTACTCCAAGATGGTGTGGCAGCCTATTTAGTGGCTAAAGGGTTAATCCGACCAACCATTTTTGGTGAAATTTCGGGATGGATTCCGAAATCTTAACCTTCATCTCATCCTCAAAAAAAAATTACGTTGTCTACCCTTGTGTGTAGTTTTCTACACATATGGGATTTAAGTGTGTTTTCCATGAATTTAATTTTTTTTTTTGGTTAAAATCAACCAAACAAATTGTCTTTATAATTTTATTCTAAAGAAACAAGTGAAAATAAATTCAATTTAGTTTTTTTGAATGCATTTTATACAAACATTTCGATTATGTTGGTTTTTAGAATCAGCTTTTGTGCAAAAACAACCAATTGGCTCATATAATATATTATTTTTGGTGGAATTTTCTTCATTGTAAACGTGACATCTTGTACTGCCTTCTATTTGTAGTAGAACACGTCGTGATCGTTTTGATGGATTAAATGAAGATGATAAAGATGATGCAGAAGTGTACTCTAAATTCTTAGTTCACTTTCCTTCATATTGCTGTGTTGATTGCCAATTCAGTTTCACTTCCTTGGAAATAATTAATGAATTCATATCAGAAATATCAACCATATTTTGCAAATACAGCCATTGGCCATCCATTTGTTTTTCTTTTGCAGCTGTAGCAAGGAACCATTTTGGCAACTACATCGCCTAGGTATGTAAATTGTAAATCGAATGTAAAAATATTGACTTGAAATTTGAAAAGGCAGTGTATATGAACAATTCTTTTGTTTTATTGTAATACTCTGTTATTCATTTTTCACCAGATCCAATTTCAATATAGTACTTTTGTTTTTCCTTCCAATGAATGAAACAAGTGCTATGTTGTCAGTGCTGTGCTTGCAACATATTCGAAACGATTAGCTTGTAAACCTTACCGTATTTAGCTTGTGAATACACATTAGAATCTTTCAAAGTTATACTTTCAATTTGTGGTGGGAAGAAAAATAAAGAAGCATCTTTGATATTCAGGACGAAGAGAAATCATATTTTCATTTCGAATCTTCTAGTTTGATGCCCAACTGGTTGTGGTTGCCACACAATCCCATCTTTCGAAATAAGCAATGTATCCATATTTTCACCTTCAACAACTGATGTATGTTTCATTTGATTCACTCGCTACGTTTGTAACATCAGAATCTCTATCATCTCAATATACATAGTAAGTCATCGTTATCATAAACATTTTCTTCTGACACAAATTCGTCATCTCTGTCTCCAGAAATATCACTATCATCACCATCACTTTCATTCAAACATGCTTCCATTTCCAACTATCTTGGTCCCGACATTGTTCTTTTATATGACTATTGAATTCACAATAAATATATTCGAACACTGTTCACTTGCGAAAAGATTCAATGCAAATGAAATTTTATATGACATACACTAAGTTTCCATAAGTGTAGAAATCTACACAAGAAGGTAGACAGCGTAATTTTAGCAATAACAACCTTTATGAACATTTTTTTCATGGGGAAAAACGTTTTTTTATTGTATTTTAAGGTTGTTAACAAAGTCAGAAAATTCCAGAAGTTATCAATTAGTGGTTTTTGAAAAAAGTAAGAAAAAATGTTGTTTTTGTGTATTTTTTTACACAAGGATGAGATGAAGGTCAATCGAAATTTCGAATTTATATACAATTTTTTTTTTATTCGTCAATTTTAGACAAATTTTGGTTTTAATATTGATCAAAAGAAAAGCAATGTGGGAGTACATATCAAACATTATCCACAACTGAAGAAGAAGTACAAGCACCAGCATTGGTATTGGTCTTCTTTTCCATTTTGAAGGTGTATTTATCCTCTGCAGCAATAATTTCTTCAAGTAATTTGGGGACGGTCCACATTTTTTTAACGATTGCAAACACCCTCTCAACGGTTGCAGAAGTGCCTGGCAAGCAATAGACGAAGCTGACCATCAGAGCAAATGATTAAAACCAATTTTGTTTTTGGAGAAATGTGCGAACACTTCCACCCAACGTTGATCAACTGCAGTGCAATTCTCTTCCCAACATTGAAACTTAAGTACGCAAAAACTTAAAAAAATAAATAAATATATGGCGTCAGTAGTCCTATGCAGAACCAAGCCTAGCTTCTCGCAACGATTTGTTTGTGCGTGTTATTTTTTCCACGAATGGAAGGGACCCACGATTTTTTGCCGACTCCGAACGGCTAGTTGAGGAGCTCAATCGTGACAAATGATACTTTTTGATTGCTTGTCAGACATTCGAAAGAGGTGGCACAGTGAAAAAACTTTAGGTGTTATTGCTGGGAATGAACCCGGGCAGCATGCGTAGTACTCAAATTTTTTATAAATCTCCAAACTTCTCAATTTTAATGGCGAATTTAAATTTAATGGAGAGTAAATAAATTGAGCCTAAGCCCGGTCAGTTAAAGATTCATTTAACCCGAGTTAAAAACAGTTTAACCTGTTTTTAACCCGATTTTAAACCAACGTATTGTCAAATTGGTGGTCGCCGTGGCCGTGGTGGTTAGTGCGTTAGTGACTACCACGCAATGCTGCCCGGATTCAACTCCTGGCCGGGTCTAACACCTAATAGAGCTTTTTCACGGTGCCACCTCTTTGGAATGTCTGACAAGCATCAAAGAGTATTATTTTTCACGATTGAGCTTCTCAACTAGCCGTTCGGAGTCGGCAAAAAACTGTAGGTCCCTTCCATTCGTGCAAAAATATAACACGCACACACAAATGGTTGCGGGAAGTAGGCCCCGGCTCACCTGGAGCTGTAGCGCCAACTAAGTAAGTATTGTCGAATTTGACATAAAATGACAAATGTTATTTTAAAAACTGATCTTCTGCTGTCCTTGGTTATGTCTTTGCATGTTAATGGAGATAACTCGAATGGCAACTCAGGGGTGCTCGATGGGATGGGGGTCAATCAAATTTGTCATTCAATGCCTCGCCCTATTTCGTGGTAAGTGTTTCATTCAATCGCTTTTATTCATAAAGAGCAAAGAACAGGGAAAGAGAATCGAGATTACAAAAAGGAAATCAATCCTAGCAACTGGCGGCGGTCATCATCCACCACTTACCGCCGGTCGTCGGATTTATTTGATCTCTTGGAGGTGGTCGGACTAGGTTAAGTTAGGTTTGGAAGGGTGTGAGATTGTTCTAGCAATCATTTGTAAACCCCCTCTTAGTTTGGGAGTAAATTCTCTTTTTTACCAACTCCAACTAAACCAGTTTGTGCTCTTAGTGAATCTTAGAAGATTCGATGCCTTAACATTTCCGAGCTCTGCTATGTCCGCTAAGAATCTATGACGGGGAAGTAGCACAGTAGATGTTCGATCGATTTGCTTTTTTCCTCATCTCCGCAGCTTTAACAGATATCTTTGGACTCAGGAAGCCATTTGTCTGTCTCAGAGGTGGTCAAAAAAATGCAGTGAAGCTTGCAGGACTCACACCAGTTGACAGCGATAGGGTGTCACCTCCAAGCTCTCAGTCGATGAGACGACATCAACGCTAGCAAAAAGTCGGGCATCTAATTAATTTGATGAGGCGGCGTCTCCTATATTGCCAACCTTTGCCCCAAAAATATCTGCAGTAGCTCTTCTAAAAATTCGTCTTCTGAAGACATCAACATTTCATCAAAAACATGTCAAAAGTGACTAAATCAAAATGAGTTTATATTATAAAATTGAGTTTAAACCCAAGTTTAAGTATTTAAACTCGCTACAAGGGTCAGTTTAAGTTTATCCGGATTTAACGCCGTTTTAACTGCGGGTCATGCGGTTTAAACGAGTGAATACTATGGAGTTGGGTTTAAACTCACTTTAACCCGGATGTAAGTTTTAACCTGACTTAAATTGAGTGAATAATATGACCGTAAGGCTGCATTTAAAAATGAATTAACTTAAAATTCCCGTATTTTATTAAGAAAACTGATCCTACACCTCGCACTTAATCACACTTTCGAAATTGAGGGTTGCAATATTCGCTGATGGGTTGAGGACTTTGCTTTTTTTTTGACCATACGTACCAAGTCTACATTCCAGCTGATGATTGATTATTAATTTCCTGAGCAACTGTAGATACATTTTCCAAGGAAAAATGTGAAGTAATTCAAATTATTTTTACTCGACTGTCAAAATTACAAATTTAATTAAAGACGACAACGTAATGACATCTTCTCCCTTCAGGGATTTCTCCTAACACATGTATATTATGTAGATACAACGAGTATCTACATACTCATTAGGTTCTCGCAACAACATTCGGTATGAGTACGAGTAGAATGTACATTTTTGCATCGCTGCCAAAAGTACCATTGAACTTTAGTTAATCTAAAAATAAACACAACGAATGCAAAAACTACTAAATATCTCGCACGGCGATGTGAGGACAGAGCACAGAGGACCCGATAACCAAAACATTGTATGGATGTATGTTGGCTGTTTGCCTTAGTAATTACCAATCCCCGAGTCTAACATTGTTAATAGGACTAGGACGCCCTTTCAACACCGTGCCGCCTCCTCGTAACATTTCATGCGAAAAAAACAACTCTGCCAATTCTATGCGTGCATTCATTAAGCAAAAATCTGTTTTTTTTTTTTTTTTGTTGGCTTTGCCTTTCGTATTTATTTTTGTAATTTTCACTTAAAAAAAAGAACTGTCAAATCAGTGAAAGAAGGCGAATGGGTGGAGAGAGACAGCAAACGGGTGGATGACATGCATCATCGCATCATCGCATCACCGCACCCCATCGATCATTGCACTCTTGTCGCCGTTGCTCACACAAAAGAAGCAATACAAACGTCATTGTCATTATCACAGCGGAGAACAACGGAAACACTGGCAATGTTGCATCAACAATGTATACGTCAGATAAACGTCAGATCGGCTGTCGAACCGATAACTGAATGGATTGATTGTTGTGTGATGTGCTGGAGTTTGTATTCGACTTGAGGGTCAAGAAGTTGATTTCGCTGACATTGACTGATAGCGACGTTCATACAGTGAAGCGGCAGAGTCGCCTTTCATTTTGGATTCACGTGTGAAAAATGAATTGCATGTCATGTTAGTTATCGTGGGAGTTTATCAGACTCCATGGCGTTTCGAATATGAATATGCGTGAAGATCGATGGTTAGGTATGGTAAATCGGATTCATTGTGCTTTGGTAAAACTATTAAATGGCCGACGAAACCAAAATGGTGACTATAATTATATTATAGATTGTGTAAGTCAACCTAAGTGAGTTACTTGACAAGTATTTATAAGGCAGAAATCTTAACCATTTACCAATGTGTTAGAATAATCCTGAACTGAAACACTCGTGGCAAAAAAAAAACTATATACTTACATGATGATGGTGAATCTGGGGTGCGGTAGAGATGTCCGCTAGCACTGCGACCAGATTTGGTCTATTATGTCTAGGAATCATACAAATTTTTTAGAGATCTGATAACCAGGGTTGCCGCTGAAAAATTTGAAAAAGTCGCAAAAAAAGGGTCATGGAGCACAAAAAGTCGCGACAAAAACAAATAATAGATCTGTTCCTTTACGTCTGCTCCAAAAATAGTATGCTATTAAATTTCATGGAGTGGGGGTAAAATTCTCTCAGACAGAGGCAAAATTACGAAAAAGTAAAGGAACGCGTTTAACCACAAAAGTTGCAACAAACGAAATGTCATATACATATGTGAAATAGACGTAAACAAAATGGTGTTGCAACATACATGTACAATTTTGGATTTTACCCTTCAGTCCACCCTTCATGATATCCCAGATCCAATATATTGCGACACGCAAATTTCAATATTCAGAACATTCAACTTTCATCTATGTTCCTTTTCTTTCCATTATTTTACTTTTTGCATTAAAATAAAAAAATACAAAATACATGTAACAACTGAGTTTGACAGATAGTTCACTTTTTACCGGCATAAATTTGTTGAGTGCTAAGATGTGCACGCATAAAAAAAAAATTAGATTAAACTAAATCTGTACAAAAGGAACACATTGGAAAAAAAATTAGTGAGTTTTTGTGTAATATGTACACTGAAATTAGTGCTGATTGATTGCTGATGAGCAACTTAATGGAATTTTTGTTGGAAATATATTTTTTGTACGAAAAAGTCTCAAAAAGTCTCCAAAAAAACTAAAAAGGGTCAAAAGGAGGTGTTTTTTAAAAAGTCGGCTCATAGTCTCTTTGCGTCAAAAAAGGGTCAAATTGCGACTAAAGTCGCATAGCGGCAACGCTGCTGATAACCCCTTTAACTGGAGTACCTTTGCAGTCTTCTTCCGACATCGAAACAGAAAAGTAGTAGGTACGTAATATTGCCACCCAAGAATACCTCGTCCTCACCTCACAACCTCAGAACACCAGGATGGATCGACACAGCCCACCTCCAGTTCAACCAGCCCCACTACTTCCAGCCAAGATAGTGGTGCACCAAGTTTCCACCCCGAGAACCGCGATCAAATTGGCTACGCAGACGATATTGCAGTAGTATTTGTCGCCAAGACATTAGACCAAGCAGCTGAAAAATGTAATCATGTGATCAGGGATATCAGGTTATGGTTACAAACATCAGACTTGGAACTGGCAGACCACAAGACGGAAGCAGTGCTAATAAGCAGTAGGAAAATAGTAGAGCACCCTACTATACAGGTTGGTGAGTCAAGCCCATACATCAGATACCTGGGAATGCTGTTGGACCACAGACCTAGCTTCAAAGAGCACATGATATATGCGGGTAAAAAAGCCTCTCGGACAGTAGAGAACCGCGATCAGAAAATGAAGCACACGGACTCACAAAATGAACACAACACGAACTTTGACGTTTCGATATGTCTACCAAGGCTCCACCGGCAGCTGGGTTCCACACCAAGCCAAGTGGATAGTAGACGCTTTAAATCCAAAGATCATCGCATTAAATCACAAAAAAAGGAAAACAAAAATTAAAAAAAGCAATCACAGGTGCGATTACTTCAAAGTTGTGTTGGAGTTCTTCTCGGACATATGACCTATCGTTAGATAGGAAATTTGATGGAGATTGCGATAAAAATATTAGCTTCCGCATACATAGATGGTGATAGGGCGAAAAAACAGACATGGCAAATTTTAACATTACACCACGTCTCCACGAGACATTTCATATGGCAGGATTTCATGGCAAGCTATAAAAAAGAGAACTGTCGAATTTGTTGTGTGGGCATATTAGGGCTGAGCATTTCTTTTACAATGTCGACGCCCGTATAGAAAAGAGCTTTACAAACATTGAAATTGACAGTCATTTCTAATTAATTTAAAAATGTTTCCCTGTGCCATCTTCCACTAAGCCATAATTGTTTTTTTTTAAGCAAAAACAACCATAATTTCACTCAAATGTCAAAAAATAGCAAGCCATTGATAGCTTGCGAAGAATCCTGCTATAGATGGCGTGCAATCGGCATTAGCTTACCATATGATGTCTCCATCAGGCATTTTGATGGCGTGCAAGAAATCCCGCCATATGAAATGTCTCGTGGAGACGCGGTGTTATGGCAGGCGGAGACTGGAAGCGGGACAGGGCAGAAATAAAGAGCCGCAGCACCTCGTTTTTTTTTTATTGACCCCTTCGTTTCATTAATCGGTTACTTACTAGCGGATTAGCTAATAGCTCCTCCCCCTTACCCTAATTTTGCAACAGTATGTTTTCGCCTAGTATTTCGGACCTTCGTTTTGCTAGAGAAGAGTACTTTGAGATCAGGTGCTCCTTAGTTTCTCTTGTTTGTTGACAGAATCTGCAGGTGTCTATGTTCCTGATTTTCATATTGTAAAGATGGCTGTTGCAGATTGAATCTCATGTCAGAATGGCGCAAAGAATTTTTAAATTTCCTCTGTTTAATTTTGGGGTCTCATGCGATCTTTTATTGTTCTGATTGAGAAACTTTTTCAGCCCCTTTTAGTTGTTCCAGTAACCTTTCAGTTGGTTTGTTGTCCATTCTGCGATGAATTTCTTAGTGTCTTCTCTTGTGAAGCCATAGTGATTGCCTGGTTCAATAAATGGACTGTTGGCTCCTGTTTTGGCCAAGATATCAGCCTTTTCGTTGCCCTCATGTCCTTCATGGCACCCATATGAGCTTAAACTACTAACATACATTAAGCTAACGAGGAAATAGTCTCTCTAAGTATAGAATAGGTCTGCGCAGCTATCAAAAAGCTGAAGAATAACAAAGCCACCGACTGTGATGAAGTCCCTACAGAGCTTTTCAAATACAGTGCTGATGTTTAGATAGGGTTGATGTCCTAAATCAGTGGTGCCCAACTTGTATTGCTCCAAGGGCTATTTTGAAAATCCCAACATGCTACGCGGGCACCGCCGAGTTTAAAATAAAACCTAACTGGGATAAAGGAAACTACATCCCGTCGTATTAATAAAAACAGCTATTACTTCGAGTAAAATCTCGGAACAAAGTAAAGGCATTTAGCATTTGCTCGAAATTGGTATGAATAAAACTTAAGTAAGAATTTGCTTGACATTTGACATCATATCGCACAACTGACATTTTGTAAATTATTCAGGAGACACCAGAAAATGTTTTCAACAGAAATACATACCTTGAATCCATAGTCAACAAGATATTAAGTTTAGGGGCATTTTTATGTAATTCATCTTAAAAATTAGTATTCAATCGTATTTCAAAAATTATTTTGTCAACGAACTGAACAAAATTCACGAGGACTATAGTTTGCATGAAGCAAAAGTGGAATATATCGACGGTATACGGTAACCATTTGCAGTTTTCTATAGTATTCTATTTCATCATCAAGGAAATTTTATCAATTCTGCTGCCTTTTACTTATTTTTTTAACAAAAAAGCACAGTAAGTCAGTCGATTTATGGCTAAAAAAATAATGCGGAGCAAACGCTCTGAGTCAGCTAAAAAGCAGACTTGGAATTCTCCTAGCAAATGCTTAGATTTATGCCTTTTATTCATACGAATCCGAGCAAACGAAAAATAATTGAAAAATGTCATATGAAAAAGATCAGAAATGCATTCAGCGTTTATTGCCAGATGTAAGTGAAGATTCAATTGAAGAACCAAACTTAATTGATACGAATGATGGCGAATTTGTTAAAACAAATAATCATTTCAAAAATCAATACCGAAAGCACTATTTTGGAAAGGACGACTAAAAATTCTATCAACGGGTCTTAAAGTTAATTGTTTTCACATTGTTCTACTCCAGAACGTTATCGTCATTATATAAATAGGCGAAGGCAAAATAGTTCAACCCCATTTTTACTATCTTAAACACAACATATTCGGCTGATTTTTCGTTTGTTGGAAAGGTTGTAAAGAGGGGCAATGCTTCCAATATGTTAAAATCAGGTGCGTTTATCTCGCACAATTGGTAGAATTTCGACCACTAGTAATGACAAATTGTCTTTTGACTTACCAGAGGAAAGCTAAGCGCAATAAAGTGAAATCATGATGGGGTGTTGTCAGTACCCCACCTACCTACTTACATTACTATACCTCACCTACCTACTTAAAGCTTAACAAGGTCCATGAGCCTGAAAACCTTTTCACTTTTATTATCTGTGCTTTTAAGGATGACGTCACTGCGAAGTGTAATAAATCCTAATTCAGCTTCCGCTTTATTGATGAAGCAATGAGTTTCCATCAATAAAGCTAGTTGTCAAGTATCGATATTGATGAATAGATTTTTGACAAAAATAAAGAGAGGTTCCATATAGAACATGTTGTCAAAACGCCTTGCGAGTTAAGATTGTAGCTGGTGAAATAGCTCCACTTGTTGGACTTCGGCAAGATACATGCGGCGTAATTTAGTAAAATTTTAGATAAGAGCTCGTGGGCGCCTAGAAAACAGGCCGCGGGCTACCAGGCGCCCGCGAGCTACGGGTTGGGCACCACTGTCCTAAATCATCATTAAAGTAAGGGAGGATGAAAGTATGCCCGGCGACTAGATACTCTGCTATATATGCTCCATCTACAAAAAAGGCGTACCTTACCTACCTATGGTATGTCTTCCAAGAACAACAGAGGCATATCCCTGCTAAATGTGGTGTATAAGATTCTATCCAATGTTATGTATGAATGTCTCAAGTTATATGTGAACGCACTCATCCACAGGTACCAGTGTGGCTTTCGTCCCGGTAGATCAACAATAGACCAAATTTTCACACTGAGACAAATGCTGGAAAAGATCAACGAATTTCAAGTTGAGATCAACTAGCCACCATCTTTTCATCGTCTTGAGCTCTACCACGCGGTAGCTAGGATCCCGCCAAAACTGATCTAGTGCTGGAAAACACGCGATGCAATGTGCAGTTTGGAAATAGTTCTTGGAGATGCTCTATCATGTGACTTCCTCAATCCTGTGCTGGAATAGATATGTAGTTCTTAGGCCAGGTCTCCATGCGGATGGCACTATCTTCAACCCATCCCTAGTCAAATACTTTCCACGGCGAAGCGTCAGCGATTGGGAATGACATACATTTTAAGGAAAGGAAGAATTGACGTTGACTTGAAAAGACTTTAGCTAGCGCCGTCAAAGTAAGAAATATGGATAAGAGGAACACTGCAGCCAATTCTGCATTCCCTCGTATGTACATATATGGGTTTAAGAGAAGATTTCCCACTCAAGATGTCTAATCTGGGTTTCTGGCACTAGCAGCAAAGTGCAACAGGTCAATTTGTTTGCTGCCGGGTGTACGCTTTTATATTCGAATGAGCGCAGGTTTCATAGTTCTCCAGACAGACCCTTCAGGTAGTTTTAGAGACATGCGAATTTTGTGGAGATGCTTTCTGGGGGAGTAGTGTCCCCTTGTATAGCCGAGCCAGTCAGCTTTTTTTTAAGATGTTTCTACATAAGTTCGACAGAAACTTCAATTTCGCTTAACGGAAGATGCTCGGAAATGTTGTGCCAATAATAATTGTTTAAATTCGGTAGAATTTGACAGAAGTTTTTGACATCGTTGGACATCCATTTTGTTAAGTTTTTCTGCCATTTATGTAGGTGACCGTCGATCGGAGAGCAAAGTCAAATGAAATCCCACCGTCGTAGTGCCCCCTAAGTGCCCAAGTGACGTTAAAATGTCATTGACATCAATGACAGATGTCAGATGTCATCTAGAACTGTCAAAAATAATGAAAAAAACTCAGCACAAATTTAATTTAAATAAAAAAAGTTTATATTTCCAAAATACACATCCAAAACATTTAAATCACTCCAACAAACAGATCTCTTAATATTCAATGTCTAAACTACTTTACCAAGCCTGCAGGGGTGCAGAGAAGGCAAACTGCTGAGGCTGATAATAGCCCTGTGATGCCAGCAATTGTGGGGCCAACAACTTAGGCTGCTGCACACCAAACACGGTTGGCAATTGTAATTTAGCGAATTGAGCAGCAGCTGGTGCCTGGAAATACGCCAGTTTCTGTGGCGTATATCCGGCGGCGGCAAGTGGAACCAACACAAATCCAGTCGGTTGGGCAGTGGCAGTAGCGGTAGGGGCGGTTTCAGCCTCATCATTCTCTGTATCTCTCTCTTCGTTGCCTTGTGTTAGACGGCCGGGTTTATTGTCAATTGCGTTGGAAACAGCCGCCACTGTTTCGACTTCTTTGCTCTCCTCTAGAGATTCGGCGCTATTGCTTTCTGGAGTAACTGGAGCCTGTTGTGGGGCGCCATATTGACGGGATGGCTGTTGTTGACGAGCGAATTGAACTTGACGCTGTGAGGCAGCGGCCTGTTGAGGAGCTCCATATTGGCGTGATGGCTGCTGGGGCCCTAAAAGCTGTGGTTGGTTGGCAGAGGCCTCCTGTGGGGCGCCATACTGTTGGGATGGTCGCTGTGGACGGGTTAGCTGTGGACGAGTTAGTTGTGGTTGCTGTTGGGAGAGTGATTCTTCTAAGGGTGTGCCATATAATCCAGAAGGTCGTTGGGGCTGGGAGGCTTCACTTTCTGATGGAGCTCCATAGAGTTGGCTTGGCCGCTGTTGTTGTTGTAGCTGTTGCTGTTGTTGTTGCTGTTGAAGCTGTTGTAGCTGTTGTTGCTGTTGCAGTTGTTGTTGCTGTTGCAATTGTTGTTGTAGCCTCCGAATCTGTGCCAACCGCAATTGTTGAGAAATAGCTTCGTCTGACGGTAGATTGAAGGTACGATCCGGTCGGTATCCAGCAGCTGGATACGGTGCCGCCTGTTGCTGTTGCCCACGATTGCTATATCCTCTGAATGGAGCCTCGGCATTGCAAACAGCCACAGCACAGGCCAGGACGACGAGAGTAAACTTTGATGCCATATTTGTCGATTTGTTTTTTTGATGCCCAGTGAATTTCGGGACCCCAACGAACACGGTAACCAAATGAAACTGATATCAAATGAATAATCAAACGCGTTTTTTATACTCCTCGACGGCGACAGGTGGCTTATTAATTCAGCTGTCGTAAGTCAGCTTGAAATGTCGTAGCGTTATGTTTAGTGCGCGACGACGATGCGACAACGACGCCCCCACCGCCGTCGACATTGACCGACATCTGGCCTGACATGAAATTGTCAATTTTACAAAAAACAAAAACAAACAAAATTGTTTAATTGCAGTCTCACCTCCGCCTCTGTCGCGTCTGGGGGGAAAATTTGTCCAAAAAAGTGTTACTGACGAACGCGCGTCAAGCCTGCAAATGACAGGTGCATCGGTACACCGGTCACGTAGCCATCGTCGATCATTTTCTGGTTCGCAGAATTCGAGGCGGTATACGAGTGGGATCCGTTTTTGATGCATGCACACCTAGGACAAGCTAGAACTATCATATTTGCTGGATGAAGGAGAGCTGTGACTTTCGGTCATCCAGTGGGACAGTGCGCTTGCGCTTAGCTGTATCCCGTCAGAGTCTAGGCCCGATTTGGTATTCGATTCACATATCGCAGTAATGGCAAACGGACGTGTCGGGTGAATAGTAATCGGCGAATATTGAATTGGGAATCCAATTTCCAATCGATGGGTACGTCGCGTCGTAGCGTCCGATGCAATCATCCAGGTGATGGGAAATAGCTATTACCCAAATAAATAAAAGAAAGAAATTATAGCGGTAGGTCGAATTTTATTGGGCAAATTGACGATGGGCGAATGGTTTAATGTTGCAATACGCCACACTTCAACACTCTGGGTGTTCACACACAAGGTTAGGTGAGATAATAAATAAAGATCGACATTAATTGTTGGCTGTAGTAGTTGCTTTAAATTTTACGACTCAAGAAGTATTTTTAAATTAAACTGCTCAGATTTTTGAGTGAAACCGGTGCTCATCATCAATTTTCATTTCAAAAAAGTTGAATTCTGCAGTTCAGCTCGGAACCAATACACATCCATAGAGATTTTTATTTTTTAAACGTTCTGAGCGGCACTACGACCTAAAAGATCATCTGTACCGCAAAGTCGGTTTAAGGAACCAGAAGAAGTTCAATTCTTTAGATGAAATTAAGGATCTCACTAGTGGAGACTTTTAGAATTTCACCGGGAGTTAGGATTTCTCTGTTTCCTGAGGGCATATAGTGACAGTCAGTGTTACCGCTGAGAATTTTCAAAAAGTCGCAAAAAAAAGTCTCACAGGCTCACAAAAAGTCGCAGTATGAAAATTTGCATATTTCTGATTGTGGATCTTATTCGGGGACACATAAATTACGAATAAATTAACAAGTATTTGTTTGGAATAGATTGTTAATTTACTAACAAAGTAAATACTCAAAGATAAAAGTTTTATAAAAAAAAAAATTTAAAAGTACATTAGTAAGAAATTGGAACAGCAAATTTTCATAATTTTGAGTAAAGTCTTCAAAATTTTGTATGCGCTACTGCTACTTGCCTCTGCAAAATGTACAAAACTGCTTTTAAAGCTCCCGGGAACACTTCTGTAATCACTCTACTTTCAATGAGCAGAATTAATAGTAAGTAAAACTAGGGTGAAAATAGACCCCACTACCCTACGATTTTTAGTTCGCCGGAATTTCAGGAATCTTCACTTAAACTTAAAGGATTATATCTCTTAACTGGGACACCCAGTAGTTATAAACACTTCGCAATGGAATGCGAATGATTCATTGATATGGTTCATAATTTGTTTGCATGTGTTGGTTTACATGATAAAAATTCATAAGTAAGTTACGCCTAATATAGTATGATCAAGAAAAATTAGTAAAATATATGTGTTCAAGAAATGTATGTAAAAATAAATGCATTTTGACAAAAAAAAAGTCTCAAAAAACTATAATAAGTCTCCATATTTCTTTGAAAAGTCGCAAATTTTGGGGTATTTTAAAAAAGTCGTATCAAAGTCTCAGGAGAGTCAAAAAAGTGCCAAAATGCGACTTTATTCGCACAACGGTAACGCTGGTGACAGTAGATTATGTGCCGCATTTTCATCGCCTTCCATACAGAGACAACATTCAGTTTCTTGAATGACAATATGACAATGCCCTTTTGGAAATCCCACTAATCCCTTCCTAGAGAGGAGCAGATATTTTATGGATTTAATGTGGAAGGGTTTAATGGCTCTTTTAGCATGACGAATACTCTGGGTATTTTCCCAACACACACATTTTGTTTTCTCCACTTTTAATTTTTAGGTTAATAGATAAGTTAGGAATGTGGAAAACGGCTCAGGACCGGTAAAGAAGTTAGCCGAACCTTTTTTAGCCAGTTCGTCGGATTTTTCGTTTGAAAACATGAAAACTCCCGAATCCCTTTAATGAAGACTCCCCTCATTCCCAACTGATGAGGCATGAAAGCTGCAGATTATCATCGGAATTGATCTGGAGAAGGAGTCCAACTTTTGCTAACAACCGCCCAGTTACCAACAGTTAAGCATGAGAAAACGGAACTAGCATTGTAAAAATCAGGGAAGTTGCTACTAACCGAGCTAAATAAAAAAGAACAAATAGAACAGAGTATAAGTTGCACTTATCGAGGTACAATGTTGCAGTTAACAAATCGTTAATGGTAATAATCGGAGAGTTGTGCTTACCAGTGGTTTTGTTAAAAGCCGTACTGTGAACGCCTCAAATATGGTATCTTTATATCTCTTGAATCCTTGTAGATTATGGTCGATTTCGGAACTATCAAACAAACTATCCAATTGTGCCATGGGAGTCTAGGTTAGGTTAGGAGCAACATACTCAGCAAATGCATACTTTGCAATTAAGAACCATAAAGTTCAAATGGCCCAGTGCAAGCCGTATTTTCGCAAAGAGAACTGCTATTGGACAGCCTAGGACAAGTCTTTCCAGCTGAATGTACATAAATAAAAAGACATTGGTCCATTGTACTGTAAAACATATCTGTCGACAGATAGTTAAGGACAATACCTTTTTGGATTGTCAAGTTCACAAGTTTTGTTAACTCAAAAGTTGACTGAACTACCTTTGCAGCTATAAGCAATTAAGAACCGGGAAACAAACGAATTGTACCTTTCTTTGAGAGTTCGTTTGCAATATGCTGATCCATATGCTCTGATAAAGATGTCACTCGCAATTGCTAATCAGCTACCAGCTTTGATCTAAGTTAGGTTGACTTCAGAGCATTAACGGGTGTCTGGCTCCTCATTGGTGAATTTTGAAGCTTGGATTTCAGTTTATTCTAAGGGACCGATTGACGCAATATCCATTTTGGAACCATTGGTAAGGGAAGCTAGTTCATCTTTGCTAGTGACTTGTTGTTGAAGCGTTGAAGGTATTCATCCCCGTCAGGAATTCTGACTATCAATCTCTTGTCGAAAGCCAACAGGGTGGCTTTATAGTCCTGTGTGCCCGTTTGTAGCCTCATAACAATATGCAGGCGTAACTTATAGGGTGCTGGTAACCACAGATTTGTTTTTCTTAGTCCGCATAATTGCTACAACTAATCTACCACTGCTGGTTTGAAGCCCCACGAATCGCAGGCCTCATATAAGGCTACGTATGCTTTCTTGATGCGATCATCCACGTTTTCCTTCCTGTTTAACTTAGAATCTAGAATTATTCTCGTGCTGACCCTCAGAGCTTTCGATCAACCTGTTCGATCCTCTTGGTGCAGAAAATTTGTTTTGGAGGTGGGCAGAGACCGCTACCTTAAAGTATTCCCTCATGACTTTCTTGTCAAATACTTAAGTTCTGTAGGTTTAAGTAATACCACTTGTCTGCGATTCCTGTAAAGAAAGTTACGACTGAAACTACTTTTATTCTGTGTTTGCTCGGATCAGGTGGCGGATTTCTGGGATCAATTTGTTGATGGCGACTGCTGTTTACCCAAGTTCTTTATCACTGAAGGGACAACACTTTGAAAGAAGAAAATAATGAAAGGGGCTCTACTTTGTATTAGCCTCTGATTCTAAGTACCCGCAAACAAAGAAAACTTTGCTCTGCACTGTCACCTCTATTACGACAAATTCACAATGGTGTCTTACTTCTATCATCCTACCTAATGTCACATCTCACTATGTACCTACTTTCGAATTTAAGTCCATCCAAATTGTTAGGACTTAAAAAGAAATTGGTACAATTTGTATGAATAAAAAAAAAACACACAAATTGAGCGGTGATCTGTCAAAACGCGTCCAAATGTTCTGTTCAGTTTTTTTCCGATTACGTTATAACATGTTGTTGCTTAGATTCTTAGTTTGAACTTTAGACTTCACTCGTAGTCTGTCAATCAATATTGTCCTCTACACGACCTTAGGCAGGACACTCCTTTCATTTGACGTCTCTAAGACTCGACATTGCGAGCTAAAAGAAGTTCTCCTAGCACATGATCGTCTTCCCACTCCGTGAGTACATGCAACTCAAATAATTGAGTAAATTCATACGCTTGACATGTACAATAACACCTCACATTGTTTACAAACTACAAAATCAGGCAATAACTCATCCACCGCCATTTGCACGTAATCCATTCCGCTATTGCCAACGCAAAATGCCTCTTCATTACAAAATACCGTCATACATACCCATCGCGGGTATTTCGTTCATTTGCTTATTCACTCGAATTTGTTTATAAATAATTCCCTTCCGAAAAATAATGAGAAGATTAAAAGAAAATAAGCAAAAAAAAAAACCGATGACCACATCAAAACAAATGCGAAGAAGCGAAGAAGAAGAGGAGGAGAGAAGAGGAGAAACTACAAGACGCTCTTTTTAATCGGTCAAGACGTGCCACAGCAATGACCTTTGGCAATCATACAACACGACGTGTACCGCATAGCTTATGAGTCATGAGCATGACAGTTGTAAGTGTTGGGCCAAAATGTCTTCTTAACCCGGTGCGTGGCGGTATTTTTCTTCTTCTTCTTTTTTTGTTGGCCAGCAAGAAGTCAAAACGCAGCCAAGAGGGGCCAACAAAACTTCAGACAACATTGAACTGACCACACTGTCGATCGTTGACTTTTACCACAGTGTTGTTGTCTTCTGTGTGGTGGAATGGAAAAAAGTGAACATTTTCCCTTCAACGGTGACATCTCTTCTGTCACTTGGTGGAGACAAAAACAAAAATAAGAAAGAAATGACAAACGATGTAACACTGCAAGGTGGAAGGTGCGTGAGGTTATGGTTTTATGCTAATTTCGGTTTTTTGTTGAGACTGGTCATGGTTCTGCCATTGCTGCATTTTGTAGCTGTCATCGTGACTGTCAGTGAAGTGTGTTTATGAGTTGTTGGCGATATCATGACGTCATTTGGACGAACTTAATTTTACATTGAGTGACGGTTCAATCAAAGCGATTGAGGGCGCTTTTAATATATTTGACAGGAGTGCGGTTTTCTAAAGTGGCGGTTGGCAACTCGTAGCACTTACTTACTTACTTAGGTGGCGCTACAGTCTGGGGTGGACAAATGCCTCAACCAACAACCTCTTCCAGTTAGCCCGGTCCCTACTTACTACTCATTCGCCTTCTTAGTCCAAAGAAACAGCGGTTGGCAAGAGTAATCCTTCGTTTGATTTCCGACGAGATGTCATTTTTTGATGTTATTGCAATGCCAAGGTAGACAAAGTCATTTACTACCTCAAAGTTGTAGCTGTCTATTGTGGCGTTCTGTCTAATTCGTCGATGTTGGGTGTCCCGTTTTGTTGACAGTTTATATGTATTTTGTTTTGCCCTCGTTTACTGCTAAACCCATTTTGGCCGCTTCCATTTCTATACTCGCGAACGCACCGGTGACAGCTCGCTGTGTTCTACCAATGATGTCAATATCGTCGGCGTATACAAGTAGTTGAACGGACTTTTGAAAGATCGTTCCTTGTGTAGCACATTCTTCAAAATTTACAAAGAAAGTCATAATTAAAGAAGCAAAGATGGCAAATTTCCACGTTCGATATCGACTAGTATTTCGTTTTTAGAAGGACTAAGGATATTTATTAAATAAAATCCCTCCTTCTTTAAATGGTACCAAAATAGTCTTCGCCTACAAAATAAGTAAAGCACCTGGTCTCATCCTGGATAAAAAAAGCTACCATAGCCCTCTACTCTTGTTAAAAGCAGCCATTGGCAGTAAATAAGGACTTCAACCCCGCATTCTGATCGATTCTGATGTATAGCGTGGAACACTCTATAGAAGTAGTTAAAGTTATACATCGCGAAATCCTGGCAAAAGTACAAACATTAGCCTGTTTGTATATTAGTGGTGCACTGAGAAGAACACCCTCCGCAGCACTAGACATCCTACTTTATCTAACACATCCTGATATAACCGACAAGCAAATGGTGGCCAATTCAGTCATGAGACTCAAAGCCATCTTACAGTGGTGAAGTAACTACACTGGTCCCGATATGTCATTTTGGGATAACCTAGGAGCTAAAACAGATAAGTCTGTCCACTTCTACACTGATAGTTCTAAAGTCAACGAGAGTGTAGGAGATTAATTTTCAATCTTTCGCCTCCCTGATCACGATTTCAGAGGCACTGCACTGGATAAAGAGGAATGTAATATCTTCTAATGATATTAGCATATTCTAGAATAGTCAGGCGGCCTTGAAATATCTGGAATCAGTCTCACTCACTTCTAAGACTACCTTCAACTGACGTTCATCTCTTTTAGAGATGGCGGAGTAGTTCAACATTCAGCTATATTGGGTGCCGGGAGCCGGGCACAGAGACATTCTAGGGAATTGTAACTCGCTAAACTACAAACTACAATACCTATTCTACTGGACCAGGTGAATATACTCATCTTGCATACTCATAAGCTATCACACGAACTTGACACAGTCAATAAAACAAATGCTAGATGTGAAGTTGGACCTACTTACCGTGCTACCAGTCGAATGTGATCTAGACTGGATCTAATCCGCTCTAACTACCTTATGTCCCTATAAAGACTACATATCAGTACGATCATTGGAGTTATCACACACTGCCTTATAAGCAAGCACGCAACTAGGGTTGGCTTCTGTTGAAGTTGCAGAGACGAGGAAGAGGAAGAAAACCCAACACATCTCCTCTGTCCATGCCCGGGTATTTTCCGAAGTAGAAAACTTCACCTAGGAGAGTAGACGATCTCAGTGACCAAGGACAAAAAGACGTTGGAAGCCTATCTCGCATTACACAAAGCTACAAATGGTTCTCATGAGCAGCGAGGAAACGCATCCCCAAAATCCTTAGTCAGCCTCTGTAGGCCTAGGTGTGTTTGTACTTGAATTACCGGCAGCCACTGGTACCTAACCTAAGAATATTTACGATTAGACATATGGTCTTTAAAATAAAGGTTCGTGGTTCTCTGTAGCGTTGTAACACTGGCTACTTCAGTTTAGGATTACATGTTGATCCAGTAGTAGGACAATGTTCAGTGCCTTCCTTTGGATTAACTTTTTTTTTTTTTTTTTTTTTTTTATTTATTCTTCAAGTCATTGATTATAAGTATAAACACTATTATTTACATGATATAAGCAGATGGCTATTTATAATAGATACAATATTACTCAGTAATTTCAGACAAAACTATACAGAAATAAGCCAATTAAAAAGGAAAAAATACTTACTAGAATCGAATAAAGTGTTTTTCAATCTAAGTATATTATTATGTGAAGAATAAATAGATGCATTCTGTAGTTACAAGAACTAGTGACGAATGCATCGAGTACAAATAAAAATAAAATAAACAGAACAAAGTTCACAAAAAATGTGGAATGTTTAAGCAAACAAGGAATAATGTTAGTCGTTATATGATGAAGATGTTACATAGCATAACTTAACAAAAGAAGCATACTGAAGTACAGATAAGAGTTATATTAATTAAATTATTATTCTGATTAGATTTTTAATTGCATTTAAATCAAAACCAAAAAGGCATTTTTTAACCTCCCGATTAAATGAAAAAGAGTTACCAATACACCGTATTTGAAGCGGCAATTTATTGAAAAGTCTTGGTGCCACAGATGTATAGAAGTTTAAGAAGTGGTAAGTGTTATGCGGTGGAACAGTAGCCAAGTAACTATATGTACTTCGTAGTGTATATACGTTAGTATCCCTATTGAGGGAATAACCACTTCTTATAAAGAATATTCTCAACACTTTATAAAAATAAAGATATTTTAGCTGAAGTATCTTCGAATTAAGAAAAAGTACAAAGCTATTGTCCAGGCGACCTTTTTTCCAAATAATTCTAAGAATATGCTTTTGAACAACAAGCAATGGTTAAATTGTGTTGTTATGAAAGCACACCACATTGCAGCTTCGATTGTACCAGCCCGTAATAAACAGTTTCTAGGAATTTGCGCGAACAAAACAACCTTAGGTGGTACATTATATTAGTGGTCTTTAATAGGTAATTCCTAAATAGAGAAGTGTGGACACTCCAGTTAAGTTTACTATCAAAAACAAGTCCCAAATATTTAAAAACAGTAACCCTTTCAATATCAAAGCATGTAGATGAGCACGTGACGTTAGAATTATATGTTATTGTAGAGCTAGTTTTGCCAAATGTCTCAGCACTAACTAAAACATGGTTGCACTTAGAACTATGAAACGTCATATTGGGAAAATCGACCACGTCTGTAGATAAGTTAAAAAACATGATTTTGGTTTTATCACTGATGACTAGCTTGTGACTACTAAACCAGTGCCTAAGCTTTTCTAAGTCATGGTTTATATCAGCAATTAGATCTAAGGCAGAAAGACTAGAATAAGAAACAGCTATATCGTCTGCATACCCCGTTCGTGTTCCTTTTAGGTTAAGGTCAAAGATCGAGTTAATAAATATAAGGATTTGCCAGCTCTAAAACCGAATTGACTTGTGCTAAAAAAAGAATATTTATCCAAAAATGCTACGATTCTACGTTTGACCACTTTTTCGAAAATTTTTGAAAAAATCGGAAGAAGAGAAATAGGCCTGTAATTGTTAACATTCTTGGTATCACCTTGTAATGGTGGTGTGTGCTACATCAGTGATTATACATCGGGGAGTGGGAGGGGGGAATCATCTTCGAAGAGATGGGTTTAAAACTTGGAGGAAATGGATTGAAGGGAGGTAAATTGAGGGACTAGGACAAGGGACCTGGGAAAGTAAATTTGGGCCACTAAGAAGCGGGTTGCGTGCCTGGTTCGGTCTTCGGCTGAAGCTCGTCGGATTGGGGTGGGGTCTTGCTTCCGTGGATCCCAAGCGCACCACTACACAAAGAATTGCACGCGTTCATATAAGCAAATTATCGAAAGAGAAAAAAAAATTTACGAAATCTAAAGTCTGTACTCTGCAGCCTACCATTGCCTGTGGGAGAGAAGATGTAATTCTCCCTAGCGGGTCATTACCCCCCCTGCCTTGTGCAGTCCCCGCTGAAACTGAATTAAAGACTTGCACCCAAAAAAAAGAAACGGAATCACCCTTCTGGGGGTCGACCAGCTAAGGCCATTAAAAAGAGACTCTAATTTTAAATTTAGCAATACATGTTTATTTCAAATTAATCTTTCTTAGACTTAAGCGTATTATAAAGGTAACCTACGGTCCGAGGACAACAAACTAAAACTAACTTTAGGTATCGGGCGCGAGAAGATGCAGTGACTCATAAAAATAATTAAAGAAAAACAAACTAAAAGTCTTACCTTGTTCATCCCGCGTCGCCAGGCCTGCCGAAGGGGGTACCTAGATACATCTAGTAAAGGAAAGATATAAGGAAACTACGGAAAATTCAAGTAGGCTTCGCACCCTTTACCTTAACATAAAGAACCGTGGGAAGCGGTCCTCAAATTCAAATGCAACAGCGCAAGTGGCGCGATAATTATTCAACAAAAAAAAATTTATATCAATTCAACAAAAAAAAAGAATCGTAATCGTACTTAATGGATTATTCTTGCGAAAGAAAATTTAAAACAAAAAAAATTTTATTAATTAGGAAAAGAAATAGACGGCTATACCGCATTAAAGAAAATAATAATAATCTACTACCTTAAACGCCAGGTGCGTGGATCAAGAAGTATCGATAGGGTTCAGGCGTTATTCACCGCCTTTTAAATGAAGAAAAAACAAATTAGTACCAGGAACGGATAAGCCGCACGTAATTACAAAAAAAATCAATAAGACCACGTACTAGACGCGTCACAAACAAAAAAATAATCTCGAAAGGTATGTAAATCTTATCGATACGTCTTGACTTACAACCGGAAGTACCGCATTTAGGGAACTTAATTAATCAGATAATTAGACCATTTAGGCCACACGGCCATTGTCGAAGAAAAAAAAATATAATAATTACTTATACAAAAGCACAAAATACGGCGATTTGGCCGCTTTCGGTATAACTCTAAAATGTGACTAACTAGTCCGAGAATACAAAGCTTAGGCGACTTAAACGCGAGTGAAACGAAAAAAAATTATTAAATACGAAAAGAAAGAATTTAAGCAACACTTCAATCTACGAGAGACCCAAAATAAATTGCACGAAAGAGATTGTCCCAGAGGGGGATGTACGTAACCTTATCCTAGTCCCCTGGAGGCTAAAATAGCACCGTGGTAAGGGGATCTGGTGTCGTGTCCGCTGCCGCAACTCGGTGGCCTACGTCCAGGCTTTGGGTTCACCAATCGGATTTCGATGACAATGACGCCAGGTCAGAAGGAAAGGAGGGTGGCAAAAGATTTAGTGGGGCCAGAGATGCACTTTTTCACCAGGTCACTGCACACGCGCTTATTGCTTGCGTGGTTAAATTGCACATCAGGTGGGGGAGTCACAGGCACGCCAGATCACTTGACACGTGGTGGCGGCACGTGGGGGGGGAGATTAGAGATCAATTGGCTTTATTTTATTTGGGTTTTTTTTTCTTTTTATTCGGTCTTATCGGAGCACTGAAGTTGCTTTGGGGACTAACCGATCATTTCTCGAGTCGCGCAGGTGGTCCGGAGAACTTTCCCGGAATTTTTCTTATGGTATGGGGGACCAGGACACGTGGGAGCGGGTCGATACCGAGAGGATGCACTCACAAAAAAAAATTGTATCGTCGTTCTTTTTTTTTTTTTTTCTCGGGGAGGTTGAACACCATTCGGGCTGTGGCACGCGGTTTTTTTTTTGTATTCCAATATGGAATTAACAAACTATTGCAACCGAAAATGAACTTTAAAACTTTACACAAAGAAGAACTTTAAAATTTTCCACTCGGTGGAATTTCCCGATCGCGACTTCGCTACCAGCCGACCTCTCCGTGTGACTGTCCAGTCTACTCTGCTAAAAACCAATTTTAAAATCCTCCATCACACTTAAAGTCGACGCGGCTCCTCCATACCATCAAAAATCCAAAAAAAACTCTCCCCTTTTTCAATATCGTTTTACTAGGCTGCCGTGTGTGTGTCGGTGACAAAAAAAAAAAATCTCTCTCTCGTTTGCTTTCTCGTTATTTTTTTTCCTTTTCGTATCGTTGCGCTGCTGTGGGTATGCCTACGACGTAGAAAAAAAACTACCTCTCGTTTGCTTTCTCGTTATCTTTTTTTTTCTTTTCGTATCGTTGCGCTGCTGTGGGTATGCCTACGACGTAAAAAAAAACTACCTCTCGTTTGCTTTCTCGTTATCTTTTTTTTTTTCTTTCGTATCGTGGGGCTGCTGTGGGTATGCCTACGACGTGAAAAAAAACTACCTCTCGTTTGCTTTCAAGTTTTTTTTTCTTTTCTTGTTTACCAGGCAACTGTGTGTGTGCCGGCGAGAGAATCTACACGGTGGTAAGGGTAACCATTGCGTGGTCACGTACGCCACGTAGGCAGTTAGTTTGCCTATACCTGCTCCTTGCCCCGTCGTACGACGTTTCCCCCCTCGATCCCAGGTCAAAGGAGTTTGGGACCGGGATGGGAGAAAGAAAAAAAAAGAATTATATGCATATGCGGACAGCGATACATATCTGGTGGCGAGATCAGGCCATGGAAAGTTACCAGAACGGGGTATCGCCTTACCGCTACGTAGAGAAAAAGGGTTCGAACAAAAAAATTGTTTTTCGATGCTGAACCGCAAGAATGTTGGCGCGTGGCTAAATATGTGAGCAGCCGACTTTGCCGGGGACGTACACTTGTCGTCTGTACTTTCAGGCGGCGGGGTGAAAAAAAACAAATGCAAGGAAGTACACCGGACGAGGGCGGCGTTGGCTTGAAATTGGGCAGGGCGCCTGACAGCCTCCGTTACAAAACAGGTTAGGTGTAGCTGGATATTGCGAAAGCCTAAGCTGGGAGAGGTTGGCTAGCGCCTAATATCTTTAGCATGATATGTTCCCAAAGCTTTGCCCGATAGATCTTCCAGAACATAGTACGAGGAACCTTGTACTGAGCGTATTCGGGCTTTCACAAAAACTGGTGCGAGCTTGGCGCTGAAGCCTTTTCCAAAATTGCTCTGGGCGAAATTCCTCCGGTATACTTCGTCGCCTACCTTGAAACGGATGACCTTTGATCTGGTGTTGTACCTGGTAGCATTCTTTTGGAAAGCGGCCTGAATGTTTTTCCGGACTTGATCGCGTATTTTGGATTGGGTTTCGACACTTAGTATCGGCACGTCTTCTCCATTCAACATCTGAAGGTTTTTCAGCAGAGCGTAGTCCGAACCGTGTTGTATCATATTTTGTCCGTAGAGTACGTAGTATGGGCTGCAACCGATGGAGCTGTGCAACGTGGTTCTCAATGAACACGTTATACTACTTAGGTGCACATCCCATTCGTTTTGGTCCTTTTCAATATACGCCCGCATGGCTGCGATCACCGATCGATTAACACGTTCTGAGGAATTGGATTGCGGGGAGTATACTGCCGTTACCATGTGGTTCACCCCGTAGGTGGAAAGAAAGTTTTTGAACTCCACGGACTTGAACTGTACCCCATTATCGCTGATAATGGTCTCTGGAACGCCGAAGGCGTGGAAAACGTCCTTTTCGAGAAAGTCCATGATGGGTTTGGTGGTACATCTCCTCAGGGCTTTTAAGAAAACGTACTTCGACAGGTGGTCTAGAACTATAAGGATACCAATGTTTCCTGATTTCGATCGAGGGTATGGTCCCAATAAATCGATATAGAGCTTTTGGAATGGCCGAGAGGAGATGACCGGTTGCCCCATCGGTGGTCTTAGGATTACATTGGGGCTTTTGGTGGACTTACAGGTCTCACATGCCGACACATAATTTCGTACATCTTTTACCATTGAGGGCCAAAAGAGATAACGTCTCAACTTTTCAAGTAGCTTTCCTATTCCGCAATGAGCCGAAGTAGGAGGATTGTGAGCATTATGTAGAATTTCCGTTCTTAACCCTGACGGAACCCAAAGTTTCCAGGTCTCGCTGTCGGTCACTGGAGATCCCGTGGAATGCCTAGTGCGTTTATACACAAACCCGTCGGCGACTTTTAGATCGGGGAGTTTGGCTTGGCTGTCCAAGATTTGGGTCTTCAGAGCCTTGTACTCATATGAGGAGAAAAGCGGAGACTGAAGGTTCACCATAGGTGCTATCTCTCCCAGAGCGCTTAGGTCTTCGGTGTCCTTCCGGGACAAACAATCGGGTACGACATTACAAACGCCCTTGCGGTGTTTTATGCAAAAATCAAATCCCTGTAGTTTCAGGGCCCACCTCGCCAATCTGCCCGAAAGGTCTTTCTGTCTCATCAACCATTGAAGACTCGCGTGATCCGTTATAACAGTAAACTCATGTCCCTCGATATACGGCCTGAATTTCTTGATTGACAGCACCGCTGCCAGGCACTCCTGTTCGGTTACCGAATAGTTCTTTTGGGCTTTGTTTAATTTTTGGCTCATGTAAGCAATCGGGTGCTCTACTCCTTCTTCGTCTAACTGGGCTAATACGCTCCCCACGCCGTACTGACTGGCATCGCATTGAACAACGAACGGTCGCCTAAAGTCGGGCGTGTTTAATACCGGAGCGGAAGTGAGCTTTACTTTAAGCAACTCGAAGGCTTCCTGAGCTTCTGTGTTCCAATCAAATGACCGACTTTTCTTCAGAAGGTTGGTTAAGGGGGTGGTTAGTGTCGCAAAGTTAAGGATGAACTTTCGGTACCAGCCGGCCATGCCTAGAAAACGACGTAGCTGTCTAACCGATTTAGGTGGAGGAAAATTGACAATCGCTGCTATCTTATCCGGATCAGTTTGAATGGATCCGTAGCCCACGATGTGACCAAGGTACTTTACCGCCTTTAGGCAAAACTTACTCTTAGGAATGTTTATCGTTAAACCCGCCTTTCGGATGTGCCCCGCCACTTCCTGTAGAGCACATATATGAGATTCAAAATCCTTAGAGATCACTAGTAAATCGTCGAGATAGACGAATACCATTTCGCGGAGGTGACTGGGGATGACCCTATCCATGAGCCTACACATTGTTTGCGGAGCATTACACAGCCCAAATGGCATGACCGTGAATTGGTATAATGGCCGATTCGGGACTGTGAACGCTGTTTTCTCGCGGGAACTTACTTCTAAGGGTATTTGCCAAAAGGCGTCCTTTAAGTCGATACTAGAAATAAATTCCGCTCGAGGTAAGCGACTTAGTATGCCATCAATGTGCGGCAGCGGATAGGCGTCTTTTACAGAAAGGGCATTGACCTTCCGAAAATCTATGCAAAATCGCACTTTCCCCGGTTTGCGAATAAGCACGACCGGCGAACTCCAGGAACTGGTGGATTCCTCTATCACTCCCATGGCGAGCATCCGATCGATTTCAGTGAACATCAGTGACTCTATGGCAGGTGATACGGGGTAGTGGCGTTGCTTCACCGCTTTTTCCGATCCGACGTCGATAAGGTGCTCCAAGAGCGAAGTCTTGCCCAAACCCTGCTTTTCGAACGATGGGAAAAGGGCTTTGGTGTTTTGTAACTGTTCTTGCTGATAAGTGGTGAGATCGTGCATCGGGGCCTCGGACGCAATCGGGGTGTCAATTCCCGATATTAAGTCTGGCGCGAGGTTAAAGCTTCTCCAAAAATCTACCCCTAGATAGAGATCTTGGTGGAGCGAGGGAACGACAAATAGGGTCAGTGGCTTGGTGATATTGCGGAACGAGACGTCCAGACAAATACTACCCCGAACTGTTTGTAAACGACCTTCGGCGGTCCGGACAAAAGCATGGTATTTTTGTAAAGAAAGTCCTGATGACAAGATTTCGTTCGCGGCGTTAGCTCCAAAACAGCTGATCGTCGCTCCTGAATCAAGCAGACCCTTGACCGATTTCCCCAGTATTTCAACAACCGCATACGGACGACTATCTAGGGTATCTCCTTGGAGGCCCGCGCATAAGAGGTGGTTACGGTTCCTTCGCACCTTGGCCCAGAAGAGGCGCATCCGATTGGTGGATCGCTTGGGTTTTCGAAAAGAAAGAGAAGCGATTGGCTGTTTAAGGCCTGACAGGGTTGAGCGGAGGTGGTTGTATTCGAGAAGTCTTTGATAGAATGGTTTCGTAGGGTCAATACCACGAGGAGTTGGAATGGGTTGAGTTGGTGTCTGCGTTGGGCCGTAGCCTTCTTCGGTTTGCACTTCGCGGTCTTGGGTCGTAGTTAGTTTCTCGTTTGGGGATGCGGTCGGGTGTTGGTGGCCGCATCCGCTTTCGAGTTTACCGACGGTGAACATTTCGGACATTTTGGCTTGTATGTATTTAGAGCCCCGCATCCGTAACAGAACACGCGCCTCGGCTCTTCACAATCGTGATAGCTGTGACCCACTGACGTGCAGTTCCAGCACAATAGCGCTTTTCTAGGAGGAGTTAATTCGGAGATCTCTTCTTCTTGCGGGAGATCGAACGCTACTTCAGACACAAATCGTCTGGTTGGGTTAGGCCGGGCTGGAGTCCCTCTGTGAAGTTCCTGCATAAAGTACTCATGCCTGTGACATGCTCTCCGAAGTTCGGCGATACTGCCTACACGCAAATGAAGTAGCTCGTATCTCAAATCAGGTTTGAGATTACGAGTTAGTATTTCTAGAAACTGTCTATCTGACAGGGGTTCCATCAGCCGATCTGTTATGGAAACCATGGCATCTAAGTAATCGTCAAAAGATTCACGGTCGCGTTGTTTGCGATTTCGAACCAGTTCGATAATTTCGAAATCAGAGCGAGAGTCCGAGTACTTAAAGCGCAACGCTTCACCGAGGGCGGTCCACTCGATGGAATGGACCCTCTTGTGGTAGTGCCAGTACCAATCTTTAGCCTTTCCCGAAAACAGAACGTGAATGTTGTTACACAGAGCCACGAAGTCACCATTTAACGTGTGCAACGTTAGGGCATGTATTCTATATAAAAATTCCTCGGCCCGGATGCTATCTTTCGACCCGTCGAATTTCACATTCCAGCTGAGTAGGATACCTGGAACTTTATTATGACCCGGAGAATCCGCAGAAGCGGCAGGGTCGTTACGCGGCCTAGCTGGGACTGAGGGCAAAGGTTGAGGCGGGGGCATATAGTTCTGTTGCTCCCAACCAGTATGATCCGTCATGGGGGTGTTTGCTGGGACACGGTTTACGGGAGCGGCGTACTGGTTGAAACACCGCTGAAACAGGGTTTCGATGGTTTGCGTTATCCCTTCTCGATTCCTGTTCATTTCTACCTCCAATTCTTCTCTTACCACTTGACGAATATTGCCTTCGTATTGAAACGAAGCACTGTGTAGCGGAAGGTCTAGATTGGAGCGAGATTTCGAAGTAACTGGATCTTGGGTACGAACGGCCGAAGAAGGCGGTCGTTTAGGCTCGGACTGATTGCCGGAGGAAAGTCGACTCTCCAGAATACTGGGGTCTTGGTTTCTCCAATTATCAGAATTGTGGGAGGTGGTCGAACGAGTCGCTGGACGACGCCCTTTTGGCACCGCTCCCTTGCTTCTCTGCTGGGACACTGACGGAGGATCGACTTGCCTACTTAACAGACCGGAGGAGCTAAGATCTTTACGACAAACTGGACAAGAGCACGAAGCGTTCAGCCAATGACTCAAGCAGGACTTATGAAATATGTGCAAACAGTCGGTGGTCTCGGTTTCTGCCCCGTGAGCAAACCGCTCTTGGCAAATGGTACACGTTGGATTAATTGGCTCGAGTCCGAGTTGGTCCAGATTGTCTGAACTATGTCTTACCGCCATCGCGGATCGACAGAAGAAGGTCAAGGTACAAAGCGAAAGGAAAATTATGCCAAAGAGGATAATCATGGGCGTCTATTCTTGGTTAGACGCTTCACACTGATAGATAATGGATCTGTACATCAATATATCAAAAAAAATCGAAAGATAACCCCAAGGGCAAGGGGAGGAGAAAAATTAAATTCAGTAATAGTATCTATAATACTTGGTATAGGATAACCTAGCAAAATATTTGAGATAGTATTAGATTAACTTGTAATTTGTATATAACTTTTAGCAACTTCTATATATGTAAGTTCTATATAGGAGCTGATAATATAAATGCAATATGGGTTAAAGGAGAAAAAAAAATCATGAATGTTCGAGTCTCAATTTCAATGGCCTTGGTCGAATGGGGTTCCCCAGAGGGTGAGGCAATGGTAGCGAGAAAAAAAAATATATATAGCAAATTTATGATTGGTTGTTCAAATGGGAGGTATTCGGATGTTTCGGTCGTTAGATTGAGCAAATAAGTCTCAGAGTAACGCAATTCCAGGACCATCCATCTAATACTTCGAACTATGAAAAAAAATGGTATATGCAGTTAGACAGATTGAATCATAGATTTTGGGCGTCTTCAACCATTCCAGTGTTCGGGAGGGAAACGCAATTCCAAGGAAAGTTTCCCTGGTCGTCTCTTACCGTTCTAGAGTCAAGATGGAGACGCACTTCCAAAGAGTATACCCTTGGTCGTCTCTACCCATCCTGTGGTTTCCAGAGGACGCATTTCCAAAAAAAACTTGACCCAATCATTTCGCCGCAGGTAAAATAAGTGTATGGAAGCTAATAAAATTCTGAGTAATTGTTGTAGATAGCAATAACAGATAAAGGTGGCCAGGACGCTTGCGTCAGTGACCCCAGGTGGTTTCCTCAACCCATTGGACTTTGTCAAGAAACGCTATTCCGAGGGGAGTGACCCTGGTCGTCTCTGACTTGTCTCGGGTACAGGTGCGAACGCAATTCCGCATGACATCACCCTGGTCGTCTCGAACTCAAATCGGGTTCGGACGCGATTCCGACGGATATGCCATGGGTCGTCCACATCCGTCCGTTGGTTGAGAGGCAAACGCGATTCCTGGGGGGGGGCTGACTCAATCCTCCTGTCTCAGGTGTATAAAGTACCGAAACTACTAAAGTTATAAGCAAGGGGTGTAGTTTATTGCCATAAACAATTCATTACTTGAACAAAAAAAAATTTAACTTGACAAAAAACTTTAAGTTATTTAGGGTAGTCCCGAAAGAAAATCTTTCGGGCCCCACGTTGGGCGCCATTTATGTAATGGTGGTGTGTGCTACATCAGTGATTATACATCGGGGAGTGGGAGGGGGGAATCATCTTCGAAGAGATGGGTTTAAAACTTGGAGGAAAGGGATTGAAGGGAGGTAAATTGAGGGACTAGGACAAGGGACCTGGGAAAGTAAATTTGGGCCACTAAGAAGCGGGTTGCGTGCCTGGTTCGGTCTTCGGCTGAAGCTCGTCGGATTGGGGTGGGGTCTTGCTTCCGTGGATCCCAAGCGCACCACTACACAAAGAATTGCACGCGTTCATATAAGCAAATTATCGAAAGAGAAAAAAAAATTTACGAAATCTAAAGTCTGTACTCTGCAGCCTACCATTGCCTGTGGGAGAGAAGATGTAATTCTCCCTAGCGGGTCATTACCCCCCCTGCCTTGTGCAGTCCCCGCTGAAACTGAATTAAAGACTTGCACCCAAAAAAAAGAAACGGAATCACCCTTCTGGGGGTCGACCAGCTAAGGCCATTAAAAAGAGACTCTAATTTTAAATTTAGCAATACATGTTTATTTCAAATTAATCTTTCTTAGACTTAAGCGTATTATAAAGGTAACCTACGGTCCGAGGACAACAAACTAAAACTAACTTTAGGTATCGGGCGCGAGAAGATGCAGTGACTCATAAAAATAATTAAAGAAAAACAAACTAAAAGTCTTACCTTGTTCATCCCGCGTCGCCAGGCCTGCCGAAGGGGGTACCTAGATACATCTAGTAAAGGAAAGATATAAGGAAACTACGGAAAATTCAAGTAGGCTTCGCACCCTTTACCTTAACATAAAGAACCGTGGGAAGCGGTCCTCAAATTCAAATGCAACAGCGCAAGTGGCGCGATAATTATTCAACAAAAAAAAATTTATATCAATTCAACAAAAAAAAAGAATCGTAATCGTACTTAATGGATTATTCTTGCGAAAGAAAATTTAAAACAAAAAAAATTTTATTAATTAGGAAAAGAAATAGACGGCTATACCGCATTAAAGAAAATAATAATAATCTACTACCTTAAACGCCAGGTGCGTGGATCAAGAAGTATCGATAGGGTTCAGGCGTTATTCACCGCCTTTTAAATGAAGAAAAAACAAATTAGTACCAGGAACGGATAAGCCGCACGTAATTACAAAAAAAATCAATAAGACCACGTACTAGACGCGTCACAAACAAAAAAATAATCTCGAAAGGTATGTAAATCTTATCGATACGTCTTGACTTACAACCGGAAGTACCGCATTTAGGGAACTTAATTAATCAGATAATTAGACCATTTAGGCCACACGGCCATTGTCGAAGAAAAAAAAATATAATAATTACTTATACAAAAGCACAAAATACGGCGATTTGGCCGCTTTCGGTATAACTCTAAAATGTGACTAACTAGTCCGAGAATACAAAGCTTAGGCGACTTAAACGCGAGTGAAACGAAAAAAAATTATTAAATACGAAAAGAAAGAATTTAAGCAACACTTCAATCTACGAGAGACCCAAAATAAATTGCACGAAAGAGATTGTCCCAGAGGGGGATGTACGTAACCTTATCCTAGTCCCCTGGAGGCTAAAATAGCACCGTGGTAAGGGGATCTGGTGTCGTGTCCGCTGCCGCAACTCGGTGGCCTACGTCCAGGCTTTGGGTTCACCAATCGGATTTCGATGACAATGACGCCAGGTCAGAAGGAAAGGAGGGTGGCAAAAGATTTAGTGGGGCCAGAGATGCACTTTTTCACCAGGTCACTGCACACGCGCTTATTGCTTGCGTGGTTAAATTGCACATCAGGTGGGGGAGTCACAGGCACGCCAGATCACTTGACACGTGGTGGCGGCACGTGGGGGGGGAGATTAGAGATCAATTGGCTTTATTTTATTTGGGTTTTTTTTTCTTTTTATTCGGTCTTATCGGAGCACTGAAGTTGCTTTGGGGACTAACCGATCATTTCTCGAGTCGCGCAGGTGGTCCGGAGAACTTTCCCGGAATTTTTCTTATGGTATGGGGGACCAGGACACGTGGGAGCGGGTCGATACCGAGAGGATGCACTCACAAAAAAAAATTGTATCGTCGTTCTTTTTTTTTTTTTTTCTCGGGGAGGTTGAACACCATTCGGGCTGTGGCACGCGGTTTTTTTTTTGTATTCCAATATGGAATTAACAAACTATTGCAACCGAAAATGAACTTTAAAACTTTACACAAAGAAGAACTTTAAAATTTTCCACTCGGTGGAATTTCCCGATCGCGACTTCGCTACCAGCCGACCTCTCCGTGTGACTGTCCAGTCTACTCTGCTAAAAACCAATTTTAAAATCCTCCATCACACTTAAAGTCGACGCGGCTCCTCCATACCATCAAAAATCCAAAAAAAACTCTCCCCTTTTTCAATATCGTTTTACTAGGCTGCCGTGTGTGTGTCGGTGACAAAAAAAAAAAATCTCTCTCTCGTTTGCTTTCTCGTTATTTTTTTTCCTTTTCGTATCGTTGCGCTGCTGTGGGTATGCCTACGACGTAGAAAAAAAACTACCTCTCGTTTGCTTTCTCGTTATCTTTTTTTTTCTTTTCGTATCGTTGCGCTGCTGTGGGTATGCCTACGACGTAAAAAAAAACTACCTCTCGTTTGCTTTCTCGTTATCTTTTTTTTTTTCTTTCGTATCGTGGGGCTGCTGTGGGTATGCCTACGACGTGAAAAAAAACTACCTCTCGTTTGCTTTCAAGTTTTTTTTTCTTTTCTTGTTTACCAGGCAACTGTGTGTGTGCCGGCGAGAGAATCTACACGGTGGTAAGGGTAACCATTGCGTGGTCACGTACGCCACGTAGGCAGTTAGTTTGCCTATACCTGCTCCTTGCCCCGTCGTACGACGTTTCCCCCCTCGATCCCAGGTCAAAGGAGTTTGGGACCGGGATGGGAGAAAGAAAAAAAAAGAATTATATGCATATGCGGACAGCGATACATATCTGGTGGCGAGATCAGGCCATGGAAAGTTACCAGAACGGGGTATCGCCTTACCGCTACGTAGAGAAAAAGGGTTCGAACAAAAAAATTGTTTTTCGATGCTGAACCGCAAGAATGTTGGCGCGTGGCTAAATATGTGAGCAGCCGACTTTGCCGGGGACGTACACTTGTCGTCTGTACTTTCAGGCGGCGGGGTGAAAAAAAACAAATGCAAGGAAGTACACCGGACGAGGGCGGCGTTGGCTTGAAATTGGGCAGGGCGCCTGACAGCCTCCGTTACAACCTTTTTTGAAAATCGGAACGACTTCAGCAATTTCTAGACATTCCGAGAATATACCACAGTAAACGCTTTTATTAAAAATATGTGCTAATACATCGACAATATTGAAAGAAATCCTTTCAATAAAAGCATTAGAGTAGCTGTTCCGCGTTGCCGAGTTAGAGTTACTTAGTGAATTAACTGTCCTCAGCAGTTCAAGAGATGTGATAGATTCATAAAAGAAGCTACGATCTTCAAACACTGCACTACTAGAACAGCTTGCTACACAGTGATCCAAAGTCATGTTAAAGCCAGCATCAGAGAGTGTGTTGGACTCATTCTCCACTTAAAATCCACCTTTCGTACACAAAGTGCACTTTAATTCAAACAAGAGTCACTTTAACTCAAAAACAAAATCTACAAAATGAAACCAAAACACATACATATGCATCTGCTGGTGAATGATCTAAAAATCATAGCAACACTGAGACATCCCAATGTTATTTTTTAATTTGGCCAAAGCTTATTTTTCCTAACCGCCACAACTCTAAGTGTATTTGTATAGCTGGAAGAAGGGTTCGTTGAAAGTTGAAATGCTCCTACATACCGGAGATAGTATAAAATATCATTTCAAGCTGAAAAGTATTCCACATCAGTGTTCCTCGGAAGAGGAACAGGAAAAAAAATCCCATTTCTCGTCAGTGATGGATTCAATTTCCTTATCATCATCCCCATGGGGGTGGTTTGCAGGTTTACTCTAGTCCACCCAATATAACGCATTCGTTCATTCTGTGCATGTGCTAGAGTGTGTGTCCTTGTTGATTGCCATTCAGTTTTCTTACTTCGAATTTTCCCCAAATAAATGAGAAGCAAATGAAAAACGAACAAAAACAAACATATTGGAAAAATAAAACCTTTGGGGAAGGGTTACCATCCAAAATTTAATTATTTACAACATGAATGTATGGAACAGAAAAATAAACAAAATACTCGTATCCCAACTGGCGGTAGTTATGTGGTGGAGTGGACAGATTTTTATATTAATGTTGCACAACTGCGTTGTAATTATGCGTGGCCACAGGCATTTTGTTTTCAAACCCCACAGAGATTAAGACCACAACTATGTCACGTGTACCAGCGCATAGTGATCTATAACAAATAGCGGAGAAAATACGCATGAATAGAAACACTGTCCAAAACTTCTTAAAGGATCCTGGTAATTATGGGAAACAAACCAGATCTGGTCGTCCACCAAAAGTTGATAAAAGAGTTAAAGGGCAAATTAAACGCTTTGCCATTAATAAGCAAATCAGTCCTTTCCAAATAAGGCTCCAGTTGTCTTTTCCAGTAACACACAAGAAGAGTCAGTGCCGGTTTTAGCACTACCAGCGCCCTGGACGAGATTTCTACGGCGCCCCCTATTAATAACCATTTATGTATTTAAAAAAAAAAACTAAAAGAATTTTAAATTTCGGGCCTTTCTATCGGCAAACTCTCTTACGTATGACACCGAAGTCTATGTTTTCTTCAATTTCATTTTCGATTGATCCTAGATCGGAATATTAGTTCATCACAAAACAAACAACCATTTATAACTGATCTCGAGCCTACAGTTAATTTTAATTGGAGATCATCACAGAGCTTGAGAAGGTTTGGTTTTGCTGCAATCTTTTTTTATGTTATACAAAAAGGACGAAGATTCGTGGCACTTTTAAAGCCTGTCTTTCTATACTCTTTCAAGAAAGCGCAGTATTTTTTCAACACTTCTGTGCATTTATTGAGATCCATGTCAATTGATGGACTACTTTAACACTGCTTATTCTTGCTCCCCAACGTATTTCACTGCGTTTTTTTTTATAGTATATAATCCTAAGTGATCGGAAGCTGGAAACAATGTGAACAACCTCTGAAGTACCCCAAACAATGTGACGGATTCGAATTATTTTTAAGTGCACCGGTGTAATGAGCTGTGTCCCGCTTCTTAATGAGTCAAAAATAATGCTCTCTTTTTTAATACAATGCTAAAAGGAGATAAATAATAAATTCTGTCTATTGACGGGGATTCCCAGTAAATGTATATCCAGTACTCGCGTTCCAGTGTTGCAACCTTAATGATTTTGTCGCCAGATTTAGGGAATTTAAGCTCTTACAGGTGGCCTGGCCGCTGCCGAATATGCAACTGGATCGGCGCCCCTTCATGTCAGGCGCCCTGGGCGGTCGCCCAACCGCGCCCTACCCTAACGCCGCTACTGAGAAGAGTTCAACAACTTTTAAATGAGGATAAATCCATTATATATCAATAGCGCTTACCGACACCTAAGCATCTCTTACGGCAAAAAGAGGCAAGATTATGTTTCAGAAAAAATGTGAAATTTGATGTTTTTTTTTCCAAACAATCGTAAATTTGAACATAACCCACGTACGATAGGAGGCTAATGCGTCGTATCTGGTGGCATAATCGATTTTTCTAAATGATAGGACAGAGAAAGTAAGGAAATTCAATATGGCGGATTTAAGATTTAAGATGGCGGCCATAGATGACGATTTTTACAAAGTCAACCGGTTTGGACCAAATTTGGTATAAAGGGGTTTTGGGGTCGCTAATCACGAATATGAAGTCCGATTTGCAAAATCCAAGATAGCGGATCCGATATCCGCCATATATCTGCGTAACATTCCCAGTCTTTGTTGGCCTGCAATAAGTCCTGACTTAAACCCCATAGAGAAGACCATACTGTCGAAGCGAGCTTACTCAGGTGTATGCCATTTCGAGTCACTTTTGCAGCTTAATACCGCTATTCAGGACGAATGGCTAAGAATTGACATATTCACATTACAAAATTTGAACGATGCAATGCTTCGACACTAAGTAGCAGTTTTAACAAAAACAGAAAGTAGAACCAAGCCTAGCTTCCCGCAACCATTTGTGTGTGCGCGTTATATTTTTGCACGAATGGAAGGGACCTTCAGTTTTCTGCCGTCTCCGAACGGCGAGTTGGGAAGCTTTACACGACAAATGATAGGTACTCTTGAATGCTTGTCAGGCATTTTAGGTGTTTGCGGCGGGATTCGAACCCAAGACCGCTGGCTCCGTAGTCCGACGCACTAACCACTTGCGCTACGGTGCCCATTTTGAAAATATTTTACTTAAATTTTTACAGCAGAATTGACTTTTAAGATCTTGTCTGCTATACTTATTTCGTTCGAAGTTTAAAAAAATATACGTTCTGTTTTTCTAATTAATGAACAACTTTAATTTTTTTTATGGATTTCTTTCTAGCTTTATGTCTATAATATAAAAAAATGAGGTCCTTAAAATAATAATAAAAAAAAATGGTTTTGTTAAGTTTTTTACTTGTTTTTACAGTCTACTACGAAAATCATAAATGTCATTTGTGACCTTCAATCGTTCGAAATGTCGTTTAAAATTATTATTACATAATTTATTATATCTTTCGGAGAAAGCACTTGTGTTTTTGAATGCAATCAACAAATAAATTATAACGAAAGTAACTTGGAGAATTTTATTTAAAAGTGTTGTGACAAAAATACGGAACACAATATTTGGTCCTTCGAGCCGGATTGTATATTGAACAATACAAAGTGACATTCAGAGTGTGATACAGGGCACACAAATTTATAACGCTGCATTCGAGGTGGGATAACCGGATAGACACAAATGAACGTTGACAATCTAGCGACTCTTCTAAAGATTTGAATCGCATTTAAGTGCCCCATTCACATGTTATTTCTGTACCTATTATTATTTCGGAATGACATGCAAACTTGATTGTGGATGGAGGTACTTAAGTTTATAAGTAAGTTTAGAAATAAGAAGTTTAAAAGTAAGAAATACTGCAAGAAGTAAACCAATATCAAGCTCAGAAGGAAGGAATACACCAAACTATTCAATTCTCACCTATAGGCCCAGAGTGGGGTGGCCCGCACTAAACAAAAAATATAACGTCAACAAAATCAGAAGAGTTCAAAGAACGGCAAGTATAGGCATCACAGTTGCAATGAGGTCATGTCCAACTAATGCTATCACTCTCACTATTCCACATTTTGCCACTTGATCACCGTATCAAACACAGCACTTTGGAGTGCAATCCGGCTGAAGGAATCTGGGTGCTGGACTGCTAAGCCATATGGTTACAGTAAAATCCTCGTGAGCACTGTGGTGTAGTGGTAAGTGCGTTGGACTACTACGCAATGCAGCCCGGATTCAATCTCAACAAACACCGCACAGGAAGCGAGGGAGAGTGGCAACAGATTTCGATAGAATGTTATTCTCCGAAGGCTCGAAAATGGACAACGGGATAGGTGCCTATCGCCTACCGAATTTCGCTAGCGTTTTCCAGGCGGAGCTACTAGCGACAAAATTTTAAGAGCAACTTATTCATTTAAGAGTTATTTGCGAACACTTGAACTGACGAATCATTCAATCAAAAATGGTAACTGACATACCTACGTCACGTCACGTTTAAAGTTCACAATTTACTTTCAAATTTCCAATCGAGTTCAAAAATGACTTAAGACTTCTTAACTCAGAGACTGACTTGCTGCTATGTCAAGGTTTCTTTCTACTCATGCGATTATTTTCACCACGACTAGACTGTAGCTCCATTTTATTTATTTTGAAAAAGGATGATTAAAGTCCCAAAATGAAAGATAGACAATTGAATCATTTATTTTCAAAACATGACATGTCCACATTTATCCAAAAATCTATTTTTATTTTTGCGCTGTAAAGTAGATATATCTGCGCTGACACATGAAACATGACATGTCCAACTATAATGCATTATATTTAACATAATTATTATGCAGGACTTGTTAAAATTTCGTCTTCAAATATTTCATCGAAACAACTACATGCCGCTTTATAGGAGCAAAGTAGAAAAATATTCGATAAAAGTGCAGTTGAAATATGCTTGGGGTTGAACAAGTAACCACCCCCGCAACCCATTATCAACCGCGTAACGCTTTGACATTTTTATTTGGGGAAAACAAGCCTTGTACCGGCCAGGATCTGCCATATCCGTAAGTGGTTTAGGTAACTTTTTTGTGGCTTAACCAACCCTGTGGCGGCGGCCTGTCGCACGCATATAAATTTCACAGGCAAATGTTTTTATTGTAATTTTTTTTTTTTACGGTTATGGAAAATATTTTCCATTTGAATGTTTGTCATTTGCAATCGTGTGTGCACACATAAATATTCCCAAAATGGAGGAGGCAGAGTTGTTGGGTTATTTTTCAATTTTGTGGTTCTAATAGGCGCCCACTATGTGTTTTTTTTTTTCAGAACACATGTTTAGGAAACACTTGGTTATAGGAAGACTTATACATATGTATTTTTGATGTGTAAACATCTTAGCTCTCGGTATGGGCAACATTTTCGCCGTTATCCGTCACACGTAACCAAACTTGGTATTAGTGCGTTGTCTGTATACTATGATTCTCCTAGTACTGTTGATTAAAAACTGTTTGAACGCGCATCACGCGGGACCCACTGGACGGATTTTGATGAAGCATTGACATAGTGATTGCTTAAGTTCCTCCCCAACAACGTTTATAATTTTTATCCCGGAAAATGGCATGGTTTTTAGAAAATGGTGCAAAAATTGCATATTTGAAAGGAAAATTATAATCATTCAGCCCTAACTCAATAATGGCTTATCGGATGGAAAAACAAAAAAAATAGGTGAAATTAGTAGTTTTGTCCCTGATTCATTTGAGATATAAAACAACCAGGCAGACGGCAAAGCCATGCCAACCGATTTTTTTTGTAATTAACATTGTAACAAATATTTAAGCTCTAAAAAAAAATCTAATCTGATCTAATCTAATCTATAAAACATCCTCCTGCGTTGTCCTGAAGCTGAGCAATATTCAAAACAATTATTCCAAGCATCGCCCACAATTTTCTTTCCGCGGAGACCACTGTCAGCAGTCGAGCAGCAGTGGGTATCGTTGCAATAGTGTGTGTCTGAGTATACATATGTGCGCGCTCTAACATGTTCATAATTCTTTGCATTTCAATGTTCTGCAATCATTATCACCAGGGAACGGATTTTGTTGACTTTGCCTTTTTTTGCATTTTTTTTTTTGCCTTTTTTACTCATATTGCCTCTTTTTGCCTTTTTTACTCATTTTGCCTTTTTATTGCATTTTTGGTACTATTTGTCAAAGTAGCCTTGTACTTTCTTCTTAACTATACGATTTATCCTTGCTCACACAAAAGAAATTTAAGTGTCCACACGTATGAGAGCAGGATTTTCTCTCGTATGAACAGGCACATTACTGCATGCGTTCGCCGCAGTTCTATTTACCATCTTTTCATCTCACAAAAACCGTTTTTCGTAACTGTGCGCCTATTCAGCTAGACTCATATTCTGTGACATACTGGTCATACTAAGTGCTAGTCTGTTGAATATTGCGTTTGCTTAAATGCGTGTTGTTCCCAATATATTTTGTTGCTTGTCATTGAAAGTGAAAATGCCCCCCTGATTCAAGCCAATTGCATAAGTTTGTGGTGAAATTGGAAAAAGATTTTTAGTCGACCCGAAAAACCACATATTTAAGAGTTTACAAATTACAGGTGACTCCTAGTAGTATGTATTTTAATTTGAGCACCTGATCTTAGTGCACTGCGTGTTAAAGACTTTGAACGGACTCGAGGAGAAATTACAACAAGCTAAACGGCCAGTAACTGAAGATGGGATGAAAAAATTGTACGCGGTTTTTTCAGCAAATTAACGAAATGGCGCTACAAACTCTAAATTGGACTCAAATATTAAAGTCACGGACGTAACATCTCTTACCTTGGCTCCACTAGGCTCTGCCCATGTTTAAAGGTCCTTTATTTCATGCAAGGCTTTCCTGAGAGATAATCGCAGGCGATGTTACCAGAGAACTTCAAAATGTTTTGGGTTACAATGTTAGTAATAATGCATAAAAACTTTTATAAATAAATGCCTTTTTTTGCCTTTTTCTGCTGTATCATTTTGCCTTTTTTGGTTTTTTTGGTCAACAAAATCCGAACCCTGATTATCACCATTTGCGGCTCTCCGACTCAACCAATCTTTACAAAAGAAAGAGGATTTTCTAGAGCAGTGAATTGCATTTTCAGTTAATAAATAATAATTTTTCTACCCAAAATGAACTCCTGTTGTTTTAAGAGTTCATTTTGGTTCATATATGTATGTATTTATGTATGTATATGTGTTTGCTAAATGAAAGTCATCTGGGATAAGTATTTGTTGTTCATAAGTACGAAGCCAATGTAATATTGCCCTTGGCTATGGCTTCGCCAGGGATAGTAGCTACGTTTCCGCCCGGTGGTATATCTTCTAATGCAATGTTTAAAAGGCCCATACAATTAGACCCCTGAAAGTCTAGCTTACAACATTCCCTGAAATAATGATAAAACTCGGGTTTTACGTGACTGTTATCTAATTGTGTCGGACGAATGCACTATGGCATACCGTAAGGTAGTGGAAGCTGTTAACAGAATCTTACAGGGTATACGACCGATGGGCTGCATTACAATACTATTTTGCGGAGACTTTAGGCAAACGTTATCAGCAGTGGCACGAAGTACAAGAGCTGACGAAGTAAACGCCTGTCGGAAAAACGCAAGTCTCTGGTCCAGTGTTACTCAAATGTACTTGACCGCCAATCCAATCGCACAATATTTCTCTGATTTGTTACTTTAAATTGGTGGAGGAACGGTTCCGGAAGAAAATGGCAAAGTAAATTTATCACATTACATATTTGTGCAAAACAGTGTCTTCTAGTGAAGAACTTATCTCATCCGTTAACGGTGATATATCGCAACTGACAAACCATGAGTATTCTTGGCTTTGTGAGCGAGCTATTTTGTCGTCTTCGAATGATCAGCAATTATGTTAAAAGCGAGATATTGGCACGTGTAGATGGTCAAAATGCAGAATACATTTCAATCAACCCTTATGGACCAAGAAGTAATAACCAGCTTTCTGGTCAAATTTTTGAATTCTCTATCTGCTTCAGTGGGCTATTTCACAAACTTGTATTTACAATTTTTTTGATGTGTAAACATCTTACCCGTCACGCGTAACCAAACTTAGTATTAATGCGTTTTCTGTAAATGATTCTCTAAGTATTAGAGAGATCTGTTTATCCGCCAACATACACAAACGTATGTTTACACATCAAATTTCACGAGTACCTGGTACTCGCGCCTTTTTTTTCAATGATATTTGATTGAAATAGAGAAGAAAATTGTAATTCAAAAAGTGCACGAGAAGATTGAGAAATCAATAGAAACCTCTTCTGTACGAATCCCAACCAAGCCAAACCAAAGAAAAGCTGATTCATCTACTGACGCAACGTCAGTCAATGCTCCAGAGTAACCTTCTTAAGGATTTATTTGCTCAGAACATGGACTTAATCTTAAAAGGATTTCGTGGACATAATCTAAGCATACTCGTATGTCAAAGTATAGTTCGAAATAAGGCTCACTGGCTATCGATGAGGAACCGAGTTAGTTCAGGAGACTTGGAGAAAGTCGCCTAGATGTACAATCCAAATCAATTCATCCAGAGCATACAACGAAAAAGGACACTCGCCCAATTATTCCTTAATAACATTGTTGCATTGGCATCAACCATTTTGAAAGCAACCCAAATCCAGTGATCAGTTTGGCAACATACCGCATTCTTAGCCATATAAAAAAAATCACACTGATGACGATGAACGGTCACGAACATGGAAATACCCAATCAATCAGCATACGAGCACGAGTAACCAAGCCCACTTGTTGCTCCATCCACCGATAGTCATTCCGATGCCAATAACCATCACAAAGTCGTAAAATTTAAACAGATAATCGTCCATGCAGCGGAGACAACAACACAAGTCAACCGGCCATTTCAGGGAGCTTACAGGAATCGTTCACCACCGGACAAATTAGTACGGCAAATGACCTAAACGAGCACCATTGCTTCCAACTCCCAGCTCCTAGCCGATGGCCAATTATATTATGCCGAAGCATCGCTGGACTTGTCCGCAGCAAATCGAGTAAACAACGACCATCATCGCAGTGCTGTCGAAAGACCGCTGTGCTCATGCGCACGACGCTGATGCTGGTTGACAGCAGTTATCACGCTTAGAGGGATCCCCATTCGCCATTGCCCATTTGGCCATTACCCGCATGGGTTATAACGATCAATTTGGCCGCACTGTCAGGCAGATAGATAAATAAATAGTTATGTACTCGATGCTCGTACTCCGTAGCTGCGGCTGCAGTTCTCCACCCAATTTAAAATGCATTACCATTTGGCCATTATCGAAACGATAAGCCAATTGAGGATAATCCGTGAAGTGGTTTAGGATTCGACGACTTGGACAGTTTGCTCAAAGTGGAGCTTGTTTATCCATATACATATGTGGATGCCAATGGTGGCTGTGCCGCCGTGCACATGGAATCAATCTGATAACGATGAGGATTGGCAGCATGTGTGTGTTTTGATGTGTGTGGAAGGCGAACGACATGATACTCATACGATGGGGCGGGATTTTCTTCTTTGAAAAGTAATATTTAAGTGACGCCTGAAATGTGAACGCATGCGCGTATGCGCGTTTCAACAGCGTTAATTTGGTGCAAATGAAAATAGCATAAAACCCATTTCCAAAACACTACGAGTAAGTAACAAATTCACTTATAGAAGGCAGCGAAATAATTTCTTAAGTCCCTTGCAACAACTTTTATGTACACTACGTTGCGTTGGAAATGGAGCTTAATACCATGGAATCGCATCGATGCACGGAATAAGTAAGGCTACAGTCTGCAGAGTAGTACACCGAGTATCAGATGCAATAATTGATGAATTGCTTGTGCAAACAATTTGCTAGCCAGACAATTCTTCGGAAATAGCTACCTAAACACAATTCTTTGCTCTGGGAGGATTTCCTCGTGTAGCTGGGTGCGTTAGCGGTGCGGTAATAAACATCGATCCACCCAAGGAAAATGAATAGCAATTCTTCAATAGGGTAAAGGTGTTAACAGTGGATCAATTTTTACTTATCGCTTTTATTCATAGCTTTTTCAATGTTTTGTCTTCATTTTAAGCCCAAAATCTCAAAGCTGCATTAATGTTGAGATAGTGAAAAAATTATTTGAAATTACCCTTCCCATGTGATCCACTGTGTATCATGGGTGTACACCATGGGTGAAATTTGTCTAGTACAATCGATAGAAAATGTGTAATAAAATTTAGTAAATATAAATGCAAACTTGACTATATTTTTGTAATGCAAATTATGAAAGGAACAGCTATTCAAAATTTCATTAAATATAGAATTTGTTAATAACTCGACTCCAGCGCCACCCATCGGGTCCAGTTTTTGTAGTTTTCTCTTTTGGTACTATACCAACATATATTGTCAATATGAACCATTTTGGTCAGTTAATAAAGAAGTTGCTAATAACCTGACACCAGCGCCACCTAGCGGGCGGTTTTTTCACCTATGTCCTTCCTCAGGTCCCAGACTATCTCTTTGCCACACAACATCATAATCGCTTCAGCGGTTAAGGCGTGAAAAGGTTTTGTTGATAACTTGACTCCAGCGCCCCCTAGCGAGCGGGTTTTCCACCTAAGACCTTCCCCAGGTCTAAAGAAGTATTCACTTCAAAAACTTAACAGTTCTTGTAAAAATATCACAAAACTTTACTTTTTTGTACGAAAATAAAAGAAAAATAAAACTGGTAATTCAGTTGCTCATGATTATTGCTAGCGAACATCCAGATTTGAAAAATTAACATGGATTGAAAATTTTGAATTCTGGAGCCTCGAACTGCAACCATGTTCATGATTCACTGTAACTGTAACGTTATGAACTTTGGCAGTTTTGTTTCAACTGTTCTTCGAGTAACACGTGTTTTTGTGATTTCTGGATTTTTGATGAAATTTTTGACCACCGGTATGTAAGAGATTTGTGAATAAATTAAAAGAGTTTTTTTTATTGTGAAATAATATTATGATAGCACTGTTCTTAAAATGTTAATATTTTAAAGCCAGTTTTGTGAAAGTAAAACATTAATACAAAAAAAACATTAAAAAAGTTATAAAGAACATTTGGGGCACCTTTGACTTTTGCAAAGGGGGCACATTTACCATTTGTTAAATGTGCCGCACATTGATCTGTTATGCTAATATTTGTGTTTTTAATTTTTTATTCATGTTTATTTTAAAGATATGGTTAGAAATTACAAGAGAAAGACAAATAGGAGTGCAATCGAGGAAGAAAAGGTGAAGAGAGCTATTTCAGACATACGTAAAAAACTTGAAACGCCAACATCAGCAGCTGAAAAATATGGGGTAATTAGAACCACATACAGTAATGCGTATGAAAAAGCAGGACCCATAAAAAGAATGGTCAGATAAGGGTAATAGAAGTAGCTCTTAAGAAGGTTTCACTTTTCAATCGAAATATACGCCACGACCATTTAAGGAGTAAAATCAAATTCAAACTGCCACAAATCCAGCCTCAAGATCTCGCTCGTCGTCAAAAATATTTATTTGACGTTGACTTCGACAAAGAGTTAAAACTGCAATTGTCAAATGTTCCCCTTGTAAAGTCAAAGGTGCACTTTTGACAAAATGACTTTTTTTAAAAAACAAATTTTAAAAAAATGATGAAGTTGTTATAAAAGTAAAATGTATCTGTGAGTCTTATCTAGAACTAGCTGGCCCGTGCTCACTTTGCTTCGCCTGCCTACCACATTTATGGGATGTAGTTGATGGAATTTTGATTTACTTTGCTGTCTTAATAGACCGAGAGCCCGCAGTAATTTTCAGTTGTTAATAGTAGCCAAAAGAGTCACTGTTACTCTTATCACGATTCCTCCGATAAATCCGAACATGAAGAGGAATATAGGGTGTCCCAGTTTAGAGGTAGATATAATCCGTTAACTGTAAATTCCTGCAGATTAGCGAACAAAAAATCGTATGACAGTGGGGTATATTTTCAGCCCGTCGAAGTAAGGGACCTCCTATTCGGTGGTAGGACCACTTTAAATGATATTACTTCTGAACTAATACAGATACGAAAACAATTTCTTAAATTTCGGAGAGGCAATTAGAAGCGCATACGAAATGTTAAAGACTTTATGTACGTCTAAGCAGTCATAAAAAAGTTATGGCCCCTTAAACTCAGAAGTTTTAAAATTGGTTGTTCCAATTTCTTACCCTTAAATGCCCAGTGTATCTTTAAAGATACAACCATTAAAAACATGATATCTTCGTTAATATTAGCATTTAAGCTTCGAAGTTTATATTTTTGGGTTTATTGACTCAAATTCTACCTCCAATAAAATACTCAGTTTCTTAACTATCAAATTGCAATTATTATTTAAACAATTACTGGCTGCAATGTTTTTTAACAAAACTTAAAAAAATTTAGTTTTTTTTTATCAAATATCTTATGAATTCGTAGAACTAAATTGATAAAAAAAATCATGCGGATGTAATTATATTATGTGAAATGATATAATGTATTCATAACAAATCATTTTCAGAACGCGTTTGAGGGGTTAATTCCCAGTGTATCTTTAAAGATACAACCGGTTTTTTATCAATAACTTGATAAAAAAAATTTTTTATTTTTTTTCGCCACCTGATTCAATATTTATGTTTCATTTAACATATAATATATTTTTCCCAAACAAATCGGTGTCGTTGGGCATTTAAGGCAGGGACGTGGCCTGATGTTCTAAGCAGGGTGTTCTACTTTTTTTTTGTTGAATAATACAAACGTACATATGTATATACTCAGTTTTCTCCAGGACCATGACGAGGATGTTAAGTAAACAAGGCCAACAAAATAATTTATTTAGAACGGGGCAACCACACAACCAAAATTTTCTTTCATAGTTAGGAATCTAAAAATGTCTAGTAAAAGCTTTACTAGGTAAACCTTACAAATCAAATCCGGAAGAGACGGTGTAGGCCTTCCAAAACTAATTATTTCCAGTCTTTCTTCCGAATTTAATTGAGAAAATGGTTTCTTTCTGTGTTGCTTTTTGCTTTCGCTTCAGTCGATTATGTTCTACAAATATAGAGCACATCGAAATCGAACAAATAACTAATATCAGGAGAAGAGAATCGAACAAAATTCAACCAAACAAACGTTAACATGCGAAATAAAACAAAATATGAAAACCAACAAAATACCCACAGGCCACAGCTAACATCTTCCTCGCTAAAGAAAAGGGTAGAAAATGTATTGTATCGAGCCTGCCTGCGTGCGCAGTTTGCTGGGGAACTCAAATTGATGCGAAACAAAACAGAATATGAGAAGCAAAAGCAACATAATACCCACAGCTAACATCTTCCTCGCTAAAGAAAAGGGTTGTATCGAGCCTCAGTGCGCAGTTTGCTGGAGAACTCAACTTGATGTGAAATAAAACAGAATATGAGAAGCAACATAATACCCACAACTAACATCTTCATCGCTAAAGAAAATGTGTTGTATCGAGCCCGGGTGCGCAGTTTTCTGGAGAACCCAAATTCATGTTATTGTACAGACGATTTTTGGGACTTTGCATGTGGTAGAACGTTTTTTTTATATGGATATTTCCTTTGGGTTGGTGCGCTAGTAAGTGGAGAACAACCGGGCGAGTCGACGTCGAACTGAATTTAATAAAAAGTTGGTTTGGATAGGTTGCTGGATAGAGGTTTGAAAGTATGTATGTATGACGGCGCGCACCGTTCAATTTACTTACGAAAAGAGGAGAACATTTTGTCCAACGTCAATTTGTGTTGAATGGTTTATATACATTTTGGTATTGCGATTTTGACTGCGGTGTTTGGTTTGGTTGATTTGGCTATGGACGGTGCGGCATAACAGAGTGAACAAAAGTGGATGTTTAAGCATTATTTTTAATTAAGTATTTTTGAATTGTAACTCAATTAGATATTGTTAGCGCATGTATATAAACAAATACATTTTTCATAAAGATGGATTTCGTTGGGGTGTGCGGAGAACACCTGCGCACCTTAGAGTAAACGTCACTGATTTAAGGGTTAAATGCATTTTTCTGAAAACGTTTACTCCATAAAAAGCTCTTTTTTTACTTTACTTTTATCTTTGGCGAATTCTCTAAAAATTATGTTAAACAACTTTTTCACGTACGGCAAACAAAGGTGGTAGTAAAAGCCATTTTTCGTCAGATAAAAATGATAAAAAACTATGCAAAACAATACATATTTCATATTGAAAGCCGGAATTTTTTCTTTCAGGTCCATGGTAGCGAAATAATCCCATGTGGACCATTTTGCTGGCCACTTGGTGTATCAATTTGATGTAATCGAGCATTTCATTTTAATTTTGCATTTCGACTTATTCGCCCAATATCAGGCCGATTTGATCGCTAACTAATTTCCGCTGAAAAATTGACTATATTCCGCTTTGAAATATACAGTGGTGGTCCAGTATAACGAATGCCGATATAACGAATGATCGATATAACGTATACTTTTTTCAAATGCATTATCGGCTCTATATAACGAACGAACAAATAAATGATATTCGATATAACGAATGTTGCTACGATATCTGTGTACATGCTTAAAAAATAGAAAGAGACAAATTTACCTGAGAAAATAAGTCTACGGGAATTAGCTGCTACAAATTTTTGCGTTGAACGTTTGCAAAGGCATGTCCTTATTGGCGATTGCTTTTTAGAAAAGGAAAGGAAAGTAACTAATTTTGTTTTAGTTTCTTTTACTTCTTTTTCTACTTTTTAACTTGTTTTGTTGACTTAATCTATAAATTAAATAAAGTGTTATGAATTTGAAAGAGTATTTGTACATTTATTTAAAGTTTCGTACAAGGAAAATATGTTCGATATTACGGATTTTTCGATATACCTAGCGAATGCAACTGGACATTATATCATTCGTTATATTGGACCACCACTGTAATTGCCAATGCCAACTAAATGATAAAAGATAAAACAGAACAGATAAAGAAGAAGAACCCTGCAAAAAAAGATTAAAACTCAATTCCAATCCAACTCAATAACCTTAAAATTGCACTCAAGTATAACACACGAAATACAATTACACGAATACGACACACCCCTTTACAAAACTTTACCAGCTGCATACCTGCATTACTCAACTAACTTTTGTAGTGTATACATACATACATGAACATAATGTAAACAAAACAGAAAGAAAAAAAATACGCACCAATAAAACCTTTGCGCTTGAGCGCTCACGCTGAGCAGAGCAGACACATACACAAATCCATTCCACTCAGATTTAACGCGTATTCATAGAAAAAATGAGAAATACAAATTACGAAGAGAGATCGAAAGGAAACCAAAAGAAGAAAACACCACTGAGATTGGTTTCAGAACCGTGATCAATTAACAAATTAATTAAAAAAGGCATTTTGCAAAGATGTTATTAATATTGCTCAGCTTGTAGAGCACGTAGAAATATAATTTTGGACTTAAAAGATGCGTATTTTAAAGCTCGTAAAACTGATCTGAATTTCAATAAAATAGACGAAGGAGAAGTTTTCTTTTTTTAGGTCTAATTATTGAATTTCTTGGTTTTCGCACTTAAAATCAGATATTTTTTTTATGCACGAATCTGCTCATTATCAAAACCTAATCAACACAAAAAAAAATATATCAAATATATCAAAATCCGTTTAGCCATTTGCTGTGTAGGTCCATGCAAAGGAATTTTCACTTTATTTTATATTATTAGGGATAGTCAACGCATCATATTAAAAAAAAGCATTGAAATTCATCTAAAGGGTGATTTTTTAGCTGGTTTGGTTTTGGCAACACTGGTTTTGACAGCTGACGTGTGTTTAGTACCTTGTGTCACTGTCAAACAGCTTCAGTTTGGTTTGCAATTTAACCATGGATCGTCTTACAAATGAACAACGCTTGCAAATTATTGAGTTTTACTATCAAAATTCGTGCTCGGTTCGAAATGTTCATCGCGCGCTGCTTCCATTTTATGATCGGCATTCTCGACCTTCTGAGCAGTCTATTCGGAAGATTGTGACCAAATTTCGCACCAAATTTACTTTGTTGGACATTAAACCACCAACACGTTTACGTACTGTGCGTAGTGAAGAAAATATTGCGGCCGTATCAGCTAGTGTGACAGAAGACCGCGAAATGTCGATTCGGCGCCGTTCCCAGCAGTTAGGCCTTTGTTACAGCACTTTTTTTTGCCCGAAATGGAAGTTCTTGACTTGCATGATATGTGGTTTCAACAAGACGGTGCCACATGCCACACAGCACGCGAAACAATGGCGCAATTGCGAGGCGAGTTTGGTGAACAGTTAATTTCACGTTTCGGGCCGGTCAATTGGCCGCCTAGATCGTGCGATTTGACACCATTAGATTATTTTTTGTAGGGGTATGTCAAGGCTAATGTCTATAGGGACAAGCCCGCTTCGATTGACGCACTGGAAGCCAACATCCATGCATTCATTCGTGAGATACCGGCCGATATGTGTGAAAGAGTATGCCAAAATTGGACTCAGCGGATGGGCTACCTGAGACGCAGCCGCGGTCAACATTTGCATGAAATTATCTTTAAACATTAAATTGCAAGGTTCAAACTATCGATTCAAATAAATATTTCATTCATTTTTTCGAATTTTTTGTGTTTTTTTTTTAAAAAAAGTTCTCAACCTCTTAAGAAATCACCCTTTACAATTTTAGCAAATACAGACATTTAAAAATTAAGTGTCAAATGTGCCCCAGTTTCCCCTACCCATTTCAACTGATTCACTGTGTACAATGTTGTCATTTCACAAAAACATGTTAATAATTTATAAAATATTTCACCAAAGTAAACAAATCGACAAAAATGATGTATGAAGTCTATATAAACAAAAGTACGAGTATTAAACTCAAATGAAGTTGCAATACGCACTTTTTCAATAAGATCAAAAATAAAACAGAAAAAAATAATTATTTACCTGTGCAGAAACATGGGAATAACCACCTTCGACAATGTGATAGCGCAGACCGTTAGTCTGATGCAATGGGAAGTAAAAATGTGTTCTTTTGTCATTTCCAGATTCATTTTAAAATAAAAAGAGACATTATGAGAGCTATTGATTCACTGTGTACCCTAATTCACTGTTGACACCATTACCCTAGGCATAGAATGCATTCATTGAATACAATGATGGTTTGTGGGCCAGATCGGTCTTTTTATATTGTTAGCTAGGCTTGTACTTTCAAGTTAACTTCAGAGAGCGCTCAATTTAGTTCAAATCAATCTAGTGAACTAGTTCGTTCATCTAGTTCATTTAGTTCAATATTATGTAGTTCAATGCCCAGAAAATTGGTCTTGTGTGATATTTGCATCGAATTATCGCAATAAAACTAAACAAAATAAGGCAATAAAACTACTCACATGTTGAACATAAACAGCGATAAAACATTTATTCTTAATTCATTCGTATTGCATAAAATCGCCTTCGTATCACCAGAAAATTGCTATAAAATCGATGATATACGTTTTTGAAATTCTATTAAAAACAAAAACAACCTACAAGATACATCGCAACAATGCTCGATGAGATACGATGCTTCCTTGTTCATTTTTGAAAGCACTCATTTTAGTTTCCAGCTTTTAGTTCACGGCTCCCTTGCGAACTAGATAGTTCATATCATATACATAGTTCATTTAGTTCATTTAGTTCAAAGCATGTATTTAGTTCGATAGTTCGATGTGGCTGGCACGTATTTTTGACAAAACATTTGCAATGCGAAAGAGGGTTGGTTTATTGAACAAACACACATCTCTTGTCTTTTGCAGGGTTAGGTTGAAATTGGAATTCTCGGAGCGCTCTTTTGAACTAGTAAAATACACAAGACTACAACGTAAGCTGGCCAAGTAGTGTGCATGATTCAAATCGCAAATTTTAATGCAGGATAACGACCATTTCCAAATGCAGAAATTTTAGGAGTCAGTGCTTATTATTTAATCGAATGGTTAATAACACCACTAGGGACTAACCCAGACAATCCAGTGGAACAGAGATTTAACCGGGTTCATATAAGGCCCAAACCTACTTTGGCCCAGAAAATAGTGTCCAACGTTCAATATATGTAGAATCTGTATCCGTCCAAGAAGTAAAGAATATCCTTAACTGGCTAAGGAAAACTAATCTGCCGGGATAGATGAGATAAGACTCAAAGATATAAAGCTCAACAAAATTCATAAATATGAGTATAGTGTATAGATTAAGCATCGATTCCCGAACTGCTGAAAACTTCGATTGTGCGGCCAATACATAAAAGCGGTAGAAAAAAGGAAATATTGAACTGTCGACCTATTTCAATCCTATCAGTAGTCGACAAAGTATAAAGGCTGAACTATAATAGTCGAAAGCAATCGGAAGCTACTGTCAAAATCCTACGTTAAGTTTCCTTCCGAAATGTCAATTGCTCAAGTTGCCCATAATAGGAGAATGCGAACGGAAGCGATTGTCACTGGCGATTGTCAGGTTCTAGTAGTTTTTCCCTTGATTTGTTTGTTATTTTGCAAAATAACTAGTGAAATCGAAAAAAATTACTACCTAACAAAATAAAAATGGTCACTTTTTTCGTACATTAATTTATGTTTCAATTGAGGAAGCAAATCTTAGTCCTATGTACAAGCCATTTTTTTATGTTCGACGTACATATGTATATATGTGTAATGTATTGTGCTACGTACTTGCAAATGCATATATTACAGTATGTAAATGAAATCTAAGAACAATTATTCTTTAAAATGATAATACTATTAATTGCAGAAACCAAATAAAACAACATTTCTTTATTATAAAAAATTCTAGAAAAAAAATCAGTTCGGATTCCAAAAAATAATAGATTGCTTGGAGATTTCGCCGATACTCTGTATTCCAGCCAACATAAGAGTCAAAACTCAGTAGCAGATTTAAAAAAACAATTAATTTAAAAAAATAAAACCCGACTACGGGAAAAACCAACTAAAAAGTACGAAACAAGATGAAACGAAACAATGATTTTCAGAGTACAGCTGTGGTCGCACTTACTATAACTTCTGTTGATTGTACGTGAAAAAGTTATTTTACATAATTTTTAGAGAATTGGTTAAAGATAAAAGTTTTGAAAAAAAATAAAAAAATGATTAACGAAAAGTTTTGAGAAAAATGCATTTTAAGTAAAAAAGTAAAGCAAAAATACAAATCGAAGGTGCCCCACTTAGAGGGGCTATAACTTGGAAAGGGGTGAAAATAGACCCCCCCTGCCGTACGATTTTTTGTTCCCTAGAACTTCAGGAATATCCAGTTAATGGATTATACCTCCTAAATGAGACACCCTGTATACATATATTTTATTTAATCGTCTTTACAGTATAAATCCAGCCCATGTGGCTGAAAGATTTCCCTTGTCTTTGCATTGATTCTATCTATGTACCCCTGAGGGATCTCCGTTTTATAACTCCCAACTTGTCCCTTGCGCATGAATTGAAATGCATTTTCTTCCTTGTACTCGATTTGAAGCTTTTCATGGTGACGCTTTACAATACTACTTTTGTTGCATGTAGGATTCGCTTGAAAATATTGTAATTAATAATAAATTCATTTATTTCCATCTGAGTATCTACCTTTCATATTTTCAAACGACAAATGATCCATCAGTTGGCAGATTTGTTCCTCATTGTAGTTTCTTTGAAGGAATTTACATGTCTTTCCTATAACCGCCTTCAAATCTTTCTTCATATCTTCAAAGGTATAAAATAAAACATTTTCTTTATCACGAATCATCCAAAACTCGACGACATGATTCCAAAATGAACAAAACGACATTTGATCGGTGACGAAGGCTTCAGCAAATTCATCAATGGTGCCATTAAATCCAACCATATTTAGGATATGATGATAGTATGAGACAACAACATCTTTGGGATCTCTGGCCACATAAATAATCTAACGATACAAAAAACAAAACTGTCTTGAAATGCTTATAAAATAGGTTTATGGGTTGAACTCACCTTACACTTCTTCTGCCAGATGTCTCTTGGTAGCAAACCAATAGGTAGGTGAGTCTTAATTATCCTTGGCGATTTCTGTTCCTGTAATTCCTTGAAAGTATCGCATTTGTCTGCCTTATCAATTTGCCTGGATGCCAATTAAAATTGATTCAAACTAAAGCACATAACTTGCTCACTTAACTCACTCAAAGAAGATGGAGCGCTCGGTAATGTCCACTAAGTTGGATTTCGCAAAATCCATATCATTCATCAGCATCCAAGCCATTTCCTGTGTCCAGGTAGTTCCACATTTCGGATACGTTACCACCCAGACATCATCTTTGCGTACTTTGAAGTTAGCAAGTTCCTCGGCACGGTTGGCATAGGATTCTGTCATACATGTTGGCTTGAATTTCCAGTCACTGGGAAGCTGCACGGGAATATCTTCTAACGGAAGGATATTAACAAGACCTGAGACGCCTCGACTGATGAATTTATCAACGACGGGGTTGTGGATTGCTTCAATTTGAAACATCTTCACGAGTGGTCGATTACGTTACTAAAGATGATGGTTTTGATTTCGTTCTAGATTTCTTTTTCTTATCACTCGCGTCTAATCTCTTTAATTGTTTTAAACTGCTAAATAGGTACAAAGATTTTGTGTACCCATTCCTTTGTTTTAATTGCACTCTTGATTATTACCTCGCACAACAAATGGTGAAACCGATGCCTTAGATATGCGTTTCGGGTAAAAACAAAAAAAAATTTATCATTAGATGCTGTTAGTTATCACTTATCAGCTTCAAAATATAATTTAGGAAAGTAAATAGGGGAGTCATTCAACATTTACCATTGCATGGGCTGTAATTAGTTTGGGGATTATGAATATGTCTGTTGATTTACAAATAACACAACCAGGTACTTTACTTATGGAACTGCACTTCTATGAATGAGAATCAATCAGGTAATACGAATATATTCTAAGCCTAGGCTTTCATTTATTAATTAGACCCAATTTTATCAATTGGGCAATATAGTATCTGAAACTAAGAATTGGCCAATTATGAACTTACTTTTTTTAATAATGTACATAATATCACAGATAATATAGTTTACATAGATGTCGCACGCCATAGGAAAAAAAAGACACATTTTCAGTCAATTGGGATTTACTACTACGTCCCAGTTGGAACGAATTCGTTCGAATCATACAAAAGACATGATGTTCGTTCAAATGTTGTTGGTTCAATAAGTTGCATGTTGTTTTTGCTTATTTGTCCTCATATTTTTATTTTTGGTTTTCCTTTCCATCGTTTTATTTTATTGTGTGTTTGTTTTTGTTTTTCTGATTGTCGCCTCCCTTTCAATGCAAGGAATTTCTTGGTCAAGGTTATTTTAATTTTTTCAAGATAAGTGAGAAAGGATTAACGCAGGAAAGTAAATCTTGAAAAAGAATCAATTAATATTAAGATTTTATTTCTTTATCCCTCTTTAGCATTTTTCTTCCAATAAATTCAGGTAAAAAGTGATTTTGGCATACAAAATATTTTCCCTCACTCTGAAAGCCACAGGCCTGACTCCACAAACGGCTCAAAATTTAATTTTTTTCATTTGACGGGCATGCAAACATTTTCAAATTAGGGAAATTTCTCTTCGTTTTCTTGCATACTCAACAAGAAACTCCTGACTTCCTATTACTAGACATTTTTTCTTCTAATTTATTTGTTTCCAAAAACAAATTATTTGTAAATAAAAAAAAATAATGAGTACAAAACCACAGATATTTAACTATGTATGTATGTACATTTATGTATTGTATTCAGGTAGCTGAAAAATCGCATTCATCGGGACAACAACCAGCGCCTCTGAAAAGTCGACGACGAATGAACATGAACAATGAAAAAATAAATCGAGAAACTGGTTCGCTGTCGCATTTTCATTTCAGTATACTGTGGTTGTTTTATGTATGACGTTAAGGGTTGAAAACAGAAAAAATACACATCTCCACGGTTTCGGATCATTTGATGGCAGTGGGCACGTCATAGCACAACAACACACGATCGCAAGAATTGCGTTTTTTGTTGGATTGAATTTTGTTCACACAAATCGTTCGAACTTCCGAGTTCGAAGTAAAAACAGACGATTGAAAACGAGTCATTTTTTTTCCTTCGGCGTGCGATATCTATGTAAACTATATTATCTGTGATAATATACTATTTCTCTTTTTGCATGAACATCGGTTTACCCACAAAGCAAAGTGTCTATCTGCAGTGGTTCGTTATTTACATTGGAAGATTTGGTTTTGAAGTGATTCTAAGTTACGTTTATGAATAATTTTATAAGAGACTAGCTTGGAATGCTTTTTGGTAAACAACATGCTTGGTCTTTTTTCATTATCGCTTGTGTGAACAAATAGCGCAGATGGTTTTCCGACTCGTGAGCATGCAACGTAGAGCTGGCCATGCGAGAAAACTGAACCTTCCAAATTTATACCGCACATCTCTAAAGATTGTCATTGTGACTTATTGATGGTAACGGCGAATGCAAGGCGAACAGGGAATTGAAGATGCTGAAATTCAAATGACATATCAGATGGAATCATTGGGATGCGAGGAATCAAAACGTCTCCGCCTTTGAATTTTCCATTCAAAATTGATCACATTTCCCAATATTTTTTTGACGGCAAGGCTGGTACCATTACAAAGCATTTGGTTGGTTGGTTGATGTTGTGATGCATTATCGGCGCTCCAATTTTTAGCTGCAATATGTGTGGTGTGGTGGTGTATTTTCTGGGGAAAAAAAACTCATCCTGATTCATGATGGTGTCCACTGATTTGAATGTGATATTTCTTTTAAAATAGCCTCTTTAAGATCACCGACATTTTTGTTATTTCTGGCCAGTATTGCTCACTGTTGAGCTATATTTGGGAACACGCTAAATCAGGTCTTCTTTTGATTGAGTTCTATCTGCAGCTGAAAGCAGAAAAAAAAATGGTACGTGTAGAAGTACGCGCGACCGAAGTGAAACTTCTTAGCTACATATAATCGTGGACAAAGGAAAATGAATTTGTGACAAAAGGAATAGACATTCATACAATTTTCGAATTTATTGGATATTCAAAGAATATTCTCCATTTTTTCTCCGCAAAAAATCCTTGAAAAAACTTAAGAAATGGGGTCATACCATATGCCACATAATATTTATGTTTTTTTTCATCAGAAATTGTCTAAGCTTTTGAAGGGAATCAAATTGTTCGGGTGTCTTTTTAACCCCACTCTCGAATATATGTATGTTCGGGTGTCCATTTTACCCGGAACCACTTGTTGACAATATGAATTCCTTAATGAAAAAGTGTTTGATTTCCATTTAACCAACTATATCCTACTAATATATAAATACATATTATGTACCTATTCATTGGGTGGGTGTCCAAATTAATTTTGGAATGCATTCTTTAAAAATCATCGAATGAATTCAATTTTGTGATTGCATTCATCGACTGCATTTCGAGACTTCAATAACAAGAATGCAATCACCATTCTTAAGCATTCAAAAGATCGCATTATTTTTTTTCTAGGTACCATTTAATTGAATGCAATAATTAATAAATGCATTTTCATTCTTTGCATTCATTTGCATTTTTTTGCATTATAATTTTGCCTTATTTTGCTTTATTTTACTCAATTTACCTACATTTACTTGCATTTTGTACCAAATTAAACTAAAAAATTAAAACACAATACTCCAAAATAGAACAAAATAAAACAAAATATTGCAAAATATTACAACTCTGATCTGTGGGAATACTACTCGCACGCCTAATACTACTCTCCACTCAATCAATTTTCGCTATTTCTACTTTGTTACCTATTCCCCATACCAGTGATATCCATACATACCACGCAACCAACCGAAGTCGAGTAAGAACTAAGAAGCTTCTTTAGTTAGGGGAGACCACAACTAAAGAAGCTTCTTACTCGATTAAGCACTTTGTTACCTATTCCCCACACCACTAATATCCATACATACCACGCAACCAACCGAAGTCGAGTAAGAAGCTTCTTTAGTTAGAGGGGACCACAACTAAAGAAGCTTCTTACTCGACTAAGCACTAACCGCTCGATACTGCTTGATTTTGGTGATCGAATCGGACGAGACGAGTTGCAGCAAAAGAAGATACGAAAAAAGCTGTGTATACCGAAGTCACAACCCACTGAAGGCTGGTTGACTCGCACGACTATATAACTTAAATTATATATTTCAATTGAATTTTTCGAAACAATCGTAAATTTGGACATAAGCCACCTACGATAGGAGGCTAATACTTCATATCTGGTGGCATAATCGATTTCTCTAAAATATAGGACCGATAAAGTAAGGAAATTCAATATGGCGGATTTAAGATTTAATATAGCGGCCATAACCACGCCAAAAATGACGATTTTAAAAAAGTCAACCGATTTGGACCAAATTTGGTATAAAGGGGTTTTTGGGATCGCTGATCACGAATCTGAAGTCAGATATATCGGATATATAGGATCCGCCATCTTGGATTTTGCAAATCTGACTTCAGATTCGTGATCAGCGACTCCAAAAACCCCTTAATTAATTATTAATGTTTATTTATGTTCATGTATTGTTAATTTATTTGTTTGTTTATGTTTTTGAAAATGAAATATTTTGAGTTTATCTTATATTCCTTTTTCATGGGAAAAATAGTTTTCACTACAATTGGATCCATTTCAGTGCAATCTTAAAACAGTTTTAAGTATGTACATCTCAAAAATTTCATTTTCCATCCCTGATTTGAATGAGGTTTTTTGCCATCGAATCTGGTAGGGTTAAATCTATAAAATGGATAAAAAAAAATCAATATATTTAAATAAAAAACTTCTAAATGAAGTAAAGAAAAGTTTTATTTTCGACTTTTGGGCATTTATCTCGCTCTATCTTAGTTCTTAAATAACGTACTAAAATAAAATCATCTCTAATTCAATAACTGGATAAAGAATGCAATTTTTTTATGATAAGTAAATGCAGGGCTTCGAACAGATACAAATATGTAAGTATTTGTATTATGTTTTAACGTTTTGGCGGTTAGAACGTGCTGTAATATTTAAGAAAGCGGAAAAGTAAGATTGGAAGAAATTGCTAACCCACATGCGTCACTTTTTTCTTTAATATCCAAGCAATTCATTCAGTCTAGACGATCCTATAATAATTATTTTCAAATGACTTCATTTGGTGCTAAGCAAATTGTGGAGCAACGATTTATGCCAACTTTTAAGGTGCCAGGACAAGTGTAGCATTAAGCTGGAAGTTTTCTTCCAGTAGATAATTCATCACAAACACATATAATCTATGTACATACAGAGAATATTTTTGTATGCGCAGCAAAGCGGGTACATCAACTAGTATAGAATACAATATAGCATCAGTGCAATTACTCAACAACTAGTGGTTTTGGTACCTACCATACAAAATTTCGTAGTTTCAGGTGAAATGTGAATATGAATCATTTTGGTCAATTAACCTTTAACTGGGTAGGTGGGGTGCTGACAACACCCCAAGCCCTTATTTTTCATATATGTAATACGACTGACAATACCCGTTGTCGGTACAGTACCTTCCTGTTGTTTTCTATTATACAGATTCAGATGGTTTTAAAAAGGTTTGGGTGCACAAGTAAGCCGTGACAGACTCTTCAAGCTGCAAGGGTGCTGTCAACACCCCACCTATCCAGTTGTGTAATTTTTTTTTACTGGGCGAATTTGTGTAGGTAATTTTAAAATGTCATTAGAAAAAGATCAGGAACGCATTCAACTGTTATTGACACTATATAAGTGATGATTCAAGTTAAGAGCCAGTTTGAATTGATACGGATGATGGCAAATTAGTTAAAACAAAAAATTGTTTCAAAAATTAATACGGAAAGCACTATTTTGGAAAGGATGACTAAAAACTCTCTAAATGGGTCTTAAAGTTAATTCTTTTAACATTGCTCTACCCCAGAACGATATCATAATGACAATTCCACCATAGAACCACTTACCAGAGGAAAGATAAGCGTAATAAAGTGAAATAATGATGGGGTGTTGTCAGCACCACCTACCTACTTAAATACGTTACTATTAATCACCTATCTACTTAAAGGTTAATATAGACAGACAGATAGACCGATAGATAGATAGTCAAACAGACAGACAGGCAGACAGACATACAGATAGACAGACAGACGACAGACAGACGCGGCTTACGGCTAGTATACTGCATACATATGTATATAGTTCAATATAGGTGTAGCTACAGTTCGGGGTGAACCAGAAGGCCTACTTCTCACCTACAGTTTTCTGCCGACTCCGAACGGCAAGTTGATAAGCTCATTGACAAATGGAAATGATTCTCTTTGATTGCTTGTCAGACATTCGAAAGAGGTGGCACCGTGAAACGATTGAACCCGAGCAGCATTGCGTAAATTAGTATAACACACTTACTACACGACGGTGGCCACCTCCATATTGCCACCTATTAAAACACTGTTCAGCATAATCGACCATATAACCGAAAAAGAGGCCAACGGTCTGTGGCTCACACGAGCCGACTGCGTCACATCTCGATGATACATGATACATTTGGATAAATCCTCCATACGTCTAATCACCGGAAGGACACTGTGTCATAAGTCATATGACGAGCAAATGGCTATCTGAGTCCAACGATATTTGAAGAAGCTGCGGAGATGAGGAAGAAAGCGAATCGATTCACCATCTACTCTGCTACTGCCTCGCCCTCCAAGAACGACGCCTCTTAACTTTAGGTCATAGATTCTTGGCAGACATAGCAGAGCTCGGACATTTAATTTTTAAAGATACCCGATCTTTAAAGATTTACAAAGAGCACAAACTAGTTAATACTAGTTGGTAAAAAGTAGATTTACTCCCAAACTATGACGGGATTCACAAGACCTTCGGGTCTGCGAGTGGAAATGATTGCTCGAGCAATTACTAACCGTTCCTAACGTAACCTAACCTAAGCAAGTAGACTCATTGGTCAGATCTATTGCCACTCAAATATGTAGACTGCTCTAAATCTTAGTAGATCCTTAATCTACCTAATTCGAGCGAAGGCTTCACTTGTTTCGTCATTTTCTTGGCACATCTCGCAAAGGCTCGAGCTTCTGCTGACACCAAAAGTTTTCAAAAAGTGATGAATCCCGTAATGAGATTTAGAATACATATGTACGTGCTTTTACTAAAATGACACAAGGACGAAACTCTATTTACCTTTCCAGAGCAGTCAATCCCAGATAAGTCACTTTTGTTGTTTCCGCATCTATCGGGAGTAGGTATACGTAGATATATATGTTCAGAGGGAGAATCGCTTGACGAAGTTTCGGTATTTTTTGGGTAGCTCCAGCACTTGATGCACTGCCGGCATAGTTTGCCTTTGTAATCGGCCAGCAAAATCAACTAGGTGTCCGGCGTAGCTCATGTGATTGTTGCTTCGACTCTTTAGCTTCCATAAAAAAAACTTTTACAAATTCAACTGCCCTGGATCTATTAAAGGTCCCAAGAACCGTCTGCACAAAGTAAGTACTCGAAAAAAGGATCGCACTCGAGCATGTAAGCTGTTCTTCCACAATTCGAATCCACCACCCACAGATGTGATGTCTCTATAAATTTCCGTTTGAGATCTGACTTCCGTGTGTGTCCCATTTTCGTTTTCACAGGGACCTAATTCCGTCATTCCCTGCATATCCCACCGAATGAACCTACATCCAGAGAAGTACCTACTCGTAGTCTAAGTAAAAGTTGTCTCGCATTTCATATTTTCTTTTTTCCTACCAAGCATTGTGCCATCCCCTCCCATCCACGAAAAGCTCCACATCCACATCCAACTCCATCTATACCCACACACGGTACAACTTTCGCATTACCCACATAATCCGGATTCCGGGTCTTTGTTTGTTCTTCTTAATTTGTGTACTTCTCTTTGCCTGACTGATTGTCTATGTTTATATCTATGTGTGTGTGTATCTAGATACTCTACTTTCGCTTTAGATATTCTTGCTGTTTAACTGTTTGACTTTGCTCCTGGTTCGTGGTTCGTGGGTATATTAAACCTCTTCCCACTGCAACACCATCGCGCGTTCGACTTTCACTTTTATCCGCATAAATTCCGTCTTCCAGAGCTTCTCTCGCCGGCTTAGTTGGTGTGCGCTTTTGACCTGTTTTTCCTCTGTTTTTATTTTATTTCACGGTTGACATGTGCATGACCCTATCAAGCAAAGACGGGATTCTAATTCCAATTTGTTTTCCCCGTTTTTGGTTGTGTTTTAGGTTTTAGTCGTAATGGGATTTGTCAGGCATGGTGGCCGGCGGCGGCTAGTTTTAAGTCTTCGTAGTTAAGGTGAAACGTGAAAGGCTTTTGTGCTTAAAAATGAAAAAAAAAAGAAATCTGCGACCAAAAACAGCGGAAGGGTGTGTTCATGTTAAAGCAAAATTATGATCGCTTTTTCCAGATTATATGGGGAAGCAGTTACCTACTTTTGACCAGGTGTCAGGTAACTCCGATGTAAGTCTTTACTTAAGCCCGGTGGACATTGGACATTGGGTGGTCGATGGGCGGTTTCAGTTCGCTTTTGTGATACAGACCGAACTTTTGAACGCACCCCTCTCTTCGGATGTCGCCATTTTGGGTGTATTTGACATCTGCTTGCCATTTTCGATAATCAGCGCCATCTGTTCTTGTTTTGTTTATCTTTTTGACAGCAGAAAGTGAGTCAGTTCCCATCAGATTCATTAGGCAACACGATTGAATAAATAAACGTCAGATTCCAACCGAACAGAGACTCATCATTGTCACTGTATAATCGAATGGTCAAACCAGTTCGAGCCTCCACGAGGAAAGAAAACACTCTTCCTGACCGGCTTGCCGATTAGCATAAGACCCGATTGCGCACGCAAAAAAATACAAGACACGCATTTTTCAAACACCCTGTCATGCTAGTCCCATTAGAGAGACAAACACACACTGGTGATGGCTTGTCCAGGGAAATTCCAATCAAACGAGTAACGAGTTCGAGTGGAAAATGCCATGATTTCTTTTTTTTTTTCTATGCGCCTATGCATTCCCTCCTGCTGTCGCTCCCTTAATTGAGGCAGAGACACACGGTCTTGAAACGTGCGCTCAGCGTGTGCATCTTGCATAGAGGTGTGGACACAGACAGACATCGAGGTGCTATGGTGCCTCCGTTTGTCTAATGGGCAGAGAAGGACGTCATTAATTCCATGTGTGGCGTGGCATATTATGAATATTCAGTTGGCATTCAATCCGGACTCGAACTCAGATCACCAAGCTCCGTTGGAGGCTTAAGGACGTGCAATGCACGGGGTACTGAAAATTAAGTCTAATTATTATTGGATCACCTTAATAGAGCGACGACGATGAGGTATGGCATGGCATTCCAATGATTATCAAAGCTGCAATCACTTAATGAGCCAACAGCCAACAACGATGGGAATGGAGAGATGGAAGGAAACTCTGTCCAGTTTAGGTTACTCGTATCTCCAGCCAGTGTAGTTGTTAATTACACACGATGCCTCTCTTGGCCTGGTCGGTGGAAATCTACTCGAACGTCATCGGGACATTTAATTGATCTCGAGAATGGATCAATTGCAGCAGGGAATTGATGGGTTCCCTAGTTGGAGTCGAGGTGTTTGTGAAGTGAGATTCTTACTTTTTTTTTTTGTTGTTCAGCCATGTTAGGAGCTTTCTGCAATTTTTTTTTTCTTTTTTTGTTCCTGACTTATTGGACTGGTATTTCATTTGATTGGTGTCAATACTTTGGAATAAGATAACAAGAACGTTATTTGGGACAAGTGCTGTCCAAAGGTGGGAGTCAGAAGGCAGGTACACAGATTTCGGAATGTGGCTAGTGATTGATAAATATTAGATTCGTAGCCGCTGTGTCTGTTCCTTGCGAACTTTGGAACGTCAAAATTAAATTTTCATACATATATTCAACTGGAAGAACGTTCACATAAAACTCAGCAACAAGAAAGACTGGAGCAACGAATCTAGAATCTACACGCTGAGATCCCATATCATTGAATGGTACAGGGACGTTTCAAGAACTGAGACAGGAACGGGTGCAGGAGTGCAGGAGTGCAGGAACTACACTAACATCTCTCAAGCCGCAATCTGCGCTATTGACAGATGTGCCAAAGTCAATCTTGATAAAAGCTACAACAGACGGGACATAGCAATAATGTCAGATAGCTAATCTGCTATCAAGGCTCAGGAGCCCAGGTCATCAAATCATGGATTCCTAGATAAACATAATAGACTGAGCAAAAGAAACAATATCACCATCTACTGGGTACCAGGACATCTGGGTATAAAAGGTACCGAGAAGGCGGACAAACTCACCAGGAAAGGAGCTGCCATACCCTTCATAGGTCCTGACCCCTTCTGCGGCCTAGGGGAACAAACCATGAGAAAGGAACTTCAATAACTGGAGAAGACAAATAGAACTAAGTCCTAGACAAAAACTGAGGGTGGCATTTACAACCTGAAGAGTTTCCCAGCACGCATTAGCCTTGACAAAAACAAACTCGGCATCCTGACTGCATCCCTTTCGGGACATTGTAAACTCATGTAAAAGGTCTATCAGAGGTAGACTCATACAGATTTAACAATGAGTCATGTGAATCTCCCGAACACATACTGGTGGAATATGGGACATTAACCCCGAAAAGGTAAAAGTGATTGGGTGAACACCAACTTACAGCAGAGAATCTACCATTGATTGCACCCAATCGCCTATACTACGATTTCTCAGGGAAATTGGCCTGACAATAGGCAATTCTCACCTGGGCTAGATGTGAGCTAAGCTCTCTCTAACCAGTTGGTATTTCTTCAAATGCTTAGCAACAAACAAACTCAATTGCTAGGTGCCTGTAAATAATTGTACTAGTAGTCGAAGTCTGGGAGTTAATCCTTCAAAAACGTAGATCGTTCTTTTCACTTAGAAAAGAGCAATACCTGCATTTAATCCATCAATGATAAGTAAAGCTATTCTATCTCTTTCGGAGTCAGCACGTTACTTTGGAGTAACTTTAGACTCTATGCTTGCAGAAAACCTATCAGCAGTACGTAGGATCTCAAAGCAGCCATAATACACTGCTTTTATGGCTCCATAGTCTAGTGAAAGACACTTGACAAAAATTCCCATCCTTCAATCTCACCAAAGTCCAGAGAACAGCCTGCATCGGGATCTTAGGATCGCGGAGAACATTACCAGAGCAGCAATGGAGACCATGCTTTGTAGTTCTGATTCCGCTAGATTTCTACTGCAGCAGTGTGGCGCCTAAAACTGCACTAGGACAAAATGAAGCGGGCTTATAATTACCAGCACCTTTCATTACGAGCAAACCTCTATCTTAACGAGATGGAAGGCAAACAACGGCTATCTGTCTGCAATCACTACTTTTGGTAAGAGGTTTGCTATAGTTGTACAGTCGCAAATTAAGAGGAACTAGCCTTCTACACCTACTTGTGGTCGCCGTTGCCGTAGTGATTAGTGCGTTTGACTACTACGCAAGCTGCTCGGGTTCAATCCCAGTTCCCAGCCCGGGTCCATTACCTAAACAAAGTTTTTCACGGTTTCCACCTCTGACAAGCAATCAATGGGCCGTCCGGAGTCGGCAAAAAACTGTAGGTCCCACACAAATGGTTGCGAGAAACAGTCCCAGGTTCACCCCGAGCTGTAGCGCCACCTTAAGTAAAGCTTTCTACACCGGCGGTTTCAAACTTGATCACTGCGAAACTTTACAAGTCAAACGATCCTACAGGCTCAGTAACGATTGCATCTTCGTTCAGGCCAGGATCACAGCCATTAATTAGAAGGCAATTGTCGGCAATGCATATATATTCCGATAGACAGGCATCCATTAAGCCTCTAGATTCCGCAGTAGGCTAGCAAGTAAATGCAAAAGACAATTAAATTAGATATCTGAACACAATGTGGTGACACTATGCTGGGTACCAGGTCATATGGATATCAGAGGCTACGAAAGAGGGGACGAACTCATAAGAAAAGGATCGTCGCTGCCTATCTGCCAGGCCATTCCTTTTTTTAGAATTCCGTTAGGCTCTCATTGAAAATGAAGCAATCAGTGTACACTGGATCCATATGGATATATGTATGCGCAATAGCTGGAACTCTGTGGCCAGTATAGAAATCGGTCTATCTAATTAAACTCAGCTGCAAGAACACACGTTCCGTCTGGGCAATGTGCCATGCGGAGCATCTGCTGACCATTCACAACGACTTCTGCAGAAGTTGCAAGGACGAAGAAGAAATTGAATCTATTCTTCACCTGCTTATGATTTTCCCGGTCTAGCTAACAGAAGAATGAGGATTTTTGGCAGTTACTTCTTCTATGAGCTGGAGGACAAAAACTAAATTGAGCTGAGAAACCTCCTGAGATTCATATGCGAGGGCGGTCCGATAAGTACTTAGCCTACAAAAGAAAAACAAAATTTTTGGAAAGGTGGCGATTTATTTCTCAACATAGTCTCCTTTTAGCTCGATACACTTGATCCAGCGATGCTCCAACTTCTTTAACCCATGCAAAATAGGCCTCAGTGGCGGCGATGACCTCCTCATTCGAAAATTCGCGGACAAGCTGGCTTCCACACGTGGTCAAAACAAAACTACGAGTCCGATGCGGCTGAAATTTTGACAGTAGCCATCTAAGAGAATGTACTAGACGATAGTAAATCTCTTTTGCGATACTGGCACCATCGCGCGGTGAGGCGAAGTACTTATCGGACCGCCCTCGAATTTATCTGCGTGGTTCTAAATCACCGGTCTGTTTACAGATTCCAGGGTATAATCCCAATGGGCACAATATATTATTTTATTATGAGCTATGTAAGAAAACCTTGTTTAGAAAGTTTCATCACCATCGAGTACGCGTAGATCCAATTCTTAACTGCCACTGGCCGCAAAATACCATGCGGACAGTCGATAGCTTCCAACTCTATCGGTAATTTGAGATTTCCTTATACCAGAAGCCCAAACACCGTCAATCAAAACCGCTCACATACGCGCAATTTATCTTACAAATCCTTCCCAGCATTGCCTCCAAAAGTAACTACGGGCCACCGAAGTGGATTTCCACTAATTCTGCTCCTAGCACTCCAATTTAATAGTCACGATCACGACCACGAGGCACGAGTAATTAGAAAAAACAAAAGTTCTCGATTGTAATAGCCACACACAAACATCTTCCTGCTGCCATTCCCAATGGGCTATCACCTCCGGTAGCAGAGTAGCCCACTTAGGAGTCGGTGTTCCAATTGGAATGGTGTTTCGTATCCTACAGGAACCGCTCGTACACTCATAGGTGGCATATTTATTTCAAAGCGTTCGAATAATATTACATCGCTTGTGCTTTTAATTTTAATTGTCTAGATACTCGGGTATAGATACTTTCTACTCGCAAAGGTATGGATTCGCATGTCCAGCATTTTGCATTCATTACCATGATGCGTGTAAGCAGTCAACCCGGAGGGTTACCATGCGGCGAACTAACGTATTCTCCTGCAAGTAACCATGCATCTGTGCATCTGCATAAAACCGTTCGTGCGTCTGAAAATTGTGCGAACCACGAAATGATGCAGGAAATGTTTGCTGTGACTTGACGATGGGGACTACCCGCTGTGCTTCGATCGTAACGAACCAAGGAGCCGAGATTAAAAGTGGTCCACGATGTCGGAATTGTGGATCAATTAATGACGATGAAACTAGTCATAGGTGTTAAGAGTTCATGTTCAACTTGAGAGTGACGCGAAGAGGAGGCATTTCTAACAGATAAAGAGAAAAACACGTTTTTTTAATCCCATTCACAAGTCCCATCGTGGAGTCGTTGTTATATCATGACATTCCTAAGTCAAGCAGCCAAAGAGAAATCAGCTGGTGATTCATTAGCACAGATATTTGTTGTTATGATATTTCAGTGAATCACATTTCAACGATTGATGTCAGATTGCCTTGAACTGGGAACCTAGAGGTTTCTCTTATTTCTAAAAACAGTTCCACAAAAATGCCGAAGGAGCTTGATAAAAAAAAATAGTGGATTCTTAGGGTAAAGCAAATTCTGATAAATGGCGGAACTACCTAATCATTCAAATTAGACCGTGCCTCAGTCACGGTAGCCTTCCATTCTCTTCGGTCCGGGGCTAGTTGGTTTTAGTTTTTCGACCAAGCGCTCTGGCATTACAGCTTATTCCTTAAAACGGAGATTCGATCTTTTTTGTCGCTTCAAACCTGGGCGCTGGGATTTGAAGATCCTCTTAGCTGGAGCAGGGATACATAAACCAAAACAGACCGCCATATTGGACCCGTTTTTCTCTCTCTTCCACGATCCATCTTACCCAGCTGCGATTCCTCGTGTCAACGCTAGTATCTTTTTAAAGGTAATCTGTGATGTCCCAATATCTCTATTCTTCTACCAACCAGTTTATGTGTCGCTGTCCCATCTTCCTCCGGTCATAGTATACAGGTATCATTTTCTATAAGGCCCTTCTTCCATAGATGGTACCCGAAATTTACATGACCTGTAGATACCTCATTTCAACGTTCATCGGCTCATGTATAGAATTTTTCTTTGAGTTGAGTAAGTCGACAATTTTATTGGCATTTTCACCTGACTACGTCCACGATTGACCATCTTCTCTGCCATTCCTCTCGCAATTGAGCAGTCTAAGCAACTTCGACGTTGACTCCTGCCTTGCAATGGAGTTCACCTTTTCATGCCGATGTGCCCTCGTATCATTACGTCCATTTCGGATCTCGGTACAGCTGAAGTGCCGCTGAGGCAGCAGCCCCATTTTCCTAATAAATAAGTCTCAAGATTTTCAGGATCACTTCCTATGTTGGCGTTGTTCGTATTACACCGACAATTCCGATACGTGCCAGACGCTGGACCCTTCCTAGATGATTCTTGAAAGTTTTCTCGGAGACTTCCGTCTACCATATAACCGAGGCATAGGTGTTAATGGGTCTAACTATCATCGTAAACATCCAGTCTGTTGACCTCGGTGAGAGTACCCACCTTTATCCACATATACGTTTACATCTCTTGTCAGTATTACTAAGTCGTTGGCATACACGTTTCCTAGTGTATGTATGCCAGTCTCCTCAAGTCCGTTCTCTAAGTTTTGAGATTCCCGTCTGAGTATTTATCGCTTTGTTACTGAACATATTGTCCACACATCTAACAAGTATGTCACCAGTAAGTGACGCCAAGTTGTTCCATGCTAGTCAATTAACAGACAATTTTTAGAAGTCAGAATAATGCATTCTGTTTAGGACGCCGTTATCCGGGGTCTCTGGCGGCACCAGAAAGATTTGGCGAGAGTTCGCAATCGTTGGACAGTACGGACATCCACTAGCGTGTAGAAGTGTAGTCAGATACCTTGAGCTCTAGGAAAACAAGTATTTACAATATTTTAACAACATAGATGCTGCTTTAGTCAGCCAACGGGATGAAAAGGTGTAGGTAATCTGCGATATGGTCCTCATCCGGCCAATGATCGCTTATGGATGTCCTGTGTTGTCGAACGTGGAATAAAGTTCAATGGAAAGGATTCGGGTAATCGAGAGGGCTTGCCTTCATTTAGACAAAACATCAAAACACGTCCGAGTACAAACAATTCTATTCCAATGGACAGGACGAACAACAGGGCCAATGTAATCAGAGTTGATAATTTCCTGATAAAGTTGACTCAAGGGCGCATTGCAAGAGCAATGAGCTCGATGAATGACCTGATCTTTGGGCCTTACTACCTAAAATGAACGTACCATGAAAGAGTGTGCTTGGTCTCTTCATGGGCGTTTATTAATTTCGACCAACAAGGTCTGACCCGAGATCTGAGGTTGGCCTTCATTTTTATTTATATTGGCCGGGTTGTATAGGTACTTGAGATACATTTTTAGCGCAGTTCTCTCCAGCATATGTATGGTTCACCAAAACCCCTTTCATTGTCTTAAGCAGAAGTGATATTAGGCTGACCGATCTGAAGGCCTTGGCTTCGGGGTAATTCTATTTTTCCGGAATCTGTCCAGCCTATGACACGGATAACTAGCAAACCGAAGTTCCCGCGATACTCTCAGCCAAACCTCACCACAATTCAAATACTAGCTAGTCTTTCTGGAGTACGGTAAAGATGTCCGCTAGCACTGCGACTAGAGTAGGTCTATCTATTTATCTATAATCTTCTATAATCTATAAATCTATAATCTATAAATATTATAAAACTGTAGAGGTTTTTTTGTTGGTTACCTAATAGCGTGAAAACCGCTGGACAGATTTCGATGAACATTTTTTTGAAATGCTTCTTAAGTACCCGGGATGATCACAAGCTATGTAATTTTTTGTTCAGGCTACTGGTTTTTACATAATAGTCAAAATAACTGTATATCGGTGAGGAATATTATGATTATAAAGCCCTAACTTAATAATGGCTTATCGGATTGAAAAACAAAAAAATAGGTGAAATTAGTAAATCTGTCGCTGATTCATTTGAGATATAAAACATCCTCCTGCGTTATCCTGAAGCTGAGCAATGTTCAAAACAATTATTCAAAACATCGCCCACAATTTTCCTTCAGCGGAGACCACCGCCAGCAGTCGTGCAGCAGTGGGTATCGTTGCAATAGTGTGTGTGTGAGTATATGTGCGCGCTCTAACATGATCATATGCTTTGCATTTCAATGTTCTGCAATCATTATCACCATTTGCGGCTCTCACACTCAACCAATCTTAACAAATGAGGTGTCAAAAGAAAGAGAATTGTGTGAATTGCATTTTCAGTTTATAAATATTATTAATAAATTAAAAAAAAAAAACGATCAAAAACAAATATTCTACCCAAAGTGAACTTCTGTTGTTTTAAGAGTTCATTTTGGTTCATAAATGTATGCACATATGTATTTGCTATGTGGAAGTCATCTGGGATGTTTGGTTTACAGTGCTATTTTGCTGAGACTTTAGGCAAACGTTATCAGTAGTGCCACGAGGCACATCCGAACGCACAACATTTCTCTGATTTATTATTTAAAATTGGTGGAGGAACGCTTCCGGAAGAAATTGGAAAAGTAAATTTATCACAAAGTTTAAGGTGATATATCAGAACTAAAAAACCCGTAAGAATTCTTAGCTTTGTGAGCGAGCTATTTTGTTGCCTCGGAATGATTAAGCTCCAGCAATGAACAGCGAGATATTTTCACGTGCTGATGGTCAAAGTGCAGAATGTATTTCAATCACCCGGGTTGTGGACCAAGAAGTAACAACCAGATATCTGTTCGAATTTTTAAACTCTCGCTATCGCTGCCATCACACAAATTAAAACTAAAAGTGGGTGTACCTACTATTCTTCTAAGAAACTTGAGCCCGCCTAAATAATGTAATGGCACCGGACCTAGAGTTACAATTCTGCAATGACATCTGGTAGAGGCAGAAGTGTTGACGGGCTACGGTGCGGCGCGGTTTTTGAGAACTATGAAATCTGCCTTTAGCGCCTGAAAGTTACATATTGAAACACGTTTTTGTTAAAACGCAGTTAATCGACCAAATTTATTTAACACTTTTGTGGACTTAGACAAATACTTTAATCTTTCTTCGCTCCCACTGAAATTGCATATTTGTATGAATGAGAAAGCCCTTAGAATAGAATGCGAAGCAATGCGAGCACGGGTTCAACTAGTATTTAATAATCATACAGAATCATTTGACTGTAACACTTTTGTAGTCTTCTTGCTGTACTTGTACCTACTTCTACTTACCGAGTGCTAGAGGAGGACAGTTTTGGACCAGATGCTCCGTGTTTTCTTTTGGTTGTTGACAGAATCTGCATATGTCTGTGTTGCTGAGGAACTTAAGACCGACCCTCTAGGGCTAGGCTGTTCCAGTGTTCCAGTAACTTTTGAATTAGCTTACTATCCATTCTGCGATGACTAGTTTGACTGCGATTCATAGTGAGTGCCTAGTCCAATAAATGGACTGTTAGGTCTGGATATAGGCCTTTTCGTAGCCCTCATGTCCTTTACGTTCTGACTCCCATATGGGTTTAACTAGCCAGCCAGTTGTTAAGTTAAGTTCGAGCGGCAATCAAATGTGACTTATGATTTGTAATTGTTACTTCTTAGTACCTTGGCTGTCAGACATTAACATTATACATATTTGTCTTTAGTGTTTGTAAGATTTGTGCGACTGATTGACTGTGGAGGAGCATGTGTCTTTCTCCCAGTATTCCCGGTCCTATGCTATTTTCTGTTTTCAACCCACATTTGTACCATTTTTGAACATCAGTCTTGATCCATTTGAAGAAGATGTGTTAGCCTTTACTTTTAATGACATATGGTCACTAGCTCTGGTCTTTTCTTTAACCAGATAGACGATAGACCTTGTTTTTTTTAGAGTACTGACCCGATGGTTGGATGTTGTAGAAATAGGGTAGGCACTGATTGGCTTTAATTTGGCTAAGCCCAGTGTTGTAACTGTTACTACACATCAATTGTGCTTATCTTACCTCCAAGTGGTAACCATCGGGTGCTGGTCGCTGCCCATCCGGGCACGTCTTGCTAAACTTATAAGCGCGAGTGCTGAGCAAGGGAAAATAGCAGCACTATAATTCACGTCAGCGGATGAATTCCATCAATGGAACCAACGGTGGCGCTAAAATTTCCAGAACGGAAACAAAACCTTATCTGAGCTACTCCGACATATTCGGAGCTTAGGTCGATAAGGATTTCCAAGTACTAGTCAGGGTCTTGGAAAAGAGTTGGTGGCGGATGAGCCCCTAGTGGGCCAACGGCAGCGCTCACACCCCCGTAGTGGGTTACTGACACCGGTGTACCCGGCCCCTTGTCCTAGGGGTATACAAGGATCTGGCCCTCCAGGTTGGGGGTTGTGCGTGAGGCTAACTACCTAACCACGTAAAAAAAAAATTTGTTCCGAAACAACCAAAAGCCTCGGAAAAGGACGGATCTACTGTTGACAACCACGCTAAAATAAGGACAACGACGTTCGGATATGTACCTGGAATGTTCGTTCAATGAACGGCGACGGTGCATCCGAACAACTGGCAGAGGCCCTAAACTGCTACAAGGCAGATATAACCGCCATCCAGGAAGTGCGATGGAATGGGCCAGGCAGAAAAAGGATGGAAAACTGTGATATCTACTACGGTGACTGCTATACAGAAAATAAACAGCGCTTATTCGGATGCGGATTTGTCATACGCGGCAGACTTAGGCAAGAAGTCTTGAGCTTTCGGCACGTGAGCGAGCGTCTTATGACAATCCGTGTCAAGGCAAAATTCGCCAACATAAGCCTTATATGTGCTCACGCCCCCACAGAAGAAAAAGACGACGCTACCAAAGATAGTTTCTACGAGCTCCTCGACCAAACATACGAGCAATGCCCTAGACATGACGTTAAAATCGTACTGGGCGACCTTAACGCCAAGATAGGAAGAGAGGACATCTTTGGTAGGACGGTTGGAAGACACAGCCTACACGACACCACGTCCGAAAACGGACTAAGGCTGATTGACTTTGCTGCGGGGCGAAGTGTCAGTATAGCAAGCACACAGTTTCCACATCTCAATATCCATAAGGGGACATGGCGGTCTCCGGATCGAATAACCGTCAACCAAATCGACCACATCGCGATCGACACCAGACATGCCTCCAGTATTATGGATGTCCGAACCTCCCGGGTGGCCAACATTGGCTCGGACCACTACCTTGTTGTAGCCAAGGTACGAATGCGGATATCCACAGCGCCACAACAACGAAATACTGTGAGAAAGTACAATGTCGAAAAGCTACAATCGCAAGACACCGCCAGAGCCTACAGAGAACGCATATCCCGATCTCTTGCTACGAGTCCTACCGCAGCAACAGCTAGTACAGAAGACCAGTGGCAACAGTGCCAGCAAGCCATCATAAGTGCCGCGAATGATGTGCTGGGTTTCACACGACCACCACCACGAAACCCCTGGTTTGATGAAGAGTGCAGACTAGCTAACGCGGAAAAACAACAAGCGTATAAAGCGGCGCTGCAAAGAAGGACTAGATCTGCTCGCATGCTCTACGAGCAAAAGAGACGGGAAGAACATCGGCTTCTTAGAAGGAAAAAGAAAGAGCACGAGAAGCGTGCATTCGAGGATATTGAGAGATGCTACTCCAGGAACAATGTACGGAAGTTTTACCAGAGGGTAAAAAGAATGTGCCAGCAAAACAAATCCCGTACAGAAACCTGTAGAGACGCGGATGGAAACATCGTAGTAGAAACACAGTCGGTGCTGAGAATTTGGAAAGACTACTTCTGCAGACTGTACAATGGCGATGACGACCAAAATTCCGCTGTCAGGCAGAATGAACCATTCAACTTAGATGATGATAGCCAAAACTCCCATCCACCTGATCAAAACGAAGTGCGGATAGTGATATCCAAACTTAAGTCCAACAAGGCTGCTGGACCTGACGGTTTACCCGCAGAGCTATTTAAAGCAGCTGGAGATGACTTGGTAGTGAGCATACACCAACTCATCTCTAAGATTTGGTCAGATGAAAGTATGCCAGATGAATGGAATCTCAGCATCGTTTGCCCGGTTCATAAGAAAGGAGACCCTCTCAACTGCTCCAATTACAGAGGCATCAGTCTCCTGAACATCGCCTACAAGATCCTATCTGCCATATTGTGTGAACGCTTGAAGCCTTTCGTCAACAACCTGATTGGGCCCTATCAGTGCGGTTTCAGGCCAGGAAAGTCCACCATAGACCAAATTTTCACACTCAGGCAGATCCTGGAAAAAACCCAAGAAGTCCAAATCGATACCCACCACCTGTTCATCGATTTCAAGGCCGCCTATGACAGCATCTGGAGGGATGAACTGTATAGAGCCATGTCTAGTTTTGACATCCCTGCCAAACTCATCCGTCTGTGCAGGATGACGATGGAGAAAGCTCGCTGCTCCATCAAGGTCGGTAATGACCTCACCGAGACCTTCGATGTCAAAAAAGGATTCAGACAAGGTGATGCGCTGTCATGCGACTTCTTCAATATCATACTTGAAAGAATTGTTCGAAACTCACAAGCCAACACACAAGGAACGATCTTTCAAAAGTCCGTTCAACTACTTGCATACGCCGACGATATTGACATCATTGGTAGAACACAGCGAGCTGTCACCGGCGCGTTCGCGAGTATAGAAATGGAAGCGGCCAAAATGGGTTTAGCGGTAAACGAGGGCAAAACTAAGTATATGCTGTCAACAAAAAGGGACAACCAACATCGACGAATTGGACAGAACGTCACAATAGACAGCTACAACTTTGAGGTAGTAAAGGACTTTGTCTACCTCGGCTCTGCCATAACATCGAAAAATGACATCTCGTCGGAAATCAAACGAAGGATTACTCTTGCCAACCGCTGTTTCTTTGGGCTAAGAAGGCAATTGAGCAGTAAAGTCCTTTCCCGATCGACTAAGGAGACTCTATATAAGACCCTTATCATCCCAGTCTTGCTATATGGAGCTGAAGCATGGACTTTATCGAAAGCGGATGAAGATCTCCTTGGTCGCTTTGAGAGAAAAATCCTTCGTAGGATATTCGGTCCCGTTTGCGTTGACGGGTTTTGGAGGAGAAGATTCAACGACGAACTGTACGAGCTATACAGCGACATCAGCCTGGTCAAAAAACTGCACATTGGGCGTTTAAGATGGCTAGGACATGTGGAGCGCATGGACATCAGCGCTCCGGCTCGGAGAATATTCAACTCTAACCCGGAGGGTCAGCGCAGCAGAGGACGACCTCGCCTAAGGTGGCGCGACCAAGTAGAACAAGACCTCAACCAACTTGGAGTGCGCAACTGGAAGCGGTTAGCTAAGGACCGGGCTAACTGGAAGAGGTTGTTGGTTGGGGCCTTGGTCCACCCCGGACTGTAGCGCCACCTAAGTAAGTAAGTAAGACCCGTCAAATGCGGTGAACACTGCGACCTAGGAGATCTTTTGTACCGCAAAGCTATTAGCTTAAGGGACTTTCTGGTCGAGATCTTTTGTTCCTCAATCAACAGTACCTATCCCTATATGCATTGTTTATTATACTCAAGGCTTCCATCTTTGAATGTGTACACCCTATAAAGAGCAAGACCTTGTTTGGCTGCTTCTTCCTGTATTTCTGGGTGAAGTGGGATAATATTTTGTAGAGCTTCCAAGCCTGCGGTTGGTGTGGTTCTTATTGCCCCTCTTAGGGTTGAGTCCTCAGGATTCCCCAAGTAGATACTTTGTGCACCTCAGTGCTTTTATTGCTTTCTTGTAGATGGAATTTTGGTGTTGTTTCCGTATTTATTAATTATCTAGTGTTACTCCCAAGTATTTGGCATCTGCTTCCTTTAACTACAGAACTATTCGCCTACTTTTACACAGAAGTAGCCAACTGAAGACTCTAATTAACCTTCCTAGTGGTTCAGCTCAATCAATTTACTCCGGTGCACATACTCTTCACCGACTCTGGAAAAAGTATTTAGATTGAAAGAAGAAACAAACAGCAAATAAAAAACCATCACATCTTCAATTAAGATAAGATACCGGCGATCCATCCATTTGGCAAAAAGATTCATTCCACTCATTCACTCAGCCGGTGTCGATCGTGCGGCGATCATCATCATCATGATCGCCGACTTCAAGACTTCCCAAATGCCTGCCCCCCATCATTAGCAATGGAGGCATCTGTCCGCTCCAGCATTTCCAGCCACAATCAGTTAGTTAGCTTTATGACCGATGGAAGAGAAGAGTCCAGTGAATTTTATGACCATGATGCAAGTTCGTGGTTCTATGGGATTGGAATTGCAAATTAATTGCTTACCTTTGTGTGTGCGTGTGTAGATCACTGGAAGGAGGAATTTATTACATTCCACAGATGTTTTCTATGTGTTCCTGGTGCCGTAGGAAGGGATGTATGTATGTAGGCTTCAACAGACGATATTTTAAATAATAAATTAATTTATACTCATTAAAGTTTTAGTTTAGTGGTTTTATTTGGTTCTTTGTTTAATTGGTTTTTTGTTTAACTTTACACACAAAACTCAAAACATTTATTGTTTTATAGGCTTACTATCTTAAGCATTCTGAAGGTGTTTCCGGAAAGACTTGGAGCTAAGCATTAACTGCACCTTTATAGATCCAACCATCCAAATTAAGGTTTTATATGCGTCGACCCTGATGCAATGATTCCAGAGCTACCGCTGCTGTGCATATTTAATAGGTAACTTTTGCTGTGAACATAATTGGATTTGGCCAGAGTTGGGGCCTAGAAATGGAGGTCGTCCTTTCTCTTAGTGTTGACTTCAAAGCTGGACTATTTTAATTAGAGATGTATGTTTGCTTTCCTCATATTTTCAGACATCGACTTCTTGTTTCTTGGAAAGACACCATATTCAAGACAATAAGAGAATTTATAAACATTAATTGAACACCACACACCGCTTCGAACTTCCAGTCCTACATAAATGTAATCTGTATAACCTCAGAGAAAAAAAGATGTGTTTCATTATGTCGCAAAATATCCCATTTGAAGTATCACATTCAGTCTTTTGGAGTACGTGTATGTAACAAATTAAGCTTATCTAGATATAGCAATAATGACCAGATAGTCGTAACGTATGAAAGGCTGGGGACCCCTTACTTTGTAACGAAGTCGAGCTGCGCCGTATATGTGTTCCCATACACAACAACATCTTCGTACCAACATGTCTTTCCCTAGCAGCGCCATATCCACCCACCCAACGCATGAAGTACGGCCGACAAGTGAAGTCCCGGCCGAAGCCAATGCGCACACATTTCGTTTTCCACGCGCCGGCATTCCTGTTGATTTGTCTTCACAAACAATTTTTTTTCTCGATCTTTTTTTTTCTACGTTGCTTTAGGGTGACGCCCCGTTTGGGAACTTTCCATTGCCTGGTCACGCCACTGTAACAAACTGTCTGTATGTTTTTTTTCGTTTCCAATCCCAAACTCCTTTGACCTGGGATTGAGGGGGAAGCATCGTATGACAGGGTGAGGAGTATGAACCTGCAAACCAACTGTCTGCGTGGCGTACGTGACCAGGCAATTGTCACCCTTTTACCACCGTTGTCGATTCTCCCGTAAGCACACACACAACAGCCCAGCAGAACAAAGCGAAGAAGGAAAGAAAGAGAAACGAGAAAATAACGAGAATGCTAACGAGAAGTAGTTTTTTTTTGTTGACACAGGCACTCAGAATAGACTGGTAAAACGAGAAAGGAAAATAAAGAGAATGAAATGAGAGGTAGATTTTTTTTTGTTTGGTTTCGCTGACACAGGCACACACATGATATGCTGGTAAAACGAGAAAATAACGAGAACGAGATGAGGGACAGATTTGTTGGTATGGGTGTAGCACAGCACAATATCGGCAAAGATTAAACATAGGGGGAGGCAACTAAAAAGATTTTTTTTTTTGTTGCGCAGTAGAATTGCGTTCGCGAGGTTTAATGTGGAAAGTAAGAAAATATTTTAGTCAGTCGTGGATTTACATCCGACCAGAGGAGTCGTGTTTTGGAGTTGGAGAGTGGCAGTGGACCCTAGGTGGTCCCTTCTAGACTAGAAGGATTATTTTTTTTTGAGTGCAGTGCGCGGGAAATCTCGTCCCTAATCCCGTGGGCAGTTACCACTCCCGAACCGTCCACCGACCCAAGTTTTTTTTTGTATTACCTTAGTAAATCGCGAGAATTTGTCTGTTTTTTTTTGTTGCTCGGGTACCGCAGCCAAGCCACAATCACCACGTGCAGTGCCGTGCGTACAAAGATTTACCCAAGCCCCTGTGTGCAGTGACTCCCTAACGTGCATAGTTTTTTTTGTGAATCACCTGCCCGGCAAAAGGAAAAATTCCAAGCCGCAGTAACCACGTGCAGTGCCGTGCGTACAAAGATTTACCCAAGCCCCTGTGTGCAGTGACTCCCTAACGTGCATAGTTTTTTTTGTGAATCACCTGCCCGGCAAAAGGAAAAATTCCAAGCCGCAGTAACCACGTGCAGTGCCGTGCGTACAAAGATTTACCCAAGCCCCTGTGTGCAGTGACTCCCTAACGTGCATAGTTTTTTTTTGTGAATCACCTGCCCGGCAAAAGGAAAAATTCCAAGCCGCAGTAACCACGTGCAGTGCCGTGCGTACAAAGATTTACCCAAGCCCCAGTGTGCAGTGACCCCCTAATGCTAGATGGTTTTTTTTTTGCTGGCAAAGTTTTAAATCGTAACCGAATTTCAACGCCACCAATTTTTTTGAGGCTTTGGTGCTGATCCGGTCCCCTAACGGCGGAAGCGGTACATTTACCGTTCATATTCTAACACCCTACTGAGGGCCCAGCGGAGTCGTCGGCGAGTTGTTACACCAGATCCCCGGAGCATCAGGACGTGGGACTAGAATTAAGTATCCAATTTTTCATTATCTCTCAACTAATTCTCGTGTAGATTCCAATTGCTTTTTATTAACTTTATATGCGGCTCGACCGTTAATTTCTTTTGATTAACTTTATATGCGGCTCGACCGTTAATTTTTCTGGATTAACTTTTATTAACTATATATGCGGCTCGTCCGTTAATTTTTCTTTTGATTAACTTTATATGCGGCTCGTCCGTTAATTTTTTTGGATTAACTTTATATGCGGCTTCACCGTTATCACCCTGTGAAAATTTATATATAACGTATGGTTTTTATTTGAATTCTCCGAGTACTGTGAGGTATAGTGCGTGAGGCCACAGCTGAGGCATCTGTAGGGTAACTTTTTTTTCTAGGTACACCCCCCCCCCCCCTCATCGGCAGGCCTGACGACGCGGGAAGACGGGTAAGTTTGATTAATATTTGAAAATGTCCCTTTTGCCTTATCGCACAATACCGAAGTATATATCTTTATTTCTTTCCTTTTCGTTTTTATATAACGTACCAATAATTATTTAGCATGTACTGAATATTGTAATAAGTTTTCTTTTATTACGACGAGTTCGTTCAATAAAGTCATGAATATGTGGTTGTAATTGATTCGTATCTGGTCTCATTTCTAAGGTCCTGGTAGGGGATCCCTAGTAAGGGGGCGATCTCGTTTGTTTTTTTTGGGTGCAAGTCCTTAACTTTCAGCGGATACTTGCACATGGTAGGGAGGGTATAGACCCGCTAGGAGGATGTCCACCGGTCCTCCCTCGGTAATGGTAGTCCGTTTTGGAGTAGTTTGTTTCGTTTTTTTTTGCTATATAGGTTTCGACTTTTTTTTGTAATCGCGTGCAATAAATTTTGTTGTAATGGTGTGTTTGGACCACAGATGCAAGATCCCACCCCGATCCGTCGAGCTCCAGCCGAAGACCGAACAAGGCACGCAACCCGCGTCTTAGTGGCCAAACGTTTCCTTCTTCCTTTCCCTCTTCCTTTCCCCTTCGTCCTTATGACTCCCTTTCCCAACCAATTTTAGACCCGTCTCTTGGTAGATGATTCCTCCTCCTTGTCCCTGTCTCTTGTACCAACAATACAATAGCCAATTCACACCGTACCGTTACAACTTGCGTTAGCGTCTATCTAGATCTACATGCCATACGACTCCGCGAATGGACTGCCATCTGAAGATACAGGCAGACTTGTGAGAAAGGCAGAGCATGAAAAATGGGATTTGCTCATGGGATGCCGACGCACAATGGTTTGAGAGGCGAAAAAAAATTAAAATTTTTAAATTGTTTGAAACGCTTTAGTGGCTTCGCATTCTTAAAATATATAATTTGGATAACACATTTCGACGAAATGGAGAAATATTTACACTTATGATAACAGTTGCAATAGCTTTAAAGTCGTTCAGTTATGTAACCATTTTTAGTGCATACAGCGAAGGGCCTAGTCAATATCTGTTCTTATTTAAAAACTAATATTTGCGATGGTTCAGCAGAGCAGAATAAACGTGCTCCACACTCCTCCGTTCGGTTTCTTCTCTTAGCCCATTAGCGCTCAGAGTAATATTTTGGTCCCAATTTTGTTAATTTTTTAGTATTTTGTTACTTACCGATAGACAATTTAAGAAAAAATATTACAAAAATAAATATTGCAACAGAAGTTTCAAAACGGTGTGTCCTATAAATAGGACGCTGGGCAGATATGAATGAGGTCTAAAATTTGATACCTATGTACAGACATAATTTTCAGTTATTTTAATTTTTTTTTTATTTATTGAATTGAAGGAATTTATAAATGCCTGTTGACCAAAAAAACCAAATAAATGCCAGGCGAAGAATTAATTAATTGATAATTAGGTTGAAATTTAAATAAATAAGAACACAGTGAACAAATATAAATCGGAATTGAGTATAAGAGACAAAACTTCTTCCTCCTACCTGCAGCAGCGATGATTATTTCTATTTCTCTGGTACCAAAAACTTGTGTATGGCCCAAACATTCACCATAGCCATATCCTAAGCTCGGGTGAAGTGCACCAGTACCAGTTTATTGCAGTATTGTTTTTGGAGGCAAGTCAATCATTTTTATCAATTTCAGACTTGTAAGGGTTGTACTGCTTTACTAACTGATGCTGAGGCAATTAATTCAATTCGTTTATTTTCTTTTTGTGAATAGTGCGAGCATTGGCTTGCAGGTTCAATACGATCAAAATTTGAAGGAGTTGTGACTAATTGAACTATGAAAATCTCCTTTGCAACGTCAAACATACGGTCAAAGAAACCAGGAACGTTTTCTTCATTTCAACATTTCATAATAATTGGATAGAATCTTAGCCTAGAGATTTTCCGTTATCCTTTCCATACATAGAGCATTTCTTAGAATACATGGAAGCTAGAGAACAAATTAGTTCTCTTCTAAACCTGGAATTCTCGTCTGTTACATAGTCTACAGGCGGAGGTAAAACTGCAGTACTTGCATCTTTGACTTTTGAATTTCGTTGAAGTTGCTAGAGCATATCGGCAATTTGATCAACAGTCAAACCAAAGATTTTTTTTTAAACATGGGGGATGTGAATTGCAAAATGAATCAATAAAAGAAAAAGTAAGAACTACTCCATTAAACTCAACTGTTCAGTTCAGAGTCCTCCACATCACCTTTTGATTGCTACAGCTAAATAGTATTCTTTTTATCTGACTATGGCAAAGCCACAAGGAAGGGTTGTGAATCTCACTGGCTTTGAATGTATTTCATACATATGTGTCTAATGCTATATTACTTACTTACTTAGTTGGCGCTACAGCCCGAGGTGAACCTGGGCCTGCTTCTCGCAACCATTTGTGTGTGCGTGTTATATTTTTGCACGAATGGAAGGGACCTACAGTTTTTTTGCCGACTCCGAACGGCGAGTTGAGAAGCTCAATCGTGACAAATGATGCAATTTGATGCTTGTCAGACATTCGAAAGAGGTGGGCACTGTGAAAAACTTTTAGATGTTTGCGGCGGGATTCGAACCCAAGACCGCTGGCTCAGTAGTCCGACGCACTAACCACTTGCGCTACGGTGCCCACTATATATGCTATATTACGCCACAGAAAATTCACCCTCAGACTTTAAAATTGATTATAATGTATGCTATATAGTTAGTTTAGCGAATATTTTACAATTATAAAGCAACGAAACTTAAAAAAAACGTATCAAAATGAACATTCAACCTGCAACTTTTTTTTTTTTTGTAAAGCTATCATATCTGCCCAGCGTAATATTTTTAGGACACATGATTGCAATCATTTCTAGTTTCGTCCTGATTTTTTTTTTTTTTTAATCTGACCACCTATTTTAATATAGGTTATATCCCCCATTCTTTGGATCATGGTTATTAATGAACTGCTGGTGAAGCTTAGACACAGCAACAGTATACGCAGATGATTTAGTGATACTTGCTACGGGCAAATTTCGAACAACTGTTAGCGAACTAGTGCAGAGAGCATTGAATACGCTAAGCGTTTGGACAAAACAATATGGACTGAATGTCAACCCTCAGAAAACCAAACTAGTAGGTACTGTTCACAAAAAGATAGGAAATCGTCGAAATACTGATGGACTGCTAACTGGCTATAACATGCTAAGATACCACAAGAGAAAATTACGCCTTAACGATGATGACATGTGCAGCTGCAGGGGATGTGTTGATGCAGGGGCTCAAGAGGACACGACCCATTTCCTTTGTCACTGCCAATGCCAACTATGAAATAGAACATTGGGCAAATTTTTCTTCAAACATATCGACGAGCTATCGGATCGATCACCATCGTTTCTGCTTAAGTTTGTCAGGACGTCCGGATGGTTTGAACCAAAACTCACACCACGGGTGAGAACATATTACAGATAGAACACAACCTAAGTGTGATGAGGATGTGACGATTCTCGTCAGCCCGCATACCTAATCTAAACTGTATGCGCTGCAGTTCTTTTAATTCAAAATGTTGATTTAATCCAAGAAAAAAACGTTTTTCATTTAAAAGAAAAAATTCCCTCCTCCATTTCTCTCAATCTATCTAGCCGACATCTCTTGGTTGGAAAAAAAACACCTTAGCTTATATTCAAACCCAAATGTTTCTCCCTGCGAATATAAAACACAAAGCAAACTGTCAGAAATCATGCAAAAAAAAAAAAATCAAGTCACCTTTTCAATCAGAATTTTACTAAACTCAATTTAGGGGTGGTGTCCGCTGCGACCAAAATATAAATAATAAATTATAAATCCAATTATTTACAAATAAATTAGTTATAAACAAAACACCAAACCAACAAAACTATGCCATAAACATTGTGATAAAGTAGCGTATACAATTGTTTTCTTTAATTTTGTCCAATCGCGGTGATTTCTTTCCTCAAATCAAATACCCGACAGAATGTCTTTCAATTATTCAAATATGGGTCGCAACCCAATGCATAATATGAGTAAGTTATTTATTTAAATGAATATTCTAGTGGATTAGTCATTTAATTTATTTATGTGTTCTGTTGGGTTATTTTGGAAATACATTTGTGTTTTTTAGTTTGTGAGGAATAAATTTTCACATCCGTCGCCATTTTGTTAATAAAGAGGGCAAGTTCTCTTTTTTTTTGTGTGTTGTTTTTGTTTTTTTTTTTTTATTGCAAATTCTCTTTCAAATGTCAAAAATAATTAACCCACTGTTGCTTGTGTTTTGAGTATGAATTTGCTTTGTCTTTTTGGTTCGTAAATATTTTTGTTTATCGATTCAAATGCCGGTTAACTTTGGTCGAGCAGTGATACTGGGGATGTGAGGAATTCTTATCGCAAACAAATAAATATTTTAAAATTCCTGACCTGTTACAACATATTCTAGATATCAAATCTAATAAATGTTCTTCCTTTCAATTTCAGTGCCTTTAATGAACAATCTATCGAATGGTACCGCTACTGGCAATCAGATTATAACACAAATTGCTGCGGCTATGACTGCAGCAGCAACAGCTAGCACCTTGCCTTCAATTGCGGGACCACAATCATCCACTCCAAATATATCATCGCCAACGTCGACAACTTTATCGGGAGGTAGCCGTGCTCTACCACTCCCTCCATCTTACAAGGATATTTCTTTAGAATATAAGCGTCCCAATGCCGCTGTGAGTGGTGTGGTTCCTTCTAAGCCTCCCTATGGCGAAAGTGGACCTAACATAAATTCTAAAAACGATCAAATGGGAGCTGGGCCGATGGACCTAGAGAACGACAATGAGAACATTGGATCAGCTTTTAACGATCTCCGTCGTTTCCTTAGAGGAGGCACTTTAAATATCGACCAAAAACAAGCAAATACCAAAGAACCAGCAGTAGTACCAACGGCTTCCGCAGTACCAGACAATGGAACACAAATGTTTCTCAACAACATGCTGCATCAGGGCTTCATGATGATGCAACCTGCGATGATGATGGATCCAGCTGCAATGGCATTACAAATGCAACAGTACCCAATGATTCAGGACATCAACAATCCAGCTGATTCAACATCTGCAACACAGCCCGGTGGTATAATACCAGCGGCTGGCGCCCCCATCAAGGAAATCATTCAGTGCAAATCGTGTACTCTATTTCCACCGAATCCCATTGCACCACCTCCAACAATTCGCGATCGACCACCTGGTTGCCGGACAGTGTTTGTTGGCGGACTGCCTGAGGCCATTACCGATGACATACTGCGGGAGATTTTCCAGAGTTGCGGAGAAATAACCACACTGCGGCTGTCCAAGAAGAATTTCTGTCACATTCGCTTTGTCTACGAGGCTTCTGTCAACTCGGCCATATATCTATCTGGATTTAGGATTCGTCTACTCAACAGTGAGCCGACAACTATTGGCCGTCTACACGTGGACTATGCTCTGGCGAGGGATGACCAATACGAATGGGAGTGTAAGCAGCGTCAACTGCAACGGGAGCAACGCCACAGAGAGCGCCTCGAACGCGATAGACTACGATCAGTATCGCCTCCACCCGTGGTACATTATTCGGAGCTTGAAGCAAGCACGCTATCTGATAAGCTAAAGAGCGATGACACTTTCATGAAAGCTGTGCAGACACTCATCGTATGGTTAGAGAGAGGTGATTGCTCGAAAAAGAACGCCAATATTTTCTACTCAATGATACAGAGCACCAATGCACATGTACGTCGGCTGAACAATGAAAAAACACAATACGAAGATGAGCTACGCAAAGCCAGGGAGCTGTTCAGAAAGCAAATGCTTGGTATGACACAGCAATGTAAGTACAGCTTGAGCTATAAAGCGTTTCTACTCGTTTATATTAATTGATTTGATTAAATGAAGTCATTCCGTTCTTTATTTTTGGTTTCCTTGTGTGTGTGTTTATATGTATGTATCTCTTTTATTCTCTATTTCTATTCTCTTCTCTGTTATCGTTTTCTTTTTGTACATATGTATTTCGATCTACATAAATTTGTTTGTTGTTCTGTTATTCTGGAAATGGAGAGCGATCTGTGAATTTTTATCGAAGTGTTTGCTTATGTTTTTTTATGCAAAAGACAATCCATATGAACTTGTAGCTTGGTTCAGATCACACCCAAGATGCGAGGGTGTAGCAGGTACAGATCAAACCAAATGGTGTCGAGTTGTTACTGAAGAATAAACGGCAGCGCTTCTAACTATGGGCACCGAAATGACGACTGTAACACACTGCGCTTTACTTAGAACTAAATTAGAGTGAGGCTTTTGAAGGCTGCAGTGGTAGCTATTTGCTTCAAAATCTTCACGGAGAAGAACGAATTATTTGAACAGCGGAAAAAATAGAAGAGCGTTTTCTTCCCGAAACAACTTACCTCCGCTTAGTTAAATGTCCTTTATCAAATTGTGGATGGAGTAGTCTTACTGGACTGTTTCTGTTTTCCAACGATGCCGTGTTTGGCTTTTTACCTGTCATTTTAGTTATAGTGCGTAGTACTTCGCCGTTGGCTGATGAAGCTCCATGACTAGCCCAATCATCCAGTTTTCTTATGCTCAATTTTCCCCGTAAAATTTGATGAATACGTTCCTTCCATATGCCCACAGCCTCTGTCATCTTTCTAAACCTGATTCCTCCCAAACGCTTACTATAAAAAAAATAATTTGATATTATATTTTAACTAGACGACGTTGTGGACTTTAATTCAGTGACAAGAAACAACCCAGCGTCATTCTAACATTTTCATGTTAAAAACGATGGTGAATTGAAAAGTTCACTGTCTCCATTATCCGACGTTAACGTTAACTGTAGCTTTGACTTATTCATTTGTTAAAAGTCTCTATCCTTAACAAAAGGAAGTCAAGCTAAGCGAAATCAGGCGAATATGCAGTCATTAAAACACAGACTTAGCGACTGTAGCCATAGTTTGACCTGGATTGTGTGGGTGTGCATTGTTCTGATGCAACAATACAGACAAAGGGCGCAGTGGTATTGATAAACCCATGTATTATCTGGCCAAAAAGACCTCTGGGTCTGAATTGGTTTAAAACCGTTGAAACACTCGTGGGACATCATCGGTCGCTTGCGATTTTGTTCAATTTAAAACCATTTCGCACAAAAAGTATGAAAAGCACTGAAATCTGTTCATACGAGATGTTAACTATAACAGCTACAATGCAAAAGTGATTCAATGCTGCCTGCTGAATCACTTTTTTGGAGTTGCCTTCCAAATAAAAGCAATTTATTCAAAAACGACAGTATATTTTATTTCTTTTAACTTCATTGAATCGGTTTTTCACCATTTGAAAAAAAAAACAAGTTTAATTGACTTAAGAAAATGTCATTAATATTTTGTCCAGAGTCCCTTCTCACAATAGCTTATAAAGGGTTTTTCAATAAGAGCGTTTTAAATAAAACAAAAACGGTTTTGGATATCAATGAAATTCTTTATTCCTGTGATAGTACGTTCGATGCCATTATGTATGGAACTCGTTTTCTTTTGCATGGCCACCACGACGGTTTTCAAGCATAAATCGGCCTTACTGCTGAAATTTCACGTTCGATATTCGTACGAAGTTCATCAATCGTCGCTGGCTTGTTGGCATAGATTTGATGCAGCCCCACAGGAAATAGTCTAACGGCGTCAAATCGCACGACCGAGGCGGCCAAGCGACTGGACCATTTCGTGAGATAACACGTTCTCCAAACTTGGTTTCCAATAAATTGATTGTGACATTCGCCGTGTGGCTTGTGGCGCCGTCCTGTTGGAACCACATGTCCTCCAAGTCCATATCATCCAATTGGGGCCAAAAATATTCGGTTATCATTGAACGGTAGCGATTCCCATTCACAGTAACGTGCCGGTCTTGATCATCACGGAAGAAGTACGGCCCAATGACGCCGCCGGCCCATAAACCACACCAAACCGTGCTGCCTGACCAATACCGCATATTTTGTTTATTGACGAAGCCATTCAGCCAGAAATGAGCCTCATCGCTGAAGATGATTTTTCGATGAAAATCCGAATCATTTTCAAGTTGTTGCTCAGCCCAATTCACGAACATACGACGCTTCTGGTGGTCAAGCGGCTTCAGTTCTTGCGTCAATTTAATCTTGTAAGGATGTAGGCCAAGATCTTTTCGCAAAATTTGCCACAACGACGTCACAGAGATGCCCAACGCTTGAGAACGACGTGTGAGAGACACATTTGGGCTTTCTTCAACTGAAGCCTCAGCGGCAGCAATATTCTCGACACTACGGGCACTTCTTTGTCTCACTGGCACGGGAACATTTTGTACTGTGCCTGTGGATTCAAATTTCTCCACTCTTTCCCAGAGAACGGGTAAGAAAGATGGTGGTAAGTTATAGTCCGTGCTTAGTGCAGATTTAAGGTAAGCCCAAAGATTTTCTATTGGGCTCACGTCAGGACTTCGGACAGGCCAATCTAAAACTGCAAACGGCTGTAATTGAAGTCACACTTGTACTTTTTTGGTCCCTATCATGCTGAAAAGTAATTTGAGATGCAGGAACGGCCATGGACTTTATAGACTTTATTAATACCTTCTTTAAAATATCTCTGTATATAATTTGGTCCATTGTACCTTCGATTAGCCACAATTTCCCATCTCCAAAAGCGCTGAAATATCCCCACGGCATGTTGGAACCACCACCGTGCTTCGCAGTTTGCTTGACGTGGCTTAGCTTCAAATACTTCAGATAAAATGTATTTAGCCAAAGAGCGCTCATCCTGCTCGGACAGTTTCTTGGAGTGCTCTTATTGCCCAGCTGGGCCTTTTTTCTTGGGCAAATGACAGATGCTTGTCTAACACCCGTTTTTCTTGACACATAGCGTGATGAATTCCCGTCTTCGAGCAACTTTGCGACCTGTTTTTTCAGTGTCTCTGTGATTGTTTTCATTCCTTTGTTCTGTATTAGGTTAGGTTAGGTCAAAACAAAATCTGTACTATTTTATAACCTTTAGCTGAATTTAAATGGTACAAGGAATAAAAATTTAAACCTAACGCTCGATGGAGACACCTTTGAAAATCGTACTTATACACTGCAACTATGGCTACCATCGGCTAAACACCTGGTGCAAAATTGAGTCAGTCAATGCAAAAATAACAGTACTCGAATAGAAAAACATTTATGTTTAAATGACATTTTGCCTCAACATTAATGCTGTGAGCTTTTTAATAGCGAATGGGATTTTTCTCAAAAAAGCACCAGAAAAAGAAATTCGAAGAAAAGCGTGGGTCGTCTTTAACGTTTTTTTATCCACCGGTGTCCCCCTTCCCACCGGCTTTGTGGATCTGCTTCGGTGTAAGCAGTTTTATGTTTCAAACAAGTTCTATATAACTAAACGATGTTCAAATTTATCTAATCCGTAATGCTGAGAAATAAATTTAAACTACTTCTATGCTGAGTCTCAGACTTTTCAATTCATCCTCGTGTACCATACACGTTCAAACTGCTCAAGCTCAACACATTTCCATATATAAAGGGTGATTTTTTAGCTGGTTTGGTTTTGGCAACACTGGTTTTGACAGCTGACGTGTGTTTAGTACCTTGTGTCACTGTCAAACAGCTTCAGTTTGGTTTGCAATTTAACCATGGATCGTCTTACAAATGAACAACGCTTGCAAATTATTGAATTTTACTATCAAAATTCGTGCTCGGTTCGAAATGTTCATCGCGCGCTGCTTCCATTTTATGATCGGCATTCTCGACCTTCTGAGCAGTCTATTCGGAAGATTGTGACCAAATTTCGCACCAAATTTACTTTGTTGGACATTAAACCACCAACACGTTTACGTACTGTGCGTAGTGAAGAAAATATTGCGGCCGTATCAGCTAGTGTGACAGAAGACCGCGAAATACTGTCACTGTCAATGGTGAACGCTACCGAGCGATGATAACAAACTTTTTTTTGTCCGAAATGGAAGTTCTTGACTTGCATGATATGTGGTTTCAACAAGACGGTGCCACATGCCACACAGCACGCGAAACAATGGCGCAATTGCGAGGCGAATTTGGTGAACAGTTAGTTTCACGTTTCGGGCCGGTCAATTGGCCGCCTAGATCGTGCGATTTGACACCATTAGATTATTTTTTGTGGGGGTATGTCAAGGCTAATGTCTATAGGGACAAGCCCGCTTCGATTGACGCACTGGAAGCCAACATCCATGCATTCATTCGTGAGATACCGGCCGATATGTGTGAAAGAGTATGCCAAAATTGGACTCAGCGGATGGGCTACCTGAGACGCAGCCGCGGTCAACATTTGCATTAAATTATCTTTAAACATTAAATTGCAAGGTTCAAACTATCGATTCAAATAAATATTTCATTCATTTTTTCGAATTTTTTGTGTTTTTTTTTTTAAAAAAAGTTCTGAACCTCTTAAAAAATCACCCTTTATATCGCTCCTGCATTGTTATGTAAAAACTTTCGATAAAAATTCACAAGTCTCTGCTTTAAACTAGTATATTCTTTTGTTAGAGGTGTAACAGCAAAACAACTTCTCATCAACACACTTTGCCGTTTATTTATATTAAGTCAAAAACCATTTTTAGTATATAATCTAAAGAAACAAATAAAACAAAGGTGAGCATAAACATGATTTTCTACGAACCGGGTATTTGCTTATAGCAATGCCGCTGGCAATCGCGGCGTATTTGTAGTAGGAAGACTGTATTTTTCTTCTTCGTAATTCTTTACACAAAATGTATTTTGTTTTGTTGTTAGGAATTTAACTTGTAATTTTTAAATATAAAAATATATATTGTTTTTTGTTTTAGTGAACAATTTTATTGGTATAACACGTTAAAATATTTTTTTTGTTTATTTAAATTAAATGTAATTACATATTGTTTTTTATAAATTAAAATAAAAAATAATAATTAGAAAACTCCACAAGAAAAAAGGTATGTAGAATTTTAAAAGAAAACAAAAAAATAAAATTAAACCAAAATTTATTGAATTTTGTTTTTTAAATGAGATGAATTTTTATAATCATCATCAATAAATAATTAAAAAATAAATGTATGCATATATCGAACGCAATTTAAATAAATAATTACGACTCAGTCCAGACACCAACCATCCAATAATTTGGCGGAATTTTAAAATGAAAAAACAAATGGCTGAATAGTTATGAAAAGAAAATGGTAAAAATTAAATTTAATTATTTTAAAAAAATCTACTTTGACCGATGGGATGGTCAGTTTGAGATTTGATTTTATAGTTTTGATTTTTTCATAAATGAATAATTTTGATTATTTATTTTTTTCTTTTTGATTTGGAGGGAAGAAGGGCATAAGTCCAACAAAAAATAACTCAAATGGTCCGACAGTAATTTATTCAGTTGTACTTGGACTTGTGCATTGGATATGTCCCATCAAAAGGATCTAGAAAACTATTTCATTCACTTAGTTCATTAGGGCAGTGGTCCTGCTAGGACAAAAAAGATCTCGAAGTCCAACGTTATTTCAACTTCTTAATACAATTTGTCAATTTGTAATACACTGCACCAGTTAAAACCACAATCTTTTTTTCGAACCTTTCTGAACTTATTTTCTACCTTTTGGTCAGTAACCACTTGAATGCGGGTACTTCCAAAAAAAAAAAAAAACAAAGCGATTTGGTGTTAGTGTTGCCTTCTGAGCATCATTACTTGTTGCATTACCCTTGTACCTTAAGAATCTCCTAACCACTCAAAAAAAAAAAAGTTATAAGACTTTCTATCAATATCTGGAATGATCTCTAGAATCACCACGGAACGGTTAAGGTAATTAGGTCTCTAGTTTATGTAACCAAAGTGCAGTTGCACCTCTTTAACATACTAACCACGCCAAGAGGTCGGACTTACAGACACGGATAGTTGCAGATACTGTAACGATCTAGGCGTAGCAGAGAGGATATCGCACATATTCTGTGTGAATGTCAGGGCATAGCACGTAGTCGAAGAAATATTTTGGGCTTCTGCGTCTTTAGTTAACTGGAGGAGGTGGGCCGAATCAACCACAGACTCGTTTTAAAATTTTGCAGGGTGATAAGATGCTTTGAGGAAATTGTGCCGGTTTAGGTGCCATCCTTAGATGGATTCCTATGGGATCACGATGGGCCCACTCTGGTGCCCGTTGTTTTGCGATGGCTCAGCCTCTCAACCCCCCTCAAATTAACCTAACCTATACCTCTTTAAAGGTTAAAACAAATTCAGAAATTCAGAAACTGAAATTGAAAAACATCGACAAAACAAAGTAATAGAGGCTGACCTTTACCTTCTATTAATTTCTTAACTGTTGCTAAACGAATAATTCTTGCAATTAAGTCTTGGATTGTTACTTGAAGGGGATTCTAAAAACCCAGCGTTGTGGTACAAATTCCTTTGTTTGACTATGGACATCGCTCTCGAACTAAGTTCAATGGGGTTACGTTCAGTTGAATTTGCCAGTCAGATTATGTTCCACAAACTATCAAAGAAGAATGGCCCGATAATGCCCAAAATTCGCACCGAGCAGTTACACATTATGGATGCATTTGTTTCTCAATAATCACTCGTGCATTTTCTACAATTTTGACGATTAACAAAGCCATCAAGATGAAAAGGAGCCTCATCACCGAAGATGAAAATTGCGACCTGTAGCTGCCAACGCTTTATAATTTTCAAAATATTGCTCAACAATGAAAACGTGTTGTTCTTTCGCATAGCACTCCATTTTAAATAACCCTGAACTGTCAGCAGTCACGCTGTCTTTTTCTTTTCGTTATGAACATTTTAACGCAAAATGGCGAACAATTCAAATCTTGCGTGAATTTTGGAACACACAACCAAAATTCATTACCTGTTACGATTTTATTAAAGCAGCTTGACTCTCCATTTTTAAACTACTCTACAAAATACTGACGAAAATGTACATGAGCCTGTTTTTGCTTTTTATTCAAAGTTCTTCAAAATTCATTGAGCTGATTTCTTCGAATATTTCAGGTGATGATTCAATATCTGTGATACAGGCAAGCCATGACATTTGGCTATAATTTCCTGTGTCGTTCTGAGATCTTCGTCAACTTTGATCTTCACCAGAGCCACATTTGTATCGTCGGTCGAGGATTTCTGCGGACCTTCACGATATTCGTCCTCCACACTAAAATGGCCACTCTGGAATCTTCAAAACCACTTGGAAACAGTCACGAGGCATTTTGACATTCGTGTAAAATTTTCACTGGCGTGAGTGTGTGGCGCCCAACACTAAGTCACTGCCTCACTGTTTCTGGGCAGTGGTAGCGGAAGTGTTCCAGGTCTTCCACCTACGCCTCCCAGTTGGTACAGATTTTCTTATCGACGAAGGCAAGTCTGTACGCGTGCTTGTTTAGCTCATATTTATAACGAGCCCTGAAACATTGCAAAACAAAAACCCTTAATTTTCCTTAAAGTACGGAAGAATGTTCTTCTCTCTTATCCTATAAGCCGTTATTAATCTAGATGCGAAGGACTTAGATGCTTTTTTCGACATATTCAGTTCCCTGTCCAAATCATTAAGGTAGTGCAGTTGATAGGCTTCCAATACATTCATTTTCTCTGGGTTTTTTGAGAGGACCATTGCATCGGCATCGCTAGAGGAACCAGAAACGAGATCAATTGAAAACGGGTATTTACACGTACATACACATCCAAGCTATAGGGCTTTTTTGGGATACTTTTATGTAGACTCCTTGAAGCGATTAATGCCTTTTGTATTTTCGCTGTAAGTAGATACATTGGTTTAGGCACCTTCCTAAAACAGATGAAGTAAACGAAATTTGCCACTTATTGCGCGCCTCGTACTCATCGACCTCAGGGATGCCAAGCTTGTTGCCGGTACTCATTTTTTCAGATCAGCAAGCGTTAACTCGCTGCAGCTGACATCCCAAAGAGCCGCCCGTTTCTGCGATGCACCGGGTATACTATTTTCCATATTGCGTTTTTTCGGTCGCAACATTGGGTGCCGGCTTTGCCCTATTTTTGGGGTTCTCAGCAGGTGGTGAGTCCTGAGACGTCACACCTACCTGAATTGACCTGTCAATCGACGTAACCAACAACAACCACAAAGAAAAGTGATGAACGCAGGGGGCCTATTCCTGTACACGAGTCGAGTGAGACGTCAAAAGTGAGCTCACAGTCGAGTCGAGTACGTTTTGGTATTCCTGGATTCGATCGACTGTCTCTCCCTCGAGTGCAGTTTGAACACAATTTTAAACCATACCCAACTTCACTTTATGCCGGTTTGATATTTCATTTCAGTATTTAGATTTGAAAAAAATGAAATTGTTGTGTTAAAGTTTAGTTCTATTTTGTGGATTATTAATTAATTTTATTAATAAAAATAATATTATTTTATAAATTATTAATAAACACAATAAATTATAAATAACACAATAAATGATCAAACAATATATATAATGTTTTAATTTTTATAATTTTAGCGTATCAGACAGTCACGTCTTTTACAGATGGTCCTTTAATTCCTTCCACAATTCATTCGATTTTTGACTTGCTGCCGCAGACTAATTGCGTCTCATGCATTTTTTTGGATGTTTTAAAAAAAAAATCCACCAAAACTTCATTCTATTTTTACCCTAAAATGCTATAAAATTTACTTACATTCTTGCAGAATCCATTGCTACTTCACACGACAGCGACACTCGACAACTATTCTTAAACGAGCAATTCGTCACAAGAAAACAGTCATTATCGTCTCTAGGAATACCTACATTTTTACTTGAGTGAAATCTGACGTTTGAATTCGAGTACAGGAATACCAATTTTATGTGACTCGTGTTCAGGAATACCATTTCATAACTGTCACACGAAATTGACACTCACTCGTGTACAGGAATAGGCCCCCAGGTTACGATGACGTTGGGACACAGTCAACGAGTTGACGAGCAGCTCGAAAAAATGTGTCAACACATCTCAACAGCGTTGACAGGGTGACTACACGGTAAACGAAAACGAAAATAGTCAAGGCACCCGTCCACACTTTAACAACGTTTTACATTGGTGATTACACGACATGACCACTTTGGGACAAAAACTTACGTAATTTTGACGTCAGAGAGACAACGCGTTGACCGTGGAATCGTAGCTTTGGTGAGTACAACAACAGAACCCTATCATGTGCGTGAACATGATCTTTGCCAATTTTTAAGTAAATGGTTTAAAGCTTTGCTTCATGAATTCAGTTACGTTTCGTTAACTGATTTCCGACGATAAATAAATATACAGTGACGTCTCTCATTAGCGGACAACTCGCATCAACGGACACCAATTTCTAGTTTCTTTTATAAAATGTGTTTTTATAAATGAACAGCTCTCATAACAGGACAAAAAACCGAAGGTCCACTTATGAGGGATTACACTGTACTTAATTTATAAAATACCCCAAAAAGTGACTAACTACGATGCAATCTGCAATATGCCTTAAAACTCGTACAACTCCATTGTTTGCTGCTACGGTTAGGTATGGTATGACGGTCGAAATGGATACTGAGTGAAGTTGGTATCAGTTGCCCAAACTCTGTATTTAGGATAAATCTACATTACCTACCTCCAGGAGCTTAAATTTGTCAGACTTTTTGGTACCTTAAAATATGTGCAAAACAAAACTAAAAAAACACTAATGGGAGTTTAGTCAGTTTAGGTGAACCAAATAGAATCCCTATCGATGTAAGTTTTTAGTTTTTTTTTGTTTGTTCACCCAATTTCGCTTTTTCAACTCCATTGATCCACCGTTGACTTAATTCATTAATTTTAATTGAAAATTAAACGCTGTGAATAGATTAAACAGAATTTGTTTGTGCAGTTAAAAGAGGTTAAGCTTTTTAACTAGAGATACACAATAAAATAATCAAACTAAAAAAGAAAAAACCACCCCCCCATAGAAAAAACAAGAAAAAGTTTCTCAGTTTTTTTGTGTTTTTTTTTTGTTGTTGATGTTGTTGTTACTATTATCTCTATCTATATTTACCCTCCTCTCCCATCAGTCACTCAGATTGAAAAAGTGTTCAGTGCAGCTAGTCACAAGAAGGTTTGGGACCATTTCACCAAGGCCCAAAGAAAAAACATCGACCAATGGAAGAAACTATCAATGGTACGTACACAAGAATATACACATGCACACATATTGTTGTTGTTTATTTTATTTTAATTATTTTTTTGTTTGTAGTTGTTGTTAGTATATCAACATTATTTATATTCTTTTAATTTCTTTGCTTCGAATGGTAATGGTTTTAAAAATTAGAACTTTGGGTTTTTATTTTATTAGTTTTGGTTTATGTAATATATTTGGTTGTAATTCTTTGCTTGGTTGCTTTATTAATAAAAAAAATAATTTAATGTTACTGTTAAATGTTAAGTTTTTATTTAGGCTTTAGAGTGCATAGATTAATAGTAGTTTTGCAAACATAATTGTTGAACTTGTAATGGTTACACGAAATTTGGTGCCGTTCACAGAACTTTGCAAGAATTTAATTTTTATAAAATTTCATAATACATGCATACATACATATGCATATGTAGGTATGTGCAGATAATAGTGTATGTATGTATGTCCACATGGGAATTTGCAGAAATTAACTTTAATTGTAACGCACTAAAAAAATAAGCACAGCTCGATCCCAGGTTTGAGTGCAATCTACGTACAGCTGTGATAAAAAAAAATTGAACAAAAAAGTTTATAAAATGCACACACACTCCCTCTCAAAATTATTCGCATATTATGGCTTATTTTTCAGAAAATAATAAAAAAAAAAAACGATTTATTATAAAATTCAGTGCTTTAATGTTAATAGGTTGTTCAATAAGTTCTACGATTGTTTTTTGGGTTAAGTTAAACACGCATAAACACTTATATTTAATCTTTCAGATATTGTCCATCAAAGTCTATTACTTTCTCCCAACGTTCTGGAAGAGACATAATGTCTCTTTTTTGTAAAAATCACCAGTCTTTTGGGCAAAAAAGTTTTCCAGCTGCGTTATGATCTCATCGAATACCGTTCAAATTATTTTTGCGAGAGCGGAACAGATAGTGGTCAGAAGGCGCAAGGTCTGGAGAGTACGATGGGTGCTGCATAACTTCCCAATCAGAGGAATTCAGCTTTTGCTTTTGTCTGGCGTTGTCATTTTGGAAAACAACCCAACACAACCATTTGACATTCCAAGCCTTTTCAGCCTGCGAACGGTTATATTGGCGATGTTTAACCGCTGAGCGATATGTCGTGTCGTCAAATCCATGTTATCGGTTACTACAGCCCAGGTTTGATCGTCGTCTGTGGTGGGTGGGCGTGGGAAGTTAAAAAAAATGAATTTTGACGTCTTTATATTTTTTGCGACTTTTACTGTAATACTATACTTATCAACAATATGTCGTTCACGTGACGCCATATTGCAATGGTAAGCCCTCACTTTTGCGTTGAAATATCAATCGGTTGTGCATCTCATACTTTTTAAGGGAGCAAAATAATAGCAGTGCTTATTAGATTTCGGTATACAAGTGGGTCGTGGAATGCACTGCACACCATAGAAGCGCGAGCTAACTCAATTGCTTATAAAAGTCTTAAAAACGTACAAACAAATTGAGGAGCTCTTGGGTGTAACGCTAAAATGATAAGCAATGCTGTAAAATATGAAATGAAGGTCAAAACTCGCGGCCGAAACAAAATACTGCATCCGTCAATGGTGAAACGTGTTGTAAGGTACTCTAGGACACATCTTTCTGCAGCAGTTACTCAGATGGTGGATTTGTTTTACTTGACATGTGGTATTCACACTTTTAGAAGACACCTGAGGGAACACAATCTCAGTGCTCGAAGTCCACGATAAGTCCCAATTTTCAAGAAAATGCATGCATCAAAAGGGCTGAGTTTCGCGAAAAAGCATTTGTCGTGCCTCCTGAGAAGGGGAGGTATATAATGTGTACTGATGAGACCAAAACCTTTTGTATGGCTGAAAAGTATCTCAGGCATTTACCCAATACAAAATATGATCCAAACTTCACAATAAAAACTAAAAAACTCGGTGGATCTAGTACCATGATTTGGGGATGCTTTTCATAGTATGGTATGGATCCAATATATTGCTATAAAGGTATAATGGACCAGCACTCATACGTTAATATATCGCAGAACATCATGTTGTCATATGCCGAACACGAAATGCTACAAAAACCGGTTTTCCAGCAGGACAACGACCCGAAAAGCACTAGCCGAACAGCTAAACAATGGTTTCAGGATAATATGATTGAGTTCATGGAGTGACCTGCTCAATATCCCGATCTCCATTCGATTGAAAATCTATAGGCCTTATATAAAAGAGATAATGTACTGCACGAAAAACCAAAAAATAACGAGTTGTGTGGGGTAGTCTTGGAGATCCATATCACCCGAAAGGTGCCAGCATCTTGTAGACTCTGTAAAACGGCTTTGCGCAGCTGTAGTAATTAATAAAGGCCATGCCACTAAGAACTAATATATCGTTAAAAACACCTCAAACTAATTTATTTAAATTCTGTATTTTTTTTTTTTTACTTTTTTGATCAAGTAAGCTAATGAAGGAAGAGCACTGCTATTTTTTTGCTCGCCCTTTTTTAAAGTTCTTTTCGACAAAATGCATTTACGTTAGTTTATTTTAATTAAATCAAAAACTAATAAATGTAGATATTATAAGAAAATAACGCATTTAAGGCTACTGGTAAAATTTTTTAAAAACTATTGCTTAATTTGTTGTATTTTTGATTAATGCCTTTTCTTCAGCGTCACTGCTATTTTTTTGCTCGTAGCTGCATGTCCAAAAATATCGCTCAAAAAACAAATATGTTTTGCCACACGTTTGACCCAACCACATGGACAGTGTTGTAAGAAGATTTACTTATTTAATCACGCCGGCTGTATTAATGGCACTCTTACCGAAATTGATGCACCTAACAATCATGAAGAGCGTTTTATTGATCGTCACGGAAAACATTCCATAAACTGGATGTTGGTTTGCGGACCGGACCTACAATTTGATTTATTGTCTTAAGAAATAGTGTACTCTTTAAAAGAAATGGAAAATAGTTGGCGCCCACATCCAAGATCAGTGCGTTTGGGTGATTCGGCTTACACCCTCTTAAAGAATGGCTGGGTACGCCTAAGTGTAATAATTAAGAAGATCCTGCCGTGCAGATTTTCAACAGGGCACATAAACATACACGGTGTTTAATTGAAAATTCCATTGGTTTCTTTAAAGAGAAGTTCCCATGCCTCAACCATTTAAGAGCAAAGCCAATTCACGTTTGTAACATAGTAAAAGCATGCGTCGCAATTTGTAATTTGACCACTTGCACACATGAACTTTCACACGTCTACAGAAGAAAGCTAAATTAAAGTGGAAATGAACCAACACGTTTTTAAGTTTTAAAATTACATTTAATAAATTAATTTTTAATTCCTTAGAGCTTAAAACAAACACATCGCTTTATTTTGAGGGTGATTTTTTCTCTGATAATGCAAACGAGGCGAATGTGAATCTCAAAACGGTAGGTAACATGATGAAGAAATGACGGGCACACATGTACAGTGGCGAGCATATAAATAGCGAAAAACAACCAAAAACAGTAATTTCTGTGTGTTTTGCTTAAACTTTAAACAACTGGAAAACTATCAATTTTATTTTTTTAGCAGTATACATCTTAGGTGTAATATTATTAGGTATCTTATAACATCAGTTACAGGAATAATTGAACTTAATAGATGAAGAAAAATCCTTATTTCTTGGAAAACTTTAAAATGCCATTTATACGTTCTTTCGCAAACTTTTTTACTTATAATCGGCTTTTTCTCAATCCAAATACCGCTTGACGTCGTACCGTGTGTACACTCACATTCAAGTCTTCTTGTGCCGAAATTTCAGCGTGAATGTCAACAGCGGTCCTGAAACGATCCTTTTCAGAAAGGCGCTGCATCATCCAATCAACACGCGGTGTAGTTTTTCGTGGTCTGGGAGCGCGAGGTTTATTAAAGCTGTTACTATAGCGTTTGACCTGTTCCAAAGCTGGATGACAAACATTAATTGATATATTTAAATGTTTCGATATTGCAAAGAGCATAATATCTTCACTTCTTAAACGACAAATTTCTCGCCGCTGTTCCGTTATGTTTTTGCCCCGTCCCATTCCTATAACATCACAAATCGAGTTATTATGACTAGACAATAACAAAGCAATATTTATGTAAACATTACATACTGAAAATTAAACATTTTCACACAGAAGTTGAGTACAAACTAAAAACAATATAATTTCCCTATTTATGTGCTCGTACCAATTTAACACTTGGCACGGTATTTTGTACCTGTACTGTGAAACCAAAATATGTTATGCATGTTACAGTTAGTTCTAAAAAATGTGTTTTGAGGATAAACTTCGCATTTTAGCCAAGCTATTTCCTTAAGTGCCGGTATATGGTGATTTGAACTATGTTGACTGAATTTTCCTATTTATATGCTCGCCACTGTATACTTGTCGGGAGACTAAAAAATGTCTGCACTAATAATTTCTGTACTAATAATTCCTAGGGAAATATAAGCGCCCGAACATATTTTTATGAAACTCAATTTTATTAGTCCACACTTTTTTAGAACTAATAACTTTGAAATTATTTGTATTAGATTAATAGTTTTATGAAATAGGGCCCAGGACTCCATTACGTTGGATTTTTTTTGATCAATTCTTTTTTTATCAACTACCGAACTGTTCACATATCCAGAAGTGACGTATCACAATCCCATAAAATCTATCACAATCAACCAAAAATTGAATGGTTGATCCTAGAAATATGTCTCAAAAATCAGCATTGAGCTTATACTTAAACCATTGATTTCAATCAACAAATCTTGATGGCTTCCTATACGTGTTATATATGTATATGTGTGTACTAGCTGACCCGTGCTCGCCTTGCTTCGCCCACCTGCAACTTTTAAGAGAAAACAAATTATTTTCTGGGCTGTGTAACGACAGAAAATTTGATTTGAAAATTCTCAGCTCCTATAAGTAATGGAGTAGTCTGAGTATACCCATTAATTCCGTCATGAAATCATTATAGTGAAAACCGTATCCAAATCCGTTTACACGTTTAGACACATTTTGGGGACTTCCTTTTATATTATGTATAGATAGGTGTCTCTCCTTTAACTTCATTGGGAAAAATTGTATTTGTGTACAGACACAAAGAGAGAGACAGATTACAAAATGCCACTCAGTTAATACAATTCAACGAATAACGAGACGAAGAATGAAATCTGATGCACATGCGTATACTTTAGTTGTTGTTTCGTGTCGATGTATAATTATTCTTCCGAACAGATGAGAAAAAGCATCCGATATGTATTTTTATCAAGTTGCTTACATTTGTGTCCATGAATCTATCAACGCACTCGTAAATCTGTTACATATTATGTATGTAAAAATAACTGATAGTACGGAACACTTAGAGCCCCCGCACACTACAGATTTTTTGTCAGCCGACAGTTTAGTCGGGCTCTTAATCAGTATGAAAATATATGAGAGCGCGCACACTACAACGATTCGATATCGGCCGATAAATAAGTTTGATAGGCTACACGATTGCCTTCAAACTAAAGTATCGGCAAACTATCGGCCTACTACTTAATCAGTACGGCGCTCTTCTACGTGCGCACACTACAGACTATAAAGTCGGCCGATTTTTTTCGATAGCTCAGTTTACTCTGAGTTTTAAATTATGTAATTTTCTTTAAGTTCTGGATATTTCGTCGTATTTAAATATTGAATTATGGACATATTTGGGCGTAAAGCAATGATTACCTCTCTGGAACATTTTTTACAAACTACCATTAAGCGACTATTCTCTGCAAAATGTGTTTAACGACTAGCAAAACCAAATCGTTCGAGAACAGTCGGCCAATTGTTTGTCTAGTGTGCGCACTCACTACCAACCCGACTATTTAATCGGCCCAGTGTGCGCACTAACCAGCCCAACCCGACCAAACTATCGGCCGATAGAAAGTCTGTAGTGTGCGGGGGCTCTTATTGCGCAAGTACGACTTGCACTTGACCGGTTTTTTAACGTATAATAGCTAATCTTTCTGTCAAGTGCAATTTTTACCAAAATGCATAAAACTTGCTAACTCGGTTAGTGCAACTGCTTAAATTGATGTATGGAGCAGGCTTGCCAGATTTCTATAAGCTCACAACGCAAAATTTTAATTTTTTTTCGCAAAATCTGCAAAATCAAAAAAAAAATATTCGCAAAAGGCGCAAAATGGTAGACATTAACAATAATAACAAATAACAATTTATTTAATTTTTTTTTCTATACATTTAGTCAAAAGAAGACACTCTTAGAAAGGCTTTTTATTTTAATTGCTTGAATATGCTCTTTCCACCATTGCATTCCTTGGTGGCTAAGAGTCAACTTAAAGCAAAATGAAATTCAGTTGTGGCATTTGTTTCTTATCCATACCTTACTTTGACCCAAAACTGTACTGCATCTTCGTTGGGTATTGGTTCAGGTTGGAACTCTTCAACCCAATTTATAAAAATTAATTTATTACACTATGTAACAAATAACTGACTGGGTTGCACTGACAGCACTGGCATTTATAGAAAGGTTGGGTTGTATTGGCACCACAGACAGATCGAGATTGGGCGCATTCCGCTTTTAAGTCAACCGCCTCTGATTCATCGTAATTGTAACTAATGGTACTTACATAAATCATCCACTAAGTCTTTCATTAATATAAGTTTGTTTTAACTCTTCTTTTATTTAAAAACTAGCTGAACCGTACTCGCCTTGCTTCGCCCGCCTGCCATATTTTTCTGATTTTCAAAACTTGACCTATTTCCTCGTATTTACTAAATGCTTTTTTGGTAGGTCCAAATGATTTTTCGAATCTTAAGTGTTAACAAAATGTTCTTTAACTTTCTAACATACCAGGAAATCGGAAACTCTAATAGACCATTACTTTGTATTACAAATTATTCTTTTATTAATTAATGTTCCTTAAAAGTATTTCTTCTTTCTGTTTTTGTTAACATCCACTATGAATAAATGAGTTTTCAAAAAAAAAGGATTAATCGTTCTAGCTCGATTTTCTCAAAAATCTCTCTAACTTGCACTAATTTTGATCGCCCGTGAAAATTCGACATAAGTAGAGGGGTTCGCCTGTGTTGTCTCCACCGAGTGCAGATTCGAGATTATGATTAATGCGTGTGCTTTTGGAAAAAAATAAAAAAAAATACTCTGCCCAGATATCAGCTTAGATCTCCGCTTCTGAATAGCAGTTAACGACAAAAAATACCCTAAGCCTGTATTCCTGACATTTTGCAATCCAACTGTGAAAACCGGATTCAATTTCGTGCAGTAGTTCTTAAGACAAATGGGAACAAAGTCTTTGCAGTCGAAAAAAAGTTACATTTTTATTAAAGTAAGGATAGCTTTGTTGTCTAGATAAATATCTTGCAATCACAATTCTCAAACCAACCCAAGTGAAAATAGAAAGTACAATCACGTTTGTGACATGAGAACTGTCAACTAAATGGTTAGTCAAGTTTTGAATTCTGTTTTTTAGAATTGACTAAATGGTTAGTCACTAAAAAACAGAATGCGAACATTGGTTTTCGGAGAAGGAAGACGTACTTTGAAGTCTGAGCGGAAAGGAATTAATTGAAGTGGATAGAATATAAAGTTAAAATGTTTTTATTTAATCAGATATAACTGCGATTCTACGTGTTAATGCGATACATGTTCCATTTAGTAATGACGCAAAATACCGCAAATATCGCGCAAAATATAAGATATCGCAAAATCAAATTTTATACCGCAAAGTAAAAAAAATAATCGCACGTTTTGCGATATATCGCACAATCTGGCAAGCCTGGTATGGAGTGGTATTGTGACATCTTCTTATAAATGTACATAATGAATGTATTGTGTATGTGTCTTTGAATTGTCTTCTCTAATTTTCAACTGAGGTAAAGAACTCTATGATGATAGTATGCTGGATTGGTCTGCCTTCCATGCACATGATCACTACAGAGGACTATAATGATTAGACCTCTTATAGAGCGTTCAGACACAAAGGCCTTGGGTTCGACGATTTAACAATCGGAACGAGGAGATAGCAAATTGTAAACGTCGGTGATTCTACCAGACATTTTTACTTATCTATCTACTCACATACTACACAAAAATGCTTAAATCTAATTTAAAACTAACAATAATTACTTGATTTAGCTTACTGGCCCTTAGGGGGGCACTCTAGGCTTAGCTCTATAATTACAAACTATTCCCTTTCGGCTTTAACCTAACTATAGTACGACTACGCTAATCTAACAATAACATCCCAAGAAGCTTGGGTTCCATTCTACCAGAGATATGTATCTACCGATATCCATTCTTTTGGATAAGAATATCCGAACTATTTGAATCAAGTGTCAAGTCTGGAACACTTAAGTTCGAACGATACGCAATTCAACTCTAATCTCTAACCTTCCCTACATTTAACGGTCCAACAACCTTCAATCGATTATATTCCTGCAGACGCTGCTGACAGTTCTCTAGAGTCTAGACTCTAGACTAAGCATTCTGGGTTCGTCTATAGTCTATACCGCTTAAAAAAAATCACGCTTTGTAATCTTTCACGTTTATTGTCACTAAATCCCTTCTTAATCTAAACCAGAAGTGATAACCGCCTTCTATTAACCTCGGTTTTACTGGGTTGTTTTCGTCAACGCTTCCATTCTTCGGTACAAGCTCAACATTTTATGATTGCATCCCTAGTTTTTTTTTTTTTGTTTTATAGACAATGCTAGTACCGCAAATGGCTGTCGCCTAATACTACAAATGATTTGAAACACTATATTAAAATTTAAATAAGATATAATAAAAAAGACAATACTTTAAACAAGATGCCTGTTTTTCTTAAATATTAATTTAAAAAATTTAATAAATTTATAAAACACTTGCATTTTCAAGTTAACAAATTTAAATTATTATTTCTTATTTCTATATACAGTTCTGTGTAAAAAATTAAGAGCAGTAGGATAATAATTTTATAAAATATTGACTTTTAACTTTAATATATTTTTAATTCTTTTTCAAACTTAAAAAAGTACCTAATTAGATTGTAGACTTATATTCGGTTGTATTAATTTTTAAACTGTTTTCAACTTAAGCTCAGAACTATCATCTGAAAAAAATAAGAACAAATGTGAACAATAATCTTACTGGTCTAAATTTTTTGCACAGGACTGTACATTTAACTCAAATCAAATTTAAAAGAAAAAAAACTGCTGCTTAAATTTTACTGGTGTTTTTTTTTTTTTTTTGTATTTAAAATAACAATTATTATCATCACATCGCTCAATACTTAAAACATTAAAAAAAAAATATCACACTCATTCTAAACAAAATAAAAATGAAAATTAAAAAAAGCTATTTCCAATGGGAGCGGAAATGTTTTAACAAATGCAGATAAGCAATCATTATCCATTCATAACGCTGGCAATTAATCAAAATAAACAAAACGTATAGATTTGGAAAGTTCCTACTTTTAGCTTAACATGGGTAAAGTTGTAAAAAAAAAATAAAAAATAAAACTAAAGAAACAAATAATTAGTAGTTCGAGGTAAGTACTCTCACACACTCACTCATTACTTTATATAGGCGAAGCCTAAGACCTGTGTTTCGAAGGCATTTTAAGGACACCCATGTTTTGTAGCACAAAACAAACAAATCGGAAAGGTTACTTTATTTATTATTGACACAATGAAAGAAAAAAGAAGAAACGAATAATTAAAAATCTACTGTTTGACATTTATCACTGACAGACGTTTTTTTTTTAATTATTTTTTTTTTTTTTAAAGGATGGTTGTGCAATTAATTACATTTTAATTTAATTTTTTTTTTAAATAAATTTATATTTATTCCTTTTGTGTGTAGGAAATAAGTTCGGTACAAATCGAAGATGATGAAATGGAAATGTCCGACGATGATCGAGACTATCGTAGTTCGAGCAGCAAACGGTGTCGCTATGATAATGATAATTTGAAGGTAAGCTTTTTTTTTTGTTTAGTTTAGACATCCTTCAGCATCGTTGGTAAAATTGTCTTACATATATACCGCATGTCTGATCTTTTTTTATAAATTAATTGTGCATTTGAAACTCCACGACTCGCTCCCTAAGTCTCTGTCTGAAACATCGCAGATCTCCATCCTCGTCAATTATGGACACATTGCTTCTAGTTCCCTTAATGTCACGTCATTGCATTGATCTATACAACAGAGAATCGGCATTCATTGTCCTAATCCTGGAAGTTCTCTATCGATAGGTAGATAGGATCTCCTTAGCTTCTTGTACTGGTGAAATTGATCTTGTGATCTTGATCATCATACACTCTATTTGGTTACAGTGACACCGTTCTTTTCTATATTTGTCTTTTTGCAGAATCTTGAATTTCTAAGATTTGATTTTATTTTCATTCAACAGGAAGAAAATGACAGTCTCCGTTGCCAGCTGGAGGCCTTCAAAAATGAAATAACTCTCGTCAAGTCGGACATCAAATCGGACACCGACTTTCGTGAGAAGCAAATCAAAGTCCTGCAAGAAACCATACGTAATATGCAAACGCAGCTACTCGAAAACAAATCAAAAGAAAGAAAAGATACCCATAAAATCGATGATCTCGAGCAAAAGCTCAAAGAAGCCAACGTTAAGCAGCTGCTACTAAAGACTAAAATTGTCGAGGTTAGCGCCAGAATCAGTAGTCAATCATCGAAGAGTTCAGAATGTGATGAAGTGATTGAGAAATCCACACCGCCAGTAGTGACCAAACACGATATAATCGAACTGGAAGAAGAAGAGGATGACAAGAAGCGAATCCCTATAATCGAGTGCAGTCATGAGCTAGAGATACCAAAAGATACTTTAAAAGAAGTAAGATTGGATTTGAGTTAGCATTAGGTTTTGTTTTTAATTTATATAATTTATATGCTTTGTTTTTCTTAGGTAAACCCTGATTCACTTGATCTTGATGAAGCACATGTCATTAGTTTAGCATCCACTTTCCTTGTAATCCACCCAAACGGCGCAAGATCAGACTACATCTGTTCCTATCTACAAAAAATCACCAACAACACGAATCTACAATCAGAGCGACTGGATGAGATTTTGCGAAAATATTCAAATCTATTTAAAGAGGATCTCCGTGAAACGGATGTAAAAGTGGAACGTTCATGGACATTTTGTGGATTTCAAATGAACGACAACAAAAGTGATTGATTACGACCTTCGTGTAATGTGCAGCTGGGCTGCTCAATTGTCGTCAAAAATAAAAGTCCACTCCCGGCCAGTAAATGACAGGATATAAATGAGATTTAATCATAAGATTTAGAGTAGAAAGTAAAAAGAAAACGTAAATTGTCAAATCAATCCTTCCTAAGTCATAAGAGAGAAACGAAAGGAATTATACAAAAAGAACACTTGAAACATGCTTTAAAAGAATTTCCAAATAAGACATTTATTGAATTTTATTTTAGTTTAAACCTTTTTCAAAAGATATATTAGATAACACACAACCAAATAGACTTTTATTAAACATAATCTTGAAAAAAAAAACAATAAAAATTAAAAATTGTAAACATTGACAAGAAAAATGTGAAGATTAACATTTTGTAGGGAATTTCACGTAGATCGTAACTATTATTTATGAAATAAACATATTTTCGAAAATCTTCAAATTGAAGCGTTTTTATTTGAAAGCTGATCAGCGCCAGTAGGAGCCGCTTCTGCTTTGATTTTTATTTTTATTCGGGGTGCTTTTGAACTGATTATAAATCAATTCTCTGTACAACACGTAAGATCTTGATCATGTTTCCTACTATAAGAGCAACCGCAATGGGCCTTGATACACTCGATGAAAACAGCTCTCTTACCTTATCTACAGCCTTAACAGGGAAACAGGATATGGAGCTATCGAGCTACTATGCTATACGCTCAATCCGAATTTAGTAAAAGTTATTATGTAAACCAAACATATATGTACATCACTGAACTCTTTATAAGGGTATTTCTGATAGTTTCAGTTTTTTTACTGAATGAATGTTTAAAATGTGTTGGCCAGCTTTTATGTGATCACTTGGATCACCAGGGGCCTGTGACAGAACGCGACAAGTACATACTTGTAGGACAAGTACATCCTTAAATAAATTGAATTGAATTGAATTGAAAGTGAATCTCGACAACTTTGTTTATTGAAAAATTTCGCTTATCTAAATCAACTGCACATAATCTTGCTGCCAGGTTAGACAGTAAAATACAGGCCACTACATAAAATAGCATTTTTTTGTCCGCGCGCCATGATATTTGCTATTTTCACTTGCTAAACACTTGTCGAAGAACGCAACGGGCAAGGGTTTGGGTTCGGGTAATTTGTACTTGTCGGACAAACTTAGTTCGACAAGTGAATTTAGACTTGACAGGTTCTGTTAGAGGTCCAAGAAATCTTTTGGCAACAACTGAACGAGACACCTGGAATAGCATTTCAACTTTAAATAACGGTCAAATTTGATAAAGCATGTCCAGACTTGACTTGAAATTGTAGTCAAACATTTTATTAACAAAATAAAACATTCAGCCTTACTGTGAGTTTCACCCGGAAAATATTTCACCCGAAATAATATTTTTCGCCCGGAATTTTAAAAGCTATTGTGAGTTTCGCCCAAATTAAATGTTACTTCGTTTTGTTCAGATTCTAAAAATATCAATTTTTACTAGAATTTCTGCTATTCTTGCATTAAAATTAACAAACAAATTTACATTTTTCGCCTTGTTGGTCTCTTTTTCGCCTACTAAAAACAAGGGAAAAATTCAGCTCTCACAGTCACAATAGGGGCAAAGTGATTTTCGGGCGGAATGCTGTTCGGATGAAATTCACAATAAGGCTTATTATATTTTTTAAGGGGTGAAGTTGAAAGTTTGTACCATCCGAGCAATCTATAATCCCCGGAATCCCTTATTTTTCAAAAAAGTATATCTTTTCTTTTTCCATCTGCATACTTTGCATATTGTACTACGCAGTGCTGCCCGGGTTCAATCCTAGCCCGGGTCCAACACCTAAAAGTTTTTTCACGGTGCCACCTCTTTCGAATGTCTGACATGCAATCAAAGAGTATCATTTGTCAATGAGCTTCTCAACTCGCCGTTCAGAGTCGGCAAAAAACTGTTGGTCCCTTCCATTCGTGACAAAGTATAACATGCACACACAAATGGTTGCAAGAAGCAGGCCCAGGTTCACCCCGAGCTGTAGCGCCACCTAAAGTAAAGTAAAGTAGTACTTTGCATATAAGTCCACTCTGAACAGAACTTGTATTGCAAAATGTTTAGCATCTCGCCGAGAACGTTGCTGACTGTGGATCTACCAACACCAAGATCAATATTCATTCCTACTGACCTAGGAACATCCTTCAGCCTTGCGGTTTTCACCAATTATATAAAACAAAATAGAATCCATATTTAATAAAATAATTTTTTGTAAGTTATTAATTCTCTTTCACAAAACAAAAACAAGAAACTGAACATCTTAAATAATTTTGAAATCATCTTACAGCTGATTTTGACATTTCCAACAAATGAATTCGAGGTGGATTCCAAAAATTCGAATTCACTCGGAATGCAGAACACTGAACTCCATTTCGATTGAATTCCAAATTCGATTTTAATCCACCTCCACTCGCATTGATTTAATGGAATACCATATTCATCCAGAGGATTTTTATAATTTACTGCGTCCATTGTTTTGGATAAAAAACAAAATCCTGCTCAAATCATTATGTTGCCACCACCAACATTTCAGTGTTATCCCTTATATCGTACCATTATCGCTTATAACTAATGTTGGGAACTATCGAATAAAAACAATCGACGTATTCGATAGTTGCAAAATATTCATTTATTCGATAGCTATCGAAAAATCATTCATTACTATTTTTTAGAAATCATTCATTCAAAACAAAACAATCGAATAAAAAAACTATTCGAATAAAAAAATCGTTCAAATGAAAAAATAAGTCGAATGTTTCTCTATGGAAACAAGTAGTCCGATGTTTGAATGAATGATTTTTTCACTCGTTTGGACTTTGGACTATCGGTTGACTTGTGTGCATGCATACTTTTCATACCTGACTCCGGCGATGGGGGCCCGGATTAGTATTCGATTGTTTTTGTTTTTGTTTGAATGAATGATTTTTTCACTCGTTTGGACTTTGGACTATCGGTTGACTTGTGTGCATGCATTCTTTTCATACCTGATTCCGGCGATGGGGGACAAGAAAAAAGTATTCGATTGTTTTTGTTTTTGTTTGAATGAATGATTTTTTCACTCGTTTGGACTTTGGACTATCGGTTGACTTTTGATTGTTCAGTATCATTGAACGGGTGGTTGTCTACCGTTCAAAAGAATTTGCATTTGGTTTTTTTACTTTTAGGTAACTAAGAAGTCGTTGCATTTATGAATTATTGTATTGAATTTATGTTTTACTTCGTGAATAGACATATGTATATAGAGGATTATGCCTCCTGGTGAAACCTCTTGAAAAAAATCCATATTGGAGCTCCTACCTGAAATTATGGGTGCGGTGTTCTGGAAACGGACGTGTGAAGCGTCGTATGTGTGAAAAAAAAATATAGTAGCAAATCAAGCACCCCCCCCCCCCCCCCCGGTCCCAGCAAAGTGTGCGCAATGAATGAATGAATGAACGAATAAAACTATTCGATAGTTGAAATCATTCAGTTACTCACTATCGATAGTCGAATTCGTTAGATAGTTCCCATCACTATTACAACCATCAGAGCGGTTATAAGAAAAAAAAAAAAAAACACTTGTGCCATTCAATTCAATTCACTTCGTATGTATTTGGGATGCACTAAGTTTTTGTGTACGTAATTTTCTGTTGTTGACGCGTGGGAACTTTTGATGGTCTTCCTGGGCGTTTTGTTTTTCCATACTGAGATCCACATCTCATCATTATTATTTGTCACAGCAACATAGGACCTGTTCAGTCGACGGCTAGTTTCCCTGTTGGAAAAGCTACATTCTTTGAAGGCCTTAATTTTTCTAACTTCTTTTTCTGAATAGGTTTTTCCACGTGGCATATACTTAGGTGACGCTACAGCTCGGGATGAACCTGGGCCTGCTTATCGCAACCATTTGTATGTGCGTGTTATATTTTTTGCATGAATGGAAGGGACCTACAGTTTTTTGCCGACTCCGAATGGCGAGTTGAGAAGCTCGATCGTGACAAATGATATTCTTTGATTGCTTGTCAGACATCCGAAAGAGGTGGCAACCGTGAAAACCTTTTTTGTAGATGTTGGACCCGGGCTGGGATTGGACCTGAGCAGCATGCGTAGTAGTCCAACGCACTAACCGCCACGGCCACGGCGACCACGTGGCATATCTAGCCAATTTAAATGAATCTCCTTTTGTGTAGAAATACTAATTACAAAAGACAAAGGCTGAATTCCAAAACGCAGTTCTTCCGCAGTACTGCAAAGTCAAGCGTTCCATATCGTCAATTTATAGCAGTGATGCAATGTATCGCGTTCCAAAACGCATCATGGAAACAACCACTGCGCAATCAAAAGCAAACAACGCATCATTGTTTATTGTGATGCGTTGTGATTTGATGTCTTATTGCGACAAACCAATATAAAAAAAACACCACCATGTTTATTTTAAGTTTAGTTATTTGTTATTTTGATATTTTCTTGAAAATTTTTCAGAAAAAATGAACAGAATTTCTTAAGACATTTTTATTAATGAAATGAAGTGGACAAACCGTTCCAAAAAGTCAACAATTTTAAAGCATCATGATGCATTGCAAAATGAAAGCATCGTGACATCGCATAACAATGGTAGTGATGCATTCCCGATGCGCATATTTTTGATGTTTTGGAACTCAGCCAAACTTAACTCAATTAGTCTTATTTTGAACTTCAAATAGTACTAAAAGTCTCAGATGTGTAGTGGAAGCATACTTATTTCACTCGAGCACAAATGACCTAGACACTGTTTCATTACTGTTATCCGGTGCATCTGAATTTTGTTTCATTACATTTACATGTTTTATTAGTGGTAGTATACTTATTTCCATTAGTGGTAGTATACTTATTTCCATGGGTTTAGGTCTAGGTCTGATTAGTTTGGTTGAATTCCGTCAAACAAATGACATTTAACTTTTATTATTATTATAACACAGTGCAACCACTAATCTCGGGCCTAAGATTTGAGCATTGATTCTGAAAGTACCTACCAACTAGAAACTCTGCATCATTCGTTTTGCCAGATTGGCTGCCTAACGTATTTTATAGCCTCATGAATATTTTGGCTTAAACCTTATTTTGAGCACTTTTTGGTTTTCTTCTCATGGCTATATCTTGGCTAACCGTAGGAATTTTTTTCTGTCTTCAGCGAAGTTATAGGTATTGATTAGGAGAAAAAAAGTTCGAAACAAACTGACCCAAAAAAACTGCATCCAATGCAAAAATGCCCATTTTTTTTTACCATTTTTCACATTTTTCGACTATTTTTTGCCCATAACTCGTAGGTATTCCATCTATTGAAAAAAAATCAGCCCAAGCCATCTCTTACATTTAGTTGACAAACGTATTTTCAATGTAAAATGAATTGAAACAAAATTGTTACAATATACTTGTGGACAATGTGGCGTATACGTAATTTGTTTTCTTCTTTTTTCATAGTTCGCTCTTTCTCTGACGCTTTTTCTTTCTCTGTGCATTTTGTACGATTTTGAGGACCTGGATGCAGTTTTCCAAAATACAGTTAACCAAGATATAGCCATGAGAAAAAAAACCAAAAAGTGCTCAATACATATAAGGTTTGAGCCAAAATATTCATGAGGCTATATAAAATACGTTAGGCAGCCAATCTGTCAGAACGAATGATGCAGATTTTCTAGTTTTGGTAAGTACTTTCAGGATCAAACCTTAGGCCCGAGACGATGACCTGAAAAATGTCACACAGTGTAATTAACGTATCTCACAAGTCAACAAAGTCACCTTCAGTAACTACTTATAAAGCATGTCCAATTCACGACAAGAAAAAAAATCTTTGCTCTAAAATTATTCTGTAAGAAAGGGAAGGGCAACAAATATAATACAAATGGTACAGAATCCGCGGATTTGTCCATCGTTTTGTATATTATCGAATATTTTTTTCCAAGTAAAAACACATTATTTAAACATCAATAAAACGACTATTTATTTCAAAACACAATTATATATATACACATGAATAATATGTTTAAAGACATATTTTACCAGCTAAACTACATTGTACATCGATTATGGTTAATATTGTAATTTAAATCTACTTACAAATATTATTAGTTATTTTAATTACACAATAGGTTTAAAACTACATTCTTGAAAAGACGATTCCCAATTTTCCAACGATAATTTCATAGCCACGCAACTGTGTACGAGTGGAATGTGGAATTATGTTGTACCTGTTCAAAAGTTAAAAAGGAAATAAACAAAATCATATGAACATAATTATTTAGGAACTACATACATATATTATTTAACACATTACTCAACAAGAACAATTAAAAAACTATAACAAGTTATGTAGGGGGTGATATTTTTAGTTGTCGCCTGGAGGATAACCACAAACTTCAAAATTTGCAAAAACTTTGTGGAAAAAGCTAGAAGTTATTTTTTTTAGTATCGGACAAACCAGGACTAGAATTTTGTAATGTAAAAGGCGGTTTGTTAGGAGCGTCATACAAGCTCATAAGTCATTGCCCACCCGTAATTTTTGTTATCTCCGGTACAGATAGAAAAATATCAAAATTTAAATAATGTTATATTCAAACATAAGCTACTGGGCAGGTTCTTTCATTTCTGAAAAGGTTTTGTCGAGAAAACATCAGATGGTTTTTTTTTAAGTTAAACAGTTTTGCAAATAAAACAAAGCACTAACTAGACGACCCAGGATTACCACAACAGCATAACATAGATGGCCAAAACCAGCAAACGTAATAAACGCGATACTGCACCAGAAATAGAAACACAAGTGAATCTGGAGCGAGTGAAACCCGTCAGCGTCTTCACCATCCAATGTAGGTTTTAAGAAGTAAATTAGAAACGATTGTATTGGGCCCAGTATACCGAAATTGGAAACTAGAAGACTTAGAACAAGCTTTGTGGAGTGACGAGTAGAAGTTCGAAGCTTTCGGTTCAAAGTGTAGAATTTTCGTCGTCCACAAGTCAGGAGGAGAATGAACATTTAACCAATGTTTGGTGCCTTCTGTAAGACATGGTGGAGGTTCAGTTATCGTTAGGTGGTGTTTTAGTGTATGTTCACTACTTCAGTGTCATCGGAATGATGGGATAAGGGCAGTACCGACACATCATTGAGATGACCGTTCAGGTCATTTGGGCTTCGATTCTTGAACCAATTGAATCTGTCAACCTGGAGGCCAAGACTTTTAGAAAAATCTTTCACAAAGTGGACGGACGACAGGTCCCATTACCTATGCTTGGTGACGGTGTTAAAGAGTGGATGTGCGTGTGCACTTCACCGATAACCGGACGAAGCGCTCAGTAACATGTTGAATTAAATGAATACTAACCAATTTAGTTTGAATATGTCTACTTTAAGTCCATTGTTTCCATTTCCAAGTCCATATGCGTGCCTATAAAAAATATAAAAGAGTTACGACATTCTTATCAAATTTAAGAGAGAAAATATTTTGTTTTACCTGCCAACATTAGTTTATTGCATTAAAATGCAGCTTTGAAAATACAAAAGTATACCTCTCCCACTTGTGACTGGATGGATAAGCTGAAATTAAATTGAAGTAAGAACAAAAAAAAAAGGAGAAAAGAAAAGAAATACATAATGAAAGTTAAAATTTGTTTGTTAAAGAAAAAACAAAGATGGATTGCACACATTTTTACCAAAACATTTTGTATACCCTGACTACCGATTACGTTTTGATTTTTTGTGTAACAATAGCTGAAGTATAATGGCAGAACGGGCTTATGGGTTACTTGGTTTCGTTGACTTATGTACATATGTATGTCCGCCAACTAAATGCAAAGCGATTTATATTTTTTATGTTTATTTTCAAGTATCTGCAAAGGTTTTTTTTTATTTATATGCAAATAAGGCACAACTTTCACGTAAAACAAGAACCATTCTCTGTACAATCAGCCAAGAGACATTGATCGACGTATCTCAAGGATCTTTCAGTTGGCTTTTTCATAGTTTGAGATCAAATCACATTAATTCCATCGAAATAAGCAACTTGAGAGTTGAAAACAAAAAAATTCTCTTTGGATGCGCCAGAAACCAGAACTACGGATATGAAAACACAAACAATCCACACCGTTCCGATTCCAAAAGACTGAATATGAAAGCTTTTCTGGTTGTGAGCTTTCAGTATTTGCAAATTCTAAAGATCAATTTGCACCAATATGCACCTAGAGATGGCCGATTGCGTATACCGAGAAGTATTATTCGCTGTCGCAAAAAAACAATCGAATTGTGAAAAATGAACACATTTGTGAAAATGAAAATAGCGGGAATGTAATTATGATCGATACAAATTTATTTCTCGGTTGGTGTGATCCTTAGCATCAGTGTACTTGTTGAAAGTTGTTAATTTGATTACATTTTTCTATAAATACATTTAATACGGTGAAACTTCCCTAAATCGAAGTCTAATGGACGATGAAGAAGCTTCGAGTTAAAGAAAAAACAGAAACATTTATTTTTAATGAAATTACATTGCATTGTATACAAAAAAATTAACCAATAAATAGTCTCTCAAAATATTTGAAGCTCAGATTGATACGATTTTTCATCGGGAGCATAGTTTTGGGTGGAATATGAATAGTCTCTCTCCTCTCTCTTTCGCCACACAAAACTGAAGAATTAGCGAATAACTTACAAAACAATATGTGGTCGGCGATTTACATGGACAATCGAAGAGCAACAATCGTCTCGGTTGATTTTAATACGAATATTTGGAATTGTGAGAGCATTTGAATTATTTAAATTGTTTTGATTCACAATCGTTAACCTGAACAAATAATTTCCCATGACTCTTCAAACTGGAAGTCAGTGCTTGGTAATTTTATACTTTTTATATTGAACAGTTATACAAGAAAAAAAAAGCACAAATGGGGAAATTGTAATACCGACAATGTTCACTTTTGGTGGGAAAAATAGTTTGTTCTATTCAAGATTGATCCAGCCTTTTCTTTCTTAGTAGGATTATCGTTTTAAGCTTGGACGAGAACTTGAGCTTTCTTGTCAGATATAGTCAGAAGCTTAAAGACAGGTTTTTGCTTCTCTTGGTTATTTGGCCAGGGCACGATCAGAGCGCGTTATCTATTTTAAAATGAAGTTACGAAGCAGCAGAGTGGAAAACATTATTAACACTAAGAAGGCAGAACGAATTTGCAGAGTTTTTTCGTACAAAAGCCCTCAAAATGGCAGACATTTGTTCTTATTCCAGTGCGATATGTTATAATCGGTATAACAGTTGGGAACTCAAGAGCTTTCTTCGAATCATATATGGGATATGTATGCTGTAGTCTTTTCGAATTTACTTCTGATGAGGAAAAGTGCGTTCCATTACACTTTTAGTCGCAATTACATCAAAGTATTCCTCCCAGGTCCTATAGAATATGGATTTTAAGGAAAATTGTGCCGCGACAGCTACTGTAGGTAGTAACTGACATGATTGTTCCTGGATTTTGTAAGATTCTGTATGAAATTTAAGACCAACAAAAAATATTAAGGAACAATGTTAACCTCAACGTTAATCAGCCCGTCACCAATCAGACACGATACTTCTGGATTATTTATTATCTTAGGTTTATCTATTTTTTTTTTAGTGCGCTATTGGCTAGTGTGTATACAGAAATGTTTCGAATATGGAGTCAATCAAAAAAGTCTCCATACACCACATTCTTTCAACGGAAAACACAAATATCTTTTTTATACATATGTATATTCAAATATCTTGTTGCAATTTTACACAAATATTCCTCATTTATTCTTAAAAAATCGCTCTAAATAAGCTATGAGTGGTAGATTTCGAACCAAATCGACACTTCATTCAAATTGCAGGACAAAAAACTCTCCGAACAGCCAAAGCTTATATCAGTTGACCGTTCGTTGTGAGCGTCTGGTTAAGTTTTGTTTTCATTAAATTGGTTGTTTAACTGTTTTCGTTAAAAATGGAGTGAAATATAAAGGAAATCTCCGTTCACACCGGAAAACTAATTGTAAAACTCTAAGGGGGAAACTCGCTGCGAAAAACTGGAAAAATTATTAAATCACGAAGTAGACGACCGAATATTCTTAATGGTGTCACGGAACGAATGATAGTGAGAAAAATTCAAAATGGTATATACTGTTGTTTTCAGCGACAAAAGTAAATGTCAAATGTTTCAAAGAAACGGAAGAAGAAAAGTATGGTGGAAACCAAATACAGCTTTACAAAAATTAAGTTTAAAAAACAAAAAACCCGACTACGGTGAAGGGCTGTATGGCTGCCTCTGGGGTGGGAAATTTGGTATTTGTGGAGTCTACCATGAACAGATTCATGTATGCAAAGAAATTGGGACTAAATCAGTCATTTGTGTTTCAGTAGGATAAAGATCCTTAGCACACACCCCACGTTTATAAGGAATACTTATTGGGCCGAGTGCCCAAGCAGTTGCATAGCCACCGCAATCACCAGATATAAACCACATTGAGCACCTTTGGGATGAGTTAGAGCGAAGATTTCGAAAACACCTCATAACTAATAAAAAAAACGCTCATAGAAAAGTTAAAGGACGAATGGGAGCAAATAGACTCTACTACTACTTCAAACTTGCAACGACGCATGCAGTCAGTCATCCCAGTCAGCCTTCCCTATGAAGTATTAGGTAAGGTTAGGTTTGTGGGCTTGCATCCTCATCAAAATTAGGTCCATGTGGACCCATTGTGATACCCATAGTGTGATCCTACTCGTGGTATTAATGAAATATTAGACTGAACACATTCAGCGAAGCTCCAGCAATTTTGACGGATTAACAAAAGTGAACGGAGACTTTTTTTTAACTCTATTATGAAGTTACATTTTTTTGTTATGTTTTTTTTTACTTTTATAAATGAATTACTCATAAACTAATTTAAATTTTGTAAAGTGTACTTCTACCAAATTTTTATTAAGATATATTAATATTATTAAGACAAGTCATTGGATTTCTTCTATAAGTATGGGCTGTATGGATACTTTTTGATTGACTGTATGTAGTTACTAAAATAATGCTAAATGAAAATAATTGTTATGCAGTTTTGATCAAAAAAAAAAACTTCGATTTTATTTCAAATTACTTAAATAAAAAATAAAAACTGAATTTCTCTTAAGTTAAAACTCAATGAAAATATTTGATCCTATTCCACAATTCACTTAACTAACGCGGTAGAGCCACAAATATATAAACAACATTATCCTACAGTGACAATTGACAATTTTTAAAATTCCAAGCAATTTTGATCAAAACTGTAAAACAAGTATGTACAAACATGCATATAATAAATATACAAACTTTATATACTTATTTTGAAACGCTTTCTCTGGACAATGCTCCTCCATGGTGCTCTGTGCTCAAAAACTCTGTTACCCTAAACTAAAAAATATATAAATTAGATGATTAAATAATTTAAATAAATATGAAAATATTTTCCAATACAATATACATACCTTATACCGGTTAATATTTATAATTAACCACTTGCATGTGTAGTTTAATTTAATTTTTATTTTTTATTACTTATTATTTAAAAATTTACTCTGTTTGCCATTTCATTTTTGTTTTGTTTTACTTTAATATGTATGTTTACTCTATTTTTAATTCTCCAAAAAAATTATTAAATATGTACAATAAAATTAAGTTCTCCACGAATTTAAAAAAAAAATAAAATTAATTGTTGGGTTCCCATTTGTAAGGAAACATAATTGTTTCAAACTTCAATAACTACTTTAAAAGATTATAAAAAATTGATTAATTGAATAAAATTTTTATAAAAAAAAAAACAAAATTCGTTTCCATCCAATGTTTAACAAAATACGATTTAAATATGCAAATGTGTATGTATAGAAAAAAAAATGATCCAATACTTCAATGTCGGCACGAACGTGTTGCTTGATGTTTGAGAAGAATTAATTAATTACCAAGAAAATTCATTATTTGAAATTTTATTGTTTGTTTCATTAATTTATCACATTACATCAATTGTATATTTATATTTATACAGAGAGATATTTAAGAGGAAGGTGGGGGTTTTTGCTTTTTTTTTGTTGGTTTTTTTTTTTCTTGTTTTGTTTTTAATTATTCAAGTCGTCTACAATAACTTCCGGAAATAAATTACTATTAGTTGCTATATACACCTATTACTGTTTCTTTAAACTTTTTATAGAGTGAGAGGAGGTTTTAGACTTTTGCCGAGCACGTCTTACGCTAGTAGTGGTTGTCTTTCGTTTCACCTTTTTGTTTTGAGATTTCTTCTTATAATCTTCGTCGTCGTTGTTGTCGTCGTCGTCGTTTTCTTCTTCGTGGTCTTCAGCGTCTTCATCGTAGTTGTCCTCTTCAAAGGAGAAGGTGTCCATGTTTCTTCGAATTTTTCTCGCTTTACTACCACTACTGCTGCGGCTTGGTCTTTTGGAGCTAGATGGCAAGGTGATTGACCTGGTACTTTGAACGATCGTAGACGCCTGTTCCTCAATGCATTTTTCGATTTCTGGGGGCACAAAGACATGCACCATGTAACTTTTTGAATATGTTCGACTTACCACCAAGTTTCGCGAGGTATCTGGTGGACTCTCGCAATTTGTGCGTGTTGACGGGCTTTGAGGGGGACATTCGCTTTCCGTGTGGGAGCTTGATGGGACAGCTATTGAATCCGGGCTCATTATCTGTGGCAACATAGGTGACGACAATGTGTAATCTGAAAATAGTTGCGGTGATTGCGTACCACTGACGGTATCCATAACAATTTCTTCAGATTGTACTTGAGGTTCTTCTTCTGTGACATTCGGTAAAACTACAGTGGCTGTTGGTCTCGACGGTCCATAACGCCTGGCAGTGTGTAATCTCATTACCTCTGCCGTTGGAGATTCGGTCGACTGATTTGGGGAGCAAATCTCTTCGTCGAATATAAAATCGGGCGATTGAGCTAAATAATGCGAGTCTGAGCATATTGTTTTCCGTCGTTTGGTCAACAAACTGCTTCGTGAGCTCTTATTCGAGGGGTCTTCCTGACTGACTTCAGAGGAAGAGTAATTTCGTCTACGCCGTTGGGCTAACATCTTTAATCTGGTTTTACGCTTTCTCAGATACGCTGCTGATAAGTCAACCGAGCCGAATATCTTTGTTGATATTAAAGGTACCATTTTGACGATTTCCTGCTTTGCTGGGACATCTTTACGCCGCACTAAATACTTATAAAAAACTGCCAAGAATTCCGAGTCGACTGGGATTTGCGGGGAAATATTAGCGTGATCACGAAATTCTTGGATTATATCTGCACTGGTATTGACATAATTTGCCAACATGCTTTCCCAGTTTTCAGTGCGTTGTTGAATCTGATTATTGTTCGGTTCAGTATCCAAATTTGGTGTCGGCGACATGGGTGGCGGTGTCGGTGGAGGTGTGTCAATGTCAGATATCCCATCCACCATGTGTATGAAAATTCTCAACAAGGCTCTGTCTTTTATTCGATCCCTTATCAGCGGTTTTCCGTTAAGATCGGAATGATACTCACTATCATCACTGTCTTCGATGGAAAATTTGGCGGGGTATTTACGAGAAAAAATGTACTTGTTTATTGACGCCAAATTCCACCTTTTCAGTCTTACTTTCAATAGAGTCTTGGGCCAGCTAGGTATTTTGATGTTTTCTGGTGCAGCTGTTTCCACCACCTCTGCAGCTTTCGCTTTCGCTTTCGCTTTAGCTCCGCAGAATTTCACTGAGTCGAGTTCATCTGTATTGGACGGGGATGCTTCTAGTCTATCTGATAGACAGTCAGGGTGTATGCTTTCCGCATCTGTCAGAAGTGGACTCGAAACTGGAGCTTGAATAACGTCAGTACATCGTTCTAAGCCATAACCATAGCGTAACGTAATCGACTTCATTGGTTTCTTTAACCTATGTCTACGTGGATTCACATTCATTTTAGACATTTCCGAATCCACTTGTTCTAACTTTATTACTTTAACCTCTAATTTCTTCAGCTCAACATCATCTGGCGGTTTCTGAACACATGGTTTGGTTAGATCCGGTTGGTTCCGGACCAACCCAACTGAAAGTACATTATCTGTTTCCAGAGATCGTTTTGACGTTACCTTATCAGCTTTGCCAGCTAAAATTCCCAACTCCTCCACTGCAGATGACTGCTGTTGTTTGCCAATCGACGATATACTTTCCTGTTCCACTACATCTGATAAGATATCACTTAACGATTTAGTTGCAGCCCTTACTGTTGGTAATTTTGCTACCAATAAATCGTTGGCGATTAATGGCGCTTGCTTGGCTGGTAATTTTACTAAATATTCTATCTCTGGAACACTGTGCGTGAGTTTAGGATATAAGATTCCTGATCTCTCTTCAACCGGTTTTAATTTTGGACACAATTTTGATATGAGCATCTTTTTCGTTAGGCGATCTACGATCACAACTGGCCGCTTCCTAGTCAACTTAACATCTTGCGTCAAGTCAACTAATGATTTCGTAATTACATTTATGGGTTGTTTATTAGTTTTGTGTTTATTTCTTAGTTTATGAGATTTTTCTTTTTTATTTCTATCAGTCAGTGGAGTGCTGTCTTTGGTGCGCCTTTTCTTTAAGTTCTCTAGATATCTATCGAATTCACTCAAAACCGGTTTGCCGGGAATTGGAGTTACCGATTTACAACGTGAAGGAGTTGGAGTAATATTACGAGTTATTTTAGTGGGTGATTTTAATGTAGTTTTTATTTTATCGGTAATAGTGTTTGTATTCTTTTTTTTAATAATGGAGTTTTTCGCGGATTCCTTCACTACAGTAGTAGCTTTAGAGTGTTTCCGCTTAGAATTTTTAGAATTCTTAAATAACTCAGGAAAAAGACGTTGAACCAATTCTAAAATGAGAGAGAAAAAAACCAGAATATTATAAGAATTTATGTTTTTTTATAAAAAATTAATTCAAAAAAAAAAAAAAAAAATGTACATAATTTAATTATTGTAAAATGTACATTTAAATAAAAAAATTAATAAAATTAAGCTATCACGTCCTTATCAGTAACGCAATATTTAATAAATGAAATAATGTTTTCCTTAAATAAATATTCTTAATTTTATGTTTCATTACAGTTTACCAAGTTTCTTGCAAGCCTTTTGGATTATCAATTATTATTTTGTCATGAAAAATACTACAAAATTTAAAAGTTATTTTATTTTACTTAATTTATTTGCAAGAAAAAAAATAGCTTATTTCGAAATAAATACTACGACTTATAGACAAGCGGCAAAAGCCGAAACAACTGTCCAGACTTTGATTGGAACCTAGACTAGCCCCTAATGAAACTCAAACTATCTGGGTTTCAAACCAATACAACAAAAATGTTTTCTCACTCGCTTTATTCCAGTCCTTCCAAATTGCGCTAATATTGTAATGCTAATCATTCTCAGGTTAAGTCAGTCTAATGCTTGTGGACACACCAAGTTACTAATGCATATGGGCACACCAAGATACTTGGTAATTACCTTAACAGTGACATCAATTCAGACTACACTGTCCCATACTCGTGGGCCTCTCCAAGCAGAGAGCAGCGGTATCCCAGGACGCTAGCTCCATCTACACCGATGGGTCAAAGATGGAAATATGTTGGAATAGGAGCGGGTTGCTTCTCGGAGGAACTAGGAATAAGCAGCTCCATACGACTCCCAGACCCCACCAGCGTTTTCCAAGCTGAGGTTGTAGCAGTGACAAAGACCGCCCAATTGGTGTCGATGATGACAGTATCGCGAGAGGATATATCACTATTTACATTGACAACCAGGCGGCCATAAAAGAAATACCTGATACGGAAATAACATCTAAGCTACTAAAGTGTTGCCGCGAAGAGCTGAAGATTCTCGGCACGCAGCACAATGTAAAGCTCTGCTGGGCCCCTGTTCACAGCGGGATACCAAGCAACGAAGCCGCAGATGAATTGGCCAGAAATTGCTTAGCCCTAGATAGAGAACAAGCAGATGGGATGGGCCTCCATTCTGTAACCTTCGGGCCAAAATTGAACAAAGATCAGTAATAGAAGCAAATGACAGGTGGAAATCACTAACCACCTGCGAGGTATCAAGAATATTGTGGCCAGAATCCGACAAAACAAGAACAATGGAACTCCTACAAAACCGCAGGAAGTCGTTGTCAAAGCTAATAGGAGTGCAAACTGGGCACAACACTTTAAGATACCACATGAAAAAACTACGACTGAATGATGATGTCATTTGCAGGGGATGTCATTGACAGGTACTTGAAAAATGTATCTTGGTCAAAAAATTAAAGTAAATCGTGAACATTTTTGTACGATTATTTTCTATGACTTTCGAGGTGGATTATACTAAAAACAGTGTGCCGATCGACTTTTGGTAATGAAGCACCATCTCGAGCAACCGTGTTTCGCTACTGGACAAATTTTGTAAAGGTCGTCCAAGATCGGTTGTTGTGCCAGAAAAAAATCGATTCTGTGGGTGAACTGATGTTGCAAGTTCGGCGTGAGATTGAGCACTACGAAGCAAATGGTCACTTGCTTTTTCTGAATAATTGGAGATAGTATAGTATACCTACACATTTGTTTCCCAGGGACCCAATTCGGCAAGCGTGAGTTTTGCTGTGTACACGAAAAAATGTGTTTGTTTCGATTCCGCAAGCGTGAGAGTGAGTTTTTTTTGACAAATTTCGTGTACACAGGTGAAGTATTTTATTCACTCTGATTTCACCTAATAATTGAAATTTATTTCTTCGCAAAATTCCTAATGAAAATTAAAAAAAACAAATGTCAAACTAATTTCACCTCACTCTCTCGGGGCAAAATTACTCACTCAGCCTCACAGCGTGTTGTGGAGTCGCGTGAACTCGAATTGGTGTACACAGGCTGTGAATGTGAGTTTTGAAAATGTGTTCACAGGCGAGAAACTCACGGTTGCGGAATAGGGCCCCAGAAGTGTTCGGAAAAGTAAGGGAAAACAATCGTAGAAGACGAATCATTCTCCACAATGGCAATGCAAGCTCTCACACATCGGCTCAAACAAGTGAATATTTGAGCATTCAAAACATAGAATTGATGGGTCATCCGCCGTCCTGAGTTGGCACCCTATAATTTCTTCTTATTCTTGCAGATCAAAAATAAGATGCGAGGTCAACATTTTTCGACGTCTGAACAAGCCATTTTTGAGTGCAAATGTGTATTTCTTTTTACTTGTATATCTGAAAACTTAAGTAGCAACCCTCGTATGGTATGGCAAGAAATGAACAGCATCAAAATCGTATACGGAACGAAGATTTAAAGGAAATTTTCAAAGGCACCACACGCACTGTCTCAAAGTATGTAATTAATTTTATAGGCACATTGAGTAACTAACGGTAAGAGTCAAAATAGAAAATATTATATTGCATATAAACACATATATGAGACCAAGAGGAAAGAGGGTAAACAAGAAGTGGTAGTCTCAGGACAAAAAACAGCCACAAAGAGCCTTGATCGCATCAGAAGGAATCAGACGAAGATTAAGAGGCCGAATCCAATAGTCTGTGATTTCCAAGCGTGGTGCTCACGATCGACTATTCAAATTTTATTCAACGCCACAGAAACATGAACCTCATAAAAGCCGAATGAAAGTACCGGTGCAGTCTTCGATAGAAGATGGGCATATCTGCGTTCGAGAGACATCAAGGTAAATGTTCATAGCCTTGGGCCTCAGAATATTCGAATCTAACGCAGCTGAAGTTATTAATAAATCCGACTTTAAGAGCGGAACCTTAACCCGAGGACATTCAAATAGGCTAAAACGAGGCCGCAGGGATAATGGTTCTAAATCCAATCTGATCCAATAAATCTTATATAATCTTAGGATGCTTGTTTGGTTGAGAACATGGCTCACCACAGCTGTTTGAAGTAACTAATATAATAAATACCACCCTATGGCATAGGATTCTTAGTTGAGCTTATATCTAGTAAAAGCTTCACAAGCGCAATAGATGCATTGTAAGCTTATTAAAAGCTGTATAATTATGTACCTTAATATAGGCTAAAGAATATTTCTTAATGTTAATTAATTAGTGCATACATAAATTGTATCGAAGCTTCGCCATACATTTGCAAACATATCGAATATTTAAATTTTAAACAATAACAGTTCCTTTCGCTTAAGTTTCATTGAAATGTTACAAAATAATTAATAAAAAGTCATTTATTTTGTACTTAAATAATTGTAAAATTATCTTAAACAACTATTTGCCATGCTTGTATGTTTTTAATTTATTATTATTATGTATTCAAAGTTAAAGACTAAATATGAACAGCTGAATTCACTTATGTTTATTGTACATACATGTAATACCATATTCAAATAATTAACATCGTTGTAAAAATGAATATTAAATATTCGTACATTAAATAATAAAAATATTTTGTTGAGTTTAAATTCTGCAGAGTTCCTCTTCATTCTCAAAAATGTTGAAAAGCTTTTCTGGTTTGAGTATAAGCTAACTGCTTAAGTCTGCAATAATTTTCAAGCAGATCGAGCTGTTTGCAAGAAAAAGCTTTTACAGCGTTTTGTTGTTTTATTATTCAAATAGGTACAGAAATTAAAAGCTGTACCAACTGCTTACTTGCATAAATGGCAACAAATACATGGAGAATGAGCTTTCAATACAGTTACGGCAGATTTTGTGGTTGTGCAGATGCATAACTGGTTGTTGAAAATGATACAGCTTAGTTTAGACATATAACCTTATTTTTGCACAGAACTTTGCGAATTCTCCCACAAATCTATGACGCAAACAAAAACACACACACACACATGTACATACATATACGTTGGGCTTTCTTCGCTAGTTTCATATTGGAGTTTCGTGGTGGATGAATAAAATAAAACTAATGTTCCATTTTCCGAATCGTTTCACCACATAATTTTAAGCTTACGTGATTTTCTTTGCAAACAAACATCAAAATTAGTCTTTTCCTTGTCAGATATTCCATATTTTGTACTTAATAAAACAGTTACATGATTTTTTCTACAGATTTAGAATAATTTTTCAGGAAAACCGGCAGCAGAATATATAAATGCAGTACACCTCTAACAATCTCTTAAAATAAAGATTTTGTACTCTTAAGTTGAAGGTGAAACTGACGAGATTTTAACTTACAGAGTTGATTTTAAGACGAAAATAGTTGCTAAGCAAACGCTTTTTATACCATTAACGTCTTGTTCGCTCGAAATTCCTTTTTACGAATCAGTTTTGCTTACGTCGCGGGCAGACTATGCTATGCTACGAAAAGAAATGCAACTGTGTGATTAAGAGTTCGTTAACAAGTTCATAGAGCATTTCGGTTTTAAACCCTTCAACGAAAAATTTGAGCGATTTAGGGTTAGGCGAAACGGAAAAGCTGCAAATTGACTCTTTTAGAACCGTAATAAAGGAGCTGCGAAGAGCTTATATTGCGAAAATAATGCGAACTTTTTAAAAGAACTGCGGTCAGTGAAGACTTGCGGAATATGTTTGAATAAATTCGGGTTTAGGAGCGAAATTACAATAGGCCCAAACGAGGCCACAGTAATACTGCCGCTATTTTCGTAAAGGCCCTAACTACATTTTTACATTTTTTGAGATGTAGAGGGAAAATATTGAATTTACTTCCACAGCCTGAAGATAAAATATAAAATATACAAGAAAAAAATGATTTCGTTACTTGCTGTGTGCTCTATTTTTTGAAATAGTTACAAGAACAATCGGAGGAAATGCCTTAACTCCAAATATGCATTAAACTCGAAATCGAAAATATTGTAGATAGGGCCTTTACGAAAATAGCGACCGAATAAGGGTTCTAAGTCCCATCTGATCCAATAAATTTAATCTAAGGATGCTTGTTTGGTTAAGAACATGGCTGGCATGGTTAAGAACACCAGCTGTAATATGTACAAAAAGGTCGCAAAACTTGTCAAACTTTTCTTAAGGAGCTTTTGCCTTCCTAATCGAGATTGTTTTCGAATGTAATGTACTTTAATAAATTAATTTTGATTTTGGGCACGTTTAGAACGTAGTTTGTTCACATTTTGATTGAATAGGGTTCCAAGAAAGCCACAAATTAAAATCGGGGAAAAGTGGACAGTGTGGGAAAGTGAGTTGACAGTGTGTGGAATAAGAACCAGAGTTCAAAGACAAATTTTAAGACTGTTCGAATACAGGTGGAACTACATTATTTGAAAACTGCTATAGAATTTCTAAATTGGTGGAGACAAAGGCTTTTGATTAAGAAAAAGACACTACTTGCGTGAAAAAAAATAGAATAGAATAGAATAGGGTAAAAGAATTTTATATCGACCTGCCGCTCTTAATATCTTCAACTCAGGTTTTTCTCCAGGTCTAGAAATATTTAAAAACTAGTGTGCCCGTGCGAGAACTCTCGCAAGAGAAAATCCAAACTTCCTTTTTTAATTTGTTAAAATTTAGAAAATGAAAGTGCAATTTGTCAGTGTTCCAGGAAATTCTCTTTCTGTTGACACCTCACTGGTTAAGATTGGTTAAGTATAAGAGCCGCAAAAGGTACCTATACTACAGAATAATATACATGATGGTGAATAGTCTTCAAGTTTTAGACTAGGAAAAATAATACATATCTACTTATATCGCCTTTATCATTATCACATTGGAATGCTTATGTCATTCAAGAGAACTAACTATTTACGTATCGTGTTGCTTTATTATGTTATTATGTTTATTAAAAACGACTGGAAAACATTCCAGATGGCAATAATACTTAAAACGTAAACAACAACTTAACAGCAACGGAATCTATATAATTAAATCGCTAGCGCTGTGATTCCTCCTGAGAGTTTATATCTGTACCGATTTCAATAATTCAAACACTGATCGAAAGCCTATCAACTGAACGTTGTTCATCAATATAAACAATTTTTTGCTACAAGGTGCCAGTAGGTAGCCATTTTATTCGTGAACAATAAACGAATGCGAGATTTCTCGCACTGGTACACTAGTTTGCAATGTTCAGCAGATTCTGTTGTTTACAATAAAATTTAAAAAAAATAAATTCGCGCAATGGGTTAAATGCTTACATCTAATAGTAATAGCATTCCAGTGTAACACTAAAACTTTCGAGTGCAATTAGTTAAATGTTAAGTATGTATACGTTATGATAAAGAAAGAATTCTAATAGTAGGAACGGTACGTACTACTTCGTTGTAAAAAGAAATTAATAAATTTGTAATACAACAGATACAACTAAATCCAAAATCAAATATGTACACATATCAGAAATATTCCCAATCAATTTTCTAAAAGCATAGCTTGTTTTATAAACAAATAAATACATATATCTATCTACGGTTTATGAAAACTCGTTAAAAACCACCATACACGCTTTGTCTACGTGTCTGCTCGTAAATATTTAAGTACATCGTAGCAGAAAATATTTTTTTAATTTTCTCGGAATTATTTTTTTTATTTGTAAGTGTATGTGCACTTAAGCTTTTATTAATCAGTTGCTCGAGCAAAGCTTGATTACGTTTACAAAACGTGACGTAAGCCCGACCGAATAGACGAGGATACCTTCAACTGTGCAGGTTTGTTTATATACACGAAATAGAGGCTCCGAAAAGAGAAGTCTTAAGCGATTTGTTTAAACTATAACGTCACGGTACTATTACCAAAAGAAAACAAATTCAAGAAAGGCATAGCACAATTTCCGGCATTTTCGTTAAGAACAGACAAAGCCTGAAAAGCAGCTCCATCTGGAAACTCAACGGGGAGCCATTTGCGAGAAATATAATTAAACAAAATTCCCCTAGTTCGACATCGTATGTTTACTGGAATCCACCAGTTATGTGGATCATGACTGCTTTAAGCAAATATAAAAGCAAATGAATCTGATAGAATTCAAGAAGCCTTAGGCCATGGGCATCGAATGCGCAGGCGTACAAGCGCTAATGAGGCGAAGACCTTGAGGCAAAAAGTAGGTCACAAACTGAAAGGGCTTTATAGGGAAACTGGTCGAAGGTTTTAACATCGTACAGTATGCAAATTACAGATGATCTCTGCTGCAAATATAAGGGTTGACCTACACAGATGTGATTAACCATTGTCGCCCGGTCAAGCGTCATGGTGGCTACCTTACAAATGGCAGCTAACTTAGTAGAACATGCTTTTAGTGGAGTCTCTACAGGTTGAAGGTTGGGCGAGTTCAAAGTCTCCGAAGTCGCACATCTGTGATTGCAGTGTAAAGTGAATGCCTGCATACGACACGGACACGGTGTGAAACAAATCAAACCACTTTGAAATATCATCACGTACTTGCGATTTTCGCCGGACAATTTTGTCTTAAATAATGCGAAGCATTTTAAATGGAATCATGCTGGTTTTTTGTGATTACATAGACACATGTGCACGCCCTTCTTCTGCTTAATTTTTAGAGACTCAATCTATCATGTGATAGAAAATCACAAGTACATGTTTGCTGCGACTACCATGGTTTAGACTTAAGAGGCAGAAAAACGCATGTAACCTTAGAAGGAATCTTTTAGCACGAGTCTCAAAGGAATTCTAAAAATACAACAAATGACCGAAAGAGCTTGCGAATTGGACGAAAGCTACTTAGCGCATTAAGAGAGCCTATAGGCTGAGAAATAGTCTAGTTCCGTCTAGTTCTTATTTGTTAAATTTTTATGAAAAAAAAAAAAAACAATACTGACCGCAATGCAATTACTAATCCAAGCACGGATATGAAGGTAAGTATAATCCAGACAATAAGTACAAAAAGGAACATTTGTTAGCGCATCTGCGTGTATTTTGCATGAGGATGTAATAAGTCTAGTACTACGGTAGATGACGGTTATAAGAACATCTCATAAAGGAAAGACTCTCCTATAGAGCACCATGAACATTCTTATAAGGGTTAAATTATTTTTATGTAAGAAAAACACGGTTAAAATAAAGAAATTGTTTGGATATTTGAACATTCTTATATCCGTCATCTTCCGTATAAGTATTTAAAACCATTTTCCAACAGCACCTATAAAATAAACACCAACACAAAATTTGTACGAATGTGTATGTGTATGCTTGTATGTATTATTTGCATGAAGAAAAGCGCCCAGTAATCCATGAACTAATGAAAATTCAATATTCTCTATTAATTAACGAACATTTTTAATACTTTAATATAATACTGAAAACTGTCACATAATACTAATGGACTTTTTTTTTTCTTTTTGTTTGTATGTTAATTTTAAAAAATACATATTCACATTTAGATAATATTAAACATTGATATAAGATATTAATTGTGCTTTAAAAAAAATACAGTTATACTGGAGCTGCTACGCATGCTTTCATCCTGTAGTTGAATCATTCTTTAAATACTTTTGGTTTGAGTCTCGTTCGGCTCGCTTTTAGCTTTTCCCCCGGTCACATTCTCTTCCATTCAATTTCGATTGATGATGAAAACTATATGTACAGTACAACCAATGTGTGTTGTTTTTTTTTTTTTTTTGTTTTACTTAGTCTATTAGAGGTTTCCTCTTTAATACACAAAATGTTCATTAATTAAACTTACAAAATATGTTTAAATCTTATTATATAACTGAATAGCAATAATAATATAGATAATATAGAAGAAGACAGACAGTTCGAAAAATAAATTGCATTTTTATATTATTTATTTTGTTTAATAACAAAATTATTGCAGCTTAAATTAGTATGAGTTCATTATTGTAAAAAAAAAACATGCGTTCACATATGTAGAAAAACTGCTACCATTAGGTTTGTATGATGTGAGCCCTAGGGCGCACGGGAAATGCACTGATGCGTTCGATGTCAGTCAGTGGTACACTGAAAACGCACTGAAAATGCTGCCCTGCATTTTATGTCGCGACACTGGTTGCGCACTGGATTCGCCCTGGGTATTTCTTCAGCTGATTTATCATTGGTTTTTTTTTTTTTTTTCATTATGTTGATTTTGCTATTTTTTTTGTGCAAAAATATACGAAAATTAACAAAATTTGATTTATTTTAAGTTTGGAATGCATGACAGTTGTCAGTGCAAGATATTTGCGTTCGATGAAATGGGGTACGCACTGGGTTTTTGGACAGCCATGGAAAAAAACTGACACTAGTCAGTGCGCCCTGGAGCTGACGACATCATACAAACCTATTGCAAACGTTCCGACAGCACTTGCGTTCATAAATGTCAAATTACCGCTTTTGTTGTGCAATTTGCAGCTTACTTTATTTTAATGCACGGCTGCGGCATAACTGCTGCAGAAGTTGCGTTCATAAATTTCTACTATTATTATTATTTTTACAATTATGAACTCACCCTTATGATAGGTTTCCACTTGTCGATTTGAAATTGACAAACGACGTATTTTTACGTCAGTTAGAAAATTGGCAAGTGGAAATAATGAAAAACTGTTTATTTATCATTATTACTAATTGACAATTTTCTAATTGACCCAAAAATACGTCGTTTATCAATTTCAAATCGACAAGTGGAAACCTAGCATTAGTCTCCTTATTTTACGAACAATCATAAACCGTTATATATGGCTTCAAAATCACGAATCTTTTTTATATAGTAATTTGTTCCCCATAAGAAAACTATGGTTGGTTAAATGGCCGCAGTTACAAGAATTATTTAAAATAGCTCAAAGCTTTTGCATTACCGCTATCAAATCGACAAGTTATGACTTATACTATATTCAAGTTTTAATGTGTTGAAATATGTGCATTAAATGAACAAAATATGTATGTTTAAATCTTATTCTATAAGTAAATATTAATAATATAGGAGACAGTTCGAAAAATAAATTCAATTTTTATATTATTTATTTTGTTTTATAACAAAATGATTGCAGCTTAAATTAGTCTCATTATTATTCGAACAATTTTAAATCGTTGTGTATATGGTCTTTAAATCACGAATCATTGTTTTTTTAGTAAACTTTTCCCATTAGATACAAAAAACTAAGGTTTGTCAAATTGGTGCATTTAAAGGAATTATTTAAAATAACTCAATGCTTTGCATTACCGCTATCAACAAAAAGTTAAAACTTCTCTAAATATGCTTGATTGATTATTTTTAAACATCTATATGTATTTTAGAATGTATATGTAAAATATGTAGAATTAATGTATGTAAACACACAATCACAACATTTAGTATTTAAGACACTTACCAATTAGTATCTAATATTAGATGAGGACTTGTAACTCATGGAACATTAAGTGTTTTTGCAATATGTATGATTATTCGTTTTGACAAATTTTAGGGAACACTGTTTCACAACTACATATTACATTTTATTTATACTTTAAAGGCTCTCTTTTTATTTTAAATACATCAGAAAATAAATATTTAATTTTATTCAAAATTGTTTGCAAACTTTATGTAGCATTTAATTATTATTTATATTTCTTTAAAAAAAATTATCTTATATTTATGTACTCTATTTCTGTAATACTTTTTTTTTAGATTTTAGATGATGATACATATAATAGTATTTCTTAGGGAATTATTACCATGACGGACAATTAAGGATTAATTCGCCTTAATCGGCATATTTATGATTATATTTAAAAGTTTGATGGCTTATGCTTAAGCACGTTTATGTGCGTTCATATATATATTTGTATGGTTATGCTTAGTAATATGAATATTTAAAAGATTATGTAAAGTATGCATATATGCTAAGCGAAAGCTGATTATTATTATATGGTTACAAGCTGATATAATGAAGCTAAGAATGATAAAAATGTTAATTGAGACGTTACAAATAATAGAATTAATTTAAAATACTCAAAAAGTTCTTTAGGAGAGCTGTGCTTACTGTACACGTGTATTATTATTATTATTCCCTCTGTTAGTACTTTCAGAAGATAAAGACTACTGTACCATACTGTATACTCTGTCATGGAATTACTTTGGATGATGGATGGATTTTTATAAAAATTCGTAAAATTAGATGCAATTTATACAAAATGTTATTTGAGATGTTTTTGTTACATTTAAAGCGGATCTGAATCTGTGGAGGGACCTGTAAAAGTGTTGTCTGCTGCAAGCGGGTATTTATAAAAATTATTTTTCCTTTTAACTCAGCTTGAAATTTTCTTTTAAAAATATTAAAAGGAATTAAGTGGCAAGCTACATTTTGTTGATTGATTTTCGGTAGTGGATCTGCTGCATTATTAATGTTGTTTGTAATTCAGCTAAGAATTTTTATTTTCTTTTTATTTTTTTCCAATTTACACATTTGTTGCTTCCTTAAAGAAATATTAATGATTAAAATGCAAAAGAACAACCGAAGCCGATATTGCAATCGAACGCTTTAAGATTGAAAAGTACATCGAAACAAAAGTGCAAAAAAATATAACACAATGAAAACTATGTTTTGTTTTTGTACTCATCCATAGCATGACACATTTATGTACTGTGAAATCTCACTTAAGTGGACAGCCTCGGGACCGGAGTATTTTTATCCGGGAATGAGAACTGTCCGTTTATAAGAATGCATTTTGTATTGAAAATTAGAAATTGCTTCCCCAAAATGGTGTCCGTTAAAGCGAGTTGTCCGCTTATGAGAGATTTCACTGTAATAACTTTTCAACTTAAAAAAAAAGCCTTCGCTCGAACATAATCGAGCTTTAGCCGCTCTGATTTTTCATGAAAGTTCTTAAAACAAACACATTTTCTAAAGGTATTGCGCATCGCAGTTCCATGACATTATTCCGGTCATTCACCGCTGTGATCAATTCCGACCGGATTGAAAACGAACGGAATTACAAGGGATAAATTCGGAAACATGCGTTAATTTCAAATTCTTCCTCTGTAATTCCGATCGGAATTCATCACAGGGGTGATTATAACATTTAAATTCTGATAGCAGCTTTATTTTTTATTGTTTATTTCTTTAAAATGTTGTTTTAAAGAAGAATTAAAACATTTGGAACGGTCTCCTATATAAGATTAAATTACATGGATTTTATGAACAATAATCTATCTTGTGGGCGCCGCGCCGTGGCATAGTGGTTAGTACATTGGATTACTACGCATGCTGTCCGGGTTCAATCTCAGCAAGGACTCCCTCTTTCGAATGTACGACAAGCATTCAAGGAGGATCATTTGTCTTGAGGAGCTTCTCAATTCGCCGTTAGGCTCGGTTCTCCATAAGACTGCTGGCGCCTAATATTATTTATTTATTAAGATTTATTTTATTTTATAAAATACCTTTGCAGGAAAACCTGATCACCATCATTCACAGGAAAACTTGAAAATTCAGATTTTACTTGGAGAGGGACACCAATATGCGTTTATTTTCGATGTCTTTCGATGTTTTCACTGTTTTGTCTTTCGGTGTGCAGCTGCGATTAAGGAAAGTGCATTAAAGTTGAAAATCGAAACGCGAATGATATGATAATTAATTTCAGATATTAATATTAAAGTAGGGTGCATCACCCCTATTTTAGAACACATCGGCGAGAATGTTCCACCGAAATTCGAAATATACTATCATTGGATCCATTCGTTCACTTGGCGGTAATGTGAATGACTTTTCACGAGCGGATCGAAGCTCCAACAAAATGTAAGCATACATAATTTGTTTGCATTTAGTTTCTTGTTTTTCCGAACCTAAGTCTGTATTTTAAGGGAAAAAAAAACTACGAACAGAGATCAGTTTAAGGAAATGATAAATTTCATGAAGGAGTATTCCGACATTGCTTAAAATAATTCAAAAAGGCCGCCAGAAGAAACACGGGAGTTTAACCCTGATTTATTTATTCCTCATGGTTTTAGCAGATTCTGTTCAGTAAAAATAAAAGTATTCATAAATAAATTCGTTTGACGTTTTTTTTTCTAAGTGTTTTAATTCATCGCTTATTTTACGCCCTATTTTCCATCTTCACTTAGGTAAATTGCCAAAATGTTTCATCTTGGAGCATGTCTACGATCATATTACAAATCTGGGGAACACCTAAAGGCTGTATCGGCTACTAGGCAATGAATTTCATTAGCATTCTACAACAGCTTTCTATTTGTAAGATGTTTGTTGTTTGGATGATTTAATGCAGCAAATTCACTATCCGTCATCCGACAGCCAAAACACATTTTTCAGAATTAAAATGACCATAGATACCATCAATGCCCGGATGAAAGAAGGTAATGATCATAAGCATATTATAGGTCTGTTCCTGTACTTGTCCAAAACAGCCGTTGGAATTACTACGAAAAAACGTTTATTTTCAAATGGTTGTCGCGTCGCGTTGGTACCGACAGATGCCACTACCGAAATTCCAAAAAAAAATTAAATTGCCGTTACTTTTCTTTAGTGGCCCATAAACTGGACAAATATGGTAAATTTATTTCGAATTATTTATTTTTTCTTGAATAATGTCTTGTTTTGTTGCTTTATGCTATGCAACTTATCACAATTTATTGAACAAATACTTAAATCACAAACCAATGGTCTACGAAAATCTGTAAGTTTCCACATTACTCTGGTACGAAACAATAGGGCTAGTGCTTATGTTGAAACCAACGCGAAGTTGGGTACTAGCAGTCTATATATATTATTTCAATGATAATTATGCGAAAGCTTCTAAAGATACTCTACTGTCTACTTAAATCTTATAAATTTAAATAAAAACATACAATGTAAGTTTTAATTGTAAATTGTAAAAAAAGTTTCGTAGAAAATGATTTACTTTTAACAAATGAAAAAATTTAGTATCCTCGAGAAGAAACTCACTCACTCAGTCCCTCGGCCACAAATTCAGAAATCACGATGCTTCTTTATCACATGCATGTTCACTTAATTTTAACTGATATTCCTAGATTTGAACAAATTTCTTGAAATTTCATTAAAACCTAATAAAGGGTTAATTTACATGGAGGGTTATTGTGCGCCGTGTCATTGTAATGATTTGTTTCAAAAAAGCTATTTGTCATATACGGACGGACAAAGATCAATTATATTGACTGTGATTGATGCTGATGTATATAAATACACTACATATGTATGTACATATTACTCTGGATTAAAATGATATCTGTATATTCCCTCCCTCGCATCGTGTGGAATACATTATGAATAAAGTTGTAAAAACTCTTGTCAGTGTCATTAAATTCGGATTGTTCCTCCCGTACGTATGCGCGTATACATAATGTACTCTTAGTATCAAGGCATCTTTCAAAGATATATATCACAGCATATCAAATGTCTTATATACTCTGAAACCCTAATTTTTGTATACACTTCCAGTAAATTCCTTAAAGCAACATTCCGTAATCTTGGATTACTTTATAATAATTATTTTTTTGTTTGTTAGAAAAATACTTAATAAAATATATGTAAATATATAGTATGTAGTTATTTTTTTAAAAATAAATTTACCATTGTTATCATCAAAATCGGTGGACAATCATGTTTAATAATTAAGTTTCTACGATAGCCAATATTTTATATGGCTAAATTTATGTGTATAAAAAATATTTAAAATAAAATACTTAAAATTGTTAAAAAAAAAATGGCAACTATACTATACATAGTTCCTACCGACAAATACATCTTACCTGTTACATATTTGTATTTAGAAATATGTACTTAAATTTTAATTCTTTGATTAAAAATATTGCGTAAAACTGAAATCATCATCTTGGACATGACAACTATTTATATTTAAAAAAAAAATATATGTAATTAAATCGTGTGCGCTGAAAAAACTTTATTTCATTCAATAGACCTTCGCCTGTTAGTATGACTATCGTTATCTGTTTATTTACAAACAATTAAAAAAACAAATTCATTATTTTACTTGGTAAATTTCTTAAAATTAAAAGGAACAGTATAAGGATATAAGTGTGTGTTCATAATCAGTCTTATTTTGAGATTCGATTGTGTCTATTCCTACGAATGATTTTTTTTTTGTATTTTGACATTCGAATGAATAAAGTTCATTAACGAAGGAAATCATGAAATAAACTTAAATTCAAAATTGCAAACGTATGAATAATGACAGTTATTTCAAAGGAATAGAATTTCAAAATAGAAATGATGAATGAACTTTCGTTTCGAAAAATAAAATCTCTATTCCTTCGAATATCAAAATACCCCACCGTTCGACTTTTTCTCACTTTCGAATAAAAACGAATCTCAAAATAAGGCTGAATATCTTATTGAGCACAGAATAAAAGGTGTCAGGAACCAGGCTGACCATTGGAACTTCCCCAAACAAAATTATTCATATTTTATAGTAAATTAAACTGTGTGTAACAAAAGAAAATATAAAAGCGAAAAACGAACGCGAAGCCTTGATTAGCCAACGATTCCAAAATTCAATTTGAACGTAACCAATAAATCACGATCACTTTAAATTTAAGAAATCGATTAAAACAAAACTGGCGCTCAATACGTATCCTCTTTCTTGTTAGTATATACAGTGGACTCTCGTTTAATTGAACACGTACAAATCCAGCGCCGGTCAAGTTATTGGATTGAAACAAAATAAAAAATTGTCCTTTTTTAAAGATATTCAGTTTAATGTTGTTTTTATTAATAAATAATAAGGCACACATTTGTTTTTAAGACAACTTGAAAAGAGAATTGCTATTTTAAATTGTTTGGCCTGGCGCAGTACGTTTTGTAAAGCAAATTCTCGCAGACTCTGAACAACTGTCAGAATGTTCTTTCGTTTTGGCAAATTCAGTCGCTTTATCGGACAGTTCAACTGAGTCTTTATTAGTAACAATAGTTTGCACGACAACGACAAGATAAGACTTTTTGATTCAAACACGCACTAACTTGTCACAGTAAAAATCACTTGGAAAATGATTTCAACTCAGATACAAAAGAAACTCTATGGGATTCCCTTTATGAATACCGTTTTATAGCAACATACATAGGTGCAAAGCGAAGTTTCAAATTTAAAACAATTTTGGTTGTTACATAAAATTTGTTCAAGTTAAAGAAGTTTTCATATTTACTTTTATTACTTATATAGACTTAATGGAAAAATTCAAGGTAACGGGTCTTAAAAACTGACCGTTCAAGTCATAGAGTACCTATAAGGAAAAAATAGCATGTTGAAGTTATTGGATTGTTCAAGTTATCGGATGTTCAAGTTACTGAGAGTCCACTTTAATTGAATTAAAGTTAAGACAGCACCGGCAAGAAACATAGGCATTTGTAGATTTAATATAGGTACCCATACAAACATACAAACTTAACAAAGACTTGTTACTTAAAAAAAGGGAAAGTCCACTGTATTGCCGACTTCGAAAGTATATTTTGTAGCATTTTGTTGAATCTTCAGGCGCCCGAATTGTTGATTTCATCGAAACCTTTTTTCCAGGTTTCGTTGTCAAAAATGTTTTCAAAAATCGTTGATTTATTACTGAATTTCTTGTGTGTGACTAAAATGCTGATAATATCCAATCGCGAACTTGTTATACTAGCTGAGATAAGACTTTCTGCAAAGCAAATGGTAATTGATTCCTCAAAGATGTATCTGGAGTGATGCGAACAATTTAACATGATTTAATTTACTTTATGTAGTGTTTAAATGTTTTTTGTTGACTCTTTAATTTTGTTGACGATTCTACAACTGTTTTGATGTTAAGTCGTCACAAAATTTAAACAGCATATTTCTATTGCAAATAAATGCATTATCCATCTAAAATTGTTTTTTTTTTTTTTTCCACTGTAGGTACGGTTTTTCTCAAACCAGTTCTTTTGACAAGCTGGGAAACCATTGTAAACGGTGTTATAATTTTGCAATGAATATACATTATGTCATCCGCCGAAACATATTAGCCGAGTTTTATCATGTTTTCTGTTGCTGAAGAATGCAGTTTTGAACTCTTTGTATTTAAAGTCGTACATATGTAATTGGTTTTCAAAATATGTATAACAAATTCTTTAGTGTCGGCCTGGAGTTTTAAGTTTATATCTCTATCGCCCTCTATGGGCGTTGGGGTTCTTAGATGATTCTTTTATTTACATCTCATGTTTTAAAATTGTTTGAATTTGGCACCTTTTCTCTATAAATGGATCTTACGAAATAAAAATACCAAACAACTTATTTTTTTCAATTTTAAAATAAACTATAGCTAATGAATATTTAACGTACTTAAATTATGCACCTAAATTAAATAATTTAATACAATTACCAGCGATAGTCAATGAATGAAATAAAGTTAATGTAAAATTACCTTTATTCTAAGTTAAGGTGTTGTTTTTTGATCTCGATACAAATTCAATTACCCAAATGTGACAAAAAGATATCCAAAAAAAAAAAAACAATACGAGTCTTCTTGCCAGGTGTAACAGAATGGAACATTTCATCACTTTTTGCACGACATACATGTGCCGCCAATCGTAGATGAATAGTTGACGCAAAAAGTTACTTAAGATACTTTTTTCATTCTATGAAGTACTTCTAACACTTTCGAACTGATTATGAGTAAAGTGTCATTAACAAACGTTTTTATCGGAGCAAGTCTGTCGTTGAAATAATAGGTCCGTTCGCGTACGCTCTTTAAACTACGAAGATCTACGAAAAATAACGAAAGGTTACGAAAATACGTTCGCGTACGCAAAAATTTCGAAGTTTTTCGTAAGAAAAGAGTGCTCACGAGAGAGTAAGAAATTTCCCCATGATACGAATTTTAGCATAAGTAATTTCTTCGGCCTATTTATGAAAACTGTCAAATCTGTCAAATTTGATACATTTTTAATTTTTTGTTCTTCAAAACGTTCGTTTACTTTTTCGTAATTTTCGTATCTTTGAGAGCATTTAGGCCGCGCTCTTCGAAATTTGAGAGAAAACACATACATCCATACCTCGCCGCTATACGGCCGCTCGCTATACGGCATTTCGCTATCACGGCCTCTCTTTTTTATTACTCTGTTTCGGTTCTACGGCCAAAAAACCAAATTCCCTTAAATGTTTTTACAATTTTCTTACTTTACGCTGCGAATCGACAGTTGACACCAAGAAATGGATTTTGTATGAAAAAGAAAATTACTCGTTATACGTCATTTCGCGTACGGCCTGATTTTCTGGAACGTATCTAGGCCGTTAACCGAAGTATGAGTGTATTTGGTGCAAAAAGTACGCGAACGAACCTAATAATACGCAACATTATTGAAAATTGTGGTGGTATGAATAAAGTCGAATAAAATGCTTAAACTATGGCGTATTGACTATGACAATGGTAGTCATATGTGAAATGTTGCAATATCAAAGTTTGATATTTGAAAACTATTCAAAACATACACAAAAACGTTTCTAACCACATATAATTTGCCACTCGGATTGGAGGAGCAATTCCCTTTGCTAAGAACAACTAAGATGTGTTCAAGATAAGAAGCAGTTCGTAGAAAAAAAGGCGTGAGTACCAGGTAATCGTAAAATTTGATGTGTAAACAAATACAGAGAACGTTGACGTTTCCATGCTATTGCTATTACTCTGTGTGAAGGAGAAATGAACATAGAGAATCATATACAGAGAACCCACTAATACTAAGTTTGGGTACGCGGACGGCGAGAAACTCGTGAAGCCCATACCGAGAACTAAGATGTTTACACATCAAAAATAACTATTGGTGAAACCAACCAGTTACACTAGGGGTTGTTCATAGCACTTGGTGTGGATAGCTGGCATTATTGTGAAAAAACACACAACTTTCGGATGCAATAACGTTTGACGTTACCATCTTGAGAAAACAAAAACAAATTCTCACAGGCATACATCCATATTCTTTTGTTTAGTTATAAGAGAAAACTGTTAATTAATAATGTTAATAAAATATTTCCATATGGAAGCCATAGATATTCATCAAATGTTATCCGTTCACTAGAGCTTCATTTACTTTGAAAATATGGCAAACAAGTTATATGCAGGAACTTCTTTCGTATAAGAAAGCTCATACTGTATTTTTTTGGTTTATTGTAAAAAAATCATTCGAGTTCAATGAAACCGCCTAATTGGGACACTCCAGGGGACCGAGAAAATGTGAATGAAATTGGAGGTGACCCGATTGGAGAGGTCCTCCAAATTATATCATTTTGTCCTAATTATACTGCTGCCTGTATTCGAAAAACTACGAAAATGAATAAGTGCTTTGTGGATTGTGTTGTGGCAACAACAGAGTAAGAGCGACGAATTTTTGTTACGAATTTCCGATATTCGGGGGATTCCCTTCTTTGTATGCATCACAGCATGAACATACTGTTCGCACATATATGTTACACATACACAAAATCAGCTCTGATATTTGAAGCAATTTGACGAAATTCGCAAGCAATTCCTTGCCCCAGGTCCAATTCAGAGGTGAGATTCGCTTATATGAAAAAACCGAGTGTATGCATGAAGGGCGGTTCATTTCGGAGGTGCCCCAATTAGAGAGACAATCCCAATTAGGTGGTTTTACTGTATATTGTTAATTATTTACATGCTAAACAAACTAATAGTAATCCTATGGGATTGGGTATTGTGCAAACTACACGGTGGGGTTATCTTTTTGTCACAATTCGTAAGTTTATTGTTAGTCTTACATAAAACAAACAAACCATTAAAAAAAAATAAAAAAAAAATTAAATAATAATAGCGGGATAGATATTTCATTAACCCACCCAAATCGTAAATCAAAGTGTTTAGCTCACACGATTTTTAAATACAATATTTTATCTTTTACTGATTTATTATTATTATTTTTTTTTTCGGTTTAAAATAAGAGAATTTAATTACCCATAAATGTAGAAGCTATATGTATTATTGTAGAGACAAATAATATTTTTAAATAATGAAGATATGCATTTACAATTATAATCTATATTTTGTCAGCTTTTAAAGTGAATTGAATTTCTTATTTCTTCACAACTTTTGAAGTATGTATTTAAAAGACTAAGCAAAGTGCATCACATTTCTTATATGAAATTCACATTAAATTTACAACGACAAGAAAAGATAAACTAACGTAAAGAGTAAGGTATCTCTGCATATTGAAATATTCTTTATTTTTATTTTAAGCAGGGGTATTCTCCGTTTTTTATGTTGATAGTGGATGTTGATAGAAGAAATTGTTTTGTTGATGATGATGTTGATCGTAGAGATATGTGTTGCTGTTGTTCATTCATTTTTTGTTGTTGTTGATTGAAGAGAGTTGTTAAACATTAAACAAACGTTTCTTGTAGTATAAGTAAATATTTGGCATTCAAATTACAAAAAAAAAAAAAAGAACAAGTGATGTCTAACGTAAAATAAAGCTCTTTGCGAATTTGTCTTAAAATTAAAGTTTAATATTTAATAAGCTTTTGTTTCTTTCTTTGTGGAGGTTTGATTAGTTTGATTTATATATATATACACTCATATATTATACACTCAAACATATATATATAAAAGTTTATAGTTAAAACCCAAATTAAAATTAAGGCTTTGGTTGAAATTTGACAAAATTCAAATCAAATTCTTGTCATATTTTTCAATACTCTTTGTTATTCTCACACAAGTTGGATGTTGTGGACTGTGTTCATTTTGAACGATTGCATGGAGTTGATTTGCGTTTTCGCGCAGTTGGTGGGCGAATAGGTTCACTTACATCGATATATGATAGCGGGTCAGTATATAGATCTTCCCTTTTTTTTTGGCTAGTTCGATTGGTGCTTCGTGTTACTCGATTTGTTGGTTCAACGACCATCTTTCGTGGGCGACCTCGCCGTTTGGTTGTGGGTGGTGTAACCTGCAAAGTTGTTGCCTGCACTTGTTGTGGATTTGGACGCAGCTGAAGAGGTTGACGAACAGTGCTCATTTCGTAAACTCTTCTCTGACAATCTAAACAGTATCCACAGCCTAGAATGGTGGATAATGCTCTTCGCTGAACTTCCGTATCAAACTGATAGTAGTCTGGTGGATTGGAATTCATCGTATCTGGGCCATATCCCGAGCCGCTTTGTTGAGAATAAGTTCGATTTTGATGATAATAAGGATTTTGGCCCAACAGGTCTTTGTTGGCCTTTAAGTTAGTCTGACAATTCAGTAGGTAATAGCTTAAATGAGTGTTATTCATTTGGTAATTTTGCAAATTGATCAAACCATTAAGTCCGAAATCTGCCGGTAGGTGATACGGCCGTAGGTAATCCGGTGTTGGAGTGGGCGTCGGTCTGGGTTGAAGATTTAAGACGATATTTTGTGGATTCTGATTAAACATCGGAGCGTACTGTATCGGATTTTGTGTAATAAACTGGGGCACAGCCGTAGTATTTGTCGTACAGTCGACGTTCGTATTGTTTACTTCGGTTGGCTGTTGGTTAGTAATCATATTGCTTCCTGTATTCTTTGTTGATGGATCGTAATGGATTTTAATCGTTAAATAGTTCGCATTGATGGTACGATTAGACTGTCCTTCGGGAAAGTTATTTGGGTAATTGTTTGCTGGTTGCAATTGCGGCTTCTCCTGCTGGGTATAATATGGTGGTATCTGTGCAGCTATCGGGGTTTGATGAACATCAAAAATGTCCGAGTAGCGAGGTGGTGCTACGGGACGGTACAGCTGCTTGGTTGGAAGTTCTCTTGGCATTTCCTGTTCTTCGTTAACTGCAAAGTGTGCAATACTAAGCATTGGCTTTGATGGATAGGATATATCAGCCTCCAGACTATCAGACTGTCCAGCAGTCTCAGGTCTTAAGACTGTTGTCATTTTAAGGTTGAGCACTGTTTCAAAGTCCATGGTGTCCAAGTCATCTTCATCTCTATACTTTTCGTTTCCTTCGCTATATTCCGAGATTTTTCGGCGCTTCTTTGGTGGCAATGAAATGTGCGCTTCGCCAGCGAATCGCTTTATGTTATTGGGTGAATATTGACCTTGATCGAAATTCTCATAATCATCTATAGATTCAATGCGCATCCTATTGACCACATTGATTGCGTTTCCCATTGAAACACTGCCATCTGAGTCACCGGGACTCGAAGTATTTCTATTTGGACAAATTTCCCCAGGTACTACCACTTCTGTTTGGGTATTCGTTTCTATAGCTGCTTCATTGCAGATTGTCTCAACTGTTGTAATAATTGGTTTCGTTTTATTTGTATGCTCACTTAAGTCAAGAGCTGCAACTACAACTGACGTTTTGGTAGCGGTGGCGGCTGCTGCTGCTGCTGCTGCTAAGGTTACTTCTAGTGTTGGCTTAGTAACCAAATTAATATCATTGACTAAAACTTCAGCAGCAGCTATAACATCATCTGTTCGGTTGTCATCACTTGTTTGAGGATCTGATATAGAAAGAGGAGAGGGAATAATATTTTCCAAGCTATTGTTTCTCTCCCCTGACATAATATTACAAATGAAATGGGGTGTACATGTTTTTTTTATCATAAGGTTTGGGTGGGGCAATGAAATATTTTCCTTACTGCTAGGTAATAAGCTTTTATCATTTTTATGGTTCAAAGAATTAAAAACTGACAAATTTAATAAATTCTTAGTATAGGGGGAACTGAAAATTTTCATACCTTGTTCTTGTGCTATTCTCAGTGCCTCAGTGTCCGCCTTTGGGGATGTTGTAGTAGAAGTTCTCGGTATGGTCGAATTTGAAATTGACATCACCTCAGACGTTGTGGTTGCTGTTGTAGAACTTTTCGGACATTTAACATTGTCGAATGATTGTTGTTGATTGTTGCTTCCTCTTAAGGAGTTGATGGCGGAGTTGATATTGTTGAGTGAAGAATCTGATATCGGCGCCTGGCGAGGTTCGATGACATGAACCTCGTTCGTGTCCGAAAACCAAACGCTTCTCCGTTTGGCTACCGTTTTCTGGAGATGAGAACAAGTAATATTGCAATGTAAATGAGTTTTTTTATTTGTATTTTTCAAAAAGTGGGAATTGTAGTGAGAGCGACTATTGATCGGTGGACGATTCATTGGATCATCTAAATAGGCATTTTTCTGTTATTTACGAGGACACAAGTAAGAAATTCCAAAGGTATTTGTCGCTTAAGCACTGTGGAGGAAGAAACAAATAAGTAGAATTTCTTGTTCACAAGGAAAGATTCATAGTAGTGGAGTAATAACAGTAGAGAGAGAGCGGCACATAATGTGTATGTAAATGTACAATGTACATAATATACCGTGTGACACATAATAATAGCAGCTCAATGGACGTACCTATTTGTTGCTACAGATTCGGAAATGAAAAGAACACTTACCTGCTGGGAAAACTATGACAAACCAATCAAATAAATTCATATTGCTTTCATTGTATGTACAGGGTAATGTTAGGCTGTGGTTATATAGCAAGAGAGTAATACAAGCGCGAGCTAGCGCTACCTTAATCTTGTAAGGTGTTCATTGAACTAATTCACGCTACCGTTTCTGTTTGGTTCTAGAGGAAGAACTTTTATTTTAGAAAGGCATTCAGATTTAAAAAAAAATTAACGATGGCACTATGATTTGGTGCGTGTTATCATGCTTTGGAGTCTGTGATTTTAGTCCAAAGAGAGTTCAGGCGGATGTTTGGCGGCATTTATCCGCGCAGATGTTTAACTCTTTTGCTGAGCGTGGGACAGTCACAAGAATATCTTATACCCAAGATCATTCAGTTAGGACGCAGGATACGATTGCTGTGGTAGCTGCTGCCATATGGTGGATTCGTAAACGTTTTGACACGTACATAAGTCATCAATTCGAAAACCTATTGCCACTGCAGCTTTATTCTAAATTGAAAAACAAAATGACTGTAGATTTATATTTTTATAAAGGAAAGCGGCTAGGCAATTTAAAACCAAGCTATACAAAGTTCGTAGTAAATCTGCTTTTGATTAAATCCGTTCACTAAATCTAAATGTGGTCAAACGAGCTGTGAAGACTAACGCCAAAGTGAACGTGGGTAATATAATTGTAAAAATGTTGCTGTTTTACTGCAGCAAACTTTGCATAAAATTTATGAACGTGACTTCGGCAGCAGTCATGTCGCAGCCGTGCCGCAAAATAAAGTAAGCTGCAAATTTGCACAACAAAAGCGGTAATTTGACATTTATGAACACAAGTGCTGCCGGAAAATTTGCAATGGTACCATTTTTTTTTTTTTTGTACATTTGTGAACGAAATATCTGCATTGCTGCGGTTTTTTTTTACAGTTATACACTCCGCCGAAACAAACGACAAACAAATCCATAAAAATGATTCTATCCGGTCAAAAATTAAATGAAAGTGCAATTTAAGCAATGCACACCACACAGATTCTATGCTACCGAGATAAATTCTTCAGCTAAGAAGTTCTTGGGACCATACATACCATACATACCATAAAAACGTAACGTTTTAGAAAAATGAATTCTCAATATAGAAACGCACCAGTTGCCTGGATAACATATTTCCAAACCAAAAAGGAAATAGTAAAGTCTCGATGATGTAGAAGATTATTTTTAGGACTATGATTGCAGTATAAAAACGGGATAATGACCCCCGAATACTTTTGGGCTAAATGCTGAAAGACTTTGTGGAAAAAACAATGCAATGTAACCAATTTCTTTCCCGTTTAACTTAGAAAGGAACAAGTAAACACAAAATGGGAAATTGCGCTAGACATAACTCACAAATAGTAGTGAAGAGATAGGCCCAGGTCTACCGTCCGTATACTGTAGCGTAAATGAAGAATGCTGAAACTTGATACAAAACGAAAAAAAAACATCGTTTTTTACATTTATGTAGATACTTACATCGCTGTCAATGGAGTCTTTCGTTCTAATATTACTCTTTAAGGAGATGGTATTCAATCTTTGTTTTAAGTTGTCCTCAATCACTTCGCCTTCTTCGCCTTCAGTGGAAAATTCAGCATCGAAATCTGGCATCGTCGGTTCTAATGATGATGTTGCTTCCAGTGCAGGGAAAGATGACAGTCGTCGACCCTGCATGCTGAAGACAACGTTCGACACTTGTTTGGATGTCTCAACGTCAGGAACTTTTATATAACTTGGCGTTTGATTACCCTCGGAAGCGTCATCTAACGGAGAAGGTGTAACATCTGAACTGAAAAGTATGTTATTGGAGTTGTGTATGACTACATCTTCCCTATCTTCATTTTCATTAGTTGTAACATTATCAGTCCTATCCACGATCTCACTGCTACACTCCTCACTTATAACAGGACAAACATCAGCCGGCTTTTCAAGCATGAATTCCAATGGTTTGTTGGAAGGCTTTCTGGAATAAGTTTTAAGTGTCGGTTTGGAGAAATGTGTAAGATAAGGACCCTCGCTTTCATCATAAGACTCAAACGCATCCGAGTAAGTATCCAAACTCAAAGTAACCGCCTCCCTGGTCACCTCACTGTTGTCTATAAGTTCGGTGTTAGAGTTTTGTACCCCACATTCGCTGAATGTACTATCCCCACCATCTCCGACATCTTCTTCTTCGGTTAGTTGTTCTGGTATCACACTTATAGGTGCGATCACATCCGAAATAAATTCAGTAACTGATTTGTTTTCTTGAACTGAATTTATATTTTTATTTTCCGAATTTAGTCTTGAACACATCAAATCTTTATGTGCTGTTATCTCTTCGGGATGGTGGCTTACGGCAGGTGATTCCTCTGACCGTTCTGTATCAACATGTACAGTTTGCAATAGGTCTTCGCTAAAATCTTCATCGGGTACATCCATTGACATGTCTAACTGATCGTACAGGCTATCATAATTATGGTTAGAATCACATTCAATACCCGCTTTTGGCTTGTGGGATTTTTTCTTTTTCCTATTAGCATCCTCACGTGGCATTTCATCATCCGATGAATCTATTGTGAACACTTCCGCGACTGCTCTTACACTGGGACTGATAAATCGTGGATTGTTCAGTTCCACTTCCATGGCTTTGCGGGCTAACTTTTGTATGTATTCAGTTCTTCTATCGATTTGGGTCAAATCGTATGAAGCTATAACATGTTGCTCTTCAAGTTTCACTGTGTTTAATAATATTGGGACCGGTTCATCCGGCATAAATACAGAGTAATCTGTGTCGTCCGGCTCATCATCGTCGCTGAGATCCTGAAAATTAAAAAAAAAATAATAATAATAATGTTTTTATTCAAATAAATATTTAATTGGCGGCAATAGATTAATTATTTTGCCTCAGATAAATTTATTTTCATATTTAAAAGGAACTCTAGTAACATAGCCTGATAAAGGCTCACATATACTGGCTCAACTTGTAAATCATACCTTTTACACGATAATCATGGACAGTGTGTAGCTTTCAGATCCAACAAATCGGTTATCAATATTCATATTCACAGGAATATTATAATACATAGAGTACACTTCAAGAAGTCAACCAAATATCTAACTTACTAGTTCAATTGTTGTCATGTACGCTATGGTGGAATTCTTTTAATTTTGCGATTTGTTGAACCGGATGTACACCATGCTTTTTTATAAATATATTTAATTAGAACCATAAATGAAAATACTTACAATAGTGGGCAGTGGAGGGTCGCCAGATTTGTCCATAAGTGATGCCTTAGAAGGGTAAATAAAATTGATTAGCTATATGTTTGGATGTATGTATAAACTATTACAGTGTGGACGTCCAATATAACGAATGATATAATGTATTTGGTGGCTCGTTATATAGAGATTTTTTGTTAGTGATTGATCTTAGCGTTACTTACTTTACGTTGAGATTTCAAGTTTAATGCCTTTTCTTGAGATATGTTAACGTGAATATGTCAGACAAATCAACGTCTACTTGCATTGGAACTGCCTCAACATGCTTAACCAATAAAATAAAAATTAATATACGGCGCGGCGTCAGCAGTCCTATACAGAACCAAGTCTAGCTTCTCGCAACCATTAGTGTGTGCGTGTTATTTTTTCCACGAAATGGAGGGGACGACTCCGAACGGCGAGTTGAGAACCTTCTCATGACAAATGATACTCTTTGATTGCTTGTCAGACATTCGAAAGAGCTGGTACCGTAAAAAAAACTTTTATGTGTTTTGCTGGGATTGAACCCGGGCAGCATGTAGTCGTTTACGTTGGCTTTTGGTATGCACGAGACTGGCATGGAATGACGTATTGCAATCACAATTCATTGGGTCAACCATAAGCATAATATGTATATTATTTTTAAAATACTAAGAATAATATGAAACAAAAATAGATGTGAGAGAAATGAAAATATAAATATGTATTAAGTTTATTGTATCGGATAGCAAGTTTGTACGAACGTCCGCTGTGTAGAGATGCCAATCCAATTTTAAAAAGCCATTCGTTATATCGAAAACTCGGTATATCGGAATTCGTTATACTGGACGTCCACTGTATATCCAAATCTAAAAATACAATTTAAAAAAATAAAAGAATCTAACGCCCGTTTTTTTTTTTTGTACCCTGTTGCCCGATAAACCACTTCGATTATACACCACACTTCGAGGCCCGATTTACGTTGACTTCGTAAGGATTAAATCAGTTTCCATAATGTTCACACGTTATAAATCTGATTTTAACTAGTGTACAGGTAAGGTACAATTTGTTGAATTAGAGGTATTTATCTTTTCTTTTGAATTTATTTGATTGTGTCTTTTCTGTCGGTTGTACCACTATCAAGTATTGAGAAATGGATTTATACGTGAAATTGTCGATATGAGGATGTCCTCTTCATCTTCATCAGAGAATCAAGATATGCGACAGTTAGAGCACTTGGTGCGACGCCCTCGACGCACCTACAGACGACTTTGACGACGTCGATTTTCGTCAATACATACTTCTAATCTCTATTTATAGTCAGCCGAAAGCCCCGGTAGCTAGCGCTGCATTTAATTATATTAATAATGTAATTATATTAATTATTAATAAAGTAATACTAATAATAATAATAATAAATTCGAAGCTAGCGAATATGGTGGTTATGTGATTGTTGGCGATGGCGGTTATGGCAGCACATTTTACAGTCTGACGCTGCGCCCTTGGGTGATGCTGAAAAATAACTTCGAACGCTCATATGCTCTGTTGAAAAAACGCTCTTCCATCCTAATGTTCGGCATTGGAAACGACGGACGTATCGTATGTACATATGTGCGCGATTGGTGCCGCCATATTATTGCAAGTGTCAAGCTAAAATAGAGACAAAAGGGTGTCTTTGGATTTCTGTTCTGTGTTCAGTCGATTTCAAACGCAGAAATATGGGACTTTGCTTTCGTCGCTGTCGTGACCCAATTGTTGATCAATGTAATTTGTTGTCTCTGAAGAATGAGAACCTGCTAAAACAACAACGACAACATATGTACCTCTGCTAAATGGAGATACATTTCTAGAAGCTTACAGATGTAGAATCTACAGCGAAGTATTTAATAGGAGAATCAAAAAACATTTGCAGGCATATCGGAATGCTGCAGATGTTGTTTTTAAAACCCGGCGCATATAAAAATAAATAGAAAAACCTTAAAAACGCAAATATACAAACATATATATGTACTTACATTCCTCAAATCATCAAAAAAGACCATATTTTCTAAAAAATATCGCGTTGCATTCTCACGGGTGTCGTAACAAGGCAAGTGCACTGCGTAGATGGGGCTCGATTTCAATGTGCTCATTGGTTTCATGAATCGATTCGCGAAAGCTACAACTTTTTCTTTGTCTTCATCAAGGAGTTCTGCATCCCTCCAGTGGTAAAACGCTATCAAATACTGTACATACAAACGATCGTTTAATTCTCTTTTAGGCAAATAAGCTGGTCCTGGATTAGGAATCAGTCGTCTAAAAGAAAAATACGTTATTATATTTAACCAATTAAATGAAAAAAATACTTTACTTTATTATTTTCTGCACAATTTCCGGGTCTTTACCCATGTAAGGTATATAGGCGAAAATTCGTAAGATATACGAAATATCGAGGAACTAAAAAAACAAACACAATATAAATATAAACAAAATAATAACAAATAACAATAAACATTGCTATCACCTCGAGATGAAGGTGGATATTAGTAATAATCTTTTCAGCTATTTGAACCTTGGAAGTAGTAAAGCCCGAGGCAAACCTCAGTTCTAAGAACATATAAATCGCAAGCAATTCAACCATTTTTTGTATATAGAAATGGGTCTGTATGGCTCTTTCCTTAAGATATATATTTTCCTGCGTAGTATCTCTATTCGTACGTACGTCGCTCAAATGCTTATTCAGTCCTCTGATTAGAATCATTGTTCGGCCAACATGTTTTGCTACCAAATGAGATTTATTCGGATACTGGTGCACCTTTTTTTGTAGCTCGCGCATTTGCCTGAAAGGTGAAATTATTATAAAAGAAAATTAAATAAAGTTAAAAAAAAATAATATTTAAAATGTATACATATGTAGGTGTAGAACTGAATTTTTCACATTTATTATATTTTTTATTATACATTGAAATTTATATAAATTAATTTAACTACAAATTATTAAAAGTAACACACATACATTATATGTTCATATGTACATGGATAGCTTTTATGTAGAAATATCATCTATTATCTCCTAAGATACTTTTTTTTTAATCTATAAAATCAAAAGAAGCTTAGAAGTTCTCTTTTATGTACATATGTCCGCCGCCAAGTCGAGCATACCTCTTATTTCATTACTCACTTGCCTATCATCATAATTCAGATTCAGAGGTAGGTACTTCTAGAAGTTCCAGATTTACAAAAGAGAATTTGATCTCTTATTTGCGCTTATTTTATACATTTTCAATTATAAGAGTAACACAACGACAACTTTAGTAATAAAAAATACCAACAGAAAACAACAAATTAACAAAAGAGAGAATTAAAGGGACAAAAGTTGTAGACCCACAGGGGAGTACTGACTTTTCTGTTTTAGTTTTCATTACATACTTATTAATAACTATTGCTTTCTATTTTATACAAACTAAAAAAAACAGCTTATTATGTTTCACAAATAAAATGTTTCCTTATAATTTAAACCCATCACTATTTCCAGACCAAATTTAGGAGGCATTTCATCTCGAGTGCACAAAAGTCGATATTATTATGAATTTGAGGTGCATTTAGCGCGTGATAGCCGTCCAAGATGAACCAAAGTAATTAAAAAACAAAAAAATAGGAAAAATTAGTTCGGAGTGCAAATCTAATATTTTGTGTCTGTCAGGTCTAAATTTGACAACCCGTCAAATTTCTGAAAGATTAAATTTTGCTCAACGAACTGTGGCCTGGAATTTAAAAAAAATATCGTGAGACCGGGACTACCAGCAGAAGGAAAGGCTCGGCGAGGCCAAAAAAGACGACCCCGGTGGAAGATCGTTTTTTTGTGCTCCAAAACCATCGGCATCGGTTCAAGACAGTGGATATCTAAAATGATCTATATTTCGAGCTACACAAAAAATAATTTTAGCACGCTCAGTGAGAAAAAGGCTCGTAAAAGGTGGACTCAGAACACTCAAGCTAGTACTTAAGCCGGATTTTCCAATAAGAACCGGAGGAAAAACGATTATTTTGGGCTGAGAAACATCTTAATTAGATTCGAGGCATGTGAAACAATGTTATCTTTTCTGACGAATCCAAGTTTAAGCTGCATGTTGGAGATAGATGCGAAGAGAACCAAAGGAAAGACTGAGCTCTGAATGCCTCCTACAGATGCCCTCAGAACTAAGTGTATAATGGTCTGGGAATGCTTCTCTGGAGATTGAAAAGGTAGAATGGCCTCTTCAGAATGGAAAGTCACTGCAGCAGTTTGTCTAAGAGTCCTGGAATATGAACTAATGCCCTCCGCGCTAGAACTTTTAAGTGACACTTGCAGATTCATATTTCAGCAGGATAATGCTCATTGCCACACAGTATTTAGTATTTAGTATTAAGAATTTATTTATTCTTCAGGCTTATAGTACATAAGATATAAATTACATCTTTAAAGTTGTGTTACAGAGTATTGAATTTATTAAAAAAAAACGTAATTCAAAAAAGATTTGAAGAGAAAATTAAGTAAACTTGATACATACATATTTATTAAAAATTAAAAATTATCAGCAAAATATTGAAAAGCTTTTTTTCGAAGGTGTTCGCGCTACTTAAACGTTTAATACTAAGGGGAATAAGGTTCCACAGTTGAATTGCGTGAATAAATAATTGTCTGGATGTTACGAGAAATTTATGCCTGGGCAAAATTAGTTGGAATGTTCGGTTACTTCTTCCAAAATTTATTTGGTTAAATAGATATTCAGGTGTTTTCGATTGAATTATTTTATTAAGTAATAACAAAGTACTATATTTCAATAGGCCATTAAGAGAACATCCTGTAATTTGCTTGGTAAAGGCGGAGGCGTGTTCATGTCTTTTAAGATTAAAAACGGATCGCGCACAGCTATTAAAAGCTACATTGAGTTTTCTAGATGACTCGTAATCCATATTGGCAAAAATCTCGAAGCTAAAAAGTATGATGGGTAGAATGAAAGACTTCACAAATCTTAACTTTACATTCGTTGGGATAAAATGTTGCAGTAGGGCTAAGACCACGAAGCGCACCATAAATTTTAGAAACCGTCCTTGTAATATGTAAATCCCAATTAAAATTGTTGTTTAAATAGACTCCTAAATTCTTAATGTTTTCAACATATTCTACTGGGGACTGGTTTAGAAAAACCGTGGGAAAGTCTTCACTAATTCTACTTCTGCTAATGATCAAAACTTTCGTTTTATATGGATTAAGATTAAGTTTATTTTTGACTGTCCATGTTAAAATTTTGCTCAGTTGCTCATTCATTTAGTCAATGGCAGTCAAAATTGTAAGTGGGAACTTGTTTTTGGTTTTCAAATGAAAGATTAATTTATAGCTTTAAAATAAGCTACAACTTCTTGGACTAAAAACTATATTAGTATTTTTTTTAGGTTGAAAAGTACTTCGAAGAAAACAATATTGATGTGGTAAGCTGACCTCCCTGCAGCCCAGACCTCAATCTGGTCAATCATGAAACTTGAGATTGCAAGAGAGCTAATCCGAACCTGTAATACCATACCTATATCCACATGGAAAACCTATCTGAGTCAATGAATCACAGTTATGCAGCAGTTATAAAAGCAAGAGGAGGTCCAACCAAGTACTGAATAAATGGACAATGTTTCTATGAAGCAATAAAAAAAGTAAAAAAAAATGCAATAATTAAGCATTTTTCATTTATTATTGGAATTGACGCAAGTAACCAAAAAACCACATTTTTCGGTCTAACAGAATTTTGCTCCGTTGACCACGGGTACGAAAAACCTCAAACACACTAAAAACGTCATGAAACGTTTGAAAATGCCTAAGAAAACAAAACCTCATTAATGAATATAGTCAAACCTCCATAAGTCGAACCTCCTAAAGTTGAAGTTTCTATAACTCAAACGAATGTTTCAGAACTTAGACCTAAGGCTTCCAATTTGCCCACATTTTACACTCCAAAAGTCGACTCTCTGTAAGTCGATACCTTCTTTAAATCGAACTTTGCGATATGCTTTATCATGTTACTTTCGTAAAAAATTCTCTCCATATCTCATACAACGCTGAGTTCGATGACAACTCATTATTGATTGATGAAGATAACATTCCTTAGACGCAACTTCTCACATCGCCAACTAATGGCACTGGGTGCCAAGATGATATGAATTTGGTTCTTAGCATGATCAAAGATCATTTCGAAAGCAACCAAACGTAAACTTCAAACAACATTAACTTATTTTTTCAAAGCCAAGGAATACTTATAAACTGCAAGTTTAAATAAAAAAAACAATCAATAATATACATAATGTCTTAACTTAACTGAACATGTAACACTGTTTTCTAGGTGCACCATAACTCGAACATTCCATAAATCGAAAACATTAATTGATCTCGTTACGATTCGACTTATGGAGGTTCGACTGTATGTAGTTATTGCAACCAATTCGCCGAACTTCGAAAAAAAAAAATTTGAGCAAAATTTTTGGAACGATATACAAATTGTTTGTGTACATAAATTGATGAAAAAACATCCTCGTATTGCGAAGAAAAAATTCACATCAAATGAAGAGATTATCACCGCAACAGAGTCCCATTTTGAAGGGTTCGACAAATCCTATTACTCTGACGGCCTAAAAAAGGAAGTTGGAGCATCGCTGGGCTAAGTGTATCGAGTTAAAAAATAAAATTGATTTTCGCCGAAAAAATCATGTTTCCTATATTAATGAACGGAATTCTCAGACGCCCCTCGTTTGTAGCTGGATCCTTAGCTAAAACCCTCCAGTTTCACTCAACAACAGGTGCAAAATTTAGTTGCGTAATGTAGTTCCTCGAACATAAATTCTAATTATGTATATCTGTTCTTATATTTGTTTATGTATTGCTAGTGGGTACTGTTGAAATGCAGCGTAGCCTAACCACTAACACCTGCACTTAATGATCAGCCTGTTGATGCATATTTTGCCCTGGCAAATCTCTGCTTGTGGTTGTTGCTTGTATTAAGCACACCATGACACAGATCTAATAGTGTTTAAAAAAAAATAACAGATAAAGCCACCATGTAACCCACATGAGATTAAGAGTTAGACAAAAAAAAAGCGCCTATTTATTTATCGTTTAAAAATATAAGAATACAAACAAAACCGCCCAAGAAACACGTGCACCATGACCATGAGATCCAATCAATAGAGAGAGGTGTTCATCGTCGTCGTGTAACTTGAAGAAATCATGTCTGCAAGAGAAACTACATAACTGCTTACATCCTCTAGAAAATATTTTTATATTTCAATTAAATTAATTTATTTAGTACTTGCGATGTCACACCCACAACCCTCATGAATACTGAATTGGAACTCTTTTCAGCTCAATTGGATTTATTTGTTTGCTCCCGCAGCGCAAAACACATTTGAGTTTATTTTTTTTTGTTTCCTTCAGTGGCAATGCATTTGCTTTGAAGAGCATGTATCTGCATAGATAAGTGTTGGATAGATAAATGATTTTTTTTTTTTTTTAATCTTTATCAATTGCATTTCAATTCCCTTATTATTTTTAACATGATTTGAAATACCCTTTTGAAGTTGTAATCAATAATTACAGTAGAACCCTAAAGGGTCAATTCAAATGCGCAATTACCTATAACTCGTATATAAATACATATAGATACGAAACGAATGCACTTGTATGAGTGCACCTATGTAGGATGCTTCCATGTTTGTGAAAGCTCGTGCGTTTCAACCCTGATGTTAAAACATATTTCGTGTACATGCTCCTATTTGGTATCTCACTCTCTCTTTGTCAGGTATTGGCCATGGCCATTGGTCATGGGTAGAGTGCACAAAATCCTTGTTAAGTTACCATGGCAATAATTCGACGCCATTATTACCTCCGGTGTAGGATAAAAAGAACAAAGGACATAGACTCGGATTAATTGTCCATGTCTGAAATGTTCATGTGCATACAGGGTCCAAGTATGTGCGTAGTTACTAAGGCAACCGTTTCGATGCGATGGGAGATGTGCTATGCTTCTCATTTCTTTTTCTTTTTTTGTTAAACCCTGCAGCAGCAAAAATCACTAATGGATCAAAAATCCAATTATTGGGATCAGGTAACTTTACTTTGAAATTTGCATGCAACAACTACCCCGGATGCAGCAACTTTTCAACACCACTAAAGAGGGTCCATTCAATATGGTGTTGATAGGATTGGTTTGGGTGGATAGGAGGTAGGGCAGTGGACGTCCCTCATGGTTTGTTCATGGCTCTCGATGATGAACTGGATATTATGTGGGAGTGATAGTGGTCGAAAAGGAGTATTGGATAAATCAATATCCTGGCAAATTTGATGGCTACCAATTCGTTGTGTCCTGGATATTTACATACTACATACATATATGTAGTTACTATGTATGCATTTTCAAAGGACGCTCTTTGCTACGCATTCCCCAATATTGAAAGGATTCATATGTATGTTTATATATGCATATGAAAGTGCATTGTAGCAAAATATTAATTAAATCTTAATTAAGGACGGACTCATGTACTCATGGATGGGGAATTATTATACTCATACGAGTATGTGTTTTTTAAAGTTTATTAAATCAAGTTATGGTAGCACGACTGTATGAAGCACGAAACAAGCTACGGACATCTCTGCTAACAAAAAATATATGTAACATCAAAGCAAAGGACAAAGTGAAGCATAATAATTAAAAAAGTATCCGGACATCAAAATCGACTATCAACCATTACAAAAAAGAATAGAAAAAACCAACGGTGGTATGATTAAAAACGCGTCCTTTGTGGAGTGTGGCATAGAAAGGAAACTGGCAGACAAGTAGGTACTGCAAAGAAAAATAAAATAAAATGTCTGCTGATATTCGATATCAAAGAAATATTTTCTGGTACCTTTAATAATAATGTCAGTTAACTTTTACCTCAACTTGTTAATAAAACAAAATTCATTTTTAAGCTATTCCCTTTCAGTGTGTTAGGGCACCACATACAGACAGGGCTCAGGAAATATATAATTAACTAATGAGTTAAAAAAAAGACCTTAGGACTTTTAACTGGTTTATCTCATCTCTTTGAGACTACTTACTCACTTGGATACAACTTAAAAAAAACTCTCGGAAACAACTTATGGGAAAGAAGATACTTATCGTTTACTCTACGGCAACCATAGAGGGAGTTTTTGTTTTAAGAGAACCCGGAAAATAAATTTAATTAAAAACACATTACATCTGTGGCAACAAGGAAAAACAGCACAAGTCGTTTTTTACAATTTTTCTGGAGAGCATTGGAAAGGTTTAACTTGAGCTTACAAAAAAAAAACTATCCATCGTATAAGAAGGTTTTTGACACAGAAATAAAGATGAGGAATAAAGATTTTATACAATTACTTATGCTTGCGATAGTTTCATTAACCGTAATTTTTGTAAAAATTGTATATGATAAGTACGGTGACCATTCGTCTCGTATTTCAATAGCCTGTCCCGGTTTAATTTTTGAGAAATGCGGGACGTAGAAAAGGCAAAAGACCGTCACAACCAACAATCGAAAAGTGACAGCCAAGAGAAAACGTCAAAGTCCTACTATAGTACTAGAACTCACCACATTATGTACTAGGTTAAGTTTATTATTATTATTATTGTTATTTTATTATTCTAGTGTTTTATTAAAAAGGGTATTTAAAAGCGGAATATTTCATGTAAAATATAATGAAAGAATGAGAAAAAATCAGTACTTAAAAGGGGAATGTAAATAAGCGATATGTACTTAAAAGGAGATTTTACAAGAATATTCACATCTATCACAGAATCCGTCGTACTCGGAATTTTGCTACGAACCCCGAAAGAACTATCACAGAATCCGTCGTAGTGGAATCCGAATGTGCATTGCCGCACTTAACAACTTAACACTTTCTACAAAATTCGAAGTTCGTAGCAAAAATGTCCACTACGACGGATTCTGTGATAGTTCTTTCAGGGTTCGTAACAAAATTCCGAATACGACGGATGCTGTGATAGACGTGATTACTTTACAAACTTAGGGTTTTAAAGAACCGAGGAGGCTATGCGGGTTTTGCACTTCAGAGTTTTTATTCAGGTTTCACTGTAGGTATATACAATCACAGAAATAAAAACACCAGAAAAACGTTGTATATCTACATGTGTATCTTTTATGTGTTCGAAGCTCCGTACGGAACCCTAACAAACAGACAAGTGAGTTAATATAGCATTGTCATCCAGTTCTGAGCTATGTTTCAAGTCTCTAGCTCATCGGGAAGTTAGTGTAAAATAAAGTGCAAAATGTGTACCGAAAATTAGGACAGACAAAAAGCGCCCTAATAAAAACGTAGTAAAATTAAGTTTTTGGGTTTTGAATTTATCATGTCACATTGACTTTATTATTATTTATTGTTATATTCGTTTTATGCATTTTTTTCAATAAGCAATTTATGAAATACATAATCTAAAACGAGATTTTTGTAATTTTCGTCCCGTATTTCGCTCCAAAAAATATGCTAAGCTGCCACTTTGCTTTTCAAAAAAGTCAAATTTGCTTCTCTGATACTCTTCCTAAATACCCCAATTTCGCTACGCTTTTTTGTAACAGGAACTGTGAACAAGAATTTGAAATTACCTCTCACAAGCAGAGTTACAAATCAAAAAAAAAAAAAAAGAAAAGAAATTAACTATTTTATTATTAGTTATTACTAGAGACCGGATTATATGCAACATAAAAACCTTGAAATATGCATGCAAATATGCATGAAAAATACTTAAAATATGCATGAAAAGTGTCAAAATATGCAACATTAAAAACTTAAAAAATATTACTTTAAATATTTTTTTCTAATTCAGCAAAGTTTAAGTAAAAGAAATACTAATTAATATGTAGTACATAAAACGAATGTATGTAATTAACAGTTCTTAAATTTATTTGTTGCTTTTACAAACGTAAACAATCAGGTATTGCTCCAAATATTCGGTGTAATGTTATGTCTTCGATCACTCAAAATGTTTTTGTAAGTGGAAAAGGTCCATTCCACATCCACTAAGGTAACTGGGTAGTACTTAAATTGGGATGCTATGTTAGCACTTATCGATTCTGGCAAAAGTTCACCCGTCCCATTGATAAAACTATTTACTTGGCACAAAGATTCAAAGCCTAAGTTATTGCTCAAAATTTTTATATTTCTCCTTAATTTTAGCGGGGAATACATCTGGCAATGCGGAGTTCATTCGGCGGATTTCATTTATTAAATCAACAGATTCCATCAACGCCATACACTGAATTTCTAGCTTTTTAATACTCGCAGGTATGTGGGAAAAACTAGTACTTATCACAGCAACGTTTTTTTTTTAATGCTGGGGTCGTTAAACACTTCCTTGAACTGGCAAACTACTACAGCCTCCGTACTATCGAAGTCTGTAATTACGCCTTTGATGTTCACTGTAAAACAACAGGCTCAATCCACGTTCCCCATCGATTATCACTGGCCCAAGAGGTAATGGCAAATTTGGTAGCTTTCCTTTAAAGGTTTAAATGTGAGCCTTAAGAATCCTTTTATTTGTCTATTAAATGAGTCTATTTACATTGTCAAACGTTGATCGTACTTCTTCAGCGAGACGATGTACTCCGAGAGCAAAGCATGTCATATGGATCAAGTTGGGATAGAACACTTGGAGGGTTTTGGCTGCCTTGATCATATCGTGGTGCCGCCAAGTAGGTTTGTAGCGAAAATATGCATCACCACTAGATTTTCAGTATATTATGCAAAAATATGCAACAAATGGGCAGAATGGTCAAAATATGCAAATGCATATGCAAATATGCAAATGCATATGCAAATATGCAAATGCATATAATCCGGTCTCTAGTTATTACTATTCACTTCTACGACACCAACTTATGTTTCTATCGTACCCTGCACATGCAGTATTTCATATATTTCTTCTGATGTGTTTGAATTTGACTGGAATCGGACTGGTAATGGTAAGGTATGGTTTTAATATACCAACATACAAGTCCTTCAAAAGCTGATTATTTTTAACAAATAACTAAGCGGTTTTTTGTTTGTTGTCAATGAAAAACGACATTTTATGGACTTATTGAGTTTTTTTGATGGTTGGATGTTGTAGAAATAGGGTAGGCACTGATTGGCTTTAATTTGGCTAAGCCCAGTGTTGTAACTGTTACTACACATCAATTGTGCTTATTTTACCTCCAAGTGGTAACCATCGGGTACTGGTCGCTGCCCATCCGGGCACGACTTGCTAAACTTATAAGCGCGAGTGCTGAGCAAGGGAAAATAGCAGCACTATAATTCACGTCAGCGGATGAATTCCATCAATGGAACCAACGTTGGCGCTAAAATTTCCAGAACGGAAACAAAACCTTATCTGAGCTACTCCGACATATTCGGAGCTTAGGTCGATAAGGATTTCCAAGTACTAGTCAGGGTCTTGGAAAAGAGTTGGTGGCGGATGAGCCCCTAGTGGGCCAACGGCAGCGCTCACACCCCCGTAGTGGGTTACTGACACCGGTGTACCCGGCCCCTTGTCCTAGGGGTATACAAGGATCTGGCCCTCCAGGTTGGGGGTTGTGCGTGAGGCTAACTACCTAACCACGTAAAAAAAAAAATTTGTTCCGAAACAACCAAAAGCCTCGGAAAAGGACGGATCTACTGTTGACAACCACGCTAAAATAAGGACAACGACGTTCGGATATGTACCTGGAATGTTCGTTCAATGAACGGCGACGGTGCATCCGAACAACTGGCAGAGGCCCTAAACTGCTACAAGGCAGATATAACCGCCATCCAGGAAGTGCGATGGAATGGGCCAGGCAGAAAAAGGATGGAAAACTGTGATATCTACTACGGTGACTGCTATACAGAAAATAAACAGCGCTTATTCGGATGCGGATTTGTCATACGCGGCAGACTTAGGCAAGAAGTCTTGAGCTTTCGGCACGTGAGCGAGCGTCTTATGACAATCCGTGTCAAGGCAAAATTCGCCAACATAAGCCTTATATGTGCTCACGCCCCCACAGAAGAAAAAGACGACGCTACCAAAGATAGTTTCTACGAGCTCCTCGACCAAACATACGAGCAATGCCCTAGACATGACGTTAAAATCGTAATGGGCGACTTTAACGCCAAGATAGGAAGAGAGGACATCTTTGGTAGGACGGTTGGAAGGCACAGCCTACACGACACCACGTCCGAAAACGGACTAAGGCTGATTGACTTTGCTGCGGGGCAAAGTGTCAGTATAGCAAGCACACAGTTTCCACATCTCAATATCCATAAGGGGACATGGCGGTCTCCGGATCGAATAACCGTCAACCAAATCGACCACATTGCGATCGACACCAGACATGCCTCCAGTATTATGGATGTCCGAACCTTCCGGGCGGCCAACATTGGCTCGGACCACTACCTTGTTGTAGCCAAGGTACGAATGCGGATATCCACAGCGCCACAACAACGAAATACTGTGAGAAAGTACAATGTCGAAAAGCTACAATCGCAAGACACCGCCAGAGCCTACAGAGAACGCATATCCCGATCTCTTGCTACGAGTCCTACCGCAGCAACAGCTAGTACAGAAGACCAGTGGCAACAGTGCCAGCAAGCCATCATAAGTGCCGCGAATGATGTACTGGGTTTCACACGACCACCACCACGAAACCCCTGGTTTGATGAAGAGTGCAGACTAGCTAACGCGGAAAAACAACAAGCGTATAAAGCGGCGCTGCAAAGAAGGACTAGATCTGCTCGCATGCTCTACGAGCAAAAGAGACGGGAAGAACATCGGCTTCTTAGAAGGAAAAAGAAAGAGCACGAGAAGCGAGCATTCGAGGATATTGAGAGATGCTACTCCAGGAACAATGTACGGAAGTTTTACCAGAGGGTAAAAAGAATGTGCCAGCAAAACAAATCCCGTACAGAAACCTGTAGAGACGCGGATGGAAACATCGTAGTAGAAACACAGTCGGTGCTGAGAATTTGGAAAGACTACTTCTGCAGACTGTACAATGGCGATGACGACCAAAATTCCGCTGTCAGGCAGAATGAACCATTCAACTTAGATGATGATAGCCAAAACTCCCATCCACCTGATCAAAACGAAGTGCGGATAGTAATATCCAAACTTAAGTCCAACAAGGCTGCTGGACCTGACGGTTTACCCGCAGAGCTATTTAAAGCAGCTGGAGATGACTTGGTAGTGAGCATACACCAACTCATCTCTAAGATTTGGTCAGATGAAAGTATGCCAGATGAATGGAATCTCAGCATCGTTTGCCCGGTTCATAAGAAAGGAGACCCTCTCAACTGCTCCAATTACAGAGGCATCAGTCTCCTGAACATCGCCTACAAGATCCTATCTGCCATATTGTGTGAACGCTTGAAGCCTTTCGTCAACAACCTGATTGGGCCCTATCAGTGCGGTTTCAGGCCAGGAAAGTCCACCATAGACCAAATTTTCACACTCAGGCAGATCCTGGAAAAAACCCAAGAAGTCCAAATCGATACCCACCACCTGTTCATCGATTTCAAGGCCGCCTATGACAGCATCTGGAGGGATGAACTGTATAGAGCCATGTCTAGTTTTGACATCCCTGCCAAACTCATCCGTCTGTGCAGGATGACGATGGAGAAAGCTCGCTGCTCCATCAAGGTCGGTAATGACCTCACCGAGACCTTCGATGTCAAAAAAGGATTCAGACAAGGTGATGCGCTGTCATGCGACTTCTTCAATATCATACTTGAAAGAATTGTTCGAAACTCACAAGCCAACACACAAGGAACGATCTTTCAAAAGTCCGTTCAACTACTTGCATACGCCGACGATATTGACATCATTGGTAGAACACAGCGAGCTGTCACCGGCGCGTTCGCGAGTATAGAAATGGAAGCGGCCAAAATGGGTTTAGCGGTAAACGAGGGCAAAACTAAGTATATGCTGTCAACAAAAAGGGACAACCAACATCGACGAATTGGACAGAACGTCACAATAGACAGCTACAACTTTGAGGTAGTAAAGGACTTTGTCTACCTCGGCTCTGCCATAACATCAAAAAATGACATCTCGTCGGAAATCAAACGAAGGATTACTCTTGCCAACCGCTGTTTCTTTGGGCTAAGAAGGCAATTGAGCAGTAAAGTCCTTTCCCGATCGACTAAGGAGACTCTATATAAGACCCTTATCATCCCAGTCTTGCTATATGGAGCTGAAGCATGGACTTTATCGAAAGCGGATGAAGATCTCCTTGGTCGCTTTGAGAGAAAAATCCTTCGTAGGATATTCGGTCCCGTTTGCGTTGACGGGTTTTGGAGGAGAAGATTCAACGACGAACTGTACGAGCTATACAGCGACATCAGCCTGGTCAAAAAACTGCACATTGGGCGTTTAAGATGGCTAGGACATGTGGAGCCCATGGACATCAGCGCTCCGGCTCGGAGAATATTCAACTCTAACCCGGAGGGTCAGCGCAGCAGAGGACGACCTCGCCTAAGGTGGCGCGACCAAGTAGAACAAGACCTCAACCAACTTGGAGTGCGCAACTGGAAGCGGTTAGCTAAGGACTGGGCTAACTGGAAGAGGTTGTTGGTTGAGGCCTTGGTCCACCCCGGACTGTAGCGCCACCTAAGTAAGTAAGTATTGAGTTTTGCTACGGGAATTTTTTCCTTAGTGGCAGCACTGAAGCTTACTTTCATTCTTAAAGAAACCATTTTTCCACATCAGCATGGATTTGTTTCTGTAAACAGATCAGCGGTAACCTTGATAATGGCTTTCAAACCAATGTCATATTTACTGACTTTTCTAAGGCGTTCGATCGAGTTGCATAGTAATAAAAAAAAAAGATGGAATCCATTGGATTCAACTCTATTTTAACGTGGTTTGAATCCTATTTGAAAGCTAGGACACAATTCGTACGCATAAATGATTCATTATCAGATGTCATTCACGTCACCTCAGGAGTACCACAAGGAAGTCACTTCGGACCCCTTGTATTTCTGTTGCTTTTTTAACGATATCCCTGATTCCATCAAAAACGCCTTTTGCCTAATATTTACGGACGTTATCAACTATTCCGTTCGATAAAATCTTTAAATGATTGCCTTTAACTTCAAAGTGACCTTCAGTGCTTATCAGATTGGTGTGCAGCTAACCGGCTCTTTTAATCGTTTCTAAGTACCAATCTCAATCTTTTTGTCGGAGTTTCTCACCAATTGAGTCATCGGAGGAACGCAACTCTTAAAACTCAACTCAAGAAAGATCTTAGAGTTTTCTTTGATTCCAAACTCAGCTTTACGTCCCACTTGTAGTTGAAAAAGCTTATTATATAAGGGTTTGTTAATCGTAACTCTAAAGAGTTTACGATCCCTTTACTCTCCAATATCTATTCTATACGTATGTTATGTCATCGTTAGAATATTGATGTGTAATTTGGAATTCATATTATCAAGTTCATTCCGTGAGGATTTAAAATATATTAAACTAGACCAAATCTCGTCTTGTAAAACAAGAGGTCAAATTCTCGGCCAACAATCTCTTCCTGTTCGTCGTCAATATTTTTCAATCGTATTTTTAAGAGACATTAGGTGTGTTTTTTCGTTATCTATATAGCCTTAGAAAATATTTTTTTTGTAAAATACACTAACAACAAAGTCTATAGAATAACGAAATCTAGATAGCACAGTACACGTATATAATGTAGTATACCCAGAGTGTTCATTTTCGATCAAGTTCGCGCACCTGTCAAAAAATCAACAAGATGGCTGCCATACGTGCCCTGCGAATATTAGGTCTGTTTGGTGTGTCGATAGTTTCTGCTTTCGTAGAATCATGACAGTTGCTTGGCTCTCAATTTTGTTTACTCTCATTTGGCTCGCTCTTTGCGATGAATTATCTGCAAGTATCTGCAAGACCTTTTCCTCGGAGTGGACTGTTGAACTCTGTCAAACCAAGCCATCTGACAGTTTGAGAAATGTCATAATCTTCATTGTAGTGAAAAACAAAAACAAATCGACAGGTTTCGTTTCAAAAGCGTTTGGTGTCTTTTGTTCAAGTTTTTCTCTGGGAGAGGATATCTCTCTCATTGAGAGGATTCTACTATTTGACAGATATCAATCACTTACGCGAAAAAGACACACCAAACAGACCTATTTGTTTACATTCAAAAACAAAAACAAATTACTTTGAACTAAACGCCAAACTCAGAAATGAATTTGAATTAAATGCCAAACTCACTACAATTATAGAAAGGGCACGAATTGAGGCCATTTTTGCTGAGGCCATATATTACCTTAGATACGTGTCTAGATAGCCATCGAGTCTTATGTCCTTAGCCTGTACCTGCATAAAAAAAATATGCTACCAAACAATTTTTTGTCGATTGTTATCGAAATGTAATCGAAAATGTCAAATATGACATGTAAGTGACACATTTGAAAACAATTGCGGCGATGAAAACTTGATGTTATGCAAAGGAGCTTGGAAAACAAGTGGAAAGTAAGGAAGAAATATTAAAAGTCAAAATAAAATTACATTTTGCTCAAGCAAATAATTAAATAGTGTATCCCGCCTTTGGAAAAAAAAAAAAACAGATGTTTGAATGTCGAATGTCAATTAGCATGTTGCTGCCAAATCATCGAAAAACGTTTTTTTGCACATACTTTTTTAAGGCTATTTAGATTACCAAAAAAACGCGTCTATTATAACATATCAAATAAATTGCCCCACACTTTCATCACTGGTTAACGTGGCATGGCAGCTTCGATCCCGCTAGCCTCCTCATTAAGTAAATTACGGTCTTAATGAACCTTTAACGCGAAGAATTAGGGAAGTTAATACTATTTGTAATCATGTTGATTTTTTTTCCCACCTAAGCCGAGATTCTTTCAAAAAACGTATTTTGTTCATCTTAAATGTATAACCTGGTGATTGAAGTATGTAACTTTATGCTTTATCTAAATAGATGTTATACAGTGCCGTTCGAAAAATTTTGCTCAAACCTTTTAATGAGACGAAAAAAAAACTATGACAATAGAATCAAGTATGATGTATGACGCATCCGATGGTATCGATAACTCCTTTTTGACATAAGTCTACTTGTGCTGTTTTCATGTTGCAAAGACATATCAGCACCGTGACAGGCAAAACATACAAGTATGTACAGTACACCACACTACTGAAGTTGTTACCATCAAAGTGCTAAGAATTAAGTGTCTAAATAAATTTGTCTCAGTCAATGTGCAGCATTGATCCGGTGATAGATATGGTTTTTGTTTACCAACTGGGCTATAACCGTGGATAACTTCTTCCCTAATTCCCAACATGTTATCGACTCATTTTGTTGTTCCCTCCCAAATGTGAAAAATACACTTGACGGTTTTTTAATGCAGCAAAGCTTGAACACCCTTATAAGCGGGTGTAAAATGAACGGAATGAAACTAAGTTAGGAAAAGTGCAATATTATTTTATCGACGGACAAAAGTTAGTTCGAAAAGAAGTAATTAAATGCTTGGGCATTACATTTCACAAGAGACTAACTTACAAACACCATATCGACAAAGTACACTCTAAAAGTATGTGTACGCCAAAGTTAGTTTCGTTTACGAAAATCAAAAGAATTTAAAGATTCTTATATCACAAAGTGGATCCATTGCTCCTTGGTGCGTCCTTTCTTGGAATATTGTAGTGTAATTTGGTCTTCGTTGTGTGATGTTGATATCTTGAATCTTGAATCTGTCCAAAAGCTATTTCTGTTGTTCGCATTGAGAGGGGTAAGTTGGAGTTCTGGTGCCGAATTACCGCACTCGTTAACGAGTTAGTCGTCATCTAAATGTGATGATTTGGCATTACCGCTGACGTTATCGAGTATTCATGTCGATGGAATCCGTCGGATCAGATGCGGCGGGAGTTATTAATTTTTAGTTTGTCATATTACTGAAAACGTCGGTAAGAAAGTGAACGGTTGTCGGTAAAAAAATTGCTATTACCGAAAACGTAGTCGATTCGCACTCCATACAAAGTTTGACGAATCGCAATTGCGCGAAAATACCTGCAAATGGAAAGCGAACTATGAAGTGCAATTATGTTTTTTTTTTTTTTCTTTTGTTTAAGTTCCCTAATTAATAACTATGGACTTATTAGAATGAGACTCGTTTATTCAAATAAAGAAATTAATGTTATGTACACTTTCGCACTTATTGGTATGAATTGTTATTCGAAAAGTTGAAATTTTGACAGCGAATTGATAACGTGGTCTCGAAATTGATAATGTAGTTTGCGCACCGATAAAGCAGTTTATCCGACGATTTCCATAATGGCTCTGGGATGAAACGCGGATCGGATGTACTCCCGGGGAGTAAGATCCGCCGGATTCCATAATCGGCATGATTTCGAAAACAATTTTGCTGCCGACTGACTATGAAAACAATAATATTGTTAGTTTCACCTAGTTTCTTGAATTTCACTTAAATAAAATTATTTGTATCCTTCAATCAACCGAAAAAACGTCAATTTGAATTTTTTTAGTACAATTTTATTTTTATTCGAAACTAGCTGACCCACCCGGCTTCGCCCGTGTACGCAAACAGTACCATTACTCACATGGCAGATAATTAATCTGGTAATCTGGTTTAAGATAGAACTGATGGCCGGCAAAGTCGGCAGGCTTTATATAATCAAATGTTCATAGTATGAATAAAAAAACCCCATGATAACCATCATCAGCATCTAGTGAAAATATCAAGAATCTTGCGACTTAGAAGACAATTTAATTTATTAGAAATTAGAGGGCAACTAATTACTTAAACACTACCACTGCCATTACTTTAATACAACAACAACACGAAATCACTATTTTGAAAATCATTTGTTGGTATCGACGTTCCAAATTAGTTTTTGACTATGCTCCAACAGAGCGAGTCGAAAGCAACTGTATCCGTTATTCCGGAGTCACAATGGATCGTGCTTCAGAAATTTTTATTCGATTTGTCCCCAAACGCTGTAGGTACACCCTCTTCCTTAGTCCATTTCACTCGACGATCATGTAGTTGGCTCGCGTTGCACATACGCCGACCGATATTTCGACGCCTCATTGGTGGCAGTTTTTTCCGAAGAAATAAACCACGAACCGAAGTCTATTCAGTTTGCAACACACCAAACTTGAACTTACAACATAATCACAATCCAACTGAAAATGCAGTTCAAATCTCAACGTATTTCGAAGGTACATCTGTAAATTTGTTGAGAAATTGTTGATTACGAAACTTATTTCACTGTATGAAAAATGAGAAAAAAACGTCAACCAAATAATTCATTTTATTCCATTAAATTTGAAATCACAATTAATCTCAAGGTGTTTTATTTACAATTTTTTTGTTTTCTAGTGTGGAAACAACAGAAACTGATGGTTTTTCGATAAGCGAACAGGCCACATACAATTGACTATGCAAGAACATTAAAAAAGAAAATTCCCATTTTTCTGTGGATTGTCCGAACATTTTTTTTCATACAAACCTTGTCCTGACAATGACGATCACAACAAAATAAAAATCAGCCAAATCGGTCGGGCCATCCTTAAGTGATGATCAGTCATACATGCGGCAATTGATTTTTATATATAGAGAAGATGTTAGCTTTCGAGTGCCGTTACTCGATCATTCGATAACAATTCCTTCTCACTACTATCGAGTGCGGTAATTCGGCCCCTTCTCATCGATTGAAGCTTATTATTATGTGCAGTCTTGTTAATCCTAGAGAATTGTCTATAGTGTCTTTAGAGAGGATCTTAAATACATAATTATGCATTTCATGAACATTTGAATCGGTGTTCCATGACTTTATAAGTTTCCTGATATGTTTAGTAACGACATTAGTAGAGTGAGTTTCTATTTATAATTAACTAGCGGTTGCCCTTGCTTTAAAACAGTCGCGTTACTTGATTGCAGTATGATAGAAAGGAAGTAGGTAGTAGGAAGCAATATTATTGTTATCTATTCTCGAACAAATGTACTAAAAACCGGATCTTCCTGGTTTTTCAAATTTCCTGGAAATTTTCTGGGATTTTCTTCCATAGTGTCCTTCTTTGTGTCAATTCGGATCCGTAAACCCCAAAATCGTGAAAATCGAACGATCCGTGAATAACAGGTACTCGTGAAATTTGATGTGTAAACATGTACAAAGAACGTTGATGTTGCTACACAATTAGATAACAGCCACGTAAAACTCGAGTTCTATCATTATTTCGGGGAATGTTGCAAGCTAGACTTTCAGTGGTCTAATTGTATGGGCATTTTAAACATTGCATTAGAAGTTTTACCAGCGGGCAGCAACGAAGCCTGACGACGCCGACAGCCAAGGGCAATATTACATTGGTTTCGTACTAATGAACAACAAATATTTCCCAGATGATTTCCATATAGCAAATACATTCATAGATACATATATGAACCAAAATTATTACCTACAGAGAACGCACTAATACTAAGTTTGGTTACGCGTGACGGACGACGGCGAAAAATTTGCCCATACCGAGAGCTAAGATGTTTACACATCAAAAAGGAAGCTAAATAGGTCTGTTTGGTATCTTTTCTGTGTAATGCCCAACATCGCTGTCAAATCATAAATAATTTGAAAAGTGGGAGAACATCCTCTCAGCCAGTGGAAATTTGTTTTTGTTTTCCACTAAAATGAGGTTTAACAGTGTTGTTCAGCCTTACCCAAAGAAAGAGACAGTGTAGGAATTCGTAAGGTGGGGAATTTTTTACTCCCTCATTTTCCCCTCACAAGACAGGAAAATCGTAAGAACTTACGCATTCGTACGAATTCGTGAGTTACCAAACAGACCTAATATGATACTCGTACTTGAACATTATTCGGAAAACAATCCTTTACTATACTCTAACTTCTCAATTTTAGTTAATGAATATTTAATTTTTACATGGGAAAAGTTATCGGTTGATTCAGTGCGCCTTATTTGAACATTCTGCGAGGATCTACAAGTATCAGAAGAACTATTAATTTGCATGTTTCCCTTTTTTCCAAGACACCACATCTCAATGGGGGGGAAATTCAAAGTAACCAAACGTAGTCGAAAGGCAACATTTCTAGTCACTCCTAGACTCATGAGAACGCACTTCATAAAAACACCACATACAATCCGAAGCTAACAAATCATGGCCGGAAATGTATGGTTTTGACGGGAAAATTTGAAATGCATGATAAACTTTTCATAATGTCACAACAAGAGTTGCGAGTACTCACGAGTACATCAATCAATATCTCACCATTATACGATAATAGTCGTCCATTACACATCCACCTGCTCGATCTCATTCAATTTAATTTTGATACAAGGACATGTGATACTAATAATAAGTTCAATTCTAACTGCATTTAATGGCATGTGGTTGTACAGCTAGAGAGAAAAATCTAATTTATAAATCAATAAAAGCATAATAAATGCATTGCTTCTTCGTAAAAGTTTGTGCAGATGGTTGAAATTGAAATTATTGTTCGGCACTCGAAAGGATAGTACCGAAGGACTTTCGAGCAATTTGCACATGGGTTTCTGCTTATACGCACGTACATATGTGTAGATGTAGGCGGTACGCAATTTCCTTATTCAGAAACAATTTCCTTTAAAACGGAAATTACTATCGCGTAACTACAACTTGGACTAACATATGCTTTCAAAAAAGAAGTAATTGATGCCATGTCGAATGCAATTATAGAGGACTAGCTAGTGTGGCTAATGGCTAACCAAGTTGAATAAGTTATGTGTGTGCTCTGAATATGAATTTTAAACGTTTTCTTGTCTGTGGTAGCTGTGGTCAATTCGTCACAGATAATACACGAAGAAACCCACGAGTTCGCTTTCATTTATATATTTACGAGGGAGTGGAGGAAATAAAACAAAGAGTTACTTTGTTCGAATGAGTGTCATTTATTTTTCAACGTAATCTCCTTTTAGAGCTATACAATACACTTGGTTAGACGATGCTGAAGTTTTTTGACCCCCTTGCAGGAATCTTTTCCAAGGCCCTCAAAATACGCCTTAGTTTCGGAGATAACCTCCAAATCAGTTCCAAATCTTTGTCCCCCAAGCCATTTTTTCATGTTTGGAAAAAGGAAATCAGCCTGGGAAAGTGTCACTCTTTCACATTTTTGGTCAATTGTCAACAAGCTTTCGGCACCCATCTTGCCGAAAAAGCTTCTTTCATATGCAAATGTTCATGCAATATGTTGGAAATTCGTTCATATGAGATGTTTGCAGAGTTGGCTATTTCTCTCAACTTCACTCGTCGATCTCTTAATATCGATATCGTGGATTTTCGTGATCATTTCTGGATTGGTTACCTCAATTGGAAGTCCTGAGCGAGGAGCGCCTTCCGTGCTTCTTCTACCACAACGAAATTTAGTAAACCACTTGTAAGTGACGAAGAAGATTCACCATAATACTTATCAAGAGATTTCTTCGTTTCCGTGATGGTTTTTTTTTGCGTAAGAAGTAACGTTTTATCAACACTCGAAACTCACTTTTTTCCATTTTAACAGCGAAAGAACGACTTGTCCGGTCTAAACGACTGACAAAGCAATACTAATTCAAATATTAGTATGAAATTTCGTGTATGTGTTCTCAAAAAAAAATTACCTGTCCAAACATGTTATAACTTGTATATGTAGGTACTAGTATTACCGCTTCATTCATTTTTACCGGACTTATAAATCCGCCCTAGTATGTAATTTACACACATGGACGTTTTGTGTGACACCTTAAATACGAAACAATACTTTCTGGTAAACAGAAGGTTCTAACTGCAATACATTTGTGAATAAATGTGTCCAGATTCTCCCATTTAAATGCAAATATAATGTCATTCATGATGTAATAACCAGTGATGTTCAAATCTGTGTAAAAAAACTATTATTTACCTTTTTACGTAAAAAACGCGTAAATAAGTGTAAACAACGTACAAATCCCGTAAAAAACGTAAAAAACTCGTAAAAACGGGAAAGAAGAGGTAAATAAAGTAAAGTACTGAGAGAAATGAGAAAATGAGAGGCATTGCAATATGTCAACATCTAAATAAATAAAGAAAATTTTGCAATCGTTCGTTCAGTGTCGTGGGTTGAAAAATTCTATAAAGGCTTGTACACACCGGCGCGATAGCGATAGCGATAAACAACAAAACACACCAGCGCGATAGCGATAGATAGCGATTGAAGTTTTGTCAGTTTTATTTATGTTGTTTTTTTACTTTTTAAAACATTTTCACTATCCATTTGCAGTATTTACTTATATTCTAGAAAAAAAAATCCTCAAATCTAATTTAAAAACTTCCAAAACTGACATTTTATAATAATAAAAATTACAAAATATTACGCGATAGAACGATAGAATACTAGATGCAGCGATAGACACGTTCAAACGCAGTCTATCGCTACATTATCGCACTCGGTGTGAATGAACAAACTTGAATACACGTGTTGCGATAGATCGCTATCGCTATCGCGGCGGTGTGTGTGAGCGTTAAAGTGAATTTTTTTTTATAATGTGCCAAAAATATTATTAATTTAATTTATATAAAATGAGCTTCACTGGAAGACCAAAATTCGTGAATTTTGAGGGAAATAACTTTTCTCTAGTTCGAGAAGGAAAAAAATATGCAGTTTATTGCAATATTTGTAAGAAAAAAAAAACATTGCAAAACACAGCAGAGTCGCGATAACTAGCGCATCGGTATGTATGTAAGCTGTGCAATTGGATTATTTAATCATAGATTAATACTCCAAACAGTAAAAGATGCAATGGGTTTATCATCCAAAAGGAAGTCGAAAACATAGATGAAGCTGCTGAAGAAACCGGTTATATGGATTCGTCTTCCAACAGTTCTATTTTAATGCTGGTATGTACTTTGAATAAGTAGAGTAACATTCGAAGCCCTGATTGTTTATGTTCTTTTTTTATAGAGTTATTCACACCAAGATCAGTCTTTGGTGTCAAAAACTTAGACGCAGATGGATTAGGGAGCTTGCATTGTTTTCGCCAACAAATTGATATTTTTCATACACTTTTTCGAAAAGAAATTAAAAAACCAACAGTTTTTTTGGAGCACCGCGAGCATTCATAACCCTCAACTATCATCTTTAGCTTTGAAGCTTCTTAACATACCAGCATCGTCCGCGCAGATTGAAAGGGTTTTCTCAAACTGGGCTCAAATACATAGACCTTTACGAAATCGACTGACCTTTGAAAGGTCGAAATAACTCATTCATGTACCTATATTTTTCGCTTAATTCAACTTATGTATGCTGACTTTATACTATACATAGATATTGAAACAGAAGAATAATAAATATGCTTCATCGTTAAAAAAAATAAAAATTTTCTCGTTTTTTATTTGGTCAGAATTTATTATTATATTTCAGGAAAAGAATACAACAGGGCTATTCCTGATGAATTCATTGCTGGGTGTCCACATTCCGCATACGCTTAAAGGTTGAGAAACGTTGGATTAGAGAATCTGTTTTCAACAAATCGGGCTTTTTATTCATTTTATCGAAAAGAAGAAAAAAACCCAATAGTTTTTTTTTGGATTCTGCACAGATTAATCAGGGGCCGAATTACCGCATCCGTTAACGAGTGTTAAAATGATACTCGATAACGAGAACGGTAATGCCAAATCGTCACATTTCGATAATGAGTAACTGGTTAACGGATGCGGTAATTCGGCCCTGATTAATCTGTGCGGAATCCAAAAAAACTATTGGGTTTTATTCTTCTTTTCGATAAAATGATTAAAAAGCCCGATTTGTTGAAAACAGATCTTCTCTCATCTTCTGTTTAGGATTATTTTCCGTGGTTTTTTGACTTTTTTACCTTTTTTACGTTTTTTACATAAGCATATTAAAAATTCAGCATGTAAAAACTAATGTAGAAAACGTAAAAAACGTAAAGTAAAAAAGTCGAACAACACTGGCTAAAAACTTCTAACGCAATAATGTATACTAGGACACCTTTGTCACTTCTTTTGACAGCCAGAACATACTTTTCTCTAATTTGGCAAACAAAAAAAGATCATTTCGTCAATCTAGGTGATAGAGACACAAATGAATCATATATTCCGATTAAATTAATTTGCTTTCAGTTTATGAAGTTTATGTTTATAAACCTATTGTTTTAAATCTTTGGGACGACCTTAAACTCAGCCAGCAAAATGCCAAACTTGCACGTTTGAGAGTATTAGTCAACGCATAATATTTGCTAGGAGTTTATCTATTGTACAGATATTTGTGGAGACTTGTTACTATTTTTATTCAATTATCGGTCAGTCTCGGAAAAACTTTTTGGTATTTTCCTGAACAAACTACATAATATTCAAAGACAAACATGTCTTCTCCATGCTCAATCGTGACAAATGATACTCTTTGATGCTTGTCAGACATTCGAAAGAGGTGCCCACCTGGTGAAAAACTTTTAGGTGTTTGCGGCGGGACTCGAACCCAAGACCGCTGGCTCAGTAGTCCGACGCACTTACCACTTGCGCTACGGTGCCCACTACTATATACAGCTTGTTTTAAAATGGCAAACATATAATGTTCGGAGAGATCAAAATAACGAAAGCATCATAAAACGTGACATTACCAACGTTACGCAACTGAATACAAATGTATGGTTACTAAATTTTCTAATTTTAGTAAAGGAATAAGAAGAAATATATGTATGTATAATGCTGTCGGCTGGAACCTACTATACGCAAGTCCTTGCAATGCTCAATCAAAATCATTACAAACTGCCTAAAACACAATATGTACCTATCATTAGAAAAGCAGGGGTGAAACAACATACGACAACAAAGGAAGGTTTATCACAGCGTGAGCTGTCAGTCATTCTTCTTTGAGAGAAATACATATGTAATTTTAAATGTTGTGAAACTGTATATGCCTTATACTAAAAGGTTTAAGGTATATTCACTGTCTGATTAAGGATGTACCAGTATATGGAAATGTGGGATGTCAAGTAGGGATTGCTTCACCCTAACCACACCTGAGCACATTCATACAGTTGCATAGCAAATCCTTTGTAATATGTATTTTGGCAATGCAAAGCCCAATTATTAACTACACAAATGACCACATGCTGACCTAAGTTTTAGCATTCGTTATCGCAAGTGCACAGCAATGTAAACACAAATTGAAATTAAAATTATTGAAGAGAAGTTAAACCAAGTGAGCTTGTTAAATTTGTACACAAAAGCAAATGGCTGTGACGAAGTAGAAATTGGAAAAGCAACTTATTTTTAAAATCAATTTCAGGTGTCCTAGAGGAATCACAGATTTCGTAAAATTATGATTTCCTTCCATATATGCTATCGATGAACGTGTTAGAACTATAAGCACGGACATCATACTCGTACAACGAAAATGTGATTGCAGCTTAAGACTAAGCTCCGTGACAGTCCACTTTCAATGTCGGCAAAAAGGTTTGGATTTAAATAAAGCAATGTGGGAACGATGGTCACTAGTGCCATTGAACGATATGGAAAATAATTTTGAGCAAACATGAATGCCACTCGAGATCGTCGTAGCGACAAACTCGTATTTCAGTCGATATTCTAAAGCATTGTGTACACTTTAGAGACACAGTGGTGGGCGTAGAAACAAATCATGGTAGGGAAGTGTAAAAATCATGTAGAGGCGGAGTGTACAGGTCTCGAGTGACTCTAGACTAGAGTTTTAAGGCGAAATTTTTCTGTAGTGTAAACGCTTTACAGTAGAGCGTTCTACGTGTCTACATGCTGAATAGTGATTCTACACATGATTTTACTGGGTTGTTTGTTCGGTGTTGATGGGACAGGCTTTGAACTTTATATTGGGCGGTCTGGTATCTCACAAAATGCAGTTGGGTTGGCCACATCCCATAAATTGTGGTGTTCTTAGCTCCTTATTACGACGGGTGCAATCGAGTATAATTCATATCATCCTCCTGCTGATGGATTTTATTATTTTCTGCCATTGTGACATTGTGGGATGGTATAGATTTGCGTTTTAATGTTATACAGAAAATAAATATATGAAACTTAAATTAAGTTGAATTTTCTTTTGGGTGACTTCCAATGCTGGTGGTAACCTTTTTTTTGATAATCAGTCGAAAGAAATAGCAGCCGCCATTTGCTTTTGCCGATCTCTCATTTTGATTTTATTCGAATGAAATATATGCTCACATAGATTCTGTGAAATCTCATGTCAATATCAAGGCAATAATTATTATTGCGCACTCTACCGTGTCTACTTTGACATATCATACGCGAGATAAAAAGGCATATTCAGAGGAAACAGTCGGTAGAGTATTTGGTAGAGCTCTACCCAAAATGTGTAGATAAATTTTATGGAGACACGCGCAGTTTTTGGTGGAGACGATTTTTGCGAGCTCTCTCGCTTTTTCTTTAGAATGTACAAAATGCATTAAGAGCATGTCATCGAAATCTACGACCAAAGAAATTAAATGCACAAACGCAATTGCTTAGGAGTTTAACTATCCAATTCACGTATACAAATAAAATGTCTAAATAATTACGTTATTCCTATCAGGTGAAATACTATTGTGGTAGCTTTCATGTGTGGGCAAAAGGGATCCAATCAAGAGATTGAGTTTCGAAACACAATACGAACGCAAATCTTCAATCTATAATCTATAATATGTATAACATTTCAAAGGACATTCTGAAATGTATCCGTATTAGCTGTCCAAGAAGCAAATCCATACGTTGAAATTCAACCATAAAACATGATTTGTACAATAGTTGCATAGAATTGTTCCACAATTTCAAGACGTGCAAGTGTGTACTTTGACAAATCAACACCATTCATACAAAACACATGTCAAAGCCATGGAAGTGTAGTGAATAACGTCTAGCTTTGTTGCAATCCTTTGAAGATAACAATTCACAAAAGAAACGCTAAAGAATGTTGTTATACAAATTTGAAAGCACAGTCACATCAATAGAATTTTATCAGACATATTTTGTTGGCTTGAATTGAAAATTCATAGAAACTGATGTACACACATACAAATCTGAAAAATATATACGAGTATAGTATTACAAAGTAAATATATAGTTTGTACATATGTATTTATAATTCTTGCCATTTTTTGCGAGTAACTTTTACAGTTAAACAAAAATATTTTTGCTCAATAAAGACAAATATCTCTTATCCCGAATTGTAGGCAACGAAAAATCCCAAGATTATTCACATAACAAACCTCGATGTATGCAGTAAAATTGGAAAACTTCAATTAGCATATTTTAGATGCCAAAAACACAAGGGTTTTTGTAGCCTTCATGAGTTATCCACAGTCGAAGAACAAATAAAAAGGATAATCATTTGGAGTAGAAGTGCCTGAAATTGTGGTGCAACGCTCTGATGGGTTAAGCATAGAATGCCCGCCCGCTCAGATTAAGTGATTTCGTTATTTTTAAATTAGATTTCAACATTTTTGTCTAGCATGTAAGTTTATTTCGGAAATCTGACGGTTTGCGACATGTCATAATCTTCATTGTTAGTGGCAAACAAAAATGAATTGACCGGTTTGACCAAGTGTTGTTTCAAAAGCGTTTGGTGTCTTTTGTTCAAGTTTTCTCTCTTTGAGAGGATATCTATTTGACAAGTCTCAACTCTCAATCACTTTCGCACAAAAACCACACCAAACAGATCTAGACGGATAAAGTAGGTTTACTTTATACATTTTATATCCATCGATCCGTTGTCAGTACACACATTCACGCATTTAAGTTTACGCATTCACAAATTGAGAGTATGCACTTTCATTGGTGGCAGCATAGAGTGAGTGTAGAGAAACTGTCATCGCCGTTGACAATCGTTTGACATTTCAAGGTCATTTCATTGTCGGCTTAATAAGAAAACCTCGTACCTCCAAAATTTAAAATTTAGCAGGAGGAACGAAAGTTTCTCACCAAGCCCAGCTTTTCATTTTCACTAAAAAGTGGAGTTATGAGGTTTTCTTAGTAGGCCGACGATATGTGACAGATTCTATGGGACTGCTCTATCCGGCAATACGTCAACTTCAACACCAACGTACAACGGAACTACGTCGACGGATTCTACAGGTCGGGGCCTTTAGAAAGAAGAAATACCCAAACATAGCTAAAATTCAAAATAATAAAAATTATTAGCTTGAGCAGTCCTATGTAGAACCCAGTCAAGCTTCTCGCAACCATTTGTGTGTGCGTATTATATTTTTTGTACCAATGGAAGGGACCTTCAATTTTTTGCCGACTTCGAACGGCGATTTGAGAAGCTCGTCACGAGAAATGAATGCCTGTCTGTCAGACATTTGGAAGAGGTGGTACCGTGAAAAAACTTTTTTTTGTTTGCTAGGATTGATCCCGGGGCAGCATGCGTAGTAGTCCAACGTACTTACCATCACGCCCACAAATCAAATCCATTTAACAAGCACATGACAATGCGAATGTTATTAAATTAGCAATACGAGGGGAGATTCAAAAGTCCGCAGAATAAAAGGGTTGTATTTAGATAAAAAACAATTGCCATTGAGGTGAATACCTATGTTCATTAATTTGATCTCGGAATTAATTTCTGTACCTATACTGTCAAAAATATTTTTTCTCCTCCCCCTTCGAAATGAACCGAAATCGCATCCTTTCCGAATTTTTTTTTCACTAGCTCGCTTATTAAATTTCAAAACAAATAATCATAGAGGGCCAGTTCCGGTCCAGCCTATGGGTGCGGATCTGACAAAAGTAACCATCGCAACATTGGTCTTGTGCACCGGTGCGTTGCAAATGCATTATATGGAAATGTAACTCATTAAATCAAATATGTACATAATTTGATAGCCTTAAGGACCCGTAGCAATATCAGATGTTAATTACAAACCACTCTTTCAAATAATTCAGTTATTAATTCTCGATAACACTCTCCTCCTGGTTACTGTACATTCGCAGAATAACTTTTAATATGTGTCGTACCCGGTGTGCTTTGATATTTTCCAATATCAGTGGATGTGTGCACACATATCACAGCATGTATTTATTTTGTTGTTTGGTTTGGCCAAACTTGGTTAAAATTCTCAACAGACGACAGACAGACTACAAACAACGGTCTTCTCGATGGAAGAACTCCCTTTCTGGAAATTCCATTTTAATTGAATTGCTGCCATAACAATGTTTTGTACTTGCAGTGTAGTTGTTTGTATATCAATCACTTAAATCCTGGTTGTCCTTATCGACGGTAACTATGGAGGAGCACACAGATTCCCTGTGTTCCAGAAAACTTTATTCGCATCATCCAGAGTTAATTAATATTTCTGGAATTTTTTCGTTTGTTTTTCTTTTTTTTATGCAGAGTGAAACGGGTAAAGCAAACTTTTACCTGTTCAAAGGAGTGCGAGTATGCTTTGTTTACCTGGTCAGTTTTTACGTGTACATATACATACTATGCATACTTTTCGCGATATGTAAAAGTTAAGACTATAAGCGTAACATTCTTGCGTTGTTTGAACAGATCCTATTGTTTTGAAACTGGAATTTTTTTGAACTTTTTGGGATACCAAATTATGGTTTTATTAATTTGAATATGTCGTTGGATAAAGGAATTATGTATTTAGCGATATCTATTCCCGAAAACCTCGCAAAGGGTGTTTTTTTTTTAGCCCAGTACTAACTTCAGACAGTTATATCTGTCAAACCAGTTGTCAGATTGCAAACTGTCAGTGTCATTTTTATTCAGTATTCTTTGCAATTTTATTGTGTACTGCTTGGTCTTTGTCCGTCTACTTTATGGAAAATTGTACGCAAAGATCTTGGTTTGAAGGCTTACAAGATCCAGCTCGTGGAAGAATTGAAGCCGAATGACCATCGTTTGCGTCGAAATTTCGGTGAATAGGCCCAAAATCAAAAAAAAAATGTGTTCAGTGAAGAGACTCATTTCTGTGCATGTTATATTTTTGAACGAATGGAAGGGACCTACTAGTTCTTGCCGACTCCGAACGGCGAGTGGAGAAGCTCATTGACAAATGATACCCTTTGATTGCTTGTCAGACATTAGAAAGAGGCGGCACTGCGAAAAAAATGTTTAGGCGGTAGGCCCGGGCCGGGATTGAACCCGAGCAGCATTGCAAAGTAGTCCAACGCAGATACCACTTTACCACGGTGCTCACTACTCATCGCTCAGAAGGTTAAATTCTGGGTCAATTTCATGCATTTCCCACACCCAATTGGCGAAGTTACGACCCTGCTTGTGGTCGACAGGCTTAAGTTCTTGTGTCAACTGAATCCTATAGGCTTTATGACCCAAGTCTTTCTGCAAAACTCGGTGGATTCTTGTTTGTGATATGTCCAATTCCTGGTGACATTTTGTTAGTTAGATTATGAACCTCAGGGTTATAAAATTACAAAAAATGGCGAGCTTAAGACCATTTCAACTATGCTATCTTTGGAACTATTTGAGCCGAAATCCAAAACAAAAAACAAACTGAAAGTTCGAAATCTAACCTCCAGCTGAGGAATAGAAAATGAACTGTTCGCTTATTAAATAATGCGTTCACAATATTGGCTACAAGGTACATAAAGTGGAAGGGATGGGGTCCGGGACGTTTTTTTTTTACCAAATCAAAATCACTATTTCAGACTAGAAAAGTTGTTTATCCCAGCCGGAGGTACCGGCCGTGAATCGTGTAATTAATTCGATACCGAAACATTATCAGACGTTCGCATAGCAAATAACCAAAGGCGTATGCTCTCCTACCGCATACAACATAAAATTATGCTAGATTCCCGATCAAAACTAATGTGAAGAAACCAATGCGCTTTTTAGGAAAGAATTCAGTTGGCCGTTCATTAAGAATGTACTATATTCAATAACTCGATAGAAAGGCACTGAATCTTGAATCTTGTGGAATAATAAGAAGGCTGTGACCAAAACACAACAAATGATTTGTATGGTTTTTATTGGACAGCGCAACCGATCGATCGACAAAAAACTCCGGTCCCGTGGCTGACCACTTCAGAACGATGTAGCAAAAGAGAGTCTAATATTATGAAAACAAATATGGAGAATGATTTCGCCACTTTCAAAACAGTTTTCAATGTTATGAACTTGACCAAAAGGTGCAAAGGTAAACGGAACCAACTACTGGTAGTTAGGTTAGCGGGCTGATGAGAATGGTTACATCCTCATCAAACTTAGGTCCATGTGGACCCATTATGATACCCATAGTGTGTTCCCACCCGTCCGTGGTCTCAATGTCTAGGTTTAAACCAACCCGACGCTTTAACAAATTCAAGCAGATCAGATGGTGATCCATCTCATAGCTCGTCGATGTGTTAAAAGAAGAATTTGGCCAGGGTGGGGGCTGTATCCTCATGTGCCTCTGGTAGCCCAACCAATCGCGATATAAAACGAATTTAACCCTTTCAAATCTCTTTCAACGCATTGTAAGGCTCTCTGCCGTAAAACTTACAGCCTGCTAAAAATTAGCAGAGCACATATCGTCATCCTAGTTGGCGTATTGACAGGTCATTGTCCAAGAGGCAGACACGCCAACAGGCTGGGAATCCTCGCCAATGCCTTCTGTCACAGCTGCATGTCTGAGGATGAGGAGGAATAATAAATCTAATCGTGAGGAGACTTTATGGTTCACAAGAAGATGGAGATAAAACCTATTTAAGAATTACAAGATATATCCGGTATAGTGTTTAATTGAAGCACTTATTTTTAAATCTCTCAATCGTATAATGTTTTTCCAATTCATTAGAATCGAAAACAGTAGCGAAATAGAACTCACAGCTGCCATGATTGCGATGCTCTTGTGGTGAGTATTGTGTTTTCTAAATCACAGCACTGCCGATGAACATTACCGAAACGCATTTAAATTATGAACCGAAATCCATAAACATATGGTACTCAAAACTGATATTAATCATCCCGATTCTAGAGAACGTGGCTGCTTCAAAAATGCATAATACTCGTATATTAAGATAGGAAATATCCAATCTTTAATGATGCCATCAAATGATTTGCAAATTCGATGGGGATGCGCGAGTTAAGATTTCCTGTTACTGTGCAGCGGCAATCAGAAAATAATGTTCGGAAGAAAAGGGATTGTATTTTATGATGGAGCACGCCGAGGAGAATTCTTTGAAAAACTATTAAAAATACGAATGATAGGCATATACATACGTACCGAAACTAAATGACTCAATCCTCCATCAATAAAAATTATTATTTGCGTGCAGAAGTGACACACACACAGTGCAAATACTTTCTGAGGCGTTGGAGACAAACAATGAGAAAAGTGATAAACAGTTCATGATCGAAACAAAGATATCGTTGACAGATCTTTGTGAATTTACCAAGCGTTGCGTTATGAAGAGCTTATTTTGGTTTTGCAATTTTAGCTACCAAAGTCAATGGTAGCGACAGCGCAATTCTATACATTCAATAAAAAAATCTCTTTCTGGTAAAATTTCGCCATGAAAATCGCGTTGACATTAGTTTTTGGTGGTGTCTTACTGTCCGCACCAATACGTTCCACCACTAACTTTCCGAAGCAAGACGAACTCTTTACGTCATTACTTATGGTATTTCGCGTCTTATAATGTAAGGGCAAGTCAATTGCAGATTTGCAGCTTTAAGTGTGAATTTGGAATAAGACGTTTTACAGGTGTATGTCGTCTCTGGGTTTCAATAAATAGGCAGAGTAAGCATCTAACTTCTGACCACAGATGGTAAGGAATAGAGAGACATATGAGTATTCAAGGCTCTTTGACCGGCCATAGACCGCAAAAAGACCCGGGGTAATCCTTGGAGAGATGGTCACAGGGGATCGCGATGGGCCCATTATGGTGACTACATATAAATACGATTATCTGTGTCATTACAGGACACTGCCTTAAAGGCAAACACGCTACTAGACTTGGCGTTATCGAGGAGTAGGAGAAAAGTCCAACACATCTCTTCTGCTCATGCCCAGCTCTTTCTCGTAGTAGGAAACTACACCTAGGAGAATACTTCTTCGAAGATCTTAGTGATCTAGCACAAAAAGATGTAGGAAGCCTTCTTCGCTTTGTACAAAGCTCCAAATGGTTCTCTTGAGTACCAGGGTTTCAAATGCTTAGGTTAGCATCTAACTGATGATCTATGTTGAAGGATAACCATGTAGGATTTGAAGCTGGTCAAAGAAGCAACAACCAGATGTGTTATAAAAGGCACATTGAGATCTACAAACTAGTAGCGAGGTACTAAAAGCTAAAAATAAATAGAAACCGGCAAAGAGCTTGATGCGTGCACTATACTATACGTGCACTATATACTATACTATATCTCGATACTGATAATGATAATTAATCTTTTGTTTACCAAATTTCGTCTGAATAGGTTTACAGGCGGAAAGACTGACCGAAACTAAAAGGGTTCCTAGTACTCTACGGAACCCTTAAAAGACAAAGAATATTTTCGACAGTTTACAATAGCTAAATATGTAGATGGTTAATGGTCAAACTCGTGCATTGGCCAAAAATTGTGCAAATACGAGGAGGGATCCTGAGTGAACACATTCTCAATCCAAATAATGTCGGTCTTTAATATGATCCCTTGTCCAAATGGTTCCAATGTAGTGGCAATGCCTATACAAGGTGCTGTCTGAGAGGCAAGTCACGCATTCAACAAATAATAAAAAAAAGAATGTTAGAAGAAATGCTACCTAGTCTAGTCATAAATACTGATACATTTTTTATTGCAACCATTTTAAATAAAGTATTAGTTGCACTCTTTTCATGTTAACCGTTATTTAACCCGCTGGTTTATGCTTCTTTGTCGCGGAAAATATCTTGCTTTTTAGTCGCTTACAATCATGGAATGGGGTGGCATCGTTTGTATCGGCTAAAACCAGTGTAATATGGCAAGAGGTGATATCTTACCAAAACACTGTTTTTCAAGACGTGCGTCGTTAAGCCTCTAAGCTCTAAGGCGAACAATTCCAACAATATTCTGCTCCAGCCCACAAGGCCAAAACCAATCAAGAGTGACTAAAAAAAATGTACCCGACTTTATATCACCGGATGATTGGCCAGCTGGTAGTCCAAACATCAACCCTTTGGATTACAAGTTGTGGTCCGTTTTAGAGGGAATAGCCTGATCTACTCCAAAATGTTGAGTCTTTGAATAATTGAGCTGCGTAATTCGATGGCATTAGGCAATAACGCCCAAGGAAATAACTTTTGAATCGATTTGGAAATAACCCCCAAAAAAATCTCAAACAATTTGTTGTTGTAATTTTTTTAATCATTTTGTTTGTAATTTCCTAATCAGGCTTCATTGTATAATAGGCAGTAAAGCCCAAAATAACAAGTGGAACTATTTGAAAAGGAAATAATGCCCGAAAAAGGAAATATCACCCAAAACAATTAAGACAAAATGAAATAACGCCCAAATAAAATTAGGAATTTCCCAAATGGCAATATTGTTGAGTAATTTCTACTGAGAATGTAGAATGTCATTGAAAAATGCAACCCACTCAAAGTTCGATGACAGATATTGCAAGCCACTTCGCAGTTTTGAATAAACTGGACTTCACAATTAGTTTGATTGCTTTTTTAAATCAAACAACAAGAACGATCGTACCAAACTAAATGATATTTCCGCGGCGACCGCATTGGTTGCAAAGTTTTGTTTTTATTGGGTACTAGCTGTCCCGCCCGGCTTCTCCCCTGTACTAAAACAGTATCGTTAACTATCAGGCAAAACGCAATTTTCTTTCAGCCTTAGCCTGAAATACAGGAATACGAAAAAAACAAAAAAAGAATCATGAAAGTCGGCCTGCGGTTTTCGAGTTATCGTCATCGAGTTTCACGCCGAAGGAATTATATATATAGAAGATTATGCAGTTTCTTTATATCCCTGTTTCGCATGTTTCCGCATGCATATAAAGAAACTGAACATATACATACCCAACCTCGCATCTACTAATATGAATTGGAAATAACGCCCAAAAATCTGGAAATATCGCCCAATTTTTACAAAAACAATTCCCATTGAAATTTTTTGTGCGATATTGCCTTTTTATAACTTGGGTGATATTGAGTTTTGGGCGTTTGGCGAAGTCTTTTTGGGCTTTATTTCTATCTTCTTGTTCATTTTTGGGCGTTAGAAATTTTTTTGGGCTCTATTTCCAAATCGATTTGGACATTATTTCCTTGGGCGTTATTGCCTAATGCCATGCTAATGTCGTGCTTTAAGGGAAATGGCGGCCATTTCGAATGAAATCTTCCATAACTTGTAGCTATTGATTTGGCAAATAAAAAGTATAAATTTGTTTTTAAAAATATAAGCGCGTTTTCACTTTGCATACTGATACATCTTGTATCAGTATCTATGACAAGACTAGCTTCATAACTCGTTGGAGTGCGAAAACTTCATACCTCCTCAAGTTGCAACAATATTCGATGGATGCAATGACCAGATAAACAAACTTCCGATCACCATTAATCCATGCGACGAGTATCAATGAACTCGGACACAGAGGAGGATTTTGACAGCGAGAATTTTACGTTCCAAAAAAATGTAAGGATACGACAAGGTCTTTTGGAAAGAGTCCACATTTAGTCTCGACAAACAAGTCTACCTATGATTGGTGTACGATTGGCTCGAAGTACCCATTCGTTTATCATATTTTTGATTGTTGACCAGGTATTGGCACTACCAGGTATTTCCGAATATATCCCGGTGACCAGACACCCACCAGAGTTTAACTTTGTTATGGCTGGCTAAAGATTGCAGCGCAGCAGGAGGATTTAAATAGATTTTCGTCCATGGAGCATAAACTTAAAGAAAATATGTCGATAATGATGCATTTGATGCCTCTTGACAGATTAATCTTGGCGCAGGCATTAACTATTGCTGTTTAGTAGCAGAACGAATAAACGGTTTGTTAAAGTGAACCGAACATAAATCGAAAAATAGTTAAAAGATAATATCGAGCTCTAAAATTACCGTGAATTATCGTAATTTCCTATAAATTTTGAATAACAAAATGGCGTTGCAAACATTTCTAAATAATCTGTCTGCTTGTATTATATTATATTTCACTGAAGAAATATAAACAAAGCGCCTAACCTATTTTATTCTCTTCCATTTTCTTAAGAAAATAATTATTGCTCTTATGTTTATGAAACCGTATACCTACTCGGCGTTTTTCTCCTGCGCAACGCTCGTTAGCTCATTACGGCCGTCACATTAATTTCCGGTGTATACAAAAATATGTCTCACTTTTCAGTGTTTATCGGTCGTATCGCATAAGATTCTTGGAAAAGTTATTAAATTTACAATAAAAATAATTAAAAAGGCAATGGCAAACACTTGTTGGTCCACAGTGACCATATTTTATTTTATTTTCTGCGAGTCACGCACGAACGAATTGCAATTTCGCAAGTGTGTGTCTAATTGAATATGTATGCAAGAAAATAAAGGTGATCTGGAAATGTCGTTATAAAATTATGTGTGGATGCAACTGTTTGATAAAATGTCAAATGAATTTACTGGTTGGCCACATTTTGTAGAAACTAGGTCTGTTTGGTGTGTTTTTTGTGATCAAAATGGGACATCTGTCAAATAGTAAATAATTTGAAAAGTGGGGGGAAATCGTCTCTTCTTCTTTTTTTAACTATTGAATATGTCCGTTCACGTAATTTTTGCACTAAATATGGGTTTTCTGTCAAATCTCGAAGAGTGGGGGTAAAATTCTCTCAAAGACAGAAAAATCAAGAAAAAGTAATCGAACGCATTAAGCACCAAAAAATGAAGAATGTATGTGATTTGACAGTTTTCATAATTAATTATTTTTCTAACAAATAGTGATTGAAATTTCACAAATTGTCAGATGGCTGTTTGAAAGATGTCCCTCGGTGACTCCATGGATGAAGATGTAGCACGATTTCACAGGAGGGGACATTTTTTGCCACTCTCATTAAATTTTTTGACACCTCATTTGGCTCTCTCTTCTCTTGATTTTTGACAGATTCAGTAATTTTACGTAAAATTACCGCACACCAAATACACCTACTGTCAAACGAGTTCGCTCTGACAAATGTCAAATAGGAAAAACGTCTTACAAAAGATATATGTAAATGAGAACTCGGAAGAAATTTATAAAATTTTAGAGAAAACTAGTTTTAAGCGCTTCTACAAAAAGATAGAGATACCAAACGAGTAAAATTGCATAGAAACCATATGAAATTTCATTCCCGGAATATAAATTTATTAATAAAACACTCACCGACCAATGTTTAATAAAAGTTTGTAGACGGTTTGTATTTAAAGGTCTTCTCTGTCGAGTTTGTGAAAAATGGCAACGGGTGATGTTACTCGCCGCTTCAAACAAAAACAATCACACAGACCTGGAGCATGTTATTTACTTGTTAGTTTTTTTTTAAGGTTGCGCCAGAGTTCTACCTTGGACCACGACGAAGAAAAACTTTATGCGGGGGATCACGATGCTTTCCCCATTTTTATTTTTATTAAAAATTTAATTACGCGGACAAATTGGTATATCAAATTATGCGAACAAAATGATATCATTTTGTTCCTGTAATTAAATTGAACCCCACGTTGAGTGCGGTACCATGAATGAAAATAAAAACTATAGTAAACATCCTTTCGAGAAGGAGACTGATACCAAGATGTGTAGGTAAAGTTTTGGATGCCCGTCAACCATTAGCAAACGATAAACGTGTATTCAAAACAGACGGTTACACACAGGATGGTAAGGATGGCAAGCACTCTTATACCTTCCAATATGTATCGTAAGTAGCAGAAGCATAAAATCAAAGAAAAACATAAATTTCAGGGTAAATTCAATTTTTTCACAATCTATGGAAAGAGGAAAAGTAAAAAGGATGTTCCCTATTTTTTAACCTGCCAGTTTGGCAACAGGATATTGCATCCATTTGTAGATCACTATAGACGAAGAAAATATTATTTAGTGGCTGTCGTTCAATGTATCCGGAGGTTGATTCGAAAATTCAATTTTGTATTGACAGAGTGCGAGATTGAAAATAAGTTTAGGGTACAGGTTAATTGCTGGCTTGTCTAGTTCTAGTGTATTCACTTGTTTAGTTTTTTATACAATGGACGCGGTTGTAAAACGCAGATAAAGTTTATTGTATTATCAAATTTTAAATTTAGCTTTCGATATCCATATTCAATTAACCCATTTCCCCTTTTATTTTATGAGTTTAAGACATACATTATGTTATGTATACTGTATACATCAATGCATGCAGTTGTCTATCAAATAATTGAAAACAATTTGATTGCAGATACATTTTCTGTGGACACATAATAGGAAACACTTGGTTTAATTATACAATCTGTAGAAATTAGAAGTAAATTGCATGTCTTTATACTAAAAATGATGACACTGCTGGAAGGGGTGGTACCAAAATAAAAACAAAGCAACGGCAACAGTGGCAAAAGGGTTCAGCTGTTGAACACTAGATGCTTTGACAATACCGAAAGAAAGCTATAAGGCAGACATATTTACAGAACAAACACATCCGACCCCTGTTTGACCCCTTTTGACACATAAATCGTACATTATATCTCAAATCGAAGCTGAGTTCTTTTTGGATGCATCGGACGTAAAAAAAACTACATGTGTCCAAGAAGAATATTAAAGATGACTTAATTTTGCAAAAATTCATGTTTTTGGAAGAAGGTTCTTTGGAATGTACGCCCGCACTTACATTAAAAGCTATGTGTTCTATTTTTTGTGACTGAATAGTCGTGCGACTGCAATCGCATGTGTGTACCAAGCCTAAGTCCAATAGGCAGTCTGCGGAGTGGCTGGAAATGGAAACCTACGAAAGCCGACCAAAAGACCAAAGCTCGGCCGGGAAGGTTTTGGCCTTCGTATTATTTTCGTCGATTATCTGCAGAAGGGAAGAACAGTCACAGGAGTTGCGTTGTTATTGTACAACTGAACGACAAAATAAAGAAACAACGGCCTCATATGGCGAAGAAAAAAGTTCTGTACCATCATGACACACATGTCTTTGAAAGTGATTGCAAAATTGGACCAATTACGATTCGAATTGGTTGCTCACCCACCGTATTCTCAAGACTTGGCTCCCAGCGACTATTATCTGTTTCCAAACCTCAAGCGGTGGCGCCAGAGATGGAGATTCAGATCGAATATAGAATAGGGTAGATTGGGGCTTGGGCGTATTTCGAAGGTTTTGACATTTCGAACTACAAAAATGACATCGTAATGTTGGAAACTTGGTATACCAAGTGTATTGCTCTCGAAGGATTGAGGAATAAATATAACTTTGCCTAAAAATCATTAAAAATCTTTTTAGTCCACGTAGTAGGATATGTGAATTCTAAGGTCAATCGAGCATCAAATAATGTAAGTTGTATTTTTCTTTTGTGTAGTTATTTAAATTCATCATGTTTTCGATGAACGTACATACTCCGTATACATTGCTTTTGAATTATTTTTACCAAAATGGAATACTTGCTAAGTTTGAAAAAAAATTAAACATATTTTCAGATAACTGTGTATACCCACATACATATGTATGTATTTTGATAAATGGATAAATATATATAGTTTATTTCTCAAAGGTTCAAATGTTCTCGTAAAGGACATCGCCGACCGTTTTTTCTGTCATTTAAGGTTAACTGAATTAAATTTTTGTACATATTTGTATCCAGAAACAATAACAGATGTTGTCTATATGGAAATCTTCATACTGACCAAAATCAAATCAGATCGAGTAGAATCCACCCGAAGGCGCTTTGTATTAAAATCATTCGATTTTGTGTTCCCCAGACCGTTAAAACGAGTTGAAAATATTTGGGGTAGATTTCACTCCATATGCAGTCCGAGATCAGAGGTATCTGCATACACATACTAAAGGTTTTACGACTTACCCAAACCGCCATTTATTCGAAACGACTGCGGAGGCAAAAATTGCGCCTCAACTTCGATGATAACAAACAAATAAAAAATAAAAGAAAATAGCGCCTGTCTATTAACGCCAAACATTCCCAGCGATGGCGACGAGAATGACACACAAAAACAAATCAAATACAAAAAACATCGTAAACCTTTTGCGAATAATCAGAGTAGACGATTTTTTCGCCACGACGCGACATGGCAGTAGCTCCTCGCTGTTTAATTTCAGTCGGCGACAAAATCGCAGAGCGAAAATTTCATGTCGATAGAATCATGAAGGTATGACGAAAGTCTGTCGCATTGTATGTGGCAAAGGGATATAGAATATGGATGTTCCAACAGAGGGGATATTTTATGAATTCGTTACCATGATGCCATCGGTAAAGTAAAATATAAAATCGAGATCAAGCATAAACGTAGGAAATATTGGGACATAATTTAAAGGTTAGGTTAGGTTGGGTGGCTAATGGCTAATGGCTATCCCCACATATGGTACGATTCACTTAGACCAAAATAGGTCCATTGTGATGCCACATGAGCCGACTCTTATCGAAACTCCTGGAACCATTTTGAGAGTTGGATGAATTTCCGTATTTTATTGATATCCGTTGAGGAAATATCTTGAAGTTCTAGAAAGAAGCATTCTTCCAGTAGCTTTTTTCCCAAGGAGGAGAGCTGGGCAACTGCATAGTAGGTCCTCCTCCTCCTCCTCATCCATGCAGCTGTGGCAGAAGTCATTGGCGAGGATTCCTAACCTGTTGGCATCTGCCTATTTTGGGCAATGACCTGTCAATACGCCAACTTTTATGCCGATATGTGCTCTGCTAATTTTTAGCAGGCTGCACGTTTTACGTTGGTTTAGCTGTGGCTAAGTCTCTCTGGCGCAGCCACACGTGTCAAGATTACGCCATCTTTCATTAGACCGTTGTAGAGCTTGCGTAGAGATTTTGTGTTTTATTGTTTCTATTGGTACATGGCGTTCACTTTCCGTGATAAAATTTCCCAATTTTGTACCTTTTCTGGCTAGTTCGTCTGCTAACCACAGTTACCTGGTATAGCGCTATGACCACAGCGTGAGCAGGCATCTGCTCGATATCTCGTTTAGAGATGCGCGGCAGTGCCTAACCAATTTGGATCTGTAAATGAAAATGTCGCGATTGTACATCGATTTCATCGAAAACCGCACTCAGCGGCTTCAAGAATAGTACAGTGATCTGGAAGCCTCAAGGACAAGTTCAGGCTGAGCTGGCCCGAAAAGATACCCGCTCCTATACCATCACCTGTCTTGGACCCATCCGTGTATATCTCCAATGCAGATTTGTCATTTAAACAGATATTTCCTACCCATGCCTGTCGGTTGTGAATATTAGTCCTATATTTTATGTTAAAATTTAGGAGCGGAGTCATGTAGTCCGTAATTCCTGTATTTAGATTATTGATTGAGAGGATTCTGGCGTGCCCTAAGTTAGAAGGTTCCCACTGTGAGGTTTCTGTAAGTCGCAACGCCGTTTTTGCTGCTATGCCACTACCATAAATGTAGCATATTTAGCATCGTTTCAAGGGCTGCGGTAGGGTTGGATCCAGTAATTTAGTCTGCTAGTAATCTTCAGGTTATCAAGTGCTGCTGGTTATAGCCTCAGGTTTTTTTTTATCCTTCTATATCCAGGAATGCTATCATTGTTAATTCCCTACGCGCGAGAGATTTCTCCACATTACCGATAAGTGAATACAAGGCTGTTTCCACAGATCTCCCTTTACAGTAGGCATGCTGTGATGTCGAAAGCATGCTACCTGGGATCTTACTGCGAATGTATATATCTACTAGTCTTTCCAATGTTTTTAGCATAAAGGATGAGAGACTAATAGGTCTGAGGTCTTTGGGGGAGGTGTGAGAGGTTTCTTCTGATTTTGGTATAAAGAACACTTACACTTCTCTCCAAACTTTTGGTATGTAACCGAAGTCTAGACATAATGTTGAACTGATAGCAAACCGTAGCGCAAGTGGTTAGTGCGTCGGACTACTGTGCCAGCGGTCTTGGGTTCGAATCCCGCCGCAAACACCTAAAAGTTTTTCACAGTGCCCACCTCTTTCGAATGTCTGACAAGCATCAAAGAGTATCATTTGTCACGATTGAGCTTCTCAACTCGCCGTTCGGAGTCGGCAAAAAACTGTAGGTCCCTCCCATTCGTGCAAAAATATAACACGCACACACAAATGATTGCGAGAAGCAGGCCCAGGTTCACCTCGAGCTGTAGCGCCAACTTAGTAATAGTAGATAGCAAACGATTCGTTAGTATTTTAATAACTATTATAAGTTTAACATCTTCATTTAAGAGTTATAAATTGTAAAAATGTTTTAGTTAAAGAAAAAAAGATTATTTATTGAAATTGGTAAAGGAAAAAATGCGCACAACACGTTAGGTTGTTTGCAAAAATTATTAAATATATTTTAAATTGTATACATATATTATACATATACTATATGTATGTTTATATTTTATATATTTAGTTTTTATGTACACTGCTGGACAAAATTAGAAGAACGATCATAGTTTTCTGTTTGATGGTTAAACATAAACTAACGGGATGCTTTTTGTTACATGTTTTATGTTTCAATGTACTCTTGTGGTATGTAGGTGACAGATTTCAACCTATATGTATTAGGCTAACGGAAATGCACTTAAAGAACTTTAATTGCAGCCAGTAGACATTTGGTCATGAAAGACGTATGACCAAGCTTAAGGGTTTCGCGATTTTTTTAGTTTATTCTTTGGACTATCTATCAAGCGGTTATTGCAATCTTAGCGAATAATTTACGTGAAAATGTCAGACTAAACTGAAGTTCAGGTTGCCTGTCCCAAACGTTGGATTGAAAATGGGCAATCGTACCAAGAAGTGGCCTCAATGCTAAATGTGTCCAAGTATGTACGTTATTTTTCGCGATGTAAAGTGATATAGAGAAACCGGTTCTTTGAAAAGAAATTGGGGTCAAGGTAGGAACGCAAAGAGACGACCGATTTCTGGTAAGTTATTCCCACAGAAACAGGACCGCAACATCAACTGAGATTAAGAGTGGACTTCTGGAAGTGCGAAGTGTTCGAATATCTTCCAAACTCTAAGAAAAAAACTCCAAGATTCCGGATTAAGACCATATAGACCAGCAAAAGCCCCCATTCTCCAACACGCACTACTTTATGGTGTCTGGTGGATGACTGGAACCGAGTGTTTGAAGCCAGACCACAGACGGGGAAAAGTGTATAGACGACCAGGTGAGCGATATGCACAATGCAACATCGTTCCGGTCGAGGTTCCATAATGGTCTGGGGTGGTATATGTTTAGGAGCACGCACAATTACACGTGGTAGAAAATGGTCCTTAACAGCAGAGCGATATGTGAGGGACATTTTACAAGAGCCCTAATTATCGGCTCCAAATTCCTTTTAATGCAAGATAACGCTCGTCTCCACGACGCAAAAAGGGGTTTTGGAGTATCTGAATTTTGAAGGTATACTGGAAATTTTATAAATTAAAGAAAACCATAAATTTTAACAAAATATCCCTATTTCAAGTTTGATGTTTAACTTTTTGGAGCCATTCCTCTTTTGTCAAGTGGTGTATTTAAACATTGAATGAAACATCAATGTATGTATGTGAATTTGAAAGAAATACTTTTTAAAAATTCTTTATTTTTAGATTTTTTTATTAGTTTTTTTTTTATAAATTACAATAACTAGTCCTGTTTGTGTTGTTCGTGTGACAATTTTTCAAGTATTTATGTGTTTGCTTAAGATAAGGTAGGTTATTCGATTTTTAATCACTAACCAATTGTTGTTAACCGACACAACAGTATCAAAGATGTACCTCTGGATAAAAAACAATTACATACGAGTATAGGAAAACGCGCCATTTTTTCTTTCATATGCAATAAAAGCTGCATACAGCATACATACACACACACACTATGTACAGCAAGTTATCAACTTGCAATAACAAAAAAAAAAAAGATCCTTTACCTGGAGATTTACACAAATTTTCATTTACCCACACAAGGCACCAGATTTTCGTTCCCCAATAAAAACAAACAAATATGAATATGTACAATGTATACTGGAACTGCGTATGATTGAAATCACCACTATTTGTCCCCCACGCTACTGTTGTGTGTGTGGAAAACATAATTTATTTTCCTGCCAGATACACACAAATCAAAGTGTCTGTTTCTGTTCCCTGTCGACCAGAATTTTCTGGCTGGCTGCACCACCCTGTATTAAATGCCCGGCGGTTCCCATAACTACTGAAAATGGAGGTGGAAATGCCTGAAATACGTAGAAATGCCTCGAAATGTTGTGGGAGGACATACGCTTTTGGGATCTCCAGCATCTCTATATGTATACTTTTCTCTAATTGGTATTTGAAATAGCCAGCAGCAAAAGTTGCAACTGGCAATAATTTTGGAATGGTTAAGGTGTAGTATGTTTTTATGTACTCACTCTATGTAGCCTTGAACAACTTTCATAATCTTCGATGCACTATTATTTCGACCAGTTACTCCACGGAATTTGGCGTTCAAATCATTGACTACGGGAAAGAAGAAATCAAGAGAGTTTTCTGTTCCGGAAGTCACATCTCCCTCCTGCAATGTTGATTTGGACGATAATCTTGCTGCTCTGTATTCTGCTCTGGCTTGTACTCTTAGCACTCGCCTTGCCACTTTGGCCATTCTCCTGGCTTTACGCATTTCTGGCGAATCATTATCGCCCGAGTCGTCCGATGATAGATCCCCTGGTAAATCATCCGCCCGGGGTTGTAAGTCTGCGTCTTCTTCCTCGTCATCGCTTTCAATGATTATACAAACCACTTCGTTTTGGGGCATCTTGGACCTTTTCTGTGTACATGCGTTTTGTAATATAGTCTATAGAGCTCTTCACTTCTTGCCAAATGGATACACACTAAAATCGAATGCAAAAAACAGAAAACAGGTAATCTATATTAATCAAAATGCAAGCTAAAGGTATACTAAATTGATATACAAATGTCCTTCTGCCGCCTCTACACAGGATATGTGTATGCACTTTGAGAAATGCGCATGTCGGCGGCAAAATTCTTGTTGTGGAAATAGTTGAAGTGCAACATTGGGCCAAATATGACCACCCACAAGACGAAATACACAACAATAATGGGTCTGTTCCCGTACTTGTCCAAAACAGCTGAAAACAGTCAAATCCTGTTTCTGTACGAAGATTTTTCATAGGTTTTGACAGAACAGAGTGTAGTTTTACGTAGTTTTCTGCTGTTTTGGACAGTACGGGAACAGACCTTATATATATACACTGGACGTCCAGTATAACGAATGCCGATGTATAATTAACACAGGCAAAACATGAGAACCGCTTTTTTTTGTTCTTACAAGTCTCAATAGTTTTTTTTTCCTGTGTTTAATGTTGTCTGCATTTTTTGCTTACAAAATATATATAAATAAATAAAAAAAACATCAATCACGTCCAGTGTACATCCAAAGAAGAATAAATTCCTTATCGCCAGAATTTTAAATGGACTGTATACCTATGTAAAACTACAGACGTATGAAAAAAAAAATAAAACAAATCCACCACAAAATATCAAAACTAATTGGCTAAACTTACATGTATTTTTTTGCACAAAATAAACTTTTTATTTATTTACATTTAAAATAAAAACCAGCCACTATTAACTGGCTTGAGAATGGTCAAGAAAACTTTAATTAATCTATACTAGCACTCGGTGCAACGCTCTTGTAGAGTGCTAAGTGCATTGTCTGTCTTGCACGTTCGGTGCACACTCTACGACTGAATCCTGGCTAAACATAAAAATCACTACATTGCGAATTTGCAATCGCCTGGGTCTCATCCCTTCTAAGTGAATGTCGATGTGGGTGGTGATGGGCTAATAAAGTTTGCATTTCAATTGCCATTGGTGGCGGTTTACTGCTATCATATTGCCTCTTGTTGATTCTCATACGTAGAGCGCAGTGGCAGTAACAAATTAAATAAAAAAAAAATGGTTTGTTTTCCTCCCACATAACGAGGGACATAGATAGCCTTATCAAACAAAACATTGCAACGAAAAGGAAGGAAACGAAAACGAAGCGGAAAGAAAAATGAAATAAAAACAAAACGCACTTACCTAGTGGAAATCAGAATTTAGTGTCGAGAAATGCATATTCCTCCAAAGGATTTATCCATGGGGCTCGACAGCTACCTTCCAGCTTGTATTCATGCGCATTTTATCTTTCCGAATTTTTTTTTTTTTTTTTTTTTGGTTTTCTTGTTCACTTGGAATGGTTATATAGGTAGAGAAATTTTCACATACAAAGATATTCTTGTAATATTGATTTTATTAATACATTAGATGGGTGTGATGTATTTTATATTGTTTTTATTTATATTTACAGCTACAGAACTTTGTTTAAAGCGGCAAAATTAATATAAAAACACTTATTTTTTCAAGGAGAAATATTTTTGTCTCAGATGAAAAAAAAAACAAATATGGCGAAACGCACCATCGCCCGATTTACTTTGTGATAGACTTTCAGTTATTTGCACTTTATTTTGTTTATTTTTGTTTTGAATCAGTCAGATGAATTATTTGAGCAGTTTTTATACACGATTTTATATTTTTGGCAAAATAGTGACCAAAATAATTATGTTCAAAAAATTTTCCGAACGCGATGTTAATTGAGAAATTCACCTCTGCTGGGTAATAAAAACCTCAATGCGTTTGTTCGAATATTCGAAGTTGAGATTGACATTTTTTGTGTTACGGTAATACAGTGCGCCGGTTTTTGAGTACAGTACGAAGTGACACTGCTAAGTTTTGAAAAAATAGTAATTTTAAGATTTTTTGCAAATATTAAGTTATATAATTATTTATTGAACACTAGCTGTCCCGCCTGGCTTCGCCCGTGTCTAAAAAATATAGCGTTACTTACAATACATACATTGTTATTTAGTTCGAAAAATTAAAGACAGTGCGAACGCACCCCAAGGTTTGCAATCTACCAATATATACAATCCACAAGTGTAGATTGTAAGTATTTGATGTTTGAGTAAGTGACTTTTCGCAAGGAAGTGTCATTTGTTAGAGTGTTGTTATTTTTGCATTATTTTAAAAAATATTGCAAATAAATTAATTTAAAAATCGGTCAATAATAGGCACAGGATGGTAATAAACTGGAATACGAAGTTTTACTTCATTGTGTGCATTAGTTTTTGTGTTTACCTAATCGTAAGATTGACAGGTAAGAGCGTCACATTGAGATTTATATATTAGTAATATGATTTTATTTAAAATTATATATTTATTGCGGAATAAAGTTTTGTTTTATTAAGTTACAAAAATATACAGTAATGAAAGAGGAAAAAGAGACAACTATAGTATAAGAAATAAGACATAGGTTTAGTTGAAATATTCGACAGGGATGTCCCATGGAAGTCCTCGAGTTGTTTAAATATCAGTGATTCTCAACACGCCACCTCAATGAGAAGGATCTTCAATTTTAATGACTCCTAGTTTCGATAGGCAACAGTAATGCTTTAGTCCAGGAAGAGCCTTGGTCAAGACATCTGCAGGCATCTCTTCTGTTGGTAGATACTCAAGGTTGATTTCTCCCTTTGATAGAACACCTCTGATGAAATGATATCGAATATCGATGTGTTTAGTTCTCTGATGGAAAACTTGATTCTCAGCTAGAAGTTTTGCTCCACGGTTATCGTTGTATACAGTAATATTCTCCAAATTCCGAAGACTGAGTTCCTTCACGAAGCTTCTAAGATGAATGGCTTCTTTCATGGCCTCGGTAATACTCATGTACTCAGCTTCCGTTGAAGAAAGAGCCACTGTCCTCTGCTTTTGCGACTTCCAACTGATAACAGAGTTCGAGAAGGTAAAGGCATATCCGGTATACGATGTTCTATCTATGATACACCTTCCCCAATCTGCATCCACAAATCCTTTTATACCTTCATCACAGGAAGAATATCGCAGTCCGTAATCCTTGGTGCCTTGGAGATAACGCAGCACGCGTTTAGCGGCACCCCAGTGAAGATCAGTATAGCAGCTATTAAATTGCGCGAGCACACTCGTTGCATGAGCTATGTCTGGTCGAGTACAAACAGCTGCATACATAAGTCCACCAATTAATTCTCTGTATGGTCGCTTTTCTTGGTTAGTCGATTTCTCATTCTTGGTGAATCTGGCATCAGGCTGCATCGGAATGTTGAATGGTTTTGCACCTTCCATATTGAACCTCTTAAGTAAATCACAGATGTATTGCTTTTGACATATAGTTATACCTTTGGAGTCCTGAATAATTTTGATACCAAGACAATATTTTGCCTCTCCAAAATCTTTAACTTCAAATTCACTTCTCAGACTTCCTTTGATTTCATTAATCCAGTCCAAATCTTGTGAAGAAATCAGCACGTCATCAACATAGATTGAAAGAATTAAAATTTTTTCACACTTCCAGGCTACATACACACACGGATCAGAGTTAGTCGGCTTAAGTCCCATTTGCTGTAGTTTACGGTCGAATCGATCATTCCACTGACGTCCAGCCTGTTTCAAACCATATAGGGCTTTCTTGAGATAGCAAACAAAATGAGTGAAGCATAGACTTAGCCTTCTTTGCAATCGCACTGTCTTTGGGATCGTTTTTCAGAATTTCTTCCAAGATTTCTTCAATAATGGGGGGTGACTTCATATAAATTTTCTCGTTCAAAGACCCATTCAAATATGCTGAAGCTATGTCAATCTGATGAACCGTCAAATGATATCTTGCAGCTATTGCAAACATAAGGCGTATTGATTCAAGCCGTGCAACTGGAGCGAAAGTACTCCGTACTGGTGGACGGTCAACAATTTCCCAGGTATCAATTTTTATCAAACTCCTGACTTCATCAAAGATAGCATTTCTCCACTCAGCACAATCTTTTCCTTGCAGAGCTGCTTCAAAATTTACTTCGGCGTTAAATGCATATGCTACGATGTCATTTTCCATATTATTTTCATCAGCTTCTGCTTCAACTTCTTCAATTGGATTAGAAGAACATGACTCAAAATCGTCGTCATCACTGTTCTGCTGTTCGTCAAGAATATCGATTGTACTAACCTTGGTTTCACTTGAAAGAATATCTTCGCCGCCTTGTATTTTTATGGGTAAATCGACAAATTTAACGTCCCTTGTAATGGCGATTCTCTTCATATTTGGGATCCAGATTCGGTACGCTTTGGCTTCGTCTGAATACCCGACAAATACACCCTCAGTTGACCGGGCTTCAAATTTGTCTTTATTCGATTTTTTGTTCAGCACGAATGCTCTGGATCCAAATATTTGTAGATGTTTTAAGTTAGGAATTCTACCTATCCACAACTCAAAAGGGGTTTTACCAGCAAGGCTTCTTGACGGACAACGATTTCTTAAGTAGTTCGAAGCACATATGGCCTCTGCCCAGAATGACATAGAAAGACCAGCTTGTAGTACCATGTACCTAGCCATCTCAACTAATGTTCGATTCTTTCTCTCACTTATACCATTCTGTTGTGGCGTATACGGTGTGGAAAGTCTTCTTTTAATCCCTTTTGACCTTAGGTACTCAATAAACGTGTTGGAGCAATACTCCTTTCCATTGTCAGTTTGTAAAGCTTTTATCTTTTGTCCAGTCTGGTTTTCAACAAGATTTTTATATCTGAGGAATGTTTGATAGATATCGCTTTTGTTTTTCAAAATGTATACTTCACACCAGCGCGAGTAATCGTCGATGAAAGTGACGAAATATTTTCCTCCACCATTTGATTCGGTCCTCATGGGTCCACAAATGTCCGAATGAACAATCATTAATGGTTTTTCGCTCTTGGTTGTCCTTTTCGTAAACGGTTGAGCAGACAGCTTTGCTTTTAAGCAAACAGTGCAGGGAGGCAGTTCCTCATAGTCTTTAAGCTTAATTCCCATCGCAGTCTTTTTATTCACCATTTCCTTCAGATCACGGGAATTTAAATGGCCTAATCGTTCGTGCCAAATCTGAATATCCGTCTTTTTTATTTTCGTCGGTTGAATAAGTTGTGCAGACTCAATTTGTTGACCAAGATAGTAAAGATCACCGACTCTGTTAGCTACCAATTTGATGTCACCGTTCTTGTTCCGTACGAATGCTTTGTTTCGATTGAATACTACTTCGCAATCTTTATCGGTGATCTTCGCAACTGAAAGAAGATTTGTACGCAGATCAGGAACGAACAAAGTGTTTTCAAAGTTTACTGACCTTGTTTCGGCTCCAACGGTGGTTTGGAGCTCAACAGTTCCCTTAGCTTCAACAGCAATTGATGAGTTACTTGCCAAATTCAACTTTCCGCGATCAGTAGGCGACCATGTATTAAAGCTTTCTCTGTTGCGACACAAGTGAGAGGTACAGCCGCTGTCAAGGCACCAGCTCTGTTGTAGATCCACACTTTCCGTCTTCATGGCGATTTCAGGACCATCCGACATAGCATAGAAGGAATCTTTGGGGTCATTCACCCGCTGTGTATTTTGACCATTTGAACGACAATCCGCAGCCTTGTGACCAAATTTCTTGCATTTGCTACATCTGAATGGAAACTTTTTCTTCTTCGCATCCCTGTTATTATATCCAGATGATGCATTCCCTCGATTTGTTTGCCTTTGAGGTACATTTCTATTCCTTGCCGCAATCATCGCTCCGGATTCATTCTCTTTAACTTTTTGTTTACGTGCGTCTGCCTCTTCAAATATTTTGATTTTTAATTTTTCCGCTTCTGGGAGAACGTCCTGGGACTCAATAGCGCATCTAAAATTCTCGAATGACTCAGGAAGGCTGTACAGAAGCATTATGCTTAACAGATCTTTGTGGATCTTGACATCCATTGCTTCTAGCTTATCGACAGCGTCGAAGAATTTGTTGATGTGGTCACGTACATCGTCCCCTTCAGTCATTTTTTGAAGTGTTAGTTGTTTTAGCAGCGTTGCTTTCCGGGCTGGACCAGATGATGCGTAAGTTGATGCTAGCTTTTTCCAAATGGCTTCCGAGGTTTCACACCCACGAATTTGTTTCAGCTCTGGTGGACTAATGGACAGAATCAAATCAGCTTTAGCTTTCTTATCTCCAGCAATCCAGTTTTTCAGCGATTTCGTCATTTTTGTCTGATCGGACTCAGCGCCTTCTGGGTTCGGTGGTCTTGGTATTTCACCATTTATATATCCCCATGTTTCATTTTTTATTAGCAGCGCTTCGACTTGGAGACACCATGTGTCGTAATTATCTTTTGATAATAACTCAAGTCGTACAGTAGTTGCCATTTTTCTTTTGTACAAAGCACTATTTATTAATCAATTTTATTGTATCCTCGCAGACAGAACTTTCTGGGCCCATAACCTATTGCGGAATAAAGTTTTGTTTTATTAAGTTACAAAAATATACAGTAATGAAAGAGGAAAAAGAGACAACTATAGTATAAGAAATAAGACATAGGTTTAGTTGAAATATTCGACAGGGATGTTCCATGGAAGTCCTCGAGTTGTTTAAATATCAGTGATTCTCAACAATATTATTATAAATAATTATAAAATTAAATGTGGCTGTGCTATTTTTGGTAAATATACGTTAAGCTGGATTTACACTTTGTTTTGCCTGCTTTGGTGTGTGTTGTCTCATAAGAATCAATGTACTGTTGTTTCAACAGTCACAAAAAAACGTTTTGTCTGGTCCGGTGTGTTTTCAGCCTAATAAAATTACTATCGAAAAGTCTCAAAATCAGTTTTGATTTTTCTCAACACACATCAAGCGAAACAGAAAAGTAAAATGATTTGTTTTGTTACAACGTGTTTCGGTTCGTGTGTGTTGAAATATAAAACGTTTTCTTGCGTTCCGAATCAAAAACGTTTTGTCTGCTCCGGTGTGTTTTTAGCCTTATAAGAATTAATGCACTGTTGTTTCAACAGTCATGAGAAAACGTTTTGACTGCTCCGGTGTGTTTTCAGCCTAACGAATCGTTAATAGATTTGCCCATCAGCTTATTTAATCATGAAAATAGCATTACTCTCAATAACTGCGTTTCTAAAAGTCATGAAATTAAAAACACGACATTTTACTCACCTACACACGCAACTGAATTAATTATTTGCTTTCAAAATCTCCAAAATAAGCGTTCGGTTTCAGCAAACACGAATCTCCGGTTTCTCAATGGAGGAATCGTGTTCTATTAATGGATCCCTCCGAGATCCACCTTAATGAAATATTTACTGTGTAATGTAATGCAATTGTTTTTATGTTATGTAAATTAAATTTTTCGGTACCTACTCACAGCTGTCATTGAGTACCTGATTTGTTTTCCATTTCTTAGATTTGAAAGCTCAAAACACAATATTTATGTACATATTTGCTTAGAGCCTGCGTAAAGCCTGCCTAGCCTAGCTATTTTTAACCCTGGGACAGGTCGAAGGTGCTTTTCGCTGCGAAATTTTGCATGAATAAGTCTAAGCCTAGAGGTGGGTATCCACAGGCATGCAAGAATGCGCAAATTTTCGGTTTGCGCACATTTAATTTTCTATCCACTAGCATGCATGTGCATGCATGCGCGATCCTCATATGACTCACCCTTCACTTACCACAATTCGGGCAAACTTTCATATATGTATGTCACGAAATTCATAACAAAACAAATGACGTGAGCAACACAATTTGCGCAATCATTGCTATCCGCAGGCGGGCATGAATGCGCACGCCTGTGTTTGCGCACGCATGCTAGTGGATTTCAAACAAAATTAAAATCACACAGGCATGCGTACGCAAACACATGGGCAATGCTATCCACATGCTGGCATGCGTGCGCAATCATGAATTTGCGCAATCTTGCATGCCTGTGAATACCCACCTTAAGGGACTAAAGTTTTTAATCCCGCTTTTAGTACGGAACGTACTACTCCTGTCCAACTAATCGGCTCGGATTTGGAATGGGGGTCAGGCATCAGAGGCGTTTGCAGTAGCCGTAATCTATTGAAGTAGAGAGTAGGGAGATTTCATTTCTCGGAAACGAGATGTAGATTCTCGTATATAAAGAGTCTTATTACCCAATAGGTGATGGGTTTTTATTTAAAAAAAAAAAATAGTGATCGATTTGAAAATTGTCTTTTTTGTGTCTACCTGTAACTTCCTACCATTCAGACCAAGGTCGACAATGTATATCAGTTGTTGTAACAGCTAGTGGTGATTGGGCCTGTTCATCCGTAGCCAAGGCCGCTGCCAAACCAGGGGTGGGATTTCCAGCTAATAATTTACCCCATGCAGAGCTTTTGTAGGCTAGTTTTTAGGAACTAAGAGTTCAATTCTAAACATCCGTCGACTTCGTTCCATTTTACTACAAGAAATTTCTTTGGGGTATTTTATGAAAACTGTCCAATCTGTCAAATCACATTCACCTTTCATAAGGTCTGTTTAGGTCTGTTTGGTGTGCTTTTCGTGATCCAAATGGGACATCTGTCAATTAGTAAATAATTTGAAAAGTGGGGGAAAATCCTCTCAGAAACTTCTGGTTACACAAACAAAAATGAAGATTGACATTACACGAATTGTCAGATGGCTGATTGATAGATGTCCCTGGGTGACTACATGGATGTGGTGTAGCACGATTTCGTGGAAGGGGACATTTTTTACACCAAACAGGATGTGCAGTAAAATTACGTAAATTTACTGAATCTGTCAAAAATCAAGAGAATAGAGAGTCAAATGAGAGTGTCAAAAATTTGACATCCATGTAGTTACACAGGGACATCTATCAAACAGCCATCTGACAATTCGTGTAATGTCAATCTTCATTTTTGTTTGTGCAATTAAAAGTTTTTGAGACGATTTTCCCCCACTTTTCAAATTATTTACTATTTGAATTTGACAGATGTCCCATTTGGATCACAAAAAGCACCCCAAACAGACCTATTTTTTGGTGCTTAATGCGTTCGATTACTTTTTCGTGATTTTTCTGTCTTTGGCGCTGATTACACTACTCTTTTTCTTTCGTTTCGTCTTTCGTCTTTTTGACAGGTACGTACTATAGTGATTACACGGTTCTTAATAATTGGTGGATACGTGCATACGTGATTCTGACGTTTACTGAAATGTGTTACGGAATCAATAACGGAAATAAAAAGTCAAATTTCAAAGAATGTTAGTGGTCTTGAAAGAGATGAGAAATTGAAAGAAAGTGTCAATCATATATCGAAATCAGTTACCGCGCTAACAAATGAAATAAAAAAAGGGAATAACAGTCTGGTAAAGGGAAAAGGAGATAGATCATTTGCGGATGTTGTGAAGAAGAGTGAATCGTCTGTCCTTGTTTACCCAAAAAAGAAGCAAGAGTCTAACGAAACGAGGAAACAAATAAAATTGTCAATAGATCCGACTAGTATAAATATAAACAATGTGGTGAATAAGAATAGCGGCGGCGTTGCCATTAAGTGTGGCGATAAACAATCCTCTGAAAAACTTAAAAATGAAATTGAGAATAAATTAAAAGAAGAATATAATGTAATTGTCCCGAAAATGTCTAAACCAAAAATATGTGTTATGAATTTAGAGAGTGACGAAAATGAAGATGAAATCGTTAATAAAATTAAAAAACAAAACTTGGAATTAAACAATTGTGAAATAAAACTAGTGAAGTGTTTTAAAAACAATAACAAATGGAGAAATTTAAATGCAGTTATTGAAGTAAATGGTGATACGTTTAATAAAATAATGGAGTTACAGAGTTTAAAGATAGGATGGGTTAAATGCTTTGTTAGAGAATACTATAATTTAAGAAGATGTTTTAATTGTCAAGGTTTTAATCACAAGGCGAGTGTTTGTAAAAATAAAATAGCGTGTATTAAATGTGGCGAGGAACATAGTGTCAAAGACTGTAGGAGTACTGAATCAAAATGCATAAACTGTGTTAAAATGAATGACTCCTTAGAATTAAATGTTAAATGTGATCATGAAGCGAATGACAAGTGTTGTCCTGTTTTTATGCGTAAAATCAAAGTGCTTAAAGAAAGAACCCAATATTAGCAACTAACGAAACTGTCCTATTGGAGTGTTAATGTTCAAGGCCTTAGAAATAATTTTAACGAAATCGAGTCTTTAGTTGATGATAATGTGTTTGATGTTCTCGCTTTTAGTGAAACCCATTTAACTGATCAAATTCAAAATTGTGAAATAAGTCTAACGAAGTATAATACAATCGTGCGCTGCGATAGTACGAGTAGCCACACCGGTGGCGTAATCCTTTATATAAGAGATGGTCTTCGGTATAGGATGATTAATGAAATAAATATTAACATGATGCTATGGGGTATATGTGTTGAAATATATTCAAACACGTTTAGCCAAATTGTTGCAATATTTTATAGATCTCCGAGTGGTTCAGAACGTGAGTTTTGTACTGTATTTTCGGAATGGATTGATAGTGTGCTGCATATTAATCCCAATGTGGTTGTTCTGGGGGATTTCAACATAAATTTACTGTATATCAACTATACCTATTCAAAAATGTTTAATGAAATTTTGGTAATAAATAATTGCCGACAAATTATAAACAAACCAACAAGGATTACGGAATTCTCGAGAACGTTAGTTGACTTCGTAATAATATCCGCGGAGAGAAATATTTTGGCAGATACGATCCCTGAATTAAAATTAAGTGATCACGAGTCAATTGTGATAAAAGTACCAATTAATTATAAAAATAATAGAACAGACTTGAGGTTTGTGGATATATTTAAGTATCGAAAAAATAGATTCAGAGACTTGATCAATCGTAAATGTGCTCGATTAATTTGTAACCCTGACTTTAACGTGTTGTCCGTCTTATTACAAGAAAACTTCATGTTATGTGTAAAAGAGCAAACAATAAAAAAGAGAACTAATATCTGTGATAATAAATGGTTTACCGGTGAACTCAATCTTTTAAAAGTTAAAAAAATTCAGTGTTTCAGAAAAGCATGTGTGATGGATAGAGCTACTGATTGGGATAGTTATAGAAACATCAGAAATATATATAAAAATAAACTACAATGGACCAAAAGAAGATATATATGTAAACAAATTGAATCGTGTAGCAACCAAAAATCTATGTGGAAAACTATTAAAAATTTGGTATTAAAAGAAAAAAAGGTTGAAATTAGTGAAGTTTTATTTGATGGTAATCTGGAAAACAATGAGTTAACAATTGCCAACAAGTTTAACTCATACTTTATAGAAAGCATAAATGTAATTAGTAGTTCTATTCCTGTAAATAACTGTTCATACTGTCTGGACTTAATGGATTTTCAGTGCGTGTTTAAATTTAGACAAATCGGCATAGATGAATTGCGAACTATATGTAAAAAAATTAACAACAAAAGTGCCTTTAATATCAATATTGGAATGGTACTAGATTGTTTTGATATTGTCGGTCCAATCATTCTAAGAATCGTAAACGAATCTTTTTTAAATGGGGCATTCCCAAAAAACCTAAAAGAATCGACGGTTATTCCAATACCTAAAGAATCGGGAACAAAAGCTTGCGACAAATTTAGACCAGTAAACATGATGCCAATTTTAGAAAAAATAGTAGAAAAATGTGCTTTTGATCAATTCTATAAATACGTGTGTGATAATGAAATCCTAATTGAAAATCAATCCGGTTTTAGACATAACCACTCGTGTGAAACGTCCCTTAATTGGTTGGTGATGAACCTTAAAGAGCAAAGGCATAGTCAAAACAAGATTTTATCACTGTTTTTGGACTTTCAAAGGGCGTTTGAAACAATTGACAGAGATCTATTAGCTAAAAAGTTATATTTATATGGCGTTAAAGGCCCGGAACTTAATTGGTTTAAGTCTTATTTATCCGACAGAACCCAAAGAACAAATATCAAAAGTGCAATATCAAGTGATAGTAATACATGTTTTGGCGTACCACAAGGAACTATACTCGGTCCTCTGTTGTTCTTATTGTATATTAATGATATATGTAGAGTGTTAAAGAAATGTAAGATGTCCCTGTTTGCTGATGACGCTTTAATGTTTGTAAGTGGGAAAGATATGTGTGTGCTTAAGGAGTCTATGGAGTCTGATCTTAAAAACCTGTGTGAGTGGCTACAGTTCAATAAACTCAAAGTGAATGTAAATAAAACTAAATGTATGGCTATAAATAGTAATGAATGTATCAACTTAAGAATAGACGGTCAAATAATTGAGCAAGTGGAAGAAGTAAAATACCTCGGTGTGATACTAGATAGCAAAATGAACTTTAACAGTCACATGACATACATAACAAAAAAAATCGCTAAAAAAATTGGTTTCCTCAAAAGAATCCGAAAGTTTATAACCACAATTTGTGCTGTCAATATATATAATACCATAATCAAACCTCACTTTGAATTTTGCTCAACAATTCTCTTCATGGGAAATAATGAACACATAAATCGTCTGCAAGTGCTACAAAACAGAGCAATGAGAATTATTTTAAGATGTAGCTTTCGTTCCCCTACTACATGGATGTTGTCCTGCCTTAAATGGTTGAACGTCAGGCAACGTATTGTCTTTAATGTCTTAACGTTTGTGTTTAAAATGAAGTTCAACATTGTGCCGGAATATCTGTCATCAAATTTGCTGTATATAAGAGATGCTCAGCCATATAGTCTAAGGTCCAATTCTGACTTCCGACTGCAGCTTTATAGAGATTCAAGAACTCAAAATATGCTATTGTACCGAGGCTTAAAATTATATAATGAATTGCCTCTTGAATTAAAAAATGAAACCATATTACAAAGATTTAAAAAAATGCTAGTTTTATATGTTAAAGAAACAGTTACGTGAATTCATATACTTATGTAAATTAACTTTATTATGTATTATTTAATTGTTACCTGAACTCATATATGTAAATTAACTTTGTAAATAACTTTATATACATTAATGATTGTTATAATAGTTTTAATAACTATGTGGTGAATATACATTTTTAATGAATTAACATATACTAATATTCGTTCATTTTCATTTTAATATTTTTGTTTGGCAATACCATGAAGTATACAATACGTTTAAAATTCATTTTTTGATTCATCTCTCTCAATTGTCATCCTTCTGATGAAATAGCGACGCTTTTTAACTTTTCAACTATTAAAACCTAAAAACAACTGTGTATCTTTATTTAATAAAAACATAATTTAAGTAATACTTTTAGTGTTGTGTTTTATTGGTGTTACGAAACACTAAATTGGTGACCCCGACAAACGAACACCAGTAGTTTTAAGGTAATTATTACACCGAATCTGCAATGATTGAAACGCAGAACAACGAAAATAAAGACTCTACGTCCACGGGCTCTGGCGCCACAGCCATGAACATCGGCCCAATTGTGAACCGTGTAGCTGTTAAGGTTCCACCTTTTTGGCCTGATCATGCGGAAATTTGGCTAGCACAAGTCGAGGCACAGTTTAATGTTGCCGGAATAACAAGCGATGCATCCAAATTCAACACCGTAGTTGCTGCAATAGAATCGAATGTTCTGGTCCAAATATCTGACGCAATCCTTAATCCGCCTGAAAAGATAAGTATGTCAATTTAAAGAAGTGTATTGTAGAACGTTTCTGGGAGAGCGAATTAAAAAAAACACAGAAATTACTATCTGACATCGATTTGAGTGACAAACGACCAACACAATTGTTAAATGAGTTGAGCGCTCTTGGTAAGAACAAAATAACCAAGGATTTTTTAAAGTCATTATGGCTGCAACGATTGCCAATACAAGTGCGAGCCATATTACAAGCATCTGACGCTGATCTATCCGAACTAGCAAAATTGGCAGACAAAATTATGGAAGTTGGTGAGTTTCACAATTTAGCTGTCGTTTCGAATGTGCAACCATCAATCTCAGGTAACACTGAAATAGACAAGCGTCTAGGGCGTATTGAACAACAAATAAACAGCTTAATAAAAAACAATAGCAACTTCAAACGCTTATCCCGTTCAGTTTCTTCTAGACGTCAAAAATCCCGTGATCACTCCAACGTGTCAATACATGCCGACGAAGAACTCTGCTGGTATCATCAAAAATTCGGACAAAACGCTCGCAAGTGTCGTGATCCGTGTGCTTATCGAAAATATACGCCAAAAAACTAACTACGTCCTCCGATCAAGCGGGCGGATCTGAAGACAATTATCGGATAGCCCGCCTAGTTATTAACGATAGCATTTCAAGACAACGATATTTGATAGATACTGGTGCGGATCTTTCCGTGCTACCAGCCCATAACACCATTAAGCGAAGAACAACAAAATCAACTCAGCTGTTCGCAGCCAACGGCACACCGATACAAACATACGGCGAAAAGCGAATAACACTCTCGTTGGGATTAAGACGAAATTTCACCTGGACGTTCCTACTGGCTGACGTCAGCTGTGCTATTATTGGATCCGATTTTTTAAAACATTTCGATCTGTTAGTCGACATTAAGGAAGGCCAACTTATCGACCGAATGACAATGCTCAAATCAAAAGGAAAAAACACCTTATGTAATGTTGTACAAATAGTGGCATACGATACGCACGAACGTTACGCACAATTACTACATGAGTTCAAAGACCTCGCTACAATTAACGCCAACAAGAAACCGACCGACTCTAAAGTAACGCATCATATTACTACAAAGGGGCCTCCGACATATGCACGTGCTCGTCGCCTTCCCACCGATAAACTACAAGCGGCAAAAAAAGAGTTTGAATATCTGTTGGAAAAAGGCATCTGCAGACCCTCGAAAAGCAACTGGGCCAGTCCGTTGCATTTAGTAAGAAAAACGAACGGAGAGTGGCGGGCATGTGGTGATTACCGTGCGTTGAATGATATCACAGTACCCGACAGATATCCGATACCATATTTACACGACGTCACCAGTATCTTATATCGCAAAAAAGTTTTTTCCACGATCGATTTACAGCGAGCATACCACCAAATTCCGATGGAACCGTGCGACATTCACAAATCAGCTATTATCACTCCATTTGGCTTATTTGAATTTCTCTATATGACATTTGGTTTGAGAAATGCGGCTCAAACGTTCCAGCGTCATATAAATGAAGTATTGAAAGGTCTCGATTTTATCTTCGTTTATATTGATGATATCCTCATCGCATCGGAATCGGTAGAAGAGCATGTAAAACACATCCGCATCGTATGTTGTCGTCTTCGTCAAGCACACCTGGCTATCAATTTTAATAAATGTCAATTCGGAAAACGAGAACTAACTTTTTTGGGCCACACAATCAGTTCAGATGGATTAAAACCGCCAGAAGATAAAGTAAAAACAATACGAAATTTTCCACAACCGAAAGTCGCAAAAAATTTAAGGAAATTTCTAGGAATGCTGAATTTTTATCGTCCGTTTATTCCGCATGCCACGAAAAATCAACATATATTACAACGATTGGTCAATGGCAACAAAAAGAATGACAACAGTGTTGTAAATTGGACACCCGAGGCTGAGATCGCTTTCGTTGCTTGCAAGGACGATCTCGCAAATGCAACGCTATTGAACTATATGGCACCAGAAGCACAAATAACACTCACGACTGATGCTTCGGACGATGCTGTAGGCGCTGTTCTTCACCAGATCATCAAGGACCAAATTCAACCACTCGGATTCTACTCAAAAAAGTTTACACCTGCGCAGAAAAATTACAGCGCGTATGATCGAGAATTAACAGCCGTATACCAGGCAATTCAACATTTTAAATACGCACTCGAGGGCAGAGAGTTTATGGTTTTCACAGACCATAAACCACTCATTTTCGCGTTTAAGCAGAAGAGTGAGAAAGCATCGCCACGAAGAGCTCGACAACTTGATTTAATAAGTCAGTATACAACCGACATTCGTCATTTACCAGGATCAGACAACGACATTGCAGACTTACTCTCACGCATTAATACTGTACAAAAAGAAATAATTAGTTTCGATGAGATGGCCACACAACAACAAACAGATCCAGAACTGCAGACTCTTTTAAGCGAAGGTAACGATAAATCGATAAAGTTATCAAAACTATCCATTCCAGATTCGACGTATGAGATTTTCTGCCACGTTCTGCGAGACAAAATAAGACCATACGTACCGAAGTGTTTTCGTCAAACAGTGATTCATAAACTTCACTCTTTATCACACCCCGGTATCAGAGCAACAAAACAACTGGTAGCTGATCACTATGTCTGGCCTTCGATGTCCACAGATGTAGCTGCATTTGTCCGTTCATGTATTCCGTGTCAGAAAGCAAAAATACATCGACACACGAAATCACCTTTAAGCGACTATGCGTCCATCGATGTCCGTTTCGAGCACATAAATATCGACATTGTCGGACCGCTGCCAACTTCAAATGGATTTCGGTACTGTCTGACATGCATTGACCGATATACAAGATGGCCAGTGGCGATTCCGCTAATAGACATAACAGCGCAAAGTGTGGCAAGTGCACTAATCAGCGGTTGGATATCTACGTTTGGTATCCCCTTACGAATTACTACGGATTTGGGTCGTCAATTCGAATCGGCTATTTTTCAAGAATTAACGCAAATACTCGGCATCAAACATTTACGCACAACACCGTACCACCCACAGTCTAATGGGATTATAGAACGTTGGCATCGAACATTAAAGGCCGCCATCAAGTGTTCGGAGACGAATTGTTGGAGTTCAGCGCTTCCACTAGTGCTCTTGGGAATGCGATCAACCATTAAGAGCGACATCGGTTTAAGTCCGGCAGAGATGGTGTACGGAGCGCCGCTACGAATCCCTGGTGAGTTCCTTATGCCGCGAAAAAGCAAAACCAGCCAAACCGAGTTCGTGGAATTACTTCGAAAATCAATGCTCGAGTTACCAATGACGAAACCAGTACGACACGGGATGGAACGATATTGTGTGCAGCCAGCATTAAGAGACGCCAAATACGTGTTTATCAGGACCGATCGTGTAAAAACGCCTTTGGAATTCAACTACGAAGGTCCGTTTGAAGTAATATCCAAATCTGAAAAATACTTCGTTTTAAAAATAAATCAGCGAGTGACAAAAATATCGATCGATCGTTTAAAGGCCGCATACATATTCGACGATACAACAACACCAACAGCAATACCTCAACAGGAAACCAGTAAAGAACAAAAGAACGACATCGCTTCGAAAAATATTACTACATCAAATGATGCAAAACAAAAACAATCGAAAACCGACAACGAGCCACAAACAAAGAAGACATCATCTGGAAGACATGTTAGATTTCCTCTTAAATATCGTTAGTCGATAACTAGGTGGGGGATATTGTGGTGAATATACATTTTTAATGAATTAACATATACTAATATTCGTTCATTTTCATTTTAATATTTTTGTTTGGCAATACCATGAAGTATACAATACGTTTAAAATTCATTTTTTGATTCATCTCTCTCAATTGTCATCCTTCTGATGAAATAGCGACGCTTTTTAACTTTTCAACTATTAAAACCTAAAAACAACTGTGTATCTTTATTTAATAAAAACATAATTTAAGTAATACTTTTAGTGTTGTGTTTTATTGGTGTTACGAAACACTAAAACTAAATAAACTATACATACATACAAATTCACATCATATTTAGGAAGGGAGTAGTGAAATTTCGCATTAAGTTTACTTATTATGGAGGATAATAATTGCGTGCTTACTAGCAAATGTAAAATGTCCATAAATTTAGCTCCAAAATCAGCTTTAAAATTCATCATTAAAATTTTCTGCTTTCTTTTGGTTGTCAAACGAGAAATGTCAAAGATCAACCAGAAAAAGTCTCAGAATTTTCATTCCTACTTTCGTTACTTCATTCCCCTCTCGTTTCTATGCCCTTCTCCTTATATGTAAAAAAGACAAAAGACGAAACGAACGAAAAAAAGAGTCGTGTAATCAGCGTCCATGTATCTAACAATCGGAATGCGCCCAAATCAGCGTCCAAGTTATACAATGTTCCTGAACGATGACAATCAGCTGACTTTAGACAATCAATCCAGCCGACAAGAAAACTGAACAGAAAAACACAAGTTTTCTAATTCAATTAATTTCCATTTTCTCACAGTGTTTTATTAAAATCTATTCAAACTACTATGCTGGATAAAGTGAAACATGTTATTCTGGTCTTATCTGGAAAAGGTGGTGTAGGCAAATCGACTGTTAGCACTCAGCTGGCATTAGCACTTAAAGAAAATGGATTCAAGGTTCTTAAGATAACTCTAAATGCTTGGTAGATAATCAAATAACATTTCATCTCTAGGTGGGCTTATTGGATATTGATCTGTGTGGTCCAAGTGTACCCTACCTTCTGGGACTCGAAGGCAAAGAGATCTACCAATGCGATGAAGGCTGGGTGCCCATCTACTCTGGTGAAGACAAAATGCTTGCTGTGATGTCCATAGGATTTCTTTTAAAAAACAGAAACGATGCAGTCATTTGGAGAGGTCCAAAAAAAACCATGATGATTCGGCAGTTTTTGACCGATGTTAAATGGGATGATTTGGATTATTTAATCATTGATACTCCGCCAGGTAAATAAAATATGCGCAATGCTCTGCCGATGTGATTGTGTTATCAGGGAATGTTTTAAGGAACTTCCGATGAGCATATCACTGTAATGGAATGTATGAAAGAAGTGAAATGTGATGGCGCGATCATTGTTACAACCCCACAGCAAGTTGCATTGGATGATGTGCGTAAGGAAATTACTTTTTGCAAAAAGACGAACATAAACATTCTTGGAATAGTGGAGAACATGAGCGGGTAAGTTTCGTATTTCCTTTAAAAGCGCTAAAGTGATGTATATTATTGCTCTTAGATTTGTATGCCCTCATTGTACGAACTCCACAAACATATTCTCTTCGAATGGCGGTGTTGAGTTGGCCAAATTCGCAAACGTACCACATTTGGGAACATTGCCCATAGATCCCAGAGTGGGTGTTTTAAGTGGCACAACTTTATCGGTGTTAACAGAACTACCCGGCTCACCAACAGCAGATACGTTTAAAAGTATCGTAACATCGCTAACGCAAAGTGTTTAAGTGAAATAAACATTTTGTTCCTTGTCCATTGTTATTTTTTAATTTTTATTTATAAATAAATGTGTTTCAATCCACAATGGGAAAATCAGTTCATTTTTTAAATATATTCCACACACGCTTACATACTATACAATATATTTCCTTAAATATATGGATCAATGTCCTGCGAACTTCTAAAGCTCTCCGTTTCGGCACCGACTGCACATGCCATCAGCGTGTTCACCGATTTTTCTTCACCAGCCTTGTAAACATACCCATTGGCCTTGTCAATTAGATTTCTCAGCCTCAACAAGCTCTCATTACTCTTCACATCCAATGGTTGAAACGACACAAGACTGTAGTCCTCGACCATGGATACAATTGCCGCGTTAAGTTTAGCATATCTGTGCATAGTTGGTGATTGATCGAGTGCCTCCAGAATATATTTCAAGTCCAATACGTCCGTGTAGAAATCCAAATTGAATTGCAACTTCGATTCGTTCTTTTTCAATAGATCAGCTTTGCTTAAGACATTCACGTGTGGCAGCCCCATTTGAAGCATCGTACTCAACGCCATCAAGAGGGTGGATATGAATTTTGTTGGCTCCGAACAGTAATGCGAATCAATCAGATTCACTGTGCACAAATGGTATCCGAGTTTTTCCAATCGCGAGAATATACTCGACATTGATTTGTGATGTGTGTAGAGCTCCACTTGACCGGGACAATCGAAAAGGAAATAGTTGCTGGTAGATTTTTTAAGTTCACCAAGGAACCAATCAAAATTTTCCTCTAGATATTCCATGCAATACATTAGTGCACCATTTGGACCAAGGTTTAGATTATTCATGACGTCCTCCACTGTGATGAGGTTCATTACATCGATTGCAGGTGAGTAGTTCATATTTTCGTTTGCTGGGTCGAGGTTAACGACGGAGACGTTTCGTCCAAGTTCTTTGTAGAAGTTGTAGACATGTTGGCAATAGGTTGTTTTACCAGAACCTGGTGGACCGATTACAAGTTGGCCGTATATTAGATTTACAAATTTTACAGAGCTTGGTGAAAACATTTTTTGCGACAGATAACGAGCAAGTTGTTAGCAACAGGGAAAGGAAAACAAAATTTTGACAGTTAACATCAAGAAGTCAAAAGTCAAATTTGGCATTCGTTTAGTTTGTTCAGGCGGTGCAGAATGATTGCAAATTGGAAATTGATTTTTCGTTGTATATATTCGTAAATGTTCCTGCTGAGAGCATCTGTTTAAAAAATCGTTTTTCGACACCTTAAAAAATTCAGACTGGAAAAATACTGGTTCAATTTTATTTCACAACTGAACGACGAAATTTTGAGCAACTGCCCGGCAGTTGAAGATTTCCGACTAAAACTGCCGACAAATATGTCTCCCATCGCACTGTAGACACACTCAACCTAGAAGAGACTGCTACAACATGAAAGTGTAATCAAAAAAACTAATATTAGGTCTGTTTGGTAACTTTTTTGTGGTCAAGCTGATCAAAGCCATCAATAATTTGAAAAGGGAAAGAGAATCCTCTCAAAGAGTGGAAAATTGCACAAAAGTAACCAAACGCGTTGAAACACTGGGTGAAACATGTCAACTTACTTAATATACTAACAATGAAGATTTATGATATTTCACAAACTGTCAGATGGCTAACGACGTTAGCATGCTCACCCAAAGAAAAACCTGGTGCATAAAATTGCAACTTTCTCAATTGCAGGACAATTTTTGATACTCTCTTTTTTACGATTTGCCTATGAAATTTTATGTAATTTTACAAAAAATAGAAAGTTTCCAAACAGACCTTCTTCTTCTTCTTAAGGTTCCTCTCCGCTCCGGAGGTTGGAAATCATCATTTTTATAGTCTGTTTGTTTGTTACTCCTCTCATTATTTCTGAGGTCGAGAGGTTGAGCCATTCCCGCATGTTTGACAACCATGTCAGCCTTTGTCTCCCGACCGCTCATCTTCCTTTTATCTTTCACTGGAGTATCAATTGCAGAAGTTTGTATTTTTCGTTTCTCAAAATGTGTCCGAGGTATTCGAGTTTTTTTTTTTAATTAGGTACATTAGCTCCCTTTTCGTCCCTATTTGTCATAGTACTTCTTCATTTGTTATCCTGTCAAACCAAGAGTTGCGTAGTATTCTTCGGTATATCCACATTTCGAAGGCCTCTATTTTTTGAATCGTTGCTCTGTGTAACGTCCACGTTTCATCTCCATATAAAAGTACCGACCAGATATAACATTTTACTAATCTTATCTTGATATGTAGATTGATTTCTCTGCTGCAAAGTACTTTTTTCCTTTTACAAAATACTGTCCCCGCTTGTTCTATCCTGCACTGTATTTCTTTGCCGGGGTTTGCGTTTTTATTAATCATCGTTCCCAAGTATTTAATGGTGTCAACTCTTTCTATGTTTTTATTGTTAGCTTTTAATTCGAAGTTCTGCATTTGTTGTTTTCTACTTAGAACAATAAACTTTGTTTTTGCAGTGTTTATTCGTAGTCCATAGCTGTTGCTTACATCATTTAGCTTATTCATCATGTTACTCAGTTCGTTCATGTCGCTTGCTATTATGACGGCATCATCTGCGTATCTTATGTTGTTAACGTTGACTCCATTTTCTCTTATCCCACCATCGCTTTCTGAGATTGCTTCTTTAAATATTTCTTCCGAGTACATGTTGAAAAGGGAAGGCGATAAAATGCATCCTTGTCTTACTCCTCTTCAGGCCTAGTAATTATTAAAAGCAAAAGGTTCCTTTCTGTGTACAAAAAAAAACTCATTTAGTCAATTATTGTGCTGATATCAGTTTACTTATAAAACAACTAATGTATCTGCGTCTGCTAACACTCCAGTTCGGGTGTGTTCGCAATGTCAAGTGACATTTCCGATACATCCAAACTGAACGTACGTTAAAAGTTTCGTCTGAAATTTAATAATTGGGCGCATTCAAGATCTTAGTTGACTAGATTTGCAGTCAATTCCACGGCCTCTGATTGGTCGAGAGCCCGAAAATTGACAGAACAGCTAGTCAATTTTTTTGAGGTCGGCGACTGGATTTTTAGTCAAGAAAATCTTGACTAGCCCACTAACAACCGCCAACAACAGCTGACTGGTTGGTGTGGGTATACTGTGTGGCTGTTGCTTGCTTGTTACAAAAATACAAATCCAAGTAAATTATGAAGGAGTATTTTTATTTTTTCTATTTTTTATGCAGTTCATATACTGTTGGATTATGTAGAACAATCGACGAACTCAGCAAATCGTTCACAGCAAAAAATGTAACTTGGACTATGAAATAACTAATTTACATTCCGAACACATGTGTTACACATGTTACTTGCATAAAATGTCATCCTCTAATTCGTGCATTCTTATTTCTAAGTTTGTTTTTGCTCTTCTTTTCTTTAAAAAAACAGATTTGTTGTGCTGCAATAACAATTCTCCAAACAATCCCAAGCGAAAATAGAAAGTAGATGACGTTTTTGACATCTGAACTGTCAACTAGATATGCAGTCAATTTTGGCATTCAAGATCTTAGTTTGACTGCAAATCTAGTCAACTAAGATCTTGAATGCCCCCATTGCCATATATGGCAATTTATAAACGGCAAGCAGACAGCTGCTAGACAAGAGTGTACTGGTTGAACTGAGTTTCCTGGCTGTGCGGAGTTTTTCATTTTAACTTTAGTTCCAAATAAATAAATAAAAAAATAAGTATTTATTTCTGTAAACAATCATCGAAATACAGTTCGAACGTTTATATTTCGCTCTAAAGTAGAAAACTAGCCAATATTTATTGCAATCGAACATGGCCTATTCAAATAGTAAGTGCAAGCGTGAAATACCCTTGAAATTATGTACACATCTATATACAAACTACAAAGTGCCGGCTTTCTAATTCTTTCGCAAAATCTCTGCAAGTGTGTACCACGAAATAATTAACAATTCAATAAAATCGCTTGTGTCACATTTTAATAAAACAATTTAAGTGCCTAGTAAACGGATAAATCTCAGCATACCACTCCCTATAACATACATATATATTATGTTGTTTGTATGTATATATATATTTTTTATTAATTTACTATTCTCTATTTTTGCACAGAATTTATTTATGCATCATTGCCGAGAACCCAAAGGGGACAACCGATTGTTTTGGGTGCCGATCCAAAGGGTAAAAATTTCCTCTACACAAATGGAAATTCTGTGATTATTCGCAACATAGAGGTGGGTTAAATCATATTTAATTTTTGCATTTTGATTTGAGACTTCAATGAGCAGTTTTATTTTTATTTGACTGCAGTCCCACGCATTAATCTATTTTCGGTTTCTATCTCTCTTCCTAATTTCCCATTAGAATCCAGCCATTGCTGATGTTTATACCGAACATTCGTGTGCCGTAAACGTTGCCAAGTATTCACCAAGTGGATTTTACATTGCCTCTGGCGGTAAGTAAAAATGATGGACAAATCATTTTCGTTAAAAAAAAACATACAATCACCTAATGTATGAGTCATTTTAATTGTTTACCATTACCATAGAAAGTTCGTATAAAAGAAACCTTTAATATTAATTTCTTGCGGAAGTTTATATCGCCGTTATCAAGTAACGACGAGTGCCGATGAATTCGCGCCGATAGCGAGTTGTGTGGTGAAGATATAAGAAATGGTTACGATAGCCACAAGTCGATGGGTGGAAATTAATTGTTTTTTTTATAAAGATTGAAAGGGAAAGAAAGAAATATGAAAACATGTGGCAACAGCTGGAAACTCTGAATTTTAGAAATAAAATGAAAATATACAAGTCAACCAGAACGATTTATAGTAAGGGCGTTTGGCTTGTTAGTTTTAGCAGCAAAATTTGATAGAAATGATAAAAAACGTTATCGTGGAATTATTCAGCTTTTAATACGTCTTGACGAATTGATTAGGTATTTATTTACTGAAGTCAGACACGTGCACTCCCACTAGCTGCATGCGTACACTGAACTTTATTTAAAAAGATGAAACAGTGCTCAATGTACACCATTTATGGGCAAATAAGGAGTACAGGTCTTTGATTCTTTAGACTGAGTCAGTGTTTTAAAAAACGAAATGATGGCGGTAGTACATACAATTAAAAAAATACGTAAAAAAGACGACTGTCAGATACTAACGACTGAATACCTTAATCAGTTTTGGATAAGACGGGAATATTACGTCCATTGCCTTTAGCTTAGCGAACACTTCTAGGTGCTAAATTTATTTTCGGCGTTAACCGCCCACAGGCGCCTCAAAGTTTTTTTTTAACAAACACCGAGTTGAGAAGTATTTGAACGACAATTTCTAAGATACTGAGAAGGCGATTAAACAAAATCCTTTCATCAAACTCCAATAACCATTTCCCGCTCTAAAGCTAAAGTGCACTTCGGGCGGACATTTCTGTATGGAATAGCCTGTGGTAGTCAGACAAAAAATTAACGCACTTGGTACCCAACTCTGATAGAAATTCTCTTTTCTTAACAAGTTTTTTTTTTTTACTTAAATACTTAAAGTGTAGTGAAAATTTTTCAGATCAATCTGGCAAAATACGAATTTGGGACACTGTTAATAAGGAGCATATTCTGAAAAATGAATTCCAGCCTATTGGTGGGCCAATCAAGGATATTGCATGGTCACCGGATAACCAAAGGATTGTCATTGTGGGCGAAGGCCGAGAACGGTTCGGTCATGTTTTCATGACCGAAACTGGAACGTCTGTTGGTGAAATTAGTGGACAATCGAAACCGATTAATTCGTGTGATTTCCGGCCTGCCAGACCGTTCAGAATTGTGACCGGCAGCGAAGATAATACAATTGGTATCTTTGAAGGTCCACCTTTTAAGTTTAAGATGACCAAAACCGAGCACTCCAGATTCGTGCAAGCAGTCCGATATTCACCAAGTGGTCATTTATTTGCTTCTGCTGGATTCGATGGGAAAGTATTCATCTATGATGGTGCCACATCAGAGTTGGTGGGAGAAGTTGGCAGTCCAGCCCATAAAGGTGGTGTGTACGCTGTTGCATGGAAACCAGATGGCACTCAGTTACTTACTTGCTCTGGTGACAAGACTTGCCGCCTATGGGATGTAGAAACCCGTGAACTTGTCACAGAGTTTGTTATGGGAACAACTGTGGATGATCAGCAAGTCTCATGCTTATGGCAGGGCGAACACTTGCTCACGGTTTCTCTGTCGGGTCATATTAGCTATTTGGATGTTAACGACCCAACGAAGCCACTGCGGATCATAAAAGGTCACAACAAACCAATAACCGTGCTGGGCTTGAGTGATGACCGTAGCACTATTTACACCGGTAGCCACGACGGTGTGGTTACAAATTGGAACTCTGGAAGTGGTGTCAATGATCGTATCGGCGGTGCTGGACACGGCAATCAGGTATGCTACTTAACATTGATGGGAATCGAATCATATTCTAATATATAATCACTTTAGATCAATGGTATCGCTGCCTGGGAAGATTTTGTCTATACTTGTGGCATCGATGATGCTTTACGAAAGATTAGTATTGAGGGCAACGCGTACTCGGATTATGTGGTCAAACTAAACTGCCAACCGCGAGGTCTTACAATTTTCCGGAATGAGAAGATTATTGCCCTAGCCAGCGTGAAAGAAATCACATTGGTACAGGACAACAAGAAGATCTTGTCGCTTCCGATTAAGTACGAAGCAAGTTCAATTAGTGCAAATCCCGAGACATTGGAGCTCGCTGTCGGCGGAGATGATCAAAAATTAAGAATATATGCACTGAGCGGCGGAACCTCTTTGGAGTTAAAATCTGAATTGGAACATCTGGGTGCCGTAACTGACTGCGCATATTCGCCTGACAATAAACTGCTGGTGGCATGTGATGCTCACCGTAAGGTGGTGCTATATTCTGTTCCTGAATATAAGGTGGGTTCGAAGTTTTTTTTTTTTGGTTGTTCCAATTTAAGTTCCCTTTTCCTCTCTGCTAACAGCCTGCTCACAACAAAGAATGGGGCTTCCATAATGCTCGCGTTAATACCGTGGCATTCTCACCAAATTCACTTCTAGTCGCCAGTGGATCCTTAGATACAACCATCATCATTTGGTCTGTAGCAAACCCATCGAAACATACTATTATTAAAAGTGAGTTACATGCGTCGCTTCTTTTTTTAAACTTTTGTATAACTTTGGTTTGGTTTTCTCTTGTAGATGCCCACCCGCAGTCACAAATTACCCGCTTAGTATGGTTAGACAACAACACTGTGATCTCAACCGGACAGGATTGTAACACCAAAGTCTGGGAAGTCGAAACTATTTAAACAAAAAAAACTCATCTCTCCCAACGAAGTTTATAAAACATATTCAGTAAATACGCATTGTGTTGTTGATTTATTAACAAAAACAAAACAAAACAAATTTACCCTTTCAAGTAAATAATTTATTTTCTTAGAATTTTGTTTCAAGAACTCATTTGCTTTTTAAAATAAATAAAAAAAAAAAACAAAGCGAAATAAAATTTCATAAATTAAGTTATAAAAAGAGAAATAAAACATATTTATAAAATAATTAGAAAAAACCCAAGTATTTCGTAAACAGAAACTGTTATCATAGAATGCATTTTAATTTTTAATGTAAAGTTAAATATTTATTATTTGTCATTAAAAGCTTTTTTGTTTTCATCCTAAGTTTTGTGTTTTTGCTGCTGAAACAATTAATAATTCTAATTTCTTATTTGTTTTGTAAATTTATTACGTAATGTCCTAATGATTTAATAAATATTAAAAACGAAAACAATTAAAAAAATAAACGAAAGACTACATTTGTAAAATAGTTTGTTTCATTAGCTTTGGTATTTCTGATAACAGGTACTTTTTTTTTTGGTTGCGCCAAGCATGTGTAGGGTGAATCATAGTACTGACATACCTTGCTTGGGATATGGTACATGTCTCGTTACTCGCACGATCTGGTATGCGAAAACATTTGTGTTGGGATGTTTCTTCTTTGGTATATGCTTCGTATATGGTACTTCTCGTTATTCGTACGTCGTACGAGTAACGAAATCGTGCGGGTAACGACATTGATCCGGGAATAACCTTTTGTTACTTCGTATTGTATGTAAAACCTGTTTCTTGGTGACGAATACACACGGTTCTCTTCAGCTCTACAGCACACACAAAAAAAGAAAACAGGGTAGGAAACGATCCCACCCAGTAGCGAATTTGGACATTACCCCAGTGATTCTTTCAGACCTGCCTAAGCCTTTTGCCATTACTTCACGCATGATTTTAACATTGCGATGTCATAGGGAGCAAGTACTTCCCATCTCGATTCCTTTGCAGGCCTTCTTTCAGGGGTTACCAAGAAGTTGTTAGAGTAGGCCTTCCTATAGCCCTTCCAAGGAAGCACTTATTTCAGCGGTTACCAGTTATGAGTAAAAGCAGGCCTTCCTGTGTATATTGCTTCAAGGGGGGCTTTAGTTCCAAAACAAAATCAAATAAATAAATCCAAGTGTTTATATTGTGTTTGTATATTTCGGACATAGTATTTACATATATTAAAAAAAGAAATCTATTTCAGTTTTAGAAAAAAATATTAATAAAAACAAATTAACTAACTTTCACCACACTTTTTAGTTTAATTTTTCATCGAATACTTTACAGCACTTTATTAAAATGTTACTGAGCACTTCTTTTTTTCTTCGAACGTTTTTATGCGCCAAAAATTAAACTTGAAATACAAATCGGCAAGTTTGTATTTTTGCACTAAGCTTATTTAAAACAAAAAAAATAACTTGATCAGACTTGTTTGGTAGGTTCGAAAAGGAGAGCTGAAAAAGTGAAAATATAGGAAGCGGAGCGGTAATGCCATTCAAACTGATTTTAAAACAGATTCCATTACTAACTCGCTTCGTTGGCAATGCCTAGACTCAGGCCTGAATACGGTCATTCCATTAGAAGCGAAGTGATGATACAATTGATGCTCAAATTTTAAAAGTGGTGGGAATTTTAAAACAGGAGCCATTACCAACTCGCTTCCTAGGCATGATTTTGTGAAGGCCTTCCTATTTTTTTTAGGTTTTCATTGATGAAGTAAGAGGTGATTTGTGCAAGGTCTGCTGAAATCGCCAACGATTCGCTCCTGGGATGAGAAATCATTTGTGTACCTTGTGTGTTTTTGTTTGATGTGTATATGCTTGGTATATGGTACATCTCGTTACTCGCACGGTTTCGCATGAGTAACGAAATCGTGCGAGTAACGACATTGTTTGGGGAGTAACGTTTTGTTACTTGGTATGAAATAGAATACCCGTTACTGAGTAACGAATACATACGGTTTGCTACAGTCCTTATATTTTACTGTAGGTACGTCCGAAGTTGGGCTTAAGGGTAAACTGATGGGCATTCCTTGCGAGATGTGTGTTGCGGGAAAATTGTTGAAGGGGAGGAATGCAGCTGGCTATTTCGCTGGAGCACTGTTTGTGGAAAAAGCGAAAAAACAAATTTTTGGTATCCGTGATATGGCATAGCGTTCAATATTGCAAAGTTGAATAAACTATCAACGAAAAAAGCATCAAGAAAATTTATTTATTTATTTATTTATTTACATCAAACAGATACACATTTACATATAATATCTTATAGACTACAGAATAATAACATAGAATATAAGTGTAACAATTTAATAGTCATAATAATACAAATTTAATTTTAATTTAATCTATTACTTGAGCAGTTATAATATTCAATACTTTAATTTTAAATGCATCCCTACTCAAATTTTGATGAAAATCAATAGAATTACAAACTAAGTTTGATTCTCTTAGGCATCTAGTAAGAGGTTCATTTAGTCCGTAGTTGACTCTGTGAAAGGGTTCACGGAATAGATTACGGAGTCGTAGATCTCTACCAGGAACATACAAATCTATTGATGATAATAGGAATGGACAGTTAATATGGGAATTTAATACATCCCGTATAAAAATTATTGAGAAATACTTGCGGCGTATGTCAAGTTGCTGAAGGCCAATTAATTTACATCTAGATAAGTAGGAAGGCATTCGGATATTCCAATGGAGCCTAAAAATAACAAATCGAGTAAAGCGCTTCTGGATCTTTTCAATCCGAACTGAGTGAATATTGTAGAACGGATTCCAAACAACGCAGCAGTATTCAAGAACTGATCTTACGTAAGAGGAAAAAAGTGTTTTGAGAGTGTAAGGATCAGTAAATTCCTTAGAGTTGCGCTTTATGAAACCGAGCATTGAGTTGGCTTTAGCAACAATTAAATCAATATGTAACACAAAACTTAGTTTGGCATCAAACATTACACCGAGATCCTTTTTGGAGGTTATCCTGGCAAGAGAAAGGTCCTCGATTTTATAAGAATAAATAACAGGGGAAAGGATACGGAAAAAAGACATTGTTTGACATTTAGAGACATTCAGATATAGGTTATTACAGTCACACCACTGTGACAACCTCTGTAAGTCTTCTTGAAGTAGAACACTATCAGATTCGGACTTGATGGTTCTGAATATTTTAATATCGTCCGCGAACATAAGGCAATCAGAGTTTTTAAGTATATTTGGAATGTCATTAACAAAAATTAGAAAAAACAGGGGACCAAGGTGGCTACCCTGTGGAACGCCAGATGTTGCATGAATAGGTTCAGATAAAATACCGTTTATACGAACAAACTGTGTCCGCCCATGTAAATAAGATTTACACCATTGTAGCATGTTAGAATGAAAGCCAATGAGGCTCATTTTTCTTATTAGAGAATCGTGGCTGACTCTGTCAAAGGCCTTGGCAAAATCAGTGTAAATAACATCGCATTGATAACCATCTTTAATCGATTGTGATACAAGTTTACAGAAAATGGTTAGATTTGATGTCGTAGATCTACCTGACATGAAGCCGTGTTGATTGGGTGAAATGATTTCTTTTAAACTTTTCAAAAAGTTTAGGAATTGACGACATTTTAGATATTGGACGATAGTTACTTACTTCTTGCTTAGGTCCCGATTTATGAATTGGTGTAATAAATGAAACTTTCCAATCGCTAAGAAAAGTACCTCTTTCCAATGAAGCATTAAATAAATGTTTTAATGGTTCTGAAAGTGCAACAGCGCAGTTTTTCAAAACGATAGGTGGAATGCCATCTGGACCAGATTGTACTTCATCTTTCAAAGAGTTAAGGGCAGTCTCAACATCTGAGATACTTAAATATAAGCAACCGATATTAATGGAACTTTCGAATGAAACGCTGGAAGAGCTGTCGTCAGAAGGAGAAGAGGTATAAACCGATTGAAAAAAATTTGCAAAAAAATTACATACAGTTAGAATGTCAGACGAAGTAGTACCAGAATATTGCATACAATTTGGAATACCATTGGATTGCTTTTTGGCATTTATAAATTTCCAGAAACATTTACTATCCTTTTTCAAGTTTGATTCAGTGCGAAATACATAGTCTTTATAAAGAAAATTACTTAAAGCATCAAACTCCTTTTGAAGACGAGAATAATTGTCTAACAACAGAGCATTATTTTTTGATTTTCGGAAAAGCTTATATGCTTTGTTTTTGCGGTTACTCAAATTAATAAGCCTCTTATTAAACCAAATTGGCCTAGAACTCCGAATCCTTACTACCTTCGGTACAAAACGATCAACTGCCTCTTTCAGAGTATTCAAAAATAGACCATATGTAACGGAGAGATCATTCGATTCAAAAACAGAAACCCAAGAAGTTGAATTAATCATTTCAATAATAGAATTAAAATTAGCTTTTTTATAATCATAAATAGATAACCTATCATATAAGGGCTTAAAATACCCAAAAAATTTAAATTGAATGCATAATGCTATGTGATGAATTGAATTAGGAAAAATCGGGTCAATACATTTAATAATATTAGTACAAAATTCTTTATCAACAAACACAAGATCAAGGCAACGATTTAACGTATTCTTAAAACCATTAATTTGTATAAGATCAAACTCTAAAAGTGAGTCAATTAATTCGACTTCACAATCTGATTTTACATTAAAAGGAAGTAAACACGCTTCATCTGGGTCGAATACCCATTCTAAATTACACAAGTTAAAATCACCTAGAATGATTATGTGTTGATTTAATTTTAAATTATTGACAATTTCGCGGCAGTTATTTACATGTAATGTATATAAATCTAGAGAACTACCTGGCGGAATATAGCTTAAAATAATTAATAAATCATACACATTATTAATTGAAACACGAATAGCGAGCTGGTCAACGTCATACACATTAGAAGCAGCAGTTAAAGATGAGAGCAGCGGAATTTCAACGCTAGAAAATGATGAGCGTACGGCGATCAGCACCCCACCACCTCTTGATACATTCGTTTTAATAGAGCATCTGTCCTTGCGGTAAACATTGAAAGAAGTCGTATTAAAGATTTCTGAATTATGATGAACATTAGTAAGCCATGACTCAGTCACAGCAAAAATATCGTAAAACGATGAAGATGTATAAAAAAGCATTTTATCCAATTTAGTTCGAAGTCCGCCAATGTTTTGGTAGTACAGCAAGAAATCTTTCTGAAGGGAATGAGAAGTGTACGAAGAATTCGCTTCTATGTATTTATCACAGCTGACAGTGCATCGATGTTTTTTCTCTGAGAAACAAAGATTTTTACTTGTACAGAGAGCGGCCAAATAGATGGGTGCATTGCACTGTGGATCATATTTGCTGGAACACTGACCTTGAAGTTGACGAATCTCAATTTCGATTCTTCTGCATCTTTTTTTATTAGTTTAAAACATTGAATTAAAGATGATGGGATGCTCGTTTTAGCTGAAATTGCCGATGCTTTCGACGATTTTGATGGGGATGAAACGGAAAAGTAAATGAATTACATTTTTAAACACGATTGCCTATGAGTGCTCAATCGTGACAAATTATACTCTTTGATTCCTTGTCAGACATTCGAAAGAGGTGGCACCGTGTAAAAACTTTTAGGTGTTGGACCCCGGCAGCATTGCATTGTAGTCCAACGCACTAACCACTACACCATTCGCCGCCTGAAGTCGGTAAAAAACTGTAGGTCCCTGCCATTCGTGCAAATATATAACACGCACATCCAAATGGTTGCCAGAATCAGGTCCAGGTTCGCCCCGAGCTGTAGAGCCACCTAAGTAAGCCTATGAGTGCTGTGATTCAGCTTCTGCTTAAAAAAAAAAACCTTTAAAAAAAAATGACGAATGCATTTTGTACTGTGTTATTATTTATAAGGGAAAACTATCATATAAAATGTTGATAGAATTATTACCTTTGGAAAACTTCATTTTTCTGCATTTTTTCGTTAACAAATTTCTTCCTTTAATGTGCATTCTCTCTATTTCATACATTTTCAACGAACAATTAGCAACTTTACGGTTCATTATTATCCATTGAAACATTTCTTAGAAAAATGTTAAGATGCGTAAAATACGCTCTGCAACGTCAAAACAAAAATTGTATCAGCATGGCATCAGCATCGGCTGTGTTGCACATCGGCATCGTAGTTGTAGTTGTGCAGCGATGTCGCTTCGATGCAGATTTTGTTGGCGTATCCGAATTCACCCGTAATCTTCTAAAGATACGAGTAACCCGGGCTACTAGCATGCACGGTTCGCAAACCCTGAATAATCGATGCCAGGAGTTATACGCCTATGTACTAAACCACACCCTGCACACTGCAACCACTCTCCCCGCGGCACTGCCGTTACGTATTACTTCGCGGGGCTGGCTTTCTCAGACTACGTCTGCTTTTCTAATGGCTAATGATATTTAATGGGGTTAAAACTTCTTCTAGCTTCTGTTCCAGTACATGCCGCTCTGCTTCGTACCGAAGGCAATAGAACATGATATGTTCACCGTGTTCAATTGTTTCCGGGCAGGTTGGCAATCGGGGTTGTCGTCGTGTTCAAACCTTTGAAGATATACCATAGACCTAGAGCATCCGTGTCCTGTGTGAATCTGCGTCAGATAGCAGTTCAGATCTATATGTTTTCTATTGATCCACTCTTCGATGTTCGATATCATTTTATGCGTCCAGCGTCCTTTTTCAGAACAGTCCCATCTCTGTTGCCATTTCCTTAGGCTTTCCATTCTTCATGGAGTCTTGCTGTCGATTGGCGCTATCGTTAACGTCGCCGTTGTTCTTCTGGCAAGGTACTTCTCTCGCGGTTCCTGTGCTAGTAAGTCGCTGCATCATAAGACGTCGTTTGAAAAGCGCTACTTACTTTCAGAGCATTGACTCGCTACGGCGTTGGTTGCCTCCATTGTTCTTCGGTATATTTGTTTTTCCATAGCATTGGCCCATATTTGGGACCCATACAACATTATTGACGACGCGACTTTTGCCAGCAGGTACTGTGAACTGCAATATGTAGGGTAGGTGTACTTATTATCAACAAAAAAGAAAAGATATCAAACTGACTGCCGAAGAAGAAAACAATCATTTATTTGATAAATGTTGTTGAATGTGTATCATTCCTCGAGCAACAAATGCGCTATGTTGGAGGTCTGCTTTCTAGCGTCTTTTAAGGTTGGGCATCTGGTTAGGTGTTCTTCATCTTGTATAAGGGTATTTCGTTTGCGCAGTTTGCAAACGTCCATGTTCTGAGAGAATAACGACGAAATAAATTTTTATTTTCTAACGTTCGGCTGAAAAGTTCATATCGTTTTAAAGAAAAAAATTTTTTTTTTTAAAAAATTCGATTTTATTATTCAATATAGTGGTCATCGAGGGCGATACACCGATTATGGTGGTACGTTTCATCGAGCCAATAACCTGAAATATTAAACATCAAGAAATCTGGCAGCACCCACCAGTATATTCAGCAAACGAGAAACAACGATTTCCTTTTCGCGCTCAAGTCCACAGGACTGAGCAAAAATACATCTGCTCTTTTCAAAGCACGTTGCACAATCAACGGAAAATATTTGTCCTCTTCACGCTTCAATCATTCTAATCGCTGAGGTTACATACGTTGTCCCTTTCGGTGGACAATTCTGTTGAGTGCACGAATTTGGCGGACGTGCTCGAGGTCTTTCCATTTTACATGCTGGTAGCTGGAAGGCGTGCGTTGCTGCAAGTTTTTTAATTATAGAGCTTTCTGTGGCTCATACCAAAGTAAGATTTTTGTATTATACCTTAATTATAAGAAAAAACATTGTATTAATTTTTCCAGAAATAAAATCAACTCTTTACAAGAAACGTCTGATATTTATTCTGGTGATAGCCACCAGTAGAAACTTTAGAATTTCCCGCATCGACAGTACGATTTGTTTTTTGCTTCAATATAGGCCTCAGTCTCAGCGATTACCTCTTCATCGGCGCTTAATTTTTTTTCCAGCGATCATTCTCTTAAGGTCTGAGAACAGGAAAAAGTAGTTGGGGCCAGATCTGGAGAATACGGTGGATGCGGAAGCAATTCGAAGCCCAATTCATACAATTTTGCCATCGTTTTCATTGATTTATGACATGGTGCATTGTCTTGATGAAATAGCACATTCTTCTTCTTCAAATGGGGCCGTTTTTCCGCAATTTCGTCCTTCAAATGCTGTGTAACAGTCGCTGTTCATGGTTTTCCCCTTTCCAAGAAAGTCGATGAAAATTATTCCACGCGCATCCCAAAATATAGACGCCATAACTTTGCCAGCTGACTGTTGAGTCTTTCCACGTTTTGGCTTCGGTTCACCGCGTGCAGTCCACTCGGCTGACTGTCGATTGGATTCCGTGTCCGCCATGTCCGCCATGTTTCATCCATTGTCACATATCGATGCAAAAATTCGGGTTTATTACGATTGAACAGCTTCAAACACTGCTCAGAATCATCAATTCGTTGTTTTTGGTCGATTGTGAGCTCCGTGGCACCCACTTTACACAGAGCTTTCGTATACCCAAATATTCATTAACGATATGTTCCTTTGGTATCTTTAGAGCGTCAACTATCTCGATCAACTTCACTTTACGGTCATCCGAAATCATTTTGTGGATTTTTTTGATGTTTCCGTCCGTAACAGCCTCTTTTGGGCGTCCACTGAGTTCATCGTCTTCGGTGCTCATACCTGTATAGAATTTAGTAAACCAATTACGACTGGTTGCTTCGCCTGGCGCAGAGTCCGGATAACACTCATCAAGCCATTTTTTGGTATCAGCAGCATTTTTTTTACATAAGAAACAGTGGCGCAAATTCATAGTCAGATAGAGCCGACGATAAAAGAATTTCTTCAACTACATAACCTAAAATATACTTTTTGCTATTCATAGTCACTTATAGCCGGCTCAAAATTTAAAATGACCCAAACGTCATTTTAAATAATTAGAGTCTGCTATAAATTTCTCATATAATATTTTGACGTTTGGGTTTTTTCCGTGTTTAATTATCCTCGTGATCTGATCCGGATCAGATCAGAATAATAAAACAAACCAGATCAAAGTTCTGTGTTGTGGTGATTGTAAATACAAGCTAATTTCATTTTGACATTTAGTGCGAAGTTGCCATGCGAATGAATATTTTCTTTTAAATGAAAATTGAATGCGCTTGTTTTATTTTTTTATGAGAAAATTGTAAATTTTGATTAACAGATACCGAATGAGAATAATATTTTGCAGGTATCATTTCAGTTTCACATCGCTTAAATTTCATTATGAGCAGAAAAATTCATTTATTCGAACAAAATAACATTAATGATATTTGGATTGCCAATAATATTTTTATATTCTAATCTGGCAACATTTACCATTGGCAATTGTCGATAATACAGCAACATTCACAAACGAAAGTGTACCATAGTGAGAAATAGTTGAACTAATTTTTGGATCACGAAAATTGATCTTGACAAGAAGCAAGATCTCGGATTGTTGTTGTAATGCACACAAACTTATTTGTTGATCTGATCCGGATCAGATCACGGGGATAATAAAACACAGCTATTAACACACGAAACTCCGTTTTATCCAATTTTTTCAAAAGTTGCTTCACTCAAAATGCTAATAGTCCGACAACTGTCAAATATATACACGTATCTTTTGTAGGTTGGTACTAAGTAAAAATGATATGGATTTAGTTCTAGTGGCGCCCTCTCATAGGAACAATACGAACTTTTCAGCTGAACTGTTATAACATGGCAGGATTTTATCGCAAAAACTGGCTTATCATCTCGTATGCAGTCTTAGACGGTTGCTTTTTCTTCTCTCTTTCCATTTATTGGCTGACAAAGTGCTTTGAACTGAATGGTGAATGTAGAAAAGTAAACACATTTTTACGTAACGCAGTTTTACACTGCCAGACCGAGAAGTTTTCACGTTGCCCTCGTAAAGTAATAGCCTGTGAAGATCAATTTCTGTCCTGGCTATTACTTACTTACTTAGTTGGCGCTACAGCTCGAGGTGAACCTGGGCCTGCTTCTCGCAACCATTTGTGTGTGCGTGTTATATTTTTGCACGAATGGAAGGGACCTACAGTTTTTTGCCGACTCCGAACGGCGAGTTGAGAAGCTCAATCGTGACAAATGATACTCTTTGATGCTTGTCAGTGTTTGCGGCGGGATTCGAACCCAAGACCGCTGGCACAGTAGTCCGACGCACTAACCACTTGCGCTACGGTGCCCACTACTGGCTATTACCAGTTAAACGTAAATACAGTAAATAATATCCTTTAGTTCTATGAAGATATGAGTTGAGCATAATGGGCTTATTTCCAATGAAGAACAGGCAAGAATATGGACTAAGGACAAACAAATTTCGTGTGTGTCAACTACGCGCGGCAGACGTATAAGAATTTGATCTTCTATGAGATGCCTACGAATAGTTAGTTTACTTACAGTAAGTTTTAGATCCTTTTTAGCAACATAACCTGCAAATATGTATTATATTGGTAAATTAATAGAGAAGTTGTTAATGTCCTGACTCCAGCGCCACCTATCGAGTCCAGAATTTGTAGCTGTCTCTTTAGGCAGTATACCAACACAAACTGTGAATATTAATCATTTTAGTCAATTTATATTGAAGTTGTAAATAACTTGACTCCAGCGCTAACTAGCGGGGAGTTTTTTTTTTGCATATATGTAGGTCCTTTCGCAGATCCCAGACTATCTCTATAACACATTATGATTGCTTCAGCGGCTTTGCCGTGAAATGGTATGTACACTGATAGACAGACAGACAGACAGCCAGACAGACAGTTTGCATGTAAATATGTATGTAATGTATGTAATGTATGTAATGTATGTAATGTATGTAATGTATGTAATGTATGTAATGTATGTAATGTATGTAATGTATGTAATGTATGTAATGTATGTAATGTATGTAATGTATGTATGTATGGAATGCATGTCTGTAAGGTATGAAATATATGTATGTAATGTATATATGTATGTAATGTTTGTCTGTAATGTATGTATGTATGTCATGTTTTTTTTTTTTTTGCGATGGTGGGTGGAAACCTTGCATAGGCACCAACGGTCAGACGGCCATTGGTAGTGCCGGATTCTTACCGGCTAAAACCACCTCCATACGAGCAGGCCGATTTATGTCCCCCGCGGGACCGCCGTAAGGCATTACTTCGCGGGGGTCGGGTTAGAGCATTAGCTCACTCTATTCCGTAGTATTATTACTACTATTCGCTCTGCGTTGCCGTTCTAGACGCCTAAGGTCGCTGTTTATGTGTACCGCTACGTTACTTACAGTGGTCCAGTTGTCGTCATTTTGAAGTATGTATGTCATGTATGTATGCATGTATGTATGTATGTATGTATCTACATACGTAATATTTACCAACAAGCATAGCACCGGCTCCTAGAGGTGGAGAACTATCGATTGCGCTATCGATTATAATCGATAGTTTCCTCTATCGAAAACAATCGATATTTTTTGACAACTATCGATTGTTTTCGATAGCCATTTAAATATAGAATTTCAAAAATTTCTATGGTCGATACCTAACGAACGAAGTATATTTTTTAAGTTTCACAGAGGAACCCGATCTAATAAGCCAACTGTCGAAATGGCTTTAACTTAAATAGGGGATCCCTCGTAGAAATAGGAGTTGGTCTCTCAATTATCTCCGTCTATACGTAGGTAGGTATACATTTTATGATGTTTGAACCTAAAAAGCTGGACCGGGTTTCTTTAAAACACGGAATCTAATCTCTCTCGGTGAGAAAAGTTTATTTAATATGGTGCATTTAAGTTTTTTTTATTGTTACCCTTAAGAGTATCGATATATATCGATAACTATCGGTGGTCAAAAGCCAACTATCGAGAACAATCGATGGCACTGACTATCGATACTTCTCCACCTTCATTCTGTCGAATTTATGACGTAATCAGTCGTCACACTTTTTCGTTACAAACAATTTTGACTAACGTGCGTATAAAAGTTTTACTTCAAAAACAAAAGCGATATTTCTGAATATTCCACAAACTGTTTCTGCTGTTCCGTAAGCACATAACATAAAGAGAGTTTCTGTAAATGAATTAAGAAATTGACAACAGTTTTTCTTTTCTAAACAGTAACGTCAACATTTTTTCATTTATTTTCTAACTGTTTGAATTTGTATATAATTTAATTTAATTGTTTTAATTTATTCATTTATTTCTAATAATTAATATATAAATGTAACATCGATATGCTTTACTTAATTTTAAACATAACAAAATAAATTAAACAGGTAAACAATTGTCTTTTTTGTGTGTTCGACCAGAGTGTTACAATACGCTCATGTAACATCATCATAGTCAATCTAGTGTATAGTGTTTGGTGTAAAAGGTAAAAATTTAGGACCCAAAAGGATCAATGAAAACTACATAAAAAGTAAATAATAATAAAAATTAAAATAACGAGAAAATAAATAAATAAAATATTTTTTTTTGTTTATTAAACTGTAGCCTCAATGAAAATAAGTATACAGATTGTGTGTAGATGTGTGACTCAATTTAAAATTACAGACACCATCACATTTTTATGGTAACTTGACTAGGACTACACGTGGAAAACACTTAAAGAGAATCGATCGGTGTTTAGTTTGGGTTTACATAATTTTATTTTAATGATATAAATCAGATCTTCTGTACTATCACAGCCGGGGACGAAATACTAATCAAAAAAGGACCTTATGACCACAATTATATACGAGTACGAGTGTGTATGTATGATGGATGAGGTGTCGGGAAAGATGATTTATGGCTTGGTGGCGGCAGCACCGTCGGAAGGAAACGTTGTGGAATTTTGCTGATGATCTGTGGGCGATGTGGGTGTGCTTTCCCGTTTAACAATCGACGTTTCACTTCCGCCCGTTCTACTGGTGGATGGTGTTGCTGTTGTCAGTATGCTTTGTGAGGGCGGAGCTGAGGTGAGATGAAATTGATTTGGCATAAACATAAAGGCTGGATTAAGTTGTGCCGCCATTTGTTCTTGTTCGGACGTTGTCGCCAGTGGAAACGCTGTACTTAGACCTTTTGCACGTTTTCGACGTGCCTCCGACTCACAGGGGCTTGGAGCACCAGGATGCCGATAAGAGACGTGCTTACGTAGAGCATCCTTACTTCGTGATACGTGTGAGCATACGTTACAGGCGTACCTATTTTGGGGGAAAGGGAAGAAGATTAATATTAATATATCTATGTACATAAAAAGGTAGAACAATTTTTAAATGATTGTTAGATTAATTTTTATTGAGAAACAGCAGGAAGTATTTTAGAATGTTGCAAGGTCCCTGATTGACGAAAAATAAATAAAACAAATAATGGCTGAAAACTGATTCAACGAGCTCATGTCAAAGGAAAAAGGGATGTGCCCCAGCAGACTACAAACTGATCAGATCAATGAATAAGGAAAGACTTCGTAAAGTTCGGCAGATCACAAATAATTTCACGGACTGTAGGACGAGGACTTCAAGAAGCTAATTTGCTCACAAGGAGACCTGCGATTGAACGCATTTAACTAAACAAATGCCACTACAGTGTCTTGAATGGACCAAAGATCATAAGAACTCGATCATAACAGATTGGAAATATATATGTACATATGTTCTTCGCATATGACTCAAAGTTCATCAATTTCGTAACGGGAGGAATACAGTAGATGGGGCGAAGGACTGCATAACGATTTAGTGAAGAAAACATTACAATAACCATGAAAAAAGGAGGCTCAAGGATGAATTGGGGATTTCTAATCACGGTGCGGTATTGGAACGGTGAAAAAATATGGAAAGAAAATTAAGAAGAAAGACTTGCAAGCTCAGATAAGGCGTTTTTCAACACTGGGCACTCTGCAAAATTGATAAGTGCCTATTGTACATATAACCTTCCCCAAGAGATAAGCAAAATGATCGTAAAGTTTTATTTTTTAAAAATTACTTTTTATTACAGGTGTTGGCAACGCCGCCATAGACATCGAGCCTCGCTGTACTCGAGTATCTGACAAGTTTGTGTCAGTAGAACTAATTTTGTTAACGGTTAAACTTAAAATAACATCAAGAGAACGCCAGAGGAAGTCGCGTCAGAAAAAGAAGAAAATATAATTACTTACTTAGTTAGAAATACTAAAAGTATGATAAATTTGTTTATTGTTTAGCAATTGTTGTGATCTTATAAAGATGAAGTCGAGGTGTAGCCTAACATTTACCTTTATTACAAAATACATAGAATACAATATACATTATATACATTAGTGAACAAATAAAATATAATTAATATTACCGCGTATTAACACTGGTGTTTCTTCTAAGGCGGTTGGATACAAAAAGAATTAAAATATGACTTGCATTTTGACAGTTCTAATATTTAACGAGACTTAGTCGGTGTTGCCAACAGCAATAATTATTATTTTACCTAATTTTCACAGGAAAATTGTTATAATAAATATTTTCGTTCATTTCATTTGAAATAAATGCGTTATTAATAAATTCTGAAGTGCTTAATTTGATGCTTGTTGCGTAGAGGAAACAACAGGTTCTAACTGAAAATGGTTAGCAATAATGTCAGACAGCCAAGCAGCTATCAAGGCAATCGGGGCTCAGATCATAAAATCTATAATTGTATGGGAATGTATAGATGAACTAAATAGACTGGGCGAATGAAACAACGTCACCATCTACTGGGTCCCAAGATACCTGGGGATGGAAGGTAATGAAGAGGCAGACCAATTTGCCACACTCTTTGCGGATCCTGAGTCCTTGTGTGGCATAGAGGAGCACACCATAAAGGAGGAGCTCCGAACGACAAACAGAACTAAGTTCAGGACAAAAACTCAGGGTCTAAGACATGAAGAAACTTTTGGGTAATTACAACATGAAGAGATTCAATGCTTGCATTAGCCTGGGCAAAAACAATTTCCGCATCCTGACTGCGTTCCTTATGGGACATTGTAAGCTCAAGAGATATATCTCAGGAAGTTAGGTCTATCAGATGCAGACTTCTGCAGATTTTGCATGAGTTCAGTGAAACTCCAGAGCAGATACTGGTGGAATGTGGTGCATTAACCCAGAAAATGTTCAAGTGCTTGGGTAAATACCAGATTACCGCAGAGGATCTACCACCCCATCTCTTCTGCCATTTCTCAGGGAAATTGGTCTGGATGAGGTACTAGCCCCTACGCAATTCCTACCTGGGTTAGGTGTGAGCTGCAGCTGAGCTCCCACCAATCAATTTCGATAAGAATAATAACGAGAGGGATGTTCCATCGCCTAGGACTCCCCGGTATCTCCCCGGTATAATAATAATAAATATAATAACTGAAAATGGTATCTCAACATTAGTGTGGCCTTGGCTCGATTCCGATTGAGATCCTTTGGTATATAGCTAAGGCTCAGGTAGCGAAGCTAAAGCTTTATAATTTAAAGGGCCATATTTGGCAGTACGAAAGAAATTTAAAAAATTAATAAATACTCATAAATGGTAATACTGAAGACTGTATCATAACAAATATGTGTGTCTAAGTTAAGTTTTGAACGACTCTTGCAGAAGCTAGCGGTGGTGACGAAGAAGAAATGAAAGCCTGGACGATTTGGTTAACCTACCACTGTAAGATTTATAAGAAGCCTTTGTTGGTTAAGCAAAAATATTCAGGTACTTACATATTATGTTCTTCCATGGTTTAAAATGAAAGCCTTACCCAATGGGTTCTCGGACCTCCAAGTGAATTGTACGCATATGGGGGCAACCCCTTATATTTCGATATGGCATTTTAAGGGTTAAGGTTTTATGCTTAAAGCAATTACTCTTAACGTAGACTTTGTTTGTATTCGTTCGGAGGTTTTGAGTTTGGAGTTGTTTTGGAGGTTTTGTCTTTGCATCAATGACCAAATCAGTTGTGTCCAGCTAAGAAAAGAAACAGTTTCTAGTTTTAAGATCAGTGGTCATTCATAGAGCTAGCGACTGAAAAGAGGGTAGAATGCCAAAAACCTTGTTCGCGGGAACTCATGGATAATTACATTTCGGTGCTTCGAAAAAGGACAACAATACCCATAAATCGTATTGAAGTGCCTGCCTGTTTAGATTGTTTAGTTTATTGAATCCAACTTTACGCTTTGCCTTTGCCTTTGATCAGACTACTTTTGACTTTTTGAGTTTGACCTAAAGCTGCGCCTGCAGTAAAAAGTAAACCTGCGATATATCTCAATCCTTTAAGCATTTCCAAAATAACATAGTTCTGTAATGCAAACCCTCATTGAATAAGTGGATGTGAGATCTCTAATGAGGGTTTTATTATTTTAAAATAATTGATCCTGCTCCAAGGCTGATATTGCGACCTAAAGGATCTAAATAGTCTCTCTCTAGACAGGCCTAACTTGTTTAGGTGGTATCGTAACTGACTATGACCGGAGAGGAAGCTTATTGGATACCTAATATCCTTCTTATTTGTAGCAATGTTTATTTTTGTAAGTACTGTATTTTACTAATCACTGTATCTATTTGATTTAAGCTAACATCACTCTGTTTGATAAATCGATAAAAATAATATAATTAAGAAATTGATTGTAAATCTAAAATATAAAAAAATAGAAAAAAGACAACCGGGAGACGATAAGGTCGTATTCATAAAAATATAAAAATAAATAAATAAATATTCTACATATTGTAGTTCAGAAGTTCCCTGTGATAAGGCTTCTCCTGAGATGGGGTTTTCTCCTGATGAGGGGTTTCTCATGCTCTGAAACCAAGTTTATTCTACCAGCATCCTCAGTCCGAGTTTCCATTGACGTTTGGATTTCTAATGAACTTCAGGATGAAGGCAAACTAAACAAAAATGGTTTCCATCGTCTGTAAGAGATCCGAAGCATTTTGTGGTATCCTTAAGCTGAAAAGACGGTACCTACAGATCTCCCTGGCGTTCTCGAACACCTCAGCGTGATTTCTTTAAGTGACACTCCATTCGAGAAGGTGACGATACTGCGGAACATTTCTACGTACATATTTCACCTGTCATTCTCGAGATCAGATGGCAGCTATAGTGACTGCTGGTAAGGGTAACCTACGCTCGCTGTAACTGAAACCTCTACTCGCCTTTCTTCGATAGAGGCAAAAAGATACATTCAAATGAGCTACTTTATCTGGTAGTACAATGAACCAGTCTATGAAGCTGAATGCTTCAGTAGGGCAAATAAATAACCCGACAAAAAAGAAAAGAGAAGCCTGTGTTGATGAAATTAGATAGCGAAGCATCAGCGCTTTCAGTTCAAAAATGGAGCAATCGTTGAATTAAAGCCCAAGTCCTAGTAAATTAATGGAAACACTTTTATCCTCAACAGTCCAAGAAGTATTCTTTTACCAACCTGACATTCTGATGGGTTTCTAAATGCACTCGCAAGTTGTACTGATTGCTCAGCTGCTTATGGCAAATGAAGCATGTAGCATAGAGTTTTGAATTCGAAATCTTGGGCTGCGGGCTAGAAGCGGTTTTATCCATCATATTGTCTGGCATAGCATTTCCTGCGGAGCATGGTGTAGTTGGTGTTGCACGATTTGTCGTCGAATGTCCTGTGTGATCGGACAATAGTGGCTTCTCCATAGACCTTTCCTGTTCGTCCTTTTGTTTGGTCATAGCTCCACTGTTTGTAGTACTCGGCGTTCCACTGGATATGGGAAAATTGGTCATCGCTTTCGTTACGAATGATGGTGCCACGGAAAGAGGCGATGACGGAGACCTTGTAGCGATATCCGTGTAGCACTTCACCGCTTGCGTTGTCGCGTTATCAGTGAGTTTGGTCGATTGTGTGGCACAGCGTAAGTTCTCCACAATTTTGTCGATTCGTTTAATGTCTTTTGTCTTTTTTTCACCGCTACTCGTCCTTTTGTTGTATCCACCATCATCGTTCAGCGACTGACTAGGCGGTGCAAAGCTATCGGTCTCCTTGGCCGAATGATAGAGACCGCATTGTTGTTGGTATTTCGCCAAGAATTCCGTTGTCTTGTTTAGAGCCGATTGTGAAAAATTTAGCGGTTGCGGGATAAGATTCGGATAAAACTGCAAGGACTTGAGAAAGAAGTTCTCTAGTGGTGTGGGGAGTTTATTTGTCATCAGTGGTGATGATGGTGGTGGTATTGTGGGTGTGGGTGAGCGTATCTCTTCGTCTTTTAGTGCTTGTGGTGGTATCTGTTGAGTGGGAGGAGCCTGTGGTATACAATCTTCTCGTTTTTTTGCCGCCGCATTTGAATTGTGCATCTGTAAAATTTGCAAATGATTACCATTGTGATTGAACAACTGAATTGTTTAAGGATACTCACATTACTTTGAACATCGGCGAGTCCTTTTATTCCTAGAGTCTCTGCTAGATTTAGGAGAGTAGGGATTTGCTCTTCGAAAACGTTTACCTCCCCCGAGTACATAAACGTTAAGAGAGCCACAATAGCAGTAAATGATGCGCCGGGTATGATGATCACCGGATGATTGGATGAGTCCAAAGCCCGAAATAATTCTAAAAAGAACGTGCTGCATGCACTCAGCACAACACGATGGGCGCGTAGCGTTCGCCCTTCGGCTGACAATGTGACATCTGTCAGATGTGATTGGTCCAGGAGAATTGGCAGAGAACTTAGTAGACTCGTCTGTAAGAGAAAAAAATACAGCGGTTAATATCCCGAAAAAAAAAAAACATTATTTAAAAAAAAATCCTTTTCCTCTAGCAAACCAAAGAGGGAGTTGGAACTTCTCTAATTCTTGAATCAAACCTTTTTCCACTTATTGTTTTTCTCAGTTTAAAAACTGTGCAGTCAACATACACAATAGAGGTTGATTTCACCTCCTGTTAGTTGGCAATGGCTAAGGATTATGATAGCTGTTTGTGATGGTTACAAGCTACCATCTATAACCTCACTTCAATTTAAAACCAATAAGACTTCCAAATAAATCCCGTTTGATTGAGATTCTAGCAAAACGTTTGTTCATGGAGTTTACGCATTTCCCATGGCACCATAAAATTGTCAGGGACATAAGACTTTAGAGTATCCTTCGGATCTGGAACTGCTGATCTACTGCCACCTCGCAGTAGTTGCGGTTTCTGTCCTCTCCTCAGCGTCCTCTCAGTTCGGGCTGAGGAGTCACATCCTCATCCTACTTAGGTTCATGTGAACCCATTGTGGTACCCATTATATGTGGTATCAGTATTTTGGTTCCAACCTTCCGGACGTCCTGGTAAACTTAAGAAGCAGATCCAATGTGATCGATCATGCATATACATATATCGTTAAACAGTAAGAAATACTCGGTGATTTTCGGTCCTGTCTGCATAGACGTTGAGTGGAGGAGGAGCTGCTCAGCAAAATCGACTTAGCCAGAACCAGAATAATGAAGGTCCAACGACTATGATTGCAGGGACATGTAGAGCTGATGGACAACAATGCTCCGGTTCGGAGAATCTTCGAATCCACTCCCAAGTGACGGCGAAGTAGAGGAATATCGCGACTTAGGTGGTGCAAGCAAGTGGAAGGGGACATCAACCAACTTATTGTGCGAGACTGAAAGCAGCTAGCTAAATATCGAGCTGACTGGAGACGCTTGTTGGTTGAGGCCCAAGTCCAACCGGACCTTAAGTATGTAAGTATTTATTTTAACCATCTACTGGGAGTTATAAAACGCAGAACGGGGTATATTATACATACATACATATGTACATATATGCAGATGAAACATTCATTTTCGATAGCCATAGGAATATGGAAGAAGCAGCCTTTATATGTAGATACGAAGTGGTTTCGAAGATTCCAGACCGGCCATTTGAGTGTGAAGATATAAATGTGGCTCTAGTGATGGCCAAAACTGACTAAGATCCCAGAACGACACAGAAAATAGCCAATGAACTGGGCTTGAATGCCATGACTGTATCACAAATAATGAATCTTCAGTTAAAATATTCGAAGAAATCGGCTCGATGGATTCCAAGAATTTTGAATGTAAAGCGTGGTACACATTATCGAACAAAACTGACAATTAAAACTGAATGAAACGTCTTGCGTACACACTATAAGTGTTTTGTTTGACACTCAAATCATCATTGTTGTTGTTGTTTTTCGATTCTCTCTTCCTTTTTTTGCTTTTCGAATGAAGAAATTTGTGTATCTACCTACGCACAATCGAGTGAAAACAAAGATGGCCGCTGTTCGTCAGTCAGTAGCAAACATTTTTGTACACCATCAGTTTTGATCAACCAGTTGTACACACTTTCAGTTTTGATGGATGTCAACCAAAACTGTTAGTTTTGATTAAGTAAGAACAGGTTCGTGTACGTTTTGCCCAGTATTTTCTGGTTAAGTTCGAAAGCAGGCTGCATTAATAAAATCGTTACAGGTGATGAATTTTGGTTTTATAGGTGCGACACAGAAACCAAATTGCAGTACATCGTATGCAGACCAGAATGTGCAAGTCCCCCAATAAAGGTCAAGCAACAAAAGTCAGCGACAAAAGTCATGATGTTATCCCGCTGAATCGCTGATATCCCGCTAAAAATTGGTAAGGCAATATCTGCTAATTCGTATACTTGCTTACCACAAGTTTTCCAAAATTTGTGAAGAAACGAAAAAAGAAATGTTGTCACTACTTTTTTAGCCTCGACGAGACCAGAAAGATCAATAGGTATATATTATCTTGCGCTCTCGGGTATCAATGAATTTTGTCCAGCACCTTATTCCCCAGATCGAGCTCTCTGTGAAAATATAAAAAAAAAAAAATGTGAGGGAAACATCTTCAGTCCTCCGCAGTCAATGTCGAAATCCAGTGAGCCAATTGACTCCCTTGAACACCGTGGTAATGTTTCTTGACTTTCCCTGTTTTATCGCTTTTTCCACAAACAGTGCACCAGCAAAATAACCAGTTGCATTCCTCACCTGCAACCATTTTCTCGCAACACACTGTCACACACAATTAATATAGACGTTGTTAATAACTTGACTGCAGCGCCACGTATCGGGTCCAGATAGTTTTCTCTTTAGGCACTATACCGCAATATAATCTACGAATATGAGTCATTTTGGTCAATTAATAAAGAAGCTGTAAATAACTGGACTCCAGCGCAACCTAGCGGGCAGTTTTTTTTTTGGTTCAGCGGTTTAGGCGTGAAAAGCTTTTGTTAATAACTTGACTCCAGCGTCACCTAGAAGGCGGTTTTTTCGCCTTTATTCGTCCTTAGGTCCCAGACTATTTCTTTGCCAAAAAACATTACAATTGGTTCAGTGGTTTAGACGTGAAAAGGTAAACAGACAGACAGACAAATGGACGGACAGACAGACAGACAGGCAGCAGACAGACAGACTGCTGATGTTTTCTGTATACATATTTCCCCGGTATGGAATCCCCGTTATCGAAACACATTTATCGAAATTTATGGAAATTTATCGTAGCGCATTTATCGTAACTCGTTTTCAAAACAAATAACATACGTCACTAAAGAAGTATTCACTTCAAAAAAAAATTGTCTAAGCAAACTTCTGCAAGCCCCTGCCCCCTGCGTTCGATAATCTTGAGCAAAACAGGGTTTTAAATTATCATTACTTTTAGCGAAGAGAATAAACCAAGTTTGAATAAAGGAAAAATAAAATTCGCCCATTTTTTCGTACTAGTATCTCCTGTGGTCAAAGTTCGACTAATTGTACGAGAGAAACGCACGTATTAATATCTATTATTTTACCTGGTTTTTACCTGGCTTAGGCATAACATAGTGGAAACAAAATTACACACAGCACTGCCCTTCTTCAGAACCTTTGCAACAATATACAAATCAACTGAATATGTTGTGTTTAAGGCAGTTAACTCTTTCACTCGTTAAAAATTTGAACCACATAATTTTTAACCGTTGTGGGACAAATTTTAAACCATGTAAGGAATAAATTCTGCAAGTGGTTCCAATATCTCAAATTTGTACTGTTTGAGCATATGATTTTTCAAAATAAAAAAAATTATTTTTAATTTTTTTTTTCTTTTTGAAGGGAATACTTCTTTAGCGACGTATTTGTTTTGAAAACGAGTTACGATAAATGTGTTACGATAAATTTCGATAAATGTGTTTCGATAACGGCGAAATGATTCTATTCCGGGGAAATATGCATACAGAAAACATCTGTTCGTCCGTTTGTCTGGCTGTCGGTCTGTCTGTCCGTCTATCTGTTTGTCCGTCCGTCTGTCTGTCCATCTGTCCGTCCGTCCGTCCATCCATCCGTCTGTCTGTCTGTTCGTCTGTTTGTGTGTCTGCTGTGCGTCCATCTGTCTGTCTGTCTGTCCGTCTGTATGTCTGTTTACGTTTTCACGTCTAAGCCGCAGAACGAATTGTAATGTTATTTGGTGAAGAGATAGTCTGGGACCTAAGGAAGGACATAGATGGAAAACCCGCTCGCTAGGGGGCGCTGGAGTCGAGTTATTAACAAAACCTTTTCACGCCTAAACCGCTGAACCAAAAAAAAAACTGCCCGCTAGGTGGCGCTGGAGTCCAGTTATTTACAGCTTCTTTATTAATGGAGCAAAATGACTCATATTCGTAGATTATATTGCGGTATAGTGCCTTAAGAGAAAACTATCTGGACCCGATACGTGGCGCTGCAATCAAGTTATTAACAACGTTTATGTAAATTGACCAAAATGAATATCAGCTGTGTTCTATTATACAGTACGCCCTCGGTAAAAGCAACCGATAAAAATTCGAGCAGTTGCGTTAATTGAGGTTGTTGCAATAACCGAGTCACAAAAGAGTATGAAAAATAAAAGAATAATGTTCGTCGTAAAAGAAAAGAAAAACAATATGTATATTTAATTCGGAGAGAAGTAACTGTAAAATAACTGCCCAGTTATAGTAAAACCAAACACCAAAAAATAGAAACAAATATAAAACGAAATAAGAGATCATGTATGGAAAGTTGCGTTTACTGAGTCACATTTTTTTGAAAAGTTGCAATTACTGAGTCACTAATGGTAAAAATTTGGGTGTTGCTTTGACCGAGGTATTGCGTTTATTGAGGGTTGCTTTTATCGAGGGCGTACTGTATATGTAAGCATATTTACTAAATTTTATTACACATTTTCTATCGATTGTACTAGACAACTTTTTTCTTCTCTTACACATTACACATACAACTGCTTTGGATAATTATTCACTTCCCCCGTGAGCTTATGTGGATGAGGCTCACACATTTTCTTTTTTTTGTGACACATGGGTCAATTTCTTAGCAACTATTCGTGCCGGAAAGAGTTAAAAAAGGATTGAAATGTTTCGCCTTCGCCTATTTGTACAATGATTCTTGGATCCAAGCTTCACAAAAACCTGTTTCACCCTGTAAGATGGTTGCGTCATCGTTTATGAGAAAGTACAATCTAAATATGTACGAGTAAATTACTTTAGTTAAACACGAGCTCGGTTATTCACCACATTTAATCTCCTACAACCTAATATATAGTTGTTGAGCTATTTTTTTTTATTAGAGCACCGAAGTAGTGATTCTTTTTCTGATCTTAATTCAAATCTAGGCGATAAGACGAGCTTTCAGTGCAATTGTCTGATTGAACGTTTAATAGGCCAAGTGCAAAGAATAATTCGTCACAGATACTTGAATTAAATGCTAATTGTTCATAATAATATTCATATTAGAAATAGATTCTATTGAGCCACAGTGAAGAGCACAGAGTGCTATTTTGGTCCGATTTAAAGAGTTGTCATATTCGTATTGCAAAATGAAGTTTGTGTTTACAATTGTTCTACATCTATTCTTTTTATGTGCATTTGTGTGGCCAGTGCCAATTGAAAGTAATAACGATGAAGCATCAAATGCGCTGGCAAACGGTAATGAAAACCATGAAATTAACCAAGTAAGTGCTTATGAGATGATCTTTCTGATAATGTTCGTAATAGTTTAATTGAGAATCAAATTGCTGCGACTTAATGCGTGGTGTACCCCTGTCGCTTCGCTGATATTGTTAGTCAGTGCGCCGAATGTCCCCCCATGTTCTTGTGAAAGAAATTCGAATTTTAAAATCGGATTTGCTGTGTTTTAATATATTCCATGTTTTATGTTTTTGATAACTACAATTTAGTTGGATTAAACTGAAGCTGTTATACATAGGAGAATTTTATTGTTGGAATGTATTCATTTATTATTAACTAAAAAGGGTATTCATATCCCCTTTAGCGTGTGTAGATAATAAAAAAAAAAAAAATTCACTGCTGAATATTGGCTAGTAAAGTGTTATTTTGAATCATTATACCAACAAAAACAATGTACGATCATAATTAGTAGAAATCACTAATGTATGTAGATTTTAAGGCTCTCAAATACATAGTATTTATGGAGAAAATAACTGCTTTCTAAGAGAATAGGCTCCTTATTTTAGCGTGTTCTGTTCACTCTACCCTATCAAAACAAGTAAGAATATGGGCGTAATCACTATCAAATACACTCAATTGCTTGCGATTTTGTCAGCAGCTACACTCCGCGAAATTAAATTAAAGGCATTTAATTAAAACAAAAATTAAACACAATAATTTTAAAATATATTTTGATTTAATATTTAATTAATAGTGGGTGTGTCCTCCTATTTTCTTTATAACTTCGAAATTGCGGTTTGGCATGGTATCAACTAATTTCTTCAACTTTCCGACATTGGTATTTTGTTCCACTCTTCAGAAATAGTTCTACTTAGATCTTTTACGTTTTCGAATTACTGACCCTTGGCATAAATTCTTCGCGCTATGATTCACCTATATTGGATTTAGAGCGTGTGTTTAATTTCTTTCTCCTGGAATATAGCCAATGTTTCACGTGATTTGTGAATGGGAGCGTTACGTTGCTGAAAGATCCTGTCTGGACTGGAGTCTCCTGAGAATCTTCGAATTACAGCAGCACATCTTCCAACAATCCCTATTTTGATGGTTAATGCTTTTATGGCCGCTTGGCTATCAATGTAAATTGTGATATCCTCAGGCGATATTTGTCATCATTGACACCAATTGGGCAGCCTTTGTCACTGCTTTAGCTTGGAAAACGCTGCTGTGATCTGGGAGTCGTATGGAGCTCCTTATACCCAGTTCTTCCGAGAAGCAACCCGTTTTTCTCCCACTGTTTTCTATTTGGAATTTTCCACGATAAGGATTTTTCAAAATCCAGACAGTGTAGTCTCATAGTCTGAGTTGATGTCGTTTAGATAATTGCCAAGTATCCTGGCATGTCCATATGTATTCGATCTCCAGTATTTTGACTGGCTTATCCTGAGAGCGCTCTTTGCTGCGGTCTCTTGCAAAGAAAGGTCTATGGGCAGAAGGTTAAGAACTGCTTCCAATCTCGCTGTTGGCATTGTTCTCAGCGCACTGGTCGTACCGGTGCATGCTATTCTCTGTACTTTGCTCATATCCTTAAGGTTGCAGGTTTTGATGAGATCCGCTCAAGAACCGAAAACACGAGGAAAAACCTTCAAAATTGAGCAGAAGCGGTTTTCTTGTTCTATTGGATTCAGAATAAGTGAATCCCCGAGTGAAACCAATGGAAAACGACATAAAGTGACAATTCGAAATTGTGGTTTCTTCACCACTGCCTTGGACAAAAAAGGCCTCCGGGACTATTTTTCAAATGAATGAGAGAGGTTATTTAATGAGACATTAAAAATAGGATTCAGTCTTTAGGAATGGGATGAAGCATTGGAAAGGCGGCGGTAGTGGTAGTCGTTGTCGCTTGTCACGGTTCGAATCTAGATGTCGCCGAAACATTTATTTCTCACGAAATAAAAATAAGTTGATCAGTTTCAGAAGTGTGAAAACCTACATAACCCTGGCAGAATACTGGTACGACTGAAGAATTTGATTACACAAAACAATAATAGGAAACATCTGGAAAAAGCTTCTGTGAATCCTAAGCAAGGGCAAAACTTTCAATAACAACGCTCCAGTTATCCTGCACACTACCCATAGAGTTAGCTGAATCCTAACATCTGAGTTTCCTATCACTACGCCACCGATCTGTCTGTTTCTCGTTCTTGTTCTTAAAGTGCTCGCGGTGTGTGTAAACATTATAAGGGTACTTATATCCCCTTTAGCGTGTGTAAATTACAATAAAAAAAAAAATGGAGGGATCGCTGGATCGTATAGTATGTGAAATAAGGTTTATGTACTCGTTTGCATGAAATTGACGCCAGGTTTGGATTTCTTCTCTATGTAATAACACTGAGTTACGGCATTGACGACTGCGATGATTTAAAAAAAAAATGTAAAGAATTTGGAGACATCTATGGTTGCAATGTTTACATGGGAACAGTTATACGAAGAAATATTGTATGTTCGAGTTCGAATAAATGCTAATACAGTGCACTATCGATTTTTGCAATAATGAAAATAGACGTTGTTGTAAATATCGAAAAGTGGCACAAATCAAACAGAAAATTAAAACACTTTAAAAAGGTCTACACGCTATTCTCTGAGTTATCAAAATAAAATTGAGTGCCAGTTTAGAGTTTTATTTTTATTAAAAAGAAAAATTATGCATATTTAAAAAAAAAAAATAATTTATGCGAAACTTAAATACAGGTAAATGAATGAGTATGCACCTATGTATGAATGTATTTATATACAGCCTAAGTTTAATTAAAAAGTAGAAATTTTGGTTTGCACTTGTTTTGCAGAAGATCGCTTCGCAACAGCGTATCGGGCATTTTCTGGAGTTGCATAATTTCTTCAATTTTGAGGTAATTTTTTTCTGCGCACTGCAAGCATGTGGTGGAGCATTTCATTGTGTCTTCTAATCTTACTTTGGGTTGAGTATCAATAATATCCATTTCCGCACTACTAACCAAAACTTCTTCTTTTTCTCGGGCTTCTACGTTTTGCAGATTTTCAGAAATCCATTCAGAGATTTCATCGCTGCCTAGGTTTTTAGAAGTAAAGGAACACAGTCTTCTTCCTCCCAATGATCAGGAGTTTTTATTTTTCCAAGCGCTTGTCAAGAAAAAGATGCCATATTTTATATCTAAGCTTTTTAGTGCTTCTCCATAATCGCAAGAAGAAAACGAGTTACGATAAATGCGTTACGATAAATTTCGATAAATGGGTTTCGATAACAGCTGTCTGTCCATCCGTCCGTCCATCTTTCTGTATGTCTGTCTGTCCGACCATCTATACGTCTGTCTGTCTTTCTTTCTGTCTGTCTGTCTGTCCGTCCGTCCGTCTGTCTGTCTCTCTACCTCTTCACGTCTAAGCCGCTGAACCAATTTTAATGTAATTTGGCAAGGAGATAGTCTGAGACCTAAGGAAGGACATATGCACAAAACCCGCTCACTAGGGGGTGCTGGAGTCAATTTATTAACAAAACCTTTGTACGCCTAAGCTGGTGAAACAATTGTTATGTTATTTACCGAAGAGATAGTCTAGTAACCCAAGGAAGGAGTTAAGTGGAAAACCCGCTCGCTAGGGGGCGCTGGAGTCAAGTTATTAACAAAACCTTTTCACGCCTAAGCCGCTGAACCAATTATAATGTAATTTGGAGATAGTCTGGGATCTAAGAAAGGATATAGGTGAAAAAACTGCCCGCTGCGCTAGTGGCGCTGGAGTCAAGTTACTAGCAGTTTCTTTATTAACTGATCAAAATGATTCGTATTGACAATTTATGTTGGTATAGTACCAAAAGAGAAAACTACAAAAACTGGACCCGATGGGTGGCGCTGGAGTCGAGTTATTAACAAATTCTATATTTAATGAAATTTTGAATAGCTGTTCCTTTCATAATTTGTATTACAAAAATATAGTCAAATTTACATTCATGTTTACTAAATTTTATTGAACATTTTCTATCGATTGTACTAGACAAATTTCTTCTTCTCTTACACATTACACATACACAACTGCTTTGGATTGGATAAGTATTCACTTCCCCCGTGAGCTTATGTGGATGAGGCTCACACATTTATTTATTTTTAGTGATTGAGATTAGTCAACCATATTAGGTTTTGATCTATGGAGGATTCGCTGTATTTAACAGAAAAAAACATCTAGGCGCGTTATTATTATCAGATTGCGTCAAGAAGATCTATGATGCCCGGCAGAGGTTTGCTCTTGCCTGCAACATTGCATGCAAGTAGTATAAATTCGCCGATTCTGGGACAGAGGGATTAGAGGGATTGTTTTTTCTTATCGCAAATGTCAATCAAAAAGTGTGTTGACCGCAGCATGTGTGCTTATCTTGAGTGTTTGTGGTTGGTGTACCTGTCAGAAGGGGGGGGGGGGGGGGTTGAGTGTTGATGTACGGGGGTCGGGGGTACATGTGCATGGTTTAAAGTTGATAGTAGATTGAAGGTTAAGTGTACTATGTCTATGTGAGGGTTGATGTACGGGGGTCGGGGGTACATGTGCATGGTTCAAAATTGATAGTAGATTGAAGGTCAAGTGTACTAAATTATTATTCGAAAAAGTGTGCTTATTCCAAAAATAGTTCTTATCAACTTCAAAAACTATTTTCGGTGACCAGACATGTGAATGAGTTCAAGTTGTATAATTTATGTCGAATAAAATACGAACTGAATGTTTGTGGTTAGTGCGCGTTTGATTACGAGGCATGCAAATGTTTGCGGTTAGCGCGCGTGTCAATCAAAAAATTATGCTCGAGACGTGTAAATGTTGCGGTTAGCACGCATGTCAATCAAAAATTATGTTATCATCTTCAAAAAATTATGGTTAACATTCACTTGTGGAAAATGGTGGTTAACACTGGCTCAAGTTATCTATGTACGTGGAAATACAAAATGTTGACAACATTAAATTAAGTGGTAATTCATAAATAGAATGAAATAGAATGATGAGAACCAAAAAAAATTTTTTTGATAATATCTATGAAGTTTCCCACCAAATTTTTGTATAAATACCAAACCGATTTGAAATTAAAAACATTCGCAAGTATCAACAATCAGAGAACATGGATTCAGAAATTGGGTTATACTTAGACAACGTATACCAAGGGTGTTGGGAAATCCCCAACATTTTAAGCCTGACCAGAGAAGCGGCCCAGGACTTCCATAGGTGTAAGTCCTATAAAAATCTTACAAAAATAGCAGATCTTATCTGCTTAATAGACGAGATGCTGAAGACGCAGGATTGTGATGTCAATCTTGTGGTACCTCTCTTTTTAAGAGAGGTAAGAAAATTTAACGGATTTATCGAATAATAAAAAAAAAACTTTTTTACAAAAAAACATGTTTTATTTTTCATTCCATATTTAAATTATAGAGAAATTTCAGACATAAATGACCACAATTAAAAGAATTATAGTTTTGATGTTGAGTATAGTTGTATTGTAGATTTTTACCCAAGTATTTAACAATTTCTTGAGGAGGTTGCAGATTTCCAAAACTGTCAAAATATTCTTTATGATGTTTGTTCTTAGCATATGCTACCCAATGTGAGCCAGACCCAAACGAAGAATCCAGATTAACGATACCACATTCTCGCTGATATGATTGTTTCGGTAGAGTATCCCGCATGAAGACTCCTCTGAAATGTGTGATAAGTCCAAATGGACTAAAGTTCAAGAATATTTACATATATTCAAAATCATTGCATCAACCCAAATATCAATATCTACAACAATTAATACATCCCATAAAGGGTATGGGGTTTCATACATTCTCTGAAAATGATGATGTTCTACCACCAGATGAAGCGAAAACTGACTCTATTATTATTTTCGATGATGTTGCATGTGAGAAGCAAAACAATATAAGATCATATTTTTGTATGGGACGTCACAAAAACATATGAATGCAATCAATGAGAAGGGGTACACATTGACTTATATTGGACCCTTAGGTAGATCATCACAAGTAAAAATTGAAAAAAAAAAAAAAAACCATTATGAATAAAATAAAGTGAGAGAATATTTAAAAAAATAGTTTGTTTTATTTTCTTTTTATAAACTTCAAAAATTTATACGAGTCTTTTAACCTCGCCAGTAAGAGGTGTGTATTCTATGATACGATCATGTATGAGTACGCAATAAGCTGATGTGTCTGCTGGAATATTCTTTACAGTTTTAATCTCCAATCTTATATCAATGGGTCCGGATTTGATTGCCTCGTTCTGGTGTGTTACATCGACTGCAACGATTGGTGCCTTGTTTTTAAATTCTTCACATGATAAAAGCGGTTGCGGATCTCGCATATAATAGCTCTGTTGAAATTTTGAATACATTTCATATAAAATAGCATATCGATCACGTTCAAATTTAAGATTTAGGTCATCGTACGGATATGTGTCAGAGTTGAGATATACTTTTATATCTAATAAATCGCAATGTTTCAATCCGGATTTTGATTGAAAAACAATCAATATAAACCGAGGTCTTTCACTATGTTGAGAAAGTTTCACATTCCACAAGTGATGTGTTCCTTGCGATAGTATGGGATTAAAATGACAGTCCCAACATCGAAATGCCATTGTTAAACGTTGACCACTATTTATTGTTTTGAGAATTTCCAATTTTGCAAAATCAGCCAGGTGTACGTGAGGAACCTTCCATGTAATATTTAGAATGTTTAACTGTATTTTTTCTTTTTCATCAGTAGAGTAGACAGCATCCTGATCAGATTTCGAACGTAATAATATAAGTTCGTGCTTGGAATTTAAAATAATTTTATTAAAATCCTCAGCAAATCCCAAAAGCATTTTAGTGGTACACAAAAATTAAAATATCCATTTTCCATCTCCTGATTCTCTTTTGTTGTCCATCCTGCATTTTTGAGCATTTCACTTTCGTTTATACTTAAGGATACGAAATTTTTAATCATTGTTGTCATCCCTACATATCGTGTACGATCTACCTCATTTCCATTGATTTCATAACGAATTTCATCAAACAAGAATGCTATACAATTCCTTCTCAATTTAATATTTTTCGATTTTGTTCCATTGTCCAGAGTTACAAAGCCCTCGATGTAAATGTAACTATCACTGGGTAGCACATAGAGATCTTGATTCTGAATAGCTATTCTTATTTCATCACTATTCTTAAATGATTGTAAATATGGTATATAGCTGTGATATTCTTTTTTTATAATGCTCTCATCATAGACGGGTTTCTGTAGAATATTTAGTATTTCACTCATGATTGTTTAATACTAGTCCTTTGGTTGAAGACCCAAAGATTGTAAATATGCTTTGTTGACAGCTGACAGTGGGGCTACCTTTCTTATCAATGTTAGCTGGTTGAATGATGTTGAAGAAGTGATTGAAGGTCTGCTTTTATTGTAAATAATCATTGTATCTTCGGTTTCAAATGAAGTCTGAGAGTAATTGTTTCTCCACGAAAATTTACTAGATTTTCGTTTTGATCAACAACTTTAACAGTTATTTAACTTATCAGTCGAGTGTTCACTGGCAAATAAATAACATTTTTGGGGATTTCATCCATTTTATAGCCGGGACTACCATTTAATGAAAACTCATGAAGTGTGTGTGCAGGAGAATTATTAATATATGACCCTCCCACAATGTTGCATTCTATACGTACTGCATTAATTTTTATTATGTTGATGGGCAAGTCTGATTCGTATTCCTCTCCCCCCTTTATCTTTCTGTTACTGAACCCCAATAATGATCCGATAGATCGATTTTTACTAAAATCTATATCATCAGTACAGTATATTTCAGTTCTCAACGTGTTGTAATTAGCATCAATATAAAGTACTCCAGTTTTGTTTATATCCTCATACTTTTTCTGCAAGTATTCAGAGATATCTGCGAATTCATACGAACCAACTGGAATCTCGATAACTGTATCTTTTATGTGTAACAAATTATTTTCCAAGTCAACGTTGGGTACAGTATTATATGTATGAAAATCAACTAAACCGCACTCGTAATTCTGATCCAAATCTATTGGGGGGAAATAATTTGCTACTAGATTTGATGTATTCCCCGTTAAAGTGAGTGTTATTGACATTTTAACGAACAATGATAGAATGAAATAGAAAATACAAGAAACAAAGCTTTTAAACCAATTTATTTATTGAATATATATATATGTGTGTGTGTGTGTGTGCATATGCTTATGAATTACAATATATCATTTTTATTTATCCAAGAATTGTGGTCACTTGAGAACCCCAACCATTTTACTAAAACTCTATTTCCTCTGGTGCTGAGAATTTTCTCAACAAGATAATTGTTTGGATATCGTGTCTTCATTAGCTCAAATTCATAGAATCCTCCCTTGATTGTGTTACCCTCATAATCCTCTAATATGTATGTAGTTGGATTTGTGTTTTGAATTGATTTAGTTTTAAAAATTTCCGTTGTCCAATTCGGTGTGTATCCTTTAGCGAAAATATGTTTGTATTTACTGATTCGTACATTGTCTCCAATATGAAACTTTGGTTTATTGAGAATTTTCAAGTTGTTGTAAGCCGTCTTCAGTAGTAGCTTTTCATTGGTAGAATTTACAGCACTTGGTGACATTTTAATAGTTCTATGTTTTGTGTTATTATATCTCTCCAACAGCTGTTTATAACCATTAATCCATTGATACGATCCATGGTAACTAAATTCTTTCCACATAAGATTCTTCAAGGTTCTGTTAAAGCGTTCAATTATGGATGCCTTCACAACACTATATGTTGAATAATGATTAATATGAAACTTAACCATTAGATTCTGAAACTCTTTGTTGAAAAATTCCTTCCCATCATCAGTTTGCAGATTTTTTGGTGATCGTCCATCCTTAACAAATATACTTTCCATAGCTTTTGTGGTGTCAGATGCGTTTTTAGTTTTAAGAGGTACAACCCAGGCATATTTTGAAAAGGTGTCTATGATTGTCAGAAGAAAACGATATCCTTTGTTATAGGATGAATAGTTACCCATTTCAACTAAATCTGCTTGCCAAAGATCATCAATTCCTTTTGTTATCACACGTCGTCGTTTAAAAGATCTACGAGCTTGTCTATGAACCTCATCCACTATTCCTCTCTTTGTATTAGTAGTACTCATTTCGGAATGGTATAAGTCTTTTCTAATTTAGCTATATATTTTGGTTCCAATATTTGTTTGAAAATAATATTTTCGAATCCTTGGAGTCTGTCTTCAATATATAACTTCTGTGTTGTTGTATCATTGTATATATTTTCGATTGAGGTTGTTTGTGATTCTATTCTCTTGTTTATATATTCTTCAACACTTTGAATTTTCTTGGTGGTTTTTGCTATGTCTTTGCTAATGTCATTCTTCAACAGTATGTTTTCCTTTTCTGCTTTTGTAACAATCTGATTTATGCTTGTAGAAACAAAACTCTTAGTAACAGCATCATTGTCTTCAATAGGTAAACCCAAATTTTTTATTCTTTTCAAATGTAAATTTATATTTCTATCACGATCTAAATTCAATCCAAGGGTTTTTCTCAGTCTGTTTTCATTCTGGGTGTGATGAGAAAAGTGACCAAACTTGTCAACACTCATTTTGTCAATGTAAGAATGCAATCAAAATCATGCAATTATATTGCTTTCTTTTTGTACAACTCGCACTTTTTTATTGTACCAGTTGCTAGCAATGTTCATAATCTGAAATTGGTGGTTGCTTTGACAATTCAAATGAGAACCATAAATATAAGGAATGCCAGGAGTGCTAAATAAAGTTAGTTAGATTGTGAAAAACAAATACTTTATTCAAAATACAAATTAAACTTAAATTTATACATTTCCACAACATTAATAATTACAAAATGGATAGTCCATATCTTAAATTCACACTTTTAAATTTGTTTTATCTCCTTAAGGGTTGCATCACCTTCTTGTTGATTTGGGCCTTCTTCTTCTTCCACTCCTTAAATTTAGCAAGCTTACTTTCCAGCTTCTGTTTGTAGATGACACCATGCATCAATGAAGAAAGATCCTGTCGATTGTAGTACTTTGCGTTTGGTTTATTGTTAGACACTAAGCTCTCAGTTAAAGTCAATTTTGCTTTTACTTTTTGTAAGGTTCGCCGATTTTGATGTAAAAACTCCTTGCGATATACGAATAGATTGAAGGCCACTGATGATTTGGTTTGTTTCTTAGAATTTTTGTTAATATCATTCTTCAACAGTACGTTCTCCTTTTCTGATTTTGTAACAATCTGATTTATACTTGCAGAATTCTGGGTGTGATGAGGAAAGTGACCAAACTTGTCAACACTCATTTTGTTAATGTAAGAACGCAATCAGAATTATACAATTATATTGCTTTCTTTTAATTCTTCAATAATGGAAACAATTTCATTATTATGATTTGTATGACCTGCCGATTGTGATGAAATCAAAAGTCGTAATCTGTCAACTAATTCATTTGGATCATTCCAATAAATATAATTAGGTTTTTGTAGATTCACTCTCATTAAACCTGAACCTTTATGTTTATGAATTGATGATGAACTTTTATCCTTCAACAAGTTTTTGATAATATTCTTGTACTTGAATGCTTTAGTACCTTTGGTTTGTTTGTGTTCATCATATCTACGTTTATGTGCATTTGTTTTGAGTAAAATTTCCTTGTACACTTGCAAATCATTAGCACTATAGTGTTGTGGTGTTTTGTGAAAGATCAACTCAAAAAGACCTGGTGTTCTAGACCAGCTTTCACCATTAATCGTAATCTCATTTGCACTTATTTCCATTGCAGCATTACCCATTCTCCATTTGTAATTCGAATCTCTATATGGACCATATAAGGTATCAATTTTATTGTTTTGTTTCAACTTTGTTAAATCCAATAATATTTGATTGTCACTGTTATCTATTTCATCCAGTTGTGTAAAGAAAGTGTCATCCTTACTTTCATTGCTTGAAACATTATCATTCGAATTGGATGTATCTCTTTTTTTAATAGATTTGATTGGAGTACTTGCATTAATTTCTGATGTTTTATTAAATGATTTAAAGTTGATATCATTGTCGGTTTCATCATAATTATGCTTTGCACTTTTAACTAGTTCCTTAAGAGGTTTAGTGATGGGTTTAAAGGTATCTTCCAACATGCTCTCTACAGCTGATTCTCGTGTCTTAATACTATTAAACTTCCTCCTCAAGGCCCTCCTAGCATTTATAACATCTCTTAATACTTTCACATTCATTTTTACTGATTATCTTATCAGACCAGATCAGATCAGTTTATCTGATCTGATTGAATGCAGATGCTATACTAAGTACAAATATCGGTTGGTGAATGTTTATAACTGAATAAAAACATCAAATCCTTTCCTGTAACGCCCGCCATCCATGTGATCATCTTTGTTGATAACAAGGAAGCCATATCTATCTTTCCAACATTCACTACATATATTTAAAAAATTTTTGAAATTCATATCCATCCCCACATGATCATTGTATATATGTCTTGTATTCATTTCATCTTGTTTAAACATTACAATCATATTTGCATTGTCTCGTATTAAATGTTTTGGAACTCGCGTATATGTTTGACATAAATAAAAACTATCTATGTTTTTGTGACGTCCCATACAAAAATATGATCTTATATTGTTTTGCTTCTCACATGCAACATCATCGAAAATAATAATAGAGTCAGTTTTCGCTTCATCTGGTGGTAGAACATCATCATTTTCAGAGAATGTATGAAACCCCATACCCTTTATGGGTTGTATTAATTGTCGTAGATATTGATATTTGGGTTGATGCAACGATTTTGAATATATATAAATATTTTTGAACTTTAAACCATTTGGACTTTCTATTAAACTTATCATAACATTTGTTTTTCCACAGTTTGAGGGGCCAACAATTAAAGCTCTTATTGAATTTGGTAAAAGTAAACCATGTCTAGCTGGTTTCGATAAACTATTGATTGAGAGATCAATGTTTCGAACCTCAAGATCTTTGTGTTGTTTAATGAAGCGCATTGTAGTAACTAACATGTTTTTATTACATTAATCCAGTCTGAAGCGAAACGTTAATAAGTCATGAACGTATAAGAAAAATGGCGGTGTTGTATAAAAAAGAAATCAGACATAAACGAAACCCTGTTGGAGGAGGAGTGCTGAATAACCTAATTAATTCTCTACCAGTGGAATTACATCTACCAGGCTATCAATTTTGCGGACCAGGTACCAAACTTAAAGAACGTTTAGCTAGAGGTGATAAGGGAATTAATTTGTTGGATGCCGCATGTAGGGAGCATGATATTGCATATTCCCAGTCAAAAGACATAAATAAACGACACGAAGCAGATCGAATATTAGCTGACAAGGCCTGGTCAAGAGTAAAGTCCAAAGATAGTAGTTTTGGTGAACGTACAAACGCATGGTTCGTGACGAATGCAATGAAGGCTAAAGTCAAATTTGGTATGGGGGTCAACGATAAAAAAATTAGAAAAACTAAGAGTGCTAAAAACAAAAATAAAAAACCCAAGTGTAACAAGGATCTCTTTAAGTCTGCTGTAAAAAATGCTAAAAATATTTTAAATGAAAAGAAACCTGAAGACATTGAAAGCGCAATAAAAATTGCACGGAAAGTAATAGGTACTTCTTTTAGAGGAAAAAAGTCTGCAGTGAAAATTCCACGTATAATACCATTTCCTAAAATTGGAGGTTTTCTACCACTTGTACCAATACTTACAGCTCTCGGAGCAATTGGTGGTTTAGCATCTGGTGGGAGTGCTATTGCAAAGACAATAAATCAAGCTAAATCGGCCAGAAAAGAGCTTGAAGAAGCAAATCGTCATAATAAAACTATGGAAGCCATTGCCTTAGGAAAGGGGTTATTCCTTAAACCATACAGGAAGGGTTATGGTTTATTTTACAAGTCAGAGTCAAAAAACTTTTAAGAAACCTACCCAAACGAGCGCTCACCGATATCGATTTGATGAAGTATGGTAAATTCATACCACATTTCAGAGGAGTCTTCATGCGGGATACTCTACCGAAACAATCATATCAGCGAGAATGTGGTATCGTTAATCTGGATTCTTCGTTTGGGTCTGGCTCACATTGGGTAGCATATGCTAAGAACAAACATCATAAAGAATATTTTGACAGTTTTGGAAATCTGCAACCTCCTCAAGAAATTGTTAAATACTTGGGTAAAAATCTACAATACAACTATACTCAACATCAAAACTATAATTCTTTTAATTGTGGTCATTTATGTCTGAAATTTCTCTATAATTTAAATATGGAATGAAAAATAAAACATGTTTTTTTGTAAAAAAGTTTTTTTTTTATTATTCGATAAATCCGTTAAATTTTCTTACCTCTCTTAAAAAGAGAGGTACCACAAGATTGACATCACAATCCTGCGTCTTCAGCATCTCGTCTATTAAGCAGATAAGATCTGCTATTTTTGTAAGATTTTTATAGGACTTACACCTATGGAAGTCCTGGGCCGCTTCTCTGGTCAGGCTTAAAATGTTGGGGATTTCCCAACACCCTTGGTATACGTTGTCTAAGTATAACCCAATTTCTGAATCCATGTTCTCTGATTGTTGATACTTGCGAATGTTTTTAATTTCAAATCGGTTTGGTATTTATACAAAAATTTGGTGGGAAACTTCATAGATATTATCAAAAAAATTTTTTTTGGTTCTCATCATTCTATTTCATTCTATTTATGAATTACCACTTAATTTAATGTTGTCAACATTTTGTATTTCCACGTACATAGATAACTTGAGCCAGTGTTAACCACCATTTTCCACAAGTGAATGTTAACCATAATTTTTTGAAGATGATAACATAATTTTTGATTGACATGCGTGCTAACCGCAACATTTACACGTCTCGAGCATAATTTTTTGATTGACACGCGCGCTAACCGCAAACATTTGCATGCCTCGTAATCAAACGCGCACTAACCACAAACATTCAGTTCGTATTTTATTCGACATAAATTATACAACTTGAACTCATTCACATGTCTGGTCACCGAAAATAGTTTTTGAAGTTGATAAGAACTATTTTTGGAATAAGCACACTTTTTCGAATAATAATTTAGTACACTTGACCTTCAATCTACTATCAATTTTGAACCATGCACATGTACCCCCGACCCCCGTACATCAACCCTCACATAGACATAGTACACTTAACCTTCAATCTACTATCAACTTTAAACCATGCACATGTACCCCCGACCCCCGTACATCAACACTCAACCCCCCCCCCCCCCCCTTCTGACAGGTACACCAACCACAAACACTCAAGATAAGCACACATGCTGCGGTCAACACACTTTTTGATTGACATTTGCGATAAGAAAAAACAATCCCTCTAATCCCTCTGTCCCAGAATCGGCGAATTTATACTACTCATGCATAGTAAAACTTACCCACACAAGTCTTGTATGTTGCGAAAATCAAATCTCAAAGGTGCGAAAATTGAGATTTGTTTTTTGGATTTGTTGCAAACATCAAAAAAAGGAAATCCATTTATGTCGGTTGCAAATATCGAGGTTTGCAGAAAGCGAGGTAGCAAAAATCGAGAGTGTACTGTATATTCCATTCGATTTATGTAAACGTTTATTTCTATTCAATAAGTTAAGTTAGGTTAGGTGACCCGTTCTCGGTAAGATTCACTCAGACAAAACAGAATCCATTCTGTTATCATGTGAACCGATTTTTATTCGTGCTCTTGGAACCATTTTTGGATAAATTTCCATATTTGAGAATATTGAGTAAATAAATATCTTGAAGGCCTGAATTTTGTTAAAGGAGCAAAGTGCTACGCAGCTGAACAAGATTCACCTCTAGCGGGATTTTTGTTCCTCCTAATCCATGCAGCTGCAGCCAATAAGTTAACATTGTAATTTTGTAGCTATAAAAAGAATCCAACTAAGTTGATTCGAATATTTTGCCCTGGAAACCACTGATTGCTGCTAGAACCTAAGTTCCCTCGAAGCTGTCAGTGTCAATAAACTCTCTACATCTTCTCGGCTACAATGAAATCTCAACAATGTCCACTTAAAAATAAAATCACAACCACATTCCTATTTATTTCTAAATGCTAATATACTCGTATCTGTGTTCAATGATTAGCCCATCATTACAAAAAAAAAAAAAACAAATCTTAATCTACTCGTAGTACGCGCAAATGCTCAGCACGCAATGCCATTCCGGTAATCCTGGACGGAGACTATACACAACGCAAAGAAACATCTTCGCATGTATTACGAGTGTTATTCCTCCTGAACCCTAGCGTGGGATATTTTTAGATGAAAATTCGTTCAATTTCTCACAAGAAGAACCGCCTTGCCTTGCTTCCGGGCATGTGCAAAGCTATTTACAACTTAGCAGTTTGCACTACTCATTTCAACACTTGTACTATACTACTACAGTACGATACTGGAATTTGGTATTGTTACGTACTCTGTGATTTTCCTTTTGGCAACAAGTGGTTCGGGTGGTAGCTATACACCATAAAAGGTCACACAAGATGCACAAACAAAACAATAACACCAAACTACCTGATGATTGTGCCATCGCAGACAGAACTGCTGATGATGATGATGATGCTCCTGTCGTGAGGCAGATGCTCCAGCATGGACATGCTCCATAATAGCCTTTTATGGGAATGCCTTGTGTCAGTGAATGTCTCCAATGGGAATTCACCTGTCATTTAAAATTTGAATCACGGTAATTGTATTTCGATTTATAGGACACTTGTTCGACACTCAATTCGCTATTACGCGTACACACTGTATTCTATATTTAATATTATTCAATCGTATTGCAGAAAGCAGACAAAATAAAATAAATAAAAGAACAACAAAACCCGAACTGACACTCTCCGATTAAATACTCGGTACTTTTACATATGTATGTATATATTGAAACATGCATGGATGCAATTAAAAGTATTTGTGCATTAGGAACAGAGTAAAGTGTATTATTATTTTATTTACGAACAAATTTAAATTGTTCTTCACACTATATATATAAATAAATCCATTTAAACTTATAACTGTATGTATGTGCAGGCACAAGGGCTATTTTTACCGGTAAAAAAAAGATCGGCGACGTTGAACACGGATTTATTTTTTTTTTGCTTTCGAATCCGAAAAAATTCCTCCAAATTCGTTTGAATCCGATTTTTTTTCAAAAGGCTTGAGTCCAAAAATTTATTGATTTTTATTTTTTTTTATTTAAAAACATGTGACAAAAATAAAATATAATTATTTTATTTGCTTTTCAAATCCAGCCCGGTTGTACTATAAATAGGTGAAAGTATTGAGCTGGAGGATGACTAAGACGTTGTCACACTTGTCTCATTTGTTTCACACTATGAGTACTCTGTCAACACAAAAATAAATAATTATTATTATTATTTTTTTTTTGTAAAATCCTTTACTACTCGTATCACCGGTGTTTTTTTTTGAATTTTGATAATTTTTTTAATGCCTGCCCAACCGACAACGACTTAGTTAGTTACTCCGAAAGTAACACCGACGACACTCCGAACAGAAGAGGAGGATATTTTCTTGTGGAAAATTGAATGTCCACCGCGGTCGTAATTGTGCGCGCGGTGTACTCGAGAGTGTTGTCCTAATGTACTTATCTTATTTTTATTTTGAATAGATTTAAAGATCTAATGAGAATCTATTTAAGTTTTTATTTTTATTTGGTTTTTTTTTTTTGATTTTCACTCTCTCACGAGAGGTTTTTGCTGCGATTTATTTTTTTTTTATTATGTTATTTTACTTAAAATTTGTTGTTAAGTTTTAAGTGAGTTGTTGTTTTTTTTTTTTGCTCTTTAAGTATGCGGTGGACTGTATTAATACTAATGGCATTTTCAGTGATTTCATTTTGGCCGTTTTTTTTGTCTTGTCTTCTATATGTCTATGTACCTCTCTATTTCTGACCTGGAGCTGACGATTTTTGATATAAATAAAACACATTACAACAGAGAGAAAAAAAACAGAAATTCAAAAAAAAAAAGACAGCACCAAGCACCGCCTGAGAGGCAGGGACATCTTGTAGTAGCAGATTCGTAGCTCTGTCGTTGAGTGGAACAAAAAAAAAAATATTATAATGCAGCAAATCTTAAAGAAATTGTCTCTCTTCAGATGCTCAGAAGGTGTCCCAATCGCGCGCAAATCTTCTGTCGAACTATACGTGTACTAGAAGTACCTTTTGGTAAATAAAAAAAAGCAACTTAGAGAGCGCGGTATTCAATGTGAGAGGCGACAGAATAAACCAAAAAAAAAAAAGCTAAATGATATAAATTAGAACCAAATGTTTTTCTAATGGATAAGAGTTCTTTCTTTTTTTTTTTTGACAAAAATAGGAGATGTTATGTGACAATTGGATCGGCAGAAAAGATGCATCTTTGAAAACATGCCGACTGAATGCATTCGTTGCGACATACCCTATACGATTGTGAGTAAGTGATTCATTCGTTGAGGTGAATACTGGGTGCGTATACGTAACCATTTTTTAACGAAGGAAATAATTCCACCGAGAGAGCAGATATTGAGAGGTGGATCGATTGTAAGTTCAATAATAAAAGGTTAGTTAGGAGTAGTTACCAGTAGAGGACCATCGTGATACCAAGCATCTTAGGGGATTTTTGTTTTAAATGAGTGATCCTGCCCCAAGGCTGATACTGCGACCTAAAAGATCTATTGTAATGTAGGATACTAATTACATAGTCAATGAGGCTAGTATTTCCTTGGTTGAAGTATTTTTTAAGCTATAAGGTCTTAGATGTTCTTTGTGTAGGGTACACCGCCTGACCCCCAAAAAGTGCCGGCCATTCACAGAGGACGTGCTCGGCCGACTGGACCTTCTCTCATCAGTGTCGACAATAGGTCTCGCTATACAGGCCTACCTCTTTTTTAGGTGATATCGTTACTGGCAAAGGCCGGAGAGGAAGCTTGTTAGATACCTAATATCCTTCTTATTGTAGTTCAGAAATTTTTTGTGATGGGTTTAAGGCTTACTTAACAGTTTGGCTTGTCTGAGCCCTGGGATATATCTCCAATGAGAGAGACGAAGGTTATGTTTCCACTTGTTAATTAAGGCTGAAATAGCCTTTATGACCAGGCACCTATCAAAGTTTGACTTGATTGTGAGTGGCTAGGGATAAGAAAGCATTGAAGCAGCATTTTATCAGTCTTGAGTCCAAAGATTAGTAGCTCAGAGCTTTGAGTGCGGCTTGGCTGTCTGAGAAAACATTTATGTTAGCGCCTTTGATTCCTCTCTGTAGATTAATCAATACGTAAATCTCAATGGCATGGACATCAGCTTGAAACACGCTGGCAAATGTCGAAATTCTAGTATTAGGCTCAAAGATCCCACCACAATCACCAGAGGCCATTTTCGATCCATCAGTGTACCTTCAGTGAACTTCGAATTTTCTGCCAAAGCAGTGTTCACTGATCATAGTATCAGCGACGGTGCAGAGCATTGCTGATCGGGAATATTGTTGACAATGCTTAGGTGACCCGTAAGATTACCTGATTTGAACTTATGAATAAATTGTAGTTTAATAGCGGCTTCTGGCGGCTGACTTCCTAATGAAGATCTGAAATCTTTGGGGATATTTCCCCATCTATCCGTCCGTACTTTCGGAAGATTCCTTTAACATCTGTTTCAGGCAAATCACAGAGATTATTGAAGTCGAATGCCCACAAATAGCTTTTCCTTTTGCGAGAAAGAGCTGGCCCGGTTTTTCTTCCTTCTCGTCGTCACTGCAGCAGCGGATTCCATTCGAACTCTATCCAATGTCCAGTGATGATGTAATTTAAATGTCCATCACAGGATAGCTTATAGATCATGATCTGCTCGATAACTTTGCACAAATTTCAGGCTAAATCTCGGCTAGAAATCGAGCTTGTCAGTAGATGGCAGAGACTAGACACGTCCCTTTGCATAGCTCTAAGAAAAGAAGTCTATTGATGTTAAATCGCACGATATTGGTGATCAATTGACGTTGAAGTTTTGGCGCAATACAGCGATTGTTTCACGAGATGTGTTTGCTGTTACACCGCGCGCGCCATCCTATTGAAACCAATATTATCCAAGTTAAGCTGTTCCAATTCTGCCCACAAGAATCAGTTAGCATAGGCCGATATCGTTAGCCATTCACCGTAAGCATCTTACCTTCATCGTGAGTCTCTTGTAGATTTTCACGGGAACCCTACCAAATACCTCATTTCAAAATACATTTTTATGATATTCTGACATTTGGACATAATTTTTTTTTAGTGAAAATAGTTATTGGACATAATACCTTTTTTTCGAGAAAAAGGGATTTTAAAGGTACTTTAGATTTTGCCAATACATACTAGACCCAACTCACTCTTTGTTATTCCACGACGAGGAGGTAGTGCGTTGACGGTTCTATCTGTTTTTTTTTTTTGGTGGTTGGTGTTGCCTATTGTTTTTTGTAATTAGTAAAGGAAATTAAAGCGAAGCAAATTATAATATAATATATCTTCTCTGTGTATTATTAGTTACAGGATAAAAAATGTAAGCAAAATAAATAAATAATTCACGGTAAATTCAAATTTTTTTTTGTTTTTGTTTTATTAGTAGGGAAATTAAAGCGAAAAAAATAAAAAGCAATCCCGACTTGAATACATTTTTGGAAATGTGGATTATTGAGAGAAGGCCGCCTGAAAAATGAAAAACCCTACTGGTCCGCATTGCCTTGAGAGTGTTTAGATCCCACCTACACTGGTCGGCATAAGTATTTTGACGAAACATGTTGGTGACTATTGAACCTAGCTTTGCTAAGTATCGTTAAATAACGGTGCGAAAATGATGCGCAAAACAAAGTGTTTATTTTTAGTTCTATGCATGCCAAATTTTATATTGTTTACCTTTTGGATTCTCTTTTTGCTGATAAGAATGCATGCAGACAACGAATGTTTATGTGGCATAAGTATTTTAACGGAATATTTGTGTAAATGTTTTGACACTTTGGAGCACGTGAAAACCAAGCAACTTTTGTATTTTGCTTTAGTTGATATTAAGAGTTAATAAAAAAATAAATATTCATTAAAAGTTATTAAAAACCATGGGCAAAACGGCTGAGTTGAGTTTGGTTATCAGATCTTCAATGGTAGCAAAGCTTAAAGCTGGAACGGCAGTAAAAGACATTGCAAATGAGTTCAATGTGTCGCGTCAAACTGTTCAGTATCAAATTAATGGCGCAAATTGATAGTCAGCCCATGAATAGTGCCTATAGCCGACTATAGTTACAGCCGGCTATAAATAAAAAAGCCGGCTATAACTTTTCGTTATTCATAAACACATTTTTGTCTGTGTATTAGTTAGTATCGACTTTCATATGTTTTTGTAAAGTGATTTGAACGAACAAACCCAAACGTCAAAATATTATATGAGAAATTTATTGCCGACTCTAATTATTAAATTTTGAGCCGGCTATAAGTGACTATGAATAGCAAAAAGTATATTTTAGGTTATGTAGTTGAATAAATTCTTTTATCGTCGGCTCTATCTGACTATGAATTTACGCCATTAAGTTTAAAAAGCATAATGACATAAGAAACTTAACGAGATCAGGTGCTAAGCGCAAAATAACGCCCACTGAAGACCAAGTCTTACGGGAATTTAAGAAAAATATTTTTGTGAAGCCTCAATCCTAAGGACGTACATATCAAAGGCAAACAAGTTTCAGAGACTGGTCTTCGCAAAGGAACATCTGCACAAGCCAAAGGAGTTCTGGAGAAGCATTCTATGGACAGATGAAAGCTCCTTTGAGTATAACTCAACAAAAAATAAATTTTTTGTAAGATTGCCAGAGGTAAGGCAAAAAAAAAAACGGCCCGTTTGTCAAAAAGTTAGCCATGATGGAGGTTCTGTCATGTTCTGGGGATGTTTTGCGTATAATGGCCTGGGTGACTTAGTTCCTATTACTGGCTCGATGAACCAAGGTCAATATCTTTGTACCCTAAATGATAATGCCTTTCCTTCCGAAGATAGGCTTATTGGGGAATCATTTATCCTGCAACAGGATAATGCCCCATGCAACAAAGCCCGAATAATAACTAACTTTTTTAAGGACGTTGGTGTTACCACTTTGGACTGGCCACCTCAAAGCCCAGATTTAAATATTATAGAAAGCGTCCGGTCTCTTTTGAAACGCAAAAGAACAGTTTCGTTAAATAAAACTAGAGATGAGACAATTTCTGAGGTCACTCTCCTTTGTAAAGAGATATCTCCAGAGATTCCTCAAAATTTAGTGGATTCAGTACTGAGACGCCTTCAAAAAGTTATTGAAGCCAAAGGAGGTTATACATTTCACTAAATTCTTCATCATTTCCTTACTTTTGTTAAGTTTAAACTTCGTTTTCTTAGTATTATGGTATTACATACTTGTCAAAATACTTATGCCAACACATGAAATTACTAATTAATAGGTCTGTTTGGTATCTTTTCTGTGTAAAACTTTAGTCGCTGTCAAATAATAAATAATTTGGGAAGTGGGGATATATCCTCTCAGCAGTGGAAAATTGTTTTTGTTTTCCATTAAAATGAGGATTGACAGTTGTCGTTAAACGTACCTACGCGAGAGAGCCAAATGACAGTTCAAAAAAATTCCCCTCTACACCATCTTACACAGTCTTTTTCTTCGCGTAAGTTGAACGACGAGTGTCAAACCACATTTTAATGGAAAACAAAAACAATTGTCCCCTGCTGAAAGGATTTATCCCCACTTCCCAAATTATTTATTATTTGACAGCGACTAAAGTTTTACACAGAAAAGATACCAAACAGACCTAATTTAAATCTTTTTTAGTTTCTTTGAAAAAATATTTGTTTGCTTATTTTTAAGTTTGTATTAGTTATATATATAAAAAGAAAAAAATAAACAAGAATTCTTTATGAAGCCATTTAAAAGTAAAACTCGAAAATTCACGATTTTTATTTCGTCAAAATACTTATGCCGACCAGTGTAGGCTGGGTAAAAATCACGTACCTCATCCAGACAAATTTCCGTGTGAAATCGCATTCAAAGATGGGCGATATGAGTGGCAGATTCTTGTTTATTTGTTTAATTTTATCCATACACTTGAGTCTTTTAAGGGTTAGTTCCCCGAATTCCTCCAGTATCTGTTCTGCACCTTCACTAGATTCATTGCCTTCATCTCTGAAGTACCCAACTTCGTAATACGTCCCTTGAGTTAACAGTGCTCCATTAGGAACTCAGTTCGGATTCGAAGTTTGTTTTTATTGACAACAATTCAGCCTTGAAATCTTTTCCAATTATAGTTACCCGAAAGTTTCTTCGCCTGTCTTAGACGCTTGGTATTTGTTTCAGGACTAAGTCCTGCTAGTCTTCCGCAGTACTCGGAGCTTCTTTTTTTATGGTGTTCTCTCCCTAATACACACAGAAGGATTCACATTTTATAAAAGCCGAAGCAGCCCCTTTCCTAGTGCTCTTCCCAGACCATCTTTGTTTACTCAAAATATGCGTTTTAATGTTCCATTCCATTCCATTTTGCACAGTAAAGTCCCAGTCAAGATCTAGTTTCATCGAATTTGTTGATCACTACGACTCCATGACTGGAATATTACATAAAAAGGTAGGATATTTGAAACTTATAGATCACCAACAGTCTTCTTATCTAACTGATTGGACTTAGCGGGCAGATATAATGTTCCTACCACGTGAGTTGCATTCCATTTTAAACTTGAAAGCGCACTATTTTCTTCTATGTACATGTGTATGTAGGTTGTGTAGTTTATTTCAAACAACTTACAGTACATATGCGTAGCTATTTCAATGAAAAATAAAACCGCTAGATCCAAAAGAGCAAAAATGCATCTCAATGATTTCAAAGAATAAGATGAAAACAATTACAAGCTAAGGCGAGAGACTCACTCCTCCATTATATACTCGTAAAGTAGCTTAGCTAAAGTGCTCACACCATTGCACCTACATACTCGTACACAGTTAAAATGTAGTTCATTATTTAGTGTTCATGAAAACTGATGCATGAAGAGGAGAAGTCGCACAACTATTCTTATACTCAAAGCCGAATTCTGAAATTCCACCAGAGTGAGATCTTTTTTTGTCTTTTTACAGCGAGCGTATTGCGAAATGATCTGATCATGTTTTTCGGGGCGAGAATTAGGATTACCCAGAGTGGTTGGGTGAGGACTGAGGGCCGGGGGGCGAAAAATGGATAAGAATGTATTTTTATTTTGGATTTGAGAGGGTTGCACTTTGTTTTTCTACTATTTGGATGGCAGGTGCATCGGCGGCAGGGTGAGTGTGAATCGCATCGCAATTTGTCTTCCGACAATGATTTCTCATGATAAATTGATAGCCAGTCGTCGTCACCATATTACATAGGAGATACGAGTACCTACTCGTATGTTCTTACACAGCAATGGGAGTGTCCTACTTAATGTGGATTTATTTGGTTTCCAATCGTTTCGACCAATTCTCTTGTGTGTGGTGCTGCAATAAAATATGTTTCGATATGAATAATTCTTGTCAGCAAGAAAAATATATACGAAGGTAATTATTAGTCATCAGCTTGGTAGACTATTGCTCACCAGCTCTGGCTGTGTTTAGCCACTATCTTCATCTTCATCCTCAGCAATTTTCTTAGTTAAGGCGGCATCCGTCGTCACGAAACTCATAGCGACTGTGATCTTTAGAGGAATTATTTGGAGCCTAAATGCTATTCAATGGCCAATAGCTTTCGCCGTCCTTACCTCCTCGCTAGTCTAGTTCATTCAAGCAGCTTATTTGGAGACTATTAACTACCTACGCCCTCTTTACCTACTCGGTGATCTAGTTCATTCAACCCATTCCCACCAGCGCTTGATGAAAATGTCACAATGGACCTATACATTGGGAGAAGTGAATGCTGACGAGTGAGTCATTTTGACGCAGATTATCTTTCCAGGGTTAAAGACAGTCTGAAATCCTGAGTACTTAATATATTGGCTTAAACGATAACCAGAGAGCAACGATTTGTATAAGTACCATTATTTTATTTCAGGTCTTATTAATTAACCGAACTTACTATCTAACCTGCGTAGATTAGATTAATGAATGTATCTTTGTTTGTAGCCTAACCGCTAAGTGAACTGCAGATTCAGAGTTAAAGCTTAAGTATCCAGAGGTAGACCTACCATAAGTAGATTTCAGAACAATTCGAACAAGTTGAATCGCTGGTCAGCGACTTTAAATCTTGAATCCCAATGTACCCAAAATAATTTTTTTAATTCCTCATGAACTCTCATTCTTGTTTATTTTAAGACTGCATTATATGTATGTACTAAAATCTTAAATCTAAAAATATAACTAAACTTGTAGTGCTGGACGTTGTTCCTTTGCTTGTAAGTTGTCGTTTGTGATTGCATACCCTGTGCCACCCTAATGTGTAAAGAATCATTAATACTATTCTTTTACATTGATTCTCTTCCGCCTCTTACCCTTTGTAAAGTAATAATATCCTTCTCCTTAAGCTTCTGATTGGTTAGCGGATGAATCCAGTCCTTCTTAATCAACTTCTCCACGCATTCCATTGTGACCACATCTCCTCTGCAAATTAAACAAAAGTTCGTAAATAAAATCTAACAGATCAACCTGTTAACCTTACGTTGGTCGAAGAATAGCACACGGCACAGCATTGCTCAGTACATCCCTCGTCACTGGGCACATATAGCGATTCTCCTTCGCTACAAGTGCTTTGTTGTCCTTTGCATCGATTAGAGTGAATTTCACATTAATCAAATCCTTTGCTTTTAAAGGCTGCATCGAGACAGGGCAGTAAATTGTTGAATCCGGCTTCTGTGCCTTCGCCAGTCCAGCATTTGGACATTGTGATGGAATCCAGAAGCTTGGCAATTTCTTATCATTCCCCTTAGCCATATTTGATATGGAAGATGTGCTCGGTGTCATGTTCTGTAAATCGTCATTTGCTGGAGTTTTATTTGAGACTGGCTTCGCTGAGTTAACAAAATTCTCAATGCACGACTGCTGTTTCTTGGACATCTCTTGGGTGACCTCCAATTCTTCAGATTTCTTCAACTTTTCGTACTCTTTCAACTTGCGACTGTATTCATTTTTCTTTGTGATAATATACTGGAGAATTGCCTCCTTATCAAAGAGGTAACCATCTTTGGTAACCACTGGATTCCGACATGGCTGCAGCGTCAAAGAACAACAATCGAAACTTTTCACAGAATCTTTGCCGATGCGTTGACTGTTTGTGCCGTATCCAGACTCTTGTGCGTCTTTTTTCTTCTCATTATATGTATATACCGCTCCGGCTGTACAATTTCTTGCGTGGCGAGTCATTACGAAAAGATATTACAGGAAAAATACTAAACACTTGGAAAAGAAAATAAATTTGGTGTGTATTCACTTTTCGCTTTTACCAAACGACATAAATTTGTTTTGACAAGTGACATATCAAACCATGACAAACGAGTTGCATGGGCAATGAGTTTCAGCTCTATTACAATTTTGTGTTAATTGAAATTAGCAAAAGGGTTTCAATAAATTTTTTAGTTGTTTTAATTGATGAAATGTTAAATGAAAATGGAAAATATATGTTTAAAATGCTATTGAAACATTGAAATTACTACTCTAGGTATGATATTTTACTCTGACACTGTTAAATATGGTTGAACGTAGAATGCCATCGAACTAATGAGATGTAATATTGTCACAAGCAAATGAATGAAAAGTATATACATACAAACAAAGATTTCATTGAATAATAAATAAAAAAAGGCGTGTCATGATTACATACATACATAGCTTGATTTACATCAATTTGATTGCAACTGCTCCACTTTCCACTATTGAGCTTTTTTGTAATCTAGTTTGCCAATTGCCACTAGTTGCAGTGACGAGTTCAGCTCCGAAATAGTTCTGACGATTTTTTGGTTTGCACATTTTAATATTGTGAAATGACCGAGTTTCTCAATAAATTTGTAATTTATCTGTGTAGTTTCTTGTGATAAGAGTGTTAAAATTTGTCCAGTGGTACGTTCATTTCATTTAGAACTGATGCTAACTGCTAAGTGCATTCTTTGCTTTATTCGCTTGCTGATATGATTATTTTCTTGAAGTGAGCTTCTGTTAATTTTGTACACATGACGACATGACACATGTTGGTTATGACAGTTTCTGAAGCTTTTAAAAGCTGACAGATGGCAGATGTTAAAAAATGTGTGGTTCTGTTTGTTTTATGAATTTTTCAACACATTTTTATTAATTTTAAATTTAAATAAATAATTCAGAATGTTTTTAAAAAGATAATTGAATTAAATAAAAAAAAAAAAAAAATAAAAACATCTGTCCAAGGCCATAAGACCGCTCATATATTTCTAGATCCTAGTCTATATATGTACATATGTATATAAAAGAGACTGCCGTCCTTCTGTGCACTCATAACTCGAGAACGGATCGTTCGATTTTCACGATTTTCGGCTTGATGGGTACGTATTGGCCCAAGGAAGGACATTATGGACGAAAATCTCGGAAAATTTCGTGGAAATCCGTGAAGTTCGGGTTTTTAGTTATAAATAATATTGCTTACTACTACTTCGTTTCTATCATAAGCAAGTAACGCGACTGTTTTAGTGCGCGGGCAACGCCGGGCGGGTAACGGCTAGTTCATAATTTTTTATACAAAATATGCTTGATTTTGGAAGGTCGAGTCTGTGTTTGCCCAAGCAAATCTCAGAACTTAAAAGAGCGCTTAGAGCTTCAGAGCAAAAAATTAAATCGAAATTTGTACGTTGGGAACGCGAAGAGCTAGAGGTTCTTAGCAAGCAGGACAAAGTAAAACTAAGCTGGGTTCCGGGCATTAAGGTGAACTGGGGAAATAGCTTAACAAGACAAATGTGGGTATACAACGACAATAAACTAGCCTTTATTAAAGCCTGGAGCTCCGGAGAGGTTTATTTACTACATTTCATGGGCATCACAATGGATTTGAATTGATCCGCGCTAGCCAATGTAAAACCTGATAGCCCCTTTACACACATATGTACATAGCTTACAGACTTGGCTGTCTTACTTATGAAATATAACTTCTCATATACGATCTACTGACGGTATGCACGGAACGAATTTCGGGCGAAAATTAAGAAAAAAGTGCTACCAGATCATCTGTAACCTAAAAAAAGTGTTACCAGCTGTGCGCTAAGCCCAAATTAAAGTCCAGTGCATGACATACTCATATAATATTTTTGACTTTTACGGCAAAAACTTACCACTTATCTTAGGGAAAGATACCGTTTCGATTTCAGCTCATCTAACGGTTTGAACTGTCCAAAGTTTTTCTTAATAACAGCGACATTTTCTCTCCATTTCTTTTTAGACAATGACGCTTCCTGAAATTGTCGGGCATTCCTTCTACTATTTCGGATTTGGCAGTAATCTGCTAGCGAAACGAATTCATCTTCAAAATAAATCCGCTGTTCGAAAAGGCTTAGGCAAACTGAAGAACTACAGACTGGACTTTTACAAATGCTCCTCTCGATGGCGAGGAGCTCCAGCCACAATTGTTCCAACCAATGGTTCCCATGTGTATGGTGCCATTTGGGAAATTGATCTATCGAACCTACCAGATCTGGACAGGTAAGTTCGAGACATAACATAACCTAATTTAATGGCTTCCTCTGTTTTTTATTTTTAGACAAGAGTCTGTTGGTACTGGATTGTATACCGCCATAAGTGTTCCCATCGAAACTGCTGATGGAGCCGTGATAACTTGCCGTGCTTACCACTTGACCAATCAACCACCTTTACTCGCCGAAGGTGAGATGATACCATACGAGCAGCAACCCTCCAAAACGTATTTAAAGGTAATCGTCAAAGGAGCCATAGAAACAGGCGCTCCAGACTCGTACATCAATACGCTGAAGGCCATCAAGCACAACAACAACTCCGTAGAAAAGTTCGAAGAGGAACTGGAACTAGAATCAGTTGAACTCTCCCATTAGCTTATGTGATTACGAATTTTGTTAACTAAAATATGAATATATTAGCAAAGTTGTAGCGTTGTAGCAATTAAAAAGCAATTTACTGGAGTATTTTGTAAAAAAGTTTAACGATAGTTTTAAAGGAGCCCCAAACACAGCCGAAGTTTAATGGGGGAAATATGCAACAATTTAACATCTTTCATGGGAGCGAAGTTAGTGCTGCCTGAAAAGTTCTCCATGGACTTGAAGTTCAGTTTTGAGTTGAGTGGAGTTGAGAGTTCAACTCCTTGAAGTTGTTCTTTGAGGCAATGAAATTCAAATGAGATAGCCTTTGACTACTCCTGTGCATCCTCGCATTTGTTGCTTTTGTATATTGGGGGTAAGTTTTATCTCTCCAAAACAATACTTTTGCTTATTTCATAACTAAAGAGGTTAACGTGTAAAATGGGGGTTCTTTGAGAATGGTATTTTGCACAAGAAATTATGTTCGATGTGTTGCCTTGCGCCAGCAGTAAAAAGTTAATTGCAATGTTCGCAAAGGATCGTATTTCTAATTTATAGTATTTGGTTACTTCGTAAAGAACTGACGACTAACGTTGGAGACTTGGACACAAAGCTGGAAGAGGACTAGCTTAAATAGGTACATAATATGCCTTATGGCATTAAGTCACTTGCATAGACAATGACACAGATAGGGGCACTGGACGATATGGTGTGTGGAAGTAGCAGCGAACAATGAAATCAGAAAACTAACAAACGAATTTTCGAGAGACCACTTAACCTCGAAAGTAACTACTAGGGGCTGCACGCAGGGTGGAGTTCTATCTCCACAACACTGGAGTCTCGTCGTTGATGAACCCCTAAAAAGACTAACCAACCTCGGTATAGATATACAGTCAGGCTTACGCTGACGACATCGTCCTAATTGTTTGAGGGAAATATGAGATAACCTTATGTGATATAATTCGAAAATGGATGTCAGAGAAATGAGTACCCTCCGAGCAAGTCTAAAGGTGTTTTATTTAGAAGGAAAGTAGATGAACAACTACAAGAACATCAGGCAGTTGACCTCAGTATAATTGAAGGAATTATTAAGGATCTGAACCCAACCAGCAACCGCAGGAGGACTGTTCAAAACGATTTTAGGGAATCGTGGTTTGATAAAGAGTGTAAAAGGGCGAGACAGATATCATTTGCTTGGCTAAAATTATTGCGATTCCTCAACAATGATGCTGCGAAAAATATGTAGGTATCTTAAAGCTAATAGAGAGTCTAAGTCCCTTTGCTGGGAAAAAGGGAAAAACAAACTTGAGCTAGAGGCTCGAAGATTGGCTCAATGTAGTAACTCTTCGGAATTTCGGAAAGGGGCCAGGAGAATAAATCCGCATTCCAAACACATGTTTATATGTTGTGGAACCTATCGCCCAGTAGGCTTAGCATCCAATACGCTGCACCTGCCTTCCAGAACGATACTTTGGACGGACCTATAACTTTGGAGGAAGTTGTTGGGGCTCTAAGTGGGCTGAAAGATGGCAAAGCAGCGGGATCAGATGGGATCCCTTCTGAATTTTACAAGAGTATGGCACCAATGAGCTTAAAAACAGACTGATCTACCTGTTCAATGACATCATGAATAATGGAATGATGGATGGACGGAAATAACTTGCTGAAAGAATACCAAGCTGGTCTTAGGTCAGGTTATTTCACTGTTGACCATGTATTTTTCCTAAAGGGTGTTGTAGAGTCATTTCTATTGAGGAAGAAGAAACTAGCTATATGCACTCCTTGTTGATTTTAAGGCCGCCTTCGACTCAGTGGACCGGAATGCTCTACTGTACAAGCTTTACTGCATGGGTATGTCACATAAGTTTGGTCGAACCATACAAAACCTATACGCTGATACTAAAGCTGCTGTATGGAATGGCGATACTCTATCAGAATGGTTCCAATCGTGGTCGGGAGTAAAACAGGGATGTGCTTTGGGCCCGAGTTTATTTACTCTCTTCATTGAAGACATGTAGATTTGCCGCCTGGAGGCGTAGAGTATGCGGGTCTGCTGGTTAAAGCCCTTATGTTTGCGGCTGATATAGTGTTGCTGACCTACTTGCCCGAATCTAAACTGAGAGAAATTTACAATAAAAAAATCAAATAGAAGCATGTTTAACTTTTCCGTGTTTAAACATGTCGCTTAAATGAAAAATGTAAACTAAATTTTGGTTTAATCAAATAAATACATGTTTGGTGTTAAATTAACAAATATTTTAAATACATATTTGTTAACTTAAATTAGTTCATGTTTGATGTTATCCATAAAATATGAAAGAGTTTACTTTAAATACAATTCTATTAAAATCAGTTTGTATTGAAATATTCAAACGGATTTCTCTTTGATCTAACCATAAGCAAGTTAAGTAAAATTTCGTTTCAAAAACGAATACAAGATCATTTAAAATAGGACTTTGTTTGACTCAAATAAGTTTATGTTTGAGAAAACATGAATGAGTTTGTTTTAAACGTTTGAAAATGGATTATTCGAACAGATGTATATTTAATTTGACTATATACGTGTTTGAATGTAACATGACTTGGAAATGTACCATAATTTGTTATTGCTTTATTCAGTTTCAAATATACACCAGTGGAATATGAACGTGAATAAGTTGTGCTTAACTATTAACTATGTATGTGTGATATTTTTAGTAGTATGTTTTGTTCAATAATTGTAGTTCGAATTAAAACTAACAAGTGCAACTAACAAAATTTTGGAATATTACGGCCAGAACATAAAAGACGCGAAATCGATTGAACAATGTGCATCTTGTAATCAAATCTCAAACAAAGGTATGTAGCTCCGTGTTCAATTAAACGTATAAGTTTTGTCTTTTGACATTTAGGTATTATTTGCAGATTGTGTTGATTACATAGCTTCCAGCTTGCTTAATACTGTGATTATTCCAACAGCTCGTTTCGGAGATGCTGAAGGAAGAAAATATTTAATTCATATTTTACAAGTCCCACCTTACATTTGTATCAAATTAATAACGGAAGATGTTACTTAAGAAGTAAGTTTTTGTAAAACAATAATAAAATCAGTTAAATTAAAAGAAAATCTGTTTTTTTTATGTCGCATATAAGAACCTCTTTTTCCAGGATCCAGTTCTTTCTTGAGTTTAAAAAATGGGCACGAATTTTGTATAAGGTGGAAACCAAATAAATCAACAAAATTAAAAAAATATATATTACATATATACATATACATATGTATGTATATATTTAAAGTATTACAGATTTTAATTTAAAGTGATTTTTATTTATTTTTCCCAAATAGAATTCCCTTAGAATTAAAAAGATACCTATTTAAGAAATTTAAATATTTTAATATCAAGTTAAATAGATTTCTATTTAATTTTCTTAATTTTGATTCTATTAGTCTGAAATAGAAATCATTTTGATTCAAATAAGCATCTGTTTATAAAATTTACGTTGAATATGTTTATTTCAAATAGAAAACAAGTTGATTCTATCAAAAACTATCTAAAATTATGAATAAAAATAACAAAGTTATTCATGTTTAAATTAAACAAAAACCATTTTGGCGCCAAATCATATTTATTTGTGTTTAGTTTAAACACGAATGGGTTTAGTTTTTTTCTCAGTGTACATTATGCAGTTGATGATCAATCGCTTATATGACTACTGTAATATGTGGAATTCGGAGGTTGATTTGAATAAGACACAAATAATGATATTCAAAAGCGGAGGAGGCAGAATCTGCTCGAACGAGAAATTTCAATTTAATGGAGAAGCTATTGCAGTGGTAAAGGAGTATAAGTACCTTGGTGTGTATCTCCCCAGGAAAGACATTTTGAGGAAAAACTAGGGAAGTTAAAAACAGCCATCAATACAGTCTGGGGAAAATGCTTCATGAACAAAAACATTGCCACAGTAGCAAATATAAAGTGTTTGAAGCTGTGTCGGAATCTATACTCTTTTATAAGCGGCACAAGTTTGGGGATACAGGAAATATGAGACAGTTGAGAAGTTACTTCGGTACTATTTAAAGAGAGCATTTCATCATGCACATAACACACTAAATTATATGCTCATGTTGGAAACAGGACTATAACCACTGTTCGTGAAAACGCTAAGACTCCAGGTTGATTACGTGCCCAAAGTTCTAAAAATGACAGACTTTCGACTACCGAAAAAGCAGCGCTGCACACTATTGTGTGGCATAAAACGGGATGGTACAAGGAATGGATAGAGCTAGTGTACCTACATAGATAAAAGAGATAAAAGGTATTCTCTACCATTACACAATCAGTCAATGTCAAAAAGGTCAATGCCAATGAGTGTCTATATCATTTTTAATAGAAATCTTCTGAGTAAGCCTTAATTTGTACCGATATCCAAAAAGACAGCTAAACACGAAGATTATAAAAATTTGCAAGAGACATTTTTTTTTTATTTATTCCAAAACACGATCGCAAAATTTCCATAATTCTGTACAAGAATAATTCGCAACAATTTTCAAAATATTTCCTAAAAGTCGAGAAATAAACTATTGTCGTCGAAAAGGGGAAACATTTCTACATAAGTTCGTCAAATTGCAACCTTGATGTAAGCTCAGGATATGACAATGCGCTCCATTGATTGGAAAACCTCTGTATACCAAAATTATGTCCTTTGAAATCCTCACCGTCATTTAAAAGTCAATTTTCTTCCCCCACACAACCATATTTCCGATTGCCAAATAACATACATTAAACATTCCAACCGTGAAAAGCTAAAATTAACTAGGAAGTGGTAAAAAAAAACCGAAACCACACAAACACTCACGACTCACGACTAACCGTATAATTTTAAATCTGTCACCAAAGTCGGATTCCACGCCACTTTTTACGCAATTTCCCGCCCAACCTTATGCAATTTTAAATTTTTCATTTTCTCATTTCAAAACATGGGAAACGATAATATTAATTCCGCTGGACGTGCGGGCGGACAAACTCACCACCACCCATATACGATACGAACGACAATACGCGTTATTTGATTGACAGAAGGCGTGTATATACCATCCCTGGGCACTCGTACTACATGCAAATTACTATCGAAACTCCATACAGGCGTAACAAATGCAATTCACTCTCCGAGTATTAAATTGCCAGCGAATGCATCTAATAAATTATGCAGCGCCCTTAGAAAGTAGACATGTAGGACATGTAGGAAAAAAGGGTTAAGGGTATGATATGATATTTTGCATATTTTTCAATCTAAAATCTTTGTAATTTGAATGTCAATTTGTTTTATTTTTATCTCATATGCGGGTAGATAGTCACGTGACCTTAAAGACCACATCAATTATAATTTCTTGAAAAGAAAACGGTAATGGGATATGTGCTCGTTTGTGTCTCCCCCCAAAGAAGTTAAAGCAACTGTCAAAAAAAAAAAACTTTAAATCAAAGTTTCACCACACACCGACGCATCCCTGGTGGGAGGGAAAAAACAGTAATTGACATGACTATGCTGACACCTGATAAACATTTGAAAAACTTTTCCACTTTTCCACTTTTCCGCTCTTCCAATCTTCCATACTCTTCCACTCTCATCCGCGAACTAATCCTTTGTAATTTGACATAATCACAATAATAATCGTAAAAATTTAGAGTGGATTTAGTCAGTCTGTGTGACAAGGTGTAGTTCGGTTTGGCAATGGAACGGGAGTGCTAGAAACGACAACCATTGACGTTGTAAAAGTTTACGACCCCGACTGTGGGCTCAGATGTGTGCTTGAATTCAAAAATTTAATTAAACAGTGGACTGTTTCAATCAAAGTTGCCAGACTTATCTTAGAGTTGGTGGAATGATGCGCGTATACGGATGCACAACACAACCCACCCCCATCTACTACCTTGCGATTTTAACCCTTTTCTGGTTCACAGCTACGCAGCTGAGCCTTCCTTGCAGTGATGCACAGGCACACACAGGCACAAGGAGACTTTGTCACTTCAACCCTCCATTGCCATTGGGTTTTGGTTTGGCATTGGCACAAATTGTTTTTGTGCGTGTGGCATGAATGTGACCATAAACGGAATTATTGAATATTGACAGTGGCTCTGAGTCTTTTTAGTCGTGTTCGGGTTCGGGGGGTTGTTAGATGAGATTTTCTCCTCTGTATTTTATATTGCAAATTATTTCCATGGTAAATCCTAATGTCAATCATTAAAGTCAGAAAATTGTTTAGAAGGTTTGTGCCGCCGCCGCGCCGCCATCGAGCAACCACCATTGAAGGGTTTAACTTTTGTAATCCCGTTTAAATTTGCAATACCGCTAGCCGTCATGCGGATGATGATAGTACGAGTAAATAGATAGATACATCTGCTTGTATGTGTATGAGTATGTAAATTTGACAGTGGTGTCACTGTGGTAATAACCGACTATGAAATATGAGATGCAGTTGAATGAAATGTTCGAGTAAATTTCCTAGGGGATGGTTGAGCCAAAATGTTATGTTTTCTATGGCTTTGGCTTTGTGGTTGATTTGGAAGCGGTAGAGGAGATTATTTCGTGATAAAATCTGCTGAAATATATTCCAATGTAATGTCAGATATAAATGGATGTAGATAATGGTGCAGAGTAACAGACGAAGATGTGTTTTCAACTGTAATGACACAATATGGGGTTGGGGAGCTTCGGTATACGATGATAAAAGTTAGGGACACCACAAAAAGGAAGGGACTACTTTTTTATTGTAGTAAAAAATAAGACACATTTCAATACGCAATTAAAGCCATACATTCGGCAGTCACGTCATCGAAACTGGTAGATTAATGCTGTTGAGTACGGTCAGTATCTACAATGCACTGTCAGCCAATTGTCAGCCGCTAGACATACGACATTGAATCGAACACCGAAGACTCGTGCCTGGCATTAAACCGAGTTCACCGCACTGCAGGTGTAAAACAACACCATGATTTCATTCATTCTGAATGTGTTTTTCTTTGCTTACTAAATTAAATGATAGGCTTGCAATTATATGAGCTAATTTATTGTTTGTAATTTTTGTATAGTAAGCTCATTCTAAGAACCTTTGTTATTTTATTATTTGTAATTTTTGTATCGTAAGCTAATTCTAAAATACCTTTGTAAGCTAATTGTATGTATAAATATCGATTAATAAAACATTGATCTGGTCAGATATAATTCGACAGTTATCAAAGACACATACTTTTCTTTCATTTCTAAGTGAGTCTGCTTGGAAGATTGCCGAATTCATCTCAAATATTGGTGTTCTAGTTTGTACTGGAAATACCATCGGTAGTCACGGTACAGAACCGTCGTCTACTACTACTTACAGTAAAAGCACTGTAAACAAATGCCAAGAAAAACTCAATCGCTTATGCAACCAGACTAGAGTCATTCTTCTCTGTGTTCCAGGACATATTGCCATAGAGAGGACAGAGAGAGCCGACGAACTAGACAGGCGAAGGTCAGCGCTTAACAGATTTCTACCGGAAAATGTTCACTTCTTAACCAGACCCTAGACGCACAATATTATTGTGCAATATATTGTGCAATATTATTTGCTTTGTGCCCTAGACGATACAATATTTTTCCCAATAATTTAGTAGTCGGCTGATATTTGTATTATTGTACTGGCCGAGGGCTTAAAATATAAGAAAAGAAAAGGCGTAGATGGATGAAAGAGTGGTGTAAAAAAAGAAATGTGTTTACTCATGAAAATTTATTATATCAGCTAGTGGTGTGTGAACCAAATGACTTGGACACTGATATGATCTCAAACACTATTCTCTCCGGCATAAAAGCCAACCACATTGAGGATAACTGCAAGAAGTTAAAACAAGCCAGAAATGACTGCAATGCTCATATTCGACGTGTGAAATTCTTCTTTGACCAAAAATTGAGGCAAAAAATACTACAGTGTCCCAAGGGAGGTAAAAATTGTTGGTCATTCGTAAAAAACATTAAGAAATCTGCCCCTTCATCAATTCCGATTCTCATTTTGCAGCGAGCTCAACGCTTCAGTTCCAGTTCGGTCCAGACGGTATATCTCCCATAGTTCTAAAGCGGTTCCACGCTGGCAAAACCATTGCGTAAGTTTTTCTATCTTTCCTACTCCTCTGGGCTCTTTCCGAGTAAATGGAAAACAGCATTTGTCCAGCCCGTCCCTAAAAAAAGGCGAACAAACTCTTTAGGTGCTAGACCCGGGCTGGGATTGAACCCGGGCAGCATTGCGTAGTAGTCCAATGCACTAACCACTACCACCACGGTGCTCACTCCCATTCCTGCACAGCATTTGAATAGTTAATGAAAGAATATTGTGCAATATTACCTACAGACGATACAATTTTTTTATATTGCACAATAAATATCAAACCGATTTTGATTTTGCGCAATATATTGTACAATCTCGCAATATTATCTACAGACGATCAATAATATTGCGCAATATTAATTATTGTACAATAATACTGAGCGTCTAGGGGCCGCTTTAAGACCACATGTGTATATAGTTGCTCTTAGGTGGACCAGTCTGAATAGCTATGTCATGTCCAGAAAGATATGGCCAAGTTACAATAGGCAAAAACAAAAGAGCTGCTACAAAGAACTCGCGTCGACATCGCAAGAGTAGTGGCAGTCAGTACAGGGCACTGGCCAATAGGGGACCATGAAGCCAGACTAGTAATCCCTCACAGCAATTTCTGCGCGAAGGTCCTAGGATGAAAATTAAAAAGAGTCGCTTATTCAGCACCGCATAGTGTGCAAACTCTTGTTAGACGAGATGAATATTTGTGTAGAATATTTGTTTTGATCGGATTTTGAATTAATTAAAAATTATAAACTTAAAGTGCAATTCGTCAGTGTTCCAGGAAATTCTCTTTCTTTTGACACCTCATTTGTTAAGATTGGTTAAGCATGAGAGCCGCAAATGGTACCTATGTACATATACTACAGAAATAATATGTATGATAATTTGGCAAATATTCGTCGTTAATTGAGTGATCATCCTGTAGCTTCATTATTTCTGGACGTTACCGATACTGCAAATGATTGTGCTGACGAAAACGATCCCATAGATAGCGATGCTTCATGTTTTGCTGAAAAGGAAGAATATTGAGTCCACTGGCGCGAAAGTCTTGCACTATTCTTTCAAGAACTATATTATGGAAATGGCATAACAGGAACAGCTCGTCGCCACAAAGGGGCAGAATGCACCAAAAGCTGGCATAAATTCGAAAACTCAAACGCGACCTGAAGGTCCATTGCTTTTATTTTTCATTGAACAACTGTCCACTCTACCACAAACTGAATGAATTATCCCGTTATCTACAACACATCTCGCAAAATATGTATCAGTTGAAGCCATTAATATACAACAGCGAAAACAATTGTGTTCTCTAGCTTTGTTTTTTTGCGTTTTTCTTTATTTTTTTTCGGTGCTTTCTTTATAAGTAATTCATGCTATTGATATGGAACCTTCAAGTTCAGGTATTAAATAAGTTTTAAGTAATTATTAATTTTAAAATAGTGCTATATTCTGCAAGTTTTTCTTATAATTCTCATGACATTGTAAAATGGCAATTTTTTTTCATTTAATTTAAAGATTGAACGAATTAATAATGTTCCGGGTAAGTTCCGGTTACAAATTTTATTGAACTTTATAAAGTGGCATTTGAGCACATTAGAACCGTTCAAACTTTTAGCCCGTACTTGCCCCATTTTTTTATATGTATACTTTTTTTAAATGTTCCTATGTGGTAAAAAAAAAGACAAAGACCTCCGCTGCACGGAAGTGCATAAGGAACATTAATATGTCATTGTAGTTATTTTTTTAAAATCATTTAATAAAATAATCGTAAAAGATTTTGAGAAAAATTGAGATCAGGGCTACTATTGTGTCGTACTTTTCAGTTAGTTTTGGCCATAGTCGGCAGTTTCCCTACTTTCCTTGCCAACTCATCGGCAAACTCGTTGCTTTCTACAACAAACTGACCCTTAGCATTATTCGGCAGTTCCTGACTTACTTACTTAGTTGGCGCTACAGCTCGAGGTGAACCTGGGCCTGCTTCTCGCAACCATTTGTGTGTGCGTGCTATATTTTTGCACGAATGGAAGGGGCCTACAGTTTTTTGCCGACTCCGAACGGCGAGTTGAGAAGCTCAATCGTGACAAATGATACTCTTTGATGCTTGTCAGACATTCGAAAGAGGTGGGCACTGTGAAAAACTTTTAGGTGTTTGCGGCGGGATTCGAACCCAAGACCGCTGGCTCAGTAGTCCGACGCACTAACCACTTGCGCTACGGTGCCTGACTATTCGTTGCATTATCAGGACCACTGGAGTCCTAAGTATGGCTAGAACTTCTGCCTGAAAGAGACTGAAGGCATCCGGGAGTCTTAAGGATACTTTAAGCCCTGTGTTCGTGCAAAATATACCAGTCCCCGTTTCTTTAACAGTTTTACATCCGTCCGCGAAGACTGCAGTATCTGTATGCCGAGTTACTATTATTCGTCCACTTTTCCCGTACAGGGTGTTTTTTTGGCTTTGCCATAGCCGGGTAAAAATAGAAAAGAAACAAAAAACAACAACAAAACCAAAGGAAACAACTTTCTTTTCTGTCATCACGATTGAAAAATAGAAAAGACATAAAAATTAGAACCGTTGTAAACTTACTTTTATATTTGTTATCAGAACAGTAAGTCCTATCTCCACGATTAAAAAATATTAAGTAAGCAAAAACAACAACTAAACCAAAGGAAACAACTTTATTTTCTATCATCACGATTAAAATCAGAAAAAAAAAGAAGTGCCCCCGCCAGGAGACGAACCGCGAACCTATGACCTACCGCCCATCTTAAAATATGAGTATCCAATTTGGTATATATTTCTCTGGTAACACTTTTTTAGCGCACATTTTTCCGATACATCCAGACATTTTGTAGCTAAGTACCCCTGGTACAATATGTCACCAAAATTGCACAAATATTTCATTCATGGACCGGAAATAGTCTCTTTTGCTTTGTTGCCTATTAAGTTAAGTGAAGACGCGCAGGAAGCCCGAAATAAAGATTTTAAAAATTACAGAGAACATTACTCACGGAAGTGCAGTCGTGAACAAACTAATTTAGATGTATTTAACTGCTTTATGTTATAAGCTCGGACCCCTATATTACAAGTTAAAGAAAGCTACCGGTAAAAAATCTTCAATATCTACCTAAAGAAGCACTGAGCTTATTGAAATCTCCTACTATTCAGCAAAGTAGTGACAATGAGGACGACGAAAATGAGGGTGACGATGAAAATGATGAAAATGATGATTTTTAACTTTTATCTAATATTATCAATATTTTCAAAATTATAAATTTTCAAAAGTGCTTATGTGTGTTTTTTTTTTTTTGGGATATCTGATAACAATTGTGTACTTTAAAAACAATTTCGTTGCACCAGTGAATTGATGCCAGCTTTTAGGTCCATCTGCTCCACTGTGGCGTCGCCTTTTTTGAATCACAAAGGTTTCGGTAAGGTATTCACCGACCTTGATGGAGCTGCGTGTATTCTCCATCGTGTTCCTGCACAAACGGATGCCAGCGATACCACAACTAGACATACATAATTCGTCTCGCCTCTATAGATGCTGTCATGCGGATCTAGAAATCGACGAAAATGTTTTGGGTATCGATTGGAAGCCCTTGAGTTTTTTCCGAGCTCTGCCGTAGTGTGAATATTTGGTCGATGATGGACTTTTCTGGCATAAAGCCACTCTGATATCGACTGATCACGTTGTTGATGAATGGCTACAGGCGCTCATACAACACGGCAGACAACATCTTGGAGGCGATGTTTAGAATACTGATGTCTCCTTTCTTGATAATCGGGAAAACAATGTTAAGGCTCCGTTCATCGGGTATCAGATCATGTTTTACAGATAAGTTGGTGATGAGAAGAGTTTAAAGCCGCTGCTTTGCAAAGCTCGGCAGCTAGGCATTCAACTCCAGCAGCTTTGTTGGAAAAAATATAGCTATACTCTGTTCCACAAAAATTGTCAGTACAGGCTTTATGGGGGAGCTTTTTTTCAAACACTGGTGCCAGCACATGTCTTCACAGCACTCAATTAGAGAAATCGCCACTGAAATAAAAACCAAAGCACTGACTTACATAGGTTTTGTTTTTGTAATTTACCACAACTTCGCATACATCCCACCATAGCATGACCAGCCAACTCCACAGTCGGTGGCTGAATGATTATGTGTGCCCAGTGTTACCAGTCTGCCTACTTAGGGGCAGATCTGGGGGGAATTTTTATAGACAAAATTTTCCACCAACTTCATTTGGAATAAATGGCTTATAAAATATTTAGATCTCCCCGATATACATTCTCGGATTGTGAGTCGATTTCCATTGGAATTTGGAAGTTGAATGGAATACTGAGGGAATATGGTGTTGCAATTCAATTATCTATTCATTGTTTTTCTGAGCAAAGAGAATTTATGTTTTGGAATTGTCCTTTGGTATTATAGTATAAACACTTAAGAATAGTGAAATGGATAGAATAGCTCTATTTCTGGACTCGTCAGATGAAAATCAAGAGGAGCGGTAGGACATAAAGGAACTACCAGATAAGACGTGTTTTCAAATACCATACACTTGTTCTTGTAAATTTATTGAAAAAACCGTTCAATCTTGCAGGTTTATTAAAATTGTGTAACTAATTAAATCGACTTTTTCATAATTTGGGGCGAATGGATCTAACTCGGAGCTCATTTTCAAATTCTCCCAAAGTGAAATTAGCAGCTTACCCTTTGAGTGAAATCAGAGTGTTGGAAAATAATCATATTATTTACTGTGTTAAGGCACAAAATATACATATCTCGTAAGCAATTCGTTTCCGATATATTACATTGATACACCAAAATACTCGAAAACACGCCCTTTACAAACATAACCAAAATTTCAACAAAATCGAAATGGTGTCCTCTTTGTACACAATTATATTTTTTTCGTTCAACAAATTGTGTTGTTTTCAAATCAGCAGATGGTAGCCCTTGGGTATTTCTCTCCAATTTGCGGGGATTTTTCATGCATACTATGGTAACCCAGTAAGAGCTTAAAAGAGGGATAGATTTATGAAAGCTTTTGCAACCAGAATGAGAGGCAAACTTCCTAACTTCCCTGTCCTGACAATTTTTGTGGAACAGAGCATAGCTATAAGGCGTTTGTAAGCTTAAATATTGTAGAAACAGACTTTCGGTACAGAACGAAACATTACTTGTAATTTAACTCTGCCCAAACGAAATAAAAAAAAAAAAATGTACCGAACTAGAATTTCATCTGACACTATCTGTAATATTTCGATATTTGCTTTTACTTTTGTTTCTCAAGTAAAGCCTAATTTTTTGATCACTTCAATTGTCCTCCCCAAACAGATGCAACGGGTATTGTGAAGACATTCGGTACACTCCGAAACACTACTTGGCTAGAATCGTTTGCCTAATATTAGCTTGTGGATGCATTTTATATGGGTGCATAATTTTAAACAGCTTCTGAATTTGTTCGATTTGAAAAAAAAATCCAACTGCAGAAAGGACCTCAAACAAAGTTTCTAAAAAAAATTGTCTAAGTGTTAAAAATTGAAAATCATTAATATCACATTTCTCAATGTCACAAACATGCACGTAATCCTTTTTTTAAAAAAGAAACTCACTTAAGTTTGCGTAAACCCCAATCCATCAACAATTTATAATTTATTAAAATTCAAACAGATCCTTAAGTGCCAATAACAAATAGTCTGGCATTTCTATAAAACGCTATTAGCATTTTGTCGAAAGGTGGCCAACTTAAATTGACCATATCGTCTGTCGTTCGTCCACCCTTCGGGGAGATTTCGAATCCTTTACAGCATGAGTATCAACAAATGTGTGTAAGTCGATTTAAGTCGAAAGACTCTCTTTCTAATGTCCATTCCTTCATGCAAACGGTCGATCAAAAACAAATTATACAAAGAAAAGTGACCGCACATACACACGCTCCTCGCATCCACCCACAATAATGGTGGTGGAAAAGTTCAAATGTAATTTTCTTAAAGACGAGGGACGAACAACGACAATAAGGGCATTTCTAGTCCCTGCAGTTCACCACACCGTAAAAGAAAAGTGAATACATAAAAGAAAGTCCTTTGAGTAAGATGGATTTGAATGAAAGTGTTTCGCATCTTTTGTGTGAAACTCTCTCGACAAACAAACAGATCTACTTTCAATGTGAAGTCACACTACGTACATACCAATGGTACTGATGGTCCCTAAATGGGGACTTACAAAGTGTATCCTTTTTGTATGGCAAAGATGCTTTGTGAGACAGGGAAGGACAAGTAATTTTCCCGTTTGATGTGACCTAACCACCCATAAATTATACTCACCTGCATAGCAAAGCCGAAGGGAAGTGTTGTCCTTTCTTGTTTCGATGTCCTGCTAACAATGGTGATGTATTACTGGTGGGATTTACTGATGCTATAAATTGAAGTGTCCAACTTAAGTCATCAATTCACAAAAATTGCTTGTTTTTTTTTGCTTGTAATAAAATAAGAAGGAAAATGTTAATTTGAATAGTTTAAGTCCTTGATTGGGATAGTTAAACGTCACCAAATGAGTGTGCAAGGTGGTGGTTGTTTGTGAAGGAACTAGAGATTATACGATTTGAAATTTAAGCCGAATCCTGGCCGAATGCAAACAATTAGCTCCGATGAATTAAGGACACGAACCCTGAAGTAAGGATTCAAAACGTTGATTAAGCCAACAGACATTCCTATGACTTCACTACCCTTTTGCCTCAACTGACGTTTAAGATTTCTGAAGATGCGAAAGAAGAATGCTTCCTTCTCGCGCTCTTAAAGGTTTAAGGACGAAGGTGAATGCTGTGGACCTGAATGCAAAAATAACAAATAACAAAAACTTTCAGCCTGTGAATAGTTTAAAGTTCTTGGTTACCAGGTTTATGGGTTCTTGGATTGTAAATGCATGAAATAACATAACAATTCCTTCAAGAGAGAGTCAAATAAGAGTGTCAAAAAATTCTCCTCAATTGAGAATCTAACGAATTCTTCCACCAACATTTTCCTTGGATAAAGTGGGCCAACGCTATCAAACCAGCCATCTGACAGTCTGTGAAATGTCATAATCTTCATTTTTAGTGGAAAATAAAAACAAACGCGTTTGGTTACTTTCTTACGAATTTTTCACTGTCTGACAGGATGTTCGCCCACTTTTCAAAAAGGTTCGAAACAGACCTAATTTCACTGACTTTTTTGACAGGTTTTTCCCACTTCCCACAAAGAAAAAGTTGGAGTAAGAATTCGTAACAATTCGCAAGTTTCTCAATTGACGGCAAAGTTCTGACACTCTAATTTGGCTCGTGTTTTCAAATTGTTGCAAGTTTTTTGGTTTCTCAAACAGGAATTTAGTAACTAAAGTTATTTCAAAGAAAATATTATTTCAACATACATGCGTACATACATAATATGAACAAATGAGGAGGCAAAAGAAAGAGAAAATTTTGTAGCAGTGACGAATTGCACTCTCATATTAGGTCCGCTCGCGTTCGCGTCAGGGATGCCGTTTTGAAAATTCGAATGGGAGTATTTTAGACGTTTACAGGGGAGTATTTTGTGTCTAAGGAGAGTACAAAAAAGAAACGATACAAATCCAACATCAAAAACAACCACTAGCCTGTTCAAACTCTAAAACCCAATTATTTTACTTGGACTGCAGCCACAAGATTTTTTTCAAAAAAGTTAACTTTTTCAAATTAATAGCAAAGCAACAGAAAAACAAAATTCTTGATCATCGTGGATTAGGTTAATGAACTCCAAAAACATATAGTACTGTATAAAACTATAACAGTAAGAAATTTAAGCATTCAAATAACTAAGTGTTGAGTTTTACCTATCAAACTGTAACTTCGTATAACCTCCTCGGCTCTACATAACTTCGAAAATTCTATTATGCATAGAATTTACCAAGTTCTACAAAACTATAACTACAAACTATAATAAGAAAGATCTGGAAAAAACTCCTGTGAATCATAAGAAAGTACAAAAATAATACACAACTCTCCAGTTATCCTGGACACCACCCATAGAGTTAGTTGAAATTGAAACCTATCATCTAAGTTTCCTACCACTACGTCGATCTGTCTGTCTCTCGTTCTCGTCCTTCATGTCCTCGCGCTGTGTGTAAATATTGTAAGGGTATTCATATCCCCTTTAGCGTGTGTAGATTATAAAAAAACAAACGTCTCCATTGATCTTGATTCATGCCTGGGCTATTTGTGTTTTTAGCTCTTTCACATTCCGGTACTGCCTCCCATGTAAATCTTTCTAACCATGATCCCCCACATGTATTCGATTGGTTTCAAATCTGGTGGCCACGGCAGGCACCTTGTTTCGCTGACTTCTAACTATTCGCGGACTATTTTTGCCGAGTGAATTGTCTTGTTGGAAAAATAAAGCTTTCACCCGCCGGAATTTCTCCATATTCGTCTAGAGCATATTCGAGCATCTCTCTGTATTTCTCACCATTCATTTTGGGTGGCTGCCATATCAAAAAGATGTTTCCATGTTATCCAAAGGGATCCCAAACTTTTTCGCCTCGTAAATGACGCTATTAAAAAGTGAAACCATCGGGACAGTTTGCTTCTACACTTGCTGCACACTCTTCTTACAGTTACTGGAAGTTCCAACTTGCGCCTTACCCGACCGGCATTCGGCATGTTTCACCTGACTTTGCGTGAAATAGCTTGGTCGACCGGATCATCTGGCAGAGCCATATTTTTCACCCAAATTGAGGAAATCACACACAACGGGAATAGATCGCAATTGACCGCTTTCTATGCGGTTTGTATAGCAATAGCTGCCCATCCTTCCATGGTCAATTGGGTTCCGCGGGGCATGGCTAGGTTAGATTAGATTAGGTTGTAAGGGAATATGAGGCTGAGCCATCACAAAACACAAGGTACCATAATGGGCCCATCGCGATCCCCTGGGACCATCGTATGATGGTACCTAAACCAAAACATTTCCGTTAAAACATTTAATTTCCCTGCAAAATTTTAAAATTTTATTGTGGTCAGCCTCTTCCAGTGTGTTAAAGAAGTCATTCCCTAGAAAATTATTTCGAGAACGAGCAATAGCCTGAAAATCACAGAGAATGTGTTCAATATCCTCCGATATAGTTATGTCCTATACCTATGGGGTATGGCTAAATCAAGATTGAACTTCGAAGTATGCGGAGTGCGAGCCATCTGTGAAATTACCGTTACAATATTTTAAATACAAAAAAAAAACTTATCAATAATCTAAAATATTGTCAGATAAACACAATGTCTTTATACTTAAGTATTTTGCCTTTTGTGCAAGGCTTCTTTAGTCAGTAAGCAGTACAGTCTGTTTATACTTATTTCGGCCACTGTATTTCGTTATCATGTTAGTATGTTATCAAAATACTATTTAATAAAGAAAATGACTTTGAGTACTACTTGTTTTAAAAAATGGAAATATTTTATAGGGGAGTACAATCACGACGAGGGGAGCACGGGAGTTCAGTGTTTGAGAGAGTAGTACGAATACTAGCTTAGTACTCACTTCGGCAGCCCTGCAGTTCGTAGTTTTTCGTAAAAGAGAGTGCTCACGAAAGAGTAAAAGATTTCCCCATGCTACGAATTTTGGTACAAGAAATTTCTTTGGACAGATTTATATGAAAACATTTTTAATTTTTTGTTGTTCAGCACGTTCGTTTACTTTTTCGTAACTTTCGTATCTTTGAGAGGATCAGTATACCCACTCTTTGAATTTTAATAGAAAAGAGAAAACACATATTTGGTGCAAAAAGTACGCGAACGGACTTGAGGGAAATTCTTCACTCTCTCATTTGGCTCTCTTTTTTACGAATTGTTACGAATCTTTTGGGTTAACAAACAAACAGGAATTTGTGAGAATTTTGTAATAATGAACTCTACCCCTGTGGACATAAATAATGTGTAAACGGATTTCTCCCTGTTTAGAGAACAATATTTTCTTAAATAAAAAAACTACAATGAACCTTGGACGTGTTGAATTCAAAACATACACTAACATCGAATGACAGCGACGTTAGGTCTGTTTGGTGTGTCGATAGTTTTCGCAATACTGTGTAAACTTTCATAGTATCATGACAGTTTCATGGCTCTCAATTTTGTTTACTCTCATTTGGCTCTCTCTTTGCGATGAATTATCTGAAAGTATCTGCAAGACCTTTTCCTCGGGGTGGACTATTGAACTCTGTCAAAAGTCCAAGCCGTCTGATAGTTTGAGAAATGTCATAATCTTCATTGTAGTGACAAACAAAAACAAATCGACAGGTTTTGTTTCAAAAGCGTTTGGTGTCTTTTGTTCAAGTTTTTTCTCTTTGAGAGAATATCTCTCTCATTGAGAGGATTTTTCTATTTGACAGAATGATATAAATCACTTACGAGAAAAAGACACACTAAATAGACCTATTATTACTTCACCAGCTCACTCAATGCGATTTTTAAGACCAAATGTACCTACTTAATTTTTCCAAATATAAAACAAAATTTTAAAAAGTGACAGGTGCGATAGACCGCGCACGTTTCTCTTTGAACGCATCCACCATCTTTCCTCGTCTGCTTTCGAAGAAAAAACCACACAGCCACACTTGACTTTAATCAAGTGTCATAAGTGCATTAAAATGCGGCCAATGATTGAAAGTGCATTAATTACCAGCAGCCACATCAGAAATTCATTTAAATATTTAAGTAGCAATACAAATGGTTTGTTGTGGAATGCAAAGGACTACAAAATAAAAAAAATCTCGCCAACACATGGCAGTAGATACAAATCCAATTATACGTATCGACACACCAAATTGAACACATTGGAAATAACCGTATCGTGTGCGCAAAATATGAATATTGACAGGATTGTCAATGAACCAACCACTCCAATGTATACGCTCCTCCATCGACCGCATCCATGAAACCTGGTAAAGTCCATTATTGCCCAGGATAAGATGAGCACTTACAATGTTGTTTAACCCAATAACGGGTAATATGCTCGTTTTGCACACGTCATGTGTATGTATGTTTGTGCATCTGCATAAACCATATCCAATCCATAGCTACGAGTACACCTCTGCGTAATAGAGAAGCTAGGTGCATGGAGTACTGAGCACAGCCATCCCACCATCGTCCTTCGGCGGAGTTACACCGAAGTGCAGCTGATAGGTATAATTAAAACAAACTTGTGTATGCTAACTTCATTTACTGTGTGATGGTTTTGCATTAATGGATGTTTAATTTATATGCAACTTTGTCCCTTTTCAAACGGAATATAATGCGTTCGCACCCGGCGCCGGGCAGAGATCCTGGATGGGGATGGTTTTTGTGGCTATCCCATCGGCCATCGAAATGGGGCGGCTCAACATGTGAGTGTGTAAAGGTTTTTAATAATTCCACCATGTCCCGGGCTACCTGCGAGTACATCCACTGTCGAGAACGAGGACGAATCCATTGTAAAGTGATTACTCCAGCAGACCATTAATACGGTCCCTGTCCGAAGAGTATAGATGGGTACTCGTATTCTGGTCGGCCGACCGAAACGGAAGACGCAATGGACTTGTGGAAAATTGAAATTTGAAACTCTGTCATGGGCACGTATTTGCACCTTCAATTAAAACCGTAACAAGGTTATTACATCGGTAAAAAGGAGTGCAAAACAGAAAAATTGCTAAAAAATAGCATCACACATGTCGATGTGACGACATTCGTTATCTATGGCTATTGTTGTCCTTTGGCGGTGCGCGCACTGACTGTGACGAGGACCAGCATACTTGCTTTGGGAATTTTATTCTGAGGACTGGTTAATTAAAGTCTGTTTCATACTTAATTGATGGCTTTTATTGGAAACTGATTGGTTTTATTCACCATGCCAGTGGCAGTCCTGTATTGATTTAGTAGAAGCTAAGTCTAGAGATGAAGTGCATGTAGATAGCGGTACCTAATGGATTTACGCAGCCAGTAGGTAATTAATAACTGTAAGCTCAAACCGAAGATTAAGCAATCTTCTTGGATGAAGATTAAATTGATTGGTGTCAATATCACCCTGATGAACATGACCAGAACCATCAATTTACAATTCAGACTTTAAAAAGTTAACTGAAAATTCTAATCAGTGGTGTAAGGTGTTTCCAACTTCTTATAAGGACGGTTAAATGAAATCAAAAGGAACGACTTTGTTTTGAATTCGATTGATTGATTTGAGTTCTCAAAACCAAAGCAAAATCCAAACGAATTGCAGATACAGTGAAACGTGTCTAGAGTTGGCCACCGTTGTAAGTTAACTGAACCCTCAAAATACCTCTATATGTTGTCCAATATTGACCTGCCTATCTTAGAACTTGGCGACAAGTTTGCATACTTTAGCTCATCTCTCATATTCAATAACCTGCGAAAGTTGGCCAAGGGTAATATGAGATGGATTTTGTTCCATATTTTCGGTTAACCAATGAACAAAACGTCTAGATATAGCGGTAAGATAAAGAAATGTTCGTTCTTGTTTGATCGTGCGCAATATAGCGATGACTTTCTTTGTTCATCTTCGGTTTGTGATTAGCTACAAGGGTTAAAGTCGTTTTTTAGTACAAAAACACACATACTTGCACAGTATGTGGGCATTGAATTATGAACGATGCAATTTTTCGCTTTGACCGCCAATAAAAACAAAATTGATTGGATTATTTGAAATCTTGTTGCACATATTTATTGTTACATTGCATAACAGTGATTACAAAGCAAAAAAAAGGTTATAGCATCTTAAGACTTAGTACTACCGTCCTTTTGTTTTACCTCCTTTATACGCTGTCTATACATTTCGCGACCATTTCATTTCTAGCGGGCTCGTTTTTCCAGATATCATCAATGTTCTGGTTGAGCTCTTTTATGGAATTGTTTCTTTGACTATAAACGCAAGATTTTAGGTAGGCCCAACAGTTTCCAAGATTAAAATCTGGAGATTTACCAAGCTGTGGTAAGACTTCAAATTTCATGGAATCCAAGCATTTCATGCTTGCTTTGGATATGTGGTATGGAGCTCCATCTTGCATAAAGACGCATTCTTCTCTGGGAGAGCCTTATGTGTTCAAATACGGCCGAAGAACTTTCCTCAAGACGTGAATATACTGATTGTAGTCCATTATTCCGTCAATGTAATAAATTGACCCCGTACCTTCACATGTTATGCAACTCCAAATCATCAAAGACGGGGGGTGTTTGACCGTCCGAACTACGCAATGCTCTGAATACCCTTCATTGGCCCTTCTGCGAACGAATTTGACCATCTCCGTCACGGCTTCTAAGCGACACTCATCGCTAAAGACAAATTAAAATAAATTCGCGATTACGGGAAAATTACTAAAACTGTTTCATTTTATATTGTGAGAAGAAATTTGAAGAAAAACTTAACTTAACTTGTTCCAATAGCCACTCCCGCAATCCCTGTAAAGTTGTGCCCAATACAATCACCGTTCCCGCATGACGTTGGTCAATTGGGGGTTCTCTGCTGGTCTCCTACAAACTAAAGACTTTTAATTAAATCGATGCCGCAGTATTCTCAACGATAGGTCGATTCCTGCTTCGTTCGAATCCTTCAAAATGCAGTGAGCTGGTGCATTACGTTGCTGTAGAGCTTTATGAACGATTTTCCGGTCAGTCATTGGTGTTGTTTTTCTCTTTTTGCCACAGTTTTGCCTATTATTTGGCGTAACCAAGGTTGAACCGCCTGGTATGTCCACGTGTTTTGCTTTGTTGACTACTGAAGACTACGCAATTCCAACAATCTCGGTTATTTGAGCATAGCTGGACTTCTTCTCAATCAACAAAGCAGCAACTTGTAATTTTTTTTCGACAAAAATGTCGGCTTTCTAACCCATATTGACAAAAATCAATTAAAATAAGGTTTCCGACTATCTATGAGATATATATATAAATTTTCAAACAACTATTTAATGTTACTAACTGCAACTTGTTTATTTTAAGACACAAATCATTTATCCACTTATTACAATACTTGTTTGCAACCGCACTTTTGCCAACTGCGAGCTAAAGAGAACTTTAAGAAAAGCACCTTTAAACCTTTTTATGTGTTGGTACACATTTCTCGTACGTACGTAGGTAAGTCCTTCAGTAACGTTATGTAAATTAAAGAAAGTATACAGAAAATCCGTAGCTAACCATATTCTTACAAAAAATTAAAGAAAAAACGCATTTCATAGAACTCTCACATCAGTACAAACATTTGTTGAAAACTCAATCGGTCATAATTCATTGGCCACATACTGTAAGTTGGCCATCTGTATAAGTTGGTCAAAAATTCTTGCACCACAGGTGGCCAACTTACCAAGCTTTTACTGTACATGAAATGAAGATCAAAGGCAGACTGTGGAACCTCTTGTATCAGTCTACAGATACACTCATTTTAACATCACCATCATGACGATTTATAGCATGGGTTGCCAAACCGTAGACCGCGGTCGACTGGTAGAACGCGAAGGCATTTGAAGTTGACCCCGACGCATATGCTATAAATTATTACATAACAAATACGCAATACATGAATACCATTCTTAAAAAATGGAACGACACTGCACTGCACTCCATCCCAGAGATCGTATGCAATGGAATACTGTGTGCTCTGTGTGAGAAATAGTGAGAACGACTTATCAAAACATCATAAGAAGACGGCTCCATGCTGCCAAACTAACAGGCCATGTTGCAAGGAGAAAACCATCGCTAACTAAGGTTCAAAAAAACGTCGCCCAGAATGAGCCAAAAACTATCAAAACCGACTGCTGGAATTTTGTAAAAAAGTAATTTAATAGCGACGAGTATAAGTTTGAGATATTTGAAAACCGTGAAAGGCAAACTGTTTGTGTTCTATGGATGACAATCTCTACAACAGTGAAGGATATCTCCACTCCACAGTTGCACTTTTTTTCCGTCGCGAATTAATTAATTTAAATTATTAAAAAAAACAACAAAACCGAGCTACGCCCGCATGCAGCAAAAAAATATAAAACGTCAAAACTACCGAATGAAGGAGAAAAGTGCAAGGACGCGACGGCTGATCGCTTGGAAGCTGTTACTGTCAGCTGGGGTGGGTTCGACGTACGTGTTCACGGAGCCAAATAAAAGGAAAAGGGGTAATGGTGGTAGAGGTGTTATTGTGTGGGCGTGGTCCGCGCGCGCGAATTATTACCATTGTCTCAAAAATTAATATCAATTCTAGATTGATTTGTATAGAAAAGTGTTTGATTCACTGTTCATGCATGCAAATGAGTTTACTCAATACAAAGAGTTTTTCTAAAATCTGATCGATGTGGACATGGTTTTACAAACAAAATTATATAAACTAATAAATTTGCCTTCTTTTGGGTCTGAACAAGCACAACTAAGCTTACCAAGAACACAAAATAAAGTTGATGCTAAAAGTTTTGAGGGGCATTGCCTACAACTTAGCAGAGCAAAAATGAGAACAAAGCACGCCAAGAGGCGGGGAGTCATAGGCACGGATATTTGCTGATACTGTAATGATAGAGGTGTAGCAGAGGATATCGCGCATATTCCGTGTGAATGTCAGGGCATAGCAAGCAGTCTCAGGAACATTCTAGGCTCCTACTTCTTAAGTAACCTGGAAGCGATAGGTCGAATCAATCATAGACTAACATTTTGCAGGCTAATAAAATGCTTTGAGGAAATTGTTGCGGTTTAGGTGCCATTGCCTTGGATGGATTCTTAGGGGATCGCGATGGGCCTACTTTCGTGCCTAGTTTTTTGATATTTCTCAGCGTCAGCCTCTCATCCTCTTTTAGCTTAACATAACTTAACTGACTCGTACATTGTATTGCCAATTTCCTGGTCACAAACGAACTATACTCCCTAGTTTGCCAGTATAGTTCGTTGTGCGACAGGATATCCGCCCATTTAATTTAAAACATTACCACATACAAATTGTTTCGTTTTCCAGGACGTAGTAGGTGAGAGCCTTCTAAATCGATTCCTTTTGTTAGCGTAATTTGCCAGCTTCTACGAGTACGAGTATACTATTACTTTGTCTCGTGCAGCACTAACGTGTATAATCGTAAGTGGCAAACCGCAAATTTAATGAAATTTTCATTTTGTCACATGGAAACAAGGGGAAAACTACTCGAAAACTAGCGGTCTTGAGCCTTTGAAGTGCTTACGTGTTTCTGTCGTGTATGTAATTATCTCACTCTGGGCGTAGCAATTTAATTTTAGTTGTAACAACTTCCACCATACCAGGATCCAATATACTAACTCTAACTCTGATCAAAGGTACGAGTGTGAGTCTACGAGAAATCAAACAACGTTAGTCATACATAGAGGTATCCTTGACTCCTTTTTGCTTCATTAGTATGCAAGTGATTTTTATTTTAATCTTAAGAAGCCGAAGCAGACAAATTAAACAATTTTTTATTGAGCGCTCCTGGTTTTACGATGTTAAATTTTAATTATTTTTTATTTTCATTATAATTAAAGACTTCCTTTGTGATATCCGCCAAGGGAAGTGCATCTTGCCGCTTCTATTTTTTATGACACATTTTTAATGATGAAAGTTAAATTAAACCATAAAATTATAAGCGGCAGTAATTTTCAAGTTAAATTATGTGTAAGGGTTAAAAATAAATATTTGAGAAGTGTCGGCGATTTTTTACTCCTGTAGTCCTGTTTGAGTTTTATATTCTCCCTGAGGTGTTAAATCATCTTTCCTTTTTCACTGTTATTCTAGTTTTACTGCTGCAAATGTCAAGTAACTCAGTTTGTTCTATCAAGTGGAAAAGGATGCTCTTACGTATTGGTATCCTTTTTTTGAAATGAGTTTTCACTTTGATTACTCGAAGATCGGATGGAAAGTGAGTGACGGAATGTGTGCGACGATTGATGTCTAATAAGTTGCAGATATGTTGCCTGATGAAGTATGTGAGGTTATGACTTTGACTGCTGCGCGACAGTGGCAATAAAGCGAATCTAAATCTATGAGTATGGGATTTAGGGGTGACAATTTCGTCATATGTGTCAATATGGCCTGTGTTGGATTGAAAATACGCAGGGAGGCATTCAAATCAGTTGGGAGACACAAAGTGATTTGTGATTTGTTTATGGCAGTCCCAGTCCATGGGAGTGATGATGTTTTGTAGGCGAAATTGAGTTAAATTTATAACAAGAATGATGTCTTGAGCAGAGTGTCTTGAATTACCCGTTTTTTTTCGCAAATTCCTTTTAGTCTCTGTGCCAACATTTGAAATGTTTGTGAAAATGGCTTTGCATTCTTTGCCCTAGGAAAGAACAATTCGTCGTGAAATGGAAAATGTAACAGCCATAAGGACCATGATACAACGGCCAACGAGCTTCCCCTTCTAGCCTTTCCTAGAAATGATGGGATACGGAAATTCAGCTGGAGGAAAAGCTTTCACCTCAAACTCAGCAACAAGAAAGACCGCAGGAACGAATCTAGAATCTATACGCTGAGTCCTCATACCATTAAATGATACACGGATGGTTCGAGAACTGAGAGGGGAACCTATTGGTAGTTATACCAGCATCTTTAACGCAGAAATTTGAGTACTGACCGATGTACCCAACTCAATCTTGAAAAACGCTACAACAGACGCGACATAGCAATAATGTCAGATAGCCAAGCCACAATCAACGATTGTCTGCGAATGCCTCGATAAACTTAATATGAACTGGGCGAAGGAAACCATGTCACCATCTATTGGGTACTAAGACACCTGGGGACAGAAGGTAATGAAGAGGCGGGCAAACTTGACAGAAAAAGGGCTGCTACACCCTTCGTGGGTCCTCAACTCCTCTGCGACATAGGGGAATACACTTTAAACAGAAGCTCCGGTCACTGGAGAATACTAACAGGACTAAGTTCTCAGGGTCTAAGACAGGCGAATAATCTTTTGGGTAACTAATAACTATAAGAAGAGATTCAGAGGTTGTATTAGTAGACTTGACAAAAACGAACTCCGCATCCTGACCACGTTCCTTACGGAACACTGTGAACTCAATGGACACCTAAGGAAGCTACGTTCATCAGATAAACCCTCATGTACTTTTTGCAATGAATCCAGTGAAACTCCAGAGCACATAATAGTGGAATGAACGGCATTAACTCAAAAAAGATTCGAGTGCCAACTTACAGCAGAGAACCTGACACTCATAGCACCCAATCTCCTACTGCAATTTCTTAGGGAAATTGGCCTGGATGAGATAATTTGACCCATGCAAGCCTTCCCTGGGCTAGGTGTGAGCTAAGCTCTCTCTAACCGGAGCATCTTTGAAACGGGATAGATTTCTGTATTCATACTCCCGTTTTGCCTGACCGTCTTCATCCTTGCTGCCATTTCTGTGCATATACCTATTCTCTACAAAGTCCTCGAAGGATGGCGTTGACATGCTTATTTCGTGGGACACAGGTTTGAACTATTCCTTATTGTATTGCTAGCCCTAATTTCAACAAAATTGTTCTCTGCCTGGAAACCTTGGTTATCCGCACAAGTACGAACTCTCGTTTATAGAGGTGTAGGACGAGAGGCGGTCTCAGTTATAGAGGTCCAGATGCGACTCTCTCAAATAGACAAGTTACTTTTTCATTATAAAAGTGTCTGAAGGTTAAAATGACGGGACCTGGCAATGAATCTCAATCGTGCAGTTTTTGTTTTCACTTTTCCAGTTCTCGATTACCCAGGTTCGTATGCTCGTCTATCACTTCTGAGACTGACATACAATATCAATATTCCTGTACATAGATACTTATCGGAGTATACTTCCTACATCTTAGAAATATTTTAAAAATATCGAGGTTAGAACTACATACATATGGAGCATTTGTTGCCTTAAACTTCTAACAGAGATGACTGACAGCGGTAAGGTTAGGTTAGGTATGTGATTATTCGAGCAATCTTTTTCGAAGGTCCATTGTGAGTCCCCTCATAGTTTGGGAGTAGATCCTCTTTATACCAACTCGTAAACCACTTCGTGCTCTGGGTGATTCTTAGAAGATCCGATTTCTTTACATCTCCGAGCTCTGCTATGTCTGCCAAGAATCGATGACCTAATGTGCGGAGGCTTGGTCCTTCGAGGGCGGGGCAGTGGCAGAATAGATGTTGGAGCGATTCGCTTTCTTCCTCATCTGCGCAGCTTCTACAGATATCGTTGGATTAAGGTAGCCATTTGCTTGTCATATGACCTATGGCACAATGTCCTGTGATTACTCCGGTGTTTAAGCGTTTGTGGGATTTATCCAGATGTAACATCGTCCTTGTCCTATTAATGTAAAGTTTCGGCCATTAAGAACGAGATGTGACGCAGTCGGTTCGGTGGAGCCACAGTATGCAGGTTTCAGTATGCTCATGGCCGACCCAGGGCTAGCTAGTTCGTCTGCTATCTCGTCCCCTTCGATATTGCTATGTCAAGGTACCCAGCATAGTCTAACCCTGTGGTGCCTTATTGCATTTAGTGCATTGAACTGCCTTTGTGTTTAACCCCATTGATTTTAGAGCTGGCTGACTATCCACCAGAACGGCTATGCTCGACGGAGGGAGGTCCCTTTCTTTTATGAATATGGCAACGTTTTCAATCGCCTGTAAGACACTGCATGTATCCGGGTGTCTGAAAGTTTCCCGTTTATTTAGTGTATCTGAGTAGAACCCTGCTCCAGTACCTACCTAAGCTTAGAGCCGTCAGTGAAGAGTGCTATTTCCTGGTCTCTGATCGAAATGACTGAACTAATATTGAGATGATTGATTCGCCTGCGCTTCGTTTCGTATATCCTTTTAAGGTTCCCAGATTGTTCAGTAGTCTAATCAACCACTTGAATCACAACATCCACCCGAGGAAGCAGAATAGTCGCATGTCTTTCTTCAAAGTTTGAAATCAGAGAAATACCCGCTGACTATTTTTGATGTGTAAACATCTTAACTCTCGGTATGGGCAAATTTTTCAACGTCGTCCGTCACGCGTAACCAAACTTAGTATAAGTGCGTTCTCTGTTTATGATTCTCTTAGTATTAGTGCATTCTCTGTTTATCCACTATCATACACACGCGTATGTTTACACATCAAATTTCACGAGTACCTGGTACTCACGCCTTTTTTTACAAGCTTTATATTAACTTCACTTTTGTGAGCATGGAATCTGGGAATCGATTTTACACCCACTTCCAGATATCCGATTATGCTGAAATTTTGCGTATCCGGTGACAACTAAATATAGTATATTTCATGATCTTGTAAATCTAATATGGCGGACGCCCAAAGATGGAGAATTACCATTATCTTCACGACCTCCTAAGTATGGGTATCAAATGAAAGGATTTGACAAGTAGAATACGATTAGCTAAGTGACGTGATTCTAAATTCAATATGGTGGATGCCATAAGATGGCGGATTACCTTTTTCTTCACAACCCGCATGACATGGATATCAAATAGAAGGGTCTGACGAATAGAATCTCAAACAATATAGTATATTTTATGACGTTGTAAATCTAATATGGCGGACGCCATAAGATGATGGATTACCGTTATCTTCACGACCTCCTTAAAATGGTTATCAACTTAAAGGGATTGACAAGCAGAATTAGACTAGCCAAGTGACGTCATTCTAAATTCAATATGGTGGGTGCCCCAAGATGGCGAATTACCTTTTTCTTCACAATCACCATGGCATGGGTATCAAATGAAAGGGCGAGTAGAATCTCAAACATATTGAGTAAACTTTCTCATATCCAACCCACCCAAGCTAATATACGTATAGACGTAAATTTTTAAAAAAATTCAGATACTAAAAAGTAGAAAATAAATATAAAGCTAAAAAAATATATTTTTAAAAACAAGCTTTAATGACCTAAAAAGTAAAAAAATAATTTTTTTCCGAGTCACCAATGTGTGACTATAAATTAAAGCTTGGGGCACTCAGGCTCGAGGTAAAATTTGGCTAAATGACGTGTACAGTGACACAAAATGTGTTCTGCTAATTCTTCTTCCGTCCGCGTTGCACATCATGTGTGTGTTGTCTTGTGCCTCAGCGCCCCAAGCTTTAATTTATAGTCACGCATTGGTGATTCGGAAAAAAATTATTTTTTTACTTTATGGTTCATTAAAGCTTGTTTTTAAAAAAATATTTTTTTATCTTTATATTTTTTTTCTATTAACTTTAAAAGCATCTTTGCAGTCTCGTTCTATGCGACTTGGAATCAACATGAGATGAGACCTTATAGTATATAGCAGCCTTTTAAATGTCAGACTGGTCAGATATCTCAAAGGAAGCTCCACAAATAGCGAACTTTACAGACACAAAATTACACCACCCGTTCTAGACTACGTCTGTCTCTGTACACATTTGTATCTGGTCTCCAACTTTTGTTTTTTTTATGACCAGCCCTCAATAAATGTTAATTAACTTGTTTCGAACAATAAGCCAAAAAGGGCATCAGATAGAGTATCTATCTAGCTACCTGCCCACTTCGATGGTGATGCGAATGGAATGGCGCATTTTAAAATAATTGGCATGTGCTCCTCTTCATCAAATGCATCACTCCGCGTTCAAATTGAACGAGTATTATATTTCGCTATTTCACCCCCCGTGGCAGCGAATTAAAAACTTTAAAAATTTCGCAGTCCTTATTAACATCGCATAGCGTATTGAATTTCCCCGACAAAAAGGCTCCAAGCTACTGGCGATTCTGCAAATATCACATTTTTACATTTTTCTCTTCGAAGGGATGTTTTAATTTTTTTAAATAAAGAAGTATTATTTCCCTAATATCAGATTTCACTCATAATTTATACTTTCTAGCAGGTTGCAGTGTAACAAAATAATTCCATTCAATTGCCGCGCGGAAACCCATTTGAACCCATTTCAGCAGACAAAAAAAAAAAAAAGTAAAAACCCTTCGAAGGATTATCGCCCTGAAAATGTCCCAAAATCATATTTACAAACAAATCAAGGGTGTGGCGGCATTGCTCACAATTAATCGGAAACATAAAAATAAAATAAAAAAAAAAAATAAAACCATTTCCCGGCGCGGCGTAGAGAAAAACTGCAAACACCTTAACTCCCATTTCGGGGGACTTATATTCAATTCGTCAGGGTGCGCGTTCCGCGTTTATCTTCTCGACAAAGTATCCATTTGCCGACTTAGTTAACCTTTTTACTATAACTTAACAGGGACATCAGTGCGTTTACTTTTTTTTCAACGACCGCAATAAAATTCTGCGGGCACCTGCGACCTCAATTAGGGGCGCGTCGCCATTGCATCTTCGCGTTGCGTCGTCGGCCTGGATGGTGAAAGTTAAATTGACTTTTCCAGAGGGAAAATTATTATCACTACAGCAGTGAACAGTATCATCATGGAATTCAGTAAAATTTAATGCGATTCATTAATTAAAATGTTTCTTGTCTACGTGAACATATAAAATGTCGTAAGGAGTCTTCGGCGGCCGCGGCGCAGTCACGCGAGCGAATAAAAAAGGGTTAAGTTGAAGTTTAAGGAGTTTTTTTTTCTGTTTGTTTGACTGCTTTGCTTTTAAGGACTTGAGCTGCTTAACATTTCTAGACCTTTTCTTATAATTCAATTTGGAAATAATTGACAACAATGTCCAAAGCAGATTTTTCTTTTTGTATTTTAAGGAGGGTTTTAAGAAATATCTAAAATGGGTGACAGCTTTTTTAATTGATGACTATCTTCCATGCAAATATTCTCGCCACTTTCACTTCTAGATACAAAATACAAACATTCGCCGATACACTTGCATTCGATACCCGTACTCATACGTAAAATAATCCCTTAGAGGGTTCAAGGAAACGGCGCGGTTGGATAATTGCAATATTCTCCCCATCGTTTAATCATGGAAGGATTAAAATTTCAACCAGGTTGAATTATGGGGCAAATGTTTCGTTATTAATTACCCACCACACCTTTGTGAGAGATGTGAATATTAAAAAAAAAAAAAGAAAATTAGGGGTTGTTCTGACAACCCCCAAACGCGACGTATTTCGGAGTGAGTTGAGGTTAAGCCATTTGGTATTCAATCAAAAATTGTGCGAATTCATTTTGAAAGGATTAATTTGTAATTTTCGAAATGGCTGTAAACAGGACGAAGTTTAAGTTAATTTGAAATCGTTGGAATAGGCGCAAGAATTGTATATGAGGGGAGTTCAGAGATCGCATTTAAATCAGTTTTGAGTTATTGCTGCTAGGATACCGTGGTATCTGCTTCTTACATATATTTATAATCCTTTTATACATATGTATGCGCATTGGAATACTATAGCTTATTTACTTTCTGCAATCAGTATTCCACTGAGCTTATCATATTGCTTACTAGAAGCTCCGGGATCAGTAGGTCCATACTTTCTTCTGCGAAGCGTCTACGTCTTCCTCTTCCTCTGGGCAGAAGACAAATCTATCTGTGAAGATATTGTAGATAGGCGCCGTGACCTGAAAGAAATTGCGTAGAATGGTAGTTACCCGTCTAATCCCAGTCCTGTAGCGCCCTAGAGTACCGCCAGCCAAGGCGTTCTTTCGTAGGTGAAGATTTTGATATCATTTTCCTTCTAATTTCCAGAGATTTCTGCTAATTCAGCTCTTGGTCTTGACGTTTGGTCTTCTCGCAATGACACAGTTGGCGGTCTTCGGGGGCTCACGATTCTGCCTTATCCATTTTTCCAAGGGATTTCTGGCTATCTTCATATTTACACCACTCCAACGGTACCGGCTCATAATTTCGATGACAGAATGGATCATCTACGATGCTGTATTTGTGGAGGTATTCCCTTCCATGTCTCCGTTGAAGCTTTGTCTCTCCAAGTATACCGTTTGTCCACATGTTAATGTTCGGCAGCAATTTATACATCCGCTGTCCATTTGTTGAGATGTTCTATTGTCGTTGTCATTTCATGTTAGCAATTTCTCTAATAGCCCCTCTCTTTGGGTTTCCATCACTGAATATCGATGCCAATTTTTGGGCCTCCAGCTTGATCCGTGATATCACTCTGAGCGACGCTCTTCTGTGCACAAAGTTTGAACTTCTTGGGTACGTTTTCAGATTTGCTGCTGGTGCTCTAAAATTAAGCCTTTGGTCCAACAGCAGCGCTAGGATTTCAATTCGGGCCTTTGTCTCAATGCTGTGTATGGGTAAGCCTTCTACATACTTGTGACTGTTGTGACTGCTTATAAGGATTACCTCTGTTTTGTGGTCTGCAAGATCCGAACCTGACGAGATAAGGCAAATTTTCACGTCTTTGATGGACTCTTGCGTGTAGAACTGACTCTTGTGGCACTCCTCCTGTTATTTTGTATTCCTATATCCTTTCGTTGGTTTCCTAGAAGAGAGTTCTGTCCATGAAATTACTCGAAATTGTCTGTAATTACTTGCAGTAGATAGTTAGGTACTCGCATGCCTCGTAACATTCTTACGATGTAGGTCCGAGTTGAAACATTTTTGACATCTAGTGACAAGACAGCGCAGAACTGCTTTCTTTCAGCTTTTCATCTACTTGGAGATCGTTATCTGCGTCGGTGTTTTGGTCCAGTCTTTTGCAGATAATAATATTTTCGAGCGTTTTTCTTAGTATGTCTAACATGCACAGCGGCCTATGTATGTATATATGACGATGATTACTCTAGGAGCTGGTGGTCTTTTGGAATGAGCTCCAGTCTCTACTTTCTCATTGCAGTGGAAATTTTCTATAGGCCTGGCAACTTCGATGGAGTTTCGCGACTGCCGTTGTTTTCGTTGCAATTATTTCCCTAAGAACGAAGTTCGAAATTCCGTTCCTTCCGAAGGTCTCTTAAGTTTCGGTTGCCCCCATTGCTGCCAGACTTTCTGCCAATACGGCAGGTGGTATCATCTCCAGATCTTTCAGACTGACTCTACCACTCGTTGCGGATAACCTGCTGATTATTTTGTGCATCATGGGCATTTTCGTGCCATTGCTGTGCTGATCTTATATGCTCTTCCTAAAGGGTTATTTTGAAGTACTTGAAAGGATTCGCCATGTGTTGATTTATGTAGCTTAAAATGCAACCATTATACATTCGGAGGCTTATCCATTGACGAGGGTTCTAACCCCGCCAAGTCTTTGTATGTCTTCGTCTTTGTAGGCCAAGCGCTTTTAGTAACCTAAGTCGTCGTTGATTCTATTAAATCAACCTGCGGGCTATGATGAAACCATTGATGTGTAATCATTCCAAGCGAGCATTGCTGTGGCTTGATCTATGACATGAGTTGTATGGCTGTGTTGAATCTCGTTGGCAGCTGTGTATCTATTTTGGAGATATTTTGGTCAGTTTGTCTGCTATCTTGATCCTTTCCGAGTAGGTCCCGGTCACTCAGAGAAAGAAGTGTGTAGTGTTTTATTGCTTTTAGTTCCGTTAGACACTTGATGACACATTTCGACCACACTGAAAAAAAGTCAATTTCAAATTGATATTTTTATCATATCAACTTCAATTTCTTGCAAAAAATGTAAAAATTTGACAAAATAATGTTATGTTAATATTAAAAATATCAGATTGATAATTTTCATGACAGATTTACATTAAAAGTTAACATTTTTTGAAATGATGATTTACATTGTATGGTATTCTTTGTTTTCATTTTTACAAGATTTAATATTAATTCTACATTACTGGTATGGTTGGTTGGTTGGTTGGTGAGGGTGAGGATTGCTCCTCTTCACGTAGGCCACCAGTCGGGCCCGTTGTGCTCCCCTCTGGAGCTGAGCTGAGAAAAAAAGGGGTTGGGGTGTGTGTTAGTGAGAGGGGTAGTGTAGTGGAATGGAAAGGTTGGAAGGAACATGTGAATTCAAGAAAAACGCTCTGTGTGTCGTGTAAACTCCAGTGTCTCCGAGAAATCGATGGATCTGAGCGATGTTAGCCCGGGTAGGATGTGTCTTCCCAGATATTTTTGCCTTATTGAACATAGAGCAGGACAATCGCAGAGGAAGTGTTTGATACTTTCGTCTTCTTCTTCGCAACCCGGGCAGGTGCTGTGTTGCACTAGTCCCAGTCGGTAAGCATGTTTATTTAAGTTGATGTGTCCCGTATATAAGCCAATCAACATTTTTATTTGTACTCTGCCCAAATTCAGTACTTTCCTAGCCCGCCGTGGGTTTGGAAATTCCATCATTTCTTTGGCAGCCTTGCAAGTTTGGATCTGACTCCACATTAGTGCGTGGCGTTTTGCAAAGGATAGGCTATAGGCAGTTTTCACTGCTTGTACCGCCGTACCAATAGTATTTAGAGTGAGATTTTCTATGTCTTCCGCCCCTGCTCTTGCAAGTTCGTCTGCCCTTTCGTTCCCCGGTATGTTGTTGTGGCCAGGTACCCAGAACAGATTTACCGTGCAGGATCTTGCAAGGGTGTTGAGTTTTTCTTTGCATTCCTTCACTAATTTGGAATTAGTCAATGGGTTCGCAAGTGCTTTAAGTGTAGCCTGACTGTCCGAGCAGATGTGCACGCAGGTGTCTCTGGTGTCGGCATTGACGAGTTCGTCTACGCCCCTGAGAATTGCGAAGACTTCCGCCTGGAAAACAGTCACCGAGGGTTCTAGGTGAATGGATATATTTATCGGAGGATCTGGACAGTGTACACCAGCTCCCGATTCTCCGGTAATGTGTGATCCATCCGTGTATAAAACAATGCCTTCTGCTTCGGCAAACATTGTGCCTTGTAGCCATTTTTCCCGGCTAGGGAATTCGACTGAATAGTCGGTCTTAAAGATGTATTCTTTCTCTATGACATCACTAGGATTGCTGACAAGTCCAGAGGATGCTGAAACATCTTTCCAGATAGCTCTGTGTCCTGTGTGGCACCCGTCTTTAAAGTGACCCAGGGTCCGCAATCTGATTGCAGAAAGCCCCGCTGTCCTTTTGACCTCCAGTTCCATAGGAAGAATATTTAGAATAGTCTCCATGGCTGCTGTGGGTGTGCTGGATTGGGCACCAGTTATCCCTAGACAGGCCATACGCTGGGGGTTAGTTAGTAGTGTTTTTGCGTAGCTGTTATTCACGACTGGCCACCAAACTAACACTCCGTATAGTAATATGGGTTTGACTACAGAAGAGTAGATCCATTGGACTAGTTTTGGTTTCAAACCCCACGTCTTACCAAAAGCTCTCCGACAAATCCAGAAAGCTCTTTTGGCTTTGTTAATTCTGTTTTCTAGATTTTTTCTCCAAAGTAACTTTTTGTCAAGTATGAGCCCTAAGTAGTTTACGTGGTCCCTTAGGTCTAGCTGAACTCCCTCTAGGGACGGGGCCTTGAAGTCTTGAATTTTAAGTCTTTTAGAGAACAGCACCATATTGGTCTTTTCTGGGTTTACTCCTAGTCCGTTGCTGTCTGCCCAAGATTTGGTTGACTGCAGAGCGGTTTGCATGAGTTCCCCTAATGTGCTTAAATGTTTGCCTCTCATGAGCAAAGCGAGGTCATCTGCGTATGCTATACATTTGAATCCATTTGTTGCAAGGATTTTTAAGAGTTCGTCTACGACCAGTACCCATAGGAGAGGGGATAAAATCCCCCCCTGGGGGGTCCCGTTCCGGACGATCCCTTTCCTGCTTTCGGAGCCGAGATCGGCAAAAATGGTTCGGTTTGAGAGCATGTGTTCGATGAAGTTATTTATCGTTTTCCGTTTATTGTACTTAGAGAGAGCTTCCATAATGCCCTGGGTTTTAATGTTATTGAAAGCGCCCTCTATGTCTAGAAAAACGCCGAGTACGGACTCCTTATACGTAAAGGCATCTTCGATAGTGCTGACTATATCGTGGAGGGCTGTTTCTACGGATTTTCCCTTCATGTATGCGTGTTGGTTACTTTTTCGTATAGACAAAGGTAGGTTTGCTCTGATCATCTCATCGCAAATTCTTTCTAGGGTTTTAAGCAAGAAGGACGTGAGACTGATGGGCCTGTATCCACTTGCTGAGCTAAGATCTTTTCCCGGTTTAGGTATAAAAACAACCCTAACTTCCTGCCATAACTTAGGGTTATAGCCTAGGGCCAAGCAGGCTCTGAAAATTGTTTCCAAGTGCGGCACCAATACAGAAAAACCTTTTTGGAGGAAAATGGGCTGAATATTGTCCTTTCCAGGAGCTTTGAAGGGCTTAAAAGAATTTATGGCCCACCTGATCTTATCTTTATCTATGACTTCGCTAGATTCGTCCCTGAGTTCGCTAACTGTTCCTGCGACGGCTAAAACTGACCGAGAAGGTCCGGCGGGGGCCTGAAGGCAACCTGGGAAGTGTTTTTCCAACAGCAGTTCAAGGGATTCCCCAGAGGTTGCCGCCCCACCATTTGCTCGTAAAAGCTGTGGTTGGGCATGCTCCCTAGAGAGGAATTTCTTGAGCCTCGCTGTTTCATTAGTGCAGTCGATGTCGCTACAGAAAAGTTTCCATGAGTTTCTACTTGCGGCCCTGGTTAATTTTTTGAAACTACGTCTGTTGTCTCTATAAATTTCCCAGTCCGTTCCTAGTTTACTGCTCATAAAAGTATTAAAAGATTTCCTAACCTCCTTCCTTTTTTCCTGTAAGTCACTCGTCCACCATCTGTTTTTACTTTTGGCCGCGCAGGCTCTAAGTGGACAGGCTAGTTCAAAGGATTCGGTTATTGTGGTTTGAATACGAAGGACTTCCCTATCAAGATCCTCCTCGTCCTGAATGAATTCAGGCCGCGGAGTTCCTAATCTGTCTGTTAAGGTTGAGACGAAGAGGTCCCAGTTCGTGCTCCTCGGGTTTCTGACTAGGGTTCTAGTCTTTTGCCCTGTGGCAAGATCTAAACAAATCCATCTGTGGTCAGACATGGAGGTCTCGTTTGAGACCCTCCAGTTTGAGATTAGATGTGTGACGTTTGGGGTAGCGAAGGTTATATCTAAAACTTCCCTTCTAATTTTGTTTATAAAAGTTGGGGTACAACCTACGTTAAAAGTTACGAGATTTTTAATGTTTAAGAAATCAAAAAGAGACTCACCCCTTGGGTTTGTGTTGGTGCTGCTCCAGGCTATATGGTGTGCGTTTGCATCCGCTCCCACAATGAGCCCCTCTCCTGATGTTCTGGCTTTGCTCAGCAGATTTTTCAGCTCTTCGCTAGGTGGTGGAGTTGGTGAGTCATAGGGAAGGTAACAGGACGCTAGCAAGATGGTTTTGCCTGCCCCGCTCCCTTCCTTATACTCCAGTCTTATGACCGTGAGGTCTCCCGTACTCATCTGTGGGATAGAGAAAACGTTTAGAGATTTATTTGCTACAATACAAGTTCGACACTTACCCGTTGAGTTGGTAAAAATTTTAAAATTATTACCCCATCCTTTGACCCCGTTTTTGACGATCCAGGGCTCTTGGATCAGGGCTATGTCGGCACCTCCTTTAGATAGGAAGTCACAGAGGACGGCGGTGGCCACCCTACTGTGCTGGAGGTTTGCTTGTAGCAGCTTCATCAGGATTTCTTTTGTTGGACGGTATTGTGAATTTAACACGATAGAAGCCACAAAGGGCATACCCATCGCGTTGGTTTAATACCGCCACGGCCTTCTGGTGTATACCCACGAAAAGAAGTTGGCCTTTGCCTTCTTGCTTTTCGGCGTTGTAAACCTTCCAGCATGTAGTGTACAGGTCTTTGTTATGCCTAGCAATTCTCTCAAGAATTTTCTGTGGTTCTTCGATTGGGCCTGGGACCCAGACAGATACCCTGGTCAACTTCGGAATCTCTGACATAGGGAGTATCCTAAAACTGGTTCCTTCCCATGTATCTCCTAGACTCTTGGTTAACGCCTCCAAGATCTTAATAGAAGGCTGATCACCACACGCCACGTGGTACCGATCATTTTTAAAACCTGCCCAATTGAAGTTGGGGATAACTGGAGGGTCTGAACACAGACTAAGATCAAGAGCGTCTCTGATTTCGCACTGAAATCTCTCCTGCAGATTCGACGGCATCTTGCCTTCGTCGTACCCATCACAGTATACTACCATCTCGAGTTGGTTGGCGGCTGCGTCTCTATAGGTACCCATATGGCGGGGCCCTCTATTTGGTGCTGGTGGTTTCGAAGTATCCCTAGGACCCACTACAGGCCTGCCTGGTGCAACGTGAGTCGCCCCTGGTAAGGTTCTGCTGGTTCCGGGATCAGCTGCTATCTTTTTGTAGGTGTCCCTAGCGTGTTTCGAAAATCTCATCTTCCTTTTACCCCCTTCAGCAGGGGTCTCTTCTAGAGATGTTAGGGAGAGATTTATGTGGCGATTTGCAACTTCTACAGTCTTCGGAGGGTCTGATTTGGAACCTAACCTCCTGACCTTCGAAGCATTTGCGGCAAGATTCAGAGTAGAGGTACTTGCGCCTTCTGGGATGTCCCCCGTCGTGCCTTTTCCCTCCTCCTCTTTCCTCCTTCGTTCCTTCGCACGCTTCCGTTTTTGGGCACCAGACAGTCTAATCTTTGGTCTGTCTTTTTTGTTGCGCTTTTCTTCTGTGATCGGTGTCACGACTTCTTCGTCTTTGCGCTCGATTTCGGTGTTTATGTCCATCCGGACTTCTGGAAAGATGACCACTGGCGACTTAGCCCCTGACGGAGCCAAGCCCTCGCCGGCAGCCGTGGTTTCTGCCGACACTTGAATGGATATCCCCATTCGATTTTCATTGTTTTTATTCTCACTTTCCATGTTTTATGTTTTGTTTTTTAGGCTAGTGTCATTCTAGTTGGGTTTCTTAGTTTTCCGACGAAGTCGTACTTCAGCCCCTCCACCGCGACAAGGTGAAACCCATGGGGGGACATTACTGGTATAGTTTTCATGTTGAAAATGTGAAATTGATAGGATTTACTTTTGCTTTTTAATTCTCATTAAAAACTGACATGATTTAATGTATCTCTGATATTGACAAAATATAAAATTTACATGAATCATGTTAAAAGGAGACGTAACGGAAAATATTGTAAATATTGAAAATATTGGAAAATATTCATATTGATATTTACAACACATAAAATGATATGAAAAATGTAAAAATACAATTGTTATACGGAAAAAATATATGTTTAAACCAGAAATTTCGATGTTTCAATGGTTTGTATGGTTATTATCGTAGTGCTCGCTGAAGTTATCAGTTCGTGTGTGTTTCTTAACAAGTTTTTTTTTTGTTAATGGTAAAACTATATAAAAAATTTGTGTAAGAACAGTGTGTAGTTTAAGTGTGAACAAAAAAATTATTATCAATGAGCAACCATCAGTGAAATAATAAAAGAAACGAATCTGCATCTAAGGGTAAAGGTAAGACAGACTCTTCTTTAAAGAGGATTCTGAGCAAAGTTTAGATTTGTTTAAACATATTTACGGTAAAAACACCATGATCATATATTTAATTCATTATTTCAAAGTCAATACAAAAGATTACATAAATAGTTTATAAAGAAAAAAATAAATTATAATATAAATACAAATATGTGTTGTTCAAAATAATAGTAGTGTGTGTTGGAAGCCAGAAAAATAAGTCAATAACTCCGAAATTAATTACAAAACTATCATGCAAGTTAAGATAACATCCATAATTTATCGAAGTTTTATTATTGTCCAGCTCTGCCTTGCACCGATGTTACATGGAACCTTCTTGAATCACCTACCAAAGTTCCTGATTATTGAACGATTTATCAACTGAAATCTGTTTTCCAACGTCAGCCAACAGATTTCTTATGAGATTAAGGTCGGATGACTATTAAAACCATGGCATAACCTCAATCTCTTTAACCGGGAACTACTCCTTTACTTTTGGACATACATCTTTCGGTTAATAAAAGTACGTTCATAATGTTATCACAATGATACATAATTTAAATTTTTATTAAAAATATTTTTTTCAGACTCCAGGGATTGCATTAACGCAGTCTTAAAGCCGACATCGAGGTTTGTGACGAAAAAAGATGGTAATCCAGTTGTCAAGAAAACAACAATGAAAGATGTAATTAACAGCAGCACTGTGCACATCAGAACGGTAAATGATGGCCTACCAAATAAAACTAAGTACGAACATTCTTACCATTTAGAATGTTGTGACTATGTATGTAACTTAATCGAAAATGTTTCAGCTTTAACATTAAATTTGACAAATAATTTGGCAACAAAATCGGTTAATTTTAAGGGGTCGATTTACAAAATAGGATATTTTTTAACAGAAACAAGTAATGAATTAGTTGAACTTTTTGAAATAAAGGAAATACTGGTAAGTAATATAAATCAACCCTATGTAATTTACGTAAGATTTGAAATAATTAAATTTGTAGATCACTATCAGTCATACCCTGTAGGTTCCAAACGTACCTCATTTGAAATAAAAGATATTGTTGAATTTACAAGTCCTCCAATTCATGTACATATATTATATTCCTGATGGAACATGTTTAATTAGAAATAAAATATTTTAATCAAAATTAAAATGATGTCCTGTTTTATTACAAAAATTGATGGAAAAATAAAAATTCGTCTAAAACTATTTCAGAAATTTCATAGAAACAAAACCTTGATGTACAATGAATCAACATAAGTACTACTACTACTACTACTACACTACTACACGTTTTCAATATCAAAACTTACATTATTCTTATCAGAAATAAATAAAAGTAATATTAATTCTACATGTTTTTAATATCCATTTCACAATTTCAATATCAAGAGTTGATGTTTTTAATATCAAAAGTAAATGTATACCGTATCAATTTCACGTTTTTAATATCAAAATATTATTAAATAATAATATCAATTCCACATGAATTCAGTGTTGAAATTACATTCGAAACCAATGAAATTGATATGGGAGTAATATCAGAATTGATATTTTCAACATCGGCTGAATTCTGTCAATGAAAAATATCAACTTTACGGTTGTTTTTTACATTTTTTTTTTCGGTGTATACTGAGGATAGAACCTTGTACTTTGAGCCTTTTTTTCCATTCACAAATCAGTATATTGGTTCAAAGTGCAACTTCTCAAATTTTTTCTAACCCATTACCATAAGTAAATTGTGTTCCACCATACACGTACTGATGTCTTTGATCCTTTTGTGCAAAGCTATATCTAAAATTAATTGAGATGACAAAATCAAAAATCAACAATAAATCAGTCTCAGTCTTATCCTTGTCATATAAGGTACTAGAGAAGTGCTTCCCATCCTTTTGCTCATCCGCCGTTGTCAGCACAGCACAGCACAACATGTGTTGGTTTATTATCCCTTTGAATAAGGATCTAGCAATTTTTGGATGCTTCAATTAGGGATTTCAATAAAATTGTACAGCATTTTACACCTGAGCTCATTTAATCGTCTACCAAGGTTATTTAATTGCCTGGCAATTACGATTCCTGCCTCGGGTCTCGTCTGCGTCTGCAGTTGAAATTTACTTCCACTTCAGGTATTTTTGTATAGAAAAACAAACGACAACGACACGTACGAGTATATCCTTGTTTTCCCGTACAAAAACAGACTGTTTGCGATAAATTAATTCTCAATGATGGCCATCACACGATGACACAAAGGGATTTTTGCCTCCAAAAAGGACGAGTGTTTTTCAAGCAAAAAAAAAAAAAAAAAACACAAACAAATGACTTTTTCGGAATTAATACATGATACGTGTTAGTGTGTGTGTGTGTGTTAACATGTTTTTAAAAAAATAAAACCGAAAAGCAATCTGAAATTTTTTGTTGCAAATTGAAAATCAATTCGTTGATTTGAACAAATGCTAACATCCCCCTAATTTGTTTTTTTTTTGGCTGTTGGTGTTTCACTTGAACAACCCCTGCCTCGCGAGTATGCAAATGCAAATGTGAGCTTCCATCTCTACCCTTAGGGTGGTGATTTCTTATAAATTGAAAACCTATCCCCGCTTAAATTAATAACACAAACAGAGGCCATCCCATATCCCATTTGAGTTCTGTAATAATCTTCGGCTCGTTCGATTGGCAATAAGAGGATAATTGTTCGAATTACCCTCGAGGTAACCGTAATCTATTGCATGCAAATTTTCGCAACAATTTGCTTTGTTAATTTATATAGAAAGGATTCTTTCAAAAAATAAGATTTATCGCCTCAGGATAGCGCCGCAATCGGCAATAGTTTTAGCTTTTAACTCTTAGCCCATCCAACAGTTGTCCCGGTCCAGTGGAAGCCTCACTGAACGCCTTTTGTTTTTTCACTTGGAAACCGACAATTTGATGATTTCTGTTTGCGTGTCCTTGTACATTCAATTACTTTGTTTATTCCGGTAGAACGGAACAAAAAGTGTCCATTCTCATATTCCATGGCGATGCTTTGCTTTTACGGGGAAAAAAACACATCATTGTTGTCACGTGTCCTGGTGACACGTGTCCTTTTAATGACCATTGAGTGTAAACAAATACGCAAAGAATTGATTCCCATTGATAAGGTACGAGGACGAAAAACGTTTCTGTGCAAATGAATTGACATACGATCTGTATTTTTGTATTTACCATCTCCAGACTAACCGACGGCTATTTGTCTTCGTGTAGATGGGACTTTAATTGTCCTGATTAACACTGATATTGAAGAGTGGTTATGGTTTTATTTGTGTATCTAGCGGAGCCGAAAATCGAACGCTTAATTATGTTTCTCACACATTAGTGTGGATTCTTTTGATTTTTATCAGAAATTCGGAACCTGATTTGTATCTGCTGAAAGGAAAGTAACCTAATGGCTTCCATATTCGTAAGGACTCTCAGTCTAACAGATGGGAATCGAAATTTTTATACCGCGAGGTGATAGAACCGTTAGAGTAAAACCCGCGAAACGACAAAAAAATCAAAAAAAAATGTTCACTTAAGCGGGTTTTTCAGTTAACCGGACCTCGGATAACAAGCGGATCTCAAATAACTGAAACAAATTTCAGTTAAGCAAACCTTGTATGTATAACAAAACAAATTTTTAAAAATCGATCTTAAACAGTTAAAAAACGTTTGCTAATTGTCATGTTGAGAGGTAGATGACAGTGGCGGAGGTGAAAATAAAATGAAATAATTCAGCGCGCGTTTACAAATTTTTTGTTCTGTTCGATTACAAAATTTTCAGTTAAACGAGTTGTTTTCCAAAGAAAAATAGAAAATTTGAAGAATTTCTTTTTCAGTTATCCGGGTTTTTCACTTAAGCGATTTTCAGTTAACCCTTGTGTGAGTGGCAAGAAAAAAGTACACTTAAGTGTGCTGTGGTACCCGGGTACTTCAGTGTATTTTATATGGTAATTGTGTGTTAATTTATGAATCATGTTCAAAAAATATATTTTTACAAAGTAAATGTTTTTAAAAGATTATTAGTTTTTAATTAAACTTTATTTGGAAACAAATAAGTAACAGTGATATAGAAACTTTGACTGCAACTATGGTTCGACAGCGATGCAAGCAATGCACTTTGCCAAATTTCTGCACCACTGGCTTTATGCACCACATTATACTGCTTGCGTGTTTTGCGCTTAGGACCTGAAATACAAAAATGTTGGTCATCACTCTCGGGATCCTCGACCACTCTTCTATACCTGAAGCATGGGTTGTTTCGTCATGTTGGGCGAAAAAACCTGCGTTCATTAGTAGGAATAAACGTTTTATTATGGCTAACGGAGGCCACCAAAGTCAAATTTTAAGCGAAAAGGTATTTGGCGAGGTACAAAGTAGTTAAAAAATTGCCGGTAATTTCGGTCTGATCCCTCATACGTCTATATTAATCGCTCAACTACGTTTTCTCCAACATTGGTCTGGCGTGCTACACCTGCCTCGTTTCCAGTATAGATTTCACCACGCAGTTTGACACATCGCAGGCCACCAAACCTTTAAGCCATATTTGGCTGGTTATGATGGTATATACTGGGTAAATTTATAGAAACAGCTGTTAATCGACAGTGATGTCTGTCGATCGCTTGCAGTTTTTATGCAGCTTTTCGTTCATTAGGTTCCAAATTAGTTTAGGGCGGCATTGTCACTAGACATTCGATCAACTCTAGTTGGTATGTTATCGAAGCGTATAAAGCGCATAATTGCAGACTATTGGCAAAGAGCAATTGCAGCACAAAAATGTATAATAGAGACCGTGCTACAGAGGACCGATGTGTGCTCTCCACTCGGAAGATGCATATTCCAGCTATACAGGGAGCAGCCAAGTAAACCTTCCACTCTTGAACAGTGAGTGGTTTCCATACCTATGGTGGTCTATACGAATGATTGGAAATGCATTGCACATTGACATAACTACTATACAATATTACTTATTCGCTGTGAGCACTGAATGAATAAGAAATTGCGAACCAGTTACACCAGACGATAAGGCCATATTTTTTATAACGTCGACTAAGAGTGACTAATCACTTGAAAATGTCAGAGAGAGACAAAATCGATGCAATTACGACCAAATTCATATTCTAAAAAACTTGTGTGAGCTTATTCGTGCACGCATTTTAGAGCCGAATTGCGATATATTCTGCTTTAAAATGCGTGCACGAAAAAGTTCACACCCAGGTACCCAGGTACTTTGATGCCATATTCGAGAGCATGTCAACGGAAAAAACCATTTTCGACATTAATGGCGCATTTGACGCAGAAATGTATTTTAGGAAGGTACTGAAAATACTATGATAGTGGTGGCTGTCGAAATTGCTTTTTTTTTCAAAATTATGTTGAGAAAGTACCCAGGGACCTAGACACCTACACAAGGGTTAAGCGGGTTTTACTGTACAACTAAAATGATATGACTTATGAAAACTTTAAAAAAGACATCAATGCTTTGATATATCAATTTAGTTATTGCTTTATTTTAAAGCTTGAAAAATTGAATTATGATATACTGAAGCATCCGACCGCTCCAATTGATCACCCTGTCCCAAATATTCTTCAAGTTTTGCAACGGCATTTCAGTTAGCAATTGTGGTTTGTTCTCGCACCCCGATATAAATAAATGCCTCACATGTTTCCGTTATAGACCCAAGCCTGTTAACAGCTAATGGGTAGTTCGCCATCACCACGAATTCAGTTCTCACGCGCCTTTACTCACACAAACGTGGACTATACGGGACCAGCAAAGGGCCGAGGAGTTGCCGCAAGTAAATGATATATCTGCATCTTTATCTGCCTTTGTACCAAAGCCATCCATATAGAGTCTTACTTACTTAGTTGGCGCTACAGCTCGAGGGGAACCGGGGCCTGCTTCTCGCAACCATTTGTGTGTGCGTGTTATATTTTTGCACGAATGGAAGGGATCTACAGTTTTTTGCCGACTCCGAACGGCGAGTTGAGAAGCTTAATCGTGACAAATGATACTCTTTGATGCTTGTCAGGCATTCGAAAGAGGTGGTACCGTGAAAAAAACCCTTTTAGGTGTTAGACCCGGCCAGGAGTTGAACTCGGGCAGCATTGCGTGGTAGTCCAACGCACTAACCACCACGGCCAGCGGCGATCCATATAGAGTCGCTTGGGGACTTAACAGCACAGGCGTTTCTGGCGGCGGGGAACCATTTCTGGCTCCTTCCGAACCAAATTTAATCCACCAGACTATCAATCCTTTTCGTCATTTTGACTTGCTGCAGAAGATGAAACAAGGATCTGCTTAACAGTGGAAACGAGAATAGATCGGTAGGTTGCAAGCACGACCAAAATGGATAAAGAAGGAAAGGAATGTTGGTGTCAACGACATTACTTTACTTTAGGTGGCGCTACAGCTCGGGGTGAACCTGGGCCTGCTTCTCGCAACCATTTGTGTGTGCGTGTTAAATTTTTGCAAGGTGGGACCTACAGCAGATTACGTGTAGAGCAACATCAACCAATTCGGTGTGAGAAACTTAAGGGGGTATTCTAGTCTAGAATTTTGAAAAAATCGTTTTGTTTTTATTTCATATTTTTAAATATTAGACCTTCAAAAATGTATCATCCAAACGTTTCCTGAATTATCATACAGAAAGTCTCTTATACTATACACCATGAATTCTTAGAAAGTCTCTATGCGAAGGTCGTTGTAACGTATTTCTTTGAACGCGTTTTTTTCGAAACTACTTTTTTCCAAGACGTCTGACGTGATTTCTCAAGTTCTAGTGAACCGATTAACTTGAAATTTGGCGTGGAACTTCTTTATATGTATATCCCTCTATCGTTGGAACTAGAATTATGTAAAAATTTTGTTATTTACTATTTTTAGAAAATTGAAAACTTTGAAAAAAGGGCAAAAAATCACTTTTTTTTTTCCAAACAGCCGCCATTTTGTGAAAAATTATTTCCCTAGTTCAGACGATAGCGACATTCTTACTGATTAAGAATCTTTTTTTCTTTTTTTTTCTGATCACCAGAAGGGTTGGAATCATGTCAAGAAGGGCGCACCCTTATTTTTTACCCACTTTACCAGCCAGTAACTTTTTCAATTTTCAAAATTTTTTCGCTTTCAATTTTTGTTTGTATTGTCAAAATATCAATAAATATCTAATTAAAAAAATGGCCGGTAAAAATATGCTTAGTTTTTTTTATCGTATTTCAAAAAACACCCGAAATTTGTGCCGCTAGACTAGAATACCCCCTTAAGGCCTAGTTAAGACGTATTTTTTTCTAGTTTGCTGGTTGAGAGGCTGTGGTCCATCACGAACTGTGCGTGTCTTCAAAAGTAAATCAACGTTTGCGATTTGATAATTCTCACTTGTCAGTGTAACAGTTCCCTCTTCATTTATTCGACGGCATAAAAGCGTTGATTGGCATATTGGACTTGTGTGTCTTAGACAAACAGAAGTCTCAGTCTTACAATGTCAACTCAATACGTGGTGCATTGCCTGTAATAACAGAACCCTTATCTATAACCATAATCAAATGCACCCCAAAATGCATTCAAGGGAAACTTTTTTTTTTATGGTTGCACATTTCAAAATACATTTGATTTGCACTCAAATAAAGTTGCATTTGCACTCATGTATCCAATGGCTACAACAGTTTCTACCCCTCATTAGAGATACATATACATACATACATACTACCGTACAGTACGATGGTACTTTGCAACGCATTGTTTGCATTATATTTTACTACCTCTGGAGTGCATCAAATGATAATGGAAAATAATTTAATATCAATTCTATTTTGAACCCTCTCAAAGCTAACGTAGGTATAAGCATCACATTTCTGTGGCTTTTGTTCGACATAGCATAACGGTATGCATACGTATACTCGTGTACTGTTATTCGTGTATAGTTTAAAATGGTAAAATGGTAAAATGGTATATTGAACGTGAACAAAACAACTTCTTTGTTCGGTTGTAATGTTCTCCCATTATCCAGGATGCATAGCTGCAAGGATAAAATAAAATGGGGGGGTTATGTACATAGCTAAACACTTTTTAAAAAAAGGGTTCCCTCTTTCACCTACGCTACGATTTGAAAACATTTTTTATGGCATCACTAAACATGGTGTTCTCCCTTTTTCACTATTTTTTTTAGATACATTTCACTTCTTTTGTGTATCTATAGGTGGAGGGTCATAGAAGAAAAAAAAAAACGCATCCTTGCATGCGATCTAGAATTTCCGCTCCAAGACACCATTATCCGTGTGGATAATTAGATTTTATTTTTATTTATTTTTAATTTCCTATTCATCATGGCCACAGAAGGATGTGTAATTTAATAACCGTTGCATGCGCATTTTACAAGTACATACTCGTAAAAGTCTGCAAAAAACGAAAAAGGATGCTCGCAGAAATGACCAATGCTTGGGGCAACAATTACACTTAGACTGCGACCACATGCCGAGATTATCTGGTAGCCTTGGACCGATACGCAACGATGATTATTTGCATTTATTTTTGCACCCTTAAAATGCGATGCAACCCGCCAACCAACCGATGACGCAATGTCAACGATGTTCCAGGAATCTCCCCTATTTTCTCTTCTTCCAGGCAAAACAAAAAAAAAAGAAAGAAACAAAACCCCCAAAGCTAAAAGTATAATAAAACATAAACTTGTTAGAAGTCATGAAGAGGAACGCGTTAAATTGCGTCCAGATGCACACTCTAGTGATTATCCCTTGAGGAATGCAACAGACAAATTGGCATATGGGGGGTTATCCTTTTTAACCGACGCCGCGACGGACGGTGAGCGCATTGCATGCGACAGTTATATGCACGCGTACAACAAGCAAATAACGCTCGGCTTAATCATTAAATTCACCACAGTTTCATAGGGGATAAGCCCCCTCTCCAGGATATTTGAGTGGAAATTTGGCGCCAAATATGATTTCCACGTGAAATACTTTCGGGCATTTTTTAATTAAGGACGATGCCGTCTTTTGTGTGACATTTTCGCTTAGAGGGATCGGAGCGGACTACTAAAGTCAATAACAAAATGCAATGTCATGCATGGCATCGTTTCTTTTTATGTTTTTTTTTTGGTTGCAGTCCGACCCGTGCCCGGAAGACATATTCAAATGAGCCACAGTGGACAATAACAAGATTTACTACTTTGATATATTTTTAAGAGGACATGGGACAGTTTTTTGTTTGTTTTTGAAATGCACTTACTGAGTTGGATCGCATCGCTTGCAAGTGTTTTTTTTTTGTTTTGTCAAAGAGTTAATCTTAATTGGTATACGAGTAGAGAGTGGGGTTGTTTCATTGAAGGTAAAGGCACTGTGGTAGCTGGAATAAGGATAAGAACGCTGACCAGTTTCGGTATTGCGATGAGTCTTATAAAGGGTCTTTCATAAGCGACTTGACAACTTCAAACTTTCAGTGTGAACGCACCCGTAAACCGATTACCGAACTGTCAATGTCAAAATATTCAGTAAAACCAACATTTTCATCATGGTGAATTACACGAAGGAACAACGTTTACAAGTAATCAATATTTACTACCGAAATTCCGAGTCGGTGGTCGCAACTTTCAGAGCGAATATCATCGCAAAATCATCTTCAGCGATGAAACGCATTTTTGGTTAAACAGCTTTGTCAATAAGCAAAATATGCATTACTGGGCAGGTGAGAATCCTCATGTGTTTCATGAAACAGCACTTCATCCGCAAAAGGTCACTGTTTGGTGCGGTTTTCATGGTGGTGGCGTCATTGGGCCGTTTTATTTCATCGATGAAAATGACTGTCACGTTACGGTAAATGCTATTCGCTACAGAGACATATTGGAACGTTATTTCTTTGAGCAATTGCATGAACAAGGCATCAGTGATATGTGATTCCAACAAGACGAAGCCACAAGTCATACAGCGGGTGCAACAATCGAGTTATTGAAGTCTCAGTTCGGTTAACGTGTTATCTCGAGAAACGGACCTGTCTATTGGCCGCCGAGCTGGCCCGTAGCCAGGATTTTGTTTCGGGGTGAGAGCTTGTTCAATTTCGAAGAAGTAATTCTGTAGGGTAACTTCGGGCTTCATGGCGCAGGGGGCATTATGGCGCACCTTGTAAATACCACATTTCCGATTTTCTTATCTTCTATAAATATTATAAAACTGTAGAGGTTTTTTGTTGGTTACCTAATGGCGTGAAAACCGCTAGAGATTTCGATGAAACTTTTTTTTTGAAATGCTTCTTAAGTACCCGGGATGATCACAAGCTATGTCATTTTTTGCTCAGCCTACTGGGTCTTACATAGTAGTCAAAATAACTGTATATCGGAGAGGAATACTATCATTATACAGCCCTAACTCAATAATGGCTTATCGGATTGAAAATCAAAAAAGTAGGTGAAATAAGTATATCTGTCGCTGATTCATTTGAGATATGAAACATCCTCCTGCGTTATCCTGAAGCTGAGCAATGTTCAAAACAATTATTCAAAACATCGCCCACAATTTTCCTTCAGCGGAGACCACCGCCAGCAGTCGTGCAGCAGTGAGTATCGTTGCAATAGTGTATGTGTGAGTATATGTGCGCGAGTTACATGCTGCAGCTATGTACACAGCCATAAGCACACATATGTACATACATACTCCACCAGCAGCAACAATAAACCAAGTGTTGATCAAAATAAGCGGAGATGTCTTGCACTTGGCTAGTGCTATATTTATCTGTTTCTTTTTGTTCTTTGTGATTTATGTAAAACTGTCAAATCATGTTGTTCTTCCAAGTAAGAAGTCAATTGGTAATTACTAATTAGTGAGTGTAGTTCGTCACGTGTCGTTTTTGTAATTTATTGTTCGTTCATCATAAATGTAACAGAGTTTAATGTTTTATGTAAATAAAGAAATTTATATTGAAAACTTGTCGATGTTTGCATTTATTTAATCTTTCCTAAATGTTAAAATCGTAACTCGCGCTCTGACGTGATCATTTGTTTTGCACTTCAATGTGCTACAATCATCATAAGCATTTGCGGCTCCCATACTCAACCAATTTTAACAAATGAGTTGTCAAAAGAAAGAGAATTTTCTAGAGCAGTGAATTGCATTTTCAGTTTATAAATATTATTAATAAATTAAAAAAAAACACGACCAAAAACAAATATTCTACCCAAAGTGAACTTCTGTTGTTTTAAGAGTTAATTTTGGTTCATATATGTATGCACATATGTATTTGCTATGTGGAAGTCATCTGGAATGCTTGGTTTACAGTGCTATTTTGCCGAGACTTTAGGCAAACGTTATCAGTAGTGCCACGAGGCACATCCGAACGCACAACATTTCTCTGATTTGTTATTTAAAATTGGTGGAGGAACGCTCCCGGAAGAAAATGGAAAAGTAAATTTATCACAAGGTTTAAGGTGATATATCACAACTAAAAAAACCGTAAGAATTCTTAGCTTTGTGAGCGAGCTATTTTGTTGCCTCGGAATGATTATGCTCCAGCAATTAACAGCGAGATATCTTCACGTGCTGATGGTCAAAGTGCAGAATGTATTTCAATCACCCGGGTTGTGGACCAAGAAGTAACAACCAGATATCTGGTCGAATTTTTAAACTCTCGCTTTTGCTGCCATCCAGCGTTGCCAGGTTGCGGGATTTTTCCCCGTTTCCGGGGATTTTCGACCCAAAAGGGGAAACGGGGAAAAAGATTTGGAAACGGGGAAAAAGATTTCAAAACAGGGAAAATTAACTGAGTTAAAAAATGTTTCCATTCATTGACATTTTCAATAAATAAATACTATTTAGTGAAGCAATAGATTAAATATATAAACACAGGAATACAGTGCGTCAATGCAAACAATTTTAGACACACAATCTTACATTTGCATTTGGCTGAAGGTTGGCCACAGCGCATGCGGCACTGACTTCAACCCTTTCTATATACAGTGGAGAATACAACGATTCAGATTTGTTCCCACTGATGGTTCTATATTACGAATGATGCAAAAAATGTCCACTCGGTTTAATGGATGCTTTACAATTTCTGGTTAAAAACAAAATACATAGGCGCAAATTCATAGTCAGCCCATGAATAGTGCCTATAGCCGATTATAGTTACAGCCGGCACTAAATAAAAAAGCCGGCTATAACTGTTCGTTATTCGTAATCACATTTTTGCCTGTGCATAAGCTGGTATCGACTTTGGTATGTTTTTGTAAAGTGATTTGAACGAACAAACCCAAACGTCAAAATATTCGATATGAGAAATTTATAGCCAACTCTAATTACAGTGGTGGTCCAGTATAACGAATGCCGATATAACGAATGATCGATATAACGTACACTTTTTTCAAATGCATTATCGGCTCTATATAGCGAACGAACAAAAAAAATGATATTCGATATAACGAATGTTGCTACAATAGAAAGCGACAAATTTACCTAAGAAATACAATAATGTTTAGGAAACGGTCGATGGAAAAACTGGGCGTTGTACATGGAACCGAAGGTAAGCTCCTTGATACAACCATTCGCTTAGTTAAGCTTAACGGAGGATTTGGACTCTTGGAACAATATTGAAATGTTTCTTCAAGATGATACGCGTATCAGTCCACTCGAGGCCGTTGAGAGGGTATCAACTGAGCCAAATAGAACAACGTTGGAAGTTCTGAAAAACTTGTTCTAGGAAGTCTACGGGCAATAGCTACAAATTTCTGCGTTGAACATTTGCAAAAGCATGTCCTTATTGGCGATTGCTTTCCGGAAAAGGAAAGGAAAGAAATTAATTTTGTTTGAGTTTCTTTTACTTCTTTTTCTACTTTTTAACTTGTTTTGTTGACCTTATGAACATATTAAATAAAGAGTGTTATGAATTAGAACCAGTATTTGTACACTTATTTAATGTTTTTTACAAGGAAAATGTGTTCGATATTAAGGATTTTTCGATATAGCGAATGCAACTGGACATTATATCATTCGTTGTATTGGACCACCACTGTATTTAAAGTGACGTTTGGCTCATTTTAAATTTCGAGCTGGCTATAAGTTTAAAGACGACTATAAGGTGACTATGAATAGCAAAAAGTATATTTTAGGTTATGTAGATGAATAAAATCTTTTATTGTCGGCTTTATCTGACTATGAATTTTCGACACTGTATTTGACAAATGATATACTGTTTCATTTTAGAATATGTATTTGCTCCCTTAAAATATTTTAATACTAAAATCAAGTGATTAATGAACTTCCTCTTAAGTTTTTAATTATCTGTTTTTTTATTTTTAGTTTTATATTTTGTTACTCTTATAACCATAGAAAGAACCATTATTGAATGAAGTACATATGTACAACATGATTTTTTCAGTTATTTATATACTGTAAGTACTAATGCTCTGTTATGTTGTTAATAAACAAAATATGACTGTATAAAAAGTAGTGTTTTATTAGCAAATTAACGGAATCGAAAGTAAATGAAAAACGGGGAAAAAACCGGGGAAAATGAAACGTTAAATCGTGGAAAAAAAAATTGTTCATGCAAAAAAGGGAATTTCTTCCACCAAAACCTGGCAACGCTGCTGCCATCACATAAATTAAAACTTAAAGTGGGTGTACCTACTATTCTTCTAAGACACTTGAGCCCGCCTTAATAATGTAATGGCACCCGATCTAGAGACAATTTTGCAATGACATCTGGTAGAGGCGGAAGTGTTGACGGGCTACGGTGCGGTGCGGTTTTTGAGAACTATGAAATCTGCAGTTAGGGGCTGAAAGTTACACATTGAAACGTTTTTGGTAAAACGCAGTTAATCAACAAAATTTACTAAACACTTTTGTGGACTTAGACAAATACTTTGATGTTTCTTCGCTCCCACTGAAATTGCATATTTGTATGATTGAGAAAGCCCTTAGAATGCGAAGCAAGGCGAGCACGGGTTCAACTAGTAGACAATAAAACGATGAGAAAACTTGAGTCTTCCTTGATAGAGTGCCATTTCAAGTTGTAAAGCTGTTGCGATTATTTTTACAAGTGAAAAAAATTATAAACAAAAAAATTCGTCACTTTTGGCATCTGCATATCTCTTTTTCATTTGCGTGTGGCTCCGTAAGTATAAAGCGCAGGTCGTTAGTGTACACAACACAGTGAAGTGAAGTGAATCATATTGGTTTTCTTTTGGTGGCATTGCTTAGTAACAGTAAAAGAAAATTTGGGGTTTTTTTTTTAAGTAAGTTTTTTTTCAATTCAATTCAATTTATTTATAATGGTATTGCTTACAATATTAAGAAAACAAGCATCTTTTTAATTATGAAAGCCTTGATTTAGGTTAAGAAACATTTAAACAAAAAGAACAAAAAAAAAATATAAATAAATATAAAATAAAAGTAAATAAAAATATATGTGTACAAGATTGAATATTAATGTTTATAATGTATTTGTTTCAGTGGCCATATATTTTAGGAGAGAGGATTTGAAATTACTAGTGCTTCTAATTTTTCTAATGTTGATAGGTAGGGAATTCCATAGCCGAACAGTACTAACAAAAAACTGACGTTCAGAAGTCAAGCAAGCATAGCTTGTTTGTATTAGCATACATGATCTAGCCTAGCTGATTGAAGGAAACGTAGCTTATCGAATAAATATCCCGGCTGCTTTGTTTGCATTATGCCAAGTCTTGTGCAAATGCGTTTAGGAATAGAAAACGAGCAGAAAATTGTGGCTCATGCAAGGAAACCACACGCGTATGGATTCGCTCCTAACAGAAAATAGCTGTTCCTTAAGGACTTTGAAGAGGCAGACAAATACTGGCCAAGTCACAATTTTAATAAGTCGGAAGTTGTCCCACGACTCGTGTTGATACTTCATTTAAAAACACTTTTGATAGTTGTGGCAAATCAAACCGTGAGTATAGCAACACGCCATATTGCCCAAGGGGATGCACCATATTGCCCTATGCATGGTGCAATATGTTTTTTTGTAAATCATTTTTAACCTATCTTTTTCTTTGTTTAAATCATTGAATTATTATATTTGTTTAAGTTATTTTTGTTCTGATTTCCTTATATTTTATAACTGTTTTGGTTTTTAAATAAAAAAGCTTTTCATGTTGAAGTTATTTGAGAAACAAAAAAAGTGCGCCATAATGCCCGAAGTTACCCTATACAAAAATTTGAAAACTACATGAATATTTTATTTTTGTTTGTATTTTTTTTTTTTTATAAATAAAATTTAATAAATAATAATTCTTTTAATATTGTTTTTTCTTACAGCAATAAACGCCTTGTCTTTTTTTTTTAGACATAATATCGATCACTTCATCTGGATCCCACATGAATACCTGAGTGAACAGACAGCATTGCAAGTGCAAGTCCTGGATGGCCCATGTCGCTTCGGGATACTGTTTTGATCCTTTTCATCGTTGAAAAGGTTCCTTCAACGCTAGCTGTTGTAACCGGTAGTGTGGCCAGAATTGTAAGCAAGTAGCTTATACCCCTGAAGTCGCTCTTGTCACATATATCTATGCGCGGCTTAAATAAATGCTAACTTACATTTCATTTTTTAGGAACGCAACACCCTTAATTACATGAAATTCATACTTCGCTTTGCGCGATTTCGCATTGCGCGAGACTTTTCATTCCCCTAACCCCCGCGCAAAGCGAGGGACCAGTGTACAAGGCACTTTGCCGGCGCGGCGCTGGACCGTAAAAGGACTAGTGAAATCCTTAGACCTAGCAGAATAGCTCTTGGAATATTATCCGGGCATTGCCTCCTCGGCAACACGCCAAGAGGCTCGGACTTACATGCACGGTAATTTGCAGCTACTGCTGTTATATATAGGATATCGCACATATTCTATGTGAATATCAGGGCATAGCACGTGTTCCAGGAACATTTTAGGCAGCTACTTTCTTAGCAACCAGGAGGAGGTAGGCCAAATCAACCATAGACTCGTTCAAAAAGTTCGCAAGGTCCAGATTTTGTAGACCGCTTGTCATCTGATAGAGAAGCAGCCAGATCTTTCAATCATCGGTTACTATTTGATTCTGTTTGCTGGAACTCATGTAATGGAAAAGAGCTAATACCAGGAGCCCTCTACAAGAGGGCTTGCTTCATAACAAATGAATAAATGCAACGTGCCAAGAACCAGAGAGGATAAAGGACTCTATTAAGGACATTTCATAATATACTCGCAATTTGTATTGATTTATCACTTAGTAAACTCCTCACTTTGAATGCGCGACATTCACACTTACCCCCTCCGTGTTGCATAATCCTTGTTCTAAATCTACTTCAGGGACCAACATTTGACACAAAGAGTCTATTTTTCCCCTCCCTTTGTTTCCGTTATCCTGTTAATTTTATGTAATCGAAGTTATATACACATTTCCCCTTCGAATTTCCCCATTTCTCCCACCACTCGCAATTCACTCACTTTCCCCAGAAAGGATCTCTCATTTAAGAGAAATTTCTTTGTTATCACAAACTGAGTACACAGCTTGACCACGTGAACCACGTAAGAGCTTATGTCACACACAAAGCAGCTCTGAACGTGTTGCATGTTAAGTTAATAAAAAGAAGAAACAAGTAAATAGAAGCAACAATTTCCCAAGCCAATTCAACCCCTAAAATACGCGGTTATACTCTTTGACTATTCGTGTGTACCAACGGGTGGTTGATTTCGGTGGTAGATTTCCGCATGTTCAAGGGTGGTTTCGATTTGCCTTTATATCCTGTGATTAGCGTTACACCAATTCAGTTCGACAGAAATCACCAAACTGTAAGGACATCCGATTACCGGGTTACCTTTCGTGAAATTTACGAAATATTTTTGAAAGTTTTCATCTCTCTTTTGGCGGCAATGGCAGTTCCATTTTGTGTACCAAAAAAATCCAAAGTTCAACCACCAACAACCAACGGTGAAGTGGCCAGCACTCTGCAATGGCAAATCATTGCCCAGGCAATGTGTAATGCTTTACGCGAGTACTACCTGCAATCGCTCTCAACAAAGGATGGCTTCATCAAAGGACCCATGGAAATTCTACCAAATGGAAAACTAAAACCAATTCGGAAATAATTACAAAAACAAATTTAAATTGGTTCAACGAAGCTCTAGAAAGCGTATTGTGATTTTTTATAAACATTTTTTAACAAAAAAAAAATTTTCATAATTTGTAAAGTCCGTCGGAAAAATGAAAATAATTTCCCAATATTGTGAAAGTTTACATAAAATATTATAAAACAAAAAAAGAAAATAATTTCTTTAAAATAAGATATTGTGATGGAAGTTAAGAGTTAAAATTAAAATCATATATGTCCAATTTATTAGATTTAAGATTTTCAAATGACTTTTTCTATTTCAACTCTCTAAGTGTCTATGAAAAGTGTTAAATGTTAAATACAAAATTAATATACAATACTATATGCTTCTTGTAAAAACTTTCAATAATATATTTTTATATTATGTAGTTTTATTTTGCGTGTTTGTACTAATATATTTTTACTTACTTTACTTAAAACAAATAAATAAATTTTAAATCTGTATGTTAGAGATGTAAGCATTTTTTTTTATAAACATTTGTATTACTTATTTAATAAGTGTTTTTAAAAAAAATAAAAAAAAACTTCTATAACAGAAATTTTCAACTTGTTTTTATTTTCTTTTTAAGGAAATTATTAATTTTTTTTTCAGATGGCGTTAAATGTCGTAATCGTGTTAAGTTTCTCACACATTTCCAAAAAGTTACACGAAGTTGTTAAAGGGCGCATTAGCTTTGCTCGTTGTAGATCTCCTCTCATGAATACATATTCTTTTGATGGTGTAGTCATTCCTCGTGTTAATGTAATCAAAGATTTGGGTGTGTTATTAGATACTAAGCTATCTTTCAACAATCACGTTGATTGCATCACAAACAAGGCGAACAGAACATGGGGAATGCTTAGGCGCTATGCTTGTGAGTTTTCTAACGTGTATGTCTTTAAATCGTTATATGTTGCATTTGTGCGCTCCATATTAGAATACGCCTCAATTGTCTGGTATCCATATTATAGAGTTCATATATCTAGAATTGAATCAATTCAAAAAAGATTCCTTAGGTTCGCTCTTAGGGGACTTCCTTGGCAGAACTCATATCACTTACCTCCTTATTTATCCAGGTTAAAATTAATTAATTTAGAATCACTGGAGGTGAGGAGAACGGTGGCACGAGTTGTTTTTATTCATAGGGTTTTAATAGGTGAGATTGAGTCTACAGAAATTCTTGACCTTCTCAACTTAAACGTTCCTTCACTCAATCTTCGAAGCTCTAGATTCTTTAGAGTAGCACACTCTCGTACAAACTACGGTCGTTCTTCCTCAATTAATGGATTGATGATTTCGTATAATGTAAATGTCCATTTAATTGACTTTAACCTATCGATTTCATCAATAAAGAGAATATTACTTGATGGTCTTCAGTCATAATTGTTTGCCCTGTTTTTAACTTTATTTTTCATATACATGTATATTTATAAATTTTTGTATTTTTGTTTTCTGCTTCTGTATATGAAAGTGTAATCTTTGGTGACAAATAAATAAATAAATAAATAAATAAATAGATAAAAAATGTTGAAGTACTCGCGGGCTTACCGCGATATCTCGAAAAAAAAAATCTCGAAAAAAAGAATCTCGAAAGAAACATCTCGAAAACAAAAATCTCGAAACCAAAATTTCGAACAGCAAAAATCTAGAAAAAAAAAATATCGAATTGCAAAAATATCGAATTGATATTAATTTTTGAAACAATGGTAATAATTCGCGCAAGCGGATTGATTTATAGTTGTATTTGCATAGAAAAGAGTTTGATTCACTATTCATGCATGCAAATGAGTTTACTCAATACAAATAGCTCTTCTAAACTCTTATCGACGTAGACATGGTTACACTAAAAATTTACATATATAAACTAATAAATTTGCCTTCTTTTGGGTCATGCTTCATGAACATTTGACGCTAAAAGTTTTGATGGGAAGCTCACACATTGAAAGAAAAGAGTCGCTATGAGATTTTTAAGCGGTATTGCCTACGAGCTACGACTTGAGTTTCAAATATTTACATGTTATATATAATATCAATGCATTTATAATGAACATACATATTTGGACTAAATAAATGAGTTATTTTAGTATGTAGACATACACATATTTACACAATGTAATGTGCAGAATTATTCCTTGTATAAAATAAAAGTACCTGCTACAGTAAATTTGGAAAAAAAAACAATTTTTTTGTTGCAAAAAATTTGTTAAATTCTTAGTATTTTCAAAAAAATTACAGAATTTATATTATGGACCCGTTTTAATTACTTTTGCAGTAAAATGATGAGATTTTTCGAGATAAAGTCTTTCGATATATTATTTGTACTTTCTAGATTTTGTCGATTCGAGATTTTTGTTTTGGAGATTTATCAAATACATTTTCGAGATTTTAGTCGTTCGGAATTACGTGGTGTTCCCAGGTATCACGGCTTTTTCTTTCGCTCTATGTGATATTCTAAAATTTTATTTATTTACAGAGATTTTATTCTACAAACATATTTGCTGTGTTCAACTTGTGTCTAAAATTGCAGTGATTTTATTCTTGATTTCTTATGCTGGGTTGGCTTTTTAATTTGTGGCTTAAGACAGAATTAGACATTTGGACTTGGGAAATCTTCTGCAATGAGCAACGTATTTATTACTGCTGTGCTGTCATCCATAATTCCATAATCCATCAGTAGATTCTTAATTTTCTTAATCAATTTAGCGCCACAATGTGAAAAGTCCTTTTCTTTTTCCCGACGGCATTCGCAATGGTCTGGGATTATATCGAAAAGAAAAGCTCATTAAAATGAGTAGGATTTAAAGCAAGTTATGTTTCTAGAAGCCGCTTATTACTACTTTAAGTGGATAATGTTGATAGCTCTTTTTATTTCTGTTCGGGACGAGGAAGTAGCCATTTCCCGCCCAAAGTTTGTCCGAACAGCAGTTTCGTAATCGGTGCTTCTTAATCTATCGATCCCTCATTACTATTTTCTGTCTCTTTATCAGATAGGTAATCTTACTTACGTTCGCCTCTCGGACTACTGGCTTTTTATATTGTACAGGACGCAATAGAGCCACAAGATATTTTCAGTTGATTTTCAGGTGAGGCTGTAGGGAATTCAAATGATCGGGTGCGCAGAAAAAAAAAAAACGGACCCGAGTCACCATTTCGAAGCAGTGTTCGGACATGTTCAATTTGCCACTTGGATCCATTTCTACACCCCAGACACGAAAACATTGGATTCCTGCTGGCAAATATGTACCACAGGAGGCAAAGACAGTTCCATCGTACAGTGCACAGTGGTCCCGCCGTAGGACCATAACTCAAAAAATCAATAATAAAAACTTGAGACATTATTAATGGTTCTGTGACGACAAATGTCCAAATTAAATAGAATAATAAGAATTAACTGTGTAAACCTAACTGTACTTCTGTTTTTTTTAACGAAAGTGAACGCATCAACTTGCTTGCTAAGCTGATTTGGCAATACGACCCAATTAGTTATTCAAGTCTGCCGAACGCGTACGCTTCTGTGTAAACTTTTGGTTGTGTTAAGTTATGGAGTTCAAAGAACAGAGTATGTGCTTTCTTTTAATACAAACATTTTAATAATAACTTTACTACTAATATATATTTGAGGGGAAATTAAAAACTTCTTTTAAAGTATAGCAAATAAAATTGTTTTCGATTTACGATAAGACTTTTAACAACGTTGCCGGCCTCTGCCGACGATATATTTAGAGTCAAAAAAAAAGCTGAGGATCTGTAGTTTATTAAAAATTATAAATAAGCTGCGTCGAGCTGCATTTTAAGTCTTCAGACCATTTCGTAGACTACCTCTTCAATTAATCCTTTAATGAATACTGTTGCATATCTACATCATACTGTTACATATATGTGACAGAATATAAGCCGTTTTCTGTTTTGACCATACAGCCAGACTGCTTGAGTAAAAAAAATTGGTTTGCAGACTTTTTCGCCTGATTTTTCTAATAGCCTGGCATTTAGTCTGATGAAGGACACGGCATACAAGGTAACACCCGTTTTTGAATGATTCTTGTGCTTCAATTGACTCTATACCAGGAAAACTGTAAGTCCCAGGTAAAAACTTTGTATGGTGAATTTGTAGGCGACATTATGGCGCACGAACATAATACTAATAAAAGAAATTATAAGCACACTTTCCCGAGATAACTGCGATTTTCACAAAAAATGGTTAAAAAAAGATAAGAAAAATCTGTGTTTGAAGACCAATATCTCGAAAATGAAAGTACGAATAGTTACATTCTTTAACTGTGATAGGCACTAATCAATCATCTACGAAACTAGCCTACTTTGGTTGCTCTAAGCTTAATATGCTTAAAGTTATAATGGAATCACAATTGGCACTTACTTCTTTGAATTAACTTTTTTAAATACCCTGTAGCTCAGTGGGTGTTCAAGATAGATCCCCCGTCCCGTAAGATTTTTTTCAAATCATGAACCAGTGAATCAGATCCCAAAATATCTGTATTCCAAACCGGACCACCCTGTATACCAACCGTACCGTACCGTACCGCACCGTACGGTTATCTCGAAAACGTGGCTTGATAGAGCAAAACGGATTGCAGATTCGGAATCAGCTCCCCTAAATTACTCCAACATGAATTCATTTTGGTTATTTTTCAATGAGCAAGTAATTATGACCGCCGTTGTTCGAGAGTGGGACCACTGTGCAGTGGTCCAAAATGCCAACATTTTTGTTGCTTCAAAATTAAATAAAAAAGTTACTAATATGTTTAGCATTTCAAAATGCGACAAAATATTTCAGGCCAGTAATAAGTACATGTGCTAGGTTTTCTGAAGTGTTTTGAGTTAAATTTAATTATGGATCTATATAATTAAATCGCTAGCGCAAGAGCTTGTGATTCCTCCTGAGAGCTTATTTCTGAACCGATTTCAATGATTCTTACACTGACCGAAAGCTTATCAACTGAACTTTGTTCATCAGCATTTTGAAAAAGTGCATATGAGTAAGGTTATAACGAAAAAACGTTATTGCCTATACCTAGCGGGGACTGGGGCTCACTTTTTAAATATTGCATACTATTCAAATAAAAAGAATTCATTCCGAAGATGCATATCTTACCTCTAAAACGCCATTTAGAAACTGAAAGGATTCAAAGTGGAACAATACCATTTTTTGAATCATTTCAATTTTGGCGAGTGTTACTTTTAGCCCCGACCTTTGGGTTGGTTGTAACAGTACCCGCGGTAAAAAGTAACAACAATCTTACTTTGGCAATAGCTAGGTGGAATGTTATATATTGTCATGGTTTTCACTTTTGCTTTTGAAACAAATGAAAGAATAAAGTAAGCTTATAGCAATTTGTGTATATAAAGGATGCAATTATGGCTATGGTCACCTCTATTTGAATGTATCGAAATTTGCGATGTTTTACAATGTTTTACTCATTTTTTGACAGAACACTTCAATTTACAAACGAATTGTGAAATGTAGCAAATTATAATCACAAAACACTGATCCTGGCTACTTTCTACGAGTAAGCATCTCTAAACCCATTTATTTAAGAAAAATTCGCAATAATAGACGACCAACAATTGAAATTATTACGAAAAACATCAAAGGACATTAAACTCACTGTTCGCCGAATGTCAAAGGTAATATAGTCTGAATACGCGATTTTATTTCAAACCCACAATACCATTCGCGGAAGCACATTTAATGAAGCAGGAAACAAGGCAGGTACGAGTATATCCTTTCAAAAGTAACCGAGCTGCGACTGCAACACAAAGCTTTTACGTTTATTAATTTTCATGTTTGATTTCGTTTATCCAGCTAAAAGGCGCAAAAATAATACAAAATTCCTGATCCTTGTCATGTCGCTGTGCGAAAAGAAAAATATTTTCATAGCTTTCTTTGAAATGTCCTCCTCAGCGCAGTAGAAACTCACCGCAAGTGCGGTGTGGTTTCACTTTGAAGCTTCCCGTTACCTCGAAACACAAACAATCATTCTCTGTCTGATTATTACCATTTGAAGGATAATGAAAGGACCACCCATTGGAAAATTGAAAAAAAAAATTCAATAATCAACCCCCGTGTTCTCGTATTCCAGGACACAAGATGTTGTAAATTTTTAATAAGATGAAATGAGACTCATTTCCTTAAAGTAGCACCCCCGCCCCCCAATCTAATGTGGAACGAGGTGCACACATATACGGCTTGAATGGGAATACCATGGAATGTTTATTAAATTATAAGGCGGGCTTCTAATGAAATGAAAGATGAACCCAATTTTCGATTCATTGTATCGATAGACGCTTTAAGGATAACAACTGTACGCATCGCTTTTATGTCACATCATAAAAATGTAATAAAGCCGATGCGGGGGTAGTCTTAGCCTGATCTTCCATTTGAATATGAGAAGATGGGGAAGATGAAGAAAAAAAAACATCCTGATCAAATCAAAAGGACAAATTATTTCTTATTCATGCATTAAATTGACTAAGAAGCTCTCGGGCGGATTTTTTCTTTCGTCCTATCCTCTAATACGGAAAACCTTGAAATGATATTAAAATTTCGCCAGGATATTCTTCCCTCCTGTTGAAGCAGCTGAAGAAGTTCCCATATTGGTTTTGGATTACGAATATAAACTGTTGACATTGTGCCAGTTGGAGAAGGGGGGGATGACTCCTTTTAACCACAAATAACGGAAAAATCACGAACTACAGTTGATGGCAAATTGCCTACGGGGTGCACTTTATTCCGTTTCAGGGACACCGACTTGAAAAACCAGGTTAATTAGAAGTTTCTACGGGAATTCCCAGCAAGGTTAACCGTAACCACTTAATGGTATTATATGTGTACATCCTTTTTTATTTCTGCTTGCGTGACCGTTAAATCAAAGTTACTTTTTTATCCGCACTTGAGCACGCTCCAACCATACTCATACCACTTATGGTATGGTATGCTTTCAATTTTTGTGCAAACAATGTGACTGAGCAGAGAAAAAAGGACTTCTATGATTTATTTTTAATGGTTAAATAAAAAAATAAATAAAATCTGAAACGTACAAGTATGTGTGTAGAGAGTGGTTCCTTTTTTTTTGAAGATGATTGATCAAACATTGACAGTGGTCCAGTATAGCCTTCGAAATGATTTCCTTCTTTTGCAAATATGTGAAAAAGGATACCACACATAAATAATGATATGTGTGCTTTCAATTATGTCAATTTTCAGTTGATAAAAGGTTTCCATTATATTTTTTTTTAATGTTAAATATTTGTGCAAAACCATTTTAAAACAAACTCTTTCAAGATATTCGAACGGGGTGGGAGGGGGATGTGATTTGCGTAATTCTTTCGGCATTTAGTCCAGATTTTCCTCTTATTGACTTTGTGATTTGATTGAAAGGGTTTTGCAATGTGTGCATGTCCTTTGGGAGTTGCGAAATATATCGATTTCATCTGATTAAGTGCAATTTAAGCAAATAAATCATATTCTTAGAAAAATCAAACAACAATGAAAAATAGCGTCTACAAAAATGGCGGCTTACGCTATTTCGATAGAAACTATAAAAGTGCTACCAGACATGTCTTTTCTTTCGATAAAGTGTTTCGAAATGTATTTAACACATAAACACTTTGAAATATTAGATTCTGCCAAAAAGAGATCGAATAATCGACCAGTAATTGGATAAGGATGGTCCTGGAAAGTCAGGTTATAAAGTCTACTTCAGGAGATAAATCGCCATTAAATGTTGCCCACAATGGTGAATTCTTTAACCATTACTGTGGTTCCTTTTCATCGATGATTTGGTTGTTGAACTACACAACTCGGGCTATGAAACCAATTTGAGTGGTAAACACGAGTCAACCATCACATTTGTGATGCAAGCTCACTTGGATGGACTTTCATTAAATTCCTGTATACCCTTTATGAAGTGGATTATTATTAGTCTAGGACCAATTTTCTTAAAAGGCACTTTACTCGAGAATGCCAATGAGGTAAAATACCCGGGAGTCATCTTAGATATTCGCCTCAGCTGGAATTCACCCCAAAGTCTACAATAGATCTTGCAACTATAGCCTTATGGGCAAGTCGGCGCCTGTATGACAGACCCTGGGGTTTCAACTCAAAAATGATATACTGGTCCATCCATTATCCATTATTCATACGCATTATCATCCATTATTTCATACGCAGCTTTAGTCTGGTGGCCAAAAGTAGTCGAAAAGACGACAACATCTTGGTATCACTGGTGCTATGCGCAGCTGTCCTACAGTAGCTCTAGAAACTAAGTAATTGGCATCTCGCCATTATAGATATTGATGAGGCAGTCAGCCGCAAGAAAATTTGAAATTCACATTTTAAAACGTACCACATGGTCAAACTGCGGACCTACCCAAAGACCCAAAAAGTCTGGTACACCACCAGAATCGAAAATTATCCCTGGTGTTGGTGCTGGTGGGGTCAGCAAAGTCCATGTATCCCTTGTAACATTCCCCAGCGTGTTTCAAACTATTATGCTTCAATGCTCTATAATTTCTAGTCACTCACAACAAAGTCAACTTTTGGTGAGTGCCTGGCCACAGAGGCATTGAGATAATGAGATTGCGGATGAATCGGGCTCAACTAGCAAATTCTCAGGTCCAAAACCCTTTTGTGGGAAACAATTTTAGCCTTTATTAACAAATGGGAGCATGAACTTCGACTTTCTCATTGGAGAAATGTCCCGTGGCTCAGACAAGCCATACATCCATCACACGGAACTCTCAATTGCAATAAGAAGGATATAAATTATCTAGCAGGAGTTCAAAATGGCCGAGCAATCCTCTGCGCACTTTCCATGGACGGCGGCTTACCCTCCATAAAGAATTTCTAAGACCTTACGTGGTTAACAATTCGTCAATCAATGGCATACTGGCCTTTATTAGAAAAATGGTTTGCCTCTTGCACGATATAAAAGATCTTTTAGGTTGCAGTATAAGCCTAAGAGTAGGGTCCTTCTTTAAAAAAAAGATTCTGTAAAAAATGGTGAAGCTGTTGAAATGCCGTGCAACAGGTTAACATATCAATCAGATTGCGATCGATTTTTACGTCAAGTAAGGTTAGGTTAGGTGCGATCAACAATCAAAGAGAACATCTTTTCTCTCATCTTCTTACCCAGTAAGACTCTCTGGATTTCACCCTGACGGCAATTTGTCGTGTTAACGCTAGGATCTGTTTAAAAAAATATCTGTTTCGAACTCTGGAATTCCACCCAGCGATGTTCCAAGATCTCTATTCTTCTGCCAGCCAGTTCCGGACATTGAACAGAAAGTATGTATTTGTCTCAACTTCCTTCGGGCCTAAAGTTTAGGCATAGTTCATCTTCCTTAGATGATACCCGAAATTTCCATTGCCTGTAGATAACGCTACCTGAGTTCGGCAAGTCAATTGCCATTTTAGCCTGTCTACAGCGTTTCGCGGTCTGCCGTGATCCATCAAGTTCTCTACCATTCTGGTCCGAGCAATTTCGAGGTTGACTCCTGGTTTGCAAGAGAGTTGACCTTTTAATAGCCCTTGATGCTGATGTGTCCTCTAACAGTGTTACTTTTAGATCGGCGAGCTTCAGTACACATTTCATTGCCAATAATGTTTTGATGTTTGTTCGCTTCTTGCGTCTAATCACTGCCTGATTGTCATTCTCTCCAACTGACCTTCTAGCCAGTAGTCCAACGCATACAGTAGACCAAACATCTCAGCTTGGTATACTGAGGCTACATGCCAGGTAGGCTCTAGTTCTCCTGAGAAGATACCTGCACCCGCTTCCTCATCCACCATGGATCCATCTGTAAAAAAGACTATTTCTCCTTTTTCCTTTTTCGGAAGTGATCTACATTCTCAATAATAGTTTCCTTGGACATGCTCAGCTCCCTGTTCTCGTTTGTGGCAGCCTGATCTCGCTTACCGGTACAGCCAAAGTGCCGTTGAGGCCGCCGTTTTCTTAGTAAATGCAATTCTTAGGAATACTTCTATTGCGCATGTTGGCATTGTTCGAATTGCATTGACAATTTCCATACATGGAAGAGATTGGACCCTTTCCAGAGGCTTCTTGACAGTTTTCTGGTTGGTTTTCGCTCACCAAACATGGGTAATAATAGGCCTAATTATATTGGCTTACCTCGGTGAGAGTCCCCACCTCTGTTTACACTTTACATACACGTCTGCATAGATGTATCATCCTCTTCACATTCAGGATCTTATCTTTTACATGATAACTCCGAGCCAGTCCAGTATCTTAGATATTTAACCTTTTTTGTCATTGTTAGTTCGGATCTAAAAAGCGTTTATGGGCGGAGTTCCAGATTCTTTATCTTCCTAGTGAAGATGTATGAAATCTGAGTTTTCCGCATTGATGGAGAGCCCTTGTTCGCGACATCGCCGTTCCACCACTTTCATCCGTTCGATTGCAGAGAAAATCGTGGAAGTAGTTCTGAGAACTGTGCAACAACGAACTGCGTCATCATCGCTCTGGTGGACTTAACCCCTGTTTTAAAAAATGATTGTATTTTCAAAACACAGACTCACATTGTGCAATTACAGTGAAGCCATTGATTGGTTGTTTCATGTCCAACTTGGGGACTTCTTTTCCCATTTCTTCCACAGGATCTACACCCTAATCGACTGGCCAAATCGAATTGGATTTCTGTCTAAATTGACAATGGCTTGGGGGCCATACAAAAATGCATCTCTGCAAGGTTTCGTTTTATTGTTCTGAAAAAAAAAAAAAACAATCACCGCAAATTGCTATGATAAATGAAGGCCGTGAAAAATAAATCCAACAAATCATTTCATCACCTCCATTTCCTGCACCTTTTTTGTTTTCTGTTTTTGCATAGCAATAAAGTTCCGTACCGTTTTCGACACGAAATATGTAAATTTGCATATTTCCATTGAAATGGTCCTCTCGCTTAATAGTCACTGCGACACCACACCGTGAACTTTCCACCAAAAAAAAAAGCAACAAACTCCCTATACTCGAACATATACAGACGCAATACAGTCATTGTCATCGGGCTTACTGCAGCAATAGGACCTAAAAGCCAAAACCAAATTATCTGATACGGTGGCAACTGGCGAAGTGTAATCCGTCAGAGGAAGTGAGTATTAGCATCCGGCAGCATTTTTCCACAAACAATAACCAAAAGTCGGGCGGCTGGATATCGTAAAAACTTGAAAATGACATATTGGATTCATTTAACACTGCCAAACTCCGATACGGGACGAAAGCGACACCACACCGCTCGACAGGCAGACGTAGAGATACACAATAATGATACCGATATCCAACCGAAACCCACCCACCACCCGCTGTGAAATGAGAAACCCTCTATTTATGCCATTTGCCATTTCCAGAGCCAGATATTATGGCAAGAAGCTGAACGGCAACAAACAGGATGCTGGGTTAGTGGGAGGGAGCCACCAGTCTGGTTTTTGGAAAACACCGCCGCCGCCGTCGAGGACTCGTATATCAAATGGAAAATCTCGCACAAATGAGTTGTGGCTGTTTTATGCAAATTAGGCATTTGGAGTTCGGAATTTGGATGCCGAAATACGAAATACGAAATAATCGTAATCGTAAAGTACTAATCCCTAAAAACATATCTGCCGAATGCACATCTCCAATTAGTCCTTGTTGTTGGTGGATGTCAGTTGGTGGAGAGGTTTAAGCTGTTCTTTTTTTTGGAAGGCGGCATTTGTGTGTGGATGTAGTATATCTGTTGCTGTTCGAATGTCCCTTTTGGGTTTTTTGTTTTAAGCAGGATAACATCTTATTAATGAACAAATTAAGGTGGGGGTAATTTCTGAATTGTAACACGACGCGTTGGGATTAAACGATTTTTGACTCAGGAGTAAGGACTTTCTCTTGTACAGAAGGAACTGTCTTCTTAAGGACGCTTGTTGTATAAAACTGCTTTTGAAGTTACTTCTGAGCATATTTCCAATGGTTAAGAAAGAACTCTACCAAATCAATCTGGAGGAAGCTTATAATTTAGTTAGACTCTAGTAGCATTACTGATATGACGTGTCTGCTTTTGAAGAGGAGAAAGGGTGATACTCCTAGTTTTAAAGGATTTTCTTACTAGTTTTACAAGCCCAAAATAAAAGTCGGTTATACAAGATGCGGCTCACGGAACTGCCACAAGCAGATAATTCGGCATGCCGTGGTCGCATGCCGTTACAATATTGTATTTATGTAATTACGCATTCATTGGCAAAGGGGCAAGCGACCACGGCTATACTCTGAAAATCATTGTTTTGTTTCACCTTGTTTCGTACTTTTCAGTTAGTTTTCCCCATAGTCGGGGTTTATTTTTTTAAACTCAATTTTTTATTTCCAACTTTTTAGTTGCACAAAAAATGTAGTGTATATGAGTATCCAATATCCTGTTCTACTTGTCAAACCCTTTCATTTGATACCCATGCTAAGAAGGTCGTAAATATAACACTAATCCACCATATTGGTGCGTCCGCCATATTGAAATTTAAATGATGTCAATTAGCTCATCGTTTTCTACTTGTCAAACCTTTTCATTTGATACCCATATTAAGGATGAAGTAAAGATAACGGACATCTGGGATCTTGGGGGCGTCCGCCATATTGAATTTAGAATGACGTCATATCGTATTGTATTCTACTAGCTAAGCCCTTTCACTTGATACCACTATCAAGGCGGTTGTAAAGAAAAGGAAAAAAAAGAAAAAAAGAGGTAATCCGTCATCTTGCTTGGTGCGCCCGCCATATTGAATTTTCATATAATGTCATATAGCCTCTCCGGATCAAGACGAATCCAACGTCAACACCTTATTTGTTGAAATCGGTTCCATAGTTTAGGCTGTACGAGGTGACATCCTTACATACAAACAAAAAAAAAACAAACAAACAACCCCAGCCTGTGAAAATCATAACCCTTCCTCTGCGTAGACGGGTAAAAAGGGAGCGTAATATACAGTGTGTCTCAGTTAACAGGTATAATCCGTTAGCTGGAGATTCCTGAGGTTCTAGCGAACAAAAAATCGTACGGCAGGGGGGGGTCTATTTTCACCCCCCTCCAAGTTATAGCCCCTCAAAGTGGGGCACCTTCGATTTGGAGGTATAACCACTTTAAATAATATAACTTTTGAACTATTATAGCCACAAGAACAATTTTATATTTTTTCAAGAGGTAATTTAGTAGCGCAAAGTCTAAGGTTTGTTTAATTTTATGCAGCCACAAAAAAGTTATAGCTTCTTAAACTTAAAATTTTGAAAATTTGTACTTTACTTTAAATGCATTTTCTCAAAACTTTTGCTTAGTAATTTTTTAATTTGTTTTTCAAATTAATTTTTTTATCATTTTGTCTGACAAAAAATCGCTTTTACTATAACTTCTGTTGATTGTACGTGAAAAAGTTATTTAACATAATTCTTAGAGAATTGGTTAAAGATAAAAATTTTGAAAAAAAAAATAAAAAATTATTAAGCAAAAGTTTTGAGAAAAATGCATTTTGAGTAAAAAAGAAGAGCAACAAATTTTCATAATTTTGAGTTTAAGGAGCTACCTATAGCTTTTTTGTGGCTGCATAAAATTAAACAAATCTTAGACACTTTTTATGCCTCTTGAAAAATTGTTCTTGTGGCTATAATAGTTCAAAAGTTATATCATTATTTAAAGTGGTTATACCTCCAAATCGAAGGTGCCCCACTTTGAGGGGATATAACTTGGAGGATGGTGAAAATAGACCTCCCCCCCCCCCCCTGCCGTACGATTTTTTGTTCGCTTGAACTTCAGGAATCTCCAGTTATCGGAGGATTATACCTCTTAATTGAGACACCCTGTGTACATGCTCTGGTTCTAGTTGTAGTACAAGTGGAAACTTCTTTCGCATCTCAAAGCCCAAACTCAACGAATACGAATCGTTGCTTCGGTTTATTTGGTGGCCGTATATGCATTATCTTCGTAGAGTTGATAATGAAGTAAGTGCGACTTTAAGGCCTTGAACTAGAGACGTTTGTATAATGCACTGACGATGATACTCTAATTTGTGACTGAATTAGATTTGAAGGTAACTGATTGCGTGTTTGATAGGAAAGAAATTGAAGTGGAATGATAACCTTTACCTATAAAGTTGTGGGTACCAAGATGAAAAGCTTTGGAGTCATCTGCGGCATTTGGTATTTTAAGTGCTTAAAGTAACTCTAAATTTAAAATTGATTCTAATAAGGAGATAAGTTTATAAGTCGCAGGGTTTTTCTATAACAAGTAAAAAAAAACTCACAATCAGCACTTTACCTAATGTCGTGCTCTCTAACAAATGTCCAAACTGTTACTAGTTTGGGAGTCGTTATCAACGCAAACTTATCTGGATACGGATCATGAAAGGGCATGAAAGTGCGAGGGGGAGAGACGAATCTGTTGAGTTAAATTTCAGGGATAAATATTTACATTAACAGAAGAAGACCTTGAAAACGGTTTTATTTGCGTGATGCATCACCTTGCAGAAGAACCATTTTGATTCTAAAGCTTTTGCTATTTTAAAAGCTTTAAATATGTTTTTTTCAGAATCAGAATCAGAACAGAATCATTATTTTGGAACCAATTTGCTAAAATTTGGTAACGTTGTTGAAGCGTGTATGTCATCATCATCATGATAAGATTGCAAAGACTACTGAAAAAAAATGACACTGACAGTTTGCAATCTGACAATTGGTTTTACAGATATTCACATTAGGACCACTACAGTTTTTTCACTCACGTTAAGGTTTTTTGTAGATTTCTGTCAGAATAATACTAAATATTATATTCGAAAGCAACAATTAATTACTTTAGGGTTATTCTAAAAATAAAAAAAATATAATTCAGTATTATCATGATTTTTGCAGGCAAGACACTAAAGAAATACACGTGTTTTTTTTTAATATTTGGTGAAACAACCTTTATTAGCAATCACAGCTTCAATGCGTCATGGCATGCTCGCTATCGATTTCTTGTAACTCCTGTTTATGGTGCCAAATCTCAATTATCTTTTCTATCAGCCTTTGCTTTGTCGTAACGACTTCTTTTTCCTTTAAGAACTTTTGAATACTCTTTGCAGTATGACACGGAGCTCCATCCTGCAGAAACATTAGTTTATGCCCATTTTTGGACCAATCTTTCATCTGTGGCAACAAAAACTTTTCGAGCACTGTCTTGTACTGGTCATGTCTCATTGTCCCATTCACCTTGTACAAACGTCCAGTGCCTTGTCCACTTATGACCGACCAGATCATTACAGATGGTGGATGTTTGACGGTCTCCACAACGCAATCGCGGTTGTATTCCTCTCCCGGCCTCCGTCTTACGAAGGAAGACTTATCCATTAGCACCTGGAATGTGGATTCATCCGAAAAGCACACCTGAAATATTAAGCATGCTGCATTATATTATAATTTGGCTTATCTTTTGAAGATTTACGTTTTGCCACTGTTGAGCGGACCAATCACGGTGATCTCGAGCCCACTGCAACGTCTTTTTTTGCATCGCCGGTGTCAGCTTTGGTTTTCTAGTCGGACGATGACTGATGAGAAAGACCCTCCTCTTTAAGCCTTCTTTGCACAGTCCGAGACGACACGGCAGTAACTACTTCTTGCACCATCTTCATTATTAATTTCAAGGATTTCTTCCGGTTTTCCAGGCACAGATTTCTTATCTTGCGATCTGATAGTAGGTAGTGTTGTTTTTCTCTTTGATGGCGGGCGTTTGGACAGGAGCTCTTCTCCATTTTCAATTTTTTTCGTCAATCTCATCACGGATTGATGGGAAACATTTAGCTTCCTTGCGATTTCCCGCTGAGAATACGTCGTATTATCTAAAAGAGCTTTTATTTTGCCAATTTTTTCAGGTTGGAGGTCCGATTTCTTTCCCATGGTTATGGATTGTAATGGAAAACCAGTTCTAAGATTGAGGACTTGTTTAATACGAGAAAAGACTCCCAAAAGCTGAAAATTTAGTACTTACCAATAAATCACCACAAACTTAAACAAAACTTTCCAAATATTTGCCACAACACTAAAAACTCACTTGCAATTTGACTATACCTATAACATATGCCGAACCAAGTGCTCTTTCCTCAAATTCAAATCGCCGAATGCTAGCATTTTGATGTTTGCCGTTAGTTTTTGAAATGCAATGCTACTACGATGGCAGAAGTATTTGAACATTTTAAGTAGATTCTTCCTTAAACCATATCATATTGTAAAATTATCAGTTACTTGCATATATTGATATTAATCAGATTTTGTTTTATCAAACTCGCAAATTATACAAGTGGTCCTAATGTGATGGCAACCCACCGTAAGTGTCTGAAGTTAGTACTGGGTTAAAAAACACCCTTATATGAAAGGTGTTTTAAGTATTAAAGGTCTATTCTTAAAGGCTGGCTGGATGTTGAAGTATTTTTGTTTTTTTTTATTGGGTTACCTTAAAAGACATTTTACTATCTTATCGTAAAGTAAGCTTACTTCCTGGGGAGTCTTGAGTAATGAGAAAATTTTTCTGAAAAGATTGCCAAAGGTAGTCTACTTCTTAAGCAAGACTATACTGGACTAGTCGGTGCTTTCGTTTCGGTCGATCAACTTCTACCGCCTCAGGTAGTGCCAGGCAAACTCATTGCCTTCTATCCCAGAGTGGCCAGGCACCCAAAATGTTTCTTACCCGGTTCTGCGTGCATGCCCTGAGTATTGGGCGGCAGCCCATGACTAGTGCCGATTTGATAGTGCACGATTCTTAAGCGCAGCCTGGCTGTCGATGTTTCATTTTCAAAAGCTCTGCAGCTCCAAGTATGGCTAGAACTTTTGCCTGAAAAACGCTGCAAGTATCCCGGTTCCAAACAGTAGATATCAGACCCCGTGCCGCTTGCAGTTTTAGACCCGTCCGTGAAGACTGCAGTGTCTGTATGCTCTTTTTAAGATCCGGTCCTCCCTGCAGTTGTACTAAGAAGAATTTTAACATGGCTTAGAAAGATGGCGTGCAATGAGACTTATAATTCTACTACTTCTACTATTTTATTTTATTATTTTTTGATCATTATCGACGTCAACTGATTTATACACACACATATGGTTTATGTAACAGTAAACCCACTTTATTTTAATCTTCCCACGACCAAGTACTCGAATATTTATTTTATTTTATTTTCCCGTAAAAATAGAAGAAAAACAAAAACCAATTCAAAGGAATTTATCAACTGAAGTTTGATCTAAATCTCTTCGCAAAAAAGAGTCCTTCGCCGTAATAATAAACCACCTTTTCCTGGTTGTTGTGTCCTTAAATCAAAAATAAATCACATGACAGATTGCCATGGGATACAGTGAAGCATGACCTCGCATTAATAATCTCAAATGTGAAATCATAAAAAGCTCACGTATGTCGGCATCGGTAATCCTTTTTGCAGGATATCCAATATTTTTCTTCTTTTATTTTTCTGGTCAAGATAATAATAAGAACGTAGCTATGCAACACAGCATACCTATCGTGATTAGTGGCTGAGAACTGTCAAAATAGTCACAAGGATATTTTCCGCTTCATACCTTATCATAACTCACCCTTTTGGTTGGATTGAATTTTTGTTGATCCTTTTGCAAAGGCGAACACATACGAGCATATGAAAAGGGTTCTCGTGTACTAGCCGCACAAAGGAAAAACTTCAAAAAGAGGATAAGAAGAAAAAAAACAGGAAGAAAAACATTCCCCAGCAATCAATCTAATCAGACCTGGAATCACGTCCCTTTTATTGGTTTTCTATTTGCCTGGCCACATAATCTCTTTTTAGCTTTTGTTGTCGTTTCGTCCTTTATCCACTGAACGGAGGAGAGTCCATGCCAGTTTTTAGTGGGAGACGATGGACGGACAATGTTTATTATTGGGAATACTTTATGATTATTATTTTTTTTTATTTATTGGCACACGTCACTGTCAAATGGACCGTTTTCAATTCGCAAGTCGCGTGCGTGATTTTTGTTTAAAATTTTTAACGAGCGACACTTGCAAGGATTTTTCTTTGAAAAGTCACAATCTTCTTACGGAACTGGCGATTAGTGGGTAGCCTTGGCTAGAGATATCGCGGGTACATGTCGTGGCCGATTGTGGACAGTTTACTGTCAAATCGTTGGACCAAGGATTAAAGTCCTTCAACTACAGGCCAAAGTCGTTTGAAAACCACTAACCACTTGCGCTACGGTGCCCAGGACAGTGCTTCTGAAATCGCCATAATCTCCGCGTGATACACGCTGCAGTGAGCCTACGTTCTCCTACGCCATCATTCGTTTTAGAGCCAGCAGTGTAGAAGTGTATCGAGTTATCTGTATAAGCTTCTGTTCTAAGTCATCCCAAAAGAGGACCTATCGGAAATAGTGACTTTAAAGTTTTTTATTGAAAGTGTGCTTTGGCAAGTATAGTCTATATCTTCGAGGAGAGTTAGGTAATCAAATAACGTGGAGTTACCGGTGTAGTTACTTGACCACTGTCATTTGCCTGCCAGTTATACCAAAGATGGGAGATAAAGTAGTTTGTCCCCGCTTGCCTTTACTGTTTTTAGTGCTCCACACTCCACTACAGAAAGGCTAATCTGTATACTTTCCCCATGCTGTCGCGACGATAGTTTTATCTTGTGCGGTCCACCAGATAATTACGCCATAAATCCGAATCAGTCTGAAAATAGAGCCAATGGGTTATGCGGGATTGAAGTACCAATTTACTCCAGTTTTGTACGTATCCTCTTAGTGTATAGTGTAGTAGTATTAGTCGTTTCAAGTTGGTTTAAAGACCTAGTAGCTTGTTTTAAGCTGAATTAAATAAATAAATTATAATGATTCCGTTGTTCCTTTTTGGTTCAAAACCCTAAAAACATATAAATTACACACTCTTGTAAAGGTGTGTACACCTATTTTAAAACTCAAGCTTTGTGTCAAACAAAAAACTTCAAAGCCAAGTAAATGAAATTTATAAAAAAATATCAAAAAAGTTTTCACAGCCGAAAATGGTTTAACAAATAAAAAAATGGAAATACCATATACGGTACCCACATTCGTTTGTTTCAGATTTAAGCCTGTGGCGTATATAAAAAAAAACCTGAATCCTTTTTTCCAAATTGGCCAAATTGAATATGATCACATATGCGTGAAATTCAATTTCCCCCTCTCAACATGCAGAGGTTTTTTTTTTGTTTATTGAGTTCGTCCTTCAATGTAAGTGTCCTGACCCGAATGGGCTCGTTTGCACGTAAATATTTCTTTTATACAAAAAAAAAAAAGATAAATCTAAAGTAATACGGAAAAGCCACAAAAGACCTTTTGGAAAATCACAAAGAAATGTAAATTTTTTTTTGATTACACATCCAGAGGATGTCCATAGTCCAGATTTCACTTGCTCACACCTCGTGTGCAGAAAAAATGTCATATGAAGTGTAAAGGATTTTCGTTATTAATCCTATTTTACCCTCTTCAAACGAAGGGGATAATTTGTCCTTAAATTTGATATGTTAAGGCAATTTACACTTAAATGGGAATTTGTATCTACTCGTGCAAGTGGGTGTGATAGACTGAAGTTTTCAATATTTATTGCACCTTATTTGCATTTCTTGTATTTTTCTCTCTTCCATGCAACTCGTCAATGCAAAAAAAAAAAAAAATATTTGGCTTCAGCAGTCCTAGGTAGAACCAAGCCAAGCTTCCCGCAACCATTTGTGTGTGCGCGTTATATTCTTGCACGTATGGAAGGGACCTACAGTTTTTTGCCGACCCCGAACGGCGAGTTGAGAAGCTTTTCATGACAAATGATACTCTTGGATGCTTGTCAGGCATTCGGAAGAGGTGGGCACTGTGAAAAACTTTTTAGGTGATTGCGGCGGGATTCGAACCCAAGACCGCTGGCTCAGTAGTCCGATGCACCAACCACTTGCGCTACGGCGCCCACGGGACTGAATGCAAACGGGACTGAATATCTTACGAAGAGATTTCCTCTCAAGGATATCCTCATCCGCTTTCGATAAAGTCAATGATTCAACTCCAAACATCAGGACTGATTGATAATTGTCCAAGTTGTCTTGATTAGTGTCAAAGAGTCTTCTTAAAAACAGAAATTTGCAAGTGTAATCCTTCGTTGGAAGATGGAAAATTATTAACCACCTGTGATGTATCAAGGAGACTGTGGCTAGAATATAAGGAAGCAAAAATGTGAACACTTCTACAAAAAGATAGGAAATCGCTGTCACTGCTGACTAGCGACAGTATGTTGAGATATTACATGAAACATCTGCAGGGGATACGGTGATGAAAACGCTCATGAGGACACAGCCCATTTCTTCTGTCACTGCCCTAACCTCTGCGAACTGAGAAATAGAGCCCATGGCAAGTTTTTCTTCGAAGACATCGACGAGGTATCTGATGGATCACCATCAGCGGGTAGGGCTTCTCGATGGTTGGGACCCCTGACACTTATAGCACGGGTGGGTGCTATGGGTATAACAATGGGTCCACATGGACTTAAGCCTGATGAGGATGTTACTGCTAATCTAGTCCTTTGTCAGATTTCCGATGATGTCGTTTTCAGATGGTATCGCTCAGCTGATGTAGACAAAGTCCTTTACTACCTCAAAGTTGTAACTGTCTATTGTGACATTCTCTCCGATTCGTCGATGTTATTGCGCTGATAGCATATTCTGTTTTGCCCTCGTTTACCGGTTAATCCATTTTGGCCACTTCCATTTCTATACTCTATTGTCCTTTGTAGTCGGCGCAATAAATTGCTCTCATCCAAAATAAGTAGGACTGTATTGTTAACATGTCCGATTAGTCGGAATCTATGCTTTCGCGCGAAGCTTCTTGTTTCAGCTTCGATTGTCGGAATTCCCAGATCACTGTGGATATCGTCGTTTCTAGCATACCACGGTGCTTGGACAATTTCTCTAAGCACTTAATTTTGAAAGGTCTGTAAAATATTGGCATTTGCTTTCTTGGTACAACCCCAAAGTTGTATACCGTAGGTCCACACCGGCTTTAGCACTTGCTTGTATAAAAGCAGTTTGTTCTCGATACTGAGGTGGGAATGTTTCCCGAGCAACCAGTACATTTCTCTGTATTTGATTTATAGTTCTTTACGTTTCATTTTCACGTGCGAGTTCCACTTCAGCTTTGCGTCGAGTGTCATTCCCAGGTATTTGGCTTCATTTGTTAAGGGTATTCGGGCAAAATTTATAAAAATTGGCAAGTCATTAATTTTGCTATAAGTGAAATTCACGTGAATAGACTTAGTTCCGTTAAGGGCGATCCGCCAGTCCCTCGTCCATTCATTTACTTTATTCAATGCGTTTTGCAGTTTGGCAGTCGTTTCCTCGATTGTTTTACCTACTGCTAGGATAGCGGTGTCGTCGGCAAACGTAGCCATCTTCTTTCGGTATATCACGAGTATATAACAGATAGAGAAGCGGTCCCAGAACGCTTCCTTGCGGTATGCCGGCCGAAATTTCTTTGAGCTCTGAGTATTCGATTCCATTTTAATACGGAAGAGTCATTTCCGAGATATGAATCCAGAATCTCGTATAGGTATACGGGGAGTACTTGTCGTTATTTGCATTTCAACTTAATACGACTTGCATAATAGCTGATATAGACCGAAAGTCGTATGCGATGGCAGCCGATGCCGTTGAGAGATAAACAGTCATTTACGTACGAGTATGTTCATAGTGACACGACTTCTATAATAACGAAATACGAATATGTTCGTATGTGACTCGCAAATATGACTTGCATAATTGGGGTGAATATCTGCAAGCAGTTCTTGCTGATTCCGTATCTCACCTGATTTGAAGGAATTCTTATTTTTTAGCTAGTTAAATTTTCGATAAAAAATACCTTCCTAGTGGATGTTGACGTCATAAACATCAATTATTCTAAAGTAGTCTTGATGCAACAAATGATAAATTGAATGATCAGTTCCCGCATAATTATCAGAGACTTTCGGAAGATTAGTGGTCCTTCGGCGGACTTGTCGGAACTCGCTTCCACACCAACCCCCAAGTCCTACTTAAAACTCCTTATAAATTGCAAATATAAACTTGATTTATACCATCCCCATCGAGTAGATTGCAGTAATTGCTATCGACCCATTTAAGCTGTGACTTCTTGCCATCTATTAAGATACAAATTGCTCATAAATATTTAAAAAGTCAGCCAGTCCCTGTGTGTGTTTTTTTTTTTTGTGTTCGAACTTACAAATAGCTTCAGTCAGTCAGTCACAGATTAATGGTGAAGCATCCGATCATTCTGATAGAACACGTCTTCATTTTTCCAATGTCACCATCACCATGGACGAATACGAATAGTCTCCTTCGACACTGCCACACTGAAGAAGATAAACTACCCGCAAACATAGTATCTGGAGGGAAATAAATGTTCATCTTCGGATGAATTAATGGGTGGCAGTGGCACTCCCCTGCCATTTTGTTGTTGCAAATTGTTTTTGAATTACTTTATGCCGTTAATGAAATATTTATTAAATCTATAAATAGAGGGAGCGATATCTATTGATAAGATGATAATTAATAGCCACGGAAGTATCTAAGTCAAACTTCCCCTGGGAATGGAGAGAGGTGAAAACTGTGGTTAAACATATTGTAATAGTTTGCCTCCTTCCACGGACGACACGACGCAACCCTTATGGTGGAACAACCAAAAAATAAAAGGCGCCCTTTCATTATCATCGTCACAATCGGGTTTAACCGTTAACCCTTTCGCCTGCACTGGGAAACCATAATATTTTGGGAAAACAATGAGGTACTGTAACTGTTTCTGTCCAATTTTCGACATACACCGCACCGTCGAAATGCGTTGCATTAATTATGGGAATCCTTTGGATTGCTGTCAAAACTGTTGCAATCAGATACACGTAATTACACATTGGGCAGACGTTGTTCCGCGCCGCGCCGCTTTGACGATGCAAAGAGGTTGCTTTGCTGCTTGCTTCCTCGTCATTAACATTTTGTTGATTATTTCCCTTTAGTCCTGTTGTTGGTCACGTGTCCAGTGCCCGCATAAACTCATCGTGCTGGAGTGAAACTTCCGGGCTTCGTACATAACATTATGTGTATGCCGTGCGAAACAATAAAAGGTTTTTTTTTTTTTTCAAAAACCCGACGCGACGCTTCAAAGGAAAGAGACAGAGATTTGGTAGAAGAAAAAAATTTAATGAACCCTTTTATGTTGTTTTTGGAAAATCATCAAAGGGGTGGAAATGGAAATGGAAATGGCACTCAAGATCAATTTGAAGTAGTTTATGAAATGAAGGTAGGACGTAGGAGCTAAATTTACAGTTCAGATGGGGTGAATTGGAAATAAATGTGTTTTTTTCTCTCTCTTGGGATCGAGTTTCCATTGTGTGTTTGATTGTGAACAAAAATGTGTTTTGTGTTTATCCTGTTGACTGGAAAGATTTATTAGTCACATAAACAAAGGACGCGTGGTTGTTGGTGATGATATTAGGAAGAATTAGTCCTGACCGAATGGTCATACATTGTTTGTCACGTTTCGAAACTTGGAATTTGAATGAAAATCGTTGACAAGATCTTTCTTCTTCTTCTTATGTGGGGCAAAAATACCTCCATCGGTGGCCATCGGCCAGCTCTCATCAGGCGTTTATTGATTCCTCTATTTTTTCTATTTTAAAGCTTCGCGGTAAATCTCTCCTGAAGAATTGGACAGAACGTCACAATAGACAGCTTCAACTTTCAGGTTGTAAAGGACTTTGTCTTTGTTGTTGGAAATCAAACGAATGATTACTTTTGCCAATCGCTGTTTCTTTGGGCAAAGAAAGCAATTAAGTAGTAAAGCCCCTTCCCGACCGACTCTATATAAGACCCTTATCATCCCAGTCTTGCTATATGGAGCTGAAGCATGGACTTTATCGAAAGTGGATGAAGATATTCTAGTGGTCGCTTCGAAAGAAAAATCGTTCGCAAGATATTTGCTCCCGTTTGTGTTGACTGGTTTTGGAGGAGAAGATTCAACCACGAACTATACGAGCTGTACAGTGGCATCGACTGCGCATTGGGCGTTTAAAATGGCTACGTCATTTAAAGCGAATGGACATCGGCCTGCAGAGTATTCGATTTCAACGCGGATGGTCAGCGCAGCAGAGAACGACTTCGCCTAAGGTAGCGCACACAAGTGGAAAAGGACCTTATCCAACTTGGAGTGCACAGCTGGAGGCAGTTAGATAATGACTGGGCTAACTGGAAAGGGTTGTTGGTTGAGGCTTTGGTTCTCCCCGGAATGTAGCCCCACCAAAGTACTTAAGTAAGTAAGTAGGTAAATCTATCCAATTCCGTTACAACTGGGTCTCTGACTTCGTAAACTTATGGAAACATTACTTCGAAAATAGCGAAGCATTAAAACTTTGTCTTAAAACTCTGAAACTGCAGCGCTGGCAGTGTTGAGTTCCAGGCTGTTCATCTTGACATTCGCACGTCACCGATGATCGTGTGCATAGTCTCTCATAGATAGATCTTTGGATTGAGGCATCGGTGCTCATATGACCTAGTCTCCTTAATGGTTCCGGATGTCTCTTCATGTCTCTTTAAATAGTACTTTTGTGTTCTAATTGCGGCCAAAGTGTTCCCAAGTATTTGACTACCCATCTGTGGCCAGTGATTTCGGTGAATCTATCCTTAATGTTTGCACTTATGCCGCGTGATGGTGACAGATGGTTAGTGGCAGTTCTCCACGTTTTGTCTTACCAACTCATCGGATTTTTTATTGCTAGCTATCCCACAATGACCTGGCATCCAACAAAGGATGTAATTCCCTATGGTGACCTGATGTAGATGGATTTACCCTTCGCTAGTATACACCACACTCTGGGAGGCAGTTCTGAACCCGCCCAATGGGATAGATTCTTCGTAATGAACTCTAATAAGTTGCCTGCTCCAGAGATCTCATCAAGTATCCGTTAGTGTAGATGATTTTGCTTCCCGGTAAGAAACCAGACCAAATCTGCGTTCGAAATTCTAAATAGTATTTTGAGTTTGTGATATCCCGAGCTCCTCCCGAAGCTCCTGGTACTGAATCGAGAAGCTCCGCCACTCTGCCACCGTCCCCAAAGACTGGGGGGGCTTGACTGTTGATCTAGATATTATCTTTGCAGGATATTAGCTTCAATTTAAACAGTGAACAGCTAGAACTTCAACTCGAAAATACTGCAAGCCTCCGGAAGTCTGTATGCGATGTTTATGCCTTCTTCTGTAATTCGTGCAGGTTAAGCGGCTTGCTTTAAACTCAATCTAATAAGATTATGTTAGAGTTTCAACCATCAAACATCATTTCGTCAAACCTTTGGTAGGTATTCGTCTAACTAATTCATCGCCACCGCATTTAACAACTAATGTGGTAAGTCATCTGTGCCTGACACTTATTGGAGAGATCTTTGCCTGGCAGTGGGTAACTCAATTTGGTTTTGATTGGAAAAAACTAATTTCAGTCTAGCAGGTCCTAAGAACAGAAAATAATTTAACAGGGATGATACTACTGGTCTAACATATGTTTGGGGGCCATTATTTTAGACCTGTTATCCACTAAGCCCCACAAATCGTTTAACCGAGGGGATATGGTAAAAAAAATTGTTTTACGTTTGATAGGGGTGGCTCGCACGGGACTTTAAGGAATCAGGTTCAGCTCAAAGATCTGGATAAGGTCGAAGTATTCCCATAAATAAGGGTTCTGTAGTTTTAATGTGAAATCAAACTAACTATCAATGCTTAACATTTACTTTTAATGAAACTATATTTTAGAGTACAAGAAATTCAAATGGATTATTAATATGGATGATTATATGATATGATGTGGTGTGAGGTGCGCACGGTGAAATTCGGGGATCAACTGCTGTCAGAACAGTGTAAGTGCAGTCTGTTTTAATCACTTGTTTTAGAGAGAGAGAGAGAGAGAGACCAGAGTTGCCAATGGCTGATGACGGTTTGATGGTACGACTGATACTTTCACAGTTCCCTCTTTGTTACAATAAGCTGAACACATTGGGGAAAGACGGCAGATGTATATTGACGTCTTTGTTAGGTATTGGCTTGTCATCGTAGCAGAGACAGCCTAAGATCACATTTTCTACTGAAAATTAAGAGGATTGTGTTTCTTGCTCCTTTCTAAAGGGTATACCAACAGCTATTGGCGATTTGAATTTAGCGGCTTTTCCAGCTGTCAATCCGTGCGGCGAAAAAAATTCGTGATATCAGGCGAAGGTTTGCTTCAAGTCCAAATATGGCTGCCGTAACTGAAAGAAAGCAGGGCTGAGTGCTCACAGTCAAGGGTGAGCCCTACCGTAAGATGATAATTTACTTTTTGCGACTCGTATTGGAAGGTATTGACCCGGATGACACGCGGTCATGCAAACTAAGCCTTGATGTACAAAGGTTTACTGCCGTCCATAAGTTTCCCGATAGTTTGTCAGAGAAATTCATATGAAACTCTCGGTCTTTTTACAAAGCTTTATATTAACTTCACTTTCTGTGATGGCGGAATCTGGAAATCGATTTTACACCCACTTCCAGATATCCGATCATCCTGAAATTTTGCACACGTATATAGTTCCAGAGACAATACAATATAGTATATGCGACGACGTTGTAAGTCCAATATGGCGGGCGCTTTTTCAACTTCAATTTCTGTGAGAGCCAAATCTGGGATTCGATTTTACACCCACTTCCAGATATCCGATTATGCAGAAATTTTGCGTATCCGGTGACAACTCAATATAGTATATTTCATGATCTTGTAAATCTAATATGGCGGACGCCCAAAGATGGAGAATTACCATTATCTTCACGACCTCCTAAGTATGGGTATCAAATGAAAGGATTTGACAAGTAGAATACGATTAGCTAAGTGACGTGATTCTAAATTCAATATGGTTGATGCCCTAAGATGGCGGATTACTTTTTTCTTCACAACCCGCATGACATGGATATCAAATAGAAGGGTCTGATGAATAGAATCTCAAACAATATAGTATATTTTATGACGTTGTAAATCTAATATGGCGGACGCCATAAGATGATGGATTACCGTTATCTTCACGACCTCCTTAAATAGGTTATCAACTTAAAGGGATTGACAAGCAGAATTAGACTAGCCAAGTGACGTCATTCTAAATTCAATATGGTGGGCGCCCCAAGATGGCGAATTACCTTTTTCTTTACAACCACCATGGCATGGGTATCAAATGAAAGGGCGACTAGAATCTTAAACATTCTGAGTAAACTTTCTTATATCCAACCCACCCAAGCTAATATAATGTACGTATCGACGTAAATTTGTAAAGAATATTCAGATACTAAAAAGTAGAAAATAAATATAAAGATAAAAAAATAATTTTTTAAAAATAAGCTTTAGAGTTTAGATAATGAACTAAAAAGTAAAAAAATATTTTTTTTTCCGAGTTACCAATATGTGACTATTAATTATTATAGCTTATTTTTTTATCTTTATGTTTTTTATTTTAAAATTCAAAATTTATTGTAAATAGTTCACCTAATATAAAGTGACTTGTGTAATGAAATAGAGTTGGACCTCTTTTTCGTCGAAAAATCCATCTCGTACTTACACCTTTGGCCGTCGATCTAGACATTCTATCGATCAACTCTGTTATGTATTAATGAAGTATATAAGAGACATATACAAGAATCATACTAACATGCGTTAGTATGAGTCATGTGTATAGCAACATAAAAGGCAGTCGATTGCCAACCACGAATGAGTTAACACTCCAATTATAATTACTCTCTCAACCCAAACTGTACATTTAAGTTACTAAGCAATATTAATAAATGAACTATTTCCTATGAATTAAAAAGTCAAGTCGATTATTTACACACAAGTGAAGGTGCAACAAAGTGGCGACGAGGAAAAACAAAAAAAAAAAAAAACAAAAAAAAAAAAAAAAGCAAGCACGTGAATGTCAAAAAATTAATAACCTCAAAATACAGTTGCACGATGTCTAATAGTCACAGCATGGGTAAATTAGAAGAGTTTGAGCCGGGTGAAGATTTTGATACGTACAGAGAACGTCTAGAAATTTATTTCAAAATAAATGGTATTGAAGATACCAAAAAAGCTCTCATTTTATTGAGTCTGATTGGCAAAAACACATTTAAAATACTCAAATCACTCGTGCAACCGAAAAGTCCATCAGAGTGCTCTTACAGTTATTTAATCGAAGCTCTTGAAAAGTATTTTGCACCGCGATTAAATATTCGGGCGGAGCGCTACAAATTCAATAAAATCGTTCAAGAAGAAGGGCAAAGTGTACAGGAGTTTATCATTCACCTTAAAGAAGTTGCGCAAACATGTGGTTTTGGAGATTTCGCAAAGGAAATTAGTCTGACTAGAACAAAGTGCTGTGAAAATATGGAAGAATTTAAACCAATACAATTAAAGTCGTTTGCGTTGGATGACGCCCTGACAGATCGATTTATAGCAGGTATAAGGAATGAAGAAATACAACGTGCCTTATTAAATGACTCTTCACTCAATTTTGAAAAATGCTGCAATGTGGCGCTCACTATGGAAATGTCCACGAAAGAATCCAAGGCGATACATCCGAGAGTCTCAAACCAATTTTCTGTCAAAACATCATCATCAAGTCCGCAGCATAAACATCATCGCGAAAGTCATCAGTCAAAGTCCAACAATAATAGTGGTAAATGGGGAAAATGTCAAAGGTGTGGTCGTCATCATGATTGCAAATCTTGTCCAGCGAAGAATTGGAAGTGCTATAATTGCAATCGAATCGGACATACATCCGTGGTCTGCACTCATCAAAAGTCTAACACAGTTAAAGTCATCAAAACAATTGCGAAAGTCGAGTCTGAATGTGTCATTCGGAACATTATTGTCGAAGGTCAACCGTTAGCAATGGAACTAGATACTGGAGCTTGTCATAGTCTAATAAGTCTTAGTGAATATAAATCGAAATTTTCGTATTTAACAATCCAACCAGAAATTGGTTTAAAAGCAATTAATTCATTTAAAAATATTAAGTTCCTGGAGGGAGAAAAGATTTTGTTTCAAAATGTTTTTAAAAAACGATTACGTAAATTGGATCCCAGGCACATTTTTAAAAGAATTAAGTGCTTTAACTTGTTTGATAAAAATAGAGGGTACAGTTCGATTTGTTCATTTTAACCAAATAAAAAAATGTGTAAACAGAAAAAATAATACATATTATAGTAATCCTTATTTACAAAATGTAAATGAAAATTCTAATGTAAGTCAAGATAAACTGTCTTCTCCAAGTTTAAATATATCATCCTCATCATTAAACAATAAAGCTGAAATAAAAAGTTCAGCACGTATAAAAAAGAAATATGCTAAATTGAATAGAAATAAACACTTAGTAAATGACAAACTTAGAAGATCTGAACGGTTAAAGAAATTGGGGAAAGTTAATTATTGAAATAGTGGATGACTTATTTAAAGTGGGGAAGATTGTTATGTATTAATGAAGTATATAAGAGACATATACAAGAATCATACTAACATGCGTTAGTATGAGTCATGTGTATAGCAACATAAAAGGCAGTCGATTGCCAACCACGAATGAGTTAACACTCCAATTATAATTACTCTCTCAACCCAAACTGTACATTTAAGTTACTAAGCAATATTAATAAATGAACTATTTCCTATGAATTAAAAAGTCAAGTCGATTATTTACACACAAGTGAAGGTGCAACAAACTCCTTGATAGTTTCCATTGCTATTGGTCTCCAGGCTACTTAAAGGATCTCCAAAAGTTTATCTTTTGATGTTGGATACTGTTTTCGACCCTTTATGTCTAGTTCTTCCCAGGGCAGCTCTATCGGGTTGAGGTCGGATGATTGGGCAGGCCAATTCATATCTTTTAGTATTTCTTCTTGTTCTTCTTGATCCATTTATTCTGGGAAAAACTTGGAAGAATGTTTCGGATTATTATCTTGCTTTAATGTGGGCCTATTAATCGCAAACCCAATGTGTGTTCTTCTAATATTTATATATATACCTAATTAGTCCATCGATACAGATGAGGTCTCCAGTACCAGCGGAAGAGAAACATCCACAGACCATTACTGAACCACTTCCATGTTTGACTATTGGGATCACATACATACATAGCTATGGAGCATCTTTTCTTCAGGAGACAGCCGAACGTAAGCTCTCATTTTTAGTCCAAACATTTCAAATTTCGACTCGTCCGTCCGTCCATAAAGCCTTTTTACCAGTCAGTTGGTATCCAATCCCGATGCTGTCTTACCCAATGTAACCGCTTGACTTTGTATTGAGGTCGTAACAAAGGTTTTCGTACTGCTACTCGACTGTGAAGGCTGTGTGCACAGATTTTTGGAGCTGTAATCCGTCGATCTCTCCTGCTTATTAATTTTATAGTCTTGTCATCCTGTTTTGATTTTTAACTACACTATCAGATCTGTTTCGTGGTGTGCTTAATATAAGCAACAACCAAAATATGCATCAACAGGCTCATCATTTAGTGCTGGTGTTAGTGGTTAGGCTACGCTATTTTACAACACTACCACTAGCAATAAATAAACAAAAAATAAGAAAAATACATATAATACATTATTAGTATTTATGTGCGAGGGACTACATTACGCAATACATTTTTTAGTGTAATCTTGTTAAGATTAAAGTCAAGAAAGTTTGCATTTAAATTATAGAGTTGACTCATGCGGTTAATAGGCTCATGCATCCCGTAATTTGTTCTATGATGAGGAATATGCAGTAACTCTATACTACGCAGGTAATGCGATCCCCCACGAAAGTTGAATCCTAGACAGGATAATAAGTCAGGTTCATCAATCAGACTTGAGATCAGTTGATGCATAAAAATGATGTCATTATTGACCCTTCTTTGAGCCAAAGGCTGCATTTGCAACAGTTTTATACGATGCAAATATGGAGGGAGGTTAAAAGGATGGTCCCAGGGAAGACCTTTCAATGCGAATGTTAATTTGGGCCTTCCACTCCTCTTCGCCTTCTGCGTTTAATTTAAAATTTGAATTACCAAAAGCCGTTCGGACACCTTTTGTCCAACTGTTGACGGCACAAATCCAAGACACAATCCTTTCAGCCATAGAGGTCTGTAATTTACTTCCTTTATAAATCTGTACAGTTAAAGGTGTTTAAAAACTGCACAAGAGCTGAAGAAGTTCGAAAGTATTTCCAACAATACACTGTGAAGTGTACAACCGCCGAATGCTTGTCTCCGCGTGCGGATGCACTAAGAGGACTCGATTATTAACCAAATTCATGCTCGTTAACCACGTACACTTATCAGCTATCAGCTTTTGCAATTTATGCAAATTATATTGCGATAATAAAAAATGTCCAATATCACATTAACAGTAATTCTCGAGCACACACACTTTGAATATTAATTACGCTGTGTGCGCGCTGCGTCCAGCATTGATATAAACATCAATTAACGCCATTCAGTGTACACATGCATGTGCGAGTAATTAAAATATAAAATAATTCGAATCCACAAAACTCATATGCAAATATGACGCCAATAACGAAGTGCCAACAGCAAAACAAGCGCGTCAACGAAACAGGACACGTTCCAGCAATAAAACACACAAATTCCAAAAGAGGACTTGGTACTTACTCTCTCACTCTGCGTCACACAGGAAGTAATAATAGAGTTTTCACATTCAAACAAGGAATTCAAATTGTCCTTTCGAATGGCGGCGCGGCCAGGAGAATGTGCAGTCAGATAATTCAGCATGACGATCGAAAAAATAACTCATTCGATGGACCGCACTCCTGTTTCTTTTCGTATCTCTAGCCGTATCTATAAATCAGTCCAGAGAATCACTTTAACACACACACACACATGCACGCACAGGATATGCTGACAACATATGCTAATGTGCGGTGTGCGAATGTAAGAGGACATGGTGCTTTTTCCTTAGACCATTAAGTGCTGAATTTATGTTCATATCTAAATTTCATTTTTATTGAGTTGTTCTTGTGTGTTAAGAGGACTTGGAGGACTTTCAGGACATACCTCTTCCGTGCTGGTACCTATTTGGATATGGCGTCGAATTAAAATTTATAACATCACACGTCATTGAGCATTTAGAATTTAGATGGGGTAACCTATCCTCGTACACCTAACATATATGCATGCTCGTGTCAATGATCCTTGCGCATGTAAAAATGCATGGCGTTGGCTTGAACACCCCCCAATTTTTATCGATACTCGCTTTGCGTCCTGGAAAATGCACAAAAACACAATTAAGGGCTGTCGAACAGTATCGACAGGGGTTACACATCTCGTCAATTTGTCTATCCATACGTACGTATACCCGTCATATAACGGGAAAGTTTGCATATAATGCGTTTGCTAATAATGTGACATGATGATGGGCGCTTGAAAGGGCGTAGTCTAGGGCCCTATCAGCCGAGTAAGGTTTTACGATGTTCTGCATATAATTTGGCGCAACCGGGCATTTCTGAGCGCGCGACATTTTTATCGTGCAATTTTATTTTTATTGACGAAAACTCGTCATGCGTGTCTAATAAATGAGTTACGTTTTTGTAAATTGTCGAGAAGAGGCTGGCTGGCTGGCAGTACGTTCGATTGATTGGATGTGTGTGTATTGTTTGGAATTTGATTTCTTTTTTTTTCTGTTTGACATTTCGAATTTAACGACTTTAAAATGATTTTTATTACGAAATATTGGCGATTGTTTGGATAAACGAACGAACATCTGTTGGAATTAATTTATTTTAATTTTATTTTATGCAAAAAAGGGGTTTTGGTGGGTATCTCAAGTGCGAAATTGTAATCACCGGCGGCCATTTTTGACTTTTCGATATTGCATGTGCAGACACAGAGATAAGTAGGTGACTACTTCACAGGAGTCTGGAGCTTTTATTGGGTTTAATGAGTTTTTTTTCGGATTTTTGTGCCAAGTTATGCCACAGTCTCAAACCCGTTTTCTGATCTGCTAAAAAGGACTTAGTTTTTTTTGTAAACGAGAACACAAAGCATTTCAGTGTATAGATGCATTCTGCAATAAACTAGTTTCAAAATCCGAACTTGGAGACAGTAGCCGTATGTTATTATGCCCGTGATCTGATTCGGATCAGATCAGAATAATAAAACAAACTGGATCAATAGTAGGCTAATTTTACTCTTAAAGTGTGGCATTACTGAAAGAACATAATTGAGAGTGGCTGACAAATTTTCTGCGAGAAATGGAGTAAACTTTTTTATTTCCACTGAATTTTGTCAGCCACTTTATTTGTCATTTTGACGTTTCCTTTTTGACGCGGAGTTACCATTTGTAATATTCCAAAACTCTAAAAAATATTTTTTATATTAATGAATTTAAGTAGGTATCGTATATTTTACTAAAAATATACAAAATATGCTAAATACGAGTATGATAACTATTTATTACCCATTTAATTGAAACATCAATAACTTAATCACGATTATTTATTGTACAATACACAAATAACACAGCTATGCTACAATAATAATAAACCATGAATATGTGTAAATATATGTGGGCTAAATAATTATTATTATTATTTTTTGTATTTTACTCGCTTCATATAAATCTTTTACACTATATTGCAGCAACAAAACGAATCTTGGTGGCGAATAGTATAGTTTAAAAACCAGGGGCCAAATTACCACATCCGTTAACGCGTGAGTGAGTAGGACTCGTTATCGAATGATCGAGTAACCTCATTGCGATGACGGATAAAAATAAAATTGTACTAGAAAAATTCAACTACAAGTAATAAAGTGACGTTTCTCCGGTTGATTCAAATATAGAAAAATATTATTTTAGTTAAATCCAAGAAATATTTGGAGCGGGTTTCCATTATAAACATAACGGTAATTTTTTTTTATTAGGGTCTAAGTAGCACAAATATATTAATTTTTTTTGTGAGGAAATTAACTTTTTTTTCGATTCTAACCTCAAAATAGGGGTCGCTTTCCAATAGGTCAACCTTCGGATCTAAACAGTTTTTTGTATAGGCCTCAAATGACCCCTAAAACACAAAAAAAAACTAAAAGCAAAGTTATGAAATAACAAATAAAGCCAAACAAAATTTTTTAGATTTTCGAAATTCTTACCTCAAAATACTGAAAACTAACATTTTATTCATTCATTCATTTTGGTCATTTTATGAGGAAATATAGTGAAATATATGCATATTTGCAATTAATAAATAATGTAAGCAGTTGGGTGGTCGCCGTGGCCGTGGTGGTTAGTGCGCTGGACTACCACGCAATGCTGCCCGGGTTCAACTCCTGGCCGGGTCTAACACCTAAACGAGTTTTTTTCACGGTACCACCTCTTTCGAATGCCTGACAAGCATCAAAGAGTATCATTTGTCACGATTAAGCTTCTCAACTCGCCGTTCGGAGTCGGCAAAAAACTGTAGGTCCCTTCCATTCGTGCAAAAAATATAACACGCACACACAAATGGTTGCGAGAAGCAGGCCCCGGTTCACCTCGAGCTGTAGCGCCAACTAAGTAAGTAAGTAAGCAGTTGGGTGCCTGGCGCGCTGCGCGCGATTATAAAAAAAGACTATGGACAGGACATCGACTGAAATCATTAAAGAAGTCGCCGGGTCCTGTATGGCTGTTGGTCCGTTAGCAAATCACACATGACTACTATATTTTCAATTATGTTTCATTTGTTTATGTTGAAGAACAATGTCTCCATTGTTAAATGTAGCAAATAGCGCCCATTTCCGCAATTTTAAATGAAATTGCAATTGCATGCATTTATGTACCTAGGGAAAATCAAAAACTTTAAAAAAAAAATAAACAATAAAAAAACAAGTTTCCTCGCAAAAATGTTTATGCAGAATATCTTAAAATAAATCAATTTAAACAAAAATCATAAAAATTTTTTTTTACCGCAATGTTCATAATGGAAACCTCAGCCAATCTGGATGTCTGGCCATAAATTCAGCCAGACAATTTTTTTTTGGATTGTGTTGGTTTTATTGAGATTGACCCTAATTAAATAATTACAAATTAGTTTATTTCAAAAACCACAAAAAATCAATTCTAAAATACTTACATAATTTTTTTGTTCGCACTCAACAGCCAGATTGCTTTCGAATAAAATGACATTCGTTAACGTATGCTGTCATCTCAAATGTCGATACAGAGTGCTCGATATCGAGAGCGGTAATCCCAAATCGTCACATTTCGATAATGGATGCGGTAATTTTGCCCCAGATCATGAACAGAAATCCCGATTTAAAGGAAGATCTTCTTTTGTTTTTGTAATGCTACACGCAAAAGATAATCTCGATCAGATCACGGGCATAATAAAATACGGCTAGTACTTCACAGGAAAGTCGTATATGGAGGTGTTTAGCTACAAAAACATTCAGAAGATTTTCATCCAGTGTTCTATTCAAGTTTTAAAACTACAGTCACTGAACAGGATTATAGTAGCCATGAACAAGAGGTCCTAGCTATAATAAAATGCCTTAAAATGAGGTTCTATGGACTTGTAAATTAACAATTTTCACAAGCTGCAAGGATTTATGGCCAAGTTTTGATTTGATACTCAGTGTCAAAACCAGAGTTGCCGTTGCGAATTTTGAAAAAGTTGCAAAAAAGTCGCAATATTGTGCATATATTGCTGACTGGTGAACGACAATCTAAGCTAAGAGAATTTTCGTGACAGGAAACTTATTTAGTAATGCAAATCTTTAGGCCAACACTGGGATACTCACTGATGGAACTTACTTTACTTTAGGTGGCGCTACAGCTCAGGGTGAACCTGGGCCTGCTTCTCGCAAGCATTTGTGTGTGCGTGTTAAATTTTGGAAGGGACGTAAGGTTTTTTGCCGGCTCCGAACGGTTGAAAAGCTTATTGACAAATTAATGATACTCTTTGACTGCTTGTCAGACATTCGAATGAGGTGGCACCGTGAAAAAACTTTTTACGTGTTGTTGCACCCGGGCAGCATTGCGTAGTAGTCCAACTACACCACGGTGCACTGATGGAAAACTTCAACGAAACAGTAGCAAAAGCTACAAATTATTGACTATCGTAGCATGGGAAAGGTACAGGAATAATATGATAGGTTGAGATATGTAAGTAGGTTAAAGCTAAAGTATACCCATTTAGCACCGCACTTAGATCAGTACGGATCCATTGTCATGCCCATAAAAATCGTTTCCTTATTCATTTTTATGACTGCGACTTAGAAGTGTCAAACCAATCCGAAGCTTTAGTGAAGCTGCATATTATGCATTTTATCGAAATTCCGGAGAGTTCTTACAGAACTCGTAAGAAATGTCTACCTAGAGTTCTCTATCTTTTCTTTATAGACCTGGACATTGACAGAGGAAATGGGGTGTTTCAAAGGCTCATTTGCTTTTGTAAGTATTCTTCTCTTTCTTGCTTGATAAGACAACCTGACCTAGCTTGATCTGTGCAGCTTTTTCGTTACCCGGTACATGTTGGTATCCAGGAACCCAGCATAGTTTTACTTTGTGCAATATGTCGTCTCGCGATATCACCTTCAATGCCTCCGCTTGGAAAACGCTGCCGAAATTTGGAAGTCTTAAGGCCCGAACCCATAGAACGCATCGACGTCGTTGCATTGAACATTGACGTTGACGTTAACATTTTACGGAGAGAGCCATCCTATATAATCCGTTGCATATCTACGTTAAGAGACGGCAGCTGATGACATTTTCTTCTATGGGAGTTTTGAAGTGTCCACCGATTGTCAACGGCGATGACACTTTCTCAATTTTCTCTCAATGCTTTTACAAATGGATGTGCTTACTCTCAATTTGTGAATGCGTGAACTTTAATTTGTGCATATGTGAACAGCCAACGCACAACGCACTAAAAAAGTAGACTGCGTCAAAGTTCATATACATTCCATAAGAATGCGTGTATTCTATCGAGCTGTCAGTTCAAAAACACGCAGTAACGCACTAACGCAGTCTATGGGTCGGGGCCTTTACTGATTTGGATAGTTTGAGCGTTTCAGAGAACTTCACTTAAGATGTTTAGAGGAGAAATCAAACCTTCAAGATGTCCAAATAAGCTCGCACGTGGAATATTGAAAACCAAATGAATGCAAATGACAAGCAGACGGCTGCTGAAAGAAGTTCAATTTCACCTCACACTCGGCACATCCTTCAAAAGGATTTCAAAATATTAAACAAAGTAGATGTATAGCATTATATATTTAATATCCATGGATGCGTGCCCCATGGTATCCATGGCATCCCTAATCCGAACAAAGTGCGATTACGGGGATAAGAAAATTATGCTTCTTCCATTACCTGCGTCGTACGCGCGTACCTATCCACAGGAAGCAATTTAATTTACCAAATGGATGTATTTAAAATGTTGATAGCATAATTTCTCATTGTACCGATTTAAAAACATCGCCCGGCTGGCTAAAAAAAAAGATAATGCCATCCGGCCGCCCGCCCACCACCACCAGCCGCCACAACAACATTATGCCAATAAATTTATAGAGCAAAAAAAAAAAAAACCTAACAACTTGTAAGGACTTTTCGCATTAATTTAATACATTCCAAGGGATTTGTAAATAAGAACACACAGATTGAACCTGTTTACAATTCAAGAAGGAATAATAGGTTCATCAAGACCGAGCTTCTGCTGGTCATGGGCTGCTCCTTCGGTATAAATGTGAATGTCTTGTGATGGCCTGAAGGTGAAGTAAAATCGTTCAACATACACAAACATATGAAACAAACGGCAAACATACTTAGGGGTGAATTTCTTGTTTGCACAATCCATTTGGCAACAAAGTAGTCAAATACACCATCATCATAGGTAAGTAGATGATGGCGATGACGACGACGACCTTTTTCCCGATTAGAAGGGGATCCTTGTAATGTTTTCTTCCTTCGTTCCTTTGGATTTTTCTATTTTTATTTTCTAATGGATTTTCACGATTGCTGTGTAGTGACATTATCTCTCGAAGAATAAACAATTTTAATGGACGGATCAGGATATAAAAAAAAAAACAGAGAAGAAAGCGATACACACCGAGTCCTTTGCGCGGAGTTGAAAATATGTGTGTGCAGCACAGTTATAAAAAATGATAATCCTTTAATTTAAATTTTGCAAAGCGGAAAAGTAAAGAAACAAAGAAGGGGCGCGCAATGCGATTGCACAATGGCGCAGTGGCAGGGGCAGGGGGCGATAATAAAATAATGGAATTAAGTTTTATCGTTTATGAAGTTGTAATTCATTTATGTGTACTTTAAAAATTACTATTATTATTTCACTGCAGTCCCTTTGAACGCCGGCCGCGCCGTACTCTCTGCAAGGGGTTTTGTTTAGTACACTCGCCTTTTTGTTTTGTTTTTATTTTCGCACTTAAGAAAACAGAGGACTAAACGTACCAAAGTTTATTTTTCTGATTAAATAGAAAAGTGAGCAATTAAAGTTTATTTTATAATTTTAATGACAGAGTCCTTTTTATTTTGCTGTGCATATAAAACTTTCGAAAGGGATCCGACTTAAACCTAGTTTTTTTTTTGTAATTTAGAAAACTTCGGTTTTAAGCCTGTTTTTTTTATATTCAATGAAATAAAAGTTTTTAGTCTATAGAGGCATAGGTCATATCTTGACATTTAGAAGAGACTCTTAGCTGTCAATATAGATATCGAAAAACCAGGTTTCAAATCCTTTAAAAGTGCGGACCCGGCTAAAGCCATAATTGATTCGCACAACTCCTCGCTAGTTTTAACCCTTTTACAAACTAAGACTGCGGCCACGCAGTGAGCGACTGAGCGACTGAGCGACGTCGCTCTACATTCAATTTTGTTTTAATTTTGTATTTAATCGCTCATCGCTTAGCAACTACGTTGATTTCATATGTTTTAATATATTTTGCATAGCTCAGTACTCATCGCTCAGTCGCTCACTGCGTGGCCGCAGCCTAAAAGTGAGACCTCAAAAATAAGCTGGGACTGCCTGAAACTGCTTGTAACAGACACAAGGACTAAAAAAAGTTTACTGGATCTTGATCACAGTGCAGTTTTGACGTCAACGAAAGAACAGACGAGCTAGCCAGAAAAGGATCTGCTTCTGTATGCAAAGAGTATTTCAATAAGGGAAATGATTTTTTCAATGCTGATTTTTCAGTTTCTGATACCTACATGGATTTTTTTTCAATTCCAGGAGTCAAAATATTCAGTATAGTTTGCAGCTTTATCAAATAGCGATTGACGCTTCTGTGAGCACTGTGGTGTAGTGCTTTGGACTACTACGCAATGCTGCCCCGGGTTCAATCCCAGGAAAACATCAAAAAGATTATTTACGGTGCCACCTCTTTCGAATGTCTGACAAGCATTCGAAGAGTATCAGTCAGAGTCTTTGAGGAGCTTCTCAACTCGCCGTTCGAATTAGGCAAATAAAAAATTAAGTTCAAAAAACTAAAACCCGACTACCGGAAAAACCAACTAAGAAGTACGATACAATGATTTTCAGAGTATAGCCGTGGTCGCATGCCATTATAATAACGTATTTATATAACTACGCATTCATTGGACAAAGCGGCATGCGACCGCAGCTATACTCTGAAAATCATTGTTTCGTACTTTTTAGTTGTTTTTTCCGGTAGTCGGGTTTTAGTTTTTTAAACTTAATTTTTTATTTACAATTTTCTAGATTCAAAAAATATGCAGTCTATGTATAAGTAAGTAATGTCGTATTCTACTTGTCAAACCCTTTCATTTGATACCCATATTAGGGATGTGGTAAAGATAACGGATATCCATCATCTTGAGGGGCGTCCGCCATATTGGATTTAGAATGTATTGTAGTCTACTCGCCAAGCCCTTTCATTTGATACCCATATTAGGGATGTGGTAAAGATAACAGAAATCCGACATCTTGGGGGCGTCCGCCATATTGAATTTAGAATTATGTCATATCGTATTGTATTTTATTCGCCAAGTCCTTTCATTTGATACCACTATCAATGCAGTTGTAAGGACTAGTCGGGTTAGAAAGGAAAAAAAAGAAGAGGTAGTCCGCCATTTTGCTTGGTGCGCCCGCCATATTGAATTTTTCTGTGACGTCACCTAATTTGTTGAAATCGGTACCATAGTTTAGGCTGTACGAGGTGACATCCTTACATACATAGATACAAACCCAGCCTGTTAAAATCATAACCCTTCCTCTGCGTAGTCGGGTAAAAACTGTAGGTCCCTTCCATTCTTGCAAAACTATAACAGGTACACACAAATAATGCTTGCGAGAAGGAGGCCCTGGGTCTGTAGCGCCATCTAAAGAAATAATGAAAGAAGTAGAAGATGTGGTGACGAATCAGTCCAGAAAGAAAGACACATCCGACCTCCTATGTCACTGCCCAAGTCTCTACATAAAGACACAGAATTCTAGGCAGACATTTCTTCCGAGCATATGTAGATTCACTAAAGCTTTGGATTGGTTGGATACTCCTAAGTCACCACAAAAATAAGGAAACGATTTTTATGGGCATCACAATCTGTACTGATCTAAGTGCGGTGCTAAATGGGTATCATTAATTTATAGGTTTTGCTATTGTTTCATTGAAGTGTTCCTTCAGTGAATATCCCAGCATTGGCATACAGACTTACATTTCTCAACATGTTTCATGCCACGAAGATCCTCTCGGTTGGAACATTATTGTCTATTTGATGTTGCAAAGCCACATATTTTGTAGGGGTACAGTTAAGAAATATTTGAGGGAAGTATGTTGTGTCAAGAGAGATTCTGAAAATGATCAATGATTTGGACTTGGAAGGATTCAAAGATTGCCATTTAGAGCTTCTTAAGTCAACCTTAAGGAAACAAAGTGCGTCAATTCATCAATCCCCAGACTATCATTAACCCTTAACATAGTTTCCTTTCGAGTTCCATCTGATCGAGACCAACACAAAATCTTACTAAGGTCTTCGTTCATCTCTCGAGCTCCGTCGTCAATTAGATCCACTGGGGAGCTATAACAGAGCTGCATGCATATGCATAGAGGTGTTAAGGCTTAACAACGGGAGTTCATTGATATAAGGTATATTGAAAATAGTATTGGACCCAATATTGATCCTTGGGGGACACCTCAGCTTGGTAGTAGAAGAGAAGACGTTCGGTTATCAGTAACCATTGCTTGAAACCTAGAACTTGGATATCAAAAGAACTAGGCTAACTGAACATAACTCAAATAAAAATTTCTATTGTGGTTAACAGTGTCAAAAGCTTTAGGAAAATCAAAGAGAATGAGGAAAGTAGCATAGTTCTTGTCTACAGTTTATCTAATTTCTTCTTCTACATTTATCAAGGCTGTTAAAGACCCATTTATTGGAACAAAGCCCGAGTTGATTTAGACAATTCTGGCCAGTAAAATACCAAAAATGTACTCTGTACAATTAAATTTGATTATTTAATACGAAACGGTTAAAATATACATACAAAATACAAAAGTGACGACCATGACAGCTCACCGTTGCGTTGCTTCGTCTAAAGAAGTAATATCGGTTAGTATATGATTAATCAGCACCTCAGTGTTCTTCATTTGACCTTAGGTGAACACCGTGGTGTAGTGCTAAGTGCATTGACTGCTACGCAATGCTGTCCGGGTTCGATCCCAGCAAAACATCCTTAAGTTTTTTCACGGAATGCCACCTCTTTCGACTGTCTGACAAGCTTTCAATTAGTATCAATTGGGAAGAAGCTTCTCAACTCATCATTCGAAATCGGCAAAAAACACGAACTTCCATTCGGGCACAATATAATACGCACACACAAATGGTTGCGAGAAGTAGGCCCTGGTTCACTCTGAATTGTAGCGCCCCCTAAAAATGACATTTGTTAGTGCTTAGTGGCCCATTAGTGTTCAGAGGTAGTAAACTTTTCCGCATCTAGAATTTCAGAATGCCTTCAAATAATTTGAACAGAAAAGCCGAATTGGTTATTGGTCGACACTAATTTCGGTTAAGCGGCAGAGGAACAATTTTGGTACGTTTCTAGATGGTAGGAAAAACTCCGGTCATAATTAGTTAAGTATTGAAGAGATGGGTTATAATTTATAATACCAACTCTTGCTAGATAAAATCAAGTATATTTAGCATAAATATTTTTTTTATTACTAAAACCCAGTATAAATCCAGTATATTCAATTCAAATATTTTTTTTACCTCATTAGAAAAAAGTACAACACTTGTTTTTATTAATCTGAGTCTGTGCTCAATTCAGCGAACTGCATTGACATCAGACCAACATCAGCTCATTGCGGCTCTGTCTGCGTTTGTTTGAAAGCATACTTGACCTGAGACGAGATTTTTCACAACAAATCATTGGATCGAATAAAACCGCTATTGAACGTTGAACGAGAACAAAACGATAAAAAAACATGCACAAATTTACATTTGACAATCACATGTGAGGACAGCTTTATTTGACATTTTAGGTCTGTTTGGTAACTTTGGTATTCGTACGAATTCTAACAAATTCCTGTTTGTTAACCCAAAAGATTGGTAACAATTCATAAAATTGAGAGCCAAATGAGAGTGTCTAAAATTTCCCCTCAATTAAGAATCCTTACGAATTCTTACACCAACTCTTACTGTGGATGAAGTGGGCTAACGCTGTCAAACCAGCCATTCTGCAGTTTCTGTCAGTGAAATTAGCTGTCATAAATTCATTGTAAAGTGGAAAACAAAAACGCGATTGGTTACTTGCTTACGACTTTTCCACTCTCTGAGAGGACTTTCCCCCACTTTTCAAATAATTTACTATTTGACAGCGTTGACGCCCACTTGACTCACAAAAGTTACCAAACAGACCTCTTGTGTGTGGTGAAAGAGTGCGTTTGACATGCGCTTGAGTGTTGATTTTTAGAAAGAGCTTGTTCAATATTCGTAGTATTTATTTATTATTTATTATGAATTCTTTATTTTAAACAAACTCGTGATTTTTACATTGGGTAAAATTAAAAGAACATTAGCATGGCAAAAAATTTGTCTGCCTGAAAATTGACATAACCGAGTGTAAGACAAAGAAAGTTTTAGTTTTGAAGTTGAAGATACAAAATGTTTGTTATGTGTACATTATAATAATTTAAAAAAAACTAAAAAATGTTATTTATGCTTTACAAAATTTAAATTTACATTTATTCATGTTTTTAATCATTTATTCTAGAAAACTGTTGCGATAACCTAAGGCATGATTAATAAAAAAATAAAGAGCCTTCCAACCTGATCCTCCGTTTAAGATTTCTTTCATTTCTTGACGCGTGAGAAAACTATTTGAAAAATAAAGTCTACGTAATTCTTGAAGAATTGGACACACAGCTAGGAAATGATTGATATCTTCGGCTTCATTTAGGTTACAGAGGTTACAATTTGGATTGTTATTTCTATGCGGTTTGTAATTTAAATGTAACATCTCAGTCCGTGCTTTAAATATGGCGCTTATTTGATTTACAGAAAACTTTCTATGAAAATAATTATGTACAAAAAGCGTGTGATTAAGCTCTCTGTAGATCAATCTACTTCGAGAAGTTTGGGCTCTATGCAAGGATTAAAGATAAGAGGAGTCATCAACGATCGCGATACACTCATAAATTTTGACCTGCCAATTTGCGGGTGGTACGTCATTAAGATTAAGCTCAAAACCATGAAAATTAGCTATTTCATACCACTCTTTGAATGGTGACAGCTTCCTTCGGAACGCAAACTCCATAATTTTCTTTTGGAGGCTTGTATCCGACCTTTGCATGACCTTAACGATATAGTTGGCATTGGATCTTAGGTTTTTTAAATATATTGGGGGGAGGCCCGACTCTACGTGAATGGCATACGTTGGTGTACAGATTGAAAGTTTAAATATGCGTTTAAAAAAGAAGCGTTGCACAATTTCAAACTCATCTAGGTTTTGGTAACCGAAAACCTGATTGGCATAGCATAAAAATGAATTTATAGTGGCGTCAAAAACTCTAAACTTAGCTGAGATATCCACATGTTTATTGCAAAAGATTTTATTCCACATAAGGTTTATTGCCGTTTTTGCTGCCAAACATTTTTCTTTAACATGAGGACGGAAGTCTAGGTTACTTGAGAAAAGCACTCCTAAATATTTATATTGCGTGACAATCTCTAAAAGTTCACCTTCCAACGACCACATTTCTTGTGGGACTCTTCTTCGGAGGGTATTTTCAAATATCATGACTTTTGATTTTGATGTATTTATCTCAAGACTCCATTTATCGCAAAATCGCTTCAAGCTGTTAACTTGCAGCTGTAAGGAAGTAGGGTTGTCTGCCAAAATGACAAGGTCGTCAGCATACAGCAGCACCTTGATAACCACTATACTATTCGTAGTATGCATAAACTGATACAATTTATGAAATTCCAGTATAAAATCCAGTACGGAAATTCATTCAGTATCTGGACCTCGAATCCAGTATGGTACTGGAAAATCCAGTATAGTTGGTATCATTAGTTTATAACCTTAACGTATAGGGAAGAATGGCTTTTACGAATAATGTTTGATTTTATAGCTTTTCAGAATATCTGCTTCATCGGCATCAGAAAAGCCAAACCTCATAAAATGGAAAAAAAATCACAAAATGCGACACACAACCACAATGTTATCATTGCACAATCAAACTGGAACGTCCCATAATTCTGCATCATTCTTTATCCATCTCATTTCTTGTCACGTTCTCTGCCCTTCGCTCGTTCGACTGCAACAACAAACCTCACTTGACTTAGCGGAAAAGAAACATCACCCAAAAACAGCTAGCCTAACCGATTAGCAGGACGGTTTACCAAACGCTTACCTCATCCAACAACCCCCACCCAACAGAAACCACCCGAACAAAAAGGATCTCAACTCCTGTTGAGTTCATTCAAACGGACAATCGTGCATCGTGCTGCCAATCCATCTCTCGCCGACGACAAGAGAGTGCCTGACAATCAAATTTCAAGAAATAGAAAATAATTCCACGATACATGTGATTGATCGTATGCAAACATAACGGTGGTCACGTGTCCTTACATCGGACACGTGTAAACTGAAGTAAAGTTTGTTTCTACAATTTCCAAATGCGTCCTTTTGTCCTTTACATGCGAGTAAGAGTACGAAGTACTCGTATATCCCATCAACACCACGAGTATCCTTCTGTTTTGTTTGGTAGCTCAATGCCACTAAATCAACAGTGCGCAGTGATTTTTTAAGTATTTTACTCCTCCTCGATAAGTCCTGTATCGCCTTTTGTTTGACTCCTGTGCGTGTGTGTGTTGTTGTTTGTGTTCTGAGGTAACAATTTACATTTTCTATTTGTTGAGCGCGCCTATTCCTAAAGTCCCAATACCTGGGTGGATAATAATACGAAAATGAATCGTTTTTCTGCTTACCCCCATATATCCTTAGACACTAACACACACGCTGGCACTGGAGTGAATTTTTAAGCACAGGGGTAAGCAATTTCTTTTTTTTTTTTGTTGGAAACAATTTGTTGAAGAAAAACCCTTGCTGGGTGACTTTCACACCCGGGGGGTATTAGCCAAGAATTTTGCGGAGTGTGTCCTGATTTATTTTAACAACTAAACAATATTGTCAGTGTGTATTCACTTGGATTGAAATTAACTTGAATGTTTATGGGCGGGCGGGCGTTTGGATTTTATCCTTGTCGTCCTCGCGTCGGTCGTCCTCATCATCGTCGTCGGTGTGCCTGAGCCCGCATTAGCGTATTATTGCAAATCTAGTAATTATTACGTTTCGAGTATTGAGAACTTGGCAATTATGAGCTTTGGGAAAGGATACGCATATACTCGCATGAACGGGTTCGAAAGGATTTAATGCGATGCATGCGATTATTGTGCTATGGAACAGGAGATGGTTTCATTAAAGTTATCCAAAATAATGATCGCGTATGAGGCGCGGATTCTTATGCAACACAACGTGCCGGTTGCAAATGTCCTTTTGAGTGGCACAGGGTTTCTTTTTAAATAAAATTTATGCTTTTTATAAGAAAAAGTGAGTCATTTATACGGTTCTGTGCGTTATGCAAATATTTTGTCGTTAATTGGTTGCGTGGAGTAAGAAACTACGTACGGAGCTTAGTTTCCCACTGCAATCGCTATTTCATTCACCCTTTCGAGGTTTGATGGAACACGGTGGAATTGGAACTAATCAGGAACAATGAACTATCTAACCCCGTTCCCGGATTTTGATATTATAAATATTTAAGACCAATACTCCAATACTCGGCAGAAATAAGTGGGAAATACTTGTCTTAAGGACAAATCCGTAATGGGGATCTAAATAGTATTTTCTCAGTCCCGCTCTGCCTGAACTTATTATTACGACTCCCAAATCAATGCAGTGTCTTCCATGTTGAAGTGATGGCTTTTCGTTTGTTCCTTGTCATAGAGATATATCAGTTCACTCTGGAGCAGACGAACTGGTCCGCAAAGGTACAACACTTGGGTACTCAGTAAGCCCCAGATACTCATAGATACGAGAAGGATCAAAATCTCGACGCTGCTAGCACTGAAAAAAGCTAATGCCAGGTGGCACAGCATTGGTACATGTAATCACGCCAGCCATATTTGGTTCCAACTAAACAGGCGTCGGTAGATACGTTAATAGATTAGGAATCCTTTAACCTCCTATGTGGCTGCCCTGTACTTTGCCTCATAAGAAAACGAACTGTTGGAGAACGCTTTTCGCGAACACCTTAAGGATATGGAAAATATTGTTTGGTGTTTATCGGGATCGAACCTGTGTCAGCACGCTTAGTAGTCCAACGCACTAACCACTGAGCCACGGCGGCTACTGTAGACGTTCACAGTAGATACTTGGGTAGATGGTTTAATCTCCGCTAACTTTTGAGATAGTTTTAGGGGCAACATCTAAAAAAACGACCAATTTTTGAAGGTTCATACTTTGTGGTTAATTGTAAGATAGAGCCTGTAGGCTCAACATTTTTGTTCAATATTGAATTTTTATTATTTACTAAACGTAAAACAGTGGCGCAAATTTATAGTCGACCCCACTTTACCATTCTAACTCCGTACTAGTTATACGCAACATTAAACTGAAAAGCATACTTTAATTTTTGATCAATAATAGACACTTTTTACTATCCTGCTAAATAATTTCTACGTCGTAACGTTCCTATGAGAAATTTAATCGAGCACACATAAAAGTGAAAGTTTCGGTAAAAGAAAAACGTAGTAGTCTAGCTCCATATTAAATATTTAATACGAGGTTCGGGTGATTTTAACTTTAATACGAGGCGCTAACGGTAAAGTGGGCTTTATGACGACTGTAGTTATGAGAATGCTTAGTTTCGTGCTAAAATAATTTTAAAGTGCACTTTAATCGACTATAAATTTGCGCCAGTAAAATTAATTTTAATTTTTAGTAGGTACCTATTCAAATTTATGCAGTTAAGAATAAATGTTAATAAAAGTAACTTTGAACATTCTAGTAACCTTGGTCACATGATCCAGGCTAACGGTAGTGACAGAACCTAGACGGCGTCTCAAGAAACACTTAACAGTGGAACCTTAGGTGGCCGGTCGGGGCGCTAGTCCATCATCCGAACTGCGTATGCTCAGTACCATGCGAGTCGATTTTACTCGCGTTTAGTGTTCTAGGGTTAAATATGGTTTGGGCAACTATCACTACAAAAACATTGCGTCTGCTGCTGAAAATTGTTTCAGCTTAAAATGATAAAAAATGAGAAAAAAACAAATTTAATACAATGACTGTTGGCTGCCAGCCACATAACGTTTGGGAATCGGGTAAGATTTTAATCCCTCGTCAATATGCGTCAAAATACATTTTCTCAGATGGTTGTCATAGAAAGCAATAATTATAAATAGTTGTGTAAAGCCGAAAAATATATGTACCTATTTTATGTTATAACAATAAACTGAATTATATTGCAGAGCTTTTTAGCTCAGACACAGACATTTAGCACGTTTTTAGCGCAGGTTTTTAGCGCAAACAAAGTAAGCAAAGTTCACAAGCGAAAGTGCATCCTACTGAGAAATAGCCGAACTAATTTTTGGATCACGAAAATAGATCCAAATGAAAAAGCCGTGCTTTATCATCCCCGTGATCTGATCCGGATCAGATCCGAATAATAAAACAAACCAGATCAAAGTTCTGTGTTGTGGTGACTGTACAAGCTAAGTTAATTTTGACATTTAGTGCGAAGTTGCCATGCGAATGAATATTTTCTTTTAAATGAAAATTGAATGCGCTCGTTTTATTTTTTAGGAGGAAATTGTTAATTTTGATTAACAGATACCGAATAAGAATAATATTTTGCAGCTATAATTTCAGTTTCACATCGCTTAGATATCATTATGAGCAGAAAAATTAATTTATTCGAACAAAATAACATTAATGATATTTGGATTGCCAATAATATTTGTATATTCTAATCTGGCAACATTTACCCTTGGCAATTATCGATAATACAGCAACATTCACAAACGAAAGTGTACCATAGTGAGAAATAGTCGAACTATTTTTTGGATCACGAAAATTGATCTTGACAAGAAGCAAGATCTCGGATTGTTGTTGTAAAGCACACAAACTTATTTGTTGATCTGATCCGGATCAGATCACGGGGATAATAAAACACGGCTTACATAACAATGGATTGATTTTTTTTTAGAAAAAAACCGTGTTACTTTATTTTAAAATTATTTTTTTTTATTTTATTTACATAAATCTGTTATTAAACATGCGAACCTTTTTTATTTTTTCTACCACTTTTCTACCAACTTTTTTCCTGGCTATCTACTACCATTATTAATTTCCCAAGTCCCATCACTGGATAGTAGGCACTGCCCTTTTAAAGACAGATGAATGCAGATACGAGTACGGCAAGGATATACGTTCAGCATAGAATGGTGAATGGTGAATGTCAGGGAAATTGCTCGGTCTCACTAGAAATTTTTAACGAGCAAGTACTTATTTGAGATACTGGAAGTGACTGGCCAAATTATCAACTTTAGCAGATAAATTAAATAGAAACGTTTTAGTTAAGGTACATCCCACAATGAATCGCAATGGGCCCATTCTGGTTCCTGTTTTTTTTTTATGGCTCCATTCTAACCTAAATTAGATTCTTGCTGAAGTCGAATAGAAACATCTGTATTAAGAATCAATCGGAACTGTGGATTTCGTTAACATAATATATAAAGGTAAAAAGGATTAACTCCCTTGCATCAACGAACATCTCTTCCGAAATGTCCAGCATTCATCTATACACATTGGGCTGCCCTGCTCATAGGTTTATAGCTAGAAAGGCCAACTCAAACAATCGCGTTCTAAAAAAGAGTGGTAACTGATTCACTGAAGTCCAAAACTCCAACTAATTCATGAATTGAGATGGCTCTGTAGCTTAAGAGCGCCCATCACTGACTACTCTACAATAAGTTCCCTGAGTGGAAAAATTATATTATATTTTACAAGATATGCCATACCACCATCCTTTCCTATTTACTTTATCACCACCATAGGAGATAAACAAAACACAAAGCCTCTGATCAAAACTTCGAAGATTGGTCAGCTACCGACAACAATTTTTTGCATCTTCAAGTGGACGTGTTTCCTGAATCTAGCTCTAATATTCCGATAAAAAAGTCTGCTCAGCTTGAAGACTTCATTTTCGAGCCGTCTTTTGCATTTAGTTCGTCAATATTGGCTGGTTTGAGATTGAGGCAGAGCTCTTGTATTGGCTTAGATTCACAGCAACATGTAAATTATCTATATTCAAAGCTTATCTCCAACCAGAGTCCTGGGTCTCATTTACAGCTTTGGCTATCTGCATCTACATTTAAACTCATTTCGTGCATTCCTTTTCAGCTCATACAAGAATGGATTTTAGTTCCAGTGCAACTGTGTAGTTTTAACGCAGAAGATACCTCAATCTAGTTTGGTTTAAGAATACCTATCCATACGTTATTTACATATGTACATGTATCTGCTGAATCCCTGCAGTTTCTAAAGAAGTCTCAACAAAAAGTTGTTGGTTACAAATGAAACGAATAAAAAGTACAGTAGCAAAAGCGGACTCTTGCGTAATGCCATTTCTGGATGGTGACCTGCTGTAAGCTTTATTTGACTAGACTGAATAATCTACAGATCCTTTTCTTTTGCGACGGCTAGGCTTCGATTGAAGAGTATTTTGCTACCTTATCTAAACAGGCATCTGATGGTATCATCAAAATTAATGCACTCCCGTCCCTTTATTCGATTGCACTTTGTTGCATTGACTCCGAAATTTAATTGCATTACCGGTCATTGACGTTAACTCCGTCAGCCGATAGTCATATAATGCATGTTGACAGATTTTCCTCCCTCACCACGCAAATGCACTTGAGAGTAGACGTGAATGCATTTCTTCAAGCTGAATGCATTTTATAGGATTATAAGGACTACACAAATTGCCAACTGCACAACTGCCTACTCATCGAAACACCATACACTTAAATACACTCTAATTACTATGCAGATAGGCTAAGGCCGTATTCGTTGCGCGCACAAATCTGGCAAATTGCAATCCTCGACACGAAAGGATATTCGCGTAATCACTTTAAATGAAAATGCAATTACAATGCAAAGCGGGAAAGTCTCGTACTCGTAAGTTCTTAATCCTGCAACTCAAAGCAAAGTCACTCGTTTTCGAAGAAACACTGTACGGCTATGCCGTAGTATACAGGATGTGCGGTGAACACTAACTCCTTCTACACAGATGGCACAGGAGCAGCAGCAGGATTGCAACATCATTCGGGATGCAATGGTTATATCGTCGTCATCTATTCACCTTCAATATGGTTGGCTAAAGGTTCGCCCAGCATGTCGATCCCGGGGAGCATTGTTGGGCATTATTGAATCATTGGCTTTTAACGCTTAAATAAGCTTAATTAAATTTCACCCGTCCTGTGCGCTGGCTGCCGTCTGTTTCTTTAAAAAGTCACATTTTCGATTCGCTCCGTCTAAATGTACTTGGCTGGCATTGTCTGGACGAATCGAGGAGGAAAATTCCATTATTTTATATTACGATACGATGCGAGCAGTGTCGGTTGCAAGGACGAAGGAGATCGGGCTCTCTTTTCATATGCAATTCGGCAAAATCTGTTTGCTTGCTCGTATGTTGCTGTACATGCAGCTTAAGAAGGTTCATTTGTGCTATTGTCTTAGCGCCGTTGCCATAAAATGAACAAAAGGGTTATTATGGGAATGCACTCAGTGTATGTAGTAAGGTTGGTTACATGTTGTGAGAGCACCTTACATCAGTAGAAGGGGGCAGATCAAGACAATACAGGTTTATCGTTTCGCAAAACGATAACGATGGTGGAGTTTTAGGAAAAAATAAAACAAACCTGCTGACTAACGGTAGCAGATATGAGTTGAAAAGGAAGGAATTGTTCGCCGAAAGTGTTGAAAAGACAGTTGAACGATTGTTAAGCAACTGCCATAGAATGGAACGCACAGAAGGTGTCCTTAGAGGAGACCAGTAATTGCATTTCAAAGTAGTCGGAAGGTGCGAGTATACAGTCTTAATGTATCTTATCGCATTATTTGCATGAAACAAGGTACTTTGCTAGTGGTAATCTGTTCTGTCATAAAATGTTGGTGTTAAAAATAATTATGTCAGTATTCGAAAAAATAATAAAATCTGTTTTGTTGTCTTGTTAATAATTTATTTGCTTACTTGTTTTCCTGAATTAATTCAAGTTAGAAATTCTAAATCGAATCTGGTTGTGGCCTCAAGGTTTTACCAAGCCTCTATCAGTTCACCAAATCGTTTGGAATTCTGGCGGCTTTCTTTGAAAACTCACCTGACTAAAAGACACAATACCTTCGTTCGATTCGTTATTTTGAACAAGCTGTATTGGAACACAGCGAATTTGTATTGTTATTTCGCAAGCGGACAAAATCCCACGAAAACAGCAAGTTTTCTCTTTTTCCCTATTTAGGTCAGAACTCTCACGAAATGGGAAACCCACGAACCCCAGCACTACCTTTACTCGCCGCGTCCTTAATTTATTCACTCTACCAGGCTATGGAGTGAGCACCGTGGTGTAGTGGTAAGTGCGTTGGACTACTACGCAATGCTGCTCTGGTTCAATCTTTGCAAAACATCTAAAAGTTTTTTTTCACGGTGCCACCCACCTCTTTCGAATGTCTGACAAACATCAAAGAGTATCATTTGTCACGATTGAGCTTCTCAATTCGCCGTTCGGAGTCGGCAAAAAACTGTAGGTCCCTTTCATTCGTGCAAAAATATAACACGCACACACAAATGGTTGCGAGAAGCAGGCCCAGGTTCACCTCGAGCTGTAGCGCCAACTAAGTAAGTTAATGGCTCGTTTAGCCTAACGAAGACCCTGAGTATTTTCCCAATAGGAGGTACACATGTTGTTTTCCCAACTTTTGATTTCAGTTAATAGCTGAAATTGGAATGTCGCAAAACGGCTCAGGGCCGATAAAGGATTCAGCCGAACATTTCCTAGCTAGTTCGTCAGCTTTTGCGTTTCCATCAATACCTTCATGTCTGGGCACCCACCAAAGTTTGACTTTGTTTCTATGGGAGAGGTCTTGGAGAGTACTGAAGCAGTTCAGGATTGATTTGGAGTCAATCAGGGTTGAGCATAGTGCTTTTATAGCTGCGTATCTATCCGTGAGTATAGGGATGAGGACATCTTTTATTTCCAATCCAAGAATAAAGTTGGCGCACACTTGATTGGCATGAATTTCCGCTTGAAACACACTGGGATTTTGGTGTTGATATTCTAGTGTTTTGTCCAAATATTAAAGCACCCACCCCAGTGTTCCATCCGTATACCACTTGTTACCTTTTAGGTCTGAGGTAGGATTTGTATAGTTCCACGCTTCATGGCTTAGGATCACTGTATCGAACCTTCTGCCGAAGCATAAAGTTTTTGGTAAGCGGCCATTTACCGCGCAGATCATGTCCAGCTCTGGGATTTCGGATCTGATCTGTGTGATCTATGTGACTTATCTCCCCCGTTTGTAGTAGTCTGACAGTGCTGCTAATTGCCAGCCTTTTTATGAAAAGGTGAAGTGGCGTTAGGCCAATGAGCGCTTCTATTGGGGCTGTGGGGCAAGTGCGCATAGCGCTTGTAGTGCCGAGGCAAGCCAATCTTTGTAGCTTTTGAAGCTTTGAAATAGTGGATTTTTCTTTAGTCTTGTTCCACCATACTACTTATGAGTAAGTGATGAAAGGTCGTATCATCCCTTACATATTATAAAATGCAAAGTCTATTTCTTCATCATTGTATATATCCTATGTGTGACCTTTGGGGTTATTCCCCAGGTCTTACCGTACAAGCGACGATAGGCCCACATGACTTTTGTTGCTTTGGTAATTTTGTTTTTAACATGTGAGTTCCAATTTAGTTTATTTTTATCAAGAACCATACCTTGATATTTTAATGCATTTAGGAATACTCAATTGTGGTATTGTTAAGGGTTATCTGATCTAGAATCAGATTTCTTTTGCGGGTAAAAGGGACAAGAGTAGTTTTACTGGGGTTAATGGAGAGATTTTCTTTAACGCACCAGTCATTAACTATCTTTTGAGAGCTGTTTGCGTCGTGTTGTAGACGTCTTTAGCTTTTGTTTCCTGTTGAGACTGTGTTAACTCTCATTATTACCAATTGATGGAAACATTGCACATGCATAAGCTGAGTTGCAAACGCTGTCACATAACACTAAATCCTTCAAAAGTGTATCCAACCCACCCACCACCTCAAAGAGGAAAAACCATTATAAAAGATCAAACGCGTATCATTCATCTGTCATGCAACAACAACTCATGCTTCACGGAGCACATATGAACGTTTCAAAAATCAACAAAAGATATGAGTCGACTCAGTAATCCGTTCAGAAATTATAATAAAATTACACATGCATTATCCGGGCAGAAGGACACCTTCGGCTTTCGGCATCGCAATCAGTGGAATGGCATGTCCTTTTTTTATTGTTCCCCATTATACAAATGACCAAAGCGAAATAGACAATAACAAAAAAAAAAACAGTTTTCAGCAAATGCGAAAAGATGAAAGGTGATTTCCTGATCCTATTTTGGATGGACTTTTATAAATTTAGCGGCGACATATGTTAACGCGTCGCTGCTTCCTATAATTATGCTTCCTAGCAAAGCGAATGTTGATGGAATCTTTTGAGTGGGGGCGAGTTTAACTCACATTTGCCGTCGGTTAAGCATCAGTTGGCTAAATCGCAATTAATTGAAAAACCTCCTGCGAATGTCCTTTTTTTTTGTTATGTGTTTTTCCACCACACCGCAGATATAAACATGTAAAAGATAAAACCACCCATACATGATGAGGACCGCTTACAAATGATTACTGCTGCTGCTGTTGCCACTGCCGCCGCGCCGAGTGATGTCATTTGAGAGATCTTTGAGTCCTGTCTGACTGACTCCAACCCACCCTCTTGAACCACGTTGCAAATCAGTGGTGACAGTCGTAGTCGTCCCTATGGATACGCGAATGCCTGTCCGCGTTATTAAGTCTCTCCCGACCACCAATTAATTGCGGCCAAAGGCAATTAAACATTCCAGTTGCCGGTTGTTTTATAAGCGCGAACACCCCACACATGGCCACATGTGTGTATGTCCTTCCCGGCCAAGTGTCCTTATGTGTGATTGCATTCAATTTGGCTTAATTTCACCTATCAGCAGAGTCGTCGTCGTCCTTGTATTTTCGTATGCACCGGGATGTGATATGAGCCAGCCGATATGAGTTATTAGCCCGTTGGAATTTATGTTTTCAACATGTAATACAGATTAGCCGATGAAATATGTTGTCGCTGGCCAGGCTTTGGGCACGCTTTGTTGCTGTGTTGCAGTAATCGCTGACAAGCTTCGCGATTAATTGCCAGTAAATATCAATGTTTGAGATTAATGTCTAAGGACGAGGTGATAATTTATGTCTTAATCCTTAATCTCAAACGGTATGAAAATGAACTGCTGAAGTGCGATTTATTCATGCAGATGAATGAGTGCTTCGAACAAGGACCAGAAGGAGCAAGATATTGGCATCTGTATAAATATCTCAGGGGGACTGTAAAGCGTTCCAACATCCCTGCAGATGTCTGTTGATTTTGATACAAGCAGATCCTTAGCTTTGAAAATACAATATGTCCCCAGGGAGTGAGCTTCATATCTAAAACAAAAAAAAATTCGGTAGATATAACAGCCTTAGCAGTCCTGGTAGGTTTGTAGCATTCCATGAAGTTTTTCAAACCGGAATTTACTGACAGAATTTTGTACTTGAAGCGAGATGCTGTAAGTGCTCTGTCAAATTATAGATTCCATTACGTATTTGTCGACTGTAGCAGATCATCCGTATGAAGCCGAAATAGAGTCGGTGAAAGCATGGATCCCTGGGGCACTCCAGTATTTATTCATCAAAACATGTTCTTCTGATAACTGCAAGCTCAATTGAATGATGGACGACAGATCTGAAGTAAGACCGTTCTTAAATAGCAACATTGATTCAGAAAAAGTTAGAGATAAAGTACATAGACCCATAGCTCTGGGGTAAGTTTAAAAGCAGACAAATAGATTAGATTTATCCATCATACGTTTATATTGAGCTCCTTTATATAGCAATACACAGCATTACCAGAAGACTTAGTCTAGATCTTCCGTAGTTGTGGGAAAAGGGAAGGAACAGAATTTCACTGAGCAACTTCTTGCCATTGTCTGTCAGTCTTTGAAGGACCTCGATAATATGACACTTCTCAGAAATAAAGTTATTTTTAAGCCCTCTTTAACTAACAAGTGCCTTCTGTAAGCTTAAGGATTGAAGAATGGTTAAATTAATCTTTGAACTAGACTGGATGGTTATTTTTTTTTTTTTTAAACTTGGGGGGCTTGAAATGATATGGCCTTCCGTAATCCTTGGTCATGATCCTAAAGGTTAATTTAGACTAGCAAAATCGATAATAATTCATAGGTTTTTGTGCCCTTGCCTTTTTCATGCACGCTTTATATTTATTTATTAGAGCTTTCTCTAAAATAAAAAGCAATATAAGTGCAGCTGCTACAGCTCCATAACAAAAACAAAATCCTAAGATGGCTTTGTAGATCGAATATAAATATTTTATTGGGTCCGCCTTTAAGTTCACTCGAACAGCGTGAAACAACGCCAACACCCAGCTTTATATGTAAAACTGAATGCAGCTAGCTGTAGAGGCCTAATAGTTAAAACCCAGGAGCAGGACCTTTTCAAACTGTAGCATTGTTAAAAAACTTCCCTTGCTCTCTATTTTAGAAGCTTAAAACCTACTAATTGGGGATCTTTACACAATTTCAAGATTGGTTGTAATCGTAATCCTCGACTGTTACTTTAACCAGCCTATTGATGCGAAAAATGTCCACTCGGTTTAACTAATGCTGTACAGTTTCTGATTAAAAACAAAATAGTTTGTCATTTTTGTGCATTTATACCTACTTCTGTTATTTTGTATATGTAAATTGATTTCTCTTAATAAAAATAATAAAAAAAAAAAACATCGGTGGGATTATTAGTTAGACAAAACGATGATCGATTTAACGAATTATTCGATTTAACGAAAGGCTGTGCATTATATTGTTCGTTATATTTGACGTCCAGTGTATGCTCTTAATATTTTATCCGAACATATAAGCCATTTACTTATGTATGTATGTGTGCTGAAGCGAATAATTTGTGGGAATAAACAGCAATTCGTCAAGTTTTCATTCACAAAAGGTTCGTTAAGTTGTATCTCCTCATTCCCTTTGCGTACGCTTAAGCCAAGAAAAATAAAAACTGCCAAATTTTCCAAATCAAGCGAGATTTCTCGCATTTTAAAGCCAAGTACGTTCACGTCCAAGGGGACGTCCAACTAAAATAGTCACCTTTATTGTTATTTAAATATAATGTGCAGGGTAGAGCGAGGAGGTTCTGATACGTTAACGGATATTGCCAAAAATTAGGTACATCCGTTTACAAACAAAACTATATATATGTAAACTCTACTTTATTAACATTTAATCTATTACAAGAACAACTTTAAGGAGCTAATTTATTAATCGTCTCAGATTTTTTGATGAATTTCTAAATAAGGAAAAACTGACAGAACCTCCTAGTTCTTAGGAGGTTCCGACTTTTAAGAAGGAGGTTTCAACATGCTATGCTTTTACTACTTCTTTCATGGCTTTCTTGTCAAATGTCTTTTCAGGATACTTTCATTTATAAATGTTAGGCATTTTGATTTAAACCTATAAAATTTCAATATAAAAAAACTAAAACTAAGTAAAACAGTGAAAGGAGGAGGTTTCGACAATTTGACTTAAACGAAACGTTGAAAAAAACGAAACGAAACGACTTAAGCGAAACGTGTCGAAACCTCTTTCAATGCATGCATTATATTTACGCTTTAAAAAAGTTTATTATTGAAGTGAAACTTCTTACTCGACTTCGGAAGGTTGCGTTATGGTTGCATTTAACATTTCACCACAGTGAATTTACATAGGCACCGCATGCAGAGTAAACAAAATGGCCACGTTTTAAATGACAAATATTAATCGCAACCGAATAATTGCTGCATCGATTCAATAGATTGCTTTCAAACCATTTTAAGTTATATAGTCGTGCGAGTCAACCAGCCTTCAGTGGGTTGTGACTTCGGTATACACAGCTTTTTTCGTATTTTCTTTTGCTGCAACTCGTCTCGTCCGATTCGGTCAGCAAAATCAAGCAGCATCGAGCGGTTAGTGCTTAGTCGAGTAAGAAACTTCTTTAGTTGTGGTCTCTTCTAACTAAAGAAGCTTCTTACTCGACTTCGGTTGGTTGCGTAACAGAGTGCTTAGTCGACTAAGAAGCTTCTTTAGTTGTGGTCTCCTCTAACTAAAGAAGCTTCTTACTCGACTTCGGTTGGTTGCGTAACAGAGTGCTTAGTCGACTAAGAAGCTTCTTTAGTTGTGGTCCCCCCTAACTAAAGAAGCTTCTTAGTTCTTACTCGACTTCGGTTGGTTGCGTGGTATGTATGGATATCACTGGTATGGGGAATAGGTAACAAAGTAGAAATAGTGAAAATTGATTGAGTGGAGAGTAGTATTAGGCGTGCGAGTAGTATTTCCACAGATCAGAGTTGTAATATTTTGCATTATTTTGCAATATTTTGTTTTATTTTGTTTTATTTTGGAGTATTGTGCATTTTTTGAGTTAATTTTAGTTCATTTGGTACAAATGGCAAAATGGACACCCGAACATATACATATATTCGAGAGTGGGGTTAAAAAGACACCCGAACAATTTGATTCCCTTCAAAAGCTTAGAAAATTTCTGATGAAAAATACATAAATATTATGTGTCATATGGTATGACCCCATTTCTTAAGTTTTTTCAAGGATTTTTTGAGGAGAAAAAATGGAGAATATTCTTTGAATATCCAATAAATTCGAAAATTGTATGAATGTCTCTTCCTTTTGTCACAAATTCATTTTCCTTTGTCCACGATTATATGTAGCTAAGAAGTTTCACTTCGGTCGAGCGTACTTCTACACGTACCCTTTTTTTTTTATACTTACGTAAAAGGGTCACAACTAATAAAAACACTATTAATCTGTTCGTTTAGTTTTTGTATTCTCACTTTCAAACACTTAAAACAAAAAAAGTTATAGCTCAAGAATTCACTGAAAAAAATTAAAATTAAAATCAAAATTAAAAAATTAAAAATTAAAAATTAAAACTGAACTCAATAAGGGGAAAAGTAGAGGTACCTTTAGACTGTGAACATAAGAAAATATCATATCTGTCATATCTATAGGAAGTGAAAAATTTTAGTTTGATGAAACCTCCTACATGTCGAAACCACCTCGCCTTACCCTACCATTTTGTACACGTTGATATATTCTTAAAGGTCATTCAACAATTCTTCTGCAATTTGTTCTTCAGAATTTCTTTTTTTCTGTCAAACTTCTGGGCGACACTTTTTGACAGTCGTTTTCAACCGAAATTCTAGTGGAAGAAACCTGAACGAAAGCAGTTTTTATTTTTGTTAATTTGTTTAGTATTTACTATCTTTCTTGGAATGTAATATCTTCTAACGATATTAGCATTTTCTCGGATAGTCAGGCGGTCTTTAAATCCCTGGAATCATTCTCATCAACTTCAAAGACCATCTCCAAGTATCGTTCATCTCTTAACATATAGATATGGCTAAGCAGTTTGAGATTCCCCTTTACTTGGTGCCGGGGTACACAGACAGTCCAGGGAATTGTAAAGCTGACTATTCTTCCAGAAAAGAAGAATATATGTACATTGTAAGTATGCTATCACTATTACAAGTCAGAAGCTATATCACTTAAACTTGAATCAGTCCATAAAACCAATGTTAGATGGGTAGGTGGATCAACTTGCCTTACACCAGACAGACCCAAGCTGGATCTTAACCCCTCTAACTTACGTCTGTCCCTAAAGAGACTACACCTAAGCACAATCATTGGCGTCATTACAGACAAGCATGTAACTAGGCTTGGCGTCCTTTCAAGCAACTTCTGTAGAAGTTGCAGTGACAAGGAAAAGGAAGAAAGCCCAACACATCTCTATCCTCTTTCCCGCAGAATACGAGTATAGCGATCTCGCTGACCTAGCACAAAGAAATGTGGGAAGCCTATCCCACTTCATATAAAGCTCTAAATAGTTTTCGTAAGTAGCGGGGACACATATCTTCATGATCCTTGGTATAACAATGGGCCTCTATCGGCTTAAATGTGCTGGTACTCGAATCACTGGCAGCCACTACTACCTATTTTAACCTTAGTAGGTACTCTCTCAGTATGTGGACGCTTTCGCCGAGTTTCACATCAAAGTTTAATTAAAATTTTCATTTGCGGATGAGTGGGGCGGACCTGTTTACAGTCTACAATGAAGTTTTTTTTTTTATTTTCCTATTAACTTTCAAAGGATTGATTTTTGTGAGACAAATAAAAGCAAAACACTTTGTAATACGTTTAATCATCCCTTTTGTACAATATTGTCACTCGCTTATTGCCCGTTACACGTGAGGATTGATTGGTATTTTGTTTGTCATTATATATTGTTCATTTCTGTTTATTTACTTTCTTTTGTCAAATATTAAATATCTGATTTATCTGATATAATTTTAGTCAATTTAGGGTAGAGGACACAACTATGTAAAAAATGCAATAATCTTTTCTTTGTGTGCATATACCAAACAAATGTCATCATCGAAATATCCTGTCCCTGTCCTCAACTACAGCATTGTTTTTGCATCCTGTCTGTGATTGTGACGTCCACTACTGATGTGAATTGAATCACCAATCTGTAGTTTTCCACTAACAGAAAATGCATTTATTGCGAAATATTGAATATTGACAGATAAACTACTGATGGCAGATGAATATTGTATGGCATATGGTATTCCAAGTATTCGTGTATCTTTATGTAAAAGAGTCCTGATGTGGATGGCTTTTGTGAAAGACAATGCATAGATTGTTTTATTTGATCTTTGTAAATAAAAAATGAAAAGCATTTGCAGTATTAAAAATCGATCCAGGTTCACTGAAAATCTCAAAACTCATGACTAGATGAAATTCTGCCATTTAACTGAAATTGAAAGACATCAAACAAATGACCATAAACGAGAAGGTATAAGGGAACAGAAACTCTTTAGATTGAAAATCTAGAATAACCAGAAAGCACAGCTTTAATCTCCGTTACTATTTTAGTCTCTTTCATTATTGAGGATGCTATGCTCGAGATAGAAGACTTATTTTCCCCTACCAGGGACAAGGTAAAAGATATCAAATAAACCTCATCAAGCTGGTGGATCCGAAATATTTCTGTTAGAAACGATGCACACCTAACCCATCCCCTTTCGAATTCATGCAAATTCAAGTTATATTTCATATTTCATATTTATTTCATATTTATTTATTTCTTGAAAGCTTAAACAAAGTAAGATACAATATCTTTTAAATTATTGCTAAGCTTGATTTGAAAAATAGTGAAATAGTGATGAAAGTTACAAACTAATGATAACATAAGATACCACAATATTATAATTTATTAACTAGAACATAATATCATATCGCAAACATACATACATATTTTACTAGCGATTTTACGCCTGCAAGAATATTAACGCGAAAAGTGTTTTCTTAGTGCTCTCTTAAATTGTGCTGCATTATTTATTTCCCGCGGAAGATTATTCCAAAAACGCGTAGAGATGACAAAAAAATTGACGTTCAGATGATGACGAGTGACTAGGGTTAATTAACTGTCCGGATCGATTTGACGATAAGGTTCTAATTCTTTCATAGAGATAAGTCGGTTCGTGGTTTAGAAAGATATCAGAGAAAAGACATAGGGTACGAAACTGAAGAAGACTATCAAATGACATATTATACTGACGAGATGAGAAATCAGAGACACTACTATACCGTCGTAAGCCGAAAATATAACGGATTATACAGTTAAAGACAACATTAAGCTCCGTTTACTAGAGTAGTTACACTTCGAATAGATTTCACAACCATAGGTTAGTACGGGCATAATCAGGGTTTTCGCTATAATAATTCTGGTAGCAAAGGGCGTGAAAAATTGGGTGGTCCACAATGCACGAAGAATACCATAGGACTTTCCAACAACTATATTTATGTGATTTTCCCAAGTTAAATGCCGATTTAAGGTTACCCCAAGGTTACGAGCCGTGCCGACATACTCTATTGGAGAATTATTCAAACTTATAGTAGGAAAGTAAGACAAGTCCAATGGTTTTCTGGATATGACTAGATATTTAGACTTAGACGGGTTTAATAAGAGACCGTTTTTCAAAGACCAACGTGCTACTGCAGCAAGATCGTCATTTACGCATCTGACAGTGTGCTCGATGAGACCCAATGGGCAACTTATATATAACTGTACATCGTCGGCATATAAGTGTATGGAGCAATGCTTTACAAGCGAAGGCAGTTCAGTTATGTATAGAGAAAACAATAGTGGCCCCAACACAGATACCTGAGGGACACCGCTCACAGTAGGTAAGAAGTCTGAAATGGCATTGTTTAATTCAACAGCTTGGAGTCTAATGGATAAATAGGATGATATCAACTCTACGGCACATGATGAAAAGTTAAACAACTTCAAAAGCTTATTACATAAGGTGGGGTGGTCAACGGTATCGAATGCCTTAGAAAAATCAAGCAGTACCAAAAATGTTACATCATCATTATCGATACCATGTCGTATATCCTCAGTTACATTTATCAACGCCGTGATGCAGCTGTGTTTTTTCCGAAAGCCTGATTGCATGGGCGTTAAAAGGTTGGTGGTCCTAATATACTGACTTATTTGCAGTTGCAGAATTTTTTCAAAGGCTTTCGAAAGGAATGGCAGAATAGATATAGGTCTAAAGTCATCCCCTTTGGGACCTTTTGGAACAGGTATGATCTTTGCTAGTTTCCATTGAGCTGGAAATACCCCCGTCGTTAAAACAGTGTTGAAAATATGCGTAATATAGGGCAATAATATCGGAAGAATAATTTTAAGAAACAACGGATGTAGATCATCCAGCCCAACTGCATTAGACTTAATAGAAAGCAAGCCTTCTAGTACGTCAACACAATCAACTCTTATGAAAGAGAAACTATGAGAGGAAAACAAAACAGGCTGACAATGAGGGTCCAGAGAACACTCTTCCGATACACTGATGGTTTGTTGGAAAGACAAAAATTTTCGATTCAACTCATTCAAGTCAGCTTCCACTCTGTTATTGGCTTTAGATTTGACGATGCCGATAGTTCGTAAGTTCCTCCACAGCGTTTTGCCAGTGGCAGATGGGTCTAGATGTTGAGAAAAGAAAAATTTCTTAGCTTTACGAATTTCATCCACAACTTTATTACGCAATGAGCGGTATATCAGTTGAAGTTCTTCACAGCGAAAGCGCTTCCAATCCCTATAGGCTTGGTCACGTTGGAGCATGAGTGCACGTATTCTGTGTGAGAACCAAGTGTTGGTGTTGCTATTAAGCGTGATTGTTTTAGTTACTATGGGTACATGCTCATTGTATAATGCTTCCAGATTTTCGTTAAGAAAATCAACCTGGGAGTTCGATGTAGGCAGACGGTATATTATATCCCAGTTTATTCTACGGACACTTTCCTCTAAGACTGGATAATCAATGCTTTTGAAGTTACGATATTGAAGGGTTCGATGAAATGAAGTAAAGAAGAAATAAAACGTCAGATAGATAAGATCGTGTTTAGAGAAGGCTAAAACCGATGAGTCTACACATTCGTTCATTGATGTGATGTGAGAGCCATGTTTCAGACACACAGACAATGTCCAACCCAGATTCTTCAAACGTATTCCTAAATTCGTCAATCTTTGGTAACAGACTCTGCGCGTTAAGGTGACAAATATGTAAACCGTTTGTCTGCTTATTAAATACGTTTATCATAATATGTGCGTTGTTATTAGTCTGCATGACTCAATTTATTAAAGGCTAAACCGAAAGAAGAATAAATGCACAACAATATTAAGTAAGAAAAATTATAAGAGTATGTATGTATATTGTATATGTATATATGGAAATGCTTTGACAATATAGAAATTAATGTCGGTTACTGAGTTTTTATCGTTATCTATGGAGTAGACTTCTTTGCTAAGACAGTGTTTAAGTACTCGGGAGTATCGCCATCATAGTTACAGAAGCTGCAAGTCAGGCTCCTAGTTTCAAATAGAGATGGATACTTAACTGGGATCTCACGATTGAATAACCTGTTTGTGGAGTGAGAATTGAGTTTTTTTTTTCGATGCCGATATGCCTAAGCGAGCTCAGATAAGACTGAACATCTTTTTCTACGATACGTGCAGATGAATATGGGTTTGTGAATAGCGGAATGGAAAGGTTAGAAGGAATATGTAGATTCAAGAAAAGCGCTTTGTATTTCGTGTGAGCTCCAGTGTTTTCGAAATATCCATAGATCTTAGCGATATCAGCACAGGAATGATATGTCTTCCCAGTTATTTTTGCCCTATTGAGCATCAAGCAGGACAATAGCAAAGGAAGTGTTTGATACTTTCGTTCCCTTCTTCGCAACCCGGGTAGATGCTATATTGCACTCGTCCCAGTGTGTGCACGATCAGTTTTATTTGTGTTCTAACCATATTTAGAACTTTCTTTGCTCCTTGTAGGTTTGGATTTTCTATCATGGCTTTGGCAGTCTTACAGGTTTGGATTTGACTCCACATAAGTGAATAGCGTTTTGCAAAAGACAGGCTGTAATCGGTTATCATTGCTTGTCTCGCCGTGCCTATAGCCATAGCAGTAACTATGAAGTTTTTCCACGTCTTCCGCTCTCTCGTTCCCCGGTATGGTATTCTGGCCCGGTATCCAGAGTAGGTTCACCGAGCAGGATCTCGCAAGGGTATTAAGTTTTCCTTTACATGCTTTAAGTATGGCTTGACTATCCGAGCAGATATGTATACAAGTGTCTCTGTGTTGGCGTTTAAGAGTTCGTCAACGCCCGTGAGTATTGCAGCACTTCCGCTGGGAAAACAGACACTGAGGATTCTAAATGAATATGTGAATTCATCGGAGGATCTAGACAGTGTACACCAGTTCCCGATTCTCCGTTAATATGTGATCCGTCCGTATATATTACTATCCCCTGCTTCGGCAATCGCGTTATTGCCACGATTAGGGAATTCGACTATATAGTCGGTCTTGAATAAGTATTCTTTCTCTATGTTATTCTAATTAAGGACACGTGCTGTAAAATGTCTAGTTCTAATTTTTGACAGAAATTTGGAAGTTTCCTACTTGTCTCTCCCCTTTCCCATCTTCACCACTTACTCCAAAGAGTTAAACATCATAAATATTGACAATGTTCGATTACCATCAAACTGTAAATCACCAAATGATTAACTGGATTTTGGTTAATTTCTGCAAATTCATTCGTGAGTTGAACAAATTCCATGTAAAAGCGCCAATTTACTAACTCGCTACTACCAGCTTAAGTGGGCTTAAGCCTGCAACACAAATTCAAAGGATGTGCTGCCCGGCCAAATTGTTTGAATAAATCATTTATTTTGTAATTTCAGATTAATTCCAAATGCAAATCAAACGGAACCCACACAGGACAGCCAACCCCGCAACGAAACAACAGAAATCTCCTGACGTGCAAGGAATTAAAATACGAAAAATAGGACACAACTGAAATCCCCCATAAATCAATTAAGCAAACAGCTTAGCAGGTGCATTTACTGTGAATTTTTACTCAATTAATCCAAATTTAGCCGACCATAATTTCGGAGTTTCACTGTTAGAGGGTGGCGTACATTGGCATACAATGTTGCACAACTCTGTACGAGAGTAGTATCTCATATTAGCCTGACAGAAACAGGACACATGAGCATCCAGCAGAAACAGAGAGAAAAAAAACAGGAATCCAATTGTGGACCGTTCTCATTTATCCCGGATTAGATTCGCTCCCTTGCGAAAGCTACTATCTAACAGGACAACAACAAAGTCGGACTGAATCTCGGATGTATCCCATTCCCTGGACGAAAAAACACAACGATTTCGTTTCGGTATCCTGGTCAGTGTCCGAGTATGGGCACGGGACGGACAACCATTGAAGTGTTCGTTGGAATGTGAATGGAGCGACACTCTGTCCACAATTCTGTCATCAAACTCACCATACGGTTGACATATTCCTGTTAATTCTTTAATTAAAATCGATACTCCTGAAACTGATTGAAGGATATCTCATGTGTCTATAGATGCTGGTTTGGGTGGGAGTGGGAGGAGCCCATCCGACTAAATAGCTTCTGTTTAAAATGAATTTCACCCCAAACCCAAGCGGAATGCAAACGTATAATGCTCTCTGCCAGGAAAGAGTAATAAATTAACAATTGCCGCATAAGTTAGGGGCACGCAGCAGCCTGTCTCCTGTGGTATACTCGTAGAGCCTTCGAAATTCAGTTCCGATGCCAATCATTTGGCCCAGGACTGATGGGTTATCTGCGGACTAGTTTGGTTTTAACATGGTTTGCCACATGAATACAATCACAACTGTTGCACCGTGTTGCATGTACGAATGTGTGCGAGGCGAGTCCATGTTCATTTGCGCCATCCATTTGGGTGTTCGATTCGGGTGCCATTCAATATGCTGTCATCGGTTGCCAGGACTCACCTGAACCATGATGGCCGAGGGATGGAAATGGAATTTAATGTAGGTACAGTCAACTGCATGCACAACAGATGCCAATGCCAACAATGTATCGCCGATTGGAATTTTGTTTAATGCCAGGACGCCGCTTAAAGCTCCACAACAATCCTGTGGCAGGACAATGGCTGGCTGTCGGGATTGATTGAAATTTGGTTTTGCTTTTAAGCTGATTGAAATTATTCAATTGAAAGGAAAATTTATATCAATTCGATTTGATCGCACGTTTAGGTGTGTGGATTGAAAGGATTTTCTTTGGTTTTTTTTTTTTGAACTGATAAAAACAAGCAATAAACGATTTAAAAAGTTGTAGATACGAGTGAATAGATACTTTTTATAATTTGGCTAATTTGATTTGATTTGAAGGGAGGGACGCGGCTGTGAGGGTGTGGTATTCAAATTGAGTTGAAGTGTCGAATATTCCCCGGCTCCATCGCATCTGAACAGACGCATCTCGAACTCCATTTATGTATATTGAGCGGGCTAGACAAAGTGCGATTAAACTACCTGGTGTTGGTGGAACTAGGGTAATTGACCTCACATCGCACCTAGAGGTATTCGGAAGTGTCCGATGGCTGAATTACTAGCTGTATCTATCTCATCTACAAGAAAGGCAGCTCTGCTCAATGTCGCTTTAAGATCCTATCCTGAAAATGTTTGAACATTAAAAGGTATTTGAAGTGGGCGTATGACGTCCGGACCAACGTAACGATAGATCAAATCTTTACATCCCGGCCAATGGTTTGAAAGACCAACAAGTTTCAAGTCGATATTTACCACATTTTTACCGATTATAAGGTCACTTTCCGCTCGTGCAAGATTATAACAGGCACACACAAATTGTTGCGAGAAGCAGGCCCTGGTTCACTCCAAACTGTAGCGCCACATAAAGAAAGACGGATGATGTTTTTGTAAGTTAGTTCGGATTAGGTTGTGAGGGGTTGTGAGGCTGAACCATAATAAAACACCAGGCCCATCGCGATCAGCTAAAAACCCATCCCAGGATGGATGCAAATGGCCCTTAACGTTTGCTAAAAAAAAAAGGGTCCAATGGCGGCAAGTCGCAACTACATGATGGCCAAGGCCGTCTTCAAAATGGCTTATAACATAATTACCGAACTGAGCATGCAAAATATTGATTTTTTTACGGCCATAGCCCGTTGAAGTCCAAATCTTTTAATCGTGGCTACAGAATCCCGCTTTTATGTATATCTTCAACGCACTCCTTTCACTGTTACGCTGTTTTTTTTTGCAAAGAGTAAGGGCTGTTGCCTGTTGGATCCTAATCCTAACCGTTGCATTCAGTCACTCTTTGAAGATTCATTGACTTGGTTGCTCTTTAAATATGTGAATAATTTGTCGAAAGATTATTCTATACGCCAATAGACATCGTTCTATACGCCAACCGACAATTAGTTAAGGAATGCAAAGAAAAACTCAACTCCCTTGCAAGATCCTGCTCGGTAAACCTGCTCTGGATGCCTGGCAACAAGGATATACTGGGCACCGAGAGAGCAGATGAACTAGCACGGGCAGGAGCAGAAGACGTGGAGGCCTCACGGTTACTCCGATAGGCACGGCGATACAAGCAATGAAAACCGATTACAGCCTGTCTTTTGCAAAACGCCATTCGCTTATATGGAGTCAAATCCAAATCTGTAAGACTGCCAAAGCCATGATAGAAAATCCAAACCCACGGCGAGAAAGGAAAGTACTATATATATATATTTAGAGCACTTAAAACTGATGATTGGCCTATTTACGGGACACATCAACTTGAATCGACATGCAAACAGACTAGGACTAGTGCAACACAGCATTTGTGCCGGGTTGCGAAGCAGAGAACGAAAATATCAAATTTGCGATTGTCCTGCTTAATGCTCAATAAGGCAAAAATACCTGGGAAGACATATCCTACCTGTGTGGATATCTATCGAATTTTCGAAAACACTGGAGTTTACACGACACACAGAGCGTTTTTCTTGAACCCACATATTACATCCCACCTTTGCATTTCACTACATAACCCCTTTCACTCACAAAAGCCCCATCTCTTTGCACAGCTTTTTTTGTAGAGGGGAGCACAACGGGCCCGACTCGCGGCCTACGTTAAGAGGATTTTCCTCACCCTCACAAACCAACCAACCAACTAACAGACATCGTAGGCCCGAAGTTCTCGCAACTGAAACTAGTGAAGCACCTTCACAAGATGACTCAAAGTTGATTTGCTTCGACCTACCGATTTCGAACCCGGGCTCGAAACTCCCGTAGTCGCCTCAGAGATAACCTATTAGGCTTGCTGGATTTGTCTTGAAGTGCCCATTCTACAAATATACGATTGCGCTGTTTTACATAATATTGCCTCTTCGTATAAAAACGACGCATTGTAAAATGCTATTTTCGAAAAAGTGCTCGAAATGCTATACATGTGTAGGGTACAAATATTACCAACCCACAATATAAAGTTTTTTTTTATTTCGAAAGAACTCGCCGAGACGGTCACTCAGGACCGTTGGATGACTGAGTCAGAAGTTACTGTCTTTCTCAGTCTCAAAATCACCACTCCGCGTACATAGCTTCGTCTACTGTCTGCCATCATCTATGCGAAATTTCACCTGCCTTCTATCCATAGGGGAGTCGGGCAGAATCCCGAAAGCCAAAATCCCGAAAGTGCAAAATCCCGAAAATCCGAAATCCCGAAAATCCAAAATCCCGAAAAACCAAAATCCAGAAAATCCATAATACCGAAAATCCAAAATCCGAAAATCCAAAATCCCGAAAATCCAAAATCCAGAAAATCCCGAAAGTGAAAATAAAGATTTGTTCGTAGGATAAAAAATTAGAAGATAACTTATTTAACATTTTAAATAAAATTACAAACTCCAAATAAATAAAACATAACAAAACAGTTCAAGACTTATTGACAAAAAACATTTAAGAAACGATCTATGACAAAGCAGTGTCCAATACAAGTTCATATCAAACGCGATTTCCATTAAAAACTTATTTCAGAAAGCTCGTGACATTTCGCGTAAACTGTTTATATTTGGTTTTCCTTAGTAACGGTACGTTTTCTTATTCTTTGGTTTTCACCGGAAATTATTTTCGATGTAAGTACATGTTTTCACACGGATTTGATCTTCCTTTAAAAGAGCGATCAGTATACGCCAATGTGTGAAACTAAAATCAATTAGCCGAAACTAAAATCTAATCTATCAGCTATCACACTGAATGAGATCAACACAACTGAATGCACATCGCGAATTGTAAAATATTACAACACTAATGCCAACGGGAACGGAAAAACATTTGTCTACTATCCTTTAAAAAAAGTGTACCGAAAACGAAATCCCGAAAAATTATATAAAAAGAAAAATTTGCACAAATTTTGCATTTTATATTGTATAATTTTTCGGGATTCTGGCTTTTCGGGATTTTGGATTTTCAGAATTTCGGATTTTCGGGATTTTGGATTTTCGGGATTTTGGCTTTTCGAGATTTTGGTTTTCGGGATTGTGACCCCAACCCTATCCATAGATTCTAGTCCGCCAACCGTCACCTTCGCAAAGCGTAGGAATTGGGCAAGATTTAGCTCAGGCAGGTCTTTATCTCGAAGTGTGTAATTACCTAGGGTGGCCTTCCTGATCCGAGCAAATGCTGGACATTCACTAATGAAATGTTTGACTGTCACGGCACATTTCGCAAATGCCCGAGCCTCTGATCCCAAATTTGTTGTGTTTACTTTAAGGGCGTGAACTCTGTGTTTATTAGGTCACTTCTATTCAAGTGTAGCAGAAATGTTGTTCTGTTCTATTTTCATTGGTGCTTCTACTAACTGCATACTAACATTTTGTCCTGGCGGCATATTGTGCTGATCTCATTTCAGTGGTTGCAATCACAACAGTTCCAGCAGCTTCTAACATACGTTGAGCTGCATTCAATTTAGGGTTACCATATTGAAAATGCCGAAAAGTAGGAAATCTCGAGACAAAATATGTTTTTGAAAAATATAATACCAGCGTAAAAAAAGTGAAGTAAAAAAGTTAAAGCAAAAACATGTCGCATATTCAGAACCTTCTTTAGTTTTTGTTAACCACTCAAAACACTTTTCCCAGCACTGATTATATGCACACTTTCTTTTTCGCTATTTCAGACATTTTAGGTACTATTAAACGCAAACGAAAATAATTTGTAAATAATTTGTAAACAAAAACAGACAAAGGACAGATAGCAGCACAAATCATAAACTGACAGATGAAGGAAAATATTTGCGCGTGAAATGATATATATGTAAAGGGTGATTTTTTAAGAGGTTGAGAACTTTTTTTTAAAAAAAAACACAAAAAATTCGAAAAAATGAATGAAATATTTATTTGAATCGATAGTTTGAACCTTGCAATTTAATGTTTAAAGATAATTTCATGCAAATGTTGACCGCGGCTGCGTCTCAGGTAGCCCATCCGCTGAGTCCAATTTTGGCATACTCTTTCACACATATCGGCCGGTATCTCACGAATGAATGCATGGATGTTGGCTTCCAGTGCGTCAATCGAAGCGGGCTTGTCCCTATAGACATTAGCCTTGACATACCCCCACAAAAAATAATCTAATGGTGTCAAATCGCACGATCTAGGCGGCCAATTGACCGGCCCGAAACGTGAAATTAACTGTTCACCAAACTCGCCTCGCAATTGCGCCATTGTTTCGCGTGCTGTGTGGCATGTGGCACCGTCTTGTTGAAACCACATATCATGCAAGTCAAGAACTTCCATTTCGGGCAAAAAAAAGTTTGTTATCATCGCTCGGTAGCGTTCACCATTGACAGTAACGCTGCGATTCGCATCATCTTTGAAGAAATATGGCCCAATAATGCCGCCGGCCCATAAACCGCACCAAACAGTGGCTTTTTCGGGATGCATTGGTAGCTGTTGCAATGCTTCTGGCTGATCTTCACTCCAAATGCGGCAATTTTGCTTATTTACGTACCCATTCAACCAAAAATGAGCCTCATCGCTGAACACAATTTTTCGATAAAAAAGCGCGATGAACATTTCGAACCGAGCACGAATTTTGATAGTAAAATTCAATAATTTGCAAGCGTTGTTCATTTGTAAGACGATCCATGGTTAAATTGCAAACCAAACTGAAGCTGTTTGACAGTGACACAAGGTACTAAACACACGTCAGCTGTCAAAACCAGTGTTGCCAAAACCAAACCAGCTAAAAAATCACAGGTCATTAAGTGGATGCGTTAAACTTTGAAAGGATTTTGAACTTCAATAAGATGTGTTTATAGAGAATCTTTTTAAAAATATACATATAATGAAAATATTTTAACAGTTTTAAATTGAATATTTTCTCTTTTTGAATTTTACTTAATAAGGGGGACAGAGGTTTGTATAGGGGGGACAAATAGCATTTTGGTATGAAAAAGGGAGACGTCTGGTCTGGTAACCCTAATCCAATTGCAGGCTGTGAACCAATGAAAGAGGTCGCATATGCAGCTCTAGTCAGAGCATCAGCTATCTTTCTTGCGACAGAATGCTAAACAAAACTCTTTTGTACTCTTTTTGAAATTCTGTAGTTGAAACTTAAATTCGGTAACCTCAGCCGCTATTATGGGGACGTTTTTAAACGATTGCCCACAGTTTCTTTTTGGCCAGTGCCAATGATTAGAAGTCTAGACTATAGTTAAAAATGAAGGGTCTTCCACTTAAAAAACTTTCATAGCGAATCCTCAAAACCTGATAAAAAAAAATCTAAAATGCACCAAAAAAGTCCTTAAAGATCTTGTTCCACTTTATCTATGTCGATTAATATAAGCACGAGTTCCCTTCCACATAATTTACATTCAACCGTTATTATGGTAAAAATAAAAAACAGAAAAACCAATAAAAACCTGAAAATGCAGAATCTATACAAAGCGATAACGAATTCATCGTGGGTTCCGTTCTCCATGCGCACACTATCATAACTATTTTCTTATGGACGAATAAATTAGACCGTCCTTTTGCTCCTTTTAATATTATTTCTATTTTTTTTATAGCGTCTTGCAATCCTTTTTATGGTTTTTATCGTCACAAATATGACATCAGTGATAGGAAATACTATAAGTTGTGAGAAAACGTTTTATTGCTCGATTCATTGCAGGGATTTCTTGTTGTTTTTTTTTTATTCCTCAAAGGACTCGTATATTAACGTTTTTTCTGTTCTCTTGTTTTTATTGCAACTGATAAGAAATTTGAATTGTCAGACATCCATTTCCATAGAATTGAAATGTCATTTCGACGTATTGTTTTGCATATGTCGGTGTTTTTCTTTTTTTACGACACATTTTCTTATTCTGTGACAGAAAGCAGTGACAGTAAAAACGAACTGTCACAGAAGAACTCGAACTCGATGACATTTCTATGACGGTCACATATGTACATTTAGGCGGACGATTGCACATTTTCTGATGAGTCATTACCTATTGTGACCTAAATTCTCGTCTTCAACCTGTTTAGCAGAGGGTATGTTCTTTTGAGTTATTTATTGTTTACACTATGTTTCTAAGTACCTACAGACGTGCATGTATTGCATATGCATGCGACCCTTTCATTAGTCATGCACAAGTAAATGATGCAGAAATTGTGTGTAGGTACCGCTACCGCCTAGGGCGACGATCAGTCTAGAGTGACTGGAAGTTTTAATCTGACAGTACGTAGGGATAGGGTACTCGTAGTAGGTGCATTGACGTCAATGATTGGACATGTGAGTCATGCAGGTGGAGAAAAAAATTCATAATAAAAACCGGAACAATGTGATGGGGAAAGTGATGACATTTCGATTCTTATGTGAATTTGGATAAAAATAAAAAAAAAAATTGGGTTGAATGAAAAATTTGATGACAGTGAATTGAGAATGGGGCAATAAATGGTGGATTAAAAGAATTTACTACAAATTCGTTGGTTGTTAACTCATTTTCTGAGAAATGCAATGAAATATAGCTTAGATTAGATAAGAAGAATTCACCGTAGTTCTGAACAGAGCTTGAGCACATCGAGCGCGCACTGAACTGAGCGCGTCTGAGCAGTGAGCGCTCTAATTTATAATATAAGCTGTAAAATGATTCATCAATCATTATGGTTAAATAATTAAATCGCTATCGCAAGAGCTTGTGATTCCTCCTGAGAGTTTATTTCTGCACCGATTTCAATGATTCTAACACTGATCGAAAGATTATCAGCTGAACTTTGTTCATCAGTATAAATAATTGCGAAAAAACCCATACGAGTAAAGTTATCACGAAAAAAATATTATCACCTATACCTACGGGTATAGGGTTTCTACATGCGAGATTCCTCGCACCGGTACACTAGTTATGGTTTAATGCCAAAATATCAAACTTGATTTTTAATTTGACCGGTTCCGTAAATATGGAAAAATTATTTAATTCGAAACAACGAGTTTGTTCTTTGATGAAAGTGAAGATGATGATTACGAACTAAATAAATATTTTGAGTGAAGTTGCAAACAATAAAAACTATGCGGAAGATGTTGTTTCAAAGTTTTCGCAGGGATTATCAAGACATTTTCAGATTTAATTTACCTGCATGGAAATATTTTATTATATAATCAGTCTTATTTATGTATACATTAAAACTAAGTTGAGACTTTGCTATTCTATCAAGATTAGATTAGATTTATTGACTTCAAAAATAAATACAATTTACATTTTCTTAACTTTAAGTTTGACTTAAGTCCTTATATGGTTTGGCCGAAGGCCGTCTACCAGACTGACATTTATATTATAATTTATACATAATAAGAAAAAACTATTACAATTATTTACAATTTTCTGAGAAAGATTTTTAAAAAGTTTCCTGAACTATGCATGTTCTGTAACGAATAGCTCCTAAGCAATATTGATAAAGAAGGTCCAAACTTCGTTCACCGTTCAGATTGTTGATCGTTTCCTCTAAATTAAGCGTGGCAACACCAAAGAAGCGTTGACGATTCGGCTTCTTTAATGTACCTATCATACATCATATTACCAGCTTTCTTCAGCAAGTCATCAAATTTTGCTTTAAATGAATCAGGGTTTTCGTCGGCTGATATTAAAAATGTTGATGAGCATTTGATTGCCAGTTTGTTCCACTCATTTACACATGTTCCACCCGAATTTATAATTTGTGTTAGAACTAGTCTTGGAATCCTTTCTTCGCTCATCGCCATAACTTTTGCCACATAGTTGAAGTACATTTTAAGGGTGTCCAAAAAGAGGGGCGCTATTCCCGTTTCAAGATAAAGCATATAGTTTGGTGATGTACTGGGCAGTCTGAGGGTACTTTTAATAAAATAACGAAGGAACTTTTCCACGGCTTCAAAAGAACGATATCCCCATGCCTGTGCTCCATAAAACAGAATTGCAATTGCGGTTGCTCTAAAGACTTTATACTTAGCTATGTGAGAAACGTTGTTCTTAAGGATGCAACTTCTCCACACAGAACACATAGCACGCTTGGCTTCCGCTAATTTGGCTTGTAGATGTTTATGTAGACTTAGGTTAGAAGCAATCAAGACTCCCAGATACTTATACTCCTTGACTATTTCTATTGACTCCTCTTCAAAAGTCCACTTTTCCCTTCTGGAGTATCTCCCGTCGCCGTTTCTGAATATCATCATTTTTGACTTGGAGAGGTTAACCGATAGATTCCAGGTTTTGCAGTAGCGCTGGAGCCTGTTTATCATCAGCTGCATCCCGTCTATAGTTTCAGCTAGGAAAACTATATCGTCAGCGAACAGCGTCAGCGTCCTGGAATATTCTTTCCTCCCATGGCAACACCATTCACCGAGTCAGCTATGTCATTTATGTATAAATTGAAGAGAAGGGTACTTAGAACACATCCTTGCTTAACGCCCATCGATGTACCAAACTCTTCTGACAGAGATTTTCCGTTCCATATTCGCGCATTATTTTCCTCGTAAATTGCTCTAATGACAGATATAATCCTTGTTGTGATTCCATATTTGTAGAGTTTATAAAAAAGTACTTTCCGGGGTATTGAATCGAAAGCTGCCCGAAAATCCACAAAAAAGCATACAGCTTTTTTCCTTTGCTTATATTTATAATAGTCGGCTATATTCATTAGCAAAAAGATTTGGTCCACTGTCGATTGGTTTTTTTCTGAACCCCGCTTGAAAAACGTTTAAGATACTCTTGGTTTCGACCCATTCACTGAGTCTATTGTACAATATTGAGCCAAAGAGCTTCGACGCTCTCTATAGTTTTTCGGATCGTCAATGCTCCCTTTTTTGTGTAGCGGCAATATAATCGCCTTTTGAAAGCTCGAAGGGACGTCAGCGGTCTCGAAAATTCTGTTATACTCCGAAGTAAGTAGTCGTATGAATTCTGGTGTAAGATGTTTAAAGTATTGAATCGGTATTCTATCTTCCCCGGGCGCTTTACCTTTTTTGGCATTTTCAATAGCCGTTTCTACCTCCGCTTGGGAAATTGGTGCATCTAGATATTCATCAACTATTAAAGGTGCTGCATACTGAAACGACGGTGATATTTGATTTATATTTAGCAGCTTCGTAAAGTGAGCTTTAAGCTCTTAAATGTGCAGAGCCTTGGCAGTTAAAATCTTGTTTCCACTCACAAGCCTTATTGCTTTCCAGAACTCCATTGAGGATTTCGCTTTGTTTATTCTTTCAATGTTTCCTTGATCAAAATTGAGTTTTTTCACGTTACAAAGCTCTTTGAAGTTTTTGTTTGCCGTTGCGTAGAGGAATCGAAAGTTAGTATTGTAAGTCGATCTGACTAATTTCAAATATGCAAAAGATAAATTCCTAGCTTTCAAGCATTCGCTGTCAAACCACTTTTGTTTATTTTCCAAAATCTTCCTTCCTGATTTCTGTTGAGGAGCCGCTTTCTTGATGACATTCATTAAGGTGTCCATGTCAAGATTACCTGAAGCGTTCATGCCCAACTGGGTTTCAAGCTGCCTGTCTAGATTATGTTGATATAAATCTCTAAAGCTGTCTTTCCAATGTAATTTCGGGAGGAGCCCAAGCGTAGGTTCAAAAGTTTCACCACCTGATGATCTAATTTTAAAAGACACCTCTAAGGGCATGTGGTCTGAGAACGTTTTTACTGCCACTATAAATTCATCAAAAATGCAGGCTCAGTCTCCAGACAAAAACCAATAATCTATCACAGAGCAGGCTTTTCCACGGATAAAATTGAATTCCCCAAAACGATCGCCTTCGCAGCTTCCATTTAGTACCCAACTATCCAAAGCATCTGCTATTTCAAGAATTTTATTCCCCTTCGAATCGCACACCTTGTCCTTTGATCTTCGATCGCAGTCAATACGGATTGTGTCTACACCGCTATTAAAAGTGTTCTGTGACAAGCCTATTCTTCCATTAAAATCGCCGATTAGCATAAGATTTGATGCTCCTAGCACATTAACAAGATCACGTAGTTTGTCGAAGTCGCGCTCCCAATGGCTACAGTTCAAATAAATAGGTACAACGTAATAAATCGTGCCTTCCATTTTAATTTCAAATATTCGGGATTGCTCTATGTTCTTAAACTTAATTACAGCATCTTTGAGGTGTTTTTTGTAGCCGAACAGCTCGCCTCCAGATCCCCTACCAAAAATACTAGTTTTAACAGCTGGTATGCATTCTATTTCGTGGCTCATGAAAATATTCTTAAAACTAGTTTCATCATAATTAATAATATGTGTTTCCAATAAAATAAATATATCGAATTGCTTAATATAATTAAAAAATTCAGTAAATAGACTTTTGTTTTTTAGCCCAGCGACATTAGGTATAACTTAAGATTTTAAGCGTTGAAAAATTAATTTTATTCTATCAATTTTCACTCAACTAGGAGCGTAATTATTGACCCTCAAAAAATACTACTCGAACGTATGAATGTACTTGCTTCGTCTTGGAGTTGGTCTGCCATTGGACCATGAAAGTTCTGATCGAGAATATTGCCGAGAATATTCAGGTCACCCGTAAGATTACCTGGCTTGAACTTATAAAAATATGTTTCAGCTTGATTGCGCTTCTAGCAGCCGACTTCCAATTGTTTTTGGCTTTTCTCATAACTATAACCGCAGTTGGGAAATTGTTCAATTATTTACTTATTACAGTTGACGTCCAATTTAACGAATACCCGATTTAACTAATTTATAATTTATAACGAACCAGATCTTTTTTCCATGGATTACTCTTTATTACGAATAATGCAAAAAATGTTCGCTTATAACGAATGCTTTACAATTTCTGGTTTAAAATAAAATTGTTCGTCATTTTTGTGCATTTAAAGTTTAAATTTTGAACCTTCTTTTTTTTTTGTCTATGTGGATTGATTGCTCTTTCCTTGCAATAAATGCTTTGGTGTGATTATTAGTCAGAAAAAACGACGACAGATTGAACGAATTTTTCGATTTAACGAAAACCAGCGCATTATATAATTCGTTATATTGGACATCGACTGCATTTCTGAATAGTTTCTGAAATAGTTTCGAAAATTCGATTGGGCATACTTAAAACCCAATTTTTAAGCACGGAACCCTGTAAGGAGTTCCATGACTCCATTCAACTCTGTGTGATTTCTGCAAGATGGTGCAACTTCGCTTATAGCCAGGCCTGTTTTATGATATAGCATTTTTACTTTAAATTCGTTATTTTTCAAATTAAATTCGTAGTTTTGCATATTGAATTGGTTTTTTTTTTTTAACATTAAGATTTGATACCAAATCACTTCGATTAGAATGTTGTTATGCGTTATATACACATAAACAAATATAATCAAATTACTCTAACCTTCTTGCTTAGATTGAGCCGGTTCTTAGCCCTTAAATTTATCAAAAATTAAAGTTTCCAAAGTTCACCAGTGAGGGGTGCAGGTTTGAATTTCAACTTCATAGGGTGCTGGTTTACTGAGTCACCTTGCCTCTTACTGGAAAACATCTATCACATTATAGACTTTAGTGGAGTTTCTGCTCATTTGCTGCAGCTGGTATTTTTAATACTATAGCCATCACGTACTCAGAGCAGTCATGTCTTGTTATCTGGCGATAGGCCTGCCGTATTACACTTGGCAAATTATGCTCTGATAATGGAACTGAGTATGCGTATACTTGACGTAAAAAACGATTTGGTAGTAAATTCCAGTGTTCTGAAGAGAAAACGAATTCAATTTGCAAAAATACGAATTTAAATTGCAAAAATACAAATTTAAAGTGCAAATGCTATAGTATTGCAGTGGAAATTCCCAAACAAAAACAAGCTGATTTAAAGGAGCTCCACATTCTGTTGGCCGCCAGGGTCTCCTGGCTTAACTGTGCCTGATTTTATTTCTTGGGGTTATTATAAACAGGAAGTCTCCAAAACTAAACCCATAAATTGGAATGACTTGAAGCAATCCATGCAAACAATAATTAAAGCAATTCCCGCTGCAACTCTACAGGCAGTAATGAACAACTTTTTGAAGTAAAACTTTTATACGCACGTTAGTCAAAAATTTTTGTAACGAAAAAGTGTGACGACTGATAACGTCATAGCTCCGACTGAATGAATACATACTAGCTTTTCGAAGTAATGGAGCAGATACTATGCCTGTTGGTAAACATAATTAAATATATACGTACATACAGCTGCGAGCAAAAAAATAGCAGTGCCACTAAAGAAGTGTAGTAGTTTTTAAAACAAATTACCAGAAGCATAAAATGCGTTAATTTTCTTATAATATCTACATTTCTAAGTTTTTGATTTAATTAAAATAAACTAACATAAATGCATTTTGTCGAAAAGAACTTTAAAAAAGGCCGAGCAAAAAAATAGCAGTGCTCTTTCTTCACCAGCGTACTTGATGAAAAAAGTAAAAAAAAAAATACTGAATGTAAATAAATTAGTATGAGGTGTTTTTAAGGATATACTAGTCCTTAGTGACATGACTTTTATTAATAATTACACCCGCGAAGAACCGTTTTACAGAGTATACAAGATGCTGGCACATTTCGGGTGATATTGATCCCCAAGACTGCGAAACTACCCAACGCAACTCGTTATTTTTTGATTTTTTGTGCAGTACATTATCTCTTTCATATAAGGCCTATAGATTTTCAATAGAATGGAGATCGGGGTATTGAGCAGGTCACTCCATGAACTCAATCATATTTCCCTGAAACCATTGTTTAGCTGTTCGGCTGGTACCTTGTGGGTCGTTGTCCTGCTGGAAAACCGGTTTTAGTAGCATGTCGTCCTCGGCATATGACAACATGATGTTTTCCAATATATCAACGTATGAGTGCTGGTCCATTATACCTTTATACCAATATATTGGATCAATACCATACTATGAAAAGCATCCCTAAATCATGGTACTAGACCCACCGAGTTTTTTAGTTTTTATTGTGAATCTAGGATCATATTTTGTATTGGGTGGATGCCTAACATACAGCCGAGATACTTTTCAGCTATATAGAAAGGTTTTGGCCTCATCAGTACACATTATATTGCTCCACTTCTCAGGGGGCACGACAAATGCTTTTTCGCAAACCTCAGCCTTTTTGATACATGCATTTTCTTGAGAAGTGGGACTTTTCGTGGACTTCGAGCACTGAGATTGTGTTCCCTCAGCTCTCTTCTAAAAGTGTGAATACCACATTTCAAGTTAAGCACATCCACCATCTGGGTAACGGCTGCAGAAAGATGTGTCCTAGAGTACCTTACAACACGTTTCATCATTGACGGATGCAGTATTTTGTTTCGGCCGCGAGTTTTAACCTTAATTTCATATTTTACAGCATTGCTTATCATTTTAGCGTTGCACCCGAGAGTTCCTTAATTTGATTGTACGTTTTTAAGACTTTTATAAGCAATTGAATTGGCTCGCGCTTCTATGGTGTGCAGTGCATTCCACGACCCACTTTTATCGAATCCCATTAATCGGTTTTACTACAGTTTGATAAAAATTAAAAAGTAGAAGGTTTCAACTTACTTTTCTATAATTTAGATTCAAAAATCAAGTCAAAACAAAATTTATATACCGAAATCTAATAAGCACTGCTATTATTTTGCTCCCATCAAAAAGTATGAGATGCACTACCGATTGATATTTCAACGCAAAAGTGAGGGCATACCATTGCAATATGACGTCACGTGAACGACATATTGTTGATAAGTATAGTATTACAGTAAAAGTCCCAAAAAATATTAATACAAAAAAAATATTAAGGAAAATGTTGCTTTCAAAGTAGCACTGCTATTATTTTGCTCGCCACTGTACATGCATACATACATACACATCACATGCATACAACATTACATACATACATACATACATACATACGTACATACATACGTACATACATACATACATACATACACACAGCTATACATACATACAAACATATATACAAACATATATACATACATACATAATTACATACATACATACATACACACAGCAATACACACAGCCATACACACATTCATAAACACATACATATGTACATATGTACATACATAAACCGTTAACGTCTCGACCCATTCAATATGGGTATTAAATGAAAGGGTCTGACAAGTAGAATTCGATAAGTTAACTAACGTTAATTTAAATTCAATATGGCGGACGTACCAAGATGGCGGATGACTTTCACCTTCACGAACTACTTAATATGGGTATTGAATGAAAGGGTTTTGACAAGACAAACAGGTATAATAGCTACATATGTAAGTGATATTTAAAATGGCGGACGCACCAAGATGGCGGATTACCGTTATCTAAATACATACCTACATAAAATTTAAATACATACATTACATACACATACATGGAATATACACACATTACATAAATACATAAAATACATACATATGTACATCCATCACATACATAGAAACTCTACATACATACATACATTACATACATACCTACATTACATACATCCGACCATCAGCAGATAAACCTCCGACTTATGAGACAGTGTATAATATAAATGTTTACAGTCTGTAGCTCTATTGTCGTTAATTTTTATCATTCAACACTTCAAAATTATAATTATTCTAGCATAACATGCATGTTTTACTTCTGCCGCGCGTAGTTTAAGATGTCGCGCATGCGTCACCAAGCGGGGAAGCCATTTGAAATCAGTATAATTTTTAAATCCCATTAAAAAAAATATAATAAAAAGGAATTACCTTTAAAATTATCCAAAAATAATAAATTATATTTTGAATTGAAAAAAAGTTATTTGAGTTTCTTAATGTAGGTAGCAATATTCATCATTTTACTACAATAATGCATCAAATGCCGATATTCGAATTTGGTCATTAAAATCAACAAACAATTTTTATTCCTTTTCATTATTGTCTAAGGTTTGGTTAAGATCTTTTGATTCGTATTTACCAGACCATCATCAATAGAAAACACAAATTCAGTGTAAAGTACGCAAAAGAAAAAAATACCTTACATGACGTATCGCTAATAAATATGTATACATACAACACGCGTTTAAGAACATTCTAGTACAACATTCTTCCACCGTCCTTGAAAGCATTTATTGAACTCTTGCATTAACTTTCGTAAGTTGTCTAGACTTTAGAGTGCAATGACCTCATTAAAAATCGCCAAAAAATGTATCATACTACGATGAATAATAAGCTTACGGTATTCTGACGTTATTACCAATCTAACTGTTAACTGAAACTCAACAAAAAAGCTTTTACTTATTAATTTGATGTGTGACGCGCCTCTACGGCAAACGAAAATAAAAGTCTGATGTTTACGTTAACGCTTTGCGAGGTTGACCGTTGTTGGTCAAGATTAAGTAAACAAACTTGTTAGTAAGTTATTCAGCAGATTTCATCATACATACATATGTACACTGAATGTCATTTAATTTACTATTCGCGACATGACGCGTCGTCTTCGATACCGCTTTTGATTGAGAACGCCAAACAGGTTTTTGTATGAAAATAATAAAACGACACAAGTGTTTCAGCAATGCGGTATCTTAGAGAGAATAAGTACATAAAACATGTCTTGACATGTCTGAAGTAGGAGTGAACCAGTAAACCAGATCTGAACCCTTATGACCTACAAAACACCTCAGCATTCAGTTCAAGCAGGATCCGAGAAGATGTTGCCATTCGTTGACTTTAGTCGTAATTAGAAAATTTTTTGAAGTCAACAATTAATACAGTAGAAGTTCGCAAAGATGAAAATTTTGAAAAGATGAATCCTCTTGAGGCTAAGAACGACTTAGAACCAAAACGGATTTATTTAATACACTTTTCAAAAAGGATAAAAGTAGCTTCAATGAATGAGTATTAACTCGCTTTAAACTATTTTCTGAGCATGCTTGCTTTGAGAAAATTCTTATGTCTAGATAAGCCGTGGCTGTGGTGGTTAGTGCGTTGGACTACTACGCACGCTGCTCATTTTTCACGGTCGCCACCTCTTTCGAATGTCTGACAAGCAATCAAAGAGTATCATTTGTCATGAGAAGCTTCTCAACTCGCCGTTCGGAGTCGGCAAAAAACTGTAGGTCCCTTCCATTCGAGGAAAAAATAGCACGCGCACACAAATGGTTGCGAGAAGCTAGGCTTGGTTCTGTATAGGACTGCTGACGCCGCATATTTATTTTAGATAAGTCCAATAATATCGGAGACAAGAAACGCAGAAAAGTGAGAAATAACTTCACAAATGTGCATTTATTTCCCACTCGAGGTGAAGTTATTTCCCTGCACCAATATTGGCATATTGAAATTTATGTTATAGGGCTTATTATTTCTATCTAATTTTTTCATAACAAAAAGGTAAAGCGGCTTAAGTTATAAGCGATTACGCTTAATTGCGACTTTTTAACATTCCCTGGCGGCAATTTTGATCCGAGAGACCGAGATGCTAATAAGTTATAAGAAAATTACTGCGAAATTACTGCATTAAACAGCTCAGATTTCCATATGGAGTTATTGAAATTCTTGTTTTTATTGCATCTTGGTTGCTTCATTACGCAAAGTATGTCCACTACAATAAGAATGATATTAGGTATCTAGAAAATTTCCTCTCCGGTCATTGCCAGTTACGATACCATCTAAACAAGACTCTGTTCAGCGGAGCTCGTCCTTTGTGATTGCCAAATCGACGGACGTACGGCTTTTTTTACATTTTCCGTCGGCAATGGACAAGTCTGGATTTTCCGCAATCAGGGCCCGCTCTAGGGGCGGACAACCCGGAAATTTGTCCGGGGCGCCAAGATTTAGGGGCGGCATTTTGGCTGTAAGTGTGAGAGAAAACATTGATATATTAAATACCTAAATGGAAGATAATTTCACATATCGATTTTTTCGTTTGCCAACAATTTACAGTGCGCAGCGTATTTATGCTGTTTACGTCTAAAAGCTAAAAATATTTACATCATAAAAGAGCGGTATGTTCAGTTAAATAAATTCAAAGTAGGATTTGAAAGTCACACGTTCGAAATAGATGCGTTTTCAAAACTTTTAGGACATAACAATTTTGTATTTTAATACAAACGCACCCTAAAACTCTTTTTATGATTTATCAAAACGAAAGTCAAGGTCAAGGTGAAGCTACCGAATGAGCAACGTTTGGAAATTATTCAAAAATACTACCGAAATTCAATTTTGTGTCGTAATAATCGTCCCACTGGACAGGCTGTTCATGCTATAGTGTACAGTGGATACATTCGAGTCAACTTATTTACTATTGAATATTCCTCACCGTTCGAAGTACCGAAAATCTCGTAGCCGTAGGTGCTTCAGTTCAAAACAAACTAAATCAGTCGATTCCACGCTTTTCACAGGAGTTGGGAATCTCTAAGTCCACATTGTGAAAAATTTTGCATAAAGATCTTGGCCTACCACTACACCTTCACAAGATCAAATTTACTCAGAAACTGGAACCTTGGAACTTCTCCGATTGGACTCTGCAGAAATTTGAAGAAAATCCTGAATTTCATCGAAAAATCATCTACAGCAATGAAGCTCAGTTTTGGCTTAATGGCCTTATTGAACAGCAACAAACCCACATATGCTTCAAGAGAATTGGGTGGACTTGATATCAGTGACATGTGGTTCCAACAAAATGGTGCCACATTCCACAAAGTGTAATCTTGAAAAATGCTCATGCGGTTTAACGGATTTCTTTTTACGGGGTTATGTTAAGTGGTTGGCTTATGCCAAAAAGCCAACAACGTTAGAGGAGCTCAAGGACAATATCGAAATTGCGAAAATTGGCTAAAAAGTATCGATCGCTGAAAACATGCTCACGGTGGTCATATGAACGAAATCGAATTTCATACTTAAATTTAATATGTTTGCTACTTACTTACTTAGTTGGCGCTACAGTTCGAGGTGAACCTGGGCCTGCTTCTCGCAACCATTTGTGTGTGCGTGTTATATTTTTGCACGAATGGAAGGGACCTACAGTTTTTTTGCCGACTCCGAACGGCGAGTTGAGAAGCTCAATCGTGACAAATGATACCCTTTGATGCTTGTCAGGCATTAGAAAGAGGTGGTAGACCCGACCAGGAGTTGAACCCGGGCAGCATTGCGTGGTAGTCCAACGCACTAACCACCACGGCCACGGCGACCACTATGTTTGCTACACCTGGAATAAATTGCAGCCTGATATCTTAATTATTCTGTGTTTAATTTAAAAACATATTGTTATGTCCTTATTAAAAAACCGCTTATGTTAGTGTGGGCACCGTAGCGCAAGTGGTTAGTGCGTCGGACTACTGAGCCAGCGGTCTTGGGTTCGAATCCCGCCGCAAACACCTAAAAGTTTTTCACAGTGCCCACCTCTTTCGAATGTCTGACAAGCATCAAAGAGTATCATTTGTCACGATTGAGCTTCTCAACTCGCCGTTCGGAGTCGGCAAAAAACTGTAGGTCCCTTCCATTCGTGCAAAAATATAGCACGCACACACAAATGGTTGCGAGAAGCAGGCCCAGGTTCACCTCGAGCTGTAGCGCCAACTAAGTAAGTTATGTTAGTGTATGTTACATTTTGATTGAACATTTGATCGATTGATGCACATTTTGAATAGCATTAAAAAATGTAAAAATTATACGGCTAACAATTTTTGGCTAAGTAGGGTACAGATATTTCTTAATTAATTTTTACTGCTTTGTACTATACTTGATTGTCAATGTAATGTTATGTTATCTACAGGTTTCTTTCTAAATCTAGTATCTCTTAGTAAAAATTCAAATGAAATGACCTGATTTTAATTCAAAATAAAAGAAAAATGTACTACCTTTATTTAAAAAATATACGGGGCCCCAATTTGTCTTTTTGTCGAGGCGACGTAACCGCAATACATTCAGTTATAGCGTCAATATTTATGGTTGATTTGATTCGCCGATCACAAGTTGGGTTCCTACCTATCATCACTAGTCTGTCTGGTACGTTCAAACTGATCGGTGAAATCTACAAATTGTTAGATAAAAATGCGCCTCTTATATCAAAACTGGTGCAAAACTTTTACACACCGCTATCTGCGATACATTAGAAACCTTTTGGATGAGCAAGAACAAACCCCACTGAATTTCAAAACTTTCCAATATTTTGAAAGATATTTCAACAGAAATTCATTTTGATCAAACGCGATCCGATGGACCCGCTAATGGTGAACGTAGCTCAATTTTGTGAGTCTCAGCTTTTTGTTTAACTTCGTACGAACATAGTTAAGAGTTGAGGGGTTAAACATTTAATACAACCCTTATAAGAATGGCAAAATTGAAATTCTCGTCCTTCAAAAGCCTTTCTTACCGCAGCCCATTATCAATCCGCTAGTTATGAAATTAGAATGCAATAATGACACTTAATTGAACACCAATTCTCTGCCGCCAATCGCATTGAATTTCATTTAGAAATTTTCCAAATTTTCACGTCAATTCATGTTCAAGAAAAAAAAAACTCTTATACCAGCCAAACCCAAGCCGACAAACACCGCCCTTTCGATGATGACTCATTGCCCAAGCTTACGGGTAATAAGAAGTTTTCATTGAGCTACCAATAAATTTTGTATAGCTCCTCCCCCAATTGAAAGGTTGAACATGCTCAAAACACGCCTTCTTACCCAAAAAATAAAAAAAGGAAAAACAAATTCCAGAAAAAAAAACAGCTCTCAAAAGCTAGAACCCTCCAATAATACATAACCAACAATCATCTTAACCTTTCAGATACAAAAACAACACAAAAGTCGTAGTCCCTTCCAGCCTAGACCCACAGACAAGAGGGAGACGCACCTTATGTACTATCGCCGTCCTACGACATTATTACCCGGAAGGGGAAATGCTTCTTTGCTGCTTCTTCTGCTGGCTGGTTGACCAAAATGCTTGCCGCTGTAAATGACATTTTGTTGAACGCCGCGCTCTTGTAGATACAGATACTTTTTTTTGTTCTCTCTACCTACGGTATGCGTACGTACAACGGTTCATTGTAATGTAACCACCCCAAAAATTGAATTACATAAATGTTAGAGGGATGAATTTTTTTTTTTTTTTTTTTTTTTTGGGCAACCGAAAGAAGAACCAACCAGAACCAGAAACCAACAACACAGGCGGTGTGCGTAACCGTATTATACAAGTGCCAGCACACTCTTCGTCGACTTCAGTTTGTTTTCGATCATCGAACGAGAAGGTCGTGTGTTCTTTTTGTGCTCCCGAAAGTAACGGAGAAAGTTGAATAAATACGTAAAAAATAAAAGTGAAAATAAATAAAAATGGCAGTTGCATTCTACATCCCTGATCAGGAAGTTTTACTTCGTAAATCCAAGGAAAAGGAAAAGCAGATTTTAAAAATGCGTGAAATCCAATTTAAATTAATTGTGACCGTAGTTCTGGAAGCCCTTAAGCGATACATGGATACCAATACCACAGAAGCAGAGAGCAAATCAAAAAATTAAAACTGCATCTGAATCAATATTAAAATACACTTACCAGTGATAAAAATAAAGCGGAGATCCTTCTTCTGGGTGAAAGGACCAACAATGGAGAGTGACACTTATACGTAGAAAATTCCTCCAACAGCCGAGATGCTGATACACCCTTAAAAAAAAAGCCGTCGGAATGTCGGCACAAAAATATGAAGAAAATTAAACGAATAATTTTTTTATAACTTTTACGTTAATTTGTGAAATATTTAGTTTTTAAGTTTTGTTAAAATAAAAAAAAAATAAATTAAAAAAAAAACAACAACTTTTTATAATTGGGTCATTGACACCCGTGGTGACTAATTTTTTTCAGCTGACAGTCGACTTTCTTTTGTCTGACGCGCTGCGTTGGTGGTCTTTGTTTACTCAACGGTATTTCATCAAATGGATTTTTCTTTATTCTTGATTTTGATATGACAGGAGAAGCTATTTTCGATATTCATCATATGTAGGTACTCGTACAATGGAGGGGCTGGTCATTGGTAGGTATTAGTACAGCGAACGAGTAGGTACTACCAACGGAGAATGGAATTCTTTTTGATTTGAAATATTTTGGCGCCAAAAATTCCGTGTATACCTGTTAGTACCTGTGCTGTTTGCTGGTTGAAAAAAACCGGTTTATGAGTAGACTTTTACTTTTGTTTGTGCCTCTGAGCACCTAAGTAGTCATCCTACACATTACACAACATCTAAGATAAGGTCAATGAACGAGTACAGACATTGTCATCTAGATATGACTTTAAGAAGAAAAAAAAAGTGTGATGTTATCTGGAAACATCGAGAATTTTTTTTATTGTGAATAAAAGCTTTTGTGGTTTTGGTGGTCAGATGCAACGAATGTAAACGTATAGCGATGAGTAAATTCGGAAACTTGTCACTGCACTTGTGATACAGGAACCAGACCAGTTCTGGGTAATTTTTCGAAGAAAAAAATTGACTGACCTACTTTTAGCTTCAAAACAAAGCAAATGTCAACAAAAGAAGCTTACTCTAGTCTTTTGTTTTAGGGGTACCGTACCAAAAAGGAAAAAATAAATTTCACTCTTGTGTCTGTCTGGCCGTTTGGCACAGACATTTATCTCAGGAACCGTTGGACATAGAAGCTTCGAATTTGGCATAGTTATACGTTGACCCACATATTTCCAATATTGTGAAATATTGTATCAATAGGAATAAGGAATCCAGATAATCTATTTCTCTCCTTATGTTTTATTTGGCTTAAAATTAAAGAAAAGTCCCCAATATCTCTTTCAGAGACTACAAATTGTTCATTCGGTCAGAAAAAGGGCTTTTATTCTACCAAAGTTTAAATATACTAATGTCATACTGATTCAGAGAAGGTGACGCGCTGTCATGCGACTTCTTCAACATCATACGTGAAAGAATTGTTCGAAACTCACAAGTCAACACACAAGGAACGATCTTTCAAAAGTCAGTTCATTCATACGCGGCCGATATTGATATCATTGATAGAACACAGCGAGCTGTCACCGGTGCGTTTGCGAGTATAGAAATGGAAGCGGCTAAAATTGGTTTAGCGCTTAAACGAGGGAAAAACAAAGTAGGGACACGACACCCAACATCGACAAATTGGACAGAACGTCCCAATAGACAGCTACAACCTCGAGGTAGTAAAGGACTTTGTCTTTCACGGGATACCAAGATTTGTTCGAGTTAGAGAGAGTCTTGGAAAAATTCAAGTAATAGAGAGAAATATTTATTTTTGTTTTAAAACGTTTGTTTAATAAAAAAAAAAGGTTAATGTAGTTACAAAAAAGTTAACAAAAAAATATAGCTCATGTAATATACATTTTTTTTAATTGATCTAGCTACTATGCAAACATGCACATAAAGACTGCATCAGCTCTATTGAACTGCATAGAATCAACTGATTTTGAAATTCCAGCTGGAATCTTACTAAAAAAACTACATACGCAGATAGATCCATTGAAAAACCTGTTTTGAATGAAACCAACAACACAAAAAAAGGATAGCAATGTTTTTTTTTGTTGTTTTTGCGTTGTAACTTTTTAAAAACTGTATCTTTTTATGGAGGTATCAAGAAAATGAATAGAAAGAAACGCGATGAGCTGACGATGAGGGCACACGCGATGCTACACATACATTTTGTGCAAAAAAAAATTCGACTTAAGGGGTGAAAAAGATGTCAATAATCGAGAGAATGTGTTCGAGTTAGAGAGAGTGTCGACTTAGAAAATGGTTTTTGTATGGAAAATTCCGTTATTTCCGAATCTATTGAAGTCAGAAATATGAAAAAATATCATGGCTTGAGCTAAACAATATAGAAAAACTCTAGCAATGGTCATAAGTTGCATAGATTTTGGAAAATTGGAACGGAACGCTTCGTGAAAGAGTTGGATTCGCACTTGACCGGTTTTGTTTAAAGGTCTGGAAATACAATTGATCAGATCTTGTGCATTTTAATCATGATCTTAGATCAGTATATACCCAATCAGTTGTTATATTTATTTTATCTTCTATCATTTCATAGTACAGTCGACTCTCGATAAATTGAATCTGCGGGGACCTGGCAAAAAGTTCAAATTATTAAGAGCTTTATTTAACGAAACTTGTAATTATCGAGAGAAAACAAGAAACATATCAAATTATCGAAAGCATGCACATTTTTTAAAAAATCATTGCATATTTATAATGTCATCTAATTCTTTTTCACAACTTTTAACCAATGCAACGTGGTGTCAAGCTACATACGTCATAGATCACGGTCAAATGTAAACTGAATTACGTAGAGAAAAAATTGTATCATATGTCAACAAAAGTATATAGGTTAGAACAAGCAACTTATTGCTCTGATTTTTTGCTTACGTATATTAGTTAGTTTAAATAATCGAAAATTCGCCTTTTCTACTTCAATTTGTAGCGTGTTATGTGGGAAATAGACAGCATAATCGCTTCAAATTAACGAGTGTAGATAAATGCATAGGATTTGTTTAATTTACCGAGAGATTTTCAATGGACCAAAGAAAGACTTCAATTTATCGAGAGATTCATGTTATCAAGAGTTTTATTTATCGAGAGTCGACTGTATGTATTTTGACAATTTTTACCATTTTGTTAAGACTGCTCAGTGAATTTATTTAAAGTGCACCCTTGTATACAGTAAAACCCTTGGGAGCCAAGAATTATGGTCGAAATAGCAGTTGGTTCGATTATGGAGGATCTTTTTAAATTAAACCATATACATATAAAGGTTCTTTCAGTATATCGACGGTTAACTATGAATACCTCCTATGTCGCATTTTGTAAACTTTACAGGAGACACAAAAAACTGCATATTTTCCTAAAACGAAAACGTCCGATTGTGAAATTTGGCAAATTACTATCAATATTGGAACTCTATCAGGTGAAATGGTTTTAAATACTAAAAATTGCGTTTTTCATATAAAAAAAGAAGTTAGGAGATATTCATATAAAAAAAAACAAAACTTTTTATGCTGATAGGAGAAATTCAATAATTTATTTCACATTGTGTGCTATCAAAGCATTATTTTTGAAATAATTACCCTTATTCCGTGAGGCGTTTTAAGGAAATCACGATAAATTGGAGACTTCGGTGACATCTTGAAATCTTGTCGAAATCTCGAGATCTCGTGTGAACTTGCATTTCGCTGAAATCGTAAATATCAGGTCGGTGTAAATGTATACTTTAAAGCGACAAGACACAAAAACGACAATTGTTTAAGATAAACGCACTATGGAATATGGGTGAATAAAATTAAACGAAAACATAAAAAATTGTTTGCTTTCCCTCCAAGTGGAAATCTTCAAAAAACACTCGGTAGTTCATCGGTACCGAGCGAGTGGGAGATTCTTACCGCAATCTTTGAAAGATCGACATGATTTTTCTTTCTTGAATTTAAATCTCATTGGGGGAAGTTTAAAGTTATAATCACCCTTGTGATCAATTCCGACCGGATTGAAAACGAACGGATTTACAAGGGATGAATTTGGAAAAATGCGTTAATTTCGAATTCTTCACTTGGATTTCCATTAGTTTTCAATCCGGTCGGAATTAATCACAGTGGTGAATATGTACTTTCCTGTAGTTTTAAGACCATTAACTCGTGAGGCTTTGTTCTTCTCAATCTCCGAATATTGTCTCTTACATTTAAGACGGTCTCCATCTTGGAGTTAATGTGATTTTTAAGACGCTGGTTGTGTGAAAGATCGTGCTTTCTAACAACTTCTGAAATCATGTCTATTTGTAGGTCACGATGCAAGTCGCTATTTCTTATGTACCAAAGGGCATTTATTTTTCCACGAAGGACTTTGTTTTGGAAATTTTTTATGGTTTCTGTATTTGTTTTCTTTGTACAGCCCCACATTTGGATGCCATACGTCCATACAGGCTTCAGTACTTGCTTGCATAGCATTACATATTTAGTTCTGGATAGATAGGTCTTCCCAGGTTCCCAGAAGGCAGTACATTTTTCTATATTTCAAGTTCAGTTCATATCTTCTCTTTTTGATGTGCTCTTTCCATTATCGCGGTCAAATTCATTCCAAGGAATATTGGAACATTGTTAAACTTTGTATTTGTAAAGTTTATATGAGTAGATTTTGACTCATTGATACGCCATTGCTGCGTCGAAATTCTATCTTTGTTGACTGCTTTTTGCAGGATTTCTGTGGCCTTATAAATGCATTTATCAGGAACCAATATTGCAGTGTCGTCTGCAAAGCTAGCCATGAAAGCATTGTCATCTGCTGGAATATCTCTGGTGTATTACAAATACAAAGTAGGTTCATGAATTTCAACCACTGATCCCACATCGAGTACCGGCTTAACAGTCATTTCATCGGTACTAGGGAAGATGCTTGTAACTGGCTCAACAGTCATTTCGATGGTTCTGGGGAGGTTGTAGCCTTTTGAGACCGCGCCATATCGAGGCATTTCTGTGCTCGAGACCACATTTTACTTAAAAATAAAGAGCATTCGTAATCTATAACTTAATAAGCCTACCAAGAACGGTCCACTTAAATTAGAATTTGTGCTACAATCGGCAATTTATTAATTTAAGAACTGAAAAAACATTCAAATGTCAATACTAATCCGTTGATAGGAGATATTATGTCTAGCGGTATTACCAAACAAAAAACCTCCTAACATACTTTGCACTAGTTTTATGAGTTTAATTGTTTATTATTGTAATAAAAGCATTAAATTTTATAACAATGATATTAAGGAATATTAAGTTCTACGCAAAATAGAAAATAGTTAAACAAAATACTTTCATTCAATAAGACATAGCCTAAAAACTTCTGGTCAGTGCTTGTACCTACACAAAGTCTGAAGCAAATGTGATAATAGGAGATATTTTAAGCGCCAAAATGATAGGAGGTATTAAAAGTTGGCTTTAAAGACATTTTGACAGCTGATATAAGTATAATAAATGCATTCAGCTATGCTGATGAAAATTCTTAACAAAACTACATCAAAAAAAAAGTGAGTTAGGAGGTATTCATAGTTAACCGTCGATATGTACTTCATATTGGCACATTATTTCCTCTAGCTAATCTGAACTACTGGAATGTCAAATCACCTACTTCGGCAATAGATAAACATGATTTTATATGTTTTCGATATAAAACAAAAATGTTTTCAAACGACAATTTAATGTTCATCAAAATTCTTTGAATTTGAATTTGAATTTTGCTACAACCAAACTTCTGTGCAAGACCTCTCTGAGACAAACGTTCCTCTCCGTAATACTTTATTACGTCAAACTTCGATATCAATTTCGCGGTAGTTATGCCCACTTTCTCATTATTATTGTTGTTTATTTTTTTGGTTTAATTTGTATCACCCTACCCATAGATTAGGTTTATCGACTTGCTTTTATCATTCGATTTACTACTAATGTTTGCATTCAAGTAACTTAAAAGATTTATATTGGGGATTCCCCAACTAAGGAAAAGCTAACAATAATCTTACCCCTAATACAAACACTTGCAAACCAACGTGTTTGATAAAATGAACAGATAAAAACGAAATACATTATCTCTTCCATACATGGTCAGGTTAGACACTTAGACAGCATGGCATGGAAGTGGTCATGGTCTGATTATAGAGTGTCCCGATTAGCAGGTTTTACTGTATAAAGAAATTTGCAAGATCTTTGTTCTATAAATGATCAAAATATCTGAGCTTTGAACCCAATTGGTTGTTCAAACTTAATGCAGGAAAGACTACTTCGGTTGAAGTTTTAATGTGAGTTTAGGTTTGTTCCGGTGCAAAGGAAGTACTTATAACTATGTAGTTACCTAGTGTGTACCATCTTGTACACTAGGACTGAAGCTACCTCAATGTTTCTACACACTGTTAAGAAGCAGATATTTGAGGTTAAGGGTTTGCTGTTGAATTTGTCGATGGACTAGCAAAATAATTTATGACCATTCCTCACAAGTCAGTAGACTAGGTTAGGTAAGGTCGCTTGCAGTAGGTGCAATTTTACCAAGAGGCCATAAATTTCCGAGTTGTGAAAGTTGGAAGACACATTTACCCAAACCATTTCGATCTTATAATAAATAGTTTTGGGTCTGTAAGCGGTATCTTAGTCCAGACAGTCGAAGAACCGTGCTCCGAAGACTAAATTATTAAAAAATTAAAATTTACTCAACGAAATTCGGCCTTGACTTTAACAAAAGGAGGGCAGGGCCGAAGAATTACTAATTTAATGTGTATAGATACTAGGGTGCGATGGTTCAAAATTCGTACAGTCTACAGTCACTAATAAAGAATTTTAAAAAATAAAGGTAAAGTCTCCCCCGGAATAAATTTACTACAAAAGTACGTGAGGGGAGGGTACTGATAACATTTCAAGAATGCATGACGTGCTTTGAATAGATTGCTGTATTTTGTTTGTTTACTGTTGCGGTGAGTGGCAAATTAAGTTACTTATCAAAATGATTATTCGGTTCCAATGACCACTAGAGAATTACGTGTTCAGTTTAAGATTATATCAACGCTGCACAAGTCCATTGATATCTGCTATCGATGCCCTAATAAGTATCGGTAGTCTTGAATGTCGTGGTAAGTACTTTTCTATCATGTTCGTAAGAGACCTGATTCACTATCAAATTCATTGTCCTAAATTACTATTAGTTTTACTCACCGTATCGTTGTATTCGTAGTTATTTCCACTTTCGTGAAAATAATAATATGACTATTTACGCTCGTATAATGAGCCAATTGCCAGATGTATCAGAGACGCCAACTCTATGATAAGGTCTATGGATTTATTCTTGGATTGTTCCAGAGCAACTTTTAAAGACAAACTTCTTTTTCTTTTAAACCAACTCTAGAATCATAATTTTTTTTATTATTAAAATATTCTATCTCTTATTTCATACCTAGTTTCTTACTGTTATCTTTCTTCATTTAATATACATATGTATGTACAGTGTATCAATCTCATATTCGTACACCAACTATTAAGAAAAACATTGAATTCCTGTTAAAAAACGACTTGAGATATTAAGTTAAATATAGTATAGGATTTTTACTGGATATTGAACAATTGCATTCCATTTAGTTTTGACATTAGTTAACAATCCCTTTGGTTTTGAAATAGATAAAAGTAAAAAAATAGTCAAAAGGAGCTCAATTTCGTATTCGTACACCGCTCGTTTATTCACAAAAAAATAAAAATTACTAATCTGTTCCTTGTCAAAGTTGTTTTTTGCATTGAATTATTATTTTTCAAAGTGAGATAATGAAAAAAAAGTTACTTTGTAAGGTTATTCGAAATTTCTTGGAAAAACCACATCGAAAATAAACCAAAAAATACATCTAAAAATGTATTAAGTGCGCATGACATGAGAATATTTTACGGTAAATACGAAAAAAACCTACATATAGTGCATCAAAACTGGCAGAAAACTTTGTCGAACTTTTAATAAAGGTTTCTGAACAGAAATGCCAAGAAATTGCATCCGAAAACAAGGGTACAATTGAAGAGTTATGCGTAAGAAACCTGTCAATAGTTTAATGAACAGAAGCAAGAGATTAGAATTCACTTAACAACACCAATTTAAAGATTTCGACTTTTGAAACACAGAAGTATTTACAGACGAGTCTAAATTTAATGATTATGGGTCGGATGGCGAACAAATGGTTTGCCGAAAAACAACTACCGGATATCTTCCACATACCAAGGCGGACAGTCAAACATGATGATGGTTCGGTAATGGTGTGGGAGTGTTTTTCCGCGGCTAGAGTGGGATGACCGCATATAATTTAACGAATAAATGGACTATAAGCAATATATTGAGATATCTAAGCCAAATCTGAAGAAAAGTGCTGTTCAAAAGGGGCTCTGGAACAATTTTACCCTTTACCAGCATAATGACCCCAAACATAAAGCTTATCTATTTTGAATGTGGCTTCTTTATCACTCTCGAAAAGTATTGGAAATACCTCCACAGTCATCGGATATTAATGCCATAAAGAATTTGTGAGACGAGTTGGGCCGCAGAGTAAGAAAATTTGGTATAAGGTACAAAAATGATCTCAAAGAAAGGCTTATTGAAGAGTGGGTAAAAATTACCCTTGAAATTACAGAAATATTAACCGAATCCATGTCCAGCCATCTTTAATAGGTCTTAGCTAACAAAGACTTTGATTCAAAGTATTAGTTTTTAGATAAAATGTGAAAAAAATGACTTAATATCAAAGTGTACGAATACGTAATTGACCATATTTTTCTTAATATTATGTTTTTTATGAAAAAATTTCAATACTTTATTTGAAATTATTGAATTAATTGAAGTTAATTTTTTCATTTTAATGTGTTCTTACTGAAATCAATAAAATTTTGCAGTATCTGTTCAATTTGTTTGGATTTTTCCTTAAATAAATATTACCACATCAGGTGTACGAATATGAGATTGATACACTGTACATAATTCTAGTTAGTCTGTAAGAGGTTTATAATCTAATAGAAATAGATGAAGCAATAAATATATTAAATAAATAAATAAATAATAAATAAATTTTTTTTGTGCGGGTTTTCCTTTTTTAACATACTAACAATTTATTACACTGCATTTACTACGTATATCTAGAATATTTTGGCTTTATCAACCATGATCACTTGTTAACAATTTGATAATTTGAACGAATTTGAAATCTGATCTACCATCTACATTTTTTTTATTATTATTACAGTAAAAGCCCTTTAATTTGGAATTCATTGATTCGGAAAACTCGTTTATTCGAAAAAAAAAAAACATTTCCGAATAAAATAGATTTTTTCGAATAAATGAGAGTCGGTTTTAATTTTTTTTTTATGTAAAAATTAAATAGGCAATGATTGAACACGTATAGGTAGCAAATAGATCTAAAATATGTAGAAGTCGGAACAAATCATCAAAATGTCCCGGCAATTCACATTTAGAATTCGGGAAAAACCATAAAAAAAAAGTTGTATTGGGGGAATCCCGGCAATCCACATTTAGATGTTGTTTGGGAAAACACCACTATAAGTCTACTCCGCTTATCTACACTACGCTTAACTGAAAATACCCGGTTAACTGAAAAAATGATTTCGTCCGAAATTAAAGAATTATACTAATTCAGCTTCACATAAGTGAAAATACCGCTTAAGTGAAATAAAATTACTGGCAAATTCCCGTTTCAAATAAACGGAGTCGACCGTAAATGTAAATATCGTTAAGCACAAAGTTGGTATCTACATGTTCCTGAATGCATAAAAATTAATTATATTTCAGGTGCAAATGTCAGTTTAACAATCAACAAGTAGAGGTTTATAGAAATCATTAAACTTAAATCAAAAATTAGAAGTTCTTGAATGTATAAAAAGTGTAATGCACGCGTTTTAGTGCATAAAAAAAAAATTTCTCATTAATTCGGAAAATTCGTCTATTCGGACTGACCTTTCCCCCCAACCATTCCGAATTAACGAGCTTTTTCTGTATTTGCATTATTAGTTTGACAGCTGTAACAAATGTATGTATATTATTATTTTATTATTATAAAAAATGCACAACTGAGTGAGCTGAAAGTAGCAACATCGCTCAGCAGACAATGTCGGTGGTTCAGTTGAGGCACTAAGTTTTTAAACTTAAATATTTTTTCTTAGTTATCAAATAGTTAGTTAATATTGAATCAACATAAGTTGTTAAATGACGTCGAAGGACATATGTTAAGTGTTAAGTTTAGCTTAGAACAAGCGGAAACTTCTCATGTCAATCACGCAAGCTTCCTCTATGGTTGCGGGGTCCTTTCTTAGAACCTTGGTATTTGTTTAGGACATTGTTCGGAGCACCTCTTTTATAGTACGCTCCCTTATAATCTAGATGGGACCCACAAACGGTCTCCCAGCGCTAGGAAACAATACTGTGTCTACATTCCCAAATGTATTTTCCACCATAAATCTAAAAGGTCAGTGAAGCATGGACGGGACCACCACAGGGAGGAGTATTGTCACCACTCTTAACTTTTAATTCTGAACGAGATTTTGGTCACGCTAAAAAAACAAGAGTAAAATTTAAGCTTTTGCAGACGACATTGTTATTGCTATATTAATGGAAAATATCTTTCAACGATCAGCGACTTGATGGAAGCAGCTCTAGCTAAACTGGTAAGGTGGGTCAGCAAAAGTGGCCTGGGGATTAGCTTAGGAAATATCTGTTTAAATAACAAATCTCTTCTGGAGATGGATGCAGGCCATGTGATGGTATAGGAGCGCTCTCGGACCAGCTCAGCCTGAACTTGTCTACACCGATATTAAAGCAATCGAATCACCAATTATAAGATCGAAATTGGTTACGGGGGGCAATCCCTTTATAACGCTTCAAAATAACTCATTTTTTAGCAGTGTTTTTAAAGGTGATTAAATAATTGAATCATTTTGAAGTTGTAACATCATTTTATTCGAACTATGAAAATATAAAAACAATTTTTTATTTTTTTTTTTTCACAAAATGGCGGCTCAGTTCAATTTCTCTTCAGGTGTCTTCGACGCGAGGTCCAAAATTGCTGCATTTATCATTCTTTCTCTATTTATCTTTTTATACAAAAAAAAAAAAAAATACTTTCTATTTATGACACATGCATGGGAAGGATAAACCTATAAAATCATAAATAAATAAATAAAACGTTCAAATTTTATACTGTTTTTCCGACATTTTTCATCCTAGTTTATTTAAATGAAATCTTTAAAACTTTAGGTTTATCCTTCCGGTAATAATATAGAGAAAAGCCTCACAAAATTTCAACAAAATTGATCAATAACTTTTTAAGTTAAAGCACGAGCAGTTTTTGAAGATACGGATCCGAGATAATCGCGTTTAAAGTTCCACTTTACTATATGCGCTCGACTATATGTGCAATAACTTTGTAAATATTTAATACTAGCTGTCCCGCCCGGCTTCGCCCGTATCTAAAAAATATATTGCTACTTACAATACATACATTGTCATTTAGTTCGAAGAATCAAAGACAGTGCGAACGCACCCCAAGGTTTGCAGTTCATCAATACATATATATGTACAATCCACAAGTGTGGATTGTAAGTATTCGTAGTTTGAATAAGAGACATTTCGCAAGAAAGTGGCATTTGTAAGAGTGTTTTTATTTTTGCATTAATTTAAATAATATTGCGAATAAATTAATTTAAATTTATTTAAATTAATAAATTATATCTTTATATATAAAAATGAGCTGTTCGTTTGGAACCTCAGAACTCATTAAGTAGTCATCCGATTGAGCTGAAACTTACACTATATACTTTTCCTGATGTTTGAAGTGTTCGTGCATCAAAAAATTTCAAGTTTTCCGCTAGATGGCGCTGGGACTCAAATTTTTTTAAATTCACTGTACGATTAAGCTGAAACTTACACAATATATTTGTAATGAAGTGAGAAATGTTCGTACATCAAAAGTTCTCAAGTTTTGCGATAGCCGGCGCTGGAACACCAAAAATTTCAAAACCATCCGATTGAGCTGAAACTTACAGAATATATTTGTTATGAAGTGAGAAATATTTGTAAATCAAAGTTTTCAAGTTTAACGGTAGATGGACAATCAAAATCTCAAAATTATTACTACAGCAATACACGGTGAAAGCTAACAGCTATCTATTGATTTACGTGCACTTCTCGCTTCATAACAAATATATTGTCTAAGTTTCAGCTCAATCGGATGGTAATCCTGTATCCTGGAAAGACCAACAAATTTCAATTCGAGACTCACCATCTCTTCATCGACTTCAAAGCCGCATATGATAGCATTCATCGTCTTGAGCTCTACAAGGCGATGGACGAATTCGGGATCCCGGCTAAACTGATCCAGCTATGCCGCGTGACGCTGGAAAATACGCGCTGTAACGTGCAATTCGGAAACAGTTCCTCCGAACTATTCCAAACATGCACCGGATTTTGGCAAGGAGATGCGCTGTCATGTGACTTCTTCAAACTTGTGCTGGAAAAGATAGTCTGCAGGGCAGGTGTAAACATGGAAGGCACTATCTTTAACAAATCTGCCCAGCTACTGGAATACGCGGACGACATCGACATCATCGGTCGCTCCCAGCGCGCCGTCTTAGAGGCTTTTACGGCGAAGAACAGGCGAAACGAGTTGGTCTTGAAGTGAATGAGGACAAGACCAAGTACATGCTGTCAGCAAACAAGGAAAGATCTGTCCACCGCCTAGGACAAAACGTCACTGTTGGCAACAGTAACTTCGAAGTGGCTAAGGAGTTTACCCACCTCGGAGTAAACATCAACTCCACGAATGACACTTTAGTGGAGATTCTACGAAGACTTACCCTAGGAAACCGCTGCTACTTCGGTTTGGCAAAACAAATGGGTTCAAAACTCCTAAATCGGAAGACGAAATGCTCTACAAAACATTGATCCTGCCAGTTCTGCTGTATGGAGCCGAGTGTTGGACGATAGAGAAAAATTCTTCGTCGGATATTCGGTCCCGTATGCGAGGAGGGCGAATGGAGGAGAAGATATAACCGCGAACTCTATGAGCTGTACCAAGATGTGTATGTAAGTAAGAAAAGCCAAAAGACGTCGACTACACTGGCTTGGCCACATCGAGCGAATGGACAACAATGCTCCAGCAAAGCGGATCTATGAATCCTACGATTTAAGGACCAAGCTACCGCTGATGCCAGTGCGCTTGGTCTAGACAACTGAAAGCACCGTGCCCGGGATCGAAGAGAGTGGAAGGCTGCCGTGTCTCAGGCACTGGTCAGGAGCCGGTTAATTAAATAAGTAATGTATTTCCTCAACGGATGGATATCAATAAAATATGGAAATTTATCCAGTTCTCAAAATAATTCGAAGAGCACCGATAAGAATCGACTCACGTGACAACACATTTTCGTCTTCCTGAATCCTACAGAATCCGGTGGATAGCCACCTAACCTATGCAACTCCCTATTGTAATATTAACATCCTTCGCGTGGATATAACATGCACGCACATTTTTTTCTTTAACTTCACCTGCAAAGTTCTATTCTTACTGCTAACCCAATAAAGTAATCGAAATTTACAGCTCCATCTGTGACAGATAAATCATGCCGCAAGCCTTCAACTCAAGCATAGTCGACCCAGTGGATGGCGAAAAGGTTCACCACTGACTCGCAAGAAAAGGACTTCCTAGCAACCGCTTGGTGGTCAGTCTTGCATAAAATAATTCCAATTTTCCACATAAACGATAACCAACCCAATTTTGGTTCTATTTGCCCACCCTGAGGGCAAAGCAAGCGAAAAAAAAAAATTAAATTAAATTAGTTAATGGAGAAATTATGTCAAATCAAATTGTCTAAAAAAGTATCTCCATCATCTTTGGGGGGATGGATGTTAGATAAAAAGAAAAACAAAACCATTGAAATGGACAAAATTCCAAAACTGTGTTCACATTAATCATATCACTGGAAATACCAGTCCCGTCGCCATCACCACCCAAAGCGAATGTCATCTCACTTTTTACCGCCAAATTGTATCTCAAACTTTTTGTTATTACAAAATAGATACACACTCGCATTCTAAGGATGGGTTTTCCTCTCTCTCTTATTTCGATGAAAATTAATGATATCGAAAAGCTTTCACGAGAAAATTAGTATTTCTTTCGATTAAGGTACGAGTACTCGTCATCGTCATGCATTATGTGGCATTTTTTTTTTTTTGCTTTTGATTGATTGTCCTTTCGACAACAAGAGTCCTTCGCGCTTATGCAGTAGGTACTCGTAGATTAATTATTGATGTCATGAAATCTGGGGCGCGTGACTGCCGTAACGTTTCCGACATATGACGCATTAAGAATGCTCTTCTTGAATTTTAAGTAGCTACGCATATACAGATACACTCATTGCAGAAAGGACTTGATTAATATTTTGGCGGCAATGGCGCAGCCTTGATTAAGAGGCTATTCATTTTGGTGGTGACTTTCTTCGTTCGAGTGGAGAAGGAGTTGATCAGAATTGATCAGTTTTCCTTTGAGATACTTCCGGTGGTGGTGGACAAAGTATGGTGATTGCATCTAAAATATTATTTCGTCGAATTATTTACGCATAGTTCACAGTGTAAGGGTTCGGATAACGCACTCACCCTCATTTTGTTGTAATTATGCGGGTAGCGAAGCCGCGCTGTTGTCCACACACGCTCATCGGAAAAGTGTTGTCAATTAAATGGGATCGGATGGCTTCTCTACCCCGTTCGCGCGGTGTTCATGCGAACTGTGAGAGTACTTCAAGCCGCCTTCTTAAATTTAAATATTACCTTTGGACTTTTGTTTGTGTATGTATCTTACCCGGCAGCTTATTTGAAAAATGCAAGAAGAAGTCAGGTTTGATTAATCATTTGGAGCGTGTACATGCACACAGTCATGCGGGACGATACGAATGGGAATATCGAATTCACAAGGACCGCGCCGGAAAAGGACGAACATTCCGCACCCTTAACAGGAATCTTGGTGTTTTTTTTTTTGTTTTATTTGAGTTGTAATTTAAAATGAGTTCTTCTACAGAAGTGGGTACTTGAGGAGTAAATTAACCCTTAAATCGAATCAATCTCTCGCAATTTATTCAAATCAAATTATTTCGCTTGACGTTTCGGTTCATTTTTCGGCAGCGCGGTAATGGAGAGGGCCAGCCACTGAAATCCGAAAGCGATTAAATGGGTAATTGCGACGGAGGTTGAGTGCTAGTGGAGAGTGAATGAAATTCTATTTATTTAAATGGGTTAATTTTTTTATTGAGTGGTTTTGAATTGTTGCGCTTTGGTTGATAATTTCGAAAATAAATATGTTAATTTGGGGTAATAGACTGCGGATTCGAGTGCAGTCAAATGGATTGTGGCACTGGACTTGAAGAACGAGGGAGAAGGCAATAGATTTAGGCTGTTGAAGGGCTAACAAGGTTGAGTTTTGGCGTTTGATTGTCTTAGGGTAATGTGACCTTACACGAGAAATATTTGTGTCAGACTTAATTTTTGGCATTTTTTTTCTTTGGCGTGCCAAATTCTGTCAACAAATTTCATTCCATTGCTGTGAGGCAGGATTACTTACTTACTTAGTTGGCGCTACAGCTCGAGGTGAACCTGGGCCTGCTTCTCGTAACCATTTGTGTGTGCGTGCTATATTTTTGCACGAATGGAAGGGACCTACAGTTTTTTTGCCGACTCCGAACGGCGAGTTGAGAAGCTCAATCGTGACAAATGATACTCTTTGATGCTTGTCAGACATTCGAAAGAGGTGGGCACTGTGAAAAACTTTTTAGGTGTTTGCGGCGGGATTCGAACCCAAGACCGCTGGCTCAGTAGTCCGTCGCACTAACCACTTGCGCTACGGTGCCCACAGGCAGGATTGGATATAAAAAAAGAAGAAGAAAGAAGAGAAATATCCAAGAACCTATGCCGACATCGAAATTAATGAGAGCAACGGGGACGCGAAGCTCAACCTACCTAGCCTATAAATAAACCTTATACTAAATCTATACCAACATAAATCTACCTTTGACTAACTCTAGGTCAAGTCTGTCAAGAACCCGAGACATGCCTGATATATTGTGATTGCGACTGGTATCTCTGGTACTTGGCAAGTGCCTATCGCCTTATCACTACTTTCCATTAGGTAATACCTAACGTAGAACTGGCCAGAACTTCCAGAAAAGATTCCAACACCGACCAGGCTTCTAAACCTATGCTTACGCTTCACGAAAAATCGGGCAAAAATACATACATTCGTGGGCAGCAGTCAGAAGATTGGTTTTTCCAACCCGTCCGGCTGTATGGATCAACAAACCCCTTTGACTACCTCACGAGATCCTTTGGCGCTTGGCCTTTGGATTGGACAGCCTACTATAATCTATGTATATTAAAACACAGATCTTAGATAGTTCTTGGATTTAAGAAATAGAAAAGTTCGCGATATGAAACTATTGCATGTCCAAAGCAAGGAGTTTCAAAAATTTATAATCGTCTAATTTGAGTCGCAATTTAGCATTAAGCCGGTTAAATTGGTAAAAGTAGCGTGGGGAGACTGGGGCACCTTTGAACACTTTTTCCTTTGAAGGCTTCTTAACACCAATATACAGGGATTTTTTTAGTGACGCTACAAAAGTAGAGCGACAGGGACAGCAAACGACGCCATATTTCTTGCCGTTTTTTTGACATTTGTCTTCATTTCATGATGGAGAGATATACGAGCCAACAACGAGTCCAAATTATTAAAATTTACTACCGAAATTCGGAGTCAGTGGCCTCAACGTTAAGAGCGCTACGTCCAATTTATGTTCGTCATAATCGTCCTAGCAGATCAACAATTGAGCGTCTAGTGGAAAAATTTGAATCCACAGGCACAGTACAAAATGTTCCCGTGCCAGTGAGACAAGGAAGTGTCCGTAGTGTCGAGAATATTGCTGCCGCTGAGGTTTCAGTTGAAGAAAGCCCAAATGTGTCTCTCACACGTCGTTCTCAAGCGTTGGGCATCTCTGTTACGTCGTTGTGGCGAATTTTGCGAAAAGATCTTGGCCTACATCCTTACAAGATTAAATTGATGCAAGAACTGAAGCCGCTTAACCACCAGAAGCGTCGTATGTTCGTGAATTGGGCTGAGCAACACCTTGAAAATGATTCCGATTTTCATCGAAAAATCATCTTCAGCGATGAGGCTCATTTCTGGCTGAATGGCTTCGTCAATAAACAAAATATGCAGTATTGGTCAGGCAGAAATCCACAAGTACTCCATGAGTCATCATTGCATCCCGAAAAAATTACGGTTTGGTGTGGTTAATGGGCCGGCTGCGTCATTGGGCCGGCGGCGTCATTGGGCCGTACTTCTTCCGTGATGATCAATACCGGCACGTTACTGTGAATGGGAATCGCTACCGTTCAATGATAACCGAATATTTTTGGCCCCAATTGGATGATATGGACTTGGAGGACATGTGGTTCCAACAGGACGGCGCCACAAGCCACACAGCGAATGTCACAATCAATTTATTGGAAACCAATTTTGGAGAACGTGTTATCTCACGAAATGGTCCAGTCGCTTGGCCGCCTCGGTCGTGCGATTTGACGCCGTTAGACTATTTCCTGTGGGGCTACGTCAAGTCTATGGTCTATGCCAACAAGCCAGCAACGATTGATGAACTTCGTACGAATATCGAACGTGAAATTGCAGCAGTATCGGCCGATTTATGCTTGAAAACCGTCGAAAATTGGGTTCAGCGTCTGGACTTCTGCAAGCGTGCCCGTGGTGGCCATGCAAAAGAAATCGAGTTCCATACATAATGGCATCGTACGTATAATACGTACTTTCACAGGAATAAAGAATTTCATTGATATCCAAAACCGTTTTTGTTTTATTTAAAAAAAACTTTTGTAGCGCTCTTATTGAAAAACCCTTTATTTGAAATATACAGGTCTTTAAGTTACTCACACTTTGAGAAGTGATATTAGCTTCAATTTAAACCAACATTTGTGTAAATTCAATAAAGGCTTATAAATTATTTTTTTTTTTTTTAGCGAATAAGTCCTAAAGTTCAAATGTGCCCCAACTGGGGCCAGCTTTGAACAGACCTGGGGCACTTTAAATGAATCAAATATTTGTATTTCAATAAAAACCATTTTAAATACACAATTTATTTATTTTTTTATAAAAAATTCAAACTAAAACATCTTGAAGTTCCTGGAGTGTTGAGTTACCGCTAGAATACCGCTCTTGTAGTTGCTGATTTAACTGATTTTTTTATTTAGCTTAATACAAGCAAACTTAAACAAACTACGAAACTTAAACTAAGACTCAGAACTAACAATTACAAATTTACAGATAAATTTATACTAACACTTAGGGCGGAGGGGTGTAGAGAGAATTTCTAAGGGAGGATATACTGGTATGAAAGTCAAGGGTGTTGTGTGAGTTATTGGCCAGACGTAACATTCTTGAGATTGGTTCGGAAATGGCCATAGTTGATGCGGTGGAGAGGAAGACGGAAGAGTGGGAAAAACCTAAGGTTTCGCAGGTTGGTGTAGATGGAAATCATTTCTAGATTGTACCTATTAATAGTTGGTGGACGAAGAGTATGTCTGCTACTTCGGGACGTTTTGCAAGGGCTTGCAAGTTAAGCAATTTTAGCCGGTCTCCGTACGCCGGTAAGATATACATAGGTTTCGGCCCAAGGGAGACCGCGTAAGGCAAAACGGATAAACCTGCGCTGTATAGCTTCGATTCTCAGGGAGTGAGTTATATGAAATGGCGACCAAACTTGGGAGGCGTATTCAAGGAAGGGTCTGACAAAGGTTATGTTAAGAGATGTTTTAACGTAAGGGTTCGAGAATTCTTTGGACCAGAAGAATTGGCCCTGTGTATTATATGATCAATGTGAGAGCGGAAGTTATGCTCCCTGTCACAAATAATACCAAGGTCGCGTATGGAGAACACTGAGGAAACAGGCTCATTACGAAAGTAATAGGATCTTGGGGGTGGGGGAGGCGTTTGCGGGAGAAGGTTATGGATTGACATTTACCGATGTTTAGTTCTAAAAAGTTCTTGTCGCACCATGTATAGAATGAATTAAGGTCGTGTTGGAGTAAAAGTGAATCGGTGGGTGTAGATATTACCTTAATGATTTTCATATCATCCGCATAAATGGACAGATCGGAGTGTTTAATGAAATGACCAACATCATTTATTGTTAAAACAAAGATCAGTGGACCGAGATGGCTGCCTTGAGGAACACCTGAGGTGGCCTTGATGGGGACCGAGACTGAAAATCTGAAGAGAACCCTATACTGGCGTTCCTCTAGGTACGATCTCAGCCATGAAATAAAAAATGGTGGAAAACCGAGGGCTTTAAGTTTAAGGTAAATAGTTCGGTGACAGATTTTATCAAACGCCTTACTGTAGTCGGTAGTAATGACATCCATTTCTTTACCTTCCTCAAGTGCTTGAAGCGTTTTAGAAACGAATTCGGTTAAGTTAGTCGTTGTGGACCTACCCTTTAAAACATTATTATACCATCAGAAATTAATTCAAGAAAAAGGGGATCAACTTTTAAATGAGATGGTATGCACCCCAGAACGTGTTCAAAAGTGTCCCGTCCATTTTGTTCAAACCTGCCCCAACATGCGTAGCGATACAAAATTCAGCATAACAAATTCTGTATAAAATATTTGGCGAAAAGCTAATCTTATTCTTATTCCAAATGAAACGTTGCCTCCAATAAATATTACTCACAAGTGAGAGTCTCCAAAATCACCCTTACAAAAAAAAAATTTATAAAACGAAATTGTGTGCATGAATTCCGCACTCCCGGCTACTGGTAGACGACGACTGACGAAACCCCAGAAAAGTATTGACGACTAAAGATGAGGGTATCGCCTCGCTAAGGCCTCACGGATGGTTCAGGAAGTGAGGAAGGAACGGGGCAGGATTGTTTGGGCCCGGAACTAAACTTTTCGAACTCATGGGCAGTTACACCAGCATCTTTCAAGCTGAAATTTGTTTTATTGACAGATGTACCCAACTCAATCTTTAAAACCGCTACAACAGACGCGACATAGCAATAATGTTAGACAGCCAAGCCGCTATCAAAGCAATCGGAGCTCAAGTCATTAAATCTAGGAATCTCTGAGTATGCCTACACTGAACCAAAAAGGTACATGATATAAATGAAAAATTTCATATTCTAAATGAAAAAGTTCATTAAAATTGAGCTAAACATCAAATTCTTACAGAACATGTATTTCCGTTCATACGTTTATGAATATATTCATACAACTATGAATCGTTCATAAAAAGTAAGAATCTATGCATAAAATTAATGAATGACATTCATAAATTAGCACGAGCACATGAAGGAGAAGAGAGACAGACAGATGAAAAAAAGCAGATCGGCGTAGTGGTAGGTTGTAAGGTTTCAACTAACTCTATGGGTTGGTGTCTAGGATAACTGGAGAGTTTTTTTTTTTTTGTACTTGCATATGTTTCACAGAAGTTTTTACAGATGTTTCTTCTTATTATAGTTTTTGTGTGGTGAATTCTTTCAGCCATGCCATACTATCCTCCTACTGCCACTGCCAGTGTTATGCCTTCTCGTAGTAGTAGGTTTTGTTATTAACTTCTGAAACTGTTCAAATTATATTATTTTTTTTTTTATAGAAATAAATACTTACATAAATCTGGATTCGAACCGCGGACCTTCTGCGTGACCAGCGACGACGCTACCACTACGCCAAAGCCATAAAGTAAATACGAATGCATTGTGTGTATAACTATTTACACATTCGAAACCTTTGAGTATGTATCTATACTTACAGTTCATGGACAAAATACATACCCCTTATGAATCGGTATACTGCTTATGACTTGATACATACTTTTTGAGAATATATACATAATGCATATGAATCTATACATTCATTTTCTTTTTTTCTTTAACTCAAAGATTATTTTCATTAATTCAATGTATTTTTTCTTAAAACTCTTGATGGACAGTTGTAAGAATAGTTCATACGCTTATGAAAAAATTCATTAAAAATAAGAATCAGCGTTCATACCCCAAATTTCTCATACAAATATTTTTATGAACGCGATTTCATACAAACAATGAATCGTTCATAAAAACATTTTATTTTTTTATGATTTTGTACATAAAATCAATGAATTTTTCTTAAAAATGAATGAATTTAGCTGTATGAATGCCGTTCATTGATATTATGTACGATAATTTTTTCAGTGTAGATAAACTTAATAGACTGGACGAACGCAACAACGTCGCAATCTACTAGATACCAGGACAGTTGGGGATAAAAGGAAACAAAGAAGCGGAACAACTTGACAGGAAATGAGCCGTCACACCCTTCGTGGGTCCTGAGCCCTTCTGTGGTATAGCGGAACACACCATAAGGGATGAGTTCCGATCACTGGAGATGGTAAACAGGACTAAGAGCCCCCGCACACTACAGACTTTTTGTCGGCCGACAGTTTAGTCGGGCTCTTAATCAGTATGAAAATATATGAGAGTACGCACACTACAACGATTCGATATCGGCCGATAAATAAGTTTGATAGGCTACACGATTGCCTTCAAACTAAAGTATCGGCAAACTATCGGCCGACTACTTAATCAGTACGGCGCTCTTCTACGTGCGCACACTACAGACTATAAAGTCGGCCGATTTTTTTCGATAGCTCAGTTTGCTCTGAATTTTAAATTAATTTTCTTTAAGTTCTGGATATTTCGTTGTATTTAAATATAGAATTATGGACATATTTGGGCGTAGAGCAATGATTACCTCTCTGGAACATTTTTTACTAACTACCATTAAGCGACTATTCTCTGCAAAATGTGTTTAGCGACTAGCAAAACCAAATCGTTCAAGAACAGTCGGCCGATTGTTTGTCTAGTGTGCGCACTCACTACCAACCCGACTATTTAATCGGCTCAGTGTGCGCACTAACCAGCCCAAGCCGACCAAACTATCGGCCGATAGAAAGTCTGTAGTGTGCGGCGGCTCTAAGTCCTGGACAAAAAAAAAACTTTTCTTGTTTCTCGTTTTATTTATTCACCCCTTCTCAGGACACGCAGTGTTTGGTCATCCAATCAGGTTTCTTTCACCGCTATAAGGTTTGTTAACCCTCTAGCGCATGATTTTTTATTTTCGAAAGAAAAAAATATTTTCAGGCAGTAAATCACTTAGAAAACAATGTTTGTTCCAGCAAAATTTATAGTTTTGCGATTAAACATTAAAAAATGCAAAAAAACGTAGTTATTCACGAATAAATAGCTTTTTATCATCACATTGTCGCATAAAATGTATTATTTGTGTGAAATTTAAGGAAACCTTTCCTGTCTTTGTTGACGCATAGATCACTTTTACATCTAGAATTCTAGAGCATGTTAGGAACGTCTATCTGACACAGTAAGGGTTTTCATTGCCTTTTATAGCCCATAGAGGAATATGATCTATGCCGTCCAATCAGACTTCAGTGGGTGGTATGGCTTCTGTTGGTCCCATTCTTTTTAGAGTGCTGAATTTGAATCAGAAGCCGATGGTCTTCCTTTTTTTTTGCTGTCGTTTCTGGCACCCAAAGAGCACAACATGAATGTTTCGAAATTCAATTAGGTTTATGACCTTTCTGTTTGCGAACAGCCTTATGCAAAATCCACGCATTTATAATGGAAACATCCAGCAAATGGTAGAAAAGTTTGAGGCCCCATTTATGTGGCTTAGCTGGAAGATATTGTTCTAAGTGATGCTTGCCTTTAGAAGGACAAATTTGTTCGACTGACAAGCACTCTTCCATGGGAACCGACAAGAACTTTCCACGGAAAGTCCCTAACTTGATGGCAGGGCGAATTTTGTATAGTTTACCAAAGTCCGGGCTGTTTTTGTTAGTTATTGCTGATATATTGTTGTGAAAATGTAAACCAGCTCGAATCCTCTTGAAATAGTTAACGGTCATAGCTTTTCTAAGCACATCTATCCCAAGTACAGTGTAATGCCAACTATTGATGCATTTAACAAAAGGCGATAGTACAAATTTCGGTTTTTGTCACTGAAATCAAGAACTAAAACAGAAATTGTTGACTGTTGATTTACTTTCGTAAAGGAAATTGTTTGAAAAAAATATTAGTTCTAATGCATGGTGATTCATATATGAATCATTGCAAAAAAACAGTATTATATAAACAATTTATTTCCGATTTATGAGAACTGAACGTAAATCAACAGTCAAAAAATAAACGAATATCAAAATTTTAGTCACTTTTATTAAAAATTACATACTACTAATTTTCACTTAAAAAAAACCTATTTGGACACTTATTCACGCCACATGCGCCGCGCACTAAACTTCCTACAAGTGAAAATGAACGCGTGTATGCAGAATTTGGAAATTACCTTACATGCAAGAGAATATTTCCAAGAATTGAAAACTGAAAACCGTTTTCCATTCTAAGCGGTGTTTTAAGAAAAATCGTAGAAGAAACGTAACGATTCATATATGAATCACTATGCACTATAGGGTTAAGCACCTTAAAGCGCCCGGGGTTCCATTTTATTCGGAACGGATTTTTTTTACCCGACTAGGCAAAAGGAAGGGTTATGATTTTCACAAGCTGGGTTTGTTTGTTTGTATGTAAGGATGCCTCAACTGTCGCTGGATTTGTCTTGATCCGGAGAGTGTCCTAGGTTATGTGACGTCACAGGCCACGGCTATACTCTGAGCATAATCGTTTGGTTTCATCTTGTTTCGTACTTTTTAGATAGTTTTTTCGGTAGTCGGGTTTTAGGTTTTTAAATTTTTTATTTTAAACTAGCATCAGAGATTTACCACGATTTAGACAATCGTCAGCTAGTGGGCTTCTAAATTTGATAACTACCTAGCTTAGCTAAGTAGGTTAAACTCCAACTGCTCCAGCAGACGCATTCCTTCATTTTTTATGTACCTATACAGCGGAAACGTAATCTCCTTCAAAAGCTATTTCCTTTTTATCTGTCTGTCTAGTGTTTGGTTATTTTTATTTGTCTAGTTCCGCTTGTAAAAAAAAAATGCCTCCCTCTTCTTTGAGAAAAGTCCAAAAATCTCTGCGGGTGGAATCAATGGTCAATAAAATACAAGAAATCCATTCAAACACTGACCCAGGCGGCTACTTCCTAAGTGAATGGGCAATAGAAATCAGTTTTATTGTTGTTTTCCTACTCGCAGGACACTATTCACAATTTAGACACAAAAGAAACACACACACACACGCACACACACTTTTTATGACTCTTAGTCATATTCAATTAATTTTTCTCCTACTCAATGGAATAGGAGGTGCATTGAAGGCGTACTTCGATTATATATGTATAAGTCCTTAGTTCGAATGAAAACGTGTCCTGTAATATGATTTCTTTGCCGAGATTTATAGTGTTTTTCTTTTTTAATACATTCTCTTGACGTAACGGAAATCTGCAAAGCAATATCTCATCCATAAAAATGTATGTTTATTGCCGTTAATATTAATATAAAAAAAAACACAGTTACTTTGTTGCTTGTCATTGCCGCCGCGGGAGAATATGAATGATATCAACGGATGACAATGATGACTTTTTGCGATAATAAAAAAGTTGTATATTTCATCATCGTAACGGTAGTGGAAGTGATCCTGAGATGACATAAAAATTCCTGCACATTGCTCATTGTTTGCGTGCACGTACCTCAACCATGAAAGGTGTAAAAGTGAATTATTTTAATGGGGAAGACGACGCACGGTGTGAAGGGTAAAAAAAAATCCAATTTGGAGATGATTTACATTCAAGATTTCATTTTATCATCATCACCACCATATTGTCCTGCATAAATGTGGATGCGAATGCGGATGCATTACTTTTAAGTTCCCAGCACATCCGTTCCCCTCTAAACCAAACTATCTCATATCCCATCTGACTGACAGAATTCCAATTTAGATACTCTCGCATACCTAAAGTTATCTAAAGGACGACCTCACACTGCCATACAGTGGGACGACAGCATTCATTCCAGAAGTGCCAAAGTATAATGAATCCCTTTTGATATGCTACCAATGCTGCGCTGCCTCTACTTGTCTTAAAGGTGTTTTGACACACAACAAAAGATTTATTGTGCCGAGGCAAACAAATCCATTTGCTCCTGAATCCAATTAGAATAATGCATTGTGAGAGTTGGGAAGGTCCTTACAAATCGAAATGAACAATATGTGTCCCCTTTTCATACATTCAAAGTTTAAGCTTTCCTTCAGGCATTCCAAGGGCTGTCGTACATCTTCTAGCTTCATGCAAGGAAATACTTTAGCTTAGCTACTTCCTTCAAACATTAGGCACTCGTTCACCTACGAATACGACTACGAGTACTGCTGGACGAGTTCATTTTAATGGATTTGATTACTTAATTAAATTTGTGTGCAGTTGGTTATAGGTAGGTACTCGTATTCACTGGTGGTCGGGTGGTGTGGAGCTAAATATCCTTTCCCAGCAAAGCTGAAATAATCTAATTGCAAACTTCTGTTTGTTTATTAACAGATTTCAATGGATGAAGTGGTGGCACATCAACTTTATCGTTTCTCATTTGCGGATATGGAGGTTTCTGTGGTTTTTCGTGCAAAAAGTTTCCTTAAAAGCTTTCGACAAACTTGGAGTGGAGTTTTGTCCTCTTCGTCTTCATCGTTGATGTATTTTCTTTCGTCCTCGTTATGGTACTCATATGCTGTGAAGACGCGTTGAAGTACGATGTACGACTACACACTTTGAATATTAAAATCGCACAGAGAGCTGTAGTTTCACAGGCTTAATGCATGCGCATATTACCTCAGATTTAATTGACTATTAAGTTACTATTGAAATTACTTTGAAAAGTTTTGTAAAACTTTGGATCGCAAAAAAAAACATAACAAAACTTTTTCGTCGTCCTGATGATACTCGTATTTTAGGATTTATGGGAAATTAATGAGAACTTGCGTTTACTACATAAATTCTACTAAAAAAGCGCATAAATTATGAGCGAAGTTTTCAATTAGCAAAATTGGGACTTTAGTTGTACATATTTGGTTTTGGTTGTGGATTTTTATTTTATTTGGCTGTTCCCTTCTATATTTTAGGAAATTCCTTTGAAAGCACTTTCTACACTTATTGAGTTTTTGGAGTAGCCCTCGCTTAACAAGTTCACGCAATTGTGAAAGCCCAAGAATCTCGACTCGTCACATAGCTGAAACATCAGCCACACTTCTTTTTCCAGAATATTGCATAAAGTATAAGAACCGTAGGTTAGATTGGGTTGCCAGTGGCTGTCAGCAACGATTACCAGAACACTTAGTGATTGTGATACCAAGGATCTTGGGAATGTGCATCACCGCCACTCATGAGAACCATTTGGAGCGAAATAGGCTTCCAGCGTCATTTTGTGCTAGGTCACTGAGGTCATTGAAAAGTATTCTCCTAGGTGTAGCTTACTGTTACGGGAAAGAGCTGGACATGAACAGAGGAGATGTGGTGGGCTCTCTTACTCTTACTCGTCTCCGCGACTTCTACAGAAGACGTTCGAAATGACGCCAGTCTAGGTGCATACTTGCCTAGGTTAGTTGGGTTACGTTGGAAGGGGTTGAGAGGCTGAGCCATTCCAATCGCATGCTTTGCCTTTAAAGGCAGTGTCCTGTAATGGCACCAATAATCCTACTTATGTTAAGTCCTTTTAGGGACATAAGGTAGTTAGAACGGTTTAGATCCAGCCTAGGCCAGATCTGCCTGGCGGCAAGGCAAGTGGAACATGTTCCCATCTAACATGCTTTTTTTTACTGTGTAAAGTTTAAATGATAGCTTGTAAGTAGCAATGGAGATACACATACCTATATTCTTCTTTTCCGGTAGAATCGGGTTCGTCAGGTTTACAGTTGCTTGGAATGTCTTTGTGTCCCGGCACCCAGAATTTCTAAAGTGATTTCGTGCGCTTATGATTTGCCGCCACCGTCTTGTATATTTAGTCTATGGAGAAATGATAAGCAAAAAGGACACCTGTCAAATTGCGCAATGTCAAGTGGACTAACAGCGCCATCTCTTATTGCTCTTGCAAACAAAAAATTAATGCATATGGATGTATGGGCAAAATTGTTGAATTCTATGAAAATTGTTACAAATTTGGAGCTCTGGCAATTATTTTCACTGTATTTTTACGTCATCGGCAAGAAGATGCATTATCATGTGACTTGGTGGTGAATGGAGGTGAATATATAATTGCGGCATCTATGAGCTGTATCAAGATGTGGACGAAGTCCGAAAAGCTAAAGTCCAATTCCGATGTCGCGTTCGGACGCTCTCGCGTTGACAGATAAAGTAGAAACAATGCAAACATATGGGGTGCTCTTAAATGTGACCTCAGGCGTTATATCGTAGATATCGTAAACTCCTCGGCAACGGCCGAGTAGAGCTACTTTCTACTAGGGCGTGCGTTGTGACAACTCACAGCTGTTGTTGACATTATACTATTCAATGACCTGTTCGATTAAAGTACAATTTTTTAACATTTAATATGTGTAAGTGGCTGGCTACACGATCATTTCCATACCGATTCTTTTCAGTTAGACAGGTAGATTTTATTGTGAGTTAAAACGAGAAGGATTGATTTCGCGAAAAAACCCTTCTCGTTTTCACTCACATAAAATGTACCTGTCTCACTGAAAAGAATCGGTATGGAAATGATCGTGTAGCCAGCCACTAAAAGATTTAAATGGCTAAATTAATTTTTTTTTACCACAAATTAATTGTGTGGGGTCTTTTTTTTAATTAACATATTCGCACAATCTTGTTTACAAAGTAATTTCTTACATTTTGTGTTTCTTAAAATCTTCTTTCTATCATAAACTCGTGAATGGGAGTTTTGAGGAAACAGAACATTTATTATTTGTCATATTCCTAACCTATGAACCCCTGAAGCTTGAAGTGGTATTTAGTTTTGCGAATTTCAAGTTTGTGCGTTGGACAGAAATTATCGTAAAGTCGATATAAATCCCATTAATGCGAGAAAGGCCGAACGCGATATTGTGATTTGGGCTTAAAACACGTTCACTATACTGGCTAGGCCACATCAAGTTAATTGTCAATAATGATCCAGCTAAGAGGATCTTCGAATTCGGGCCCCAGGTTCTAGACATGCAATACCTATCGCATTCTTATATTTCGGGGAATGCCCCTATGCGGCTATACAAAGGCAACGAAAGAATTTTTTAACTCCCGAACAATGCAATCGCTGAACCTTTGAAGTAATTTATCGCAGCGGCTTTTCCAAAATGTTCAACAGTTTTAAAGCGTTCCTCAACTGAGAGAAGGTTGAATAGGCCAAAATTGATCAAAAGGTGATCCAAAACGTTATAACGTCAATGTTAAGGAATTTACAGTAAATCAGCATTGATTGTAGCATTGTTATCGATTTAAGTTACTTGGTTTTATCATTATTTCGCAGATGTATGTACATAAGAGGTTATTTAATTGTCAATCCAGAAAAAAATTGGGATTCAATGACAATAAACTGACGTACTGTCATCACGTGCTTCAGGTTTGTGTATGGAATGAAGCTAGTCCGCTGTGTTGATCCCTCGCACCCTCTAAATACAATATTTCCATTGTATCCACATTAACGATATTTGCGTATGTTAAGCATTCGTTTTTATTTATATTTAAGTCATAACTACAAATTACATTTAAGCCAAAATGACAGCCGCCCAAGAGCAACGGAAATGCCAGTGCCGCCGTTGTGCACATTTGCATTCGGGGGGAGAGAAAAAAAACCCATCAGAGTAGCAACACATTTACAGACCCAAATGTGCTATGAAATTAAATGATTATGTGTCTCAATCTCACATCGATGCGACGGCCTACGAACTGTTTGCAAAACAAATAAAATTGTCATAAAAAGAAACGACCTTTCGAACAACACATTGACACTGTCAGCCATCAAATCAACGCCAAGCGCTCACACAATGGCTTAGGTGACTTTTTGAATATCACCTATCGACGCGGATGCGACGTACGTCATCCCTTGACGCTCATATATGAATATGATTATAATTGCATTGGTATTGGCACGGGCATGGGCAGAGAATAGGGCACCCCCTGCTGATTTCTTGTTTCCATGCGAATTCCATATGTGAGCACAAAAATATCCGCGCTGACATGAGGAGGGACTCCGGCGATGATGTGCATCAATCCGCGTCACATCTACGAAACTCTCCAGCGCTGTTGATGTGCCAGAACTGATGAGTTTGATGCGTTTGACATACGCTCACATTGATTGCCCATAAATTACGAATTTATGATGACAGAAATAGTCGTTGCGTAATGCGTGTACCAAAGACGGAAAGAAGGATGTAGCTGGCTGGATATTCTTTTTTGTTGAAATGCGCATAAAACTAATAAAATATGGTATGCGATGAATGGAGGAATTAATGGGCCAGTACGGATGGATGGTAATATTCGCAACAGAGTAGCTACGGTGAATGCGAAGAAATGTAACTGGTTTGACGTTTCGAAAATCTTAAGGATGTGAGAGGTGAAAAACGGGACATTTCCATTGTGGTTAGCAGTGTGGTTTCACTAAAAATCGACAATGAAGGGCACACAATTAAAGAAGAATTGACAGCTAATTGGATAAAAGTAGTTAACTGACAGAGATGCGGTGCGTGTGACGATGGTTGACATCCAAATCGTCCATTTGACATGAAGCGTAGCTAACAATTTAAATGATAGAAGTATTTGTGCACAGTGGACTTCTGTTCATGTGTGCTCTAAGCAACAGTTTCATACTTTAGCACGAAAATTAGGTTCATAAAATATTTTTATTTGTTAAACCTGGCAGCACTTTAAAGTGACAGCTTCCGATTAAAATAGTTACATATATACCTAGTCCTGCCACAAGTTCTGTTACAAATTCAAAACGCCATAAATTCATTAGATAATCATTTTAGTCATTAGAAAAAATATTGGTTTCACTCGAAATGACTGCCTTTTGCTTTTAAACAGGTTTCCAAACGTTGTGGCCATTGGGCTATAGCGGCACGCGCGACTTTCATGGACATTGTTGACGCTGCTGCGGTAAATGCTGCTGTGAGGAGTCCTGCAGGCCATCGTCTCCTATATAGAGCACAACGAATAATCCAGTGGAAACAAATCTGGACTTTCCGACGGCCGGCTGCTCTATAGCCAAGAATATTGACCCTGAGTAACTCCTGTGTAGTTTTGGTTTTAAGTACCTACTGAAGCAGAGTCATGTAGGAAGATCCAGCTCTCTCCATTGAATCAAGTATTTGTCAAACCCTTCACAACACCATCTTGCGGCTCTAGCACATCTAGTTGGTAAGCTTTTGCTCCAATTTTCACCCCTTTTCCGCAGAAATTGAGGGATGTGACACCTTGGTACGAGACGCCACACCAAACCATTATGGAAGCGGGATAATGGATGGCCACGTTCAACTATTGGAACAACTTTGTTCGCTTCCTTAGATGACGTAGTAAAAATGTTGCCATTTTGCTAGTTGAAAGCTTCTTCCACGGTAAAAATGTTCTCAACCGTAAACAGAACGTTTTCACGGCCATTATCCGCGTGCTACTGCAAAAGCCGCTTGCATCTCTCCAGCCTAATTTTTTTTTTCAGGTTACGAGTTAAAAAGATGTCCCATTTACCGATGATATGCTCTCATGTGGAGATTATCCTGAATCAGCCTAGGCATGGATCTGCTTGATATATTCAATTCCTTGGGCGTAATTTTCTGCTTCCGGTCGAGATTCCTGGGATTTTGTTCTCGGACCGCTTTTACTACATACCGCACTCGTTTGAGCGACGCGTGGACACTTTGCACCTATAGGACTCTTCATTAGAAACACGGCATCTAATGGAGCTCTCAGATTGAGAGAGAACGGCAATTGGGGGCCCCGCTTCTCTGAACATAAGTACGCTTATACTGTACATTTTGGTTCAAACCGAAGTCAAGAATCAGACAGGGATGTGCACTCAATTCATGTTTATTTGCACTTTTTATTGAGGACCTAATAGAATACTTAACGGGAGGTATTGAGTTCTCTGGCTTAGGCATAAAAGCACTACTCTATGCGGATGACATAGTACTGCTTGCGAATTCACCAGAAGCCCTTCACTTATAATTTGCTCGCTCTCACCAGGATTGGACAGAGGTCGACTGGGGTATAGTCCTTTTCACTAATAAGTCCAGGTTTTGCCTGCGCTAATCAGATGGACATAGCAGAATGTGTGAAGACGATCAGGTGAGAGGTACTCTTCGGTAACAGTCGCGTAGCGGGAACATTTCTGGGAGTTCCGTCATGATGTGAGCAGAAATTTCCATCCGCAGATAAACCGAGTTGTGCATTGTGGAAGGATCGGTGAATTCTACCCGTTTAGCGTGGTACACACTATCGATCAAAACTGGCAGTTTTGGTTGACGTACATCAAAACTGAAAGTGTGTACAACTGGTTGATGGTTTGTCGATCAAAACTGACGAGGTGCAACGATTTTTGCTACTGACTGACGATCAGCGGCCATCTTTGTTTCGCTCGATTGTATGTACACAAATTTCGTCATTCGAAAAGCAACAAAGGAAAAGAGGGTCGAAAAAGAATAACGATGATTTGAGTGTCAAACAAAACCTGTAGTGTGCGAGACTGTTCGATCAAAAATGACATCAGTTTTGGTTGTCAGCTTTGATCGATAATGCGTACCACGCTTTACATCAACAACATTCTGGAGGAATATGTGGTTCCATTAGCTACTCTTTCTGCTGATGCAGCGAAAATCGACCTGATGGCTTGGCCTGACCTGCTGTGGGGAAAAATAGGATGCGATCTGCCTTCCAGAGACACTAAGCGACCTGAGATTTGCTCTGATCGAGGAATGGGACAATTTGGATGACACAATCGTAGCAAATCGTATCCAAGGTATGCCAATGCCAATTACTACTTTGTTAGATGCTCAGAAAGCTAATACCCACAACGAGGACTCGTTAAAAAAAATAATAAAAATGTAAAATTTGGGTTTATGAAATTTTTGTCTATTTCTCCAAGATCGGCGCCTTTTTTACTTCGAGCTTATTATTTGCAGTTGCCACCTCACACACAGTATTTCGAATTTTAAATAAATTCCGTCGTCACTCAACACAAAACTGTACATCGGGAGGTATCTTTACGTCTTCCAAGAATACAATGTCACCCACCCACTTCGTCCATTTATAAGCCGCCCGCTCCCGAATCCCAATGTGGCTAAATCCAATTGACAACAACACAACAATTCGAAAATTGTATTTCAGATCAAGTCAGATGGATGGATATTTACCGGTAATTGTCAATCAGAAGATTTCGCCACAAAATGTCTCTGCACAGAGCAACCACGTATGCGAGTGGTTTCTATAGAGTCCATCCACATTAGGAGATGTCTCACTCCACCAAGAAGGACGAAGGAAAAAAAATAACGAACTTCTAATGGCAATGTGGTTTTAAATTTCCTCCTTACGGAAGACTGATCAAATTCTAAACTTGCATGATTCAATAATCCTTGGTAACCCGGAGCTACACACGCGTATACGTAGAATTGCGGGATTTTACTATACAACACACATCCTTATAATTGGTTATGGAATTTTACAGCAAATGGACTTGGGACACTGGAAAACTTTTTTTTTTCTTACTCCCAAAGATAAATACGAGTAATAAAGCCAATACAAGGACCAAGGAGTGAGCTTATGTCTTCGGTTGGTAATTTGATTTGTTTAAGAAACCAGTGAATGTGATATCGATATGTGTGCGTGTGTACTCGCATGTATCTAAGGCATATGGGATGAAAAGTTGTCCATCTTTGGTTGATTTATAAGAAAACATCCCTTGGGGGATTCGAAGTATTTTAAGGTTTCCTTCAAGAATGGACAATAATTTCAGTTTTGTCGTAAACAATTAAAGTTAAAATTTAATCTGAAAAGTTTAACAAGTCGGAGATAGAAAACAACTTCGTATTGAAAATTGGTTTTGAGAATGCGAAAATGTCTGGAGTCTAATGGGGTAGGTAGCGTCGATTGTACGTGTTTCATCATACCAGCCAAATTGATTGCAATCTAAAATAATTAAAATGGCCGTTGAGAAAAAAATGCATATCGGGCAATATGTGATTTTTTTGATGCCGCACGTAAAAGTTTGTCTGAGAGCCCTAGTTTATCAACCCGTCATCGTGTGCAGGAACCACATAACTAAATTTTTGTGGACCAAATTGGATGAGATATTAATAAGGACAAAATTTAGTTCCAACAAGACATTGCCATATTTCACATAGCCAATGCAACAATAACTCCATTGCACGAGAAGCTCCCGAAACTCTCCCGAAACAGTAATGTCAACTGGCCGAGATCATCCGATTTGATATCATTGGACTTCTTTCTTTGGGGTTATCTAGACAAAGGTAAGGTCTATGCCAATAAGCCAGCAACAATTCAAGAGCTAAAGGATGAGATTATAGGGCATATTGGTGGAATAGAGGATCAATGGATGTTATCCTTAATTTCGACAAACGGATTGATATGTATGTCGCCGAAGTCGTTATGAAAATTTGGCCGATATTATCTTTCACCAGTCACTCATACTCAAAGTGGGACAACACACAAAAGTGCAAGCATAAATAAGGCTTGGTTTGCGAGTGTGCAGCTCCTTTACAATTGTTCTTAAGTTTTTGCCATCCGATTTAAGGGGTTACATGGGTTTCACGGATTTAAAAAATCGAAACATCTCTGGAATATTGTCTTAAATTTTCAAGTCGATCGGAGTAATGGTTTCGGAGATAGAGCCATTGGGAAGTTGCGCGCTCAAAGCAGTTTTATTGTCATTTAAAACTTAAAACGTGTTCTTCTGGAAACTGTATTTGCAAAGTCGGTTGTCAAGATTTCTCGAAAACTACTAAACCGATCTTGATGAAATTTTGTACACATCTTCGAGATATTATTGACAATGACTTGGACGAAGGATTTTTATTTGTTTTAAATGCAACTATTTTTAAAAAAGAAATGTAGAGCAAATTTTACCGAAATTTTTAAATTTTTTGTTAACAAGTCTGCTAAAAATCCAATTTTCACTTTTTTGTTTCTTCCTTCGTTCAAGGTCTAGCTCACTGTATTAGCTAAAACACATTTTTTTGTTCCGTCCTCAGTTGATCCTGTCATAAGTTCTGTTGTCAACGCCCAAGCACCTTTCTTCCGAGTGGTCACCGCAAATGACGTCACAGTGGCAGAGTTTTAAATATTTTTCTACAAAGATTTCAGAAATTCTTTGACAAATGTGTATATTATAAGGAAGTAAAACGTTTGAATGAAATATTTCATTTTTTATATAAAAAAAAAAATGCTAAAAATGAGCCGTTTTTTACCCGAGGAAACCCATAGTTGTTAGTTAGTTAGGTGGCGCTACAGTTCGGGGTGAACCAAGGCCTCAACCAACAACATCTTCCAGCTAGCCCGGTCCTTAGCTAGCCGCTTCCAGTTGCGCACGTCAAGTTGGCTGAGGTCTTGTTCTACTTGTGTGCGCCACCTTAGGCGAAGTCGTCCTCTGCTGCGCTGACCCTCCGGGTAAGAGTCGAATATTCTCCGAGCCGGAGCGTTGATGTCCATACGCTCTACATATCCTAGCCATCTTAAACGCCCAATGTGTAGTTTTTGATGCCGCTGTACAGCTCGTAAAGTTCGTGGTTGAATCTTCTCCTCCAGAACCCGTCAACGCAAATGGGACCGAATATCTTACGAAGGATTTTTCTCTCGAAGCGACCAAGGATATCTTCATCCGCTTTCGATAAAGTTCATGCTTCAGCTCCATATAGCAAGACTGGGATGATAAGGGTCTTATATAGAGTCTCCTTAGTCGATCGAGAAAGGACTTTACTACTCAATTGCCTTCTTAGCCCAAAGAAACAGCGGTTGGAAAGGGTAATCCTTCGTTTGATTTCCGACGAGATGTCATTTTTTGAAGTTATGGCAGAGCCGAGGTAGTCCTTTACTACTTTACTTGTGACGTTCTGTCCAATTCGTCGATGTTAGTTGTCCCTTTTTGTTGACAGCATATATTTTGTTTTGCCCTCGTTTATACCGCTAAACCCATTTTAGCCGCTTCCATTTATATACTCGTGAACGCACCGGTGACAGCTCGCTGTGTTCTACCAATGATGTCAATATCGTCGGCGTATGCAAGTAGTTGAACGGACTTTTGAAAGATCGTTCCTTGTGTGTTGGCTTGTGAGTTTCGAACAATTCGTTCAAAAATGATGTTGAAGAAGTCGCATACAGCGCGTCACCTTGTCTGAATCCTTTTTTGACATCGAAGGTCTCGCTGAGGTCATTACCGACCTTGATGGAGCAGCGAGCTTTCTCCGTCGTCATCCTGCATAGACGGATGAGTTTGGCAGGGATGTCAAAACTAGACATGGCTCTATATAGTTCATCCCTCCATATGCTGTCATAGGCGGCCTTGAAATCGATGAACAGGTGGTGGGTATCGACTTGGACTTCTTGGGTTTTTTCCAGGATCTGCCTAAGTGTGAAAATTTGGTCTATGGTGGACTTTCCTGGCCTAAAACCGCACTGATAGGGGCCAATCAGGTTGTTGACGAAAGGCTTCCCATGTAACCCCTTAAATGAAAATGAGCATTTGTGGCATAACTAAAGAAAAGAGTGGCTTAAAGAAAAGTTTTGAAAAATAGCGCTCTTAAAACGACTGTAATGGAAGAATGGGAAGCTAGTCGAGTTATCTTTTAGCAAAAAGTTGGTTGAGAGTATGCAAACACAACACAGCTAGAACAGTGATGGGAACTAGAATAAAAACTATCGACTTATTCGATAGTAGCAGAATATTCATTCATTCAATAGCTACTAAAGATCTATTCATTAAAATATTCGTTCACTGTACAATTTTTGTGTGCCCGAATTTCATATAAACGAATTTAGGTGCTTCTCCTTATTTGTATTCAATTTCATCTGAATGAATAAATTCAGTTACTATTTTATGTCGGTAATCTATTCGAATAAATTCAGTTCTTACTATTTTTAGTCGATAGCCCAAAACAATTGGATTTCTGTATGGACTTTCATATTTAGGCATGCCTAATTTCAGTGCAAGGTTTATGTTTTTTTTTTGATAACGGTTAAGCGGCTCCTGCGCATATTCTATTTGGAAGTTGGATTTGGAGCTGTTTCGCTGTTACATCTGACCATTATGCATGTAATCAATGTAATTTTTTGTTGTTGGTGTTTTGGATAACGGTTCAGCGTCTCAGGTGCGACTCGTGCATGCAAATAGTACGGGCTACTTGCATCTTTTGAAGATCTCACATCCGGTGTTGTCACCCAAAAAAAAAAAAGAAAAAAAATTCCTCTACAAAATATTTCTTCGTAAGAGCAAACATAATTAAGGCTGGAAGTTATGCTTAATTTTTACGAAATGTTTGTGTATACACAAATGATGTTAAGTTTCATAAAGTTTGTATGAACACAATGTTGAATAACTTCTATAATAATATCTATAAGGCTACCTTGGAATAAATGAATGAAACTATTCGATAGTTGAAATCATTCAGTTACTAACTAACGATAGTCGAATTCATTCGATAGTTCCCATCTATAGCTATAAGTGACTGAAGAACAATGGAAACTCGATCAAGTATTGAAAACAATTTGAAGCTATTTTAAAAAACGTGTTTTTCCGATGCCCATTTCGAGTGTGACTAAGTGAAAGGGAGGCAGATAGTGTTATGACTTCTTTTGATTATTAATTAACAATTTTATAACAGTTTCTTATTTTTTTTTTTTTGAATAGCTTGAAGTCATTGTTACAAACAAACAAAAAAAAATAAATTTGAATCTACAGCATACTTAACCTAACACAATTAACAACGAAGAGCTACTTCAAGGATTAGCTGAGTATCGATATGATTGCGGGACTACGAGGGGAACATCTTTCCCTGAACTACGTACCGCATCTGGGCGACCTACCCTTTGTTTGTGGAATATGCAACTTAGCAGATAGAAACGATATTTTTAATTTCACGAGTAATAAGGAGACATGTTTTTGGAGTCAACTATCTAGCAGTCTCAGAAAACTACTTATACTGCGGCAATTTTAATAAAGGATCAGTACCAACAAGAGCAACAGATGAACGCAGGACAATTCTATAGCAGAACTCCATCTCAAATGCTGTTCAAGCGGTTCTTCGGAAACAGAACCCTGTATCCAAAAGGAAAATAACTCCTTGTCTTACCCATAGCTAAATGCGGTACCTGAGTGTTGAGTGTCAACCACCCCACAGCTGCAGATTAGGTTTAAAAGGCTTTGGATGGTGATTGCTAAAAATGTTTTCCACTCAACAACTCTTCCGTGATTCAAGTGCAGTAACATAACATCAACGATGGCATCAAGGGCTCTAGTAAGCTGGGCTACTTCCACATACAAAATTGCACTGGGGTCTTAGGCCATAATAAATAAGTCTTAAGCGACGGAAATAGTCTTCATCGGGATTGCGCTTGTTTCCTTAGAAATGCATCTTTTGCCATTTTTTCAATTTCAATATTCACAGAATATACAAAAACGTAATTTTTGACGATTTACGTAAATCAGGAAATGTCCAAAGTTACATGGAAAAATCAGGACAACTGCTGAACTTTTACAAATCATAAAGCAAATTATCCACTTAAGTAATAAACTGTCCCATGACGCAATCTATTCCAATTACACAACCGGATGAGACTACGTGACACACAACCCCTAAATTATCGCAATAAAAACCAATTTGTTGAAAAACCTACCCCCTACTACCCGTTATCAGTTGCACAATTTTATTTATCGCCCCAGTACACTCGTCCGATATGGAAAAGCACAACAGAACGGAAAATAATTACCATTTAGACCATAATTTAGGTAACCAAAGTGAAAATCGGGATAAGTTGCATGTCGCAGTGGTTCAGGACTTTTCTCCTCCTTCCAAGTTACAAACTCATGGTGGACAGAATTAACTATCAATGCATAAACCATAGAAGCAGAACCAAGGAACTGGCAACGGAATGCATGCGATACAAATTACGATACTTAGATAAGAACGTGGATTTATATTCTCGAATCGTTTCTCCATTGTTGAGTAATATTAGGGTAAAGTATATGTGGCTGATTGCGAAACCGCAAAATATTTATATACACGTACACTCCTTCAGTGCAAACCGAAGAAAGGACGAAAAATTACTGCAACTGCAATGGTTTCTCTGCTGAGATACTAATCAGCTAGACACATAAAAATCGCCTTCCATCGCTGAACAATGGTCAAAATATTGTCGCCAAATGTTAAGAGTTAGCAAGTCCTTCGGGAACTGACCTTTGCCTTTGATTGGAATTGGAAGGATGTTTTTAAGTTGTGAGCGTATAGTAGAGAAACTATTCGCATTAATAATAACCAACTTGAGAATGATGTGAGTTTGTTTGGGCGAATTTATTGCCGCTGCCGCCAGTGTGTCTTCCAAGAGTTCAAACTCAAGATGAGAAATGGATTAAGTTTAGAAGTGGACGAAGCAATCAGGAATTTTCAGTTATTTTTACTATGTAAGTCAGTAGTGAGTACGACAGACTTGGATAAACTTCTCCAATGCATTTAAAGATAGGTCCTACCCTTTCAATTAGAATAAGTCTCTGGGCTACCTTGACACATTCGTAGGCATAGGCATAGATAGCGGATGAGCTCGAACAGGGGCAGTTTTCGTTTCCGTTTCCTCCTAGCAACTGGTAGTTAGCTCATAGGTTTTGCCAGAAACGCCACAGTTCTCCATTGTCGTGGAGTAACCTCTTGGAGCTTCCTGATATCTACAATGGTTTGGATCTTGCTGTTCAAAATGTTGTCAGACGATGGCATAAGGTTATTTAACTGGTCAAATAACTTCGACATTGAGCTCAGTAAGAAGAAAAACGAGCAGCGAATCTAGTATCTACAAGCTGAGTCCTAATACCATTAAATAGTACACGGATGGTTCATGAGCTGAGGAAGGAACGTGGGCAGGAGTGTTTGGGACCGAAATTAAATTTTCGAACCCATGAGCAGTTACACCAGCATCTTTCAAACTGAAATCTGTGCTATTGACAGATGTGTCCAACTTAATCTTGATAAGCGCTACAACAGTCAGCCAAACAGCTATCAAGCCAACAGGGGCTCAGACCATTAAATCTAGAATTGTCTGGGAATGCCTAGACAAAATTAACAGACTGGTCGAACGAAACAACGTCACCATTCACTGGGTCCCAGGACACCTGGGGATAGAAGGAAATTAAGAGGTGGACAAACATGCCAGAAAAGTACACGCCAGACCCTTTATGGGTCTTGAACCCTTCTGTGGCATAGGGGACCACACCATAAAGGATGAGCTCCGATCACCGGAGAAGGCAAACAGGACTAAGTCCTGGACAGAAACTCAGGGCCTTAGACAGGCAAAGAAACTTTTGGGTAATTACAACTTGAAGAGATTCAAAACTTGCATCAGCCTAGACAAAAACAAACTCCGCATCCTGACTGCGTTCCTTACGGGGAATTGTGAACTCAAAGGACATCTCGCGTAGCTACATAGGTCTATCAGGTAAAGACTCATGTAGATTTTGCAATGAACCCGAAAAAGATTCAAGTGCTTAGGTAAATACCAAATTACGGCAGGAAATTGGGCTGGATGAGATGCTGTGACCTATGGAATTCTCACCTAGGCTAGGTGTGAGTGAATCTCTCTCTAACCCAATAGAAATAATGACGAGAGGGATGTTCCCTCGTCTTGGACCTGCAGCGGATACAATGGATCTTAAGTTCGCGGTGCATCACACCCTTCAATAATAATAATAATAATAATAATAATAATAATAATAATAATAATAATAATAATACTGTGTACTTGGGACATCTTCATCTTGGTTGACTTCATTGAGCTCGTGGTTGTATCCTATTCTTCAGTGGACTTGTATATATCGTCATCTGAATGAGTAGGACGCGTTATACATACTTTCAAATGTCACATCGTAGGTTTTCGGCATGTCGTCACGTCGCGTCGCCATGGGTACATGGCTTTCTACTCTAAGAAGCGGTCGGCCAGACATCGTCGTAAAGTTAAGGCCTTCCCAAGGATGACGCCACCAAGCCAGTGCACCTGACTTGCTTTGTTGGATACAACAAAGCCTGGTATGGCTCCATGTTATTCATGAAGCTGATCATTTGGTCTGCGTTCTTTGGTAAATGTGACGGCAAGAGTGCCGTAGTTACTTTTTACAAGAACTGGTACAAGAGCAAGAATAGAGTTTTCTCCAAGGCCAGCAAGAAGTGGATCAATGACCTCGGCAAGAAGAGTATTGAGAATGACTTCAGAAATATGATCCGCATAATTGCTCACTCTCAGATCCGCTTGATGAAACAACGCCAAAAGAAGGTTCACATTATGGGAATCCAATTGAATGGAGGCTCCGTTGAAGACAAAAGTCAAGTGAGCCAAAGTTTCATTTTCCAATATCTTTTGTCAAGACGAAGTTATTGATTATATTGGTGTAGCCAATGGTATCAGCTAGAAGATTTCCAGCAATGGAGCTGATATCTACACCAAGGATTGAAGGGTCACCATGACTACGACCAATGGGCTGTTTCCTCCAATATGAGGTGAACAATGACTTTGTCATGCTCAGAAGATGCTGCATTGGATCAAAAAAAAAAAAAAAAAACAAGATCTACGTAGATCCCTATAATTTCACACAAGTCAATGAGCGTTGGAGCAAATTAAACTGAAGTTCATCAATACATCCTTCAAAATATGTACATACATACGTCATGGTCGCTTCTAGTGTGCGGCAGACATGTTGGCATTCATGCGACCACTCAAAATGGATCGTATCGAGGAAGAAGCTGCAACCGGCTGCTCCGACTGATTAAATGCCATTTCTTCTGGCCATCATTCATTCATTTGCCGAAAGGTGATTAGAATACGGGTCCCACAGCCCTATTACTGAAGTATTAAGATGATTGTATATATAACACTAAAAATAGCAGAATCATGATTCTGTATCCTCTTGATGAAGAAACATCTGCTGAGTTTGCTGCATCGTTCTTCTTGCATTTTATCAAAGCGCTCCTTGATGTTCTTTCGATTTCCCAAAGGTAGCTATACCAGTTTTTAAAGTCAGATAGAATGGATCACTTATTTAATACCGACTTAAAAAAAAACAGCCCAATTTATCTTGATCTGCCATTTGTTAGTCATTTCACATTGAATCGCTTAAGCTTTCCAGGTACTCGGCCTTTTCTGTGTTAAGGGCTTGATTTGATAAAATTCATCACAAAGTTCAATTAGTGAAAGTCGAACCAGATTTAATATTCAATATAAACCGTCTTGGTGTAAAATACTTTCAAAGACAATGCAGTAATAAGTCTTACCATTTTAAAGATATTAATACCTTTCCCAGTTCAACTAAAGCTCGATGGTTATAGGCTTCTGGTTCAATCAATATCCACTTGATTATAAGCACGGTTTGGAGATGAGTCACAAGTCTGTGATACGATTGAATGTACAGAAATCTTGTTCTTTTGTACTGAGAAATCCAGAAATACTGGAAAACAGCCTGAGGAGGCTTTAAGACTTGTTCTTTAAGAATCCTTTGTGCGGTATTTTTACTTATTCAATTTGATGACTCTGACTCAATAATCTCACTTTCCCGTCGTCCTGCAACTCAGTGGGATGCGAGTATCTGTAATACTAGTGTTCTATCTCAGTTCCACGTTATGGAATGGACTAAGTTATGCTCCCTTAGACGAATATGGTTACTCCACGTTAATGTTGACATAAGATTTGTTTGATCTTTTACCGGGCAGACGTCAATTTCACACTTATTTCGTCCTACCAAAGGACAGCATGGATATAGAGAGATATTCCTCCGAGACGTCCCCGATTTCATTGAAAAAGCGGTCCTATCTTGAAACTCCCACCGACAAGACTCCCCACAACCACCATCTGAACAAAAGTCAATTTAAATTTACCATCATCGAAGAATGTGGACTTTGCAATCAAATAAACCTTACACACCCACACCCAAATCTCGTTAGCAGTTATTTAACCGAGAAATCACTTACAGCCAAGTTGACAATAAGAAGTGCGATTCCCTTTCCTCCCTGGAGTCCCAAAAGAAAAAAAAGAAGAAAAACGATTGTAAACAGGAAAATATCCAAATCCACTGAAGCTTATAAGGACAAAGCCGGAAAGGAAACTAATATAAATAAAATTTCAATTACTCAACAATTAATTTTCTTGTGCAACCGACCAAGCGTTAAGACAACCATGTAATTCGATGAGTTTCATTTAGCCCCAACCCCACTTCCGTTTTTGGCGCAAATATATACACACACACACACCCAAAGCCATCAACAGTTTTTCCTTAGCGTCATTGTCATTGAGAAAAGTTTTCTCTCTGATGAAGGTATAAAGGCGACAACCGACACGGCGCGCGCGGCGGCAGCAGCACACATTCCAAGATGCAGGAAAGGCGCTTCCTCCTTAGACGACAAAAAGTCGCCTTTTAAGGGTGACTACGTTCACGGTGTACCTTATATATGGTCCTCTGGGTGCATAATCTGGAAATTTTAAGATTCGTAATTATAAGGCCGCACGGATGAGATCACAGACGACACTTCTTCATCTCTGGAAAGGGATTGGATTTGAAGGCGACAGACTTAAAGGGGTTTCCACTATTTAACATTCAATATGCGACGCGACCAAGGACCTACTCTGGTACCATGAATTAGCTGGAAGCAACGCAGCAAGAGTTTGGGGGATGATAGTAAACAAACATTTGCCGAGGATAACATTCACATTCCTCGTGTATCGCATCCTAATTATGTTAACACGTCCATGATCTTAAGCAGCTCTTGACCTGCCTTCGTCGTCGTTGACTCGTATCTCGTGTATAGACAGAGGCACCGGATACTTCCAACACTTCCGTCTGACGATTCGGCAGATACTTGGCAAATAAATATGGAAACACGTTCTCGTTTGTTTGTGTATTTGCACAGGCATCATCGTATACACACACACACACACACTTTTGTGAATTTCAATCCTAATTGTTATTGACACTGGTCAACACCAGGCGGGGTGGGGGTAGATGCGTTGTGTACAATGTTTGCCAGGATGCAATTAGTGGTTCATCTCGGAGCTTATTGTGTTTGTTCTTCGAGCAGAAACTTAATTTTATTCTTAGACATTTTGATTTGACCAATGTTTGCGGGACCGCCTCGTTTAAGGGGGGAAAGGTGGAAGGCATCAATAAGCCTTTATTTGTGCATAGGTGGTCAGTTTCATTAGGTAAACAAAAAGGGTATCGGGCACTGTCAGTTCGGTAGGTGGAACGTGGATTGCCTCTTTGTTGCAGGATATCTTTTGAAGTGGACGACCAAAGTGTCATGCATGTCATCAGTCTTGTGACACACGTGTTTGAGCGACGAAGAGTTGAAATGTTTTAATTAAAAACAAATAGGAGTGATGGCTGGTGAATTGACAGTTTTTTCTACTCTATCAATGACTTTGTGGAGGAAATCATTATGTTGGAGGAAATCACGCATTAACCACTAATTTCCAAACCCTTGGAACCGAAGCTCGGCAACAGTTTGTAACAGGCTTTCTCATACTCTTGATATTATAACGGCAGATATTCCTAAGACTTTGATAGGATAATCACTAGAAATGCGAAATTTTGGCGATTTAAATTTTTAGAAAAGATGTAAGCACCCATTTTCTTCATGTCCACCCGTCAATTTTGCAGACATTATTCCAAAAAAGTAAAACTTTTTTTTCTTTCAACGGCCGGCGCCTTAGCTAAGTCTAATAAAGTTCTAAATTCCTTGTTATATGTTTATTGGAAAACTATTCTCCCTCAGCTGGTTCCAAGATGTGCCTATGTACCACTTGTACGAGAACATAAGTTTGAGAGATAGCCGAAACAGACTGACGACATATTGGGTCCCTTTTCGTTTCTCGTCCACGGTCCATCTTTTACCTAGTGAGACTCTTTCTACAGGTTCTCCCTGGCCGCGATTCCTCGTGTCAATGCTACCATCTCTGTTAAAAGGAAAGTTCTGGGTTTCCGCCTAGTGATGGTCCAAGATTTCTATTCTTCTGCCAGCATTATTCTGACACCTCAATTATCTTTCCCGGATGCAATCCAATTTACTTTCCGATCCTAAACGCTTTTACCAATTTATAAACACCAAAAGGAAATCGGACAGCTATCCATCTACTCTAAATTATGTTAATTCATCTTCAGCAGACCCTAATACCGTTGCAGATAACTTTGCACATTTCTTCAGTCAATCATTCATCGACCACGTTCGTGAACCAGATAATGATTACTTCTCTTACATGAACAACTGCGCCCATACCTCATTAGCCTCCATTGTTATAACCTTGCCATTGGTTGTTCAGAAAATAATTAATCTGAAGGATGATTACTCCCCTGGTCCTGATGGTTTACCCGCCATAGTTCTAAAAAAATGTGCAAACTACCTCGCCCGACCTCTCACTGCCTTGTTCCAACTATCAGTTTCACAAGGAGTCTTTCCTCGATTATGGAAGGACTCATACATAATCCCCATCCATAAAAATGGTCGTAAGAATGAAATATCGAACTATCGTCCCATAGCTGAACTTTCTTGCATACCCAAGCTGTTCGAAAGCATTGTCTATGACACAGTTTTTTTTCATTGCAAGCCCATATTTTCTCAAAACCAACACGGCTTTCTTAAAGGTAGATCAACCACCACTAACCTAACTGAACTTGTGTCAAAGACCCTGTGTGCTCTGGAGGAAGAAAAGGAAGTGGATGTTGTTACCACTGACTTTAGCAAGGCCTTCGACAAAATCTCACACAAAATAATCATTCTAAAACTTAAAATCCTCGCTTTTCCCCCGTGGTTTATAACATGGATTAAATCTTACCTGGAAGACCGCCAATACAAAGTCCTTTTTAGATCTTCCATATCAGATCCATTCAAAGCTACCTCTGGTGTTCCCCAAGGAAGCCACCTCGGACCGCTGATCTTCATCTTGACAATCAACGATGTCGACTGTATCAGCAAAGACTCCTATATTTCTGTCTATGCTGATGACATGAAAATCTACAGGCACATTTTGTCCCTCGCCGACTCGCGCCCACTTCAAGAAGACTTAAACAAGTTTTCTATCTGGTGCCAAAAAAACTTCCTGGTACTCAATGTGAACAAATGCCAATCTATCACATACTCTCGTAAACGTCTTCCACCACCTCCCAGACATTACTTTCTCTGCAACGAGCCCGTGCCCTTGGTCACTACATTACGTGATAAAGATAAAGAACTCACCTTCCAGTCCCACATTGATGGCATTATTTCCAGAGCCAACTCTATGCTTGGTTTTGTTAAGCGTTGGTCTAAGGAGTTTTCAAACCCCTATGTCACTAAATCCCTATATATTACCTTTGTTAGGTCCCTGCTTGAATATGCCAGCCAAGTATTGTCCCCTTATTACGAAGTCCATACTAAACGCATCGAAGCCGTCCAGCGTAGGTTCATACGGTTTGCCCTTCGCGGTCTTCCTTGGGTTGACCGCTACAACCTTCCACCCCATAGAGACCGATTGAAACTGATCAATCTTCAGTCTCTCGAAAAACGTCGTGATGTTGCCGATATACTCTTTATTCAACAACTCTTAGTAGGTAACATCGACTGTCCCGCACTCCTTCAAATGATCTCCCTTAACACTAACCCGCGTAATCTCAGGTCCGTTCCCCTCTTTCATCTTGTCTTTCATCGTACCAATTATGGGTTAAACGAACCAATGTCTAGAATGCTGCAAAAGGCCAACAGCATTCCAAATCATTTTAATTTTCATTGCAGTCGATTAACACTACAGAACGCACTTTATACCTCCTCCTGATCTACTTACCGCCTTACCATCTTACCCTCTATATGTTAGTTTTAAGCTTTAGTTTGTGTAAGTCTAAGTTTGGTTAAGTCTAAGTTTGCTTAAGTCTTAGTTTGTTTAAGTCTTAGTTTTTTTTAAGTCTTAGTTTGTTTAAGTTGTTACTTGCATTAAGCTAATAAATAAATAAATAAATCACAGTATATGTGCCGCTAGGTGTCCCAGCTTCCTCCATATTATATTACATAAATGTGTTAAATAAAACCACACGTTACTTTTTTTTTTTATTCTTTTAATATTTTATTACTTTCCTTTTGAGGCGGCTGCTGTGCGAATGAATACTCAATGCTCGTGACAGCTAAATGTCACACAAGTACAGTGAGTCAATTTAAGTATGTGTATAAATTCATATACAACACTCCAGACATTTTTTACAGATGGATGTACCTAGCGCTAGCCAATGACGAGGATGTTTGTGCGTGACTGTTGTGTTTACAGGCTTAAGTTCGGAGGCTCTTCTACCTTTATGAGCCTTTACCTAAATAAAACCATGTTTACCCAAAAACTTTACCCAATTGAGTATTTTCACTTCGCTAAATGGTCCCTGTAGCAGGGAACTAATCATGATTTTTGAGCGAAATCGTCATCTTGTGTGTGACGAAATACTATTTCTATAGGCAAAGCTGTCTATATTTGGAGTAGGACCTTTGAAAGGCATCGAGGAAAGACAGAAAATATTTAGTTGTGCAGCTTTCGGTATGACGGTATACTGGCCAGCCTAACGACTTTTGTTTGGACCGTTTGCTTTGTATTTACCTTGAAACCATGACCTTAAAACAATGGCACATATTGTCATATCGGACCGTTGCAAAACATTTGTGTAGCAAACGGGTTGGAGTTAAAACGAATTCCCAAAACGCAGACATCAATTGCCTGCCTTGGTCGTTCGATTTCATGATAACTTCCTTGGAAGGTTGGAAGCTGCTTTTAATCTTCCAGAGACGTTCTTCACTGACGGAAAGACTCAGGTACTGAAGCAGGGTTCTACTCGGACACACTTATTAAACGAGAATCTTTCAGATAACCAGATGCATGCAGTGTCTACCAGGCGGAGCGGAACTACTGGCGATTGAAAAAGGCTGCAATATTCATAAAAGTAAGCGACCTCCCTCCGTCGGAGATAAAATCAAAGGCAGTTCCAAAATGTTGCAATGAACTTAATGCCATAAGACATTACAAGGTTACACTGTGCTGGGTACCCGGATATAGCAATATCGAAGGACACGAGATAGGAGACGAACTAGCTAGAGCTGGATCTCGTTCTTTATGGCCGAAACTTGATCTTGATAGGACAAAGACGATGTTATATCTGGATAAGTCCTCCTTACGCTTAATCACAGGACACTCTGCTATAGTTTATATGTCAAGTAAATGTCCAACGATATCTGTAGAAGGTGCGGAGATGAGAATGAAAGTGAATCGATCCAAATTCTACTTTGCCACTCAGTACCATCGATTCTTGGCAGACATTACAGAGCTGGGAAATTCAATGATATCGGATCTTTTAGGATTCACCAAGAGAACAAACGGGTTTAGGAGTTGGTAAGAAGAGGATTGACTCCCAAACTATGTGTGGATTCACAATGGACCTTCGGGTCTCCGAGTGGAAATGATTGCTCGAACAATCAGACACCCTTTCTAACCTATACGCAATCACTATCAATATTTTGCTAACAAATCGGCCTTGAAAGTGCTAGTCATAGTCTGCCCTAAGTTAACAAAAACAAATGCGCGTGTGAAACTATGATACTAATCGGAGACAAGATAAGCAAACAACTAGTCAGAAACTTTTAAAATCAATGACAACAAATCGATTCCGCCGATTTAACTCGAATAAAAAAAAAATAAATCGATTCTTCGCAGTCGGTAGGATTCGAACCTACGCTCCCAGAGGGAATCTGATTTCTAGTCAGACGCCTTAACCGCTCGGCCACGACTGCTTGCTTGTGCCTAACTCTTGACGGGTTTTCTTTGTCCATCGAAATAATTAAAATACCGAAAAATAGCCCAAATTTGAGATAAGACTTGGCGTTTTCTCATAAATTGCTGATATTATTATCTTGTCTAATGTCTAGGGAAATCCACCAGATAATTGCGCCAACCATCAGAATCACTTTGATGAGAGCTAATGATTTATTCGAGGTTTAAGTCCCCATTTGTTGCTTATATTTTTTTCTTACACGAGTATAGGGCTATTGTAACCATCCTAACTCTTGCATAGATGTTGAACTTCCAACTTAGCTTTTTGTCATGTATAAATTAATTTACATATTTCGCAATTTTGGCCAAAGGCTAAGTGTGCACCGTTAATAGAATGGAGTTTATATTTAGGATCTTAGATTTCCTAGTGAAGAGGACCAATTTAGTCTTGCAGTGGATGTGGGGTGGATTTAATTAAGATGGCGGCCTAGGCCAATTTCGGTTTAGTGCCTTAATTTTTGTTAAAAAAATCTTTTGAAAATATTATAAACTAAACACACAAATGTTTAAACAAAATAAATATCGAATTAGCATTTGACACGGAAAAAATTCCGCGAAGCGATTTTCCTTCGGAAATCCTTGGGGCGGGGCAAGGACTGGCAGTCTACATTTCGGTTTTCGGGATTCTAACCCTATTGCGTCATCCGTCATCTTGAATTTTATGGTGAATTTTTGTTTACTGAATAGCTCGTTTATTTTCCATTTTACACGAAAAATGGTCCTCAGCAAAGTTATTCGGAATTAAATTTCCTACAATTTTGGTCCATATCAATTTTTCCCTAGGATTCCCTAGGATCGATTTAGACCCGAAAAGAGGTGGGGGTGAATTTTTGTTCATTGAATAACTCGTTTATTTTCAATTTTACATGAGAAATGGTTATTACCGAAGTTGTTTAGAATTAAATTTCCTACAGTTCTGGTCCTTATCAATTTTTCCCTAGGATCGATGTTTTTCGAATTAGACCCGAAAAGAGGACGGTGGAAGTGAATTTTTGTTTATTTTCTTACATGAAAAATGGTTATCACGGAAGTTGTTTGGAATTAAATTTCCTACAATTTTTAAACAATAGCTCGTTTATTTTCCATTTTACACGAAAAATGGTCCTCAGCAAAGTTATTCGGAATTAAATTTCCTACAATTTTGGTCCATATCAATTTTTCCCTAGGATTCCCTAGGATCGATTTAGACCCGAAAAGAGGTGGGGGTGAATTTTTGTTCATTGAATAACTCGTTTATTTTCAATTTTACATGAGAAATGGTTATTACCGAAGTTGTTTGGAATTAAATTTCCTACAGTTCTGGTCCTTATCAATTTTTCCCTGGGATCGATGTTTTTCGATTTAGACCCGAAGAGAGGACGGTGGAAGTGAATTTTTGTTTATTTTCTTACATGAAAAATGGTTATCACCGAAGTTGTTTGGAATTAAATTTCCTACAATTTTTACAATGAAAAAAAAAAAAATGAATTATGCCCGCTTGGAACGTTTAGCCGATGGTCCGGCGAAGTTTGGGTCATCTGAGTCTTTATCATTATTATCGATGACTTCGTCCAGAAGCTCAGGAGGGTCGGTGGGGACTCGTTTTGACGCTAGGTTTTCGTCGCAAAGATTCTCACTGCATACTCGAGAGCAATTCGTGCTCATTACCTTCTTCATGCGTCCTTAGCGAAGCGCATCATGGAGACGATCGACTTTCAAGATATCGAACACGATGAAGTTGGAGAATTTGTTCCCTCGCATGGGATGATACAAAAGTGGTTCACTGAATTTCGTATGAGCTTAAAAGACACTGAGCGCCCAGGACGTCCAAATGACGTCACAATGGAAATGGTCAAAAAATCCAGGATATGGTGTTGGCCGATTGCAAGTCAAGGTTCGTGAGATAGCTGAGACAGGAGCCATTTCAAATGATAGCGTCATTCCAATCCTGCATGATCATTTGGGCATGAAAATATTATCAGCAAGATGGTTGCCGCGTTTGCTCACGATTGATCAAAAACGGATTCGGGTGCAGTTTTCAAAGCAGAATTTGGAACTCTTCAAGCGTAGTTCAAGTGAATTTTTACGGCGGTTCGTAACAGCTGATGAATTCTGGATACACCACTATACACCAGGAATGAAAGAATGATTAAAACAGTGGAGTTCTTAGGCGAACGTGCAGCAAAAAGGCAAAAACGGGTTCGTCGGAAAAGTCAGGGCAATGGTTTTCTGGGATTTCCACGCCGTACTCTTCATTTATTACTTGGAAAAGGGAAAAACGATTACCGTACAATACTATGCCAATTTATTCGATAAATTTAATGCAGAATTGATGGAAAAACGGCCTCATTTCAAAAAGAAAAAAGTGCTCTTTCATCACGATAATGCACCGGCTCATTCACCGCAGTAGCAACGGTAATGTTCGATATTTAAAACGGTTTACAACAGGGTGCGGTAAATTCTCCGATACTGTTCAACATTTATACAAGTGATCTTGTAGGTTAGCTCAAATCTGGTATAGCGTACGCAGACGATTTGGTGGCGTACAGATCAGGTCCAACAATCGAGGAATATCCTTTTGCAACGTGACTTCGATCGAATTAAGGGTTATTGCGACGATTGGAAGTTGGAGATCAACTTCCAAAAGACGGAAACAGTTTTGTTCAGGACTTCATTGATTAGGGATTTTAGGGATACCAGAAAAAAACTGGAAAAAATTTGGCATCAGTGGACAGCACGGGCGGCCATTGGCTGTGAAAAGTGTGGTTAGATATCTCGGTATTTGGCTCGACCAGTACCTGTATTTTGATAAACAAGCTGGTCCCGCTAAGGCTAAAATGGCCTTTGCTCTGACAAGAAGACTGTTTCACAGCAGTCAACTTGACACCAGGGTGAAGGTCATTTGTTACGCTGCTCTAATCAGACCAATTATAGCATATGGTTGACCGGTGTGGTTCAATGTGGCGCCTTTCTACATGGAAAATATTCGGGTGTTTGAGAGGCAATGTCTTAGGACCTGTCTCAGATTGTAGAGAACACCAGAGTCCCAGTACATAAAATATTATCCCAACAAGGTCCTATACAGTGGGTCACAACTGAACCTTATTAAGGCGATTCGAAGGCACATTGCGAGGGCGATGACCAGCGATAATAGCCTGATCTTCGGGGCTTATTACCCCAACGGGCTTTGTCCCACCAGAGGTATTTCTCCATATTGACGCTAAGGGTTAGTGCAAAAAAAGGGATGGTATTCCGGTATTGTACCACCGCCACCGCGGTGCGCGAGATAAGCGGCTCATCCACGGCGGGCACGACGCCAATGCCAATGAGTTTCTCCGTTTTAGTACCGCAATTGCGGACCGGGATATAATAGATACGGAAAAGCAATACGCCGATTTTTGGTGGCTTATTGAGGAGGAGGGGGTCGTTGACGCGCTCTCCCAGGTCGGTGCGTTACTTTTGTAACATCCTAGTTTTTAAGTAAGGTTAGTTATGTAGGTTAAGGTCAGCTAGGGGGTCTTCGCGGAGTAGCCGGCCCGCTATTGCGATATATCGTCTCCGAGAGCTGACCGACGCTGCGGCCTCGCTCAGTTCCCGGTGCCGCGAAGGGGCATCGTAATGGCGATGGCCAAGCGCCCGAGGATGCAATCAGGATGGTGACCGCTAGGGGCACTAGGAAACGAGCGCTTACCACCCTGATTACAATTAGTTTTGGTTAAGTAGCTTATGGTATTTTAGGTAGGTTAAGTTTTTATAGTTTTAAGAATAATAAAAATGGATAAAGTATCCAAACTTTTCTTGGTATAAAATATGTGTTAAATTAGCTTAGTCGTAGTATAGTTAGTTTAAGGCCGAAAGGCAATAGTTTGTAAAAATAGAGTCCTAGAGTCCCCCTAAGGGCCAGTAAGCTAGATTAAGTCAGTTTTGTTAGTTTTTAAATTAGATTTAAGCATTTTTGTCTAGTATGTAAGTTTATATTGAAAATGGACTAATAAAAATGTTTTGAAAAGTAAAAAAGTCACCGCAGTAGCAACGGTAAAATTTGCTGAATTGCGCTATGCCTTCTCATCCACCCTATTCTTCAGGTTTGGCTCCTATTGATTATTTCTTGTTTTCTAATTTGAAAAAATGGCTCGGCGGAAAAAGATTTTCATCGAATGATGAGATTATCGATGCAACAAATGCCTATTTTATAGGGTTTGAGAAATCATATTTTTTAGAAAGGGGTAACAAAGTTGGAAAATCATTGGGAAAAGTGTATCGTGCTAAAAAAAGACTATGTTGAAAAATAAATTAAATTTTGGCAAAAAAAAAAAAAAAACGAGTTTTTAGTCACTGACCTTTCGAACAGCCTACGCATACAGTGAAATCTCTCTTAAGTGGACAGCAACGGGACCGGTGTTTTTTGTCTTGTTATGAGAGCTGTCTGTTTATAAGAACGCATTTTATATGGGAAATTAGAAACTGGATCCCGAAAATGTATCCGTTAACGAGAGTTGCCCGCTAAACAGGGTGTCTGCCAATGACATATTTCACTGTGTAGTACGCAATACTAAGTCGCAACTTGTTCTTTTTGGCTCAAGAATTGATGAGTTTCATTACTGAGGTTGGACTTCGAGGTCCTTTCCGGACTGTCACCCATTTTAGTTGATGTTTCCATTACGAGTGCTCCCAGCAAAGCACGTACATATACTTGTCGATAAAAGTGATTTAAATGGAACAGCGCCATATGACAGTGCCAAAGTGAATATGGTAATGCTTTGGGTTACACGGAGTAAATGACAACAATTTGGACAGAACAGTTATCGACCATGTAACCGATTTACATAGACAAAAACAATTTTTCATGTAAAACATAAAATTTTACCCACCCCCTGCACCACCCAGCCGCTCATCATTCCATTTGTTTTAACGACGTTGTCAGACTGCTACTTAAATGTTTTCACAGCTATTCACCGCCATGTTGATGTATCCTGTTGGCCTGTTCCATCAGAAAGTACCGTTGTTGGTTGTTCCACACATCCGAATTGGCTCAAGTGCATGACAAGCTCAATAAGTACTGCTAACCAACCGCTTAATGATGGTCTGAATTATTTTAAACAATATCCACCACCCAACGGAATCATCCTCAATACCTACTTATACGGTATAACGGTGTAACTGTTGCAGAGTTGTTACAACAGAGTTCGTGCAATTGCGAATAAAATAAAATGTTACACAACACATTGTTCGCCAGGATATAGAGACGGAGAGAAAGGACATCATGCATTTTGTACGAGTACACACTTCAGTGTCCAATCACACATTGTGTGCTGCTGCTGCTGTTGTTGGTTTGTATATTGGTTAAGCATTTTGGAAAGTGCTCAAAAGCCATTCGGAATAATAACCCGAAACAGCAAATGCTTCAGCCTGGTTTAATGTTTTTTAATTTAATTTGCGTTCCGGGGCTATTTCTGCTCCGAAATGGCCATACTTTAATGTGAACGTAGAACGTAACGTAATTGCCGGTCATTGATGCTGTTTTTAGTTGGAACAGCTACCAGGCCATGGGTATGCAAATCACCGTCCATACGTTTCGGTCGGTCATCACTGGCCAAACGAGGATCCCTTGTTTTAATGGGAGCGGAGTATGGGAGTGGACTCTGAATTGGAAGTTGTCCTTGTGGGTTTTATGACAGATAAACATTGAAATTTTATGCTGTCCAGTGGTGGTGTTATAATAGGTTAGGCAAGTTACTGAGCCAAGCTCTTGAGGTCGTAAAGTGCCGGTGGCTTTTGAAATGCTCGCCGCCGCCGCGCCGCACCGTTGTCTCGCAAGGAAATGTGTGTTTATTTTTATTTTTATATCTTGCGAGCGGTTTTCGCAAGGGATGCTGATTTTTTTTAGGGAACTTTGTAGAGATTATGGAATTCAGGTGGACATACAATGTGAGATGGCCCAAGCGCATTGAGTGGGTGTGGTTGTTCAACTTTTTATGTGAAGTGACAGAAAAATGTGTCTGGCATTGCTGCGGAATAACTTAAGCCTTTTTGGGAGAATTATTTAATAAAGTATAGTCAGTGGCCATAGGAGCCCAGATTCATTCGATTGTGTGAAAACGAATAAAGGTAGTGGCGACCCAAAGAGTGACATATCAGCAAAAAGTAAGACTTCATTCAGGAGCCCTACGTATCATATAAGGGAAGCTATATCTAAAAGATTTAATCCTTACCTAAACTTAACGGGCTCCCGCCCCGTGAAGAGTCTCTGCCTGAGACACGGCTGCCTTCCACTCTCTTCGATCCCCGGCAAGCTACTTCCAGTTGTCTAGACCAAGCGCACTGGCATCCGCGGTAGCTTGGTCCTTAAACCGGAGTTTCGGTCTTCCTTGTCGTCTCGAACCTGGGGACTGTGATTCGAAGATCCTCTTGCTGGAGTATTGTTGTCCATTCGCTCGATGTGGCCAAGCCGGTGTAGTCGAAGTGTTTTGGCTTTTCGGACTACATCCACATCTTGGTACAGCTCATGGAGTTCGCGGTTGTATTTTCTCCTCCATTCGCCCTCCTCGCATACGGGACCGAATATCCGACGAAGAATTTTTCTCTCGAAAGTATTCAAAATCTGCTCTGCTTTCCTGCTTATCGTCCAACACTCGGTTCCATACAGCAGAACTGGCAGGATCAATGTTTTGTAGAGCATGCATTTTGTCTTCCGAGTTAAGAGTTTTGAACCCATTAGTTTTGCCAAACCGAAGTAGCAGCGGTTTCCTAGGGTAAGTCTTCGTCGAATCTCCACTAAAGTGTCATTCGTGAAGTTGATGTTTACTCCGAGGTAGGTAAACTCCTTAACCACTTCGAAGTTACTGTTGCCAACTGTGACGTTTTGTCCTAGGCGGTGGACAGATGTTTCTTTGTTTATTGACAACATGTACTTGGTTTTGTCCTCATTCACTTCAAGGCCAACTCGTTTCGCCTGTTCTTCAATTGCCGTAAAAGCCTCTAAGACGGCGCGCTGGGAGCGACCGATGATGTCGATGTCGTCCGCGTATTCCAGTAGCTGGATAGATTTGTAAAAGATAGTGCCTTCCGTGTTTACACCTGCCCTGCGCACTATCTGTTCCAGCACAAATTGAAGAAGACACATGACAGCGCATCTCCTGACCGATATCTGCTGCATGTTTGGAATAGTTCGGAGGAACTGTTTCCAAATTGCACGTTGCACCACGTGTTTTCCAGCGTCACGCGGCATAGCTGGATCAGTTTAGCCGGGATCCCGAATTCGTCCATCGCCTTGTAGAGCTCAAGACGATGAATGCTGTCTGTTAGGTTGTTCTTTACTTTAATAAAAGGAAAACTTTCGACTTTAAATTAATTATCCTTTATTCATTAATAATAAAATAAATTAAGAATGTAATAAAACAACTATATTTAATTCAATGGATAAGTATAAGATACTTAGAGAGAGGCGTGTGGTCGGCTTGACTGAAGTCAGGAGAAGAACTTCATTCTCGCTTTTCACCAGCAACTGCAGAAACGGAAAAAGGATGTAAAAGGAAAGAAGCCATTTTATAACACTTCACTTGTTTTAATGTTACAGGGTTGGCTTAAGGCCGTATATAACAACTCTCCCCTTCTTAAAAAAAAAATAACTTCTTTCTTTTCATTACCTTTACAAAAAAACAAAAATATCAATTTAATATTTTTTCTTTCTACTAGTTTTAAATTCAGATATATATCTTTTAACCACTTTTCTTTCTCTATTAGATCTTCGTAATATTATTTCATCTTTACTTTTTGTCTCAGAAGGACTTTTAATATCTTCCTTTTCTTTCTTTACGAAATTTTTGTTACAATTTTCAAAGGATTTATTTTCATTTTTATTACATGTTAATTCATCGTTGCTTTTATCTAATTCTTTCACATTAATGTCTGATAAAAAAATTTTATTTTTTGAAGTTGAACATTTAATTTGGTTTTGATGTACATATTTTATCAAACCGTTTGCTTTAATCAAATATCTTAAGTTACTTAAAACTTCCATAATCTGGGCTGGTATCCAGCGTACAAAATGTTTATGTGGATTTTGATACCAAATTAAATCACCTTTTTTAAAATTATTTTTAACAATTGCAATTTGTTTTGGTGTTTTTGGTGGAAAAGAATTTTTATATTCACAAAATTTGTTGCTACAATCAAAATTTTCTTTAAATTTATTATTTACAATATCTAAGCTAGACCTAGGTTTATATGAAAAGAGCATTTCCGATGGACTTTTAGAAGTGGATGTGGACGGCATATTTCTATCATTGTATAAAAATTGTTCAATCTTATTTTGCAGTGAATTTGTGTTATTTTTATCCAAACAGAATTTAACCAAAACATTTTTGACAGACTGAACTCCACGCTCGGCTAACCCATTTGACTGTGGGTGGTATATTGGTGATTTTAAAACTTCTATATCTTTGTTTTTGAAAAACGATTTAAACTGAAATGAGTTGAACGGTGGACCGTTATCGGAAACAAGTTGTTTAGGATATCCAAAAATTCGAAACGTTTTATTAAGTGCATTTAGTGTATTCGAAACGTCTGTTGAACTCATTAAATGTATGTCTTTAAATTTACTGTGAGCATCGACAATAATAAGGAAACTTTTGCCTTGAAAATAAAAAAAATCGATATGAACTCGCTCAAAAGGAAAATGTGTTTCAGGCCATTTCGTAGTGACAATTTCTTTCTTAACATTTCCAGTTAAAGTGCAACTCTGACAGCTTTTCACACATGCATCAATGTCTTGGTCAATTAGAGGCCACCACACATATGAACGAGCTATCATTTTCATTCGATTAATACCACAATGGTTTTCGTGAAGCAATTTTAGACAAGAGTTCCTTAAACATTTAGGAATTATAATACGATTTCTATAAAACAAACACTTATTCTCTGTAGATAAATTATTTTGTATTTTTTTAAACAGGTTGGATGAAAACTCATATTTATATTCTTTATCAAGCAAGATTTTATACACCTCTGTTAGCTCATCGTCATGAGCCATGTGATGTTGTATGACGGATACTTTTAACATAGGACTTTCACTTTCAGAGAAATGATTTATCGGTATTTGTTCAACCTCTGTGCTTTTATTTAATGGTAACCTTGATAAGGCATCAGCAGGTGCCAAAGACTTTCCTTTGCGATATTTTATAGTATAAGTATATGACGACAGTATTATGCTCCATCTTTGAAGCCTAGAGACCGAAACGGCTGAATTATTTTTCTTTGGACTGAAAATTTCTTGCAAAGCCTGGTGGTCAGTGCATAAGGTAAATTTTTGTCCATAAATATAAATGTGAAACTTTTTTACTGCAAAAATTATCGCTAATGCTTCGCGATGAAGCTGGGAATAGTTTTGCTCAGCTTCATTAAGTGTGCTGGACACGAACATCACAGGTTTTTCAGCACCGTTCACTACATGCAAAAGCACTGCACCCACCCCATAAGGTGATGCGTCTGTAGTTACCACAATAGGTTTATTGGGGTCATACAGCTCCAATAAACTTTCATTAGTTAAAAATGTTTTACTTTTGTCAAAAGTTTCTTGACAAATTGAATTCCAAATAAATTTTTGGTTACCTAGGAGATCGTAAAGTGGACGTAATTTAGACGACAAGTTAGGGATATATTTTGAATAAAAATTCAATAACCCGAGATATGACTGCAACTGTTTAAGGCTAGTTGGCGCCGGAGCTTGAAGAATAGCTTCAAGTTTTTCTGGATTTGGGCATATACCCTTGCCCGAAATCACATGACCGAGATATTTAACAGACGGAACTAGAAACTTGGACTTTACGACGTTGATTTTAATATTGTGATTATTAAGACGTGACAACACTAAAAGCAATTTTTGGTAGCATTCATCTTTTGTCTTGCCTCCGATGATAATATCATCTAAGTAACAAAACACAGATTTAAGTCCCAACAATACTCGGTCCATGACGGATTGAAAAATGGAAGGAGCACTAGACACACCGTATGGAAGACGTGTATACACTAGAAGTCCTATAAGAGTATTTATCACTAAAAGCTCTTTACAGTTTTGGTCGACTGACAATTGTTGATAAGCTCCTCTTAAATCAACGACACAAAAAACTTCACAATCGGCTAACTCCGCGAAAATTTCATCCATTTTTGGTAGTGGGTAATGTTCCATCAAAATACATTTGTTGATGGTCACCTTGCAGTCCATGCAAATCCGTAACTCACCATTAGCTTTTGGAACTATCACGATAGGGGTAGCCCATCGGCTAAATTTAATAGGTTCTAAAATCTTTTCTTCCACAAGACGATTGAGTTCGGCTTTTACCCTATCCCTTAATTTGAATGGTACACTGTATGCACAATGAAAAATTGGTTTCTGACAACCATCTAAAACGATATTCGCGGTAAAACCCTTAATTGGATCGTTATTCTTGTCATCAACAATGTTTGGGTATTTTTCTTGAATCGACTTTAAAATGGGACACACAACTTCACTTTTTACACTGTTCATACCTGTTAAACTTTCCGAGTACATTTTGCGCCAGTTTGGAAACAAAACATCCTGTAAATCTCTTCCTAACAAGGGTTTTCTCGGCCAACTTCCTTTGACAACAATTATTTCACAATTCCAACATCCACCTCCAAACTCCACCGCAACGCTCATAATGCCTAGTTCTTCAATTTTATTACCTAAAACAGTACACAAATTATTACATGACTTTTTTAGTTTAATATTAGAAAAATAATCATAATAATGTATCTCTGACATAATAGTTACCGAGGCTCCGGTATCGATCTCGAAACCGGTTCTTACATTGTTGATAAGCAGAGAACACTCTGCTGGTTCTGGGTGATGACTTCTTTCTTTCTCTGTACTGACGACATTGACTGCGCCTTTTTGACCATGCGACTTTTTGGACCTGCAGACTCTGGACGTGTGACCAATTTTGTGGCAGGTAAAACACTCCCAATTTTCTCTCTTAGCTGGGCAGTTATCTTGGTGATGACTATTTCCACAACGATGACAAGACTGCTGCGATGATGAAAGCTGTGATACATGACGATTTTTTTGGTAGCTTCCACTTGACGTTTGATGCTGGTGTGTACTTGACGAATGACGATTAAATTTCTTGTTAGGCAAAGAATTTGTGTGTGCTTTAGACGGCACGTGTTTATTGTTCTTTTGTTGAAAGACGGCATGTATATTTTGCGGGGAATGTAACGATTTTGTTGTTTTTTGCGAAAGCTCCATATTAAGTGCTTTCGTGGTGTACTCTTCGAAAGTAAGGTTATCCTCACCTAATAAAGCCTGTTGGATTCTTTCACATGTTAATCCCACTATAAAACGATCACTCAATACATCGTCTAACATTTTAATTTTGTACTTTTGGACGTCTTCTTTGGCCTTTTCTGGGATGATATCCCCGAAATTACAGAACTGAGCTTGAGCCTTTAGACGCACAATAAATTCATTAATAGGTTCACCCTCCTCTTGTTTCAGCTTGTTAAATTTATATCGCTCTGCTCGTTTATTATGCTTAGGAGCAAAATGAGCACGTAGAAGCGATATGAGTTCTTCGAATGGTTTTGCACTGGGCAAATCTGGCACTGTTAGCGATATTAGGAGCTCGTGAATTTCTGCTCCTGCGATGGTGATAAAAAGTGGCGTAAGGGCTTCTTCTCCTTGGATGTCGTTGACTTTAATGAATTGACGAACCCGATCTTCATACGCCAAAAAATTTCCACCGCTGACGAACGGCTCCACACAGCCGATTAATCTTGACATTTTTTTTTTTTTTCTTTTTTTTTTTGTTTCGTACTTTGACTTACACACGTGGACGTTTTTTTTCCTCGTCGCCAAATGTTAGGTTGTTCTTTACTTTAATAAAAGGAAAACTTTCGACTTTAAATTAATTATCCTTTATTCATTAATAATAAAATAAATTAAGAATGTAATAAAACAACTATATTTAATTCAATGGATAAGTATAAGATACTTAGAGAGAGGCGTGTGGTCGGCTTGACTGAAGTCAGGAGAAGAACTTCATTCTCGCTTTTCACCAGCAACTGCAGAAACGGAAAAAGGATGTAAAAGGAAAGAAGCCATTTTATAACACTTCACTTGTTTTAATGTTACAGGGTTGGCTTAAGGCCGTATATAACACTGTCATATGCGGCTTTAAAGTCGATGAAGAGATGGTGAGTCTCGACTTGAAATTCGTTGGTCTTTTCCAGTAAAATCTTCGTCTTTTCAGTGTAAAAATTTGGTCGATCGTCGATTTGCCGGGCCGGAAGCCACAATGGTACGTGACGATTAGTGTGCTGCAGAAAGGTTTCAGACGTTCACACAGTACGTTGGATAGGATCTTATGTGCGATAGATTTAATAGAAATATTTAATAGAAAACCAAAAACATGGTAAGTGAGCTTAAAACTCACTTGAGCGATTGTAAAGGGATTGTAGTCAATTCCTAGACATCGGAAAGACCGAATCATCATCCATCATCAGGTATTGCATACAGTATTCAAAAATACAGATTAGTAAACTGGGAAATATCAAAGCTATCGGTATCACCCACATGTATTAGAGCGGTTTCTAGGATCCTGCGAAAGATCCACAAATTTGAAGTCAAAACTTATACTTTTAAAATTGTATTCTAATATTACATTTTGGACCAACGTTTTAAGTGGATTTTAAAAATTCATAACTTTGGAACGATTTTTACATTCGGTACAGCTTCTCAGTTTTATGCGCAGTAATTTTAATTAAGCAGTGATCCACCCAGAAATATCATCAAACGTGACTGTGTATAATCATAGACAAACTGGAAGACCTGCGTTCAGATGCTTCCGAAACAAATAAGTTTCTGAGAGAACAGATGCCTTTGTTGGCGACCAACCCCATGGTTGATACTGCAGATAATTTTAAGAAGAGATTTGCATTATTTTCCATACAAAATTTAATGGATTCAGCAACTGCTTGACCATCCAAGTCAATCATTACTGCTTGATGAAACCAAAATCAAGTTCGATCTTTTTTTGGAGAAATTAGTTCTGACAGACGAGCCCCATTTTCACCTCAACAGCTTCGTCAATCATCAATACTTGCAGTTCTGGGGTAAGTATAGCCATGGAATGTACCCGCATTTCCGAGTAGTCGCGGTTTGGTGTGTTTTTATATGGCTAAGAAACGGCCCTATTTCCTTGGAAACACAACTGGGGACAAATATAGAGCTTGGTTTCAATAAGACGGCGCTGCACAGCGCTCCTGTTCAGAGATACTATGCCAGAGATACGATGACTTTTCTTCAAGAAATGTTCTCCGGCTGAATAATCTACAAAAATGGTTGGATGGCTCATTTCCCCGACTTTACAGCCCCAGACTTTTTCTGCCCCAGACTTTTTCTGATGGGGCCCAAGATAGCAATGCCTAAGCTATTCTAATGTATCCCCTACAAAGTTTGAGACTTTCACTTGTCCTTTTACCGTTGAGTGTGGTATGGTTCCATTCTTAACAATTAACAATGTTTTTTTTTCTATTTTTGTTAGCATTCGTTGATCAAATAGGAAGTTAAGTAAATATTTTGAAGTAATACCTAAGTATAAGTGATTCTGAATATGATATAATAATTTTGCGGTTCACGTGAGAAGGGAAACAAATATTTGAAATCGAACTTTTATAGGTGGGATGAAGTTGATTTCTTCACAAGATTTCGGATGTGAAAACAATTTGAAGAAGTTACATATGTGCGACCGAAGTGAAACTTCTTAGCTACATATAATCGTGGACAAAGGACAATGAATTTGTGACAAAAGGAAGAGACGACATTCATACAATTTTCGAAATTTTTGGATATTAAAAGAATCGTTGAAAAGCTTACGAAATATGGTCACATAATTACATATTGTACATACAGCTGCGAGCAAAAAAATAGCAGTGCCACTAAAGAAGTTGCATTAATTTAAAAATACAACAAATTAAGCAATATTTTTTAAAAAAATTTACCAATAATATAAACTGCGTTATTTTCTTATAATATCTACATTATTAGTTTTTGATTTAATTAAAATAAATTAAAATAAATGCATTTTATCGAAAGGAACTTCAAAAAACGGCGAGCAAAAAAATAGCAGTGCTCTTTCTTCGCCAGCTTACTTTATCAAAAAAGTAAAAAGTAAATACTGAATTTACATAAATTAGTATGAGGTGTTATTAAGGATATACCAGTCCTTAGTAGTATGCCTTTAATTACTTATTAAAGCTGCGTAAAACCGTTTTACAGAGTCTACAAGATGCTGGCACCTTTCGGATGATATTGATCTCCAAGACTGCTGAACTAATCCTCACAACTCGTTTTTTTTTGTTTTTTTTTGTGCAGTACATATCTCTTTTATATAGGCCTATAAATTTTCAATAGAATGGAGATCGGGATATTGAGCAAGCCACTCCATGAACTCAATCAATATATCCTGACACCATTGTTTAACTGTTCACGTCCTGCCTTTCAGGTCGTTGCCCTGCTAGAAAACCCATTTTAGTAACATTTCGCCTTCGGCACATGACAACATGATGTTTTGCAATATATCAACGTATGAGTGCTGGTCCATTATACTTTTATGCCAGTATATGGGACCAATACCATAGTATGAAAAGCATCCCCAAATCATGATATTAGATCCACCGAGTTTTTTTAGTTTTTTTTGTGAATCAAGGATCATATTTTGTATTGGGTGGATGCCTGACATACTGCTGAGATACGTTTCCGCTATACAGGAAGGTTTTGGTCTCATCAGTACACATTATATTACTCCACTTCTCAGCGGGGCAAGACTAATGCTTTTTCGCAAACCTCAGCCTTTTTGATACATCCATTTTCTTGAGAGGTGGGACTTTTCGTGGACTTCGAGCACTAAAAAAGTGTTCCCTCAGCCGTCCTCTAAAAGTGTGAATACCACATATTAAGTTAAGCACACCCACAATCTGGGTAGCTGCTGCAGAAACATGTGTCCCAGAGTACCTTACAACACGTTTCACCATTGAAGGATGCAAAATTTTGTTCCGGCCACGAGTTTTAACCTTCATTTTATATTTTACAGCATTGCTTATCATTTAAGCGTTACACCCAGAAGTTCCAGAATTTGTTTGTACATTTTCCCATATTTTATAAGCAATTTATTTAGCCCGCACCTCTCTGGTGTGCAGTGTAGTCCACGACCCACTTTTATCGAAAAAAATTAATCGGTTTTACTATTGATTTGATTAAAAATAAAAAGAAGGAACTTTTATCTTACTTTTCTATAAGTTGGATTCCAAAATCAAGTAAAAACAAAATTTGTATACCGAAATCTAATAAGCACTGCTATTATTTTGCTCGTCTCAAAAAGTATGAGATGCACTACTAATTGATATTTTAAAGCAGAAGTGAGGATTTACCATTGCAATATGACGTCATGTGAACAACATATTGTTGATAAGTATAATATTACAGCAAAAGTCACAAAAAATATTAATACAAAAAAAATATTAAGGAAAATGTTGCTTTCAAGGTAGCACTGCTATTATTTTGCTCGCCACTGTATATGTATTTTCCATCAGAAATTTTCTTAGCTTTTGAATGAAACCAAATTGTTCGGGTGTCTATTTAACCCCACCATCGAATATGTTCGAGTGTCCATTTTGCCCCAAACTACTTTTTAGCAATACGAATTCCTTAACAAAAAAGTGTTCGATTCCCATTTTACCAAATATATATTTATGTACCTATTCATTGGGTATCCTTTGGAATGCATTCTTTAAAAATCATCGAGTGAATTCAATTTTTTGTTTGCATTCATCGACTGCATTTTGAGACTTCAATAAAAAGAATGCAATCACCATTCATTAAGCGTTTAAAGCAACGCTGTCCAACCCGCGGCCCAAGACAAGTATCAATGCGGCCCAAAAAGTAGTAACTAAAGCATGCCCATTTGGCAAGCAACAGAAATAGGAATAGAACAGAAATGCCTTTCGTTCTGTAGTAAATTCTCTTTCTGTGTACATTACTTACTCAGGCACACTGTTCCTTGTCACTTGGTGGTTTAAGTGATATTTTTCTTAAAATTATATATGTAAGATCAATTGTAAAAAACAATGTTAAATTAATTTCCTGTTCTGTTTCTAATAAATTTTTAATTACTTAAACATGAAAACATAATTTTTCGCTCGACAGCTAAACGACAGGGTGGGGCAAAACTAATGTCATAATAAGAATTGGCTGCCATTTTGTAAGAAATTAAAAAAATGTGGCTCTGTTCGGTCAAATGACCACCTCCTGAGTTGATGCACATATGTGCTCGTTTTCCGGCTTTTCAAATCGCTAAAATGGGAGATCACACGGCCCGGAAATTGGTGATTCAAAATCTTCATCGTTACCCGAGCTGTGTGAGCTGTTGCTCCATCCTACTATAACCAACCATGCTTGAGACCCGATTCAGCAACTTGCGGCAAAAAAATCGTTTAACATCTGTCTGTAGCGCTCACTATTTGGTGGTACCCTCGGCGTCCTTAAAAAAATAAGATCCAATCACATTTTTACCGCAAATGCCACACCAAGCAGTCACTTCGATTGGATGGAACGAATCTTCGTGCATTTCATGTGGATTTCCGCTGCCGCAGAAACCCAATTTTAGCTTGGGCTTCGGCGCTCATTATGATTTGGATACAAAATCATTCTTTTCTTGCACCAGTTTTAACAGAGCATGGGTGTAAGTCAGCAGGCAGCAATTGGTGAATGGTTTGCACTTGATAAGAAACATTTTTCAGGTTTTTCATAAAAATTCAAGCCAATGAACTGACGCCAAACTGTGTGCATCAATGTCTCGTCGATGTTTGTTGACTCTCTCGGGTGTCCTCAGCCACAGGCACAGCAGTGATATTCTCGGTCGAACGACCAATACTGGGCCGGTCACTTCTTGCGACATCTCTAGTAGACCCAGTTTGCACGAGACGCTTAGCCAAATGCTTAATTGTTCGCACACAAGGTGCAGGACGACGAGGAAAATTACGACGAAATTCACGCTGCGTTAAAACAACAGACCGGAAATTCGCCAAATAAGCAGTAACAATAATTTCGTGTTCTTCAGGCGTGTATCGTTCCATTGCTTATTGTCAACTAATTCTCTATTAGCCTTAAACATAAATCTCAAAGCATAATGACATTTGACACCATTTGCAAAAAATATAGATCCGTTCGCGTACGTTCCCAAAACAACGAAAATTTACGAAGAGTCAGGAAAACCCGTTCGCGTACGTAAAAATTTCGTAGTTTTTCGTAGAAGAGAGTGCTCACGAGAGAGTAAGAAATTTCCCCATGCTACGAATTTTAGCAGAAGAAATTTCTTTGGGCTAATACATATATGAAATCTTTTAAATCTGTCATATCACATTCATTTTTCATTTTTTGTTCTTCGACGCGTTTTTACTTTTTCGTAGTTTTCCCATCTTTGAGATGATTTCTTCCCCACTCTTCAAAGTTTGACAGAAAACACATATTTGGTGCAAAAAGTACGCGAACGGACCTTATGGCACATTCACATTATGACAATATTTTTGCCTCACCCTGTACTTGTGGCCCAAAACACGGTGTATTCTTCCAATGTGGCCCAGGGAATCAAAAAGGTTGGACACCGTTGGTTTAAAGGATTGCATTTTTTTTTTCTACCATTCAATTAAATGAAATCATTGAATGCAATCACTTATGACTTCAATTGAATGCTTTGCATTCTTTTGCATTTATTTGCACTGTTTGCATGAATTTGCATTGTTTTGCATTCTTTTGCATTATGTATGTATATTTTTATTTGTTTTATTCCTGGAAATATTGTATGCTCCTTCTGCTTCTTCTTCTCCCCCGATTCGTATTGTTTTTTTTTTAAATCACTTGACACGGAAATGAAAATCAAATTTCGGTTGACATTTAATCAGTTTATAATCAGTTTTTTTCATAAATAGTTCACAATGACACTTAATCTGTGACTTAGCTAAGCCAAACATTTTAAATGACTGTGAAACCCGAAAAACTTAAGCCAAAACTTAAGCTCTGCGATTTACTTAGCTGAGCTACGACTTAAGCTCCCACTGTGAAATCGGGCATAAGACTTGCTCAGCTTGTTTCAGGCTTCCAATAGTTAGGCAGCACTTAAAGTTCTGCGCTTGAACATTTTAGACTAGAAACTGTTTCGATATTGCTGATAGATTTGGCAGCAATTTCTCAGAACCTAATTGAGCAATAAGTCTGCAGTAAAAATTCGATATACAAAATTCGCTCAGAACTCGTTGAGTGGAATATAAGGAAGCCTCTTCCATCCGTCGACTCTGGTAAGAAGAAAACAATATTGCCGAGAATATTTGCTGCAGCGCTGACCTGTGCTGCAATGTTAAGTTGAAACGACATTATTTACATTCTTGGCGTTTTTAGCTTTTTTTAAGCTCGAACGCAACAAACTTGTCTTATCAGACCTCACAACGTGCGAATTTTTCCTGAAGAGTTAACTGTATATCAGGATAACCCACCATGAACTATTAAAGCCCTGAAAGTACGCATTCGTATAGTTTACGTTTCAATGCCCCAACGCATTCGTAATTTTTGTTGCTGATTTTACTCTGTTAAGTGCTCCATATAACGCAGTTCATCGGATGAAGGTCGGTCGAGCATCAAGGCCTATCTGCTGGTGAAAGGAAGTCAGAAATGTTGCTTCGAAGCCGAACCTGAGTTGTCTTGGCCGTATGGCCAATATTTTTCTGCAAATGTTTTCACACAACTATCCAACACAGCTTTTTGATAAATTGTGGCATTAATTTTCACTACCGGCGCCGCGGCCGGAACTAAAACAAGCGGAGGGCGTAACAAAGCCCATATTGGATCCAAATTCATAGAAGAGTGTTCATGTTAACTAAACTCCTAGGTTTTGATTGTACCTATACCATTTGCTGCATTCACATGCAGCTTCTCATCAGCGAAGACACAATTTTTCAAGGCCTTGCTTCTACTAGTTCAACACCTTCGATATTTGGAGCCGCTTATTTTGAAAGGCTTGAACATCAACAACTTCCCCGTAAAATGTAATGCACTATGCATGCTTGTGATAGGCACATCAACTCTTTTTTTTGACATTACACATGCACTGGGACGGGGATTTTGCGCCAATTTACTTTTCACCTTCTTCACGTTCACAGCTGATGATGCAGTCGGTCGCCGGCTGCCACCGAATTTCCTTTTGACTGTGCCGGTGTTCTGACAAAGATACGATTCACGTTCAGATGCCGCAACTCCGGAACTATGGACGCAGTCGATTTCTATTCCAAGTAGATCACTCACTCACATTTCGTTTGCTAGTACAAAGCGTCGATAGATGTTGTTTTGTTACAAATAAAATGTTGAAGAGGATTTGACGTTCCAAAGATACCTCAGTTTGAAGATGGTTGCACTTTAATTGAAAAACGCAGGAAATCCACAACCCAGAGGACGTCAATTAGCAAAGCTTTCGGAAAGAAGATCAAATGTCTTTAAAATGTATAAAATCCTTGGATACAAAGGTTGCACTGATAGCGATCGGGCGAGGTCAGTGCTAAGAAAAACTCAAATGCAGTGGAGAAAGATCACATCCTTGAACACGTGCGCCCGCTAGACATAAAAATCGTGACAGTCAGACAAAACTTATGAATAAGCTAAGCTTCATCTTTCATCGAAATGACGCCTGTAAACCCTTTCAATGGTTTGAAGATTAGATTTTCAAGACGCTCATGCGAAAGGTCCTCTTACCTCCGACCAAGATGTCAGACAGGACAAAAGTAAATATGTAAATCGAAATAAATAAAAAACCACTAACAGTACAAAGAGATTTATAGCCGACAAATATCAATTAATATTGTTCCTCCATCGATAAGTGTTCGTTTCCCCCTTAGTTGTGGAACTCCACTTCAAGGTACAACACAACAGAACACACTTGAACAAATCGCATGGAATGAGTAATAGCTTTCAAACAATAAATGTCGAATAACTGAATACTGTTTTTTATTCACACACACGTGCAGATACTCGTACTCGTATGTGATAGATGCAGGCTCAGAGCGACTATAGCAATTCATCTAATTTGAATACCATGGTCATTGTGGCACCCATCTTTGGTCCATTGTCCGTCACAACACTTAGCAGTTAAGGGTACGGCGTGGGGGGGATGGCAAACAATAAATAAAATTAAAATGATCCAAAACAATGGATCCCGCCACAGTCGTCACGTCATCTCCACCCCGCCATGCCACCGGAGCAAAGGGCTGCTGCGAATATTCAACCGAAACGAGTTCATTACTTTTGCACCCTTTTTTTCCTTAGCATCGCATCGCGAATCGTAGTATAATTTACGCATATGTATAATTTCGACAAACATCCGTATCCTTTTTTAATTAAAATGTTGACATGTACATGTTGCCCATCTAGACTGGACGTCGATAAATGACTTTAGGAACAGATCGTCGACGTCGCTGGCCAGTGGCTAGGCATAGGCTACGCCCGCCGCATAGGAAACCTGTCAAACAAAAGGACGAAAAATGTCAGCGCGTTCGTATTTAATTTTTTTCTCTGTTGTTTCGTCCTTTTTTCGTCATTCTGTTTCTATGAGGTATTATTGAGCTTCCCTTTTCGGTTGGAATCGTTTCAAAATTTTTATTTTTCGCACAACAAAGCATTGTTTGTCAATTCCACAGGACGACAGGACGACTTTTATTTTGAAAGCATTTTAATCAACATTAAGCTTCATGGGTCTCCACGTCATTAATTTGCGAATGTCATTTTATTTTCGACAGTGGTGCGCGACTATTTTTTTGCTCGCCTTTTTCGTCCTTTTTTTTTTGTGTGCAAACTTAAGGGGGCGGAAATAAAGCAAATTAAATCGCAAAAATCAATTAATGTCGTGTACAAGAAGCGAATGTAAAATCTCACTTACGGAATTGATTTGCAAAACAATCATTGATGGCAGGACGAACCGGGTGCCGCTTTTAATTTATCGCATAACACTCCAGGAGCAGCAGTTAATGCATTCCTAGATATACTATAGTTCTGGCGTAGCCGAAGGATGTATGAAAATCTTCGAAATTGAATCATATTTCTGCGGGTGGTGGTGGAGCTAGAAGCTATAACTCAAAAGAGCCTTCAAGGAAACGTGAAACGTTGTAACGATTCAACTACGGCTGTAGCTATAAATATTTCCATTCCGGTGAGCACGTCGCATCGTCCCACTAAAGGGAAAAGGGGAGAATCTTCACTCGCACCCCTGGGAGAAATCAAATGACATATGTATTTTGAATACAGACAGACCTTTATGAAATTTCGGGTCACAAATTGAATGGAGAGTGGCAGGCAGCTACCGTTAAGTGATTTCCCTCTTATTTTTTTTTTTTGAAACTTTAAAATCGTTGTAATCCTGAAACCGCGGTCTTGCTAAAAGCATTCAATTTGATTCGAAAACGTTACGAGATTTATGTAGTTGAAGGATACAATTTGATTGCGTGCTGCGTTAAGTGCTTTTTAGACAGAGGTTTGGCGTTGGAAGGTGTGTGTGTGTTACGGTTCTGGGCGTTGGAATTGGTCATTCTACTGAGGATATCAGTAATGACTGCGTTTCGCAAAATAACACATCCAGATGCTACTTTTTCATACAAAAAGTTATGTTTATTTTTCACGTTGCTTGAAAATAGAATAAAGAATTCTAAAACAAACTGTCATTTGGTGTTTTAAAGAATTTAGTGTTCAGAGTGACAGCTCTGTCAATTGCCTGCAAACGACCAATCAACAAACGTCAACCGTACTTTTTAAGCATTTAGGTGAAGATTGTAACTTTCAACTGCCGCAAAATCTTGTAGTACAATTAGTGAAATTATACAAGTCGTCGCCCCAACATTGGGTTGCCGTAAACGCCATTTTAATGTTTTTGAGAAATCGCATTTAAAAGTTTGACAGCCTATTGCATGAAAACCAACCGCTGGGATTTTTCAATTTTTTGACATGATATTCATACGGAAATCCTCCTTCAAAAAATGTAAGAATTTCAGCTAAAACACTTTTATTTTTTAAAATATTTAAAATTTATTACAAAATGGGTAAAGGGACGTATACGTACGTCAAAAATTCCAGATTTTCGCAAACGTTTTCTAAGGTACTGTTTCCACATTTCAGAATTCTTTTGTCTGTTTCGGGTAGAGCTTTTTGGAGTTATATCACTTCCTATTAAAAAATATTTAATGTAAGTATATGAAACTAGTTCCTTCGTTTGTATAAGATCTTATTTACCAGAAAAATCACACTCTGATGGCATACTTCTTACACTCTCTGTAAAAGGTTGTGGCAAATTTGGTTCATAAACATAATTAGTGTCATTTACGCTTTCATCTGACCCTACGAACATGAAACAACGACATTTAAGAAAAAAAAAAAACACTCAGGGTGATTTGAAATTTTGTACCAAAGTCTTGTTACGATGAACTTGATGAAGCACTATTTGTTTCTTCTCTGAAATCTGCTTCATTTGAGACTAGCTCGTCTAATAAACTTAAAAGATTAGAAACATTGAATCAAAACTTATACCTACGTGCTACGTAGACTATAAGAAAGTTCTTACGAAAGAAGGGATTCATCCATAATCGGCACGGGAGAATACATTTTTATGATCTTCAATCACGTGGTCGTCGTGGCCGTGGTGGTTAGTGCGTTGGACTCAAAAAAAAAATATAAAAACAAATAAAAAACCGCAAAAAAAATTATAAAATAACACAGCACAAAAAAACAAAAAAATTACGTATTTAATTACGTAGCTAGAGTTAAGATAGGTTAAGTAGTTGTAAGTTTTATTTAAGGTAGTTTTAAACAAAAATTAAAATGTTCTTTTGCTAAGTTTTTTAAAAAAAAAAAAATTTTCTTAGCTTTTAAATTGTAAGTTTAATTAAAAATCAATACTTTAAGTTAGGTTACGTCGAAAGACATAGTATAAGTATTAAGTTTAGCTTAGAGTGCCCGTGTTTGGGCCAGTAAGTTAGAGTACGATAGTTAAGTTAGTTAAGCTAGTTTTAAGCACTTTTGTCTAGCATGTAAGCTGTAAGGAATACTTGAATTAACAAATAAAAATGCATTAAAAATGAACAAATGAAAATTAGTGCGTTGGACTACCACGCAATGCTGCCCGGGTTCAATCCCAACCCGGGTCTAACACCTAAAGAGTTTTTTCACAGTGCCACTTCTTTCGAATGTCTGACAAACATCAAAGAGTATCATCTGTCACCATTGAGCTTCTCAACTCGCCGTTCGGAGTCGGCAAAAAACTGTAGGTCCCTTCCATTCGTGCAAAAATATAACACGCACACAGGTTCACCTAGAGCTGTAGCGCCAACTAAGTAAGTAAGTAATCACGTCCTCTTACGACAAAAGATGGGACATGGGCAGCAACTGAAATATATTTCAAAGAGAACGTTGTTAATACAGTAAAACTTGAGAATAGTGGAATCTGCGAATAAAAGAATCTTGCGAAACCTGGATAGTGGACATTTTTGGATGCCAATTTTGATTTTCTTCGTACAAACTCACTCTTATAATAGTGCCTATGAAATCTGAATAATGGAACATTTTTCACTGAATTTTGTTTTATTCCCATGCAAATTCACTGTTTAATAGCATCATCGAGAAATGAATGAGCCAAAATTCATTAATATTTTGTCGTTTCTTCGTTTCTTTTTTCGAGAATTTCGACATTTCAATTATTTCTTTTCGTGTGTGTCTCATTCTGCTAGCGGCTACATTCAACAAGTACACATTCTGAACTCCGATATCGAAACTGATTGAATAATATTAAAAGAAATTTGGTTGCCGATAGTGGAAAAAACTGCGAATAGTTGAAAAAAAAAAATGTGCACCGAAGCATTGTACTGTACTTTTTTACGGTCACAGTAAAATCGTACAATACGTGAACTTGATGAATTTGATGGATATACGTCAAAACCCTTCTGTATATCTTTGCAATGGAAAGAGATAGACCAAAACGGATAAAAGATTTGGAAAGAGCTACCCCAAAAATATAAGACTGCATACCAAACTCAAAAAGTGAATTTTGGCGTTTACGGTAACGTGACCATAATTTTTTTCCCTCAGAGCGGGACGCATGTACATTTTAATAACGAAAACAAGTGCTTTTTTTTTTGTAATTTTTCTCTATTTAATTTCTTATCTAATGAATATAGAAATAATCTTAAGCAGTTGGTTGGCTGGTTTTCTATATTTACCAGATGAGTTAATCGGCTTTAAAATATCAGGTTTGGTGTTTAAATATGAATGGAACTGTTGACATGTTTTGTTTATGTTATCTTTTGTTATCAGAATGGCTTTCAGTACTGAGTCTCCCAACTAAGTTTTTTCACTCGTCCATATCTTATTTATATCAGAAAACACACTTTCGACTGGTGCAAAACGCGTAACTGCCTGGCAGACATAAAATGTACTCTACAATAAAATGATAATTCGCATGAGAGAGATCTTTAGCATTAAAGGGTTAAATACTTCCAGCCGATGAAAAAATCAATGTTATCGGGTAATCTTTGTTATCATTCAAAATAACCATTCTGAAGTTCCAATTTGCGAGGCCCAAAAGAAAAAAGTCTAGAGGTCTGATATCACATAATCTGGCCGGCCAATTCACCAGTCCGAAGCATGAAATTAACTGTTCACCGAATTGTGCTCGTACATTCGGCTGATAAAAATGCTAATCTGAGATATGTTCCGCATTAGCATACCAGAAAAAGATATAGAAAATAAAAAGGCTGGGTTGCTGTGCTTGGGTCCGAGTAGGCCCCGACATGTGGTTTTTGATCTGCCAATAATTGGTTGAGCGATTGAACTCTCTCAGACACTTCGTAATTATTTATTTTTTTTATTGGAGTAATTTTAAGAAACAATAAAAAAAACCCTTAAAACAAAAAAAAAATAAAGAAAACATTTGAAAATATAAACAAATATACATAAAAGAAATATACTATAGACATAAGTTAGTTTAAGATCCATACAAAAAAGTAATAAGAACCATTTAGGTCATTTACGAAAGATCATTGTAATAATTGTAGTTATTTTAAGTTTATTTAAGCAAAAAAGGTACATTTGTTCGAGTTTAAGTAGGAAAAAAACAAAACTGAACAAAAATACCATGACAGTTTGACACGACTCACGAGTGATCTGTCATAAGATCCCTAAGGATAAAGGAACTCCAAATGAATCGCAAATTATAATTAGTACCTACATATTTGATTGAAAAACCCTCCTCAATTAGTAAGTTCATCACTTTTTGAACTTCCTCCCAAGAGGTGATTTTCATAAGGCTTCATATTCAAAAATGTCTTCTTCTGTGTTGAACTGACACCACTTGGTTCAAGTATTCTTTACTTCTTATAAAAATCAGCCGCTAAAGTTTTAACGTTTTCCCCATTGACCGCGCCAGTTTATTGAAGTTTTGTTTTTTTTGCTAATATTACGGCGTGGTGAAGAAAGCATGAATTTTATTTTTGGCTAAATTTGTTTTTGAGTTGATAAATTCCATCGCCATCTATTTCGAGTTTCGAAGGATTCAAATGATTGATAGCGAACTTTTTTCAGCGGAAGCTACACTTTTTTCTAGCAATGTGTGATAGGATGACGTCTGGAGTTTCTGGTCCGATTTGTAAAGAATCGAAAATAGATGTTCCTGACTTAGTGACTGTACGCAATGCAACAGATTGTTCCTCAAAGCGGGACATTTGCATTTCTTTGGGGACAGCGGGACACATAGCTCAAAAGCGGGACTGTCCCGCCCAAAGCGGGACGTATGGTCACCTTAGTTTACGGTAACCCAATATTAGGGCGACGAAGTGTAGAATATTAGTGTAACACGTAACATAAAGTCAACTGGCACTTCTACAAGTGAGTGTTATGGCAAATACTTAGTGGGACACAATTGAAAATCCACTGGTTGAATAGTTGATCAATTCATACAGACGTTTTCAGACTTGTAGGAAGAAAAAGTTATCTTTTTGTGTAATAAATTTGAAAAGGAAAGGTGAGTCTAGCAGCGCGTAGTTGAAATATTAATTAACTAAAAAACCAAAATGTACTTTTTTGACTGTCGTTGAAAATAGAATAAATATTTATAAAGAGAGAACATTGATATTGAAGACCACTTTTCGTATACCACGGTTACAGAATATCTAGTTGGACAGCTTTCGCAGAAATTACGGTCGCCAACAACTAATAAAAGCAAAGCGTTGAGTACCTACCTATTAAAGAAAAAAAAATTGATTGCTTTGCACTGGCTTTGTTCGGGATCGCAGTACCATACTATAGGTCACGGGTGGCCAAACGTTCAGGCTGTGTGTTCGACTTTTCGCTGAAATTGGTTACGTGTGCTACCAATCCATCATTTTCACTTGGAAGAAAATATATATAAATATGTTATGTACACACCATAGGAAGGTCACTAGCCAGAATGGATTCCCCAAATTACTTTCGAAAGATTGTATCCAGCTGCTTGACCAATGGAAGGTTTAGGTATGAAACCGAAGAAGTAGAAAATTACTGTAAAGTCTCCGCGGGAGCTCTACAGGAATCAGTTCTGGGCCCCTCTACTTTGGAATAGCATGTACGACGGAATTCTGTAATTGACACTGCCACCAGGAGTAAAGATAATCGGATTCGCCGATGATATCCCCGTTGCTGTTACAAAGAACATTCGCAAGATACATTCAGACACGAACGAAGCAATCAACCTCATCAAAGACGCTGATGTCTGCCGACCTAGAATTAGCAGATCACAAAACGGAAGCTGTCCTAGTAATCAGGTAGGAAGTCAAAATATCAGATCGAAAGACTTTGTAAAATACCTGAATAACACTCGACAATATAAAGTCTCACATCGACTATTCTCGCGAACAGTCGTCAAAGCTTCAGGCAGGAATTTCTGGAATACTGTCTAACATCGGAGGACCCGGCTATTTTAGAAGAAACCTACTACCCAAGGTAGTAAGCTCAGTCCTGTTATATGCTGCCCCAGTTTGTGTGGGGGCGCTAGGGACAAATGAAGCTAGGAAAACGGTATCGTCAACATATAGACTTAGCGCAGTGGCTTCAGTGGCAGTCATGGTCCCCATCGATATCCTTGTGGATGAGATGCAGAGAGTCTATAATAGGAGAACTTCTAGTTACCAAGAAGCGACGACGGTCATAAAAAGGACCAAGGACGAAGAAAGAGCGACTTCAAAGACCAGGTGGCAAGCTCGGTGGGGAAACCACATTTTTGGGAGCATAATTTCCGAGTGACATTCCAGCACGCAGTTGGATAGTGTTGTACAATGTACACTATCAGTTTTTCATGATATTATTGAAAACTGACACTCTTGCTGAATGATGTGTAATAAGCGTAAGAAGCTGTTATTGATGAAAAATAATTTTGGGCATAAGCTTTGATTTTCGACCACTTTTCGAGCATTTAAGGCTATATCTCACGAATGATACGCTTGAGGTTGGTTTCCAAGGCAGAAATCATTCCGCATAGACAAATGACTTCAAATACGTCCCACGGAAAATAGTCAGATCACATGATCTTGGACGCCAGGCCACTGATAATGTTATGATCGAACACTTTCTTCAATAACTCGATGGCTTCCACGGCAGAGTGGAAAGTCATGCCACATGTGATGTAGACCAAATATCCTGCAGACTATGTTCACGAACTTTTGAAAAAAAAAAAAAAAATCGTTTATTATGGCTCTGTACCGGGCGCCATTCCGTTTTTTCTCGTTTTTGAAGAAGTACCGCCAGTCCATAAACCGCAACAAAAAGCATTTTGCGGGGTGCGTCAGTAACTGAGGGACCTTTGGATCATCCCCGATTCAAATGCGACAATTTAACGTCACCATTGAACAAAATTTGACAATTTGAAATTTTTTACTGAGCACTGATTTTGGAAATAGTACAGTTGCACAATTTCTAAACGCAGATCGGGCGTAAGTCTTTCCATTAAAATTTGCAAAAAAAAAAAATAAAAAAAAAGATGCTTTCAGCTGTCTGAGTGTTGCCATATTGGAAAACTCGTCCTCTTATCTAAGTATTAGAAAAACTACTTTTATGCACGTACTTCTATAGTAAGAAGAAGCGAATAAAGCTTTATATTTATACTGACAATACAGTGGCCCAAAATTCAATCCAATCTAGTGAGGTGTCTAGTAAAAGCTAGCGACCTCTACAAAACTACGCCAAGAAAACTCATTGCGCGAAGCCCGACTTGCACTTGACTGTTTTTTTTACATTAACTCTTGTGAATCATTTTGTTTTTTCTGTTCATGTTAGCTTAAGCGGTCACACGTCCATTATGTTCCCGGTTTTAGAGTTTGAAAAAAAGTAAACAAACATCTAAGCTATTACGCATTTAATCCTTGAATATCCTTCGCATTCAAATGGTTGAAACCTGAAATTTAACGATCAAACGCGCTCATGGATTCCATGTTTCCATTTCACTCTAATCCCACACACGCATAATCGTAAACATTTATGATGAAACCAGATTAGAGTTTCCATCAAATATTCCATTCAACAGGATTAAACTGTAAAACACAGATGTGCACAAATATTGAGAGAGTACCAAGTAGAGGAAGAACAAAAAAAAAATTGATTATGACTCGACAAATATTCCATCCGCTTTTTTGGTAATTGCACTTCGGGTGACACCTCCTCAACCGCGTTCATCAGTCTCTCCGCGTTTATTGTCTGCCAATCTTGTATCTATAAAGGATTCAATGTGGCAAATTGAACCCTTTTTAACCGAAGCGCTTGCCAGCAGACAGATACCTACCCCAAATTAATAGAATCAGAATTATCAGGCGATTAGAATACCTCGTCGTCGGTGGCAAGTTGATTCCTCCTTCCTTTGGCACCCTTTTTTGTGTTGTGTACCCGAAGCCAACTGGTAGATGTCAATTTTGTATCGTCACCACTAGGACTTTTCGTATCCTTCGAAGAAGAATAAAAAAAACCATTATCAACCATGGAACTGAGCAACCCTTCTTCGAACATCGAGTCCTCAATTTGAATTTCAATTTTCGTCGTGTCACTGGCGAAATCCGAAATCCCTATGTCAATCATTAGATTCTTGGCTTCCGGGCCATCATCTGCACTCTAAAGGGGTGTTTGCGGCAAAGGGTTGGTGGTTGCTACTACTACCACTGACGATATCATGGTGCCACCTTATCTGTATGGTGGATTTGGTAATTTGACGCCCTTAGTTGCCACACCATAACCGATAGCGTTCAACACTAAGCTCCAGATTTCAATTTCTGAGCCTTCCAGGAGGAGTGGAGGTTGTTCACTTTTCGGTAAGTTATTGTTATCGTCTTGAGAAGGATAACGAGGACTCGTACTCGTACTCGTCCTAGTGTATGTTTACAAGGAATTACCGGGGACTGATTCGTTGTAATGATACCGGGCGGCTGTGGAATATGTACTTCCTATCAGACGCGCCGCGCCGTCAATGGTTGTGTTTGTGTGTAGGGGAATTTTGTTTCTTTCCTTTTAGAGACGCAGGACAATATAAAGGATATTTAAAAAAAAAAAACAAATTGTAAAAAGGCATTTTTCATCTCATCTGTCATAACAGAAGAGAACCATGACAAAGCAAATTGTTTGATATCAAAGAATCAAAGAATATCGAGAATAATAAAGGAAAAAAAGGACGAACTGACTTTGATCAGAGTTAGTTGTGTATTGAAAGTATTCTTAGGCATTATGCCAAATGAGATGGGATTAATTATGTAGAAATCTATCTTTTGCGGAATTTTGTGAATGATTTTTCGAAGTCAATAACCTGATTGGTCGTTATTGGGATGGTTTTAGCCATGAATAGTGTATCATTGCGGCTGAGCTTGGAAAATAGTCAGGAGTTTTAAATCGATACTTTATCAAGTTTATCAAATGTAGGCTTATCAATGGCTAAGCCAGCTTTAGGAGGCTAGATACAGAGAGGCGTAGACTACATACCACCTTTTAGAACTTGGTGTATCCCAAAGTAACAAAGATATCTCGCTGAAGCAGTTTAATAAGGTAAATCGAATGTCTTTGGGAAATGTTGTAACATGTTCCATTGATTTCGAAAAGTTATTCCACTTAGCTTACAGTGGCGGGCATAGAAATGCAAACAGAGTAAGCAAATTCTTAGTAGGTTGTAGACTTAAATTATCCTGAGAAATATCAGGTAGCCTTTTTATATTTGGCATAAAGATGCTCTGATGACATAATTTTACTTCACTTACTAAAAATTTATTGCAGAAAAGTAGTTAAAGTAAATAGAAGTCAAGTTCTCATGATATTGCCCGAAAAGTAGGATTCAGTAAGTCATCAGTGGGTCAATTGATTAAAAACTATGAGAGAACAAGCTCATTTCAAAGAAAATGAAAACTGTTTTTAAAATGAACTAGCCTGCAAAATGAGTTGTGCCGTTTATGGATGTTATGTGAACAATGAAAAAAAGACCTGTGATGAAAAAAATATCATTTCATTTCTTTCCGAAGGAATCTAAAATAAGTAAACAGTGGGTGTTTCTGTGTAGGAGGAAAGATAAATTTAATTTAAAAACTGCTCGGATTTGTTCAAAACACTTTACTCAAAGTGATTTTGTTCCTTTAAATCCATTGTATGAAAGGAATGGAATACAACTTAAAATCAAGCGGATTAAACAAGATGCGGTTCCATCACTTTTGTTGCCAATGTCTAAGAAGGAGGATTTTCCATCAGCGCGAAGTCTAAGAATACAGAATAGGTTGTTGCTACATTCAAGGTAGAGTACAGAATTGTCAGAACATATACATATATTAGTTAATACGATTCATATCTTACTTTTTAAGCATTGCAACTGCTAACGAAGACATCGAGAATGAAGGCAGATTATCGGCACCGGCAATTCAAAATGATGACAGTTATACTGCAACAGTTTCAGTGATGGAAATTGACTCAATTAGCCATATGTTCACCAGTGGACAGTTGAAAAAATTGGAATGTCTTAATAAGCGTGCTAAATGGTCCGCAGAAGATATTGTCGATGCAATCGCAATTCACGCAGCCGGTCCTCGAGCTTACAGATTGCTTTTAAAAAAAAAAATATCCACTTCCAGCTGTGATTACTTTGAAGAAGTGGTGTGCCAGAGTAAAAGTCAGAACATATCTCTTGTGATAAAAAAGTGAAAGAGATTTTCTTCCGTTCTCGGATGTATTTCCGAATGAAATATTTAAACAATAATATCATAGAGAATTCAAGAAAAAGGAAAAGAAAATTGAATAGAACAATTTTATAAAAAAAACCTATCTTCTTTTATTTAGAAATGATAAAAAAAACTACAAAAACAGATGAATTTGAATTAAACCGCATACAAACTCCATACAATTATGTTGAAAGTCCTCACAGTTGTCGGCTATCTTTGCTTTGAAAATTTTTGACAGATGCGCAATATATTACCTTAGATATAGACACGTGTACTGTGCATATATTGTGCCTCTGCAAGTTCTAGATGAAGGAACATCCCTCCCGTCATTATTCCAATTGGATTTGGTTAGAGAGAGCTTCGCTCACTCCTAGCGCAGATGAGAATTCCAGTCCAATTTCCCTGAGAAATCGCAGTAGGAGATTGGGTGCTATGAGTGGTAGACCCTCTGTAATTTGGTATTTAATAATAATAGGTTAGGTTAGGTATGCGGGTTGATGAGAATGGTCACAACCAAAGTATGATGAGACTTTGGTTCATGTGAACCCATTATATGTTCCCAATCATAGAATCAGTGTTCTGTATCGAATAACGTGCTAGAGTATCGAATAAAAATAAAATTGTACTAGAAAAATTCTACTACAACTAATAAAGCGACGTTTCTCCGGTTGATTCAAATAAAGAAAAACATTATTTTAGTGATATCCAATAAATATTTGAAATGAAATACTGTGTAAGTATAAAAAAAATAGTAATTCAAACGTAGATAACACTTTAGTTTTGCAGATTTATCAAAGGGGCCACCGCCGGTTTTCATCCTAGACTGTTTGTTGAAGGACAATTTGTTTTTGATGATATATTTCTGATCAGCGAATGTCTACCAAAAAATAATTTATTAGCTTATATAAATAAATAGTAATTCAAAACGATTATCTTTCTCCAACCCTTTTCGTCCTTAAATTAAATTCAGCCAGACAATTTTTTTGGATTGTGTTAATTTTGTGGAGATTGGCCCTAATTAAATAATTACATATTAGTTTATTCCAAAAACCACAAAAAATCCATTCTAAAATACTCACATAATTTTTTGTTGTTGGCACTCGACAGCCAGATTGCTTTCGAATAAAATGACACTCGTTAACGTATGCTGTCATCTCAAATTTCGATACCGAGTGCTCGATATCGAGATCGGTAATGCCAAATCATCATATTTCGATAACGAGCTTCTCGTTAACGGATGCGGTAATTTGGCCCCTGGTTCCAGATGGTGATCAATCCGATAGATTGTCGATATATTCGAAGAAAAATTTGCCCAAGTTTCTATTTCTATGTTGGTAGAGGTTTGGGCATTAACAGAGGCAATTGGCCGTGTTCTCATGAGCTTCTTTATTACCGCATTCCCTATATCTCCGTGCTCTCAGTAGGTATAATAAGCCTGCATAATCGAACTAAAATTGCTCAAGACTTTATAGAGGCTGGTTGATTAGAAATAAGTTCATAGACTGTAAGACGAAGACTCCTTGAAGCTGGCTGAAATGTTGAACTAAAAAATGCACCTAAAACGTCTCCAGTTTGCCAAATACCATGACATCTCGACCATAACATTTAAGAAAAATTTGTTCTTCTCTGATGGTTCAAAGTTAAAAATGTTCAGAACCGGCGGAATACAGTAGGTGAGTTGAAAGACTGCAAAAAGATTTAGTGAAAGAAAAAGAAAAACAACCGTGGAACAAGGAGGCTCAACAGTGATTTGGGAATGGTTTTCTATCACGGGCACGGCGTTGGACCGCTGCGCTGGTTTTTATTAATAAACACTGAAAGTAGAAAAATAATACAAATTCACATCCAACTTTAGAGGAACCACTGTCGTATTCCGATAAGGCGATTCTGCACCTTGCCTCAGCGAAAAACTGGTTAGTGCCAGCTTTATTATCTTCCTCGAGATATTAGCAACACGATCTTAATGTGTTGTAAATCCATTTTTCCTTTTCAGATTAAACATTTTTTAACTGGAAATGCTATTTCAACATTGTAGTGGCCGTTTGAGAACCTTTGGTACATAGTTAAGGCTCAAGTAGCGAAGAAGTATCAATAACTGAGTCGGACCAATTCATTGACAAAGTGTGATATGAAGAAATCACACTGGAAATCTTAAGAGCCTTTTAAAACCAAGGATGCACTACAAAGTATTAACATCTACCAGGTTAAGAAGTCAGTTTGTCGGAAGTTATGTACGCCTGTTTACTACAAAACAAATCAGAAACTCGAAAATCAATACAAACTTGTAATGCTTTTATATTTATCTGTTATTTATAATTAAGATATTTTTCGATATTGTATTGTTTTATGAATCTGAAATGTATTGCAACAAATAATCGTTTGGCAGAGATGAAACTTGATTACTTTTAAAAACCTCCAATATGATTCTGAGTCAGAGGAGTAGAGCTTTCTGGTTTACCTTATCATGGACGAAGTTAAAAAATAAAAAAAAACTTTTGAAGGGCTCTGCTGTCGACCGCCAAGTTTTTAACTCATAGCCAATATCTGGTGGTGAACTGAAAGAAACAAAAAGGCGCCACCGTGGTGGTCTGAAGAACTATGCAGCATTAGAAAATAAACCAGCGATCTCAATGATGAATGGGAAAAAAGTCAAAGAAAATACCAAAATGAGACACAGCATGACAAACGCTGCTCTTAACATGCCCTTTGTACGAGTAGTACAATTTAATACACTACGGAATCGGCAAGGTTAAGAAAAGTTCGGTCCAAGAAATCGATAGCCCTGGGCTCGCTGAAAGACTCCAACGGCAACTGGACCGAATAACACACGGATTATTAGCTGAGAACTGAAAATGCTACCTCACATACCCCTATTATAAGGAAAAACCAATATGGACAACACCACCAGATCTACATATTTACAGCAGAGGATAGAATGCAATGCGATCTTTTGAAGTTTTTTGTTATTGCACGGGGTCAAGATTGTTTTAATATCCAAAGCCGGAAAATCGAGCCACACACATTCATATTCGTAAGTATTTTCAGAACTAGGAGGTTCCTTAGGTCTGTCTGTGTCCTTTTTTCCTTTTTTCGACATTTGAGTTTAGTATGACCAAGTAACTTTCTTAGAAGGATTTTTCTTAGACTATAAGTGCTTAGGCTTACTTAGTGTCTTGTTGTCCAGATACTGCGGAGAGAGGCTATTCTGGTGCCGATTAGCCGTTAATAAGTCAAGCTCCATATTTAAGTAAAATAGGGTTGCTGACTAACCCCGTAATGGTCTTGGAGGATCATGGGCCAAATTACCGCATCCGTTAACTAGTAACTCGTTATCGAAATGTGACGATTTGGCATTACCGCTCTCGATATCGAGCACTCGGTATCGAAACTTGAGATGACAGCATACGTTACCGAGTGTCATTTTATTCGAAAGCAATCTGGCTGTCGAGTGACAAAAACAAAAAAATATGTGAGTATTTTAGAATAGATTTTTTGTGGTTTTAGGAATAAACTAATATGTCATTATTTAATTAGGGCCAATCTCAACAAAATCAACACAATCCAAAGAATTGTCTGTCTGAATTTATGGCCAGACCTCCAGACTTGGCCAAGAATATTTTTCATAAATGCCGACAAGGCAAAGCAATATCGGTCAGACTGTGGCAGCAGCTGACGGGAATTCTGAATGCAGAAGGACCACTAGTTAAGGACGAAAAGGGTTGGAGAAAGATAATCGTTTTGAATTATTATTTATTTATATAAGCTAATAAATTCTTTTTTGGTAGACATTCGCTGATCAGAAATATATCATCAAAAACAAATTGTCCTTCAACAAACACTCCAGGATGAAAAAAGCGGGGGCCTCTTTGATAAATTTGCAAAATTCAAGTGTTATCTACGTTTGAATTACTGTCTTTTTATACTTACACAGTATTTGGCAGTGAAAGCGGATTGCTTCTATACCTAAAGCGCCGCCGTACAATGCGTTCCAGATCATTATTATCGAAATCAGAAGATATACCTATAATAAAATAAATCCATTTTATCTTTTCAAATATTTCTCGGATTTCACTAAAATAATATTTTTCTATATTTGAATCAACCGGAGAAACGTCACTTTATTAGTTGTAGTAGAATTTTTCTAGTACAATTTTATTTTTATTCGATACGTTAGCTATCGAGTGCCGTCATCCTAATGATATGATCGATCATTCGATAACGAGTCCTACTCACTCACTCGGTAACGGATGCGGTAATTTGGCCCCAGGTTTAGTACATTTGAGGAAGTTATTTAAAAAAAAAAGGTTAACCAGAATGCTAAAGTTCTGACCAAGTAATTGTGTCTTTTGACTTCTGACTTGATATATCCTTGAATAATGTTGCCCTATGTTCATAGTTGCTTATATCAGAGTGATTAATCCTTTCTATCTTTATGCCGAAATGCGTAGCCAGCCATCTTATGTCACCTCGCCTTAATCAGTAAAAGTCAGAATGCTTTTTGGCCTGCCTCATAATACCGAACTTGATGATTTAAGAAGCGACGTTGCTTCCGAATTTATAACTACGCTTCCCCTATATTTTGGACTTAAGTTTATGTTTTTAAGAAGTTTTAAAATTCCAAATGAAGTAACTCAAATCCGATATTTAAAATTCCGCAGGATTAAAAGTTAATTAAAAACGAGCAGAGAAACCAAAAAAGAAGGGAAATAAACAACAATTTCCTAATTACTAGCTGTAGCTGCGTTCTGCTTCCTTGGTGCAGTGAAATCTTTATTTGTCGGAAAGAGTCCTGCATTATTTAAACGCGTATACTTTTAATTAGAATCAACACAAGAAATGAAAAACAAAAAAATATGTGAAAGGAGAAAAAAATACCAAAACAAACCATAATGAGAAAAACGACAATAATTATAAGCAGCCAGAGTGAGAGAAAGAGAGGGAGAGGGAGAGAGAGAGCTTATGCACTCTTACAAATTACATCTTCTTGAAACATCAAAGGAGGGCAAACGGAAATGGCATCGGCAAACATACAAAAATGCGGATAACAATAAACAGAAAGAAATGCACGCTGCTGCGGAGAATGCTTACGAGTAATATCCTTTTCAACGGTAATCAAATGGGTGAGGACGACACAAGGACAAGGACGACGACGGCTCATTTGCTTTTAATTCATTGATTATTTTTTTCTCTATTTCTTTATCTGGAAAATGTTTTTTCTTTCCATACCAATGGTGGTTGTGGATCCTTACTCTCCTTGCGGAGTGTGGGGGTGAGTGAGAAGGTGGGTGTGTATCCGCAAAAACCATAATCAACCCTTTTTTTCTTCTGCTTAATTCGGTCGGTAACTGTTTTTTTTTGCTTGGACTCGCATTTAGATTTAAAGAAAGGGTCTTATAATCAAAGATTAACCGTTCCAAGTAGACGAATAATTTGCGGGGTTAAAATGGGTGGAAAGCTAAGGATAAATGAAAAGGACTATTTGTCAGGACCGTTGATGAGGGAAGTGGTGTTTTTTGTTATCTTTGTCGAAGATTTAGAGGCGGTAAAAGCAACAGTTCTTATAAAATGAGGCTTGGAAATAAGTTTTTGGTAAACAGGAGTCTTCCGGAATTAAAGGATTGCCAATGGCACTGTCACAATATACTAAAAGACTGACTATGTTCCTTTTAAATACATTTTTAAAACTCAAATTTTCAGCACAACTGTTCTTAAAAGGCAGGACATAGCATGGTTATATAACTACAGTGCTTTCCGAATACAGTAAAAGCTGCCATAAGCGGATACTCATGGTCCCCTAATGTTTGTCCGGTTATGCGAGTTGTCCGTTTTTAAGAACGCAATTAGTGATTGGTTCCCGAAAATGTGTCGACTTAAGGGAATCTTCCGCTTATCGGAGCTGTCCGCAACTAGAGCTCTCACTGTATACCATTGGATTGGTTCCCGAAAGTGTGTCCGTTTAAGGGAATTGTCCGCTTATTGGAGCTGTTCGCAAGTAGAGCTTTCACTCTGTACCATAATACGTATCAAGGCAACTACCATGATAAACACTTTCCAACCTAAAATTGCAGCTCCTTAGACGAGCCAGCTCTGTTGACATTGGGTGAGTTCATTTTACCATAGCAAAATTTGGATAAATTTATGAACGCAGCTTCTGCACCATTCATGTCGTAGCCATGCAGCTGCCACAATATCGGTTATAAATGTTGTGCTATGACTTATCAGTACTTTTGCGAAATGTTCTGGAATGGATATACATATTCCCTCTGCTCGTCGCCTTGTGTTGAGTTGGTGGTTGATTGGTACCGGCAATTTGGTATTGTCATAGTACTCTTACGCAGCACTCATCTGCATCACTTTGATAACGTTTACTTCATTCGTTGCTTTGCTTCCTCTCGACAGTAATTTGGTCGCGCTATCTTGTATAATTTGCAGCTTATTGATGTGCGTCAGTGTCGCACCACCCCATGCTAGGATACCATACCGCAACTTTACGCATGGATTGTCGATTTGTGTTGTAAGCAAGTCAACTAAAATAAGGAACTCCTCAACTTGTTTCGCAAATCATTGGTGTGAGGTTCACCGAGAAAATGGCTGTCAATGGTGATACGAACTTATATTTTACAACCATCTCTAATATGTACGTCTCTGTTGGATGGATTGGTAACTTTTGAGTTCCATTCGTGATGCTGGATGTTATGGGCCTCTAAAGTATGTGACCCGTTGATTACAAGATTATTGTCCTTCGAATTTGCCCTGCTTCTATAGACTTATGACATTCAATCGCCATGTCATCTGAATAAGAAAACGCGCAACTATTTCTGAAACATTTGAGCATTTCATTTGCATATAATTTAAAAGAGTGAAGGACCAAATTTAGACTCCTGCAGAATTCCATACTGCACTCGCTGTTCACTACTAAAAAAAATCGTCGATCCTTACAGAATAGGTCCCCGCTCTGAGATAGTCTCTTACCCAGTCGCCAGCTTTCCTCTGATGCCCACTCTCTGTATGGTCCAGAGTATAGAAGGCTGAACCTCTAAAAATAGTACTAAGTCTTAGTAACGTTTGCTGAGCCTTAGGCTGTTGTAAGTTCAATTGTTTGTGACTCTACCCTTTTGGAACCCGTATTCATTTCTATTAATCAGTTTGCACTTTTTAATGAATTCCCATATTCGATCCGCAACAGCGCACAAAGCGGTGGTGATGAAACTGATATCAGATAGGGATAACACCATCAACAGTCAAGCCGCGCTCGGAGCACTAGAATCAGCAATTGCAGATATAACAGAGTTAATTTATATTATGGTGGGTACCAGGACACTCTTGTGTAGAAGGAAATTAGCTTGCGGGTGACCTAGCAAGACAGCGGGTTGGCTCTGCCTAAAACCGCGATGGTGTACATAGGTGACATAGCGCCACCATCATGGGGCATCGGGCGAAATTAAAGAATACTATTTTAAGTATGGCGGACCATAGATGGTCCAGAATAGAGATCAGAGGCATATGGTGTCCAAGGCTCTTTGGCTGGCCTTAGACCACAAAAGGCCTAAGGTAATGCTTGGACTAAATAGGGCAAAGGTAAGAACTTTAATATGAAAACCGGACACTGTCTCTTGAGAAAACATGCCAAAAGAATGGGACTTTCAGATGGCTGAGGATGTCGAATATATGCGGCCTTTGTAAATGTCATGTCATGGCTCGTTCTCGTAAAATATGTTTAGCGAATTACTCATTTGATACACTGGAAGAGGGTGGCCAAACTAGCCACAATAACATTTTAGAATTTCGCGGGAATCAGATGGTCCCAGGGGATCGCAACGGACCCACCTTGGTGCCTGGTGTTTTATGGTAAATCAGCCTCATAACCCCTTTTAACATAACCTAACCTCACCTAATACAATCTGTCCCAGCCGCTTTTTGGATATTTAAGCGATATACTAAGTTTTCTACCACCGTACAGTACAGTCTGTATATTTCAAGAGCTGATGCATTCTAAAGACGGGATGTTGCTGCTTATTACATGAATGAATGATAGATGCTGCTTCCTGTCAAAATAGGTCAATTCAATTGCCCATGCAGGGTATTCGTACTTGATGTAAAGTGGATAAAGTATGTCCACTGACTCCGATTGCTCTAAAAACACTTGGGCTATGGTAGCCTTATGTTCCGTGATTCCTTTGAGGACTTCGTTAGATAAAAATAATTTCCATTTAAAATTCTTCCCAGTCCACCCAAGAAAAGACGTTGAACTATTTCCCATGTTTTGCCCTGTAGTGACCACGCTCACATACAAACATTACGTTGCTCATGTAAGTCACACCAGATATCGTATCATACGCTCTCGTAAAAGCTTGTTAGTCATACTTAAGAACTCTAATCGATCGAGCTAGTTAATTGATGGTGGTTCAAACAATCGGTAGTGCGTGGTCGCGAACTTATAACTAAACTTAAACTTAATTAAATATTAAGACGAAATTATGAATAAGTAAAGATGTATTTAGCTTAAGAAGAAACAAATGAATAAAGATATAATAAATTAATTACACTACAAAACGAGTCAGACCTCACCTCGAACAAGAAAGAAGAAAAAATAATTCCCTCTTGCAGCCAACACTCAACACAAAGCTTTCCTTCAAAACTCAAAACTTTCTTATAATTGTTGCTGCATTATGAAATACTTAACTCCTCCCCTAACCCACCGTTAATACTCGCATTTCGAACTCGTTTCCATAATTCTTATATTTCTTTCCAACACCCCCCAAAAGTCTTAAGGCAAATAAAACATCCCCGGAGATTTCAACATCAACCAGCAAAAACAATGAAAATGGAATATTATATGAGTCCATTCGTCCTGTGCAGCATCCCGGAACGATACGACAATCCTTCTTAAGCATTTATATACTCTTGTATCAGTTTTTATGATTGCGCGGGAGGGGTGGGCAGTAAAAAATGTCATTACTTTTGTTAGTTGGTAAGGTATACGGTATACCCCACCGATGGATGCATTCAGCGCAAAACGTCAACACTTGAATGACAACCGACCGAAGAAGAATATTAATTTAAATTAGAAATTTCACATTTAATGGATGCGGGGAGACTTTTAATTACTTCCCGAGATTATGAATCGAATCGAAGTATGTAAGATGAATGTGCATACATAAATTAGTCCAAGACGATGTACTGGAACCCGTACTTGACACTCAACTCTGCCAAGATTAATAGACACTTCATTGAGCCGCCGGACATTACTTCCGAATCGCATAGTTTTACGACCAACCATACACGAACGGCGATAAAATCCCGAACATTGCACTTGAGTTCGGTGCCAGAGCTTAGGCGAAACAACCATCTTGGGGTCCGTTCATAAGTTATTTATGATCCATCAACGTGACCGTATGTCAAACCTATATCAACGTCAACATATCGTACGGTAAAGTGAGACAACGGAATGGACATTGATTTTATTTTCCCAGCACAGAGGGTGGAATTGGATGCTTCAAGTTATTGACCATTGCATCTTGATAGAGTTTTATATCTTCTTCTTTTTTTTTGTCGAAATAATAGGATTTACCGAACACTGAAGACGGGGATATGTTCGAAAAGCACGTAAGGACGTAACGTTAATGTGGGTTGTGTAACTTAATTTATTGGTGGGGGGGTGACCGAATAACCGAAAATGAAAACATATTCCAGGATTATGTACATGTAGTGTGTCTCTTCAAGGAGCAATTGAATTAATTTTCAAAAGAAAATTGAGAAAAAACCAGTTCTCACCTCTATTCAATTAAAGTTTCGCCATTTTGTGCGCGAACAAACAATTTAACAAGTTTCAATGGAGTGAAAAGTTGCTCAAACTTCTTTCTTAGTATCGCTCTGGCGTTCGCGAAAACGCTCGAGTGGAGCTAATTAAATGTAAAGATAAGTAAAGTTTTTGACTTTTAGCAAGCGAGCTGGTGGTCTTTTGGCCAAGACGAAGAAGAAATAGATTTTAATGGCCGGTGATTAGACGGAAAACAGAATTCTTTTATTGTAAGGTAATGGTGATTTTTAACGTGTGTATTCTGTATAGGAGAGAAAGTTTTACAAAACCCCATTGTTCGGGAAGAGATACAGGAAAAGACAGAGGACAGACTTGTCTCTGGCAAAATTAATGAAAAAATGTAATGAGTTGTTTTTGAATAGATTTCGAAAGTATCTTTAATCCGTGGTTCAAGTGTTCATTTGAACTCTGGTACTTACAAACGTCTTTTTCATGCCACTTCCCTTACGGAGCACAGTGTGTTATTTTGCAAATCTAGCGGAACTTCATTCAAAATTCAAAGTCGTCCAAATGAAAATATTTTGATGTGATATAATAGGTAGAACTCCAGACCATAACATGTTAACCAGAAAAAAATAAAAAAACCGTTATTTACCGTTAGGTGACATCACAAACAGCCGCTATATCTTAGCAAAAAAATATATGAAGTCAGTTGCATAGTGTGAGTCAAATCGATCAGTGCGTTTTTAAGTAACTAATAAAGCTAGCCCACAAAACATAAATTATTTAATTATTTTTTTGATATTTACTAACTTTTTAAGGTAAGCTAGAATTTTCTTTGTGAAGACTTTTAAAAATGTATACGCATGTATAGCTCGTGATATATAGCTGAAGATCTCCTTCTGTGTTTTACCTGCCAGAATCCATTAACTTTTTTTGCTTCTGAGTGCTCACCCCATACAATTTTTTTTTTTTTTGCATAGGCCTACAGTAAAATGAAAATTCAGGCAATTTTTGAGTTGTGGAAAATTCAAAGAAAGAACCGAAATAAGAAAATTTCAGCTCATATCTTGGAAAGCTTTGGACTTGTGGATACAAATAAGATCCCAGAGTGTTACAAACATATGTGAGCTCTATTAGTTGCAGAATGTCAGCAAGGTGGGAACGAAGTATGCGAGATATGATGAAGTTTAAAAAGGATAATGGGAATTGGTTGGATGAGGAGATTAAGTTGCCGGAAGAGTCTTATGATCTAGTCCCAGGCCCAAGCATGAAACCAAATCCTGGACGACATTCGAAGGCATTTGGCGAACGTGCCCTCAAAGTGCAAAAGCGAAAAAGTAAAGAACAGGTGTGCACTAAAACGCCAAGCGAAATCGCTATTGCTGCCAAAGTGACTTTGCGATCATCTGGCAAAAGAGATGCAGCAAATCTAGTAAAGGAGCTTGCTTTTAGTTCTCCTGCCAGGGCTACGAATCTAAAAAAGGCTAGGTCAAGTCAAAATAAGAACCAAAAAATTATTACTCCAGAGGAAGCGCTTTTGCTGATGGTAAATGTAAAGTTAAATGCTTTTCAGTACAAAAATATGCGCCAGCAGCTTAAAGTTTTAAATTCAAATGTATACCCAGTAGTGCTCTTGATTTTACCCGGGTAGTACCCATCTCAACAATTACCCGAGTACCCGGGTACCCGGGTAATGCGGGTAATACCCGGGTAATGCGGGTACCCGGGTATGTCAGCTATCGGGTACCCGACAATATGAGGTACCGGGTACCCAAGAGCCACAAATACTTTAATTTACTATAAAAGTTGGTATTTTACATCTTTTGTGGTGAATAAAATATATACCATAGGTAGAGAAGGGAACCCAGCGATAAAAACATAGGTTATTAGTGGAGTTTATACTAAAAGTAATAGAAGTTGGAAGTCGAGTTTGAAGAAGGGGGATAACTTGTTGGAAAGCATGTGCGGAACTTGGCAGAAAACTCTGTCCATCGAGAGTAGAGAAGTTGTGTGTGGGAGATGTAGTGCTATGGAGTTTGTATTAGAAGGCAAATCGTCATGTATCTGCGTGAGCCACAATTAAATCACAATGTTCCTCTCCCATTGAAATGGTGGAAATTTTTTTTTTTTTTTTTTGCTCTAGAAAGTCAAAAGTATACGACGGATGAAATGGCCCTTAATATAAGATTTGTAATTTTCTTAAATAGTAGAAGTCGGGTAAGAATTTGGTAGTCAAGTTCGATAGACACATTTTGTTAGCCTGCGCTACGGTCATTATTTTAAGTTGTTATCGATAAAACTTACTTAATCGTATTAAACAATAAAACGTGGTTTAATTTCTTTTAAAACAATATAATTAAATGTTTACCATTTAGAACTTATGACGATAATGTCCCAAAAATTGGACCAAATGGGCTTAACCTAACGGCAGGGTTAAATCACTGGTGAATTACATGACATTTCGTTCACATATTTCGTGGTCAGAGCTTAGAACTAAGTTATTATGTTACTTACATACGAGTTTACATATGTACTGTACATACATATGTATATGCATTCTAAACTAAATGAAATAAGTCTTGTTTTTGTGAATAAATCACAGTTTATTCGTTGTTCAATTATGATTATAGGTAGTTTGTTTTTGTGCTAATCGTTAAATAATTTTAGAATAATGTGTGTTTATTTGTTAGGTACAGTGAAATCTCTCTTAAGTGGACAGCCACTGGGCCAGAGTTTTTGGTCCACATAAGAGTGCTTTAGAGGAAAAATAATAAAAAATTAAGTTAAAAAAACTTAAACCCGACTACGTCGTTATAATAACGTTTTCATATACATAAGTACGCATATGTACAAAGGGCAAAGTGGCATGCGACCACGGTTATACTCTGAGCATCATCGTTTCGTTTCATCTTGTTTCGTACTTTTTAGTTAGTTTACCCGCAGTCGGGTTTTAGTTTTTTAGCTTAGTTATTTATTTAGTTTTAGAGAATATGTAGAGTGTAAGCAGGTAAGCACTGCCGTGCTCTACTTGTCAAACCCTTTTATTTGATATCCATATTAAGGATGAAGTAAGGATAACGGTATCTGTCATCTTTGTGCTTCCGCCATTTAGAAAACGTCATAGCGTATCGTATTTCTTGCCAAGCCCTTTCATTTGTTTCCACTATCAAGATAGTTGTCAAGATATAAAAAATGTAATCCGCCATATTAGTGCGTCCATAGACTATGTACTGTGACGTTACATAGCCTAGAACACGCTCCGGATCAAGGTGAATCCAGCGACACCTCATTTGCTGAAAACGGTTTCATAGTTAAGGCTGTACGAGGTATAATCCCTAAATACAAACAAACCCAGCCTGTGAGAATCAGAACCCTTAATTCGGCCTTACTCCGGTAAAAATAAAAACGGTTGATGCCTTAAAAATTGTGAAATTAATCTCCATGGCAATTGGCTTTCTTTTGAATGAATGGTCCAGAAATAGGGATACCCTTTTCGCAAAGCGATACATTGACAAACCATTCATGTGTCAATGTATCGACCGTCTTTACATCGCTGCTAGGAAACCTCCTGGCCACACACGATTTTACAACCAACACCCAATTATGTTTCTATGGAGCGCACTCCGGACCGGCTGACGTAGAATTAAAACTTACACAGCAAAAACAAAATACTGTCTGCCTGCTGCTAACAAACAAAAACTTCCTATTGATGCACTTTTTCATTATCGAGATTTATTCCTACAAGTTAACGCTATACGAACAAAACGCTCTACATGCCGTTAATCAAACACAAAGTCTGTTACAATTCATTTCTTTTTACCAAATGTGAAAATAAGAGATTTTTTTTTCGTTCACACATGCACGCGCTTGCCCTGCTGTTAAACAAATACATACATATGTATGTATACACCGATCATTCACCAGAAGCGAAAACGCGTCGTTTCATAAAAAAAATCTCATTTTCATACGAATAACTCATATCGTCGGAAGGGAAATAAACTCATACAAAATCATACAAGCCAACTATTAAAGTAAATCTTGTTCACTTATGAGAATAATTGTCCACTTTAGAGGGATTTCACTGTATATTGTTTTGATATACGAGATATATGAGAAATAAAGCGGGTACCCGAAACAAAGCGGGTACCCGGTATTTAGGTACCCGGGTAATACCCGAAAATGCGGGTACCCGGGTACCCGGGTAATTGCCCGGGTTTCCGGGTATCAAGAGCTGTAATACCCAGCTTATTATTTGGTTCAAGAGGCCAAGAAAGACTGCTACCCTGAACAAGAAGCTATTAAGTGACAGATGTGTCTGCTGAAGTGAAATTACAAGCTTTGCTCGATTTAACAGTCATACACACCAAAGATATAATACAAGCTTGCATACTGCCACTTGGGCAATTGTCCGAACAAGCCCAGGAAGCGAGCAATAAGGAATACAGACGGTTCCGGGAGCATTTCAGCCGAAAGTCTTCTAGAAAAAATGCAAATAGAGATGTACTAAACAGATTCCTACTTTCCTCAGATCCATACCTATCCAGTCGGAGAACTGTGCTTCACAGAAAAATAAACCCACTCCCTTAGGAAAGTATTGCCCTTTTAAAAGCTCCGAAAGAAGATCTAGCTACTAGCAGCTCCGATGGCGAAGAATATCAGTCTGACTAAATTAAAATAAAAATAAACAGAATATACTAAAAATACATAAATATGTTTGGAGGTGGGTATATACCTATATCACGGAGTAAATAATACTTGTAGACTTTAAAAACCTCATATAACTTCTTATATTTCTTAATCTAACAGGTAAATATAAAAAAAAATAAAGTCAAGCACAACAGGAATAAAGTCCCGCTAAATGTGCAAAATTGCACACTGTGCGGAAGGTCTAATATGTCTCCAAAGATATATTTAAAGCGACTTAATCAGCTCCATTGAAAAAAATGGAAACTACTATTCAGACTAATAACAGCATTTTTGGACGGGTTTTTTTTTTGGAGTAAGTGGTGATGCTCCCTTTATTTCTGCTGAAAGGTGTCAAATATATCGGATAGAAGATTTTAAAAAGCAGCCCCTGTGTAGATCCTGTGAATGCATTCTTCATATGAGGGATGTTAGATGAAGCAATGTAATACATTTTATTCTATGAACAATTCAGTAGACGAAACCACTGCGAAATGGGTCTATATTCCATACTATTCCAAAGATTGTTTCTAATGGAGAGTAACTGGCGAGACAAGGCGAGAGCTCAAGGCTGCTCCGCAAGATGTTGTTCTTTAACTTTTATTGAGGTGCTTTGTGATTAACTTGTTACTTACAGAAATACTGAATTTGTGGAAACACGTGCAGGCTCTGTGTTCTGTGTCTAAATAACGGAACACAAGACTACCACAGTCCAAGTGCTTTTAGATCAATCGGAATCAGTAGACGAATATACTGGAGCAGGTAACTCTATGAAATACACAGCAACATCCCGTCCTTAGAACACATCAGTTCTTGAAAGATACAGACTGTACGGTAGTAGAAAACTTAGTACATCGCTTAAGTATCCAAAAATGCCTGGGAGAGATGGTATTAGGTGAGGTTAGGTTAGGTTAAAACGGGTTATGAGGCTGATCCACCATAGAACACCGGGCTCTATAGTGGGCCCATTATGATCCCTGGGAACATCTTATTTCTGCAAAAATTTTAAAATTCTATTGTGGTCAGTCTATCCAGCCTCATTCAGTGTATCAAAGGAGTAACTCCCTAAAAATTTCTTACGAGAATGAACCATGATATCGAAAATCTATAGGCTCATTAGATCTCTCGCTGACTCTCGTGCACTCCAAGATGACCTGAACAGGTTTTCGACTTGGCGCGAACCCCAATTTTTTGGAGCTTAATAGTCTTCTACGACTTACTATATATGTATGCGATAAACGCGTCTCCTCTGTCACTTCTTTGGGTGATCTGGATGTTATCTGTGACAGAGAACTTAATTTTCGCTCCCATATAGATAACATAATTAGCAGAGCCAACTCTACGCTTTGCTTTGTTAAACGCTGGTCCAAGGAATTTTCTAATCCTTATGTCACGAGGACGCTTTATTTTACCCTCGTAGGATCGATCCTTGAATATACTATAGTCAAGTTTGGTCACCTTATTACGGTACACACTCTCTACGAATTGAAGCGGTAGAAGGGAAATTAATCCGATTCGCCTTACGCAGTCTTCCGTGGCTCGACAGATATAATTGACCACCCTATACAGATCGTCTAAAATTAATTAGTGCACAGTCTCTCGAAATGCGCTGTCAAGTTGCCCATATACTCTTTGTTCAGCAGTTATTAGCTGGAAGTATCGACTGCCCGGCAGAGCTCCACAACCCACTAACCCACGTAACCTTAGATCTATTCCCCTCTTCGGACTGAACTATCACCGTACCAATTATGGTTGTAATGAACCGATTTTTCGAGTGCTTCGCGTCACCAATTCCTTCCAAAAGGCATTTGATTTCCATTTAAGCAGATCCACTAACTAACCAACTACAACTAACTTACCAATGTTTCACTTTATTTGGATATAAAACTGACAAATCCCTAGCTCCTACTTTTGAACCCACCACCATTCTCGATATAGACAAACAACTACAAAAACTGTTTAAAAATATACGGACTTTGTACAAACATTAACCCCACAGAATGTGTGCAAAAAGTGAGAGCAACTGTGATGTGACATAAGGAAACTCATCACTGTCATCGAACCGCTTCAAATGAAAAACCAACTCAGCCGCATCGCAACAAACACTTCCGATTAACTTAATTAGATTCAATGAACTATACTCGTTCGACTTTTAAGGGTGACAGGTACATGTCATCCCATGACATTTAAACCGTTCATTACATATTGCCGAACGAACAAGTGGAATGACAGCAACACATTAGTTTCCATTAAATGTAGGCCACATCTGAGTAAATTCATTATCGAAGATAACGTCTCTGTCTTCGTCAGAGGGAAGCCACTGCATGGCACATTAACTTATTCACTTCGCTGGTATAACGGAATAACTTTGGCAATTTTTCGCTAGTTTGATAGATGTCTCACATGTGACAAGGCTAAAGAGGGTTTTCGTCGCTCGCATTCACATTCCCCCCACCCGCCGCCTATCCCATGGAATTGTTTCTTTTCCACTCGACTGATTCGAATCGGCCTGAAATGTCACCCGACAAAAAAAAAACCGATTCAATTGAATCGTACGAGTAGGACATCCCTGGTGTGGCGGCGGCGTTTTGTTTGTTGATTTCCGTCGATTTACTTGATAAATGGCGGGACAATTCGTCAAGTTGGTTTTTTCTAAAGCCCGTGAGCCGTGCTAAAGGGGGCAACACAAAAAAAACTATGCGAAAAAAACTTGATAAATATTCGATATTTGGTAAAAAATTGATGCCCATAAAAATATGGACCGTTGTCGGCGACGCTACATTGGGTGTTGTCATCATGGGACTGTTGTGCAAGCAAATCAATATAAACTGTGCGTACGGTACAGACGCATATATTCTCATTTGATAAACATATAATCACATTAAGAGGGAATGATGTGTTCACATCACGGGGGAGAGGGGGAACGTTTTTATTTATTCTTAAGGAATATTCAAGGATTCAAGGAACTCTGCTGAGCGGAAATGGAAGAAATTGCTATCTTCCGTCTGTCGAAAGGCATTAAGTGGAATGTGAGCTTGTTTTTGCGATGAATGAATGAATGTTTTATTTACAACCCCAAATCAATATTAAATTTGTATCTTTGATATGACAAACTTAAGGTTGAAAACGAACAGTTTCGAAGCGAGTTCAAGCTAGTAAATTATAAGGCACATCGACGCCCTTTTTTTTTTTTTTTACAAAAAATGCCATTCTAGGTCTTCTAAGAGATACCATTGTATAGAATACTTAAAACATGGTTTAAATATTTAAAGCCATTTACGTAGTGGTAAGAGTTTGCTTCGTTTTAAGAATGATAAGTGAATTTTTGCAGTGGTGCTGATTAACACTGGAAAATTACTTCGAGAAACTTTCTAGATGAGTGATATATTTGGTTAAAACTAAAATTTTTAAAGGCAGTTTAAAGTAAAAAATTAATACTAGCCCATATCTTAGTTATTTGCATTTTTTTAAATGTTTAAGTATCTTATCTAAAAAAAATGAATGTTCACTCTTTGATGGCAAAAAAGTTTATTGAAATAACCAATATGGGTCTTTTCCTGTTTAACTAAGTTGGTGTGTTATTGTCAACATTTTACCTGTTTTAACGTTGCTGTACTGAGTTTACAAAAGTCCTTGGTGGAGTTCATCACACTTTGCTCTGGCTAAACTCTTAGCTTTTGGGTTGGTTAGGAACGATAGTTGTATGTATATCTCACGTAAATTTCGGTGTACCTTAAGGGCGTCACCTTGGACCATTGCTCTTAATTTTACTTATCAAGAATGTACACGACAATCTATATACATATGTACATATGTATATAAAAATTGTGTGAAAAATGTATAGTAATTCATCAATTGAGAACGGCTGGGCCGATTTGGCTCAAATTTTCAGATGTTCGTAATTGCCAGGAGAAGGTTTTTACAAAAGAAAATTTTGGGAAAACCCTCCGGAAAAGTCGGGAATTCGGAAAAATCGAAATGTATGGAATTTTGTGTGCAATTGTTCCGGAATGGCTTCTCGAATGGAAAAACCTAAAATTCTTAGTGGAAAACTCGGAAAATCCCGGAAAAATTTCAGTTATTTTTTTTCGACGAAATTTCGCATTTTATCGCATGATTTGATGTTAAGGTGGAAAATTCGTTGTGAAGCTTGAAAATTTTCGGATAATTGTGAAATTCATTGTGATAAAAGACGATTTGTGTGCATTTTGGGTGGAGAAGTTAACGAGATAAATAATAGATGGCGCTGTGCTGTGATCAATGCCTCAACCCGATAAATGGCGTTATACGTTGATTTAGGCTGTGCGCAATTTGACAGGTATTCTTTTCGCATTGTCATTTCCTATTGAGCAAATGTGCTATTTTTATTGCTGCAATTGATTCGAGTTTTGCGTATCATTACACTGATTCCGGATAGTCGTATATCGCGCATCACATTCGCAAACGGTACAAGCATTACGATAAATTGAAATTCAATGCGATATTTATCAATTCGATCATTTTTCCAGAAAAAAAAATTGGGTTGCGGGCATTCATTGCGAAACTTTCATTCCGTAAGTTTTTTTTTGTTTTTAAAAATTTTCTTTTGAATAGTCAAAAACGAATTTGTTGTTTCTTAGGGAGAATCATTTGCTCGACTAATGCCTCTTATTAGACGATCAAACCTTGGACGACGTACACGAGACGATTTGGTGGGGCTACGATATTGCTCTCTGGAGATTTTCGTCAATCGCTTCCCGTCATCCCGAAATCTATGGCTGCCGATGCACTTAATGCATACCTGACATCGTCGACTTTGTGGCGGCATGTTAAGAAGTTGAAATTGACCACGAACATGAGAGTTACATTGCAGAACGACCCATCGGCCGCTGAATTCTCGAGATAACTGCTGGCGCTTGGCAATGGCCAAATTCCCGTTGATGTATCGACTGGATAGGTATTGTTTTCGGCAAATTTTTGCGAGTTCACTTGGTCGAAGGAGGAACTCATCACCAAAGTATTCCCCGGCATTGCACAAAATTATAAAAATCTCTATTGGATTAGTGAATGAACAGATAGACAGACAGACAGATAGACAGACTGGTAGATATAGATATATAGACAAATATCTAGATAGATAGACAGATAGATAGCCAGACACACAGATAGAGAGGCGGACAGGCATACAGACAGACGGACAGACAGACAGATAGTCAGACAGATAGATAGATAAATAGACAGATAGACAGACAGACAGACAGACAGACAGATAGACAGATAGACAGGTAGAAGATAGATAGACAGATATATAGACAGACAGACAGACAGGCAGACTGACATACAGACAGACGGACAAACAGACAGATAGATAGACAAAAAGACAGATATGTATATAGATATATAGGGAGAGAAACATACAGACATTCCATTTTGAGTATTTATTTTACCATAATAAAAAACTGAATTTAATTTAGCTTATAAGTTGACACAACATTTAATCATTTTGAGGCGGTACGAAGTTGACCGGGTCAGCTGTTTATATTAATATAATGTTTACAATGTCGCGAATGATTGGGAAATTATTTACGCATTCATCAAGCAGAAAGGAATTATTTAAAAATGCTCAGGCATTAATAGCTCGGTTTGCGTATTTTAAATAGTATTATAGGTAAATTGAATTTTTTATCGCATTATAATTACGCCATTCCCATGACCAATTCATTGTTGGGGTTTTTCGAAACAGCTTTCTTGAGACTTATGCGCTTGAGTTGTGTTCATTATTCGATAGTTCGTTGGTGGTTGGAATATAGTTCGACCAATACAAGTTTAAACTAAATATCATAAGCTATGCCATTCGAACCGGGGCACCGTAGCACAAGTGGTTAGTGCGTCTTGGGTTCGAATCCCGCCGCAAACACTTAAAACGTTTTTCACAGTGCCCACCTCTTCCGAATGCCTGACAAGCATTCAAGAGTATCATTTGTCATGTAAAGCTTCCAAACTCGCCGTTCGGAGATGGCAGAAAACTTAGGTCCCTTCCATTCGTGCAAAAATATAACGGGTAAAAAAAAGGGTTGCGGAAAGATATGCTTGGTTCTACGTAGGACAGATCTTCGCTCTTTGCTCTTCTTCGAGATCTCAGTGACCTAGCACAAAAAGATGTAGGAAGCCTATTTCGCTTCATACAAAGCTCCAAATAGTTTTCAAAACATATTCCCAAGATCCTTGGCATCACAATGGGCTTCTATAGATCTATGTTAGTGTGCTGGTTGACTCGAATAACCGGCACCCACTGCTACCTAACCTAACTTCGCCGTTCAGTTCTGTGTATAGAATGAAGTTGGTAACGGTGAACCCTCGAATCAGACTCAAAGAACACCTACTGTCAAATTGACAAATGAAAGATCTTCTGCCAGTTCAGAGAAGTCGATTTCTTGTTCAACGGTAAAAATATCTTACTCGTACATATGTATGTATGTACATCTGTCAATGATCAGTCGTAAACAATTTAAAACGAATTTACATAAGCTAACTGTATTTCGTCATATTCGACTTAAGATTATGGTTTTCTTTAATGTATGGTCATAAAAAACGGAATCCTCTTTCTTCCACATCGACTCACATGTCATTTTGTGTTTACCTTAAAGGAGAATACCTTCTGCAAATTGTTTCCCCATGTGAATATCCACAAATCACCGCAACTTGAATATCCTTCCAACATGCATTTCTCCAATTTTCATATAATTTATTTAACAATTTGCAAATTGTGCTTCGCTCGCAAGTATTTATTTTTCTCTAACTAAATTAGAACAAGCAAAGCTGAACACATATGGGAAACTATTCAGGTTCGTCTCTCCACTTGCGAATGACATGAAATCATGTCCTTTGTATACACGTTTTGTGATAGATACTCGTATTATTTGTCCTTGGGGTGTGCCGTTTCTTCGGTTTCGTTGCAATTCATGGGGATAATCTTTCAGTATCTCTTTGCACGACATACATCCATCTATAGCTATACGGAGGTGTTTCATGGCACTATTAAATATTTACAGTTAATTTTATGATCCAAAAAGGGCAATCACTTCTCGGGATGCATAACCCGGGTCAACGGAAGCCATAAAATGCTCGTTTGTCACGAAATGCATGCACAACACAAACACATTGAACTATGAAGGCTAACACAGCTGCATCTAAGTTATTCTGTGTCACCTAAGTGCTGTTGCTGTGTGTGGATCCTTGGAACTAAAAAAAAATGTAAAAAAAGTTTACATTTTTTATAGCTCTCTGTATCGTAACCATAAAAAAATATTGTACAATATTTTGAATGCGCCACAAAAACACAATGGCAATGGCACAATGCTCATTACCGCTATGTATAACAGTGGAGTAAGTTGAATGCGAAGCGAACAGGTTGAATATCCTTTCCTTATCCGTATCCTTAGACAATTCAATACGTCGCGTCGGCGATGTCGTGTGTCTTTTAATATCGCTTGCTATTGCTCCATGTGTGGTGGTGGGAGGAATGTAATATTTCTATACTTTGACAAATTTCTTTGCCATCACAATAGGTTACCGTTGTTTATTAGAAAAAGGAAAAGAGCCGCATAAATCAGAAGAGACATCAAAGGATTTGACGTTGCTTAGCAAGCAAATGACAAAGCAATTCCATGGATTTGGATCGAGCGAGGTATTCAAGTGCGGGAGACTTTTCTATTGTTCATAATCTGAGCTTATTGTCGGCACTGGAATGATGTTTTACATATGTAGCAGCTATGAACGTAAACATAAATATGTATGTATGTGTATTCTTTTAAGGAATTATGTAGTTAAAGGGACTATCTTCATTGCCCCGGTGAGGTAGGCAGGTATGTAGGTAGGGTGGCTCAGGTCTCGCCATTAACAATTAGCGCTAGTGCGCCTTTTTGAAGCCGCAGCTCAGAGAGTAGAGCAGGTAGTGTTCAAATCCATCCTGTGGAGTTGAGGAACTTAATAAGGTTACAGAATTTTATGGCAGACATTTCTGAAACGTCCTTACAGAAATAGCTCCATAGTATGCGCAGTCTGGTTCAGGCTAGTACCAGGCATTCACACAGGAAATGGAAAAAAATCCTGCACATTTGCATTCTTGCAACCTAACCTTGAAGCGTAAGTGCTGATTATCCAGTGAACTGTATCGATTGCTACAATTCTGGCGGTATCAGCTCTCAATCGGCTAATCAGCTGGCCATGTCTTCCTGAAAATTGTACAGTTATTGAGATTCCTTCAGCTAGAAAGTGTTCGAAGATTTTACTCTTGATGAGTTCTAAGATAGATAGATAGATAGAAATATAATTTTATTCATTTCCAAATTAAAACTAAACAACAACAATAAAAGTTAGCTAATTTTTAACTGGATGGAAGAGAATAAATAGTGGTCATTCTATAACTATTTGAACAAAATTAGTGTTGAATGATACTTCAAGTTTATTTAAATAATATAATAGGGTTCTGATGTGGGGTGACAATCAGTATAATCAAGAAAAAAATAATAATATATACTATAAAAATTTAAGAATTAAAAAAAGTACAAAATAAAAAAATCAATTTCATAGATACAATCCAAATTAAAATAAATGAGATTATTTATTTATTTATTTATTTATTTTTTCGTCAATCAAGTTTCATACAACTTTTAAGAGACTACAGAATAAAAAAGAAAAAAAAGAAAAAAATAGCAATCATAACAATTCCCTAATAATATTCTTAAGAGCTAATCTATTAATATTAAAATCTATAGCATAATCGAATTGATTATAGGTAATACAAGCAGATGTAATTGGATTATTTCTCGCATAATTTGTAAAATGGTAAGGAACATGTAAGAAATCAAACTCTCTTGGTCGTAAGCTACGAGATGGTGCATAAATTTTAAACATTGAAAGTAACAGCGGACAATTTATTTGACAATTTAAGACATCAAAGGCAAAAAGTATCAAATATAATTTTCTTCTTGAGACCAACGGTTTCAATCCAATTAATCTACATCTGATCTCATACGTAGGAACATTTGAATTTCTAAAAATCTTTCGCAAAGCAAACTTCGTAAATCTTTTCTGAACTCTTTCAATTCGATAAATACTAGTTTGATGATAGGGATTCCAAATAACGCAGCAATATTCAAGAATAGGCCGAACAAGCGATAAATATAAAGTTTTTAACGTGTACGGATCTTCAAACACCTTAGAATTTCTAATCACAAATCCTAACATTGAGTTTGCCCGGGAAACCATATGGTCAATTTGTAAAGAGAAATTCATTTGAGAGTCAAAAATAACTCCAAGATCCCTTTGGCTAGTTATCCTTTGCAAGACATGATTTTCAATTTTGTATTGGAAGCAAATGGGACTGAAAATCTTTGAGAAGGTTACCACACTACATTTACTAGCATTAAAATGCAAACCGTTGCGATTACACCAATCAACTATAGAGTTCAGATCGGTTTGAACTTTAGTTGCCTCTGATAAAGAACTTATTGAACTGAAAATCTTGAGATCATCAGCATACAGAAGACACTTCGCAAAGGATACCTGAGACGGTAAGTCGTTTATAAAAAGAAGAAAGAGGAGCGGTCCAAGGTGACTGCCTTGGGGTACACCCGAAATGATGATGATGATCTTGTCAGTTCTATTGACTCCGGTGCAACAACAACAGCCGTGGCGTTAGAAAGAGAGCAGGTTGAAAGTTTACGGTGCTCTGAGGAAAGACGAACAGATGGAGTCGATGACAATGTAATTGGAACACGCCGATCAGCGGAGGTGGACAGCCGTTTGTTGGGTTGATTGACCGATGGGATTCTTTTTGCTCGAGTGGAATCGCGAATATTATAACGGCCCGAATTCGCAGGCAATGTTTTTGCAAGCAAGCTCTGGGAGGAAGAACTTTGAGAGCTGCTTTCCAGCAAGTACACTGAGAGCTCTCTCATCTTTTGAATGCATGCTTGCAATGGAATATTAATGCACTTTTCACACTTGTAAAATAAATTCACATAAGAGTTTATAGTTTTTATGTCTCTTTTGTTGATATTGCAACAGTCGAAATGCGAGTTTAAACCACATAAGCCACATGATAAAAAATTCTTATCAGAAATTAATTTAAAACACTTATTGCATTTAGAATTCATGGAAAAAATGGTAAAACGCGTGCGTATACGATGAAAGCAGTCGACGGACTTATACATAAAAGATAATTTTTTGAAGAAAGAAAAAATCATAACAAAAATATAAATCTTATAAGATACTTTTATAAATTTAAACAACATTACCGATGCTGAAGATTAGGATATGATTCTTAACAAAGATTCAATGCTTGAAAGGTCCATGGTAAATAACCACTTTTTTTCTTTTATTAGGAATGAGTGAAAGTTATAAGTAATTCGGATTAAGTAAGGTAGTTTATTGAAATAGGTTGGGGCTGTAACGGTGTAAAAGTGAGTGGAATGAGTACTATATACAGCTGGTATGTTTACAAGAGCCAAGTTATTTATGCGTAAACTATAGATTTGTGAGTTCCTGCTGGGAATATTACCACTTTGCTTAAAAAACTCTCTGAGTACTTTGAAGACGTACAGATGCCTTAATGGTAAGATTCGAAGTTTTTTGAACAAGGGCCAGCTATGAGTTAAACGATTGCAATTTGAAATGGTTCGAATTAGGTATTTTTGAGCTATCAATAAAGGTCCCAACGTCGTATAGTACGAGGGGGTGTACTTCCACCGCAAGGGAGTCAACCACACTTGGACAGCTCACCGGCTCTTTAATTTCCCTTGCTATGCACGGGAATCCAAAGGAGAGTAATTTTAATCCAATTGCTTGCACAGGTCAGTTCATTCATGCACTGTTCTCCCAATTTAGAGGAAGTGATGCTTTTATGGCGGACTGACTTGACTATCCACCAAAATTGCTTCCTCCTTAAAGGTTGTAGGGCTGAGACTAAGTTCCTTGCGTTCTTCTTTGATTGCAAGTATACTTCCTCCTGAAAGACACTAGAGTAGTCTGAGAGGCGAAGGGAGCAATCCTCAGTTCAGCTGAAAAGATCCAACACCAAAATACATTATTTATCAATCGGTGAAGATCGTTATTTGGCATTCTGATGTGAGAAGGTTGATTTTCTATTCCAATATGGTCGGGATGGATTTGTTAAAGTTGAGTTGGGGAGTTGTTATCAGTGCACGATCGCTGGGTAACCTATCGAGACCCTGACTCTGACCATAAGGCTTCGAGGACCTTGGTGAGGTGCTAACAATTGAAGCGTTTAGAATGAGAAGGTGTTAAGTGACATTTTGAAAATTTTGAATTTTTTTAGTCGATAAAGGCGTTATGTGACAACTTAAATTTTCGTGCACTTGGCGTGCCGCTACTGTCCTTATTTAAGAAGTTTGCTTGCGAAAGAAAGTGTTAAGATCGCTTAACACCTCTGAAAAATGAATAGGTAGGTTTTTGAATCAAATTATTTTTGCATAAAGGTGTTAAATGCGCACAATAAGTGCAATTTAAGTATGCAGCACCATGCCCATCTTTTTTATTGTTTGCTAAAAAGAGTCAACAAAAAACGGTACTTTTCAGCTTAGGTTAGGTTAGGTTCCACTGCAGCACCGTTGGTACTATAAATAAGGTATGGCTGCGGGTCCTGACAGCAAGAATAAAATCAAAAAGATATAAAAAATGTCATTTAACACCTTTTTAATTTTTCGGAAAAATTGCATTTACTTGCATCTTGCATTTACAAAAAAAAGTTCTGTGCAAAAAACTTTAAATGCTTCTTACTCAAAACATCGAATTTGTCACTTAACACCTTCTCATTCTCAACGCTTCAATTTATATTAGCATATCCAAGCGAATTAGAGAATTTTTTGAGAAAATGACAGCAGACATAATATCCACCCCACAAAGCACAGCTTAAAATATTAACTGAATTGAGAAAACAAGAAAACACAATCTCCTTGGAAGTCTACTAACTACCTAAAATATCCGATTGAACAGAACCCACCTTTAAGAGCTAGGAACACTTGGGCCAAAGCAAGCACTGAAAATGCTAATGGACCCCTTCTGATCCCATGATTCTAAAAAGAAAATCCTTTTTCATTGCCGGAAAAGCGAAAAAATCACATGTATACAATTTAATAAGCTAGCAAGATAAATGAATGCCTCGAAGGAGGAAGACGTGATCATGATCCCCAAAGCAGGAAAAGACTCATCACCAACACCAATCTCTCTGTTGACCATTTAATCGAAATTGTTCGAAAAAGTTTTCCTAATTCGGAACTGGCCGAAATATGATTCCAGAAAATCAATTTAGTTCCAGTGATTGACATTCCAACAAGTAAATCAGATTACTAACCTCATCGAAAGAGTCCTGGAGTCTAAAATGGCGTGTTCAGCCGTATTTTTGGATGTCACAATAGGTTTTTGAAAAATTTTGGCACGCAGGTCACCGAGTATAGAATTGGAAGCATCTGAAATGGGTTTACCGGTAAACGAGGGCAAAACAAAATATATGCTGTCAACAAAAAGGGACAACGAACATCGACGAATTGGACAGAACGTCACAATAGACAGCTACAACTTTGAGGTAGTAAAGGACTTTGTCTACCTCGGCTCGGCTTTAACATCAAAAAATGACATCTCGTCGGAAATCAAACGAAGGATTACTCTTGCCAACCGCTGTTTCTTTGGGCTAAGAAGGCAATTGAGTAGTAAAGTCATTTCTCGACCGACTAAGGAGACTCTTCATAAGATCCTTATCATCTCAAAGCGGACGAAGATATCCTTGGTCGCTTCGAGAGAAAAATCCTTCATAAGATATTCGGTCCCGTTTGCGTTGATGGGTTCTGGAGGGTAAGATTCAACCACGCACTGTAACATACGAGCTGTACAGCGACATCAACCTGGTCAAAAAACTGCACATTGGTCGTTTAAGATGGCTAGGACATATAGTATAGAGCGTATGAACATCAACGCTCCGGCTCGGAGAGTATTCGATTCTTACCCGGAGGGTCAGCGCAGCAGAGGACGACCTCGCCTAAGGTAGCGCGCACAAGTAGAACAAGACCTCAGCCAACTTGACGTGCGCAACTGGAGGCGGCTAGCTAAGGACCGGGCTAGCTGGAAGAGGTTGTTGGTTGAGGCCTAGGTTCACCCCGGACTGTAGCGCCACCTAAGTAACGTAACTAAATGGCTCCTTAACAAAATGAAACTACTCTTTGCAAGAGTTCGGAACAAGATATCATTTAAATGTCCATCACGGCTTTGTTTATACTGATGCATTAGTTACTCTGTCCAACATTTGCGGCTATATGACGGCGATAGCTCAGGGAATGTTGGCTGCCGAATGATCCAAATTCTGTCAGCATAAGACTTGTGCTTTGACGTAGCCTCCAAGAATCTAGGGATGTCCAATTATATGAACGCGGTGGCCAATTCACAAATCTCCGTCGTTAAATGATCCAATCGCTAAACTAATCCTGCCGAAAATCCAGCGTAGCATTAGCTATAAAGCATATAGCAGTGCCTTATTGTAGGAACCGCATATCTTCGGTATCGATATTCTCAAGTTCTGAGTCTGACCGCAGAAGCTTAGCTCTTTAGCGATCGCCATTATTTTCAGAAGAACTAAGGTCCGGTGACGCCGCCAAGCCAGAAACCACATCAACACTTTTGGGCTGTTCTCTCAGCAATAACGGCAATTATGTTTGTTAACAGAGCCACTTAGGAAAAAAATTCGCCTTGTCCGAGAACATGATTTTTTGGTCGAAATCAAGATCGACCTTAAGCAAACCACGAAGAAGTGTTCTTCGCTGATTATCATTTTAGGGCAATTTTTGGGCCGCGTTAAACTCACTTTTATAATTGAGTAAGTCTGTCAATTTACATAGGCTTCATCAATAGACCTGTGAATGGCATGCATGTATGTTAGCCCATGTCCTTGTTGTGTGAAATGCAATCAAACCTAATGGTTGCCGAAAGAATATGCCTCATGCGATTATTGCTTAGATGCCACGTTTACACCCAAATGACACACACCATATCGTCTTAATCCATTAACTAATTTCCGTCACTCTCCCTTCGAAGGACCAGAATCAGAAAAACAAAAAAAAACAAAAAAAACAAAAAAACCCATCTAGGGGTACATTTTAATTTTTCATTGAGCCAACAAATCCATCGCCATTCACCGGCAGCTTCAAAGGGTTTTTCTTTTTTTTTTTGCTGTGTGTGCCTTTTGGGTGGAAAAATCCTTTCAAAAAAATATGTTCTTATCCCAAGTAAACAATGAAGCAAGTGTCAACCGTAAAGCCGAAATACTGCCACGAAAACCACCTTATTATCTGCCAGCCACCATTTCCAGTAGACTACCCCCGCAGCCTTTCAGGTTTCAGCTTTGCTTTGTGTGTGCATCGGTAAGCCACTAAGGGTGGCTAACGCTATTTAACACTCTGCCTTTCGGGTCAAATTGAGTTTTTGAATCTGAATTTGACGAATAGATTCGTGGCGCAAAATTATAATTAACAGCGTCGAAATAAACCGCCAAAAATACGGCTCAGCGTCGAACTGTTTATCCATAAAGCCGTCTAAAACCTTAAACCCTAAATAATTACATCAGGAGAGGACACAAAACCACACGGGTATACACGCGGGCTCTCGCTTTGTGGCTTTGGCTTTCGATTCGATCAAACGGATGTCGTCGGCAGTGGCGCACCATGATAGACCTTCAGAGAGCGTTGGCTGCGGGTGGGTTGAGGTTGAGTTCCGTGTTTGGATTGTGTACCTCAGTGAGCTGTAAATGTATCTAAACGTTAGCGCGGTCGGGCACATTCATCTTGAAAATAATGTTTAATCAAGGAGATTAAAATTTCCGCGACTCAGGATTATGCGGCTGCAGAGGAAAATCCTTTGTTATTAATTATGAGCTCGCTTGAGTAATTTCTTCTGCTGGAGTTTTATTTTGTTCTCCATTTTTTTTTAATTTCCATAGTATTGTGGCAAAGCAACGATGCGATGTTTTCTAAGCACACACACACACATCGCTGCCGAGGCAGTCTTGCCGGGCGGTGGCAGCAGTAGTTACCACTTGCTTTCAATTTTATTTGGATTAATGAACAAAGCTTCGATACGACTCATTAGTCGTGTACCTTTTGAATGAGGATTTAGCGGGCTGTTCCGTTGCTGATGCTGCTGCGTTGCGATGATCGAATGAACGGGTTAGCTAAGTGCGGGTGGGGGTTGAATTGATGTGTGATTAAAACATCCACCCTTTCAGCGTTTTAATACGCTGCTCGCCGTGATGCGATGGCAAAGGAACATATTTGTTTGTGTAGACTTATAGACTTCTTTGTTGTTCTGTGTATTCTCCGCGCTATTGTTGCGAAATATCTGTGTAATTAATTTTAATAATTTTGTAAATTCCAATTCGTTTGTTTGCGTTCGAGTTATGGGGAAGGCGAAGATGTGAAAGTGTGTTTCTTGGTCATTCTATGGGTGAATTTATGGGCAATATTGTCAGAAGTTCTGTCTCGCTGTCAACTTTATCGCGGCTTTGACTTGTAAATCTGCGAGTATTAAAAAAAATTAGTCTCATGAGTTTTAAGACGGACAAAAAATGTTAACACATCCATAAACGGTGGTTGGATGCTATGTTTGGTCCTCTAAGGACTGCAGACGTTGATTTTGATTTTTAAGGTAACGAAAAAGCTGATGAATAAGCTTAACATAAACTATTACTTTAGTTTAGAACCCACAATTAACGAAGTTCCGATCCAGCACTATTTTTCAAGCTTTATATTAACTTCACTTTTGTGAGCATAGAATCTGGGAATCGATTTTACACCCACTTCCAGACATCCGATCATCCTGAAATTTTGCACACGTATATAGTTCCGGAGACAATACAATATGGGTTATTTGATGACGTTGTAAATCCAATATGGCGGACGCTTTTTTAACTTCAATTTCTGTGAGGGTGGAATCTGGAATTCGATTTTACACCCACTTCCAGATATCCGATTATGCTTAAATTTTGCGTATCCGGTGACAACTCAACATAGTATATTTCATGATCTTGTAAATCTAATATGGCGGACGCCCAAAGATGGTGGATTACCATTAACTTCGCGACCTCCTAAATATGGGTATCAAATGAAAGGATTTGACAAGTAGAATACGATAAGCTAAGTGACATGATGCTTAATTCAATATGGTGGATGCCATAAGATGGCGGATTACTTTTTTCTTCACAACCCGCATGACATGGATATCAAATAGAAGGGTTTGACGAATAGAATCTCAAACAATATAGTATATTTTATGACGTTGTAAATCCAATATGGCGGACGCCATAAGATGGAGGATTACCGTTATCTTTCACGACCTTCCTAATATGGGTATTAACTTAAAGGGATTGACAAGCAGAATTAGACTAGCCAAGTGACGTCATTCTAAATTCAATATGGTGGGTGCCCCAAGACGGCGAATTACCTTTTTCTTCACAATCACCATTGCATGGGTATCAAATGAAAGAGCGAGTGGAGTCTCAAACATATTGAGTAAACTTCTCATATCCAACCCACCCAAGCTAATATATATGTACGTATAGACGTAAATTTGTAAAAAAAATTCAGATACTAAAAAGTAGAAAATAAATATAAAGATAAAAAAATATTTTCTTAAAAACAAGCTTTAATGAACTAAAATATTAGTAAAAATATTAATTTTTTTCCGAGTCACCAATGTGTGACTATAAATTAAAGCTTGGGGCACTCAGACTCGAGGTGTAAAATTTGGCTAAATGACGATGACGAGGTCTAACTAAACAGTAACAGACAAAATGTGTTCTGCTAATTCTTCTTCCGTCCTCGTTGCACATCGTGTATGTGTTATCTTGTGCCTGAGCGCCCCAAACTTTAATTTATAGTCACACATTGGTGACTCGGAAGAAAATTTTTTTTTTACTTGTTAGTTCATTGAAGCTTGTTTTAAAAAAAAATATTTTTTTATCTGTATATTTTTTCTGTTATTATTGGCAAAAAATTAATAAAAAAAAAGGAATAATACAAAACTAAAATAGTCGTAAAACTCGAGACTCAATTTGAGCTAACCGGATTCTTTTTGTGAATCGAAAATGTCATGTATTTCATTATTAATGAAAAATAATATCCACTCCCCATTTATTGCTTTTAGCTATTTCATAAGAACATAGGGCTGTCGCCTTCTTAACTCTTTCCTAAATGTTTACCTTCTAATTTAGCTTTTTATCAAGAAGCCCTGATTTGTTCCTGTCCCTGTTGTTATTGCCACAACTCTTGCAATGTATGCACATACGCAGCTCATTTATTTTTGACATATTGAAGTGTGGCCACATCTTTCTTGATATGCCAGTTTGTCAAGCTGGTTCACCTGGGACCTGATTGCCCAAGTCATGGAGATTTTCTTGGCATTGGACCAGCTCTGATGATGATATATTATTGCTTTGATGGTGGCTTGGCTATCTGTAACAGTAGTACAGTACAATAGATCTTTAAGTTCGCGGTGCCCTCCGCAACTGGCGGGTCAGAAAAAAATCTGTAACACTAGCGATGATATGTTAGGGTATTGGGTCGTTTCTTAAATTGTGAGAGGCCTAGGGTTACCATACGTCCCCCTTTAGGTGGGACAGTCCCCCTTTTTTATACCAAAATGTTGTTTGTCCCGCCTATACAAACCTCTGTCCCCCTTATAAAGTAAAATTCAAAAAGGGAAAAACATTCAATTTAAAACTATTAAAATATTTTTATTAAGTATTTTTAAAAAGATTCTCTGTAACACATCCATTTGAAGTTCAAAACCCTTTCAAAGCTGAACGCATCCACTCAATGACCTACCGCAAAAGTTTTCCTTCATGTGATAGTTTATGATTTGTGCTGCTATCTGTCCTTTGTCAGTTTTTGTTTACAAATTATTTACAAATTATTTTCGTTTACTTTTAGTAGTACCTAAAATGTCTGAAAAAGCGAATAAAAAAAGTGTGCATATATTCAGTGCTGGGAAAAGTGTTTCGAGTGGTTAACAAAAAGCAATGAAGGTCCTGAATATGCGACATGTTTAATTTGCTTTAACTTTTTTACTTCACTTTTTTTACGCTGTTGTTATATTTTTCAAAAGCATATTTTGTATCGCAATGTCCCCCTTTTCGTCATTATCAATCTGGTAACCCTAGAGAGGCCCCGAGTATCGCCAAGATTTTTCCGGGCTTGTACACACTCAACAAAACGCACCCTTATGACTGAAAACATGAGTGAATAAATTTCTCGAATTGTAAAAAAAACGCACGTTCACGCTTGCGGAATCAGAACAATTCAGTGCACACTTTTTTTGTGTACACAGTGAAACTCACACTTGCGGAATTGTGCCGCTGGCGCTGGTCACGCTACAGCTATGTTCATCCATATGCTTTATTAACCCTCTGTTCGATATTCTCCTTCAATTTGGGATCAAAGACTTGCACTATCGTTGCGGTGGTAAAAAGCATAATTTCCCCGCCCCATATTCGGCAATTTTGCTTATTGACATGCCCAGAGTATTCGAAGTGTAGCTCTTCAGAGAAGATGATTTTCTTGGAAAGAATCATCGACTTCCTGCTGCTCGCACATCCAATCTGCGTAAATTCTCCGCTATTCATGGTCTTTGGGCTTCACTTCTTATGTTAAAAGAATTCTATACGGGTGTGTGTAGGTGTAAGTTCAGGGTCAAATGTGATAAAGGGAGCTGTACGACAATCCCAAAAGCTACGAATGCAGACGAATCCACAATTTAGAGTCTTCAGCCACACTTTCTATGTACATATGTACATACTACAGCAGCAATATTTAAGGCAGAACGGATACCACGATAATGCAAAGGCTTAACCCCATCGCTTATAATCTCACTTTTGACTATGTCTCGAATAGCTCAGAATTGACAGAAATCTTCCCGTAGATTTCGATACACAGTTTGTAAACATTTATTAGGTATTCCTATTGAACTGACAAATTATTTATTTTCGGCATTAACCCCAAAAATTAGTTTTGAAATCTTAACGGTTTGTTTCACAATAAAACAACATGGATCGACATTATGGTACAACAATGTTAGATTCCAAACGGTTTCTGTGAAAAATGCCTTTTACCAACCAGTAGACAGACACAAGAGTCATGATCTACAATGGTTCCGGTTTTCCTTTTTGGTACGAAACCCCAAGCATTTAATCAGTTTTATTAACCAAAATTTGAGTAATTTAAAATATTAAGTGCGGGTGAATGTTGGCCAGCCAGGCACATATACTTATGATATGAAATGACCGCTTACCACGAGGACTGTCTGCTTGTATTTCAGACTTGCCCATGAAATTAATTTGGAGAACTTACCTGTGCCAGATCTGCCGTTTAATCGCTAAGCCCATGTTCAGAGTCACGTCTAAGTGGAGCCAGATAAATTTGTAATTTTTTTTACATTTCATGTGATGGAAGATTGCCAGAGATTGCTCATTGCTTCTGAATATGCATACGACTTCCATGTCCATCCACAAATGCACTCCAATTTTATTCTCACGCAAAAATAAAAAAAAAGTCACACACATTTCAGCCAATTCCACTGCGATACACCGTAGTACGTTAAGATGGCCATAAATTGCAACAAAATTTTAATTTTATTACAACAATAAAAATTTTCACCGCAATCTTGCCGCCAAACAAAAAAAAAAAAAGAAAGAAATATAAACCAATTCTTGTTCTTTTCCTCTGCTTCTGCATCGCCCTAAAAGTTTTCCCATAAACTACGACGCCACCGCGCGCCGCCACGCCGCGCCTTACAACAAAGTTACAATACGAGCAGTTATTAGCTTCATATGTGTCCACATGTGGACAATGGTCAATCACGTCACACAGATCCGTCGATCCCTTGAATGCGACAGAAGGAAACGAACACAAAAAGGAAAACAATTTCACTTTGTCTCCTAATCTGGCAATAAAAACCGCCAAAAAGTGAACATTTCCATTCGCCAAAAGGTCCTTTGTTACCGTTTTTATTGATCAACTTCTCTGCATATAAATCTCCAGATTAGCTGGCTATTGCCATTTTCGCCGCGCCAACGAACGAGGATAGTTCTCCTCTTTTTTTTTTTTTGTTATTTTATAGAGCAACACTGTAAATCATCATTTAAGTTGTTAATTTATTTACAGTTGTGTTGTGAGATATGACTCGTCCTGGTAGTCTTCGACGCATTCCCAACCACTATTAGCCGCAACATAAAATCTTTAAGTGATTTTATTACCTTCCCTTTGCTGACACGTCACGTCACTCGCAGAGCCAAAACATAATAAAATCGGGAAAAAAGGGGGAAGACATTGTTCCTCGTTCATTTGGGTGTTCCGGATTAGCCAGGAAAGAAAAGAGTGCGTATCCTTTGGCAGGAGAATAATGAGTCCTCATCGCCTGAAGACAATGCAGCGATAGGTTAACTGTCAATAACTTTGGCTAAGTTATTGTCGGCGCAGCCTAGCTTCGGTTGACTTTGACAGGATCACGGCACTAAGGAGGCGACATTGTTGCGTCTCATTGTGCGGGGAATAATATTTTGTCATACGGATTTGGGCAGACGCAATTGAAATTGAAATGTATATTCCAGTCCCGACTTTTTTTCTTTGCATTGTGATTTACTTTGTTGCATTTGATGAGTTTATGTCAGTTGTCAGATCCAGATGGGTAGGTATTTCTTTTCCCCTCTGTTTGCATTGGAACATTAAATTGTGAATCAAAAGGATAACACTGCAGCCTACCTGGAGTGCTATTAGGCAAAGCAAATCGGGAACATAAAGAAGGGTAGCGTTTTTATTACGATTCCTTGAGGATTAGTAGTTAAGATGTTTTCAGTGTGAGCAAAGGCGATACGCAGATGCGTGTTTTGTTAAAGTGAATTAAAGGCTTTTGTTGCAACGCGAAAGGGTGATTTTGTTTCTATTTAATTTGCAACAATGACGTATGGCACTATATTCCTGCTACTTCATCGACGTTTAGTATCACCTTGTATGACTATTCATTTCGACAAATTTCACGATACCAATATTAACACATAATCTTCCTTCTTAGTTTTCTAACCCCATAAACAACTGAATCATCTCATTTTGTTCAGCGATATGACCGATAAAATATTTAAGAAGGCCCAGTATAGACTCTATTCTAGACTGCAGTGGTTCCCAATTGGGCGCCACCGCCCACTTGTGGCGTAGGTATTTCAAGTAAAAAAAAAGTGTAAGAAACGACGATCAACGGTTAAAAGAAATGGTTGGCAGCCTATGTTCTAGTTTAGAGCATCAACTACCATGAACATAAGACTGTTAATGGGGGAGAATGTTCCCCAATAATTTTCAACTTTAAATAATTCCGAAAGTACTGATTTTTTTTTTTGCCAAAATGCGTACGAACGCTGCACATAGGGGTATTTGCATCGAAAAACCGCTCATAAATCAATATTTCAAAATGCAAAGTTGCAACTGTAGGTATACCTAGTAGCTACTAAATGAAGACAAGTTAAAGCTTTGAAGTCCCGGAACGTTACTACTGAGAAAAGCTCTCCAAAGCACTGTTTTTCTAGCCATTCTGCATAAGCATTACACTTATTGGCCCGTATACTATGACTTTAATATACCCACAGATCCGGTAAATTGATTTACAGATACAGTGAAATCTCTCATTACCGGACACCCTTTTTAGCCGAAAACTCGCATTATTGGGCAACTTTTTATGGAACCAATTTCTAATTTCCCATACAAAATGCGTTCTTATAAACGGACAGCTCTCATTAGCGGACAAAAAATGCCGGTCCCGTGAGTATCCACTTAAGAGAGATTTCACTGTAATAAAACTGTAGAAATTATTTAAACGCGCATCACGCGGAAACTACTGGACGGATTTTGATTAAACTGTGGGTGATGTCATAGTGTGTGTGTGCGCTTTATACAGTCGCGCATTGTTCGTTCATCCGATTGAGATGAAACTTTGGGGATGTGAATAAAACGGAAACGAGAAGGTTTCTACTGCATTGTTGGTAATCTCTTTTTTCCTTTTTTTCCAAAAGCAAACCCATTCATCATGATCTCAAATCTGGATTTGGTAAAGACAATAATACATATGTATACAGTCGAATCCCTCTAAGTCGAATTTTCACGGGCGTTCAAAATTAGTGAGAGTTAAAAGGATTTTTGAACAAAATTCCAGTTAGAGAGAGGGAAAGGGTGAAGTTTTGCTTTTGCTTTAGAAAAAAATGGCAGGCGGGCAAGGCAAGGCGAGCACGGGTCAGCTAGTATGTTATATTTATATACATAAAGTGGACTCTCCCTAAGTGGAACTCTCTCTAAGTCAGATTTCTCTCTAACTCGAATTTTTTCGCATTATTTTATCATTCCCTTCAATTTCCCATACAAAAACCATTCTCTAAGTCGAAGTTCTAAGTTGAAGCTCTCTCTAACTCGAACACATTCTCTCGATCATTGGCATATTTTTTCACCCCTTAACCCTTTCCTAACGGGTACTAGAAATAATAAGAAAATATAACTTTTAACATTAAAATCTTTTAAAGTGATATCAAAATAAGAACATATACACTGAGTCCAAAAAGTCTCCGTACAGCAGCACATGCCCGAAATAAATGCTTCAATGAGATCCAAATACAATGATTAAATAAAAAAAGAAACATTTCGATTTCTACCAAATGTAATTTACTTTCACATTATAACTTAACCCAAACGCCCTGTACGGTCGTTTCTGAAGAACAAAAAAGTCTCCGTACAGCTACCGTTCCAAAGATCTTACGGTGTTTTCTGTATTATAAGTCATTCTGAAAGCTGCTTTTCGGAAACGATCAATTGTGTTTTTCCCATTTTTGGTTAAAAAAGTTTTTTTTAAGATGGAGGAAAAAAATAATCAAATTTCTATCGCAATTAAAAAATATTGTTAATCTAAAGGAAAAGGGTAAATCTCTAGCTGAAATTTCAAAAATTGTTAACAAAATGGGTTCTTCGGTGCAATTTGTTACCCAGTTATTACAAAAAAAACAAAACTATAACAAATAAACCAAGATCACGACCTACGAAAATTTACCATCGCTTTATTCAAGCACTGAATTTATTTAATTTAATTAAAAAATTTAAAATTTAAAAATAAATTTAATTTATTAATTGTTTTTTTTTGTATGTTTCTGTTATTAAAATATTGTTTCTTTTTTAACTTACTACTCCGTCAGATGTATTTTTTCAAATTGGGGTGGAACTTTTATCTGAAATCACTTTGCTTTGATGTTTTTAGGAGCTGTGAAGTAAAAAGTGATACCTGTACGGAGACTTTATGGACTCAGTGTACATTTTTTTTAAGATTTTTATTCCACTTCTAAGTACACTTTCCAAGACCCAGATTGTTGTACCTTGAGGAACTTGGTGTACGAAAAAGTCTGGATTTTACAAACTTAGGAACTTTTATATGTGTGTAAAACTCGTAAAAAAACTTTCATTGATAAGGCTAACTAACCAATTCAAGAAGAAAATTTAGCTAACCATGCAATTTTCTCTTTTTAATAAATTTTTGAAATTCTCACACTTCACTTGCTCCGTCGTTTTCTTCAGAGTCTCAACTTGCAAACTTCACAGATTGCTAATTTTTTGCTGGAATTCAAATAACGTGCTGTGATCAGCGTTGCCACTTTAGGACTACTTTTGTGTAGTAGATTCTCTAAAAAATGCAGTAGATTGAATTTTTTCGCAGTAGATTTTTATTTCAACAGGAAAACAAGGTATTTGAACACAAATTGGCTTGTGTTTCTGTTTCTTTTTTATTATTTTGGCTTTTAGTTTATAAGCGTTTATTATGAACATCAGCATCATTTATGCTTTCTTTTTAATATGTAGGTATATTTAGAAAATAATGACACAAACAAACCAAGGCCGATACTCTTGCCTTCTAAATAAATAACCTACTTACGAATTTTTGTAATGTTCTTCTTTAGGGGGTACACATGATCCAACGACCAAATCTGACAATGTGGATGCACGAACCGACGACGCGACGATCGGACAGACATGTCGGATGGTTTTTAATTTTTTTTTTTTATATTTTGGTGGTCGGGCGGACAGTTATCTGATAATGTGAATGCTTGTCTGTCCGACCTAGGGAAAATTTCATTTCTGAAATGTATTTCCAGCGGTGTGGTTATTGTTGGAGATCTAAAAATGGCTGTGTATGAAAATGAAAATATTGCATTTTGGAAAGAATTTTTGGAAATAAAATTGGAATTCTATTAGCAAGTTAAGAGAATAAAACTTTGGTCGATTTGTTTTATAAATATATATCCGAATTCGCTTCCTTTTCATTCTTCTATTTATTCCTCTTCTAAAATTATATCAATCTGAAGCGCTACTACCAGGACGTGCGACATCTTTGCAATCCATTGGCAAGGTGAAGTCTGGTAATATGTTGGACAATATGAACGCTAATAACATCAGTCTGTCCAACATCCATGATCCATCCGACCAAGTCTGTCAGATATGTCGGATCGTGTGAACACCCTTTTTGGGAGAAATAAACAGAACTAACGGTACGATAAAGTCAATTCATAAAATGTGAATGGATATACGGAATTCAACTTTTTCGAAAAGTTTTGTTGTTAAGTTTTGTGCTAAAAGGGATAAATGTCCACACAACGCATACTACAAAAATGCAGTAGATTTTATTTTTTGGCAGTAGATTCAAATTTCGAAATAAATGCAGCAGATCTACTGCAATTGCAGTAAAGTGGCAACGCTGGCTGTGATTGGCTTGCCAAAAGATACGTTTAATGATCGACAATGATAATTGTCCGTTACGCGATCTAGTATATAAAATATTTGACGGAAAAGTAGGCGGTGCTAATTAGTAACGTCAGGGAGGAAAGGGTTAAGTCGAATTTTGTTTAGCACAAAACAAAATAAAAATAATGTACATTACCCCCTCGGAATTCGTTTTTGAGTATACATATGTAACTACATACCTACACACTTCAATACCCTAAATATGTGTAGCATCGCGTGTGCCATCATCGTCAGCTCGTCGTGTTTCCTCCTATTCATATTCTTGGTACCTCGATGAAAAGATACAGTTTTTAAAAAGATGCAGCATAAAAACAAAAAGAAAACATTGTTATCCTTTTCTTGTTCACTTTATGTGCCAGTGATGAAAATTGGCCTTTTAGCAATGTATTGAAAGTTGAAAAAAAATTGTATTGAAATTGTATACTTTTTAGTTATTTTTCCCCATAGTCGTGTTTTGGTTTTTTTAACTTAATTTTTTATTTCCAACTTATAGTTGCACAAAATATGTAGTGTATATAAGTTACCAATGCCGTGTTCTACTTGTGAAACCCTTTCATTTGATACCCATATTAATGTGGTCGTAAAGATAACACTAATCGTCTTGGTGCCTATATTAAGGATGTAGTAAAGATAACGGAAATCGGCCGTCTTGGGGGCCTCCGCCATATTGAATTTAGAATGACGTCATATCGTATTATATTCTACTCGCCAATCCCTTTCATTTGATACCACTATCAAGGCGGCTGTAAAGAAAAAGAAAAAAAGAAAATAAGAGGTATCCGCTATCTTGCTTGATGCGCCCGCCATATTGAATTTTCCTTAGACGTCACATAGCATAGGACCCGCATCAAGACGAATCTAACGACACCTCATTTGTTGAAATCGATTCCATAGTTTAGGCTGTACGAGGTGACATCCAAACAAACCCAGCCTGTTAAAATCATAACCCTTCCTCTGCGTAGTCCGATAAAAAACAGTGATTGTGAACTGACAACAAATAGGTATGTTCAGTGAAATTGATATAAATTCGATTTTTAGTAGCAAAAGCAAACTATGCGATGTTTTGATTTTTTAAAACATATTTTGTTGAAGAAAAAACCTGCAGCGCAAATTGTAGTGTATTTGTGTACTGAAGCAAGGTCAATTGTATCGAAAACAGTACAATTGTATCGACTTTTGCAACCCAGTTATGTGCATGTTTGTAGCTAGATGAATTAAAAAAAAATGTAAGTTACATGAATTATTGCGAAGTAAACTGTGTGGTCCAAAGCTATGATTATTGTTTGTAATTACATTAACCTTATTTGTTATTTTAACCCCAGATTACTAATCTTATTTCATAGTACATTATTACTAACCTTCGTCGATTAGACGACGGAATATTAATTTATATTTCTTTTGAAATTATTTAGAGATACAAGTATTGTTTTTAGTGTTATAAGAACTTATTTATTTACCGTTATGAAAAATATAAAAAAACAAAATGAAATCGGGTATACTTCAGACTTTTTTGAGAAATTCAAAAGGCACCTCAAAATAAATTAATGTTTAAAAAAAGTTAATTAAAAAAATAAAAGAACAGTGAACTTCATGAACATTTGTTATTAATATGAATAGTTAATATAACATATTAACTGTTAACAAGAAAGTCGATATTTTATTTTAATTTTAAATGCCAGAGTGACACCCATCAATATTGTTTTTGAACTTGGTGCATCTTTTACCTATATTTCAGATGGTACTGGTCAGAAATTTTGAAGTTCAGGTGTTAATGTTAATTTTTATGGCTCTTTTAGTAATGCGCTTGCTAGCGGCACTGAGGTAAACCAGTTGTCGGTGGTAATGTTCAAGTTTGATCCTTATACATATACATAGATTTGGTTCGCTTTGTCACATAGAGGTCTCGTAATGGTAAGTCGCCTGAATTTGATCCGGAACCCAAATCGATCATATAAGTATTTTGTAACACTGTCACATATCATTACAAGCTTAATGCTATATTTAGCGGGTTGGCTGCGGATATACATACATTCTAAGCTTGCAGCGTAATTGTTATCAATTGTGATATAACTGCTTGGCATGTTAAATTATTGTCTTTTAGGGCTGCTTTAATTTCAGGTTTAATTTTTTGCATGTGACTGCGTGAACCACATTCTGGTATACCGTCTGAATTGAGTTTGAATTACTGTTTTAGTTTCGTTTAGGACTAAAGCAATGATGTAATCTATACTATTTATGAAGACGTAACTACTTTTATGTATGTTCTGGCTAATCTCGGGAACTACTGAACGGATTTTGATAAAAACCTTCGCTAAAATATTTGTTGAGTTCCTCTGTAATGGATTGCATATATAAAGGGTGATTTTTTAAGAGGTTGAGAACTTTTTTTTAAAAAAAAACACAAAAAATTCGAAAAAATGAATGAAATATTTATTTGAATCGATAGTTTGAACCTTGAAATTTAATGTTTAAAGATAATTTCATGCAAATGTTGACCGCGGCTGCGTCTCAGGTAGCCCATCCGCTGAGTCCAATTTTGGCATACTCTTTCACACATATCGGCCGGTATCTCACGAATGAATGCATGGATGTTGGCTTCCAGTGCGTCAATCGAAGCGGGCTTGTCCCTATAGACATTAGCCTTGACATACCCCCACAAAAAATAATCTAATGGTGTCAAATCGCACGATCTAGGCGGCCAATTGACCGGCCCGAAACGTGAAATTAACTGTTCACCAAACTCGCCTCGCAATTGCGCCATTGTTTCGCGTGCTGTGTGGCATGTGGCACCGTCTTGTTGAAACCACATATCATGCAAGTCAAGAACTTCCATTTCGGGCAAAAAAAAGTTTGTTATCATCGCTCGGTAGCGTTCACCATTGACAGTAACGGTCTTCTGTCACACTAGCTGATACGGCCGCAATATTTTCTTCACTACGCACAGTACGTAAACGTGTTGGTGGTTTAATGTCCAACAAAGTAAATTTGGTGCGAAATTTGGTCACAATCTTCCGAATAGACTGCTCAGAAGGTCGAGAATGCCGATCATAAAATGGAAGCAGCGCGCGATGAACATTTCGAACCGAGCACGAATTTTGATAGTAAAATTCAATAATTTGCAAGCGTTGTTCATTTGTAAGACGATCCATGGTTAAATTGCAAACCAAACTGAAGCTGTTTGACAGTGACACAAGGTACTAAACACACGTCAGCTGTCAAAACCAGTGTTGCCAAAACCAAACCAGCTAAAAAATCACCCTTTATTATCGTGCTTTATACTTTTTATTATGCACAAAAAATTATTTGTATGCTTACAATTTAAACACTTCCATGCACTTTACGTGATAACGCGTGCACCTATTTCAATGAAATTAATTTGGTTGATTTCAGCATTTCTTGCCAAAGATTATAAGGTTTTCCTACGTTACCTAGAAGCTGCGAAATAGACATAAATAATGTGATTGTTAAAGGTTTTAATTAGAAAGCACAGAAAACCATTGAAATTGTCCGTCAACCTGCTGGGAGAGGATCACGTTGTTGCATTACGAGTATGTAAGCTTTTCTCTTCGGTTTTGCTCTTGCAGTATGCTGAGTAACTGGCCGAACACAATGGTGAAGCTGTAGTGGAAGTAGAAAGTTGAAGTTGGCTGAACTTTGCGCTTCACCATACAATTCATACTACAGCATCAGCTTCGCATTGTATTCGCGCTATAGGGTTTACATACGTGTATTTTAACTTTGACAGCGCTGCCTACTTCCACTACAGATCCGCCAGTTTGTTCGGGCAGTGAATCGTGTTTTTTTTTTGCGTGGTCGTTCTGGCGAACATTTTCATCGCTCATCCCGGTGATTATGATGGCTGATGAAACTTTGGGGAGTTGCTGTGTGGGTGTGCATACTGGTGAAGGTTATACATAATCTTTATTCATACATGTGCATATAAAAATGAATTTCTGTTTGATTGTGTTTTTTTCGTTAAATTCCGATTTCCGAACTACTTTGCCGATTGAGCTCAGACTTGGACATAAATATATATATGTTTTGAAGAGAGAAAGACTAAGCATATAATACAATTACTTTACGGTAGGTGAACAAATTTATATTAAGGACAAAAAAAAAAAACTTTTTGCACAACTGAGTTATAAGGGAGCCAATCTAATATGTACAAATTAAAGTTTGTTTGTTCGTCTTTTCTCCGTTCGCGCATCGTTCATCTGATTGCCATGAAACTTTGGCAAGTTATTATATGAACCGCGTTCGGAAAAATTCTGGAATCGGTTCAGTAGATAGTTTCAGAGATTACCCCTTACATACAAATTTCACCTCTTATTTCAGAAACCTACCGGGCGTGCGTACAAAAACTCCTTTTGAAAAATGATGCTTAACCTACCTCAGTACCACTCCGCTATTGACCTGCATTTGGAAGCCAATGTGATATTGATTGTAATCCCTGTGACCAGTCCCGTGAGAGTTTTAAGGTCACTTCTGTGTATGTCCTTTTTTAAGAAGATAATGACAAATGAAAATACATAATTTATAGAATTAAAGGTCATTCATCACACTACTAAACGCGTGCCGTGCATGGATATGACGGAGAGTGGCTGGGGGTTTAGGTCAACGCAACATATTTAAAATAATTAACGTTTGGCAGATTTTTAAAAAAAAATCATCTTCAGCGATGAGGCGAATTTTTTCTTGATGGCTTTGTTAACCATCGAAATTGTCGTATTTGGGATTCAGAAAATCCAGGAGTGATTGTTAAGAAACAAATGCATCCACAAAATGTCACTGCATGGTGCACATTTTGGGCTGGACGCATTGTCGGACCATTTTTCTTTGAAAATGCGGCTGGTCAGACAGTAACAGTAAATGGTGCTAGCTATCGCGACATGATAATCCAGTTTTTTGTGCCTAAATTGCAAGATATGGATATGGATGACATGTGGTTTCAACAAGAGGGTTCCTTTACTTACTTTATGAATCGATAAAAAAAATAAGAACCGGTGTTATCTATCAAAATTACTTCCTGCGTGAACTTTGGGACAGCCTTTATACATATACAGTGAACTGTCTCATAACCGGACACTGACGGTACCGAGAAATTTGTCCGGTTAGAAGAGGTATCCGGTTATGGGAGAAAAAAATAAATCGAAATTTTTTAAAAACAAGTAACACAATAGACATGTTGTATTAATTTTATTTTATAGACGTATTCATTTTTATGTGATAAACACAAATTACCGAAAAATACTTATTTCTGGCACATACATTTAAAATACAAACGTATTTAAAAAATGCAATAGGATTTATAAATGCACATACATAGTTGTTGAATAACACGTTTGCGGACAAGACAGTAAATGTCGTCAATGGTTGAGGAAATTAGCGGGGCCATGACAATTTTAGGTATGTTAGGACAAGACGGGATACCCTGACGAGAAATACAGGATGCTTCCATATTCCGGCATTATTTGTCCTATCAGAGACAAATTTTCACTTCACTGTGACCAGCGGAATCATTTTAATCTTTATACAAAATTCGCACAATATAATATAAAATATCTCTCAAAATGTCGGAAACATGCGTGTGTATAATTCTAGCGTTCCCCACAGAAAATCAAGTGTCCGCGAACGTGATAATAAAGCAAAGGCACACTCCATACCTTACATTTTTGTTTCGTTTCTTTGCACAGTGTAAAGAAGAGGAGAACAAAACAAAAACAAATTAAAGTATTTGTCAATTTGTCCATTTAAGAGAGAGAGCGACATTCTATTGCGGTTACGAAAATTGGTGTCCGTGTACGGTTATGAGAGAGTCCAGTTATGGGAGAATTTTTTATATGGAAAATCGTGTATTTATTTCCGTTCTTTGAAATCTGTCCGGTTATAAGAGGTGTCCGGTTATGAGAGGTGTCCGTAAGAAGAGAGTACACTGTAGACATATAGCAATATATTAGAAGAAAATATTTTGTTTTCTATTTAAAGTTGCTGGAAGGCGAAGCAAGGCGAGCACGGGTCAGCTAGTTTGTAATAAAGAGATCTAAACATGTCAAAGGATATATTAACTTTTGGCAAGAGCGTGAAGGTCCCGGCAATATATGGACAATATTTCATTCCGGCATTCTAAAACGCTTACCGAATCGTTAAATTGTAGAAGAAATTCAGTGAAATCTATGCAATTTATATGAAAACCAACGAAAAACTGACTATCTTCAGTTTTCAAAAAGTTACACTATTACTAACCTTTGTCGATTCGACTACGGAAAGTGGTTATATCTTTATAACGGCGGCGTAAATACTCGCAATGAATGTGTCACCTTTGAGAGATCAACACTAAACAAGCATATATGGGAAATGGGCGAGATTAGAGTACTGGGCGGAAAGAAAACAAGAGAAATTCGAACAAGCGTCGGATCGACGAAGGTTAGTAATCTAGGGTTAAACAAACGTTTTGAAACAAAAATAAATGTTTCTCTCTATTACTTAGATTTTTCCAAAACTCTCTCTAACTCGAACAAATCTTGATATCCCGTGATAATTCGACTTAGGGAGAGTCGACTGTATTTAGATCTAGGCTGTAAAACCAGCGATGTGCAATGAGAGCAATTTTGTATATCTCCATTGAAGTCTGTTTAGTATCTAGCTTTTGAGTCATACAAACAACTGTTCTACGAATTGTTTGAAGTTAAAGAGTTCAATTCTCTCGGAGGTCCGAAATAGACTTACAATCGGTCACCGTTGCAACGTAGGTGGTAGGCTTGTCCTTTGAACTACGTTCAAGACATCAAGAAAATATTGCATCTATAGGCTAGGATTGTCTCAAAGGTCAGTCTAAAAAACAAAAAGTCGTCTTCGAAGTCATTGGAGATAGAGTCCATATGATATTCTGTGCCCACAGTCATTACACACATAGCAACGCTATTGACCAAAAGTAGCAATTCGAATCAGAAATCTATAAAGAAGACCGAATCTCTCAGTAAACCTGGTCTAATGAAACTGAAAGCAACGCGCGTTGGAACGGTAGGTAAGTTAGGAAGGTTATAGAGATTCTATTCTGCTCATAGTTTGCTTGAATTTTTTATTGTTTATGTCCACATAAATTGTGAAAAAAATATCATTTGATATTCGATATTCAATATGTCATAAAATAGCATCTCCAATTTCATTCTAAAAAAACACGGGATTTCTACATTGGCAGGGTGATTCCCTGCAGAGTAGACCACATAATTAGAGGTGAATGCCTGTCAGACAACGTTGTGACATTTTCTTTATTGACATAAAATAAAATAGAAGAGCGGCACAATTATGAAATAGCCAGTGTTTTTCATTGACTGATGTCATTTGACACCACTTAGTTCGGATTTGGAAACCTCAATAAACGCGCGCCGCCACCCTCCTGCGAAGGGAGGATTTATCATCCCTCTTCCTGTTGTCGCATCTACGAGTACTCGTATCTATCGAGTTACCACTTTAATGTCACATATGTCTCCCAATATCCCGGTTGAATAAAAGTCAAATGATATTTACTTTTTTAGTAAAATATTTTATTGTTCATCGGATTTTAAAGGCCATATGCGATGAATTCGCAGTGACAGTAGCGGAATTAAAAAAAAAATTTAAATTAATTTCGAGTGCAACCCTTAAACAAAAAAAAAAGAACGGCACAGCACACACATGAGAGATGGTGACAGTTCAGCTCATGTGGAAAATTCGTTAAAAGGTTGCCAAAAGGAGATTTTAAAAACCCTCCTTTCGAAACCCTATAACCGAGTATAACGTTATTTTGTATTCGATTTCAGATGATTGCGTTTTTAATCGGATTTGGTTTAAATTGATTCAAATTAGTCGGGGTAATGAGTTTTTTTTTCTGTTAAATGTTGCACTTGTCATCGGCGCGGCGTAGAGTTTTGGATGGCAAGTGTTTTCAGCGATTACAAATCCTTTAGCTTGTCCTTTTTTGTTGGTCCTTAATTTGATCATGGGCAGCGATTTGTGTGACACTATTACGCTTGGTGTGGCGTAATAGTTCAATGGAGTGGAAAACTGACTAAGGGGTTGATGGAGTTTGATTTCGTACAAAAGGATATTCGAACTAAAGTTCCTTTTTTTCGTTTTTAAATGGTAATGAACGTTAGCTTCAACCAAGAATTTTCTCCAGTTAGCTGGATCTTTTGCTGATAGTCTCAATTTTAGCTCTTGATACCTAAAAAAGTTAGAGCTAGCTTCCGGTTAAATAGGAATGGTTGCTGGCAGAATTCGCGAAGCTTTGGTGGCGTTAGTCGATGAATATCCTATGAATCCTGTCACATTGATATGCGATCCGACGAAATGATACCAAAGACGAGTGTCATGCATCTTTAGAGTCGACTTTCGCTATTTCGCAGTCTGACTTTTGACAGAGCCTGAAAATAGAAGCAATACAATACCTTAACCGGATGGATCCAAAACTGGATCAAGTGCGGTTGCGAATACACTCGCTTTCACGTGTCTTTGGGCAAATATGCATTTTTCTTTCAAGCGGATATGCTTACATATTTATAAAGAGTATGTGGAAGTAGTAAAATATTTATGTCTGCGTTTAAAACCCTGTTTCATCCTTAAGCTATCAGATTTCTGATAAGCTAACTAGACAAAGTTTAGGGAGGGGTTTGTTAGGGCTTTTATAGTCTTTCGCAGTCAGGGCTTCACCACGCAGGCAGACTTACCCAATTGTCGTCGTCATTCTTGCTATCTCTTGGCACTTATACTTGTTCAAACACCTAAGCATGCTAGTGTTAAGGCATACCCCTCTAAGCGGCCGATCTGCAGCACGTTTTCAATGTGATTTACTTGCCTTTTTTAATCGACTACGCAGAGGAAGGGTTATGATTTTAACAGGCTGGATTTGTTTGTATGTACATATGTATGTATGCATGTATGTATGTATGTATGTATGTATGTAAGGATGTCACCTCATACAGCCTAAACTATGGAACCGATTCCAACAAATGAGGTGTCGTTGGATTCGTCTTTATCCGGAGAGTGTCATAGGCTATATGACGTCATGGAAAAATTCAATATGGCGGGCGCACCAAGCAAAATGGCGGACTACCTCTTCTTTTTTTCTTTTTTTTTTCTTTTTTACCCGACTAGTCCTTACAACCGCATTGATAGTGGTATCAAATGAAAGGGCTTGGCGAGTAGAATATAATACGATATGACGTTATTCTTAATTCAATATGGCGGACGCCCCCCAAGATGGCGGATTTTTGTTATCTTTACTACATCCTTAATATGGGTATCAAATGAAAGGGCTTGGCGAGTAGAAAACAATACGATATGACGTAATTATAAATTCAATATGGCGGACGCCCCCAAGATGGCGGATTTCTGTTATCTTTACTACCTCCTCAATATGGGTATCAAATGAAAGGGCTTGACGAGTAGAATATAATACGATATGACGTAATTCTAAATTCAATATGGCGGACACCCCCAAGATAGTGGATTTCCGTTATCTTTACTACTAATATGGGTATCAAATGAAACGGCTTGGCGAGTAGAATACAATACGATATGACGTTATTCTAAATTCAATATGGCGGACGCCCCCAAGATGGCGGATTTTTGTTATCTTTACTACCTCCTTAATATGGGTATCAAATGAAATAGCTTGACGAGTAGAATATAATACGATATGACGTAGTTCTAAATTCAATATGGCGGACACCCCCAAGATAGTGGATTTCCGTTATCTTTACTACTAATATTGGTATCAAATGAAAGGGCTTGGCGAGTAGAATACAATACGATATGACGTTATTCTAAATTCAATATGGCGGACGCCCCCAAGATGGCGGATTTTTGTTATCTTTACTACCTCCTTAATATGGGTATCAAATGAAAGGCTTTGGCAAGTAGAATACAATACGATATGATGCTATTCTAAATTCAATATGGCGGACGCCCCCAAGATGGCGGATTTCTGTTATCTTTACTACCTCCTTAATATGGGTATCAAATGAAAGGGCTTAGCGAGTAGAATACAATACGATATGACGTCATTCGGATGCGGATCAACCCCATTCCGAAAAATAAGAGAAAATATAATTGGCAATGAGTTATGTAGCTGAAGGAGTAGTCAGTCCGGAATCAAGCCTCAAGAAAATCTTAAGCAATCGAAGCTCAAAAAATGGTAAAATTCCATTACTTTGGCTTACAGCCAGAGTTTCCCGAGGACGAATAAAAAAACATTGTCGTTGAATATTTGTTTGCCCGACAGGCAATCCTATAATTTGTCCCCTTGGCCGGCCTAGTCGAAGAACCTCACAACTAAATGGAATGAAATGTTCTCCAGCCAAAGGGTTTTTGAAAAACTGCTCAAATTTGAGAGACATTTGTAAAAAAAAAAACTGCTGGCCTACGTTGTGTGCTTACTGCTTAGTGTAGCTCGACTTTTGTTTGGATGCCAAGATTCCAGAAAAGACTGATGACACCAAATAGCTTAATCCGGTGTTTTATTGCTGCGAACGGAGTAAGGGCTGTTTTCTCTACTGTTATTACTTTTGACAAAACCACAATCCCCTTTTTTTCCACAGCCATTCCCATAATAAAACATTTTAAATCAGACTTTTAAATTGTCATGCATTAGGTAAGCAGCATCTCATTTTACGTTCAAGGATTATCCTCTGCTAACAAATCGTACTTGTTAACAGGAATATGTGAACAAATATGTTTCATATACTTACATGTGTACATGCACGTACAGGGGGTATGTAGCGGATAGACGCCACATGGATAAAGATGAATTTCTTCCAGACAGGAAGAACAATAAATCAACCAGCAACAGGACGTGTGCGATGACAACATTTGGAATTTGGTTCCCGATTCCACACCGTATCACAAAGTCCTGGTTTTACTCTCGTATAAGCTTTTTGTCATTCGAAATAATCAAACCATAGAAAACATTGGTTGGACGAACAGGAGAGTAATGGAAGGGAATTGATTTCGTCGAAAATAGGATTTTGTGGAAAATTTCATTTATCCGTTTTGCGGCAATTAATCAAAGTTTTTCCTTACAGCTGACAATATGATTTATTATGAGTTACATTCATATGTTAATAAATAATATTTGTGAAATGTTTTTTTTTTGTTCGAAAAGTTACTGGAGTTGCTTTTAGTGCGTTTAAGTGAGTTTCAATGAAAGAACAATGTTTGGCATTTAAGCAAACTGCGCTGAGAATAAAAGCAATTCGCTGACACACACTTCAGGAGACTCCGCTTTCCAGATTGACATGCAGACCCCGAAAACTGGTACCACCACTAACCGAGGTTTTGATACCACAACCGCTTATACGTATGCAGGTTCAGATATTATGTAGGTGGGCACCGGAGCGCAAGTGGTTAGTGCGTCGGACTACTGAGCCAGCGGTCTTGGGTTCGAATCCCGCCGCAAACACCTAAAAGTTTTTCACAGTGCCCACCTCTTTCGAATGTCTGACAAGCATCAAAGAGTATCATTTGTCACGATTGAGCTTCTCAACTCGCCGTTCGGAGTCGGCAAAAAACTGTAGGTCCCTTCCATTCGTGAAAAAATGTAACACGCACACACAAATGGTTGCGAGAAGCAGGCCCAGGTTCACCTCGAGCTGTAGCGCCAACTAAGTAGAAGTAGGTTCAGATATTTATATCCACCCTGTGGCTCCAATCCTTTTCTCGGATATCTCTTTAAGGTCGTCTAAGAATGGTTTGCCCAGTATGCGTTGACTGGCTCTCGCTAGTTCCAGATATTTACCAGATATTTGCACAGAAAATGAACTAGCGACTCTTTTTCATTTTAACCCTTGCAACTTCGGTAGAAATTGCTGTCAGTGATCGCTAGCTTGTGCCGATGCATGGAATTTAGACCGCGTGAAATTTGGCCGCGGATGATTTTGGACGGGCGTTCAAAATTCATTTTAAGAAAGATATGACCACGATAGTGAAATGAAATAATACCGTGCCTCCTATTTCAGCTTTTGATCGCGGTCTAAATTCATATCGTCCGTGGGGTATGTGAGGTCTCGCATCTACTCCCAACTCAGCATCGACATTAGCAGGGGGATTTCAGGTGGCAGCATGCTCTCGTACACTTATTGAACTGTTTATGCACAAAACTTTGCAACCGATATTACTCGGTGGCAACTATACACTCGGCTCTCTCGATTCCTTCTATGGCATTAGGTCCTAGAAAGAACCCAGAGAAGAGTGACTTTAGCCTGGTTGCACAAGCAATTGAGTTTTTCTTGACATTGATCAACCAGTTTCAATGAGGTGATTGCCGAATTTATGGCTGCTTTAATTGCCGCTTGGCTAGGTAAGTAGCTCAGCCTGAAACACGCTAGCGAAATGGCGATGGGATTTCGATATATTTTTCCGTGAAAATTCCCGCGCCTACCCCGCATCGGTGAATACCGTTGTATCGAAATCTGTCACCACTGTCCCTCGCTTCCAAAACGCTCTACTTGGAAAACTTACAGCGAAGAACTTCTTGAAGTTAAGCTCAACCAGACCATTTGGTAGTGTGTCCAGGATTTTACTGTGACCATTTGGCCTAGCAGTCCAGTACCCAGATTCCTTGAGTCGGACTGCACTGCACAGCGCTGAGCTTTTGGTATGGAGATCAAGTGACAGAACGTGCAATAGCAATAGGGTTATGTATGGAATAGCATATCGGATAAATGATCTCCACAGCTTCCTTGGCATATACGCCTCTTTTGTCTAAGCTCTCTATCACCGTTTTGCAAAAATTTGGCTGATTTCGTTGATACAGACGGCGTCAAATGCAGATCCTCCGTTTTTGAATGAACTAAATATGGATTCGATACTCCATAGTACTCTTGAAAACCATCTTCGCTGCAAAATTTTTGAATTCTAAATAGCTTATGTTTCTCAGACCGTTTTTTAAGATTAATCCACCCCAACCGTTTTCACCTTCGATGAATTTCAAAACTATTGACTTCTCTGACCAATGTGTCGCTTGTAGTACAAATTGTGCTCTTTAAGGTGGTATTAGGTTACGTTAGGTTGGGTTGAGAGGGGTTGTGAGGCTGAGCCATCACAAAAAACTAGGCACCAGAGTGGACTTATTGCGATCACCTAAAATCCATGACAGGATTGTACCTAAACTGTCAAAATTTCCTCAAAGCATTTTATCACCCTAAACATTTTTTGAACCACCTCCAACTTATTGAAGAAGTAGCAGCCCAAAATGCTCCTGTGACTGCGTGCTAATCTCTGAAATTCGCATACAATAATATGTTCGACATCTTCCGCTATACCTATGTCATTGTATTATCTGCAGACATTCGTGTCCGTGATTCCGAGCCTTTTGGCGTGTTTGCCTAGGAGGCAATGTCCGGATGATATTCCTATAGCTATTCCTATCTGTGCCCTACTAAGTTTAATGATTCCACTAGTCCTTTTACGGTTCAGTGCCGGCCAAAGAGCCTTAAAGACCCTATGTCTTACCATGTCTTACTTATAAGACTATCTTATACCCTTGTTCTTATGCTACTTAGCGGTGGAGCAACTACTACCGCCTCGGGCAGTGGCAGCTCCCCTCCTTTCCTTGCCAGCTCATCGGAATACTTGTTGCCTTTTAATCCAGAGTGGCCAGACATGCAACATAGTCTCACCAGATTCTGCGTGCATATTTCGCTGAGCATTGTTAGGCAGCTCCTGACTAGTGCCGGCAGCTCGTTAAGTTCTCCTTAAGTAGATACATATGTATACAGTTTCTTATGGAGAAGTTTATGTATACATACACCGCTACTCATGAGATTTTTTTTATAAAGCGAGAAAGGCTTCTTACATCCGCTGTTGCGGTAAAATTTTACGGCAACAAGGACTCTCTGCTTTATCTTAGTTCCCCACTAATCAGTTTTTTTAAGAAGCCTCTTCAAGATATTGGAAACGTGGAGGGCAGCCATGATCCCATCAGCCATAGGCCCACTTTTCTAATATCTTAAATTGGCTACAAAACAGGTTACCAAAGAGGAATTTCCAAGACGTGGAATCCTAGTGAAGCTACGAACGGTCTATCCAAAATATACACTAGAAAAAACAAACTAATAATGACAGCTGACCGAGAAAACAAACCACCAACATAAATACAACAATGTTCGATACTTATTCAAATACTAGTTGAACCCGTGATCGCCTTGCTTCGCCCTCTAAAGGCTTTCTTCATGCATTCTAATACGTGGGAGCCGAAGAAACATAAAAGTCCAAGTCCACTAAATTGTGCAATCAATTTTGTTGATTAATTGCATTTTATCAATGTTCATCAATCAATTTCAATGGGTAACTTTCAGCCCAAAAGTGCAGATTTCATAGTTCTTAAAAAACAACATGTTCTAAATCTAAAATGTTATAAAACGTCATCTACTATACATAAATAATTGATAATTATTGTATTTTATTACGGCAACATTTTTTTTACAAAACTTCTTGAAATAAAAAGTGTTTGCGGTTGTATTGCCTGGATCATAAGCAAATACATTTTTACTGTCGCTGACACGGGAAAGAGACACATATAATTGACCGTGTGAGAAGCAGCCGTTGATAAGGTTCACGCCTGCGGTACTCAGTATTTGTTCATGTGTCTTATTGTCTTATTGTCATCGCGAAGCAGACGCTGCGCTGATTGGAAATTACACACGCTTAAACTGGAATGGAAAACAGTCAACGATCGGAATTCGAGGGATAAGTACATGTTCGCTGGTGCTTCCTGGCCCATATCCCGGTTGATTGAAATGTATTCTGCACTTTGGCCACCAACAGGTGCCAATATCTCGCTATTAATTGCTGCAGCTTCATCATTCCGAGGGGACAAAATAGTTCGGTCACAATGCCGAGAAATCGCAACGTTTGTTAGTTGCGATATATCACCGTAAACGGATGAGATAAGTTATTCGGTAGAAGACAGTGTTTGGCACAAATGATGTGGTTAATTTACATTTCCATTTTCTTCCGGAACCGTTCCTCCACCAATTTAATAAGTAATAAATCAGAGAAATGTTGTGTGTTTGGATTGCCTCCTGTTCCTGCCCGCATGTTGACGGTTAAATGCATTTGAATAACACTGGACCAGAGACTTGACTTTTTCAGTTCTTGTGCCTCGTGGTACTACTGATAACATTTGCCTACGGCCACTGTAATGCCGTCCACGGTTTATCATTTTGTCGTATATTCTTTTAGGTTCTGTTAACGGCTTCCACTGCCTTACGGTGTGCCATAGTGCATTCGTCCCACACAATTAGACAACATACAACAGTCACGTAGAACTCGAGCCTTGTCAATATTTCGCAAAATGTAGCAAACTGGACTTTCAGAGGAACCACCGGGCAGCAACGTAGCTGCTTTCCCTCAGGACGCGACGCCACAGCCAAGACAATAGTACCTTGCCTTCGTATTAATGAACAACAAATACAAATGCAAATTAACTCTTAAAACAACAGGAGTTAATTTCGGGTAGAATATTTTTTTTTATGGTTTTTTTTTTTTACTTATTAATAATATTTATAAACTGAAAATTTAATTCACTGCTCTAGAAAATTATCTTTCTTTTGACACCTCATTTGCTAAGATTGGTTGAGTGTGTGAGCCGCAAATGGTGATTGATAATGATTGTAGCACATTGGAGTGCAAAACATATGTATGATCTGATCATGTTAGAGCGCGCACATATTATACTCACACACACACTATTGCAGCGATACCCACTGCTGCACGACTGCTGGCAGTGGTCTGAAGGAAAATTGTGGGCGGTGTTTTGAACAATTGTTTTGAACATAACTCAGTTTCGGGACAACGCACAAGGATATTTTATATCTCAAGTGAATCAGCGATAAATCTACTAAATTCACCTATTTTCTCGTTTTTCAATCCGATAAGCCGTTATTGAGTTAAGGCTATATAGTTAAAATGTTCCTTTCAGATATGCAGTTATTTGACTATTTTGATAGAATCATAAGGCTGAGCAAAAAACGACATTGCGTTTGTCCTTCCCGGATACTTAAGAAACATTTCAAAAAAAGGTTCATCAAAATCTGTTCGGCGGTTTTCACGCAATTAGGTTACAACAAAAAAACTTCTTCAGTTTTATAATATTTATAAATATAATGTAAAACACTTAAAAGAATAAAATTGTACATTTTATATAGAATGGCATGTTTTCTGTCGTACCTTCCATGCCATCGAATCTGCGCAATAATTCACTGAAAGCTCATTAGTAAGGATAGATGAACGACATAGTATGTATGCCTGTTACGTTTACATTAAGTCTTCATCTGTGGCCAAAAGGAAAAACAACATAAGTCGACTTATGTCGAAATTGAGTTTTTTTACACCAACGGATGCGCAATTTTCGATTCTATTTGCCGTATTTTTTTCTTATTTTTATCTCTAACGGTTGCTGAGTTATAGACCAGCAAATAACAGCATTAGTAATTTTCCCGCAAATATGCATATGGAAAAACAGCATAATTAAAGATTTTCCGTAAGCTTTTGACAGATGTTTTTAAGCTCCAACAGCTACTGAAACTAACGCAATCACAAGTCTGCTTTTACGTTTAAGACTTGTGAGTCTAGACTTTCTTCGAAATTCTTTTTGTCATTTACATCCGTGAGTCTTGTGCTTTTACACTTTACAAATTTGACATTTCTTTTTTCTTTTGCAGTTCTTGTATTGTGCAGATGACTAGGTGGGAAGCAACACAATGATAAAACGCAGAAGAGAAAAGAAAAACGTCAAAAAGAGTCGCCAAAAACTTTACCCTCGACTCACAGGGTAAAATATTTTCCTTCTCATCTTTTCGAACTTTCTTACTCTTTTGTACCCATGTGAGTCTAAACTCATAAGTCTAAGTGTAAAAGCACACTAAGCAATTATATAAAAATATTTTTTTTCTCATCTTTATTTATGTATCAACAACTTTCTTATACGATGCATAGTTTCTGGAAAACTAACGTTAGACCTTTCAACTGCTCTCCTGAAAAATTTTTAAAAACGACTTTTGCTGTTTTTCCTTTTTGCCACAGATATTTCTATAAAATGTATACATAGCTCTAAAGCTATGTGTTATTTAGTTACTTTTAAACAAATGAATGTATCCCCCTAGAATCGCTTTCTTTTTTTTCCTTATATTTCACAAAACAAAAAGAGTATCCTTGCACGCCTCATTTAATTCGTCAAAAGCCCAAGCGCACATTAGACACAGATGTCCAGTAACAGCGTGATTTATAATATCTCATTTACAAGTATACATGCATGTACCACCATTAATCCTTTTCATCTGACATAATTCTGGCAATTTCCTGACAAAAATCACATAAAAAACATAAAAAAACACAAGAAACCGCATAGATTGCCCATAACATTCGTTTCACCACCCAATGCCAAGCTGAACATAACAACGTAATTTTGGCATCATTAACGTCCATTTGCTATAAATATTTCTATAATATGATTTATCCAAAAAAATAGAAAAAAAAGGATAAAGGAACGAAACTCCAAATGGGCTTGACGCATGTTACACTATTAGAGATACTTTATCCCTATTCCACTGGACGGAAAGGGTTGTGTCGCCGCGCTGTGTGTCATAAACAACCAAACTCATTTGGTCACTCGAATTTAGATGTAAATTGTTGGGTTTGCCACTTCCATTTGCAGTGCCATCGCCTCGTCCTCTCTGACTCAACAAAAGGAAAAGGACCCACTGTCTCTCTCTCTCTCTCTCGCTTTCTCTGTACACAAACGTACTTACGATGCATGAAAATTTATTTGTTACGGAACAATTCAATAAGTTAATAATTCAATTTCGGCGATAAAAATCTGATTTTCGGTAAAAAAAAAAAGGAACACACAACCCTTTCTAGTCAACCGTAAACTGTTGACTGTGTTGTGCAAAGCGTGGAGGACCTTTTCTGTTTTTTTTTTTTTATTCGCCCTCAAAGCAAAGGGTGTGCCTGCCTGTTGTTTGGGGTCCATATCCATACGAATACGACCTAAATGCGTTCAAGGAAAATCACACATATGAATATGAACTGAACAGTTTTTTTTATGTCCTTATTGCATAACCATTATTTCTACGTAAATTTAAAGTAATTGCGCCAAGCAAAAAGGGTGTCGTTCTCCCGTGGTAGGTAAATCCAATCCAGATGCCAGGCGTACGACATTTCTGCCTAAAAGAAGCACTAAATCAAATTCAGATGTGTGTCGTCTCCGAGACGTTTGCGCATCGATGCGTTTGTTTTCTACACAAAAAAAAAAAAACAAAAAAAATAAAAAATTAAATATACAGAGGCATACGGGCACAGGACATGTGTAATACTCGTATGAAGCTGCCGCGCCGCAAGAAAGAATTAAATTCATAAAAGCAAGGATCCGTATATCATCGATAGAAAATATTATAAATAATTCATTTCGATAAAATGCAAATTAAAATGTGTCCTTAGCTTTTATTCTTATAGCGAATACCTTAAGGCGGATATTGTGTTGAATTTTTTTCCTCTACTCGTACCATATGTTTTCTTTGGTAGAAAAGAATTGTGCTATGCCATGGGGAAAGGATGAAGGAAACATCCCCATCACAAAACCTCCAAATATTCTACAGAATAAATAATTTGAACAACATTTCCAAACTCAACTAGCATCTCGATGGATTCTGTCGCAAAATTTAGAAAACGATCTAAGAAAATTGAGAATGTTTTTGGGTAGGGCACTCTCATAAGTCATTGCCCAAGGTACAAGTCCATACCACAACATGGCCTAGAAACGCTCTCGAACGGCGGCCAAATGAGCTCTCAGATTAAGAGAGAATGACAACTGGAGGCCCGGTTCCTCTGAACACTCGCTTGTACTGTAGTTTTCAATCAAAAAGGACTTATGCCCTGGGCAGATTACGAGAAACCCCAGCTTGACTTTACAACATACTTCAAGTTCTTCGTACCAGACATACAGCTTTGGAATAACTCCGACAATCCCATCATCAGGCAATCCATTTTCACAGATGGCTCGAAAACAGAGTTGCCACAATGTTACTTTCGTAGCAAAAGTGCTACATTATTTTTCAGTTTTTTCATATTGCTACTTTGCTACTTTAAATTTTAAAATTTGCCCCATTTTGCTACATTTTATTTTTTCGAAGTTCCCCTGTTTCTGTTTGGTAATGCTTTCTGTTGCTTTCAATCCCAACAAAAGGTCTGTTCAATTGACAGTACACGTATCTAAGGTAATATTTATATTGCGCAGGAAAAATGGCCGCAATTCGTGCCCTTTCTATAATTGTACTGAGTTTGACGTTTAATTCAAGTTCATTTGTGAGTTTGGCGTTTAATTCAAAGTCATTGGTTTTTGTTTTTGAATGTACCTAAACAAATATTCGCAGGGCACGTACGGCGGCCATCTTCTTAAATTTTTGACAGGTGCGCGAACTTGATCGAAAGTGAACACTCTGAGTAAACTACCTTATATACGTGTACTGTGTGTTCAATTAAGCTGTGCTGGACAGAGGAGAACAGAAAAGTACAAGGTTTTTGTGTTCAATGACAAAAGTTTCTGTCCGAGACTGATCTGCTTTGTGTGCAACGACTCTGTTCTAGACAACTTTTCTGCACCTGCTCTTGAGGTAGAAAAGATTTGTAAAGCTATGTGCAGACGATATGTTCACTGAGCAAATTTGTGAGCATATCTGAGTATAATTGTGTCCCAAACGTGAACATATCGAGTGCACACCATATTTTTGTGTTAATACGTATGTTCACAAAGCATATGCTCACATTCGAACACCTCGTGAACATACATATGTATGCTCATGTCGCGTTCCAACGCTAACCAGCCCCGCGAAGTAGTACCTAACGGCAGTCCCGCGGGGAGAATGGTCGAAGTCTGTGTTTGGGGGTGAGGTATAGTACGTAGGCGCATATCGGCTGACACATTTCAAGTCAGGACCAGGTATGTGAATCGTGCATGCCAGCAGCGCGGGCTTCTGGTATCTTGAGAAGATTCCCACCTCCCTGGTGCAACCAGAAAAAAAAAAATCATGTCGCGTTCATATCGTGTGCACACTCTTTAAGAAATGTTAAAATCAGCTTTGTTGCACATTTGATTGTTTTATTGGAAGTGAAAAGTGTTCTGACGAGATTTAAGTTTACCAAATGTGTTGTAATTGAAGTTCAATCGCAAAAAGAGCAATCAGTTACTGTAAAATGCTATAGATAATTTGGAAAACATTAAGTAAAATAACAATAACAAAACAAAAAAAGTCTTTAAAATGCATGAAAAAAATATTGAAATTTTGAATGATTAGATATAGTGTATTTATGGTTTTATTGACGTCTTGGATCTAGACGGTAGCAATGACCAGCGAATACTTCTTGATTTACTTAAATGCTGTGAAACATCACCAGATTTACCTAAGAAAAGGAAGAAAAATCAGAATTTCAGTAATTGAATTTGCTTTCTTAACCATTTTAATATAATCTAGATGAGCTCGATTATAAAGATTTTCGTGCATTTGAAAATGTAAAATCAAATGTTTGATTAAATCATGAGACCACTCAAAACTTTCCATAAAACACAGAACACTCACCGAACACAGTCTCTAAAAAAATTCCTCCGGCGACACGAACTCAACTCTGAGAACACAAGAATAAAGCAAGTGAATGGAAATACGAAACGAGATAAAAGAGAACACGCAAAAATCGTCTCGGTTGCGCTACCCAGCCGAGGCGAGCTACCCCCTGCACTTCTCACCTCCCTTTCCATGACATTCGGGTCCCGGCCGATCTTTCTCGGCCAATGTAAAAGGTGACTATGCTGACTTGATCTGTCATTTTTCACAAAATTTTTGCAAAATAAATTGATTGCTCTTATAAACGTTCTTCTTTTGCTTTTGCTACCTTAGGCTACTTTTCAGAATGAGAGATTTTGCTACTTTTCACAGTTTTTCGGGCTACATTTATCTAAAGTCAAGCGGCAACGCTGCTCAAAAACAGAGGAAGGTACAGGAGCAGGTGTCTTCTTGGAAGAACTTTGCATAAACCAGTCTTGCCGACTAGCAAACTATTGCAGCGTCTTCCAATCAGAGATATATGCTATTAAGAAAGCAAGGAAATTACCCGCAACGGAAATAACCATTTGCGTGGACAGTCAAGCCGCCCATAAGGCACTGGACTCCACTTCCGTGATCTCCAATTGCGTAAAGGAGTGCCTTACGGCACTTACAGCGATAAAATACTACACAATTTTACTCTGCTGGGTGCGCAGACATGTGGGAATAGAAGGAATACGAAACAACAGACGGACTGACCAGGAAAAGCTCTAATATGGACTAGCTGACAGACAGATCTTACCGACTTTCAACACAGCTAAAAATCGAATAGACCGCATCATCACCAATTTAGCTGAGGACTGATGGCACAATGCTAGCAATAGTGCCATAACAGCACAATATCCCTACTGTCTATGGGAAGAAGCCAAATCCACATACTCGTCGATGTCATAACCGCACACTGTATAATAGAGAACATGACCAAAAGATACGGCATCCTTACAAATGACTTCTGTAGAAGCTGCATGGATGAGGATGAAATAGAATATGAAGCGTAGCTTCTTTGCCACTGCCCGGCTGTTCAAGAACGGCACCTATCTTGTATGGAAGCACGGTTCTTCGACTGCCTGAATCACCTGGCTAAGATACCGCTTACAAACCTAAAAAGATGTATATAGGATCGAAATGGTTTTGTCAAAATGCATGTTTGAACGTGCACAACTAGGGTGTTCACAATGGACCTTTATGGCCTCTGGGCGAAATTACATCTCATGCAAACGACCCTTTTAATTTTTTTACGGTGCCACCACTTTAGAATGTCAGACAGTAGTATTCAAAGAGTATCATTTGTTATAAGGAGCTCCGCAACTCGTCTTTCGGAGTCAGCAAGTAGGTCCCTTCTGTTCGTGCACACACAAATGGTTGCTAGAAGTAGGCCCCGGTTCACCCCCAAACAGTAATGCCACGTAAAGAAGAAATAACGCTAAATGTCATGGTGTAAAATCCTGTGTCAAAAAACTTATTCACTTATTGCCAAGATATAACAGAAACAATTTCTGGTCCCATAAGTCTGATACCACATCTAGATCATTCAAACTTAGTTAAGTTACACCCCTTAAAAGGGAAAAACAAAAAAAAAAAACGTAAAAAGGAGTTTTTGGGGTCATTGTCCTGATGCATTAAGAATTTATTCTACAATTAACCTTACACCAGATTTCTTCTAAGATGACTTTGTAGTCATCCTTCTTTATCGTCCGCTAAATACGCACCTAATCTGCTACTCATTTTGTAGACCATAATGGAGCTACCAAATCAACCATGCTCAAATGTGAACAGCTTATGTTTTTAAGCGCAGCGATGTTTTTTAGATCCGAACTGGGTAGAATCGAGTGCATCATTCCTTGGTCTGCATTTAAAAGTCCTGCAAGACTTAAACAGCTTCAGATTTCAAAACAAGTCTCTGCAATAAAAACCGGAAAAATAAATTTACAGTCGAACCCGCTTATTTAAAACCCGGTTAGTTGAAAACCCCGCTTATATGAAAAATTCATTCTGTCCCCGTGTACTTTTCCGCAAAATTCATACTAACTCCTCCGCTTTATTGAAACCCGCTTGAAGCTCCTTATTCCCAGAACAAAAATCGTCGCGAGAAAAAAAATCGTTAAACAATTATAAATTGCTTAAATGAAAGAATTAAAATGTTTCAATAAAATGAGTGATGAAGCAGGGGTGGAATCGGCTAACGCGATAATTGACTGTCGCTTTTTTGATTGTCGTTTTTGAAAACGACACCTAAATAACTGTCACCTAAAATCAACGCAAAAAAAAAAACGATTGTCGATTTGATAATCACCTTACACAGAGCAAAAGTGTAAATTTTGATCATCAACTATTAACTATCGCATTAGCCGATTCCACCCCAGGCTTTGAATGCATCCATTTATTTTGTCATTTTTTATGTGTACCTTCTTCACTGAAACTCACCTCTCATAGTGACAGATATTAGTACTGACAGCACATCTTATGTTTTTTTTTTTAGTTTCAAACAATTTTATCTGCTAAAGCTATACTATTACTCCTCGTCAGATAATTTGCAATTTTACTTATCTTAAAATATGTTAACCCAAATGGTAATCAAATTACATAAATGAATTACCTTTTTTTCGTTAACTGATTCTACTTGTTCGTATTTATTGACAAATTATTTGAGGTTTGTTTAAATTAACCGCACCCGCTTAAATGAAAAACCCGTTTAATTGAAATAATAAAAAATAAATATGTATTTGGCTTCAGCAGTCCTAGTGCGTGTTATATTTTTGCACGAATGGAAGGGACCTACAGTTTTTTGCCGACTCCTAACGGCGAGTTGAGAAGCAGCGTTGCCACTTCAGGACTATTTTTCGGTAGTAGATTCTCTAAAAAATGCAGTAGATTGAATTTTTTCGCAGTAGATTTATATTTCAGCAAAAAAAAAAAACCAAGGTATTTTAACACAATTTGGCCTGTGTTTCTGTTTCTTTTTTATTATTTTGGCCTTGGTTCATTAAGCGTGTATTTCCTACAACCGTACATCATATATATGCCTTTAAATATGTAGGCATATGTAGAAAATAATAAACTTTGACGTACAAAAACCAAGACCGATACTTTACTAAAAGGCGTGTTTTTTTTGTAACCTATAGTCTTCGAAAAAGCTTTCAGAGTAAAAATAAGACTCGATAATTATCCAGGCTAAGGTTTTGTTGTATTTTACATGGGTAAACATGCTGCTGAGACATGTTTAGCCTATACAGGTTACAAAAAAACACGCCTAATATAAAAGTTAGTTACTTCTAAACAAATAACTTACTTACGAATTTTTGTAATGTTCTTCCTTAGGGGGTACACAGGATTCAATGACCAAATCTGACAATGTAAACGCAAGTAACGACGCACGGTCGGAGAGAAATATAGGATGGTTTTCAATTTTGTTTGATATTTGTGGCGGTCGGACGGACATATCTGATAATGTGAACGCTTGTCTGTCTGACCTAGAGCAAATTTCATTTCTGAAATGTATTTCCAGCAGTGTGGTCGTTGTTGGAGAATTAAAAATAGCTGTGTATGAAAATATTGCATTTTGGAAAGAACTTTTGGAAATAAAAAAATTCTGATAATCCACTGGAAAATTCAATTGTAATTCTATTAGCAAATTAACAGAATAAGACTTTGGTCGATTTGTTTTATAAATTCCTATATCAAAATTCGCTTCCTTTTATTTCTTCTTCTTCTTAAATTGTATTAATCATAAGCGCTGCTATCAGCACGTGCGACATCTTTGCAATTCATTTACGAAGTGAAGTCTGACAAAATGTTGGACAATATGAACGCTAATGACATCAGTCTGTCTAACGTCCATCCGACCAAGTCTGCCAGATATGTCGGATCTTGTGAACCCCCTTTTGGGAGAAATAAACAGAATCAACGGTACGATAAAGTCAATTTTTGAAATGTGAATGGATTCGTTTATGGTAGTGAGTAGTGATTGCGTTCATATAAGGAATTCAACTTTTTCGAAAAGTTTTATTGTGAAGTTTTGTGCTAAAAGGGATAAATGTCCACACAAAGCATACTACAAAAATGCAGTAGATTTAATTTTTTGGCAGTAGATCTACTGCAATTGCAGTAAAGTGGCAACGCTGTTGAGAAGCTCAATCGTGACACCGCGTCTCCACGAGACATATTTCTGCCAAAACTACATCTTGACTAGAAACAGGTTTTTTTTTGTTTTCCTTCGCTGGGCAAATTATGCCAAGACATTTCAATCTACAAGCTGACGTCGAGAAAGAAACAACGCGCGATTCTTGCTTTAAAAGCAGTGAAATACTCTACCGAAATACCCCCCCAATGAAAATCTACCTGTCAAACGGCCAAATGTCAGAGAAAAATCTGGCCTTCACTTTGCCGAGAAGACAAAACTAAAATGCTGACATCGCAGACATGTTTTTAGTTTGGACATCAAATTAGGGGTCTACACGAGACATTTGCATGTCAAGTCGATGAACATGTCTTGGGAAATGTCTCGTGGAGACGGGGTATGACAAATGATACTCTTTGATGCTTGTCAGGCATTCGGAAGAGGTGGGCTCAGTAGTCCGACGCACTTACCACTTGCGCTATGGTGCCCACGAATTAATTGAAAAAGAAACCAAGATTTTTCCTCATTTCATTTAAGCGGGTTCGACTGTAATTGCATTCTTCAACATCACCCCACACTATGTACCTACCATAGAACAGGACAGAATTGGATTCTTTGTTGTTTAGAACTTTTTGCACATTGAAATACTGTGCTGTGCTAAAAATAGTTCCATAACTTTGAAAAAGACATCCTCAATCCTCAACTGGGTACCAAGTACCAAGTTCCTTATCAAATATTGTCCGGTTAAGTAAATGTTTGTCATCAAAACTGGACAAAACTGTTATTATTCCAAGTAAACCACTTAAGGAAAGTGGAATCCTTATTTTCCAACTTCAAAACTGAAACTCTTCATCCGTCCTGAATAGCTCCTTCTAACGTTACTACAGCAAAACTCACCATCATATCCTTGTCAGGATAAATTAAAAATTAATAAATCATACAAAGCCAAGCAAAACATTCTCTCTCTATGTCTCTGGTGCACCACTACCACTCTAGACGATGTCCTAATTGTTTTGGACAGTATCTCTAACGTTGCCCAGAGCGTCTGTCCCCTTTCATCGTCCTTTATGGGTACCTCATACCATCACCATCTTCAATTTTAATTTTCTGCTTTTGAAAATTAATTTCTAGGTTGCAGTCGCAAGTAAATTACATGGATCGGTTATTTGTGTTGCTAACCATATGCTCGTTGGGTACAACACACTCTCTAGCATACAGGTAGAACATATGTCGCAACGGGCACGAGATACAATTTGTTTATCTTAAGTTGCATCAGTTGCAAGGGAAGTTGTTATCCGCGAACACCAATGCACAGCAGTTTGGCCACCCTTAGCCTCCTGTAGGTACGAGTACATAGCATCAAATCGCTGTCATTATTTTGATGACTTCACAACGCAAACCTCTAATTTCGGGCCTGATGTCCATCTTTTCGGCCAAGTGGCCGCACATAAAGTACGCACGTAATGAGTGTCGCCTGCTCGGGGGGTTAAACTATGTAATTTAACCTCGGCCAGTCGAGGGTGAAACTATAGCAATCCAGCTACTAAGGTGTTTGTTTGCATGTAATCAAATAAATTATGGCATTTTCGAGAGGTTATTACATTCGAGCACTTAAAGTGAACCAACAGAGTGGCGAGCATCAGGTGGAGGAGGTGGCAGCCAGTTGTCATCTGCCGATGTTCAATATCATAAAGTGCGTTCAATAATTCGAGCGAAACTAATTCCAAAAAATTGTAGGGTGGGTCGGTCGATTGATACACCCGCGAACATACGCATAATTTTCAGAGTGCTCCTATTGTTATAAGGTTCAATTACAGGACAGTTATTGCCTATTACCAGCAGGTATTCGAATTTATGGTGCTGAGGTACATGAATGCATTTGCAAATGAGAAATAGAAGGCGGGAGGAGTTCGTATGGTTTTCCAAAACTAACCTTTGAAATGGCAACTACTTTTTGCAATACTTGGAAATTCCTTGTTGAGTCCTTAGACGTTGAATTGTAGTCCTTTTTTTCAATACCAATGAGAGGAACGTTAGTTCATCAGATTTAGGCATCGCGATTGTTTTAATTTTTTTTTTTAATTTGAAGGTTGAGAATAAAGTACGCTGGGCTTAAATAATATGGAAGGGATTCCCTCTTCCAGAAGTCTATTCAGACGCAGAGAACTGCTTAACTGAAGCAAATCTGAGAATATGCCATAGAGGTGAGGTATCTGATTATCGTCACTGTAACTACATGTAGTTTCAATGTCGTCAAGAAGTTTTTTTAAAAGCTTTGTAATGTAAACATTGAATCTCGGTGAACGCACTTGCGAACTTGTTTATTCCTTGATTGGACGAATCAACGTGCCTTACAACCTTACCAAATTTAGAGCTTCCCTGTCCTGTACTGTCCAGTCAAAAGTGTAATTTCCGGATGGGATATCAACATAGCCGATGTTGTTACAATCGAACCTGAATCTTTGCCAAAATATCCGGCTCGAAGGACCATTGTTATGCCAACGATAAAAATGACTCGAAGATCCTCTTCGCTGGATCATTATTGACCACTCATTCGTTTTGGCTGAGCTGGTATAGTAGACAATATCCACTCTTAAGTCTGAACTAGTATAATAGTCGAAAGCAATCGGAAGCTACTGTCAAAATCCTACATTAAGTTTTCTCCCGAAATGTCAATTGCTCAAGTTGCCCATATATATAACTTGTTTAGTTATGATTGCACATTTTCGTTTAGTTTTCAAACATTAGTCAAACTAAATTTTGCTCAACTCTGCCCTGAGGTAGGCGAATTCTTTAACTTCTTCGAAGCTGCTGCTGTAAACAGCGACGTCTTGTCCAAGTCTATGGACAGACAGATGCTGTCTATCTGTCTGCGCACCAACCCATTCCAACTGGTCTAAGATTGCCGTAAGAAACTTTTTAACAGCACGATATGAGCCACCAATAATAAAGATGTCACCTGCGTCGGGTGGTCCATAACTGGTGAATAGCTCCTTCTGCATGACATGAAGAAATAACATGACTACACTCTGCGCAACTCCTTGTCGGATCCGGTATTTGTTTGAAAAAATTTAAGTAGAGAGATTTTAAAATTGCACATCGCGTTCACTACTAGATCAGATTCCGAATTCGCTCTTTGCCGTGTGGAGCCCAAGAAGATGAATGCTTTCATATGCGGCTGCAAGGATGATAAAAAGATCGTTATCTCAATTTTCATAGTGTTTTCCAAGTAAATACGATATATGGGACATTTATTGGTGTTGGAATTAATTCGTAGCGTTATTTTTACAAAAAAAAAGTTTATTATTGTGTTAACGCCATCTACGCATGAGCGCACCAAGCATAATAAGTGCGAAGTTGTTTGTATTTAATATCAATAAGTTGTAACCATTCCAATGACTTTCTCTCTTTAATTTTGTATCTCATTGTCTCGGTCTAATTCGATCCTTCAATCAGGAAGCACGCCATAATTTGAGTTGGCTTAATTTAATAATTTTTCATATTTTTTAATCTGTATTTACAACTAACATCCGGAATTATATTAAGGTAATTGACAATCCTTTGATAAAATGAAGTGTACACAATATAATGAAATAAACATTTCAGGATTTTTAAGCCTTGAATAAGAGAAAAATAAAGTCTTTTATTCCGGCTCTAAAAACTTAATTACATATTGCATTGGCCATCGCTAGTCACTACTTTTCCATCTTCCGGGCAGGATACGAATACCATATCGGAAGAACGCCTCATCTTTAGATGCAATCCACGAATCGATCCATTTTTTGCAAAGTAAGCTGGGCCATGAGTCACCGATCTGAAGAATATGGCGGGTACGGAGGACTTAATATTTGAGCATGTTTTTCGAGTATGTTTTGACCAGTTTTGCGACTTCCGGACGAGCACTATCGTGCTGCAAAATCAATTTCTCGTGTCTTTCGTAGCATTCCGACAATTTTTCTTCAATGCACGACTCGGTAGTCGGAATCTATCCCCAATGATGGTTTCATTCGTTTTGAGCAACTCATAGTAGACCACATCCTTCTGATCGCATCAAACACTATGCTCTGTATTTGGACCCATGGACATTTTGCTTCGCCGTAGATGTTGATGGTTGGCCGGACCTAACCCATGACTTTCTGCGTTTGGAATTGGCGTAATGGATTGGTGCAGGGAAATAACTTAACGGGCAATAACTTCACATCTAGTGGTAAATAAATGCACATTTTTGATGTGAAGTTTTTTCTCACTGAAGGTGGGCAATAACTTCACATTTAATGATTATTTAAGAAATTTGCGCGAAATTTTTACTATTACTCTATCTTATGCTCAAAAACTAAAGATTCCATTTAAAAATTAGATATTTAAATTTAGAATTTGTCTTGGCCATGCAAGCTTAAAAAATAAAATACTGTAGTAAATTACTCTTTTATTTTATTTTCTCAGTTTTGTAGTAAATTTACTTTAAGGAAACGCTTCGTTTAAAATGCCGTCTACTCGTCGCCGATCACTGTCAGAGAAGAACGATAATCCTCCCCGGAAATGAGTATGTTCGGAATTACAAAAAATGGAAATTTCATTTCCATACAGGTCCTGCCAACTTCACACCTTAAGGGTGAGTGTTGCGACACATTATTAAGGGCGCGTGCGCGCGATACTTCGTACTCTACAATATCTAATTTTTAAATAGAATCTTTAGTTTTGGAGCATCAGATAGCAACTGCCAAATACCAATTTTTTTTCATTTGGTCTTATTTCCACTTAAAAATAGAGATAAAGCCAAATTCGGCCTTATTTCGTTCGGCTTTATTTCACGGTATCCCTGTGTTTTTCGAAAAAATCATAAGTGGGAAATAATTTCACAAAATTTCTGGTTAAATTATTACCCACTTCACATCAAAAATGTGCATTTATTTCCCACTAGAGGTGAAGTTATTTCCCATGTGAAGTTATTGCCCGTGAAGTTATTTCCCTGCACCTAATGGATTCACTTTTAATTGCCAGATTTTTGATTAAAAAATCCCTTCCCATTCTGCCGTGGAAGCAGCTGTCCAAAGGTAAAAAAATGCCTTTCGACGTACCTTGGTTTCAATTCGTATGGGACCCGGTTTCCTTGCTTTTAGGTAATTCTCATGGCTTTAAGGCATTATTCTATCTTTGACAAGTCAACTCCCAAGGATTCAGATAATTCTTGAACTGTCTTTATAGAGCAATTTCTCCGATTCTTCATCTTGCAAGACTTAGTGTTGCCTTTCTTCTAGAATTCTAGATGGTTCATGCTGGTAGGTTCAGTTCCTGCTAGTAGATATCTTCAAACATAAGGTCGCATACCACAGCCATTAAAAGAACATTAATATAATTACCTCAACTCAAATTTATTATTCAATTCATTGGAATTTTCACTTACTTTTAATAATCCTTAAGATCGTTAAAAGATTAATTTCATTTCAGTGCCTCAAGGAAACCCTATCCCAGGGACTTCCCCGCCCACGAACTTCCTGAAATCAAACTTTAACATCCTTGTTTGAAGATAATTAATATGAAATTTCGCGTAACCATATTGTTCCAACTTAAACCGCACCACCACCGCCGTACTGTATCCTTCCACTCTCGCTGTGCCAGTAAAATTTATATACAAATACTTTTAATTGAATGAATAGACTACTCGTGTACTCGTTCACGTATCTGGTTATACTTGCGAGTTGCGAGTTGCGAGCTGCGACAAACGTTAACTTGTGGTATCGTCATGCTGCTGTGCGCTTCTTGGCAGCTCCACAATACCGCGAAAGATTAATGAGTTAACTCTGAGGAGATGGAATAACCCTTCCTTCATCTGCAATCTGCCGTCAAAAAAAAAAGGAACTACCAAACGTTCGGTCTACTCCCAGTCCTAGTCGCATGGATGAAATGAAAAATGGGAACAAATCTGCATATCATTTCGATGCTACATCACGGAGGTAGTGGAGCCTTTTCCTGCTAAACCATTACATCACTGCGTCCTGCTTCCTTGCTGTGCCTGTTCGTACAGCCCCGCCATTATGCAATGATATGGCAGCAATTTTAATATTTTAACTTTTGCGAATTCTTGTCGCGAAATAAACGATTCGTGCTGTGTTGGTGATGGCGATAATGATGACGCGCAATGGAACTGGTATAGCTCGTAACAAGGCGTCAGGGGTTGGTAAAAAAAATAAAACGGGAATCGTCCTTAATCAATCATTTTATTTGAAATGCGTTTTAATGAAATGCCATTGCAGATGATAACACTCAACGGTATTAGATTGAGGGACATGTTTTTTTTTCGTTGATTTGGTTTGGTTTGGGGGCTTGTTCCTTGGATGTTTAACCAGGTTTGGCAAGTTTTCGCCTGACAGGCAATTAATGATGGCAACTTCCTACAGTTTTGCTTTTTTTTTGCAAGCTTTGAGATTTACGAATTAATTTTCAGTGAAAGAGATGAGAGGGAGGAACAAGTAATTGAATGAGAAAAAGGAGAGATCGCGAGAGCCATCCTTCTGTTGCCAACTGAATCCTTGACGAGCTTCAACGTTGTTATCAAAATTGGAACCTTTCAGTTAGCCGCGAGAAGCCCCATATTATATTTTTTAAAAGAATACTGGATGGCGGAAAAGGCTGACGAAAGGGCATTATATAGGAATAAGGGTAGTCTTGATACAAAAAATATCTCGGAAAGTACATACATATATCAATTCCAATTCGAATACGAGGCTGAATCTGAAATTGAAAATTGCCTTGGAGTCCGCAAGATTAGCGGAAAACTCTCCTAGAAATATAAAAGCTAGTTCGCCCTGTAATCGGCCACTACCCACTTAGACTAATGTTTGGGTCCATTTTGCCAGTTCTGAACTTGTGAAAAGACCGCTAATTAAGAACCGCATTCAGATAAGGATATGAATCATAGAAGATTCTTCAGCTCATCAAAGAACGTAACGGCTATTTTATAGTGGGCCAGTTACTACACTAGCCCCTGCACACGATATAAGGTTTTCAGTCTTTCTTGACTCAACATTATTGCTAGACTTTGACATAAGCTTCCAGGTCACTATCCCCGACTGATCGTTCAGGGAGGGCAAACCAGGTTCATCTTGACTGACGGTTCCAAAACCAATGACGGCGTAAGACGGACTGCTTTCTCCAGCAGATTAAACCTTTATCTAGCTTTTCATCTCCCTGATAACTGAAGTGTCTTTCAAACAGATATTAAGGCACTGTCCTGGATAACGATTTTAGAATTGCCTCGGCTAGTCAATTGGACCTGAAACCCTGGAATCAAACTCATTCATATCAAAATCACATCCAATTGTCGATCATCTCTCGTCCTATAGCCTTTATTGGGTAAAGGGTCACAGATTTTTCAGGGAATTATAAAGCCGAACTGAAAGTACTTAGGCTTTCACTTAAACTTGACATAGTCAAAAGAACTAATGTTCGATGAGAGCACACCATATGCAAAAGTTCCTTAGACAACGAGAAGGGCGAAATTGTACTCTTCATCTCCTTTGTGCATGCTTAGCTCCTTGACGATGGCCCTACAGTCCGAGGTAGTCCTGCTCCATCCTTTACTACATGTCTGCTTCCAGTTTCGCATGTTTCGCATGACTATCCGCAGCTACTTCATTCGTTGGACCTTCATTTCTGCAGAGTGTATAACAATGACCACAAATCGAATCCTGCTGTCAACCAGAATGAACTATTCAACCTCGACGATGTAGATCAACGACTCCATCCACCTGGCCTGGGAGAAGTGGAGACAGCCATACCTAAATTTAAAGGTAACAAAGCTGGCTTGAGCTGCCGGCCTAGCTACCAAGCTGTTTAAAGTGACAGGAGATGACTTGGTACATGCAACAACTCATCCGTCAAATATGGTCGAATGAAAGTACTACCAATGAATGGATCCACCATTGCCAGACCTCTAATATAGAAGACCTTCCGAACTGCGCCAATTACAGAGGCATTTGTCATCAACCTAATCGGTCCATATCAGTCATGCTTTATTTCAGGAAATTCCGCCATCGAACAAATATTCACACATCGGCAGATCCAAGAGCTTCACATCGATACGCACCACCTTTTCATCGATTTTAAGATCGCGTTTGACAGCATTTATTGAGACGAGTTGTACATAGTGTATGATGCTTCGTCTAATGTCGACCAAGGTGCGTGAACCTTGACAACTGTTGATACTTCTGGTGCATAAACCAGAATATCAATGACTCTGCAATCGTTCTTGTGGCCAACGATGAAGCGATAGTATTGAGGGCGAGTCCTTACCACTGGTGGAGGGACCTGTCTGGTGTTTCTTGAATTAGTCCTTACCGCTGGTGGGGGGAACTAGTTTTGGATACTTGTGAAATGAAATACACCGTTCAATATCTGAATTGTGAATCGATCATGAGTTTTTATTTCTACTTCCTTATATACTAACAATGTGCTTATTCTATCTTATTTTAAGTGACTTAATTGCTTAATTTGAGTGTGTGACGAAATCACATTCGGGCAGTGCACTCTCTGCGCAGTCAGCATAATTCGACAGGCGAGGTTCAATGTATACCTCATTGCTAGACCCGATTATTGTTGTCACAAAATTACTGCTGAGTAAGCGAGACGCGGGGCCAGCGGTGAATGTACTGCTGGTCGTAAATTGCCGACACAGCTACACATACGTATGTGTATTAATTGCTATGCGGAGAGTGCATTGCCTGACATGTGATCATCGTGACATACTTTTGATGTGATATAATAACTAAAATAACTTACACTAGGTCAGGACTGAACACATAGCAATGACTGGTTTTGACATCTCATCCAAACTCGAGACGATTCAGAACGCACGCTGCTAGATCAAGATCGGCTAAGACCTTACCAAGAAATTTGATGTCAGCACATGAATCAGGCCAGGCAACGAGCTTTCATGTGACTTTCACTTGAAAAAATAGAGCAGAACTCTTGCGTCAATAACAGAGGTACAATCTTTAAAAAGGCTATCCAATTCCTCACGCGATGTTATTGATAGAATCGGAAGAATGCAGTGTTATATCAAAGGTGCTTTCATAAGCATTGAGATGCGGCTGACATAAGTTTATGGGTCAACAAGGACAAGACCCAAGTATACGCTGTCAACAAAAACCCAACTCTGACGTCTGCGACAAAACGTCACCATGGACAAATATAACTTTGAGGTAGTTAGGAACTTTGTGTACCTATACTTAGTCTATGGTAAAATCAAACGAAAATCAACTCTCGCCAATCGCAGCTTCTTTCGGCTAAGCATACGTATTTGAATAGCAAATCCCTCTGTGGGTCAACTTAAGAAGGAATTATACAACTCTCAAGATCTTTGGTGTCATAAAGGACCTTTTGACTAGACTGGGCTAAGAGACATAGAGTTGATGCAGTAATGGGATGAACAACTGAAAACAACAAAATGTACCTTACGATGTCTCACAAAGAGAACGCAAGGAGATCTCATTACACTGCAGGACAACGAAGCTCTGGGCGTCGTTCCTTGCAATCGCAAGAACAAACACCTCGGCAAATCTCTTTAACTAAGACCACATAAATATCCCTAATCCAAGGAAACATAAATCATTTACATACATATGTCAAAGATGTCACATCCAATACCGCAAAACTGTAAATTCTTTGTGTGCATTCCCCAGCGCAGGATGGGGAGAAATAAAGCTCAACTTCCAATAATCAATTTGAATTGGAAATTGATCCACAAATAAATGTCCACTGCGACCGCTTCCCTCTGGAAACAAAGACGTTTCGGGTGAAAATAACTCACTTAAGTCCATGGCCCTGACAGCAGGATAACAACCACCAGCAACACAGAACCGCAATCTAATTACTTATTATTTATTTATTGTAATTGCAAGCAAAACCGAAAAAGCAACTCTCTCGCCGCAGGACCACTTTCCCCCTCCCGCCCCCGGAAAATTCCCGAAAATGAAAATCGCAGTTTTAGTCTAGAAAATCCATAAATCTCTTCCCGGACATTTAATGTGCACCAGAAAAGCAATTATATGCAATTTATTCCAAAAGCAACTATTTACTCCGTGTCCGTGTGTGTCCCATGATAAGGAGCATTCCAAGGAGCACCCGAGGCGAATCTCAATGTCCAGTACTACCAGTGTTCAACAATAGAAAATAAAATCAAAACCCGCGCTGGCTGGCTATCTCCTTATCCTCTGTAAGAAGAGAATAATAACAACAACCCAGAGGATAGAGAATAGTCCTGCCTCATCCTCTCATACGATTGTGTAATGAAAATAAAAGCGTCTTGTGTGTGTGTGTGTTTGCCTGAATATAATGAACAAAACAAAGACACAGGACACAGGACAGCATTTAACTTCAGTAATCGTGTCTATAAAGGTGGTTGACAGCCCGTTTAGGTTGTAAAAATGAACTCACTTCAGTTCCGGCATTGTCGAGAGTTTATTGTTTTTGTCGGTTAAGATGTCCTTTGGGCATTTCACTAACTCGAAGTTGCCTAAGATTGACACACGGCTATAAGGGCGGGGTGGGAGCGCAAAAGGTGATTCTTGCAATAAATTCGTTTTTGCGGAAGGTTTCTGCGATGAAATTTCAGATTATGTGTGCTGGGCACGTTACAGGGAAGCCCCCCGCACTCCCGCCACATGCGAAGGATTTATATTTAGATTTTATTACCAAACATTCGTATCGCAGTATCAATGCCATTCACCATCAATGGATGTGGATGTGGATGGCGATGGTGATCATTAAAATCGTTTGCGCTGTGGATACAATTGACTTTGGTTGTGGGACGTTGCGTTGCTATATAACATAGACTCCGCATTAACTCACGTTTAATTGGCGGAATTGCTATATAAACGCTTTACGGCAACTTAATCCGTCACTTATTACATGTGGCAGTGGCGATGGCAGTGAACAGAGAACGTTACCCTAATCTGTTATCGTACGCCATCTTTGTGTGGGCACCACTGTATTTAGTTACGGGCGAAAACTCCTTGCATGGCGATAACAATAAAAATGGCAAAATGAATAAAGCACTTTCGCAGATAACAGGTAACGTATTTCAGAGAAGCTGAATAGACTTCATAAAGTCGTCAGATTATTGCTTTTTTTCTGGCTTGGTCTTCTGGGGGTAGGTATACATAGGTAGTTTGGATGTCGGTTTTGTATCCACTCTATCAATAAAGAGCGTTGGAAGCGTTTTTGGACACAGAATCAGAATAAAGTCGTCTCGAAGGTGGCCACAGCCTGAATACCAGATAAAAGGCGTCTTAATTATTGGATTAATTGGATTTGACAATCCTTTAAGATTTTGCTCCACTAAACAATGGAACCAGTAGTGTTAGTATTTTAAAGTTAACAACGAGTCCATTGACAGATATCACTTTGCCCATAATACTCGTTATAGAAGACGTTCAAGGAGTTGAAAATATTAATGAACAAAGCAACACATTCTAAGCAGGATAAAAGGCCCTGGGCGAGGATCGTCAACGAGATGGCACGTAACTTATATAATTCATATAATTAACTCAGACTTAAGTTTGTACCTAGTCAATGGAAGGCGGCAGAACTTATTATGATTCTGAAACCCGATTAATCACCAAAAGGATCTATATGATATCTCTACGTCGAACTATATCAAAGTCATTCGGTGGAAGCAGATCTAAAGGTGTCTTTAAGGCTTCCGGATACTTGCAGGGTCTTTTAGGCTAAGGTTTTGGTAAATCGGAAAGAGTATGGAACTGTCGCACAGTGCTTCGACCGAAACGTGTTAGACTATGTTGGGTTCCTGGTCACTTTAGAATAGAAGGATACGAGAGGTCCAGTGGATTGACGAGGTTATTGAAAGAAAAGAGAACTACCGGTAACTAATATAGTGGGAACTAAGCCGTCGTTAATAAGCTGCCAGGGAGAAAATACTGAAATTAACTAATCACAAGTGGTCTAACATCGCCGGACATAATAAGTCCAATTCAATACCCTATGACCGGCCAGCCGCAAGGCCGCAAGGCCGCAAAGAGGCAGGATAACATTTTTATAGATTAAATAGGCTGCATCTAACAAAAGCTATCGGTAACTTATCGGAGCACTGCGTTTTCGGCAAACATGCCAAGGAATTAGGACTCTCAGGAACAGAAGATTACACATATTTAATTTAACGATTTGGATGTTGCAGAGGATATTACGCATGTTCTTAGGCCATTTTTTCCTCGCCGTGGCCGTGGTGGTTAGTGCGTTGGACTATTACGCAATGCTGCCCGGGTTCAATCACAGACCGGGTCTAACACCTAAAGAGTTTTTTCACGGTGCCACCTCTTTCGAATGTCTGACAAGCATCAAAGAGTATCATTTGTCACGATTGAGCTTCTCAACTCACCGTTCGGAGTCGGCAAAAAATTGTAGGTCCCTTCTATTCGTGAAAAAATGTAACACGCACACACAAATGGTTGCGAGAAGCAGGCCCAGGTTCACCTCGAGCTGTAGCGCCAACTTAGTAAGTAAGTAATCTAGAAAAAATAGGTCGAAGAATCATTTTTAATTTCATCAGGGCAATGCGATGTTTCGGGTCAGGATGATTACTGCAGATCGCGATGGGCCCATTTAGGTGCTTTGTGTTTTTGTCTTTGTGTTTTCTAGCCAATTCGAAAAAATGTTTATGAAAAGAGTCAAATCCCATCAAATTGGATTTAGAGACAAACACTTTCCTGTACAATAGATACAAACATATATATAATGGTAAACATTGTTGAACCAGCTATTTTCTTGGATACAGCTCAAGTTTTTGCCAAATTTAAGTGTTACTTACTATATAAGACAGGGAAACTATTTTATGTAAAAAGTTGTTCGACAGTTTAACTTTCCATTAGGAGCTCAAGGTTCTATGCTTGGTCCGCTATTGTCCCCATTATAATGTTGAATCGCAAGTTACTCGTAACTTGGGAAATTTATATCAATGCTGCCTTTGGAAAGGTACATATGTTGGGATGGAGGGCATCTACGTAATTTGTGGGTAATGCAGCTATCACCCCGTTCACCTCTTTTAGGACGCGCTTGTTGTTAGCTAAATCTGTAGTCATTCCTAAGTTAAACGAAAGGATATTAAATCTATTGCAGCTGAAATACGATCAGTAAGTAGCCCGTTACCGTATACGCCTACGTAAATATGATAAGTTAAATAGTCTTTGTGTCATCTGCCTAACATGCCTCTTAAGAGCTATTACCAGTTACGCATTTTTCGTGCACCTTCGTAACACGTGAACCGCACTACTAATATGAAAGGACTCGAATAACATATTCGCACAGGTATTTTCTATTTGATTAATTCGCTAGCGCTCGAGCTTGTGAATCACCCTGAAAGTTTATGTTATTTCTACACCTTACAACTTGCACCATAGTAGCCATTTCATTTGTAATCCTTAAAACAGTTGTAGCGATTCTAAATTGCGAGTTTTCTCGCACTTGTACAATTGTATTAATTACCCTTTTTTTCTAATAATTCATAATAACTAACGCTTTAGGGGTTATGAATACGTCTGTCCTCCAAGAATCACACCTAGTCGCCATTTATTTTTCATTTAAAGTCAGAATTTACAATACCTGTAATAACAAGGACAAAGCCATGAACCTTTTTGACCAGCCCGAGCATTTTTTTTTTTTTAGCTTATTTCAATGTAATACGTAACTTTGTCTTTCCGAAGTCTTAGTCAGATTTTAATAAAATAATCATTTTTAAATTTCGAGCAGACTTTGCCTTTTCAATTGTTGCACTATCGATTCCGCGAATTTTAAGTGATTTTTCGTAGGAATTTCCAATTCTTTTGGGAGTTTTCCATCTTCATTTTGGTAATTTCATTTTACCCTTTTCTGAAGGAAATTCAGTACAATCTAATTTACAGTGTTAATCCCATCCTAATGTATGCAAACACTCGCCGATGTACCGGTTTAATAAATTAAGGAAATACCCGAACTCGTATGTATATGGACCACTGGTCACACAACCCGATCTATCATCCTGTCGACCATTTGCCTGTCACTCGAACAATAGCGCTTAACTTGAAAAGCCATTCAAATCGCATACACGCGTTCAGCTTTAGTTCGCGTTGCTCTCTTTTTAAGCGATTTTCAATTTCAAACAAAATTTCAAAAAAAAAAGAATGAAAAACCGAAATCGAAAATTGAAAAATCCCATTTGAGTGGTAGTGATTCTGACATGGCATGAAATTCGAGACGAATCGGAAAGGATGCCGATGCCGATGCTGAAGCTGAAGCCGATATCATGAACGACAGTCGCTTTCGTCAAATCACGAGGCGGGAGGGAAGCAACAAAAATCAAAGAATTTTCCGGTGTGTATTCCTTTTGAGTGCGCGTTTTAAATCACTGTTGTGTGTTGACTGGTATTTCACTGGTTACAAACATAAAGAAACACATAAATACCGTTCAATCGACAACAAGAGAAAAATTCTTCATCATTCGGATGAAAAGTCGCAGTCACATTGTTTGACATGTCACAATGGCTGATGAGTTTTGACAACCCGAACGAACGGGGAGAACACTATTCTCTTTAGAGAGCGCGATTTAAATTGAATTTTTATGGGAAATTACATTTTCAACGGAAAATGTTGGAAAATTCTTAGTTTTTTTGTGCGATTCGAAAATTTGGATTCTTTGTTGTGAGGAAAGGAAACTTGAAACCGTCATCGGGTGTGGACTGTGGAGCATTGGAAACTGTTAAAATACCAAATTGGAAATGGAAATGGAAATGGAAATTGGAAATGAAAAACTTTTCTAATCAACATAACATAACACAGTTTTCTTGTCTCTCATGGGAAATACAAAAGTATGAAGAACCATCTGACTAATTAAGTTTTGTTAGTCTGTTTGTGGGAGCGGGGGTTGAAGTTACCCTTTTTTGCTGTTGGCATTGGTACCTTTCATAATCAGTTGATTTTTGTACTCTCGTATCTGTTCGGAGATAGAATTGTGGAAAATTGACGATGAAAACTTCATCTTTTATTTAACGAGTTTGATGGAGAAAATTTAACAACTAACTTTGCAGGTTATAACGAACGGCATAAAGTTGATGAAGAAGATACCCGTTCTTAGATAGGTAGAGCGGGTAGACAATAATATTTCTGGTTTTTTAAGAGAAAAAGCATCATGCTTCATTAGAAGGCTGTGGCCTAAGAGTTACCTGGTGTCAAACTCTCCATTTTCACTGCTTTTTGCATTACTTCCGGATGACACCGCTTTATTTAAGTCTCGTTGGGCTGCATCTTCTTTTTTGGGTCTTTTAGTAGGGTATACCTACTTTTGATATTACTGTCTCCACTCCTATGCTCGATTTCCCCTCGTAGACGTATTTCCTGTCCACCGCCATCAAGTCAAAGGGTAGAGGAGCACTGCTGTTTCCGAGACTGCGTGCGGAATCAGCTTGCAATACGGAGAGCTCTACGTCTCTGTTCCGCTGCCAGCCGAAAACTGATATTTCTTCTGTTTGAGTACATCGGCCCAGATGTCGGACCTGTAAAGAATGATGAATATCATTAGTTCATGGTGGGGCCACCAGCATTTGACATAAGATCGCTCAGTGCGGCGGTGGTCTTTACGGGTCATTCGGATGCTGCTCTTCTATGCTGGGCCAGAGTTTGCAGTCTATCGTCATATCCAGATACCTGTCTCCTTACTGATGATGATCATCAGCAGTCCTACATGGGTAGCGACTTGCCTCGTGATCTGTTTCGTTGACAGGAGAGCTGCCACCGTGTTTTCTATCACCAAGCTCAGTACGTGGTCCTCCATCCAGACCTTCACCAGCTTCATGATTTGATGAAGTCTGCTTTCTGCATCTTTTGTATTTCTCGCGATAATAACAGCTCCAATGTTATCAGCGTAACCTACTGGAAAAGTGTAATCTGGCATCTCCATCTCCATACGAGAAATAGTGTGATTATGTCCGAGAATTGACTCATGTGCTGCATAGCCTGCGATCTCTAAGATAATCTTTGTCTTTTTTGGAGGAGGGAATGAGGGATTCTGCAAGTGTTTTCCAGTGGATCAAGCACGTCTTCCTTTCTTCTATCTAGCAGAGTTGAAGGCATTCTTCACGTCTAAGGTTACTAGCTACGATTTTTCTCGAGTGGCGATTACCCTGTTGAGCGGTTTTTGGCAGAAATAATAACCTCCTCGATTCCCTTTACTATCGAGTGCCCTCTTATGAACTCGTGCTGCTTGTCGGACAAATCACCTGCACTTTGGATTGCTGCTGTGAGACGTGGTTTCAACATTTTCTCTATAGGCTTCCCAGCTGTGTCCAGCATACACAGTGGTCTGTAGACTGATGGGGAGTCCGGATCACCCTTCACTTTGCTGATAAGCACCAGTAGCTGTTTTTCGTAATAAGGCGGTTTTCTTCTCTGAGACAGTTGCTATACATATTTAAAAGAAGCTCCGGGCAGGTTCGTGCGATATCTTACAGGACATCCATCGATACGATGGCTATCCAGGCCTGGAGTCTTCTTGTTTTGCCGCTAAGATCAGTTCATCTTCGGTAAACGATGGGACCTCATCCTGTTTGGCGGGAAAAAAGTCGGGCAGTCTAGCTGGATGATATGTGAAAATTGAGATCACATTGATTTCTTTTTTCGTGCTCATTTGTGGTGTATAAGGTAGGGTTCAGTCGTTAGCATCTTACTGGCGCCAAAAACGTGACAAAAAAATACTTACATACATATATATTCTATTAAATAAAAAGAGTGTTATATTTGTGCAGCTAAGCCATTTAGCCATTCCACAGTGGAATTCTATATTTGAGCTTAGCTAGGGTGAATACTGTAAGGGGAAATTTCGATTAGCGGTCTAGGCTAAACAACAGTTCTTCGTTCAATAAATGACACTATCTTTCGTTCTGACAAGTGACAACTCTGATTAGCCTTTTTAACGAATCCTTTTCTAGCGGTAATCACTAAGAAGGGGCAATTTGTTTACAGAATAAATTAAAAATTTACCACATGAACAAACTTATATCTCTTTAACGGTAAACATACATATGTGCACGCACATTACAGTGTACACAACCAACAGATTCAAATTGCCATGCAGAAAGCTTTCGGCAAAGTAAACCCATATTATGTACGTAGGTGTAATTTATGTAAACATTGCAGAAATTGCGTATGCATGAATTCATGGATATGTGTTTATTTATCATCAACGTGTCAGCTTGCATTACATTTGGCTGGCTATATGGCTATGGGCTTACATTAGGCATTTTAATAACGAATCAACACCAGCATCGACGTGTCGTGTGGGCTGTCGGTGATTACAAGTTTTATGCTTGAACGCCAGATTGTAGGCTCTTGGGTATTTTACCTGAAAATAATGCATGGCTTTACCTATGTATGCTGTATCGTTTAAGTGGTGGAAGTTAATAGTTGAGGGATTTTGGGGTTTGGACAGATGCACACATGTAAATGCTATGTGAGTGGACACTTAAACATTAACATTTTCTTGAATGTATCTTTCTAGACACCAATGGCGGAAGCTGTCAAGAAAGTCTAGTTAACGTTAAAATCGTAATCAAGTTATGGCTTTTATTGCTATAACTACATAAAGGGACCTGGTGGATACCCGGTTTTGCTCCACGCAGATAAAATAGTGAAATTATTTTGAACCGCTCATGAACTTCATGAGTATTTCGCTATTACTGAATACTTGGACAGTCTTAAAACTTTGGTCAGACGGGACGGGGACGTCAAGAATGGTGAAATTGCGGGCTGTTGTCTTTAAGACCTCTTGACCTTGAAACAAGAATAACATTTAGTTTACAAATGTAGATTTCTTGCAAAATCTGAATTTCAATTACATATTATGCAGCCCCATAGTAGGATACAAAGCTTTTTTTAATTTTATGGATAGACAGATAGACCAACGTTGGCCCATAGTGATGCCACAATTCTCCAGGGGAAGCTATTTTTTTTTTAAATGTCTGTTTAACAAATTTGATAAGAATATCCATCTTTAATTAAGAAACTTCATTGAGTGAATTAAAAAAGAATTCCCCAGTAATCTGTCGCTAATGCTGACCAGATGAAATAGCTCTAGTTATTCGTTTTTTTTTTTTTTTTTGTTGAAGAGAGCTGAACCAAATCCTAGGTATCAGGCATTCTTAGAAGTTTTGCATTAATTTCTGCTGAATTTGCGTTGCTTTAGTATCGGGTTAGTACGAGTTCATACACTGATTCATTTCGCTAAGAACCCTGAATCTTGTATCAGTTGAAAACCGTTTTATAATTAAATGACTACTATTGTTAGATGTCATGAGTGCGGCTTGGATATCTACGTATTGATGCGAGAGGCAGCATCTCTATGGCTTTTTGAAATGCCACAACTTCAGCCTAAAAATACTGTAATTATCTTTTTCAGGACTTTTAAAAGTTTGAAATTCCATTTAAGATCACATCGTGTTTAGAGCCGTTAATATAAAAATTGATACCATAGTATTCGTAGGTACTCCGATGTTTTTTCGTCTTCTTTGCAAATTCGTTATATAAGTATATTGACCGGAAGATGTTTTTTGCAATATCCCGTGAAGAATCCGGTTAATGTGTGTAACTGCCTTTTAGACAGTTTTAGAAGTTGCGTAATTCTTTTACGTTTGGTAGAAAGCTTATTACCTGCCCGTTCAGTTAGCCAGTGCGATTTTGGCCAAATGATACCCATTGTGAATACCTCTGATTAGTCTACAGGACTTACAATTAACAAATCGATGTTGATCTTATAATAAATCATTTTAGATCTGCAAGCGGTATATCAGCCATGTTGTTGTCTTCCTCCCAGTGAAAGTAGGGTTATTGATTATTTCTGGTCGACTAAAGCCAAAAGCTGCGGGTTATGACGCAGTCGCTAGTATTACCTCATTATAACATGGCTATATTAATGTGGACTGACCCCAAGAAAGCAAATGTCAAAGACACATTTTATTTTTGTCGGCCGAATGTTGACAGACTGCAGGAGGAAGACGAGAACCAACGACGACGACACGTGGCGCAAGCAGTTAATTTTTCATTGTTCAAACACTTATTATTGATTTAATCTACTATTCACTTATCCATTAATTAGTTACCTATTCTGTTCTTTTTTTATAATAATAAAACTGAATTTACTGAATACTGAAAGTTTACAACCTGGGGGCTCAACCGGGATCGAGACTAATAATACAAGAGGATTTCATCAAGACGACGATCGACGAAACTTTCAGTAATTGGAAGAAATGGATGAAATAAAGAACAGTACCAATGTGGGAACAGTCGTGGGATTTTCAGAGTTGATGGAAAGACTTTGTAGAGAGGAGACACCTGTAGCCGCTGGTGGAGCACAAGTGGAAAACAATAAAACCGGTACATCAGGGGCGGGTGCAACAAGCGATATTAACGAAACTGCCAATGCAGTTAATAATTCAATCATTTCATCGTTGCGAGACGAAATAGAACAACTAAGACGGCGAAGCGAACGGGCAAGTGTGGGTAGTTTTGAGGACGCCGCTAATATTATTCCATTTTTTAGTAGCAAGGAAGACGTAAGGGTGTGGATAGAAGAGTTTGAAACAGCAGCGGCGCTGATGAAGTGGGATGACCTTCGAAAAATTCTTTTTGCAAAAAGGCTGCTAACAGGTGTGGCGAAGTTGGCCATCAGAGCTGGGCCATCGACAACGACGTGGGGCCACTTGAAGTCGCGATTGTTAGAAGAATTTGGGCAAGTTATTTCCGCTGCGGATGTGCACAAGAAACTAGCGGACATGAAACAGAAAAAGAATGAGTCAGTCATCGAGTACGCTATGCGGGAGCTTGGGGTGAGTGGCAACGTGGATAACCGCTCTATAATACAATATACCATCGAGGGAATCGACGACTCTCCGTTTAACAAGTCGATGCTGTATGGGACGTCTACAGTAGGTGACTTTAAGGCAAGGCTGATGGAGTATGAGCGTTTTCGTGCCTCCTGCGAAGCACAATCATTAGGTAGTAATCAAGCATCCACACGTACGTCGAAGCCGAAAGAAAGACAAGGACAACGGTGCTTCAACTGCGGAACAGCTGGCCACAAAAGTAAGATGTGTGAATTTAAGACCAAGGGACCGAAGTGCTTTAGCTGCGATGGGTTCGGACACATTTCGGCGGATTGTCCGAAGCGAAAAGGCAGCCCCAAAGAAATAAATACAGTACGGGCGAACGTTGATAAGCTGGAAGTAAAGGTGGTGATCGTCAATGGGTCCGAAGTAGAGGCACGAATTGATACGGGCAGTGACGTGACGGTAATGGGGTCCGATGAGTATTTCAGAATTGGGGCGCCACCACTGAGCCAAGATAACCAAACGCTACAATGGTTGTCAGAAACACCGACGACAACACATGGTTACTTCTCCGCACTACTCCAACTAGATGGATTTACCTACAAGCCGAAAGTATACGTCGTTTCTCCGAAGTTCCTTAGGCCGCCTCTCTTGGTAGGAAAAGATGTCCTCCGAGGAACAAGAATCACTCTGGCAGACGAAGGTGTACGAGTCGAACCTATGAAGATGATGTTGGACAGTTGCATGCAGGTGAGTGCAAACGATTTCGAAATTTGCGTAGGTAATCCACAGTACCAAACCGAAGTCGAAAGGTTGATTCACGAGTATCGACCGAATCCGATAAAAACAACGAACGTCCAGATGAAGATCGTGCTGACAAACGAAAACCCCGTAGCATACCGTCTACGGAGGTTGGCACCGATGGAAAAGGAAATCGTACATAAACAAATCGACGAATGGTTGGAAGCGGGTATTATTCGAAAAAGCACTTCAGACTATGCTTGCCCGATTGTCCTGGCAAATAAGAAGGATGGCAGCAAACGTTTGTGCGTCGACTACCGAAGTCTGAACAAAGTGGTGGTCAGAGATCGTTTCCCTCTGCCGCTAGTGGATGACCAAATCGACCAACTCAGTGCGGCGAAAGTTTTCTCGACGATGGACCTAGAGAATGGCTTCTTCCATGTAAGCGTAAGTGAAGGAAGCCGAAAGTTCACATCCTTCGTCACACCACTGGGCCAGTACGAGTTAAATAAAGTACCGTTTGGACTCTGTACTTCGCCGGCGGTATTTCAAAGACATCTGTATCAGGTCTTCCAAAAGTTGATGGTGAAGAAGATGGTGTTATTATACATGGACGACATCGTCATACTGAGCAAGAGCTATGAAGAGGCTATCGTCAATTTGAAATTGGTCTTGGAGGTGGCGAAGGGGTATGGACTTGCATTCCGATGGAAGAAATGCCAGTTTTTATGTACATCCATAGAGCACTTGGGGTTCCGGATTCAAGACGGTGAGGTGAGGCCATCGAAGCAGAAGATTGATGCAGTGCGAAGATTTCGACAACCGGTAGACCGGGTGCAGATCCAGAGATTCCTGGGCCTCACAGGCTATTTTAGGAGATTCGTACCGGCGTATTCGCTCCTTGCACGACCACTCACGGACCTATTGAAGAAGGAGGTGAAATTTCACTTTGGAACCAAAGAGAGAGCTGCTTTCGAAGAACTAAAAAACAAGCTCATCCAAGAACCAGTTCTTAAACTTTACCGTCCAGAAGTCGAGACCGAGCTGCACACTGACGCTTCGAAGTGGGGGTTTGGAGCGGTCCTGCTCCAAAACCAAGACGATCACTTCCACCCGATCGCCTATTACAGCAAGAAAACATCAGAAGCCGAACAAAGGTACAGCAGCTACGAACTGGAAGCATTAGCAGTTGTCAATGCCCTCAAAAAGTTCCGGCATTATCTACTGGGACTGCGCTTTAAAATAGTTACTGACTGTGCAGCCTTCAAGGGGACCATCGAAAAGAAGGAATTTTCGTCGCGGATAGCCGGTTGGGTACTGATACTACAGGAATTCGACTACACCTTGGAGCATCGGGGTGCAACAAAGTTACGACATGCAGACGCCTTGAGTAGGTGTGCAGTGAACGTGGTAACCAGCGAGTTTCTGTGCCGAATAAGTAAGGCTCAGGGAGACGACGAACAGGTGAAGCTTATCCGTGCACTGTTGAAACATGGTGCGTACGAGGACTTTTGCTGCGAAAGGGGGGTCGTGTGTAAGATGGACAGAGAGGGGCGAAGACTTCTGGTGGTACCGAGGACGATGCAAGCTGAGTTGCTTAGAAGCGTACACGAAGATGGCCACTTTGCTGTGAAGAAAATGGAAGAGCTCATCAAAAGGGAGTACTACATTCCACAATTAACCAAGAAGTTGGAAGAGGTGCACCGAAATTGTGTTCCATGCATCTTGGCCGAGCGCAAGGCAGGCAGACAAGAGGGTTTTCTATGCCCTATTGATAAGGAAAGTGCGCCGTTGAGGACGTATCATGTGGACCATCTCGGCCCACTGTCGAAGACAACCAAACAGTACGTTTATATCTTTTGCATCGTAGATGCATTCTCAAAATTCACGTGGATATACCCAACGAAAACAACGTCGGCGGTTGAAGTCATCGCAAAGTTGGAGATCCAAAGAGCAACGTTTGGTAACCCGCAGAGGATCGTATCAGACCGCGGAGCTGCTTTCACGAGCCACCTTTTTGAAGATTACTGCAAAGAGAAGAAAATTCAGCATCTGGTGATAACGACCGGCATCCCTCGGGGTAATGGTCAGGTGGAGCGCGTCAACAGGATAATTATTACAGTCCTGACCAAACTCACGATGGGCGATCCGAGCAAATGGTATACGCATACAAGCAAGGTTCAACAGTGCATCAATTCTACATGGCAACGCAGCATCAAAACAACACCATTCGAGCTTATGTTCGGCACTAAGATGAGAAGAGACGTAGACCCAGAACTTGTGAGTATAATTGATGACGAAATCCAACAATTGTTTATTGCAGAGCGCAACGAAGCGAGGGATTTGGCACGAGAAGCAATCCAAAAAACACAGCAGGAAAACCGTACCGCGTTCAATCGAAGCAGAAAGCCAGCAACAAAATATAACGAGGGAGATTTGGTGGCGATCAAGCGCACACAATTCGGACCGAACCTAAAGTTGGCGAGGAAGTATCTTGGACCATATAAAGTGACCATCGTCGCAAACCACGATCGATATAGAGTCCAAAAGCTGGGCGAGCATGAAGGACCAAACAATACAACATGCGCGGAGATGATGAAACCGTGGCGACAAACTGACTTCGAAAACAGTTTCTCGGAGGAAGAGGAGTTCTAGCAGTGGACGAGCTGAGGTCAGCCGATCACAGGATGGCCGGATGTGGACTGACCCCAAGAAAGCAAATGTCAAAGACACATTTTATTTTTGTCGGCCGAATGTTGACAGACTGCAGGAGGAAGACGAGAACCAACGACGACGACGACACGTGGCGCAAGCAGTTAATTTTTCATTGTTCATACACTTATTATTGATTTAATCTACTTTTCACTTATCCATTAATTAGTTACCTATTCTGTTCTTTTTTATAATAATAAAACTGAATTTACTGAATACTGAAAGTTTACATTAATGGTGATGCGGCCTATTAAATTCATAGCTGTGTCGAAGGCTGGTGAGATCTGTCTGTCAGTAGTAGCATATCCATTTTAGAGTAGTTTCTTCTGCTGTATCGTTACCTTCTACTCCTACATACATGTCTAGGTACCCAGCTGAAACAAACTGTGTGGTGTCTTATTGCTCTGAGTGCCTTGACGCAGTCTTTTGAAGTCACGAGTTTGGAATCCAATACTCTACGGGTAGCTTTGCACAGGGTATGACGTATGAGTTCTGTTTTATTGTACTCGCCTGTTACCTTCATTTTCTGGTAGTGCTTTACTACTACTTTTCGCAGAGCTTCACAGAACTTTCTCAGCTCAGCTTTCGAAGAAAATATACATAAATGTATTTGTTATTAGTATTTCTGTATAAATATCTGTATGGAGTTGATCTTCTCCATATTCGCGTGGAGGAAATTTTTCGTATTCACACTGTACTCCTGCCACATATCATAAGTATTGAACGGATCCAATCTACTGGCTGATTCAGAGCTCCGCAGTATAATGAAAAATATGATGAAGAAAAAGCGTTGGTCCTCATAGACCACCTTGAGGGACACCTCAGATTTGTAAATAACACTCTGCGAAAATGTCTAAGCATAGACTGGTGTCTATTGATGCCGTTGATGAAATTTGATGTGCAGTTATCCCTATGCACATAAGGCGTTGAAGCCCCTCTGGCTATATATTAGTTCCATTAGAACTGAAAAATTTGTAATTTAAAACCGAACATCAAAAAATTCAATGTAATAGAATTAAATAATAGATTTCCACACTTCCACAATGGGGATTCTATTAAATTTTAAAGTCACACATCTGCTAATACTATGTTATATTTCTCAATCAATAAATTCATCAACTTTACAACATCAACTGCCTAGCTATGGCATTGGGCTTAAATACGATCATTAACGACTCTATTCGCTAAATCACTTAGCGACGCAAAAAACTATTTGCAACTTTTCCCATTCGATCATCAATTATCCCTCTCAAATCAAATCAACAATAACCTCAAATGGCATGCATATGAGCATGAGTGCCATCCCCCGTCCCATTTAATACATGTCGCCTGGCAAAAGGGTAGTGCGGGTAATTTATATTGTCGTCCATAATTAATTGCATCGCAGATTTCACTTGTCCTGTGCTTTTTTTTGAAAAATTGAAAATGTTCTTTGGAACATTTTAAAAGAGGGGTAAGCGTCCAACTGGAAACGAACACAAAAGCCTAAAATGTCCTTCAGACTCATGTGAGGCGTCATCATTTCCCACATACTCGTATCGTGTGTGGATGGCTTCTTCCATTCGGAAACTATCTGGCATTCACTCTATCAAAGCAGCCCTTTTAATTTGGGGATAAGATATCTCGCATCTCATAGACGAGGGAGGGATATAAATTATCCTTGGTCTGGGCACACTTGTTCTTGTTCTCCACTGCGCGCCCAATTCTGGGAATATGATCCTGGCACAGTAATAAAACCATTAACACTTTGTCTTAATATGCATGCATATGTAAATCAAATTAAATTGTACAAAGTGGATGTGTGGGTTTTGTTAGAGACTTCGAAGTGCCAATGCCACCCTCGCACGATATGTAAATACGGAGTATAAATATCCTTTTTCAACGGCTCGTTACGGTTCCTTAAGGAAGTCGCTGGAGCGACAATGAAGTGGCGTTTGAGTTTATTTTTTTTTTGTTTTAATTTGGGGGCGCGGATGGAATCTTTTTACGCGACAAACCTGTCGCAATGCGTATTAGCATACAGACACACACACATGCTTACCGCATATGCATTAAGAGGAAAAAGGAAAACGATAATTTATTGATTTTTACACGCGATAAGCGCTACTTGCTGACGGGCCATTAAAATCGCGTTAAGTGCTGCTTTTAATTACAACTATTTACGGTTCGTTTGGCGAAGGCGGATTTCCATTTCGTAACTCGTTTTCTTTATCCTTATCATTTGAATGGCGTAAAGTGTGTTGTAAGTTTACGATGTAAGGACGTCGGTAAATTTTAGATAATGAAATGTTTTTTTTATTTTTAGCGGTAATAGTAGAAATACGTTTGCAAGCGCGATAAATAAACAAATTTACTTTCATTACGGTGAGTAAGACTTGTGGATATATTTAAATTTACTAACATGAGCGCGAAATAGAGGCGGGGAGCGATTAGATTTGGCTTTTAAAGTTTCGTAATTCACGCAATTTAGAGTGCAAAAATCATATCAGTTAGTAGGGGGGCATTTTTTTGCCAATAGAAGTGAGTTCGCTTAGCTTTAGTCATGTCAATTCACTGCGTGAAATAACTACATACATACATATATATCGGACAAGCATTTCCATTTGCATTTTTTCAAAAAAAAAATAAAAAATTCTTATCTATCACATAATTTTTTTCGTTGTGTTGAAAAATGGAGTGTTTGAAGATTTTAACTCAATATTTATTTATTTTATTTATTTGCTTATTACAAGCATTCTTAATACTAAAAACTTAAACAATCTAAAACTTAAACCTGAATTAAGAAGTTAAGGCTAAACTTAATATTCTAGGAATGGGGCGTATTGGAGATGGAGTGGTAGTGTAGGGTATTTCTGAGAGAGGATCTGCTTAAATGGAAATCAAATGCGTTTTGGAAGGAATTGGTGACGCGAAGCATTCGAGTAATCGGTTCATTATAACCATAATTGGTACGGTGATAATTCAGTCGGAAGAGGGGGATAGATCTAAGGCTACGTGGGTTAGTGCTAAGGCTGATCTTGTCGAGCAGTGCAGGGCAGTCGATACTTCCAGCTAATAACTGCTGAACAAAGAGTATATCGGCAATTTGACGGCGTTTTTCGAGAGACTGAACATTAATTAATTTAAGACGATCTGTATAAGGTGGTAAATTATACCTGTCGGGCCATGGAAGATCGCGTAAGGCGAACCGGATGAATCTGCGTTGTACCGCTTCAATTCGTAGAGAGTGAATATCGTAGTAAGGTGACCAAACTTGACTAGCATATTCAAGAATCGGTCTTACGAAGGTAAAATAAAGCGATCTCGTGACATAAGGATTATAAAATTCTTTGGACCAGCGTTTAGCAAAGCCAAGTAGTGTAGAGTTGGCTCTGTTAATTATGTTATCTATATGGGAGCGAAAATTGAGTTCTCTGTCGCAGATAACACCCAGATCACGCAAAGAAGTGACAGAGGGGACGAGTTCATTACATATATAGTAAGTCCTAGAAGGGGGTGGGAGACGTTTACGGGAGTAGGTTATAGCTTGGCACTTGCTGATATTAAGCTCCAAAAAGTTGTGTTTGCACCAATTTGAAAACCTGTTGAGGTCATCTTGGATTGGGTGAGAGTCAGCGGGTGATTTGATGAACCTATAGATTTTCATATCATCGGCGTAGATAGTTACATAAGAATTCAAAATAATGCACTCCACATCATTAATTGTTAACAAAAATAATAAAGGACCAAGGTGGCTACCTCGTGGGACTCCAGAGGTGGCTGTGAAGCAGTTTGATATAGAGGACCTAAAGAGCACTAGATATGTGCGCTCATCCGAGTAAGATTTTATCCACATAATAAACCTAGGGTGAAAGCCGAGTGCTTTGAGTTTGAAAAGGATAATGCCATGGGAGATTTTGTCAAAGGCCTTACCAAAGTCGGTAGATATTACATCAACTTCGTTGCCATCCTCCAGAGCGCACAGAGAGCTGGATACAAATTCAGTAAGGTTTGTAGTTGCAGATCTACCCTTGAGGAATCCATACTGGTTAGGGGAAAAAATAGACTTTGAGTGAAAAGACATTATGTCATAGATAATGCTTTCGAAAAGTTTGGGTATGCAGGAGAGTTTTGCGATGGGGCGATAGTTGGAAATATCATTCTTACGACCTTTTTTATGAAGGGGAATTGTGTAAGAGCACTTCCAGAGTTTAGGGAAAGCTCCCTGTGAGATAGAAAGATGAAAAAGAGTCGTGAGGGATTGGAACAGATGATTCGCACATTCTTTTAAGACGATGACAGGTCCAGGGCAGAAATCGGGTTTGAGATTATTCATCTTTTCTAGGACAATTGCCGAAGTGATATGAGGCGAAGCAAGTGAAGTTCGAGGACAGTTGTTCATGAACGAAAAGTAGTCAATATCGGGTTCAACGATGTGGTTCGTGAACGACTGGCTGAAGAAATTAGCAAACAAGTTTGCTATTATGGTAGGGTTGTCAGACAATGTATCATTGAATTTCAAAGAAGATGGATAGCTATCAGATGTCTTTTTGGCATTAATGAAGTGAAAGAAGCGTTTGGGGTCAGAAATTATATTTGATTCCATTCGGTCTAAATAGTCGTGGTAAAGAGATTCACAGAGATCGGAAAAAATGGAGTATGCGAGATGGTAGTTGGCAAAATCAGAAACAGAACGAGAATTAAGGTACGTGCGCCACAGTTTGTTTCGTTTATTGCGAAGCGAGCGCAACTCTGTATTGTACCAAGGTGGGGAAGACGATAAGTTTTTCTGCTGCTTATAAGGGACGGAAAGGGTAAAACATTCAAATATTTTGGAGTAGAACAACGTAAGAGCGTTATCAACAGTAATGGGAGCATTATCGAAGGTAAGGCTGAGGTTGGCGTTATTGAGCAGAATTTAACAAAGTCTGCTTTGCGAAAGTTGAAACTGTACGCATGTTCGGATTGGAGAGTTTGATTGTGATTGTTATATGAAAAAGTACGAGATAGAGGTGGGTGGTAGCGGTCTAATTTTGAAAGAAGATGATTGCTTGCAGACACTACACAATTTTCAACGTCTGATGAAAATATAAGATCCAGCTGTCTACCTAAGTTGTTAGTGATGCCACTTAATTGGTGTAGGCCAGATTCGGAAAGACAGTCAGTGAAAAGGATTTCCTTGTCAGTAGATGGATTCAGGGCCACAAAATGGGACTCGTCATCAGATTGAATCCATTTGAGGTCGGGTAGGTTGAAATCACCAAGGAATACGATACCATCGCAGGCATCTACAACGTCAAACAGGTCGTCGATTGCGTCTACAGCAAGCTGGAAACCATGGATGGGTTGAGAAGGGCGAATGTAGCAGCAAAAAGGGTAAAGGTTACGCTTTGAGACAGTTATCTTGACACAAATGAACTCAAAGATACCGGTATGTGAAGCTTTATAGAGCGTAGAGTCAAAACGATTATGTATTGCAAGGAGAACACCACGACCAGTGGAGTCGTCTTCTTTCTCAAGACCATCATTTCTAAAGACATTCAATTCTGACGTGAATAGCTCGTTACTATTTTAGTCGGAAGATAGATTTGTTTCAGACAGTGCAAATATGTCATACGGGAGAGTTTGGGAGTTAAGGTATACTGTGGAGGTCTTTGTATCTTGTCCATTTATTCTTGTTTCGGGTTGATCTTTCGTGTGTTATTAGTTTCGCGGTGGGAAATAAATATAGCAGACACGAGTTACAGTCGCACGGTTAAGTGGTGAAAGTAATCTTAAGCTGACAAATTATAATAAATCGGTGTGTAGTTGAAAACATTTAATGTGTTTAATTAAGTTTTAGTCAAATATAGGTACCTTCTTTTTTTACAACCAACAGAAAATGCCTAGGGGAAAAGAACTGTCTGTTGACGAGAGTCTGGGAATCCCAAATTTTCAAAGAAATGCCTTAACTGTTACGCAGGAATAAAAACAGTGTTTAAAACTTCTTAAAGGATCCTGGTAATTATGGGAAACAAAGCAGATCTGGTCGTCCACCAAAAGTTGATGAAAAAGTTAAAAGGCAAATTAAACGCTAAGCCATTAATAAGCAAATCAGTCCTTCCCAGATAAGGCTCCAGTTGTCTCTTCTAGTAACAACAAGAAGAGCCCAACAACTTTTAAAGGAGGATAAGTCCATTATACACCAAAAGCGCTTACTGACACCTAAGCTTCTCTTACGGCATAAGGCAAGGTTCTGTTTTGCTAAGAAACATCAGTTTGGCATCACTAAATGGCAATCTGTCATCTACAGTGATGAAAAACAATTTAATATGGATGGTCGTGACAGAGGACAGAAGTGCTGGCAAGAGATATACATACGCCAAGAACGTGAAACTCGGCACTCGAGGAACTTCCAAGGATGGCTGGGAGTATGGGCTGGTTTTGGGTACAGAGGAAAGACTCCAATTTGTTTTGTTTCCCTATAAAAGGAATGCGGAGAAATATTTGGAATTGCTGGACAATGTTCTTTTATTGATTTTGGTGAAAATTTGTGGGGAGAAAAATGGACGTTCCAGTACGATAACGCTGCCATACATGTAGAGTTAAAAAGATAGCAATTAAACGTTGTAAAGAATATTTATTTAAAGTAGCAAATAATAGTTTAATTCAGTTTTAGTGTTTTAGGATAATAATAAGTAGTTATAAGTAATTATGAGCAAAAATGAAATGAAGAACGACGACGGCGGTGTGTATGGGTTGGTGACTGGTGTGTTCCCTTCGATGGTTGGCGGCAAAAGAGAGCGAGTAATCCCCATTTTCTCGCTGGGTTAGCTTCCCTTTTTCTATTTCTCTTCTTCCTGAATTCTTCGTCAAAATATGTGTCCCATTTTTGTGGCATTGCCAGATGCTCTTTTTTTATTCCCTACAACCCGGCCCCCCTTTGGTTCGACGTCCCGTTGAACACGACGAATAAGTGAATGTTTATTTAAGGTGTCATCTTAGCTTTGATATCTGAAATGCATAATTATTTAATTAATGAAAGTATTCTCACGCAAGGTTCCTCTAGGCATCGAATTCATCATCTCTTGTAGTACGTTCATCAAAGTCATCTAATATACGTCGTCTCAGGTAAATACTTTTCATCATCAGGTCATCACAGCAGTTCATCTCGTAGCAAGGGAGTCATCGCATTGAAATCATCTCAAGTATGTGGGTTTAGTTTTGAGCACTGGCGGTTATTGAAGATTGGTGGTTGATCGATCCAGGGAGGTCTTCTTCTTCATTGGTTAGGTCTTCTTCTTCCTCCGAGCTGTCGTCGTATGGTACCCATGGTTTCTGGTTGTCAGCGCTAGTGGTTGTTTTTTTTGGGGCCCTCCGTCTGACCCACCTTTTCCACATCGTAGCGGTCATGAAGACCGATATTTGTCACCCTATAAGGACCAAAGAACTTTTTACGAATTTTTATAAAGTTACCGAATTGCGACCGCCGTATGGGTACAAGTTCCCCACGATCGTGTTTCAGTACAGGCTTCCTTTTTCTATTGCAAGTTCTTCCGTTTTCTCGTTCCACAGCTTTAACTTTCTCTTTGGCCTTTTCACGAATACTATCACGTTCCACATCAGTGACTATTTCAGCGATCCGTAGGTCTTCTTTGTATCGTATTTTGATTCGAAACATGACTTCGAATGGACATTTTCGCGTACCTCTGCTTATGCTAGAATTCAAAATATTTTTAACTTTATTAGTAGATCTGTACCAATCTTGTGGTTCCCTCCTATTAAAACGCTCTGCCTGCCCGTTGCCGCGCTGGGCCCCTGTGGTACTTTCGACGTGGTTAATACCCTCTCGTTTACGATACTTATCGAAGTTATTAGAGGTGAAAGTGGCAATTGACTCCTCAATTTGAGCTTCAACTAGTTCCTTTTCTAAAAGTGACAGACAAAGAGGGTGTTGGAAAATGAAACCTTCGTCACTCAGGCTCATTTTGATCTCGAAATCATTTTGTGGTTCTTCAACTGGCCTATATCCATCCAAGATTTGCTTCACCTCTTCCTTATGAGCATTATTTCCCACATCCGTTTCATTTTCCGTCTCTGGGCTGATCGTAAAACATCCTAGCAAATTATCAAGTCTGCAGACCTTAACTGACTCCGGAGTTACCAAGATTTGGGTATTTGCGAAAATATTTTGACCTAAAACCATCGGCATTGAAAGAAAACGGTCTGATATGACGTGAATCACCTCCTCAAACTTTTTTTCATCGAGGGCGATCCTAGCTACGAAGCTCCCTAATGTCTCAACACCGTTTGCTGCAAGACCTCTCAATGGTATTTTCAATCCCGTTAATACTGGCGAACCTAACTGGATGAATTCGTCTGAGCGGAGAAGTGTGACTTCGCTTCCCGTATCAAGGAGAGCGTTTACCGCGTGACCACTGCCGACGAAGTGAACTATTTTGTGAAAAGTTCCACTATAACCCGGACAAATGCTGGCTGTTGTGACGTTTTTAGGAGCCTCGTGATTCGTACATTGTGGAGACTTGTGGCCAAACATCTTACACCTAAAGCATTTCGGCCCCTCTGATAATTTGCTGCATTCATTTGAACGATGCCCTTTCAGTCCGCAATTAAAACAAATAAGGCTAGAATTTCCCCCTGTTCCAGCACTTAAAGTATTTGTATTTCGACCCGATTGAAAACTTGTGCTAGGACTTGACGACGGATGTCTTTCAGAAAACGCTCTGTATACCTCTATTTTTCTTCTAAAATCTTTAAAATTGTTCGCTCCGTAAAGCAACGCTTTGTTGCTATGAGAGTCTTTAATGCCATCTATCACGTATTGCATAATAGAAACCTCATCGATTTTTGCTCGAGCGCCTAGCTCCTTCATTTGTAAAAAAATACTGCAACACCGTCTCGCCTCTCTGCTGTTTCCGCTCCATTAACTTTCTATGGATTTCGGCGCTTGAATAGTCCCCACCAAATTCTTCCGTCAAAATTTTTTTTAATTCTGCCAACGTTTTTAAACCTGACTCCGAACGTACCGCCATCTTCGCCGAACCGGAAAAAAGTCTTTTTGCAAACAGCAAATTCTCTAAAGGTGTCCATTTCATCACCTCAGCTGCGCTTTCGATTTCGCCTACCCAACACAACACGCTAAACTCATCATCCCCATTGAACTCTTGAATCGAACTGGACACATCTTGGAAAGAACAAGCACCTCTACTCCTATTTCGTAAATATGCTACTTCATCTTGCAATAATGATATCTCTAAATCTCTTTGGATAGTGGTTTCTCTCTCCTCAAGATATTTTTCGCGAATTTCCAATTGCCTAGCTTTTTCCTCCAACTCTGCCATAGCATCCGATATGTCAATGCTATGTGAAATCTTAGCAGTGCTGTTTCTATTCTGCTTTCCCTTCTTAAGCGGCATTTTACACAGAAAACAACACCCACGCTAAATTGACTCCTCGATATGTTATGGGAAAATCAAACAAAAATAACAATGCGGCCAATAACTTCTGCTACGATTTGCTTATCTTCTACCACTGATAGTTGCTTATCTTCTACCACTGATATCGCACTGAGTAAAATGATATGCACTATATTGGTACAGTTGCCACAGCTCAGCTATGCTATCGATTTAGCTATATGATTTTACCTCAAAATGTCAACTTTTCAATATTCTATCTTCACCACTTCGATTATCAAATGATTAATTTATTTTAATACATAATTATACCATATGTGCCTGATGTGTACTTCCCGGCAACTTTTTCCCTCGATGTGTGATGAACCAGCAGACTCCCTCGATGCACGTTCCGCGAAAATCGCGACGAAAAATTGTTTATTTCACTATTTTTTTTTTTTTTTTTTAATTAAGTCTTTAATTCGCAAATCGATTATTTTAGGCGAATCCCGGTTGAGCCCCCATGTAGAGTTAAAAAGATAGCAATTAAACGTTGTAAAGAATATTTATTTAAAGTAGCAAATAATAGTTTAATTCAGTTTTAGTGTTTTAGGATAATAATAAGTAGTTATAAGTAATTATGAGCAAAAATGAAATGAAGAACGACGACGGCGGTGTGTATGGGTTGGTGACTGGTGTGTTCCCTTCGATGGTTGGCGGCAAAAGAGAGCGAGTAATCCCCATTTTCTCGCTGGGTTAGCTTCCCTTTTTCTATTTCTCTTCTTCCTGAATTCTTCGTCAAAATATGTGTCCCATTTTTGTGGCGTTGCCAGATGCTCTATTTTTATTCCCTACATACATGCATCAGCATATGCAAACAACTACTTTAAGTTGCGTAACATCCCCACTCTTTGTTGGCCTACACTAAGTTCTGACTTAAATCCCATAGAGAAATCAATGGCCATACTGTCGAAACGGGGTAACTCAGGTGTAGGCCAGTTCTGGTCACTTTTGCAGCTAAAACCCGCTATCCAGGAAGAATGTCTACAAATTGACATATTAACACTACAAAATTTATTCGATTCAATGCCTCGACGCTAAGTAGTAGTATTAACTAAAAACGTAGGAAGAACAAAATATTTAAATATTATGTATTTTCAAAATATTTTACTTAAATTTTTACAGCAGAATTGACTTTTAAGATCTTTCTGTTATACTTATTTCGTTCGAAGTTATACAAAATATACCTTCTGTTTTTCCAATTAATTTCCAATTTAATTTGTTTTATGGATTTCTTCCTTGTTCTATGTCTATAGTTAAAAAAAATGAAGTCCTTAAAATAATAATAAAATAAATATGTTTTTTTCAAGTTTTTTGCTTGTCCGATATATGTAGTTATTTCGCGCAGTGTAGTGTGTTACAATCACCTAATTCGAATTATTCGTCATAAGTTGTGTAGGAAATAATTGCCAAACAATTGCATTGCAGAATTGAAAACTTTTTGCTGAGAACACTCCAGAATACTTTCAATACTTAGTCACAATATTATCGGGCTTATTATTCACTCACTTTAACCCGGTTAAAACTTACATCCGGGTTGAAGTGAGTTTAGCCCGAGAGTTGAAACCAAGTCCATAATATTCACTCGTTAAGCCCGAACTTAAACCCAGTTGAATAAACCTGATCGGTCTTAAATCCGAATAATTTTTAACTGCCTTTGGGAACGATTTAAAGTATTTTAACTCGGGTTAAAACTCAACTCAGAAAAAAATATGGATTTCATTTGCGAAGCTGTTGATGTCTTCGTCTTCAGAAGAAACATTTTTAGAAGAGCCATTGCAGACAGGACGAAGTAGGTCACACCACCTCCGCATACAAATTCGATGTCCGATCTATTATTGGCGTTAATGTCATCTCATCGACTGGAGATAACAGCCTATCGCTGTCAACTGGTGCGAGTCCTGTAAACTTCACTTGCAGAAAAACTGCATATTTTTTTCACCACCTCCGAAAGATCAATAGAATCCGACGGCGGCTTGCGTGGTGGATAGTGACCGCCGCCAGTTGCTAGAGTCGATTTTTTTGAGAATCTCGAACGTTCTTGCGAATGTTACTAGCCCGATCCTGAAGTCCTTTTCCTGTTCTTTGTTCTGTTATGAATGAAAGAGAAAGAACAACGATTGAATGAAACACTTACCTCGACACAGGGTGAGGCATTGCATGACGGATTGACTCCCATCCCATCGAGTGAACTTTAGTTGTCATTCGATTTGTCTCCATGCTATTAACATGCGAAGACATAACCAGTGACAGCAAAAGATCCGTTTCCATTTGGGAAATGCAGTTTCCTGCTTTTTTGCTTTATTTTGGGCTCATTTTCGCAATCACTGCTGCTGCAGAAAACAAACACTTTCTCACTTTTAAATTAATTTCAACCGACATTTGTCTTTTTATCTTAAATTTGACAGTAGGTTCAAAATCGCTTTCAACTGTTTTAAATCCAAATTAAATGAATCTTTGAGCCATCGGGTCTAATGCATGTTTTTGAGTGAATATTATGAACAAAGGTTTGAAGTCTCGGGTTCAAAAAATGCGCGTTAAATGATCAGGTTTAAAATTCACTTATATGCATGTAAACCATACCAAACAGTGATTTTTTCTTGATGTAATAGAGTCTCAAGAGTTTCATGAGGATTGTGCTCACTCCAAAAACGACAATTCTGCTTTTTTACATACCCGTTAAGCCAGAAATGATCCTCATCGCTTAAAATGATTTGACGGTTCAAGTTTGACGAACAGAGCGCAAATTTTGGAAATAAATTTCCACGATATGTAAACGTTGTTCTGATGTAAGTCTTTGCATTGTGATTTGCCAAAGTATACTGAAAAGAAAGTCAAACATACTTGGGTAGTATGACAGCTAGTTTAACAGTGATCCCTATCGGAAGTTCTATATCTCTAAAAAAAAAACACCCTTTACCTGATTTACGCCCCTTGATTCAATATCAAATATAAGACTAATATTCCCAGCCGACAGGAATGAGAATCTTTCAAATCAGTACTGGAGATCTACACCGATGGATCTAAGACATGTGATGGTATAGAAGCTCAGACTGAACTTATCTTTAAGACTTCCAAATCACTATAAAGGATTCTGGGAGAATTTTTCTTCATAGAACAACCAGATATTTTCTCAACGGATATCAATATGGAATATGGAAATTTAACATATTTAACTTTCAAAATTGTTGCAAGATTACCGATAAGAATCGTTTCTTTGTTATAAGTGAATCCTACGATGGATAGCCACCTAACCTCTTCGTGACAGTAGTTGCTTTTATAATTATTCTTAAAATGTGCATTTACTACTTAAAAATCGTTCCAGTCAAGTTAAAAAAGGCACGCGCTACAGAACCTAATAAACAATCCAACCGCAACACTCAAACACAACATCGCTATTATTACAGAAAGCCAAACCTCATTTAACCCTCACACGGGCGACAATTTTTGCCCCTTAATCAGTACCTTATTAACCCAGGTTAATATTTTTATTCCCTTCCTCTTTCTATGGGCTCTATGGTCTACAAAAACAAAATTCTTATTTCCTGCCTTCCTTTTAATTGTTCATTGTTATTTTTTGAATAAATTTTGCAAATTATATTTTTTGCGCACCTGGAAAATAACAAGGGAAATCCCCCATTAGTACGATTTACATTGGAAAATTAAATTTTATGTGAATTGAGCGAATTTCCTTATCAAATTTGTTTGACAATCATATTCAATCAGTACACTTGTGAATTTCATTTGTGTGAAAATGGATCAAAATAAAATTTAAATTTCTTTCAAGTGTGGGCATTATCCATGTAAAGTATTAACACATCACATACAATTAGATAGGTAGATTTAGGGTGTGCAATTTGATACATGATATGATTTTTCTTCAAGATTGGCACACGAAGTACAACAACAATACTTGAAATCGATTCTTGATACACTTCATTCTGATGATGAAGAAGATAGCATACAGTCTTTATCAAAAGGAGGTGTGGATGTGATTAATCAAATGCTTGGTCAAAACACAACTAAGATGAAAACAAACCGCTGTCTCTATTTTACAACATCATGGACATGCACACATATTCATATGTAGCTGACTTAATCTTCTGGTCCAATAATACGATTGTCTAAGACAGTCGAGCCAACGCAGAGAGTTTCTTGAAGAGTTGAGGAAGCATTTTTGTACGCCTACAATGACTAGAAGAGCTCGAATTCCTCGAAATGTGGGCAAAGTAACACTAAAAATCGCATTTTAGGTATTCCAATTGATCAAATTGAACACAATACCTAGACCTACCAGCCATTTTTGCCTGATGATGCTTCTCAGGAAGAATCTTCAGGTGGCCAAAAAATTAGAGGTTCTTGCTTCATATTATGTTATCAGCAAAAAAAAAAAATTAATTGAAAAGAGCAACACGAAAGAGTTGCATACAGTGAAGGAAGCCTAAGTGCGTAGTTTGACAATGACGAAGTTCGAAACTACTAATCTTTAAATGTAATATGTACAATGTACTGGACATAGTACCTAACCTATGCATGTTCATAGAGGTACTGAAATGTAATAAACAACAAATTGGTTTCTTTCATTCACAAATTTGAAGATGTAGCTTGCAGATACCACCCAACTGAAACTGTATGTGCAACATACTCATATGTAAAAACATCGGTATATACATATGTGCATATATATCTATATGTTTATATATATACATACAAACTCGTAGGCATGTATGTATGTATGTATGTAGCTATGTTTTCCTAAAAAAAAGTAGAACTATAGGACAAATTCAGAATTTTTTCATACAAAAGTTAAAATATTAACCTGGGTTAATAAGGGACGTTTGCTACAATTTTACGAAAAATCAGTCGAAAAACTGTCAAAATTAATTTTTTTCTATATTTTTCGAAAAATATCAAATATTTAGTCACTGAGTCTGAATGAAAAGACATTTAGTTCAAAAGTATCCAAGATATGATATAATGAAAGTGCCCATATTAACCCCGGTTAATAAAGAACGTGTGAGGGTTAAAGCCATAAATTCGGTAATCACCTCATAGAAACTAGTAAGTCGATGCAAAAAAAAAAACTCAATTGCTTGTGCAACCTGGCCAGAGCCACTCTTCTCTGGGTTTCAGGACTTAGTACCATAGAAGGAAATGAGGGAACCGCTGAACTAGCCAAGCGAGAGTCAGCCCCACTCAGCCCTTAAAAGCTCACTATCGGAAAATGTTTATATTCCTATAGGTGCTGTTGAGAGCAATATACTCTCACACTGCTTAAAACTAGCAAGTGGAACAGCCTGACAAATTGTGTAATATACAGAAAGAGATGGCCAAATCAGAATAGATCAAAAACAAATGAGATGCTACAAAGAACTCACGAAGACATCGCAAGAGTAGTGACAGTCAGTACAGGGCACTGGCCAATAGGGGACTATGTAGCCAAACTAGCGATCGCTTACAACAATTTCTGCCAACGCTGCATTGATGAAAATGAAAAAGGGTCACTTGTTCATTTTCTGTGCAAATATCGCGCTCTAGCCAGGCAACGCATACTGGGCAAATCATTCTTCGACAACCTTAAAGGGATGATCCGCTGACGAAACTCCACAGGGTGGATATAGATATGTATCTCAAAATTACATTCGAATAAATGGCTTACTTGAGGTTGTGGTATCAATTCGACGCCCTGTCTGCAGTAACGATGGACCTGAACTTACTTCACCGGAATTCATATGATTAATCTGTTGCCTACAGATAAAGTACCTAGTGCTGTGAGATTCTGAGAAACAGAAAACTGGTCCTGGAAGTATTATGGTCATTGGGCGGTTCTGGATATGTTACGCAGAGATCTTGCCCTAACCACCACAGACTAGACTATTCCCTGATTTCAACAAATCCATCCAAGTTTTTTTTCGGTTGGATGGATTGGATTCAAAAAGACTTTGAACGGACTCGACGAAAAATTACAACAAGCTAAAGAGCCAGTACCTGAAGATGGGATGAAAAAATTGTAGGCGGTTTTTTTTTTCAGCAAATTAACGAAATGGCGCTGCAAACTCTAAATTGGACTCAAATATTAAAGTCAAGGACGTGACATCTCTTATCTTGGCTCCACTAGGCTCTGCCCATGTTGTAAGGTCCTTTATTTCATTCAAGGCTTTCCTGAGAGATAATCGCAGGCGATTGTTACATACCATACTTCAAAATGTTTTGCGTTACAATGTTAATGCATAAAAACCTTTATTATTAAATGCCTTTTTTTGCCTTTCTCTGCGGTATTATTTTGCCTTTTTTGGCTTTTTTTGGTCAACAAAATTCGAACCCTGCTCATAACTATCTCTTTTTTATGTGGTAAGGAAGTTACCCCGACGGCACAACCCCCAACCTGGAGGGCCAGTTCCATTTTTTTAAACTCCTAGGTCGAGGGGCCGGTTTTAAAACCGATGTCAGCAACCCGCTTCGGTGATGTGAGCGCTGCCGTTGGCCCAGTGAGGGCTCATCCTAATAAATTAATAATCTGTTCCTTGTAAAAGTTGTTTTTTGCATTGAATTATTATTTTTCAAAGTGAAATAATGAAAAAAAGTTAATTTGTAAGGTTATTCGAAATTTCTGGGAAAAATGGGTAGAATGTAAGGTATATAACGGAGCAGGAAAATCTTATGGTGTGATATCAAGTTTGGTAGGTCGGCCAAGATCAACCATCCAAACAATCATTATTCGGTTGAAACATGAAAACCACATCGAAAATAAACCAAAAAATACATCTAAAAATGTATTAAGTGCACATGACATGAGAATATTTATACGGTACATCCGAAAAAACCTACATATAGTGCATCAAAACTGACACAAAACTTTGTCGAACTTTTAATAAAGGTTTCTGAACAGAACTGCCAAGAAATTGCATCCGAAAACAAGGGTATAATTGAAGAGTTATGTGTAAGAAACCTGTCAATAGTTTAATGAACAGAAACAAGAGATTAGAATTCACTTAACAACAGCAATTTAAAGATTTTGACTTTTGAAACACAGTAGTATTTACAGACGAGTCTAAATTTAATGATTATGGGTCGGATGGCGAAAAAATGGTTTGCCGAAAACAACTACCGGATATCTTCCACATACCAAGGCGGACAGTCAAACATGATGATGGTTCGGTAATGCTGTGGGAGTGTTTTTCCACGGTTAGAGTGAGATGACCGCATATAATTTAACGAATAAATGGACTATAAGCAATATATTGAGATATCTAAGCCAAATCTGAAGAAAAGTGCTGTTCAAAAGGGGCTCTGGAACAATTTTACCCTTTACAAGCATAATGACCCCAAACATAAAGCTTATCTATTTTGAATGTGGCTTCTTTATCACTCTCAAAAAGTGTTGGAAACACTTCCACAGTCATCGGATATAAATGCCGTAAAGAATTTGTGGGACGAGTTGGGCCACAGAGTAAGAAAATTTGGTATAAGGTACAAAAATGATCTCAAAAATTACCCTTGAATTTACAGAAATATTAGCCGAATCCATGCCCAGCCATCTTTAATAGGTCTTAGCTAACAAAGACTTTGATTCAAAGTATTAGTTTTTAGATAAAATGTGAACAAATTGACTTAATATCAAAGTGTACGAATACGAAATTGACCATATTTTTCTTAATATTATGCTTTTTATGAAAAAATTTCAATACTTTATATGAAATATTTGAATTAATTGAAGTTAATTTTTTCATTTTAATGTGTTCTTACTACAGTCCTGTGTAAAAAATTAAGACCAGTAGCAAGATTTTATGATATATTTACTTTTGACTTTATTTTATTTTTAATTCTTTTCCAAACTCAAAAAAATAAATTATAGACATAATATATATATTCCGCTGTATTCATTTAAAAACTTTTGTCACTTTAATATAAAACCTTAACTAGTAAAAAATAAAAACACAAATACTCTCCTCTGTAAAATATTAAGACCACTTGTACTGTATGTGGGAATAAGCGAACAAATCAAAAAATATGTGAGAAAGACTAATGCGAATTACACTACTGTAGCAATTTAAGATCACCGTTACTATTTCTGTGCGTTACAGAAGATCAATCATCACTCATCAGTTCTTTGTCATTCATTGGTGAGTATACACTAGTTTATTCATTTTAATTGAAAAAAACGATAAACAATAATATGGGAAAGAAATCTGTTGATACAATAACTTTATGGCAGGTAAATCAAATGCAGATAAATCATAAAATAATATTGTGTGTAACTTTTTATATCCGTAGGTTACTCCATAATAATGGATTAAGTGAGCGAGAAATAGCGGACCAATTAGCAATAAGCAAAACTTGTGTACAAACAGTTGAAAGAAACAACATATGCGGTTCTGTTTCAAATAGAGAGAATTCCGGCAGAAAAAAGACAGTTACTCAACGTGTTAAAAGAGCATTAATTCGAACAGTAAAAGACAACAGAGTAGCAAGCAGTGCAGAGTTAGCCGTCGAAATTCGAAATAAAACTGGTACGGAAATATCACTATCTCACATACGCAGAATCCTGTGTCAAGAAAACCTGCGGGCTCGACCAGCAATCAGGAAGTGCTTTTTAACAAAAAGACATGCCAAGGAAAGGTTGTCGTGGTGTAAAAATAGAAAAAATTGGACTACAGAAAGATGAAAAAATGTTTTGTTTTCTGACGAAAGTTGCTTTCAACTTTTTCCGAATGGTCGAGTTAAAGTACGACGACTTCCCTCGGAGCAGTACCTTCCGTCATCTGTTCAACAACGTCAACAAGGTGGTGGAGGAAAAGTCACAGTGTGGGGTGGTATTTCGTGGTATGGTCTCACAAATTTGGAAATTATTTCAGGCACAGTTAACCAAGATGCGTATATGGACATTTTGCAAAGAAATATGCTGCCATTTCTTGAAGATGAAATGCCCCTAAGGGGCTCTATATTTCAACAAGATAATGCACGTCCTCATACCGCCAGAAGAACTTCAGCATTTCTGAATGAAAATAACGTCAATATTCTCCCTTGGCCCGCCTGCAGTCCTGACTTCAACATCATTGAAAATGTTTGGAAGATGTTAGGAGATAGGGTCGCAAAAATGCGACCACAGAATATCAGTGAACTTAAAACAACTTTAATACAGGAGTGGAACAACATTCCAAATGAAGCCTTACACAATTTAGTGAATTCTCTTCATCGAAGAGTCAATGACTGCATTCGAGCCAAAGGTTACTATTTCAGAGGTTAATGTGATCTTAATATTTTACAGAGGAGAGTATTTGTGTTTTTATTTTTTACTAATTAAGGTTTTATATTAAACTGACAAAAGTTTTTAAATGAATACAGCGGAATATATATATTATGTCTACAATTTATATTTTTGAGTTTGGAAAAGAATTAAAAATAAAATAAAGTCAAAAGTAAATATATCCTAAAATCTTGCTACTGGTCTTAATTTTTTACACGGGACTGTAAAATCAATAAAATTTTGCAGTATTTGTTCAATTTGTTTGGATTTTTCCTTAAATAAATATTACCACATCAGGTGTACGAATATGATATTGATACACTGTGCCTATTTAATTGAAAACTGAATTGTAACAGATAGATACTAAATCTATTTATTTTTTTATAAGATTTATAATAATTTTACTTTCTGTGAGGGAGAAATCTGGGAATCGAGCTTACACCCACTTCCAGATATCCGATCATGTTGAAATTTCGCATGTCCGGCGACAACTCAATATAGTATACTTGATGATCTTGTAAATCGAATATGGCTGACGCCTCAAGATGGAAGATTACCGTTATCTTCACGACTTCCTTAATATGGGTATCAAACGAAAGGATTTGACAAGTCGAATACGATTAGCTAAGTGACGTGATTTTAAATTTAATATGATGGATGCTATAAGATGGCAGAATACTTTTTTTTTCACAACCCCCATAAAATGGGTATGAAATGGAAGGGTTTGACGAGTAGAATCTCGAACATTCTGAGTAAACTTTCTCATATTAAACCCACCCAAGCCAATATATGGTGCATACGTACCGACGTAAATTTGTAAAAAATTTCAGATTAAAAAGTAGAAAATAAATATATAGATAAAAAATAATTGCGGTCGAAATGTACCCTCCTGCAGTTTCAAAGGGCAGAAACTTCCAGGAATGTCTCTTAAAAGCCAACTCTATATGTCATTTCCAGGAAGACTTGGTATACAACAAAAATAGATCCCACGAGCGGAGATGACAAGAATCGTATCAATTTCTTCTTTCTCTGTGAATGTCCGGCAGTCAGCATACACTCGGCTTTAAGACGTCTTAGAATGTACCGACACAGACTTCTGTAACCTCATGGGCAGGGAACGGATTTTTTTGACTTTGCCTTGTTTTGCCTTTTTGGTACTACAGTGGACGTCCAGTATAACGAATACCCGTTATAGCGAATTTTCGATATAACGAACGCTTTTCAGATTTACATTAGTATCTCTATATAGCGAACGGTGGTCACGATTTGCTATCCGATATAGCGAACATACTAATTGCGCATCTGTTCTTGTTTCCATACGATAGTGTTTTTCAGTTTTTTTTTTCTCTGCGTTTGCATGTCCACATACCCAATGTGTTAACAATTATACCATGTTTTTTGTCTTCTTCTTCCATTTATCGCCTACTTGTTTGAATACGGTTACTTTTGGCTACACCAAAATTTTTGAATTTAATGCTCACACTCAAAATGTCTAGTGGCCTAGTCTCGTGCTCTTATGCCACCCAACGTTACGCCGTTAATACAACTGATGGACCAAAACGCCATCCGCCTAACAAAGCTCCATTACCACAATAGCTGGCTGAGTGACATTATGCGTTCATACTCTAGAGGTCCAGACATCACTACTGCGCTAAGAGAATTCAAACTCTTTGATGCAATTGTCCTTATGGACCGAGAATGGAATAAACTCTCGAGTCTAATGCTTCAAAAATTTTGGAGAAATATTTTGGTTACGGACTCAGGAGGATGAAATTCCACTTTCGTCATTACGGCAAGATGACGAAGTTTTGGCAATGCAGAGTACTTTAAGTCAGGTTAACCATGTTTTCCCGAAGGTATCCCACTTCAATTATATAAATCACTTTCGAAATTTATTTCGCATCTTTTTCGCTCAGCAATGTGCTACTATCACAGACCTAGAAACTTAGAACAATACTGAAACCAATTTACAAGAACAAGCATACGATGACACTGTTGAACTAAAATCTGAAAGCGAAGATAAGTTAGGTGACGGTATCAGTATTCTTGGAGCTCCAATAAAGCATGCTTAAGCAGCCAGTTGCTTAGCGGGTGTGTTATGATGGAGACAATGCTGATATGGCAGACAGGTTCACGTTGAGACGGCTTTAAGAAAAAACTTTGCAGTAAAACAAAGTTTTATCGGTGATTTTTTTTTCAAAGTTACTTACAAAATTTGTGAACTTAAATGGCAGGACCATCATCTATTCAATTTAAGATTAAATAAAAACGTCTTAATAAACATATTTTTTTTTTACTTCTTCTACAAAAAGTATAAAAAATCGATCGATATAACAAACGCGCGCGATATAGTGAATGACCTCAAACATTATATCATTCGTTATACTGGACGTCCACTGTATTTGTCAAAATAGCTGTGCACTTTCTTCTTAACTAACTTTATATACGATTTATCCTTGCTCACACGAAAGAAATTTCAGTGTCCACACGTATGAGAGCAGGCTTTTCTCTTGTATGAACATGCACATGCACATAACTGCACGTGTTGTTTACACTAGCGCGCATAAAACCACCAATGCAACCCTAAATACATTTGTATTAACTCAATATATGTACATGCGCTTTTTTGTGCCGTAAGTGCAATCTCAGGCATTCGCCGCAGATTCATCTGACAAAAACCGTTAGACATCTGGGAAGTATATTTTTCGTAACTGTGCGCCTTTTCATCTAGATTCTAGATTCATATTCTGTAACTGGTCATACTTAGTGCTGGTCTGTTGAATGCGTGCTGCTCCCCAAAAAAAAACACGAGCTTTAAATTTTTTTTTCAGGATCAAGTGATCGCGGTGACAGGAGAGTAAGTCTAAGAAACGTACATATGTACATAGTATGATGTATGAGGTCCTTGCCTTATTTACGTTTAATTTGCCTCTAGAAGTTTACAGTTTTGATCGGGTATTATGGTCGATCCCGTAGTTGCATAATAAAGTTTCCGTTACTAACCTCAAACTTGTAGCTAAATAAAATACCCACCTCGACTTTTTAATTAAATCCTTCAACCCTGGACTGACATGTTGTTGACAGCTAACTCACTATAATCATGTTACAAATTTAATTTCATATGAAACACCTTTCAACAATGTTTGGACTAGCTAAGCGCCATTCAAACAAACTTCCAAAACTACGAGTTATAAAAATTCCATAATGAGTTTTGTAACAAAACAATTTTCGCATTTAACCCAAAATTCGGTGTGAAGTATGCACACAAATGCAAATACCATGCTGTCCCATTCCACTTGCTGTATGCGGTATTAGCTGCTGTTAACAGCATCCAGCAATGTAGCTAACTCCAGAAAAGGTCCATTTCGTTAACCCGTCACCTAAAGCTAAGTTCCAGCTGGGGAATGGTTCACACAAAGGAACTTAATTGAATTTTAAATTACTTTCGCCAAAATGTCTTGCAATGTGTGCGATAAGGTCCTTCAAATATGCAAAATTGAAATTACCACACCGTACCACTCACAACAAGTTTACGCCAAGTGCAAGTGTTGCTGGTGTTTACTGGCGGCGGTGGTATTGTATCCTCGAACGGTCAATACACACGAGTTAATCCTTGCCTCCTGAATAATGCATTTATTATGCAAGATTTTCGAGCACACAAACACACACACACGTACACAGAATGACAAAAGGATTAACAAACGAGCGAGGACGACTTTACACACTTCACTTAAGTCGGTTCATAAGCGATGACATTTTCTCTGCTCCTGCAAATCACTGTGCAGGTACAGTTTTACTGTATCTTGCAAGAGGACCAAGGTGCGGGCTATAATATTTAAGACTATCTTTTGTGGACAGAACAATTGATTGCCGCTCATTACGGCCATTAGGTTATTTGGTTCGTCCTTGCTTGGCAACCGTACCCATGGCTGCTTTGTCGCTTCTAATAATGACGAATCATAAAAGATTTATCCAAATGTAATAGCTTAGGCCTCCTGGTCGCCGGCATAGTCCTGCGGGAGTACTTGAGAACAATGAAAAATAATTGGACACATGAGTGGTCATTTGGTCCATCGAAGTCATTATTTCCGCTCTTCAAATGAGATACGCCAATTGTTGTCGTCGTCCAGTGTAGTCGCTGGATTGGGGTTCATTTATTTTGAATGTGCATTGACAGAAGACGACACAGAGCTGTGTTCGATATTGAAATGCCACGAGGGGTTGTGATGCATTTGAATGCGGCGTCGCTTCGTTGTCTGGAATGCATTCGGGTTGATTACTTTTGGATGAAATGCAATTTTCGAATTCCATAAGCTAGCGAGAAGGGGATGGGGTTGAGGCTTAACGATTCTTAAAGTTATGAATAGACGGCAATAAATTAGATGCTTTGGAGTAAATTTAAAACTTTTACAACATTTTGTAGCAATCAGATAAAGCACAGCGATTGTTGAAGGACCGGGCGTAGTACTATACATGGATAGATTACATATTCACGGAGAATTTGGATCAGGAGTACAATGTGAGGTCCTCCGATAAATCTACCCATCCATTAGGAACCTGTGGCAATACTCAGAGCCGCAGATGAACTCGTTAATGCTAACACCAGAGACCAATGCATTGATACATATCTGCTCGGAAAACCAAGCCACACTTAAAGCACTCGCAACGCCCAAAACTAAGTATACGCGAGTGACTTGGACGATTGGGAGATTCGAGTGAGTTGATGAACTGGTAAGAGCAAGGGCGGAAGACGTGGATACCTCCACGATTGCCACTCTAAGTACGGAAATAAAAGTAGGTAGTGAAAACCACTTAACACCGTGGTAAGTGCGTTGGACTACTACGCAATGTTGCCCGGGTTCAATCCCAGCCCGTGTCCAACACCTAATAGTTTTTTCACGGTGCCACCTCTTTGGAATGTCTGACAAGCAAGAGCAAATCAAATGATTGTATTGACCTTATGTATAGGTATATTGCCTGAACCGGTTTTCATGTTGTCGAATATTATTATAAAAATGGTGAAATTCGTCATAACCTGATCTTTTTCGGTTTATTGGATGAACATCAACCGTTTTTTTTAAGACATGAAATAATTCTGTAAAAATGTTAAAACGAATTTCTTGTAAAACACTGCGGCGAGCAACACTCGATAATGACATTTTCACAACTAATCGCTCAGGAATTGCCGCTCGACAAATGGCCACTTGCAGCTTAAGCCTGCCGATCAGCTTTTTACCGCTCTGTCGCTCTGTGGCTTGCCGCTTGGTGTGTAGCCTTTGCCTAAAGTCTGTCTTTTGCAAAATACCGCTTGTTAATGTGGAGCACTGTTGCCGTTTCTCCTGTTATAACAGGAGTCTACTGTTATTTAGCTCCGAAAAAGTGAAATCTACTGTTTCCTGTTCCCAGGCAATTTTAAGACCGTTTCTCCTGTTAGTATACTTTTTTTATTGAAAACAAAATTCAAAATGGAAGGCTTATATGAAAAAAAAGCAACAAATAATCTACGGTAGACCCATAGCAATCACATTCCTGGTTGGCGATTGGCACTACATGTGAGTAGGTCCATTCGCGTACGCTCCCAAAACTGCGAAAATCTATGTATGAAAAGTTACGAAAACCCGTTCGCTTACGCAAAAATGTCGCAGTTTTTCGTAAAAGAGAGTACCCACGAAAGAGTAATAACTCTCACCATGCTGCGAACTTTGGCACAAGAAATTTCTTTGGGCAGATTACATGAAAACTGTCAAATCACATACATTTTGCATTTTTTGTTGCTCGACGCGTTCGTTTCCTTTTTCGTAAATTTCCTATCTTTGAGAGAATTTCACCTCCACTCTTCGATATTTGACATAAAACACATCTGATGCAAAAGTACCCGAACGGACCTAGTGACATTGACATTGACATTTATTTCACAATTTGAATAAAATAAAAGGTCTGTTCCTTTAATAGCAAATTGTTACTGATTCGTAGGTTCGCATTTGTACGAATTCTAGACCAACCGCGTTCCTCTACACAAAAAATTAGGAAAAGAGCGAATACAAATTTTCCCTCACTAAAAAATCTTACGAATTCTTACTCAACAAATTTTTGCGGGTAAAAAGTGAACTATATTGCAAAGTCAGCTGTTCCGTTTGTTTTGAATTATTTGCAATTTCTTATTTTATGGCAAAAAGTAAAATATTGGAAAGAAAAGGAACATAGATGAAAGTTATGGAATATCATCAAGAGTGGACTTTTCTGTTGAATCCAAAATCGTACAACACCACTCTGTTAACTCTTGCTTCACATATATTCATGATAATTCGTTTGTTGTAACTTTTGTGGTTAAACGCGTTCCTTTACTTTTTCGTAAGCTTGCATATGCCTGAGAGAATTTTACCCCCACTCCATGAAATTTAATAACTTACTATTTTTGGAGCAGAAAGTAAAGGAACAGACCTAGGCAGGCCGTTTTTTATAACCTACACACGCTAAAGGGGATATGAATACCCTTAGAATGATTACACACAGCGCGAGTACATGAAGGACAAGAACGGGAGACAGACAGATCTACGTTGCTAATTTTCGTGATTCTAGTTTTTCTTGGCTATGTAAGCTCAACAAAAGCATAATATGTATTATGTATTTATTATTTACGTACTTTGTATCTAATTGCTTTTCAAGTTAAATTCAGGGAAAAGGCAAAGTATTATATGAACAGAAGGTTAAAGAGGTTCCTTTTTAAAAATTGGCTCAGTGAAAATCCAGACAATTTTATGGAATGCAAATGCGTTGTTTGCAACGCAACAAACATTTTTTCTATGAACAAAAGTGCACTATGCGACATGCTGAAGGGAAACGACATATCAATAACATTAAGTCAGCGCAACAGCAAATTATGTAGTGCCAAAGAACCTTTTCCTAATGCAATAGACATTTTACTTAAAAAAATCATATTTTATAGGTTTTTGGACGAAATTTTAAGTCTCCTGTTACTTTGGTAAGTCCAACAGAAGATCTCCTGTTTTTCACATTTTCTCAGCGGCAACACTGATGTGGAGTCAAAGCCAAACTTGTAAAATGGCCAAAGTCGTGGTAGAAAACCTAAACCAAAATGGGCAAAAAAAAGTATTCAATCTAAGGAGGGTACAAATAAATTGATGATTGGCATTTATATAGGTACGGTGATCATATTTTTCGAAGCAAAATAAAGGACAAATTATTAATTAACCTTTTGTTCGCAAACTTTTTGTATTTATTAGTAATGAAAAAAGAGCTATCTAAAGTATGAATGAAAGTTCATGTTTTGTTTAAAAATGTAAGAAGCAGGTCTTTGTTTACTTATTTAAAATGACATTAAAGGCATACCAATAAATATTTTATATGTTACATATAAATATATTAAATAGTAGTTGTAAATTAATTGTAAATACGAATATAGTCATTATTTTTTTATTTATCATTTCATACCTACTATTCATACTTTTGAAATTTTTGGCAAGAGTGAATTCAAAATGTTATTTATTATAGAAAGTACTCTTTCAGTCGGCGCATTCGAACGGCAGTCATAAACTGAAATCAACTATTTTCAATAAGTAAATTTATAGTGATAAAATGATTAAGAATTTCAACCCATCTCTTATCAATAGGCTTACTGTTTGTTTTCCATTCTCTTAATAGGAGCCGCATTAGCATATTTTTCTAAACAGGATAATTTACCGAAAAGTTCTCCGTCATTTAATACTAAGTCAGTTTTTCTACGAAATAAATGTGATGCTTTTCTCGGCACTTGACCAATCAGGTGTTTCATGAAGTAAGATCTATTCAAGCACATCCATCTTTCATCAAGCTGACATGTTCATACATTCTTTGTATGTAACTAGGGTTACCATCAAAAAAATTCGAAAAGCCGGACAGTTTAGAGAGAAAAGCCTGATTTTGGAGCACAAAGCCTGACAAAAACAAATTAGATTTTTTATCTCAAAACATTTTATTTAAATTATTAACAATAAATTAAATAAATTAACAAAATTTTAAACTCTATTAAAAAAAATATCAAAAAAAAATTTAAGATTAAAAGAAAATCAATTCATTGCCATTCATTGTCATCTTCTCAGAAAGTGTTTTTTTTTTAAGTAGCTATATCTATATAATTAAATAAAGATTTGATTTAGAACGTCTGGTTTTTTAAAATGTAGTTAAAAAAATCTTCGCAAGATATATTTTTAAAATATTCTTTTACTAAAATTATTGCTTTCACTGAATTTAAATCGAGTTTATTTCTTTCTTTCGTCCATTGTGCGTTTATAAAAGAGACAATTGTTTCTGTTATAGCATTGTGAGAAGAGATTGCAAAAATCCACTCACACATTTTTTTTAACTCAGTAGGATTGGTTTTGCAATACTCAAAATACGAAACTTATTGCATATCCAATGTTTTTTTAAAAAAAAAATTTGTTAGCTGCCAAATTTTTTCAAATTGTTCAAAAAAAAATAGGAATCATTAATAATTGTTATATTCCATTGTTTTAAAAATTTGATACTTTCAGATACAGAATCAACAGGCCCCATATCAATTGACAATCGCATCCACAAAAAAACAAAAAAAACAATTTGTCTTGATGTGTGTTAGTAAATTTGTATACTCTACGTCAACAACCTCACAAAAATCTTAAAATTTTTTCGTTCGCACCGAAAATTGTAAACTTTCATTACAATTGATTCTATATCAATCTGTAATGATTCTGCACCGAATCTTACAGTGTTATGTAAGATATGAGCCGGACAACCGATTCCAATTTATATTTATATCAGCTTTTAAAAATATGAACACATTATTACCAGGTCGTCGATTTACACCGCCGAAATTAGCATTTGTATTGTTACCAGTATAAAAGATAACTTTTTCTTTAATTTAATTTTTTTTCTAATACGGTCTAATACGTACTATAAAAAATTTGCAATGTTTTCCGATTTCTCATTCAGCCTTATTGTGAGTTTCATCCGAACAGCATTCCGCCCGAAAATCATTTTCCCCCTATTGTGAGTTTCGCCCGAAATTTCATTCGGACGAAATAAAACTATTCTGCTGAAAAGGTAAACTATCTCAAGTCTATTTTCATAATTTTTCAGGAGAGCAAAAAAAAAAACAAAAAACAAAACGCAAATTTAATATGCATTTTATCGGCTTCATATGATTTTATTTTTCTATTTGTTTTTTTATAATCTACACACGCTAAAGGGGATATGAATACCCTTTTAATGTTTACACACAGCGCGAGCACATGAAGAACGAGGACGAGAGACAGACAGATCGACGTAGTGGTAGGAAACTCAGATGATAGGTTTCAATTTCAACTAACCCTATGGGTGGTGTCCAGGATAACTGGAGAGTTGTGAATTATTTTTGTACTTGCTTATGATTCACAGGAGTTTTTTCCAGATGTTTCTTATGATAGTTTGGGCGATCAATTTCTTCAGCCATATAAAGGGTGATTTTTTAGCTGGTTTGGTTTTGGCAACACTGGTTTTGACAGCTGACGTGTGTTTAGTACCTTGTGTCACTGTCAAACAGCTTCAGTTTGGTTTGCAATTTAACCATGGATTGTCTTACAAATGAACAACGCTTGCAAATTATTGAATTTTACTATCAAAATTCGTGCTCGGTTCGAAATGTTCATCGCGCGCTACTTCCATTTTATGATCGGCATTCTCGACCTTCTGAGCAGTCTATTCGGAAGATTGTGACCAAATTTCGCACCAAATTTACTTTGTTGGACATTAAACCACCAACACGTTTACGTACTGTGCGTAGTGAAGAAAATATTGCGGCCGTATCAGCTAGTGTGACAGAAGACCGCGAAATGTCGATTCTGTCAATGGTGAACGCTACCGAGCGATGATAACAAACTTTTTTTTGCCCGAAATGGAAGTTCTTGACTTGCATGTGATATGTGGTTTCAACAAGACGGTTCCACATGCCACACAGCACGCGAAACAATGGCGCAATTGCGAGGCGAGTTTGGTGAACAGTTAATTTCACGTTTCGGGCCGGTCAATTGGCCGCCTAGATCGTGCGATTTGACACCATTAGATTATTTTTTGTGGGGGTATGTCAAGGCTAATGTCTATAGGGACAAGCCCGCTTCGATTGACGCACTGGAAGCCAACATCCATGCATTCATTCGTGAGATACCGGCCGATATGTGTGAAAGAGTATGCCAAAATTGGACTCAGCGGATGGGCTACCTGAGACGCAGCCGCGGTCAACATTTGCATGAAATTATCTTTAAACATTAAATTGCAAGGTTCAAACTATCGATTCAAATAAATATTTCATTCATTTTTTCGAATTTTTTGTGTTTTTTTTTTTAAAAAAAGTTCTCAACCTCTTAAAAAATCACCCTTTACAACATCCTACTGCCAGTGTTATACCTTCGCAGTAGGTTTCGATATTAACTTCTGAAACTGATCTATAACTCGGAATATAAGTTAGATACAACGACGAGGATTAGATACAACTACGCGTATTGAATTAATGAACCTAATGCACTAAACTGTTAAAAATTGACTTAAGTCGACTTAAGATAGTTTACCTTTTCAGCAGATAATCAATAATTGACAGCAGCTGAATTTTTCCCTTGTTTTTAGTAGGCGAAAAAGAGAACAACAAAGCGGAAAATTAAATTTGTTTGTTTATTTTAATGCAAGAATAGAAGAAATTCTAGTAGAAATTGATATTTTTTGAATCTGAACAAAACGAAGTAACATTTAATTTGGGCGAAACTCGCAATAGCTTTTAACATTCCAGGCGAAAAACAATATTTCGGGCGAAATATTTTCGGGGTGAAACTCACAACAAGGCTGATTGTCAAGACTACAAGTATCTAAAACTTAGTTACAAATTACAATACCATCTTTATCATCGAAATACTGAACGACAACTGGGAACATTTCAATCGAGCCGTGATTACCAGGGTCTGTAGCAATTCCAATTTAATTTAATTTCTAGTTAAAAATTAATTGATGTAAATAAGTCAAAAAAATTAAAAAGCCTGACAAAGCATGAAGCCTGGCCTAAGCCTGGCAGAGACCTTAAAAGCCCAGGCTAAATCCTGACGTATGGTAACCCAATATGTAACTCACTTAGTTCTTTCAATTAAGGTTGTATTTGGTCGTCCGCTCTAAATACAAACGAGTTACAAAAAAATGTATCGTCAATCGTCATAAGGTCTACTTTATTGTTATCGCCTCGTATTAAAGTTAAAATCACCCGAACCTCGTATTAAATATTTAATAATACGTTTTTTTTTTTTATTCAAACTGTCACTTTTATGTGTGTTCGAATGAAATTTCTCATAGGAACGTTGCGAAGTATAACTATTTTAACCCCCATCCTGTACTGTGGGCAAATTTTGCCCAAACGCATTTTGAGACATAAAAAACTCGTGCGATTTCTATAATATGTATGCTACCAAATGTAACAAATGTAATTCAGTTATCTGTTAAAAACATTCATTTACGGAAATAAATTGTAAAAAGTGCAAATAACGCAATTAAATTGTGCTAAGAACAATTCACCCAAAACATTGAATATGCAATTTTTTTCCTTACAGGATGAGGGTTAAAAACATAAAACAATTCATGAGATCAAAGCCAACAATTTTCCATCAGCGGATACCGAATACCGAAGCCAACAGCCATGCAGCAGTGGGTGACGTCATAGTGTGTGTATGTTGCATACATATTTGAATTTCTGCGTATTTACTGAAATAGCATACTATTGACGCTTTGTGCCCGGCCTACTACGATAAATATGATTGTAAAAGCAAATTAAAATTTTAAAAAAGTGCACGGGCAATGCCGGGCGGGCAATAGCTGTACCTATACATACTATAGAAATGTATAAGAAGAAAATAATTTGTTTTCTCTTAAAAGTTGCAGGTGGGAGAAGCAAGGCGAGCTAGTCTTAAACATACAACAACTTCAATGTCGATTGGCAGACATTTTATTGCAGTCTGTATACAGTTATTCATTATATGCGCTGCACAGTTTACACAATAAATTCTTTATTAATTTTCTTTACGAAATACATTGTTCTTGCCTCACCTCGATCCACCAATGAAATTGCAGCTTGTTTTGTCAGCACAAATTGCGATAATCTTTTTGTTCAAATCAAAATTTTCTTCACACATAACTGCAAAATATATCGGATGTTTCTGATCCCGAGTTGTGAAAAAGAGGACGAAAGCATCCAACTCCTCCCTTTTGCAGGACTATTGGCCGAATCAAAATATAGCGTTCGCGCAGTCGCGCATTGAAAGAAGAGGAAAAACAATGGGCAATTGAAATTGGAAAAAAAAAATTATTATATAATATCGTAAGTACGACCTCAACGCCGAAGTAGAGCTACTCTCTACTTTGTCGCGCGTTTGACAGCTCACACACACATGTTTTGCTGTTGTTGATTTTTTTACTCGCAAAACATGAATTCTATTGATGAACAATTAATAGCTATCATTGAGGAACATTTTTTATTGTAAATATAATACTGGCAGAAAGCCTGTCGCGACTGTGCGAACACCACATTGTGATTCAGCTATAAGAACGCTTTTTGGGTTCAGATGTTATGGAGATGAACGCGGTTCATTCTCTTTCCAAAGCTGAAATTCTTCGTTTTACTAGAAGAACTAGGAGTTTCTTAGGGGGTAGAGGACCACATTAGTGCCTGACTGCTGGGGATGTAAATCCCCCCACCACAAAAACAACAACAATCGATTTTGTTGTTGCACAGAAGACCGAGTACCAATCTTAATTCCACCTTTGACTTATACTCCTGGCTTAAACTTCATTAAGAGCACCATTTTCAAGGATAGAGGAAAGCGAGCTGAGATTCTTTCGGACAGAGTATGGCTGAAATATGTATGTAAGTGGAATGTTAGATGCATAAAATCATATTTTGTTTGACTAATAATCGATTGTCGAAGATCATCGAAATATTTTACATAGAAAAGCCATCCATAGGTTGTTGACTGTGCGATGTTACGTCGACACCCTTCCGTTATGATTGTCCTGCAAATGTTTATGTCATTCGAAAACTCTGGATGTGGGGCGTGTTCCTAATGTTCGAATTTCTAAATATTTTGTATGATTCCTAGACATAAAAGGGCGCACAATAGACCTACTTTTGTCGCAATGCTAGCGGACATCTCTACTGCATCCCAGATTTATCATATCATCATATCAAAGGGAAAGGATATAGACGAATAGAGAGAAAGCGATGGTAATATAATATTAATCCTGTATGTTAAGAAGGTGAAACGGCACCGCTTCAACAAAGATGGACGTCGAATCCCAAGGACAAGAAATGTTGTTTAAAGCTCCATTTTAAGTACCCGTGATCAATGAAGATGTTCACGGTTCCGAAAAGTTATTTAGCAGAGTGGCCATACTTAAAGATTTACTGAACAGCTATTGTTTCCCAATTGATTTATTGGATTTTTTTTATCGATTCCCACCAAGTTCATAAATGAACCCCTATTCGTGCACACAAAATTTGTACCAGAAAAAGATTCATAAAATTTCCCTGAAGGAATTATACTCAAACGAACTTAAAAGGCGAACTTAAAAATTCCATTTTAACCAGAACTCAAATAAGGTGTAATTTGGCACTTGTACATTATGCATGCAAGCACGAAGTACATCCATCTTCTTCCTTTAGGTAGGTACTTCTTAATCCTTCACTCTCTCCGCTGGCTGGTTCGTCTCAAAATTCCTTTTTAACTCCTCACATATCCTGGAATTCATGGCGCAAACTTATTGCAGTTTCACTCATTCTGTGGTCTCAAGACCGATGAGATCAAATTTACGGATCTTTACTGAAATTGCATTTTGTCAAAAGAGCTATCAAAAATTTCTCAACAGCCACCACCGCAGCAATTTCCTTCTGCCCTGGTACCGTTGCCATTGCCTTTTTGCCAGCAAAACAAACGTTTTAACGTTTCGTGTACTCAACTCAAATGTCATTTAATATGCAAAGTTTGTGTTTCACTTGTGCATTCAGGAAAATTCAACGCCAAAAGTTATTTCTTAACTTTGTTCCTCTGGTACCATGAACGTATCCTTGACGAGGTGGTTGTTGTAAGTCCTTTTGCACAAAACCGGAAACTCAAGCATACATCTACAGCGAAACAAGAAACTCGAACATATCTCTTCACCATGATTATACCATAGTAGCTGTGTGGATTGGCTTACAAAAATAAAGAACCAATTGTCTATGTGTGTGTGTGTGTGTGTGTGTGTGTGCAGAGGCTGTGTCATATTTTTGCCGAAGCTTAAGTTAAACGGCATCTCGTAAACATTAATGGTTGTTGCAAAATTTCGTGTACACCATAATACCGATGGAATGCTTCGACGTTGTGTCCTTCCTTCGTATCCTCCTGCGTTTTCGTCAGAGATTAGTGCGAAAATTTTCAATAAAATTATTTATACCTTTTGCCCAATTCGACACGGAGACGGTGGTGGTTGTGCGGTTCAATTTAGTTAATACCGAAACGTGTACCACTAATGGACGACCGCCGACCTAAGCGACGACGAGTGCAGGGACACACATTTATAGGGAAAAGGATGTGAGCTGTACTGTACAGTAAAAAAAAAGGAAGAAAGTAGCCTAAGCTAAGCACGCACAACGGTGCTCATAAAATTTAATATTTCTACTTTTGAAGTTTAAAATTACAAATTTATTAGCGTTTGTTATTAGTGTGTGTGTGTGTGTGTAAATATCGTCCTTGTTAGTTAGGACAAAAAAATATATAAAGAAAACAGTCAATAAATTTAGAAAGCGGAAATTAGCTTTAAAACGCTTTTATTCGTAACGAGACGATCTTTAGGTGCAAAGACAGAGGGTGTTGTTGGAAGGAGACAACTTCGAGGACGAATTAAGTGGCTTTGTATACTTAGAAGTTTATTTAATGGCAGAGGAGAAGGATTTTGGATGGGATTGTTTCTCGATTGTATCGTAAATCTGAAGTGGTTGCGTTATGAACTCGGAATAATAATGAACGCGGAAAATTACCCAAAATAGATACTCAAAAAAGGCGGGGGTTTGTGGGGGAAATAATATTTTAGTGGGTTCTGGGACATATACACATAGATTGCGGCGAATTCAGATTTACATAAAATACTCTTGGAATATCTAACAACTTCACATTGGCAACTATAAAATGAGCGTAGCTGGGATAGATCTACAGGACTGTCTGGTCACTTGACGGGATAAGAAAAGTCTCACTTTAGGGAATTAGAATTAGAATTAGCTTAGGTTTTCCCGACACTGTACTATTCTTACAGAAATCCAAATGGATAGTCCAATAAGAACGGATGATACCCTCTTCACACTTGATTATAACACAACGACTGTACAGAACCTTGTATCCTGTGCGTGAAGAATGGACAAACAACACAGTAACTTGGCATATAGACACTGCAGTCTTCACGGTCGGGTCAAAAACTGCAACCGGCATAAGGTCTGGTATCTACTGTGTGGAACCAGATCTAAAAGTGTCCTTAAGGCTCCCGGATAAAAAAAAAATAAGTAAATATTTGGCTTCAGCTGTCCTGGGTAGAACCAAGCCTAGCTTCCCGCAACCATTTGTGTGTGCGCGTTATATTTTTGCACGAATGGAAGGGACCTACAGTTTTCTGCCGTCTCCGAACGGCGAGTTGGGAAGCTTTACATGACGAATGATACTCTTGAATGCTTGTCAGGCATTCGGAAGAGGTGGGCACGGTGAAAAACTTTTTAGGTGTTTGCGGCGGGATTCGAACCCAAGACCGCTGGCTCAGTAGTCCAACGCACTAACCACTTGCACTACGGTGCCCACAAGGCTCCCGGATAACTGTAGCGTTTTTCAGGCAGAAGTTCTAGCCGTACATTACCAAATCGGCACCAGTCAGGAGCATTATGCACGCATAACCGGGTAAGACTATGTTTGGTGCCTGGTCACTCCGGGATAGAAGGCAACGAGTTTGTTGATGAGTCGGCAATGAAAGGGGGGAGCTGCCACTACCTGAGGCGGTGAAAGTAGCTCCACCACTTTCCTGCATTAAATCAAAGGTGAAGGATGCGTTCAAGAGAAGGGTTTCCAAAAAGGATCGCGGTTTGGGTTACCATACGTCAGGATTTGGCCTGACGCGTCAGGCTTTTAAGGTTTCTGTCAGGCTCAGGCCAGGCTTCATACTTTGTCAGGCTTTTTAATTTTTTTGACTTATTTACTGCAATAAAATTTTAACGAATAACAAATATCATAGAAATCAAATTGTTGCTAAATGCATCCAAATATGAAACGAAATAACAACCAAATATCCCTCCATAATTGAAGAGAGAACCAATAGTGAAGTTTTATGTCGTTTTCGATTGGGCTTTTCAGATTTTGCTCTCAGATTTCAGGATTTTCGTGGTGAATGTATAACAAACGAGATTGATCTATTTTTCTGCAATTGTACTAGTGTGTCATTTGACATCTTGTTCGTAAAAGGAGATACATAAAAAACTTTTTAGTATGCCGCTAAATAATTTCTACTTCGCAACTTTCCTATGAGAAATTTCATTCGAACACACATAAAAGTGACAGTTTGAATAAAAAAAAAATTATAAGTCTAATTCCATATTAAATAAATACGAAGTTCGAATAATTTTAAATTTAATATGAGGCGATACCGATAAAGTGGGCTTTATGACGACTATAAATATAAAAACGTTTAGTTCCGTGCTAAAATAATTTTAAAGTGTACCTTAAGTGACTATAATTTTGCGCCAATTTCTTTATATTTTTTTAATTTTTTACGGAGTTCTGATAATATTTTGGTTGATTGAAAATATATTTTGTTTTGGTTTCAGTGCAAGGAGGTGTAAATCTCGAGTTGAATCCGAGATTCACGAAAATGGATCTAGAGCAAAAAAAGTGCTTTTTTTGGTCGGTTAAAAATGAAAATTGTAATAGAGCGCAAAAATTGCTTGAGATAAAAAGTGTTTTTTTTTGCCCAATCGATATCGTTATTAGATACCGTGCTGTTCAAACAATTTTGCTGAAACTATTTTTTTCAAAGTTTGGCGAATTGTTTGCAATAACTACATATTCTGTAATGAGGTTTTTTTTTCTTAGGCATTTTCAAACGTTTCATGACCCTTTTAAAGTGTTCGAAATTTTTACCTGTGGTCAGTGAAGCGAAATGCTTTTGGAACTGGTTTTCTTTGGGTACCTTGTTCAATTTTGATTAAAAATGCAAACTGCTTATTGCAGATTTTTTTTTTATTCCTTCATAGAAACATTGTCCATTAAATCAGTACTTTGTTGGACCTCCTCTTGCTTTTATAACTGCTGTACATCTGCGTTTCATTGACTCAGATAGGTTTTTCCATGTGAATACAGGTATGGTGTTCCAAAGACGGACTAGTATACATATGTTTAGGATTTTCATTTCACACTGGATGCACCTTTGCAATGTTAAGTTTCAAGATTGACCCGATATACTCAATTGGATTGAGGTCTGTGCTGTAGAGTAGGGAGGCGAGCTTAGCACATCAACATTAATTTCTTCGAAGTTTAAGAAATAAAAAAAATACAAATGTAGTTTTTAATCAAAAATGTTTGCTTATTTTAAAGACTAGTACGGTGCTCGCGATAAACTAAATTTCTGCCGGTCTCCAAAATTCACATAAACCGAAGATAATAACAGTCAGAAATACATCACTGTTATTATCCACTGAAATCTTGATTCGATTCCGACGGTTTTGGAGCACAAAAAAAATACCTTCCACTGGGGTCGTCACTTTTTCGGCCGCGTGGAGCCTTTGATTCTGCTGGTAGTCCGGGTCTCACGATATTTTTTTCAAATTCCATACCACAGCTCGTTTGGCAACATTAAATCTTTCAGAAATTTGACGTGAAAGACACAAAATATTAGATTTCCACTCCAACCTGTTTTTCCCCTTTTTTTTTTTTGTTTTTTTTATTATTTTGGTTCATCTTGGACGGTTATCACGAGCTAAATGCACCTTTCATATTCAGAATTACATCGACATTTGTGTACTAATTGAACGACATTTTGCTACATAGTGCAGAAAATATCGTATCACATTGTCATACCTCAGCATCAACATCAATATATGAAAATTAAGTTTATGACTGTTAATTTGTTTTAAATAAAATGTTTTGTTAAAAGAATTTAATTTGTTTTTGTCAGGCTTTTTGCTCCAAAATCAGGCTTTTCTCTCTTAACTGTCCGGCTTTTCGAATTTTTTTGATGGTAACCCTAATCGCGGTTAGTCCACTCTGATGCCTAGTGTTTTGGGATGGCTCAGCTTCTCAACCCCCTAACAAAAGGCACACGTATAAAATCCAACGCCCAAGATCATCAATCTCACGGTACGTTCGCTCTTCGCGTATTGGGCTCTGGAGCAGTTGGAAACGGATCCAAATTTTGACGAAACAGTCATCAGAGTGTCAATGGTGAACGATATCAGGCCATGACAACTGACTTTTGGATGTCATTGACCTGGACGTCACACAGTGTGTGATTTTGAAAATTTAGCTGGACAAAATAGGAAAAATCAATTATGAATATTTATACTGTTAAGATGATTTTAGATGAGCTGATGCACTAGATAAGCTATATACAAAAAATTATAACGATAGATATATTGCTTGTGTTGATAATAATCAGCCAGCAAAAGCAACTGTATACCGACTAAGCTTACTGCAATCGGAAGTAGTCTCTTTTCGTGAAACTTTGTAAGTTCTATTTTCCACCTGCGTTAATTTGCAAACAAAAAAATTTAGTATGGGTATTTTACATCAAGGTATGTACTTCATATTTCACTATAAAAACAGTTTCTTAAACAATGATTTCGTAAAGTGAAATGCACCGAGAGATATTTGTGAGTTATTTGCAAATTAATTAAAAATTTTGTGTTTATTGGACTACAAAAACTTTTGTATGCGAGTGTACGTCGTGATTTTATATATTTTGTAATCTATGTGTCCTGCACATTTAAATAATGAAAAAAACTAAGTGCAATAAACTGCGTTTCTGAAAACTATTTATGTTGTCTCACATATCCTTCTACGTGTATCAATGGAATGCGTTTTATACAGGGTGGCCCAAAAACACTCAACCGATGTTGTTTTGCTATATCTTTAAAATCAAACAAAATAATATCAGAACTTATTTTGAATGCTTATTTGATATTAGAAAATTGAGAATGACTACAACAGTTGCGAAGCAAGAACTAGAACTACGTACTTTAGGTAGAACTAAAATTACGTAAATATGTTTCTTTACATATTTAATACATATTTCACAGTTGAAAATATATTTTATAACTAGCTGAGCCCGGTGTGCTTCGCTCCACCCTTGTATTGTTTTTTCATTGCAATGCTTTATGATATACCACATTTTTTGTTCTTTTGTCTGGCGTGTAAATAAATAAAGCTGATGTTTTTCTGACACGGGAGCAGGCGACATATAATTGACCATGCGAGAAACATGGGTTTTCAAGGTTAATTCCGCAAACACTCAATGACTGCCCTTGTGATTTGTTAATTGTAATTGCAAATACAAGCCGCACCGGCAACTGCAATCGTTTAAATTCGAATGGCATGTCGGTCGGAATCATTGGGATGCGTGGTATCAAAACGTCTTCTCCTTCGTATTTTCCTTTAAGAATTGCTGCTTCGATGACCTTATTCATTAATTTCCTCACCGCAAGTCGGGTGCCATTACAAGGACGTGGTTGATTTATATTTTGCAACATAATGATTGCCGATCCCACTTTCAATTGAAGATTATGAGGCGGCAATTCGGGCAAATCAAGCGAGTTTAAAAATTCCGTTGCAGGTGATCGTTTCGTAGAACGATATCACGGGATTCCAAATTTTCACCAACGACGACAATGGCAACTTCATCAATGGTTGGCGCTTTTTTTTTTGATGAAAAAAAAATTGCAGTTGTTGTACAATATGTGGCAATAGGGAACCTGCTCGATGGTAAATTTGACCTTGAATCTGTAAAGTTGCAACGCACGTCCATTATAGATTGTCTGGCAATGTCTTATGATGTAAATGTATGTTGTGTGGAAGTGTCGAATGATGTGAAAGATGATTGTGTTGCAATTACCTTGAAAGTTGGCATAAAATTGTCCCGAACAACATGTCTTGCACCAAATGAAGTCATTTGGAAGCAATTGTTGTATTTCAGTATTTGTGTCAGGAAATGTATGGAATCTGTTCCTTTTCCAGAAACCAATGAGCGCAATGTCTCTGGTGGCGGGACCAATGGGTTCAATTCGACTTTGCCACTTGCACAACACAATCCAGGTGTTTCATTCTCGACTGAATAAATTATTTTCTTCCATCAAAGTTTTTTATGTTTTTTTTGTATATTTTTTTTTGTCTGTGTTACTACAGCACCACCTATCGGGTCCATATTTTGTTGTTTTCTCTTTTAGCACCAAACCAACATATGTTCTGAATATGAGTCCATTTGGTAAATAAATATAGAATTAGTTAAACTTGAACTCAGCGCCACCTATCGAATTTTTCTCACCGTTAGGACCTCATTCGGACTATATCGAACATTTGAAAAGAAAAATGAGCCAAATCCGTCTAGCCGTTCTCAAGATATGCGCTTACCAACGATCATCATTTCATTTTTATTATATAGATATAAACGAGTTGTTTTATTTATACAAATAATTTTGTCCAGCTAAATTTGCAAAATCACACACTGTGCGTCATGCGGGTTCAACAAAACTACTCAACGTGCCATACATCGGGCGTTACATTGGAGTTCTTGCAAGAAATATTCCCAAAACGCGTTATTTCCAGAATAAGCGATGTGGAATGGCCGCCAAGACTGTGCGAATCAATGCCCTTAGACTTGTTTTATTTGGGGCTACGTTAAGCCGCTAATTTATGGCAACACACCAACAACAATGATTGACCAACTGGCACATTAGATCATTCAAGCCATTGCACAGTGGTTCCACTCTCGAACAAAGGCGGTCATAAGTACTTGCTCATTGAAAAATAGCCAAAATCAATTAATTTTAGAGTAATTTGGGGGAGCTGATTCCGAATCTGCAATCCGTTTTGCTCTATCAAGTCACGTTTTCAAGATAACGGTAACGGTGCGGTACGGTACGGCACGGTATACAGGGTGGTCCGGTTTGGGATACATATATTTTGGGATCTGATTCATTGGTTCATGGTATGAAAAAAATCGTACGGGAGGGGGGGTCTATCTTGAACACCCACTGAGCTGCAGGGTGTTCCTTCAGAGAAGTAGGTACTAACAGCTATTCAGTTATTACTTTAAGTGTTTTAAACTTAGAGCAATCAAAGTAGGCTCGCTTCATAGACAATTGATTAGTGCCTATCACAGTAAAAAAATATTACCATGCGTACTCTCATATATGAGATATTTGTCTTCAAACACAGATTTTTTTAAGTTTTTTAAACAAATTTTTATGAAAATTTCTTTTATCTCGGGAAGGTGTGCTATTAATTTGTTCTTATTAATATTACTTTCGTGCGCCATAACGTCACCTATAAACTCACCATACAAAGTTTATACCAGGTACTTACAGTTTTCCTGGTATAAGGTTAATTTAGTCACAAGAATAATTCAAAAACGAGCATTACCTTGTATGCCGTGTCCTCCATTAAACTAAATGCAAGCTATTAGAAAAATTAGGCGAAAAAGTTTGCAGATCAGATTTTTTATACTCAAGCAGACGTCTGGCTGTACGGTCAAGTAAAAACAACATTCTAATATGTTGTCTAATTTAGTGATAGCATCTGAAATAAAAATAATATGAGGTATGGTCACTTATAGCTCAATTTAATCTAAATCCGCGAATTTCCGCAACTGATTCAACTTGCATTAAAAAGTACAGAAATCAGCCTTTCTGGCAATACATAATATGTCGGGGGGTCTTGGGGGGGAACACAGTTAAAAAGTTTAACACAAAACACAGAACGCAGTTTTATTTGAATTTCCCCCCACCTACTTTAATAGTGCCACTACTTGTACATTTACACATATCATACCTAAAAAAAATATAGACCGGAAGTCTTACATTCTACTAATAGACCCATTAAAAATTATTTGCATTGACGAAAGTAGATGAAAAGAAAGGAAATCCAGTGACGCACTAAAACTCAAATGCAATGGGCTTTCAATGCGATCACTTTGGAGATGAAAATCAAACGGTTTTGACTTAACGGCTCATTTTTTTTTCTCATAAATATTAACTTTGTGTTGTTCTCAGCTAGCTTAAATTGTATTGGGTGAAATCTTTTAAAATTAATTTTTCGACCTTTGGCCTACGGTGGAACCACTGGGCATTGGTGAGATTCAGCCTGACTTATGCAACAGAGTCATACAGAATTGGACTTCTCGGATCAAGTCCTGTAAACTAAGTTGCGGATAAATATATTTTAAATATATTATTTTTTAAACATAAAATGATAAAATTTGAATACCCAGTAAATGTTTTGGGCATAATATCACACACACAACTAAATTGAAAATCCCTTTACAATGGCTCCTCATTGTTCAAAGTGACCTCTAAGTACTTCAGAATATCTCGCATCTGCATCGTGATTTGTAGTGTCAAAGTGATTTAAATCTCCTAATGACCATCTAAGTGGAACATCTCCATAATTCTGTCCTCAAACTCCCTTCCATTGGTTAAATCCTTTTCTACATTGCCAGTATGTTCTATGACAGCAAGTGTCCCGTCAGGTTGGCCAACCTTCCGCAGATAATGCGCTGCGACAATGCTGCCAGATCACATCAGTCATTACATAGCCCGACGAAGCATCATCCCATTCCCTTCAACTCACTTGTCTGCTTCCTCTTTGCCATTCGACATTCCTTCAATTCGCTGTTTTTTTTCCCTCTTTTTTTTCGCCGCATTCATGTCGCTCCTTATTGGCAATTATTTTGTCATTCCGGTAATGATACGTGCTAACTAAATATAAATTAGCAAAGTAAAAGAGGAACAAAAACGAAGTCACAGTCACAGTCACCATGACATTCACTAAAGGATCTCTCGCCTTTGGTAAAAGGAACTGCAATGGTATGTCAGTTGGTGGCTCTGAAACTACGTACACGTGTAACTCGTTGTTGTTGTTCTGTGTGCTCCTGTGTGCTCGTTGAATATTTTATTGTCCTTGGATTAAGCTTTGTGCTATAGAGAAGAACTTTATACTCTCGTATTTTTGTGTCCTTGCTCTTGTTCGGTTCCAAGGTAATGGAGAGAAGCGCGTGCACTACCTTGGCATTGGCACTTAAACAAACTTCTTGCATCTGACACTTTTGTCAACAACGGTTTTGGTTGGGTGAGTTTTTTGCTTTCAAATGGAATGAGAATATGGTGGAAGGAATGCAGAAAGGAAAAAGGACCGAACAAAGGATTTTTTTTGTCGCTTAAACCGAAAAACAAAGAATCCCAGTATCGGGTATCGCGTAACCATGGATAAATGCCAAGGGCGTAATCAAAAAAAGCTTTTATTCAATTCTAGGATGACGTCTAGTTTGGTTGGGGCTTGGGGGGCGGGGGGATGTGAAGATTGCATGTGTAAAGTAAACACCCCAGTTCCCAGGACCTGCTGCGGGTGACTTTATTCTTCATGCAGTTGTGTGGGAACTGGTTGTGATTATTTTTCTTTGCGAACTAAAGAAAACTTTTAAAATTTATGGCAGAATTGGCAGAAGTGATATATTTGATGTTTTTTTATTCGGGTCGGTGCCGTTCTGTATTGTAGGAATCGCGTGAGTTGTTTCAGAACACTTTTCTACATTGTTTCGATGGGGATTTTGTTTTTTTTTCTAGCTCGATAAAATCTTTGAATTATATTATCGTTTGCTTTAACATCGGCAACGGTACTAATTTGTCATTTGATGTCTTTGTTGAGAGAAACGAGTGCAGGCGAATTTTTTTTTCTGGCCATTTCGGGGAAAAACACTTAGAATCCAATTACAAGCTCTGCAAGGAGTTGAACATGGCACAAAGGTTGCGTCTTTTTGAATAAATATTTTGGGCAGACCGAAGGGTTTTTTGTAAAACTATTTTGGTCTTTGAAATGGAGAGTCTTGTGTGGTTGGTTTGGCTCAGTTCGAAAAACATCTCTGTTTGACTGTTGCTGGTCATTTTCATTTTATCAACCAATAAGAGGTGTCATTTTAAGTCAATAGAAAAAGTACGGCCGGCGTTGTGCCCGGTCTGCTGGCTTCAGTTCTTATGTCAACTGGACCTTATACGACGGTTGCTACCTATGTTTTGAGATAGACAAGTAAAAATAAATATTTATGATCGAAAATGGTTTTTTTTTGGTTTTTCAAAATATTCTCCATGAAGATCAATACACTTTTGCATGCTTTTGAACCAAATTTCGAAACACTTTTTCCACTCCGATTGAGGTAACTCCAAAACAAGCATCAACCGCTTCTTCAGGCGTCGAAAAAAGTTGACATCGCATTTTATTTTTGATCTGCGGAAATAAGAAAAAGCATTGGGTGCCAAATCAGTACTGTACGGCGGATGACCCATCAATTCGATGTTTTGAATGCACAAAATCTCACTTGTTTCAGCCGATGTGTGAGAGCTTGTATTGTCCTGGTAGAGAATAATTCGTCTTCTACGATAGGTTTCCTTTATTTTTCCTAACATTTCTGTCAAACAAATTGTGGTGTACCATTCCGAATTGACCGTTCTACGTTGCTCTAATGACATGGTGGCAAGGGCAACATGTCCAATTATTCCGAAAAAACAGACAACCATTTGTTTTTGATTTGACTCGTCTTCAAAGACCCAGTCGATTGCTGTTCCGGGTTCATATGCATAGATCCATGATTCTTAGCATGTCACGATCTTATAGACGTCTCTTGAAGCACCGCGATTGTATTTTTGCAACATTTCTTTGCACCAATCGGCACACGAGCCTTTCCTGAAGCGATTGTCAATTTATGTTGTATCCAACGCGAACAAATCTTTTAGACGGCCAAATTTGTAAACAATATCAATCTCACGGTGTGTAACATGACGATCTTGCAACATCAGTTCACGCACAGTATCGATTTTTTCTGGAACAACAACCAATTTTGGACGACCTTCATGAGATTCGTCTTGTAGGGAAGTGCGACCACGATTGAATTCGGAAAACAAGCGAAACACGGTGGCTCGAGATGGTGCTTCATTACCGAAAGTCGAAGCGAGTTGATCGGCACACTGTTGCTGTTGAAATTCATAGAAAATCATCGCACGAAAACGTTCACGATTTAATTCCATTTTTTTACCAAGATGAATGCTTCAAGTAAACAACTCATATGACAAAATCTTCTGAGTACGATTACCACTCAAAAAGTCCAACTCTACGATGACATAATCACACTGGTGCTGCCATATCTCAAAACTTAAGTACCTACGAAATTATGTAGGCCAAGATTTTTATGTAAAATTCGGTGTTAAAACGGTGCAGTGGGACGAAGTTTACCAATCGTTTCTGCGATATTTTCACCGCCTTTTTGCACGGCTTTCTGTTTCTCTGTGCGTGTGTGGATCGATCCATATTTAATAGTCTACGAGTTTTTACCTATCATCGCAATGATATCGCAATGACAGTTGAATGTTAATAGTTGAATTAACCGTTATATTCAGAGAGCCCTCAACGATACAAGGATATACCCCATGTTTAGTATCTAGTAGACATTCATTCGTGCGAAAAATAAAGTAACTTCACATAAAAGGTAGGAGTAAGATTGGCTCCTGGCATGGCTACATATACATGTCAGAATAACTTTTCACTCCCCTTAAGTGAACGGACCTTGTCTTTCTTTCTTAACAAGTACAGTGAACTAGTTGACATCTCGCACACAATCTTTAGAATCCACATCCCTACTATAAAGCTAGTCAAAGCATCCGACAATTTGTTGGAGATTCCTGATTTCAGTTTAAAGGTCCGATTATCTAACAGAATTTATATCAAGGCTATGAATCTCTTCAGATTATAATTATCTAGTAGTTTCCTTGCCTGTCAAAGACCCAGAGTTGTTGCCAAGGATTTAGACCTATTTGTCTTCTCCAGTGATAGGAGTTCGTCTCTTATGGTGTACTCCGCTGTGCTGGTCTCAGGACCAACGAAGGATGTAGCAGCCCCTTCCTTACAAGATTCTTTCGTTACCTTCTATCTCCTTCTATCTGTACAAAGTACATTGACATTGTTTCCTTCGATCAATCTATTAACTTTGTTTATGCATTTCCAGACAATCCCAGATTTGATGACCTAAGCTCTGGATGTCTTGATTGCACGGCTTAGCTATCTGACCTTATAGCTACGTGTCGCGTTTATCAAGACAGCTGTCAATGGGGCAGTTGAAAGTTTAGTTGCCCACGGGTTCGAATAGTTAGGTACTGGGTCCAAACATTCCTGCATCCGTTCCTTCCCCAGTTAATTTACAGTATGAGAACTCAGCATGTAGATTCTATTATGGATTCGCTGTCAGTCTTTCTTGTTGCTGAGGTTGATGTGCAAGTTTTTCTTTCAGTTGTATTTCCTAATCTCATCGCCTTCTATAGGAAACGTTAAGAGGGGATGTATTCATTTCTGGTCTTTTTAGGGGTAGATAGTTAGAGGGGCTTAGATCCAGTCTAGGCCTGATCTGGCAAGTACACCTTCTAATCTAACATTGGTTTTATTGACTGTGCTAAGTCGGCTAGCTTCTATTCTTTGAGGACTCCTACTCACTTTATATAAGAGGAATCATGCCCATAGTTGTTCGATTCATCTTGATATAGGTAAAACGGTGATAACCTCAGGGTAAGAAAATATGCACTTATCTGGGTAAGCTAAGCCTTATTGGAACTGGACCATTGGTATCGAAACCATTAAGCAACTGTGATAGCCAACATGTTTCACAGAGCTGAGCGTGTAAATATCTCGTGAGATTCATATCCTAATTTGGGTGTTTCTCATACGAGTTCGAAGGATACTTAGTACAATGAACTCAAATGATTAGGAGTGGCAAACATCAAAGTCAAGTTTCATACCCACTTACGAGTCAATGGGTAGGGATTAGCTCCCAAAATCAAAGTGAACATTGTTAAAATCCACCTCCGATCCAGATGCCGAAAGCAACAACCTTTTCCACAAAATTTATTATTCCTCGCAAAAGCGACCATCTTCGATGATTTTTATTCACTGAGGAAACAATTTTACGAGTTCATAAATCTACATTGACAATTTATGTGGAAAAATCATCATCAAAATAAAACAACAACAACAAAAAAATGAAGGAAGCTAAAAATAGCAAGCTCCACAGAAACTGTTGTCAGTGGAACGGAAGATTTATGAGCTGAATCCGAAATAACCCTTCATGCCCATATGGACGATTGCGAGTTCACTTCTTCGCCACGGGCCTCCCCAATGCCCAACCCCCAGTTATCCTGCGCCAGGACTTTCAGCAGCTCATAATTGAAATGAGCTATGGAAAAATTGCTAAAGTGTAGAACCACTTTTTATATTTCTCATCTTTTTCTGCATAATCATTTTGCTGCTTACAATTGCACACCCACCCCGCACAGGCACACAAGGACTCGTCGTCGTCGGGTGAATGGATGATGTTGGTGGTTGATGCCGCTGCTCTACGAATCGTTTCGCATAATATTCTCATTAATCATAAACAAAGTTATCATGCGAAAGTCAAACAATGAATGGGCGAGACGTTGAAAAAAAAAAACCCACCAACACCGATGTAGCACTTGCACTGGCACTGGCGTGTATCCTGTAACGTGGTCCTGGTATTTATGCACACTGCTATTAATATTGCTGCTCGTTGTGTACTACTTTTGTATAAATAAGTTGTGTTTAGCATTCCAGGGAGAGATGGTGATGATGACGATGAGAGAAGAACCCTTTCTCGGGGTGCATAGATTTTTAATTTGTTGCCTTTTTTCCACTCTAAAGGATGACATGGCTGGCGTCTGCTCTTGGCACTCTGTTCGGCTAGGAATTAGATAATTTTAAGTGACCATGAAATATCTGCAGTGGTCAGGCGTTATTATTTTGTTTGGTACTGTGTTTAGCTATCAGTTACTTTGGAAGTTTAATCACTAGAAATGGAAAGCAGCTACCCTCTCTGTTTGAAGTTCGGATCCTTGCAAGTGATGCTGAATCTGTTCTTGAACGTATGGATATCGACACAAATACTTAGAAACATCACTTAACGTAAAGGTTGAACAAATTAGTTCCCGACATCGCGTCACCCGTAGAGTCAATTTCAAAACACACCGCCAAAAAATGAATAAGTCTTTCGTGGACTGCTTTCAGTTTCACAAATTTCTGGGGGCTCCTCGCTGCAAAACTTCTATTGTTGATTTTTTTTCCTATTTAGTGAATGTGAAAACTACGGAACTAAGCTCTACCGATAAACTCTAAACTCTCCGAGGCATCTTTTCACTTAGATGTAGACTTGTGAACCTCACGAAGTTAAGATAACCTCTTGGCTTGAAACCATCCAACATTTTATCTAAAAGAGTCTTGAGAATGAGTGACTAGGAGATTTTTTTTTTGACTTTACAGCTCAGGCACCGCAGTTGCAAATTGCGCTAAGTCACTTCTTCCCTTTAACTACAGATTTCACAGAAATTGTCGTCAGGTAGTCACCCTATAAAGCAAGGGCAGCCAAACTTTCAGGCTATGTGTTCGACCTTTCGCTGAAATTGGTTACGCGTGCTACCTACCCATTATTTTTACTTGAAAGAAAATACATGTACACACCATTAGAAGGTCACTAGCCAGAATGGATACGCCATACTACTGCGAAAAACTGTATCCAGCTATTTCACCAATAAAAAGTTGAGATATGAAATCGAAGAAGGGGAAAAGTCCTCTAAAGTATCCGTAGGAGTCCCAAAAGGATCAATACTGGGCCCCTACTTTGGACTATCATGTAAAACGGAGTTCTGCAATTAACACTGTCACTAGGAGTAAAAATAATCAAATTCGCCGACGATATCGTCGCTATTGCTGTTACAAAGAACATTCGCAAGATACAATCAGATACGAACGAAGCAATCAACCTCATCAAAGACTGGCTAATATCCGCCGGCCTACAATTAGCCGATTACAAAACGCCAGCTGTCCTAATAATGAGCCGGAAAAATGTGGAATACGTCGACATAAGCGTAGGAAGTCAAACTATCAGATCGAAAGACTCTGTAAAATCACCTAGGAGTAACACTCGACTATAGACTAAGCTTTAAGCCTCACATCAACTATTCGGGAAAAAAAAACTTCAGGCAGTAATTTCTGGAATATTGCCAAACATTGGAGGACCCGGATATTTTAGAAGAAACTGAATATCCAAGATAGTAAGCTCAGTCTTGTTATTAGCTGCCCCAGTTTGTAAGGGGGCTATCGTCAACAAATTGACTTAGCGCACTAATGGTAATCAGTGGGTTCAGAACGATTTCGAACGAAGCAGCCCTTGTTATTGCCGGGATGGTCTCCATCGATATCCTCACGGACGAAATGCAAAAAAATCTGTAATAGCAGAAGTTCTAGGAACCGGGGCACACTAAAACAATTTAAGGATGATAGGCCAATTAACTCTTTTTTTTTATTAAAAATGATAAAGACGCACCCCTAACTTTCTTGGATGGTGGCAGTAATTTTGGTTAGGTGCCTCATCCACACGACCACTCTAATTATTCAAAATAAAATTCTATAGTCTTTAACCACTTTTGGGCATCACATGAAGAGGAGTCTTTCAAACGATATTTTTTGAGCTTGAATCTTCCAATTTATTGAATGAATGTGAAGGTGAATGGATTGGAACTCAACAGCTTAGTTGCTCTGCTTAATATAGGTACACGAAATGGATTTCATCCTGCCATAGTGCAAACAATTAATCGACCTGCACTCTACAAAAAGATAATTGACGAAACGTTGCAAGCATTGCAATAGTTCAACAGAGAGAATCTTGTTAACTACTACTTTACTTTTTTAAGTAGCAAGAACACTCCATTCTATCTTTCCACTGTGACCTAAAAGATCAACTGTAACATGCATAGATCTATTGTTCAAGAGGCAAACCACCTTCCCAATGAAGGCTATGTTTAAGTATTTAAAGGCTGAGAAACCGCCTAAACTTGAAAAGTGCCGGAAATGTTCCGAGTTAGCCGTCTAGATATCTTCTAAGCATAGTCGATACTTCGTCTTCGTAAACAGGTCCAACTTGTTTAGGTGGCATCGTAGAAGGTAATAACCTGAGAAGATGACCACTAGATACCTTACACATATCCTTCTTATTGAAATATAGAAGTTCTCTGTGATGGTTGTATGGCTTAGTTAAAAGTTGGACTTTCCTGAACCCGGGAAATTTCTTTAAGGAGAAACCCGAAGTCCATATCCTTGCTTAATTTATGAAAGCTGAATTTGTTGCCCAGATTACGCCAGAAAAGGGTTCTTAGCCCGGTTAAGCTAGGTCGGGTGAGCTCACTTGCTCACTTTCTGGCTTTATGATGTTAACATTTTTTCTGGATTATTTCTTCACGACATTATGATGATCTCAGAAGCGCTGTCCTGAATTAAGATGAATACCTTCTTACGATATTAACATATTTAATTAGGCAGTTTTACAATCAAAGAAAAGCTATGAACTCACGTAACTTAGAAACAACAATACAACAAGACGAAAAAGAATTAGGTATTCCCATTGCTGCTTACAAGCTATCATTCAAACTTGACACAGGCAGTCAGACAGGTATGGACTAGGCTGGATCTGAATCTGAAACGATCTAATCTTCTGTCTTTAAAAGTACCACAAATTACCGTGACTATTGGTGGAATCACTGGACACTGCCTTATATACATATGTACATGCAGACATGCAATAAAGCTTGGCTTCTTTTTAGAGGACTTCTTCAGAAGTTTTAGATTTCATGCGCAGCTTTTCCTGTTATTAAAAACCACACCTAGATGAATACTGCTTGAACCACTTTAGTGATCTAACTCTAGTATAAAAGGATGTAAGCAGGATATTTCGCTTTTTTATAAGCTTTTAAATGTTTTCATTGGTAGCAGAGATACATATCCCCGAAGATACTCGGTATTACAATGGACTTCTATATGGTTAAGTGTGCTGGTACCCAGTTGACTGACAGGCACCGTTAGCTAACCTTCTTCACGAGATCAAATTTAGATCGACAAAGAAGAGTTTGCCTACTGCACATTGTTTTGCTGTACCTACCTATAGTCGTGTAACTCTGCTTAGGATTCGTTCAAGAGTTTCCATTTCAGTACCGTCCTTAAAACCACGGTAATGTGTATTCTTATGGAATGAACTCTTCAGAAGCTGGGCTTTATAAGTAGTAGATAGACTATTTATTATGCATAAGAAAAATGATATACAAGCTGGGCTTTATAATGTAGGGTCTTGTTAAACATTCCGATTTGCCTGGTCTAATTTGAGGTTGCAGTTACATAGCTATAGCCAGCTTATTCTATTTCAGCTAAGCCTTTGATAGGGATCTCGAAATTGCATATAGGATTCCAACAGGAGGACAGAGCAGTCCTGTCTAAAATGTCTTCCACTTCAGTTTGTAGTTTAGAGGAGATTGAGTATTCTGAGTATCCAAAAGTCGTTCCTCTTGATTACATAGTTGGAATTTTATTGGAAGATTTTCAAACTAAAATTTGCATCTTTTACTTAAGACTTTTGATGAAGATCGCAGCCTTTTGTATTATCTGGTGATATATTTTGAGCAAATCTCACTCCCTCGCTGCGCAGATAGTAAAAGAAGCATTTGTAGATAAGCCTTTCCGTAAGGACTGGAAGTATAGTCCCATCACATGATTTTTAAAGTCCTTCAATTAAAACTAATCAGCTAATTAACTTTGGTGGTGGGAGTTTTGGATTTGGAATCCGTGTAATGGTTAAAAATGCTTTCGGTTTCGGTGTTTTTTAGGAAGTGCTTAGTCGGTAAACTGACAGGCCACCGTGCAGTTAGTGCAGGTATACACGCCAATAGAGCGACAATCCTCATTGATGATACATATGAATTAAGAGGAAGACAAATTGAATGCTTGCCTCCTGTGCAGCTGCTCCAGTCTCTACTTCTCAAGAGAACAGACGCCGGGAGAATAATTCAACGATTTTCAAGATATTTCCGAAAACAGATATCAATGAAATATGGAGATTTTTCCAGAAATCTAAATGGCTCCAAAAGTAATAGCTCATGTAGTGGTCTAGCTTCAGGTGGCCTGTCCCTTTAGCCGGCCTAGCTTTTTCTGAAGGCATTCTTAATGGCTGCAGCAGCAAGCTTCCTGTCAATCAACACATACTGCGGGCAGCAATAAATCTTTTTCCCATTAAGCAATGGGGCGGCGATTACCTTGAATAAGTGTTAATTCACCGCCACACCTGTAGACTCCTTCATTAGCATATTATCCCCAATGTTCCGCTACAACGGCCGGCGCTGCACTTTACACAGCTAATTCGTTTTTTGTACGCAGATCCACATACTCGTACGACCTATTCCCCGTTGTAGGCGTACATAATAATTCTATCGAAGGGAAAACCGCATTATTTTGACTAATTGTCTAATTAACTGACATTTTGTACGCCTCACAAGCCAAGACCTACACCGCGCTACACCGCTACACCTGTACCCATACCTCAGATGTTGGCTTCTCGTTGATAAGGATCTGACACTTTCTTAGCGCGGCTTATAGCGCCCCATTGTATTCGGTAAATGGACAGGAAATGTCTGTCGGACAATGGTTAACGCGGGCGCTCTACTCACTTCTCGCCGCATTTTCCGTGTCCGTTCGCCGTGAACAGCGCGATAAATATTATTCTCTCCTTGATAAATGGTGTGCTAATGGAATGTCATGTCAAAATTTTTATTTGTTTTAAGATTTTCCATTGTGATTGTGCACACACAACTGATGGACTGATAGTGTGTGTCTGTGTGTGTGTGTGGGTAGGAACGCCCATGCCATTTGTTTAAGTTGGAAGAAAGGATTTGTGTTCCTCTGTTATTTTCATGATAAATAATAAGGATAATGTGCATTAAGGTGTAAAACTGAGCGACAGGAGAAATCCTTTCTTCCTGTTTTATTTTTATTGCCGGTCATTTGTTTCGCTAGTTCACATAGTTTTCACACATTATACTAATTGACTAGGACCGGAGAGTGCCTATGTGTGCAGGTGCCGCTTTCTATATCTCAATTATGTTAACATTTGTCTGCGAAGGATATTAACATGCACACACAAAATGTACTCCTAGATAAGCCCGCAATTTACGACTACGAGTACGCGAGTATAATCATCCACACGCTAAGAGTATTTACCGTCGAACAAGTGGAAACAATGAAAGTATAAGTAGTCCTGGACTGGAAGCATCCCTTATGTTGCCATCTGTTACAAAGAGAGAGTGTGTGTTGAAATGTTCACTATATGAAAGGGAGAATTACTAAAAAAAACGCACGTGCAATATTTGCATTTCATTGTTAATCGTATTAGCAGCATCTTTGGTCCTTAATTGAGGCGATCACTTTCGGGGAAGAGTAGCCATATGTAGCGAGTTTCAATATTTTCCATACAAAAGGATTAAGGATTTGCTCGTATTCCGCAGCTGAGTTATTAATTACGAGTATTTTATACCAGAGCAGTCAAAATAATCGGATATACTATAAGATGTATGGAGTATGGTAATTTTTGGGTGACTTATAGATTAAGTCCTGCTGGAGGCATTTTTCTAATGGACATGGACAAAGCAAAGTGGGTGGACGAATACATTTGTTTTCTGTCGACAACTGTTGTTGGTTTGAACTCAATTAGTTTCGGATCACTTATTAGATTGTTGAATCTCGTACTTGTAGGTTATGTGGTTTTGTTTGCTGTTGACAGGTGTATTCTGTTGGGTAGTTTTAATTATGAACTATCCAATTATTGTGTAAGGAAATTAAAACAGCAGGTGGACATTATTTCGCTGCGATTAAAATGGCTGATGTTGTCAATGCTATCTTTATTTATAGTATTTAGCTTTTTATTTTTCTGGCAACACTCAGACAGGTGATCTGACAGCTGACATCATCCTTTTATTCAGTAGGGGAGACTGGGGCACATTTGAACCCGGGGCAGCTTTGAGCATCGCTAAGAACAACTCATTTAATAAATACTTTAAAGCGTTAACCAAAATTTCCACATGGCGATACCCTCATCTTTAGTCGTCAATACTTTTCTAGGCTTTCCTCGGTCGTCGTCTGCCAGTAGCCGGGAGTGCAGAATTTATGCACACAATTTCGCTTTATAAAGTTTTTTTTTTTGTAAGGGTGTTAAACATTTTTGCTGAGGGTCTCCGTTTGTGATTAATATTTATTAGAGGCACAAATGTTGATTTCAATTAAAGCGAAATTTAACTGCTCAAAGTGTTAATAAATTAAAGAAGCCTTCAAAGGTGCCTCAGTCCCCCCTACTAGCTGTTGCCCGTGCACTAAAACAATCCCGGTAATTATAAATTATGATCCAGGGGAAGTATATATGTAGTAGGAACTTCACCTTCAATTTTCATTTACAGTGGACAACTCGCATTAACGGACACCGTTTTGCGGAATCAATTTCTAATTTCCCATACAAAATGCGTTCTCATAAAAGGACAGCTCTCATAACTAGACAAAAAACTCCGGTCCTCTGGCTGTCCACTTACTTGCGGACAGCTCCTATAAGCGGATAATTGTCTTCAACGGACACATTTTCGGGAACCAATTTTTCCTCTAAATTGCGATACAAACTGCGTTCCTAAAGACGGACACTCTCTTAAATGGACGCCGACTCATTTCAAATAGAAAGTCTCATAAACGGACCCATTAATTAAGTAAATAGCTATTTTTGTAGAAACAATTGAAACAGAAAGATTCAGAGGATCTCTTTTCAGTATATTTTTTTTTTTACTTAATAAAAAGCAAATCCATGGAAAATCTTCATTTCAATAACCGGACAACAATACAACAATTTAGTGTATATATACTTTTTTTATAAATTGAAGTTAGTGGGCGATGACACAATTAGGGTTATCAATTGGTACTTTTTCGTTTCTTATATCCAAGAGTTGTTCTGAATGTTGGTGCATACGACGAAGATGTTAGGCTTTGAGGTTAGCATTGGGCTCATCTACTACTGTTGTTCGTGGTATAATAAATTGGTTTGGACTGTCTGAAATCACCAGCAAATAAATGAGTGCGAATGGTTGATCGCCTCATATTAATCTCTTGTGTTCGATTTAGTGCTCGAAAAGATTTACGTGCCATTGTAAATTAATTTCAAACAATGGAAATATGCAAATATTTGAATAGTGCACTATTTTTTTCACTATGCAGCAGAAAAACAGCTTTTTTTTCCAGAAACCTTCCAGACCAACATGCGGTCGGAAATTGATTTCCCAAAAAGGTGCCCACTAATGCGAGTTGTCCGCTAAACAGGATATGCGCTAATGAGAGATTTCACTACATATTTCACGCAACCTACGCGACGCACCTCGAAAAATGAACTGTTCGGTGCAAATTATGGGCTGGTGGCATCATCGGGACCTTACTTCTTCAAAAATGAAAAAAAAAAATCCATTGAGTTATAGAACCAAGTCTTCGATTGTAATAATTTCTCCAGGAATGAACCTGTAGCTGTGGAAATATTGTAGTGCAGGCACTGTCTGGCTCTAAACTATCAATGTCCGGGATGCTAATTTTACCACTAAGTGGTAGCCATAGGATACTGGTCGCTGTCGACTTGAACTCGATGGTGAATTTTTGATGTAATAGCGAGTGATGATCAAGAGAGTATAACAGCAGTGTGCACATATAAGCGGGCGAATTACCTCGATGAATTATTACTAATTCGACATATTCGGAGCTTAGCTCGATAGGGATCGATAGACTTTCGAAACACCGAAAATTTGAATGATCTCTTTTAGGACTGATTTATTCAAAGTCAATAATACCTGGCAGTATACAGCGACTGTATGTTCTTTGGTGGGAACAGTCAAAACTAAATGCTGTGAAACAAATCTGAAAAGGACATAAAATGCAGACTTAAACTGGGTCTGGAAATATTATTTAATAGTCTATCTTAAGAATTTCTTTTAAACAGAACTTCAAGATGGTCTTTCAAGAGAGAGAAGTTTGGCACAACTCTATCATACAAGGCCTTTAATACATATGTTCAAAGTTTCAGAAAACGTTTCAGTTAGTTTAGTATCCTCCTCCATTGAGAGAACGGATTGGAAGAAGATACCACTTCTCGTCTCTTGGAGGATTAGACATTTTCCTAGGAAGTGATAGGTACCTATCTTCTTTGTCATGCAAGTTGCACATAGTGCAGAGTGCTAGAAGATTATCCCTGTACTCATCGAGTCTTGAAGATAAGGCTTATTTGATGTATTCTGATAGATTCGTGGAAAAGTACCTAGTTCAAATTTAACAAACTATGGCTATGGTGTAATGGTAGTCGTCGTCGCTTATCACGCTAAAGGTTCACGGTTCAAATCCAGATCTTGCCGAAACATTTATTTCTCACAAGAAATAAAAATAAGATGATCAGTTTCAGAAATTAATGCCAATATACTTTCAAAAAAAGTTAGTTCTTTTCTTCTGGTGATATGTTATCGGATGACCACATTTGGAATAAAATTGAAAATTATAGAGGTATTTGTAAGCAATCTTCTCTACCTAAATTATTTGATTCGCTAGTCACTGAAAGATTAAACTTCTTTTGCAAATCCCTTATTTGCAATAATCAACATGGTTTTGTAAAAAAAAGGTCAACTTTAACTAATCTTATATTGTTCACAAATTTTGTGATTTCAGAGATTGGTAAAGGTAACCAGGTTGATGCTGTTTATACGGATTTTAGCAAAGCTCTCGATCGAGTTGACCATAAAATTTTGCTTTACAAACTTACGAGACTGGGTTTTCCTATCTTCTTTTTAAATTGGCTCTCTTCTCTCCTCAGCAATAGATTCCAACATGTTAGGTTTCGTAACAATATTTCTGACAAAATTTCTGTCACTTCTGGAGTTCCCCAAGGCAGTCATATCGGACCCCTGCTTTTCATCTTGTTTGTAAATGATATTGTAAAATTTCTCCCGGAATGCTCCTTGTTAATGTTTGCAGATGACTTCAAGATTTATACGTCGGGCAGTGAGCCGCATTGTTTTCACCTTTTAAACTCTCATCTTCAAAAGTTTAATCTGTGGTGCTCTAAAAACTATCTCTCTTTAAATGTTAGTAAATGTTCCGTCATTAGCTTTGCTCGTTGTAGATCTCCTCTCATGAATACATATTCTTTTGATGGTGTAGTCATTCCTCGTGTTAATGTAATCAAAGATTTGGGTGTGTTATTAGATACTAAGCTATCTTTCAACAATCACGTTGATTGCATCACAAACAAGGCGAACAGAACATGGGGAATGCTTAGGCGCTATGCTTGTGAGTTTTCTAACGTGTATGTCTTTAAATCGTTATATGTTGCATTTGTGCGCTCCATATTAGAATACGCCTCAATTGTTTGGTATCCATATTATAGAGTTCATATATCTAGAATTGAATCAATTCAAAAAAGATTCCTTAGGTTCGCTCTTAGGGGACTTCCTTGGCAGAACTCATATCACTTACCTCCTTATTTATCCAGGTTAAAATTAATTAATTTAGAATCACTGGAGGTGAGGAGAACGGTGGCACGAGTTGTTTTTATTCATAGGGTTTTAATAGGTGAGATTGAGTCTACAGAAATTCTTGACCTTCTCAACTTAAACGTTCCCTCAGTCAATCTTCGAAGCTCTAGATTCTTTAGAGTAGCACACTCTCGTACAAACTACGGTCGTTCTTCCTCAATTAATGGATTGATGATTTCGTATAATGTAAATGTCCATTTAATTGACTTTAACCTATCGATTTCATCAATAAAAAGAATATTACTTGAGTCATAATTGTTTGCCCTGTTTTTAACTTTGATTTTTCATATACATGTATATTTATAAATTTTTGTATTTTTGTTTTCTGCTTCTGTCTATGAAAGTGTAATCTTTGGTGACAAATAAATAAATAAATAAATAAATAAATGAGGAAGCTGGGCCTGAAATGGAGCTTAAGTATGAATACCATTGGAAATGAAGTCCGGTTTCGAGATAGAGCGTATACATACATATGTATGCTGGTGTGTTTGTTGGTTAACTAAACAGGTGCTTCAGAAAGAATCTTTGCAGCTTTTCAACTTCTTTTCTTCATACAACTTACAACAGATTCATTAAAAGATCGAAATGGTTTTGCTAGTTGCCTTTCCTAACATGCAAGGGTCTTCGAGATCTCAGCAACTTACAACAGATTCATTAAAAGATCGAAATGGCTTTGCTAGTTACCTTTCCTAACATGCAATGAAAGGGTCTTCAAGATCTCAGTGATCTGCCCAAGAAATATAAATGAAAAAAGAAACCAGCAGTCAAACAACGAAGTTGGTGTTCATTTGGTTGGCAAGCCTCCAAGTATCAAACCCCTTAAGAAAACCAATTCAAAAACACCCATAAATAGCCGAACAAACTTTAACCCATTTAAAGTGTGGGTAACCAACACCCCCCGGCCCAGAATTCAATGTCCACGCCATGAATTTGATTAAACCAACATGCGGTCGGAAAGTTGCCGGGGAAAACTGAAAGTGTCGTTCCAGGTACCTAATCACTTAGTCAAACAACACCGAAATTGTATTTCGTTAATCGAATTGTGAAACACCTTGTTAGCCGAAAGGGTTAATCTATTGTCTCCAGCCATAGCTCGTATTTTATAAAGTAAACATCGAAATTAATGAATAACAATAAGCCTTTCATCCTTTCTGGCGTCCTTAGCCTCGTTGGCTTTCTGGCTTTCTGGTTTTCTGTCACTTTGCACTCCATCGACTCTGGGATGTAAGATAATAAATGATGTGAGTTTGAGTTCTGCGATGGCAGGCAAATCGAAGTGGAAGAAGTCAAACCTTTTTCGTATCAAAAAAAAAAAAAAAACTTCAAACCATGTCCTTGTTGAGAAGCGAGACAAGTCGGGTCCAGCACCGTCGTCACAACGAACTCCACCACTCTGGCTAATTTGCATTTGAAGTAAAATTTTGAGTTTCATTTAATTTAGTCGAATTGTCGTCCAGGATTCACGTCATCTACAGTCATTGTCATCTTTAGCTGTTGTACAGAGCTGGCATCCTTGTAGCAAGGCACTTTCAAGTGGAATGGACTCGAAAACCAACCAAACAATTGCTGCTCCTGCTGGACATTGACAAAGCGAAACGAAATCACCTTTTGTAGATAAGGAAACTTTTCTCCATCAGTTCACGAGTATAGAAAGGATTGTCGTCGTCGTCCTTTCGACACTTTATCTTCACACTCTGGACAAAAAGTTAAATTACTTTGGATGTCCATGCATAAATGGCTTTGCATTTATATCGAATATAATGTATGCGCATACGTACTTTGATGTGGAAAAGGGTTATTCAGATGCGGACGCAGTTAACCCTCTATCAGCTTAATGGCAATCTATCTTCTTGTATACGAGTGTGTTGATGTAGAATGGATTTGGTCCTTAAGACATTCAGTCGAATCAATCATTTCGAACTGAATAACTTTAATGCGGTGTGCTTATGGATGTTTTAAATCGATTTTTTGTTTGTTTGAAATGGCTTTTCAAGTCTAACATAATGAAAGGAAAACAAACACAAGAGTTGTTTTAAATGGACAACGTATTGACTTGACCGTTGGAAGGAAGTTGGTTCACGACGAAATAGTCAAAATTCTTGCAAAGTACACCAGCAATCTGTTTCATGTTAAAAGGCATCTGGACATTGATACACAAAACTTACATTTCCTGTACCATGAGCCATCAAAGGAATCAAGTTTTCCACACAGAGAGCGATAAGACCTCACTGCTCGTTCTATCCCGTAAATTACTAAGTGAACTGTCTGCAGTTTACAACTTGAATCGACAAGTCCCATAACTGTCATCCGAATAATCTGCTTTTGGTCTTTCATGGACTAAAATAGGCTTCGTTGTGATGTAAAAAGTCAAATACTCTAAGCTGTTCTACAGCATTCGAAGAATTATAGGATCATCCAACAAGAGGTGTCATTTTGAATCAGTAAAAAAATTACGGCGTTATGCTTGGTCTGCTGGCTTCAATTTTTATATCTACTGGAATATATAAGCATGAAGGCCAAGATCTTTATGCAAAATTCCGTGCAAAATGGTTGCGGATATCATGCCCAATTCCGGTGATCGTCCTGAAATTATCACACCTGGGTTTTTAGTCACACTTTTAGCTATGGCGCCAATATTTGAAGCTGACTTTGTCGGACGAACATGAGTTGGAGTCTTCACATCACTTACCTGTCTGAGGCGTTCAAGAGAATGTGCTTGATGATGAACAAAAGCGGTACGAACTTTACGAAACGTTTCCGCGATATTTTCACAGTTTTTGTAGTGAATTTTCACTTTTTCAATACGTTGTGCAAGTGTGTGTCGATCGATATTTAATAAACTCATAGTTTTTAGATGACAGCTGACAGTTCAACAATGGTGCCAAATTTAAAATGACATCTCTATGTATGCTTGTTTGACAGGCTTTTGTGTCAAACAGTTCTTTCTACTCGGTATATTTACACAAATAAGTTACGGACCTTAGTTCTAATGTGGAGCTGCGATTTGATTTCAGAAAGGACAAATATATATGTAGCTATGTAGTTTAACCCTTAAATGCATGAATTAATTTGCGTCAGAGAAAAAGGTGAAAAATGGTTAGAATGGCTTCTTTTGGTTATTTTTTAATAAAATTCATAAAAAAAATCGAAAAAAATATTTAGTTGAAAAAATAGGATTTTTTTTTTAAGAGTGGCTTCAGTAATTAAACTAATAAAACAAGTGGTTTTTTAACAATGAAAATACATTAATAAAATAGTAAGTTAAGTATTCCCATTCAAATTTATTTTTAAACTGATTGTACTTGCCATTAAACACAATTATTTGCACACAGAATTAAATCTTTTTGTCATTTTTTTTTGCAATGCGCGATGGGCTGGAGGGCAAACGCGGAAATCGCCGACAGACGCTTTATCACAAATATGAAAAGTACCGTTTTATGTTGATAATAATACACACGAAGTAATTATTTTGTATTGTATTCATTTCGAATGCCATATAGTAAAGAAAATAAGTAATAATTGAACTTAAAGTGGTTTGATGGAAATTTTCATCATTATGCATTTAAGGGTTAAAAGTTTAACCCTTAAATGCCCAACGACACCGATTTGTTTGGGAAAAATATATTATATGTTAAATGAAACATAAATATTGAATCAGGTGCCGAAAAAAAAGTAATAAATTTTTTTTATCAAGTTATTGATAAAAAACCGGTTGTATCTTTAAAGATACACTGGGCATTAACCCCTCAAACGCGTTCTGACAATGATTTATTATGAATACATTATATCATTTCACATAATATAATTACATCCGCATGATTTTTTTTATCAATTTAGTGCTACGAATTCATAAGATATTTGATAAAAAAAAACTCAATTTTTTTAAGTTTTGTTAAAAAACATTGCGGCCAGTAATTGTTTAAATAATAATTGCAATTTGAAAGTTAAGAAACTGAGTATTTTATTGGAGGTAGAATTTGAGTCAATAAACCCAAAAATATAAACTTCGAAGCTTAAATGCTAATACTAACGAAGATATCATGTTTTGAATGGTTGTATCTTTAAAGATACACTGGGCATTTAAGGGTTAAACATTTGCAAATGAGCTTGGCCTTAAGCCTTAAGCGTTTCACAAGTTATTGAGAAGTGAGAATTACTTTGGAGAACATTCTTAGACCTCGAGACTGGTTGAGGTGTATGAAAAATAACGTAAATAAATGAGTTTATTGTTTAGCTACGTTGGGTAAACTGTTTCAGATTTAAGGGACAAAAATTTACTTTAAAACGCCTTTTTGTAGTGAACTTTGATAAAACCGTAGAGTAGTGCGTGGCAAAGGACTGTATTTACTATAAGAAATCGGCAATCCCTAGTTTTGAAAGTGCTTTTTACCAATCACCGGGTTATTGGCACCATGCCAATCATTGCTTTAAAATGACAGCTTCACATAATTTGTATTTGATCTAAGGCCGTTGTCAAATATCTTTACAGTAATTTTATCTTGGTATAATCAGGGTTGATGTATTTTAGATACCAAAACTACCCAAAAACGTTAAATATTGTAGAAATAACAATGAAGAAGCAGTTAACGAGGCTAAAGATGAAGTTAACGAGGCCAATAACTTACAGTGCCAATAATGGGACAGAAGACTGCCAATAACTAGCAAACTATGCCAATAAATGGCAAAACTGGAATTTTATTTTGTTTCGTTAGTTTTATGTTTTATTTAATAGATTCTAAATCTTTTGATGTTATTTGTTATTCTTTTAATGTTTCTAACAAACCAATGAATTAAAAAAAATAGGTAAAACAAAGTTTGTATATAAGTTCGATCTTTAGAGGCTAAAATTATGGTGAATTTTCTTAAGGTGCCAATCACTGGGTGGCTTACCCTATGTAAAATAACACAAATAGATAAGTTTTTTGTTTTGCTACGTTGGGTAAACTGTTTCAGATTTAAGGGACAACAATTTACTTTAAAACGGGTTAAATTGTTACGAATGGAATTGAATCTCGGTGGAAGATAAAGTTTTTGAATAGTGGAACAAGTACTTCCGAATATTAATATCAAATTGAATTGAATTGAATAGAATGGCAGTTACAAATGCGAAAGAGAAATAGTTGACTTAGATGTGTATGTCTTAAGGCTTGAGTGATACCAAAACCAGATATCCTTTTTAAATGACTTGGTCTGGTATCTACTGTGTGGAACCAGATCGGAAGGTGTCCTTCAGACTCCCGGATACATGCAGCGTTTTTCAAAGCAGAAGTTCTAGCCGTACTTAGAGCTGCAGAGCTTCTGAACACGAAACGAATATCCGATAAGGAATTTAATATTTACATCGACTGCCAGGTTGCGCTTAAGGATCGTGCTCTATCAAATCAGAATTGGTCAGGAGCTGCCGCACAATGCGCAGGGCATTATGCACGCAGAACCGGGTAAGACCATGTTGGGTGCCTGACCACTCTGGTATAGAAGGCTCTGCTGATGAGTTGGCAAGGAAAGGGGGGAGTTGCATTACCCGACGCGGTGGAAGTTGCTCCACCGCTATTTAGCATTAAATCTAAGGTAAAAGGTACACTCACAAGAAAGACTGACCATATATATTCTAACATTGTAGGGCATATGGTTTCCAAGACACTTTGGCCGGCGCTGGACCACATAAGGACTAGTGAAATCCTAAGACTTAGCAGGGCACACATGAGAATAACTATAGGAATATTGTCCGGGCATTACCTTCTAGGCAAACATGCAAAGAGGCTCGGACTTATAGGCATGAATATTTGCAGATACAACAATGATATCGGTGTAGCAGAAGATATCGCACATTTTTTGTTTGAATGTCAGCGAATAGCATGCAGTTGCAGGAACATTTTAGGCTCTTCATTTTTTAGTAAGGAGGTAGGAGGTAGGTAGTCCAAATCAACCATAGACTCGTTCTACAATTTTGCAGGGTTTGAGGAAACTGTGTCGGTTTAGGTGCCATCCTTGAATGGCCCACCTTGGTGCCTAGTGTTTTGGGATGGCTCAGCCTCTAAACCCCTCTCAACTTAACCTAACATAACCTAAGCGATCGAATAAGCTTACTATTTCAAAAAGACCATTAGTTAGAGTAGTTGGAAATATAAATATCTGGTGAGAGGAGAATGACATGAGGTGTGTTTGTAATAAGATTCCTCATCAAATGGCTAGTTTTGAATATGTAAAGATGTGTTGCGGAATTTAGCTTATCAATTTCGATGAAAATAACATCAACTGCATCCCGCAGATAAATAAGTGATGGTTGAAAGTATGTACTCCAGTCGACAGCTAAAGACCATGGACATAAGTTGTTGCATCACGTTAATTGCGAATTGAAGAGCTTGCCGCATACCATCTCAGTGGCGTTTTATATTGTCACAAGCAGCTTCGATATTTTATTCTGTCCAATGAGTTCTATTTCTAGGTATTGTATCCATATGGTCTCATTTTTTTTCTCGAATTATGCAGCAAAATGTCGAAGTTTGCTGAGTTAGTAGAACTGCGCGAAAACTGCGATATTATTTATGGAAACTAATATCCTTCAGGTGATCGACACTTTGGTTTAAGCAAGTTTGTGGTGTTGATGCCAAGGCCAATAAATGGAGCGTAACGTTGTTTTTAAGGTCTGCAAGACACTGGGGATTCTTTTCGTTAGTATTTTCATTCAAATAATTCCTAAAGAAGAAGTCTGGAGCTATTAAGTCCCATTAACTAGCAGGCCATCCAATGTCTCCATGTTTGAGATTATTCGGCCTGCGCACATTTCTCGAAGAATATTCATTGTATTTCTGGCTGTATGGGCATTAGCGTCGTCTTGTTGAAACCATTCTGGTATGGGATAGCTAGTTGACCCAGCTTCGAATGTTAAAAGATTTCGAGAAAGTCTCTTCGACTCAAACTGGATGTATCTGCCGTTTCTGGATTATTCGATGGTTTTCCTTATCCCTGTAATGCAAATGTGGAAATGGCCATCGTCTGACTTCCGACATAACCAATTTCACTTGACATTGTCTTTGAGGCAATATGCGCGACAATAATCACCGACTTGTGTGGTCTCTGCCGAGCAGTTGCTGTCTAAATTCATATGGACAATAAGGAAAATTCCATCTTAAAATTCACTGCAGGGTCGTTAGTACAATGTTTAGCACCACCTGGTCGATGTCCAAAGGGATTCATCAACAACAGATGCACGTGGCTTATATTGTCTCGGGAATCTCTAGACGCTGGTCTTACAGTTTGTCTATGATTTTAAACGCAGTCTCTGCCTACTGAAAACGGGCCAGAAAACGCACGGTGTCATCTCTGCATGGGTCACATCTTACATTGAAAGGTCACCGATAGTCTCATCATGTCCTTTCAATTGAGGAAATGTGCTCAATGTAAGATTCGATAGCAACAATTCTTTGTGGGATCGTCCAATGCACCGTTGTTTAAAAATATTGCTTAAATCCACTTAACATTTTTTTTTCTTAGTATTTATTTATTTATTTAATATATAAATCTAACAAGTTTCGTAACTTAAATAGACATTGCATAGTATGACCTAAAAAATATAAAATAAAAAAAAAAAAAAAATAAATAATAATAAATAAATAACATGTTTATGTACACATAAATAATATCAGTATGACTTAAATATTATTATAAATTATTCTATTGAACTGAGTATAATTTTTTTACAAAGCTCTCTGCTCATATTAAAGTCGATTATGTTAGAAAATTTATTGAATTGGGTAGCAGCATTAGTTAATGGTTCATTGAGACCATAATTTGTAAAATGTCTACTAGTTAAGAAAAAGCTATGTTCTCTAGATCTAAGGGAACGAATTGGTGCATATATTTACATATAACAAAGCCAGTAACGGAGGACAATCAAGATGACAACAAATAATATCTCGAGCAAAGAGAGTTAAGTAATATAATCTCCTTGCACACAGAGATTTTAAATCGGAAAAACAAAAAAGTTTTCTAAGTGCAAATTTCTTAAACAACTCTATTTAAAACAACGTTACAGACATTATACTCGAACATTATGGGACTATGAATACGTGTATACGACATGACAGAACACTTTGAAATATTAAAACGTAGGCAGTTTTTTTCGCACTAATAACAAATGCGGTTCAGGTCACTCTGTAACTCTAGACAATCAGACATAGATTTTACAGCTTTATAAACTTTAAGGTCATCTGCATACAATAAACAGTTTGAATAAAAGACATTTGCAGGTAAATCATTAATAAAAATTACAAAGAGAAGCGGACCAAGATGGCTACCTTGTGGAACGCCTGAGAAGTTAAGTATCTCATTTGAGACAGCCGACCCAATTTTCATGAATTGCGTACGATTCGTAATATAACTTTGAATCCACTTGAACAAATTTGAATGAAATCAAAAAGAAATTAATTTCTGGATTAAAACATCATGTTGTACACGATCGAACGCTTTGGAGAAATCTGTGAAAATCGTATCGACTTGACAACTGTTTTCCATATTTTGAAGACAATAATTACTAAAAATTGCTAAGTTAGTTATGGTCGATCTTCCACTTACAAAGCCATGTTGAGATACTGATATATGATTTCGTACGATTGAGTAGATGTATTTCTTGACAACAGCTTCAAAAACTTATAATATAATCCTCAACCATTTGCTTAGAACCAGACTTATGAATTGGCGGAATAAATGAGGATTTCCAACGTTCCTGCTTTCGCCTCTAGTTCCTTCGGAACTATAGATTGCAGTTTCTTTATTATTTCACTTTGTACTTTTATATAGTGAATTGATAAAGAAAATAAATTGAAATTTAATTGAATTGAAATTGAAATTGACGTTTCAAGAATACACCCTTTTTAAAGACAAATTAAATATCTTTTGAAGTGGCTTTACCAAGCAAAAGCGGCACTTTTTAAGAAATAATGGCAGAACTCTATCGGGGGCACAGGTAACGCTTTCTTTAAGACTAGAGAGTTCTGAAAGAATGTCTTCCTCCGATAGACTTAAAGAACCCAAATCAATATAAGACTCGTCATTGCATGGAGAGTAATATGCTGTCGATTCAGCAACAAAATTTGACTGAAAAAATGAAGCAAACATATTACAGATTTCAGTCAAGTCTGTACTAGCGGATCCTTTGTATTTCATAGTGCAGGGTATTCCAAGTGACCTCTTTTTTGCATTAATAAATCTCCAAAATGCTTTCGAGTTATTTTTTATTTTAGATTCTAATGAGAAAACATATTGCCGATAAAGAAATCTTTTTAAGAATTCATATTCTTTTCTAAGACGACAAAACTGACTATAGAATGACGAAACTAATAAACTTCTCCGATACATTCCGTACATGGCCTTCTTTAAATTACACAAGCGCTTATTGAACCAAACTGGTTTCTTTGAATTTTGTATCCTGCGGATAGGTACAAATCTAGAGTTGTAGGCCACCTTGTATTAAGCTGCTTGCAAATTAAAAGTCTTAAAACAACTTCTCTGCATACCTTTAACGATTATTTCCTACATCCTTGTTCTCTACATCACTCCATTCAAGATCAAGATACCATTAGTCCTTCCAACTTGAGCTGGAATCTCCTCTGCACACTTCTAGGAATCGATTAAGTTTATCTACGCTTGCTATTATTGCTTTACGCCTTCACCATCTTATTTCTTCTTAAATATTTGTATATTTTATTGCGAAAGTTCACTCAATAAAAACATTCGCAAAGCACAGCCCATCAGAATAGGAAAACATCAACTCTAACTCTCATCCTTCATGCGAGAACAATAACCCATTAACTATGACTCCCAGCTAAGCGTGAGGTATCATAGGAAAACTATATGATTGCTAAGATAATATTTTCGTCCTTCCTCCGCCTAACTCGAAGCCACACTCGAGTAATAATTGTAGAAAAACTTCCTCTAACGTCTGTGACCAATTCACAATCCGCCACTGCGCTAGCTAGATACAAAGATAACAGACAGAAAAAAAAAACGGGGATCCTTTTCCTCCTTCCGCAGATAACACACACACACACACACATACATACGAAGTTTGCCCATTGCACAATCATAATAATAAAAATAATAACATGGAATAAATATGTCAAGAGCGCGCCATCGTCATCATTGTCATCATCATCACGGGTGATAGTTACGAGTATTGTAATAATAGTAAAAAATTATTGATGCCACCAGGATATGATGGTTGGGCGCCATTATCCCGATTGCCCACGATGCGATGTTGGTATGAGTGGAGTGAAACTTTGGCAGCGAAAGTGTGAATCGATGTTTGTCATGTTATCTGCTGCTGCTGCTGTTGGATCGCTTGAGGATTCATAAGTGCTCTGTCTGATGGGAAATGCAAACGCAAACATCCCATTCCGGACTTGTATTTGTTTTGGAATTGATTGCTGCTATTATTTACAATTGAATAGTTTTCGAATCAACTGCAGGAGAGAGAGAGGTTTTTCTTTTTCTTATTTTCCTATAGTCTCGGCCGCTATAGGGAGTTGGTCAATGGTCATATCGATTTGGTGTGTATCTACGAGTAGTATCTTGAGCAACAACTGGAGGAAGAATGCAGAGAGTTGGGGGATATTTATGACAGTGTGGTCATCAAAATCTATTTTATCGGCTCTTGAGTTGACGAAGAGGGTGATGATAAAAATAGAGAGTGAAGATTATACGATGAACTCACATGACATGAGAATGTGTATGTTTGCTGATTGATGAGCAAGGTTCAGCGGAATGCTATGATTTAAGGACTTTTTTTGGGGGAAAATATTTAATCTGAGGGCTAGAGTCGAAATTGGCATAGACACTTCGAACTATCAACAACCGTATTTTCACCAATTTTGACATCTCCCTCATACTCACTTTTTTTATGTCATTTTTCCCTTGTGAGTACTGGGGCCTCTTCTAGATGAACGTCCCATTGATTTCTGTTCTTACAATGTTTCTTAGTCCTTCCCAGCTTTTTTCTTGCTGCCGTAATTCCTTTTCAACTCGGTCGGTCTACTGTTCCTCTATTTGGAGTTAGCAGGTTCCTCTGCATTGCGTTGTAATCACTTAAAACTTTCGGCTTCTCGCATTTTATGACCAATTCACTGTCACCTTCGCCGTTGGATAGTTGTACCTATTAGTAGCTGACCTATTCTCTGGTGAAGATCTTCGTTAGAGACCAGAAAGTCCTTGGGATGTTTTTTAGATTATAACTTTTTCAGTGAGAATCAATTATCTTAGGTGGTGTCTGCATTGTATAGGTTCTGCCGCCTAGCTAAGGTCAAGTTGTCAGAGTAAACTTAAGACTTTTAATGCTGAACTGAGCAATAATTTTTGAATACGTTCTATGCTGAACATATTCTTCTGGTTTCAGCTTGGCCCCTGCCTTGTTTTTTGAGGAGCTATTTTAAAGAAAATGTCTCTTCGGATCTCAAATGAAATTGATGAGCTCCTATTTGCGCTGTTTGGAGTTATTAAGACAAGAGGGATTCAAGGCCAATAAAATAAGATTTACAGCTTCAGCTAGTTTGTCTGCAACTGGGAATTAGAAGCGCGCTGCAAAAGGGTAAAAGGGTAAGATGAATTAAGAGCTTTAAGATCCACTATGTTGTTCTTGATCTGAGTTTCTTTTCTTCTGATACATTCCCTGGCCAGACCTCAATAGCATAAACATCTGCTTGGAAGATGGAGTGGAGGAGTTGCATTTCAATGACACAGTTAATTTGAAGTAGAAGCCGAATACTCCAAATTTTTGATTGATTTGATTGATTCGATTTGCCATAAAATTAACTTCCACGGCTGCAGTTGGAGATGTTTGTTTCATACTCATGATTCCTGCTCACTTCCCACTCTTGTACCTTTTGGAGGACTGATCGGGAGTAGGTTTGTCCACGTTTCTATCACCATACAATAGAGGAATAGAAATTTGTATAAACATCTTGATTGTAAAAGTAAGAGCTCTAGGACAGAGAAATTGAAAGAGCTTCCCATTTCCCAACACTGCTCTGAATGCGATGTTTTACTTAGACAGACACCAACATTTCGAGATTCCTAATTGACATTAGCGAGTTCAGTTTCTTTTGAAGTTTACATCTACATTCAAAAACGCCTACTCTAAAAAAGAATCATCAAAGAAAAGCACAGATTTTCGGGCATGCAGATATACTGAACCTCATTTATGCCTTTGAACCCGACTTGACATTGATAAAAATGTGCTTACAGTCCCAGCTAACAGTCGTTTTACTGATAGATCGAAAAAATAGAACGGCACTGGAGCAGGAGTCTTCTTGGAAGCATTAAACATAGAAAATTCATACCAAACTACCGGCTAAGGAGGTCCATTCCATGTGGACACATTCAGCACTCAAGGCGCAAGGCTCTTCAAAAAATTTGAAATTCGTCAAAAGAGTACCTCAAGGCACTATGGACTTGACCAGAATGGGTTGCATCAAACGGACGGGTGTTACTTCTACTCAACGAAGCTGAAAGACGAATAGACCGGAAAACCATGGCAATTCACCAACGGATGTGTCATATACTCATAGCCAGTGGCGCACGCAGGGGGGCTCAAGGGGCTAGCGCCCATTTATATGTCGTGGCATATGAACACTATTTTCCATTTTCACCTCTGACTATTTTTTTTCCATAACCTCAGCTAGCCTTTCCTTATTGCGAACATTTTTCTCTATAATTATGTATTATGTCATGTTTGTCTGCTATGTCCACTTTTCCACGTTGAAACAAATCGCGGCGAGCAATGTATTTTGTTGATAAGATTCGAACTCGAAATGGGAAAAGGAAAAATCTCCCCGGTCAGCGTTTGTGGCGATTTTTTTGACATTTCTCTTTACACGTTTCGTATAATTTTCATATTATTGCTTCATATTTATTTTTTGCTTTCTACCGTTTGATTGTGCATAGAAATTCAAAGTTAGGCAGTTTTACGGAATGTCAAATCAAAGCAGACATAAAATGTTTCGTACCTACTCGCAATTTCAACGTGTAAAAGGTACAGGCAATTTCAAAAGAAAATTCGAAAAAATCGCCTAATTCGAATCTCTGCATGTAAAAGGCGAGTAAGCAAAAAATTCTAACGTTTCAGAACTCAGCATAGTCCCACACACATATGGCTGACTGTTAGAAGGTAGACTTGGTTCCTATATGGGACTGCTGACGCCGAATATTTACTTTTTTATTTCAGTTTTTTTACTAACTGAAATTTTCTTTCCTGTACCTAACGTTGCAAAAATAAGGCTTATTCATTTTAGGTTAAAAAAACAAAACAAACAAAACGTCTTATATTTTGTCTGTTAAAAGAAATATGGCACAGGTAGATCATTAAAACCGAGTCATAGTGAAAACCCAAAACAGCTCATTAAAATCAAGGCTAAGCCCCCCCCCCCCCAAAAAAAAATCCTGCGTACGCCACTGCTCATAGCCCGCAACTAATAGGCAAAGCCCGACATCTAAGTAACAGCAACCTTACCAACCCCAAAGAGAAATAATACTTGATCTTGCAAAGGCGATTTAATAGGACACTGCATTATAGGCATCATGGCCGAAAAGGCTTATAGGAGTCCTTTTAAAAGACTTTTATTAAAGTCTTATAGATGAACTGTAGATAATCTCCTTTACCACTCCCTTCATCACCAGGGGTCTGTACCACAAAACAACAAGCATTGTACAAAAGGCGAATTTAAAGAAGTAACAAGAGTTTCTGTACGACGAACAGCTTGGTAATTGTTAAAATTATCCTTTTGTACAATGCTTGTTGTTTTGTGGTACAGGCCCCATGACTCTAGCAAAGACCAATCTGATTGTCCCTTTGGCTCTGCGATAGTTTTGAGGACCTGGCTAAGATACCACTTACATACAGACCTTAGCGATACACATAGAAATTTGTTTATTTAAAGGTAATCACAATTATCTCTGTTATAATACTTTTATTTCTTTTTAATTTTATTTATTCAAACTAACTTTAACAATTTTATTTTTTCTTTGATGCTCAAGGCTTACAATATCTGACGTCCCCAAAAATGGAATGGAAGATTCCATCCCCTCTGTCATATTCAAAAATTCAACCAACGTGAAGTTAGGCTTGGAACTCTCCCTGAAGTTGGGCGCAGCTACAAATTAAGGGCGAGTGGTGCGCCTGACTTCACTATATGTGCTTACATTTATTTTAAAATTATAATAATATACTACAACTCGGCCAATTCTGACATTTTGATCGGCCTCGATCAGCTGAAGTTTACCAAATCATACAATAACGAATTGTTGAAAACACTTTTTTTTTTTTTTTAACCTTAACTTTCAAGTGAGCTGAAGGCTCATAAATACATAAATAATCGTGCGATATGATAGGCGTTGCTCAGAACAACTGTCACTCTTTCCACAATCGGATATTATTAGCCTCTATGACGCCGTTGTACGGTAGTTGAGTTATCTGACAATTTTCAATGTCACGTATAACATACCGATCATGGGGCAAGACCCTGTGAATGACGTACGGGCCCCTGTACTTGGGTAGAAGTTTTTTATTAGTGCCGATAGTTGTGTCGACATTCTTTATTACTACGTAGTCGCCCTCCTGGTAGGAATTGCCCGGATGCCTCCGTTCTTCAAACCGTTTCTGATTGTATCCTTGGGCTTCAATTATTGCCTTTGAAGCGTCCCCCCTCGCCTTTTCTAAATTTCGCTCTGAAGATCTCTTTTCCTCAAGGAATTCTGTGAGTCTGTCAACAATCACCCCCCGTTGATCAACTCCGAAGAGAAGCTTACTAGGAGTCGTACGTATAGATCTATGGACGGTGTTATTTATGGCGTATTCAACCTGCGCCAACGTCCGCACCCAGTCCGAATGGTGCAACGGCTCGCTAAGCTTACCTAACATGCGCACCAAAACTCGGTTGACTCTCTCGGCCTGGCCATTGGCCTGAGGGGAGTGGACTGCGACCTTTACGTGGGTAATGTTTAGATCCACGAGAAATGAACTGAACTCGAGGGAAGTGAAACAGGAACCCCTATCTGTAATTATCCTAGAAGGGCGGCTATAATACTCGAAATATTTATTGAGCGATGCGCACACCTCCCTGGTACTCGTCGATAGTACCGGGTAGAGTTTCACAAACTTTGTGAAAGCGTCCACAACCAAAAGTATGTGTTTGCGCTTAGAGTCAATAGCCGGAAGCGGTCCAAGGTGGTCGAGGTGGATCGTATGGAATGGAACGGGTTCCTTAGGAATACTAAAGAGATTACCCTCCCGCGAGCTAATAGGTGAAGAATACATGATGCACCGTATACAATTCTTAATGAACCTATCAATCTTTGCTTGCATTCCCGGAAACCAAAAGTGCATACGAATTTGGCCGTAACACTTTACCACCCCGAGATGACCGATTTTTTCGTGAACGTGCCTTATAAGGTTAGCCTCCATGTCTGCCGGAACGTATAAGCAAAGTCTACCACCACGGTCTTTCCGAAAAACTATCCCGTCCTGAAGGACATAATGATCGGAGTCTGTAGAACATAACTTCTCTCTTAAGGCTGAGACAATTGGGTCGCGGCCTTGTGATGCCCTTAATTGAAAATCAATGTCTTCCGAGTCAACTACAAAGATCATAAAACACCTACTCAACGCGTCCGTGTGGCACATAGATGAGCCGCTTCTATGTTTGACTTTATAGTCATAATTTTCAAGCTCAAGGGCCCACCTTGCTATTCTAGGGTTTATGTACTTCTTATGTAAGGTCAATGTAAGCGAACTACAGTCTGTCACTATAGTGAACGGGATTCCTTCCAGGTATACCCTAAAGCGGCGGAGAGCACATATGATAGCCAAGGTTTCCAGTTCAAAACTATGGTACCTGGACTCCGGAATGGTTGTGCTCTTTGAGAAGTAAGATATGGGATGAAGCTTCCCGTCATCCTGTCGCTGAAGAAGAACTGCACCATAGCCTTTTGAACTTGCGTCGCAATGCAACTCGGTTTCACGGGTGGGCTCATAAATCGCTAATACGGGTGAAGAGGTTAGGCAACTTTGTAGTTGTCGGAAGGCTTTTTCGCATTCGGCGGAGAATATGTAGGGTCTATCTTTCTTAACAAGGTCATACAGTGGCCTCGCTATTCGGGAAAATGAACTCACGAATCGTCTGAAGTACGAGCTAAGTCCCAGGAACGACTTTAACTCCCTACCACTCTTAGGGATCGGGTATCGGCGTATTGCCCGTACGTGGGTGTCACTGGGTTGGATACCATATTCGGTCACATTGTATCCTAAATACTCTATTTTAGAATATACGAATCTGCACTTAGACAACTTTAGTTCGAGGCCATTTTCCGAAATGCACCGTAAAACACTACTCAACAACTGAAGATGATGGGCCAGATTATCACTAGCGATAAGAATATCATCCATATATATGACTATTTGTTTGTGTTCGGTAAAATTACGAAAGATCCGAGAAATAAAACGCTGAAAAACACTGGGCGCATTCTTAAGTCCAAATGACATCTTCAAAAATTCATATTGACCATTTGGAATAACAAAAGAAGTGAGGTAGGTAGAATCTGAAGCAACCTTGACCTGATGGAACCCACTCTTAAGATCCAATAGGGTAAATATCTTTTTACCTGCCAGGTACTCTAAGCAGTCATCGATAAGCGGAAGCGGATAGTTGTCACGGACGGTGTGCTTATTTAGCGCACAATAGTCTACGCACATGCGTGTTTCTCCCGATTTTTTCTTAATCAGGACAATAGGTGACGCGTAAGGAGAATCGCTTGGCTTAATGATTTTCTGATCTAGAAGGCTCTCTATAATTTTATTGACTTCCTGTTTTTCTGCGAAGGATAGTCGTCGAGGTGGACAAAAGAACGGGGTATCTGTGGTGAGCCGGATACGCATTTCGAATTCCGAGGGTTCAACTTTTGACCTGTCAAAATTCGTATAATTCTTACTTACTAACTCCTGTACTTTATCCCTAGTAACTAAGTCCAATTCCGGACCAATCTGAATATCATCTTCAGGCTCAGGCTCTATATTGAAAATTTCATATGTATCACTAACATAAACATCTACCGGAGGAACGGAAGCATCACTAACCAATTCACTACCACTCTTATCAATCTCTCTGAGGTTCGCGTCTAACACGTCATCACAGGTTCCATTACCAATTCGGAAGTTACGATCAATTGTGACAGTTGTTTCGTTATCTGAATTTACATGAAAATAAGTGCACAAATACAAATGTTCTGATAATGAACTTTTATTAATATTGGATAAACAAAGCTGATCTGAAGATTCGTTGGATTTCCGTCGGCTTATTTGTAAAGTAATGTTGAAGGCTTGAAGTACATCGCGGCCGATCAATAGCGGCATAGGTGTAATTTCGTCTGGAATTACCATAAGAGAAATTCTTAGTGTTTGAGAACCAAGTTTAAGATAGCAAAAAACCCTACCATAAGTATACAGCTTTACACCTCCCAATCCCTTATAGTTTGAGTACGACAAGCTTCCAATTGCAACGTCTTCAGGCAGCATAGACTTTCGGATGAAGCTAACCGGACTACCGGTGTCCAACAGAGAATAACACTCGATAAAATTTGTGCACTTAATTTCACTAATAATAAAAGCAACGCTTACCAATTGCGCGGCGCTCAGCGACTTGTCTATATCGTCTTCATAATCGTCTTCAGCTACGGCTCCTACTTGTCTCAACTTCGGTGATTTTGGGCACTGCTTGTAAATGTGACCCTGGTCGCCACAACCGAAACACGACCCAGGTATTCTTTCCTCTTTTGGGCAACTGTTGGCTAGGTGCCCGTAACCAGAACAATTGAAACACCTCGTCTGGCTGTTTGCGGGAGTTGTATCGATGGTTCCCTTAACGGAAGTTGTGGGTAACGGACGCGGCGGGGCACCGCCTCTGGCTGAAGGTGTCGACGTTTTCATAGTCCGTATCTTCTCATACCTCGGCAGCAAAGTCTTAAGTTCAGCGAGGGATTTGGCTGCATACAGGATGGCTACGCCGGATGAGGTATCAGCGAAGCCATCGATGATAAACTCAATGAGGTCAGCTTCGTCAACGTCCGCTTGTGCAGCTAGCTCCTGCATTGAGAGGACATAACGCAGGAGTGTTTCATCCCGACGGTGTGATCGGCGACTCAGCTGCCTGTAGACTTCTTGGCGAGTCACTCTTCGGTCGAACTCCTTTAGAAGTAAGTCTTTTAAACAGACCCACGTATCCACTTTAGAAGTCCGCAGTAGCATCTTGGCCGTCCCTGTAAGTAGTCGACGTGCACAAATGTACATATAGCGCTCGTCGCACCCGAGCGAATGTGCTACGTCCTCGAAATCGGTGATCCATTTACGCACTCCGTAGGAGTTGTCTCCTGAGAAGGATGGAACTGCATCCTCCACATCGGCAAAATCCACTCTTCTGCCCCATGCCGTGTGCTCGGTCTCGTTCAGCTCCTTTCGCAGGTCGGCAATACGTTTGCGTCTCTCCAAGCGAGCCAGCTCTAGTTCTTCTTCAGCGTCGCTATCCAGTTTTGCTGTCCCAGTGCCTCCACCTAAAGCACATGTTGTGTTTACAGAAGTCTCTGTGGTTTCGGAAGTCATCAGTTTAATGGAAGTTGCAGCAGGTTCAGAGGTTATACTCTCCACGTTCGTAGTTTGTTGTGCCTCTCGATCATACAACCCACGTAGTTGGGATACGCTCGCTGACGGCGGGATATTAATCATTGCGGCTTGTAGCGCCGCTACAAGTTGTGTTTTGGTTAATTTGTGGCTCATCTTACCACAGCGTGCTCGAGTTGTAATCTTTTATTTTCTTTTTATTGCGCGGTCATCCACACAATTTTCGCTTTTGAGTTTGTGTGTGACCCCACACCTGAATTTATAATACTTTTATTTCTTTTTAATTTTATTTATTCAAACTAACTTTAACAATTTTATTTTTTCTTTGATGCTCAAGGCTTACAATATCTGACGTCCCCAAAAATGGAATGGAAGATTCCATCCCCTCTGTCATATTCAAAAATTCAACCAACGTGAAGTTAGGCTTGGAACTCTCCCTGAAGTTGGGCGCAGCTACAAATTAAGGGCGAGTGGTGCGCCTGACTTCACTATATGTGCTTACATTTATTTTAAAATTATAATAATATACTACACTGTGAAATGTGAAATGCAGCAGCATCAGCGATGTCAGCGCTTTCAACCTTATTTCTTGGGTTTTGTAGTACTATGGATCGGGATATTCGCATTCGTAAGTTGCCTCTTACCCAAAAGTTCGCTTAGTCAATGTTGTTACCAAAAAACGATCATTATCAGATGCGACCCCGATGAGGTACCAAAATAGCATATATCAGCTAAGCTGATGTTTGCTTCCAGCTCGAACTATTTTAATTTAAGACGAATACGCATTTTTTCGTGCCTTAACCTAAGATACGTAAGTCAAGGATATTTTTTGATATTTCGATAGGCTTTACCACTGAAATGACATGGCTATGGAATAGGAAGCATACCCTTTGACAATTACACCACAAAGGCTCAAAAAAATATTTATGAACTCACATCTTCGGAAGAATATTCGTATCTTGGTTAGTAACTTCGGAGAATTGCCCCTTCCAAGAATTTAAAAAAAAAAAAAAAAAACAGCAACGACCGCAATGACTCTGCTTGTTTATTGGAATGAAAATAAGAAAAGAAAACAATTTGTATCCTTTTTTCGTTTCCCTTATCCTTAACAAATTAAAGTATTGAACCTTCAATTAAATTAAATCATTCGCCGTCGTTCACAAGTGTCCTGTCACCCAAACTACGAGTAAATGAGTTTCGAAACAACAATCACTTCGTTTGTTTGTAATTATGGTGGCCTGTCCCCTGTCCATCAACATCCTTTTCAAGGAGGTCACACGTCGCTCCTCCTTTCCTATCACAATTTCTGTTTACACAGTATCCTTTCCCGAAGATGGGCACGTGTTTTTTTTTCTTCAACTTCAAATCAAATTACAGCCGCATTAATAAGCTCCTTGTGTTTATTCAAAAACCAAACAGAAACCCTGCCACCCATGTCACTCCTCTGATTACAGCGCCTGAATGCTTCGCCCATTCACAGTGGCAAGCTGAATCCTTTCAGGCTCGATGAGAGCTGATTAATGAAAATCGAAATGCGGTCAAATTAATAACATCGAATGGAATCTGGCCTTTGTCCCGTTCGGCAAAAGTCCCGTTTTCATTAGTGCGGACATTAGTAAGTTTCGATTGAACACTATGAACTGTAACTGTGACTGTGACGATTTACCGCCGGTAACAGTGGTCTGTATAGTCGCGTCCTGATAAGGGTTGTCAAAGGATAATGCAAACGGACGCTTTCTATTTATCGCAATTATGTGTCGTGTGTGAGACTGTCAGCCTTGCACGTGTGCCAATCTAATGACCGCAGCCACAATGGGAAAAAAAGAAATGGAGAAAAATCAACAAACATGGTGTGTCCATCCAATGTCCTGGACATGGGCTGGCATTGTTCCCTGTCTATCGTTCGGTCATCTGATAATGTTGTGTTGGTGTTCTGGTTGGTGTTTGTCACTACTCGGCGATAAGTGCTCGGGCGCAACCGACCACCCTTTTGTCATCGAAAGGATATTACATTTGTTTACTCGTATCACAGAGGAGAGAGGAAAAAAAATGGGAAACCGATAGACTCGACGAAGGACGATTATCGGGATGGCATTGATGGATGACGAATGAGTGGAGTGTCCTTGTTGCATGCGAATAGATTTATTCGAATGATTTGGTGCATCGTGTGTCCTGCATTCAGATGGAATGTTGTCGTTGCAAATGTGCAGTGGCTTCTTTTTTGGTGGGGGTCCTTTATTCACTGCGCCAAGTAATTGATATCCTGGAAATGTTTTTAACACGTTCAATGAGAGGAGTTTTGGTGAACCGGTGCAGAAATTTAATTTAGTTAATTGATTGAATTTGTTGGATGTAATTTAGCAAAATAATAAATGAAATGAAATTACAACGTGTGTGCTTGGGGGTGGTTAGTTGAAAAGCGCTAATGAATTGGATGCGTTTTATAATCTATCGTTGGGCAAATCAATGACATTTGCAGTTGTTTACCGTCATGGGGGAGCAGATGCGGTTCTTGTTATCCGGTAGACAAGTAAAAGAAGCTCCCTTGCCTGGAGGTAAGTGGATGATGCTTGCTATATAAAACCAAAAAACCTGGCACCTGGCTCTCACACTCAACTTACAAAATAAGATATTTGGGACCTCACTAGATCTGAGGGTCGGGACATAGTGGGTTTGATAGCAACAAGAGCGCAGATGCTACCAGCCAGTAAAGGATCAGTTTCATTATCTATGATGCCAAGACCATTAGCTCATAGGCTCATAAACCATAGGTATTGCTCGAGACAAAATCTTACGAATGTGCAACGAAGATAAAGAAACAGCGGATGATATACTATGCCACTGGAACTGCTAACCAAGAACTCTCGTCTATGTTTCCTAAGTAAGCCTTATTTTGAGCGAGATGACATAACCATTATTTCACGCAAAGATTAAGTTGAATTTATTAAAAACTCCGATTTCATAAGTGAAGTTTACACATGAGGACATCCCAACGTGGCTGCATTGAAAAGGATATAAAGGGTATATGAGATGCGAACTGACGTTTGATTTATCCTCAAATCTTACAGTTTTATCCTCTTATCGAGGGCTTAATCCTAGCAAACATCTAAAAGTTTTTTCACGGTGCCACCTTTTGTCGAATGTCTGGCAAGCATTTAAAGAGTATCATTTGCCATGATGAACTTCTCAACTCTGCATTCGGAGTCGTGACAAAACTGTAGGTCCCTTCCATTTGTGCAAAAAATTAACACGCACATACAAATGGTTGTGAGAAGCATGACCTGATCCACCCCAAACTATAGCGCCACCTAAAAAAGCGAAGGCCTTATATCTGAAGCTTCGCTGTCTATGTTCCAATGTTAGAAGCCAATTTATGAATCTGAATAATCCGATGATCGCAATAGATAAGCTACTCACAGTGAAAAGTTCAAAAGCCTGCCTGTTCAGGTGTCGCTTAGTCCTTAAATTATTTCATTGAACACAAAGGCCTTAACTTTCCCCAGTACAGTGATAGTTTTGGAAGTTCTCTTCATGACCAATTTTCTAAAATCTAACTCAGCAGAAATTGAACTCCTTTATGCACGGGAAGCGCAAGCAAACATTGTCCGTAGAAATATAAATTTCTAGCCGATTATGGCCAAGTAGGTACTTATATCGTTGGAATCAAGGTAAAGAAGCTTTTTCAGAAGATACAAAAAAGGCAAAGTCAAAGTGTTTCAAACATGAGTATTAGGGAAGACCTGAGAACCGCTATACTAGTGGTATTCTATCCTTAATCTAGACAACGCTCTGAGCACTAGATAAACTATAGAAAAGAATAAGGATACTATCACTTTTCCATCGATGACAGTTTTGACTACTGTTATGTTAACTTTGGCTTATTTAAGGATAAAAAAAAGTTCGATTAAGGCCAAAAGAAGAAATGAGCTCTGAAACGAAGTTTAAAAGCGAATACTTTGCTATCTCCGACTACTGCCACGGGATATGATACGATGGATATATCCATATATGGGGAGAGGTAAAGATGTCCGCTATCACTGCGACCAGAATAGGTCTATAGTGACCCCTTAATGTATAGGAATCGTATGAAATCATTAGAAAGTTCATATTCGCTTTGACTGGATGTACCTAGTCTTCTTCTTAATATTTAATGTTTGGGTCATCTCTTTACTAGACGAAGACAGAAGACAGTCTGAGATAGAATCCACATAAGTATGTATGTCGATGTTGCTTACTTTCATTTTGTAAATGGGCTGCTGCAGATAAGATGTCCTGTGAGTGCTGCATAAAGAATTTTCAAGTTCCTTCTATTTAGTTGTAGTTTTGCTTTTTTTTTGTTGTGATTGAGGACCTTTTTTAGAGCTTAAGTCATACTGTTCCAGTGTCTTTTATATTCTACCATTCTGCGATGGTTTTGTTAGTGGCTTCTTTGGTGAACTCACAGTGAAGGCCTGGTGCAATAACTGAAACGCTGACTCCTTTTTTGGCCCAGATATCAGCTTATTCATAGCCCTCGTGTCATTCATGCTCTGCCACTCATATGATTTTAACTATGTTCTCCTCTACCAATGGGGTTCGGTTTGAGTGGCATACAAATGTGGCTTTTGATTTGTAGTTGTGGCTTTTTGGTGCCTTAGTACAGCTTGTTTGTCAGTGATCATATTTATCTTTGCCTTAGATAATTCTCTTCCTATCAGGATTTGTGCGTCTGTATTGATAGCAAATAGTTCCACTTGCAAAATTATTGCATCTTTATGGAGGAAAATGTGGGTTTGATATTTTGGTCCCACTATTCCCTATCTTTCTATGTACCATTTTTGTGCGTCAGTCCTGATCCATTTTGGGTTTGCCTTTCCACTCGCCTCTGTTAGTAAAGAATGTTTCGTAATTTTTTATTATGGTTTTTTTTAAGAATGTAATCATTGATGCATCGAGTAATAGGCTCCTTTATGGCGTATATACTGGAAAGTGATGGAAAGAAAACAGGGCGGAAATCAAGAGCCGTTTTCAAGTGTGAAAATATGAGCAAGTAAAAGTTCGAACAACAAACCGAATAAAAAAAATTAAACCTTCGCGGGAACAGATATTTTATTCGCTGGTTTTTTTTTCCTTGTCGTTCTGAATAGCGCCCCCTTTTGCAAAACAATGATGAAAGCACAGTGGGTAGGTGCAATGGTTTTTAACTCTAGTCGCAGCGTACCCATCAACCCCTCTAGCAACTACCGTGTCTGGTGAAAGTCGAGTATTTATCCATGCATTCATTAACAGGCTCAACGTCAAAGCTTGTTCCATTAAAATATAAAAATAATTATTTTCTAAAAGTAACAAAATAGTGACAGTTGGTCCTTAACTTGAAACGGAAAGCAGCCGCTTTGCCCCTATATCTTACCCAGTTATTTAAGCACCCACTGCTGCAACATCTGGATACCGTAACATGTGACTGGAGTTCCAAAACCTTTAAAAAAAACTGATCAATCTGATTGCTTAAATTAATCAATAAAAAATATAAGCAACACCCAAGCGGGATTAAATTGTTTTTTATTGCTCACGTTTTTTTTTTCCTCTCTCTCTGTCTCTGTCACTTGAAAAGTATTAAATTGCCAATTCAGAAAAATAGAAATTTTATTGCATTTCGTCAACCAAAATAAAAGAAAAGTTGTCGTCACCCTTCCTACAGGAATAAATGCCACAATGTTGCATTCCATAGAAATAACATAACGAAGTTTCCTATTAAAATATTAACTACCCAGTGTAACCACTTTATTTTTTTTTTTCATTTGGTTTTACCCACTTTTTTTCATATTTATTTTTTTTATATTTTTGCCTATAAAAGGAATTAACGATTTGAAGCATTTATTTGCTATAAAAAGGAGAACAACAAAATTAAAGGATCTCTTTCTTCGGTTTTAATCGCAACGTGATAAGCAAAGAAACGAAGAGATTTACGCTTTATGACAAAAAGTAAAATTGTGCAACTTTTACATTCAGTTTCATATTCTATTGCAACTGAAGGGCTAAGAGCACCACCATCTTTTCCTTTTTATTATGAATTCGAATTGAAGAAGTTATGCCGTTACGATTCGATTGTCTTTTAAGGGAGCCCGAGTGGCAGTTGCGACCAATCAATCGATGCAATGGCAACCGGCAACCAGATTTTGACATTCAAACACACAAAGTAACAGTTTATTATTATGACCGCAATATTTATGGCCGAACACAATGTTCCATTTAATTTTAATGTCAGTGGTTACATTTGAGTATAAAATTTCGTACAACTCTATGGGTGTTTAATTTGACATTGTTAGCGACGAAGAGTTACGTTATGGATGCTGTTATGCCTGTCCTGTCATAAATAACGCTCTGATTTATTTGAATTGCGTTTTATTGGTCCGAGAGTAATTAAAATGATTATTATTGGAATTTATATTAACGGGATTTCTGTTCCAAAATGTGTTTTTGCTAATAGATTGGATGCAATCGAAATTAATTGAATTGGTGCGCGGATACGGGTGGGCACTGGTCAATGACCTTTTTGGAGGTGTGGATGGATTACCACTTAATTGATTGAGATCATTCGAAGTTGCCTTTCTTAACCTCTGAACTCCTAGCTATTTCGATGAATTCAACCGTTATTAGGAGCCCGAATGAATGAGCTCCATCGCCCAATCTTTTTGAATCACCCGGAACCAGAAACCACTTTAACGAGACAATGTTATTTTCATTCGCCTTTGGCTACATCCAAGCATCTGTCATCGTTTCGCAGGAGTGTGTCCATTGGTTCTTCAAGAGGTGCTCTTACTCCTTAACTTCTTGATACAAAAAATAGCGATTGGTACTTGTAATTGTTTGAGAGAACAAGCTGACTAGAACACGAAGATACCAAGAGAAGACTACTTGTACTCTGAAAATTCTGTATACTTTTATCAAACCATAAAATCGGCAACATCACTGGCCATGTAGAGATCTTACGAATGTTTCAAGATGAATATCTCAGATACAGTGCTTAAATAAATTCCGGTCCTCAAGAAACTTCAAGACAGATATGTATATCCTATGGACAAATCTGGAGCAACAAGAACTTCGTATCATAAGTTTGGCATACGGATGGTTCAACGATGAATAATGATGCTACCGGTGCTGTGGTTCACGAACCTATGTTCTAAAGAGCGATAGCACTGAAAATAATCACCGGACATCTTTCAAACAGCATATACATATACCCTCAGATAGCCAAGCAGATCTCAAAGCCTTAAGATGTCTAAATCTTCTCGCAGATCTCGGAAAAGATAACGTAGTTGCCTGTATACCAGGACACGAGGACTTTGCGGAGAATGGGGGTGCATGCATTGCCTCTTGAAAATGGACGTTTGTCGCCAGCTCACCAGCCCTGAACCATTGGTTGGAGTGCCTTTAAGTCAATCATATTCAAAAGTCAGGAAATGGGAAGATGACAGGCACACTGGACCAAATCCAAGGGACAAAGACAAGCAAATAAATTCAACTGCCCATCTCGTAGCGAAGCTATTTGAAATCAATAAAGAGGATCTAAGAATTTTAACTGGCTATCTGTCTACCCACTGGCCACTCAGATACCACCTTAAAAAAATACCATAGGTTTTGCCCTGCGGTGGCAAGACGTATTTAGAGCATTCCATCTCTAAAGAGAGACGTTGTGCTCTGAATAGATATAGAATATGGAATGCGCAAAACGGTACTCAGGTTTATAAAAAGTTCTTCTGTCGCAACTTCTGTCTGCATATATGTGCAACGCCGACACTCGTAGATCTAGATAATTTCACAATTTTCACAGAATTTTTGACTCTACTGTCCAGTCCAACATTGAGTGAATTTTATCAGAATGGTAGTGTCAAGGATCATCTGACATTTGTGCATCTTCGTCCAGCTCGTTCATGCGAAAATATTAAGCCTGTTCCCGAAACTTTGGCGAAAAGACATAAAAATGGCTGCCATATAAGATCGCAGCAACTTGGTTTCTCATAGTGTTTCGGGGTATTTAGAAAACCCATAAGTCACTTAACTCATTGGCACAAATTCATAGTCAGATAAAGATATACAGTGAAATTCCTCTCAACGGAAACCCCTCTTAAGTGGACAATCCCCATACGTGGACAAGATTTACTCTAATGGTTGGCTGGCATGATTTTGTATGCGATTTTTTCCTCTTAAGTGGACGATTCTATTAAGTGGACATGGACAGTATTTTCACTATATTTGAGTAAAACATTTTTTTTTTTTTTTTTTTTTTCCGAGGGTAGGTGAAAATCTTCCATAGACACTATGAGAATAGCAAGCGCGTGCTCATAGTAGTGTCAGATTCTTACTGACCAAAAACACCACCCTTCGATATAAATTTGTTAGATACTGCAACTAAGTTATACTACTTATCAAGCAATTTTTCTATCACGAAATATAAACGTTTGGCAGGTTACTTTCCAATGAAAGATCCTGCATATTCCGCAATTTAGATGCGGTTAATCCTTATCTCGCCAAGTCGAAAGGTTTTATCCTTTGTAGTCGGCGCAATAAATTGCTCTCATCCAAAATAAGTAGGACTGTATTATTAACATGTCCGATTAGTCGGTTTCTATGTTTTCGCGCGAAGCTTCTAGTTTCAGCTTCGATTGTCGGAATTCCGAGATCCCTGTGGATATCGTCGTTTCTAGCATACCACGGTGCTTGGACAATTTCTCTAAGCACTTTATTTTGAAAGGTCTGTAAAATATTGGCATTTGTTTTCTTGGTACAACCCCAAAGTTGTATACCGTAGGACCACACCGGCTTTAGCACTTGCTTGTATAAAAGCAGTTTGTTCTCGGTACTGAGGTGGGAATGTTTCCCGATCAGCCAGTACATTTCTCTATATTTGATTTCTAATTCTTTACGTTTCATTTTCACGTGCGAATTCCACTTCAGCTTTGCGTCAAGTGTCATTCCCAGGTATTTGGCTTCATTTGCAATAGGAATTCGGGCCAAATTTATAAAAATTGGCAAGTCATTGATTTTTCTATAAGTGAAATTCACGTGAACAGATTTAGTTCCGTTAAGGGCGATCCGCCAGTCCCTCGTCCATTCATTTACTTTATTCAATGCGTTTTGCAGTTTGGCAGTCGTTTCCTCGATTGTTTTACCTACTGCTAGGATAGCGGTGTCGTCGGCAAACGTAGCAAGCATAGTGCCATCTTCTTTCGGTATATCACGAGTATATAACAGATAGAGAAGCGGCCCCAGAACGCTTCCTTGCGGTACGCCGGCCGAAATTTCTTTGAGCTCTGAGTATTCGTTTCCATTTCTAACACGGAAGAGTCTATTCCCGAGATATGAATTCAAAATCTCGTATAGGTCTGCGGGAAGTACTTGTCGTAGTTTGCATTTCAAGCCATCGTGCCACACCTTATCAAAGGCTTGCGAGACGTCAAGAAATACGGTTGAGCATATCTTTTTTTCTTCTAGTGCTTTTTCGATTACATTAGTAATTCTATGCACCTGGTCAATCGTCGAATGCTTACTTCTGAACCCAAACTGGTGGTCAGGGATAAGATTATTTTCTTCTATAACCGGTTGGAGACGCCTTAGTAATATCCTCTCGAAAATTTTTGATACGACTGGAAGAAGCGAGATTGGTCTGTATGATTTTACTTCATATGACGGTTTTCCTGGTTTTAAAACCATTATGACTTCCGCAACTTTCCATTGGCTCGGCACGTGTTTTAATCTGAGTGCAGCATTTATAATATGGAGAAGCTTAATTAATGCTTTTCTAGGTAAGGCTTTGAGAATTTCTCCGGTGATCAAATCATAACCAGGAGCTTTCTTAGGTTTTAGTTTCGCGATCTCACGTTCGAGTTCTCTAAGCGTTGCAGATCTGCGCGTTAAATCGTCAGATGGTGGAACTACCATCCTTGTGATGTTGATGTTGTCATGAACCACTTGACCAACGTTCGGTTTAAAGGTTTCTTCCAAATGGCCGGCAAAAATATCCGCTTTTTCTTTATCTTCCCTTGCCCATTCATTTTGAGTTATTTTAAGTGGCGGCGCAGGGATAAAACATGTAAAACATGAAAATGAGTTTTTTTTTACGAATCGACGCGTTTTCGCTTCTGGCCAAAGATCGTTGTATACTTACATATGCATTTGTTTGGCAGCAATGCAAGCGCGTGCATGTGTGAACGGGGGTGTACATACAAATTGTACAGGAAAATCTTGCATTTTCGCATTCGGTTAAAAAGTTATGAATGTGTTTGATTATTAACGGCATCTAGAATGTTTTGTTCGTAAAGCGTTAACTTGTAGGACTAGATCTCCATAATGTAAAAGAAAATCAATAGGAAGTTTTTGTTTGTTAGCAGAAGGCGGATAGTATTCTGCGTTAGTCGACCCGGAGTGCGCTCCAGAGAAACAAAATTGGGTGTTGGTTGGAAAATCGTGTGTGGCCAGCATATTGAAAACAAAAAATCGTTACTTGCTGAATGGAGCACTGCTGTCACGAATAAGCTACAAAACGGAGGTTTCATAGCAGCGATGTAAAGAAGGTCAATACATGAACGCTTGAATGGTTTGTCAAGCTCGCGAAAAGCGCATCCCAACTTCTGGGCCATCCATTCGAAAGAAAGCTAATTGCGATGGAGATTTATTTCAAAAATTTAAAGGCATCGTCCGTTTTTATTTTTACCCGACTATGTCAAAACTAAGGGTTCTGATTTTCACAGGCTGGATTTGTACAGCCTAAGCTATGGAACTGCTTTCAACGAATGAAGTGTCGTTGGATTCGTCCTGTATAGCCGCAATACATATCCTATGGACTCATTAAGATGACGGATTACCTTTTTTTATCTTAAAACCGTCTTGATAGTGGTATCAAATGAAAGGGCTTGGCGATTAAAATACGAGACGCACAAAAATGGCAGATTATCGTTATCTTTACTTCCCTCCTTAATATGGGTATCAAATGAAAGGGTTTACCAAGTACTTACACTCTTAATATTTTCTAAAACTAAAAAAGTAATAAAGTTAAAAAAAAACTACAGCCCAACAGTGGGTAAACTAACTACAAAGTACGAAACAAGATGAAACGAAACGATGATGTTAAGAGTAGGTATAGCCGTAGTCGCATGCCACTTTGCCCTATGTATGCGTGCATATAAAAACGTTATTATAACAACGTAGTCAGGTTTATGTTTTTTTTAACTTAGTTTATATAATTTTGTATTATTTTTCCTCTAAAGCGGACACTCTCTTATGTGGACAAAGAACTCCGGTCCCGTGGCTGTCCACTTAAGAGAGCTTTCACTGTATAACCTTAAATGTACTTCTTGATATTCATAGTCATCTTACAGTCGACTTTAAAGTTATAGCCGGCTGGAAATTTAAAATGAGCCAAACGTCAATTTAAATAATTAGAGTCGGCTTTAAATTTTTCATATAATATTTTGTCGTTTGGGGTTGTTCATCCAAATCACTTTACAAAAATACACCAAAGTCGGTACTAACTACAGTTTTTTTTATTTAGTGCCGGATGTAATTAAAGTCGGCTAGAGGTACTATTCACGGCCTGACTATAAATTTGCGCCATTGTTTCCCTGTTTCGCTTATTGGCATTTCATAATAGTTATAATCACAAAAAGTTATCAATTTTTATAGTTTGGAGATCAGCTCTCGTGCAGCGTCACTGCTTATGCATCTTGGAGTGGCCATTAGAAAACTAATGGTTTCCTTATATCAACAAACACAGAAACTAGACTATTTTCTAAAAAAGCTTTAGGCATCTTTAGATTTCAGGCTAAACACTGAATAGACTGACTTGGGGACCAGCCTACTACCTAACCTACTCCACTTCAACGGTTTCCAATAGTCCCTTATTCTTCCTGCATTGTCGTCATACCGTATTAATCTTAAAGCCTAAGGAAGTCGGTACTAAAATGTAACGTCTATGGATAAGTTTTCGCGTTATTCGATCTTCCTGACGGATTAACAATAATAGTTAACTCGTAAATACACAGCACAAGTATTCGTACCTATTCCTCGTCGTTCTTGGAGATGAAATAAAATTTTATGATTTTCCGTCATTTTCTTACGTCGCGTTGTCGTCATTGGTCTTTCATTGTCAGCTCACAGGACGATGGGCTTTCAATTTCAATATAAACTGCGTATTTCGGTCGAGTGCGCCTTATGAGTAAAATTCCAGTCGCCTATACAAAGAACCCCACACAAAGGGACCGAGGCAATAAGTTCCGATTCCGGAAGTCTTACACAATTTCCCGTCTCTCCAAGGATAATAATAACAAATAACGAAAAGTGAGTGTAAGGATTTCCCCCCCCCCCCACCATGCACACATAGCAAACTGCAACTCCTGAAATTGTCACTAAAATTGCCGGATGTAAAACAATTGGCGAGGAAATAACAGTAAAATAGAATTACCCATCGTTAAGATGTTTTGCTCTCCTTGACGGAGAAGAAAGCGACGTTGATTAAATCGCAAATCCTTAAGGAATCTGTGAAAGGACACAAGTCCATAGGATATGTAGGAAATTTGAAAATTGTAATCGTTATGTGCGACCACTTCAGAGCTGTAGATTGGCTATTTGCAAACCAATCAACCCCCTTCCCGGGGGCGAGAAAGTACCAGTCCTCTCACAATCGAGTCCTTAATTGCAGGATTGACTTTGTAATTTTACAAGTTCCCACACTGTGTGTTGGAATAATTTCAAAATTCAAAATCACCCTCATCCCACAATATGACGATGACGACGGAAGACGAGGACAAGGGAGGCGGCCAATTTGTCAAGGGATGCATTAATTTGTTTATAAATCTCGATTTGATGACAATCCTGAGCTGTTGTTCACGCACGAATTTAAACAACATATTGAGTGTGCGAGCGCGAGTCCTTGTAAAATGCGGGTACCAAAGAAAAAAAGGACTTGAAAATGAGCAACGAATGTGGACGCGTGAGTGCATCGCTCGCTACCGTGTTTTTAGGGGTTGGGAAATACTCTTCTTTTGTGTGGGCGCGCATGTTGTTGTGTAGCGGTACTCCATATATAAAATGACAAGAGTGTGTATTTGCGTTATCGATGGCGTCGAAGTGACAATGATGACAATGTTACACGTGTCGCATCTCTTGTAGCGTCACGTGTTGAACAAAAGGTTAACACAATTTTTCACTTCACTACACATTTTGCAATGCATTTGCGTTTGTTGTATACGCCAGGACATTCATTTTCATTCTGTTGTAAAGTTAAGAGGTTGAGAGCAGTAGTAGAATGCTACATTTTTTAAAAGGCGTTGAAGTGTTGAAAGGAAGGAAAAAGTCAGTAATCAGTTGAATCTGTAATTCTCAAAAGTCGACATAAACGTGGCTTTTCGTATGAGATTTTTGGAGAGCGATGTTATAAGATGGAGAACCTTCGATAGGTCGTATAGGATGCTTTCCAGATAACTTGATGGCTACTCTACCCGCCAGAGAAAGCACAGCTCTTAGATTTCCCGGGAAGATGCAGAAAATAACCTGACAGCTTTTTTCGAAATCTCATTACAAAAAATACCTTTAGGGTTTTCATTCCCAAAAATGATTAGATCATATTTATAGTAACAGTTCGGCTGAAAAGTTTGTATCGTTCCTATGAGAGGGCGCCACTAGAATTACATCCATATCATTTCTAGTTAGTACCAACCTACAAAAGACACGTGTATAAAGTTGACAGCTGTCGGACAATTAGTTTGTGAGATATTGCATTTTAAGTGAAGCAACTGTTGCTATTTTGAGAAAAAAAAATGGATAAAAAGGAATTTCGCGTGTTAATGAAAAACTGTTTTTTATGAAAAAATGCTGACTCTGCGCCATTCAAAGCAACCATTCGTAAGTGGTTTGCTAAATTCCGTACAGGCTATATAGGCACCGAAGACGATGAACGCAGTGGACGTCCAAAAGAGGCTGTTAAGGACGAAAACATCAAGAAAATCCACAAAATGATTTTGGATGATCGTAAAATGAAGTTGATCGAGATAGCTGAAACTCTAAAGATATCAAAGGAATGTGTTGGACATATCGATAATGAATATTTGGGTATGCGAAAGCTCTATGCAAAGTGGGTGCCACCCGAGTTCACAATCGACTAAAAACAACAACGAATCGTATCGTAATAAACCCCAATTTTTGCGTCGATACGTGACAATGGATGAAACATGGTTCCAGCATTTCGACAGTCAGCCGAGTGAACTACACGCTGTGAGCCGAAGCCAAAGCGTGGAAATACTTAAAACTCAGCTGGCAAAGTTATGGCGTCTGTATTTTGGGATGCGCGTGGAATAATTTTCATCGACTATCTTGAAAAGGGGAAAACTATCAACAGCGACTAGTACACAGCGTTATTGCAACGTTTGCAGGACGAAATCGCGGAAAAGCGGCCCCATTCGAAGAAGAAGAAACAGCTGTTTCATCAAGTCAATGCACCATGTCACAAATCAATGAAAACGATGGCAAAATTGTATGAATTGGGACTCGAATTGCTTCCGCATCCACCGTATTCTCCAGATCTGGCCCCCAGTGAATTTTTCCTGTTCTCAGACCTTAAGAGAATGCTCGCTGGAAAGAAATTTAGCGCCGATGAAGAGGTAATCGCCGAGACTGATGCCTATTTTGAAGCAAAACACAAATTGTACTACAAAAATTGTATCGAAAAGTTGAAAGATCGCTATAATCGGTGTATCGCCCTCGATGGCCACTATTTTGAATAATAAAATCGAATTTTTCAAAATAAATGTTTTTTTCTTTAAAACGATACGAACTTTTTAGCCGAACTGTTACTTTATCATTTACATACTTATTTAACGAGCTGCCAATTTGTGAAGGTTCATTGCCTGAGATATGGCAGCTTTCCATCTACTTCGGTTCTGGGCACGCTGCTTCCAATTCCCCAGGCCAGTCTTTGTCGAATCTCCACTACTAAGGTGTCATTTGTGAAATTGATGTTTATTCCCAGGTAGGTGAACTCCTTTAATATTGTTGTCAATAGTGACAGTTTGTCATTGGCGGTGAACAGTTGCTGATTTATTTGTTGACAATATCATGTACTTGATCCTTCAGTTGACGTAAACACTTCTATGATGGCACGCTGGAGCAGAACTTGCCATTGCCAGTACACATGCTGTCTATTCGGATGTAGTGCGGAAAGCAAATCGCTCTCAGTGCGCAGTCTATAAATTGACATGTCTTTTGTATTCCTCGATTATTAAAATTGCGTCAGTCCAAATTGGTACCTACATAATGTACATAGGTCGTTGGATATTCTTTACCACCTTTTCATTCCGCATATATGAGGTGCTCTTTAAATGAGAGTCGTGCGTCGATCATAACCCCTGGGTACTTGGAGTATCCCGTAAAAGAATGTAACTAAATGTTACGTCTGCTACATAAATATGTACATAGAAACAAGCATACAGTCGACTCTCGATAAATAAAACTCTTGATAAAATGAATCTCTCCTTAAATTGAAGTTTTTCTTTGATCCCTTGAAAATCTCTCGGTAAATTGAACAAATCCTATGTATTTATCTACACTCGTTAATTTGAAGCGATTTTGCTGGCTGTTTCCCACACAACACGCTATAAGTTGAAGTAGACTAGGAGACTTTTCGATAATTTGAACTAACTTATGTACGTCAACAAAACATCAGAGGAATAAGTTGCTTGTTCGAACCTGTATACTTTTGTTGAGAAATGATACATTTTTTTCTCTACGTATACGTAATTCATTTTGCATTCGACCATGATCTATGAGTGACGTATGTAGCTTGGCTCTACGTTGCATTGGTTAAAAGTTGTGGAAAAAACTACATTATAAATATGCAATGATTTAAAATGTGCATAGCTACTCTCAATAAATTTAAATGTTTCTTATTTTCTCTCGATAATTACAACTTTCGTTAAGTAAAACTCTCAATAATAATTTGAACTTTGGTGCCCTCTCCTAGAATACATCAGAAGCATTCTCAACTCCAATACCAACATAAATCTGGCATGGGTATCCGCTCATGTCGGAATTAAGGGAAATGAATTTGCAGACACAGCAGCCAAAGAAACCAGTAAGTATCCACTGACCGTAACAATCCCGATCTCTTATCAGCTCACCAGGAGAATCTTCGGAGAAAACCAGAAGACAAAGACAGCAGAAGAGTGGAAAACTGCCCAAACCTTTCTGCGAACGCACCACACTCTGCACACTCGTATCCCATACAACAAAAATTTCACCAGAGCAGACTGCATACGATTGCTGCGAATCAGGGTAGGTAAAACCCTTTTTACAACCAGACACCTTTACAATAGAGAACCACCGGAGGAGTGCCAAAATTGTGGAACAGCTCTCACCATTTGGCATATTATGGTCTCCTGCCCGATCTCCAAACAATTTCAGGGCCCTGAACACTCTGAACAGCAACTGGCCGAAGTCCTCAACCCAGCTAACGCTCAATCACTTGAACAAATCAAAGCAGCTACATCTCTACATCATAAATTTAACGACATCTAAATTCTAAGACTTTCAATTTATTATAGCAACTCTCATTAATTTATCCTTCTTTCACTTCCCGTATTAATTTTAATCTTTCTTTCTTTTTGTTACTCGTAATAAGTTAGTTACATGTTAATATGTGTTATATGTAATAGTTATGTATTATAACTAACAAATGTAAATATTATATGTACATTATTTTTACTATACACTTTTAAGAAAACAACGACATCATATGGCTTTGACGCCCAGATGTCTTCAAATAAATAGTCTACAAATTAAGCTTTTCTTAACTATTTGGATATAAATAAATAAATAAATAAATTTGAACTTTTTGCCGGGCCCCCACAGATTTAATTTATCAAGAGTCGACTGTATTTTATTTATTTATTAGCTTAATGCAAGCAACAACTTAAACAAACTGAGACTTAAAAAAAACTAAGACTTAAACAAACTAAGACTTAAGCAAACTTAGACTTAACCAAACTTAGACTTACACAAACTAAAGCTTAAAACTAACATATAGAGGGTAAGATGGTAAGGCGGTAAGTAGATCAGGAGGAGGTATAAAGTACGTTCTGTAGTGTTAATCTACTGCAATGAAAATTAAAATGATTTGGAATGCTGTTGGCCTTTTGCAGCATTCTAGACATTGGTTCGTTTAACCCATAATTGGTACGATGAAAGACAAGATGAAAGAGGGGAACGGACCTGAGATTACGCGGGTTAGTGTTAAGGGAGATCATTTGAAGGAGTGCGGGACAGTCGATGTTACCTACTAAGAGTTGTTGAATAAAGAGTATATCGGCAACATCACGACGTTTTTCGAGAGACTGAAGATTGATCAGTTTCAATCGGTCTCTATAGGGTGGAAGGTTGTAGCGGTCAACCCAAGGAAGACCGCGAAGGGCAAACCGTATGAACCTACGCTGGACGGCTTCGATGCGTTTAGTATGGACTTCGTAATAAGGGGACCATACTTGGCTGGCATACTCAAGCAGGGGCCTAACAAAGGTAATATATAGGGATTTAGTGACATAGGGGTTTGAAAACTCCTTAGACCAACGCTTAACAAAACTAAGCATAGAGTTGGCTCTGGAAATAATGCCATCAATGTGGGAGTGGAAGGTGAGTTCTTTATCACAGATAATACCCAAATCACGTAATGAAGTGACCAAGGGCACGGGCTCGTTGCAGAGAAAGTAATGTCTGGGAGGTGGTGGAAGACGTTTGCGAGAGTATGTGATAGATTGGCATTTGTTCACATTGAGTACCAGGAAGTTTTTTTGGCACCAGATAGAAAACCTGTTTAGGTCTTCTTGAAGTGGGCGCGAGTCGGCGAGGGATAAAATGTGCCTGTAGATTTTCATGTCATCAGCATATACAGAAATATAGGAGTCTTTGATGATACAGTCGACATCGTTGATTGTCAAGATGAAGATCAGCGGTCCGAGGTGGCTTCCTTGGGGAACACCAGAGGTAGCTTTGAATGGATCTGATATGGAAGATCTAAAAAGGACTTTGTATTGGCGTTCTTCCAGGTAAGATTTAAACCATGTTATAAACCACGGGGGAAAAGCGAGGATTTTAAGTTTTAGAATGATTATTTTGTGTGAGATTTTGTCGAAGGCCTTGCTAAAGTCAGTGGTAACAACATCCACTTCCTTTCCTTCCTCCAGAGCACACAGGGTCTTTGACACAAATTCAGTTAGGTTAGTTATTGGATATTGGTTTTAGTTATACCGTCTATGCTGATAGAATCCGGTTTGTCATGTAGATAGGCAAGATAAAGTCGGACGTTTTCATAGATCCTGTGATCTCTGAGACGAGATAAAACATACCGACTATCGTCGCTGGAATCTGCTAGTTGTTTAGTTAGTTTAACTGTGGGTGGAAGCATTGGGTCTAGAAAAGATGTGGGTACATTTTGATTATGAAGAGCCGCTGAAGATGTGGATGGGGCAGGGTTGAGTATATGAGAGCGAATGAAGTTTGAGTAATTGACGTTATTGTCATTGGAAGTTGATTTGAGAAGTAGCAGCAGGTGGATCAGTTACTAACGGTGAAGGAGGCGTAGAGTTGATGACGAGCAGTTCCTCGTGTAAAGACTTATTGAAAGTTGGCTGACTCTCGTGGGATATTAACTCCATTTTACTGGAGGCGAACTTCAGTTCATCCAGAATTTTGTTGAAGGCGAGTTTGGTTGAAACTGATTCGCCAATAAGGGAGTGTAATTTAGATTCTATCGTATCCATGCGTTCCAGGTGATCAGCCGTTTTGGTAGCGAGAGAGTTGATTGAGGTAATGTGGGTTAATAGCGACTCGTTGATGAGTGTCTTATCTTTTTCTAGCACTTGGGTCAGATATAGCTTTAACTCATCGAATTGGGGGTTTGTACTAGCAGCGGAGCACGTTATTTTTGACATCTCGGAGCTCAGAAATGTTTTGGTAAGAGCGTCTTTGTTTTTTTTTTGTGTTGGATTCACTGAGCACTGAGAAGAGTTTCTCGAGATTTTTAAACTTTGATTTACAAACTTCGGTAACGCGGTCGACCGAATTGCTGAGATCGTCCACGCATTTGGTAAGCTCATCCAGTTTAGAAAGTTGAGCTAAGATTTGTTTCGATGCGGATTTAATAACAGTAAACTCTGAACTGGACGAGTCATTGTGGCACTGTATCGCGAGGAGGATGTGTGACATTGTAATATTCCAGCACTCGTCGCAGAAAAACAAGAAGTTCGAGAATTATTTAATGAAGATAGTTGCTCTTTTGGTCATCCCAGTACAAAGCGCGTGGAATGATTTACCACAGATTCCGTTGCACGCTATCTTTTCAGAATTTCTGATGACAACAGCACAGTTGGTATTACCGCACACTTGTTCCATTTTTATAAATTGCACTTTAGAAATAGTTTGTGAGTCGATGATGTAAGAGCGCGTGAGCGATATATTTGAATGTAGGTAAAATAGATTTGGCGACAGAAGGAGGTCAATTATTTATTGCACAAAACAGAAGTAGCAGTAATAAGCCAATTTAAGGAAATGGAAATGAAATGAAAAATTCGCGGAGCGAGTTTAAAGCACGTCTTAACAGGTCGGCGGTTCACTTCAAACCTGGTATATGGCTTAAGCACGATCGATTAGATTTATCAGGCCTGTCGCGAATAAGTAGACATGTAGGACTTTGTTAGTTATAAGGGTGAAATCTATTACGTCTCTTCTTATTGCAATGATGAATGAAGGTCCATCACCTTCGTTAACTACCACTAGATACTACTTATGATTAAATCTAGAAGTGACTCACCTCTTAATGTGATTATCGCTACTTCCCCATACAATATTATGAGCATTTGCGTCACATCCGTTGATGAGGACATTGTTGCTTGCTCCTCTTGCAAAAGTTTAACAGCCTCTTGGTTGTGTCCGGTGGAGCTCTGCCATCTTCTCTTGTGATGACCTCTATCCTTTCCTCCCCGATGTGGATTTCTACCAGAATAGCTACCGTCTCTCTGTTTATAAATTCTGTAATGGGAAGAAAGTATGTAAGAATATGGCAGATCGTGGGCTACCTGCGACTTTATCATAAACCAAATAACAGTCCTTATTGTTAAGGCCTCTTACTCTGCCTCCGTTTCTCCGTGACTCTTGAATGAGTCCAAGTTCGTAGCAGTCCTTTACCAATCCCATGCTAAGCTCAGTCGTAGCAACTTCTAAATGGTGCATATTTGGCTGGTATCTGGACTAGCATAAGTCACAGTAGGCTCCCTTGTTGTTTTGGGTCTTGTGGTTTGGTTGTCATCCTTCTCCTCCAGCTTTTTGAGCTTCAGATGTTTAGTTGTCCGAATCGGAAACTGAGCCTGCTCTTGGTGATAAGAAGCCGTTTTTGGTCAACTTGGTCAATTGCATTTGTACCCCTGTTTTTTCTTCTCAGCGATCTCCAGATATCGACATTGAGGCCAGTGTTCTGCCCTTGTATTGGTGATACGATTTTCATTTGACAGCTGTCACGAAAGTTGATGCTTGTATATTTGTGACTGCAGATTATATTTGTGACTTGACTGCGAATGTAGTTTAAAGACTGTCAAAAAACATTGAAAGAGTCTGACCAAACAGTGACCGAAAGTGAGCACTGTGGTGTAAAGGTAAGTGCGTTGGACTACCACGCAGTGCTGCCCGGGTTCAATCCCAGCAAACACCTAAAACAATTTTCACGGTGCCACCTTTTTCCAATGTCTGACAAGCATTCAGGAGTATCATTTTTCTCATGATGAACTTCTCATGTCACCGTTCGAAGTCAGCAAAAAAAAAAATGTAGGTCCCTTCCATTCGTGCAAAAATATCACACGCACACACATACGGTTGCGAGAAGTAGGTCCTGTTTAACCGGAACCTTAGAAACCTAAAGAAAAAAGTGTCTAAAAACAATTGAACTTGTTTGCATATTTCTATAATTTGACAGCTACACTGGCCAGACTTCAAAATCGGACTATTGAAGAACTTAAAGCCATAACAACAGACTGACAGGGACACATACAAACATATACTGTCATTCTGTACTGCACCTACCTCCATAACTGAAGGAATGAATCCTTCCTCTTCTTATTATATTTACAATCCCATTATACAGATTAAGGTAACTCGCAGGACTTTAAAGATTCAGAAAAAGGGGGAACAATACCTCGTCTTAGACCGTATTACAATGTGTTTGCTCTTTGCGGGTATAAAAGCCGCTCTTGCGGCGCAACAGCTCCTTGAAAAGACCTAAGAATATATCACCTTTGTTTACACTACAAATACTCACTAGGTAAAAACCCTATAAGAATGCACGCATGCATGTTAAGAAAAAAAAAAACGTTCCTCCTTCTTTAAACAGAGCATCTCCACCTTCCACCCCAAGCAAATAGTTGAGTAGCGTTGTATAATCAAACCCCTTCTTCAAATAAACTTAATTGCAAATCCTTATATATTATAAAATAAAACGGGAGATGTGCATGTAATCTGCCAAGGAAATGCATTAATAAACTACAAACTCCGGTATGAGAATGCAGAACCTCCCCTAATATCCTTTTTGTTTCAACACAACAAAAAAAAAAGGAAGAAAAGAAAAATCAAAAGCCCCCACCGTCTTTTTAAACAAATCGCCTAAGTATTACACGACGACGTAGTTTATGTCCTGTTGCATGTAAATTATGTGCACACACACACACACACATGCACTATTGTATTCCAATGCATCATCATTTACATAGATCGGTCATTGAACCGGATAACCGTTTCGTTTCGTATCTGTAATACTTTGCCTGCCCTAAACTGTGCATCTACCCCCTCTGCCCACCCCGAATGTGCTGTTTTCAAAGTTATTGCAATCAAGTCGTCGCGCCCCTCTCATTGAAAAACGGAAAATATAAATATACATACATGTGTTGTAGGTACGAGTATGTGTCTATATTGTGTGCGCGAAAATATCCTTAGGCATTTATTCGCGCTTACATCCTTGCACATGCAAAATAATAATTGCAAAGCGGATGCAGTTGAGGGTAAGCTGCTGTGCTCGTCGTAGTAATCTGGGCAGGATGAGGACAATAGATTCGCATAAGAAGATTCCTTCTTGTGTTTCTGTGGAATTAATGCGAAAGGAAGCCGAAAGGAAGGGACATTTCACGGGTAAATCCATCAAATGTTGTCGTAGGTCTAGAAATAATCTTACGTTGCACCGTTTTCTGTGCGATTTCACCGTAGGACTTTGGAGGGGAAAAATACTTTAAAGGAGAATGCAGTAACGCAGCGAACTTTGCTTTGAAATATGCATATCGGCATTGGTCTTAGAGGCAGTCTTTCAAGTAAATCGATCCATTTTCTTCTTTGCTCAGATAATTGTACCGAAGATTATTATCCGATTGGACACAAGTTCAAATGCCAGCAAACGCCAATAAGTTCATTTCTCCACATTTCGAACATTTCTGACACACATCCGATATCATGAAAAGCTTATAACTCAGAAATTATAAGCGACAAAGATCCAGTTTGTTGGTCATCACATTAGAAGGCTAAAACGTACAGGACACAGGACGCCCTAGTAGGGAATAGACCTCAACCAGACAGTGGGGACGCAACCTTGGATAATAGGGAGCTCTAAGGAACTATTATGTCAAAAAGAAACTATCTGAAAGCCTACCCTTAAACTTTTAAGCTATCTCCAGTAGTTGCCCCATCAGACATTTATTCATTGATACAACTTATCTTATAGGCCCCCAGTTTTTTTTTTGTCCGGTCTCTAGCCTAGTCTCAAGTTTTGCAATACCTTGTCAACTATTCTTTGCTTACTGCTTGAGAAAACTGCTAACTTCGTGGGTTTAAGTTCATGAAAACGTTTAGTTTGGCACGTCTTGACACCTAGAATACCGTGTAAATTATGTAGGGGTCATTCAACGTTTAAGAAAGCCAAACGAGCCTTTTCGAGCTCTTAATGACTTGATTGTTTAAGGATAACTGGGGCTCAATCCAGCACATATGGCCGCCATGGAGGCTGCCTTCACCATTGTTCCTATGGAAATCGAAGAGCGGCGGGGCTGTATACACTGCATACAAATATACGGGCATCCAGAAAGACGTTTTTGAAACCTTTATAGTTTTTGGCAATTCGAGTGATACAAAGAATTATACAAAATCGACTATATAGATCAATTCTCCAGCTGAGAAATAAGCCACTACCTTTTGACCACAAACAGTTCACATATCAATGAAGAATCGGGACGGGTGATTACCATATGGATCGTTCGATAGATCTGCACATGATGGTGATTGTTTCGCTGGCGAAAGTTTTCCCAATACTCAGCCACGTTGCATACATATCTTCTCGGATAGTCAAGCTGCGCTAAAGAGCTTGAAAAACCTAAAAACTAACTCTCCGAAGGGATGCAAATGAAAACTGAATACCCTTGCGAGATCCAGTATGGAGAACCTGCTCTGCATACTTGACCACCGCGATGTACTGGGGAATGAAAGAGTAGACTCGCTGTGGTATGGTCGAAAACGTCATACGTGAGCAACTTAGGAAAGAAGAGGAAGACACTAGAGCCACAGACTCTGGAATGAACTAGTGAACTACCTGAACTAACATATTACTCGGGAATTATAACCGTAAAATATCAATATCACGAAGAAGGGACTATCTAGAATCCTATACCATATAAGTCTGAAGAGGAAATTCCTTCACTGGACCCTCATACTTTCTTGACAAACTTTCATCTACAAGTCTCCTAACCCCCTTCTTTCTCTCCACCATCACCAACCAACCAATCAACCAGAGTTTGAAATGCTTTGTTATGTCCCAATCTCTTCGCTCAGAAATGACAGCGATGACGAGATACATTTCCGGCTTTGTAATTTGAAAATCCCCATTTTAGCAGGTAGCACTTGACTTGACATCAAACATTTTTTTTTATGACTGATGTGCTTTTGGAAAATACATGCCGTACGTAACAGTGACTGTCAATTCTTGACAATGCCTTTTAAATTCTAAAGTGTTTAAAAATTGATATCGTCCTTTTTCACTTTGGATCCAAGGGCTTATTGTTGTCTCTTTTTAGAACTCCAAGGTCTAGTATTGGCAGTATTTCCATACGTCATCTTGTTTTGTGGAGCATCTTCAAGATAAATTTCGATGTAAATAGAAATGGAGAAAAGACACATCCTTGCGGTATGCCATCGCCACATCGTCTCGTTTCTCATCTGCAGATACTTAAAGAACTTTTCTAGGTATTCCAATCCAAAGACTTGGGTTTAAAAGCATTCATCGGATTGCACTTATTGCCAAATGGTCGAATACCCTTTAGCAGATTGTTACATAAGTCTCGTTGACGTTTTTTTTTTTTTTTGCTTTTAATTCATAAGATAATCCCTTAAAATTATTCGTTTGATGTGTTTGGCAGGAAAAAAAGGACTCACTCACACTTCTTATCGAAGGGATACTTTTTTCCGTTCATCTCTATTCAGGCATTATAAATTAATAACAACGGATAGGTATAGATACTCATATTTAGCTAGTTTTCATCAAAGTGCCTTGGGGTGCACTTAATTTAATTGACAATCATCATCATCATCCAAACTCATCGACTTTAGTTGGCTTGTTTATTTTTCAAGGATGATATATTTACTTCTACGAGTATGTATCCATGTATGTGCCTGTTAATATTTGCTAACCAAAAGCGAACTATACAAAAAGATACAGAAATAGATACTCGTATCTCATTCGCCTGGGTATAAACAAAACACACACACGTTACCCACAGCGGATCATATTGCGCGCAAAAAAGGATGGCAAGGATTATTTGCTAAGCCAACGTAGTGGCCTTTGTCGTTGGTGCTTCCTCAATGTTTGCCAAGCCCCGAAACTGGAATACTAAACGCGACAGCTTTGTCGTCTTTCTTTGTGTCATACAGGTTTATTATTCCCATGACAAAGTGGATGCGGATTCGGATAGAAAATATTATCTCTATGTATCTATAGGGAAAACCCCTTTGGGTGCGGACAATTCAATTTGATTTGTTGCAGTTGTTGGCGGCACGAAAGTTTCCATTTACGGAAATGGTATACCGTACGGTATACAGATTGGGATAAAGCAAACAACAAAGGCGGAAGTAGAGTGTTATCCTTGGGATAGTTCAGTATTTGGATTGAAAATTTGTTGGTATAGTACGAGTTAATTAAATGAACCTTGCTTGACTAGGTAAGTTAAATACTTTTAAGTGCTTTACATGCCAGGAGCAAGTGGCAAACTAGCATCCTTAAAACTGTGGGGCAAGCGATCTCTGTCAAAGGACTTCCCAGTAGTTACTTCTAAAATTTTAGATGACTTTGCCCAACATCTCCGGATGAAATGCAGGGTATCCTCCCTCTCTGCCAAATTACGCAAACTACATTGTAGGGGTAAGTCGTCTCTGTATGGTACATAATTACGAGTAGGTCTAAGAAGTTCGGCTCAAAGCTTAGAGATCTTAGCTATCCCATCGATGCTGTATACATACGGTGACCACCCGTCCTTTTTTTTGACTTCTGTTCTGTATTTTTTTATTTGTAATAAAGGACGGATTTTTTCCTTTATTTCTGATACTGTCCTTTAATATATCGAAAAAATTGCATTCATCAGAAACATCCGATATTATGTGCAGTTAATTTGTGCTGACAACACAAGCTGCAATTTCATTGGTGGATCGAGGCGAGGCAAGAATAATGTATTTCATAAGGTTCAGGAGCGGCTTGGGAAAGAATTGATTGGTGTAAGCTGTGCAGCGCATATATTAAATAGCTGTTTACAGACTGCAATAAAATGTTTGCCAATCGACATCGTGGTGTCATGCTGCTCGGGTTCAATCCCAGCCCGAGTCTAACACCTAAAAAAGTTTATCACGGCCACCACTAATACACACAATGAAGTAAAACTTTGTATTCCCGTTATTTAACATCGATTTTTAAGTTAATTTATAAATACGTAATTTTATTTAAATTGGTGCAAAAATAAAATCGCTCTAACGACTGCCACTTTCTTGCGAAATGTCACTTTTTTTTTTTAAGGGATACTGACCCGCCAGTTGCGGAGGGCACCGCGACCTAGAAGATCTATTGTACCACAGACACAGTTTTAGGGAACCAGGAGAGGCTCAATTCTTTTGATGAATTTGATGATCTCACTGGTGGAGACTGTACGAAGTTCCGTGGGAGTTAGGATTTCTCTATGGAAATGTCACTTATTCCAAATACAGGTACAATCCACACTTCTTTTGTGGATTGTATGTGTTGGTAGTTTTGAAACCTTAGGGTGCAATCGCACTGTCTTTGATTTTTCGAACTAATTGAACTAATTTCTAGACACGGGCGAAGCCGGGCAGAACATCTAGTGAATAATATTTTGACCGCTGATAAGCCACAACTGAATGTTAATACTCTCAAATAAATTCTCATAAGAAAATACAATTTTGGCAAAACATGCTTAGAATTTGAAGACTTCCTTAGTGATAATGAGGACATTTGAAAAAGTATTCACTCTTCCCAAAAATATCAAATGTATGAATAGTATTTGATATTTATTTGATATTTATTAATTAAGAAACTCTGTACATCAAGATAAACTAATAATTAGTACAGGATATAAATGACTCAATAAAACATTAAATGGCAAGAATGCTTAGTTAAAATTAATTAGATCAAATGAAAATACATGTATATAAGTAAAATTAAATTTAAATTTAGAGTATAACAAAATAAAAGCGCAACCAAGGAAGAGAAAGAAAAAAAAAGAAAAATCAAAATGGCTTATAAAACAAGAAAGTTAAATCAGTTCAAACTGGAGAGGTGTTCGAAACAAACTGTTAGAAATTTACGGCGTTCGATTAAGGACTTCACAGCAATGGGTAGACCATTCCAGAGTTTGACAGCATAAATGTAAAATTGCCTGCGTGATGTCAAGCAGGTAAATGTAGCAGGACGTAAGACTATGTAGCGATTTGATGAACAGAAATTAATTTTATCAAACAAATAGATAGGTTCCTTCACACGAATAGTTTTGAAGAGTAAAGCACAGCAACGATATTTGAAAAAAGTCTCCAAGTTACATCCAAGGAGTTGACGAGCTTCAGATGAAATATGATCAAATCTACGAAGATTGAAAACATAACGGGCAATTGAGTTGAAAGCAACCTTCAGTTTTTGAAGCGAGTATGAGTCAGGATCGGCAAACAGCTCACAGCCATATGATATAATTGGTATTATTAGTGCCTTTACCAATTTTAGTTTGACTTGGGTAGGTAAAATTGTTTTCGTAACAGATAAACCACGTAGCGATGCATATATTTTATTTATTATTAAAATTATGTGAACATCCCAGGTCAACTTATTGTTAAAAATAATTCCCAGATTTTTTGCCTGATTAACATATTCAACTTGGCAGGAATTTAAAAAGATAGGAGGAAAATCGGAAAGATGTGGCTGATGTTTGGATATTGGTATGGCTTTAGTTTTGCCGGGGTTCAGCTTTAGACCATTGAGTGTTGACCACTCGAAAATAGAACACAGATCGTCGTTTATTTTTGCAACAGCATCTTCAATCATGCCAATAGGAAAGCTTATGTACAATTGAACATCGTCAGCATATATATGATACTGACAATGTAATAAAACGGAAGGTAGATCATTAATAAATAGAGAGAACAATAATGGACCAAGGATAGATCCTTGAGGAACACCACAATTAACAGGAAGAAACGAAGACAGTTTACTATTACATGAAACAGCTTGCAAGCGATTAGTCATATATGAATAAATTAATTTGTTCGAAGTCCCAGAGAAGTTAAAATATGTCATAAGTTTATCACAGAGAATATTTGGATTAACACAGTCAAATGCTTTAGAAAAGTCAAGTAAGATTATCACAGTTGTATAATTAGTGTCAATTGCTTGCCTAACATCGTCAGAGACTTTAAGTAAAGCAGATGTACAGCTATGTCCGGACCGGAAACCTGACTGCAATGGATTAAGAAGCTGCTTGTCTTTGATAAAAACTTTTATTTGGGAGCTTACAATTGATTCAAATGCTTTTGATAAGAAAGGGAGGATAGCTATAGGTCTGTATTCTGATTTTGTTCCTTTTTTAGGAATCGGGATGATTTTAGATTTTTTCCAGGCGGACGAGTATATAGATGTCATAATGATGGTGTTAAATAAGTGGGTGATGTAAGGAAGTATAAGAGGAAGGAGCATTTTTATGAAATCAGGATGAATATTATCTAAGCCGACAGACTTGCATTTGATAGAGAAGATTGCGTTTCCTACATTGTATACGTCAACAGCAGTCAAGGAAAATTCGTTTTCTCTATAATCCTGTAGTGGCGTTAGGCTTGTGGCAAGAGGTGCACCTGGAGTAGAAAACCTTTGATTGAGCTCATCCAAATCAATGTTGTCTTCCGAGACTATGGAATTTTCCTTATTCAGACCAATATTCCGAACTTCACTCCACAGAAACTTAGAGGAACGATTAGAATTAAATCTATTACTATAGTAGCTGAGCTTAGCAGATTTAATAAGGTTAGTGACAATATTACGATTAAATTTAAAACATCTAAGCATTTCATCACACCCGAAGCGTTTCCAACGGCGATATGCGGAATCTCTCCTTTTGATTGCCCTGAATGTCATTCGAAAGCCAAGGGCAGGTATATGACTTTATAACACGTGTCTTAACTGAAACATGTTTGTTAAAGAGGTAGTCAATAGTGGTAGTCAGGAATTCAGTTTGTTTATTAACGTCAGATGTCAAACAGATTGGGTACCAATCAATAGACGAGCAATCACTAAAAAGACTTTCAACGTTGACATTGCGAAAATCACGATATTGGATGGACTGAGACAGGTATTTAGGAAAATGTAGGTCAAGAGTAAAAAAAACGAGATCATGATACGAAAAAACGGGAACTGATAATTGGCTAAAACATTTAACAAGACTCATATCACTAACAAGAAATACATCTAACAAAGACGGCATATAATTTGGTTTAAAGTGCGTTGGTTCAGCAAGGTTTACAAAAGAAAGGCCAAGAGAATTCATAGAGGTTTTCAAACTATTAGATGAGGAGTGGAAAAGATTTATATTTAAATCACCACAAAGAATGAATTTAGGTGCTAGGTGACAAATTTCTTCAACAATTGGGGATATAACACGCGAGTTTGCAATGTGAGGTGGCATATAAAAAGTTCCGATAATGTATGTAATGATAAATAAAATAAAAAGACAAAGACCTCCGCTGCACGGAAGTGCATAAGCAACATTAATATGTCATTGTAGTTATTTTTTGAAAATCATTTATTAAAATAATCGTAAAAGATTTTGAGAAAAATTGAGATCAGGGCTACTATTGTGTCGTACTTTTCAGTTAGTTTTGGCCATAGTCGGCAGTTTCCCTACTTCCCTTGCTAACTCATCGGCAAACTCGTTGCTGTCTACAACAAACTGACCAGGCACCCAACATAGTCTTACCTGATTCTGCATAATGCCATTAGCATTATTCGGCAGTTCCTGACTATTCGTTGCATTATCAGGACCACTGGAGTCCTAAATATGGCTAGAACTTCTGCCTGAAAGAGGCTGAAGGCATCCAGGAGTCTTAAGGATACTTTTAGCCCTGTGTTCATGCAAAATAAACCAGTCCCCGTTTCTTTAACAGTTTTAGATCCGTCCGCGAAGACTGCAATGTCTGTATGCCGAGTCACTATTATTCGTCCACTCTTCCCGTACAGGGTTTTGTTGGCCTTGCCATATTGCCATAGCCGGGTAAAAATAGAAAAGAAACAAAAAACTACAACAAAACCAAAGGAAACAACTTTCTTTTCTGTCATCACGATTGAAAAATAGAAAAGACATAAAAATTAGAACCGTTGCAAACTTACTTTTATATTTGTTATCAGAACAGTAAGTCCTATCTCCACCACTAAAAAATATTAAGTAAGTTGAAGTAACTAAACCAAAGGAATAAATAGAAAAGACACAAAAAAACTAAAGGAAATCAAACAACAACAACAACAAAAAACTGAGCTACCGCCCCTCTTAAAATTTGAGCATCTAATTTGGTATATATGCCTCTGGTAACACTTTTTTAGCGCACATTTTTCAGTACAAACATCAAGCGGTTAGACATATTAATGTCAAAAAAATAATGACTATATGTACGCATTTACAATTAATTGTAATTAATTAAAAATAGTTGTACTATTTAATATACAGTGGTGCTCCAGTATAACGCATGCCGATATAACGAATGATCGATATAACGCACACTTTTTTCAAATGCATTATCGGCTCTATATAGCGAACGCACAAAAAAAAAATGATATTCGATATAACGAATGTTGCTACAATAGGCGTGTTTTTTTGGTGATCTATATAGCCTTAAAAAAGTATGTGTAATAAAAAGCTCTTCGGTGATTTGGTAGTACTATGGTAATTGACATTCGACATTTAAACATCTGTTTTTTTTATGATTGCCTGAGAAAAATGTATTTTTTTTCTGACTTTTAATATTTTTTCCTCACTTTTCCACTTCTTTTCCAAACTCCTTTACATGGCATCACGTTTTCATCGCCGCAATTGTTTTCAAATTTGTCACTTACATGTCATATTGGACATTTTCGATATCATTTCGATAACAATCGACAGAAAATAGTTTGGTAGCACATTTGTTTTGTCCAGGCTAAGGACATAAGACTCGATAGCTTTCGGGATTTCGTTGTTCTATATAGGCTTATTTGTTAGTGTATTTAACATGAAAAATATTTTCTAAGGCTATATAGATTACGAAAAAAACACGCCTAATATCTGTATATGTACATGCTAAAAAATAGAAAGAGACAAAATTTATCTAAGAAATACAATAATGTTTAGGAAACGGTCGATGGAAAAATTTGGGTGTTGTACTTGCAACCGAAGGTAAGCTCCTTGATCCAACCATTCGCTTAGTTAAGCTAAGCGGAGGATTTGGAATCTTGGAACAATACTGAATTGTCTCTTCAAGAAGATACGCGTATCAGATCAGCCCACTCGAGGCCGTTGAGAGTTTATTAACTGAGCCAAATAGAACAACCTTGGAAGTTCTGAAAAACTTGTTCTAATACGTCTACGGGAAATAGCTTCAAACTTCTGCATATCCTTATTGACGATTGCTTTTTGGAAAAGTAAAGAAATTAATTTTGTTTTAGTTTCTTTTACTTTTTTTTCTACTTTTTAACTTGTTTTTTTGACTTTATGATATTAATAAATTGAATAAAGTGTTATAAATTAGAAACAGTATTTGTACATTTATTTAATGTTTCGTACAAGGAAAATGTGTTCGATATTACGAATATCTCGATATAGCGAATGCAACTGGACATAATATCATTCGTTATATTAGACCACCGCTGTATTTATATGTGCCGTATAAAATATTTATTGGTATGGCTTTAATATATAATGTTATTTTAAGTCAGTAAACAAAGACATGCTACTTACGTTTTTAAATAAAATATGAACTTTTATTCATATTTTACATAGTTTTTTTTTATTATTAATAAATACCAGAAGTTTGTGGACAAAAGATTAATTTGTCCTTTATTTTGCTTTGAAAAATAAGGTCACCGTTTTTATACAATTCTCCTGAAACAAATTGTGGTTTAAACGATGTAACGAACCTGAAGCTTCCTCCAAATATCTTACTCTAGCTTGGACTTCAACTCCTTTCGATGAGCTGACACAGCTGTTTCTTTAAACACCTTGCATCATGGTGAATAATTTCGGTCTCATGGTAACGAGCTAACTCCAGCCACTCTTTTAACTATCCAGTTCTGCTATATTGCTTTTCGGATTATCTCCATACTTTTTCGACTTATGCATGTACATCCCTATATTTGGGCTGCGCAGAACAGAATAGACTGGACTCAAGACAGTTTGAAGGGGCTTTGGGAAAGGTTTTTGTTTTTCCTTTTAATTTCAAGGTCTACTGGTGCCTGTTTTTTCCTATACAATACCTCTAAATCTAATAAACTGTGTCCTATCTGTCTGTCTGTCTAACTATCTATCTATCTGTCTGCCTGTCTGTCTATTTATCTATCTGTCTGTCTGTCTATCTATTTATCTGTGTGTCTGTCTGTCTGTCTATCTAGCTATATGTCTGTCTCTTTGTCTGTCTGTTTGTTTGTCTGTCCATCTGTCTGTCTGTCTGCTGTCTATCTATCTATCTATCTATCTATCTATCTATCTATCTATAAAAAATATACCAAAACCGTATGTACATAAATTCATTTTTATATAATATAGATCTAATAACTTGGCCGCCTCCTATCGGGTCCAGATTTTATAATGTTCCCTTTTAACCCTGAACCAACATACATATATTGTGAATATCAGCCTTTTTGGTCCAGAAACATAGAAGTTGTTAATAACTTGACTCCAGCGCCACTTAGCGGGATGAAATATACTTTACGATGTATTCTCATACCTACCAAATATACACAAATTTATAAAAATCGGTTGAGCCGTTTCGGAGGAGTTCGACCACAAACACCGTGACATGAGATTTTTATATATCAGAAGATTGTATTCACAAACTGAAGACCGCCAAGTCTCTCGATCTGTAAAATGTCTACCAATTCGGTAGCTCTTATGAGTCTCGGTATCTTCAGGACATCCATCTACTACCTTTCTTTGTCCGAATAGAGCCTCGCAGCTACTTATAAAGTGATCTGTGTTTTCCTCATTTTCGTTGCAGTATCTGCGGACTCAATTTCTTCCAGTTCCAGTTTTTTCTTATGTTTTCTCAGCTTACAGTATCAGGTCATTGCTCCAAAACTGTTTTTGCTTTGACTAATACAGAGTTTGGATCTTTTGCCACGTACATAGTTACAATTATCGAGAAACATCTTAGCTTGTCTTAGTCTACGGAGTTAATTCCAGAGTCTGGCTCTAGTGCCTTTCTGTTATTTCCTAAGTTTTGTACTGGATGACATTTTCGCCCATGCCACAGAAAGGCTCTGGTCCCAAAAGGGGTATAGTAGCTCCTACATTAACCAGTTTACCTTCCTCTGTATTGCCTTCAACTGGCGAATGGCCGGGCACTCAACGTAGAAAAGTCTTACGTTTTACTGGTTGCCATGTTGTCGACATCTCCTGTATAAACCAAAAGCCAGGCAAAGTCATTGAAGACCGAGCCTAAAATCTCCGTTCAAAGGCAAGATTGAGGATATTACATTCCCAAGACTAGAAATATTTCACCAGCATTCCATGCAGCATTCACAAAATTTTCGGTTAAATTAAGGAAATATAAGCTTATTTCGTCCCTAATACGATATCTGTCACTTCCTTGTTACCTTGTTTCAAACAGAAAACTTTTAAAGATAAAAAATGGATATCCAACACCCAAGGCAACAACCCATCAAGACTCCGTCAAAGGGGTGAATATGAGAATGCAAAAAAATAAATCCAGAAAGTCACGTACCGCGACGCACATCATTTGGGTTAACAGGATGAAAAAATGTTCACTCCTCGCTAGAGGAGAGCCCCGTTAGGAGTTAGCTACGGAACGAGTATGCAACCCAAAGCGAAAACCAATCACATTATTAATATTAATGGATTGTTTAACACGATGGGCGTACGGGCCAATCCATCCCCTCACCATAATTTCGAGTCCTTAGAGAAGGTTTCCTTTTATTTTGAAAGCGATGATCTGTCTCTCCCTACCTATTGTACGACAACTGGATAGCCCCAGGGATATCTTACATTTCTTCACTGGGTAACAAACAATCCTTTCTCTATCACTTTGCCTGTTACTCGTATAAGTGAAATGTGTCAGTTTTCGGTTGCACCGCAAGACCGACAATTCCACCGAACGATTTGTCACGGTTTTAGAAATAATAAATCGTTTTGGGCCATTCCTTCGCTGACTCCAAGACATTTGATTGATCCGAGGATGTGCTCATGTGATTTTTAGAATTTTTGAAAAATTGTCCTACCCAAACGACTCATGTCGAAAGGGTGCAACGGGTGCGCATAGAACATCTGTGTTTAGACTGTTTTTCGACCTCTCAACTATGTATATAATAATTGGCTCGATGCCTTTTGTCTTCCTTCACGAGGATCGTTAATTTTATTTAATTATCAAGGATATTGATTGCTTTGCTAAGTACGTGTGATAAGGAATCGGCATCAGCGGCAGCGCCTCCTCCTCCAGCCCACCACTAATTTATTTTCTTCAAAATGAATAATGATGTGCTATTCACGGTCATCGTCGTTCGTCGCGTCGGGGTTGAGTCTTGAGTCACATCGAGATGCAATTCAGTGCGCCCAAGATTGATGGAACCGATAATGATAATTGGTTTTTATATTTTTTCCCCGTTTTTTTTTTTTTGGTGTCAAGTTTTGATTCTTTGGAAAGAAGTAGTTCACCTCTTAGAGGACATGATGGTCGCCATAAATCTTTCACATACGTGAGAAGTCAGGAAAAGAAAAACGAATCCAATTAGCTGCTACCACGGAGCCGATACCCTTTATGAGTTCTTTGGAAAATTCTCCAGATGATAATTTTATTACTTTATCGGACTTTTCACCCATATACGAGAGTATATGGATGTCGGTCGGTTAGACGGCCGGCCCCTCATTAAAGCACTCTTCTGTGTTGTTAAAGGAAATTAATTTCACAAAATTTTCATTTTATTATATTCAGATACACATTTGTATCCGCGTATCTTTCTTCTGAGAAGGAACCCGCACAACAACAACAACAACTGTGTGAAAGTGTACACAGAATTTTAATAGAAGATTGACCGTGTTTGGGTCGGCCGTCGGCCTGATGGATGGTGATGGTAATAAATTTTAAGATGATCGTCACGTATGTCATTATTTGCTATATTACCGAATGACTCATGCGTGATTGTGGTGTTTTTGTTCTATTTTTCTACTTCTTCTCGATTTTATTATTGTGTCAGTTAACAATGGAGTCGTTAATGGAGTAAATGTTCTTTTGTCCGATGTATATTTCACAACAAATTGATTAGATCAAGTCCGAGAGGTGTGCCATTTGTTTAATGTTACAAATAAAGTAGTTTATAGCGAAGTAAAATTAACCAAAATCAATTAAGTACGCGTGCGTGCCTTCGTGGGTGGGTGATTTCTGCACTTTAAAATGTTAACAACCAACTTTCGATGCAGTTTTTAAAAAACCAATGCTATACCCCAAAATGAATCGGCCTCAGCCTTTGATTTGCTGCCCTTAGTTATGCAGCGGTTTTCTACATAGCAAAATACTTCAGGGGCCTGTAACAGAACGCCACAATTACTTGTAGGACAAATGAATTTCGACAAGTTGTAAAAAATTGTGTAACACAAAACGACAAGTCCGTGAGCTCTTCGACAATTGTCGCGAGGAAAGATGACAAGAAGACAATTATATAATTTCCCACTTTCTGTAACAGAATTCGGCAAGTGTCAAGAAACATTTGTTAAATTGTAGTTCAATGAGGACAAGCTATTTGAAAGTTGTCAAAAGCTGACAAGTGCATTTTATATATGATAGCTTGGACAAAGCTGAATTCAAATACAGTAGAATCTCGGAAATATGAATGAATAAAAAACAGGCACTGTTCATCTTTTCGAAATGTTCATCTTTTTGAGTAGGTAAGTACTCAATTTTGGTTAAGATGTCTTACAACGCTTTGCAGTTTTCTTTTAAATTTAAAAATTTTACTCGGGCTTTAACTGGTGGCATCTTTCCTTTACATAAATTCACTTCACACTGGTATGCAAACAATCGAAATGAAATGCAAAATCAAGCAGAAAAGAAGAGTTTTCCAAGGAATAACAGTTATATGAATCTACTTCGAATAACTAAAATACGAATAAAGAAGAAAAAAAAATCATGGGTATAGAGCGTTCATCTTTTCGAGTATCCAAAAATCAACCCGTTCATCCTTTAGAATACTGAAAAAATTTCGTTCATCTTTCTGCGTAGTTCATCTTTTGGAAAAGTTCATCTTTCCGAGATTCTACTGTATAGAAATAAAATAATATTTAATTCAAAATGTACTTTTTTGATTCTGAGTTGGATGTGATGGTGATAGTTATAACAGCGAACCTCGTCACAGGTTGAAAGTTCTTAACCTAAAAATTAATTTTGATATTTGGTTTATTGAAAAATGTCTCTTATCTAAATCACCTGCACATACTCTTACTGCCACACAGTAAATTACAGTCCACTACTTAAAAAATATAGCTTTTTTCTTGTCCGCCGTGATATTTGCTATTTTCGAAGAACGCCGACAAATCAAAGGGAAATTAATTGTTTTGATAAGTCCAGCGATTTGAGTTCTGTTACAGAATTAATTTGTATTTGTCAAACAAGCATACTTCGAGGAGTGAATTTAGACTTGTCGAACTGTCATGTTCTGTTACAAGCTCCTGGTTGCACATCCTGCCATCATCTGGGAAGGTTTTTGAATCCCCTCTCCGTCAGAATATTTTCGTTCAGCTACTCTATAAATATTAAGTTAGGTTTGTTTAAAAAGGGATAAACACTAGGCACCATATTGAGCCCATCGCGATCCCTCGGGACCATCTTACTTACTTACTCAGTTGGCGCTACAGCTCGAGGTGAACCTGGGCCTGCTTCTCGCAACCATTAGTGTGTGCGTGTTATATTTGTGCACGAATGGAAGGGACCTACAGTTTCTTGCCGACTCCGAACGGCGAATTGAGAAGCTCAACCGTGACAAATGATACTCTTTGATGCTTATCAGACATTCGAAAGAGGTGGGAACCGTGAAAAAACTCTTTCAGGTCTTAGATCCGGCCAGGAGTTGAACCCCGGCAGCATTGCGCAGTAGTCCAACGCACTAACTACCACGCCACGGCGACCATCTTATGATGACTTAAACCGAGACATTTCCATCTAAACATTTAATTTCTCTGCATAATTTTAAAATTGTGTTTGTGGCGATTTGCCCAGCATCACAGAAGTAACTCCCTAAAATTTTTTAACATGAACGAGCAATGGCCTGACACTTCTGAATAAGTTCTACATCCTCATTTATACCTGAGTGATTGCAGTATCTACTATCGTCCGTGCTTAAGATTGCTATTCATTTGGGATGTTTTCTTAAAGGCATGTCCAGAAAATATTCCAACTTAAGTTCTTAACTTTGTCCTATCTAGTCCAAGGATTACTTTGGTCTACACTGAACCAAAAAACGTTGTCATATTGACCATTTTTGTAATCAATGTGATCAAAAAAATGTAATTTTTCAAACGACTACTATAGTTGTCAATATGACAATTTACGATTTTCATTTTTCAACTTGATAATTTGTTTTTTCATATTGATAATTGCAATTGTCAATGTGATGAAAGCAGTTGTCAGATTGAAAACTTCGATTTTCAAATTTAAAATGGTAAGATATTGAAAACTACAATATGATAATAATTGCAAAGATGCGATAATCATGTTGAAAATCTAAATTATAACTGCAAAAGTAAGATAATCATATTGAAAACCACAATTGTCAGTACCTATGATAACCGCAATTGTCAAATTGATGACTTCAAAACGCGATTATCGTATTGACAATCATAATATTCACATTGACTACTGGAGTTGTCATATTGACAACTTCTTTCATCATATTGAATACCGAAAATTGAACATCGAACATTTTTATATTGACTATCCGGTTTTCAAATACGAAGCTAGTCGGGGATAATTTTCATCATATTGACAATTTTTTTCATCAAATTTTCAGTTGACAACCGGCAATTGTCAATATGACAACCGAAATTTATTTCAGTGTAAGGCCGGCCAATATGTTTAATCTGTAAATTTATGTTGCAAATTATCTCATTATCTTCATCCTGCTCCTACCCAATCAGAAATATTTGACAGGGATATGAAATCCAGCCATATTTGTATATATCAAGTTCCTTTGTTCATTAAAGAATTCTAGCAGATAAGATCTTTTTAACAATGCTGCAATTTAATATGATAAATTTGTGATATCAACAAGAAACACCTAATGTGGTCTGCACAACTGGAAAAGGACTTCCACCAATTTGGAGTGCGCATCTGGAGCCAGTTAGCCAAGGACCGGGCTAACTGGAAGGGGTTGTTGGCTGAGGCTTTGGTCCACCCCGAACTGTAGCGCTACCTAAGTAAGTAAGTAACATCTGTATTTAACAGTTTCTTATATTGAGTGAAGTGCACGCTGAGTGTTAAAGTTTCACTGATGGTATACTCCTTTCCGTTGGCTTTTTTAGCTAGCTTCCAGAACTCTACTGCAGTATTGCAGTGAGCCAGTCATAGAGTTTACATTTCAAAGAAACGAATAAGAAGTCCTTAAAGTTGTCGTCGATTTGATTGCGGAGCAGCGTAAGCCGGTCAAAATATATTGCACTCCTCGTCGAACCACTGTTCTCTGCAACGATAGCTGGGACTTCTTTTTTTTTACCTGTTATTGAGAAAGCTGCCTTCATGGCTTCCACAATGTTGTCCAGATCTGGTTCTTGTTAAGTGTCATCTGATACACCTTCAGCAAAAGCGTTTCCTAATCTTCCCGCCAAATCATCAGTAGCGGAGTGTCCAGAATGACTGAAAATTTTGATTTTGGACAAACACTTTGAGTGAAACGACTCACAAAATGAGTTCAATTGTGTTTCTGTCCGATAATTCTAAGTTCCTATCAGTACCCATGTTCTGTAACTCTCGCATCGAGAAATTTTTCGACGGAACGCTGTGAATTGAATAAAAATAGATTTTCTCGCATTCATCTGTTTCTGTAACTCTCGATGTCGAAAAACTTTTCGCATGAAACAATTTGGAAAAAAAATTACTATAAAGATGCGAGAAAACTTGTTTCTGTAACTTTCACATGGGAAAAGTTTTTCGATTTTTTGTCAAAATTTCTCACTAAGTGTAAGGCATGCGAGAAAGACAGAATGGCCGAGAATAATAATAATAATGATAATAATAACCGCTTTAGGGATAAACCTTGCCGCGGTGAGGTGGCTTTGATGTTTATTTCTGCGAAGCTAAGAGTAATGTTGACTCAGGACCACCGATGTCAAAAAGATCAAGGTGGAGAAATGAAACGTAACTAGTTATCCCATAAATACCAATGGAGACGCACAATGTTAATAGATTAGAAAGAATGCCGCTCCCGAGGTCGTCGGGCACCACCTAGAGCCAGTCCTCGGGGTGACAGTATAAAAGCCGTTGGTGGTCAGATGCCTGTGAGAGCACTGTCAATAGTCATCACACCAAAAGTGCAAATGGGCTTCCTCGCAAATTGGGGGGCAGAGGTATAGTAAACATAGGTCAATTGCATTACCAACCGCAAGAAATCTGCGAGCCTATTTCCAAAATACACCATTAGACCTATTAAAGGTCATTGCACTGAGCGACAATGAATACTCACCACTGCAGCTCACCTCAGAAGACTTTCCTTGTCCCAATAATGTAGGAACCATTAGTGAGATTATCACAATTTGAAACCGAAACCCGTACATGGAGGCCACTCTCATGAGCTCCATAAGCAATACGTCGACCAACAGGCTTCAAACCTGTGGCTTATCGAAGAAAACTTGTTTTCTGAAACTGAGAGATTCGTCATCGCCATACAAGACAAAATCATAGCCACTAGAAATTATCGAAAGATTGTGATCAGGGATGAATTAGAGGACAAGTGCAGATGGTGTGGAGATAACAGCGAAACCATCGAACACGTCATCCCAGAATGCAGGGCACTTACTAGCCAAAATTACACAAATAGGTACAACGTCGCTCGATTGATAAACCAACAGCTAGCACTGAACAGCGCGTTACTTCAACAGCATAGGCCCTACTATAAATACCAGCCCCTTCCTATGCTAGGAAATAATCTCTACAAGCTTTATTAGGACCGGTCAATAGCCACAGACCAGCATATACCAGCAAACAGACAAAAGTTGACAAAAGTCTCCAAAAACTCCGCACTGGTAATAGGACTTAGGGCGATGTATGGCGCATAGCAAGTGGAAATAACACCTATACTAACTTCTGCTACGGGCCACCGTGAATTTAAAAAAACACTGCTTAGGAAGATTGCATCCACAAATACAAAGAGCTGTCTTGTTGAATACCTACACAACAACAAGAGACCAAAGGGCGTAGAACTTGGAATACGCTCCAACAGAATCTAATCCTTTGGATACATACTCCCGGGATAGGTGTTTCCCAGCATTTGAGCTGAGAATGAACATACAAATCTATAATAATAATATACTATCTGACACAATTTAAGGAATAAAACTCAATTTCATTTTTTTTTTTTTTTGTTTTATGTCAAATACATTTTTCCATTGGAATACGAAACTATTTTTTTCAAGTTTTCGACCTCAGTTACAGAAATACTTTTTTTTCCAGAGGCCGGAATTTTTCATTTCATGAGTTCTCGATGCGAAAAGTTTTCGCATAAGTTACAGAACATGGGTACAGATTCCAGTTTCAAGTGTCAAGGATCGCCGCAAATCAACTATAAATGTATGGCTCTAAATCTCTGAGTTCTTTCAAACAGTCATGGACGTTAATGATCCCTCATTAAGTTTCGGCATTGCAAATCTCCGGCAGAAAAGGTCACCCTGGGGTCATCTACGAGTTTGAATTTCGAGTCACCGCCACAATCCATCGTAATCATTTAAAAAGAAAACAAGGGGTTTCGCCTCATCATTTCCAACAAAGGACACTGCAGGACAAAAAAATAATAACAATATCGTGACGATGATGATACCACCACATCACACCACACCACACTAAAAAGTCTATAAATTGAAAAATGATCAGTTCCATCCGATTCCGACATTTTATTGACAACATTTTCGCCATCAATTTAAACTATAATTGTGTGTCATTTGTGGAATTGTCTGAAGGGTGTTTGTGTGTTTCTATGGGCCATTTATAGGGGAACAAAAAAACGAAAGGGTAAAAAAAACACACATACACATCATTATTGGGAGGGTCCTGCTTCTTCCTTTTTATTGTATCCTCAATTGCATTCACTACATGTGTTCAACTGTGAATGGATTGAATTGCTGCTATTGATGATGATGATGATGTATGATGTTTGTGGATTTTTTTTTTTTGGAAAACCATTTTTCATCAAAGTCGCAAATAAAAAGCTGTAACTGTACACAGACACATGATGTTTTAATATGCAACTCTTGGCGGAATGCAATGTCATTGTGTGGATGTGGAAGTCTCATGTTACACTGCGGTAATGTCCTTTGCAATTGAGTGGTGATTTGCAACTTTTCCAAATGTATTGACAGCATTTTACCCAAAATATCGGTTTCGAAAAAGGAATTTAAGGAAATAACAAAAACAGACTGTGACGAATGTTGAACCCTTTTTGGGAAAATTTAATTGAAAAATATTGCTTTTTAGTGCACATGTGGGCTGAGTTCAAGAGGCAAGAGTAGGCAGAGTGTAAGCACCGAATTGAAAATATGTAAAAATTCCGCCACCAAATTGATTCACAGTCGTAAGGTTACATTTTGACATTGTCAATGGTAATACCAGAAAGTCAGCTCTAATTGCAGAACTGTATTCAGTGACAAACGCTCAATTGATTACGCAAATACAGTAGAATCCGGTTAAGACGCTCTTCAAAGGGCTGGCAGAATGTATCGTACTATGCGGGTAAAGCTGAAAAGTAAAACTATGTTAGTTTATAAAAAAAGGTAAAAAAAACATAAATATAAATTTAATATAATATCATTTGAAAGGACGCCAGGCCTAGTTGCATACTGGCCAGCGTCTGTACTTGCTCAATACCGAAAATCAAAACCTGAGTTTGCATTATTCCGGTTCGCTTTGTAAATGAAATGTTCTTGAGCTTAACAAAATAGACTAAGTTGTCCCAAAATGCTACCTAGTGAGGAACTGGTCACTTAGGTAAAACAAAAAGGAAAGCACATGGATCTTTCAAAAACGATTTCAACCGAGTTTCCTTATTCTAGTCTTGCTTTAACATTAAATAGTTACCAGCACTATATCTGTTTTAAAAGAATAATTGTTTTGTAAAAATAATTACAGTGGTTGATACTTTGGACGGACATTAGCAATTAAGATGACTCAAATCACCGAGACAGGAGGTAAACAAAAGAAGAATGGAAGCCAGGGAGAGTGGTGACAGATTTCAATACAACAGTGGACTGCGGAGTAGGCGCGCTGGCATTTTTTCGGAAAAATTCGACATCTCGAAATCCTATCGCCGAATTTCACCAGCATCTTCCAGGCGGAGCTGCTAGCGATCCCCAAAGCTTGTCAGAACTTAGTAGATGACTCAACACCCAAACACAGCATCGTTATTATCACAGATAGTCAAGCCTCAATTAAGGCCATCAATTCGGCATCGGCAATCACCTCATCAAAGCTTATGCAATCAGGCTAGAGTCACTCTTCTCGGGGTTCTAGTACCATAGAATAGAATAAGAGACCCGACGAACTAGCCAGGCGATGGTCAGCCTCTAACAGCTCACTAGCGGTAAACGTTCATATTTCTATAGGTGTTGTTCAGCCCTTAACTGATGTCGTGGGTCCAGTGGACCCTTTGAAATTACATGTTTTTATGATAAGTATATTGTGACTTATTAATAAAAGTGCAAATTTGAAATAAAAACGAAATTTTCTGCTGCTAATTTTTAAAAATTACATTTTTAATGTGATAGAGAAACTGAACTTGATCTTCCAACCGTAAATACTGCAGTTTGTATGTCTCTGTCAGAGAATGAAGTTTTGAGTGCACTATCACATCTTGATAATAGTTTAAGTATGCCTCCTGATAATATTCCGGCAGTGTTCCTAAAGAATTGTAGATCCTACTTGTCCAAGCCTCTACAATTAATTTTTAATCAATCTCTAAGCGAAGGTGATTTTCTTAATTGTTGGAAAAGTTCATTCATAACTCCTATACACAAAGCAGGTTCTAAGCAATGTATAGAAAATTATAGACCTATAGCCAAACTACAAGTTATACCGAAAGTATTCGAATCACTTGTTAAAAAAAAAGTCTATGAAACTCTTGAAAGCAGTATCTCCATCTTTCAGCATGGATTTGTCAGTGGTAAATCAACTACAACCAATCTAACAATATTTACGAATTTCTGTGTCAATAGTGTGGAGAGAGGATATCAAGTAGACGCCGTGTATACTGACTTCTCCAAAGCATTTGACAAAGTCAACCACACAGTATTGTTGAAGAAATTAAGAGCTACCGGTATGCATTCAAGTTTGCTTAGCTGGATAAAAAGTTATCTAACAAATCGTATCCAGTATGTCAAAATTGGTTCCAATATATCTGATAAAATTTTCAATCACTCTGGAGTGCCCCAAGGCAGCCACCTGGGCCCACTCTTATTTCTATTATTTATAAATGACTTACCGCCAAAAATCCAACATTCATCATGTCTCATATACGCTGACGATTTAAAAATATATAAATCAATTAAAACATTGACCGACTGCATCGAACTCCAAAAAGATTTGGACAGTTTATTAAACTGGTGCTCTCTAAACCGTCTTCATCTGAATATAAATAAATGCTGTGTCCTATCGTTTTCGAGGTCCCTCTGTCCAGTTCTCATTGAATATACTATTTCGAGTGCTACGCTTCAAAGAGTATACAGCTATAAAGACTTAGGCGTCATATTCGATTCAAATCTAAATTTCAGGATGCACATAGATTATGTAATCTCTAGGGGTAATAGTTTGCTTGGTTTTTTGTTCAGGAATTCTAAGGATTTCCGATGTCCGTACACACTGAAATCGCTTTTTGTTACCATCGTTCGTCCCATCCTTGAATATTGCTGCATAGTCTGGTCCCCATTTTACAAAAATGCTTCGAACCGTATCGAAAGAATACAGAAAAGGTTTACGAAATATTCACTTCGGAAGCTAAATTGGACATTGCCTCTACCACCTTATGAAACACGATGCAATCTTATATCACTCAAACCTCTTCAAAGTAGAAGAATCTATTTTCTTGTCTCATTTGCGAGAGATGTTGTAATTGGACAAATTAATTGTGCTCCCTTGTCATCTTTGTTTAAGCTTTATTCACCAGCTCGATCCTTAAGACCGAGGGCTTTTTACTTCTTTTCAATACCTTTTCACTCAACAAACTATGGCTGTAATGAGCCAGTCACTAAAGCCTGTTATTACTTTAATAAATATGCCGATATAATTGATCTAAATTGTCCTAAAGAAATATTTAAAAATATTATCATGAACGGAATTGTGTATGATTGAAGGCATTAATTACTTATGTACATATATGTATATCTATATTATACTAGGAACATTAGCTCTAAGAAAGTAAATTATACCAATAATTGTACTTATAGACTATAAATAAATAAAAATAAAAAAATAAAAAAATAAATTGTTAAGTGGCGACCGTGGCCGTGGTGGTTAGTGCGTTGGACTACTGATGCTCGGGTTCAATTCCCAGCCGGGGTCCAACACCTAAAAAAAAAAGAAGTTTTTCACGGTTCTCTTTCGAATGTCCGACAAGCAATCAAAGAGTATCATTTGTCATGAGAAGCTTCTCAACTCGCCCTTCTAAATTTACGCAGTATATACCCCCAGAACCAGCCAAATATGTCTTAAATATTTAGTGGCCGGCGATGTGTACCTTTTCACTTAAAATTTGACTTTGGTAGCCGTTAGCCATAATATAACGTTTATTCCAACTAATAAGCGCAGTTTTTTTCGCCCAACATGACGAAACAACTCATGCTTCTAGGTATAGAAGAGCGGTTGTGGATCCCGAGAGTGATGACCAACTCCTCCAGGTCGCATCCAGGTTCGCTCGCTAAGTCAATTCATTCACCTATGGCTGCTGAAGCTACATGCTACACAAGAACGCGGAGCCGACGCGACGCAACGGTCGCCTTGTTCTCAAAGGTATTTGCCACATTTGTATTTCATAAGCTCAGAAAACGCAAGTAGTATATCTGATGCACAAAGCCAGTATGCGTAAAAATTTGACAAAGTGCATTGCTTGCATCGCTGCCGAACCATAGTTGCAGGCAAAGTTTCTATATCACTGTTACTTATTTGTTTCTAAATAAAATTTAATTCAAAACTAATAATCTTACATGTAAATGTTTATATTTACTTTGTAAAAATATATTTTTTGAAGATAATTCATAAATCAAGACACAATTACCATATGAAATATACTGGAGTACCCGGGTACCACATCACACTTAAGTGTACTTTTTTGTTGCCACTCACACAAGGGTTAATATCACTTATTAATTTTCCAGACTAACGCCACAGGAAATCTTTCAAAAGCCTTTTACAATAATGTAATCTTTTCTATTTCCAACACTGTTTTTCGACGACTTAACTTTACACCGGGGTTGTCCTGCATTTCTGGCTGAGAATCTTTCGACAAACCCAAACTACATATATGTATTTGGAGCTTTTATTTTTTTCATTTAATCAGCTTTTTTACATTCGACTATCTTTCCCAGAGTTAGTTTTTTAAAACTTCAAATATTTGCTAGCCATCATCCTGCAGATCGTTTAAGCTTTCTTAGCGTATAAAAGTTTAGTTGGGCTTGATTGTATAGATACTTGACAGTTGCCAAAGATTCGTGATTGTAGTTCCATATTTAACAGTTCAACAACGCCGCAACATTCGAATAGACAATTTTACCATAATCTGAATTAGATGCGCTCAGTGACACTTTGTCACTGTCACACTTTTTCTCAAACCCAAAAAGCACAACTATGCATATAAAGGGTTTTTCAATAAGAGCGCTACAATTTTTTTTTTTAATAAAACAAAAACGGTTTTGGATATCAATGAAATTCTCTATTCCTGTGAAAGTACGTTCGATGCCATTGTGTATGGAACTCGATTTCTTTTGCATGGCCACCACGGGCACGCTTGCAGAAGTCCAGACGCTGAACCCAATTTTCGACGGTTTTCAAGCATAAATCGGCCGATACTGCTGCAATTTCACGTTCGATATTCGTACGAAGTTCATCAATCGTCGCTGGCTTGTTGGCATAGACCATAGACTTGACGTAGCCCCACAGGAAATAGTCTAATGGCGTCAAATCGCAAGACCGAGGCGGCCAAGCGACCATTTCGTGAGATAACACGTTCTCCAAACTTGGTTTCCAATAAATTGATTGTGACATTCGCTGTGTGGCTTGTGGCGCCATCCTGTTGGAACCACATGTCCTCCAAGTCCATATCATCCAATTGGGGCCAAAAATATTCGGTTATCATTGAACGGTAGCGATTCCCATTCACAGTAACGTGCCGGTCTTGATCATCACGGAAGAAGTACGGCCCAATGAAGCCGCCGGCCCATAAACCACACCAAGCCGTAATTTTTTCGGGATGCAATGATGACTCATGGAGTACGTGTAGATTGCTGCCGGACCAATACCGCATATTTTGTTTATTGACGAAGCCATTCAGCCAGAAATGAGCCTCATCGCTGAAGATGATTTTTCGATGAAAATCCGAATCATTTTCAAGTTGTTGCTCAGCCCAATTCACGAACATACGACGCTTCTGGTGGTCAAGCGGCTTCAGTTCTTGCGTCAATTTAATCTTGTAAGGATGTAGGCCAAGATCTTTTCGCAAAATTCGCCACAACGACGTCACAGAGATGCCCAACGCTTGAGAACGACGTGTTCTACTTTTGTAGCGTCCCTGTTGAAAAACCCTGTACTATCATCGAAACCATTTCCTTCATAATTTCAATAATTTATTAACATTTTATTGTTGACACCTGAGAACATTTGTATGTCCAAGTCTCTGTCTAGGCTAATAAAAAACTCATTATTTCATTAGCAACACACCGGCTCTACCTAACCAATCATCAGGTAACGCGTCACGTAAGTCATTAGGCAAAAAATTCAAAGGACATTATTGTCAAATCATATGTCACACTTTAAAATTCCCTGCCATCTGTCAGGTACTCGTATGGAATGATACCATTACCGGGAACTTAATGATCCGTAACGAAGCTCAATTTGCGCAACTATCGACGCAAGTGGAATGGTTTACGGGTTTACCCCCCATTGGTATTGAGATGGCTTTATAATTGCACTTAGTGTCCTGGTTGGAGTAGGATTTTTTCACCGTATAAAGCAATCAGTAAGTCACCTGCAAGAAATGTATCAATTTACATGTGAAATTGACAGTCTAATTGACAGTTGCGGTAAGTCAAGATTACGAGTACGTGTAATTGCAATCAGAAGGTTGACAGAAACTTGTGGATGGGTAGGTTTACTCTTTTTTTTTTTTGTCTTTTAAATCAAAGAACTGATTGCTGGTTGTCGAAAATTGAAAATCTGAATGCAGAACTTAATTGCCACGAGTTGTGTAACCTATGAACTTTTGTTTGAGTACATAGAAATTAAAAGGACAGAAAAGGACGAAAAAAAAAACCTGCGGCTGTGGTTTGTCACGCAAGCAATTATAACAAAAAAAAAAAAACAGCTTGTCAATTCTAATGGAGTTAATTTAATAAACGAGGAATACGTGTAATATCCTGTGTGTTATGGGGGTCAACAAGAGTGCCTCACCTGCACTATGACAGGAAAAAATTAACAGAGGAAAAAGCTTATAACTCTTCGAGATGGTAATCTTTGGTTTGCTTCTATTCTTTATTGGCCTCATTACGTCGTTACATAAATAGTCCTGTGGGTGGTGTTATAGTAACTTTTCCACCAAATTTACTTCATCAAACATTTTACTTGCTGGTTTTACATGGAAGAAGGTAATCTGCAGGTTCTGGTTTGTTGAAATCTTGTGATGAAATGTTACATCCAAATTAATTTAAAAAAAATATTTTGTTGACAGGACCTTTTTACTGGTGGTCTTTTAGGGTAAGAAATCGTCTCCAGATTTATTTCTCGCAATGTCTTGAGTATCTTGAGACTGGATTGTGATAGAGAAAAGGTCTCAATCAACGTCTGATACTAAAACTACAAGTGACAATTACCTACTGCATAGAACCAGATATAAAAGTGTCCTTAAGATTCCCAAATGCCTGCTTATGTTTATTAAATCCAAGTTTAAAGATTGTAAGAACAATGACTATAGATGGTCTATCAGGGTAGGACATACATACATATGTAGATACTTTGACTTTCATTGGACCGGAAAGGAATAAGTAAAATCTTAGCACTTAGCATGTCACAAATAAGAACAGCTTAAAGAATAGTATCCGGGCATTGACTTTGGGGAAAACACGCCAAGATACTCGGGCTGAGAGACACGGACGTTTGCAGATACTGCATCGATATACATATGTATGCATGTATATTATATACATATGCCTATCACTTCGTTATCGTAGGAACATTTAAGGTGGCTAGGCAGCTGAAGGAGGGAGGCCAAATCAACCATAGAAATTTTTGTGGTTTAGGTTAGGGCTGCCAGACGTCCCGATTTTGGCGGCAGCTATCTCCCGATAGCTGTTCCGGTTTTCAAAATCTCCCGATTTTGTCCCGACTTCCTTTTTTTTATTCTACTTCATTTGAAAATGAACAAATTGTTAGTATTTATAAAATGAGAGTGCAATTCGTCACTGCTCTAGGACATTCTCTTTCTTTGAACACCTCATTTGTTAATATTCGTTGAAATAAATAACATTTGTACCATTTCAAAAGTCGTATTATGAATGAATTCAGTTGATAAGCATTCGATCAGTATTGGAATCATTGAAATGTGCGGCACAGCCGATAATGGCCGGAAGAGGAAAGTCAGGTGTGGCAGGTGTCTAAACTCCCTTTGCGGCGAACATAGCCAGACTGTGTGTCAGAAGTGCCTCGATTCTGACTTTTAGGTTATTTTAAACGTTAAATAAGTGTTAAATTTCAATAAAAATTAATATATTGATAAATATATTGGGGTCCTCTAGACCTCAGGGTAGTTACAGTGTTTCTCCACGGATGGGTAGGGTTTAAGATAAGGGTTAATCATATAGATAATATACAAAAGAAACCCACACTCGACATAAAACAAACTAGCACGTCGATAAATTAATTTTTTCCAGTAGATACTCTACTGAAACTCAAAACAGAAAGCTAGACAAAAACAAAACGGGCAACACAAAAAATTATTATTATTTGTTTTTGCAGAAACTTGGTTACATACCGTTTTTTAACTGTATTTTGGAAAAATCTAGACCCGAAGACATTTCTTTTTATAAGTCAAAAATCATACATTTAGGGCTTAACTTGAATTATGACACCGTTTTAAAATTTTTCGGATTTTAATTCTTTTGGAAAATAAAACTTTAGTTGACTTATTCCACACTTTTTAAATATTATGGTTTGGAATAACAGCTTAACTTGAGAATGTATTTTAATAAATCGTTTTTGTGATTTGGAATAACAGCTTAATTTGATTTAATATCATTTTTCAAATAGAGTACATTTTGGAATAACGCCCTTACTCAAGTTTTTCTTTATTGTTGGCGGAATAAGCGCTTATCTCAACTTAGGTCGTTATTCCAAAATCAAAGTGAATAATTAGGAAAGAGCCTAACTCAACTTTGGTTGTTAAGTTAAGTTTAATCAATTGAAGGGTAAAATAAAAAAAATATTATTTAAAAATATTTTTTTTTAATTTTAAAAATAAATAGTTTTTGGTTAAATAATACACTTTTTGGGGGAAAAAACTTTAAAAATATAAGGTTTCAATATAAATGGATGAAACTTCAGATTTTAATAATATATAATTGATTATATATTAAAATGGGTAGTCAGATTAAAATAAAAATAAAAATCAGGACGAAACTAGAAAGGATTGCGATGAGGTGTCCTAAAAATATGACGCTGGGCAGAAATGATAGCTTTAAAAAAAAGAAAAATAAATTTGCAGGTTCAATGTTCATTTTGATACGTGTTTTTTACGTTTCTTTGCATTATAATTGTAAAATATTCGCTAAACTAACTATATAGCATACATTATATTCAATTTTAAAGTCTGAGGGTGAATTTTCTGTGACGTAATACAGCATTTGACACATATGAAATACATACAAAGCCAGTGAGATTCACAACCCTTCCTTTTGGCTTTGTCATAGTCAGGTAAAAAGAATACTATTTAGCTGTAGCAATCAAAATGTGATGCGGATTACTCTGAACGGGATAGTTGAGTTTGATGGAGTAGTTCTTACTTTTTCCTTTATTGATTCATTTTGCAATTCACATCCCCCATGTTTCAAAAAAAAAACCGTTGGTTTGACTGTTCACCGAATTGCCGATATGCTCGAGCAACTTCAACGTAATTAAAAATTCGAAGATGCAAGTGTTGCAGTTTTACCTCCGCCTTTAGACTATGAAACTGACGAGAATTCCAGGTTTAGAAGATAACTAATTTGCTCTCTAGCTTCCATATATTCTAAGAAATGATCTATGTATGGAAACGATAACGGAAAATCTTTAGGCTAAGATCCTGTCCAATTATTATGAATTGTTGAAATGAAGAAAACGATCGTGGTTTCTGTGACCGCATGTTTGACATTGCAAAGAAGATTTTCATAGTTCAATTAGTCACAACTTCTTCAAATTTTGATCGTTTTGAACCTGCAACCCACTGCTCGCATTATTTACAAAAAAAAAAAAAATAAACGAATTTAATTAATTGCCTCAGCATCAGTTGGTAAAGCAGTACAACCCTTACAAGTGTAAAGTTGATAAATATGATTGACTTACCTCCAAATACAATACTGCAGCAGAAAATGGTACTGGTACACTTCACCCGAGTTTATATATGGCTATGGTGAATGTTTGAGTCATACTCATACACGAGTTTTTGGTAGCAGAGAAATAGAAATAATCATCGCTGCTGCAGTTAGGACGAAGAAGCTTTTTCTCCTATCCGATTTCTATTTGTTCACTGTGTTTTTATTTATTTAAAATTAATCAATTCTTCGCCTGGCATTTATTTCATTTTTTTGGTTAACGAACATTTATAATTTCTTTAAAAAAAATTAAAATAACTGAAAATTATTTACATAGGTATCAAATTTTAGACCTCATATCTGCCCAGCGTCCTATTTATAGGACACACAGTTTTGGAACTTCTGTTGCAGCATTTTTTTTTGTAATTTTTTTTTTCAAATTGTCTATCGGTAAGTAACAAAATACTAAAAAATTAACTAAATTGGGCCCAAAATATTACTCTGAGCGCTAATGGGTTTTAAGCTTTGCTTAAGTTTTTATAACTTCTGCAATTTTAATGCAAGCGACATAAAAAATTAAGTGCATATAGATTTCGATGCCCCGAGTCTGGTGATATCAATAACTCAATTTTGACCTAAGATGACTTGGGCGGTTTTAACTTGTGACCACCGATTTGTTGTTTCGCATATGGAGTTCACTTCCATAGGGTTTATATTATTTCTTTTTCCCACAGAGTTGACCAGAATCGTCCTCAGATAACCTGATTTTTTAAGGTGGCATCTACGTATGTGGCCCTTGTTATAATAATCGAAAGGTTTTCTTTTTGACCTTAAATAACCTTTTGGATTTTCATGAGCTGAACTTTGGTGACTTATTCACCCTATCCTGATGGTTAAGGCTCTCATAACTAAAAAAAGAAAAGCAAATTATCATTTCTTTACAACGAATTTCAACCACACCGTGTAAATCCCGTTACTAAAGTAAGAATCATTAATTTTCATTATGCAGCCCTCTAAAAATCGAAAATAATTTCCTATTCTAGAATAACAATTGTTTTTTTTTTTTTTATTTTATCAATTAAACGATGAATTTCACAGTTGCACATAATTCTTCTTTTTTACACCAACACATAAAGATTGTATGAGGACGGGTATATGTAGATATGGAATAAGAATGGGGTGGTTTACGGTATGTGAACACCTGAAGTCGTTTATAGTCGCATTGTCTTTTCATAGCCAAGAAGTACAGTCATGCACTAGCAAAGCAAACAGAGATATGTATGCAGAGACAAGGACCCTTCATTAGATAGATTGTTGAATTGCGTGTCACAAGGATGTGTGTGCGCCTGTGTTACACTGATGACATTTAACAAAGAAATAAAACAAAAAATGTCCTACTCCTTTGTCAGTCTGATCTAATCGGCCATAAAATTCAAACGAAAATAATTACAAACAAGGGTTTTTTTATTTTCCTTTTGTGATGCGTGTGTGTGTGTTGTCCTATTAGCGGTGGTAATGGGATTTAATTTACATTCAACAATTTTGTTTTTATTTGCTTTAAGTAAAACAAATGAATTAAATACCTCTATCGTCCTGGCATTTATCCAATTCCAGCTTCGCACTAATTTCCTTGGTTGATCCTTGTACTTAGCGCGTGATTATATTTATTATGGCGGATAACTATTATTCGCTGAATTATTACCACCGCTGTGTGGTAGTTAATCAAAATAAAGTGGCAATGTGCAGGCAATCGGGCTACAATTTCAACAAAAGCCACGAAGCTTACACAGTGTTACTCCGTACAATCTGTGTGGTTTCATAGAAACTGCCAATGAACAGGAATTTATCAACGATGCGCTAGCTAAGGTTCATGAGGACGACTACTCCGACGACGGGACTGATGATTTGTGTGTCTTGAGGCAATTTATTGCCATTGAACAAGTGTGCATGGCGTTTTCCACAAATTTACTATTTTAGTTGGGGAATTTTTGGATTCAGTGAATCTTGGCAAGAAAAAGGACAATTTTTCAAATGAATTTCTGTAAATTTGCAGAAAACTGCGAACAAGTGTGAATTCTTAATTAGAACCAAGTTCTATTTGGATTTTGTGCACTGCCATGTCGAACCCTGACGATACTGACATCATCACCACATGTTCCTTGCATGCGGCTTCTTAGTAAGCTAGCTGCCTTGCAATTGTAGAACGATGTCGCTCTGGGCTTAAAATACTAAGCAGACAGAACAGGCTCAAACTACATATGTCGGGTACCAGGACACTCCAGTGGAAAATAACTTGCGTATGAACTACCAACAAACGGGGGGCGGAGGAACTGCCTATAGCCGAGATGGTACACACTGCACCCACCACCATGTGGCATCAGAGCGAAATTAAAGAGTACTATTATAAGTATGACGGGCCGTAGATGGTCAAGAATAGAGGGGTATAGGGTGTCCAAAGCTCTTTGGCTGGCCTTAGAGCACCAAAGCAATCCTTGGACTAAATAAGGCAAAATTATGAACTTTAATAGGAATTCTTTCCGGACACCGTCTCATAAGGAAGCATGCCAAAAGAAAAGGACTTTCAAACACGGACGAATGTAGAATACTGAAGAAATGTAAGAAATGTTTGTGGAATTACTTATTAAATTAAATATTTCAATGGAAATGTTTCGGTTAACCCTCTACTGATAGGCTTCTGATATCCATTTGTGCTATAGGTCATTAAGATGATTAGGACAGTATTAAGGTAGGTATAGTATCCTACTAAGGGACTAGAGCTGAGAACGAACAGAGGAAATAATTGTGTTCTCTTCCCCATCCTCGTCTTTGCAACTTCTGCTGAAGTCGTTCGAAAGGCAACCGATCCCATTTGCCAGGCAGTATCCTATGACTACACCAATAATCATCTTAACCCTTTGACTACTGAATTAATTGTATGAGACAAAAAAAATATTTTGTAATTTAATATTGTTTGCTGTACTTAAATGAAGGTAAATTATTTTTTTTTAGAATTTTCCGTCCTTGAACTAAGCCTACAGGACCTTGGTTACAAATGTGTACATAGGTAGCCAAGTAATAAGATTCACTGGTATTAAATTGTTGTTTGGTAAAATAAAAGAGATAAACGAATTGGTTTTGTAAGCATAAATATATATTTTAAAGTTATAAATAAGTTTTAATTATTATTTATCATCGTAAATGCAATCAAATTAGGTATAGAAATTCATTACAATAAAAAAAAAATCTGACAAAAAAAACAAAAAAAATAAGATTAAGCGGATAAAAAACTATTTGCGATGAAAATCTAAGAAACATTTCTTGTTGTTATTGAGACATAAATGGACCTTACATTTGACGCAAAATACTCTAGAACGTATTTATTAGACTTAATAAATATTCGGTAATAGGATATATATTGGTCGAAGAGGTCGACTCCACCCATGCCAGTGGACTATTTCCGGAATATTTATGTCCCGATAAAGCTTTTCTTTTTTGTCGAATCTGGAGACCAAATTTTCATTGCCTTTGCCTACGTAGTTCGATATCAAGTGTACCGAACGGTTGTCCATCCATTTGACAGCAACTACCTTTCCATCGCAGCTAATCATTTGATCCGCTGAACCTCTTCCAGATTTCAACAAAGCCTTATCTGTCAAAAACTGGGTTTTATTTAGCCTATTAATACGTACTGTACCGATAGCATTGATTTTTTTGTTTGCTTAGAATTTCCATCAACTGGAAAGATGTGAAATAGTTATCAAAGTACAACGAATGCCCAGTTTTTGACAAGCAACGTATCAGATGAAGAACGACAGCTGGACCATGACCATACATGGAGGAGTCATGCTTGCAAATCTCTGTATTGGCACCTTGATATAACACCATGGAATAGGGGTAACCACTTTTACTACAAAGGAAATATATTTTAATACCCCAAGGTACCGGTTTGCCTACAGAAAATATGTAAATTTAATAAACATAATATATTATTGGCATATCGTGGGCTTGCTCGGAATACAAATTGGTAAAAAACGCGATATCTTTAAATAGAGCTACAGGCACATATCGAAGAAAATATGCTAGTGGACTATCACCGACTGTTTCATCTCTATCTAAATCCAGATCAAAGAATTCACCAGTGAATTGTAAGTGCCTGCGAAAAAGTATGTTCTTCCTTTCAGTAACAGAGTAATCAATATTTCCATCTTCAATCGAATCCTTAGGCGCAATCTCAACCTGATCGGATGTTTCGACAACTTTATCCGTAAAATTCTCAACACATTTTTTTTTTATTTCACTTGGGACAAAGAGCTCCTCGTCTACATCAGAGAGGTCCTCAATGTCTGATTCCCCCAAAAACATCAGGTTTTCGATTTCTGAATCTTGACATTTTCCTAAACAAAATGTATTACATCTAACATTAAATTCATTTTCAATGTATACAATTGCAACCATGGTTACAAATGTAACCATGAGGGTTCACTACTTTTGGTTACATTTGTAACCAGAGGTTTTGATTTCATATTACGGTACATATAAGTTTATAAATTCGTTTTAACATTGTACAAAACGTAACTTCGATTTTATTTTAGAATATATCATACCTGGATGAATTTATTGGTAAAACAAACAAAAAACAAAAACACAATCAAAAAATTCGTTAAAAACTCGTTACAAATTTTTCCCAGACTAACAGCAAAATCGACCGCCTTTTTTGTAATTAAAATTTTTAAAAAGTTTCAATTTGATATAAGAGAAGAGAATTAATGAGTGAAGAGAACTATATGAATACTAAAATTCTCTTAAATCTTAAAATATAAAAAAAAAATATTTGAATAGTGTGGTTACAATTGTAACCGAGGGTAGTCAAAGTCATTTGGTCATTTGAGGAATAGAAGAGAGTTAGATCATTTCAGATTCCGCCTATGCCAGATCTGTCTGGTTGCAAGTATGAGTGATAGCTTATAAGTAGCAAGGGGCACCGGGCACGCCTTTATTCTTCATGCGCAGTCGTTTCTATGTCTAGCAAGTTCGTCAGCTTTCCCTGAAATGTTCCCTTGCATGAATGTAGAAGTCTAAAAGAGATGAACAACAGTTAAAGGTGGTCTTCGATGTCAATGACGCTGTTTCCCAAGATTTTAAAACCGCCTGACTATCTTTGGAAAATATAACATTCCTCTTAATCCAGGACAGTGTTTTTGGGATTGCCATCCTTTCAGCTTGAAAAACACTGAAGCGATCAGTGAGGCAGAAGGTGATATTAAAAGTTCAATCCCCTCCTGCATCGTCCGTGGTCTTAGAATGCTCCTCTTTAACCTTTGTGTCAATACGACATACCTGAGTATGTATTTGCATTTTCATATGCAAAAATTATGGTGATAATCATAACACATCGGGCTGAATTTTCCAGTAGCCTCCCAAAAAGGGAAACTCTACATATTCCAATTAATTTAAAGTATATATATTTATTAATATATAATATATTTAAAGTGTTTGCTATGAACACCGCACTAACTATACGTGCATACCCGGGTATGCAGCCTGTCTGGTCAATGTTCATGTCAAACATAGTAGTGCGTAGTGCCTTTCTGTGAAGACACTTATCGGTCTAGGAACCGAAACTTGTGTAGTTTACCGTTACCATGACTACTGTAAATGTATTGAGAGCATTTTTATTGCTGCGTATTAGGGTTGAACTTCCTGCTTCCAGTCACCAGTCTTCACAAGAGGAACGCGATAGAACTGGTCGCATAAAACACAAATTCAACTTTACCATATGCTATGCGGAGTAAAAAGACCTCCAACTGGGAAGGAATGCAATGTTTGTAACAGGCAATTCTCTATTCAGCATGGTCGCGATGTTACTACTGATAAACCTCTTTTATCCGGAATGCTCGGGACCAACGGTATTCCGGATAATCGATTTGTCCGGATATTGGAGGTTTGAATAAAATCGCACCCCTACACTCACATTTCTCGAAATTAATAATGTCAACTTTTTCACAAATGCTTACAACTTATCTGGCCCGTTTTCACATGGTTAAACTCTTAAATACACTAAAAGCGGCTACACACCATCCAATAAGAGGGTCACGCACGTACTTCCGTATATTAGAGGTTTTGCGGATAATAGAGGTCAAAATAAAAATAAAAATTCTGTGAAAAATTACGGTTAATAGAGGTTGCCGGTTATTGGAGTTCCGGATAAAAGAGGTTTATCTGTATATCGTATATCAAAACAGTGGGCACCGTAGCGCAAGTGGTTAGTGCGTCGGACTACTGAGCCAGCGGTCTTGGGTTCGAATCCCGCCGCAAACACCTAAAAGTTTTTCACAGTGCCCACCTCTTTCGAATGTCTGACAAGCATCAAAGAGTATCATTTGTCACGATTGAGCTTCTCAACTCGCCGTTCGGAGTCGGCAAAAAACTGTAGGTCCCTTCCATTCGTGCACAAATATAACACGCACACGCAAATGGTTGCGAGAAGCAGGCCCAGGTTCACCTCGAGCTGTAGCAACAACTATGTAAGTAAGTAAAGTAAGTATGTCAAAACTGTTTCTAATTACTGATTACTATCTAACTTCAAAGAAAATTAAATAAGAAAAATTATTATGTGTATTATTCCATTGTATTTTAATTGTAGGTACATAATTATATTATCTTAATATACATTTCTTGTCTTAAATACAAGGACTGCAACGAATCTGAGTTGCATACCTGGGTATGCACGGTGTTGACTAAGCGTTGTGCGACACTCGCATTGACACAAAGGTTAAATGATATGTGTATCAGAAATGTCAATAATCATTGAGCGTAGTCGATTTCCCGCGACGAATCCGCATCCTAAGATGAGCAGACTTTTGTGGCAGCTGTAATAAATGTCGCAAATTTTTTATTTTTTGTATACCTAATCCTATCCATCATATCTCCTGGATCGCGGTAATATCTGCCTTGTACCGCGTGAGAACAGATTCAAGTTATTGAATAGCACCAGGAGTGTGCAATGAACGTACGTTCCAGGTGCATATTCTCAAGTCGTAGTCCATGGACGCTCCGAGTCGTGGTGTTAAATGAGGGGGTCCATTTTCCGAAGCTAGTGTCTCTATCATAACTAGATTTTTTTTACGTGGTAAGGAAGTTACCCCGACGGCACAGCCCCCCAACCTGGAGGGCCAGTTCCATTTTGTGAAGCCCCTAGGACGAGGGGCCGGTTTTAAACCGATGTCAGTAGCCCGCTTCGGGGATGTGAGCGTTGCCGTTAAGCCACCTTCATTGATTAGTAACCGACAAAACGAAATGAACAGATAACTGCACACAAGAAAATTGCATCTAACTTATAATATCCTGCAAAATCCTTTACATTTTATTTTTCTATATAAACTTAACAATTTTCCCATATCTACGGTTTACCGTTCAATCATCCTTTCACTAGCTTTGCCAGTGCAAAAAAAAAAACACGAAGCGGGTTATTATCTCTAACGAATCGATTCACTTTTATAGAAAACCAAGCGAATATAAAAGAGTATCTACCACAAACAACAACAACAAAAAAAAAAGAAAAACCATCCTTCATCATCATCCCGCAAGTAAGCACGTTAACCCCAAAGTATGACTCATTCGATTTGGTAACAACACCGCACTGCACACACAGAGAACATCATCCATGGAAGGGAATCCAACTCCAGAGAAGACAAATACTCGTAGGCATCCCTTCCGGGAGTGCGGGAACAACGGCGAGTCGTTTCCCAGCATAAAACTCCTTCAGCCATCCTGACTTTCTATGCACGAAACATAACGATGGTCGTCATCGTCAGCACTGTTGTGTGGTGCCGATCGAAGGAAAAAAAAAATCAACCAACAACAAAAAGAACGGGGAAACGACTTCCACATAAATTCCAATCTGTGGTGCAAAAGACTTCATAGATTCGGAACGGAACGCTACTGCTACTGCTGCACCACAAGTGGTTTAGGAGGTAGCGCTGCCTGCCTGGTGATGGTGACTCAGACTCGGAGTTCTTAGTGCAGCACCTTTTTTGTGTTGCTCTCCAACGTACGTATACGTAATTGTGCATACGCTTAAGTCAGGAATTAGACCCTTCTTCTTGCGTACATCGCCGGTACATACGGCTGCCGTTGTACAAGAGTATCTTCGCCCTTAAAGATGGGGCGGGAAAAATTGAACACCTGCATTACACTTGAGCATAAACGGACGGAATATTTGTGCGTATGTGTACCCTAATGTACTTATAGATGCGTTCTTTAACTCCGGAGGAGGAGGGTGGAGGAAAATTAATTCTTGCACACTTGGGGAGTATTGTGTTCGATTTCATTGAAAACGGCATTTCTAAAGGCTAAGGCGGTAAACGCACATGTTTAGTTCGATATGTACTCGTTACGTACAGCGTTACCTCGGCTCTTTGTATTCGATTTCGAAGTGAACTGTCACACAGTGATTTTGACATGCATACAGAGGTTAAGGTATCCAATCTTCTCTGTGTATGGTGACACAGTATTCAATGGAGGTTTTTTGTTATACTTGCCTAATTGCATCCGAAGGAGGAAGTTTTGTTTTTGTTTTTCTTCTCACGGATTTTCATGTGAAATAGATATTTAGTTTTCTCAAGTGAGGTCTGATCTGACATTTGAAAAAAAAAACGTTGACAGTCTTCTGAAAGAAAAGGATTAGCGATTCCAATTGTATCGATAATCCGCAGGTGAATTGCGTTATAATTTTATGATTGTTTGAGGAGGAGGCAGTGACCTTTTTGGTGGGATCTGAATGGTATTGAGTTCAGATGAAGTTGGAAATTAGGTTCCCAGACTTTGACGAGAGTTGGGTGGTTCGAAAGTCAAATCTCAAATGCAATTGGTTTGGATGGCATGCATCCGAAATTTTTGAAGATAATAATTCTGTTTATATTGAATTATGTACTGTACATCATTACATATTCTAGGTATCCGTGATCCTTGAAGTCATTTAAGATCATTAACATTCCTAAAAATACAGCCAAACAAAATAAAGAATACCGTCCCATCTCTATACTTCCATTTGTATCGAAACTTTTTGAAAAATTAGTAAGCCAATAAATGGGCTGGGTACGATATCCCGCTTTTTATAATCCCGGTTTTTAAAGTTCCGACCTTAAAATACCGACTTTAAAATCCCGCTTTTTATAATCCTGCTTTTCATAATCCCGCTTTTTTATAATCCTGCTTTTTATAATCCCTCTTCTTATAATCCCGTTTTAATAAACTCATTTTTGCTATCAGAACTACAGTGGTGGTCCAGTATAGCGAATGCCGATATAACGAATGATCGATATAACGTACACTTTTTTCAAACGCATTAATGTCTCTATATAGCGAACGAAAAAAAATTCGATATTCGATATAACGAATGTTGTTACAATATCTGTGTACATTCTTTTAAAAACAAATGAGAAAAGTTTACCTAAGAAATACATATGTATATATGTATATGTTCAGGAAACGGCCCATGGAAAAATGTTGGTGTTGTACATGCCATCGAATGTAACACCCTTAATCCAATAAATGGACCAGAAAAATGCCATTCGCTTTTTATTTTATAGAAATAGCTTGCTGAGCAAAATCGTAAGTTCAGGAAAAGGCATACCAAATGCTCTAAAGGAGCTTAATCTTTTTGAAGTTGTTTCCCCAATTTCATTGGCATGGCAAAAAAAATATCAGCGGTTGTGCTTAACAAGTGCTGGAAAAATATGTTAACTCTAAGCCCCGAAAGAGAGTTTTAACATCTTTCAATTCTACGACGCAAAAAGAGATGTTCGTAGTTACGAAAACAATGACTCTTGTTCAAAGAATGTTCCCAATGATATATAATATGTACATATGTATTAAAATGTTATAAATAAGGAACAATATTTGTACTAAGCGAGAATTGAATAAATGCATATCTATCTATCTACTTATACATATATCTATGTATGTTTCCTACAAGGAAAATGTGTTCGATATTACGAATTTTTCGATATAGCGAATGCAACTGGATATTATATCATTCGTTATATTGGACCACCACTGTATTTGTCTTATTTTAAAAATCTCGCGCGAAATTAGTTTAACATGCAATTGATTGCAAGGCATTTTTTAAATTAAAACAAATACAGTGGACGTCCAGTATTACGAATGCTCGATATAACGAATTTCCAGTATAACGAATGATTTTTTTTTGCCTAGAAATTGTACGCTCGATATAACGAATGACTTGCAAATTCCTGTAGCTGCAAGTTTACTTTTGTCGGATATTGTTATATTTTGTATGTATCTGTACTTCTGCTTCGGCTAGTAACATCTGTTGAGTGTACACTGGTCACTCGCTTTGCGCGACTTCTTTTTGCGCGGTTTCACTTTTGCGCGCAATGCATTTGCGCTCTCGTTTTGCGTGGCTTAGATAAATGCTTGCATTTCATTTTTCAAGAACGAAAAACCCTAAATTATATGAAATTCATACTTCGCTTTGCGAGGTTTCGCTTTGCGCGATTTCGCATTGCGCGAGATTTTTTATTCCCATAACCACCGCACAAAGCGAGGGACCAGTGTATCTACTTTTTTTTTTTTGTTAATTCCTGGTAATGATCAGTTATGCTAACATGTACATACATACATAAATGTAATTTTAAAGGAATATTAACTGTTTCAGTTTGTTGGGTTTTTTACGTTTTATTTTTACGCCTTTCTAGTGGCGCACGGATGAAACAATTAAACATTCAGAAGCAATGAATTGCTTCAATAAATGCATACAGTGGTCAGTTCAAAACAATATCGGCTACTCAAAAAGACGTTTATTAATAGAAATGCTAGAGGAGGCGGTCCAAAAAAGCTTGGAGGGAACCAAAAGGCAAACTAATATTAAAGACTTCTTTTCCAAATCATAATTGTTTTGTTTACCAAAACCTTATTAATTAATTTCTATTTTCTTATTTATGAATACATACATTTCATTGCAAAAATCACTTGCTTTTTATATTCTAGTATTAATTAGCAAAAAAAAAGTCGTTCGATATAACGAATTTTTCGATATAACGAATGACTGTGCATTATATAATTCGTTATACTGGACGTCCACTGTACATAGTTCTGATTGCAAAAGCGAAATTAAAAAAAAAAAAAAATAGAAATAAGTGAAATGAAAACAGAGGTAATAATATGCACTAACCTTTTATTAATAAATCGTATTATTTGCAACAAACAATAAATGCAATATAGCTAATAACAAATATGTATAACGATTCAACGAATATGCAAATAAATTAAAAATATTCATTTAAAAATAAAACAATAAAATAACTAAAACTCAGAAGTTGTACATATATCAAATATTTACATACATTAATGAAACAGTCAAATTTTTGATATGTAATTAGTTCAATTGTATATTGTGGGCGATACGACGCATAAAACCTGATTTGGAGATATTTTTCATAATTTTCCGTTTCTTTTTTCGTTTACAATAACTTTTCTTATTTCTTTCCTAGAAAATGGAACAAGCAACATTAAATTTTGAAAGATGAATTTGTTGAAATACAAAATTGGGATGCTGAGAAACGGGCAAAGCGGGATTAAGCGGGATTTTAAAAAGCTGGATTCCGATACGCTCCCCAATAATAACTCGTACCTCAGCGAGTTTAGTCTTCGTATGCCCTTTCAATCTGGCTTCAGGCAAAATTATAGCTGTGCTACAACGCTGTTAAATCTTGTAGAGGATCTCCCAATAGAAATGGAGAAGAACCATCTTTCAAGTCGATTTTTCCAAAGCTTTCGATACGGTACGACATGATATACATACGTACTCATACTTAAGCTTAAAAATGATTTCACCTTCGACTCAACAGCACTAAAATAAATAGAAAGCTACATAAGTGATCGTTCCCAAGCTGTATACGCTAATCGAAAGCCATCTTACTTACTTACTTAGGTGGCGCTACAGTCCGGGGTGGACCAAGGCCTCAATCAACAACCTCTTCCAGCTAGCCCAGTGGTTTCGTGTCGTGTGAAACGCAGCACAACATTCGCGGCACTTGGGATGGCTTGCTGGCAGTATTGCCACTGGTCTTCTGTACTAGCTGTTGCTGCGGTAGGACTCGTAGCGAGAGATCGGGATATGCGTTCTCTGTAGGCTCTGGCGGTGTCTTGCGATTGTAGTTTTTCGACATTATACTTTTTCACAGTATTTCGTTGTTGTGGCGTTGTGGATATCCGCATTCGTACCTTGGCTACAACAAGGTAGTGGTCCGAGCCAATGTTGGCCGTCCGGAAGGTTCGGACATCCAGGATACTGGAAGCGTATCGGGTGTCGATCGCAATGTGGTCGATTTGGTTGATAGTTAGTCGATCCGGAGACCGCCATGTCCCCTTATGGATATTGAGATGAGGAAACCGAGTGCTTGCTATGCTGACACTTCTCCCCGCAGAAAAGTCAATTAGCCGTAGTCCGTTTTCGGACGTGGTGTCGTGTAGGCGGTGCCTTCCAACCGTCCTACCAAAGATGTCCTCTCTTCCTATCTTGGCGTTAAAATCGCCCAATACGATTTTAACGTCATATTTAGGGCATTGCTCGTAGGTTTTGTCGAGGAGCTCGTAGAAACTATCTTTGGTAGCGTCGTCTTTTTCTTCTGTGGGGGCGTGAGCGCATATTAGGCTAATGTTGGCGAATTTTGCCTTGACACGGATTGTGATAAGACGCTCGCTCACGTGCCGAAAGCTCAAGACTTCTTGCCTAAGTCTGCCGCGTATGACAAATCCACATCCGAATAAGCGCTGTCTATTTTCTGTATAGCAATCACCGTAGTAGATGTCGCAGTTTCTCATTCTTTTTCTGCCTGGCACATCCCAACGCACTTCCTGGATGGCGGTTATATCCACTTTATAGTGGTCTAGGGCCTCTTCCAGTTGTTCGGGTGCACCGTCACCGTTCAAGGAACGATCATTCCAGGTGCAGATCCGAACGTCATCGTCCTTTTTTCGTTTAGCGTGGTTGTCAATAGTAGATCCGTCCTTTTCCGAGGCTTTTGGTTGTTTCGGAACCATATTTTTTTACGTGGTAGGTAGTTAGCCTTACGCACAACCCCCAACCTGGAGGATCCTTATATACCCCTAGGACAAGGGGCCGGGTCCACCGGTGTCAGTAACCCACTACGGGAGTGTTGGCCCAATAGAGGCTCATCTGCCACCAACTCTTTTCCACGACCCTGACTAGTACGTGGAAATTCTTATCGACCTGAGCTCCGAATTTGTCGAAATAGCTCAGAAAAGGTTTTGTTTCCGTTCTGGAAATCAAACGCCACCGTTGGTTCCATCTATGGAATTCGTCCGCTGTCGTGTATTATAGTGCTGCTATTTTCGCTTGCTCAGTACTCGCGCTTATAAGCTTAGCAAGTCGTGCCCGGGTGGGCAGCGACCAATACCCGATGGCTACCACTTGGAGGTAAAATAAGCATAATTGATGTGTAGTAACAGTTACAACACTGGGCTTTGCCAAGTTAAAGCCAGTCAGTGCCTACCCTATTGCTACAACATGTAACTCGCTATCTAGAGTCGTCAGATGAAAAAATGTTTGGACCAAGAGGACACAAATCGAATACGCTCCACAGACAAGGTTCGAAAACAACGGAGTTCAGCTATTGACGTGGTACAGATTTTCATTCTCGAACTTTATGATTCTAAAATGTTTACATGCCATTTATGGCTTTAACGTACAGAGGTTGCCACTGAGTCACATTGTAAATACTAACGAGTTGAAAAGAAAAACTATCCACCGCCTTTTGTGACAGAAAATGATTCAAAAGCAAAATTTCATGAAATGTAACTTCGTCATCAGCAGAGAGCAGGCCTTACGCAATAACACTTCACATTGACATTGGCAAACAAATCCCCGATCATTCTGACTGAAGTGCCTAGAAAGGGTCATTACTGCTTGGAAATGTATCTACTCGTACACAATCGCTAGCTAAATGCGTGAAGTTTACATCTTCAAAACAAAATGTCTTCATATATACGGGCCGGGCCGGGCCGGGCCCACTTCAAATTAACAGACGACAAGAGATTCTGGAAAAAAGTGTCGTAGACATTGTCAAGTGTACTTAGTCTTTCGTTTGCCTTTCGTGTCATCATATTATATTCAAGAGTGTACTTTCCTATCCTTTATTCCTTTTCTGTTCTCACTGCACAGACTAAAATTGTATTCATTCTGCCTGCCTACAAGGAGACACACTCTTTTGTGGTCCAAGACAGCAGCATTTCGTTCAATTGTGAAAGCCAAAGGTACACCGTACACGCAATGGTACTTAAAAAGACCTCAATGCCACGACACACAACAAACAATCGACGAGACAAGGAAACAAATTGTACATTTCTGATCACGATACGATGTCATTTATGCCTCAGAGGTCGGTCGCGGTACTCAAGCAATCGGAAGGGACCTGAAATTGATTCCTTATGCAAATTTTTAATGCCCAAATTGCAGCTACCGTGTATTTGAGGACAGGAGCTCTTAAGGCAGAAAGCGGGTTGTTGCTTTTTTTTCGTACACCAAACCGAGTCTTTTAGATTACTGTGACTAAATTGTACTCGGGGTTTAATCACTTGAAAAATATTCAAATGATTGTGGATGACATTCAATCGTGTGCGCGTCCTTTTTGTGTTTTTTTTTTTTTTGTTATCCTCATTCGGTGGCACATGCAAAGATGATTGTGGTCGTTATTTGTTATGCGGGTTCTCCATTTCTTTATACACAATGACACACAACGATACACGAAAAAGGAAGAATACAAAAAAAAAAAAAAAACGCGTTCTTCAAAAAGTAATTGAAGACTCAAGGAACGCGTTCACCTCAAATCACATCCTTGTTGGGCTCTGTGCGAATGTCTGTTATAAATTATTTTCAATTTCAAAATGAAATGCTTGTTGTCGAGTTTGTTGCTATTATAATTTTATTCAAAAATATGCATTGGCAGAGAAGTAGACATTCTGGCGTTTCAATTGTAAGCGGCGACAATGATTTTGAAGGAAGTTCTCTGGAATTTATCACCGAGGAGAGTTTTTTTTAAGGGTCCTTGCGCTTACAGTATGTAATGCGTAATGCCACCTTTCTGTTTGTTGGATATAATGACATCGGGAAATTAAATCTATGCAATTATTTGAAATGGAATTTACATTATACAAATGAGAAATTTTTCCAGAAAGAAAAAAACACAAGTGGAACTAATGCCCGAGTTGAGAGGAGTAATTCCGGTGACGGTGATAGTATCTAGGAAGCCAATTTTTTTTTTTAAATTTGAAGTTGATCATGGTATTTGCGTTGTATAGTATTTCCTGTCTTTAGTATCCTGGCTGATTGGTGACGACTTAAAACAAAGACAGCACCAACGCTTGAGATTCTTAATTTGAAAAAATGGGAATTTACATGTAAGTTACGGTGCGTTTTTAAGTTCGCAGAAGGAGTGACTCATTATTAGTATAAAAAGTAAGTTTTATTTTAATTGAGCCATACGTTTTGGAACTATCCTCAATCAAGCAACTCAATCGGGAAGAAAGTGTAATATGAGAAAATCGAGTACCGCGCTGTTATAAAGTTCCTTGTCAAATAAAGAAAGTCAACTCAAACCATAATGGAATTGATGGCATGAGGACTCCTGTCCGGGTAAACCAAGATTTACAATGGGCAGAGTCATTTTAACCATTAACTGATATCGTGGGTCCAGTGGACCCATTGAAATTACATGTTTTTATGATAAGTGTAAAAATTACATTTGTAATAGTTAAATTTAAAGTTTGATGAAAAAAAAAAAAACATTTAAAAAAATTAATACTTTTATTTGAATCACCTTTTGAAACAGGTGGGTCCCATGGACCCCACGACTATAGAAGCGTTATTTTTTTTCACGACATCAGTTAAGGGTTAAACAAGGAAGGGACTCACTTGAAGACGACCCACGGGCCACGGCCAGGCCGGCCGATCGAAGTAACCACTCCGGAAATTGTTCAAAAAGTCGAAAAAATAATACTGGAAGATGCTAGACTAAAAAAGAAACTGCTCGCGGAAATGGTATAACACCTTTTGAAAATCTTCACGATCATCAGCGCAAGGTGGGTGCCGAGAATGCTCACCCCGCCTCAAAAACAATAGCACGTGGTGACAAGGATGGAGTATTGAGTCGAATTGTTACTGAAGACGAGATTTGGGCTCATTTTTATGAGCCTGAGTTCAAACGAGACTCTATGCAGTGGTACAAAAAAGGCACACCACTACTAAAGACGTTTAAGGTGTCACAGTCTGCTGGAAAATCATGGCGACCGTTTTTTGGGGCTCAAAAGTGATCCTGTTGATAGATTATAAAGGCAAAGGCGTCTCCATAACCGAAGAATACTAGGCTTCAATCCTAGAGTAGTTGAGAGAAGCCATCAAAGAAAAAAGAAGGGGGAACATTAACAAAAAACGTCCTTCTTCTGCACGACAATCTGCATAAGGTGGGCTTCGATATTTTTGATCACCCACCATACAGTCCTGACCTGGCTCTCAGAAAGGACCGTTTCGGTTAAGTAGATTTCGATTTGTAGATTTTCTTATTCAAGGGTTTAGATCATAGATAAAAATTGTATGCATATGTACATACATATGTACAGTGCTGGATTAATCATATTGGACTGACGCATACATTTGATCCTGGGCTTTAAGCAAATGATCGAGAAATTCACGCGATAAAACGTATTCACAGATTGCAAGAGGGAATAGCTCATGCACCTTCAGATGTAGCCATCTACCGCTGGTGTGTCGAAATCTAACCAATGAAATCCTTTCCATCTACAGGTTATCTAACCCTGGAACTGCTTCTTGGATTACTTCATGGTGGTGCCACTTTGTCTAGTCTCTATGGGGCTCTGAGCTCTGATTTTTTTGACCGTACGAGTATGTAACAGGGTTATGTCGTGTTCTCTCTTCTTCATCTTCAGCACTTCTTCAATAAAGGAGCGCACTAGTTTCCAATTTGCTTCATTAGCAAGACTATTTGTCTGACGTGATTATTTATGTACTCGTATGTACACATAACTACATATGTTCATAAATATTTTAGAGTATTAATAAATACATCCTTCCTTTTGAGGCAATGAGTACTGGGTACTGAAGATGTTAAGGTTCTGCAAATATTTTTAATTACATCTCATGATCTCAATAATTGCTGCAATTAGCTTATTTTTTGTCGTGCAGTGCAGTATTTCTTCATAAGTCTCGCTTTAATATAGGCCCACCGATTCTCAATCGGATTGAGGTTAGATAAGTTGCCAGGCTATTCTAGTACTTTAATATTGTTCATGATCATGTTTATTTCGGTTGGAAATATCTTTAGAATGCCAGGGTCAGTACGTTTGTATATTTGATCCTCAGAAATAAAACAACTCCAAAGCATAGCTTTAGGTAAGTGGTAAATTTTTACCAATCCTCTGAAGCACAATATACTATGTTTCCTACTCATTGCAGTATTTTTTTTTTCATAGCGCCAGTCAAAAGTTGCTTACTGCGTCCCACTTAAAGCAGACGCTGTCGAACAGGTAACGAACCTGCAACGCCAAGTCATCTTGAAGGCTGCCGCTTGTCTTCCCAAGATTTATCACGCTGCTACGGACTAGCAATTTGTCATAATAAGCCGTGGTTTCACGTTATAGGCCGCAATGTTCTATGTCCCTTATGACTCGTTACAATTAAACCTGTAGCCTTGTGTAATGGAATAATCTTTCGACTTGGTGGGAAAAAACTAGAGTCTGTTGCTGGGCGGGCAACTTGAACTCTCGCTTTAGCTACTTCTAAGGAAAAAGAAGGAGATTTATTTACTTAGGTGGCTCTACAATTCGTGGTGAACCAGGATCTGCTTCGCGTAACTATTTTGCATGTTCGTGTTATATTTTTACGAATGAGAATTAGGGGATATCCATTCCTGAAATCCTTTCAGACATTCGGAAGAGGTGAGACCGTGTTTGCTGGGATAGAACCCGATAAAGCCTGCGTAATAGTCCAACGCACAAACCAAGTAACCACTACGCCATGGCGGCCATAAAAAGAAGAACAGTGAAGTGAATCACAAGTGAATCTGTGAATCAGCAGTGTTCTATAGGTTTAAGAACTAAAACTGACATTTACTGATCATGAGCGCACAATCTATAAAGAACTAGCGTTTTGTTTCTACCGTGTTCAGGAGTGTATAATTTTCGTAAGACCAGTGTTACCGGTTGGCTACTTTTTTTTTTACTGTCAGGACCCGGACGGCTAAGAAGATTCTGGAACCTTATTAAAAAACTTAAACTAAAGTAATAACTTTTAAAATAAATCAAATAGTCTTCTCCATAAATTCGATAAAATTTTTAAATTAATTAATTTCCCGAAAGTTATTGAACGTAATAAAGCAATTTAAACGCAAAACAGATAGCCATAACAATTTATATCGTTTCCATCTTATATGTACGAAGCTAATGCATTTTCGATTCGGAGCAACTTTTTCAACTCGCCCATCGGTAACCCTGTATCATTGCTGTGTTGGTTTCGTTTCGTTTATACCAATGAAACACTTTTCCAAAAACCATACTGGTGGAAGAGGTTTTTTTCACTACTAAGCAACTGTTGCAGTGGTAATTGACGAAACTGATGAACCCTATAAAAGATCGATTTGTTGGTAGTTAACATAATAAATATGACCGCTGTTTTGTACGTTCTACCGGGCTAGTTCCCATGTCTACGGAGTATAAGTAGCAATCAAGTGTGACATGACAAACTTAATCTCAAGATTTACTGTAAATGGCGAACCCTCCAAAAAATTGAGCCTCCACAATCTCAACAAGAAAGGCCGTCTTAGTGTCAACAAGTTGGATTAAAAGCATCAGTTAACACCTTAGTCCTTTTTTTTAATTAACCAAGTGGATGGATAACAGCATGTTTAATTAATATTTTTTTGTTCCGTGAATTTGTCCTCTTTCCCCAAGAAGCGCTTACTTTCTTAACCTCCTCCCAATAAACAGATAAAATGTTCAGACCTATCGATTTCACCCTTATTACTTTCGAATAGTATCTCAATCTCTGCAGGATACAAACAAAAGAGGCTAAAAATCAGATAAATTCCTAATTGCCTTATTCTCCCATCATAGACAATTGAATGACTGAATGCGAATAGCAGTGTCCTTAGCCAAATCCCTCGTCGAAGTGTATACGCCAACTTGCAACTGACAAAATTAGCAATTTACTACGATTGTATAATTGGAGGCAATTTCATTTTCTTTTTAGCGCAAAATTCAATTGAAAAGCTCTCATTTTCCATTCATCGTTATGTCGGTCTGTCCGTTACTCGTAGTCAGTTTCCTTGTAGGATATTCTCCACGTAGTATAATCAAATAAACCACCAACCAAGCCATAATCACTTTCAATTGAGCAATGCGTCGTCGAGTCCTTTAATCGGCGTAATAATCACAGTACATTGCCGCATCCTTGTTTTCCATATCCTCGAAGTGGGTGTGTCCGAAACAACGGTACGTACAGTCGCCAAATTGACGGCTTTTTAATGAACTCATAGTCGAAAACGGGACCCCCGAGGGAGTGCCACCTGCCATAGAGATCCAATGAAGCATAGGTATACCGAATACACGACAGAGTGTCTCTGAAGTAATTATTTATCTGTCCAATGTCCAATGGATCTATCTATGTATCTATAGGAGTATAGGCAATTGCAAGTTATTTTGTCTGTCATGTCAGATAATTGCTGGTATTGGGCTAACTAAAATCCTTGCAAACCAAGGAGCAATTACTCATACATGGACAATTCCACAAATGAATTTAATTTTAATTACTCAGAGACATCGCAATTTATGTCCTTTTATCAGGTCCTCTCAGAATAGGATAGAGATGGCGCATTTTTTTTTATTTGTCGTAGGTCATTCAACTTGTTGTGCTTATCAATGCGAATGCAGGTTGCAAGGATGCAGCAAGGAGAGGAAATAAAAAAAATGCAAATTACTTTTGTCGTTCCCATTGAATTCAAAGCCTTTATCCGGAGAAAAAGTTTCACAGCATTTTAGCAGCACTCCCACATCGCATCCCTTGACAGTTGGGATATAATTGTAAAAAAGGAGTAAAGTATCTGCAGCGGATAGGGGATGCTGCTGCATTTTTAATGCGGATTTATCGGTTTGAGTAAGTCAGTGAGATACAACTCTACCTTAACCCTGCTCTTGAGAATCCATTTTCTTGAAGGGCTCTTGTGGGTGATTTTTCTCGCAGAATGTCAGTGGGTAAGTAGAACATTGACGTTGGCAGCAGTCATTAAGTGCAATCACATTTCAATTTGAATGAGCAGTGTTCAAGGATTTGTGTAAGTGCACTTTTCAGTAGCGGAGTTCAATGCTACAGGATACATTTTTACAAGCTATTTCTTTCTCTCTAATCAGGACGAAATGATATTATGGCTAACTTTTCTTTTAACAATGCCGATCTTTTCTAGCAGCCCGAACAAAAATCGATAACTACGGGGCAAGTCCTTGTGTGCACTATTCAAATTGCGAAGGTGGCAGGCTTAGGTGTACTGTACGGGGATCTGATGTCCAGATGGCAAGAAACCCATAGTTCCGATGACCAAATTGTCCTACTGCTTGGACTCCTTTTATGTTTCTGGACTTTTCCAGTACGTTGCAAATGTAGCTCTGTCTAGCTTCTGGCCCACAATCGCTCTGGGTCTAAATTTTTTTTCTCGATTGCTTAAGTTATCAATCAGTTTACTTGTTTTTATTTGTATTTGTTTGAATTTTTTTTTTTTATTAATCCAATTTTATTTTTTGCCGGCTGAATGGATGATGGGTGATGTGATAGCTAGAGTACGAGAAAAACTCGTCTTTGCTCTAGATTCTAGATCTCTCCGCACTTGTCATAGGTTAGACTTCTTGGTATCATTTTGTTTGGCTGAAACTACTCTTTCAATCTTTTTACGTCACACTGGACGCAATTCAACTTTTGTGTGAATTTGTTCATTTTTTAATTTTTTATTTTTTAAATGTACTGACCCGCCAGTTGCGGAGGGCACCGCGACCTAAAAGACCCTATTTTACCGCAAAGTCAGTTTATGGAACCAGAAGAGGCTCAAATCTTTTGATGAAGTTGAGGATATCGTTTACGAATATCCATGGGCGTAAGGATTTCTCTGTGGAAATGTTGTTTCCAAGGGCACAGAATGCCATGCAGTCAAATAAAATATGTTTTGCAGTTTCGTCGTCTTCCATGCAGAGACGACATTCAGTTACCTGAATGAGACCTATTTCGTTTAGGTGATATCGAAGATGGCATTGCCCTGTTAGGAATCCCACGAGTCTCTTGACTATGATTTTTTTCAAAGTGAACAAGCTGTTAGTTTAGGGCTGTTACCATTTTAACACAAATGGTGTAAAGTACTGGACAGAATTGTAGAGATCGGTTCTCTTTAATTTAAACTATCCGTCGCGTCGATTAGAACTGAATGAAGAGCAGTTAAATAGTCGAGAATATTCCCGAAATATGACTTAATTTCCCCATCGCGCAGAAGAAAGGGGAGTGGATCAGTGGCCAACTTGGTTCTACATGACTTACAATGACTGACCACAGGGTGATTGCCCGTTGTCGTATGGTTTTAGTTTATGACCTTGACGTACCAGGACTTTTTGTGACGCAAAAATTTCCGTCGATGACTCTTGTACCTTTTTTAAGAACATATTCAGGTCCACGAGTATAATCAGGTTCATCATGAAACATTTTTCTTGAGAGCCATTGCCAGACATTCTCAATCGTGCTGATAGCTAGAGCAAGTAGGTAGTAGCTTTTCTAAAATGTCCTTATTATTTGCTTTTAACCAATCTTTCACACGAGTTGCCACGCTGTCTTGCAGAGAAAAATCCACCCAAGCATTCGAACACCTCGTTAAAATACGTTTTACCAAATTCTGAAAGGTCAATGTGAATTCAATGTCAATGAATTCTGACGACTTGCCAAAATCATTAAGTCGATCGACAGATGGCATGACAGCAGTATGATGACAGGTCGAAAACAGCTTCGGTTTTCTAAGATCGGAAAAATATAATAGAATTGGAACCTTCCAAAACAAATGCATCCTCGTCAGAAAAAGTAACTCGTTTATCTTTTGTCCGGCTGAGATGAGATCGACAGAAATCTAAACATGCATCTCTATACCTCTGCAGCAAATGGGATTCGGCCTTAGCCTCTGCCTTTGGATGTGCGGACTCTGTGGAATAGCTCTTCCAACTATCAATGCAGATGTTAAAGTCCCAACCTGTGTTGGTGAGGGAAATCAAGTATAAAATAAGCTCTTTTCAAAGTTTTTTTGTGTGAGGCTCAAGGGACTTAATAACCTCATAAGAAAAAGTCTATAGATATTAAGATTGACAGAGAGTCTCGGCTTACCAATGGCTCCGTTTTTTGGCTTTATTCAGTCTGCGAACTTTTCTTGAATTACAGTCATCTATGGCTATACATATGTGCAGTGGCGCCATTTTATTCAAATCGCAAATAGGGACTATATAGGTGACCCAGCGATGGATGTGAAATGTTTTCTAGTGTTAAATAGCTTTAAATTCACCCAAAATTGAAGTTCTCGAATCCCGAAGCCGTCACTCGAAGTGGTCGCATATACCAATTCTGAATTATTCGAAGGTTTTCCTTACCTCAGAAACGCAAATTTTATTTATGAAGCCATTGAGACGGAAATAGGTTTCGTCTGGCATAATTAGTTTCTCCAAAAAATAGCGAAATCGATTTTGATTATGAAGCAGTGTGGCGGCCAGTGGGTGGTCTCTAGCGAGCCGTTGCTGATGCTGACTGTCTAACTAGAATTTTATATGGCAAAAACAATGCAAATCCGACCTCTGCATTGTCGTCTGTGGAATGTTTAGCTGGGAAAAATGCCACCTGATTGGTATCAAAAGGTCAACAGATGCCTGTACGTGTCTTACATTGTCATGGGAACCTCCGTATGTAAGCCTTCCAGCTTCTCTATGATTAAACACAGCCTGTTCTTACTCAAAATGTACAACAAATCGCATGATGGTATCTCTAGACCTTTATTCAATACCGTAATATTTACTCTTAAAGATATCAGCAATACTGCTTTGTTGCTAAGTTATCAATTTTACAATCCACTAACTATTTCTGGGTCACCCTGTACTTCAAATTATGTGCTTGTTGTAAAGGTATTCGGTTTCTATTTGTAGAGGTTTTTGTGCTCCAATAACTGCGATAAAAATAAGTTTCAGAAGAGTCATTACTGCAGTTACATACAACGAAGTTTTTATTTCAATTCACCTCCAATACTTTGTTCATCTTACTCTGAGTTACGCTTGTTTTGCGTATATATTGTAACTCGACTTCTTAATAAGCCAAGAAGTCCACTTGAAGGTAGGCTTACATTTACGAGAATATCGGGCTACCATGGCTTTTAAGGTAATCTGTGCGCAGATTTGTTGGCTCTGAAACCCTACTTTTCAGCTCCGAGGAATATCTGTGGATGATTCTTATCGACTCTGTTGTCCAGAAAAAGGAATAGAAGAACACATACTTTACGTATGCTTTACGGTGGCCAATAGAGAGTCAGAGTACCCAACATGTATAGAGTGGACTTAAGCTCCACGAAAATATGGAACATGGGATATATCTAGCAAACAGAGAATATTTTTTGAATGTTTTGTCTAGACTCTAGAGAATTAAGGCAATGAAGACAGACCCCAACTGAAGTGGAAAGAAGCCTACTACAAACACTTGCAGGCGGCTAGCAGTAGCCACGCCGCTGCCCAAACCGAAATAAGACTGCGGTTTCATGGCTAGAAAGAAGTAAAACGGACTCCTTCCATTTTGCAGCTAAAACTTATCTCACATAAACCCACACACGACTTCTTCTAGAACCCCTTTCAATTTATATTTAAATGTGCTCCAAATGAAAAGAAAAAAAATCCATTATCTCACATTTGCAGATGAAAACCAGCGAAGAAAGTGCACCCAACGATATACAAATGCGCCGTCCATCCTACTGAAAGGAAGAAGAAAGGAAAAAATAAAAAATCCGAGGTTATAGATACAAGCTCACCGCAACCTGAATGCATCTCCCTTCTGTCATAACCTCAAGCTGATGGAAATGAGGAAAAAAAACACTTCCCTGCCACTCAGTTATGCGGGTGATTTCTTTCGCTTCCCTATCGTCATTGTGCGGGTTCTATCAGGATATTCTCGATCCGCTTTTCAGCTTCCCTCAACTGATTACGCTGAACGCTAAAAAAAAAGAGGAATGAATCACATATCTTTGGGGTATATTTCTAATTAAGCGAAGAACTTTTCGTCGATTCCAGAGGTGGAGTGGTGCTTCGGGACTTTCTGATTCCCCATCAATAAGCGCAAATAACCCCACCTCGATACATGTGTGAGCTCTCCAAAGGAGTTGCGAATAGTGAAACTACTGGCATCATTATTTTATGCAGCGAATAATATTCTAAGCCCCACAGGGAGTTAATGTAGATTTAAAGGACTTTTTTTTGCATTTTTATTGCATCTGTAGTGCATCGCTTGAATTACTCGTATAAACAAGTTGTACCGCGAGTTAGCTCGGCGAAAGGGTTGCGGATTGCACAAAATAAACACTCACCGAAGGGAAACTTTAAAATTCAATCTTTGGAGATGTTTTTCCTTTCTTTCACTCTTCATTAAATATTCTCTCGGAATGCATCTGGAAGCGAGAAAAAGTGTGCACAGAGAAAATTGGATAAAGTGGGGGGTGCCCGCTTTTCCACATTGTTTTAGTGGTGTGGAGGAATTTTCATTTTTTGGTTTTCTTTCAGTTTAGTGCGATTTTCGGCTTCTTTAAGGACTCACAATTTAATTTGAAAACTTTTTTTTTATTGCACTTTGATTAGTTTGCATGATGGTGGTGGGCGGGACGGCCGGTGCCATACGAATTGAATTACCAATTCATGGGTACTCGGAACTTTCTAGGGAATAATGCCGAAAGAACAAGATGTGAGATAATTAAATGAAAATTAAAAGAACAAGAAACGTGTATTTACAGAACTAAAACTTTTTCCATTCAAATATTTGTAGCATAAGTAGGGTTTTAGTCATTTGAAACTTAGCAGGAAATGAAGAATGAGGCTCGGCAGTACACATCCTTGGAACAATTTTTTAATTGTGATTCTAAAAAAAGTAATATAAACAATTTAGTAGACTTGGCTACAACCTATACGGCGCGGCGTTAATTTGAATTTGACTATTTCAATTTGAAGTATGATTCAATAAGAGGTACATACATACAGTGATGTGAAAAATAATAGGGACACTTCTACGCCAATGTTTCAAAAGCGTACAATTTCCCTCAACATTGAGCGAAGTAAATAAAACGATCGGGATCTTAAGCGTTGCTGTTTGTTAAAAAAGTACAGTTCTATTTACCAAAATATTCATAATGGATTCCAATTGTGTTGTTAGTTTTGCGCACTGCGGACGGTTTTGGCTGTGAAAAATAATAGGGATACCTATAAGAACAACGGGTAAAATTAATAATTGGTTGTTTTAGTTTTACTTTTTTGAACCTAATAGGTGAGATTAGAGTTTATTTTCATGGAATATTATGAAGCTTATGATTTCAATAGTATTTATGCCCGGTTTCACAGTGGGAGCTTAAGTCGTAGGTCAGCTAAGTAAAACGCAGAGCTTAAGTCTTTCAGGTTTCACAGTCATTTAAAATGTTTGGCTTAGCTAAGTCACAGATTTAGTGTCATTGTGAACTATTTATGAAAAAACTGATTATAAACTGATTAAATGTCAAACGAAATTTGATTTTCATTTCCGTGTCAAGTGATTTTTTAAAAAAAATAAAACGAATCGGGAGGAAAGAAAAAGAAAAAGCATACAATATTTCCAGGAATAAAAAAAAATAAATATACATGTGTATATATGTATGTATTCAAAGATCCTTCGTATGGTTCTTAATTTACCATCGTTGAGCACCAAATTAAATAAAATGAATCAAAAAGAATCCAAAATAATGCAAATGAATGCAAACAGTGCAAATTAATGCAAAAGAATGCTAAGCATTCAAATGAAGTCATAAGTGATTGCATTCAATGATTGAAAAAAAGAAGCCAATCTTTTGAATGCTTAATGAATGGTGATTTATATTAATTTTTTTAAGTCTCAACATGAAGTCAATGAGTGCAATCAAAAAAATGAATTCATGGAATGATTTTGAAAGAATGCATTTCACAATTACTGCATTCTTTTGCAACTCTGCCACCGGTTGAATAAAACCTCAGTGTTATCAGAAGCAGTGCATTGCTCCTAAATACAGAAAAAATGTATTTAAAAAAACAACAAGTTTGTATAATATATTCTTTTTTGTTACCATATTATCAATGTTCAATGATAGACTGTATTTGTTACAGGACACAAATCGCAAATTGCTTTGACATCCGAAATCTTGTGAAGAAATCAACTTCATCCCACCTATAAACGTTCGATGTCGAATATTTGTTTCCCTTCTTACGTGAACCACAAAATTATTATATCATATTCAGAATCACTTATACTTAGGTACCATCTTGGTCTGAATGTATTTCCATATTGAAATACAATAATAATTAATAAAAAAAAATGTCATCCAAATCATAAATAAAAAAAAGAAAATAAGCCAATACTTAAGCCACTAAAATCGGGGCTTAAGTTATATCAATACTTAAGTGGGGTTTACCCCTTAAGTCGGCACTGTGAAACATCAAAATGAGTTAAATCGTAACTTAAGCTCCAATTGAGGCTTAAGCTCTCACTGTGAAATCGGCCATTAGTGATTAAAAATTTGACGAGCAAATCACTGTACTGCTAAGGAGTGGAAGCTGATCAAGGATATCCAGAATAAGAGAATGCCTTAATGAGAAATTTCTGAAATTGTTAGGTGTTCCAAAAGAAAGGTGGAAAAAGCCTTTAAGTGGCAATCTAAGGAAGAAATTCGTGGGCAAAAGCGTAAAATGTCTGCCTTTTTCAAAAAAGGGTATCGCGCTATTCAAAAGTGGAAGCTTTTGCTTCATCTACCGCATTGAAAAAGAGTTTAGCCTGCACCTTGACACCTCTACTTTACGTAGGAAACTAATTGAAAACAACATTAAAGCAAGAAGCGCGAAAAAAGTACCGATGCTGTCAAAGAAGAATGTAGCTAACAGATTCCTTCTTGCAATGGAACATCCCAGTTGGCCTGGATCCAAAATGGCGCAATATCCTTTGGTCTGACAAGAGCAAAGTTTATTTATTTTACTCAGATCGCTGTAGTTCACAAGTGCGAAGACCACCCAATACGGCATAGTGCAATAAATACACAATCAAGACCGTGAAACATGATGGGGGTCTGCATCTTGGTATGGGGATGTTTAACCTACCGGGGTGTTGGTCCCATTCATAAAATTGAGGGCAATATGACAGCACTGTACTACGTGGACATATTATGAAACACCATGCTTCCCTTCGCGGAGGACAATATGCCTCTTCGATAGATGTTCGAACAGGTTAATGATCCTAAACACCCATCGAAGCGAGCAAAAGAATGTTTTAAGCTGGCCTTCTCAATCGCCACACTTAAACCCGATTGAAAACCTGTGGCTAGAGGTCAAAGTGGCGTCAAAATAAATGCGGCCGTAAATGCGGATAGTAACAATAACCACGGATGGGAACACACTAAGGGTAACATAATGGGTCCACAATGGGACCAAAGTGTGATAATGATGTAACACTTCTCATTAGCCCGCTTACCTAGCCTAACCTATTTCCATGACTCTGTTTGGCATTGTTTCCATGTTAGTGTGGTTATTTCACTTATGATATGGAAATAAGACCGAATTCAATGGGGAGCCTTGTAGTCGATAAATATCTCTGTAAACGTAGACCATGAGCTATTTTGCATCTCTTGCATGTCACCTGGAAACTTTTGCATGCATACCAGATTTGGATTTATGTATAATTTTGAAAAGGATGACTTTTTTCTTAATTCTAATGAAAACTATGCTGCAGGTGGAGTGGGTTGTGTCGAAGGAAAATTATAAATGTTCGGAATCTAAGGTAGATTGCCTGAGTACAGATGTCTTGAAGTTGTCTTTTGTCCTAAATAATGAAAAATATATGTTCTTTTGTGTTTTCATAGACTACACAATTATAGTTCCTCGATGTTTGTGGAAGAATTTTCATGAGGGTATTGATGGAAACTATAAAGCTGACGAACTGGTTAGGAAAGGTTCGGCTGCATCCTTTATCAGCCCTGAGCCGTTTTGCAACATTCCAAATTCAGCTATTAACTTATAAATGAAAAGTTGAGAAAACAGAATGTATGTATATCTATTGGGAGAATACCCAGGGTCTTCGACAGGCTAAAAGAGCCATAAAACCCTTCCAAAGTAAATCCATAAAAACCTACTCCTCAGTAGAAATAATATCAAAAGATTAGTGGGATTTCTAACAGGGCATTGCCATCTTCGATATCGCCTAAACAAAATAGGTCTTATTCAGGAAACTGAATGTCGTCTTTGCATGGAAGACAACGAAACTGCGGAACATATTCTATATGACTGCATGGCACTTTGTGCCCTCCGGAGACAACAGTTCCACAGAGAAATTCTAACTCCCACGGAACTTCGTACAATCTCCACCAGTGAGATCCTCAACTTCATCAAAAGAATTGAGCCTCTTCTGGTTCCCTAAACTGACTCTGTGATCTAAACTGATCTTTTAGGTCGCGGTGCCCTCCGCAATTAGCGGGTCAGAACCCCTTTAAAAAAATATATATCCATGCGCGATTTGCTAAAATTTCTGTGGGATTTTATAAAAAATGTGTTTTTGATCTCAGGATTACTGATCATTCGATGACTGGTTCGTTATTTAAGACATGGAACATAAAAGTGGTCCTTAGCATCAACCCAGCGATAGGCAAAAATAAATAGCCTAGATAAAGCAATCCACGGCTATACCCTGAAAATCATTGTTTCGTTTCATCTTGCTTCGATCTTTTTAGTTAGTTTGTTCCTTAGTCGGGTTTTAGTTTAACAAACTTAATTTTTTTTTTTGTAGTAGGTATTTTACTTATAATGTAGAAGAAAGAACTTCAGGGACCTTAGGGACTTTAAAAAAAAAGTGGGGGTAATAAAAGAAGGTTGTCAACATAAGATACTTAACCCTTATGTGTGTGAAGAAAAAAACACCTTAATTCGTGTGACAAGGTACCCATTAACACATTTTGTAGTATTCCCAAAACCGCAAATAACGCTCTTAGCCATTTTGGAATGAGGATTATCCAACATTGGCTCAACGATGTGAAGCTTCTAATTGTCAGATAGCCTATCGCCTATCCTATCGTTATATTCCCACAACTATTCACTCAGCTCGCAGTACTTGTAGGCAGAGTGATCGCCAATTTTGTTATCGAAGGAAATCTAGAAAGTCTATAAAAATCATAGTTGCCACTTTGATCTTTCGAAATTTACATAATGGATGCGGAAGCCTGTCAACGCTATCAAACCAGCTACGTACTATTTTTGCTACTAAAAAACTACTAAGCGATTCTTCTACTTCGCTCTCCTCGGAGCTCCAATTTATCCATCCTTTGTGTTTCCTTAAATTTCCAGAAAACATCTATGGGGTTGGTTTGTACAGAAATTGACCCCAGCTCTAGCTTCATACTCTTTGCTCTCTTAATAAATCCGTTCTCAAAGGTGTCGAGTTCAAATACTCCGTACATACAGTATTCCCAAAAAAAACTGAAACATAACCAAAAGAGTAAACGTATCCTTGTTCACAGTTCACTTGCACATAATGCGAGTTACCTATCGCAACAAGGACGCCGCTGCTTCACAATTTCCCCTCAGTGGCAAGCGTTTCTCTCGACATGGTACAGTTAGCGTATGCACTAGGGGTAAAAGCGTTCACTATGTGTATAGAGAATCAACGCTGCTACTACACTTGAATGGCAACCACCCCGCCACCCTGGTAAATCGTCCTCACCTATTTACAATCGCATTGATAAACGGGGAAGTCATACTTATTGTTTAACACATTTATATGTGTCAACCCTCTTCGGGCGAGCGATGGCTTTTAGTGATACAGGCAGCGCACTTTGAATACATAATGTGCTATGTACCGTCGGCCGTATTACTTACTGTACACAGGATTTCCCCTCGCAATTATGTAAGGGTGACTCAGTTTCAGTGTGTCCTCGTCCTCGATTGCAGTTGATTTTCATTGAGGGGATTATTTGATTCGACAGGGGTGTTTTTTTTTTTTTTTTTTGGTTTTGCCTCCTTGTACTGTTGCTTCCCGTAAGTTTATTTATATCCTCTTGACTAAAGGACTTCTCAATCAGTTTGTTTAGAACCACCGAAGTGGCAATACGTATTTTTCCTCTACCGTTGTTTCATTGGTAGTATACGAGTTTAAAAGAAAATATTTGGCGCCAAAGTCGTGAATCAGTTTGAAATTTTTTTTGACTTGAAAGTGTAATTGAAGTGACACGATGGCAATCGCTTACTATATACCGGATCAATCGAAATTGGGCGAACAGAAACAGCCAACCGTGATTAAGAACATTAAAATACCGTTGAATCACTACACGCTCAGCAATAATATCTGTTGGGAGCTTATCGCACAAGTGTTCTGCTACGCGCTGCGGTTTCATCAACTTTCCGCCGGCAATGGAAGTCTCCAAATATCCGTCGAATTTACCCAGCAACCGCATCCCGCTCCGACGGCAGCGGCACCACCTGCTCCGGCATCGATGATGATGGACAACGGCGGCAAAAACTAAAATCCCTGCCCGTCAATGCGGATGGGAGCTCTATCAAAGCGTATTGTGATTCCAAAAATATAACTAAGTGGTTTTCAGCCGTAATAACAAAATGATGGAAAAAGTCCGACGGGATTTTCTTTACTTTCCTCATAACTTTCACAACTACAAAAAAATAAATGTCTACATAAAAAGTCAACTATACGAAATAATGTTATAGTAAACACGTAACACGACTCCTATTCAGTATCAATACTTTTCCTTAAAAAAAATTAAAATATCTAACTATGCAGTAAAATATTGTAAAAGTGTTTGTTTTTTTATATTTAACTTTTTTATACTTAAAACTTATCTATATGTAATATTAAAAAAACAATTTAACTTACAGGAAACGAAAAAAAAAAACCAATGAAAATTGTACAAACGAATTAATTTTAAGTGTAAACATTTTTTTTTAATGAAAAAAAAAATCACGTAGCGAATAGTTTTGGAATAAATAATATTTTGCAGAAAAAAATAAAATGTCTTCTATTTTATTTATAAGAGATGGGAAGATTGTTTGATTGTGTTTTAACCATTTATTTTTAATTTTTTGTTTTGTTTTGTTTTGTTTTCTACTAATTTATAAACACATATTACATCTAATTGAATTTATAAATTTTGATATTGTTTAGTTTCATATTTATTTTTAATAAATATTTGTGTTAAATTAATTTTTTTTGGCATTTAGTTTATTTTAATTTCGAGATTATAGGTGATGCAATTTTGACAGAAAGGTAAGTTTAGACATTGGACAAATAGTTGCGGTTATAAATGAGGTTAGCTTCTGTGAAACTGTTCAAAATGTTAACTTAAGACTAAATTCGTGTTAATCATTTGTCTGCTGTGTTTGAGAATCTTTTCGAAATTTTCACAGGAAAGTGAAATGCCGTCGGAGAAAAATGTTGACAATATGCTTTTACTACTAGAAGTACTCCAGAAGGGAAAAGTGGACTTTCGAAGAGGAGTCAATAGAAATATTATAGTTAAGGAGTATAAGTATCTGGGAGTCTTGATTGCTTCTAACCTAAGTCTACATAAGCCGAATTAGCGAAAGCCAAGTAGTGTGCTATGTGTTCGGTGTGGAGAAGTTGCATTCTTAAGAATAACGTTTCTCACATACCTAAGTATAAAGTCTTTAGAGCAACCGCAATTGCAATTCTGTTTTATGGAGCACAGGCATGGGTATATCGTTCTTTTGAAGCCGCGGAAAAGTTCTGTCGTTATTTTATTGAAAGTACCTTCAGACTGCCCAGTACATCACCAAACTATAGGCTATATCTTGAAACGGGAATAGCACCACTCTTTTTGGAAACCATTAAATTGCATTTCAACTACAGTTCTGTGTAAAAAATTAAGACCAGTAGGAACATTTTATAAAATATTAACTACAACTTTAACATATATTCAATTCATTTTCAAACTTAAAAATATAATTAGATTGTAGGTTTATATTCGGCTGCATTAATTTAAAGACTGTTTTCAACTTAACTACCAAACCTTCATGTGACAAAAATAAGAACAAAAGTGAACTTTTATCCTACTGGTCTTAATTTTTTACACAGGACTGTATGTGGCAAAAGTTATGGCGATAAGCGAAGAAAGGATTCCATGATTAGTAATAACACAAATTATAGATTCGGGTCGATGTGTTCCATTTCCTGAGAGTTTGCCCAATACTCAAGGATTTCCGTAAATGCTTCTTTGGTGAAGCCACGCTTAATTTAAACGAAATGATCAACATTTGGAACGGTGAACGAAGTTGGGACCTTCTTTATCAATATTGCTTTAGAGCTATTCGGTACATAACATGCATAGTTCAGGAAACTTTTTAAAATCTTTCTCAGAAAATTGTAAATAACTGCATTTGCAGAAAGTAAACAATACATGTAAATAGTTTTTTCTCATTATGTATAAATTATAATACAAATGTCAGTCTGGTAGACGGCCTTCGGCCAAACCATTCAAAGACTTTTAAGTCAAACTTAAAGTTAAGAAAATGTAAATTGTATTTATTTTTGAAGTCAATAAAATAAAAAAAAATAAAAAACAAAATACTTATTGACGTTCCATTTTATTTTATAGTTTATAATTTAGCTTTAAATGTCCTGGGAAATAGTTTGTGAACTTCAGCATTTGCTGGTTTTCTAACTTAACAAGAAATCACCCCCATCGTAGAATCCGACGGAGAAAAATATTCACTATTATTTGAGCATAGGTATCGTTGAATCCGCCAAAGTCATTCATTCCCTTGTTGGTAATGTGAATTAGTTTCACGGAATGGTGGAAAACGTTTGAATCGTATGTATCCATAGAAAATATGGCATTTCTCATCCGCAGCTTAAACGTTTCGGATCTCATTTTGTTGATTTGTTTACTTGATGACTTGATAATTTAAATGAACAGATTTTACAAAAAAAACACTTTGGGATAATTTTAAGATTACTGAGATCCATTTCCTCCATACACATAATAAAAAAGTCGATATACATATGTATAATATTGTGACGATAATATCAGTAACACAGTAAAAACTTCTGTGCGTTATACTGATTTGAAATAATTCAATCATATTAGAAATAAAAATAGCGAAAAATCGTTATAGAAGTTCAGTTGTTGAAGAAGTTTCTAAACGAAAAGAATAAAAGTATCCGGACTATCAAGCAAAAATTAAGAATTGTGTCCATTTTATTTAGTTACAGTCCAGTAGTCGAATCCTTGTAGGAATATTTTTAATAAACCTGCAAGATTCAATGGTTTATAAATAAATTTAAAGAAAAAGTGTATATTTGAAAACACATCTCGTCACTCGTCTAGATTGCACTACCCTATAAGCTCTAACACACAAAGTTAAAATAATGACGGAAGGTAAAGCAGAATTTTGTTTCAGGTGATATATTGGTTTAAGAAGCACAAATTTAGTGACGATGTAATAAAAATATTATTAATTTAGCTACCAGATTTCGGCCTCACTCAGGGCAGCCTTACCCGTTTAAGCTAAAAAAAGGAAACAATTTTTAACGTTAGAATAGCATGGAGATCGCATTTCGAGCAAATGCAATGTGGGTGTGATGTTTTGAAAAGTTTGCATTTTTTTTAACCACCGTCTTTGTCAAGCCATTATGAAAAGTATTGTCATACCTTATGTCAGTAACATGATGTTCATCTATCTTCTTTGACATTTTTATCCAAAGAAAGCATACAGTTTGAAATTCTGTTGGCTCTGATTGTTTCTAAATCTTATATTCCTCTACCACGCAAATATGTATATACCAATACTTGTTTCTGCACAATTCATTTCACCTATACATTGTACTATAAATCGGTCATCTTCGGGAGATATTTCTTCTGGAATGCAATCTTGATCCTCGAGTTCATCATCACTAGAAACTATCTGCACCGAAAATATGAAATATATAAGGACTGTACGAGAAAAAATCCGGAAACATGTTCTCATAGTCATCCTCATCACATTTATCGATAGAGTTGCGGTTATTAAAAATGAGCTTAAACGAATCGGATAGAAGAAAAGTTATTTCGTCCTTTTTCGAGGAAAATAAATATTTAACGCTGAATCAAGTGGCAAAGCAATTAAACATGCCGAAATCAACGGTGTATGATGTCATCAATACATTTGAGCAACGTTTAAGTGTCGAACGCGCAGCCCAATCTGGCCGTCCAAGAGCCCCGCAATTCCCAGAAGTTCGAAGGAACATCCTAAGGGAGTTTAAGAAACACCCGAACACTTCAATGAGAGACATGGCGGTTAAGTTCGGAGTTTCAGCATCGACTGTAGAAAAATAAAAAACTGATGCAGGCCTGAAGATATTTGTGGCCCAAAAAGCTCCGAAGAGGTATAAAAAACAACAGGGTGTAGCAATAACGAGAGCGAGAAAACTGTATCAGCATTGTTTGCCATATTTCGATTGCATTTAAATGGATGACAAAACATACTGCCAAGTGGATTTTAAACAACTTCCAGGCAAAAGAAGTTATACCGCGAATAAGAAAGGAAATGTTAAAGAAAAACTTAAAGAAGTTAAGGTCGAAAAATTTGCAGCAAAATAAATGGTGTGGCAAGCAATATGCTCATGTGGATTGGAAACAGACACTTTTGTTACAAATGGATCAATCACGCTACCGTTTACATTAAGTAGTGTTTGCAGAAACGAATTTTGCCTTTTATTGGACGCCATAGAGGATCAGTATTGTTTTGGCCAGATTTGGAAACATCCCATTACGCAAGACAGACTTTACTGTACAAAACCTCATGAGAGGCACTAATTGATCTCAAATAAAGTCCACAAACACTACTTAAAGGAAATATAAAATATATCCGGTTTCTTTTAACATTAAAAATTTTCAGGTCTAGTTTCTCTTTCCGGATTTTTTCTCGAACAGTCCTTAATTTTTTTTCATATCACAATGATTTTCCCCATCTCTACAAAAAATTTAGAAACATAATTTGATCACAAACAGTCAATCAATAACAAAAATAATCAGATGTAGGGATGTATTTTTAAACGCCTAAGCGGGCAATGCAGCCCTGAGACTGCCTTCGAATTTTTGGCGCTAAATAAATTTGTCACTAAATACAAATACAAAGTACACTTAATTATATGTATATGTTAAGTTTTTACTGACAAAAAATTTCACTAAAATCTGACTGTAAGAAATATATATTATAATTTTTTTTAATTTTACACCTGTGGCCTATTTCAACAACTACAATTCGCATTCATAGTTTTATATTTGTAAATAAAAACTACAGATTTGTACTTTTGCATGGTACAAATGTTTGGTGAAACGACATTAATCAAATTTTGTTAAAAAAAACAATTGTAAATACAAATTTGTAGGTTGGTGAAATAGGTCACAGATGACCAGTAATTTTTTTGTCTTCACTCACTGTCACTAGTCTTGTCACATAAAATGTACTTTGCTACCAAACGCATCAGCATTACACTTTTTGAGCGGTAAAATTATGAAATTATTGTATTTCCCAAAAAGCTGTGGGTAAATATTGATTGCAAGCGAAATGTTTTATGAATAAAAATAAATGAAGTTTATGTAATAGCAGCCTTACCTGTTAGAGGGTTTAGTTGATCTGTAAGCAAAATGTAATCTAATAAAGGAATTGCTATAAATCAGAAACAGTATTGGTACCAAAACAGAGCCCTGATGCACTCCAATATAAAGAAACTTTACTTTGCTTCCGTGGCCTATTTCACCAACTTACAAATTGTAATTTACAAGTGGTTTCTTAACAAATTTGTAGAAAATTCGATTAATTCGGTTTCACCAAATTTTGGTGTTACAAAATTGTAGTTGTAGTTTACAAAGGGAAATTTGTAGAAATATTTTTGTTTTCGTTTCACCAAGAGTCAATTTCTTTTTTAGTTTATAAGTAACAAATTCGTGAAAATTGATATTTTTTGTAGTTTTCTGTTTCACAAAATTAAAGTACTCTACAAATTTGTTCAGTTTTTGAAAAAATTCTACAAATGAAAGATCGTCTGTAATTTCATCTACAATTTGTGCTTTATAAAGGGTGATTTTTTAGCTGGTTTGGTTTTGGCAACACTGGTTTTGACAGCTGACGTGTGTTTAGTACCTTGTGTCACTGTCAAAGAGCTTCAGTTTGGTTTGCAATTTAACCATGGATCGTCTTACAAATGAACAACGCTTGCAAATTATTGAATTTTACTATCAAAATTCGTGCTCGGTTCGAAATGTTCATCGCGCGCTGCTTCCATTTTATGATCGGCATTCTCGACCTTCTGAGCAGTCTATTCGGAAGATTGTGACCAAATTTCGCACCAAATTTACTTTGTTGGACATTAAACCACCAACACGTTTACGTACTGTGCGTAGTGAAGAAAATATTGCGGCCGTATCAGCTAGTGTGACAGAAGACCGCGAAATGTCGATTCGGCGCCGTTCCCAGCAGTTAGGCCTTTGTTACAGCGATGATAACAAACTTTTTTTTGCCCGAAATGGAAGTTCTTGACTTGCATGATATGTGGTTTCAACAAGACGGTGCCACATGCCACACAGCACGCGAAACAATGGCGCAATTGCGAGGCGAGTTTGGTGAACAGTTAATTTCACGTTTCGGGCCGGTCAATTGGCCGCCTAGATCGTGCGATTTGACACCATTAGATTATTTTTTGTGGGGGTATGTCAAGGCTAATGTCTATAGGGACAAGCCCGCTTCGATTGACGCACTGGAAGCCAACATCCATGCATTCATTCGTGAGATACCGGCCGATATGTGTGAAAGAGTATGCCAAAATTGGACTCAGCGGATGGGCTACCTGAGACGCAGCCGCGGTCAACATTTGCATGAAATTATCTTTAAACATTAAATTGCAAGGTTCAAACTATCGATTCAAATAAATATTTCATTCATTTTTTCGAATTTTTTGTGTTTTTTTTTTTAAAAAAGTTCTCAACCTCTTAAAAAATTACCCTTTACATAGAAATCCCTCTTTGAAAGTAAAAATGTCTTTGGGGCGTAGGCATAGAAGCATCGATAGTGATACAAGTGAATATTTGATTTATTTTGGTGATGATTGGTGATTGGTCGGGTACCTATAAACTACGAAATTTCAGATTTGTTTGCCTTCAACGAAAAGTTTCGCCTAAATCCTATAAAGGCAGAGGAAATGCTCCAATAACAATTATTGGACACAGATTGCTAATAAGTCTGAAAATAAAACTTTTCCTTGACATCGAGGCAGCAGTTTCGTACAGTTTTACACTGGCTTAGAAATGCGAACAATATCGTGTGATAGCAGACTTTGCATCTAAATCTACGGTATGCAGATGTGTCAATCCTGTTTGTGCAGCCATCGTTGATGTTTTTTTATGAAAATAATGGACGTTGGCCAGAGTAAATATATTTTTTGTAAATACATTCTGTCAAAAAAGTACCGGGAATTGATCATTTAAAAAGCCCGCTTAAAGAAATTGTGAAAATTATTTTTGTCGCTAATTTGGCACAACTGACTTCTATCCGTGAAGTTCGAGAGCCAGCTGTCCTTTAATTTTTGTACAGTGCTCGATTTTCTTAAGTGGGGCTATCATTGTGATCGAATTTCTTGCCAGAAACTCAAAAAATATCATCTGATAACCTCCGTATTCAGCTGATATGGCTCCAGCTTTCTCTTTCCAAAACTCAAATTACCACTTCAAGACACCCGTTTTCGGTCAATATATGTAAGACATAAAAGAAAATTCGCGGCGAGAACTGAAGTCGGTTCCGGAAAATGCGTTTAAAAAATGTTTAGATGATTGGATTATTCGTTGGCATAAGTTTATTAGGTATTTTAGAAGGGGACTACTTTGAAGACAATACCCGGTACTTTTTTGACAGAATGTATATAAATATGCATTTATAGTTTAAAATCAAGCAAATTTTTTTAAAGGTATGCCATATGTGTATCCACGGAACACTAATTAATATTGTTTGCTCTAATGAGTTTTAATCAGCGTATATCGATAGATGCCAAGCAACATCTCGAAGATATTTCAACTATCTTTCTCAATTAAAGTACCATGAAACAGTTTCATAAACTTTTTGCCACTCAATTATTTTGGCATTATGTGTCACTATATTTGAAAATTTACCGAACAATACTTCTTTTTCATCGCGAATTAAACTAACAACGAACATTTTGCCTTGCTTATTTATAGCTATTAACTCGTCAGACTCTTACAAATCTGCGAGAAAAAATTGTAGCTGGCAAATAAGCGGTGGAACGTGATTGTTTTGTAGTTGTAAACCACAACTTTATTTTCTACAATTTCATTTCCTCTTTGTTAGAAATTTATTGGAAATATGTTTGCACTTTGTGAAAGAGAAATTAGGTTTACAAATTTGTAATTGTAGTTTACTATTACAAATTTGTGATTGTAATTGTAGTTTGGTGAAATAGGCCACTGGTATAATCAATTTCTACTCTTTGCGACCTATGACCGAAACCACTCACAAATGAACCCCTGAAAGCCAGCATTTTCCATTTAACGTAGCTATTTTTATGGTAATAACAGCTTTAGTAATAATATCCATACAAACAATTTGGCTGTACACTTATTTTTAACCAGGTTGACAAATAAGTATATGTGAAGAAAAATGTATGCCTTTCCGGAAACCGAATGGAAAAGAACTAAAAAATTCAGTTTTATTCAAATCCGGGGTCAAATCAAAGCGTAACCTTTACCCTTTTTTCTGCTACATTCGCCCTTCTCAACCCATTCAGGGTTACCAGCTTGCTGTAGACGCAATCGACGACCTGTTTGATGTTGTAGACGCCTGCGATGTTATCGTATTCCTAGGGGATTTCAACCTACCCGAACTTAAATGGATTCAGTCTAATGACGAGCCCCATTTTGTGGCCCTGAATCCATCTACTGACAAGGAAATCCTTTTCACTGACTGTCTTTCCGACTCTGGCCTACACCAATTATGTGGCATCACTAACAACTTAGGTAGACAGCTGGATCTTATATTTTCATCAGACGTTGAAAATTGTGTAGTGTCTGCAAGCAATCATCTTCTTTCAAAATTAGACCGCTACCACCCACCTCTATCTCGTACTTTTTCATATAACAATCACAATCAAACTCTCCAATCCGAACATGCGTACAGTTTCAACTTTCGCAAAGCAGACTTTGTTAAATTCTGCTCAATAACGCCAACCTCAGCCTTACCTTCGATAATGCTCCCATTACTGTTGATAACGCTCTTACGTTGTTCTACTCCAAAATATTTGAATGTTTTACCCTTTCCGTCCCTTATAAGCAGCAGAAAAACTAATCGTCTTCCCCACCTTGGTACAATACAGAGTTGCGCTCGCTTCGCAATAAACGAAACAAACTGTGGCGCACGTACCTTAATTCTCGTTCTGTTTCTGATTTTGCCAACTACCATCTCGCATACTCCCTTTTTCCGATCTCTGTGAATCGCTTTACCACGACTATTTAGACCGAATGGAATCAAGTGTAATTTCTGACCCCAAACGCTTCTTTCACTTCATTAATGCCAAAAAGACATCTGATAGCTATCCATCTTCTTTGAAATTCAATGATACATTGTCTGACAACCCTACCATAATAGCACACTTGTTTGCTAATTTCTTCAGCCAGTCGTTCACGAACCACATCGTTGAACCCGATATTGACTACTTTTCGTTCATGAACAACTGTCCTCGAACTTCACTTGCTTCGCCTCATATCACTTCGGCAATTGTCCTAGAAAAGATGAATAATCTCAAACCCGATTTCTGCCCTGGACCTGTCATCGTCTTAAAAGAATGTGCGAATCATCTGTTCCAATCCCTCACGACTCTTTTTCATCTTTCTATCTCACAGGGAGCTTTCCCTAAGCTCTGGAAGTGCTCTTACACAATTCCCCTTCATAAAAAAGGTCGTAAGAATGATATTTCCAACTATCGCCCCATCGCAAAACTCTCCTGCATGCCCAAACTTTTCGAAAGCATTTTCTATGACATAATGTCTTTTCACTGTAAGTCTATTTTTTCCCCTAACCAGCATGGATTCCTCAAGGGTAGATCTGCAACTACAAACCTTACTGAATTTGTATCGAACTCTCTGTGCGCTCTGGAGGATGGCAACGAAGTTGATGTAATATCTACCGACTTTAGTAAGGCCTTTGACAAAATCTCCCATGGCATTATCCTTTTCAAACAAGCACTCGGCTTTCACCCAAGGTTTATTATGTGGATAAAATCTTACTTGGATGAGCGCACATATCTAGTGCCCTTTAGGTCCTCTGTATCAAACTGCTTCACAGCCACCTCTGGAGTGCCACAAGGTAGCCGCCTTGGTCCTTTATTATTTTTGTTAACAATTAATGATGTGGAGTGCATTATTTTGAATTCTTATGTAACTATCTACGCCGATGATATGAAAATCTATAGGTTCATCAAATCACCCGCTGACTCTCACCCACTCCAAGATGACCTCAACAGGTTTTCAACTTGGTGCAAACACAACTTTTTGGAGCTTAATATCAGCAAGTGCCAAGCTATAACCTACTCCCGTAAACGTCTCCCACCCCCTTCTAGGACTTACTATATATGTAATGGACTCGTCCCCTCTGTCACTTCTTTGCGTGATCTGGGTGTTATCTGCGACAGAGAACTCAATTTTCGCTCCCATATAGATAACATAATTAACAGAGCCAACTCTACACTACTTGGCTTTGTTAAACGCTGGTCCAAAGAATTTTCTAATCCTTATGTCACGAGATCGATTTATTTTACCTTCGTCAGACCAATTCTTGAAAATTCTAGTCAAGTTTGGTCACCTTACTACGATATTCACTCTCTACGAATTGAAGCGGTACAACGCAGATTCATCCGGTTCGCCTTACGCGATCTTCCATGGCCCGACAGGTATAATTTACCACCTTATACAGATCGTCTTAAATTAATTAATGTTCAGTCTCTCGAAAAACGCCGTCAAATTGCCGATATACTCTTTGTTAAGCAGTTATTAGCTGGAAGTATCGACTGCCCTGCACTGCTCGACAAGATCAGCCTTAGCACTAACCCACGTAACCTTAGATCTATTCCCCTCTTCCGACTGAATTATCACCGTACCAATTATGGTTATAATGAACCGATTACTCGAATGCTTCGCGTCACCAATTCCTTCCAAAACGCATTTGATTTCCATTTAAGCAGATCCTCTCTCAGAAATACCCTACACTACCACTCCATCTCCAATACGCCCCATTCCTAGAATATTAAGTTTAGCCTTAAATTCTTAATTTAGGTTTAAGTTTTAGATTGTTTAAGTAAATAGCAAATAAATAAATAGATTGAGAGATTTTCTCAAACTGTAGCTTAGCCTGTTTACCTTTTATTTATCTAAATTTGAATTTGATTGTGCCTTTATGGACAAGAACGCAATCTCATCAACTTGTACAGGTTTAATCATTTTTCCTCTCACTACATATTACTGACAAATGACAGTCAGTTCTATAAAACGTGTCAGTGTATCGGTCTCTGTAACAATTCCCTAATTTCCAATTACTCCCCGCAAAAGGACACTATTGAGTAATATCAATTTCTTCAATTAGGTTGGTAAGCTCGTACCTCCTAAGTGCATTTAGATTTCTATCCATCGCTCTATTGACTTTATCCCATTGAAGGCACTCATGGGTACAAACAAGAATGTCAACACCCGGGAACAATAATATTCCGTGTTTCTCTTATTCTTCTTCTTCTACTTCTTGTTCTATGTGACGTGTCATTCCCATCATGTTATAGCGTGTTCTACCAATATTAATGAAAATCATTTCCACCAACAAAGAAACAAGAAAAACCAAAAGGTCCTCGTAGGTCAGTTTATGATTAATTGATGCCACTGGACATTGGAACACTGGAACATAGGAATACAGGAGGGCATACAAACTCGTCCGAAGATTACCTGATGGTCGAGGGCAATAATGCTCATTACATCAACAAAGGCACGTTGTTCTTCAAATCAGTGCCAGTTGAGTATATTAACCCCCGCTGAGGTTGTTGTACAGGATTCCATCTACCACCACTATCCTGTGAGAGTGAGAGGAAATTTGTCATTTTTCAAAATGGAAAATCCATTGACCGCAAATCACTTACCCTTCACAGGCACATCAACCGGAGCGGTTTTTTTTTCTTTGGGGTGGGCGGGGGTTGTATCTACGTATCCTATGTACAAGAAGCTGTTGCAATATTTGCATTTCCTGTGTAATATAGTGTCCCTCCTCACACCTCCTCCAATCTGGCATGTAATTAATTTTAGAGTTTGCATTCGATTTGCCCTACCCCCGGTGTTGGACATGGACGGTGGACACTGGAAACCGTGTTTAGCGGAAGTTCCATTTGAGAAGTCTTGCGAAATGAAGTTAATGGATGGATGGTGACGAACGACGGTCGGATGGTGGCTGTTCGCCTTCCGCGTCCTTAACCGGTAGCTGTGCTGTGAGTGGGGGTGAGTTTTTCCTTATGATGTGAAACAATAATTAATGATTTCTCATCCTGTTGATGAGTCTTTTGTAAGGATGTTTTTTTTTTTTTTTTGTTGTTTTGCCCACCAACCTATCTATGTGAAGTGTGAAGTGACGAGATGAATTCGATAGATAGATACGGATACGGATGTGGACTGATGTGTGGCACGCTCCTTTTTTTTGAATTAAAATGCCGTGCGCATCCATTTTACAGTCGGTTAGGGGATGGGCGTACAGGAAACCGATAAGTGGAGGGGTCCTTTACGCAGATACTCGTACGTGACAAAGATTAACTAATTTTAATTTTGCTACACTGTGTCTGTAGCTACGTTGTTAGCTAATAATGTGGCAAATAGGTGTTGTTGACCTTATCATTCAAGCCAGGAGTTCTTGGAGCAGAGGACGTAAAGAGAAGTTTGCATGATCTTCCTTTTTACGTCGCAAAAACCTTTGCGAAGAAGAGAAGTCATGGTGAAGTCTATACGATAAGCAATTATCCTTTGGTGGAAGGTGGAATTGGCAGAATTGTTAACTGAGGTCCAGATCAACCCTGTGGAGCATAGCGCCATTGATAACTGAAGAAGGAAGTGGTTGTCAAAAGGGGCTTTAGATTAGGACCGAAAAACCAATGGAAATTAAAAAAAATATTTTACAGATGACCTCTTCACTTCTACAGCGCCTGCGAAAGATCCCAGCTTGAATTCCACAAGAACTGCGATGAATTTGAAATCTTTTTACCTTGGCTCGGTAAACCCTTAAAAAAAACTTAGACTTAAGAACTGTTAACACTATCAGGTTTAAACCCCCATTTATAGCGGAATGGGATACTTACGAAACAACTCAAGATCAAAGGTATTCCTATCACTTTGCCTAGTATCTACGATGTACGATCTAGTACGATGTTAGGAAGCTGTTGCAATGTGATATTTAACCGGTATTGATTAAAATGAAGAATGAAAACATCCGTTAGGATAGCTCAAGATAGAAAAGCGTCATCCTCAGGTAAGACTGATGGCGGGACTAATCAAAAGTCATATCGGTCTAAGAAAACAAGTTTCCGATAAAGAGTACGAATGTAATGTAATGTACTAAATTGGCCCTAGTGTTGTGCACCGTTACGGAAATAGATCTATTATGCTGGCTCTTATTTCTTTAACACAGGGGTGAGCTGATACATTTTATAAATCTCAGAACTATTCTGTTTTCAAGGTTACAAATTTCCCTCCAGCTCAGATCTGCTCTTTGCATAAAGAGTACTCTGTCTTTTGCGACAGCGGGCCATTCACAGAGTATGTGTTCCGACGTATGCACCTCTTCTACGCAGAGTCGACAGGGGTCGTCTTTGGATAATTCCATTCTTTCGAGAGGGTATCTCAATGACCAGCCTCGTTTTATTAAGCTCAAGTAGCTTTTTGGCCTTGCCGCTAGCTAGTGTTATGAATTTCTTAGCTTGTCTCTGGCCCTTGGATTTGGTCCAGTACTCAACAGGATTATCATCTTCCCACTTCCTAAGTTTTGAGTGTATTTGACGCGAAAGTATCCCGAAGGAGGGCTCAGATCCGGTGAGCAGGCGGGAGAAGTGTCTTCTCGCCAGACAATCTGCACGCTCATTACCATCGACACTGTAGTGACCTTGTAACACGGTAACAGTGACAAAGTTGTCTTTAGTCAGGTTTTTGAGGTAAAAGCAGCCACAGGCCAGTTTTGAAGCTATCGAATATGATCTAAGGGCCTAATGACTTGACCAGTTTTGTTCGGAAATCCCACTTGTTTGGATATCACCCCGATATTAGTCTTATTTGTAGAGACGCTGAATCTAAAAACTTTGCTTAGTTGTGGAGCAAGTAAATAGGTAATTCATGTTGTATTTTACATTGATATAGGTATGCCATCTAATCTTGGTGATTTAAATAGACTAAAGACTAACCCTGTCGTTTTAAAAAAAATTTCCCGATACCACTGTAAGTATTTCATCATGGGGGAACTTCAGCCGTAGTTTTTTCTCATCTTCACATGTCTTTGTCATTGTGTCTGAAAATATCCTGAAGGGTGCTGTCCGTTTATGTCTGTGTCAGTACGTATGGGTCTAGCCTAGTTCGTTAGTTTCGTAAGTTCAGGTGTGCGTCATTCCGTTCTTAGTATACGTTCATGTCTTTGCAGTTCGTGTTTGAAATTCCGGGTTGTATGAGCTTTTGCCTGAACGGCATTTCCACGCTGTAGCCTCATTTTTTTTGTTACACGTTTGCGTCCCTCTGTGAACGCATGTATGTGCATATGCGTTGAAATATAGACAAACCTGCTTCTGAGATTTATCCTCCTTTACTTTAATGTTTCCTGCCATAGCACAAACCGAATGACGAACCAAATAAGGTCCAAAACTATCTGTGTTAACTTACTAGAACCTTAGGACAAATCATTCTAAGATATACCGTCCTTCGATGGTTCGACGACGATCCTGTAAAGGTAGAGGATAATGATAGTCGGACTTTAGGTACATCAGATTTTTAAACTCGTATAGACATATACCTTAAAATCGAGACTAGTACCATGCAAGGCTTCAGGGTTTCGTTTGCTCCCTAAATCTTATCGGTTCCGTAAGGGTCCTCGAAGTTCACTTGATTCGCAGTGCGGTATTCAACAGTAGATATCTTCAAACTTCCAAACCCATTTAACGATGCTGTTGGCCTACATTATTCTGAATCCATTCAAACATTTGACAGATAGCCAGAGGATAACACAACAACAGCATCGCATACTTTAAATCTGCATACTTTAAATCTGCAATCTGTATTCTATAGAGTCTTTAAAAGTCTAAAAGAGTTTGTAGGAACCTACAACCGATATGACAAATTGGCTTAAAACGAGTCAAATTGGTTAAGGGGGTAACCACAAGTAAAACAGCAGTCATTAGATGCCCAAAAATATTAATTGGAAAGGACAGCGCTACTACAGCGGATGACATAGGTATAGGTACCTAAGCCACATGTATAAAAGCCTTTTTAAATATCCACCTCTGCTGAATGATGAATAATCCATTGTTGACCACAAACTTCAATCATTCCTTTCATCCTTTCTCTATTCATTATTATGCTCGTATCCCCACCTCCACCGTGAGCAATGCAACAATCGATAGCCTTTTATTCCCTCGTGATTTACTCCTGCCTGCCAATAGACGTGACACGTAACAAACTGGCGAATTTTAATTAGCGTCGACATCGTCAGTGCGTAATAAATTCCACCCACACCGCAGCGTTCGCTCCAACATTCCAGTCATTTTAAGGATAATTGCGACTTGCATTCAACTAAAAGGCTGCAAATTGCTTTGACAAAACTCGCAAGTCAATGCAAAACCACGAAAGCAAGCGCCGAAGGATGGGTGCAGCAGCAGGACTACTGTCACTCTTACACACACATCGACAATGATAATCGAATTAGGTTCTTCGTGTAGTAAAATTAATCTCAGATGCGATGATGATGCACCTTCAACGTTAGCGTCGACAAAAACGTCAACGGAGACGATGACAGCGACGACGACGACGACGACGACTGGGACATTCATGTTTGGCGCCATTATCGTAGAAATATTACCTCGCAAAGCACTCGACTATACACTCGATTGGAAATTAGATTTTCCTCTTATTTGCCGTAAAAGGATTATTGCGTAGCCATTGAGGAGTCCCAGGCATAGGCTTCGGAAGGGGCGGTTGTAATTATTTGGATGTCACCAATCCCACCCCCGTCCCTCGTGTAGGCAGAGTCACACCAAACTATAGACAGAGGCATGTTCTCGTATTTGTATGGAACTTTACATTATCTTAATTAAAATGTGCATTGGATTGGGTCTATGTGTATCGAAGTTGGACTGCCAGCTAATGGCTAAAGGACAGGATGTCTTTTGCGTGTCGTAAATCCTTTGAAGAGAATTCCTTTATATTTTGATTTACTGGAGACCAACAGCAATTGGTTCAGGATATTATTTTGCTTGGGGAGCCATGGAAGGTGAGTTATGCGATTGACATGTAGCTAGTCCATGTGTGGATTGTGTTTCCAGTTCCACCAGAACTGAGAATGCTGTAGACAGAGGCTAGTCCTGGTCTTCATCATCTGAAGGCTTCTTCTCACAGAAAGGAGGAGCTTTATTCTTTAAGGATTTGGACAATTCGTCATATGTCTCAGATGATTCGAATGCTTCAACTGGTATATAAAAATACATTCAGTATCACAATGGACCTCTTACCTTGGTTGCTTTGAGAGAAAATTCCTTCGTAAGATATTAAGTCCCATTTGCGTTGACGGGTTTTGGAGGAGATTCAACCACGAACTATGAGCTGGACAGCGATATTAACCTGGTCCAAAAACGCGGCATTGGACGTTGAAGATGGATAGGACATGTAGAGCAAATGATAAACAATGCTCTGACCTGCAGAGTATTCGACTGCAACGACCTCGCGAGGTGCGGCGCACAAGTCTAAAAGTACCTCAACCAATTTGGAGTGTGTAACTGAAAGAAGTTAGTTAAGGACCAAGCTAACTGAAAAGGGTTCTTGGTGGAGGCCTTGGTGCACCCTGGACTGTAGTGCCACCAAAGTAAATAAATAAGTAAGTAAGGACCTCTTACTACTCAAAGTATGCAGACCTTTTGTGTTGTCCTTGTCAGCCACTTTAAATGAGACTGCCATTGGTGGAGGCAATTTTAAAGTCCACGTGGTAGCAGATTTTCTTCTGAGGCGTACCCCGTCTAACTCAGCGAAGAATAAGATATCTATACGGACTTGTGCATCAACCAACCTTACCTGGATACTCCATCTTTAGCCAACTTTCTTTAATCGAAAGACCCTCAACGCTAAACACGCTTTTTAGATGTGTGGATGAGAATGCAGGCCTTCATTCTTAATGACAGTGAAGCATAGGTCATCACCATTTAATAGTCCTTGGGCTTTTTATATGCCATCCACTGACTCTTACTAAACTATGCAGGTTACTTGTGAGATGATTAGAGCCTTTGCTCGCTAAGCTTTCGTACATCTTTCCGACTTCAATCTAGCCTCACATGCCTTTTATGTTTTTCCTGTTAAAACTGATATTCGTCACTTTAAGCTAAATAGATGGTTGCTGAGCTCTAGCTCTCACGTATGGTTCTTTTAGGTCCGCTGTGTCCCTTCGTTGTAACTTCTGATAGTGTGTTGGGTATCTAAACGCTGTCGAAGGTTTGGCTTGTTTGACAAACTTTACGATGTCATCAATTCCTATTTTGCAGAGGTGCGTTAAGTCTGGTAACAGTGGTTCTCCCAGCAACTTATGTCGCAGCCTTGCGTTTGCTGGACAATAACAGAGGAAGTGTTTCAGATCTTCTTCAACCTCTTCCCAGTTGGTGAAAATAGCTGTCTTGATAGTTGCTAATGGAGCTCCTATCGATTTTTCTGTATTAAATTCTCTATCGGCAGCACCTTCTCTTGCCAAATTGTTAGTCTTCTCATTTCCTATTATACTGTCATGACCCGGTATCTAGGTAAGGCATACTCGGTTAAGGTTGGGAAGGAGGTTGAGGTTTGTTTTTTGTATATCTTTACCAAAGATATAAGTGTATATAGGTTAGTTTAGATTAGGTAATGAATTGATTGTATCCACCGTACTCAATAGGATTCACTAGAAGACCAAAGAATGTATATTTGGCAACACAATGCCGATTCTTATCAGAACTCTGGAATAGTCGTACCATTTTGAACTATTCTCCCAGAATCTTTTTTCATAAGGAGGAGAATGCTGGGCAGCTGAACAGGAGGTTATACGGAGATCCTTCCTCTTTCTCATCCATGCAGCTCTAACAAGTCATTGGTCATGATTCCCAATCTGCTGGCAAAGAGATATTGTGGGATATAAGAAGGGAGCGGGAGGGGTGATAACAAGGGGATATAAGAAATGACGATCTACACAGAGATCTCGGAATTCTTACAATAGAATATGAAACCGAAATCTTGGCGCCAAAGCACAAATTTCGATTAACCGAACATGTCAAAAGGTCAGTTTTACAAATTCTGGTTGAGAGATATGTATTGGGCCGTCAACAAAGGACCAAACCTTGTCACTCAGCAAGATCAATATAAGCTGATAGTTAAGTTGGAAGTTGAACATCCAGGAAAGAGTTAAAAAGGCTACAATAGCTCTATACCTACCTACTCTTCTACAAAAAAGTCGTAATCGTAACCAATAAATGGGGACTTAAACCTCAAATAACTCATTGGCTCTATTTATCTGTGGTCATATCGATTCTGATAAAGGGCCTAATTGTTTGGCGGACTGCCCTAGATAAAGCTGGGAAAAGTCAAGAAGTCAGCCTGTCTATTTATAAGCGGAGCACTAAGATAAACTCCCACTGCTGCACAAGACACTCTTCTCAATCTTCCTAAATATTAATCCACGACATTTAGGGCCATAAGTGATTCAGCAATTATAATGGACACTCCATTATCAGTAACAATAAAAAAAATAGTGTTCCCAAACTCAGCTTCGACAGAATGTGTAATGTCACGATACGTCGACGGGGACAGTCACGCTGTAAAGCAGGACAAGACAATGCACTTCCAAACGGACGGGTCCAAGACCAACGCTGGGGTAGGAGGCAGTGTTTTATCTAGTGCATAGGTTAAATCTTAACCTCACTTTCCGCCTTCCTAAATACTCTACGGTTTTTTAAGCTCAAGGCGATTAAGGGCTTACAAAAATCGCATTACTGAGCATTGGTACATTGTACTGAAGCTCAGCTTTATTTTGATACCAATTTCATTGATGTACGCTCTTGGCCCAAGCTCCATATAATTTTGCCCCATCTCCTTTAAAACGCGTTTTTGTCGAAACTGTATTTGCAAAGTCGGTTGTCAAGATTTCTCGAAAACTACTGAACCGATCTTGATGAAATTTTGCGCACGTCTTCAAGATATTTTTGACAAGGACTTGAGCGAAGGATTTTTATTTTTTTTGAATGCAACTATTTTTACAAAAGAAATGAAAAGCAAATTTACCGAAATTTTTAAATTTTTTGGAAAAATGACTGCCAAAAATCCAAAATCCAATTTTTTGTTTTTTCCTTCATTCAAGTTCTAGTTTAAGGTATTAGCTAAAACACGTTTTTTTTTTTTTTTTTTTTGACTTCAGTTGATCTTGTCATGAGGTCTACTGTCAACGCGCAAGCACTTTTTTTCCGATGGGTCAGCGGAAATGACGTCACAGTGGCAGAGTTTTAAATATTTTTCTACAAAAATTTCAGAAATTCTTTGTCAAATGTGTATGTTTAAGGCAGTAAAAAGTTTGAATGAAATATTTAATTTTTTATATAAAAAAAAAATTGTAAAAAATAAGCGGTTTTTTTTAGCCGAGGAAACCCATGTAACCCCTTAAAGAGACTAATATCAGTTACGGATAGAAGCATTTTCACGGACAGTCGGGCACCTATAAAATCTTTGGAATAAGTCTCAACCACATCAATAGTTGCCTCAAACTGCCGGTCATCTCTTATGGTGATGGCAGAGCAGTTCAGTATTCATCTTTGCTGGGTGCCAGGGCATAGACATATTTTTGGGAACTGTACTCGCAAGATTAGGCACCACAATACCAATTCTACCTGACAGAGGGGAGATACACATGCTTCTCGCTATTTGTAAACTATTACTGAAACTATCGTCAAAAAGACTGCAAATTTGCACAATGATAGGTTTCATCGCTGGAATCTGCTTTATAGCAAAGCTTCAGACTGGGAATCCCTTCCAACGATTTCTGTAGGAGCTGCAGCTGCACAGGCGATGAGGGAGAAGAAAGTACCTCTCACCTTCCTTGCATCTGTCCAGCAATGTACTAGGGGCATCCCCCTTTCAAAATCTCGGCAAAAACAGATGTAAAGAACTCTTCCGCTTCGTCTGAAGCTCTAATGGTTCGTCAGATAGATAGGGATCATATCACAATTTGATCAAATATCCAACCACTAGAAAGTGTTTAGACTCTTGATGTCAATGAACCAAAATAGGATGTTGACAGCCTTGGAATTTAAAATGCGAAAATATGAAGACCACCAAAGGGATATCCAAAGTGTATCTCAAAGCCAAACGATTGAGAATTCCATCTTAACTGAGTGTCCACATTGTTCCTTTAAATACTGGTACACTAAAAGAAGTACTCTTTTCCTGATATCTGACCACCGCAGGACTGTACTTATTCTAATTTTCCCAATCGTGAGAACAAAGCATCAAAAAATGATACGTGCCACCAAAACGGTATCAGGACTTTTGATGGCAAAAAAAATACACCCTCCTCCCTATGCTAATGTGCGGCAACTTCACTCGATTACCATGTCAAATCAGCTCAACGATGCCCACACGTAGATACTTGAACTTCAACGTGACCTCTAAACAAATCAAATTCATGGGAATGATGTCCAAATTCCATTATCATACTCATTTATCACTTTTGGTCACTGTGTGCACAAAAGAAAATAAAAGAAAAATTACCAAAATTCAATCACCCATCCAAAGAAGATATCAACCCAACCACACCCCAATCGGAGGACATCTACGTAATTAGTTCAAAGAAATTGATTCATCGCGATGTTGAAGTGTGAAGTAATCCCAGTAATCGGCTTTCAATGGCAACCTCTGCAACAACAGAACTCAACCAGCCCGTGCCCAGAGAACACAGATTACACAAAAATGAAAAGAAAACATAAATAATTTGTTACATGTCACGTGCTAGAAGTACCAGCAAAGGCAGGCCCAACATTAATCCGTACCACTTTCGATTCGGTATGCTCTGATTTTTCAAATCGGAATCGGGTACCGGGAACAAGAGCACACCCAAAGTCATCGGGGTTAAGATAAATGAACTCATCCCCGGAGCTGACATTTCACCCCGGTTCTTTATTTTTTTTTTTTTGTTTTCTGAAAAGAAGAGCCCGCCTAGGCGGGTGCCATCGTTTGTCTGTAATTATTTTGAGTATGTCTCCGGCCGACACTGTTTGACCCTTTTTATCGGTGGCAACTGATTTCTTTTTTCATCTTTTTTTTGGCACAAAGCTCGGGAAATATTTTTCATTTTTAATGTAGCAAAACGAAGATGGTGATAAACGTGTAAAATAATCTTTTAGCATCTCCGCAGGACATCCTCTCAAGCGTTACATAGATGCTTTTTCTACAAACAGAGCAAGAAAAGGATGCCCATTGTTCAGTGACGCTGAAACCAAAGAGCAAAGGAAGAAGAGAACAAAAAACTCGCCATATCCTTCCATAGAAGTTAAGCAGCTTTTCGTGCATTTATCATCCTGTGCGGCGCGCTATTAATTTGTTTTTCCCTTAAAAAAAAGCGAAAAAAAAAATATCCAACAGATAAGCGCAAACGAATTTTAACTCCTGTCCTAGATTCTATTAGTGTTGAACATTCATACGAGTATATGAATCTATGAATTACACACACATACTGTATCCTTTTTGTGTGTGTGTTTTATTCTTTGATGTGTAACACGGCACGGGGGCACAAAGGAATGCCTGGAAGGCATGTCGACTGTCAAGTCTCTGTTTTCCCTTTTTTTTCTAAGAATAAGACTTTTTTTATTTTTAGTGTTAATGATAAATATCCTTGGAAAACAAGAAAATCCGTTTACCTAGACAGGTTGGATGCAGACAAAGAGTATATTCATGATTTTTTGTCATTGCTTTCATTTTTCTACTTTGACTTACAATCTATTGACAGTATAAAGGGGATTGGAGTATGAAATATAATTAGGACCGATAGGTATGTAGATGAGACTTGGATTTCAATTGAAACAGACTTAAATCGAATGGAAAGGTATCATAAAGTTTTAAATATTGGGCCATTTGCTGGTCTCAGACACTGACAGCCCTTTCACGCTGAAATCGTTTCCAGAAACACAGTATCATATCTTCGAGGTACGAAATTAATCAATCTATACTGGCAAAACTTTGAGAACTTATTTTCAAGGTAAAGGCCTCTAGTTTCGAATTTTGAAAAGAAATTTCTCTCGAAGTAATATACCAACCGTGTTTGCTGTAAGCAAGTTTATGAAGATTGGCATGCTAATTGTTTACACAAGCTAGTATCGAGAAGATTACAACATGTTTACGGGTAAGGTGTTACATGGGTTTTGTCGGGTAAAAAACGGCTTATTTTTAACAATTTTCTTTTTATAAAAATTAAATATTTCATTCAAACTTTTGATTGCCTTAAATATACACATTTGACAAAGAGTTTCTAAAATTTTTGTAGAAAAATATTTAAAACTCTGCCATTGCGACGTCATTTCCGGTGACCCCTCGGAAAAGAGGTACTTGCGCGTTGACAGCAGAACTCATAACAGGATGAACTGAAGTCGAAAAAATGCTTCTTTTAGTTCATACCTGAACGAAGGAAAAACAAAAAAAGTGAACATTTGATTTTGGTAGATATTTTTACAAAAAAATTAAAAATTTCGGTAAAATTTGCTCTACATTTTTATTTTAAAAATAGTTGCATTAAAAAAAATCTTTCGTCCAACTTCTTTTCAATAATATCTTTAAGACGTTGTAGATGTCGGCAATAACCTTGCTGGCTTCAGGAGCGGAAATAAAACGCGGCTTTCCTTCTTAACATCTACAATAAAAATTATATTGGTCTCTCTTCAATTCTTCTTACAATTGTATGTACACTAAGAAAGTTATATAACTATGTACAGTATTAATTCAAAATTCAAAATTGGTACAGTATGAAATATGTATGTGAAATGTAAGGGTAAATAATGAGATTGACACATTATGAATAATATAAGAAAATAAGGTAAAATATGTTTTACAAAGTGAATGAAGTTCCTACAATACTCCCCCGCTAGTTAGTATGCCATACTAACGAAACCTTGATGGAATGAAAATTCTTCGACCCGACCGAGTTGTCCTTTGGTCTTGAATAGGTAATGTAGTTTCAGTTTCCTTCGCTGTTTTACTTGTTGTCGAATCCTTAGAAGCATTTACTATGTGTTCGGAAGCGTCATCAACAGTGAGAAATGCTGCTTTCAATCTGTCAACAGAAACGTTTTTAACATTGTTTTTAATTCTTACCGAAAAATATTTCGAATGCTTCTTCACTATTGGATAAGGTCCCTCATACGGTTGTTGAAGAGGACTGCGGACGCTGTCAGTTCTTACAAAAACGTGTGTGCATTTATCCAACGTCTTCTGCACGAAAAATTTTGAAGTACCATGGAATGTGGTATTAGTTGGTCTCATCGCTGACATTGCCTTTCGCAACTCTTTTACGAAATCCTCTGATGTTATGTTGTTTGGTGACTCGACGAAATACTCTCCTGGCAAACGAATTGTTTCTCCATATAAAAGCTCTGCTGGAGTGGCATCTAAGTCCTTTTTGAACGACGACCTCAAACCGAGCAGTACTAATGGTAGCACCTTGTACCAATCCGTTGTTTGGTGGCACATAATTGCTGCTTTGAGAGAACGATGCCATCTTTCGATAATCCCATTGGATTGCGGGTGGTAGGCTGTTGTCCTATACTGCTTAATTCCCAAGGTCCTGTTCAGTTCGGAAAAAAGTGTTGACTGGAACTGCCGTCCTAAATCAGTTGTGACTTGGAGTGGTACGCCATACCGACTAATCCAACCGTGAAGAAAGTGTTGCGCTACAGTCTCTGCTTTCATGTCTTCCATTGCAAAAGCCTCCGGCCAACGTGTATATCGGTCCATGATGGTAAGAGGATATCTGTATCCACAAGATGTAGGTAATGGACCAACTATGTCCATGTTTATATGAGCGAATCGTTGAGATGTCAAAGTGTAAGGAACAAGCGGTGCTTTGTTGTGACGGCTGACCTTGGATTGTTGACACTGTAAGCATCTTCTTACAAATTTTGCACAATCTGCTTTCATCTTGGGCCAAACAAATCGTGCTTGAAGAAGTTTGAGCGTCGCTTTAATACCGGGGTGAGAAAGATTATGAAGCTTCATGAGAACGATCTCTCTACTGGGCGAGGGAACATACGGACGAACTTTTGGTGTCGATGTGTCGCAGTACAGTTGTAAATTTGATTCTGGAAAAGCCAAAAGTTTTAATTGCAATGAAATGGACGTATTACCTTGTTTAAGTAAAGTTTTTAGCTCGTTGTCTTCTTTTTGTTCCTTCGCCATCGCATGAAAGTCAACAGGTGTTGATGTATCGATGGCATTTATCCTTGAAAGACAATCGGCTACTTGATTCTCTGACCCCGGAATGTGCAAAATTGTCGTTGAAAATTGGCTGACAAAATCCAAATGTCGCAACTGCCTTGGGGATGCCTTGTCGGATTTTTGCTGAAACGCGTACGTCAGGGGTTTGTGGTCCGTAAATATAGAGAACGATCTTCCTTCCAAAAGGTACCGAAAATGTTTCACACCCAGGTACACGGCAAGTAGCTCCCGATCGTACGTGCTATATTTCATTTGCGTATCGGTTAGCTTTCGCGAGTAAAATCCGAGTGGCTGAGAAACGCCGCCAATAACTTGGTTCACTACAGCTCCCACTGCAACGTCTGAAGCATCGGCGAATAGATAAAGGGTGGCATTTGGCACCGGATGAGCGAGAAGTGAAGCAGATGCAGGATCAGATTTGCACTTTTCGAAGGCATCGATGGTTTCTGATGTCCAGAGTATTGGGGTGTTGTCGTTTTTTCTATTTCCATTTATAAGTAAGTGCAATGGGGCTTGATTTATTACAGCACGTGGGATGAATTTCCTATAAAAGTTAATCATTGCCAGGAACTTTTTTAATTCTTTGGCAACAGATGGTCTTTTATACTCGATGATATGCTGAACCTTTTCTGGCAAGGGTTTGATGCCATGTTGGTCGACTGAATGTCCCAGGAATCGTACTTCTGATTTACCGAAAAAACATTTAGAAGTATTAATCTTAAGGTTGTACTTACGGAGTCTTAAAAACACTTCTTGGAGATGCTTCTGGTGTTCTTCGTGACTAGTAGATGCAATAACGATGTCATCAATGTATGAAAACACAAAGTCCAGTCCTCTCAATGCCTCGTGCATGTACCTCTGCATTGTTTGTGCCGCGTTTCTCAGGCCAAACGTCATGTACCTAAACTCGAAAAGGCCAAACGGCGTTGTGATGGCCGTTTTAGGTACGTCTTCTGGCTGAACTGGTATTTGATGAAACGCGCGCTGCAAATCAATGGTGGAGAATATCGTTTTTCCATGTAACATGTTAACGAAGTCACTAATGTACGGGATTGATATCTGTCTGGCTGCGTTACGGCGTTCAAAGCACGGTAATCGCCACACGGTCTCCACTCACCACTAGATTTCTTTACCATATGGAGAGGGCTGGCCCAGTTGCTTTTTGACGGTTGGCATATTCCTTGCTCCATGAGATATGCAAATTCGGCTTTTGCAGCGGCTAGCTTTTCCGGGGACAGTCGTCGGGGTTTTGCAAAAATAGCTGGTCCGGATGTGATGATGCAATGAGTGGTATGGGACGTCACTGGATTACCTGTGCCGTTCAGCGATGTTAAGTCCTTGAACGTTTCAAGGAGGCCTGCGAATGGGCATTTAATGTTGAAAGCTTTAATTTTGTAATTACCTGGTGATGGAATGCCCGTAGCTGATAAGGTTGTGCTCTTGTCTATGAGACAATTCCGTTTCATATCGACCAACAGGCCGTAATGCTGCAAAAAATCAGCTCCGATGATAGGCACGGCGACGTCAGCTATCAAGAATGTCCACCTGAACCGTCTCCGCAGACCCAAATTTACTTCACTATGTTGGCTTCCGTACGTTCTTATTTTGGAGCCGTTGGCGGCGAACAAGGCAATATTGGAACTCTGCGATTTTTGTCGAATAGTTGGTGGGAGCACAGAAACGTCTGCGCCGGTATCAATTAGGTATTTTTTCTTTGTTGTCACATCCGATACGTATAAACGGTTTATACGTTTGACAACTGCTGTCATCTGTGATGACAACAGCCTATCTAGTTTTTTGGACCGGTTGAATTGGCGTAACTGCAAGGTGGTTTGCAGCGAATTGCGTCATCTTTGAATTTGTAGTGGAACCAGCAAATTCCGTTACGATTTTTTGTGGTATGTGGTCTACTAGATGATGAGCATGGGGTCGAGTCTCGATGGCGTGACGGTGTTCGGCGACGGCTGCGAAAGTGCGAATTCTCCAATCTGTCAAATCGACGAGAAAGTGCTTCGATTTTTTTTTCCAATGCCTGCTCCGAATGAAACGATGTTTCCCGCTGTTCTATTTTGGATATTGCGTTACCGTGTGATGTTGTTTCCATGATGGTATCTGCTACTTGTACGAGTTTTTTTACGTCGTCACTCTTGAACGCCGCTAAAATGGCTTGGACCTCTGATGGGAGGCGCTGTAGCCAGATGTTCTTTAGGAAATCTTCTCCGATGGAATTTCCAGCGAGGCCTTTCAGCTCGTTGAATAAATATGAAGGTTTTTTGTCGCCTAAGTCGACTTCGGACAACAGTTTTCTCATCTTCTTATGTTCTGAGTCTGAAAAACAATCAATTAATGCCTTTTTTAAGTTTTCATACTTCTCGGAAGGTGGTGGTTGTAAGACAGCATCTCTGACTTGTGATAAGACTTTGCCGTCCATGGATCCTACGACCGTATTAAATTTGGAAAAATCGGATGTAATGCGGCACGTTGCAAACTGCGCCTCGATTTGCGCGAACCAAATCTCCGGCATTTCTGTCCAAAAGGGTGAAATTTTTACGGAGACACGCATAACCTCGTTATCGCCGCTGCCATGTGGTTCGTTCGTTGCTCTACGGAAACCAGAGGTACTTGCAGGTGGATCTCCGGTAGGTTGATTAGGTGTCTTGGTTTCCTCAGTCATCTCTGTTGCGAATAAAACTTTTTATTTTGTTTAAAAGAAAACTTGTTGTAGAGTTCGACAGTCAGGGGTCACCAATTGTAGATGTCGGCAATAACCTTGCTGGCTTCAGGAGCGGAAATAAAACGCGGCTTTCCTTCTTAACATCTACAATAAAAATTATGTTGGTCTCTCTTCAATTCTTCTTACAATTGTATGTACACTAAGAAAGTTATATAACTATGTACAGTATTAATTCAAAATTCAAAATTGGTACAGTATGAAATATGTATGTGAAATGTAAGGGTAAATAATGAGATTGACACATTATGAATAATATAAGAAAATAAGGTAAAATATGTTTTACAAAGTGAATGAAGTTCCTACAACGTGTGTAAAATTTCATCAAGATCGGTTCAGTAGTTTTCGAGAAATCTTGACAAACGACTTTGAAAATACAGTTTCGAGAAAAACGCGTTTTATGTTTGGAGTGACAATAAAACTGAACCCAACTGGCGTTGAGCGCGCAACTTCCCAAGGCTCTATCTTCGAATCCGAAACTATTACTCCGATCGACTTCAAAATTTAGGACAATATTCTAGAGATGTTGTAGAATTAAATTTTTTTGAAGCCATGAAACCCATATAACCCCTTAAGGTAGAGCGCTACAGAGGCATGAAAACTGAGAAAATGAACTTGGTAATCTATGGTTTTAACAAGATGTCGCTACGTACCATACAAGTCGTCCAAAAATTGATCTTTCACGCACAAAGCTCAGTAATTTAGCCGCCTAGCATATACTCGTATCACTAGCTTACCAGGCAGAGGTTGTAGGTTCTACTCCCATCAAATTCTTGTTTACTTAAGAGATTCTGTTCGGCAATACAATGAGCCAGTATTATATAAGTCTGAATGCTTCGACAGAATAAATTGTACTCGAAATTCGAAGTCAGCAATTTTTTTTATGCTACTTGGCCTTCGTGGATTTTTTTGTGGATCGTCTTTGAAGATCGCTGCTATGCTGACAATCATGGAAGGATTCAGGCCTATTATCACAATAATGATCGATGTATTGTTGAAGTAGACCGCCAAACCATCTAAATTGTATACTCCAGAATTGAGTTGATAGGATGGACTACAGCCAGCTCAGCTGCTCACTTTGATATTAAATGGATTTTTGTATAACAATTTTAAAATGAAACCCAGCTTGACAGTGATGACTTTATTGATCGATTTCGGGGCTTAGAAAATCCAAGAGTGACTGAAGGGAAACAAATGTATCCACAGCGTGCCACTGCATGGTGTGGATTTTCGGCTGGAGGCATTATCAGCATCAGCACCATTCTTCCTTGAAAATGCGGCTGGTCAGGCAGTAACAGCTAATGGTGCTCCCTATCGCGACATGATAATCAAGTTTTTTGTGCCTAAATTCTAAGATATGGATGTGGACGACATGTGGTTTCAGAAAAACGGTTCCGCATGTCATACAGCCCATGATCACCCACGCCTTGAAGGAGTAAATTAAGTGCTGTATTAACGAGATTCAGACACATTTATGTTAAACGGTCATGGAAAATTACGACAAAAGCACATCGAAGCCGTAAAAACCATTTATCTGATATGCTACTCCCTACATAACCTCATACTGTACTATACTTTATGAATCGATAAAAAAATTAAAATCCTGTGTTGGCAGAAAACGCATTGCTTTCTGCGTGAATTTTGGGACACCCTTTATATACTATAGAAATGTATTAGGAGAAAATATGTTTTGTTTTTTTTTTCCCCCTAAAAGTTGCAGGCGGTCCGTCGATGCAATGGGAAGGATAAATTGACTTCTTGACACAATGCTTTCAGATTTTTCAAAATCAATCAGACCTTAATTAAAAATAACAGAAAAATAGTCTGCGGTTATCCTTTTTCAAAGACGGTCAGGCAGCAATTCCAACAACTCCAGTACCATTGTGATGGAACATAACACCAAAGAATATATAATTATATATTCTTTGATAACACCTTTTTGATTAAGCAAAACTAGAGATTTTTAGAAGAAGCCGCTTCGACCCTTTCAGCTGCTCACTCCACTTGATTGCCCTAGTTGTTTCGCCGCCTCACAGTAGCTTAAAATTAATTGAAAAACTAACGATCATTTGGATGTAAGTCAGCTTTTGATACGTGTTTTAAACCTTCATTAGCTTCTTTCCATGTCGTTTTTAAATATCAAAAAGTTCATGGAAATGCATGCAAGCCTCTTCAAATGGTGAAACGCGGTCAATAATGTGGTTGTAATAATTGGACCCACCAGAGCGCAAGCAATATCGTCATCAATCCCGGAAAGAGCGGTGTTTATTTGAAACACGGAAACATCCACTTAGAACTCTTCAAAACCACATTTCTACTTACTATTCTAGTAGGAGCACTGTCAAAGCTCAGAATGTTTTTTTGTGCTATTACATATGTATAGAATTTTCTTATCCATTGCGGCAGCTAGCCTATGTAGACAAAATGCTAAAGATTTGGTTTCAGTGGCGGGTTACTACAGTAACGTAAGGTCCTCCTCAATAAACAGTGTTGCCAGCCCACCCTTATCCTCCGAAAAACACAAGGTCTGTTCATTTTGGTAAAAGCGCTCATAATGGATTTAAAAAAGTGTCGATTTGAAACTTCAGCTCCAGGCTATCCTATACTCTAAAGTTCCCTAAAATTAATATAAAACAATATCGCTATGTTTCCAAAACATATGTACAAGTAGTTATTATCTCATGACTAATATTTATTTCCAGTAATAAATTACAGAGCCATCTATCAATTGACAGACCAACATATGACGGAATGGTAATAGCTAAAGATACCGATCACCAAACATTTACTTTCCAACTTAACCTTGTTTGGTAGTTTCCGTCTAATAAGCTACAATTAGTTACCATAGTGCGACATTCTATAAAATTACCTCAATTAGTCAATCATAAAATGTGACCACATTTTGCCAACGGACATATGTCAAAAAATAAGTCAAACGTACCTACACGCAACTTCCACCGATTTTCGGCGTCGAATTGCCATAATTGCATAAAGGCGACGAGAATTATTTTATCTACCAATTGCCATCGCAAATTCCTAATGACAAAAAAGGTTGTAAAGTCACCGGTCGACAAGTCAAGCCACTAAGCCCCCCCGAAGATGACAGCACACAGGGACGACGACGAACAAGGACCAACCAAAAAGGGTGCGTGCCATGCCCGAACTGAACAATTAAATTTAAAATTTCGCGATTTGAATTAAGATAAAACTGTTTATCTCTATCAAAGATCAGTCACGGCAGATGTCCACCTTTTGCTGTGAAGCCTTTTAAAAGAGCGTGAAATGCCCTTTAACGCGCTTCGCTTGTCGCATTGTTTAACCATTTTTCCTTTGTGTGCGAGTTTTGCGTTAGCTTCTGTTGTGCATTTTTATGGCAAAATCACCACAGTAGCTATAAAATGCAAATGAGTTTTTATTTTTCTATGAAAATCGGAGTTTTTCTTTTATTTAATGAAACCATTTAATTTCGACGTAATTACATTATGTTGACAGGACTCTTCAAGTGTCCTTTTTTTGAAATCATTGCAAATGCACGTGCACTCGAAATGGGTAGCACGTGTGAATACAAATGCATCGTTGTTCCGCGCCTTTGTACATCCTTGCAAATATTTTGCACAAAAATTGATTCTTGTTTCGTTCCTTTGATGCATGCCGCCGCGCCGTGCGGTGGTATTCCAAGGTATCTAGGGGTTGGCAATCGATTCACCCTTTTTGGCTTCTTTGGTGCGTCTAAAACTGCACTTTTCGTATTTCTTTGTTTTGCACGCTTCGCCATCGATGAACCAATAAATTATGATTGAGGTTCATTTCTCAGATTACAAGTAATTTGCCAAATTGACGGGTTACCATACTCGTAATGAGCTTGTTTGCGAACGAAGGGGAAAGTTTCAAATATGTGCGGGCATTCATACGTTTCATTTGAATTTGAAGGGCAACTTAATGTCAAAATTTAGGAAATTGCAATTTATTTGTGGTCAGTCAGTCGGAGTTTGCAACTGGGTTGCATTGTGGGAACCGCAAACAGTGATTTGCATCTATTAGTATTTAGGTCTCAAGTACTTTTTTAAATGATGTAAATACTTAAAAAATTCTCAATTCATTGCAGTTCGAAATTATACATCAGTTTCGATACAAAGGGTTCTAACAGGGAATCAATCGCTGTGAAGCGAAGTTTTTGAGTCGACTTCCAAGCCTTATAGAAAATGTTTTTTTTTTTTTTAAATTAATATGCATCATGCATGTACAGTGTATCAATCTCATATTCGTACACCAGCTATTAAGAAAAACATTGAATTCCTGACCAAAAACGACTTGAGATATTAATTTAAATATAGTATAGCATTTTTACTGGATATTGAACAATTGCATTCCATTTAGTTTTGACATTAGTTAACATTCCCTTTAGTTTTGAAATAGATAAAAGTAAAAAAATAGACAAAAAGGAGCTCAATTTCGTATTCGTACACCGATCGTTTATTCACAAAAAAATAAAAATTACTAATCTGTTTCTTGTAAAAGTTGTTTTTTGCATTGAATTATTATTTTTCAAAGTGAAATAATGAAAAAAAAGTTACTTTAGCTGTGTTTTTTTGAAACGTAGCTAGCCAGTAGTTGCTAGCAAAGTCAAATTTCACACGTGAAACAAATACAACAACCAGCTGGCTACAACTCTTGATTTTATCCGCAGCCAAAAGCAGCTGGCTAGGAATGTTGCGATATCTCATGGCAAGATGGCGCTTAAAGCGATTTGTAGAACATTTGACAGACTGCCGTGTACGAAAATTATATAATTTCAATTACTAAATGATGTTTCACAGAACTAATCCACTATATTATGATTTCATATCACTTTATGTAAATTATCCATTGAATAAATTACCGAAATGAATTGTTTTCACAACAAATAACAAAAAATCGATTTGGTTGAATGCCGAATACTTTGACAGTTCACACTTCACAGCTGATCGAAATCACACACATATGACCGAAATCACACACACTCACTTGGAGGTAAGTCAGCTGGGTTCGGCTGCCTGGGAATCGTTTTAATGAACGACTGGCTAGCTACGTTTCAAAAAGACACGCCTTTTATAAGGTTATTCGAAATTTCTTGGAAAAATGGGTAGAATGTAAGGTATATAACGGAGCAGGAAAATCTTATAGTGTGATATCAAGTTTGGTAGGTCGGCCAAGATCAACCATCCAAACAATCATTATTTGGTTGAAACATGAAAACCACATCGAAAATAAACCAAAAAATACATCTAAAAATGTATTAAGTGCACATGACATGAGAATATTTATACGGTACATCCGAAAAAACCTACATATAGTGCATCAAAACTGGCAGAAAACTTTGTCGAACTTTTAATAATGGTTTCTGAACAGAAATGCCAAGAAATTGCATCCGAAAACAAGGGTACAATTGAAGAGTTATGTGTAAGAAACCTGTCAATAGTTTAATGAACAGAAACAAGAGATTAGAATTCACTTAACAACAGCAATTTAAAGATTTTGACTTTTGAAACACAGTAGTATTTACAGACGAGTCTAAATTTAATGATTATGGGTCGGATGGCGAACAAATGGTTTGCCGAAAACAACTACCGGATATCTTCCACATACCAAGGCGGACAGTCAAACATGATGATGGTTCGGTAATGCTGTGGGAGTGTTTTTCCACGGTTAGAGTGAGATGACCGCATATAATTTAACGAATAAATGGACTATAAGCAATATATTGAGATATCTAAGCCAAATCTGAAGAAAAGTGCTGTTCAAAAGGAGCTCTGGAACAATTTTACCCTTTACGAGCATAATGATCCCAAACATAAAGCTTATCTATTTTGAATGTGGCTTCTTTATCACTCTCAAAAAGTGTTCGAAACACTTCCACAGTCATCGGATATAAATGCCGTAAAGATTTTGTGGGACGAGTTGGGCCACAGAGTAAGAAAATTTGGTATAAGGTACAAAAATGATCTCAAAGAAAGGCTTATTGAAGAGTGGGTAAAAATTACCCTTGAATTTACAGAAATATTAGCCGAATCCATGCCCAGCCATCTTTAATAGGTCTTAGCTAACAAAGACTTTGATTCAAAGTATTAGTTTTTAGATAAAATGTGAACAAATTGACTTAATATCAAAGTGTACGAATACGAAATTGACCATATTTTTCTTAATATTATGTTTTTTATGAAAAAATTTCAATACTTTATATGAAATATTTGAATTAATTGAAGTTAATTTTTTCATTTTAATGTGTTCTTACTGAAATCAATAAAATTTTGCAGTATTTGTTCAATTTGTTTGGATTTTTCCTTAAATAAATATTACCACATCAGGTGTACGAATATGAGATTGATACACTGTATGTACATAGGTATTTTTTGAACATATTTGGGAAGCTCCCATCGCGATGCATGAGTAAATAGACACAGTCTCTCTCGTTCTTATGTTAGATTAAGTTTTAAGGGGTTATGAGGCTAAGCCATCACAAAACACTAGGCACCATAATGGGCCCAACACGATCCCCTGGACCGTCGACCATCATACGATGGTACCTAAACCGAAACATTTCTGTCAAAGCATTTAATTTGCATGACGAATTTCAAGATTTTATTGTGGCCAGCTTGGCCAGCCTCTTCTAGTGTGTTAAAAAGAGGTAATTCATTAAAAAATTCTTTCGAGAACGAGCAATGGCCTGACCGTCAGTCACAAAGAATGTGCTCAATGTCTTCCGATATACCTACAGTAACTTACAGGTTCGATCAAATGTTTCTGAGAGAGCCAAACTAACGCCTTTTTCTGCATTACTGGCGTGACCAATGTAAAGCAATATGGTTTATTTTAAAGAAAACTTTCTCAGCTTCAGTATTATGCATTAAAAGTGATAAGTCAACAATTAGTCTTATTAGTATAGCAGTGAAAATTGTTTAAAGTCGATTTGATCAGTTATGTGAGCTTAGCATTCCAATTTTAAAGAGCGTGTTAAGTAAGGATGATTTTTTTTCAACTTTGATGTAAAAATTATTGACTTTTTATCAAACTTGAAGTCAATATAACCTGCATGTGTTGTTTTTTTTTTTTCCATAATTTAATTATGGTTTATACTTGATACTCAAAAAGGGACAGTATTCTTTATGAAACCAAATTCTAACGGTTTGTTGACCGAAATCAAACAATTGTTGTTCCGAGGGCAATCCCATAGTCAGATCACAGCAAAATAAGGAAATTCAATTAGAACTGTAAGCAGTTACAAAAAAAAAAATAAATAGTGGATGTGGCGTAAAAACAGTAAAATCTGGACCAGAACCACTGCTTCCAACTGCTTCGCAATGAAAAATTGTTCGAGCTATTACAACAGGACCAGAAAAAAATGCTGTTTCCATACAAAAGTCTCTTTTCTAAAATCAAATGTGTCCGTTAGCGCAGAAAATGTGCGAAGGGTTATCTGGGTCCTTTTGCCGGTCAAAGAGCCTTGGATACTCTATGTCCCTCTATTCTTGACCATCTGTGGTCCGCCATGCTTATGATTATGTTGTTGAATTTTGATGCCACATGATGGCGGTGCTATGCTCACCATCTCGGTTATTGGCAATGCCCCCCCACCCCCATCCTTGCTAGTTCATCAGCAAGTTCATTCCCCTCTACGCCAGAGTCTCCAGTCAAGGCACGCAACATAGTTTGACCCTGTTGTGTCTACTTAGTACTTAGTGATCTAAGCACAGAGCGACATCCTTCTACAACTGACAATTTAACGATACATGATTCTAGTCGTCTGAGCGCAGCCTGACTGTGGATGTAGATGATGATAACCTTGTCTGTTCTCTCTCGTTCTTATTCCTATACGAATTGATTAGAAAGGTTCTGCTCCCCAGATGAGAAATGCGCTAGTCTTAACACCTTATTCAGACGTATTTCTTCCAGATTCTCAAGATCCTCTCTCGTAAACTAATCAGCCTTATTTTGAGATTCGAATGAATACTAGTCAACCCGTTCGATTGTGTCTATTACTTCGAATATTTTTTTTTCGTATTTTGACATTCGAAGGAATAAAGTCATGAAATAAATTTAAATTCAAAATTGCAAACGCATGAATAATGGCAGTTTTTTCCAAGGAATAGAATCTCAAAATATAAATTATGAATGATTTCGTTTCGTAAAATAAACTCTCTATTCCTTCGAATGTCAAAATACCCACCGTTCGACCTTTTCTCACTTTCGAATGAAAACGTATCTCAAAATAAGGGTGAATATTTACCCATATACTTGATTTTTTGTGGGTTATTTTAGATTCCTCCTGTATGTGCTCTGTAGTTTCACTGGATTCATATCCCCCCAATTGGGCAATGACTGCGGCGTTTAACTGCTCAAGGATAGTGACAGACGTGCGGGTGCAGATATCTAAAAGGCCACTCAAGTATCCACCAGACGCCGGATACGATACGGATAGCTGAATAATCATAACGCTATCGCTTCTTGTGGACTGAAAACGTGTAATGTACGACGTGCCATCACAACCTCTCAAAGTTACTGTTGCGTCTGGCGTTTACGGATGATAGGTGCTTGGTCCATATTTTTTCAAGGACGACGTCGGCAATACTGTTACTGGTGACCGCTACAGAACCTTCTAAGATCTAAACCTTCCTACTGTTGCAAATTGACGAATTGGGTTTGGATATATGTATGTGATTCCAGCAGGACGGTGCAACTATACATACAGCATGGGCGACAGTAGACATTCTGCAGCGAATGCATCCCGACCGCTTTACCTCTCGTTTTCGTTTTTGCATTGACTCGCAAGGTTTTCTTATTCTATTGCAGACTTCTTCGATTTGGATTTTTGTGGCCGCAATTGAAGGCTTTTGGTGTAAACAATATGTGGTTCCAATAGGATGTTGCCACTAGCCACGCAGCCAACGTTCGATGCAAGTTCGATGGACATATTATCTCCCGAAATGGTGATCTTAATTATCCGCCAGATCATGTGATTTGACACCGTTGGACATCTTTCTTTGGTGAAATTTGAAAAGGAGAAGGTCAGTAAGCCAATAACCATTCCAGAGCTGAACGATGAGATCGTTCGACACATTAATGGAATTGAGTCGCAATTATGCCTCAAATCCGTTCAGTGGCTCACGAGATTAGTGAATTTATACAGACAGTCGGCGTCGGCTGGATACTATCTTGTTCTAAAGGACATTTTTTGCGAAATGGAGTTAGGTATGCAGTCTTCATAATTTTGGGACGCTCTTTCGTTTGGCGCAAACCATTTTGTTTTATTTCTTTTAGTTTTCAAGTTACAGAGAACCGTTTTTTTCAATAGGACAATTTGTCATGTCATTTTTGTTGTATATAACATAATCAACTTTATATTTCCTCTCTTTTTATGTTTTTTCTATTTTGTTCAATATTGAGTTTTTTTTTGTTCAATGGACCAAAAAATTGTGCCTAATCCATATAACTTTGTTCAATATCCAAAATGACTTCCTCGTTGATTTTAATTTATAACTAATTCAAAATAAAAGAAAAAAAGTTTCTGTGACTTGTTTCATAAACAAATTGTTAACGCTTTCAGCAAAAAATCAACACCAATCAAAAATGTTCTGATATAAACAAAAATGTTCAATCTGAACTTTAAAAATCGATTTCCCAACATTTTGAAAAATGGACATTGAGCAAGATAGCATCCAGCCGACGACATGCATATGTATGTATATAAAATATACATAATGTATAACATATATATTGATGATATGTTAATTTATAAAACTAACATAAGTAAAACATTTTAAATTGAAATAATTTTATAATAATTTTGTTCAAAGGTAAATATGCCCGTCGTGCACTGTAAAAAGTAAAACCCGATTACAATCATTACAATCGGTTACATTTTTTTAAAATTGTATAAGAAAATCCTACAATTGTATAATTTCATAATCGATTACTTTATTATTTCCAATTTTTCAATTTCCTTTCTTGCATATTTCCCACCACCCTTCACAACAACCCTTTGTCATGAAATCAACTCTCTCCGAAGAGGGGTTAAAACCAATATATTTCATTTAACTATTTTTTTTAAAAAGCAACAATAACATATCAACACTTAAAAACGTCGCCGTTCAAAAACCAACAGTATCAGTATTTCAACTGTTCAACCCTTTCCCTGTGAAAGTAAATAAATCATTTCTCTTCGATTAATTCCCTTGATGACATTTGGTACCCTATCGTAAACCTCTAAATAACCCAACTTAAAAAAATAATAAAAAAAAAAGAACAGAACAGAATTCTGAACAAAGACAGCGCTGCTCTCCTTTGTAGTGGCGTTTCAAATTGCCTTTCATTTGTTGCAACCCTTTGGAAAAAAAAATTGTAAAAAAAAAAAAACAAAATTGTAAAGTCTTAGCCGTACAATGTTAAGTAAACGCTGTAAATTAAAACGGATGAACACGAATGTCCTTGTCCGGGAATTTCCTTACGCCCAATTGATTCTTGGTCACAATTGATATTGTTATTAATTTTATTTTAACAAGAATAATTGTAAAAGGAAAAAAAGGAATCCACGTACAAGATGAGAGAGTAGGGAATGGGGAGTATTCGGTTACTAGTGAGTTTCCCAACTCTTTGACAGAACCGCCCTTTAAACATGTAATCGGAAAGTCGATCAAAGAAAAGCCGGTAAAGACACAAAAGCCACTTAGTTTTCCCAAGCAAAGGGTAATGATTTCCCTTTGTCATGTGTTGGTAATCACGTTCGGCAGTAAGTCACTTTTCAAAGCAATTCCGGGTGTTAAGTGGCCTTTTGCGCCGAATCTAGGTCGAACTGAATCATGTGGGCAAATCGATAGCAGATCAAAGTGATTCAATAGTTTCAAGAAATTGTGGAGTTACAAAAAGTGCACTGCTGTGCGGAAAATATTGCTCGCAAACATTGCCTCTGAGTCTGCTTCTTTAGACACTTAGAAAATTCATTGTTGGACCATTAGAAGCATTTCTGTTAACTTGAAAACAATTTATTGTTTGCGAAGAGTGGTCGTAATGTTAAGATAAGAAATGAATGTATAACAGACTAATAGTTTTTCTATTAGGTATTCCTAAGGTAAGATAATCCTTAACACTTTTCGGAGCCTACTGTGGTCTTTTTTTACAGCGGAATAACTGCGACAAGTTGTTCAATGTTTTTTGTGGGTGTGGACCCAGAAACTCTTCAAATTATTTATTTAAAAAATATAAAGATAAAAAATAATTTTTTAAAACAAGCTTTAATGAACTAAAAGTAAGTAAAGTAAAAGTACTAAAGTAAAAAATAATTTTTTTTTCCGAAGCACAATATGTGACTAGTATATTAATTAAAGCTTTATATTTATATTTATTTTCCACTTTTTAGTATCTGAATTTTTTTTTCAAATTTACGTTGATACGTAGGTATATTAGCTTGGGTGGGTTCGATATGAGAAAGTTAACTCAGAATGTTTGATATTCTACTCGACGTTTCACTTGATACCCATGCCATGGTGGTTGTTAAGAAAAAGGTAATTCGCCATCTTGGGGCATCCACCATATGGAATTTAGAATGACGTCAATTAGCTAGTCTAAGGCTGCGGCCACGCAGTGAGCGACGAGCGACTGAGCGATTGAGCGACGAGCCGCTGAGCGACGCAAAAAAATTAAAACACATGAAATCGTATTGCGGTGGCCACGTAAGCCCTGAGCGATGAGCGATTTTTGTAAGCGACAGAGCGAAGTCGCTCTACAATCAAATATGTTCTAATTTTTTAGTTCATCGCTGAGCGACGCAGTAATTAGTCCATGGAGAAAATAAATAAATAAATAAAATGAAAAAATAAAATGAAAATAAATAAAAAATAATAATAAAATAAATAAAATAATAAAATAAGTATTGCAATTGTTCGATCATCTCTTATTAAATAACTGGATAAATTTGGTTGCAATTTTTTTTTATGATAAGTAGATGCAGGGCTTGGAACAGATGAACAGATACGTATGTATGTATTATGGTAAGCACGTGCTGTTTATTTAAGAGAAGGATTTATTTTTATAATAAGTGGTCAATCGTAGTGAATTTTTCAGAAGCACTGCAATCAGTATAGATCAATTTTATACAAAAACATTTTTCAGTATCCTTCCAGTAGACAATTTATTACAAATACACATATCTACTCTACATACAAAGAGTATGTATGCGCTGCGAAGCGAGTATATCAGCTAGTAGCTCTATAAATATGAACGCGACAATGGCATTTTCGCTACTAATCGCTCAGCGATGACACTCAGTAAATGGCCACTCATCGCTCAAACTCGTCGCTCGATCGCTCGTCGCTCAATCGCTCAGCCGCTCGTCGCTCACTGCGTGGCCGCAGCCTTATTCTGCTTGTCAATCCCTATAATTCGCTACCCATATTAAGGAGGTCGTGAAGATAACGGTAATCCACCATCTTAGGGCGTCCGCCATATAAGATTTACAATGTCATAAAATATTTTATATTGTTTGAGATTCTACTCGTCAAAGCCTTCTATTTGATATCCATGTCATGCGGGTTGTGAAGACAAAAGTAATTGGCCATCTTATGGCCTCCACCATATTGAATTTAGAATCACGTCACTTAGCTAATCGTATTCTACTTGTCAAATCCTTTTATTTGATACCCATATTTAGGAGGTCGTGAAGATAACGGTAATCCACCATCTTGGGGTATCCACCATATTAGATTTACGAGATCATCAAATGTACTATATTGAGTTGTCACCGGACATGCAAAATTTCAGCATAATCGGATATCTGAAAGTGGGTGTAAAATCGATTCCCAGATTCAATGCTCACAGAAAGTGAAGTTAATATAAAGCTTGTAAAAACACAACGTATGTTACTTTCATCTTTCGCACATGAACAGCTCACTAGCGGAAAACGTTCATTGGTGCTATTAAAGGCAAATGCTTCAAACTATTTGGTCTCAGCTCTAGCGAGAGCCGGCAACGCATACTGGGCAAACCCTTCCTCGACGACCTTAAAGAGGTATCGGAGAAAGGGATTGGTGAGCTGATCCTTCTCCGAAACTTCACATGGTGGATATAAATATCCCAAACTAAATTCGAATGAACGGATCAAAACGGCGTCATTTGGGTTTTCTTCCATCGAAACCCCAACTTCTACATCTTTCGCAGTATGGATTGGAGTATTATCCTATATATAAATAAATCTGCAGGTGTTATTGAAAAGCTTTTTCATGCTCTTTTATAGCCTTTTAAAGTCGTTGTTACTTTTGTAGAGAGGAAGCACAGTCGTCCTCTTTCAGCTCCGGAAAAACATTCCCAGACTGTTACCCCTTCTAATTTTAGCTGAAGTCGTCAACGGCACGATGTTTCTTTCATTAGTTTAAATTTGGATTTGTGTCCAAAACGTACTCCTGAGCCTATTAAAAACGTCTTTAGTGGACTCCTGGTAGGAAATACACCTCTGCGCTTTTCCTGAAAGGCAGTTGTAAACCTGCCTAATGCGAAAGATTTTTCTTGGTGATCTTCCTCTGCAAAGATACCTGCTCCAAAGAGCTCATCTATTAAGGATCTGTCAGTGTAGAATATTATGCTTGCTGTTGCTGGTTCCGTTCATGCCCAAAGTTGCATTTTAGTATCCAGAGCACCTCACAATGATCCTCGTACTGAATTGATGAAATCCGCCACCTCTATCACCATCCCCAAAGATTACTTGCCTTGAAGATATGCAGTAGAGGCAGGGTAAGAAGGATCTCCATGGGCGGCAATGGGTGTCCCTTTCATATCGCCGGTAATGCTTATGCACGCAAGGTGCTGGAATTTACCAAGCAACTAAGCCAAAGGCGAAATATGGCCTGACCATCTAGGAGATGAGTAGGATAGTCCTGTACGAAGATTACTTTCGAGATTACTTTGCTTTGAGCCATTTTAAGTATTTGCACGATATAAGAGTTTAGAAAGGACATTTGAGTATATCGGTCTTTCATCATTCAGAATTTTCGAAGCTTAAAAATTCTGGAAGTTGCAAAGACCGACATTCGCTTGTAGTGTTTAACTTTGATTACAAAGGGTCCTGCTATTTTTCCCTGTATCCTGCACCCTATTTGAAATTAATTTGAACTTTTTCTTTTATATATTGTCCCCAATAGTCTATAATGCACGTTGCTGTTCCACAGCTTTCTTTTAACAAAAATTGTATTCCAAAGAAGTTGCAGTGCCTGCCATTACGACTAGCAAGGACTTCCAATCACATCCATGACGACGGTTGTTGTATGTATTTTCCTTAATGGCCCTCGCAAATGTTTTACTTTTTTTTGCCAATTTTTCAAATATGATCTGAGTGCTTTAGCAGAAGTCCTTCAACCTCCCCCTTCTCGGAATTACAAATATTAGATACTTTGAAATTTCAAAAAATCATCGACCAATAAAAGAACACATTAAAAGTTCCATCATTTATCACCACTTATCTGATATAGGAACGAACGAACCCTCATCTCCTTATCCCGACACACAGGACGAAACAAGGTGATTCTTCTTCTGATTCCTTTTTGGCACAACAACTGACGCATCCATTCCGCGTACTCATACACGAAGGCAGTTATTTTTATCCTTATCTCAAGAACCAATAATTTTGCTAATATGACATTCTTGTCTGCGTGTGCTTCCTTACAAAAAAGAATGTTCCTTCTATTTACAAAAAAAAAATAGATGATACTCGTATTTTTAAAAAAAAAGGAAGAAGAAAATACATTCCCTGGGGATTCGATGGCTCATGAAACTGTTAAAAATCTTTAGTGGCAAGGCAATTTCTTTTATTTTCGATCAAGGATACGTCTGCCTTGTTATAACCCACAAATATTGTATACTTTGATATTAGGTAACGGATTCCTGTTTTTCTGGGGGGACATATCGTCCTTGTTAAAACTGCAATAGCAGTAATATTATACGTTACTGTACTTTTATTGGGGTGTCAACTCCTGTGGTGATGATAAATTCGATTTTAAAAAATGAATTCTTTTCATGATTGCTGAGTAATTTTTCATCTTTCCTTTTTATTACACTCCGACTGCATTCGAGGACGAGATATTCGTAATAAAATTAAAAATATAAAGGATGTGAGTTTAAGGCATCGCGTTAAAAATTTACTGAATTCCCATTTAACTGCTTTAGCCGTTTAGAAGGAATACTAATAACTCTCGGGCTATTTGGGTTGTCTTCGCTTCATTTCTTTTACGTTTTTGATTCCTTAAAACTCCAACTTCCTGTTCCCAGCCAGTTGCGAATTTTGAATAAAGGAATTTTTTGGTTTAAGTTAGACCGTTTTTTTAAACCTAACTTTTGCAGGAAGGTGGAGAAAAAGAAGCTGGGGTTTCATAAATCCTAAACATAGCATAGGGGAACAGACCTACAGACTTGGGAAGAGGTGTTTAGTCGAACTTTATAAACAAAGGGCACATCCGAGCTACTTCTGGTATGACAGAACTACATACTTCCAAGAAGTAGCACCTTTTACTAACTTCATCTAGTCAAAGCAAATACATCCTGGCCCTACGAAAACCGTATGGTTCAATAATGACTCAAAGATGGCAGAAGTTTGGGTCGTGTACCTACAATCAGGCGATGGTTCCAAAATCTCCTTTCAGATTGCCATAAAATTTTAATTGGAACAGCAGACTTTCTACCAGGGAGCAAACTCTATTATACGGTCCAGTCCTTTATAGATAAACTTTCAGATTCTCAACTCCTACTAAGATACAGTTTACGAGCCACTAGATTCATATGTGATTCCATTGTTTGTATATGATCCTTCCAGTTAAAGTTAAAATCTATTAAAACTCCTAGATAATATTTAAAGTCTTTTTTACTGACTCAATTTTAAAACTCTTGCTAGAAAATGAGCTGTTACTTTTATTTATTTTACTTTGTTATTTTTACCACAAGTGTGTAACGTTAAGCTAAGCCTATTACAGTCATAAGCACACAAATTTCAGCACTTAAACAGCACAACCAAATGCTCGAGGAAAAAAATCAAGCTCTAGAGAGACAAATCGAACAGCTTTCAAAGATATTACACGAAAAAAAAAGATGTATGCTTGGAGCTACTTGATTCTAACAATATATCACTTATTTCAACAGCACGTCCTCTGCCATCGAATAACGAAAATATTGCAAACGTTGTTGTAGAAATGGAGCGAAAAGAATAAACATTAAAAATTCTTAAAGCAGCCAGCAAACTACGTTCCACGGGCATATCGGTCCACAGAGACTATCCAGCAGCAGCTAGAGAAAGGAAAGTACATAGCTGACTTCAAAATTGATCTGCGAACTTACTCTGACCACTTGCCCCTGATAACTTCCATAAACACATTGACAAGCCCTCGTCTAGCATACCTCCAAGACTCAAATATATATAACTTAAGGTTATGTCATCAGCGAATGCAGTGGCAAGGCCATTAAATTGTTGCGTGAAAAATGAACTGATATAGCTCAAAAATAGAAGAGGTCTAAGTACAGAGCCTTGGGGGACGCCACTTTTTTTAAACATAAGACTTACTAAAGATACCTTAACTTTTTGTTTTCTATCCCTTAAGTACCTACGTTTTAAACCAGTTACGTACATACTGCTCCTCTAAATCCAGAATTATTCAACTTATTTAGTAATAACACTAATGACCAAACATTTCAAATGCTTACGTCATATCATATATATTATTTTCCTAGTATAGGTACCATTTGCGGCTCTCACGTTTAACCAATCTTAACAAATGAGGTGTCAAAAGAAAGAGAATTTCCTGGAGCGCTGACGACTTGCATTTTTACTTTATAAATTTTAACAAATTAAAAAACCGCTCAAAACAAATATTCTACCAAAAATGATCTCCCAAAAGAATGAACACTTCCCGTATGATTCCCATCTGTCAAACGATGGAAATGAGATTAATTTGGTTGATATATTTGCTATTGATGCAAGTGGACAAATATGTACATATATTATATTATATCAACCAAAATGAAGTTTCAATACACTTTCTATATGGTTTCTATGGGATTTCCATGAGTTGACAGATGGAAATAATTTTTTTATTTATTCATTCATCTATCGAGTTATCTCTTACAGATTGCTTAAACTAATACAACTTCAATTTAATTTATATTTATAGTTCATTCAATTGTTATTTAAATACATTTCTTGTAAGACTTAAGTCTCATTTAACATTTAGTTCAATCAATAATTTCATGCATCTTGTAAATGGTTGGTAGTTATATCTATGAAGAGGAATATAAAACAAATTTCTGGGTCGAATATTTCTTCCTGGAATATATACCTATGTATATTCAAATAATTTAATGAAACGTGCCGTTTTATGTGTGTCCTATAGTGACACAGACATCCGCTAAGAGAGGATTTTTTGAAATTCCATCTCTAAGTGGGTGAATTTGGAAGAATCCTTTTTCCATACATATAGAACTGTGTGACTAACGGACAATGCAGAGACCAAACCACTGGACCTAAAGGGATGAAATTTGAACAGGACATTCCTATAATGACGTAGACATACACGAAGGGATGATTTTCCGAAAATCCATCATAATTGGGTGAATTTGGAAAAATCCTTAATCCTTGCATTCTTACATATAAAACAGAGTAACTTATGGACAACGCACCGACCAAACTGCTTAGCCTAAAAGGCTGAAATTGGGACAGGACATTCCCATAGTGACGTAGACATCCGCTAAAAGAGGATTTTTTGAAATTCCATCTCTAAGTGGGTGAATTCGAAAAAATCCTTAATTATATCAATCTCTATATATAAAACAGTTCACTGACTGACTGATAGATAACGCCCAGACCAAACCGCTGGACCTAAAGGGCTGAAATTTGGACAGGACATTCCTATAGTGACACAGACATTCGCTAAGAGGATTTTTTTGAAATTTCATCTCTAAGTGGGTGAATTCGGAAAAATAATATTCCCTAACATATATATTCAAATTTCTGTCATCAAACACCCCTAACTGATCAGTGGCTAATTGGATTTAAAACTTAAGAAAATAGCTTTTAGTAAATTCTTTTAGGATTCATTTAAGGTATAAATCACCCTTCTGCGTTATCCTGGAGCTGAGCTATGCTCAAAACAGCCCTAAACAATTCAAAAACAATTGAACACAATTCATGAAATCATCGCCAACAATTTCCCATCAGTGAAACCGATGCCAACAGCCATGCAGCAATGGGTGACGTCATAGACATAGTGTGTGTATGTGGCGCATTTGAAATTTGAATTGTATGAAATGTTTTGTGCCCGGCCTACTACGATGAATATGATTGTAAAACCAAATTTTAAAAAATTGCACGGGCAATGCCAGGCGGGTAACAGCTATCTATCTATCTTTCTATGCACAGACAGCCAACGAATGAGACTTATAACAAGTGTAAAGGGGCATGTGGGAAGGGGAAAAGGGACTATACCGTGGGCCGTGGCTGTGTGATTTTCATAGTAGGTATTCGCACATACATTAACATGATAGTACATAATTATGTATAATGCGAAGGCACAACGAAGGGGCGGGAAAAGTAGATAAATTGGTTGGATTTTCTGTATTTGCAAACAAATAATTTCTTCGACAACCTTTTATAAAAGTGTGTGATTTTTTTGATACCATTTGTAAACAGTGGAATGGGGGCGAAGCAAGGCGAGCACGGGTCAGCTAGTATATCATAAACAAACATAATACAATTCACAAGACAAACTTGGCAATTATGGCAAATTTCATTTTAATTGTCAAGCCAAAAATCTCTTAAAAGATTTTTGAACTCTTTCAATTCGATTTTTTGAAACAATGTGGAAAGTTTGGATTTTGGGGGTTGGATTTTCTCTTGCGAGAGTTTTCGCACGGGCACACTAGTCTAAGAATAAAGCCATTGTGGATTGACTACTATTAAAACCTTCATGCATTCAAGAATAAATCTTATTTAGAAAAAAAAAAAATTGTTTTCTGTAGGTCCCTAGCTTTTGTTAGAAACTCCACTTGGAAACTCCAATATTTTCATAACCTTCAAAGGAGTTCTATTCTTCATAACCTTCCAAATTATGTATGCATATCTAAACAGCATTGGGCGCTAACAAGTCACAACTATGCGAATTTCGACTTCAAGCTAGCAAATTTTTAGTCTCTAGCTTCCACCATTCGGTTCCGGGAGCTTATAACAGACGTACGGACGCATGGACATAAACCGGATTGAGTTCATAAATACTCCGTTTTGCTAATTTTGGCATAAAAGACTAAAAACATGTAATCAGCGACATCTAGTATCCAAAGACCTACATTTGTATGTGTTTATGCGCAACATTTAGAAGTTAAATAACCTTCCAGTGAGTCAGTCTTGATATATGCAATGCTCCTTATCTACAAAATAAAATCTCATCCCAAGATGGCATTAACTAATTCTAACTAAGAAATTAATGAATTACCATTCTACGCCACGCCAGCCGAGTGTCATTGGACGCGTCCTCTCAACCGAAACATTCAATTAGAATATGACATCGAAGTAATTAATTCAATCCTGAGATGTCAATTAATAAAATTTGTCACACTTAACAGTTGCATCCACTTAATGTTGGAAAAAATGAATATGTACAAAATTATCGTTAGCCATATCTTCTAACGACGACGACGACGCGTCGGAGGCTACAACAAGCCTTCGTATATCAATCTGCTGTCAACTTGGGCTCCGGACTGCGCGGCACGGCGGAGAGGGTCAATCCGTTCAACGGTTGATGCGGTTGCTTATTATTACCAAAACGTGACGTATTTTGTTACGCCTTGTTCCCGCTTTTCTTCTGTTTTTTTTTTTTTTTTTGGATTTTTATTAATGACTACGATTGCAGTGGACCATAATATTGTATTATTATTTTTTTTTGGTGAACTGCCCTGTTTACACTCAGTGCACCCATCGGTGGATCATGGATAAATTAATTAGAATTTAGACGATTATGGTTTTACCCACCTCTCCGCCTGATTTTATGCGGGCGCAAAGGTTAATGTTAAAAATACATTTTCATATTCAGTGGATTCGAGATACAAGTAATTAATAACAGAACAGAAGATGGGGTTGAGAGGGACTCTATGCCCGTATCCTTTTCACATCTATAGAAATGCTTAAATTCCTTTGGTAGTTATTTTTTTTTTGAGCGTTGGTTTTTACAGCAAATCCTTATTGACAGTCGCGACTTGCAAATACCCAAAGGGGAAGGCTCTGGAAAGGAAATTGAGCAACAAGCAACAAGGACACGAAAAAAAGGATCATCAATCTCTGTCGAAACAGGAGTATGCATTTAAATTAGACATTTACCAGGCGAAGACACGCCATTTCCCAATGGAACATTTCACGGTATAATATGAGTTTTCTTTTTTCTTTTGGGGAAATGGAAAAGGACTCTGTGTACGTCCACATCGATGGCATCCATGCAAATTCTCACTTAATTCATATTCCATTAAAAATTCTCAGATTTGATTGATAGTGTGTGTTGTGGAAGGTAACGGGGAGTGTTCATTGGCTTTTGCAGAAGTGCAACTACGGAGTATCTAGCCTGCCTTTCGTCCTTTGGATTGATTTATTCATATTGTTTGGTTTTTCGGTTCTCTTTTTTTTTTGAATTGATGGAATAATTGGCGATTCTAATACTGTTTTAAAATTGACAGTTAATTGAGTGTGTAGAAAAAAATACCAAAGGACATGCTACGAGCAGATTGCATTTTTGCCCTTTGATTAGTTTGGATCGGGTTGGAAGTTAGTTAGACACTTTTTTCTGCCATTGTTGTGACGGTTTGCCGAGGTTGAGGAGATGTCAACTTGTCTGCACTTCCAGATTAGATTGAAAAGCCTTCGATTTAATTCTATAAGACGATCCAAAATCCGGCTTTAACCAAAAGTACTGAATTACATTTGTTGGAATTTCTCAGGCTGAGCCAAAGAGTTCAGGCAGGATCGATGGACAAAAATCACAGATTGTAGATTGTTCGTGTTACACAAGACTACAACACAGGAACGAAACTGCACATTTGACGCCTAAGATGGCTAGGACATGTCCAGCGAATGGACATCAACGCTCCGGCTCGCAGAGTATTCGACCCCAACCCGGATGGTCAGCGCAGCAGAGGAAGACCTCGCCTAGGGTGGCACGCACAAGCACAACCAACTTGGAGTGCGCAACTGGAGGTGGTTAGCTAAGGACCGGACTAATTGGAAGAGTTTATTTGTTGAGGCCTTGGTCCACCCCAAACTGTAGCGCCAACTAAGTAAGTATGTATCTGATTTTAAAGCTTCTATTTCAAAGTAGCGGTCGTTCTTCATTGCCATCCTCTATTTCCTGGAACAGCAAAACTAAAATGGCACCAAACATAGCCTTGTGCTCGATAAGTAGGAAGTGTGCTTCGATCTGAAACATATATGTATGCAGATAGAGCTTATTTTCCGAAAGTAGGACATGTTTTCTTTAGATAATTTTTATACTCATGGGTTGGTGCAGGCTCCTGTCGGCTTCATCAGTTCAGCAATCCTGACATCGTTCCGTAGTTTAAACCAAATGGCTGTCTTTCGTTGTTTAACAATTCTCAGAAATACAAAGACTGCACTGTCTCTAACTTTCACTACGGTGTTCTCATCTTTATCTTTATAGACTATATAGAAGAGTAGCAAAGTCTGGACTTGCCCACTATACTCTTTGATAGAATTTACAGATCTATTTTCATATGTAGTCTCTTTGATATTTTTATTGCGTGGTCCTTGTGGGACAGAGCTGTCTCGTCCGTGTTTCTACTATCTAAGCCTAACTAAGATAGAACCCGGAATTCCAAATGCTAATATAGAAATTTAATTTATTTATCTTTATAATTTATGTAGCAGGAGAATTAGGAAAATAGGGAAACAAAACTAATCGCAAATATGTATTCGTCGGATCACACAACTTTTTCTCATTTTGTACCTTTTGTATTTTTGAGTCGATTTTTGATGATCATTCGTGATCTTCCTTATAAGCCACGGCTTTTCCTTCGCCTTGTAACCTTTTAATCCAACTTTTTGTAGTCTTTTTCCTGCGGTGCAAGCCGTTATCGTTCTTCATATGTATGTCGTCATCAGAGAGGAGAGCAGCGAACTCAGAAGCTGTTTTATTTGGGTTCCGCAGTGACTTCCGAATCAGCTGTCGATTCTCACGGTAACTGGCCGAACACAATGGTGAGGCTGCAGTTGAAGTATGCAGCGCTGTAGTATGAATATATATACTGAAGCGCAAGTTCAGCCAACTTCAACTTTCGAACGTGCTGCTGCTGCTTTCCATTGTGTTCTGGCAATAACTTTATTTCTGCTTCTGCCAGGATTATTTATAACCGATCCCGTAGATTGACAGAATGTCTTAAGCCACCCAAAGTGAACACTTTATTTCTTTGGCGTTTTTGTATGTTTGAGATTTCCTCTCCTTGTCTACAACTCGGTTTCGGCTAAGCTTCCGGACTTTCGGCCTTATTTTAAGACTTGCACACAATTAATAGAACACTGAGCTATGCTCAGAGTTCAGAAGTTTGTTGCATCTAACAATATTGTCAGGTCTACCGTCTACTAATGCAAAATATGTCTCAAATGTCTTACAACCGTATTAACTGCCAATTTCGGTCTCAAAATGTTGTTGGGAACATTGTCAGACCAGCCGTCAACTGACAACTGACGAACTGACAATTTAAGGTTGTAAAGTAGGCTCTACACTATCATTTTTGCAATGATGTAAAAATGACAGTGTGTAGGACAGAAAGATGACGATCGGAATGGCGACGAGAATGATGAGTGTTGAAATGTTCGTTGATTTTGCTGGAATGTCTATTCAAATGTGTAGGCAAAAACTGTCATTCCTGGAATGATAGTGTTTGGTCTAGAATGAAATGATGAGAAATGACAATCTCTTAATGTCATTTCCAAAATTATATTTGGCAGCCCACTTAAGGTAGTTTATCATTTACAGCTCATTGGCAGCTTACTGTCAGCAAATTGGCAGGCCTGACAATACTATAAGATCTGACAGCCGTCTGAACATTGCTTTAATGTGCACAGTACCTTTACTGGGTTAATCAGAGCATATATTATTTTTCAAAAGATCGCATTTTACAGGTATAGAATCAAATAATTTTACCAATATGCAATAAATTAAGGGTGATTTAACCTTTTGACCAAAGCTGTATATCAAGTCTACCTACCGCAAATATGTGCATTTCCTACTCCCCATCTCCTTATCAAATACAATTCAATATCCTTAATGCAAACATTCACATTACTCGCTGCAACATTTTTTTTATTATTCTAAAAGCAATTCGAACAATTTTCTTTCTCACACCTCAAGCAACAAACAACGTAACCTATCGCATCCTCACCGTGTAGCCAGGTGTACACTATGCGGTTTTAATTTGCTTCCCACACACAGAGAAATTCCCCCGCTCTCCGTACACATACAGCCATTAAAGAAATTTATGATCTCACTAATCTAGTTTCACTTTAAATTACTCCATTCAAATTGGTTTCGAAACGACCTCAAGTGGTCAATCGTATGCTCATTAGAGGGTCTGCGGCGGATAGAAATCTCCTTCGTTCCATTGCACTGATAAATAATTTCCCCGCAGCACGCACACACATAAAATCTTCCCCGAAACGAAAAAAAGGATACGTACGACTTTATCCAAATTAAGAATTGCTTCTTTCCACAGAAAAAAAGGAGAGCTAGACAGTCGTATCTTTTACTATGCCAGGACATCCAAAGGGGATGCAATGGACAGTCATCGTGGAAAATAAACAAAAACTAATATTGTCCCGGAAGTAATGAGCGTTATTTCTATGACCATAATGGCAATTTATCATTAGATACTGTGCCGTGTCGCTGCGGTAGAATGAAACACTGGAAAAGGGATACCCCGCCATTTAGCCACTAAGTAGAGTGCAAGGGCACCGCCGCGCCGCCATTAGGATATCCTTCATCTGGGATTCGATTCAATTCGATTCGATTCGTTTTTATTGTATTTTGTAACACACATCGACAGCATGCAACTGTTCAATAATCGGGGTCATGTTTGTTGGTCACTTTGTACGAGGATACGGATGCGGATGGAATTTTAAAATTGCCTAATAAACATGTCAAAATCAATTTGTTAACTCGAGGAGGTGTATTGTTGTTGAACCTTGCATTTGTGCTCGTTCACCTCTTGTCATTGTGTTTGGGGTGTGCGTAGCCGATTGCAAATTATATCCACCTTATTGAGTTTTTAAAAATGTGTATCTGTTAGATGCATCTCGTTTTGCAGTATCCGAAAAACGATTCGTTGCGGAATTTTACATTGTTTAGTCCTCCAAATGAGTGGTAATAAAGTACGGTAAATAAATTTTTATAGTTCGAACAAATGAATACTCGTAGATTGCAAAAGATTTAATAGATTCTGCAACGACACGGCTGACAACTAAAGTTGTTAATTTGTTGAATGCATTTAGCTACTGGAAAACATCAAAATAAAGTTTACTGATATTTTTTTAATGCACTTTTGAGGGCGAACAGCGGGCAGTCAGAGCATTGCTTTGGTAATTTGGAAGTCCACCATTTATCACACACAGAGGTGTTGGGTATGATCCTGTTCAGCAGTACCATGGACCAGTTTCACAAAAATATTACTTTAGTAAGAAAGTCAACACTTTGACCTGTTAATGGACTTATTTTATACAATAAGGGCTTGAACGATATTTTAACATAAAACATTTATGAAATTGGTAAGCCTTTATTAGTCCACTCGGAACATAGAGAGGCATCAAGGGCGCTAAAATAAATTACTTCTCAGACAGTCAGCTGCACTCAAAGTTCTGAGCTCCTACTCTTTGGACTGAAAACTCAGCTTTCACTTTTATGACCGCCTGGCTGTCAATGTAAATAGTGATACCGTCTCGCGATATTGTCATCATTGGCGCCAATTAGGCGGCCTTGGTCTCAGCTTGGAAAACGCTGCTGTGGTCTGAAAGTCGTATGGAGCTACTTATTCCTAGTTCCTCCGAATAGCAAACCGCTCCTAAACTTATGTCCATTGACCCATTGGTGCAGACGGACTTAGCACCCTGAGGTACTTCGTTTTTCTCCCACTTCTCTCTGCTGGAGAAAGCCCAGGAGAAGGGTTTTTCGAAGTCCAAGTATGGGGCAGTGTAGTCTGAACTTATGTCTCCGATAAGGAAATTGCCGAGTAGCTTGGTGTATCCATATGCATTGGATCTCCAGTGCTTTGACTGGCTTAATTTGAGAGCGCTTTTTGCTACGGTCTCCTACATATAGAGATCCAGAGATCTTAAACTAAGGTTAAGAATTGCTTCCAATCCCGCTATTGGTTTTGTTCTCATCGCGCTGGTTGTTTTAGTGCATGTCAGCCTCTGTACTTTGGTCTTATCTTTGAGGTTACTGGTTTTGGCGGCAGCTTGCCACCAGACAAATCCTGCGTATGTTAGTTTGGGTCTGATTATCGCACAGTACATCCATAGTGTTATTTGCGGTCTACATCCCCAGTTTTCCCGAAGAATCTACTCAGGTGTAGAAAGGATCTGATGCCTTTTTTACCCCTTCCGTGGTGTTCAGTTTCCAGTTCAGTTTTTTGTCAAGTATGAGGCCTAAGTATTTCGCGCTCTCGGACAACTTAAGTGGATTACCCCCAATGGTCGGTAGCGTGAAGGCTTTTGCTCCCCGGTAATTGTGGAGGGATTGTCTCGTCGTACCTACCTCTTTGCGAGCATCCCGCAACTGCTTCAGGTTTAGACACGCATTCCTTGCCTTCGCCAGTTGGAGGTCGCATAATTATGCCTACAAATGAGGCGGTGGCGGAGAGCCTACCTTCCTCTCTGCAGCCAGCCTATTGCTAACCCGTCCAGAGGTGTGCACCCTAAGTGTATTTTGCTGCCCTGATGTTGTCCTAGCTTTAACTGGCCCTTCTATCTGCTTAGCCCTGTCTAGCGTTTGGATTTCCCCCTCCGTGTAGGACAAGAGATCGCGCTTGTTTCTTATGGAGAGATGAATGGTGGAAAATGCAGAAGCATCTCTAGGCCAAATTGCGGTATGGACTCGAGCGCACTCCAAACAGTCTCAACAATTTGTGTGTGTACACGTGTGAACAATAGTGGACCCGATTCGGAAACCTGCGGTACACCATTTTTAAAATCAAATTTATTTGCGAATGTGTCATAAGCCCTCGTGAGTATATTTTTTGGAATGGGAAGATTCGTACTTTAGCAAAACAGTTGGACTATAGCCTAAGTTCTCTAATTTTGTGCGTGAAAATTTAATCCTGGCCCGTTCGAAAAAACAAAAAGCCTTTTGTGGGCATGAATGTACGTTTCTATGTATAGGTACACAGGTACCACCCAACTACCCTCCCCCTTCTAAGCTTCTCATTATTATAAACTTAAACGGTACTTTAACTGCTAACGAGATAATTATTCGGGTCTTACATTTACCGAAAGTTCATTGCCATTAAATCAGTTTACTGCATTTTTGGTCCCATTGATATTGGCAATAATTATCCCCATTAATTTCCGAAAAGCCTTTTCAAATCGCTTCCATCATTATGTCCACCTAACGGAAGATAATCCTATAATATAGGTACATCCTGTCCCCAGGACATTTTCTACACTTTACCGCTTTAAATAATCAGCATGACCACCGTGCTTGTCTAAATCCACGTGATAGTAATGTGTCAATTTAGTCGCTCGTAACATTGCATTCTTCCAGAAAGGACCGCGGCCAAATAAATTTATTTACTCGTATATCGTTGGTAATCAAACGAAAATTGAACTTCAACTGATTACTGTTGTCAGGGCAGCACACTTTCCCTCCATTATGTGAACTCATAAACTTGAAACTATGCACACAGGTGATTCGTTCCATGGATAGCGAAATCCGCAGTAGCTGTATAGTCAGTCAGTCAGTTAGTCGCCTGTCATTAAATGGCAAATGATTGCTACCCATTTTTTATTGCCAATTGCAAGCAACCTGACGACCAGGAGAATGTTGACAGCAATAAAAGCCAAAGTGGGGTTGGGGAGACGGTTTTTCTTGTTCCATCGCCTTTCGTCTATCAACGTTTTATTGTTCACCTCTGTCTCGGTGCGAGATTTTATAGTTTTCTAATCCATGAGCTTATTACCTTTATTGCCTTGGCAATGGAATGGGGAAGTCCATTATATAATAGGATTGGGTAATAAACACTAAAACTGGCAATGAAAGAACCCAGGACACAAGAATAAATATTGAGAGTAATTTAAATTGAGCAAAGGTGCCTCTAATGGTGCCACAAAAGGACGTGGCAGCGAGTAGTTAATTTAAATTTTAACGCAGACCTTAAATTAACGCACTTAATTTCGTTCAATGAATTCGTGCGCACAGTTTATCCCGATGAACTGCTTTGGCAATCATCATTTTGGGTATCTTGAAGTAGAAGTTTTGCATATTTGGGTGACTCGAAATATAGAAACTTCTGATTTATGGCCTTGGTTTGGCTGATATTTTTGAAGCAAATTCACTTCAATGCCGAACTTACAGTGCCAAAAAGGAGTAGCGAATGGTAGCAAGATCGTTTGCAGGGTCTGCAAGCATTTAAAAGGTACAGATACTTTCAATGGTTCCAAATGGTCCCAAACCATTTTCAAGGCAGACTTAACTCTATAAAATTCGTCTGAAAAGCCGGGAAAACCAAGAGATTTTGATAAGAGTTGAACGTTTAGAAAAGAAATCAGACCAATAGATACATGAATGTTACATATTTTTATTTATTGCTCTTGCTCTTGATCTCGATCCTCCTTTCTCAACCTATATCATCAACACGCTGCAAATCTTCGTTGAATTTTAATCACTACCTCGAAACCATTATTGGGAAGATATTCAGGATGAGGTGCCAAAAGGTTGTATACTTGTACCATTATTATTTATTTGTGAATTGAATGTACTTTTACATACATATTCCATCAAATACACGTACATACACAACGTCTGACACATGACACAACGAATGGTACATGAAAATGACTACATACTCAGAATATAATGGACATCAACTTACTGACTTCAGCTATAAGTGCTACTTTTAGAGATTAATGCGTTGGCCAATGTTCATTACATAACGTGACGCCCAAAGCAAAGTCATCGTCTTAGGACTTAAGTCCTCGTTTCGAAAAGCCGAGACAAAGTTCGGTGCTCTTCTGCGTCAATAAGTAAAAGACATTATGCAGACTTCCCTAGAAGTATTGATCTAATCTAACCTTAATAAAAATAAACACTTTGAAGCTTAACTATTTGAAGCAAAACAAGCAATCCGTTCAGGGTGGGTAAGATGCATCTAGACCACAGTTTAAAGCAAAAACTAATCCGTGCTACTGCAACATCCATAATGCTGTACGAAGTTTAGGTATGGGTTTAGGGATACTGCATTAAAAGAGTGTTTTTAGACTACCAAATAATATCCAATGAATTATCTAGAGACCGGGATGGCCCACCTCTTTCTTGAAATATTCAAACTGCATGTCGATTATGTTATAATTATGAAAAAGGTACTAAGATGGGTCATCAAAGGCTGTCAAAAATAGATCTTTTACATCTACTTTCAACAAGAAGTAACTGTGCTCAGGTATCGTAACAGAGCGTTTAATAGTAGTTTTAAGTACAATCTGAGAGAAGGAACATATTTTTCATAAATAGTAACTCATCTGAGAAAATTAATGTTGTATTCAAACTAACAAACTGAAATTATACACCACACATACCTGAACTTCCAATCTCATATGGGTTCTGCAACCTTATCGTGTGCCAATGGCGTTCAAATTTTATCGCATGGCTAATTTTTGACGTTCATACAGAGGTGGGTTTTAGCTTTTTGCTTTGTCAGTTGGATTAAATGGAATGAACACTTTTTTATTCAATAATTTCCCACTACACATTATTATAATTAAAATTGCCAAACTGTTTATAATAGATTTATGTATATATCAAAACAAAGTAAGTATTGAAGAACACCCATCGTAGAGAAAGAGAAGATATGTTTTATTTTAGGGCAAAGTGCCCTATTCTCTGAGAGTTTCGTACGACGCTCTTTGGCCCAAACTTTGAAGATACTATAGGGTTGGGGGATACAATTTGCATATTGAACGGTAACCGTGGTTGGTAAGTGCTACATAAATATTCTTTAAACGCATTACATAGTAAGAGATGCTCAACATATCATCGCAACAGTACTTCGAACAGTCTCGTGTTTTTAGGTCATGACTTAATGAAGTTTATTATTTTCTGCTTTCGTTTAGGACCTCTTGATGGGAAAGTAGCACTTTTTTCATACCAAAGGTATAGATTTCTCGTTAAATAAGAATTCGAATTCGATTGTTAAGAAAAAAATGGCTAAAATTTAAACGGACAAAGTTGCCTTGATATTTTTTTTCTCCAAAGTTTGGGAAACTCGTAATTAATTTACCAAGCGTCTTGACCTTCTCAACTTAAACGTTCCTTCAGGCAATCTTCGAAGCTCTAGATTCTTTAGAGTAGAACACTCTCGTACAAACTACGGTCGTTCTTCCTCAATTAATGGATTAATGATATCGTATAATGTAAACGTTCATTTAATTGACTTTAACCTATCGATTTCATAAATAAAAAAAATATTACTTGATGGTCTTCAGTCATAATTGTTTGCCCTGTTTTTAACTTTGATTTTTCATATACATTTATATTTATAAATTTTTGTACTTTTGGTTTTTCTTCTGTCTATGAAAGTTGTAATCTTTGGTGACAAATAAATAAATAAATAAAACAAATATAGGTTTGCATCTTGCTACTTACAAGCTATCACTCAAATTCGACACAGTCAATTAAACCAATGTTATATGGGAAGGTGGTCATACTTGCCTACATTGGATACAAACCGCTCTTACTACCCTCTGTCTCTAAAAAGTGTTCATATATGGTAAGTACGATTATTAGTATCATTACAGGACACTGTCTTATAGGCAAGCATGAAACTATGGGCTTGGCATCCTTTCAAATGACTTCTGTAGAAGTTGCAGAGACTCATGAGAACCATCTCGCTCTAAATAGTTCTATTGAGTAGTGGTGAAAAACATCCCCAAGATTCTTGGTATCACAATGGGCCTCTATAGGCCTAAGTTTCTGGTAATCGGTTCTGGCCACCACTGTTACCTTACCTAACCTAACTAAGATAACAGTTGTAAAAATAGAAAGTTGGTACCATCTTTGATAGAATGAAGAAAATTATGCTATGAAATTCATTTACATTATTTGGATCACCTTTTCGAATCACTAGTCCTCATTCGCTTATAGATGTTGTGTACTTATAGAAATTGCATGCGCTTAAAAAAAAAACTCTGCAATATATACGAGTACATGTTCATTTAGTTTGTAAGACCTCGAAGGACACTACGAACATTCCCATATTCCTATTTCCACATTTCCATATAACTCCACCCTCATTTGTCTTTTCTTCCGACTTAACACAGTGACAAAGCGCTAAGGTGCAAAGTGCACAAACAGTGATACCTTAATTTCCACTCTTCCACTTATTGAAATCTGTAAAATGACTTTCCACTTCCTTACAACGACGACATACGATCTCGGCTACAAGAAACCGTGTAGATAAATGTGAGGACATTCAAATTAGTTAATATCGCCCAACTAATTAGCTTCGCTAGACGTTTATTGCTTTTTTATCATTTGTTTCCCTAAAAACATAATAAAAAACGGAGAACCACATTGTAGGTGCCACTAGGTTAACTAATTTATTACCCCAAACTCTGTTTCCTCCTGCGGAAAATTCATTAAAAAAAAAAGGAAAATGCGGAAAGTAGGGTGCGCGTTAAACTCATAAAATAAAACTCGAAGATTGATTATCACGATAATTAAGAGTAAAAAAAAAATAAATTAAAATCCAGAGAAACAAAAGGTGTCCTGTTTTGCACCCTTCACAAGAGAATAGCGATGAGTTTTATTGTTTCTTAATCAAGGAACAAGGTGAATGAGCCGAAATAGAAATTTCAATTTGAATGTGTCATTCCATGATGTTTTATTACCGCAGGACACTCTTTCCGGTCGAAATTGGAAAAGGGACAAAGAAGCGACAAGTTGTTTTGTATTTAGAAACGAACATTTCCCCGATTCCCGGATCCGATTCGATCAAACATAACTCACGCGGTAATTTATCACTTGAAAGATAAAAATAACACAACAAGCGCAACCACAAAGTCATTGGGGTTCCATAAATGTTCCACACGAATTATTGGGAACGAAGTTAGGCAAATGCCAAAAGGTCCCCCACTGAGATGGAACGCGGTGAAAGTGTACGCGAACGCGAACGCATCAATTTCAGTGGAACTCTCGGCACTAGTTATGGAGGGCCCGTATTTCTAGTGCGCGAGGGCGACTTTCTTTTTCTTTTGGAAATCTTTCCTCCAATTCAGAGGCGCATTTGGCGAACGAACGAAATAAACAAGAGGGGATCCATCCACCCATCCGCGGTGACATGGAATTTCCAAGGAACTCGCATTAGATGAGATGCCGTAGCCGTGCACTGGCCGAAATGTCAATTGCGGTGGAGTATGGCTTATGGATATGGATCTGGATATTTGTGTAAAATGCTCTGGAAAACAACAATTTGTTTATGTTTCATGGGTGTTTTTGTTTATACTCGGATCTAATAGGATTTCTACGAATCGGATAGGTTCCTTTGAGTATAAGGAATCTATTTTGATGCTAATTAAATCCATAAAATGAAGGGGACTTCCCCCTTCTCGGTGGGATAATTTCAATCAGGTGTTGCCTGCATCAGCAGATGTGTGGTGTGGTGTTGGAAAATTCGCTGAACACGTCGTCCTTTGATGCGCGCTCCAAATCGGTGACAAGTGACAGGCGAGTACGTTCGCTTTGTCTTTCGGTATGTGGTAGCGGTAGCGGTACATTGTACACATGTACAATCTTAAAATGTCGACACGAAATAGTGGAGGAACGATAGTTTCAAGGAGACCGTATGATACTTGTAATGGATGCTTAAGCTTCACGATCAATATTGTCCAATGTCAAGTGAGGGTACATATTTCGTATTTGTCAGTCGGGCAGGGCACACTTGACACGTGTGCACGATAACTTTTCAATGTCATGTGATTGGGAAATTTGAATTTGTCTAAGAACGATGACTGGCACAGATGTTGATAGATGTCAAATGGTGTTTTCTGATTGCTTAATGGCATTTAAAAATAAAATACGAGCATGTTTGGGAGAGGCGGGATCAAGAGCTTTACAACTTAAGTTTATCCGACTGTGCTACGAGCTGTCAGAGTCGTAAAAATTAAATCCATTTAAACCGCAGAATGATGTGATGATGATGACATATTCAGTTGCAAATCGGAGATGTCAACTAAGAAACACTGAATGTGGAGAAATCGCTGTGTCGTTAGACTATAACAAAGATTAGAACTTCTACAATCGGAACGCAGGAATCCCAATCCTTATATACGAAGGAATGGTAGATTACATAGATTTTTCCGTTTTAAGGCAGGAATCATAGTTTTCTCCACTCGGTATTGGAATGAGCATACGAATGAGTAAGAACCAAGGGCTGGGTGGGAATCCAAGATAAGCCAAAAGATTTCATAGCGTACCTCAAGTGCAGGACAGTCCAACTTTCATCAATTTCTCCAGAAGTAAGAGTACTTTTTCGCCAACTACACATATGTAGATCTTTAAATTTCGGTAAGAATGGGAGACGAATTCCAACAAAATGCTAGATGTTTTCCTTAGCTCTTTGGTAATAAAGTGCAGAGACTAGTATGTGTATGGATGACGAATGCAATGAGATCTTATCCAACTGCAGCACTGGAGGCGCTATTGTAGCTTACTTCACTACACCTGGTGGTGAATGAAACCGCAAATAGGACGTTTGGAAGAATGGCCAATAAAGGAATAGGAAGAGGAAAATGCATTAGCCATAAGAATTACGCTTAAATGGCTAATAAACTTCCCCTTCTAGCATTTGCTAGCGCCGATGGCATCAGTACATTTAAACGGTCAAAGAACTTAGACATTAAACTCAGTAACAAGAAGGACTGGAGCAACGAATCTAGAATCTTCAAACTGAGTCCTAATACCAAAAAATGGTACACGGATGGTTCCAGCACTGAAGAAGGATGAGGGGAGGAATGTTTGAGCCCGGAACTGAACTACACCAATATCTTCCAAGCCGAAGTATGTGCTATATGCCCAACTAAATTTTGATTAACGCTACAGCAGACGCGACATAGCAATAACGTCAGATAGCCAGCAATCGGAGCTCAGATCATCAAATCTAGAATCTAAATAGACTGTGCGAACGAAACAGCGTCACCATCTACTGGGTACCAGGACACCGGGATAGAAGGTAATGAAGAGACGGACAAACTTGTCAGGAAAGGGGCAGCATAAGTGAACACACGATAAATGAGGAACTCCGATCACTGGAGAAGACAAACTGTAGGTCTAAGCCCAGTCCTAAGCAAACTGCGCCAAGTTGGTTGAGGGTCCCTTCCACTTATATACCCGCCACCTTTGGCAAAGTCGTCCTCTGTTGCCGAACGTTGTTGTCCGTTCGCTCCTAGCCACGTCCAATGTGCAGTAATTTTGAATCTTCTCCTCCGAAACCCATCGACGCAAACGGGACCGAATATCTTACGAATCATTTTTCTCTCGGAGCAACCAAGGATATCCTCATCCGCTTTCGATAAAGCTCATGCTTCACCTCCATATAGCAGGACTGTGATGATAAGGGTCTTAAATGTATGTACAGCGTCTCCTTTTGCCATACTTCAAGTTAAAAATTGTATTTTGGGTGAAAGTATGGTTCAGAATAATTCAAATCGTTGAGTCCGAAACCAATAATAGGTATCGGTTTGCTTGTAGTGCAGAAATGGATAACTCCTTATGTATATGGAGAAACGTTCAGGTTTTGCCATCTTGCAGACTTGACGAACGAAGTTTAAACAGAAGTTCAAAACTACATATCTCTCAGTGTAAGACGTAAGGAATGCCGACTACGAAACTGAAAAACTGTGGGTTTCACATAAGAAGTATGGGTATCATAAGTTTTGGGCCCAAACTCCAAACCCCAAATGTTCAATCCAAGTCTGGAAGATGTGGACACCAGTCAGTGACCTCCTATTGCTAGAATCAGACCTAACACTTTCGGTTTTTGTGAGCACCATGGCGTTGTGGTTACCTCTTTGGACTACTACGCAGGCCGTCCTGGGTTCAATCTCTGCAAACACCCTAAAAGTTTTTTTCACGGTGCCACCTCTTTCGTATGCCTGGCAAGCATTCAGAGAGTATCATTTGTCAGGAGAAGCTTCGCAACACACCGTCCTAGTTCACTGTAGCGCCACTTAGAGAAAAGAAAAAAAAAAAAGTGCTTGAGAATCTCGCGTGTTAGAAGTTAAACTTCTTAGGTTTTATACTCTGGTCCACAAAAGTTGTCAGTACAGCGAAGATAGGATATTTGCCTCTCAGTATTGTTCAAAAGCTTGCATAAATCGGTCCCTCTTATAAAAACTCCCTGGATTACCGTAGTAGCACATATTTATTGTCTGTGATAGTAGCATGACAAATCGCCGCAAATCGGAGAGCAATCCCCGTAGGGTTACCATCTTCTGATTTGAGAACAACACAATTCGTCGAACAAAATAAAGATGATAATGTACAAAGTGAACACCACTTTTGGCATCGATGCATAAAGATGCTCGAAAAAATACCCTCTACATCATACAAACATTTCATCAAAATCGAGGTGTTATCCATTTTGTACACAATTACCGAAATAGATCTTGTATTGCAATGTGCATTGCACAAGAAAGAAGTCTTATCTGCCACCAAAAAACTATCGAAATATTCAAAAGGCTATTGCAAGCTGAATTTTAAGGTTTGAATTAAAAACGACGTTATTTATTCTTCATATTATTATTAAAGATGTCGCATCTCATATAAAATTTTTGTATGAAAACATTTTTACCTGAGAAGAAATTGTATACATAAACCCCTTTTCACTGGGTAGTATTTTTTCGGAGCAAACTCCGTAGAATATTTTCAGTCATTTCTTACCACAGACCTCAGTCCCTTCGCCAATAAAACCGATTTTCTGTCCGCAAAAATCATCCCGTCTCCCGTGTGCGATGGCCCAATGTTTGCATGGTGGGGTTCGCTTGTTTTGTTGTTGTTTTCTTCGCTTGCTTGTACTTTTGATTTTTTGTGGCTCGATATATGTGTATTTTTTTAGAATTTTTTATTTTACTGCCTGTTGAAGTTGGAGAAGGGGAAGCGTTTCACTTTTTCGTCTGATTCAGGCAAATATGCCCCACCGCGGCTAAATAAGTTTCACTTCAAAAACACTTTCGGTTCTGGTGTTATGGAGATGAAGAGGGTTCATTCCAAAGGATTAAGAGGGCAGAGTGCTGAATTGTTGTGTCTGAGTATCAAAAGAAGTCTAACTTCATAAGGCTGTGTCAAATATCTACAAGTAAAAAGAGGAGGATTGACAGGACCCCTTAACCCTAGAAGCCTAATGTATTTTAGAGGTACATAAAGCCTTATCATAAGTCTCTGAGGCGTACATGAATAAATGACAGCCTGTAGGCTTAAATATATCCACTATATCCTATTTTTCGAAGGAATTTTAATATTGAATTTATCAACTAATAATAAAACCCAGTTTTATTAAAGAAAAGTTAAATTAAATTTATTTTAAAGAAAAAAAAACAAAAATTAATGCTTACATTTAAAATCTAAAAACAACTTTTATAAAAAACGACAAAAACATAAATATTTCTTCAAATAGTCTTGATTTTTTAAAATAAATTATTTATTGTTAAGAGAAACATTAAAAGTAGTCAGACATTCAATGACTAGTAATAATTTAAGGGTAGTCTACACAGTTATAAACTTTGTGCTCACAACGTACTGCTTTTTTGCAATTATTGCACACTAATTTGGAGATTCTCTTTTTTTTGTAGGAGCAAAACGCAAAGTATTTTCGTTTTTTCGGTTCTGGTTCTACTAACTAAAGTTTATTACATAATTCGGTAGGCATTTCGCGAATTTGGTTTGATATTTTCCCGTAAAGATCTCTTCAAAGTCTTGGCGCTGAGACTCACTTCCATCCAAGGCTTGACCAAATCTGCGCTACGAGTTGCTACATAAATTCACTTCTATTCAATGATTTCTCATTGTTATTGATCATGTTTGGTAATAGATTACAGATAATGTAAAATTATCAATAATCTTTGTTGAAAAATATGTTCACTTAGACTTCCACAAAGCCTAAACATACGTCTCGCAGGCGTACAGCACATAAATATGTCAAAAATGGCGTCACTTACCTTAGCGACACATTCACTATCGACAAGCTCTAGTTCATCACTGAGTTGGTTAAAGAGCATGATGCGCTAACTTCAACCGATAGCAAGAGATAAACAATTTTCGACTGCATGTACGCGTCTTTGGCATAGATAAGGCTTTTAGTGTTTAAAGAGGCATATTGCGGATATGCTAAATCTTAAGGCTACACCTGTAGAGTGTCCTCCACACAGAAAGATCGTAAATTCTCTGAAGTTTTTTGAAGAATATGATACCCCTAGAAACCAATAGCACCAGAGCTATTCAACAGATTCAAAAATTCCATATCATTCAGTTCAGACTGTTGACTGCAATTGTTATTTAAAAACCCAAGTCTACTCTGATTTTTCGATTTTCCAGGATCAGTTGTTTCTCCACGAGATTATCCTGTCTGGATTTCTCCTAATGTGACTGAATAGTTCATTCTTATTGTCGGTCCAGACCAGACCCCGAACTTCTACATGGGGAGTCCAAGAATGTGCATATGATTGTCTTTTCCACTGATCAGGATCGTATATGTGGCTCTAATTTGTGCTCATTTTCTACTTGTAGTCTCTAATAAGATAGACCACAGCCTGTATGCGCTTACTTGTTTCAACAGTTGAATTTTAAATTGGGTTCCAATCAGGTCCGATACGGTTTCGAAAAACACAAAATATGCTACCATTCTTATCCCTTCCTTTGAAGGTATTCCCCTGTCCATCCGATAAAAGTGGAAAAAGAAAGAAAAGTCCTTTCGTGTATAATAATTAAATTACGTCCAAGGAACGTACAGATTTTCCAATTACAACACTGAAAAAATTATCGTACATAATATCAATGAACGGCATTCATACAGCAAAATTCATTCATTTTTAAGAAAAATTCATTGATTTTATGTACAAAATCATAAAAAAATAAAATGTTTTTATGAACGATTCATTGTTTGTATGAAATCGCGTTCATAAAAATATTTGTATGAGAAATTTGGGGTATGAACGCTGATTCTTATTTTTAATGAATTTTTTCATAAGCGTATGAACTATTCTTACAACTGTCCATCAAAAGTTTTAAGAAAAAATACATTGAATTAATGAAAATAATCTTTGAGTTAAAGAAAAAAAGAAAATGAATGTATAGATTCATATGCATTATGTATATATTCTCAAAAAGTATGTATCAAGTCATAAGCAGTATACCGATTCATAAGGGGTATGTATTTTGTCCATGAACTGTAAGTATAGATACATACTCAAAGGTTTCGAATGTGTAAATAGTTATACACACAATGCATTCGTATTTATTTTATGGCTTTGGCGTAGTGGTAGCGTCGTCGCTGGTCACGCAGAAGGTCCGCGGTTCGAATCCAGATTTATGTAAGTATTTATTTCTATAAAAAAAAAAATAATATAATTTGAACAGTTTCAGAAGTTAATAACAAAACCTACTACTACGAGAAGGCATAACACTGGCAGTGGCAGTAGGAGGATAGTATGGCATGGCTGAAAGAATTCACCACACAAAAACTATAATAAGAAGAAACATCTGTAAAAACTTCTGTGAAACATATGCAAGTACAAAAAAAAAAAAACTCTCCAGTTATCCTAGACACCAACCCATAGAGTTAGTTGAAACCTTACAAATGAGTTTCCTACCACTACGCCGATCTGCTTTTTTTCATCTGTCTGTCTCTCTTCTCCTTCATGTGCTCGTGCTAATTTATGAATGTCATTCATTAATTTTATGCATAGATTCTTACTTTTTATGAACGATTCATAGTTGTATGAATATATTCATAAACGTATGAACGGGAATACATGTTCTGTAAGAATTTGATGTTTAGCTCAATTTTAATGAACTTTTTCATTTACAATATGAAATTTTTCATTTATATCATGTACCTTTTTGGTTCAGTGAACGTGCTTTGTCATTTGCCACCGTCGCGTCGCGTCGGTCGATTCGTTAAAACCATCAAGACCCGCCTTAATTGAGTTAAATTCTAAAGTAATTAATTTAGCTATAATTTCGAATTTTTCTTTTCCTTTTTTTTTCTTTGCTGTTATACGTGCCATCTTATCTTTTCGAAGGCGCACATACCAACCACTCGGGAATAAGGAGATGTTGTACACTGTAGCGTAGCTGGCTACAGAGGGGTTTGACTTTATAAATGATTCTACTGATGGGAGATAATTAAGTGTCAACTTCTGATTTTGGGATGGCAAACAAAATGGTTTCTTTATTCATTAAAGGCACTCTTGTGGCGCAAGCCACTGAAACGAAATCGTTTGTGACTTGAGTAACCTCGTCCGTGGATTGTTCCCAAATAAGAAGGACACCACAGAGGGGAGAGGGGAGTCAAATGTCATAGAGAACAGACTGACAGAGATCAATTTGTAACCAGATCTGTGGAAAGACGCACAAATCACAAATCCTCAATTTTATTAAAATTAATCGTTTGTTTTAAATGCTAATGAAAATCCATTCTTAGTTAGCATTTCCTAATGCGACATATGGCCATGTGTGCATACATATGTGAATTGTATGGTGAAGTACCCTTAGATTGACAGTTGACACAAAAAAACAGAATAGTAACCCTTCTTGGGATAGAAAAAGGACATCCGCTCAAGGTGTTCCCTTACGCAGCATTCTAAGAAACTACGCTGACTAATGACGCAAAAAACCCGTCCATAATTAGCAAAAAAGCGCATCAATCACATGCATACACATTTGAATTCATTCCAAATGCGATGTAGTTACATTTTAATGGACCGTACCGTAAATCGACGGTCATTCCGCCGTGCAATTTGCGTCCCAAGACCGACACATCATTTGCATATGAAACAGATTTACATTTCATTCTATATGTCCTTTCTTACAAGGATACATTCTTTTCTCACTCTAATTATGAGTATAGATAGAATAAATCTTTGTAAAAATGTCCCATTAAGGGTGTTTCGGACATACGTGTACAAGGATAATGCTTTAACCCTTTTCTACGCGTCGAAGACATTCATTCACTTTAAATGGGGTGTTAACAGATTCTCGTGGACAAAGATGTGCGGCGCGATTGAAAAGGGTTGATGGATGCTGGCTATTTGAAAATAAATTACAAGGATATCGTCTTTTTGAATTGAAAGTAAAGAATGAAATCATCACCGTGTGATTGAAGAGTTTTTCGTAACGCTATTGTCGGCTGTAGTGGCAGAGAGGACGTAATTTTTTGTCCTCAAACGTTTTTTGGTTGCTGTTTCTATTTTGAAAAGCATTACTTCTCATGTACAAAAGAAAAAACAAGAGAGGTGATTAACTTAAGTCCAATCCACGACTACAAATTCTATGATAAGTTATGGAACGAAATGCCGGCTCTAAACAATTTACAAATACAGCTTGCGACAGCGTTACCTGACGCGGTTTTGGAAATGATGGTCAATTTTAGAGATACAATGCCGTTCGAAAAATTCTGCTGAAACTACTTTTTTCGAAGTTTGGCGAAAAGGTTGCAATAACTAATGCGGTTTTATTTTATAAGGTATTTTTAAACGTTTCATGACACTATGAGAGCATAAGAATTTTTTGGTTTTTTTTTTTTGGGTACTTGCGTCAATTTTAATAATGAATGAAAAATCCTTAATTATTGCAGTTTTTTTTATTTTTTTTTATTGCTACCCAGAAACATTGTCCATTCAGTTACTTTGTTCAAACTCCTATTTCTTTTATTACTGCTGCAGATCTGTGATTCTTTGACTCAGATATGTTTTTCCATGTGGTGGCAGGGATGGTGTTCCAGTTCCGGACTAGTATTTTTTTTTAGGATGTCAATTGACTCTGGAAGCTCTCTTGCAAATCTGAAGTTTCATGCTTGACCAGATATTCTCAATTGGATTGAGGTCTGGGCTGTAGGGAGGCCAGCTTAGCACATCAATATTGTTTTCTTCGAGGTACTTTTTAATCTAGTATTTAAAAAAAAAATACTAATATATGTTAGTCTTTAGTCATAGAAGTTGTAGCATATTTAAAAGTTATAAGTTAATCTTTCATTTGACAAACAAAAACAAGTTCATGTTTACAATTTTCGTTGTCTGTCAAATTAACAAATATAATCAATTACGACGCATTCACAACTGATCGAAACGTTTTTATATCATTTTAGAATGAATTTCAGTTACTAAAAATTGACTTGGTTTAATCACAAAACCATTAGGAAAATAGAGAAAAATTATTTAGTAGGGTAAAGGTGTTAACAGTGGATCAATTTTTACTTATCGCGCCGTTGAGTTCGCATTTATCATAGTATAGCCATGATATTTTTTTCACAGCTTTTTCAATTTTTTGTCTTCATTTTAAGCCCAAAATCTCAAAGCTTTATTAATGTTGAGATAGTGAAAAAATTATTTGAAATTACCCTTCCCTTGTGATCCACTGTGTACTATGGGTGTACACAGTGAATCAGTACATGGTACACTGTGAAACAGGGATTTAAAATCAATTTATTTAGTAAAAACATACGTTTTTTTCATAACATATATATATATTTATTAATTCATTTTATTATTTAGGGATAGACAAAAGAATAAAAACGAAAATAAAAACTCTTCAAGTATTAATACAAAAATAAATAAAAAAAGCTTAACTGTTCTTGTAAAAATATCACAAAACGTTACTTTTTGCACGAAAATAAAAGAAAAATGAGTAAAAAAATAAGTAAGTAAGTAAAAATGTGTTCTTTTCTCATTTCCAGATTCATTTTAAAATAAAAAGAGACATTATGAGAGCTATTAATTCACTGTGTACTCTGATTCACTGTTGACACCTTTACCCTATGTGTTTTCACAGTGAAACCACTAGGAAACAAAGGGTTACATAATCGTTTTTCTCTGAATTCTATTGGAAAATTCGGCTCAGGACTTGCTTGAGTGCTCTAAGTCCAGCTTTTGCAACCCTTTTTGTCACTGAGTTTGCTGAAATTATTTATCGTTGAGATCGAATAAAATAAGTTTGAATATTCACTGAAGTCTTAAACTGATACCGACGCGACGGAGCACCAAAGAATGATTTTCCACTGAGGTCGTCTTTTTTGGCCTCTCGGAGCCGTTCCTTCTGCTAGTAGTCACGGTCTCATGATATTTTTAAAATTCCATGCTACAGTTCGTTGCACAACATTAAATATTTCAGCAATTTGACGCGTTGTCGAATTTGGACGTGACAGACAAAAAATATTAGATTTGCACTCGGAACTGATTTTTCTCATTTGTTGTTCTTTTAATCACTTTGGTTCGTTTTGGACGGCTATCACGAGCTAAATGCACCTCTCATTTATAATTACATCGACATTTGTTCGCTCAACAATATTTTACAACCCAGTGCAAAGAAGCATCGTAGCTCTCATTAGACAAGAACTGGAGGCCGTGGCGGCCAGACAACACCTCCTCTATTGGATATCACTTTCCCTGGAAACAACCTCTTTACTTAGGCTATAGACTCATTCGAAGTGTGAACTCTTGCTCCATTTAGTTGAAATTTCCGGGAAGAGAAATTCAATGATCAAGATAGATAGATATTTATTTCGTTTTAAAATACAATGGATTACTACCGCACAGTTTACAATTCAGAGATATGATATTACTATTGTTTTGTAAAGAATTAGCAAAAAAAACGAATAGTTGAGACGAATGATTTTGGCGACGACGAATAAGAAAGTTTCTCAATTACCACGTTATAAACTAAATTTATTAATACAACCTATATGTTTGATGGTTCACAGCAAAGAGAAAGAATGTACAAAAGAAATTATTTCGAAGCTTAACGAAAGACAATAGCAAAGAGGACAGTATAAAATGTAACGTTAATAATTGAGATGCATAAAGGTAAATGTATGAACATTAATCAAACTGCAATAACTGAGAGCAAAATGACAATTAAAGAACAGATTCTCTTGTTAGACCAATTATTATAAAATAGGGTGCAAAATGCATGTTTGGCAATGTTATATGTAATAGAATATTATAGAAATTATGTATTGTACAATGCAATAAATGACTTGAAATTAAACTAAACTAAATTTAATTAAACAAAACATATTGAATTAAACTAATCAAATTGAATTAAAGCATTAGATAATTAATTTATATGTGCAAGTTCCGAACAACTATGTATGTATGTATTTTTCCACTGAAGCATTGTCTTATTTTCAAGTTTATTTGATTAATTGAGAATTTATTTATTTTGAGGGGAAAAAGTACAAAACCCTCAATTTGATAAAAAGAAAGAAATTATGTTACAATAAAATGTATGTACATATAGATAATGAAATATGTAGTTTAATATATACATACAAAAATTAATAAATAGATATTATCTTAATAAAAATCAAAAATTACACAGAAAAAGGGTAGTTTGATTAAGAAACAAAGAAAAATACTTAAGTCAATAAATTGGGCATAACAATAAATAAATTAACAGAAAATAAATAAATTAATAACAAATAAATAAATAATAATAAATAAATAATAATATAATAATAATAAGAAATAAATAAATAAATAGATAAATAATTAAAAAAATAAATAAATAAATAAAATAATAATTAAATCAATAAATAAATAAATAACAACAGAAAAATTTAATAATATGTATAACAAAAAAAATGATTCCAAATAAACAAATTAACAAAAAATATGTAAATAAATAACAATTCATTAATTAACAAAATAATAAACTTATCAATAATTTAACAAAAATTAAATAAAGTGAAAATAAAAATATTTAAGTAGATTTACAAGGAAACAAATAGATTAATTAAAAGAAAAAACATGATAAGTATAACATTGAACATTAAAAGGTATTATAAAGAAACATGTAGTTGATTTATTAGGCGATTATCGGAGTAGTCACATCGCATTATAAATGTTTCAGTTAGTTTTCGTATTCTATCAGAGATCAATTCAACATTGCTTAAAATATGCCGATCCGACGTAGAATGATGCCAAGGCAAATTCAGCATCATTTTCAATAATTTATTTTGTGATATTTGCAGCTTTTTTATGTGACAATCCGCCGAGTCACCCCACACTTGACATCCATATTATTTATTATTATTATTATTTTATTCTCCTTTGATAATAGGGACTTTCGATTAATAAAAGGATATTGCATTCTTATAGCTTCAATGGTCAAAATAACGCCCAGAGTCATACCAAAATTCGCAACTCCTGCCCATACTGTAACACTCTCACAATGCAATGAGCACTGGGGCTTTAATTAATGATTCACACTGCCTATATTGAGGTGAAAAGGAGCCTCATCACGATACCAGAGTGTTTTTGCAATATGTGTGTTGTTCTTTTGAAAAATCCCTTCTTCTTACGAAATCTTGAGTCTTCAGCTCCTGTACGATTTTGTAGGGATACAAGTTTAGACCGTGTAAATGCTTCAGATGGAAGAATCTGAGATCGCAATAGACTGAGCGTGTAGTCTTGCAATCGGCAGTGGCTCTTTTCGATTGCTTGCTACACAGCTTGGACGTTTTCAGGTGTTCAGACCGTCTTCGTACTGCCTCACATTTTTTTTTTTTTTTTTTCAATGGAAATCGATATCTGAACCCAAAGCAGAGTGATGTTGCGATTAGGAATCTCGCTCTGTGGAGGAATCTTGAAGTAAGGGCGGAACTTCCTCTGAGTTACGAGAGCGCAAGAAAGTTGTCGCTTTATTCAGCAGTGTGCGCAGGCGCATTGTGGTGGTGCAAAAAGAAGCGGCGCAGTCCTCTCTTTTTCCGTGTCCTAGTAAATTTTGGAAAACTTGTGGCAAGCAGGTTTCAGTATACCAAGCGGGATGACGGCGACCATTTTCGCCCTGGTGAAGTACATCGATATCATCACTTTTGTCGCACTGACTTTTATTGTTTGATCTTTAGTGGAGGATTTGCACCTTCTGGGCAAGTTTTCCTTGTAAAACCAAGATTTATCACCTGTAACGATCTTACTGAATCAGCTTGACTCTCTATTTTCAAACTTATCTAGGAAATATTGAGCAAAACAAAGACGAGCCTTTTTTTGCTCCCCATTCAAAATTTTTGGAAACCATCGAACTGACCTTTATGAAATTCGTCCTCGGCCAGTCTGGAAACTTCGAAACCGCTTTGAAATAGTAACAAGAGATGGTTCCGTATGTATTTTTGTATTCGTGCAGAATTTTGACTGGCGTGAGTTGACGTCGAAATCCGAAGAGAATGGCAAAACGAATATCTTTCTGTGCTGGCGGTCGAACTTCAACCGAACTTACGATACTAAGTTTTCTCTTTCTCGTCTCCGTTTTTACCTAAATTTATATTGTTAGATTATAAACAGAAATGCATGTTTTTTTTTAAACAACTTAATTGACACCAACTGAGCGAACTTTTGTTAGTCCCTACGTATGTATGTATATATGTACATATGTACATATGTATAATTTATTGTAATATCTTTATAGAGGAATTGCCTATGGTATGTTAGAATCGTGCACTATCAAATCGGCACTAGCCAGGAGCTGCCGCACAATGCTCAGTGCATTATGCACGCAGAAATGGATAAGACTATGTTGGGTGCCGGGTCACTATGGGATAGAAGGCAGCGACGTTGCCGATGAGTTGGCAAGGAAATGGGGTGAGCTGCATCTACTCGAGGCGATGGAAGTTGCTCCACCACTATGCAGTATTAAATCAAAGGTAAAAGACAAGGGCCGAATTACCGCACTCGTTAACGAATTACTCGTTATCGAAATGTGACGATTTGGCATTACTGCTCACTTTATCGAGTATCATGTTACTTACCATTTACTCGATCATTCGATAACGAGTCCTACTCACTCACTCGTTATCGAGTGCGGTAGTTCGGTCCCAGTTCCACGTGAAGGGCGGACCATAGATGGTTTAACTTAGTAGTATATAGGGTTTCCAAGAAACTTTAACTGGCACTGGACCATGAAAGGACTAGTGAAATCCTTGGACTTAGCAGTGTACAAATGAACATAGCTACAGGAATATTTTCCCGGCATTCAGTGCCAGTTTTAGCACTACCAGCGCCCTGGCGAGATTTCTACGGCGCCCGCTTTCTGCTATACAAACCCATGTGAAAAGAGGAATGATTAAAACAAGGGAAACAATGAAATAATAACCACATATGTATTTCAAAAAACTTAAATAATTCTAAGGTCTGGTTTTCCTGGAATGTTTTTTTATGTTATACAAAAAGGATGAAGATTCGTAGTACTTATTTAACTGTTCAAATCATTCACTGAGTGAAATTAAGGTAGTGTCCAATAGGCAGTTGAAAAATCTAACTTCAAATTTATATTCTGGAGAAGCTGTACTCATCGCGGGCAGTTTTACCAGCTTGGAATTAACACATCGCATTCTTGTTGTGGCTTTCAATACAAGTTCAATTGAAAGTTCTTCAGTTAATTCCTTCGCTGCCAAAAAGACGCTTTTAAAGCCCTGGCCTCTGCCGAAAATGCAACTGCGGTCGCCCAACCGTGCCCTACCCTTACGCCGCTACTGCGGGCATTACCTCCTGGGCAAACACTCGAAGAGGCTTGGACTCATAGGTGCGGATATTTGTAGATATTGTAATGATACATATATTATGTAGGTGTAGCAGAAAATATCTCACATGTTCAGGGCATAGCAAGCAGTTGCAGGAACACTTAAAGCTCCTACTTCTTAACTTACCTGAAGGAGGTAAGCCAAACCAAGCATAGCCTTATTCAAAAACTTAGCAGGGTAATAAAATGCTTTGAGGAAATTGTGGCAGTTTAGGTGTTATCCTTGGATGGATTCTTAAGGGACTGCGATGGGCCCACTCTGGTGGTGGTGGGCTCAGCCTCTCAACCGCTCTCAACCTAACCTAACCTATGCTTCTCTGTATCGTTGATCCAATTTTGGGTATCTTGACGAAGTCGACACTCGATGTTAATCAAAATGAACTTATTTTTTATTTACCACATATTAAGTGTGCGGACAGTGAAAAGTGCTAATGAAAACACGTCCCCTTTAATTCTTTACATTCTTTGAGGTTAATCCTTTTCCCTATTTCATTCAAAAAAAAGTGTAACCTCAAACATCTAAGTGTATCCAGCAGTATCCCGCATAATTTTTTGAATATCCTCTGCAGCTACATACCTCCCCTCACTACCACCGAGTATTTATGACCGTAATCGAACTAACATAAGTAATTATGTATATTTCCAGCGCTTAGGAGAGGTTACTGTATTTTTTTTATTGTCGTTGTCGGTTGTCGAACACCTGAAAAATCCTTCCTCCTTGGTTACCTTTGTGTCCTTGTATGAGTATGAGTTTCAGTATATCCCCTTCCTTTAAGTCTCTTACGAGTGTAATGCCTTTTAGTCGTAGAAGAAAAAAAAACACCAACATTACCAAGGTGATTCCTTATAATAAAGAACGGAACATTTCCCGTTCATTATAAGCATACGTGTACGCATATTAAACCAACCTAATATCAGTGTAGAAGCATTTTTTTTTTATTTCGTCGAATTATTACTTCAACCCCTATGCCGGCCGCAGTGCTGCTGCTGCTGTTGCTGTTGCTGCTTCTGCTGACGATGACGCTGATGACGATGATGATGACTGACCATCTGTCGCATAGAATTCCAAATAGAGTCGGCGTAAACACACAGTATACTCGTATACTTTGCATTTGTCAAGACAATAAGCAGAGGGGTAAGTGCGCCTATAAAAAATGATGGCATTTGGAACACGTGCAATATCTGCATATCATGCTTCCAGCTATAAACAGAAAAAAACCATATTTCTTGGGACGGGGTGAACTTCATCATCATCGTCCTATTTTGAATCTATGAATCTATGGGGTTATGTGTACGTTCAGGGGAAACTACCCTCACTGGCTATTGAATGGCCATTGAACTTAGTGTAGTTGCACCAACTGACATCTTTTTAATTGTTACGAACGAGTATTCACCATTCCCGGTCCGGTCCGTCATCATTCAATATACTCGTACCACTCCAATTGTTTAGTGTGTCCATTCAAGTGATGTCATATCCCTACCGTTCGATGGGATGTGGGTTGCGTTTGTACGCGCGTTTAAGTGCAAATCATTTCCATTTGATGTCACATCAACAGCATTGTTGCATGTTTATTTGTTTCCTTTGTTTACCTATTTACGAGCATGTTACAAGTTGCCATTGATTGTTGGCCATGTGGAAATGAGTGAAGAATAAAAAAAACCAAATAAAAAAACGCAAATTGTTGACAGCACCACCTTGGTAACGAAAAACCACAAAATTAATGATGTCATTGGAATTTTGGGAGAATCATTTAAATCAATTGCAACGAGTGAAATTGATAACAACTACTCGTACCTACATAAATAAGGTCGAACGGCTCGGCGCAGGGGTTGTCCGAAAAGGGGATGCTTGTTTTCGTATTCGAATGTAAAAAAAAATACATAAAATGGGCTGCAATGTGAAGATCAACATGCGTAATTATATGAACTTTCCAATATACATACATAGGAGATATCGCAACTATCGACAAAGATGTTTTTTTACAGTCAGCATGTGAGAAACGATTTTGCGATTGCTAGGCGTTTAACAAGCTAGAAAAATTGCTAATCGTCGGTTGTAAGGGTTCCTTACCCATATGGAAATACGAAAGCATGAAAAGTTCGCTCATCTAAAATATTTGTCACGAATACTATCTTATAGTACGTTTACACCGAGCCGGAACCTCGAGATTTCGATGAACATTCACCGAAACATCAGTAACCCGTTCACACCGAGTTGAAGAGGTCTGGGTGCACGGTAGTGGACCGCCAAGTTCCACGCGGCACTACCAGTACTCTTTACCCGAAGCGCTTCGCGGCTATTTACCTACCCTTATAATTCAGCTTCCTAAGTCACTGGGAGCCTCATTTTCTGGCTGCTAGTAGAAGAGCGCTATGCTAGATCATATTCCAAGTTTCAAGTCTGTACCTATTATACTTTAAGAAATATTGAGCTCCGAAAATCGTAATTTTCGTAGCTGACACAACGATCATCAAAATGTATATGGTACTTCCAGCAGACCTAGAGACTTGAAATTTGGGATGTAAGTAGCATTTATAGTGTGTATAAAGGAAAAAATAAAAAACTCTTATTTATTAACTTGCAAATCGTTTAAATTAATAAAAACAAACCACCGTGTATTATACATTATATATACACTACAAAAGTGTGAAACCTACCCACAAATACATACACAAATGCACATTTTAGTGAGAGCTAACCATAAACGTGGTGAATTCTCTCACCAAATGTATTTTATACGACAAGGACAACCTCCCCTTCAAGTAATATATATAGACGTGCTACTTCTTATATTATTATATATTTACAATGAAAATGATACTCAAAAATGTGACGATGAACGCAGTATGTATATGTATATTATATAAATTATGTATATGTATATGTATATTCTCTCACAAAACGTATTCATTTTCATATGGATTGGTTGGTATTAGTATAATTGATATTTGGCAAATGGCAAATGGCAAATGGCAAACTGAGTGTGAGAGTGAGTCTATCGATCACAGTGATGCCTTTTGCACCGTCATCGTGTCGTCCTACTCTAGCTCAATAAGATTGGAGAGGTGCTCTGCTCTGCTCATTTTCATTGCATATTCGTCCGACTCCGGATGAACCCAATTTACTAACCAGTTCAAAAAAAATACAATCGCCTCTCGAGCTCGACTCGATAAATTGAATCTGTGGTGTGGGGATAGGGAGTGGACCTGGCAAAATGTTCAAATTATTGACAGTTTTATGTAACGAAAATTGTAGCTATCAAAAGGAAGTACCTATACACATAGACGTAGAGTCAGATCAAACATTGTGCAGCATGTAGTCGAACACTGGAAAGAGCCTAAGGCGTATACCTATGACGGTAAACGCCTTACGGTTTAAAACTATCCATAAGAGCCAAGAAGTTTACTGTTTTCTCGTGTGGCCAAGCCTCTGTTGCACTCTCTAGGGTGAAGATGGGGTCAATTTAATCAATTTAGATCTTAAGAATATCAACGCTCAAAAACAGCTATCATCGAACATCGAATACATCCGATTGAGAAGTAATTATAGACAAGATTTGCCTAAAATTAAAAAAAAATATCACTGGTCTTTTAAAAACTCAACAAAAAGAAGTCAGATCCCATCAAAAACATTACTGTAAAAAGGGCCAAGTTCCTACCTATAGAAAATGTATGCAAATGTATGACAAAAAGTGGTGAGATAACAGCGGCCAAGTTATTGCAGAACTTTATTATAGAGGTAAGATAGATGAGTAAGTTGAAGCCTTATGCCTAGAATTGATAAAACGTTTCTATAGAAACTTTAAACTTGGCCGCGTTGAAATAAAACTTGAGTTCAAGGAATATAATGCTATTATATGTTATGTTATGTACATGTACAAAGGTGAACGCTATTATTGTGCTTTATACGCACGATGAAACGCCATTCCATTTGCATGTCTAGTAGTTGTTACACATTTCTGAAACTTTCAAACGCGGCCAGGTTTGAAGTTTCTATAGAAACGTTTTATCAATTCTAGGCATAAGGCTTCAACTTACTCATCTATCTTACCTCTATAATAAAGTTCTGCAATAACTTGGCCGCTGTTATCTCACCACTTTTTGTCATACATTTGCATACATTTTCTATAGGTAGGAACTTGGCCCTTTTTACAGTAATGTTTTTGATGGGATTTCAAATTTCTTTAGCTGTCAATTTTGAAGTGGCTGGCAGAACTAGCGATGGGCGATTGAGAATTAGTTTCGAGTAGTAGTCGAGTAAATAGACAATTCGGTGTAAGAAGAAAACAATCGAGTAACTATCAAATCGTATTCTAGAACATTTATTTTACTAGGCGAGTGTTCTAATGGTCTATTGTAGAAATGTATGTCTCAATTTATTCATCGTGGTATCAGTGTGACTTTTGAATTTGGATCTGAAATCTGAACGCATGCAACCATTGATATTTAAAATAAAAAGATTTTCTTCAATTTCAATTTTAGTTTAATAACCTCATATACAATCGAACTATCGCCCATAACAATCGCGCTAGAACAATCGACTCCTGTCAACTAAAGGAGCTACCACATCGGAGCAGTACGCGGTAGCGATGATATGGTACGAAATCCTATTGCGGTAAATATATAGGTGCATACACTGCAGCGGCTTACAATTTTGTACCACAGCAAGCTACGTTGGCCGCGTACCGCCTGTCAAAATGTTTTGTGATACATTTATTAAAATTGAAAATAAATCAAATTTTCTTTTATTTGACTCATTCAGAGTATAAGAATATAATAGAAACGGATAAAATATGGAAAAATATAGCAGAGACAGAGCAGAGAACAATCGAATTATTCGATTGTTTTTATTAGCAATTGCCCATCTCTAGGCAGAACAATTGTTTGTTGACATTCCTCAGTGGGTGACCAAAATGTCCTTTTTTTGTATTTTTTCGTTGCCCATTGTCTGAAAAGATTAACAAATTATATAAATTGATTTTATTCTTGCAAACTTATCGGTGTCCTGTCAATTGACCGCAATTATTTTGGCATTTAATATTTTGACATCTATAAATGAACACCAAAATAAACCGAAGTTCACGCTGTAGACTTGTTCGGTTTGACAACCTCTTACGGATGGATGAACTCAAAAAGATTTCAAGTAGATTTCGCCGAAACCTCGAGGTTTCGAAACCTCGAAAATGTATGGCGAAACCTCGGAGTTTTGGATGAATTTGCCGAAACCTCGGGGTTTCGTTTGGTGTAAACGTAGTATTAGAAACTGTTCTACTTAGAATCTTGAAATTTGGCACATTTATACATTATGATGGTCCACACTCCACATACATACTTGAGACTACTAGCGAAATGTAAACTGGAAAAAAAAATCTGAAAAACATGCATGTGGGAAGTATGTAGGATTGTAGGTGAGTTATAAAAACAGAAGTGCTGACAACACCCCATCATGATTTCACTTTATTTCGCTTGGCTTTCTTCTGGTAAGTGAGCGGTTCATGGTCAAATTGTCATAATGATATCCTGCGGGGGTAGAAACATTAACTTTAAGACCCCTTGATAGAATTTTTAGTCGTCCTTTCCAAAATAGTGCTTTCGGTATTAATTTTGGAGACGATTTTTTATTCACAAATTCGTCATCATGCGTAGGTATCAATTAGGTAAGTCCAGCTCTTCACTTGAATCTTCACTTATGTACATATATCTTGCAATAAACGCTGAATGCGTTCCCCGGGCTTTTTTCAAATGACATTTTTAAATTAAATAGGACACAAATTCACCCAATTTGTGAATTCAAACAAAAAAATACACAATTGGATAGGTGGGGTGTTGACAGCATCCTTGCAGTTTGAGCAGTCAGTCATTGCTTACTTATTCAACGAAACTTTTTTAAAACCATCTGAATCTGTATACATAATAGAAAAAAACAGCGGGTGTTGTCAGTCGCCAAAAATAATATTTTTGAAAAAAAAAGGACTTGGGGTGTTAGAAGCACCCCACCTACCCAGTTTAAGGTTAAGAAGCTGGGATTGTGTGCCATAAATCTGTGAAATAATACCATTTTACCCTCTTATCTCGGAAACAATAAGTCAAAAATATGAAGAAATCATAGTTTGTGTATGTTTATCTAAATAATGAACGAAAACTATAATACTTCGTGCGTTGACAGAAAGGACACAATTCGTTCGTGGTGGTGGCCTGGAGATCCTTTCTGCATACAATCTGCAATTAAACATCTTCCTTTCCTGATGATATGGGGGGGCTATTAGGGATGATTTTCCAGGTCCCCAGGTCCGCTGATTTACCAAGTACATTTTCCTCGCTCATGTTGTTCAAAATAGGAATTCCAGAAGTCCATTTGTGTTTATGCAGAAAAATGTCCTCTCCTCCCAAAATAATCCTCTCTTACCTAGGACTGGAAATTCTCTCGATTTAAATTCTATTACAAATGTTTGGTCTACCCTAATATGGGATTCACACTAGCGTCGAAATGAGATAATTTCGAGTTTCAAATAAAAAGTGTTCATACCTACGCTTGCTAATTTCGTGAATGGATGCATTCAGTTTCGATAGTAAATCTATGATGGTGCCATGTTATAAAATTTTTTAATACTAAATTATTTTTTTATATACATATGTAAGTATATGTATAACGTCTAGTAATAATAATAGTTGGATGTTATTGTTAAACAGTTGGGTAGATAAAGTCGACTATTATATATAGCTAATATTGGATAGATGCGGCGCTGCCTTGGGTTAATATGTTAAAATATCACCTTTTGGGTGGGTTTTGCCACTCCGGGTAGTGCCTGACAATGCACTCGCGTGGATATCAAGTCGACTATAGAGCCAACTGTAGAAAAGTGCCCCAAAGGGCGCGGAGCTCAAATAAATGGACAGATATTGTGTATGTACGAATCCTATGGCCGACGCTCTTTGGCACCACATGCAGTTGATCAGAGTGCAACTGCAAGTGTACAACTTCAATTTCTTTTTTTCAGATAACATCCCATATTTATTAAACCATTCCATGAGATATTTGTGTTTTGTGTGTTATCCCATTATATTTTTCGTTTTTATATCACTTAACTTGTGCTGAACGCGGCCAGTAGCTTTGACAATTGTAATCTTAAGGTGGGTATCCACAGGCATGCAAGAATGCGCAAATTTTCGGTTTGCGCAAATTATTTTGCTATCCACTAGCATGCATGCATGCGCGTTCCTCATATGACTCACCCTTATCCCACCACAATTCGGGCAAATTTTCATAAATGTCACTAGATTCATACCAAAACAAATGACGTAAGCAACACAATATCCACGGCGGGCATGAATGCGCAAACCTGTGTTTGCGCACGCAGACCAGCGGATTTCAAAAAAGTTTAAAATCACACAGGCATGTTTGCGCAAACACCCTGGCAAGGCTATCCACAGGCTGGCATGCGTGCGCAAACACGAATTTGCGCAATCTTGCATGCCTGTGGATACCAGGCTTTAACCATATTCCCTTATTAATTCGTCCTGTCATCGTTCAGAATCATTCAACTGCATTCAAATTAAGTTTGTTCGATTTTATTTTCACATAATTTTGAACGAATTTCATCGAAATTATATTGAAATGAGATAATTTCGATATGTCAATTCGTATGGGAAATTATCTCATTTCGAGCATAATTTGGAAATTCGCAACGAAATTAGCTGTTTTGCCCTGGTGTGAATACCGTATAAAATTCATTGTTTGCAAATTAAACAATCCCTCCATTACTGTCCTCGAGCAAAATATCCTTCAAGTGTGGCATGTGACTCTCTCTCAGCTACGTCGGCGAAATTTTTAGCTGACCTTGCCAGGAGAAGGTTTTTACGAAAGTAAAAGTCGTGAAATCTAAATGTATGGAATTTTGTGTGCAATTTTTCCAGTATGGCCTTTCGAATGGAAAAATATAAAATTCTTAGTGGAAAACTTGGAAAATCTCGGAAAAAGGCGAAAAATTTTAATTTTTTTTTCGACGAAATATTGCATTTTATAGCATGATTTGATGTAAAGGTGAGAAAATTCGTTGTGAAGCTTGGAAAATTTCGGATAATTGTGAGACGTTTTGCGTGCATTTTAGGTGGAGAAGTAAACGAGATAAATAATAGATGGCGCTGTGCTGCGATCAATGTCACAACCTGATAGATGGCGTTATACGTTGACTTAGACTGTGAGCAATTCGACAGGTATCCTTTACGCATTGTCATTTTCTATTGAGCAAATGTGCTATTTTTCTTGCTGCAATTGATTCGAGTTTTGCGTATTATTACACTGATTTCGGATAGTCGTATATCGCGCATCCCATCCGTAAACTGTACAAACATTACAATCAATTGAAATTCAATGCGATATTTATCAATTCGATCATTTTTTTCAGAAAATAAGTTTGCGTGTAAAAAGTGAGGTTATCCAATTGGGTTGCGGGCATTCATTGCGAAACATTCATTCCGTAAGTTTTTTTTTTTTAATTTCTTTTGAATAGGATTAGTCAAAAACGACTGTTGTTTTTTTAGGTAGAGTTATTTGTTTGACTAATGCCTCCTATTAGACGATCAAACCTTGGACGACGTACACGAGACGATTTGGTGGGGTTATGATATTGCTCTCCGGAGATTTTCGTCAAACGCTTCCCGTCATCCCGAAAACTACTACTGCCGATGAACTTAATGCTTGCCTGAAATCGTCGTCTTTGTGGCAGCATGTCAAGAAGTTGAAATTTACCACAAACATGAAGTCGCATTGCAAAACAACCCATCGGCTGCTGAATTCTCGAGACAACTGCTGGCGCTTGGCAATGGCCAAATTCCTGTTGATGTTTCGACTGGATTCATATTGTTCCCGGGAAAGGTTCCCGACAGGTAGATAGATAGACAGATAGACATATAAATATAAAGACATACATACAGATAGACAGTCATGTAGATAGATAGACAGACAAATAGATAGACAGACAGACAGACAGACAGACAGACAGACAGATAGACAGGCAGATAGACATACAGACAGATGGACAGACAGACAGATAGATAGACAAACAGACAGACAGACATTTCATTTTGATTTTTGTACATTTATGAAATTAATTCATTTTGAGTATTTATTTTACCTAAATAAAAAACTAAATTTAATTCGGCTTATAGGTTGACACAATATTTATTAATTTTGAGGCGGTATGAAGTTCGCCGGGTCAGCTAGTTCACTATAATAACTGTGCAAGAAGACGCTTCATGATAACGAACAGCAGTACGAACTTCACGAACGGTTTCCGGGATATTTCCACCGTTTTTGTAGTCAATTTTCACTATTTCAATACGTAGTGCGAGTGTGTATCGTTCCATATTTCACATAACCTCCTAGTTTTTTACTTATCGAAAGTCATCGCAGTTATAGTGTGTGTTATGCTAGTATTTTCAAAAAACGCCCGTCGATGGTTAATTTATTTTTTGAAACTTCATAAATGATTTAATTAACCTTAAAAAAATCCATTATATCCGAACAATAAAGGCTAATATACGAGTACATCTCCCTCCAGAGTCCTCCATGTATCAGAGTCCATTTTTAATGGAATAATGGTAATACAAATATAATAAGTGCTCCAAACATTAGATAATAAAAAACCAACAATCACCACAGGACTACGGGTGGAAAATAAAAGAGGTAATTTCACACGGTCCTCGCTTCATCTATCGCCTCCATTAGGTGGCAACCAGGACAATTGAATCCAGTAAAATTGCCCCCCCATTATTCATTTTATGATCTAACACAGGTCATGCATTAGAGATGCTTGTATACAGATACACGAGATTAGACAAATTTTCGAATAAGAAAACGTTGATCATTAAAGATGCCTTTAATTGAAAATTACATATTTTCTAAGAACGTCGACCTTACGGATTCAGATGCGTATCTGTATTCGGTAATAAAGTGAGCATTACGATGATGGTGACTGGTGACTGGTGACCTTTCTCCATAATGCGAGTACCAATAAATTGAAGAATCATTTTTTTCGGATTACTCAACTTTGACAGGACAATTTTGTTCGAAAATTTCGGGTTTTCATGATAATTTTTTGATGATGAAAATTGAGATTTACGATGTTTTCTTTTATTTTTTAATGAGTTTGTGGTCATCGACCACGACCACGACAGTCGTGTGTCATCGTAAAAAAAGAAGAAGCAGAAACAGAAGACGAGCATTTGTTCTGAATAAAACGGATTTTTTGAGATACATTTTTATACGCGCATGGGTACAATAATTTCAATAGACCACAGCGTGTCTTAGCGCTTGGAACTTTAACGACTCCTTAATAAGAATTGGTTTAATTGCTTATGCTGGTGCTTTGTGGGAAGCGATTTGGTTTTCAGTGAGTTTTTCAATAGAATTGATGGTTATTCTGATTTACAATAAACTTAACAGACGCTTCGGAGGAAATGGAATTCGAAGTTGGTTTACGTGCACGGTCCTGGATGATGATGATATGTATCTTTTGGAACCAAAATTACTCCTGAATATGGTAAATTTCAACAACATTGGTCTGATGTATGGGTGTCAGATGACTGATTCAAAATCAATGTACTAAGCTAAGCTATCTTTCTTCAAAATAATTAAGAAGTTTTATTTTTAATGTTGAAAACGTGCATGTGCTTCATAAAGACCATGTACCCTCGATGTGACCATCAAAAATAAGTTCAATGATAAAAGACTGCCGATCACGTACGTGAGGTGAATGTGGATGATAAAATCATCAAAAGCCATAATATCGTGAAAGCAGAATAATATGTTAAGTATACATTCTAGAAAAATTGGACTGCGGAAAGTGCATTCAGCACAGTAGGTTTCTCGGTTCAATTTGCACTAAAAGGAGGCGAGGGATCATCCTCAAAAAGGCATATTTTTTGTAGTCTCAAGGCTTTGGTGATTTTTTGGACCTATCCGACGCTGAATAAGAATCAAATACACTTTATTTCCTTACTTACTTAGGTGGCACTACAGTCCGGGGTAGAGCAAGGCCTCAACCAACTACTTCATTTGATGAAGAAAAATGTGCCTTGCCACAGTGAGAACAGCTTATTCATCCTGAGTCGTCATATTAAGACTCCTCGTTCTACGCTACGAACTGCTGACTTATAAACCGAATTCTATTTTTTTTTTTTTTTGGTTCAAGCCTTAAACAATGGCATGGAGGACGAAAAATGAGGATGTTATCGTCGAAATAAGTAATACCATGTATTACTCAACTCTACAGTGGTCGAAATCTGATTCAAAAACTTATAATCGCATTCTGGGCAGGAAGATATTGCGATTGCCTAATCCAGGAGGCTTTTCACTCAAACGACACAGTGTATATCTTAGGAAGGCTCTAGAGTGGGTGGCTGTGGCATAGTGGTAGTCGTTGTCACTTGTCATGCATAAGATTCACGGTTCAAATCCAGATGTCTCTAAAAAAGCTCAAAATAAGTTGATCAGTTTCAGAAACTAATGTTAAAAAAAACATACATACTGCGAAAGAATAACACTGGGTATGGGACGGTGGTATGGCCGAAGAAATAGATCGCACCATCAATGAATAATAGAAAATACTTGGAAAATTTTTCTGTGAATCATAAGAAACGACAAAACTTTCAATAGTACACAACTCTCCAGTTATCCTGGACATCAACCATAGAATGAGTTTTCTATCACTACGGCAATCTATCTACATCTCGTTCTTATCCTTCACATGCTCACGCTGTGTGTAAACATTATAAGGGTATTGATAACCCCTTTAGCGTGTGTAAATTATAAAAAAAAAGGCTTCTACATAAAATTACCTCAACAATATACTGGGATTGCCTCAAATTGCCCATATCACTAGTCAGCACGAATAGAGTTCCATTGATCTGGGTGCCACAGTGGTTTTCACGTCAATGACAAAGCAGTCGCACAGATAAGGATCTATTTTATTATTTAAGATGGCAAGACAATTTTTCAGTGTGCCTTTCAGTTCTGCGAAAAGCAGTGTCAATTAATGGTTACAATCTAAAGCACTTCAATTGACGGTAAGAGACAGGCCAAAAGCTTTCTACCAACCCCTTCCCTTAAAAGAACCATGCACAGTTACCGGACTCTTGAGGGGATAATGCAAAATCTAAAAGCACCTTCTGGCCATGGAATCTACTCAAGATAACATCTGTCGAATTTGGAACGAAAATGAAGAAACAGAAGAGCATATCATATGGCACTGCAAATGCTCAGGAAAACACCGCAATGTTTCCTAAGCTAGTTTTACCTTGTCAGGTGACATTACTGAACCCAAAGACTTAGCTGAACCAATAAATAGGTCTGTTCGCGTACCCTCCCAAAACAACGAAAATCCACGAAAAATAACGAAAAACAACGAAAACCCGTTCGCGTACGCAAAAATTTCATAGTTTTTCGTAGAAGAGAGTGCTCACGAGAGAGTAAGAAATTTCCCCATGCTACGAATTTTAGTCCAAGGAATTTCTTTGGGGTGTATTATGAAATCTGTCAAATCTGTCAAATCACATACATTCTTCATTTGTTGGTGCTTAATGCGTTCGATTACTTTTTCGTGATTTGGCTGTCTTTGAGAGAATTTTACCCCCACTCTTCGAGATTTGACAGAAAACCCATATTTAGTGCAAAAAGTACGCGAACGGACCTAATAAATCCGAAAATTTAACACGATTCCTTAGCAGAGAAAACTCATATTTATGTATATGGATTGATATACCTCTGTACCTTTGTACCTCTGTACTTGTTTGAATTACTACTTATGCAACGGAGAATTCTAGCCTCTGGGACTATTATGGCTAACGGAATTCCTAATGTCGTGCGGTTAAAAAAAATGCGAAAGGGAAAGGGAGTAAAGCTACGAGCAGACGATATGCAAAAGTCGCATATATATGCGAGTGCTGACGTCACGATAAAACTCGCAAATTTATCGCACTTTTGTCCCAAAACTCGCAAATGCATTTGCGAACATGGTGTTCGCATATGATATGTTCGCAAATGGGGCCGCAAATGTTGTGGCCTATATGCGAGGTGTTCACACGATATGCGACACAATTTGCAGATCACATATTTTCAATCATATGCAGATTTGCGAGCATTATCAATCTTTTGACATTTTGTATTTTCTATATTGTGTTGGTGATTTGTGACAATTTAAAGTGTGGAAATATATTAAAAATGTCAAAAAGAAAATGGGCTGCTATTGCTATTTTGGCAATAGATATGATGGAAAGTGACGACGAAGATGGAAGACACGAAAAAACGAGTGCGCAAGTGCAAAGGATTCGTCGTGAATGGGCCAAAGATTGGGTACGACTTCGCGGGACTGAAGGCTTTTGCGCAAAATTGTTGCTAGAACAGCGTGACGATAAACCGGAATTATATCACGGTTTCGTTCACATGTCGACCGACCAATTTGGTCATCTACTAAGTTTGGTAAAACCGCGAATTCAAAAAGCGGACGGGAACATGCGATTAAGCATTCCCGCGTCAGACGGCCTGTTGCTTATGCTGCGCTTCTTGTCCACTGAGGAAAATGTTTGGTCTTTGCAATACCATTTTCGTATTCCAGTGGATACTAGGTCTGTTTGGTAACACGCTTGTTTTCGAAATACTAGGTCCGTTCGCGTACACTCCCGAAACAACGAAAATCCACGAAAAATAACGAAAAACAACGAAAACCCGTTCGCGTACGCAAAAATTTCGTAGTTTTTCGTAGAAGAGAATGCTCACGAGAGAGTAAGAAATTTCCCCATGTTACGAATTTTAGTCCAAGAAATTTCTTTGGGGTATATTATGAAAACTGTCAAATCACATACATTCTTCATTTGTTTGGTGCTTAACGCGTTCGATTACTTTTTCGTGATTTTTCTGTCTTTGACAGAATTTTAACCCCACTCTTCGAGATTTGATAGAAAACCCATATTAAGTGCAAAAAGTACGCGAACCTACTATGTAAACTATCATAGAATCATGACAGTTTCATGGTTATCAATTCTTTTTACCAAGTGTTGTCTCAAAAGCGATTGGTAACTTTTGCTCAAGTTCTCTATCTTTGAGAGTGCAAAAAAAATTTACCAAAGAGACCTACTATTTCGACTATAATTACATGGCGACACATACTCTTTTCGTGTACCGCTAGATAGCCTATGGATTGATTACTTATACAACTACATATAATAGGCCTGTTTGGTATCTTTTTTGTGCACAAGCGAGCACAACTCAAAGACAGAAAACTTTCACAAAAGTAAAAAAACACAGTTTTGGTCAAACCTTTCGGTTTGTTTTTGTTTTTCACCAACTATGAAGATTTATGAAATTTCACAAACTGTCAGATGGCCTGATTTGACAGAGTTGTCCAGCTCATCACAAGAAAAAGATGTTGCGTACAATTTCATCGCTCTTTATTTTTTACGCTCTCATTTTGCTCTCAGCTTGCGATGTACCGTAATTTTTTCGAGTTAACAAACACAGATTCATGTGATTCTATGTAATTTTACAAAGTATTACGAAAAGTAACGTGTTACCAAACAGACCTAATAATTATCTTCACAATTTAACTGTCACAACTCACAACAGAACCCAACCAAGGCAAAATGTAAGATAAAAATAAAAAAAAGTACCTACACACACCCCAAACTAAATTTTCAAACTTTTGAGATCTCGGATTTGTTCGCAAATATGCGGTCATATGCAATGTAGAGTTTTCGTCCGTTCGCATATGGTTGGGACACTTGCAAATGATCGCATATGCTCGCAAATTGTCACAAATGATATGCGAAAGTGTTCACACGATATGCGGAAAAGTCGCAAATTGGTTTGCGAACTGGGTGTCGCATATCGTCCGCATATGCTTTGCGAGCATATGCGGGCTGTCCTAAATTGGTGTTCAGACGATATGCGAGCATTAATCGCATATGATGACGCAAAAATTACGTCAGACTCGCATATATATGCGACTTTTGCATATCGTCTGCTCGTAGCTTAAGAAATGATGCAGCACTGTGTCTTATCAAATGGTTTGACAATAGACCAATTCATTTCATATCTTCTGCTCACGGTGTTCAGCCTATTGAAAATTGCCGTCGTTGGTCTAAGAAGGACAAGAGGTACATAAATATACCACAACCGCACGTAATAAAATAAAAAATACAATGAGTGCATGGGTGGTGTGGATCTGCTGGATGGGTGATTGCAAAGAATGCCATGAGGGGAAGGACCAAAATTGACAATTAGACTTCTCCATAATTTTTTCGATTTTGTGATGGCTTCCCGATTGATTCAGTACCTACATATATAGAACATGCAACAGTCAATAGATGGCAGAAAAAGAAAATACTGTCATACTTTCGTTTAGACATATGTATGTAGCTGATCATTTGATACACTGTGGTACCAACGATAACGCAATTCAATCTGATCAACCGGATATAAGTGACAAACTGCATGCTGTATAACGTGGAGTGGTGCTTTACCACCTGCAACTGCAAGAAAAGCTAACCATTTACCAAAGATGGCTCACGGTAAGCAAGCCAATCGATCTAAGTGCCGCGCTGAGAGATGCAATGTGTTTTACAAGTACAAGAAATTGCTTCAAGAAATTCCATTGATGCTAAATGCAAAAATAATTTTTCATAATTTGATAGATCAGTATTGATTTTTTCTTGCTTAATGCCCAAGGTATCATTGGTGATACCTACCGTTATTTTCAAACCCGAAAATTCAAAAAAAAAAACAAAAAAAAAATGTTTAATTTACTTATGTTATTTTGATCTCCAAGGAACACAAAACTGATAAAAATTCTTAAATTAAAAGCCTTATCTTAGCTCAGGACTGAAGAGGTTAAGCGTAAATTAAAAGGTACTCGGGTTTCCGCTAAGTCGAAAATTGTTTACGTCCTAAGATTTGTCAGAAAACCCCGACTCAAGTCAAATTCAGCACTCTTGAGCGCAAAATCATTCACCAATTAACCGTCAACGTTGTTTAAAAACATTTAACTCTCCACTCGAATACAATGGATGAGGGTAATTAGAATAGCGAGTAATTCAATAGTTCTACCCTCTAAAAGAGGTTTTCATTTTTCTCGATTGTTGTTTGCCATTACCACCTCTGTGGCCCGAGTCAATTAAACTTTACTCAACCTTTTCCCTGACAATGGAATCCAGGTCAACGAACTGTGACCAATTTGGCGCCCCCAAAATAATCCCAACCCAACGTGTTATCCTTTTTTGATTACAATAACTCTGTGTTCAACACCCCACGATACCACTATACACTAATTCGAAACCAAACGATGAAAAGGGATCAGTGTTTTCGGATTCAAACATTTCAAAATACCCCTCAGTTTACCTGTTAACCGAAAAGGAAAAAAAAATAAGGGACTCACATTAGTTTATCAGATTTTCCTTGTAAAGGATATGTGATACTTTGTCACAAAAGGCAAACGAGGATATTACCCCAAAAACTATGTGTGTTTTTCTTTCTTACTACAAAATGACAGAAGTAGCGAGTATCCTTCCGTCCGTCGTCATATGTGGAACATATTTTACGTTACCATTGTTGCACTGTTTGTTTGTTTCTTTATAGTACTCGTATTTGTGTGTGTGTAAATCAATTTAAAAAAAAAAAAACTGTATGACTCCTTTGTGTCATGGTTGAAATTGTAAAAGGACATCAGTAACAGTCTTCATGGGTAATTTATTTTTTTTTTAACGTGATAAATTGACAATTGTTTGTCTGCGTGTGTATGTGTGTATGTTGAAAATATAATTACGAAATTATTTGCGGTTACATTGTGGAGTTTTTCTTTTGGGACACAAAACACAATATCGTGTATCCTGAAAAAGGGTGGAAATAGAACTTTTCAAAATCAATCAATTAAATAACTGGATGTCAGCTTCTTAATGGTACAACAATCGATTAATCATACCAGGATATATGATTGTATTGTCCCTTAAGGAAGTGTATTCCTGGGGTGGCATTCTGTTGGTATGACTCTGGGTTAAATGGCCGATATTGGTAATATCAATTAGAAGGGGATTTCTCTGGTTCAAAGGGATTAAGGAGGACCAAACCATTTAATTATGCCAATGAGTGACAAGGAAATTCATGGGATTTTCTTTACTTAACTAAAGGGCTAAACGAATGCTCTTACTAAGTACTACATATGATAAACGAATCAGTGCGGAGTCAACCAAAGTAACCAATCTTCCAAATTAAACAAACGTGGTCCTACGAGTATTTGAATTGATAGAAGTCTACTATGGTACATGAATGGATCTAAAACGGCCGCAGGTGTGAGTGCTGAGATATTTGGGCCCAATACTAGAATCTTCGTGCCTCTAGGAACATTTCCCAGTCATTAAGATCTGCGCCTTGATTAATCTACAGAGAGGCACCAAAAACACTAACATATATGTACATAGTGTCTTCTCAGACAGTCAAGCTGAACTCAAAGTTCTGAGCTCTTACTCTTTGGACTCAAAACTAGTAAAGTGCTGCTTCACCTTCAATGCTCTCCAATACCTAGCTAATCACAATAAAGTCAAACTTTGGTGGGTGCCTGGTCACAGAGGCATTTAAGGAAATGAGATTGCAAGTTCAACTGGCAAAATCTCAGGCCCGGAACCCTTCGAGTTTCTCATTGGAGAAATGTCTCGGGGCTCTGATAGGCCAATCTGTTAATTAAGCCTTATATTCATCTGAACTACAATAAAAAGGATATTGGGTATCTAACAAGCTTCCTCTCCTGTCATTATCAGTTACGATCTAGCGAGACTCTGTTAAGAGGAGGACGGGACGGCGGAGCACATCTTTTGTGAATGCCCGGTACTTTTCAGGGTCAGACGGCTTACCATACATAGAAAATTCCTCAGACCTTATGATTTCCAAAATGCGTCAACCATGGACACACTAGCATCTATCAGAAAGACGGTTTGCTTCTTAGACTAATTGGAGTCCTACGATACGATAGATCTTTTAGGTAGCAGTATCAGCCTTGGGGCAGGCTCATTCCTTTAAAAGGAAAACTCTGTATTATTTGGTGCTAGAGTAGCGTGTAGGTGATTACCAACCAAGTGGTGATTACACCAGTGTGTAAAGGAGGTAGCGATAAAATCTACCCTGTGGAGTTGAGAAACTTAACAAGAGAACTCTAAAGCGGATATAGTTTGCGAGCCTAGCTCTAGCTAGTACCGGGCATTCACACAGAAAATGGGAAAGGCTTTCCTCCACATTTGAATTCTTGTAACTGCAGCAGTGGGGGCTAACAGGGAAACCTATCTGTGAAGCTTAAGTGCTGATTGCACGATAACCTGTACAAATTGCTACAATTCTGGCCATTTTAGCTCTCGATCGGCTTTTTTATTTTCTTCCATGTAAGTGTGGCCGGGAACCCTGAGGAGAGTAATTTTAATCCAATTGCTGCACGGATCAGTTCTTCCAATTAAGAGGAAGTGGTGGTCGACGGGCTTTGATGGCGGACTGATTACCTCCTTCAGCGTTGTAGAGCTGAGACTATGTTCCTTGCATGCTTTTTTGATAGCAAGTACTTCTGACTGGAAGACACATAGTTGGGAAAAAGACTTGGGTGGATTTGCTAATATCAGGGTACGATCTCTCGGTAGCAGATCAAGAGCCTCACTATGACCATAAAGTTTGGAGGACCAGTACCCTTATTCACGGAGTATTACTACTCGAAACCAAGTGTTTTATGCTTGTGCTAGGCAGGCAGGCAGGATGTGTAGGAGCACGTTTAATGGCAGTGGTACCTATACCTGCTATTCTTTGGCCTCTGCTGAGTTTTCTCAGACAGATCGACAAAGACATGTGAAGATGAGGAAAAGCTACGGCTGAAGTCCCCCCCCCCTTAAAGACCTACTTTCAGGTATACCTTGTGACTAGGGGCCAGAAGCAGGAGTTTAGTGGACTAAAGTTATACACACAAGCTTTCGATGCTCCACCTTTCTTAAAACAAAAAAAAAAAAAAAAAACACTGCTGAGTTTAATGGTTTTACTTAAGGCTGGCCACCATACTTGTGCTCCATAGATGAGGATAGGGTACATCCAGAGCACAGTACACGTATCTAAGGTAGTATACTCAGAGTATTCATTTTCGTTCAAGTTCGCGCATCTGTCAAAAATTCAAGAAAATGGCCGCCAACTGCGACCTTATTTGTAGTAAATTTTCGTTTTTTTAATATTTTCAGTACTATTTAATTACCTTTTTTGTGAAAACTTTGAAAAATGTGTTGTGCGTGTACGAATGATGTGTGAACAATAATAAAAAGAACTGTGATGAGAAAATATGACCGATTGAAATATCCGAACAATAACTATAGAAAACTCAGGAAAAATGAAAAGATAAACGAATTAATCGATTTTAGAAAGAAAAACGTATGTTATTTTATTAAGAAATTATAAGAAAAACTACGAAAACAATGAATTTGAATTAACGTGTACTGTGCATCCCGAGGACAATCTTTGGCTTTAGTCCGCACCTTTTACTAAAAGTTTTACTGCAGGCGTAGAAGGCAACGCACGCTTTCCGTACTTTGTGCTCTGATTTAATTTTCCAGTTAACTTTAGGGTCCAGGATGACACCTAAGTACTTAGCACTTGGAGGCTTAAAGGTCGATCGTTGTTCAGTTTAACTCGGATTGATGCCTCAGCCTATAACTTGTGGCACAGGTGGCCATCTCAACCAGAGCCCGCTCAGAGTGAGGTCTTTTATTTTGCGGCTACTCTTAAGGCTATGTTCGCGTCTCTGCCTAAAACTTCCTGGTATTCTTTTACTCATATGTACCCCCACATGTCAAAGTTCCCCGTTCGTAGTTGGCTTCACCCTTTCATTCATTCTTCACACCTAAACAAACAGTGTTAGAAGTCTGCAGTTAGCCCCTTTGTTAGTTAGTCCATTATCTATTCAATTTTCAGATACACACTTCAACCCTATTGTTTTCCATTTTGCTAATGTATTCGCCCCAAAGCCCATCAACAGACTCAAACAAACTCAATTTATCCAGGTTGGTTACCTAATTGTCAATTGTCAACCGAGGCGGGGCCCACAAGCTTCATTCAATTGTTGCTCTTCTGCTTTTGTCATCCAACAAGCAACACTCGAACCGAACATGGGTGTACCCATCCACCGTAGTATTAAATTATATTTAACTGTGACGAAAAGTCGCTGCATTTCCATGATGAAACTCAAAACAAATGCAAATATTCACTCCACGGAGTTAGAGTGGGCTTTTTTTTTTACCATGTTTGAGTTGAGTTGGGTTGGGGAGTTGCCATTGTCACCCGGTCACACCCAACTTCTAGTGCTGACAATGACATCTGTTACTATTTGATTACACTTGAAAATGAAAATGAACAAACACCTAATTGCCAGCTAAATGCATGCGTCTGAGTACGAGTTTCATAAACACACTCGTATACTCATAGTTTCAAGTTATCCTGGCGAATACAATTTTCCGAATCCTTGTTGACTTAACCAAATTAATGGAGAAAATACGATGAGATCGTTGCTATTTACATTGCTAATTGAAGTATAGAAAACTGATTGTATTTGCATGATTTGCATTTGCCAATCTGTTTTTGAAAATAGCTTTTGGTCGGGATGTGTGTGCTCGTATCCTGGGCCTTAAAAGGTCCACTGAAGTGTTTGGGTTTAGATTTTGCTGATTCAATTTGTCTCAATTGTTTTTACGTTCGAAATGAATTTGTATTTAAACGAAATTTGTTATATTTGCAAATTGTATAAATGTACGAAGGGGTAGGGGAAGGAGGAAGGAGGATTCAAATGTGAGAAGTCAACTTAACATAGTGGTGGGGGGATAAGATTATGTCTGAAAAAGGCATGAAGTGATGGTATTTTGCTGTTCTATGTCCTAGATCAAATTTGGTTGCAAACAACTTGTAATGGATTCGTAGACATTGATAAGCAGAGGGAAAGGAGCCATCTTCTAGCACGAGGTGTGAATCCCACGCTGCTCGTTGGTTTCTAGAGAGTTGAACTTTAGTTTATCACTGCAGAGATACTTAACCCTTTGAAGACTCTGTTCATGTGTAGGTGCAGATTTGTTTTTTTTTTTTTAATATTCTATATTACCTAGGACTTAAGGGTTGAACTAAAAAAGAAATACTAAGCTGTTTTCGTAAACGTGTTGGGACCTAGAAATTCATTTAGTCCTCAAAGATCGACAATATGTAGCCTTGGAAAACTCATTGAACATATTTTATGATCTTTTTTTTAGGCAAGAAGTCTTCAATCGCAGGATCTTCGTTTGTAAGGAATCGATTCGTTCCGCATTGACGTAGACGTATAGAAATTAACTTAAATTTAAATTGCGCTCATAAAGCTTACGCCTCAAGACGACTGAGAAAAGTTTCCCTTTAAATGCGGACTCAATGCGGGCGATACCGCAAAATGGCATTTAAAGCGCTGCCACTTATGATAGTGCTGTATTAGTTTACGTATTGTGGTGCCGTCAGATGACTTTGTCCACAAAACTACTGCCGCCGTACTCCACTGTCAAGAGAAAATTTAACAGCCACTGCATCATTCGGATTCCGAGACTCAGCTAGAGATCCAGACTGACCATAGATAGGTAATCGAACGAAGAAAGGTAGAACTGTTCTATCTCTTCTAGAGTCCTTGGGGTAATTTTTTGATTTAAGTTGAAAGGAAAACAATGCTGATCGCATCAAAAAGGCTTGTGCTGCATTCTACACTTGTAAAAAAGCTACCAGCTGTACGTGAGTTCTGAAACCAGCCATGGTACACTGACTATATACAGCAGTTGGGAGACCCATCTTAAGGTATGGCTCAATATTCTGATGGAAGGTACTCGACAAAAAGTCCCATCCTTCCAACATCACTAGAGTCCAGAGAACAGGCTGCATTGGAATTTTAGGATCGTTGGGAACAATACCCACAACGGCAATGGAGATCCAGCTAGATCTGATTCCGCAGCAGTGTGGCGGCAAGAACTGCACTTAGACTACACTAAGCCGGCCTTTGGTCACCAGTACCATACGAGCATGCCTCAATTGTAATGAGATGGGAGGCAAACAACAGGCAGACAAAAAAAGACAATCTGCCTCCGGTCACTACTTTTGACAAGAGGTTTACTATCAGAATTCCCGAAAGAAACGATTGGATCAGCCAGACATTTACAAATAAAGAGGAACTAGCCATCAACACCGACAGCTGGGGGCTGGAACTCACTGCGAGACCTTAGCTTTACAAGTCAATTACTCCTACGAGTATAAGATCAGAATCGAGTGCGGCCTCTTTCAGGACAGCCATTATCCACTCTGTAATAAGAATTGCCAGGCCGCTTGCTTTGCTAGATTTTCGTTAGGATCCCCCATATGGATACGTGCGCATCTGTAAGAACTATGTAGCCAGTACACGAAAAGAAGAAACCGATCTCTCTTATTAAGCTCAGCCACAAGGACACACGCTCCATCTCCGGTATCATTTCTGGGCACTGTGCCATTGGTACTCATGCGGAACGTCAAGGGAGCTTTCATAACAACTACTGCGGAGGTTGCAGTGATGGAGAAGAAATGGAATCTGTTCGTCACCTGTTCTTGCTAACAGAAGAATGAGGACTCTTTATCTCGTTAACGAGTTAGATGAACTAACGAAATGGAGCTGAAAAACCTTCTGAGATTTATCTGGGTGGTTCTAAACTAGCGCAATGGACCCATACGTTTGGTATAAGTAAGCGGTGACCTTACGTCACGGAGCATCCATCTACGAAAACCTAACCTAGCCAGGATTATACCCCGTGATATTTAGTCAATAGCTGGTTTTGTTTTAGCACACATTTTGGCTTAAATTTGATTTCCGGATTTTGGTTGAGGTTCTGGTATCAAAACCCTTCGTCGACTAATCATAGGTTTTTGCTTTTCATTTCATAATACACAGTAGAGGCCAGTTTGCTAGAAAATATCGCTGTAATTCCCAAGGCGTAATTGGCTGGGCAATAATTCCACATTTGTGAACGAGGTGCTCTGGGACCGATTGTCTGGACATATATACACTCCATTTCATAACTATATCACCACCCCTATTTTGGCGTTTTCTTACGATAAAAATAAATGTTTTCCCAGTAGCTGTTATTATGTGAAGGAATAATAAGAGTGCAAACTATTTCATGAAAAGCCGAAAAATACCGTTATTCTTTCTAGGAAAAAATAAAAATAATGCGTTTTTTGCCATTTTCATAACTATATCACCACTTTACTTTTTATTTGATACAAATTATATTAGTGTTTAAAGTTTTTAATTCCTAAATGATTAGTAGTGGGTGGGGTCTCCTTTGTTTTTCACTAAAGCGAAAATTCGATTTGGCATACTGTCAGTTAAGTTTTTCAACACATCCTCTCAGATTGCGGCCCAAGAGGTAATTATTGCGGCTTTTAGATCTACCACCTTACTAAATTGCCTGTTATTGGCGTAAAATTTTAGCAGCAATATGCCTCAAAGATTTTCAATCGCATTTTGATCTGGTGAGCAAGTAGGCCATTGGAGAACATTAACCTCAGGTCGATCAAACCACGATTTGGTTGCTCTGCTGGTGTGAATAGCGGGGTTGTCCTGCTGGAAAACCCACTCTGTGCGTCGACTTCTTTCCAAAAAAAGGTAAGCATCTTATTTCAAGAACACCAATGTACTCGTCACTATTCATCCTTGTGGATGGGAAGGCTAATGGCAATGTTCCGGCTAATGAAAAGCCGCCCCACACAATTAGACTTCTACCACCAAAATTTTCACGGGATCTTTCCGGAGATCTCTCCAGTAGTACTGCAAGCCATCGGGCCATCGAAGTTGACATTTTTTTCGTCAGAAAAGATTACCTCTAGGTAAAAACGGCATAATAAAACCATATAAAGACAAAAGAGGAAACATATTTTTTCATTAACCTTGCTCCAATCACGTTTCATGTTTTTTCGAGCGAATTCTCGGCGTGTAGCCTTATGGATCATTGTCCATCGCGGTATGGCCTTCATTTTTTGATTACACAGGTGGTTACAGTTCTTGATAACTCGATAAATGGTTGAACAAGACGAATTTAAGTTCAGTTCATTCCTGAATCTTCTTGTTGAGTTACTTGCCGCCCTGACGATGAAATGCTCTTCTCTTAAAAATATCTCTTTTTCGGGCCACCAGTTTTCTTAGAGCCATAAGATTCCTGACTTTTTAAAAAATTTGAAACCGTTACGTGATCACTTCCGAGTTTTCTGCCAATTTCACGAAAAGATAATTTTACCTGTTTCTTCGTTCGTTTAATATTTTTCGCGCCGCATTTTGTTAAAAAACACTCAATAAACTTTCTTATTTTTACCGTTGCACAGATTTGCAGAAAAATTTCCACTTGAATTATCGACTACACTCGTACGCAGCTCGTGGTGATATAGTTATGAAAAGGGCTAAAATGCATTATCTCTCTTTCCTTCTAGAAAGGATAACGGTAATTTTCGGTTTTTCATAATTTTATAATTTTATTAATCTTTCGCAGAAAAACAGGTTCTTGCAAAAAAAAAAATCATTTTAACCCTAGTACAGGGGCAAGGTCCATTTACAAGTTGTAAAGCCTGGGGTAATATTTCACCCCACGAATAAAAAAACGTAGGTAAACGATAATCGAGGGCTATATGTGGCAAAATTATTCACATTAAATTAAGCGTGATTCTTTTATAGACCAAACAAGTATAATTTAGAACGAAATTGACTGCTTTCAAGAAGCAGTTGTCAACAAAAATAACATAAAAAACAGTGCCCAGACCCGATAAAAATAAAATAAAAAAATGAAAATAGCTGGAAAATAACTCGTAGACTTTTGAAAAAAAAATATAGAAAAAATATATGGAGTGCTCCCGGATCGTTGGAAACGTTAAAAATGGACTCAGGTAGTAGTAGCACAAAAATCCAGGTTTCAAAACCTGTCAGAAAAAAATTTGTCCGAATTCAAAATATCGTTGGGGTAACATTTTACCCCAGTCCCTGTACTAGGGTTAATCTTAAGAAAATGTCAATAGTGGGATGGTGATATAGTAATGAAATTGGGTGTATGTATTTCTTTAACTACTTTTGAGAATCGGTGCTGGGCCCGTCATTAGGGCTTTCGATTTAAAAGCATTGGCTATGCAATTAGCTGATTAAGTAGAAAGGGTATCGCTCAAACCAAACAATGCATAAAATAGGCATGAAATGAGTTACGCTTTGCAGAGCAACTAACAAGCTGTGGTCTTCGAATGCTAGCGTGTTGTATGAAGTATCCTTGCACCGAATAAAACCGTCACGACTTTACATTGGTTCCTACTTTTTCGCAACGTTGACTCCAGTATTAACGGACAAATTACGATATTGCTACCATTAATTTTATCCGTTAATAATTATCAGTAGATACCAGTATACCTTATTAAATAGCATCTGCTCACACTGTAACCGTCCTAGACTCATTCCATTAATTCGTAAAAATAGACATGCTCACATATTTCGTGTCAATTAATCAACACTTTTCTAGATAGCGAATAAAGTACGAGTATATGGTATTTATAAATATTTACATTTTAACGGCTAGTTGCACTTAGCACATCGCCAATCCACTGCTGCTACTGTCCCTGTGACAATCTACTTTCGACTAGTTTCTCATAGATCGCCTAGAAAATATTTATTTAATTTTTTAATTCCTGTTCCCCATTTAAATAGCATTCAATCACGCAATATTCTTTCTTTTAAATTATTTATGCAAAAAAAAAAATATATGCAAAATTTAATGGAACAAAAAATACGCGCTAATCTCTCGACCGTGGCTAATTATTATGCTAAGCGAAGTTCGTAATACAGTAGTACCCTCGCTAAAGTGCCATATACTCGTATTCGTATGAACGAGTGTCCTTAGTACTTCGATTGATGGATTTTGTTTTACATGCTTTTAATTAAAATATTTGTGAAAAATAAAACTTTGCTGGATGGAGCTACATATTTCCTCTTCTTCGACTTATCAGCTGTCATTGATAATGTAGAAGTTAGGGCCGAGAGAAACTTTTACAGACTCTATCGGTACACAGAGAGTGGTACACAGTGGCCCCAAATTTATTGCTACATTAAAAAATCTTAAACCGATAAAAGATATTTAAATAATTTTTCTGCAAATAGAAGGGGATTCTTGTAGCTGTATCTTATGTTAAATGTAGTTTGTTCTTCGGACTACAGGATGATCAGTAATATTTTTTTAAAATAAGAATTTTGTTGAAAACAGATCTTTAAAATGCTTAGAGAGAGAATTTTGAACTCATATAATTTTTTATTAATGTTCATCAATCACAGGGTGGCACTAATACTATAATCGATTAAAATTAATATAGATGTATTTATAAACAATTGTTTTTAACATAGAACATACAATAGAAAATACTATTAAATCATGCAAAAATGTAAAACTAGGACTAAAGATTTATTTAAATACGTACAGTGGACGTCCAGTATAACGAATACCCGATATAGCGAATTTTCGATATAACGAACGCTTTTCAGATTTACATTAGTATCTATATATAGCGAACGGTGGTCACGATTTGCTATCCGATATAGTGAACATACATACTAATTGCGCATCTGTTCCTGTTTTCATACGATAGTGTTTTTCAATTTTTTTTTCTCTGCGTTTGCATGTCCACATAACCAATGAGTAAACAATTATACCATGTTTTTTGTCTTCTTCTTCCATTCATCGCGTACTTGTTTAAATACGGTTACTTTTGCTACTCCAACATTTTTGAATTTTATGCGCACACTCAAAATGTCTAGTGGCCTAGTCTCGTGCTCTTATGCCACCCAACGTTACGCCGTTAATACAACTGATGGACCAAAACGCCATCCGCCTAACAAAGCTCCATTACCACAATAGCTTGCTGAGTGACATTATGCGTTCATACTCTAGAGGTCCAGACATCACTACTGCGCTAAGAAAATTCAAACTCTTTGATGCAATTGTCCTTATGGACCGAGAATGGAATAAACTCTCGAGTCTAATGCTTCAAAAATGTTGGAGAAATATTTTGGTTACAGACTCAGGAGGATGAAATTCCACTTTCATTATTACGGTAAGATGACGAAGTTTTGGCAATGCAGAGTACTTTAAGTCTTGTTAACCGTGTTTTCCCGAAGGTAACCTTCTTAATTTATATAAATCACTTTCGAAATTTATTTCGCATCTTTTTCGCTCAGCAACTATCATAGACTTAGAACAATACTGAAACCAATTTACAAGAACAAGCATACGATGACACTGTTGAACTAAAATCTGAAAGCGAAGATGAGTTAGGTGACGGTATCAGTATTCTTGGAGCTCTAATAAAGCATGCTTAAGCAGCCAGTTACTTAGCGGGTGTGTTATGATGGGGACAAGTCAATGCTGATATGGCAGACAGGTTCACGTTGAGACGGCTTTAAGAAAAAACTTTGCAGTAAAACAAAGTTTTATCGGTAATTTTTTTTTTAAGTAATTTACAAAACTTGTAAACTTAAATGGCAGGACCATCATCTATTCAATTTAAAATAAAAACGTCTAAATAAACATATTTTTTAATGACTTCTTCTACAAAAAGTATAAAAAATCGATCGATATAACGAACGCGCTCGATGTAGCGAATGAAACAATATATCATTCGGTATACTGGACGTCCACTGTATATACATTATGTTACCTAGTAATAAAATATTTTATCTAGAAAAAAAAAAACGTTGACATCGCAATGAATATTTAAGATTTAACAGACTTATCCTTTTGGTATCTTTTTCCGGGACCTGGCGTGCTTTGAAGATGAAATAAGTGAGTCTGGTGATACAGGAAGTACCACAAACATACATAATGTATATTAAAAAAACCTTCATTTCGTCATATACGTAGAACTTTGCATGTATTTTGCTCTCGATATGACCATATTCTCTGTCTCCATGCTTCTGTTGAAAACTCTCCTATTGGCAAAGTTTGATGTCTTATGATTTGCTCGCCATGGGCCAACACTATGTGAGGAGTTAGTATCAAGATTTTATGCTTGTATTTTTTCTATAGCAAATCCATAGTCCTTTTTGCATATTTCGAAACGAAATTAAACGCGTTTGTAAATTCTTTATAGGATAATGCATTTAAAATAACCTCTCTCTTCTTCTATATATATGTATACAGTCCGATTCACTTGATTAGCCGCACATATATTTTTTCCTTAAATCTTGATTCTTTTTCCCTAATTTGGATCAATAAGCAAACAATTGCATTCAGCAGGAATGTTTTTAATTTCTCTGTAAAATGACATAAAAAAATTTTGGTGAGAGACACCTAACGGTACTTTTGCACTCTTCTTTCTCAATCATGTCAAAATAACAGCACTTTTTCGGTTAATTTGATTAGACGCACGGGCAAATTTAGTTAATAGACAAAGAGTAATGGAGCAAACTGCAGTGAAATATTTATTGGTGATTAGAGGAAGTGTTTGTCCTTTATTTGGGAAAGAAATGGACAAAAACAAAACTGTTAACCTTAGAGAAAAGAGCAAAAATAGATGCTTACTATTCGGAAGGTCTTTCAAACCGCGAAATAGCCCGTGAAATAGAGCGATGTAAAAATGCTGTGCGAAATTACATTAATAATCGTGATTCCTATGGGACCAATTACAAAAAAAGAATTTAAACAGTGTTAACACCTCAAGACAAGCGGAAAACTCTGAGGTCAGCATCCAATTAGGTTCACTCTACAAACAACATCAGGGCATTAGCTGTGGTTACTGCCAACAAATCAACTGTTCGTAGCCCAATTATGAGTCCTCAATACATAAAGCTAAGAAAACCAATAAAAAAAACCACCGTTTAATCCTGCAACTAAGCAACAGCGACTACAATTTGCAAAGATAAGATGACTCCGAATGTGAAAACTACAGGTGTTTAAAATGACTGGGGCAAAGTTGTCCTTTTGGATGAATTGAGAACGGCTGGGCCGATTTGGCTCAATTTTTTTTTTCAGTTGTTCGTGATTGCCAGAAGAAGGTCTTTACGAAAAGACCCGGAGGGAAAACCCTCCGGAAAAGTCAGAAAATTGGAAAAATAGAAATGTATGAAAAATTGTGTGCAATTGTTCCGGAATGGCTTTTCGAATTGAAAAATATAGAATTCTTAGTGGAAAACTCGGAAAATCCCGGAAAAACGCGAAGAGTTTGAATTTATTTTTCAACGAAATTTTGCATTTTATCGCATGATTTGATTTAAATGTGGAATATTCGTTATGAAGCTTGGAAAATTTCGGATAATTGTGAAACTCATTGTGATAAAAGACGTTTTGCGTGCATTTTGGGTGGAGAAGTTAACGGGATAAAAAAATCTACATCTTTCGAATGTCTGACATACATTCAAGAAAATCATTTGTCACGATGAGCATCTGAGTTTCAACTCGCCGTTCGGAGTCAGCAAAAAACTTAAGGTCCTTTCCATTGGTGCAAAAATATTACACCTACATTCAAATGGTTTGCGAGAAGCAAACCCAAGTTCACCTTGTAGCGAACTGCCCTTAATAAAATAATCAATGAAGATTATGACATTTGGTACATTGTTTCAATATCTCTTCCACATTATGCAACCGTTATACAGGGTTTTTCAACAGGGACGCTACAAAAGTAGAGCGACAGGGACAGCAAACGACGCCATATTTCTTGCCGCTCTTTTGACATTTCTCTTCAGTAAGGTTTGCCACACGTACTCCATGAGTCATCATTGCATCCCGAAAAAATTACGGTTTGGTGTGGTTTATGGGCCGGCGGCGTCATTGGATGATATGGACTTGGAGGACATGTGGTTCCAACAGGACGGCGCCACAAGCCACACAGCGAATGTCACAATCAATTTATTGGAAACCAAGTTTGGAGAACGTGTTATCTCACGAAATGGTCCAGTCGCTTGGCCGCCTCGGTCGTGCGATTTGACACCGTTAGACTATTTCCTGTGGGGCTACGTCAAGTCTATGGTCTATGCCAACAAGCCAGCGACGATTGATGAACTTCGTACGAATAGCGAACGTGAAATTTCAGCAGTATCGGCCGATTTATGCTTGAAAATTGTCGAAAATTGGGTTCAGCGTCTGGACTTCTGCAAGCGTGCCCGTGGTGGCCATGCAAAAGAAATCGAGTTCCATACATAATGGCATCGAACGTACTTTCACAGAAATAAAGAATTTTATTGATATGAAATTGCTTTATTGTTTTATTTGAAAAAAACTTTTGTAGTGCTCTTATTGAAAAACCCTTTAGGTATATACTTAAATCAATAATATGATCCATTCGATCCACAGAATTATATTAATGCGAGGTATTGCTTTCATTAACGACTATTGTCGCTGCTAGAACCTCCAGTTGGAAAATACTGCTGTGGTCTAAAAAGCCTGATGGATTCAGATAGCTGAGCCATCAGTGTTATGTAGATGAAGATAGAACTTTCAGGGATCGATTGTTTTCTTTACCATTCCTTTCTGCCTGGAAAGAGGCAGAAGAATGGTATCGATAAGTCTTAATAAGATGTTATGTAGACTTTCTGACTACTCTAATGTCGTCTTCAAGATTTGAGTACTTGCAATCGAAGAAGTAATAAAACAGGCAACGAGTTAGCCAGACATGGGTCAGCCTTTGAAATCTCCATTGCGGAAGAGGTGCGCCATCTCTTGGAACTGGTGGAGAATAGAATACTCCAGCACTCTCTCCAAGCCAAGTCTAGATAGAAAAACCTCAACAGCTGTCATTTCTAGAGAGACTTGACACGTTTACAATAAAAATGTGGAAGCATAATATGTATGTACAACATGTAGATGGGGTTACCATCCTACGCTTTTTAGCCTTCCGAAGCAGTTAGTTCCATACACAAAACAAGTCCGTAACAATGTTAATATTTATTATGATCAAATTAATGAAATGTAAGGAAAAATATAAATTATAAAAAAGTAATTCAATTCTTTAAAGATAAATCGTTACAAGAACATTTAAAAGCTAAAAAGCAAGTGAAGTTTGTAATGGTTAAAACTATAAAACTATTCATACATTAAATCACGTTTTCAAATATAGGTGGCGCTCGAATCGTCTGACAGAAGTTGCCACATCTACTCCCCCTCCAGAGACCTGTCAGTCTCGTTGGCAAATGTCACTATTTTTTTTATTCTTGAGTATGTTTTCAGATTTTTTGTTGACTCTTCTGGTGGTAAATCATTTAAAGTGATGAAAGCTGGTTTCAATCGATCAACAGAGATAGTCTTTTCGTCGCCGTTCACAATGATAACAAATCTTCGGTCATCTAATCTTTTCTTCACTTGATGTGGTCCAGAATATGGTGGTTTCAACGGTGGCCGAACTTCATCAAGTCTTAGAAACACATGTGTGCAGTCATAGAGATTCTTGTGCACAAATATCCTCTTATTTATGTGGTGTGCTGCAGGAGTTGGGCGGATTGCGCGCATGAATTCTCTGTGCTTCTCGATGAAAATTTCTGGATTTGCCGGACTGTCCTGATTTACGAAAAAGTCGCCGGGAATGCGGAGTGTAGTGCCGAATATCATTTCTGCAGGCGATGCCTTGATGTCTTCTTTATACGACGTGCGAAGTCCTAATAGAACCGTAGGAAGCAAGTCTACCCATGGAATTGCTGGATTGCACATTAATGCTGCCTTTAAGGTCCTGTGCCATCTCTCGACCATGCCGTTAGATGCTGGGTGGTATGGTGTGGTTCGTATGCGTCTGGCACTTATAGTGTTGGCGAGGGCAGAGAAAAGAGCGCTCTCAAATTGTGAGCCCTGATCTGTAGTGATTAGAACCGGTGCGCCGAAGAGACAAATCCAATCGTTGTAAAAGGCTGATGCTACTGTAGATGCTGATATGTCTTTCAGTGGAATCGCCATTGGAAATCTGGAAAATCTGTCTATTATAGTCAGGCAATATTTAAATCCTCTGACCTCAGTCATGTGGATTATATCAAGGTGTATGTGTGTAAATCTGTGATCAGGTACATCAATTTTATTCGGGATTAATTTGCTGTGTCTGTGAATCTTTGCACGTTGACAGGGAATGCATTCTCTGGCCCACTCTAAAGCATTTTTGCGTATGTTTGGCCAAACGTATTTTTCTTTGAGGTGTCGGCTTGTTATTCGACCACTCGGATGTGATAATCCGTGAACAGCGTTGAAAGCTAGTCTGCGTAGGCAAGTTGGGATGTAAGGGCGAATGAATCCGGTTGAAGTGTCACAATACAGGCTGGCGTCGTTGATGTTTAGCTTCTGCAACTTGAGTGACGTTTGGCTATTCAGAATAGTTTCGAGTTCATCGTCTCTTTGTTGCTCCTCTTGGATCGTTTCAGGGCTGAGCTGTGTTGGCATCGAGATGGTATGAATTCGTGAAAGCGCGTCTGCAACAGTGTTCTTATCGCCGCTGACATGAATTATTTCAGTTGAAAGTTGGGATAAAAAATCTAGCTGTCTAAGTTGCCTGGGAGATGCCTTTTCTGGTCGTTGTAAAAAAGCGTAAATCAGTGGCTTGTGATCAGTTCTTATTATAAACTGTCGACTCTCCAAGATGTGCTGAAAATGTTTACTAGCTGCGAATATGGCCAAAAGTTCCCGATCGTATGTGCTATTCTTTTCTGCTGCACTAAGTTTTCGCGAAAAGAATCCAACGGGTTTCCAAACGTTGTCCTGCAATTGTTCTAAGGCAGCACCCAGTGCTACATCCGATGCATCTGTTGTTAATGTCATAGGTGCGGATGGTGAGATGAAAGATGCAAGTGTTGCATTGGCAATGCTATCTCTGCAGTCGTTGAAAGCTTGGTTTGCTGAAGGTGTCCAAATAATTTTTGTTTTGTCATTTTTTATTGATTTTTGTAGATACTGGTTAAGAGGAGCTTGAAGTTCAGCCGAATATGGAATGCATCGTCGGTAATAATTAAGCATTCCGAGAAAACGTCGAAGCTCTGCGACAGTTTCAGGTTTTGGAAATTTTCGAATGGCAGTAACACGTTCCTCAGGTGGTTGATATCCTTTCGGGCTGATGTGATAGCCAAGGAAATTTACCTCAGTTTGGCCTAGACTGCATTTGGCTGGGTTAATTGTTAGACTGTTGTCTTTGAGTCTCTGTAGCACTGTCCTCAGATAAATTTGATGTTGCTCGGGTGATTCGGACATTATAAATATGTCATCTATGTAGCAGAACACATAGTCTAAGTCCCGGAATATAGAATCAATGAATCGCTGGCAAGTCTGTGTGGCGTTTTTAAGCCCGAAAGGCATGAAGAGATACTCAAATAAGCCAAATGGCGTTGTCACCGCAGTCTTTTCGATATCATCTGGGTGCATGGGTATCTGATGATATGCTCTTAAAAGATCCAAGGTAGAGAAAATGGTTCTTCCATGAAGTTTTTCGAAAAAGTCTGCTATAAATGGAGGTGGATATCTATCAGGTACCGTTTGGGCGTTCAGTCTTCTGAAATCACCACATGTTCTCCAATCGTCGGTTTTCTTCCTCACTAAATGAATCGGGCTAGCCCAGGGGCTACTAGATGGCCGAATAATTCCCTGTTCCATGAGGTATTCTATTTCAGCCTTAGCAGCAGCGAGTTTCTCGCCAGAGAGCTTTCTAGGACGATTTGCTACAGGTTGTCCCATGGTGATTATGTGATGGAAAACTGGGCATTTGGACTGTGAACGTAGAGATGTTTGTGGTTTAATAATACTGATGAACTCATTGAGAATGCCGTTGAAATCCTTTTGTTGGTCGACGGTAGATATACCAAAGATGTTTGCTTGTTGCAGTTGTCCTTGTGTGACCATTGAAGTATTCGAGTCCAGGAGTCTTCTTTTTCTTAGATCTACTACTAAACCGAACTGAACTAAAAAATCAGCTCCAATGATAGGCGAAGCGACGTCAGCAACAAGAAATTACCATTTAAAAATACGACGGAGTCCAAGATCGATAAGCAAGATTTTGTTTCCGTACGTGTTGATGACAGAGTTGTTGGCAGCAAAAAGCTTATAAGAGCTGGGTTCGAGTTTGCCTGACACGTATGTGCGGGGCAGAACTGACATGATTGAGCCGGAATCAATGAGAAATTTGATGTGGGTTTTTTTGTCATTTATATGGAGACGAAGCTCTCGAGATGGTGTAAAGTTGTCGCTGCTGTCGCCCATCGCCTCGGTAGACGACAGCTGGTCTAGTTTTCCGGATGTGTATTGGCGAATGTGCACGGAGCGACGCAACGATGTGCTTCAGCTCCATATTTCCTATGATAGAAACACATTTGTTGTTTTCCTGGTGTTCTAGATCGTGAGCGTGGACGGAATTTGCGATTGTTGGATTGTATATCGCTTATTGAGACTTTTGTTTCTTGCATAAATGTCTTCATCGTCCTTTCCAAATTCTCAATTCTTCGCTCCAGATGATCAGCTGTTGATTGCTTGTGAGCATCATTTGAGCTGGTGGCCATTACGTATCCATTGGTGGTGTTCTCCATAATTTTATCTGCGACTTCAGCCAGTGTATTTAGGTCGGACTTCCCGGAAACAGATAGTAGCCCACGAACACTCATTGGCATTCTATTTATCCATAATGAATATAAAAATTCATCGCTAACGGCTCCAGCTGCTAATTCTTTCATTTCTCTGAGGAGTTGTGTTGGTTTTTTGTCCGCTAACTCGAGATCGGTAAGAAGTTTGTGCAGCTGTTTTTCCCTAGAATCAGACAAGCGTTTGATTAGGTTTTGCTTAAGAAACTCGTACTTATCGATTTTGGGTGGTCCCCGTATAATGTCTGACACATACAGGAGCACATCCGAGTCTAGAGAACTTATAATGGTATCGAATTTGGTATTGTCACTTTTGATGCTCTTTGATCTGAATTTTGCTTCCACTTGAAGGAACCAAAGATCGGGTTGTGCCTTCCAAAATATCGGCAACTTGATGTCATTCACCGTGGCCATAATATCAGCGTTGGTGTTTTCGTTGGTCGAGTTTTTATCGCCTAGATTTTTATGGTCCTCTTTGCTTGTTTCGTCAGTTTGAGGCTTCGACCCGGATGGAAGTGAATCATTAAGACTCATGCTTCTTGGAGGCTTTTTAACGTGTGCAATGTGATTTTACAGGTTATGATCGTAATCCTTGCCGATCACGTCGGGGTCACCAAATTTAGCCTTCCGAAGCAGTTAGTTCCATACACAAAACAAGTCCGTAACAATGTTAATATTTATTATGATCAAATTAATGAAATGTAAGGAAAAATATAAATTATAAAAAAGTAATTCAATTCTTTAAAGATAAATCGTTACAAGAACATTTAAAAGCTAAAAAGCAAGTGAAGTTTGTAATGGTTAAAACTATAAAACTATTCATACATTAAATCACGTTTTCAAATATAGGTGGCGCTCGAATCGTCTGACAGAAGTTGCCACAGCTTTTATCATCCTCCATTTACCACAAAGCCATTGTCACATGCTCTGTTTAGTTGTGGGGGTTTCACTCGGAGTCCCGATAGTCCATTGTGAATCCTTTCCTGACTCGTAAAAGAGTTTGTGCTCTTTATGAATTTCAAAAGATCCGATATCTTGAAGATTTTCAGCTCGGCAATGTTTTCCAAGAATCCGTTGCCCGAGATACGGTGGTCGGGGTAATTGCATAGCAGATGTTGAATCGATTAATTGTGTTCCTCGTCTTCACAGCATCCACAGATTATCGTTGGACCCAATTTGCCATTTTCTTGTCATATCTATGGCATAGTGTTCTGTGATTATTCGGGTTGTTAAACGTATAGATGGCTTGCCTAGGTGTAACACTACCTTTACGGTATTAGGATCTAATTTCGGTCATAATGGACGAAATGTGACGCAGTTGCCTCTTGCATGCCACAGGATGTTGGTCTCTATTTAATTTATATAGTCGATCATGTTTGCAAGTCACTCTGCATGTGTCCAATTGCTGAAGGATTCCGGTTTGTTCGGTGGCAAGTAGAAACCTGTTTTCCTGCTAGTCTTCCGTATTGGGAAACAGGATCTGTAGGTTCAAGATTCGAACGTGGTGGTGCTAGAATCTTAGGACAGTTTCTAGAGTTCTCCTAGTATCGCCGCATGCCTACACGTAGTTTGTTTCAGCAAAGAGGATTCTCTTACTATGAGAGCTCATTTTACTGCTGAGCTTTTGAAGAAAAAGTCTAGGGAAAGTTAATGAAGAATCATGTCCAGTCCGCTCGTGGCGTACTTTAAAGTGCCTCAGTCGTACCGAGTGTACTTTGTTCTTTTTGATTCTAGTCAGACAGTGGATCCATAGGTGATGATTGGTTTCATGATTGATGATCTAGTAGTGGATGATGTAGGGTTGCAATCTTTTCTTCATTATCATTTCGATATTTTGTCTCCAATGTATGTAGCTTAAAGCTTTAAAATAATTCCTGCATTCCATCGAGGCAGAGACAAATTTGGAATATCGGCTTAGTATAAAAAGTTAAAGATAATAGCAAAGTACACTCTCGAATGTAGCCAAACACATGGTAGATACGAGAATAGACCGACTACAAGCAATTTGCATCCCCGTGGTTATGCGTAGTTGTCCTTTTGTGACTTCAGAAACATAATGATCAAAATAACCTTTATATGTAGTAACTCGATCCCAAACATGTCTAAGTCCACTGCTTCAAGGATAACAATAAAATTATCTTACATGATTGACTGCTTGCTTAGACCGATTTCTGTATGTGCTCCGCCAAATCAGCAAGGACGGAAAAAAAGGATAAAATAAATAAAAGAAAAGTCATCAATCACTTTGCGCCTATAAACTCGATTACGCAGATACGAGTTCAAATGAATGATTGTCTAATGGCAGACAATCGTAGTCCGTAGCGTTATCCTGTGCTGACTACAAATCGGAAAATTATAAAAAAAAACCGAACCAAAAATATCCTCGAATCAGCACGAATTATCGAGACGAAATTTTCTCCTTCATCCCCTCCGTCCGCCATTCATACATTTTATGCAAACACAATAACAAACACCGTAGCGAAATATTCATTTATTTTGACAACCGGAATGATTTATTGTCCGTAAGTAATTTGTAAGTAAAATCTAAGACCAGTCTTTTCCCGAAGCTCATTCGTATTCCTCAGCTCCGTTTGGTCTGCTGGCCCAGAAGAGGTTAAGGGATACATGCTCGAATGATGTATCTAAAACGAAAGATATGGAATGGTCAAGTGGTTTCCTCAAGTGAATCGAATGGGACTGTCGAACCCGGGGAAGGGTTGGAGGTTTCTACTTTGTTGGTCCTTAGACATTGTTCCTTAAGCTGTATTATAAAGTGGTTGTTCCTTGGGGGTAATTTGAAACTAAATTCCCCCGAGGATATTATGTGTGGCTGTTTGTGTGTTTCTTTTATTATTAAAAGAATAAAAAAGGTTGTTGTGTGCGGTTAACCGGAACTTCATTATATACAGACATACCAAGGTACTGAGTATTTTTAGTTTTTTTCGATACCGATGTGGATGTCCCCTAGAGAGCCAGATAGATTCCATTCCAGCCTGGGATTCCATCACAAATGTTATGGGAATGTATAATTTGTTTATTTATGCCGATTAGGTGATCTTAACTGTAAACGGATGTGTGTTTGGAAATTGTAAGGTGACAGGCGACAGTGAACCACCAAATGGTTATGCGTTTTTGGTCGTCATCGGATTTACATGAATTCGGTAGTCGGGAGTTGGAAGGGACTGACAAAGTGACAACAATGACATTTTTGACGAGTGTGACAAAATTAAAACCATAGACGGAGATACGAGTAATTATGAGTTGGATGTTTTTAAATGGGTGTCAATGTTTATGTGGTTTTTTGATAGCTTAAGAAGGGGAAAATGGAGGAATTAACTAGCAATCGCGATCAGTTGGTCTCTTTTATGGGTGAGAATCGGAAATTGGAAGTCGATATACCCATAACTATAAAAGACGGACAAGTGTCAGTACCTATGACTCGCGTCCTGAGGGTTCTGTTGTATTATAATTTACGTAATAATTCCACATAGAATCAGAAATCAATGCATTTCCGATTTTTTCCTTTACTTCCATGGTGCCAAAATTCAAAATTTTAGATCTAAGTAAAGGTACCTATACGTTATAGCTTTTGATTTGAGTCATTATCAAAAAAAAAAAAAAAACTTTTGACCATATCTTTTTAATGAATAAAGTTAGAAATATGATTTTTTTACAAGACTTTGGAGCTACTGACTTTAGAACTTGATATTAATTTAAACTTAATTACTCCAGCCGTTTCGGAGAAAAAGAACCTTGAAAGACAGATGAACCACAAAGTGATCCTATAAGGGTTCGGTTTTTTCCCGGTTATACGGAACCCTAAAAAAGAAAAAAAAAAAACATGTTTAAATGCTTATAACAGTCGAACCTGGTTAATTGGACTCTCTTGGGCCATTTATATAAGTCCCACTTATAGAGGTATTCCAGTAACCCAGTTTCCTGATATATACATATGTACATAGAGCCAAGATAGGAGTCAAACATTTGCAAAATATGTATGTGTTTACTTCCGTGGAGGAAAACAACTTCATGCAGTCTCGGTTTTGAGCCGAAGCGAGAATAGGTTAGGTAGGTATGCCAACATTTTGAAAAAAAAAAGAAAATGTTCCACCAGTCGGACTCACTTACAGTGGATCTAATACTTACAGTAATAACTTACAAATTCCAGAAATAATATATATATATATACTAAGTGACATTTTTTATTAATATACTACAAAGTATTAAATAGTGTCAAATGCCACATCAAAGGTCATTACAAAAATAACTATAATTATGGGTGGGGTGACCCTTAAATCAAATAAAGTTATCATAAGAATGAAGAAAAATGATAGATTCAATTATACGATATTTAAATGGAGATAATGCAATGTAAAAAAAAAAAAAAAACTTATAAGTAACTACACCAGAATGTCAAAAAAAAAGGGATTCTAAGTTAGCATGATCAAGCTCTAAACGCCAATTCCTTAGGCATTTTTTAAACCTGCTAAAAGAACTTAGAGCTCTAATTGATTGTGGAAGCTTATTAAAAAGGCGGCAAGATGAAACCGAATAATAATTACGCAAAGCAGTAGTTCGACAGAAGGGTACAGAGACAACATTCGAAAAGTTTCTTCGTAGATTATAATCAGAAATTAGGGTTTACCACGATATCTCGAAAAAAAGAATCTCGAAAAAAAAATCTCGAACAGCAAAAATTTAGAAAAAAAAAATCTCGAATTGATATTAAGTTTTGAGACAATGGTAATCATCCGCGCGCGAATTATTACCATTGTCTCAAAAATTAATATCAATTCTGGTTTTATTTATATAGAAAAGTGTTTGATTCACTGTTCATACATGCAAATGAGTTTACTCAACACAAACAGGTCTTCCAAAATCTGATCGACGAGGACATGGTTTTGCCTTCCTTTGGGTCATGTACTGAACAAGTACAACTAAGCTTACCAAGAATACAAAATAAATGTGAGTCTTGGCATAAACGCTAAAAGTTTTGAGGGGAAGTCCACACATTTATCTGTACCTACAATATCCAAAAGAAAAAAATATTTTAAAAATCATGGACGAAAAAGAAGAAAAAAGTTGTATGGGATATTTAAGGGGCATTGTCTAGAACTTGAGTTTCAAAAAATGTATACATATGTATAATACCAATGCATTTATAATATACAGAAACATTTTGAGTAAATAAATGAGCTAACAACATTTTTTTTTTGTTGTAAAAAGATTGTTGCATTTTTATTATTTTCAAAAAAGTTACAGAATTTACATTTTGGACCCGTTTTAATTACTTTTGCAGTAAAATGAAGAAATTCTAAAAATCTCGACATTTTTTTCGAGATAAAGTCTTTCGAGATATTTGTATTTTCAAGTTTTTGTCCATTCGAGAATTTTGTTTTCGAGATTTATAAAATAAATTTTCGAGATTTTTTTCGTTCGAGATTTTAGTCGTTCGGTATTACGTGGTGATCCCCAGAAATTAATCTGCAATTAAGGTTTCCTGATCTCGTATAGAAAGTTTTTAGTACTTTAAAATAATATAGATGACGGACTGAAAGAATTTTCATATTATGAAACAATGGATAACTGGGACTACGACGATGTTTACGGTATATTTTCCTTAATACATTTTTCTGCAGAACCAACAATGGCTGAATTTTATTTTTATATGCACCTCCCCAACAAGCAATACCATACTGAAGTTTTGAGTGCAAAATACCATAGTAAATTATTTGTAGCAGTTAATTCGAACAAACATTTTTTAGATAAAAGAAATTCCTTTGAGAACAACGAAAATATTTCCGTTCATTGTGGTGGCATCTTATGTACGACTGTAATGTATTTGAAAAAAAGTTCCTCGTTTCTTAGATCGTAGAAATAAGAGTTGTAACCATCGGATCCGCCAAGATTAAATTTTTTTAGCCAAAAAACACACACATTTCTCTGGCGATATTGATTCGAAGTTCCAGCTTGAACGCTGGATGTTATCACTAGTTTTATTTATCCCATTAACAGTGGAAACACTAGCTGGTATCCCACTTGTTACTCAATTTCAGCGGCTGACAGAGTGAATTTGAGGCCAACCGATGAGATGTTGCTGTGCGTGTGCGTCCTTTGCGTTTCTTTTCCCAAGTTTTCGGGATTCACAAGATAGTTGCTAAAGTCGGTCTGAATTCAAAACACGATCTAATCTACTTAACTTTTGATTTTCTAAAATCATTTGAATTTAGAGATTTTAGACATATCGACTACTTAGTACTGGAAAATGATGTGCGTAGTATAAACTGGGAACAAATATACCTCATGTCATCACCCGAACTACAAGTAGGATTCATCCAAAACAATGTGAATCATTTATTCAATATTCACGTCCCTATTACGACTAAATTAATTAGACATAGAGTAAACCCATGGTTCACTAGTGACATCCGCGAACTTATGAAAAAACGCGACGATGCGTATGAACGATGGAAGCGTTTTAGAATAGGAGATCACCATAAGGCTTTTCGAACTCTTCGTAATAACGTAGTCTACAAAATACGCGCTGCCAAAACACGTTTTTACACTGAACGCTTAAATACATCATTGACTGGTAAACAGTTGTGGTCCAATTTAAGGGAAATTGGTCTGGGCAAACAAAAGAGTCGCCTCGCCGGTGATGTAGATTGCAACGAACTAAATCGGAATTTCGTGTCTCATACTTCTCCGTCCGTTCCATTACCCTCGCGTGCTTCCAACTCCAACGTTAACACCTTCCCATCTCATAATGTTGAGTTTCAATTCTCTCTAATAGATCAGGCGGACGTTGTCGAGAGCTTACTTTCAATCAAATCCAACTCAGTCGGTGCCGACGATTTGCACCCTAAGTTTCTCAAAATTATTCTACCCATCATTTTACCGTTTGTCACACATATTTTTAATCAAATCCTTACAACAGGCTTATTTCCTTCGGCCTGGAAGAAATCTAAAATCTTGCCTATACCAAAGAGTCCTAAATGTAAAGATTTTCGTCCAATTGCTTTACTTTCTTTTCTCTCTAAAGTTTTCGAAAGAATTATGCAAAAACAAATAAATAGGTATCTTACAACGAATAATATACTGACTCCCCACCAATCTGGGTTCCGTGCTAAGCATAGCTGTACCACTGCGCTTTTAACGGTAGTAGACGACTTAAGACAAAACCTAGACAAAAATCAGGTATCGTTTTTAGTGCTCCTGGATTTATCCAAGGCCTTTGATACCGTCAATCACGAAATACTGTGCAATAAACTTAATTATAAATTCCACTTTTCTAGTTCCGCTGTACGTCTGGTGTCCTCGTATCTAGCTGGTCGTCAGCAGGCAGTATTTGTGAATAATAAAATGTCAGAATTTCTTCCTAGCATATGTGGTGTTCCACAGGGATCTATTCTAGGACCCTTACTGTTCTCTCTATATGTTAACGAGTTGCCCTCAATCGTCACTAGTTCTTCTGTTGAAATGTATGCCGACGACACCCTATTACACAAGAGTTGCTCACCTGATTCAATTGATCATTGTGTTAGTTGCATAAACTCTGACTTGAATAAGATCTTTAATTGGTCCCAACAGAATCTGCTACTGATCAACTCAAAAAAGTCCAAATGTGTTGTCATTTCAAAAAAAGCTATATGTACGTCAAATTTTCCACCTATCTGCATTAATGACGGTCCCATTAATTATGTAACCACTGCTAAAAATCTGGGTATGATATTCAACAAAACGTTAACTTGGAGCGATCACATTAACACAACAGTGGGCAAAGTTTATGGCGTCCTTCGCTCGCTATGGGCGACCCGATACTTCACTCCCATAAAAACGAGAGTCCTAATAACTAAAACCCTTATTACACCAATACTCACTTATGGTTGTGAAGTCTTTAGTAAATGCGATTCTGCTAGCAGTCGGAAACTTAACGTTGCCTACAATAATGCTGCTCGATATATATTTGGCCTGCGAAGATACGATCGCATCTCTCACTTTTCTCACCTTATCTGTAACCTCTCGTTTGATAGCCTTTTAAAGTACCGTACAATTTCAATGTTGCACAATATATTAAATACACATCAACCCTGCACATTTGCCCGGACTAAACTAATTTTACCCCCGCAATTCTCTTGCCTGACTTCCGATCCGAGCGCCAATTTTTTGTCAACGCCACTCGGCCCTGGAACTCCCTCCCTCTCCATATTAGAGAAATGAGAGTGAAAAAAAGATTTCTTAAAGAACTAAAATCTTATTTGTCCACTCCCTAATCTATATTATTTGCTTTCCTTTGCTTTGTTATTTATTATTGCTGTTTAATGGTAGCTTTCTTAATTTTCTAATTTCTTTTTAAAGGGTGATTTTTTAAGAGGTTGAGATCTTTTTTAAAAAAAAAAACACAAAAAATTCGAAAAAATGAATGAAATATTTATTTGAATCGATAGTTTGAACTTTGCAATTTAATGTTTAAAGATAATTTCATGCAAATGTTGACCGCGGCTGCGTCTCAGGTAGCCCATCCGCTGAGTCCAATTTTGGCATACTCTTTCACACATATCGGCCGGTATCTCACGAATGAATGCATGGATGTTGGCTTCCAGTGCGTCAATCGAAGCGGGCTTGTCCCTATAGACATTAGCCTTGACATACCCCCACAAAAAATAATCTAATGGTGTCAAATCGCACGATCTAGGCGGCCAATTGACCGGCCCGAAACGTGAAATTAACTGTTCACCAAACTCGCCTCGCAATTGCGCCATTGTTTCGCGTGCTGTGTGGCATGTGGCACCGTCTTGTTGAAACCACATATCATGCAAGTCAAGAACTTCCATTTCGGGCAAAAAAAAGTGCTGTAACAAAGGCCTAACTGCTGGGAACGGCGCCGAATCGACATTTCGCGGTCTTCTGTCACACTAGCTGATACGGCCGCAATATTTTCTTCACTACGCACAGTACGTAAACGTGTTGGTGGTTTAATGTCCAACAAAGTAAATTTGGTGCGAAATTTGGTCACAATCTTCCGAATAGACTGCTCAGAAGGTCGAGAATGCCGATCATAAAATGGAAGCAGCGCGCGATGAACATTTCGAACCGAGCACGAATTTTGATAGTAAAATTCAATAATTTGCAAGCGTTGTTCATTTGTAAGACGATCCATGGTTAAATTGCAAACCAAACTGAAGCTGTTTGACAGTGACACAAGGTACTAAACACACGTCAGCTGTCAAAACCAGTGTTGCCAAAACTAAACCAGCTAAAAAATCACCCTTTATAAGCTTATCACTACTTGAAAAGATAATGTATCTTACTGTGTAAGCACTCAAGATTAATCAAAATAAATAAATAAAAAAAATAAAAAAAGAGACAAACCATCTTCGTAATGAAAGCTGATATGCTTGGCCTTGGTTGACGCATTTTTTAATTTCTAAAGGCTGTAAAGTTATTTTCTTTATGTAGTCCTGTCTGTCGCTAAAACGAATAAGCTCGGCCATCTCGACCTCCTCTAACATAGTTGACACTCCATCCTAAGAATACCTAATATGTAAGTTCTCTTTGCTTAGTTAAAAGTTTTACTTGCCTAACCTCGGGATATTTCTCACATGGTTGTAGTTGTTCCCCAGCTTACGTTACAAAGCGGCTAGGGATTGCAGCCATTGAAGCAGCCCTTTACTTAGTTAGAGTCCAAGGAACAGGAACACAGGTTTAGTGGTCTGAAAAGACATTTATAAGATTTATCAATGTGCAGATGTCGATTACATGAACTTGCGTTTGAAACATCCTGGGGAATGTTCCAAGAGACATCCAGACGTTGGTGTTGGGGCCAGGAACACAGGCACTAACACCAGAGGCTATACTGTATCAAAGCTGGCTTTTTGGATCTAGGGTTGGTTCGTCATTGAATCATGCGGTACATTTTAAGATAATATGTACGAGTACTTCGAATTTTCTGGCAAAGCTATATTCACTTGTCATACTATCAGCGACTGTGACCCGTAAGATTACCTGGTTTATACATGCTGATAAATTGCATTAAACGTGAAAACGTTAGACGATAAATGTGCCTACAGTTTCTGAAAAATTCACTTATAGCCCCGAAATAGTTTGTGAGCGTATGCCCCATTTTGTATGATACATGCGGAGAATCTACAAATCATGTGTTTTTTTTTTTTCATATTTCTCTCAAAACCCTAGTACTAGAAGAATGAGAAGTGGGCTAGAAGAAAAATAGTATCTAGTACTAGAAGCAAAAGGACTGACACCTTTACTAATTTACTTTTTCTAAATACCTTTAGTATTAGATTAAGGAGATGATCGTACTAGAGAATATCATTGAACATCGAAACGCCACGCAAAAAGTAGGAGAGGGCCAGAACAGATCACCACAATATAAAGGGTGACACTGACTAGTGATGTACTCATGTCAGGTTTCCACGATCAAGCTTGGCAATTATATCGTATACAAATATTTAAAAAAATAAACCTGTTCCCACCATTCCGACATGAGATCAGCCTCGACGAATGTCTAGCCCCCTCTTCTCACACGAATGACTTATGATATGCAAACTATCATTAAGCAATATAAATGATCCACGATTACTTTTCACACAACAATGTCGGGAACTTGAATTAGTTTCGGTACTTGAAAATACTCTTAAATACGTAATTCACTTTTACATACGATTTTTAACATTCATATTCATACGTTCGCACAAAGAGGCCAAAAAATCAATTTGTTATCTGCCAGTCAAATAATGCGTAGAAAAAGAGAATGAATCCGTTGATCAGATGTGAAACCCTTTCGGCCGCATTTGATTTATCTGAAGACAAAAAGTAACAAGTTTTGAGTACAAATAACGAGTAATCCCATCAAGAACCGAGGAGAAGTGGTGTTGTAGTCAATGGATGACAAAAATCAGGTCCAAGATTGCTTTTCTTTTTTTCCACTCTCGCTCTCTCACCCCTTTGATGTTTATTGATGACCAGAAGATGGACCTTATTGTTGCGTAATTTTCAATGACAATGAAACACACATATCTCTTTGCTTAACAAAGTGGAAGGATATTATGCTGAAGATTAATAAGAGTCATTAATCTTAGTTAAGTAACGAAAGAAGGATGAAGAAAATCTAAAAGAGTGTGATGGACCTCGCGGAGAGTCCTTGTGAGAAAGATATTTTGCGACATGGATTTGAATTTTTTTTTAAGATGAATTTCACGCATTTTGAAAGGAACATGTTATTGTTGCAAATATACTAAGAACAGCTTAACGAACTTGCATGTGACGGTATAGAAAATTAGGAAGGAAAAAGTCGCTGAACTGTATATCGATCTGGATGAGCCTTCGCGTTCCACAAAGAGTGATTCCACTGGTTTTGGGCTGATGTCACGGATGCATCGCAATGATCTCGAATTAATTTAGAGCTTGTCAGAAATCGCATAGTGAAAATATTCAAAGCTAAAAGAGACAAGGAGTACATCGAACTAATCAAAACTTCATTAAAAGTAACTCAAAGAAACACTTAGAGTCTCTCTAAAACTCCCGAAGCTTCACTATCTTAGAGACAGAGGAACCTATTACCTACGGCAAACTCGATAAAGTTGTGAGCCGTGGAAACTGCACTAAATCTATTAAGAACTGCTTAAAGAATGTCAAACCTGCCTGTGTAAGCTATTTAACGTTCTACCGAAAGAAGTTTAAAGATCCAGCACCATTGTAGTATTGAAATCAGGGAAGCCAGGTGATAGGGCTGAAAGCCAGCGTCCAATTGCTATCTTAAACATTTGCTTAAGACTTCTCGAATGGCTATAAAGGAAACAAGGGGCCTCTGTTGAGTTCATCAACAAAAAACGGTATCAACTCCAGCAACTAACATCAGCCCTGGTTCCAACAATGAAAGGTTCAGGTGACAAAGCAATTCCCGATAATAAGTAATTGCTCACTCACGACTTATTTCAACTATAGTCAATTAACTGGTTCTGCTATTTCAGCTGATTCAGCGTTGTGCCTCATTAAGTAATTCTGCTGTGTTCGCTGACGTTCAATCACGAGCTATGTACATTAAATATAGTCCACTTAGGCTGTGTGTCAATTGCGTTAAAATATTATCCTTTAGCTAATTTTTGACGTTTCTACCAGAGATGGATAAACTTTTACCTTTTTGCTGTGTCGATTGGATTAAATGGGATTTTTTTAGTACCATTTTTCATTAATTTCCCACTAGAATTGAAGAATTTCTCTTTAATTTTATTCACATCACATTTTATTATAACTAAAATTACCAAACAGTTTTCCCAGTTTTAAATAAAAAAATAACATAAAAAATCATAACTAATAATTATTTTTCGTGTTTGGAAATATTTGGAAACTACGATGCCACCTGTGTTTTTAGAAACTTTTGAAAATACACTTTGACTATATAATCAAAGTAATGTCGATGGATGAAAAAGGCTGCCGAAAATTATTCTTACACACATTTTATCAGCAAAGGCTAATTTTGTGACTGAGTGGCAGAATCTCGCGGCCGACTGCGGCTTAACCCTAAGCATTACTCCAGATGTGCAGCCCGCGTTCATGAGGAATCAACTAAGAGCTTTGTTAGCAAAAATAGGGAATAGTTTGTACGAGAATTATACTAATGAAGCCCAATCATCCCAGCATCGGTTATATTATAGTAAGCTGAGATATATTTTGCGAGAAAGTACATATTTTCTCAACTCCAATTCGACGGATAAAATATGTACTATATCTAAACTGAGAGGGGAACTGGTATACCTGAATTTCATACCGCACCGCCCAGATCTACCAATTTTGTGCAATATGTGCAATTTGAATGAAAGAGAAGACGTGTTCCATTTTCTTGCAATTTGCCCGATTTTAAAAGAACTGCGCCTAAGATTCTTTGGATCAACCATCTTGAGTGAAGAGGAAACAATTTGCATTTTGAATGGACAGCAAGGATGGGATTTATTATATTGTTACGCATCTTATGCCCTGCGCTATAGAAAAAATGTAATAGAGGAGAGCTTTTAAGTTGTACGTTTATATATATATATATTTAATTAAAAATACAATTTTTATTTTGTACAATAAGTATTCAAATAATCGTCAATCTGGTAGACGGCCATCAGCAAAACCAAACGACTTTGAATTTTTATAGCTTTTGTAAATATACTTAAAATGAAAATAAAATTCAGTCAAAACTAAAAACTAAACTAACTTCTTCGTGTTAATGCTTTTGTTTGGAAATTATATGTAACTAGTGTGCCCGTGCGAAAATTCTCGTAAGAGAAAATCCAACTCCAAAATCCAAACTTCTCATCCAACATCCAAACTTCCCATATAATTTCCATCTGTCATCTGATGAAAATCCCGTGGAAATCATACTGGAAGTGTTTATTCTTTTGGAAGTTCATTTTGGGTAGAATATTTGTTTTGATCGGTTTTTTAATTTTTTAAAATTTATAAACTGAAAGTGCAATTCGTCAGTGCTCCAGGAAATTATCTTTCTCTTGACACCTCATTTGATAAGATTGGTAAAGCGTAAGAGCCGCAAATGGTACCTATTCAGTATTCTACAGAAATATTATATATGATGATTTGTGTACATGTGGGCACCGTAGCGCAAGTGGTTAGTGCGTCGGACTACTGAGCCAGCGGTCTTGGGTTCGAATCCCGCCGCAAACACCTAAAAGCTTTTCACAGTGCCCATCTCTTTCGAATGTCTGACAAGCATCAAAGAGTATCATTTGTCACGATTGAGCTTCTCAACTCGCCGTTCGGAGTCGGCAAAAAACTGTAGGTCCCTTTCATTCGTGCAAAAATATAACACGCACACACAAATGGTTGCGAGAAGCAGGCCCCGGTTCACCTCGAGCTGTAGCGCCAACTAAGTAAGTAAGATTTGTGTACATGATTGAACAACAAAGTTTGTCATTTGTTAATGGAAAATACAAAGATAAAAATTTCACCAATCAACATCATTCAAACTATCAATTTTACTTGTTTTTAAACGATATTGCTCATATGAATTACTTTTACTACAACAACAAAATATGTTGAACTGGTTTTTACATAATTTTCACAATAGGTAGTTTTCCCATCGTATGTGAACACTACTGCACTGCACTTGTCCACCGACAATCGACTTGGAAAACCGAAACAAACACAAGGCTCTCGTCGTCTTTCTCATTCCTTCATGGGTAGGCATCTACAAATGTCAAACATTAGCTACAGGATAATTTTTATGGAGCTCCAGAGCTGGCTAATTTTTTGAAGTCTATATTCACCTCACTAGCGTCAAAAATTAGCCAGAGAATAATATTTTAACGCAATTGGCACACAGCCATATTGGTTCTGCTGGTTCAGCTTCCATTGATGTGGGTCATTTTAATTAGTAATAGGTAGTAGTAAGCGAAATGTATGTGTAAATAGTTTTTTAAGATCACTGAAATAAATTTTAATTGATTTTAGCCATTAAAACGTTCGGTCTTTCACTCACTGAGAGCTATCCCTCTCACCAGCTGTAACGTGGCTGCTCAGTGTAAGAAAATCTACATAAGTAGTAGATTTTACAGCCTCTATAGAACAAGTCAGCTTTCGATCTGGATGCAACTGCAATAATCAGGTCATCTACTTAAAAACGTGAATTTAAGATGGTTTCGAAACAAGACAGAAAAGAGTCGCAGTAAATGATATTTGTATATAGAATGATTTTTAGATTATTCAAAGTTATACGTTTCAAAAAAACTTGCAGATGTAATCAACAACGGCTCCTGCAAAATTTTCAAAAACGACAGCTAACAGAGATCAGTACTAGCCCCACCATTTCTCAATCTATATGTATATTCGTGATATTACGGATATACTGTCTAAGAAGTCCACAAAGTCCTTGCTGCTGTTTTAGTATGCAAAATCGAAATATGTAGTATTCTTCTAAGCTGCTGTTTAGGTCTTTTTCATGAGTTTTGTCCTGGAAGGCTCTTGTTTGTTCCCATTTTTTGTTTGCTCTTCTCTTTTTGTAAAATATGTTATACCACTAAGTTCTAGTAGCCTACTGGTGAACTGGCTTAAAATTCAATCTCTTCTTGAGCCCCATTGACTGTGACTTTCATTGTATCGTCATATGAATACTCCTTCATACTCCAAAGTCACAACATCCTTATCCTCCTGTCTATCGTGTGTGAGTGTATTCTTCTTCCAACTTTTTTAGTGTTATCTTATCTTTTTTTTTAACATTTAAACGCTCGTGTTGATTTGGAGCTCATTACCCCAACAATTCGATTTAAGTTTAACGCTGATTTTACACCCAAGCACTTAAAAATACGTTAAAGGTTACAAAAGTAATTAAAGCCTTTTCTCTGTTGATACAACAACGCAACCTCAACTGAAAGGATAAAGAACAACAACACCAGTAGTCCAGTAGTTCTTGAATCTCAAACCGTAAAATTGCTGCAAACCAACATTTTAATGTTAACTTTTTGTTCAAACATTTCAGCACACGGAAAAATCAATAAAAATCCACAATCCCGGTGCCGGTCTCTTCCCATTGACGTGCTAATGGAAATAATGAGCTGCTAAAACCACATCTACCGCATTCAAATTATGTATCCGTATCTTGGAGTTTCTGTTTTTTTTTTTTATTTGGTTACTTTGGTGTGTTAAAGTTGAAGTTCTCTTTGTGGTGGATTTCATGTAACAAATTAATTTTTGACATTATCGAAGTGATCAGCGTTTCGATTGTTATTACATTTACACTTGAGTGACTTTGGCTCCCATGTTAAGCTTCGAGTGCACTTTTACAACTTGAATATCGTTGAATATATTGTGATCCGTTCATCGTTCATGCACTTGGGCATCAAGTCACCCATGCATTGTGTACTCATAGTTCAGTGTCTATTCAACAAGTTCAAGTGTTTGTCTCTCGTTGCCAAGCGTTTTGGAAACGCATACAACTTGAAAGGTTTTGAGTGATATTCTGTTTTATATATGGCTGCGGGTTCAACGGTTGCCATTTAAATGCCATGGTTGAGGATGCAAAATGTGGGCATAGATTCGAGAGAGCGCACGTGTTCAAATGTTGTCCACTTGATGAGGTTCTATTCTTTTTTATTTTTATTTTTTTGTTTAGAATCTGTGACACTTTAGATTTGCTTCTGTAGCATCAACCATGACCATAATGTTGACTCTGACACGGATGAGGATGATCTTAACACTCCTAATGGGGCCGTTTTCTATCATCGGAGTAATGGAGGATAGCTTTGTCTTTTTCAAATTGTTTTCCCAGATCATTTTATGTCATAAAGCCTCATAATCTATTAAGATACCTTAGGCTGTGGTCAAGTCTGACGCTTGTAAGCGAGTAAGCTTGTTCACGCGTTTGCGCTTGTAAATCAAATAGTTCGGCTACTGAATGTATTGGTCACGTTGTATGCTTGTAGCTTGTACGATTGTAGGAGTGCTCGCGCTTGGAAGCTTGTAGATCTAAATCATTTGATATTTAAGCTTAAAGCGCGAACGTTGTTCTTTGGTTTACTAAATTACTTAAGGCGTTTCCGAAATAAATAACGCTTTTTAGTTAACTATATTTTTTGTTTACTTTTATTACTAAACAGTCTAAGAACATACTCTTTTGCGATCAAAATAAATAGGCCTTGACAAACTTAAAAAATATTAAAAAAAAAACTAACCTCAAATAACCATTTATTTTTTAATATATAATAAAATGATCTCATTTTCTTTTTCGGAGTTTATGCCGAAATCGACTTTATGTTATTTGCCTATGTACATTTGGAAACATGAGCTTCAGGGTTCAGAGTGTTCTTGGCTGATGGTAAGCATAGCTTTGCCCTTGACGCGTGAAACCTAATACATCCGACAGTAGATACATATACAGCTACGAGCGACTAATTAGAACTATCTACCAATGCTTGCACTTAACATGAACAACAGCAAGGTGCAAATTTATTCTCTGGGATAGTGAGATGCAACTTAAAAATGCTTCTCATGGAATGGTGTTGTACCAGTCCATTGGATTGATTGCATCTTGACAAAGGGAGCATACCTATCGCACTAATAATACAATACTGTTGTAACTCAAAATTTGTAAAATTTGAGATAACATCATAAATTCCAACGTAAAATTCAATTCCCTGTGCATCAATAAGACTATCGTTTGAATAGTGCAAGACACAAAATAAGAGATGGCACTGTGAGTCATTGTTCATGATTGACTCACTGTATAACAGGAAGTTAATCAGTTTTTCGCTGATTCGGCAAAAAGTCATATTTTGAGTGTGATATGTTGAGATATTGAAAAATATGATGTTGCTATAAAGATAAACAGAGCAAATTTTCTCTTTATATGGAACTTTTAACAGAATACCGTCCCACAACATACGGCAAAACTCATGAACTTTTCTTTAAAAAAAGTCCATCGATGTTTTGGATTGGGCATCGGGAAGTGCTGATTTTAATCCCATTGAATATTTATGGGGAGATGTTGAATGTAGTTTAAGCAAGCAAAAAATTTCACAAAGATATAAAAGATGATCTTTTTGAAAATCTCATGTATTGGAAATCCGTGGAACTCTTTACATCACTACAGAGTCATTGTGATGCTGTTAAATATCGGAAAGGTTTCCCTATAAAATATTAATAAAATTTTAAGAAAGAGAAACTACACTGCGCGAAATAACTATATCGGACAAGCATTTGCATTTGCATTTTCTCAAAAAAACAATAAAAATTTCTGAACTATCACATATTTTTTTTCATTGTGTTGAAAAATGGAGTGTTTGAAGTAAAACATAGCAGTACTTTTAACTCTCTCAATGTCCTTATATTCTTGTTTCGGGTTGTTCTTTCGTGTGTTATTAGTTTTGCGGTGCGAAATAAATATAGCAGACACGAGTTACAGTCGCACGTTTAAGCGGCGAAAGTAATTTTAAGCCGACAAATTATAATAAATCGGTGAGAAGTTGAAAACATTTTATGTGTTTAATTAAGTTTTAGTCAAATATACCGTCTTTTTTGCAACTAATAGAAAATGGGAAAAGCACTGTCTGTGGATGAGAGTCTGGGAATCCCAAATTTTCAAAGAAATGCCTTAACCGTTAGACAAATAGCGGAGAAAATATGCAGGAATGAAAATAGTGTGTAAAACTTCTTAAAAGATCCTGGTAATTATGGGAAACAAAGCAGATCTGGTCGTCCACTTAAAGTTGATGAAAGAGTTAAAAGGCAAATTAAACGCTTAGCAATTAATAAGCGAATCAGTTCTTCCCAAATAAGTTTCCAGTTGTCTGTTCTTGTAACAACAAGAAGAGTCCAACATCTTTTAAAGGAGGATAAATCCATTATATATCAATAGCGCTTATCGACACCTTAGCTTCTCTTACGGCATAAGGAGGCAAGGTTATGTTTTTCTGAGAAACATCAGTTTTGCATCACGAAATGGCAATCTGTCATCTTCAGTGATGAAAAGCAATTTAATATGAATGGTCCTGACAGAGGACATAAGTATTGGAGAGATATACACCGAGATCATGAAACTCGGAACTTCCAAAGATGGCTGGGAGTATGGGCTGATTTTGCGTACAGAAGAAAGACTCCAATTTGTTTTGATTCCCATAAAATGAATTCGGAGAAATATGTGGAATTGCTGGACAATATTCTTATTGATTTTGGTCAACATTTGTGGGGAGAAGAATGGACATTCCAGCACGATAACGCTACCATACATGCATCGGCATATACAAAAAATTTAAGTTGCGTAACATCGCCACTCTTAAATCCCCATACTTAAATTCCATAGAGAAATCATGGGCCATACTATCGAAGCGGGTTTACTCAGATGTAGCCCAGTTCGAGTCGCTAAAAAATCGCTATCCAGGAAGAATGGCTACAAATTGATATATACACACTACAAAATTTACTCGATTCAATGCCTCGACGCTTAGAAGTAGTTTTAACCAAAAAAGGAGGAAGAACAAAATATTTAAATATTATTTTCAAAATATTTTACTTAAATTTTTACAGCAGAATTGACTTTTAAGACCTTGTCTGTTATACTTATTTCGTTCGAAGTTATACAAAATATACGTTCTGTTTTTCTATTTAATGAACAACTTTATTTTTTTGTATGGATTTCTTCCTAGTTTCATGCCTATAATTAAAAAAAAAAAATCTTTAAAATAATAATAAAATAAATATGTTTTTTGCTTGTCCGATATAGTTATTTTGCGCAGTGTATAAATCCAGCGATTACAAAAAATGCGATTAATGGAGGATTTTTTTTTCATTTAAAAATCCATTTTAATTTAAAATAGCTACTTTCTGTACCATAAAAGACAATTCCCTCATGGAAAATGCCATTATTATAGAATATATTCTTCAAACCACTATTATGTTTTAGCTTTGAAGCCTACACTCGTGGACACATGACCACTAAAAGCGTATCAGCGTAAACGCGCGAACAAGCGCATAACACTTAAAAGCTTACAAGCGTGAGACGTGACCACAGCCTTAGATAGACAAAGCTTAGCGTTGCGGAACTGTAAAATATCCTTCCCTTTGCTGTACTCGTATATCAAGTCCTAAAATGTGCATTATTGTCTTTTTATTCAACACTGATCGATTTGTTTGGGTTGAAGCACCTAAAAATTACGGTAAACCTTTTTGTATCTTCTTTACGTGGATACACATAACCAAACAGTACCACCTGGCTGTTATATTATTTTTACATAGGAACACATGTGTATCTATAAAAGAATTGTATAATTATGCAATTACCAATTACTAATAGATACAGCGGCAGTTCGAAAAGAAGAAAAAGATAAAAGAAAGAAAATAGGTAGCACGGCGACGACGACGACGACGACAATCAGTAGTGCCAGCCAGACACTCTACCTACCACATACACACGTGTGGTTTGGAGTAACAGTCGCCGGGCCAGTCATCAAGTCCTCAGACCGCAATTAAGTGCTATTATTAAGAATCATTACTAAGGCTGATTGAAGAAAATTGAACAATACATTCGGAAAGGAAGAACCTACACCACTGTTGAGAGTAATCTTCTCCGGATTGCTGGTACCTTCTGTAATTATTCTGAGCATATCTTTTAGAATCTTGAACTAGATGGTTGGTGTTACACCATCACCTGCTTATCCAGTTAATAGGAAAATGAAAAGCATCTTACCCTGCACAAGATCTGGTAGTTTGAATTTGTGGTACATACTCTCATGGATTTAGTCGCGGTGAAGAATAGTAGTTTACCCGATCCCGTAGTCTTACAGCTAACATAACAATACAAAAAATGGAACTAACTTTATGCATACTAAAATTGGAAAATATACAGACCTGGCCAATGAAAGTAGGATAAAATATCCCGAACTTCTGGGGATGAGTTTTTTTGTAATGACTTCAATTTCTTTCAATGTTGCGACTGAATCTTGAGATTATGACCGTTTGTTCTTTTTTTTTTTTTGAAAGAATGAGGCAGTCCCAGATGTGACAAATAGCGCCTATCTGCAATGGGACTGATTCCATAAAGCCTTCTTAATACTTATCTAAAGAAGCATGACATCGAAGAAACCTTAATGAATATGCAAAAGTCAGTGATCCTATATGCGTACATACCAGACGATTCGACGCTTTCCACAAGAAAATCAGCTTCATACCAATGCAATAGAGCTTGGTCAACGCCCAAGTAGTCTTATCACACCTGAGATAGGTACATTCTCTGATATCAATAATAATAACTAGAAGAAGTACAATCCAATAAATCTGTTTCAAGAAATCTGTTCAGACATGGTGTTTAGCAAGAAGACATCGAGCGAGCAAGAAGAGAAGCTTCATCGATTTGTGCAACGAGGCCAATCAAAGCCCAACAAGTCGCAATGCGAAGATTCAAGGGTGGCTGAAAATCCCTTCCACGTCTGAAAATGTGGAGGCAGTTCTGTTCCCACAATACCAAGGAGAAGTGGATACTACGAAGGGAGAAGATTTAGAAGTGATGCACCGAATTCCCCCGTTAGGCTTGAAGAGGTCCTATGCATCTGTGAAAAACTTGTGAACAAAAAAGTCAATTGTATTGGGGATACCATACCCTTAAGGCAGCAATAAGAAGATACTCCGATATATTTGCAGATACTTACTATGTGTCGCAAACGAGCATAGAAAAATATAAAGACGTTTTAGGTTGCTGGTTGAACACGAAGTTTTACAAAGAACTTAATTATTTTACAGATTGGTTAAAAACGAAAATGGAAAAGGCGGGAGAAATAGTGGAAAAGGCGGGAAAGATTTCGATAAGAAAAATGTTGGTAGGTCTGTTGATTTACGTAGTTTGCGATGCCGAATCACGCCGGTTTGCTTGATTCAAGGGGATAGGATTTAGTACCAACACTATCCGTGTATAAAGGAAGGAATATTTCCACAGTAGTAGAAGGAGCAAATCTGGTATGGCTACAGAAGGGAAAGACTCTTAATCGCATAGGCCATTGTGTGTGCCTGCAGCAGCCTGCAACTGGAAAAACTTCTAGACAAGCAGAGGTACTCTGAGAAAGCCAGTCCCACGAAGTAGGCACTGCCGCTGTAAGAGTGGTTGAATTGCGCAGAGTGACCGTGTGGTTGGGTTGATCCATAGTCCTGGCTAATGCTTCAGCCCTAAAGCCCTAAAGAAAATAATCTAAGAGCATATAACAACATGAGGGCTGTGGCCAAATCACAAATCGTTGTCGTGAGATAATCCGATCGCCAAATTTATCGTTCAGCAAATCGGGCGTATCTTTAGCTGTCTGACATGTAGTGCCATCTTTTCGGAACCACATCTTCTCAATATCGATGGTCTCAAGTTCTGGCCACAGAATTTCTTGTAACATGATTCTATAGCGGTCCTATTGACGGTTACAGCTCTTCCGTCTGTATTTCAGAAAAAATAAAGTTCCTATGATACCGCCATGCTATAAACCACACCACAAACTGAATTTTTCGCGATGCAACGGTTTTTCTCAAACCTCAATAATGGTTTTTCTGTGAACAAAGTCATTGACCCAGAAATGCGCGTCGCGTGAGAAGATGGTTTTTTTGAAATCAGGATCATTTTCCAGGTAGTCAGCAAACTCCCGACGCAGTCTGTGATCGTTTGACTTCAGCTCAGTAGTCAATACGAATTTCTAAAGATACTTAAAGTCCCAAAACCTTATGCAAATTTCTCCAAGATGAGGACTGAGAAAGACCAAGGCCTCAACAACCAACCCCTTCTTGTTAGTCCGGTCCTTAGTTTACTGCCTCCAGTTGCGCACTCCCAGTTGGTTGAGATTATTTTGCTCTTATGCGCGCCACCTTATCGATCGAGGTCGTCCTCTGCTGCGCTGATCATCCGGGTTGGAGTCGAATACTCTGCGGGCCGGGGCGTTGATGTCCATTCGCTCTACATGTATCCTAACCATCTTAAACCCCCAATGCGCAGTTTTTTGATCAGGTCGATGAAGCCGTACACCTCGTATAGTTCGTGGTTTTATCTACTCCTCCAAATCCCGTCCCCGAATATCTTACGAAGGATTTTTCTCTCGAAACGACCATCCGCTTTCGATAAAGTCCATGCTTCAGTTCCATATAGAAAGACTGGGATGATAAGGGTCTTATATAGAGTCTTCTTAGTCGATCGGGAAGGGGCTTTACTACTCAATTGCCTTCTTAGCCTAAAGAAACATCCTTCGTTAGATGTCCGACGAGATGTCATTTTTTGATATTCTCCTTACTTCACGCTTGTTGTTGCCTTGGTAGTGGCTAAGATATTTTCTAGGGAAGCGTCAAACGCTATACAAGATGAAACTAGAACTATACTGAATACTTTGACATCCTGGAAGTTTACCTCTGTTGAAAGATCCTTTGCACAGATTTAAGTAGTCTGCCTAAGTTCTTGTTTTCTTTTTCCACGTTTGTAGATGGACATGCCAGGACGAATATATTGATTTTTTCGTATTGGCTTACAATATGTAAATAGAAGCCCTGGAAATCCATTTCACACTTTGGAATTACAATGAGCTACGCAGTAGCTTTGCTTTGAACAGGCCTTTCAGCTCCCGCCGTTAAGCCAGGAAACATCCACTAAATCAATACAATCCAGACAGTCTCATATTCTCAGGATTTGTAGACTGGCAACAAAAGAGCTCGACATTGGCATTCGCCATTACCCACACAATCCTTTATTCTCCGCTGAACAATGTCGTCGTATACACAACGTACACGGTACACCGTTAATGACGAGATTAATGTATAAAATGTTTATTATCACAGTTTCACTATCGACACGCAGCTAAATAATAAAATTTAATGTCAACCATTTATAAAGCACACCACTCCAGACGAAATGTGTCAAGGATTAGTAATTAGATTGTCACACCAAAAAAAAAATTAAAATACAAAATCAGCGTCAGACATCACGCAAGAAATCTTGCGCCAAATAATTAACGCTTCCTAAAAATGCAAAAGACTCATAAAATGTATTAGCGTTGCTTTCATATGTCGCGTCGGTACGGATAAAAAAAAACAACACAACATCAAATCTAATCCACGATTGTAGGAAGGACTCCAACCAACGATGCCAATTTAAAAGGTGACACCACAGGGATTAGGTGCATCAGATAAGTACAAATTGCAAATAGGATTGTCCCCCCCTGTGCAAAGTGACGAAGAAGTTATATGCTTCAAACTGATTACTTGCAGGATTTGCGTTTTGTTTTTAATTTCCTCTTGAGGATCCTTAAAAGCATTTAATTGCTTTTGGGTGCAGTTACCAACACGTTTACTTTGCTACCACATTGCCAGGAGAGAAGCGTTCACTTCCTTTTGTCTCTCGTCCATTATCGACAGATTACCGTCACATGCATTTGTCGGTAATGTCCTTTCGACGATTTTGATTGCGTACCCAAAAGCGGTCGTTAAATGAAATGCATAAAAGTGGTCAAGCAAACACACACACGGACATACTCGCACAGTGGAAGTGTATGTCGCAGATAAGTTACCTTAATCAAGGATTCGCTCATAAACTCAGTAAAACAAACATTTATTTCGTTGTCCCTGTCCATTGAATGGTATCGCCCACCACGATACACAGGACACAGGAGTCTAACCAGAAGACACATCGGTCAAACCATTAGGAGGTTTTTTTTTTTTTGTTTGTTCGTATAGACTTTGATGGTTCGAGACCACCCAGAAAAGGACTCTATCATGTTTTTACTTCATTTTTCTTCTTTTAACTCTTCTTAATGTTTACGATTGCCATCGTAATGTTACTCCTCACAAATGATTGTGCACTTCGTCGTTGTTGCCACAGCCATTGCCATTGCTGTTGTCGTTGTCGTCCTGGTCGTCCTTGTCGCCTTGTTTTCTTTGCACTACCGTGTGCTGTGTAAGGATCAAAGTTAATGGTATTATGAATTTGCCACCCTGCAAGGAAAGGTGTCTGAACTTTCATAAAAATATAAAAAAAAAAAAGGAAAAGCAGCGAGTACCGCTACGCTGATGGAATTACTTTTTGTCTATTTTATATGAAAGCATTAAAAAAATATTTTCTCCGCGCCACCGAGAAGGGAATCCTTGCTTTTTCTGTTGTGTGTGGCATGCAATTGCTTCTTCGATTCTCTATTTGCTTTCTTTTTTCGGTACCCCACGAGGGGGTCGCAAAATGGTTTATGGGATCGTATACAGCCAGTCTACCGCGTTGCTGACGGTATTTGTTTCGTGCAACAATTTTTCTTTTTTTTTGTATTAATGTGCGACTGACAGTGTTTTGGGTTTAATGACAATAATTAAACTTTGTCCCATCACTCTGTGACGATCCTTGCCAAGGGAGTTGCTGCTTTTAATTTTTTTCTTTTTTTGCTCCTTTTTTCTGTTTTAATGTCGAAGACTGTGTTACCTTGGCCATTTGATGGGAATGAGAAGTTTTTGAATGACGTGCCAGAAATGGTATCATTAATTGAATTTATGTTGGAAGTCAGATAAATTCAGTCGCAGGAAGTGCATTTAAAAATGAAAAGAAATGTGGAGTTGGAAAGGATTCATTTGTTTGAAAGACGAGTCAAATGAGGGGGAATTGTTTAAGGACACATAGTTTGTTGTAATTATTGTTGTAAAGAACAGGAGTATTGAAGGTAGTGTATGAAACAATTTAAGGCCAACATTTTTGGACAGTCCAACTGCATCACAAAAAAATCCGGTCAAGTGCAAGTCGTACTTGCGCAATAAGTGTTCCGTAGGTACTATCAGTTATTTTTTACATACATATGTACAGATTTACAGCATGTTGATGGATGTATGGACACAAATGTAAGCAACTTGATAAAATTACCTATCTGATGCTCTTTCTCATCTGCTCAGAAGAATAATTATACATCCACACAAAACAACAAATAAAGTATGCAAGAAATTTACGCATGTACATCAGATTTGATTCTTCATCTCGTTATTCGTTAAATTGTATTAAATGTGTGAAATTTTGGAACTTGCCTCTCTGTGTCTGGTATACAAATTCACTTTTTCCCAATGTAACGAATGTAACGAACATACAGTCGTGGCGAACTAATTAAGAACGATATTACCAACAAATTTAATTTGATATTTTTTTATTGCTTAGAGTTGAAAGATATTGTAACTTGTTATGTATTTTGTTAATTTAATGTATTAGTAAGAAAAACAAGTAACAACAAACTAAAAATATAAGTTATAAACAAAAAAAATATTCAAATTCAATTACGTGTTTCGAAATGGTTGGCGAACTAATTAAGAACGACTATAGAAAGAGTAGTTATTATGTGAAAAAATTGATGATATTTACAGAAATAATCGCTAAACATAAGAATTTATTCAAAATTAAATAAAAAACATGCATTTTCATTAATTTGAAGCTTGATTTAACGAAAAATAGGCAAAAATAAGAGACGTAGACCACATATGCCGGAGGCCATTGTAAAGATGAGAAATATCGGGAGGTTATCGTTTTAAGAAACCGGGAAAAGGCTGAATTACTCAAAAACAATTGTCTTCAATGGTGTAAGCTACAGTGAGAAACACCAAACAACCGAAAATGTAGCAAGACGCAAAAGACCGCGTAAGACTAATGGGGGTGAAGATCGAATAATCGTTCGAGTTGCCAAAAAAAAAATCCATTTATGAGTTCTATACAAATTCAAAAGAAAGTTTTTGGCGAGGATCAGAATGCTCTTTCAGAACGCTCGATACGGGAACGATTGAATGAGAGCCAACTTTTTGGAAGAGCGATAAAAACAACCATTTCTTTCACTAAAAAGTCGAATAACAAGGTTGGCTTTTGCGAAGAAACATAAGGACTGGACGTTTTCTGAATGAAAAAAAGTATTATAGAGCAACGAAGCAAAGCTTAATAGAGTGGGATCAGATCGTTAAAGATATGTCCGGCACCTAAAAAATGAGGAACATAATACGAAATGCACGGCGGTTGCTCCTAACCACGGAGGAGGTAGTGTGATGTTTTGGGGATGTATGCCATTCAAAGGAACCGGGCCTTTATATTGAATAGAAGGTATAATGAACTCGGAGCAATACATACAAATATAAGGAAATGTCATGTAACCCTGTACTAAGGAAGAACTGCCTGTTACTTGGAGATTTATGCAAGACAATGATCCAAACCATACGGCAAGGGCAACAAAACGATAAGAATTCTGTCGATGTTTTATAAAGGTCATCGTGTAGTCCTGATTTAAATCCTATAAAAAAAACTCAAGGTATGAACTTAAAACTCAAATTGGCAAGCATAAAGTTGGAAATTTGAACGAATTATCTGAACTCGGAAGGACGGCGTGGGCCAACATATCACCTAAAAATGCAGTGATGTGTGTATCTATGGCACGGAGTTGTAAGGCTTTGATCGCAAATAAAGGGTTTCTTACGAAATATTGAGCCAGGATATGACAAATCCGCAAATAAGCAAACAATTGTGTCATAACGTTCTTAATTAGTTCGCCAACCATTTCGAAACACGTAAATGAATTTGAATATTTTTTTTGTTTATAACTTATATTTTTAGTTTGTTGTTACTTGTTTTTCTAACTAATACATTAAAATAACAAAATACATAACAAGTTACAACATCTTTCAACTCTAAGCAAAAAAAAAATCGAAAAACATTTTTTGGTCGCCACGACTGTACATATGTACATTTATGTATTATGGTGCACATTTCAATAAAAATTCAGCACAAGTTGCCAAAAACAAATTTAAATATGTGTGTACTGTTAGAATCACCAATTTTCTTTAAGAAGAATAATCAAGGCTGAAGATATCTGATACAATACTCAAAACTTGGAAAACAAAAGAGCCCGGATTGATTAAAATCACTTCCTGAATATAATAAAAATTTGAAATATAGATTCATTATTAATTTGAGATCGATAGCGATAGCATCGAATAAAACACTGAAAAGAAAATTAACTTACTTATTTAATTATTATTACCTAATCTAACAGTACATATGTATCTACACAAATGTAAGCAAATTACCTACATATGCATGTGCATATATATATATTTTCGTCTCGTTATTCGTTGAATTGTAATGCGTGGAATTTTGCGATTTGTCTCCCTCTCGTGTCTGTTCACAAAATCAATTTTCATAATATTATCTTCATAGCAAAAGTAGAGACAACTACATTATAATGTAAACGAAACCATCAAGATTCCTTTATGTGGTTTAAGTCCAAGCTCAATGGTTATACAGAAAGGGAATTTTTTGGAAGCTAATGGCGCAACCATACAACTTTATACTCTCACACATACAAATTTCCCTTCACGTATTCACTTTTATATGATTGTGATATTATGTAAAGAGTTGGGAAGGTGAAATTACAAAAAAAAAAATAATTAAAAGAGAACTGGCGAACGTAAAGCAGTTCTGATAATTATTTCTAAATCTACACTTTATTCTCAATGTTTGTAAATTAATTCAGATTCTTCTGATCGATATTTTTGGAGATAGAGCCTCGGACAGCGATTTTTTAACTTTTTTTTGAAAAAGTGTAATACAAAAAAATATTTTGTACATTTTTGAATTCTTGCTTACAGTAGCTTTCATTTGACATCACACACAATGACCTCAACATTAAATTAAAAAAGTTTTTTTTTAACATTTCACTGATCCCCTCAAAACAAGCCCCCAAAGTCGAAATTCAACTTTTGAATTTCAGGTCAGTGTTAAGGCCACTAATTGCTACAACTGTTCCAAATTTCAATAGTCTACGTGAAATGGTCTCTGAGAAAAGGCCTGTGACAGACGGACAAACAGACAGACAGACACCGAACTGATTCCATTAGTGTTCCGTTTTGGTACGGATGGAACACTAAAAAAGCCTTACGCTCTCATCTCAACTTGACGAAGACTTAATATCTCGAATTTTAAAAGAACATGAATGATTAAGGGTATGAGATAAACAGAGACGATGAATAAATTGAATATTGAATACCTTACGTATGGTTCTCATGGCCTTTCATACTTACCTACTTACCTAGGTAGCGCTAGAGTGCGAAGTGAACCAGTACTGATCTTATGCACGAAAGAATTAGGACTTCTGGCAGATATTTAAGGAAAGGTTAAATCAGAGATCCATCTATTGGTACCGTGCCAGCCACTACATATGCTGCAAAGCTTGCTAACAGAAATCTCTTCCTGTGTTTTGGTCCGCTGATATTTGGCATGATCCTTGCCAGGGCAACCGTAACCCTTACTGCCTTCTTAGCTTCATGCTGCAGATGTTGCTTAAAAGTTAGCCAAGGTACTTCAACTCTGGTCTGGAAACTACAACGTGATCACCCACAGTTACTCTCATGGTCCCCATGTACCTACATATGTTTATACTTAATGAATGTGGTGCGGCCCGGGTTGACCTAATCTTTAGCTAGCTGCTTCCAGTTTCTTATAGTAAGTTGGTTGAGGAGGTCTCCTCAGTGCTGGCTCCCTGAAATTACGCCAAAAAAAGAAAATGGAAAAAAAAAACCGAAAATCTCAATACAAAGATATGTTGTCGTTTTTTATCCTTTAATACTTGCTACTTGGCTACGTGTTCTACGCATGCAATATAATACTATGTGAAAAACTTAATATAGAACCGACAAAGTTTCTTAAGTGTGAAAACATTGGTGCATTTAACGCGTTTTTTAACTGGTATGTTGTTTTACACAAATCTTCGAATTTTAAATTGGTTCCTATTATATTTTGATGCAAAAGAACTCTCCATTCGCCGTCTGGGTCACCGACAAGTTCTTCGCCTATTAGCTTTTACGTTGCATTCTTAGCCCAAAGAAGCAGCGATTAGCGAGAATTCTTCTTCGTTTAATCTCAGCGCTGCACAGTGGTTCCACTCTCGAACTAAGGTGGTCATAATTACTTCCTCATTGAAAAATAATCAAAATTAATTCGTGTTAGAGTAACTTGGGGGATCTGATTCCGAATCTGCAATCCGTTTTACTCTATCAAGTAACGCTTTCGAGATAACGGGTCGGTGCGGTACGGTACGGTACGGTATACAGGGTGATACGGTTTGGGATACATATGTTTTGGGATCTGATTCATTGGTTAATAATATGAAAAAAATCATACTGGAGTGGGGGTCTATCGTGAACACCCACTGAGCTACAGGGTGTTTAAAAAATATCATTCAGGGAAAAAGTAACTAACAGTTATTAAATTATAACTTCGAGCGTATTAAACTTAGAGCAACTAAGGTAAGCTCGTTATATATAATTGATTAGTGCCTATTACAGTTGAAAAAACTAACCATTTTTTGAGATATTGGTCTTCAAACACAGATTTTTTTAATTTTTGTTTACCAATTTTTGTGAAAATCACATTAATCTCGGGAAAGTGTACTTATAATTTTATTTGTAAGAATCATAATGTCACCTACAAATTCACCAAACAAAGTTTTTACCTAGGACTTACAGTTTTCCTGGTATAAAGTTAATCGGAATACAAGAATCATTCAAAAACGAGCATTACCTTGCATGCCGTGTCCTCTATTAGACTAAATGCCACGCTATTAGAAAAATCAGGCAAAAAAGTTTGCAGATCAGATTTTTTATACTCAAGCAGACGTCTGGCTGTATGATCAAGTAAACATTACATTCTAGTAAAAGAGCATTTAGTGATAGCAGCTGAAATAAAATAATAAGGGGTATGGCCACTTATAGCTCAATATACTCTGGGGCCGAATTACCGCATCCGTTAACGAGTAACTCGTTATCGAAATGTGACGATTTGGGATTACCGCTCTCGATATCGAGCACTCGGTATCGAAATTTGAGATGACAGCATACGTTAACGAGTGTCATTTTATTCGAAAGCAATCTGGCTGTCGAGTGGAACAAATAAATTATGTGAGTATTTTAGAATTGATTTCCTGTGGTTTTTGAAATAAACTAATATGTAATTATTTAATTAGGGTCAATCTCAACAAAACCAACACAATCCAAAAAAATTGTCTGGCTGAATTTATGACCAGACATCCAGATTGGCTGAGGTTTCCATTATGAAAATCGCGGTAAAAAAAAATGTTTATGATTTTTGTTAAAATTGATTTATTTTAAGATATTCTGCATAAAATTTTTTGCGAGGAAACTTGTTTTTCTATTGTTTATTTTTTTTTTAAAGTTTTTGATTTTCCCTATTTTTGATGCATGCAATTGCAATTTCATTTAAAATTGCAGAAATGGGCGCTATTTGCTACATTTAACAATGGCGACATTGTTCTTCAACATAAACAAATAAAACACAATTGAAAATATAGTAGTTATATGTGATTTGCTAACGGACCAACAGCCATACAGGACCCGGCGACATCTGTAATGATTTCAGTCGATGTCCCGTCCATAGTTTTTTTTTGTAATCGCGCGCAGCGCGCCAGGCACCCTAGTGTTTACATTATTTATTTATTGCAAATATGTATATATTTCACTATATTTCCTCATAAAATGACCACTTTCATTCAATAAAATGTTAGTTTTCAGTATTTTGAGGTTAGAATTTCGAAAATCTAAATTTTTTTTTTGGCTTCATTTGTTATTTCCTCACTTTGCTTTAAGTTTTTTTTTTTGTGTTTTAGGGGTCATTTGAGGCCTTTAAAAAAAACTGTTTAGATCCGAAGGTTGACCTATTGGAAAGCGACCCCTATTTTGAGGTTAGAATCGAAAAAAAAAAGTTAATTTCCCCACAAAAAAATTAGTATATCTGTGCTTCTTAGACCCTAATAAAAAAAATTTACCGTTATGTTTATAATGGGAACCCGCTCCAAATATAGCATTTTCACTTTAAATTCGTTTTTTTGCAAATTAAATTCGTTTTCTTTAGGAACACTGGAATTTACTACAAAATCGTCTTTTGTACGTCAAGTACACATACTCAGTTCCGTTATCAGAGCATAATTTGCCAAATGTAATAGAGCAGGCCTATCGCCAGATAACAAGATCTGACTTCTCTGAGTACGTGATGGCTATGGTGTTAAAAATACCAGTTGCAGCAAATGAGCAGGAACCCCATTAAACTCTGGAATCCCTGTTCTGCATTTCGAGTGAAAGTGGATTGAAACCGAAATTGAAATTCACTCGGAAGGGAATTCAGTGTTCTGCATTCCGAGTGATTTCGAATTTTTGGAATCCACTTCGAATTCATTTGTTTGAAATGTCAAACACAGCTGTAAAATTATTTCAAAATCATTGGAGATTTTCAGTTCTTGGTTTTTGTTTTGTGCAAGTGAATTAAACATTTAAGAAAAAATATATTTTATTAAAAAAATGGAAAAAATGGAAAACAAAATTTTTAAATGATTGGTGAAAACCGCGAGGAAAACCGAATGGAGAGAGTTAGCAGGAAGATTTTCCGAGATAAATCTAACATTCTGGATCTTCCCGAAGCATTGTATGTAAGCAGAAGTTAGACAACTGAAGAAAAATAATTTATTTAATAATTTTTGCATTTTTAAAAGCAGTTTTAGGGTGAGTGGCTAAGAAAATATTTGTTGATATCCTGCGAGAAGTGGAGTCAGAGAAATCTTGATCTTGGAAAATCTTGATTTTCATTCATGTAATTCAAGAGGATACTTTCTTGCCTCTAATTTTTGTGTTGTATTATATTTTAATACACTAATGGAAAGTCTTATTATTCTACTCATATTTTTCAAAATGATTCTGATCAACAAATTAATTAATTATTTAACTTTACATGTGAATTTAACTCACGTCAAGAATCTCAAGTGAATTCGATTCACTAAAATCACAGGATTTTCGGAATGCAGAACACGAATTTACAGCTGTCATCTTGAGTGGAATGCAGAACACCAAAATATTCACTTTCGAACATACAATCCACAATTCATAGTTTCGTTCGGAATGCAGAACACCCAAATTCCACTTTTGGTGGTTGAATTCACTAAAAGTTGAATGCAGAACAGGGGGGTATAAGATGTTTTTCAGTGGAAGGCAAGGGGTCTCACACTAAATCAGCACCCTATGAAGCTCAAATTCAAACCTGCACCTCTCTGCGGTGATCCTTGGAAACTTTAATTTCTTATAAATTTAAGGGCTAAGAACAGGCTTAATCTAAGTAAGAAGGTGAGAGTAATTTTATTACACATATTTATGTGTATACAACGCATAACAACACTCTAATCTAAGCGATTTGGTATTAAATCATAATGTTAAAATAAAAAAACTACGAATTCAAAATTCAAAACTACGAATTCCATTTGCAAAAAAACGAATTTAAAGTGAAAATGCTATATTTCTTGGATTTAACTAAAATAATATTTTTCTATATTTGAATCAACCGGAGAAACGTCACTTTATTAGTTGTAGTAGAATTTTTCTAGTACAATTTTATTTTTATTCGATACGTTAGCTAACGAGTGCCGTCATCCCAATGAGGTTACTCGATCATTCGATAACGAGTCCTACTCACCCAATCGTTAACGGATGCGGTAATTTGGCCCCTTAATCCGCAAATTTCCGCAGCAGCTTCTACTTGTATCAAAAAGTACGGAAATCAGCCTTTCTGGCAAAACAAAATACATAACATTATTTTGTACGATAACGACATCAACAAGATCAGACTTTTTGATTCAAACACGCACTAACTTGTCACAGTAAATATCACTTGGAAAATGATTTATAGCTTTTAACTCAGATGCAAATGATATATTATGGGATTTCCCTTTATGAAAACCATTAATATTTGAAGCAACATAATATGTACATAGGTGTAAAGCGAAGATTCAAAATTAAAACAATTTTGGTTGTCACATACAATTTGTTCAAGTTAAAGAGGCTTTCATTTTTTAATTGTTCAACTTAGTACTTCATGGAAAAATTTAAGGTATCTAGTCTTAGAAACTGTCCGTTCAATTTATAGAATACCTATAGGGGAAAAATGGCATGTTCAAGTTATTGGATTGTTCAAGTTATCGGATGTTCAAGTTACTGAGAGACCACTGTATTAATAAGGAATTAGTTGAACTGTTCGATAAAACCATCGAATTGCTAGCCAAAACGAAAGAACATTCCCGGATCTGACAGTCGTCCAGAGTCTTCGAGTATTTGCTTTACAAAACGCAGTACACAAGGCCAAATAATTTAAAATAAAAATTCTTTTTCCAATGTTGTCTTAAAAACAAATGTTTGCTGTTTAAAAAATTACCCTTTTTTTTTTGTTTTAATCCAGTAACTTGAACGGCCCTGGTTTTGTACGTGTTCAAGTTCACGAGAGACCGATACATCCGGGATGGAGTCATTCTCAAAAAAAAGGCAAACGGTCACAATATTGAAAGAAATTGGAAGTCATTACAAAAGAAGCGCATCTCCAGAAGTTCCAGGATATTTATCCCGAATTTAAACTTTATTCTGAAATTAAAATATTTTGAATTTTTCAACAATTTTAAAACTTATTGAATAATTTAATCCTACACCTCTTCTTGAATCACCCTAAACTTGTAGAAAATTGTATCTTTTCTCCATCGCCGCGCCGGCCGGCCGTTCGTAGGTAATTTCCAATTATTTTCTCTCCTTCTGCGATTTAAGCATCGTCCCATCTTGCTTCTTGTGTTTATTAGATTAACTGTTCGTTGGTAATTTATACCGAAGCCATATTTCCAACATTATCAGGTAAAGCTGATTACATTCGCTTTATTTGATTGTGCGGCTATGGTCATTTATAATTTGTCGATTCACTCATGTGTCAAAGTAATTTACAAATACACATCTCTCACCACCGCACACCGTTACGCAGCAGTGGCAAATTTGGCCGTTGGGCATCCACCCATCCTGGTTAAATTTACATCACTTAGATACTTGCATATTGAAGGGTTATGGGCCATCAGAAGCTTCCTCATTCTTCAAATTGCCTCCTTATTCTATGCGCGCCTGTGTGTGTGTATGCATATTTATCAAATTATTATTGCCTCCTTGTGTTCGGATATGAGCTAAAACGACAGGTGATGATTAATGACGCTCAGCCTCAATTTATTGCACTTTAGCCAGGAATATAGAAGGCGACCATGTTTGTAATTTCCACATCCTTTCATATTTAACGATGACGCCGAATTGCATTAGAGCGGTCTGTGTGTGCTTATGCACTTTGTCATTCATCTATCTAAACTCAATTATCGTGATAATTCAGGACGATCTAAGCTAACAAGAATATTATTAATTGGCTACCAAAGTTGAGTACTGGCTGGGAGTCATCAATTTAGGGTGTCCTTACACCACATCTCGTGTATCTGTGGGATGAATAAGTAATTGCAATTTAAAATGCACTTTCTTCAACTTGCAATTAGTCTTAAAGTGTATCCCTCATGAGGAGTAAATGACAAGTCAAAGGTTTGCTAATTTAGATGAATTTAAGAGGAGCTAGGAATCATGCGTTGACAAGCAGTTGTGTGTGGGTGGACGGGGACGGGAATGCGTATTTGTTGGTAAGCATACTTTTGACGGAAGCAACGGCTCTTATGTATTCTATGTAGGTAGTCTTAGAAAGACCTGAATCGCTTCGGAGTTTTATTACAAAGAAGACATCTACTATATTACCTACAGCTTCACTTGATAGCAACCAGGTATCCTTCCTGATGTCATGGTCATGGTCGCATACCCAAAACGAAAAAGGATGTTACCAAGTGACACAGATGGAACAGCTTTTAAATTGATGAACAAATAGTGAGTTCCGACTAAGAGGAACTAGGACTATACTACGCCAAACGTACCTTCAACAAAAGCATTTCCCGACCAGAATCATGTACGACGGAGATCTGCAATTAACACTGCCGGAGTAAAAATAATCGGATTCACCTACAACATCGCCGTTGTTACTGTTGCAAAGAACATTTGCAAGATATAGTCAGATACCTGTCCCAGTTTGTGTGGGCGCCCTAGTTACAAAGAAAATAAGGTAATAGTTATCGTCAACAAATCTACTTAGGGCTCTGGATAATCAGTGGCTTCAGTTTCAGTGGCAGTGATGGTCCCCATCGAAATCCTTGCGGACGAGATGCAAAGAGTCTATAATAGGAGAACTTCTAATAACGAAGACGCAACGGTCATCAAAAGGATCAAGGTAGAAAGGGTGACTTCAATGACCAGGTGGCAAGCTCGATGAGATTCCACTACGAAGGGCAGATGGACCTACAGATTGATCCCAACCATAGACGTTTGAAAAAACCGAAGGCACGGAAACTGCCACCTTACGCAGTTCTTATCTGGTCACGGTGGGTATCGAAAATACGTACACCATTTTGGGCTCACCTTTCTGCCCAAACTAGGAAGAAGACACAGAGCATCCAGTATTCCTTTGCATACGCTTTCTGGGATGCAGTACAGTACAGTGTTGTTACAATATTTAAGAATGATATTCAGGTATTGCGTATTTGTTGTAATATATTAATTCATAGCATAGGTATGCGTCGGGATCGACTGCAAATGCCTTCGCGTTCGAACAGTAGACCACGGTCTACGGTTCATGGCCACCCATGCTCTAGAGTCTAGAGTCTAGAGGATTAAATGAAATATTTAACCCTCTGTCCTCCATCTATGTTTTACTTGCACTTTCCTCTATCTGGGGTGTGGCATGCCCCAATCATAAATATTAAAAAAACATGTTTTTTCATTAAATTAATTGTTTATTCGTTTTTATTTTTTTCATTACATCCAAATAGTATTTAATATTCCACTTACATTACAAAAAAAAACATATTTATATAAAGAAAGTTATTTAAGAAATAAATGGACAAAAAAATCATAAGAAAGTAGGTGTTTAGAAAAAGTCAGATTTTCTCAAAAATTAGAACAAAAAAAAAAAAATAAAACTACATTATGTTTTTCGAAATAATATTCTAGAGTACATGTGCAAAATTGTACGCATTTTTTGTTGCAAACTATTGTTAGCAGCGTGCTTGAATTCATGCAACGCATGCACCAAATTTTGCCTGTAAAAAAAAATTACTAAATCCTAAAGAAAACATGTTTGCTAATAAGGTGTGTCCAGACCGAAAGAAACATTTCAAAAACATTTCAGGAACATTTGATAAACATTTTAGAACAATTTCAGAAAGAAAAAACATTTTTAAAATGTTTCTAACATGTTTCTGAAATGTTTCTTTTGGTGTGTACACTGATGAAACATTTCTGAAATGTTTTTGAAAAGTTTTTGAAATGTTTTTTGTTTCCCATTCGAAATGAAAAATTATTAAATTATATGTATATATATATCATGCGGAAAGTGTGGATTTTTGTGAAGATAAACATGAAAATTTCAAGAAAGGCGTGGAGTAATGAGAATTAAATCATTTTAAATAATTTGCTGACACATTTCGTGCTCTGCTTAGCCTATGTATACAGGATAAATCGGTTATCACAATACCTGATATAGCGGTACCTTGGGAATAGCTTGAGGTTAGTGGCTTCTACACGTTTTTATGAGTTGTTCGATGTACACAGACAATTTTTGAGCATTTTTAAACACCCAAATGTCGCAGTTCGAATAAATCCAATTAAGCATTCAGATATGTATTCCATAGAGAAACTGAGGCTGTTTACACTCAAAGCTGTTTTTTTATGATATAAGATAGATAGAAGGTCACGAATTTCGTATGTACAAACTGTAAAAATACTTACCCGAACTGCACACTGGGGTGTATGATACCCCATAGAAATTTTCGAAGCAAAATTAAATACTGAAAATTAATGCAAATTGGTTTTCTCACACCCCACAGGGAGGGCGGAAGGTTAAGGCCTTGATTCATTTGATCGGCCTTCATAATTAACAAATTTACTGAGCTAATGGGTATCTCAATTTGCAGACAGAGCCTGAGGTGCATGCAGTGCAGGTTCGTTGGCTTTTTCGTCATGGACCATCGGTAGTTGACGATTTTCTCCTGAAAAATGACTTCGACTTGAAGGGCACAGTAGCCATTTTTAAATATAAACGATAGGAATAGTAAGTTAACTTCTGAGTTATCATTTCTGCCGGGAGTTCCGCTTGTGAATCTCATGTCACATGCTAATATCATAGAATTGTCATCAGTTACTGTTCGGTTATTTGTAGCATCCCATCGAGAAAAGACGAAGGAATGATCGACGTGGATGTTACCCAACTCCTATGATTGAAATTGAAGGAAAGCATTGCTTGATGTTGATTGTTGATGTTGATATTGTATCTTCCTAATTTTTTCTCGCAGATGGTTTACCCTTAAGCCGATGATAAGTTTTCTTTTCTATTTTGTTATATTTATTTTGACAAGTCTTTGTCTGAGGAACCATAAGCTTCTAACTTCATCGGTTACAGGCATGTTGCCTTGATTTTACCGACCGCGTCCTCTGGCTTATAACTATAAGAGCCCCCGCACACTACAGACTTTCTTAATCGATAGTATCGATAGTATCGATAGTTTTTTCCAAAAATATCGATACTATCGGAAATGGAAACTATCGATGTCTAACCAACACTACCTCTGGGCTGTGTACTCCTTTTCAAAAGGATTTAGATTGGAGTATTATCCTTCGTATAGCACCTTTTTCGATTCCTTTAATGTGGACGGGCTTTCGTAGATTTTAGTTGGGTATACAGATGGAAGTCCGATGAATTTTTTTCTCTCAAAGTATCAAGAGTTTCACATCTTCTCATACCATTAAGCAGATGTCAGTTTTTCTGATCAGGGTAGATCTTGAGATCTTATCAGTATATTCCAACTGGAAAAATTAGACCGATAGGAACCGCATTCTTATACCAGCGATCATCAAGGATCTTTTCGTCTTCGAGAAGTCGAACTTGTTAAAGAATAAGGTAAAACGAATATTTCCGATTGTCTCGAAGTAGGAATCTCCCATGTCACAACTCTCTTTTATAAGTATAAAGAGGCTGAAACATGCTATAATCCAACTTTTATGCGCCGCAGGCATTAAGCAAGTGCTGAAGATGATAACGAGAGAACAGGGTATAACCCTATTACAGCCATAAAAGACCAGACCCCCACAGAGGCTTGGTAAAATGACACCACGCTGAAATAATGCAAGAAGCATTGCCAGTGTTGGATTGCCTGAAGAAAGAGAGGATTTAGACGGTTTGAGTCTGACTTTGGCTTATGACCACCGCTAAAAGTACATGAGGTATTCGAAATTCCTCATTTTTTTGCAGTGCTTTCCATCATGGTCAGTCACCGATCTTCACCAGAATTGCTTTAACTGCAAAGTGATTCGGTTTACAGTTCGAGAATCTGGAGTCAGGCCAGTTGCTGTGTTGGTATTTACCTGCAAATTCCTTTATCCTACTGTCATGACGTGATAACTTTTCATCCTGTACTGAAGTAATAGAGCTCCTTTTGGTCCGTGTGTTTGTTTTTCGAACCTGGCATGATATTTCGCAATTAGCTCCTTTTATCACTCTTGATCCTATCTCCTCCAAGGCATTGATGTACACTTTGTAATGACAGTTTTTAATTGTTGGTCATCTCCCGGGGTGCACTTGGGCCCCTTTAACCCATGTCATTTGTCTCTCGTCCAGATCGCATTGCTTAAGAGAGATAAAATCATCTTTCAGGTATCTACGAATGAGTGTCAGTCAACAGCAATCTATTATTATCAGTCCAGACACTGCACAACAGATCTTCTGTATCTCTATGGATTCCAATAACATGGCCATGCTATAACACAGGCCAAAGGTCAGAATGAGTCACCCTAGATGTCATGAGAAATCTGTTACGTGTAGGTACCTTTTTGTACCCCAGACACGTCCATTCGTAGATGTTTACATTTACCTTTTGTTGCCCGATGTGTTTGCGTATGTTTTGTTATCGCTGAAAATCAAAGATTAGTCATCAAAAAGATCACACATCGAAGAATCGTTAAGAAAAAGTGTAACCGTCTTCTTCTCTATTATTTAGATGCGTTTTCTTCGTACATTTCCCTCCGCGTGCCGGCCGACCGCCATTGATGCCAATTAGCTTCCTTGTGTGGATTCTTTCAAATGGTCCGTCATTTCGGGTACGATATTCTAGTGCGCGGCATTTGCTCGTATTTTCATGTTGATTTTGTAATAATTGACAATGTTTGGTTGGGAAAAGGTGAAGACTGTTGCGAGTCTCGTTGTTTGTGGTGCTAATTGATTTTGATTTACTACGCGGCTCAACCTTTTATGACTCATTTTGGTGATGGTTATGTGTACTGTACGCACTTCATCTTGCGTATTGAAATTGTTTGGGGAGTTTGTGTGATTTCGTTTGGAGGTTAAGCATACAATAAGCGCTCTGGCAACGAGCCCTTAGAACGTATAGAGGTATTTTGGCTATGTCCAAATTTAGAGCATCAATATGAAATTGTTAAAATCTTTGTTGACTTTGAAATCACAGCTGTGTGGATTGGAACATTGTCGTGAAGCAAGCGCACAAATAGAGTTATTTCCCCCCGTCTTTTCTCAACAATTTTCTGGCGTAACTGTCGTAGTATTTATAAACTGCGTTTAGAACCGTGCTACATTCGATCATAAGGATTCAGTGAAAGTCCCAAAAATTGTTCCCATGCGCTTCTTAGTGCTATGGGTGAACTTACCTTTTTTGTGCCGGTTCTCCGTTTTTCTTTCTCTAGGCAGCGCTTCAGCTCAAACGGCGAGTTGAGAAGCTCAGTCGTGACAAATGTCTTTGATTGCTTGTCAGACATCTGAAAGTGGTGGCACGGTGAAAAATCTGGTAGATGTTTTCCTGGTATTGAACCCGGGCAGCATTGCGTAGTACACACTCCAACACGCTTGCCACTACATCACCATGCTGCTCAAATTGAATCCCTTTTGGATGTCGGGTTAGTAAAGAATCATAGTTTCGTCGCTCGAATGACTGCTTTCTGGTCCTCGCAGCAAAGCTCTAAAAATTCTTTACAACAATTAATGCGTCGTTGCTTTTGAACTGTACTAGGAATCCACGGTTATATCAGTCTTGCATTATTTTTGTGATGTTTAAATGTTTGTGATGGATTCTGAGAATACTTGTTTTTGAAAGTCCAGTCTGTGCTGCAATTTCTTTTATTTTTAGTTGACGATCGTACTAGTTACCGTTACAGGGCCCCCTTTACGAGGGCCATCTTTCAATGAAACAGCTTAGGCCAGTTGAAAAGTTACCAACACCTACAAGTCACAACCTTTTTTTTAGGTCCGAATCTACGGTTTTTGTATAAACACCGTAATCAAAAAATATGTTAAAAAACACCGAGCGATGATGGTTTTAAATCGGTTTATCCAAAACAATTCGAAATACTAGACAATTCCATAGCTACGCAATAAAATTGAGACAATTATTCAGGATAATATCAGAGCTTAACCTTTCTGTCAATGGATGTTATGCCACCTTCCCATCAATGGAATAGGTCTGTCTGGACCTTCATACATTTTGTATGGAAATTATTAGAATGCAATGAGTTAGTGCGTAGTGCGCAAGTGGTTAGTGCGTTGGACGACTGTGCCAGCGGTCTTGGGTTCGAATCCCGCCGCAAACACCTAAAAGTTTTTCACAGTGCCCACCTCTTTCGAATGTCTGACAAGCATCAAAGAGTATCATTTGTCACGATTGAGCTTCTCAACTCGCCGTTCGGAGTCGGCAAAAAACTGTAGGTCCCTTCCATTCGTGCAAAAATATAACACGCACACACAAATGGTTGCGAGAAGCAGGCCCAGGTTCACCTCGAGCTGTAGCGCCAACTAAGTAATGAAATATTTTACGTTTTTTTGTTATTTTGGACATGTTATTAATTTTTTCGTGGTTAAAAGTTGTTTTTATACAGAATAGTGATATATCAAAGTATTTTGTTGATTTTCACACTTATGGCATTTATGTAATAGAATACTGTGTTGTAAATAGACACGCTCTTCGCATGCAGTGCCTACAAATCTGTTTTTCCTTTGCGTTGGATCGTTTACTTTGCAAATCCTGCACTACTTTACTGGGCCGTTGATGTCTGGCTACTGCAAGGTTGTAAAATACTTTGTTGCAATGGTGCCTTTCCCGTTAAAATCCCGTTTTTTAAAAATCCCGAAATAAAAGTTTTAAAATACCGTCTTCTAAGATCCCGTTTTCTTAAAATACCGCGCCTTAAAATCCCGTTCTTTAGATTATTTAAACGGGATTATGAGAAGCGGGATTCTAAGAAGCAGGATTATATAAAAGCGGGAATTTAAGGTCGGGATTTTAAAAAACGGGATTATTAAAAGCGGGATATCGTACCCAATAAAACAGTCATATAATCTTTAGATTGTTCATCCTTGCTTCGATCTGAAATAACTAACTACTCAATCAAAGAATGCAGAAATTGTCGAAGTGCATTGGTTTTGTTTGCTCTCACATAATTTACGTTTTTATAAATTATGGAAAATGCCAATGCTGCAACATCCAACATGTTGAAGAAAAAAGCTAATGGCCATCACTTAAGATAGTAGATAGTGCTAGGCGACTACGGTCCGGAAGCATTTCTTTAGGAATGCGCTTCTTATTCCATTGAAGAGTTCCTTCAAAACTTGTAAAGAGGTTGTCAGCAACAGCAGTCCTCCCGCTGGCTCTGTACTTGGTCAATCAGCAGCTTATAGTACTCTGATTTACGATCAAATAGGAAATGCCCAAGTGACCGAATGTTTACGCCATAAACATCAGCGGAAAACCACAGGTAATATAGGTAAATACTCGTGCTATGCGCACGGTAATAAATATGTTCTAAATAAATTAAAAAATTATATACATATTTTGTTCAGGAGATTTGGTAATGATAGCTACATAATTAATTAGAAAAAAAATGGTTTTAAAAAAGCGAAAGGTCTGGCCGGACCTAGTCCTTGATAGAAAGGTTAATGGAAAAAACTCAGAAACTTAGAAGCTTGAGGAAATCTCAGACGCCGTTGTTCGAAAATGATCATATGTATGCGGTGAGATTACCCATTGGCCGCTGGTTCCTATATCCGACTCGAAGGACCAAATGTTTTGAATTTTTGAGCGTAAACACTGATGGATAGTCTCACGTTTGGATTAAACGACGTTCGCTTTTTCGAGATGCCATAAAAAAGCCACTTAACATAACACGCGCTGTAGTTACGTTCTTGCTGCTTCGCAGTGATACTCGTTTGCCGTTTTCAACAGGGATCAATCAAAAAAAAAAAAAAGCAAATCAAAGAACGTCGAAGAGGTTTTCTTAAAAAAAAAAAAATAAAGAACCAATGAAGTCCTTTTCGGTAATGGCTTTCAAGGGCTAGGTACCCGTCAAAATAATCGACTTCTATTTCAGTTGAGTGATTTTCATTTCCCAAAAATAAGTATTTGAATATGTAAAGAGTAATTTCTTGCAGGCATTACCCCCACCACTGGGTCTGTGTTATCCTATTTCCTGCATTTACCAGGAGCAATTGAAAAGGATAACACAAAAAGCCATAACAAACCACACACAAGTGACATTCGAAGACAGGATAATATTTTTATTGTACCCATGCATTGCTTGGTTTTTTTTTTTTTTGTCATGAATATGTAATTGGGCGTCTCGGCCTCGGCAATAAGCGCGTATCAGTGTGTGTGCGGCACGGTGCGGTGAAGGTTTTAAAATCTCTTCGAGCGTGAAAAATCAGTGCCCAATTTGCATAATTTGATTTCGCTGTTTCGAATAGAAAAATTCCATATTTTCCAACGATATTTATGAATGCAAGGATGTGAGAGTACATGTACCTCTGGGTGTTATAGAAAGAGGGCAAAAAAAAAACACACAGACACACATGTGAAAGATTCAATTTGGCGAAAAGTTGTATTTTCGAAAACTCGCTGTTATCCTTTGGAGATCGGGGAAAATTATGAGAGTTTTTATTGCCACAAGGATAATTTATTTCCAATCTTTATTATTATGTTTTTATGATGTTTCTACTTCTGTTTGTTGGTATTTGTCAGTTAAATTGTTTTTTTTTTTTAGTGGGAAATTGTAGTACAAAGGATATTATGCCTTCGAGTGTTATTTTGAGGAAGCTATTCCTGTTTTGTATTTATCTCTGCATTGAGTTTTATATATGAGTTATGACATTCTAAGGTCTTTGATTTTTTATTATTGTTCTGGCAGTGGAACAATAAATCGAGTCAAGCATGAAAAATAATTGGCTATTACATTGGACCTGCAGTCGAGACCGGGAGGAGTGGTAGTGGCACTAGCAAGTGCAATAAAACAGTAAAGAAATTTAAATAAAATTAATGAGCAGATAAAATTGAAAGCCAATTGAAGTACGAGTATGGAGTCAAACGGTGTCCAGGGAGTTCCCTTCGGATTGAAGTTAGCTTAAAGCAGGACAGAAAAGAAAATCTTTAAAGGCATTCTAAACAAAATGTTTGTTCGGGAGACGACAGATTTTGAGAACCTGTTCAATGAGTACTTTCCAAGATTGAATTTAGTCTTTCGAACAGAAATGCTGGCGGCTAAGCTATGCAAAGCAATCACCGCAGCTAGAAAGTCGACAGATCCACTTATGTTCGTTAGCTAACGTCGAGGTTTACTAATGTTATAGGGTAAAGTCCAATTAGACACATACGAGTACATCTGGAAATTAGTCCTCTGTCATGAGAATATTTTGGATAGAAATGATTTTACCGTAAATAATTACGTACATAGTATCCTTCGGATTGGTAATATGAATGTTTGGAGCCTTCAAAACGCCATGCGCGAGCGACAAACATGCTTCTGGCGGTTGGACCAGCTCACTGAAATCTAATGCGGTAACTCTACAGGCAATACAAACAGCGACTATTTGCATGAAAATTATCCATGAAATTCAAAGAGATTTGAGCTTGAAATATCATAAGTTGTAGAGGACCTGCTAAGAAAACACATCAACTTATAGAGACGAATAACGGAAACTATGCTTTAAATGTAGGGTTGCCATATTTTCCGGAGATCTCGTCGGGACATTTTGGTGATTTGGACATAATCCAGCACTACTGTGGCACAGCGACAGCGCTGGAAGCTGGACTAGCGCGAGAGGGTCGCAGTTCAATTGACCGATGGCACTTATAAGTACCACCATGTTTAACTACAAATGAAATCCCTATAGAAATCGCCCCAGAATTGGTTTGACGTAAGTACATATATGCCATTTGCACTTGTGTGGGAAATCGCATTTTAGAGTTCACGATTCAATAAAAATAAAACGAGTCTTATTTTTTTACTAAATATTATTCAGAATATCTACTTTCAAATCAGAGCTAAAGAAAAGCTCAGTCTCTTCTAGTTTTTTAATAATTCAAAGTTTTCCTCAGAACACACAAATCACTTATTTTTTCTGCTCTCATACACGTACGTCAAAAATATGCACGTACGTCATTCCAATAATAAGTGTAGATCTGAATCGAATTCAGGTTGAATAGGTTCTGAATAAAACATTACCATAATAAAAAAAACTTAATATAAGACATGTTTCCATGGTAGATTCTCCTCTCAATAAACAAGTATAGTGTTATATTAGGCTTAACTTACTCGAAGCACATCTTTTAAAGAAGTCTAAGAAGGGACTAAATATTGAGTAAATGACTGAACCAACTTTTTGTTTGACATTACATAATTATATTTTCATTTCTCGCCCGCTAAAACTCATATGCACATACAGCGAACCAAAATTATTTATCTTTTTGTTTCTGCCGATTGGTATGTGAATACGACTATAATATACACGTATCTACTTAGTAATGCCCATGCACGTACGTTAACACAATACTGAATATTATTTTAAGTTTTTATGACGTAAGATTGAAGTCCATGGACATACGACAAAACAATACTAAACAAAAAAATTATGTGAATTGTATAGGAGATTTGACGTACATATATCCACAAAAATGGCGTTTACGTCAAAATAACACTCCAACTTGCTAATTTTGGTGGATATACGTCAAAACTGGTACTAGATATCACAGGATTGGCTACAGAAAGGACGAAATAGATGCCATATTCGGAAATAGCATACGTGAAAATGTAAGACTACATTTTATTTATTTATTTATTTATTTATTTATTTAATCTACTAGGTACAAAATATCCTTAACAGATCTTAACATAAATATAATTACTATACATATATACATACAAAATAGAGAAACATTTCAAAAATTGAATTACATAAATTTGGCTCTTAAAATTTCAACTGCATTTTGTTTAAAACAATCACGTCTTGAGCTTACATCCAAGTGACCGGTAACAGAATTAAATAAACGAATGCATCGAGTTATTGGCTCGGCCAGCCCATAGTTGGTCCTATGCAGTGGAAGATAAAATAGAGGCCTTTCTCTTAAAACTCTTAAAGGCGCGTAGAACGGCAAGGAAAAAAGCAGTTCAGCACACTGTATTCTATTTGAAACTATGTCATTCAAAAACACTAAGGACTGCAATTTCCTTCTGACAAAAAGAGTGCTTAGATCAAGCAGTAAACATCGTGACTTATATGGTGGAAGCTCAGAACCTCTACTGAATCTACGAAGTGCATAGCGGGTAAACGATTTTTGGACCCGTTCAATACGGGATGAATGAACTTCATAGAAGGGGTCCCAGATTACGCAGCAGTACTCTAATCTGGACCGAACTAAAGCGCAGTAAAGCGTCTTAAGTACATATGGGTCACGAAAATCTTGAGAGTTCCTCTTAATAAAGGCCAGCAGCGAATAGGATTTAGACACTATTCGGTCAATGTGCAAACTAAAATTTAACTTTGTGTCAAAGATGACCCCTAGGTCTTTAACCTCAAAAGCACGACTAAAATTTACATTGTTGGCTGAATAGGAGTAATGGAGGGGGCTGGGTGAACGAGAAATTGAAAAAACTTTGCATTTAGCAAGACTAAGTTCTAGGTCATTTTCGTCGCACCAGGACAAAAACAGGTTTATCTCATGTTGAAACTTAAGGCAGTCAGTAGAGTCTGATATTATAGAAAACATTTTAAAATCATCAGCAAATAACAAGCATGAACTCATTTTAAAAAGCTCAGGAATTTCATTAACGTACAACAAAAAAAGCAAAGGACCTAGATGGCTTCCTTGCGGAATACCCGACGTGGCTAAAACGACATCTGAGAGAAAATTATCTAGTTTGATAACTAGTTTTCTATTTAAAACATAGGACGATAACCAATTCAAAATATTTGAATGAAAACCGAGCATAGCTAATTTTTTCAATAAGATTGAGTGGTTAATTCTGTCGAATGCTTTTACAAAATCTGTATAAAGCACATCAACCTGCACACCGCGTTCAATTGAATTAACACAAAAATTCGTGAAAAGAGTTAGATTGGTCATAGTAGAGCGCCCAGAGACGAATCCATGTTGCAATGGGGAAATGTGCTGCTCAACCTGAAAATATAATTTATCTTTTACCATTTTCTCGAAAAGCTTCGGTATTGCTGACAACTTACTGATGGGCCTATAGTTTTCAACCAGATGTTTTGGACCTGACTTGTGAATTGGAGAAACGTAAGCAACTTTCCATTCATCAAGAAACTGTCCACAAGATAAGGAGTGGTTGAAAATTAGATGGAGCGGAGTCGATAGCGGAAGCGCACAGCTCTTCAATACGATGGGTGGAACCCGATCAGGACCCGGTCCATTCACAGCTAAAAAGTGCATTTTAGCGTCTACGTCGTAGAGCCTATAGTCTCCGCAGCTAGGCTCATTAATTTTAAGATTATCATGTAAATTTAATTACTAGATAATAAAATATAATAATAATAATAATGGCGTCTACGTCAAACCAATTCTAGGGCGATGAAATTTAGACACTAAGACCAAACGAGTACCAAAATACCTCAATGAAATTTGTTCTTTATGTATGTTTACCTTACAGTCTTGTGCAAATTAATCTGAACATATTATATTTTTCTTGGGATGGCAAACGAGGTAATTTGTTGTCACAACGTTCTTGGATTTGTCCAAAATGTACATATTCTTAAACTAGAAAATAATAGCCCTGCGGAAAACATAGTTTGCATATCTTCCCGAAATATTTTTGAATTTAAATTTTTGAAAATTCCAAGGCGCTACCGATTTGTGCAAACAAAAATTAATCTGCTGACAAGTTTGAACCTGTTCAGAAGTGCTTAGTAATGAATATCACCGTTGCAATCCATAGTTAAGTAATTACTTTGTTTGAGCATACGCATAAGAATCGGAGACAGATAGCTAAAGAGTGTGGCATATCGTTAGGATCGGTTAACAACATCATCAAACGCCATACAGAAACTGGGTCAATTTTACCGCAACGAACAGGAAAATGTGGCCGAAAACATAAAACCACCAAGAAAGAGGACGCTCTTCTAATAAAAAAGAGTAAGTCAACCCTAGTAAAACCAGTGACGACTTACAAAAAGATCTTGAGGCTGTATGAACCGTTGTGGATGCCTCAATAGTTCGGCGACATCTTCTAGAAGATGGGCGAAAAGCAAGAAAACCTCTGAAGAAACAACTCCTCAATGCTGTAATGAAAAAGAAGTGAATGGCTTGGGCTCGAAAATATAAAGAATGGACAGCGGCTAAATGGAAAAAGGTGCTATTTTCGGACGAGAGTCATTTTTTCGTGCAGGGTATGAAACCTCAACATGATCTGATGGTGAACCCATTTCAACAGCCCATATCCAGCAGACTGTAAAACATCATGTAAAGCAAATGTTTTGGGGTTGTTTTTCTTACTTTGGTACAGGATCGTTAGTTCCAATAACAGGAATGATGAACAGCGACAAATATATCAAATTATTGGAAATTCATCTGGTTCCTGAGCTGTCAAAAGTGAATGCAGAAACCCCAATTTTTCAACAAGATCTGGCTCCATGTAATGCGTCAAAGAAGGTTAAAACATATTTCGCAGAAGAGGCTATAACTTGTTTGGATTGGCCTGGCAACTCGCCAGACCTTAATCCCATAGAAAATCTGTGTGCTATATGCAAAACTAAATTGAGGAAAATGGACTGCACAACCAAAACGGAGCTGATTGAGTCAGTTATTCAAGTAAGGATCCAAAAATCATTGAAAACTGTCAAACACTGGTGTAATCCATGCCAAAACGAATACAAATGGTGCTTAAACCCAAGGCTGTACACATTAAATATTAATTTTATAAATTCAGTACTTACTGCAACTTTAAATAAATAATACAAGTTTTTGAACAATAAAGTGTTTTTTCACATTAATTTGCACAAGACTGTACATAGTTAAGCCACAGATATAACGGTTTTTCTGACAGCATATTAGACTCTGAAGAAAGTAATTTTATTCGATTTCGGTGGTAATAAACTAAATTGGTATTTTTACACAGTTCTGATATTTAATTTTATTAAAAGCTTATGTATTCGAAAGTCAAAAAATATCATAATAAAATAAAAAAAACTTTAAATACAAATTTTCTTCTTATAACTTTAGTTATAACGTAACGGTAGTTTGGAGTACCACCCTCAAGTTTTGTCCCTAGGAGTCATTGAAAAATCTAAAAATGGGTTTGCAATCTTAAAATATCCCCAACTAAAAAATTCGTTAAAAAAAAAATGGAGATTATAATATTTTTTAATAGCTTGATCAATAAACGGTTAAAACAGTACCACAGACATTTTTTAAATATTTATATTTGTACATATAGCCAAGAAAACTAGAAACAATTTAGGATCTCTCCCAATTCCAGTTCCAATGTTATTCCGGTCTGTTTCCCGAATAAATAATTTACAGAAATTGAAGGTATTACTCCTAAGTCCTAATTAGTAGTAGAAATAATAAATTCTATTAAAAGCATAACATTGAGAGGTGATTAATTACCATTATGGTGAGGATCTAGAATCTGTGAGCTCAAAATTAATTACTCAGCCCAAGCGAGATAATCCAATGACCAATTTATTATTTTTATTACCTTAAATTTCCCAAAAATAAAACACAATATTAAAAAATAAAAACTCAATTACATTGAAAATTATCTTTCACAAGTATTAGAGGTCAATGCGACTGCAGTTCGTTGCGTCATAAAATACATTAAATAGTTCTTTATGTTCCTATACAAACTTTATCTTAGTCATATAAAATATACAATACGTATGCACTCGTACGTCTACCATCGGATAATTTTGTCTTATCACGTTTTTGTCGGTATCGGTTCGGTACCCCTTGACTGTTGCCTCATCTCACGCGATATTTTCAAAGTAAGCATGAAATGACATATCACTTCATGGCCATAATGCCGCCACAAAAATATTATATTTCGGGTTGGGTTGGGGTGCATAATATTCTATTTTCGGCATTTTTTTTTTTTTTTTTTGGTCTTGTGGAACTCATGTCGAACCAAAATCTAATTGGATCGTCCCTCTGTTATTTAATCACGCAAGGAATTCCTTCACAAATGTTTAGATACTTGTACAGCAAACATTTGGTGTGTTGCCCTGGACAAGTACGAGTACCACAATTAATCTTGGTCTCAATTAGGTTGCGTTAATCATTTTATTTGATTTTTATGATTTCAGTCATGTTTGGTATTTATGTGCATGGAAAATTTTTGAATTCAAAAAATTTTGTAAAATCAATTTATGGCACAAGGGAGAGAGTGTTTTGAAATGATTTTGATTTTGGGAGTCGTGTGGAAGACTCACTCGGGGAAGAATGGTTATGTTGGGATTGTTCTGGGGGTGAATTTAATGATCTCCTTTATACACCCAGAGAAAAATACTGTGTAATATTGCCTTAACCGCCTAAGGTAAACATTTTTGTATGGATGTTATTAGACCAGCATAACTCTCCTTAGAACTAAGACAATTTATGTACGGCATAGGTAACGAAAAATAGGCTAAATTGCCTTAATTTGCTTAGGTATTTTAACCAAGAAATAACATATTTTTCAACCTAGGAGCACTGCAACTTTGCCTTAGGCCTGATGTAATTTACCTTAAATCTAAGGTGATATTCCCTCCAATTATTTTAAACTGTGTTAAATTGCCTAAGGCCTAAGGCAACTTTGCCTTAAGTCTAAGGTGATATTCCCTCCAATTGTCTTAAACGGTGTAAAATTGCCTTAGGCCTAAGGCAACTTTGCCTAAAGTCTAAGGTGATATTTCCTCCAATTGTATAAAACTGTGTAAAATTGCCTTACGACTTTAACTGTAACTGTAACTTTCCTGAGTGTTTAGTGGAAATCGCGTCGAAATTAGTCAGTTTGAGTTTAATATCTGTGAAGTGAAGTACTTCAGAAAGCTAAGTGTTGTGTTTTAAATTAAAGGTGAATCGTCTTAAATAAAAAGTATTATATACCAAACTACCAAACCAAACTACACTAAACTACTTGTTTCCAGATTTTAATATTACGGTGAGTAATAAAAAGGTGGGGAAAACAATATTTTCTGAAAATATTAAATAAAATATATAAAACATACCTATTTATTTAAAAAATGCGAACAGAAATAAAAAAAATTGTGAAAAGTTAATTAAAAAAAAAAAAAACAAAAATATGTAAATATCTTTTTATTTAAAAAAATATATATATAATATTCAAAAAAAAATAAATAACAAAACGTATTTTTCAAGAAAAATAAACAAAAATAAAATTTTTAGGAAGAAAAAAATATGTGATCTATTTATTTAAAAAAAAAGAAAACAATATTTTCTGAAAATTAAAAAAATAAATAAAATATACAACCTATTATTTTAAAAAAACGCGAACAAAAATAAAAAAATTGTGAAAAGTGAATTAAAACAAAAACAAAGTACATGATGTACATTAATATCTACATAAAAATATATTGTATTTTTAAAATTCAAAAAAATATAAGTGACAAAACCTATTTTTTAAGAAAACCAAAGCAAAAAAAATTTTTGAGAACACAAAAATTTGTATTATACCTATATCTATTTATTAAAAAAAAAAACTTTTCTGAAAATTTAAAAAAATTATAAAATAAAATACATCTGTAAAAATATACCTACCTATTAGTTTAAAAAAAGCGAAAAAAAGTAAAAAAAATTGTGAAAAGTTAATTAAAAAAAAAACAAAAATATGTAAATATCTATTTATTTTAAGAAAAATATATATATTATATTTAAGAAAAACAAATAAAAATAGAATGTTTGTACAATTTTGTGCACAAAAATATGTATTAGCTAAAAAAATTGCCTTAGGTAATCCTGCACAAATTAGCCTACATCTAAGGTAAAAACATGTTCCCATCACCTTATTTACTAAGGAAATTCAACACAGTTATTAATTTAAAAAATTGGCAGTAAATACCTTAGTTTTAGCACAAATCAGGCTATTTCTAAGGCGATTCTACACAGACGAAGTGGCACTGGACTTACCTTAGCAATTTAAGGCAAATTACCTTGCAAATTAGCACACGATTTAAGTAAATTTTACACATGTTTTTCTCTGGGTGTACTTTGTCGAAAGAATGTACCTTCAACAGGCACAGATATTCGCTCGAAAATTTATATTTCGAAGTAGCAACGGCATTGTTTTTAAGGTTTAATAGCCAAAGCCATCTCACAGTGGTCAAATAACTACACCAGGACAGTGGCGTACGCAGGATTTTTTTTGGGGGGGGGGGGGGGGGGGGGCTTACCCTTGATTTTAATGAGCTGTTTTGGGTTTTCACTATGACTCGGTTTTAATGATTTACCTGTGCCATATTTCTTTTAACAGACAAAATATAGGCGACTATGCTGAGTTCTGTAACGTTAGAATTTTTTGCTTAGTCGCCTTTTACATGCAGAGATTCGAAGTAGGCGATTTTTTCGAATTTTCTTTTGAAATTGCCTGTACCTTTTACACGTTGAAATTGCGAGTAGGTACGAAACATTTTATGTCTGCTTTGATTTGACATTCCGTAAAACTGCCTAACTTTGAGTTTCTATGCACAATCAAACGGTAGAAAGCCGAAAATAAATATGAAGCAATAATATTAAAAATATACGAAAAGTGTAAAGAGAAATGTCAAAAAAATCGCCACAAACGCTGACCGGGGAGATTTTTCCTTTTCCCATTTCAACTTCGAATTTTACCAACAAAATACATTGCTCGCCGCGATTTGTTTCAACGTGGAAAAGTGGACATAGCAGACAAACATGACATAATACATAATTATAGAGAAAAATGTTCGCAATAAGGAAAGGCTAGCTGAGGTTATGGAAAAAAAATAGTCAGAGGTGAAAATGGAAAATAGTGTTCATATGCCACGACATATCAATTTGTACCCAACCCACTGAGCCTTTGGGGTGGGCTGGGACTGGGGGGGGGGGCGCTAGCCCCTTGAGCCCCCCCCCTGCGTACGCCACTGCACCAGGATATTAAATCACAATATCAAATCACACCACAATATTAAATCACCTAACTCTCCCAGAAAGCTGAGTCCAATTTCGATCAAAACTTTTAAGTCACTATGACCGATAGGTCTACAGGGTGTATAGAAATATCTCATAATTACATCCGAATAAACGCGTCACCTGAGATTGTGGTATCAAAACAGCGCCCTCCATTCGTTGTTTGGGCTTTTTTCGATCGAAACCACCGCTTCTACCTACATACCTAGACCTACATATTTTCAATAGGTCCATTTGGGGTAACTTGGGAGCTAATACAGATAAGTCTATACACTTCTACACTGATGGTTCCAAAACCATAGACAGAATACGAGGTCGTGTTTCTCAAGCAGATTAACCTACATGCATATGTATCTCCGAAGAAGGCTTCTGACATCCGTTGCTGCTGGATCACTTACATTGTTAAAGCACTGTCCTTCAAACTATTTTTGATAAGGCTTTGCTTTCGTAGACGGAAGACATAGTGACAGTGACATCTGGTAGCAAAATTCATTACCCGAGGTCGATTTAAGCTATCCATCGTCTTCCTTGCTGACATCTAGCAACATCTTTATGCTTTCATAGTTCTTTATTTTGATTTAATAATGGGTTGAATAACTATCTAGCTAATATAAAAATATGCAAACGAAAATGGAAGTCAAGTGAACCGAAAAAATATTGCTGTTTTGACATGTTTGAGAGAAAAGAGAACAAAAGTGAATCGCACTGTATATGTTTATGGTCAAAAGTGTTTTTCCCAAAAGTCGATATTTGTACGAATCTAACCCTGGCGTGGGGCGGTTTCGTACATATTATGGGACACCTGCGGAAAGGGGAAAAAAAATTAAGGTTAATGGAAATAATCTAAGTGCGTCTAATCAAAAGAATCGCACTGTGTAGTGACCCGATCATATAACGAAACGCAGTCAAATTTACTCAACATTTTTGTTATGTAGATAGATGTATGTAGAAACCTAAACAATCACAAAAGCTAATTACCATAAATGATTTACAATAATATTCAATTAATAATCGCTTAAATAAACCACCGTTATTGACTGTAAATTTATTTTTAATCTTAGACTAAAACCATCTACAGGTTAGGTTGTGGTGTGGCGGCTTAGCCTCACATAGACCAGTGTTGGTCCATAGTGATGCCACAACTCCTCAGAGTAATCAGAATCAGTTAATTTTTGTTGCTTTGTTTAAACAAAATGAGTTTGTCTGTTGAGCAAATTTAATGAGAAGGTGAAGTTTTATATCTGCGACTTTTACGAGTGAGTTGAAATAGAATTTTCCCATTAGTCTGTGCCTTCTTTTTGTGCCAGTGTAGGACAAGCGCACAGGAGGTGGTCTAATGTTTCTACCATACCCGGTTCATTGCAGTTTCTGCATATGTCCGATAAGACTAGTTTGAGCCTACGAGCGTGATAACCTATAAGGCAATGCCCTGTGATGACGCCTAGTTGTAAATTGCATTCCACTCTTGATAGCGAGAGGATGTATTTGGTTCTATGGCTACTGCAGTGCGGCCAGAATATTTTCGTTATTCTGCTAGAAGTGGATTGATTCCACTTATTGTCAGCTGTGCTTTGTAATTTAGCATCAATTTTTGAGAAGTAGTGCTGGATCGGTGCTACGATGATTTCGGGTTCTGAACTAAGTAGAACTCCCTGTTTAGCCTGTTCATCAGCTTTTTCATTGCCAATGACACCTTGATGACCAGGAACCCAATATAAGCAGACTGTGTTGCTTCTGCTGAGTTCCTGAAGTAAAGCGTAGCAATTCTTCTTCTTCTTTCAATTTTATCACATTACTTTTTAGAGCTTTGAGCGCAGCTTGACTGTCAACATAAATGTTAATGTAGGAGCCATCTTCGCAGTTCATTAGATGCTCTGCGGCTTTTTGAATCGCCAAAAGTTCAGCCTGAAAGATGCTGCAACTATCTGGCAATTTGAAGCCTTGTTTGTAGTTAGATTTTGGATTGAAGACTCCAGCGCCCACGCCGTCGTCATGTCTTAATCTAATTATTTTTTTCTAATTCGAAAAAAAAACCCATCTACAACTAAGCCAGAACTTCGAAATCGGTCATTCAAGTTCCCAACAAAGGGTGTACCGAAATTCTCGCAAGATTTGAGTTTTTCTTTTACTACGGTAAAGTGTTGCAAAAAAAAAAAAAAAAACAGTGTGACAGCTGTCAGGTCGGGAGTTATAAAAAATTAAGGGCTACACGCGTTTTCATTGTTGATCAATATACTTTGAAATAATGAAGTTTCACTCAAATTGTATAGTATTCAAATCTTTGGTCAATTTTTGGGACACCCTTTAATAGACAAGTCGTACGAGTACTTTGACTCCGAAACGACAATTTTTAGAATTCCACTTATTTGTTTGAAAAACCATAAACTTCAACGCACCAAAATCAAATCACGCTCCATTTGTTTTGTTGGATTTATGTAAAAACTAACAAACAATATTTTCCTATAATTTTCTTTTTTAAGCTGCCATTAATTAATTAATGGCGCATTTTCCTTTCAAGCAAAAGCACACTAAAACTTGCGAAAGAATCGTTAATGTGTCGTCTTGAGTTTTCGAAAATTTCCTTCACTCTCTTCGAAGCAAGGCACGAACATAAAAAAAAAACCGCTTTTCATTATAATTACCACATACTGTGCACTATGACAACACTTGACGGGATGATTTCCATTTTCAGCAGGCAAATATATGAAACTTGCCCTAATGTGTTCGGCTAATGCCGCAGTGGGAGTTGTATATGGTTTGGATTGTTAGCCGATCCACTTGAAGCTTTAATTTAATAACCCAACCGACATCATAAAAAAATGGAGAACAGACAGACAACTTTTGATTAATAAACTGCTGTCGGTTTAACGACTGACAAATTTACAATTAGAAGATGCACCGGCACCCCACCGAGAGCTGGGGCACTATAATTTATTTCGATCAGAAGTTTCGAACAAGTTGCATTGTCGTAAGTCGTAACTGATAATAATTTTTGAAGAGTACACATTATGGAATTTTTAATTATGCCAAAGTGTTTGGATCGAAATAAATCATTTCATTTCTTTTTGTTGCTGTTGTTGCTGTTGTTGTTTGCTGTCCATTTGGGTGTAGTTCAATTGGATTGTAAGGTTGAAGTTCGGTTAAGAGAGGTTAATTGCCTTAATGAGATTCGAACAATGTTAGAGGTGATTTGTAGGAAAAGGGTTTTTTTGATGGCACTTGCATTAGAGAAGAGGTTTTACGGGTCAAAGAGTTCGATTTGGAACTACCTAACTTAATGGTTTTTATTGTGATTGTCGGGAGAATGGAATTTATTATTCGGTTGCTCATTTTTATTAAAAGAAAACGATATCGATTAAAGAAGAAAATAACATTTTCAAAATGTACAAAAGAACTTAAGTATTTTTTTGAGTGATGGGTTAACTAACTGACGGATTAGAATTTCTACAGTATTTTCATTGCCAATAAAAGCGAAATTCAGATGAGCAGAGTGAATTCCAATTTTCGATTGATTTTCAATTTGTTCTTAAACTTATGGCTTACGGGCATAGATGTGCGATCGGAAGATGTCAAATTATTATAGATACGATCTTGATGGCCAACCATTTTACGAGCATGAGGAATTTATCGCGCAAAAAAAGCGATCATGTAGAACGTAGGGCCGCCTCTCTATTGAAAAGCTTTTCTTCAAGGTTTCTATTAAGACATTAGGGCGTATTGATCATATTGGGTTGCTTTTCGTCTCTTTTCCACTACCCATCTTACTCATAGATGCGAGCTGGGTTTGGTTTGTGTGCTGTTTTATTCACAGGACTAGAGGGCGTATAATGATGTACAATATACAATATACAATACTTTTAAACAGTGTAACTCAACAACTGTTGAAAATTTCCTTAATACGTAACAATAAGTCTGCGGGCATTCCAACAATTGTTATCTTTTAACAAGAGGAAATTTTGATAAATTACCTGTTACTGGAACCAACGTGTATTAAAAAAAAAGTCTCTGATCCCACTGTGTAAATAAGTTTTAACCGATACGACGGTAACCGCCTTGTTAGAAGTCAACAAGTTAGGATTTATGTATTTGCAGTAGAGCAATAGTGCTTACTTAGTGATAATACCGGGAGTCATTTAGAATTTATTTAGTTACATTAGTTAGTTACAATTTATTTACAATTTGGTTTTCAAGGGGGAAGTAAGCAGTGATCTTTCTAAGATTTGTAACTTATTTGCTGCATTTTTTCAATCGAATTTCGATGTAGCCTCATGTGATAGAGAAACTGAACTTGATCTTCCAACCGTAAATACTGCAGTTTGTATGTCTCTGTCAGAGAATGAAGTTTTGAGTGCACTATCACATCTTGATAATAGTTTAAGTATGCCTCCTGATAATATTCCGGCAGTGTTCCTAAAGAATTGTAGATCCTACTTGTCCAAGCCTCTACAATTAATTTTTAATCAATCTCTAAGCGAAGGTGATTTTCTTAATTGTTGGAAAAGTTCATTCATAACTCCTATACACAAAGCAGGTTCTAAGCAATGTATAGAAAATTATAGACCTATAGCCAAACTACAAGTTATACCGAAAGTATTCGAATCACTTGTTAAAAAAAAAAGTCTATGAAACTCTTGAAAGCAGTATCTCCATCTTTCAGCATGGATTTGTCAGTGGTAAATCAACTACAACCAATCTAACAATATTTACGAATTTCTGTGTCAATAGTGTGGAGAGAGGATATCAAGTAGACGCCGTGTATACTGACTTCTCCAAAGCATTTGACAAAGTCAACCACACAGTATTGTTGAAGAAATTAAGAGCTACCGGTATGCATTCAAGTTTGCTTAGCTGGATAAAAAGTTATCTAACAAATCGTATCCAGTATGTCAAAATTGGTTCCAATATATCTGATAAAATTTTCAATCACTCTGGAGTGCCCCAAGGCAGCCACCTGGGCCCACTCTTATTTCTATTATTTATAAATGACTTACCGCCAAAAATCCAACATTCATCATGTCTCATATACGCTGACGATTTAAAAATATATAAATCAATTAAAACATTGACCGACTGCATCGAACTCCAAAAAGATTTGGACAGTTTATTAAACTGGTGCTCTCTAAACCGTCTTCATCTGAATATAAATAAATGCTGTGTCCTATCGTTTTCGAGGTCCCTCTGTCCAGTTCTCTTTGAATATACTATTTCGAGTGCTACGCTTCAAAGAGTATACAGCTATAAAGACTTAGGCGTCATATTCGATTCAAATCTAAATTTCAGGATGCACATAGATTATGTAATCTCTAGGGGTAATAGTTTGCTTGGTTTTTTGTTCAGGAATTCTAAGGATTTCCGATGTCCGTACACACTGAAATCGCTTTTTGTTACCATCGTTCGTCCCATCCTTGAATATTGCTGCATAGTCTGGTCCCCATTTTACAAAAATGCTTCGAACCGTATCGAAAGAATACAGAAAAGGTTTACGAAATATTCACTTCGGAAGCTAAATTGGACATTGCCTCTACCACCTTATGAAACACGATGCAATCTTATATCACTCAAACCTCTTCAAAGTAGAAGAATCTATTTTCTTGTCTCATTTGCGAGAGATGTTGTAATTGGACAAATTAATTGTGCTCCCTTGTCATCTTTGTTTAAGCTTTATTCACCAGCTCGATCCTTAAGACCGAGGGCTTTTTACTTCTTTTCAATACCTTTTCACTCAACAAACTATGGCTGTAATGAGCCAGTCACTAAAGCCTGTTATTACTTTAATAAATATGCCGATATAATTGATCTAAATTGTCCTAAAGAAATATTTAAAAATATTATCATGAACGGAATTGTGTATGATTGAAGGCATTAATTACTTATGTACATATATGTATATCTATATTATACTAGGAACATTAGCTCTAAGAAAGTAAATTATACCAATAATTGTACTTATAGACTATAAATAAAATAAATAAATAAAATGTTTTTTTTATATGCTGAATCGGACAGTGACAATGAAAATCAAGGAAATAAAATAGAATTTAATGAAAGGATTAATTTAAAAATCGAATCTGATTTGTTCGTTTACCAATGCAAGTTATTGATAATTTTACTTAAAGTAATCAAAGCAGAACACTAAATATCAGGAAGAACACATTGATAGCCGTGCATCGGTTTGGTTCGGGATCTTGGTATCATAAATGTGTCAAAAAAGTCTTTTATGCAATAAATGAAGCTGAAGTTCAGAACCAATTCGTTGCCCCTAAAGTGTACGATTTTGCGATCCAAGGCTTTTCGGAGAAAGTTGAAATGATGGATGTATGCGGTGCGATCGATGGTATGTTGATCAATATTGGTGTACAGGTACCTACCTTTAAATAATGAATCAGTTTCCGTTGATCGCCATGGTAAGCATTCGATAAATAGTATGACATTATGTCGACTAGTTTTCCTCTATTTATACTGAAATTGACACTGACATGTTCGAAAAGGTGTTTGGAATCTCATTTTGGGGCGCATATAGAGATCCAAAAATTCATTTTTCGCATATTCGTATTAGTGTAGATAGCGCTTCGTGAATGCGTACCAAGAGCTACATAGCTTTAAAATCGATTTAAGAGCCCTTGATAACTACCGGCTTAGCCACAATTCATTAAAATTAATAAGCCCATATAATTTCCTTTTACATTATCCATCCTATTCCCGCTAAATAGTGTAAGAAAAATAAATCCAATCAGTTTTGAGACTAGCCATTAAGCTATCATCAAATTTGCTTAAGATTTTAAAGAAAATTTTTTTTAATGAGTCTAGAACTTAGTTCGGTTCGAATTTTGTTGACAAAAAAAGGCAAAAAAGGCAAAATTATACCGCTGAAAAAGGCAAAAAAGGAATTTAATAATAATAAAGGTTTTCATGCATTATTATTAACAGTGTAATAGCACTGCACAACCCAAAATTTATTGGAGTTCTCTGGTAACAATCGCCTGTGATATCTCTCAGGAAAGTAAAATAAAGGTACTTTCAACATGGGCAGAGCCTAGTGGAGCCAAGGTAAGAGATGTCACATCATTGACTTTAATATTTGAGTCCAATTTGAGTTTGCAACGCCATTTCGTTAATTTTCTGAAAAAACCGCGTACCTACAATTTTTTCATCATATTTTCAGTTACTGGCCCTTTAGCTTGTTTTAATTTCTCCTCGATCCCGTCCAAAGTCTTAAACACCTCTTCACTAGGGCTTCCTAAATATTACGCATTGCACTAAGATCAAATGCTGAAATTAAAATATGTATACATACAATTCCATTCGTGCAAAAATATAACACGCACACACAAATGGTTGCGAGAAGCAGGCCCAGGTTCACCTCGAGCTGTAGCGCCAACTTAGTATACATACAATTACTAGGAGTCACCTGCTATTTGTAAACTCTTAAATATGTGCTCTTTCGGGTCGACTAAAAATCTTTTTCCAATTGGCTTGAATCTTTGCAAGGGGCATCTTCAATTTCAATGACAAGCAACAAAATATTTTGAGAACAGCAGGCATTTACGCACACGCAATATTCAACAGAATAGCACTAAGTATGACAAAATATGAATTTAGATAAAAGGAGCACAGGTTCGAAAAAAATACTTCCCAAATGTCTAACGGTTTTTGTCAGATGAAAACATATGGTAAATAAAACTACGCCAAATGCCTGAGATTGCACGTACGGCACAAGAATGTACACTGCGGTTCACTAGATTAGAAGTAGGCAATTTCGGCAAATGAAAATGATCTATCTTCCAATATAGGGCATTCCAGAACAAAAAAAAGTATGGTGAAAGAAAGAGTGGTTTGTGCTGAATGCAACGGTGAATTCCAAAATGTTTAGAAAACAGACTAACTGTACTTTTGAGACATGTTAGCTGAATCAGTCAGATTCGCATGCAAATAAACCGGTTCATAAGATTAGAAGCAGTCAAATTACTATCATTGTTTGTGAAGAGATTACTTTTTTTTTTTTGTATAAAAAGTAAATTTTGTCAATAAGAAAGGGTTAGCTTTATTTTTTCTTCAAGAACGGTAAAAAAAATTGTTTGGCATTGTCAGAGAGGGCGAAAATAGACGATTACAATTCGGAAAGCTTATCCAAGCGTGCTATCAATGGCAGGCTCAATCGGGGTAATCATGCTGCTGGTTATCATTTAAAGGATCCAAAAATGTACGGTAAAAAATACAAAGGAAATGGTTCCACAGCCCATACAGCTGTGGAAACACGAAAAATTGTCCGATTAGCCTTCAATTCAGAGGTTTCGACATCTAAGTTCGGAGATGCAGCTGGTGTTACCTCAAGTAAATCTACTGTTCGACGCGTGGGTGTGATTAGTAGTGCCAAATACCTCAAGCGAATTAAGCAGACGAAAAAACCACCACTTAATGCTTCGCGAAAAATACAAAGCTTACTATTCGCGAATGACCACATGACCTGGGATGTGCCACAAGGAGCAAGTTCGAATAGCTGGCAAAACGAGGTATTTTCTGACGAAACTAAATTTAATTTAGATGGACCGGATCGGATGGCTATAACTATTACTTCCACAATTTAAAAAAAAAGAGAAGCTCTTTTTAAACCGCCATCATAGGAGAAAAGGGGGCGTAATGATCTGGGGTACAGTATATTATTATGGCACCATCGACTTGGTGGTTCAAAGCTCTAAAATGGCAGGAAATAGCTGCGCAGTGGTGATGAAATCTGATTTTCCAAAGATCCAAGATCTATTCGGACCACTCTTTCGTGGATATTTCAACACGACAACGCTCCTATATACACCGCTTGCATTGTTAAATCGTTTGTTGCCAGTAAAAATGTTGAACTTGTTCCATGGCCACAATATTCGCCAGACGTTAACACTACAGAAATTGTCTGGGGCTGGCTCATACGAAAAGTTTACGAACGTGGAAAGCGATACGATGATAAAGAAGCGATTTCGAACCCGTTAAGCCTCTCTGGAATGAGATTTCACTCGACTATTTAGCCTCATTGTATAACTACCTAAAATACCGAACTTTTGAGGTTATTTTGAAGAAATGTGATTCTATTCATTATTAAAAATTGTACCTGGAGTATGAATTCAAAATAAAAATTTAATTTTCATTAAATTTCATTATTTTTTTCATTCATTTGTAAGGTGCTTCTAATCTTATGAACCGATTTACTGGCCGAACACAATGGTGACGCTGTACGACTGATTCAGCTAACATGTCTCAAAAGTACAGTTAGCCTGTTTTCTTAATATTTTGGAATTCACCGTTGCATTCAGCACAAACCACTCTTTCTTTTACCATCATTTTTTTGTTCTGAAATTGCCATATATTGGAAGATAGATCATTTTCGTTTCCCGAAATTGTCTGCTTCAAATCTAGTGAACTGCAGTGTCTGTATGTTGAGTTGATACAAATGTATTTAGGGTATTGGTGTGTAGGGATATTTTTTTATGCGTGCTAGTGCTAGTAAACAATGCGTGCAGTTACTGAAATTTCGTATAGTTAAGAAGAAAGTGCACATCTCCTTTGACAAATAGCACGAAAAAGGCAAAAAAAGCAACGTGGATGAAAAAACGCAAAAAAGGCAAAAAATAAGGCAATATGAGTACAAAAAGGCAAAAAAAAAAGCAAAGTCAACAAAATCCGTTCCCTGGTCATTATTATACAGGAGTGGTTTTAGTCTCATACCCACATCTAAATCTTTCAAAACTTTCACCTGCCCACCGATTAGACATACTTAGTAAAGCGTGATATTTAAGCTCATTGGACAACACTGTTTTGAAGTTTAGGCCAAAGAGAACGATAAATCGAGCATTTCGTCTTACGAATGATTCAGGTATCCGAGCTAGGTCACTCAAATATGACATTAAATAATGTTCTTCTCTGAAACATCATTATACGAGCAAATATAACAAAACAATAAATAAAACTAAAACTACATATAAGCTGTGCTATAATAAAACTCATTCTGACTTTCCCCAATACCCACCGACAATTTGACTAATTTGCATCTTTCTCCACAGCAAAAGCCGACATTACAATCCACATCCACACTACAACGAGAATATTTGCAAAATTCAAAGAATCCTTGCAAAGTTGATTGACGAGCACCTTCATCCCTTGATTAATTACCTCATTATCATGTGAATTCAATCCGCCGATGAATAAGAAATGAGGTAGCCCATTCTCCGGAATGGCTGCTTTGTCAAAAGTTAAGCTTTTGTTTGTAACTTATGGCTATAAAGTGCCTTTAACCCTTTATTTAAACGTTCACGGATCATCACGGATTCCGTTCCTTTTCAAATGCCGAAAGGAAGTGTTGATGAGGTTGATGTTCAGATTATCAAAAAAAAAAAAAATCCCTTTTGTTATTTAGAAATTTACATTTCAGTGAATACGACTCGACTACTGATGATTAATCACAGGAATAGAGATTGATAAAAAAGCAAATATGAAACAGTTTTGACACCCACATACTCATATCTACGTACGTGACAATGATAAGCAAAAAAAAAAGGACAAGGAAACCTTTTTTTTTTTTAAAAAAGATATAAATGTTGGTAACAATAGTTTACCTCCTAAAATGTTTCATGCCTCAAAAGGACATCCAATGACTGTGCAGAATGGCGTGGAATAATGGACACACAAATTGCATTATGACAGGACCACACCCCTCTGCCAAAAGAAGTTCCCTCTGCTCGTATGTGTGTGCAAATAATATAAACTATGTGCCAAAATCGATGATCCTTAAACACAAGGATGCATTAACATAACTAATGGTATTTATATCTTTCTTTTTTCATGACTCTGTTGAGTCAGAAGGATAAAATATCCACACACATGGACTCGCTAGCTCCCTCTGTCACAGTAAGGGATGATTGATTGAGTAATGACTAGACAATTATTTCAAGTTCCTTATGGATGAGTTGATTCCATGTCCTGCGAGTAGATAGAAATAAAAACCATCAAATGTCCAGGGTATCATAATTAATAAGGCTCTTGAACTGCATGGGATTATGGGTGGAAAAATTCCCGCAAATCACTCGAAATAAAATATTTCTCATTAATTTAATCTGATTTGATGATCAGAATCGGAGAATCGGCCATGGAGTGTGGGTGGAATGGGCGATGAATAATTCATAAGTTGAATAGTTAATGCATTAATCCGTGAAAGAAGGGCAACGAATAGATACTTGGATAGAAGAGCAATTTTTCGACACCCTGAGCGAAACGGTGTGTTTGATCCGCATCCCCTTTTAGATGATTTTAAAAACATTACCTTAATCAATTGGCTTATTGAGATGTCAATCAATCAGGATTTCTAAACGAATTGAGCATTGCAATACGTATTGAGATAATTTTATTCATTCGCAGGCTTGAAACCATTGTTTTCGGATGTTTCTCTTTCGAGTTGTCATTCTGAAAAACTTGCAATTTGGGAGAAAAGTCTCAACGTTTTGTAAAGTTGATTTTGTTTCCATTAATTACTTGTAATATCTTCCGACTTATGGACATCTGGTCAAAACCTTCAAGGCTTAAAAATATTAAATTCTTATCGCTAGATAAAAACGTTGGGTAACATAATTCCAAAAAAAAATGTGCAAATGCCCTGTATCAGCTCCTTAAAACTCTTTTACGACTATCACTCTCAGAAGACGTTTTCACGATTTCTTAAAGGGTAGATCCACAACGACTAAGCCAACCGAATTCGTTTCTAAAACGCTGCGCCACCGACATCAGCAAGGCGTTTGATAAGATCTGTCACCTAACATTTTTTTTTTTTTTTTCAGGGGTTCTGGACCCGCCCGTTGCGAGGGCACCGCGAACTAAAAGATCTAATGTACCACAAAGTCAGTTTAGGGAACCAGAACCTAGAAGAGGCTCAATTTTTTCATGAAGTTGAGGATCTCACTGGTGGAGGCTTTACGAAGTTCCAAGGGAGTTAGGATTTCTCTGTGGAAATGTTGTCTCCTGAGGGCACAGAGTGGCATGCAGTCACATAGAATATGTTCCGCAGTTTCGTCATCTTCCATTTACAGACGACATTCAGTTTCCCGAATAAGACCTATTTTGCTTAGGTGATATCGAAGATGGGAATGCCCTGTTAGAAATCCCACTAATCTCTTGACATCATTTCTACTGAAGAGTGGCTGTTTTATGGATTTATTGTGGAACGTTCTTTTAGCCTGAAGAAGACCCTGGGTATTTTCCCAATAGGAGACACAAAATTTTTTTTCCAAATTTTGATTTTTAAATTTACCTATAGCTGAATTTGGAGTATTACAAGACGGCTCAGCGCCGATAAAGGAGTCAGTCGAATATTTCCTAGTCAGTTCATCAGTTCTTCGTATATCAATACTCTCATGTCAAGGCACCCACCAAAGTTTGACTTTGTTTCTATGGGAGAGGTCTTGGAGAGTATTGAAGCAGTTCAGGACTGATTTGGAGTCAATCAGGTTTGAGCCTACTGCTTGACTATCCGTGAGTATATGGATGAGGACACCTTTTATTCCCGAGGATGACGTTGGCGCACACTTGAATCGCATGAATTTCAGCTTGGAATACACTGGGAATTTTTCCCATTGGTATTGATATTCTAGTGTTTGGTCCAAATATACCAGCACTCACCCCGGTGTCCATCTTTAATCCGTCCGTATACCACTTCATACCTTTTAGGTCTGAGGTAGGATTGGGATCACTGTATCGAACCTCCTGCCGAAACATAAAGTTTTAGGTAAGCGGTCATTTACCGCGCAGACCATGTTAAGCTCTGGGATTTCGGAGAGAGGATCCACTTGATCTGTGTGATGTGTGTAGTTTAACTCTCCTATTTTCAGTAGTCTGACAGTGCTGCTAATTGCCATACGTCGGTAAATGTCAATCCATAATCTTCTTCCGTAAACGCCTCCCCTCACCCCTCGGAATCTATTACTTTCGTAACGAGCCATAGTCACCTTCACACGAGATCTAGGTATTGTTTGTGACAGGCAGCTAAACTTCTCTCCATTTCTTCTCTCGGTTTCATAAAACGCTGGTCCAAAGAATTCTCGAACCTTTACGTTACAAAATCTTTTTACATAACCTTTGTCAGACCCGTCCTTGAATACGCCTGTCAAGTAAAGCTATGCAGCACGGGTTTATCTGGGTACAGATAAAGTCGTCATCGTTTTCGATATCGTTAACGATAGCGATGCTTCACGTTGGCATAAAATCCTCTCTCATGAGATCGTGATCGACCGATCGACTGAGTGTTTACTTCACTTAACAAGAAAATCTGTTAAGTACAATCGTCTCGGCGAGCGTGATAGCACGACAGCTATTTACCTGTCGTCATCCTGTGTTTAATTGCTCAAAATTTAACTTTTATATGTGAAAACTAATTATTTAATATTAGAAAACAACTTTTATCATAACTTTCGATTAAATTTACAAAAAATAATAATTTTATTCACTAAACACATTGAATGTGAATTTCCCTGCGTGCACCGAGCACGTTGGCAATTCACACTTTGCACAACATGTCTTGTATTTTTTGTCTCGGTTTCTAGGATAAATGACACATCTTAACTGCTTCTTTAATTTTAAAGGTGGTTCTGCAATATTAGGCTCCTGGATGTTTCCTAGACTATGTCGAATAATACAAGACATTCTCGATGTAAATTTGTCTATAATGGGCACCTTGTTTGAAGTTCAGTTGGAAGTTGGAAGGCTTACTGCGTCAAAAAATCTTTCGACAGTATTTGGCTGGCCTACTAGCAGCAATTCGAAGTATAATCGCATTGTTTCCAGCTTGATCTAACATACCAACGAAATATCGAAGTGGAATTCATCTTATATTTCTGCTGGCAATGTAATTGTGCAACATTTTTTTCAATGATATCAATTAACTCACTAATTCATAAGAATCATTTGGGCAAACTTATTTAATATATTTTCCATAAATTCAATGGACAGAAAAGCCATTTTGAAGTGAAAAATAATAAAATTCAAAACACAAAATCCTAAAAAAAGTTATATAAATGGCAACAGTGGTTACGTGTCACGCCAATAATGTCTGTAAAGCAAAAAATAGAACCTACCAGACAATGCCTTGACCCTTGATTGAAAGCGTAGCTATCAATTTGAAAATAGAGAAAAAAGAGAGACAACATACAAAGTGATATATGTATATGAAATGAAGAGCTTTTTTTTCCGTGGGTGTCATCCTAAGGTGAGTATTATTTAATAGTAAATATGAAATATGAAAATGCCGCAAAACCACAAATGTCAAATTATGACTTCATCCGCAAACCGCAAATGTCAAATCGCTTATAATAAATGTTGTTTACTGTGGGTCTCAAACTTGAAAAAAAACGAGGGTGATGGACGACACGAGACTGGTAGTGTTTCGTGAAGCAACGTTTCGTCGACGTCGTTTGGTGCTATGAAGATCAGCTGATTGATTAAGTTGCAAACCCTTGTAGGATGTTGCGAATTAGTTCACATACCTACTCCAATTGCACCAATTGTTAATATGTACACTAATATGTTCCCCTGCATTACTAGAAATGCTTTTCCTTCACTCTTTCGTCTTCCTCGAACACAAACTATCGAACCGATCTCTAGAATGTTACGCCTGGCCAAAAACACAGAGAAACCCAATGAATTTCCGGGAACAGGATGTTATTGTTATGCTCTTACCTTCATGTCTCTGTCTGAGCTATTATCGAGTTCCACAGCGCTGCAATTTGCTACAGTTTTATTATCTAGTAAAGCTGCTACCAGAGGTGGTGTGGAATAAAGGTGCATTCCAGCCTTAAATGATTGACACTTAAACTCTAGCTACATATGGTTTTCCATGTCAAGTCGTCTTCGGAAGGTGAACCACAAAAAAAGCTCGGAGTCTTCATAGGTCATGTCTCATGTTGTATGTTTGGGCGTTTTCATTTCAATATTCTCGAGTAACTCCATTAAACATAAATTGCAATCCCCTTCCCCTTTGAATATATCCCATTTTTTTCTAAATAAATCTGTAACCACTCCAAATCCACATGACATGACATTTCTAAAACAGAAAAAAAAGTTAATTCTGCTTTTCAAACAAATTGGGTGGCCCACCACCAGTACACACATCATTCACCACAAAAGTGACACACCTATCTGTCAAATGAAAAACTCGACATTGCACACAATGCCGGTCGTTTCACAAAACGTCATGCCACACATTTTCATACATGTACAAAGTACGAGAACTCGTACATGTGGCTGGTAAACAAAACACATCCATCTTACCCCCGTCCTGAGTTGTTGGAGTATACGCGGAATTAATATTCCACGCCATCAGCTCAATAATTGTGGAAAAGTAACGCGCGCACAGCCTGCGTCGACAGTAAATTGTGCGCCTCCATGCAAAGCACTGCAACTAAATACAAGTGCGCACCACCTGCTCCTAGCTACTGTTTCCTAATGCATTTCAAAGATTCACATCCATCATAAAACCCACCCTGCACCCTGGCACTGGCACCCCAATAATAATAATTTTCCTCATGCCCGCGCACCCCATAACAATTTATTAATAAGACCAACAAATTCATAGTTCTCCATAATTAAAAGTGAAATAGTTGCGCGGTTGCGCCCCAACAAGAACAAGTGTCTAATCTGTTGGGCTGTCGTTGGACTGCAAGTACTCTGGTTCTGGTACCACTGATGCATGAAACCGTGGTGCAAAGCGACGCGACGGAACGTAGGGTGACACACAACTTGAAGCGTATGAAAAACTAATAAAAATAAAAATAAACAAGCGGCAACGGCATCAGGTCAGATCGTTTACACCATCGTGCTACACAAATGCAGCATCAGCTCCATCTGTGGCCGAACTGCAGGAGCACACATACTCATTTGTACATAAAGAAGTAATCTTTATGTGACACATGTTGGCTTCGCTGCTCGAAAGCGCGCTCAACTCGAGCGAGCGCCTATTGCCATCTCCCGTGCCACCCTACCATGCAATGGCAACGCTCTATCTATGGCATCTTGTTGGGAGTTGGAGGAAGTGTGCGCAGCAGAGGCACAAGCGCAAACGTTTTTATTTTCGGTTTCATCTCAGCAGGAGATGCTCTGGCCGATGATTCCCTGGCCCCTCGGGAGGGGGTGGATGCATTTTATTTAAAGATTTGACAGCGATTGGGACTGGGAGTGAAAATTCTCTGTGCGCATATGAAGTCTAATGCATGTATGACATTTTAGAGGTTTTGAGTAAGAAGTTATGCTGGAGAAACTATTTGAAGTGTCATCACAAAAAATATGTTGTACGGTGTCACTCAAATTTAGTCAAAGATCTCTACTGTCAAATGTGACATTGACATTTGTTTGAATGTGACATTAGCATAGTTTCGATGTTTGATTGTATTTCATGACATATTCAATGCTAAAACCTAGCAGCAAATTGTGTCTCGTCATATTTTGCCAAGCTGTCATCTGTCAAGAAAGTATTATAAGAAGCAGTGGCGTCTTAAAAATGCATTTACAGTCGAACTTCGATAACTCGAATATTTAATAACTCGAATGAAATAAATTGGCAATAGCGCCAAGACTGATATTTACATGTAATTTTTATTTGATAACTCGAACTTCTATTACTCGAATGTCTTCATAGCTCGAACAGTTTTTTTTACAAGTTCGTTTAATAATGCATCGTTCTCGGGGGCACTGTATTTGTATGTTCCTATGACCTTAGTATACATACATGTAGAAAATCGTAATTTCGTTATGTGTGAGTAAAAATTGTCAAATTTCTTGTTAGTAGGGGTAAGAACACATATTACTAGGTTGGATAGAAACTCAAAGCTTGGTTTTTATTTTTGAAAAAAATAATAGGGGCCTAAAAAAAACACAAAGAGTAAAAGCGTACGTTAAAAACATTGGCGCGTATTCATAGTCAGATAAAGCAGATAAAGATAAAGATAAAGCCGACATTAAAAGAATTTATTCACCTACATAACCCAAAGTGTACTCTTTGTTATTCATAGTCACCTTATAGTCGACTTTAAACCTAAAGCCGACTCAAAATTTAAAATGAGCCAAACGTCACTTTAAATAATTAGAGTCGGCTCTAAATTTCTCATATAATATTTTGACGATTGGTCTTGTTCGTTCAAATCACTTTACAAAAACACACCCAAGTCGATACTAGCTAAAAGGTAGTACCTATTACTGACTTCAAAAGAATGGTGATTTAAGTTTTTTTAAATCCCAATCTTTTTTAGAAAAAGACTTCAAATCATTTCTAGGTGAATTCAATAGAATTAACTCTTCAAAAGATTTAATTCTTTTACAACTCTGATAGGTACATAGGCAAAAATGTCTTTATGAATAACGGAAATTTAAAGCCGGCTTTTTTGTTTAGTGCCGGCTGTATTCATGGGCTGACTCCTTAGAGACAACAAGCACGTAGACCTGTAGGCCCACTGTACTTTAGGCCTTGATGTTACTCGGGATACTTTTCTCAATGTAGATTTATCGCTTCCTGATATAGCGTGCAGCGTTCGACATTTCCCGACCACTTAGAAATGATAAAAAAATATTACCAAAGTTCGAGCTCAGCTCACCTAGCTCAACGTTTTTTCACCAGAGAATTGGTTCGCCGTTATCGTTACCCTGCGCAGCTTTACGCCGGCCGCACTGTGAAACAGTGCGAAGTGAGGAGAATGCCGCAGCTACAGTGGCCAGTATTGCCGATGAGTGAAATTAGTTGATTTCACAATTGGAGCTTTCTCAGACGGCAACTTGGAAAGTTTTACGTAAGGATTTGGGCTTATATCCTTAAAAAGAGCTAAAGCTAAATGATCTAAATGAAACTCTTAACTCGGAAGACGAAATGCATGCTCTATAAAACATTGATCCTGCCAGTTCTGCTGTAAAGAGCCGAGTATTGGACGATAAGCAGGAAAGCAGAGCAGATTTTGAATACTTTCTAGAGCAAAATTCTTCGTCTGATTTTCAGATTCCCGTATGCGAGGAGGGCGAATGGAGGAGAAGTTATAACCGCGAACTCTAGGAGCTGTACCAACATGTGGATGTAGTCCGAAAAGCCAAAATACGTCGACTACACTGGTTCGTCCACATCGAGCGAATGGACAATAATGCTACAGCAAAGAGGATCTACGAATCACAGCCCAGAATCACAGAGAGTGGAAGGCTGCCGTGTCTCAGGCTTAAGTAAGTAAATAGTATGCTCACGCTGTGCTTGACTCCTGATGGTCATAGTGATCTACCGGTAACTGTGAATCAGACAATCGAGCCAAAAAAGGTACAAAACTGGGGAATGTTACCACAAAAAGTGAACAGTGCTCAAGTGGCAACACAATGGACCTACATTGCTCTAAGTAAGTGAATCCTACCGTGTACTGTGGATAGTCACCTAACCTAAGTTCGGAATCTCGAATTGGATCACGGTAGTTCTACGATTTTTTTCTGACTCAGCTAAAGTACGTTAATTTGCAACAATAATCGGATTTTGACAGACTATGCTGAGTTGTCCTGTTAATTGCGGCTCCACGTCAAATCGCCCAAAACCAAATCGCCCAAAATACAAAAATGTCACATTGCCCAATATTTTTGGGCTATTGAAAACGATGACAGATCGCCCAAAAATTAAAAAAAAAAATTCAAATCGCCCTAGAAAGTGTGGGCGTTTTGTCAGAACTCATGCTTTCGATCGCCCAAGACCAAATCGCACAAAATGAATTAAAATCCGAAAAATATTAAACCCCCCAAAATTTTAATTTTTGGGCTATTTAGCAGAATGTAGAATCGCCCAAAAATACCACAATTAGGGGGATTTGATAGTTTAACAAATTGGGTTTAAAAGTGTGCTCAAAGCGAATTGTAACAACTACAGTAACGGTCAGAGCAGAATGTTGTTTTTTCTTCATATTATCCCCCCTGTTCTGCATTTCGAGTGAAAGTGGATTGAAACCGAAATTGAAATTCACTCGGAATGGAATTCAGTGTTCTGAATTCCGAGTGATTTCGAATTTTCGGAATCCACTTCGAATTCATTTGTTTGAATTGTCGAACACAGCTGTCAAATCATTTCAAAATCATGGGAAATTTTCAGTTCCTGGTTTTTTTTTGTGCAAGTGAATTAAATATTTAAGAAAAAATATATTTTATTAAAAAAATGGATTCAATTTAGTTTTAAATGATTGGAGAAAACCGCGATGAAAACCGAGTGAAGAGAGTTCGCAGGAAGATTTTGCGAGATAAATCGAATATTCTATATCTTCCCGAAGCATTGTAAGCAGAAGTTAGACAACTGAAGAAAAATAATTTATTTAATGATTTTTGCATTTTTAGAAACAGTTTTAGGGTGAGTAAGGTTGATGATATCCTGCGAGAAGTGCAGTCAGAGATGGTACCAACTTAATTTTCTCTCACACTCAAACTCGAAGCAACACTGCGTTTTTTTTTGGCTGAAGGATGTTATCAAAGGTCAGTGGGAAAGGATTTTAATCTTCGCCTTGGTAGATCTACAGCCAGCAAAGTTCTCGGCGAGATGTAAAACATTGTGCAACACAAGTTGTGGTCGAAGTGGACTGAACTGGAAAGTACGCAGATGAAAGATAAAAAGATTTTTCAATGAGGGATTCCGGGGATTATAGATTGCTTGAATAGTACAAGCATTCACCTTCGCCCATTAAAAAAATATAATATTGTATTTTGTTAATAAAAATTGTTAATTACAATTTCTTGTCAGTTCCCATCGAGTCGTTGGAAGACCTACACTCTTCAATCGTTGTTCTAACTCCGTCCACAAATCCTTGGTATACGCTTTGTCTAGTTTAACAAAATCTTGATTTTCTTTCATGCAATTCAAGTGAATGCTCTCTTGCCTCTAATTTTTGTGTTAGAGTACTATATTAAACAAACGAATTATTTTAATACACTAATGGAGTCCACTCACATTTTTCCAAATGATTCTGATCATTAAATTAATTAATTAATTCACTTTACAACGGCATGTGAATTCAATTCACGTCAAGAATCTAAAGTGAATTCAATTCACTAAAATCACAGGATTTTCGGAATGCAGAACACGAATTTACAGCTGTCATCTTGAGTGGAATGCAGAGCACCAAAATATTCACATACAATCCACATTTCATAATTTCGTTCGAAATGCAGAACACCCAATTCCACTTTTAGTGGTTGAATTAAAAAGAATGTGCCAGCAAAACAAATCCCGTACAGAAACCTGTAGAGACGCGGATGGAAACATCATAGTAGAAACACAGTCGGTGCTGAGAATTTGGAAAGACTACTTCTGCAGACTGTACAATGGCGATGACGACCAAAATTCCGCTGTCAGGCAGAATGAACCATTCAACTTAGATGATGATAGCCAAAACTCCCATCCACCTGATTAAAACGAAGTGCAGATAGCAATATCCAAGCTTAAGTCCAACAAGGCTGCTGGACCTGACGGTTTACCCGCAGAGCTATTTAAAGCAGCTGGAGATGACTTGGTAGAGAGCATACACCAACTCATCTCTAAGATCTGGTCAGATGAAAGTATGCCAGATGAATGGAATCTCAGCATCGTTTGCCCGGTTCATAAGAAAGGAGACCCTCTCAACTGCTCCAATTACAGAGGCATCAGTCTCCTGAGCATCGCCTACAAGATCCCATCTGCCATATTGTGTGAACGCTTGAAGCCTTTCGTCAACAACCTGATTGGCCCCTATCAGTGCGGTTTCAGGCCAGGAAAGTCCACCATAGACCAAATTTTCACACTCAGGCAGATCCTGGAAAAAACCCAAGAAGTCCAAATTGATACCCACCACCTGTTCATCGATTTCAAGGCCGCCTATGACAGCATCTGGAGGGATGAACTGTATAGAGCCATGTCTAGTTTTGACATCCCTGGCAAACTCATCCGTCTGTGCAGGATGACGATGGAGAAAGCTCGCTGCTCCATCAAGGTCGGTAATGACCTCACCGAGACCTTCGATGTCAAAAAAGGATTCAGACAAGGTGATGCGCTGTCATGCGACTTCTTCAACATCATACTTGAAAGAATTGTTCGAAACTCACAAGCCAACACACAAGGAACGATCTTTCAAAAGTCCGTTCAACTACTTGCATACGCCGACGATATTGACATCATCGGTAGAACACAGCGAGCTGTCACCGGCGCGTTCGCGAGTATAGAAATGGAAGCGGCCAAAATGGGTTTAGCGGTAAACAAGGGCAAAAATAAGTATATGCTGTCAACAAAAAGGGACAACCAACATCGACGAATTGGACAGAACGTCACAATAGACAGCTACAACTTTGAGGTAGTAAAGGACTTTGTCTACCTCGGCTCTGCCATAACATCAAAAAATGACATCTCGTCGGAAATCAAACGAAGGATTACTCTTGCCAACCGCTGTTTCTTTGGGCTAAGAAGGCAATTGAGCAGTAAAGTCCTTTCTCGATCGACTAAGGAGACTCTATATAAGACCCTTATCATCCCAGTCTTGCTATATGGAGCTGAAGCATGGACTTTATCGAAAGCGGATGAAGATCTCCTTGGTCGCTTTGAGAGAAAAATCCTTTGTAGGATATTCGGTCCCGTTTGCGTTGACGGGTTTTGGAGGAGAAGATTCAACGACGAACTGTACGAGCTATACAGCGACATCAGCCTGGTCAAAAAAACTGCACATTGGGCGTTTAAGATGGCTAGGACATGTAGAGCGCATGGACATCAGCGCTCCGGCTCGGAGAATATTCAACTCTTACCCGGAGGGTCAGCACAGTAGAGGAAGACCTCGCCTTAGGTGGCGCGACCAAGTAGAACAAGACCTCAACCAACTTGGAGTGCGCAACTGGAAGCGGTTAGCTAAGGACCGGGCTAACTGGAAGAGGTTGTTGGTTGAGGCCTTGGTCCACCCCGGACTGTAGCGCCACCTAAGTAAGTAAGTAAGTAAGGAATGCAGAACAGGGGGGTATGATTATGAAATTAAATATATGACACGTATATTAGCGCGTGCAGCGGCGCGGTTACCGTTTCGCGTCGCGGTTTTCGCTGTTTCGCTCGCGCCCCTCCCCCCTCACCCGCTCGTTTGTTTCCCCCTAGATTGTAAGTGGAGCCTGACTTTTGTTTTAATATTTCAATTTCTTCAATCCTTGATTTCGGATTAAAGCTGTTTCTCTTTTCATAACTTACTTCAGATCGGGCCTTACATTTCTCAATTCTTAAAATACAATGGTGTACTTGGACGAATGCTGAATAAAAAAGGAAACTTTCTCAAATTCGTCAAAGTCCTGCAGGATGAGGAATAGAAAGTGGTGGAATTATTGGTACGAAAAAATTTAAGTATTTAACTGAAGAAAATGTGTCACTTTTAATTTTTTAAATAAATAATTGGATAATTTGACAAAAGGCCTTCCTATACATTCATCATCGATAAAACGCCCATTTCTTCTTTGGGTAATTGGGTTTTGGGCGATATGACACACATCCGCCAAAAGCCGAAACACAAAATCGTCCAAAATTACTTTTTTGGGTATTTTGACACTATGCCAAATCGCCCAAAATATAAAAATGTCTAATCGCCCGACTTTTTTTTGGGTGATTTGACTTTTTTTTTATTTTTTAGCATATTGAACGATTTGGTTTTGGGCGATTTGACACTGAGCCGTTAATTGCCTGTAGTTCAATGTCGGCACTGCACAAACATCTTATTGCAAATAACACACACGATTGCTATAGAAGTTGTCTAGCTAGAATCCCAAATGCTACTTTCTTACTGATTTTTGACTTAACCGAGACCGTTTGCGAGCTGTGATTGCTTGACGCTTGATTGGATTTTTCAATTTTTCCGTTGAACAATAGTTCTCAGCTTTTTACTCTAACCTCTCAATGTCGATCAATTTTTATTTAAGTCTTGGGGTAAATACCCTGCTTTCAGTAAAGAACAAACTAAATCTGGCAAAAACTGGCAAAAAAAGTAAAACGCATGCAGTCCCCTTGCTCTGCCTTTAAAAGGATATCCCAATGGTCTCTGTCTTTACACATTCTGACAACCTTTTTTTGCCCTAGCCTCTGTATATTACACGCTTTTAGCTAAACACAAAAAAAATGTTCAAAGGAATTTATTCAACACAACACCCGTCCAAATTAGGGAAACGTCATCTGTTTTGGTCTGTCTTAAGTCCTACCCACAATGCCAAGCCAGCAATTGATTCCAATTCTGACAACTAGTGAATAATAACAACGCGAAATGTCGTAAATTAGAATTACCTTTGTACGTGTATACTCGTATACCTACCTACCACATGATCCAATCCAAGACTTGTTCTGCTTACGGTCCAAGTGACAAGTGCTAATTGGTATTCCAAGCATGAAAGTGCCAAAGGAGTGCACGCAACGTCAATTCGCATTTTCTTTTTGTATTTCTCTGTTTATTCGTGTATCCCTATTCTTTGGCGCAATTACATCTTCATTTGAAATTGACACTTTGCCTGCGAGGTTGTGTGTGCCGAACGTGCTCCTTAAGAGGCACCCAAAGGAGTGGCACAATGATTATTTCTCACACTTTACGTTACGTAGTATCATAATTTTGATGATCATACTCGTAGGTAGGTTAAGTACCGTTGTGATTACCAGGAAATAAAAATCCTTCCTTCTATCTTCTCCACGCAGATACAATCGTATCTGCCAATTACTGCTCAAAACACGACAATTATAGGTACACTTTGTAGATAAACACATATCGGAGGATGTAATTACTAAGCCTCTAGCCAGCCATAAGCAATGAGCGCATGTGTGTATCTTGTTAACGCTCACATTTGTATAAAAGTCTAAAAGAGCCTGGTATAGATATCCAGAACTCTGAAAACTCCAAACACACCACCATGTGCGCGTAGATTACGAAATTCATTTTGTTTACATCCAATCAACCGGTTAAAAGTGTGTACGACTACCAACAAAACTTTAAGTAGCAAGTTGCTTAGGAAAAAAAAAAACAACGCCTGATCTTCGATAACACCACACATCGCGGGTTAACGCGCAAAGTCAAAGTGTGTATAAAAATGTATCTGCATATGACAACCGCCAAGTATCTACATGTATCTAACTCGTACATACGAGTATCTACGAGTATCGTAAGCCTTATCATTATGTGTACACTTGTGCTGTTTCTGTTTACTACGTCTTAAGTTTTATTCTTCGAACAAAACGGGAAAAGTGCTGCTTGCATTCAGAGTCGACCGACGCGACGCGACGAACGAAAGGCGAAACGAATCTAACAAAAAGAAACAAAAAGGACAAGTCTTCGTTCGGTTGAGACTCGAGAGTGAGACTCTTAAGTTGAGAGTTAATAAAGTGGCCTTTCGTGTTCTATTTGATTTTGCTCCTCTGCACTGGCCTGGTGCTGCTGGTGCTGGTGCTGGTGCTGGTGCTGGTGCTGGTAGTGCTCCGGCAATAACACCAAGAGTCAAGTCAAGAAAGTTGTTGCCCTTGTGCGCGACTGCAACAAGATTCAGCTCACGTCACGCGTCACTAAGTCGTTTGTCTTCTCCTTTATGGCATATTAGCCGCGAATTGACATATGCAACGAATCGCTTGAGTATGTATCTGAACCGGGACTAGGTATCCAACTCGCAGTACTTTTCAATCTAAGATTCTAGTTAAATTGTTCTTCTAAGAGGCAGAACTCCGTCTTCACTGTCCACTCATACGGATTGTGTAGGTTTTATTTGGTACTTGTGAAGCGTGCCAGTGCCAGATATCAGATCAAATGGAAAAGTGTGCCTTAAATCAACGGACCCACAAACTGTTGGAATGAAATGAAAAGCTGGAAAAGCTGCTAATTTGTGTACAAAAGGTGGTCGCGCTCTGTCTTTGTGTGCAGTTTTGATCTTGAGACCCACGAACTTTTTTTTTCTTCTTAAGTCATGCAGTTGAACTGAATTGGGGGCAAATGTTTCTTTTGATTCATATTTTCCGCTTGCGGTGTAATGAGTTTGTATTGCAGTTGCAGTTGCAGTTGAAGCTGAAGCCCACGTTCCAACAGGTGGAGGATTTTTTTGTTTACATAAATTATGTGGTTTCATGTGAATTCTGAGTAGGCAGTGGGTAAGCTTTAATTTGTTTTTGAAAACAAATTTGTGAATGGAAATATAAGTTACGGAGTGTGACAGGTGCTGTTGAGGTAAATAACCACTTGAGGTAGGTAGATCATAATTGACGGCTAGTAGTCATGCATGTCTTCGAAAATCTTTCTGCCAATATTCTAGCGCGTGGTATAAGATGCTTTTGGCATTTATTTATAAACAAAAAGAACTACTTCACTCTTTCGAAAAAATGGTAGCACGGGGGGGATTCCCCGAACAGAAGAACAAGAACAAGAACTGGTTGCATTCCGATACTAACAACTTTTTTTTAGTTAAAAATAAAAGAATGAAATTGAAAAAGAAAAATTGGTCAGCACTGTAAAATAGTTTATGAATGAGAGCTTTAAATTAAAGATTTCGAAGATTTCCTATCATTGTGTAACGTACAAGATTCACTTTAATCTGTATAAGACGTCCTATGATGCGATTCTGCGAAACTAACAATTACAACTCGAAAATCTCAATACACGTCCTGGCCTTGTTCTGAGGTAAAAAAAAAAACAAAATACAGTACCGAGCATAGAAAGTGCAACACGAAAAAAAACCCACACTTCTATTTATTTCTTCCTTCTTTGTCAATGAAAAAAAATCAATAAAATAAAAAGTGTCTTCCATGAATTGTTTACCAAGTTTTGGGCAATAAAACAACATAAAAAACTATTTGTTACAGGTACAGAATCCGAGCAAATTAGCATTTTCGAGAAAGTGTTGAAAAAAACCACATATTTTCTTGCAGTATGTGACAAACCTTTTAAATGTTTATTTATTGTTTATGGTCATCCAACTTGTACATTTTGGAATTCTGAGGCAAGAGCATTAACATTTATAAAATTTAGTGGAATATTAATACTTTGTAGCGCCTCCTTTATTTTTGATGGCCTCCTTACTTCACTTAGACATTGAATCCACTAAATTTGAAGATGTCCCATGGATATTTCCTTACCCGAAAATTCTTCAATTAATTCATTGGGCATTTTCATCCCGGTAGGCATTTTGCTATTTATTTTCAATGCCATAATGTGCCAAAGATTTTCCATGGGGCTGAGGTCCGATGAATAACCTGGCTAGTCGAGTGTGGAAATTCCCTTACTTACTTACTTACTTAGTTGGCGCTACAGCTCGAGGTGAACCTGGGCCTGCTTCTCGCAACCATTTGTGTGTGCGTGCTATATTTTTGCACGAATGGAAGGGACCTACAGTTTTTTGCCGACTCCGAACGGCGAGTTGAGAAGCTCAATCGTGACAAATGATACTCTTTGATGCTTGTCAGACATTCGAAAGAGGTGGGCACTGTGAAAAACTTTTAGGTGTTTGCGGCACATCGTCTACACATCGATTTTTTTTCGGGTAGACGATCCAGTAAGCCAAATTCTCTAGGTCTTCGATGCAATGTATGCTCACTTGTGCAATTGCATTTGACTCCACAAACTCTGCTCTTATATGTATAGGTAGCTGTTTGAAAACGATTCCTCAATGGCACCCGGTGTAAAACTCGATCATCCGCGGTAGATGTCTAACGAATGCCTTCTGTACCTTTTTGCTGTTTACCTGTGCTCCTAAGTATTTTTTTTTAATAATCTCCCAACAGTCGACTTGCTACAACCATCCTCTTAAATTATTTTGGTAATGGTCAACTCTGCCACTTCAAAACGTGTAATTATTTGATTTTTTGGTAATCCGTCAATTGCTCGTAATTTGGCATTTGGCATTTGACTTCTACCTAAAAGTAATTAAGGATTATTCTGTAAAAAATGGGTGTTGCACTTTCTATGCTCGCTACTGTAGGTGGTAAAATTAAAATGCTAGACAGTCTTAATAGTGGACTTATCGGGTCATTAAAATGGGGAATCATTTAAAGGAATTTTTTTCAGTAGGGATTTTATGACAGATCATGCGTGAGTCGTGTCAAACTGTCATTGAATTTTTGATCAGTATTTTTTGACATTTCATTATGGAAAGACTTCATCGGTTCATGCTATGAAAAAAAATCGTATGGGAGGAGTGGGGTCTATCTTGAACTTGAGCTATTAAATGTTTAAAAAAGTTCCTTTAGAGAAGTAGGTACCAACATTTATACTATTTATTACAACTTCTAGGGAATTAAACTTAGAGCAACCAAGGTAGGCTCGTTTCATAGCCAATTCAGATGTTTAACCAACTTTTCTGAAAATCGCATTTATCTCGGGAAAGTGTGCCGGTTAAATAATATTATAAAAATCTGTGTTTGAAAATCAATATCTCGATGGTAATAGTTTTTTTAACCGTTTTATACACCTAAAATTAAGTTTAATACCCTAGAAGTTGTAATAGTATAACTGTTGGTACTCGTAACTACATCTCTCAAGGAACTTTTTAAAACACCCTATAGCTCAGTGGGTGTTCAAGATAACCCCCCATCCCATACGATTTTCATAGCATGAACCAATGAATCAAATCCCAAAATATCTGTATCCCAAACCAGACCACCCTATACATGCGTATATCCACCCTGTGGAGTTTAGAAACAGGATCCAATACTTTCTCGGATATCTCTTTGAGGTAATCGAAGAAAAGTTTGCCCAGAATGCGTTGCCTAGACCTGGATAATTGCACAGAAATGATTAAGCTACTCTTTTTACCCGAATAGGCAAAAAGAAGGGTTATGAATCTCACAGGCTGTGTTTTTGATCTTCATCATTTCAACTTCGGCAAAAAGTGTTGCGAGCGATCGCTAGTTTGGCTGCGTGGTTCTCTATTGGCCAGTGCCCTGTAATAACGGCCACTCATGCGATGTCTATGCGAGTTCTTTCTAGATATGACCAAGTTTGTCAAACTGATCAACCTGAAAACAGGTAGTTTTTGGAAGTGTGAGAGTATATTGCCCTTAACAGCACCCATAGCGATATGAACATTTTCCGAAAGTGTTAATGGCTGATCATTGCCTGGCTAGCTTGTCGGCTCTCTCGTTCCGCTCTATGGTACTATGTCCTGGAACCCAGAGATGAGTGACTCTGGCTTTGATTGCAGCTTGGGTCAATTATAAAGTTGTGACATGCCTCGAAAACCTGTCTTCAAAAGTCTCTTAAATCAACGCCAACATTCTGAGTGCGATGGTTTTTTTCGTACGAAGCAGAAATTCAGAATTTTTTCAACGACAGCATGGCATTGCGAGTTTTTTGAGGCTGAGAAATTTAAGCACTTTCATTTACCATTGTACCGTAGCCGTTTGGCGTTAAATTCTCTCTGCCTCCCATTTGTTTGTAGTAAGTACCTTAAATCATAGGTTATATTAAATTAGGTATCATTTCTGCTCGCTGATCCGAAGCTCCATTGTGGATCCCTTCATAGTTTGAGAATTAATCTTCTTTGTGCAAGTTTATGCTATTAAAGTCAATAAAAAAAATACGATATCTTTGAATTGCCTAAGTCTGCAATATCTGCCAAGAATCTAATGCCTAAAGGGTAGATGTTGGATCGTTTCCTATTCTGCATCGCGTTTACATATTTTACAGATATCTTTGGACTCAGGTTGTCATTTGCTAGTTATATGACTTTTGGCATAGTATTCTGTGCTTATTCCGATGATTAGGTGTATGAAGCATTTATTCAGATTTAAAGCCGTCTTTGTCCTTATTTATATCAGGTTTTGGCCATAAAGAACGAGATTTAACACAATCGATTCTTGAGATCAATAAAGCATTGGTCTCTTCCTCAATTATAGCGTCGATTCTGTTGAAGAGGGTTCTAATCGGTGACAATAGAGAGGTGTCCCATAGCTGATCCTGCTTTAGCCAGTTCATCTGCTATCTCGTTCCCTTTTTTTTTTTTAAGCGTTTATTTATTTTATTTAAACAATATTACATTTTTTTTAGTCTAAATAAACTTAAAAACTATATATATATATTTTCTTTTTTTTATTAAAGTTAACGGCCTTAGTGGCACTCAATACTTATATTATTTTTTTTTGTGTATGATAATGTTTTTTATAATTTATTATATGTATGTTTTGTGTTTTTTTTTTTGTAAATATTAATTTTTTATTTGATTTAAGGAAAATTTGTGTAAAACCTTTCAATGTATTATTTATATTTTTTTATAAAATTTATAACTAAGAACTTAAATCTAACTAATACTAAATAAAACTAATTAAAACTAACTTACATCTAAAAGTCTAAGGACCAGGCCCTACCATGCGATCCCTATTCTGTCGCTCAAACGTTAATTTAACGCATAATCGACAGATCAAAAATCACATGGTAGGGCCTGGCTTGGCCTTATTATATGCTAGCCTAAGCCCAATCAAGCCACCAGTATTTCTCCCGATTGAGTCTATCATAATTATTTTTATCTTTTTCAGGTATCCTTACGCAGTATCTTAAGATAGCATTGCCATCCCCCAAGCTTGTAGGTACATACTTAATTCTTTTATCAGTTGCTCGTCTGGCAACATGGTATATTATCGGTACGTTCGTTAAGTCTGATAGATAGCCATGAGCATCCAGAAACAATAATGCTTCAGGTGGTATGTATCCACTTTCTAATGTATTTCCGAAATATTCAGGGTTGGGATAGAACAAGCCCGAAATGAGTTCGTTTTCCATAACATTCGCCGACCGTATCTCGTTCCCTTCAATAAGGCTATGTCCGATTACCCAGCACAGTCTCACTTTGTGGTGGCTTATTTGATTTAGCGCATCGCAAAATGACTGCCTTTGATTTAATTGTGTTTGATCCAATCTCTTTTAAGGCCGGTTGGGTATCCACCAGAATGACTATCTCCGACGGATGAAGCTTGTTATCTTTCGTTGAAATGGCAGCCCTTTCACTCTTTCAGTCGGAAGTAGTTCTGCTTGAAATACACTGGATGTTTCGGTAGTTCAAAGGATTCCCGTTTGTCTCGCAGTAGTAACCTGTTCCAGTACCTAAATCCAATTTTGAGCCATCAGTGAAGAGTGTTAGTTCATGATACTTGGTAAACTTACCTAATAGCCAGTCCTCCATACTGGGGAACATGGTCGGGAGTTTTGTACTCTGAAGTCTTGATTTCAGGGTTGCATCTACTTATTTGTTTCTGGATTTTTCCCAGTATTTCCCAGTATTTCCCAGTATAAGTAAAGAGAATCCATTCAAATCATTATTTAAAGGTTAATCTGTTTACCAAACCCAATTTCTACCTCAGTACAAACCGTAGCCTTAAATGTTTCAAAGCGTGCAGTCGAAGACCACCATCTTCAGAGTTTCGATGGTTCGTCAGGATTGCATGAGGAGCATAGTGTCACGCATTGTTCCCGCTGAAGTTGGACAAGTTTGGCATTAAAAGGATCCAATAAATAACCAACATTCAGCTACATGCAACCGTTTTTTACCAGAGGCGTTCTGTCGGTTTCGGTTATTTCCCTGATGCCCTGATTTCCCTGATGCCAACCTGTTGTGGTACCTAGTCAAAGTAAAGTCTCCAACATGCCGGAGGCGTTCATCGCAAGACCGTTCATAGCCATATTTTCGACAGTTTCCCAACCAACTCCCCAAAGGAGTTCCTGTAGAACTTCAAATATGCCAACCCCTTGGAAGATCCCAATCACGATTGCATTTCCACTCCTGTATTCTGCGATGCAAAACAGCTGCGCACAGCTAGCACTCTGACGATTTATGAAAAATCATAATTTTATGCAGCGTCGTAGAACCCAGCCTGGCATCGTTGATTACTCGTGAAATACCCACTTGTGGCAACAATTTGATTTGCACTTTGTTGAAGTTGAGTAGGTATATCTTTTTAGGAGCCAGCGTCACACACAGTGTGCAATTAATAAATATAGACCCCTCGGGCGAGCGCAAGTGCTTGCTGGCAAGTGCCACCAAATAAACGCTCCCGATAGCCAATCTGAACATTTTGCTTTGGCATTTTCCATTGGCGATAGCGATGGCTATGGTGGTTGGTTGGTAGTGGCCAGTATTAGAGGAATCAGTTGTTGCGTCGTAGTTAAAACCCGTCTTGCTCGTCATCGTGCTATGCCGCTTTGCGGTGGCGCGGCGACGCGTATGACAGACAGTGGCAGGTTATTCATTGTCCATGTAGCTGCTGCTGCTGCCATCGTCGTTGTCGTTGTCCATTTGAAAGACCAAACGGATGGCATATGTACACACAGTTGCGCTTGACTGGTGCTAATAATTATTTGCAATTATTGACTAGGGTACGGCAACTATAGGCAGTAGCACTATGCCATGGTCTAACTTCGAGTATTACACACCAGTAGATAGTGGTGGTCAGAACAAGACCCACGTGTTGCAGCAGATTGCTAATTTCTGGTTGCAATGGCAATAAGTCTTCGGAATCCAATTAACGGCGGGAGAGGATTGCATAACGATTCTTTTTTTAAATAGAATGATTATCTACACTTTTTTTTTGTATGTAGGTATCTATGACTGTATCTATGTATCTATGATGGGATTTCAAAGAACATTTTGAAGGTTCTTCGATGTTAGACCTATCCAAGCCACAAATGTGATTAGTTTACATTGTGCAGTATTTGCAATGTGACAATGACAATGATGTTGAGTTTGTTTTTCTTTGTTAAGACCCCCCACGAGCCAGTTACTGCCATCAGCCGAGGCATGAAATTAATTGCTTCCATGATATAAATTGCGGGGCACAAAAAGAGTCACAAGCCCTTGAAAGCAAATCGGCATTATAGCAGAGTGAGTGGTAGAAAGTACCATTCTTATTGGGATGAGATCGAAAAGGTTGCACGTCCAACTGCGGACACGTTTAAAGAACTCGTGCGTATGTAAGTAAAAGCTAAATCAGGTAACGGTAACAGATTCGACCTCACGTTGGGCGCCACCAAGTGAAGTGATGAAATACCCAAGAGTGCTCCGGCAACTGTCCCAAAACTTCTGAAATAGGCTGATTGAGTGGAGGGTGGTACGTGCTGTACCCTCGTGCCGATGTTACAGCCTTCCTTCTTCTATGTTACCTTTGGAGGCCAAGACCACAGGACTCCTGGGGCCCGCCCGGGCAGCAGAGAGGAAAGAGGGTCCGAAATTCTGTAGCTAGTGATACGCTTGCTCCCGCCAGTAATTAGGTTGTCGGATTGGAGGGAGGGGGTCTTTTCTAAAGTTCTTCGAACGGTTGTTACGCATTTTCATATGCCTTCGTGAGCTGGTAGTTACTCCAAAAAGTTGAATAAAGCTGATCGGAAATGTTCAGTTGTTTTTGTTTTCCGCGTTCATCGTTTACTTTTAAAGGAGGGGGGAACAAGATGTTGGTAGCTCTCTGCATGAGGATGTACCCACCCCAGTATCACACCGCTTCTGACGTGACACATCCGTGGCCACCATGTCTTCAAATTTGATGATGGCCTCTATCTGAAAAACAAGAAAGGTGTGCCTGATCTTCGCCATCCTCCGATATCGCCGCCGATGCAGGTAGAAATTCAAGGTTAATAAATTAAATACATTTAAGGTAAAAAGTATCTAAAGAAAAAGACTGTTCAAGGATGCCACATTCTACCCTACAGCTTTCCACTATCGTCGATCCTGTGCAGTTTCTAACAGCACCGATCGGGAGACATTTAAAGAGGAGAATCAGTGTATATTCCTACCCTAGTAGATGGTCTCGAATTTGTGTTTTTAGAAAAAAGCTCTCAAGCTGATGTTTTGTTTTGTTGCCTCCTCATAGATTCGACGAGCTTGTCACATCTGGTCATAGAGTGAAACTAAGACAATTGTTACACTTATGTATTTCTTCGCGGATGATTTAACAAATTTAACCCATTAGAGCCTATCGTTGCCATATGGCAACGGCAATCATGACACGGAAAATTTCAAATTTTGAAAACTCTTGATTTAGTAATCGGCGATTTTTTTGTCAAAACAGATACACATAGATATTGCTTTGTGCACGTTTGATTTTGTTAGCTGTGATTTTGTCCAGTTAAGTTGATTTTGGAAGTTAAAATTGGCAAAAGATTTAAATTCCGAAAAATGGCAAACCGAAAAATGTAAGCAATATTTTAAATTTGTTATACTCAGTCAAATTGGATTCTATTGCACTTGTTCGAAATACAACATCATATATTAACTAAAGTTATAAGTTTTGAATGGTAAATTTACATAACAGTCAACAGTATTTAGTCTTTTCTTCGCCCGTTGCCATATGGCAACGATAGGCCATAGTGTGTACATTTTTTCCAAAAATTGTTTATGCTTGTTTTAGTCTAACTTTGGCTGAAATCATCGATGAACTTGAAAATGATGGTGATATACTCATTGAACCTCCAGAACCTGCCGAGTTAACTGATGAAGATGGAGGCAGATTGGTGGATAACATCTAGAGCATCTAGCAGCATCTAGAGCTTCAAATGCTTCTGCGTGAGATGGTACTTGAAATACATTCCAAAATATTCGTAAAAGAGAGAGCCAAATGTGGGTTCAAAAAAATTCCTCTCAACTGAGAGCGTATACAAAAGGTCTGCTCCCGTACTTTCTGCACTAAAATTTAAAGATTCTCAAATTTCAAGGAGTGGGGGCAAAAATCTGTCAGAGATAGTGAAAAGTGTGCAAAAGTAAAGTAACTCATTAACAACAAAAAACAAAAAATACATGACCTTTGACAGATTTGACAGTTTCATAAACCGCCCAATGAAAATTCTTGGGCTAAAATCGGCAGCATGGGGAAATTTCTTACTCTCGTAGTTTTGCGCTGTTTTGGACAGGTACGGGAACAGACCTAATCTTACACCGTCTTTTTCTTCGCGTAAGTTTGAATAACTCTCTCAAACTAGCCATCTGACAATTATGAAATGTCATAATCTTCATTGTTAGTGGAAAACAAAAACAAATTTACAGGTTTTACGCACAACGTGTTTGGTTACTTTTCTTACGAATTTTCCACTGCTGAGAGGATTTTCCCCCACTTTTCAAATTATGTATTTATTATTTGACAGCGATGTTAAGCCTAACACAGAAAAGATACCAAACAGGCCTACTACCGCGCAAAAAAATTACAGCGGGAGAACACGGTCGGAGGCGTTAATAAACTCGTCGTAACATGTATCGTTGCGCCGTAAAAACATTTTTAAGTCGGCAATTAGAGCCGTGACGAATAAGTTTGGATAATCGGATATTCGGATAATCGATGTTCGGATAATTTGGATTCTACTGTATATGCAAATAAAATCAAATCACAAGATACTTTATCATATGGAATTTTTGTACACGTTATGGGCTATCGTTGCCATATGGCAACGGCTCAAAACTCTTAAACTATCAAAAAATTAAAGCTTTTTGCAGCGGATTTGTCTTAATAGATGCATTTGGACATGGATTCATAGAAAATTTTAAAATTATCGCGAAAAAAAAGAACCCCAGGCTCTAATGGGTTAAACAAAAAAAAGCCGAGCTGGACCCACTTGCAATGGGCCGAGCACCCAAAAAAATGTAAACGTCAAACAAACCACGGGATGGATCTACTAGAAGACCAAGAAAACTGAATCAACAGCGAATCGGTTGCAAGCTGTTGCGCCACTCAACTGGAGTGGATACAACGTGCATTTATACGGGAACTGAAAAAGGGAAAGTGGTAATGGGCGCGCCACCCAATTACATATAAACTTAAGTTAAATGGCTATTAAAGAATTTAATTTTAAATATGGAGCTCGAAAAAATCCATTGGGGTTGATAAGAAAACCAACCTCAAACATAAAAAAAAAATCGACGTGCAAATGGCCTGCTATTGTAAGATCCCGAATTAAAAATGCTATATTGATGCTTAAATAAATAAATTTGAAATTTGAAAATTTGAAATTTGAAATAACAAAAAAATTATAGAAAAGTAAACTAGTTTACAAACGTTTTGTCATTGAAAGAAAGTGTTTTTTCTTAATGAGTTTGAAAAAAATAATAAAAAAAAAAAATTAGCACGTCATATTTCAAAAATATTTAATAGATACCAGCTGTCCCGCTCGGCTTCGCCCGTGTCTAAAAAATATAGTGTTACCTACAATACATACATTGTCATTTAGTTCGAAGAATCAAAGACAGTGCGATCGCACCCCAAGGATTGCAAACTACCAACAAATACAATCCACAAAAGAAGTGTGGATTGTGTGACATTTCGCCAGTAAGTGGCATTCGTTAATGTTTTTACTTTCGAATTAGCTATGTACATAATTTAAATAATATTGCACATCAATTAATTTAAAAATCGGCTTATAATACGCACAGGAAAGTTAAAGAACAGGAATACGAAGTTTTACTTCATTGTGTTTATTAGTTTTTGTGTTTATCGTGGCCGAAGATTGACAGGTAAAAACTTGACATTTAGATTTATATATTAGTATGATTTTCGGTTATTAAAAAAATAGGTATAAAAATAAGTATACAAATTAAAAATGAATGTTTTTAGCTTTTCTCTTATAACTCCTAGTATCTGTCTCTTATAATAGATCAACACCTAACACCTAACATATCTTGATCCCAGTACCATAGGTCTGGTAATCCAAGCAACATCAGCATAAATCATTGTACCATTGTTCTTGCGATCAAAGCCAAGTTTTTTTTTTTTTTTTTTTATAATCTACACACGCTCAAGGGGATATGAATACCCTTTTAATGTTTACACACAGCGCGAGCATATGAAGGACGAGAACGAGAGACAGACAGATCGACGTAGTTGGTAGGAAACTCAGATGATAGGTTTCAATTTCAACTAACTCTATGGGTGGTGTCCAGGATAACTGGAGAGTTGTGTATTATTTTTGTACTTGCTTATGATTCACAGGAGTTTTTTCCAGATGTTTCTTATTATAGTTTGTGCGATCAATTTCTTCAGCCATATCCAACATCCTACTGCCAGTGTTATGCCTTCGCAGTAGGTTTCGATATTAACTTCTGAAACTGATCAACTTATTTTTATTTCGTGAGAAATAAATGCTTCGATGACATCTGGATTCGAACCGTGAACCTTTCGCATGACAAGCGACGACGACTACCACTACGCCACGGCCACCCACCCATAAGTGTCTTAGTAAGGAACCCACTTTTTATCTAGTTGAGCGACAAAAAATTTGAAATAACACAAATAGGCTTCTTTAAGTGATACCGCTATGGGATATCCTCTTTTAGACAAAATTATATCACTACAAACGTAACAGAAACAGTCAGGATGTACTTTACATGATCTTTTTGACATTTTGAAAACGAAAACTCATTTAAGTGAACACTTAATTACATCGAAATTAATTAATGGATTCGAAATTAACTTTGCGGTTAGTCGAAAATAGCATGGCTTGTATTTTGTATCTGTGACGTGACAGAAACAAAAAAAAAAAAACCGTATTTGCATTTACTTAGTATGACTGTATATAAAAATATACGATTCACTCAAAGGAGAAAAAAATAAATTTCTGTAAACTAGTGTAATGAAATAGTTTTTTTTGTGCCTGAATGCGTTGTTTTATAACAAGAACATTTATAATAACATCGGTAAATAACTATGTATGTTTTTGTTTTCTTTCTTGAAGTTTTAAATAATCAAGTTACAGATCATTTCAAAAAGCATGAAATATAGGTACATACAACGATCTTTTGCGTATCCAGAAATTTCGTATCGAAAATATGAACTGCCCGTGTTTTAATTAGTTCACATTATCGAGGTAGTACTGTATCACCAATAAAACACTACTTTACAATATATATGTTTCTCTTGATGTCTTTTTTTTAATAGCTCTGGGCTTCGTTATCAAATGTCCCTTCTAACACTTTTCGCTTAACTCAAGGCAGTGGAATTATTTGTCTCCTTTGGTTTGTTCCACCTTTATGTCACTTTATTAGTTACACATTTTTTTTTAAAATATCTTCCATTATTTTTGGTGGCCGCCGTGGCCGTGGTGGTTAGTGCGATGGACTACTACGCATGCTGCCCGTGGTCAATGACAGCGAAAACACCTAAAATTTTCTTCACGGTACCACCTCTTTCGAATGTCTGACAAGCAATCGAAGAGTATCATTTGTCATGAGTAGCTTCTCAACCCGCCGTTCGGAGTCGGCAAAAAACTGTAGGTCACTTCCATTTCGTGGAAAAAATAACACGCACCCACAACTGGTGGGAAGAAGTCAGACTTGGTTCTGTATAGGACTGCTGACGCCGTATATATATTTATTTTTAGGGTTCCGTACCCATATGGTAATACGGAACCATTATAAGTTCGCTCCAACTCAAAAATGTCTATCACGATAAAAACATCAAACTTATACATTACGGTGGTCCACATACATGGACAACATATTACTCAAAAATATGGTGAAATAACTATCAGGGTGGGTAAAATTTAATCTAAAAAAAATATATATATCATGTGGAACATCATTCGAAAGGGATCGAAACAAAAATTCCAAAAATGTTTTCTTAATCTTTTCTGTTAGAAACTTTAGAAGTTATTGCCATACCAAAATGTTCCTTACGGTTTTCTTGGAAACTACTGAAGTCAAAATTATGAAAAAATCATATTTTGTAGATAATTAACTATATTTCTAAATATAACCTAGCGAGCCTCGGAAGTTGTATAGTTTTTGAGAAATTCACGTCGAAAAACTCAATTTTATGTCGCAAAAATCGATTTCTCAACAGATTAACTAGTAAACTACTGGACCAATTTCTATGAAATTATCACTATTCGATTAACAATAATTTTGAGAAAATTAAATTCTATCCGAAATTGTGCTGCCATATAAAAAAATAAAAAATAAAAAAAATGAAATAAAAATGCGGATTTTGCCACGAAACGAACCTGAGACCCCTGAACTCAGTAGCACAGCGCAAAAAAGGTTAATGGAGGCGCTATACACTCAGCCGCGTTCTTAATGTTTATCCAATTTCTCATAGCGAATAATGTTACTTATAATAAGTTGGTCGTTTTCGTTTTTTGTGTTAACGACGCGAAACAGTTAATTAAACAAAATATAACTAGTTTTAAAACTACGGAACCCTTTGAGCGCGAGTCTGACTCGCAGTTTTTTTTCCATCATTTTTGTAAATTTTTTTCTTTGATTCCTTTTCTTGTTTTCCTCCCACAGAAAATCGTGGTCTTCGCCTTACACCGGCCAACCAAAAAGTAAATTTAGTTCATACTTGGATCTATTTTACCCATTTCTGACTATCAGGGAAACTTTTAAGTAAGCTCTGAGTTTTAAGTTGTAACAAACCAGATTCCAATCCGAATCTCAGGATTAATTAACTTAATTTTAGGTTAATTTGCTATGAATTCTAGTTTTATAGAAAATGGTGCTGCCAGGAGAGGTCTTTTTAGTGTTCCGTCCGTACCAAAACGGAACACTAATGGAATCAGTTCGGTGTCTGTCTGTCTGTCTGTCTGTCTGTCTGTCTGTCTGTCACAGGCCTTTTTCTCAGAGACTACTTAACCTAGACTATTGAAATTTGGAACAGTTGTAGCAATTAGTGGCCTAAACACAGACCAGAACTTAAAAAGCTGAATTTCGACTTTGGGGGGGTAGTTTCTTAACGATTTTTCACAAAACGTTACAACTTGCTGTCCCGAGCTTTTTCCCCGAAAATATCGCTCAGAAAAATCTGAATAAAATCACAAACATTGAGAATAAAGTATAGATGGAACCATAATTATGACGACTGCCCTACTTTAACCGTTTTTTTTAAATTAATTTTTTAATTTCAACTACCCTACTGTTTACATATCCAGAAAAATATCACAACGCCTATAAGTAGATACGAGAGTAAAAATTGAATAATTGATGGCAAAAGTGTTATACCCGTAGCGAATTTTCGTGGCATATTTCTACCGGATAACTATTGACCTAAGACTTAAACCAATGATACATAATATAACACATAAAGGAAGCTTGATGGTTTCCTATTATAACGTAGGTGTCTCTACTTTTACTTTATTGGGAAAAATTGAATTTGTGTATATACAGACACAGAGAGGGAGACAAATCGCAAAATTCTACGTAGTTAATGCAATTGAACGAATAACGAGACGAAAAATTAAATCTGATGCACAAGCGTACATTTCTTGTAAATACATATAAATATGTACATATGTAGGTATATATGTATGTATGTATATACATGCTTTATTTGTTTTTTTTTTTTCTTTTACTTTGTGTGTGTGTATTTATACTATTCTTCTGAGCAGATGAGAAAGGACATCGGAGACATATGTACATACATACATGCATATGTAGGTAATTTGTTCAACTTTCTTACATTTGTGTTGGTATACATTTATGTAGGTACAAATTTGAATTTATTTTTCGCAAACTGTGTTCAATATGTTTGTACTGAAATGTGCTGTGCACCATAAAACTATGTATGTAGGTACATATGTACTTACTTATGTCTGCAGAAATACAAGTGCATATGTACATATGTTTTTATGTATGTACATATATGTGAGTATAGAACAAAGTATCATTGTATCTTTAGTAGAAATCGTATCGTAAAGAAAGGGTTCATATAGATCTATCAACATAAATCTATGAAATACATAAGTATAGTTGAAATAACTGATACATAGTACGGAACACTTATTGCGCAAGTATAACTTGCACTTGACCGGATTTTTTCTACTGTTGGAGCGGGCTAAATCGTCAAGTATTGATTGCTTTTTCCCTTGCCCCTACCTAAAGCTTCCACTGTAAATATGAAAAACTATACGTTGCTCTGCATGATTACCAGGAAGAAAATTCCATGCGTCACTGCAACTAAAGCGCCCGCGCAATAGTATCCCTTGCATACAGTACATCGACTGGTACGCTGACGTAAGTATTTGTTAAAAAGGACAGTCTTAAAAAATCCGCCATATAGTTTTGTTTTGTCGATTGAACTGTCAATGTGTAGTCAACGACTTTAACGGATAAGTTAAACCTATCCATCTTATGTATCTATCATGTCCGTTGTTTATCAGTCAACTTCCAGATTTTATGGGACGGAGTGAGGCCAAAAGAAATTAATCTCTTCAAACCACAGCCAGAAAGATATAAATGAATTCAGCATGCACTATGCCTTATTTTTGTGATTTCGTCTTGGAAGACTTATTCACTGAGCTAATAGTTCCTCTCCCAGGCGTAAGGGCTTGAGAATTGGGAGCGTATACGTTTGCTCCTTCGTTGCCTAGAAATATCTTTCTACCCTGTGACCTAACAAATGGTTATCGCAAATAATAGGGTCCCAACGCCGTCTTTCAGTTATCGAAGATATGTACAAAAAGATACCAACAAAGTTCAGTTCTTACACATTTAAGTCGAACAAATTAACATTATCTTCACAACCAATTATGACATAATCCGAACGTACGACATTATAATCGTCTCCTTCAACAGCATTTTAAACTTCGTTGCCACAAAAACTCAAACCAGTCAGCTAAGATTATAAACCGCACTACAGTACATATGGACAGAGATTGTTTACATTTCATCTTCTTCGTCTTCTTGTCCACACTCACACCCACTGCTCCATCATGTGCTGCCTCCACCAAACACCAATCATCTCGATACACAGTATAATTACTGCGCTAAACGAATTATGCCAATTAATACCAATAACTTCGTAAATTGAACAATTTAAAGTGATATCAGCAAACATTGTTCATTATGGTGAAATTATTACATACTCGTACATAATGAACCTAAAGAATGAACAATGATATATCTACACACAACAACAGGCAACAAGCCGCTCGTGCCTCGATCTAGAGATAATGCACAACCCGCTACCGTGAAAACTCAAAAAACCCGCTCAAAGCACAGATACTACACAATACATGGATACCTACTCAGTGGAAAAGCCAAAACCAGTCGTAAGCTGTATTGTACGTGATTCTTGCGGTGTACTAGGAGTTTAGTAGTTTGAAAATTATCGTTTTTTTCAGGGACGGATCGAAGGTTATGAAATCGGCGCCCTATTTTACTCTGCCCAAAACATTTAAGAATAAGCTCAAGTAAAAGCCTTTGCGTTGGCTTGAATGCAATAAGCTTCTTCTATTTTTCACACGATTAGAAAACGCATGTGAAAAGAAGCTAAGATGGCGGCCAATGAATGGTCTTAAACCTATTTTTGTTCTAAATTCAGGTATTTGATAAAATTTTAATATCAGTCTGGACCTGAGTTCCCATTGAAAACCTAGAAGTTTTAGAGGTTAAATATATCTTTTAATGAAGTTTTGAATTTAAATGACAGCTGAAATCAAAAATGGCCACCAAATAAACCAAAAACCCAAGCCTGGGGAGTATTGCCTCTGGCAGGGTAGCTAAAGGATGATGATGCATGGCGCCCTATTTTATTTTTCCCCCTAACCGACTCAGGTTACTCCACAGATGCAAGAACCATTATCTCACTTCCGTATTCACCGCAGGCCATCGCTTTAAAGGCAACTTTGTACCGGGACACCAGGACGGGAGTCCCTATCCGCAGCAAACGCTATAGTGGACACGTTGTGCAAATCAGGCACAATGAGGAAAAAAATCCCAAAACTAAACTGGATGGAAAAACTAAAGAAAAACGAAAATCAAAAGCAAACGAAAAAAGAGGGAAACCATCAAAAGTCACATGCAGCGTTGTAGTACGCAATACGTTGTGCCGTGATTGCAGCCAACAACTGCCAAAGTGCATAGACCAAGAGCATCTATGTATCTATACCTCTACCTTCATGTCTTCCTAGCGCTGCTGGCTATGCGCGCAGATCTGCAGATATTGTAAATATTTCCTTGAACCACAGAGTATCTACTACAAGAACGTCCGTACGTATCGCTCCTCCACTCCACGGTCCACGACCACGAGTCCACGAAACGCGAAAACGCAAGTGTTCAGTTTTTTTCTTGTTGTTTTTTTTTTTTGTCAGTTTTAAGGTGGAGTTGGCTTGCTTGTTTGCAGCGAGTTGAAGTTGAACGAAACTCGTTTGACAACCCTCTACTAAACCCAGGCCAAATGGATCGTGTTCGTGTGTCGATGTTGATCCTGTGTGCTCTGCAGTTATTCTTCTCTAATCCGACGTGTTGGAGTGAGATAAAACAACAACAAATCGAAAACAGGTCATTGCCTTAATGGATTTAAAAAAATCAACAAAACAAACCAAACGATAAAGATTTGTAGAAAACAGCGGAGGAGCAAAGGGAGTGGAGAAAAATAAGAATTATTACTCGAGTGGCAGATATAAAAAAAAGATAACAAAAATAAAAATAAAAAAAAAAAAACCTTGAAAGAGCAACAAAAAATTAAGAGTAAATAATAACTGGAAGAAGACACTTTTATGTCCAAAAAAAAAGGAGATTTTAATTTTTTTTCTTCTTTACTTTTCTTTTCCTTTTATTTCTAGACAGAAAGAGAAGAAGAATTATGACCAAACAATCTTATAGATTACAAGATTGATGTGCAATGGATTTGTTAAGTGGCAGCCTTACTTTGCGGAGTGAAATGCATCGAGAAGGGAACTGAGGGATTGTGGGCCTTCGTTTGAGTTTTAACGAAATCACTGCGCGTCTGTCCAGTAATTTAATACTTAAGGGGGTATTCTAGTCTAGAAGTAAAAAATTTTGGGTGTTTTTTAAAATTCGATAAAAAAAACTAACTGGTCAGTTTTTATTAGATGTTTATTAATATTTTAGCAATATAAAAAAAGTAAATTTTTTTTTTTTTTTGAAAATTGAACAAATTACAAGCTGGTAAGGGTGCGCCCTTGTTGACATGATTCCAACCCTTCTGGTGATATGAAAAAAAAAAAAAAAAAAAAGTTTAATCAGTAAGAATGTCGCTATCCTCTGAACTCAGAAAACTTTGTTGATTGATTTTTTACGCTTTTTTTCAAAGTTTTTAATTTTTAAAAATATGTAGTAAAAAACAAAATTTTTACATAATTCTAGTTCCAACGAGGGATATACAAAGAAGTTCCACGCCAAATTTCAAGTTAATCGGTTCATAAGAACTTGAGTAATCATGTCAGACGTGTTGGAAAAAGTAATTTCGAAAAAACGCGTTGAAAGATTTAAGCAAAGTTGCTGTACTTACATTTCGTTAATCGGCGATTCCTGCTCAATACATTGGGCCTTCTTCTACAAAGTCGTAGAGTAGGTACAGAGAGTACGTACTCTACGATAGATTAGAGCAAACTGAGCTGCACTGCACACTAAACATGAAAATATACTAAATTCATTACAACGACCTTCACATAATGACTTTCTGAGAATTCATGGTGTTCAAAAGACTTTCTGTTGGATAATTCACCCTCAGGAAGTCAGGATATATTTTTGAAGGTTTAATCTTTGAAAATATGAAAAAAAAAAAAAACGATTTTTTCAAAATTCTAGACTAGAATACCCCCTTAATGTCATGAGTTCAAATGACAGTTGTCAAACAAAAAATTCTACTTTGACAAAATGAGCAATCAGCGTCAAATTTTACAATCAACATTTATGTTTGTATTCGTATGTTCGGTCATGGCGGCCAGATCAATCGTAAACGATCAAAATAACTTCTTAACTTCTTCTACTAGCCTCCTGTATAACTGTATTAATAGGACCCGCATATACCACCCTTTTCTTTGGACCGGTTAGAATTATTTTTTTTTCTTATGTTATGTTGGTAGGTACAACTGTTCTTGATATGTCCACCAAATTTTAGCGTCATGGCGTGATATTTCTGAAAGGTAGAGCATTGTGTTTTTTCTCAGCGATTTTTGAAATGTATATAAAAATTTAAAAAGGAATTTGTATTAAATTTTGTGTTAAAAATTAAATTATCGGCACAAAAACATTGGCAAAAACGCTTCAGAAGTGGTCGTGAAGTCGTCAACGATGACGACCATGCTGGTAGACCATCCACATCAACACGTCGATGAAATCATAAAATTACTGGTGGTAGGTAAGCCGCAAATCGATCATCAGAGAGTTAGCAGCTATGACCGACACCTTGACTGGGCCCGTTCACGGCATTTCAACAAATCAATTGGGCTAGAGACTTATCGCTGCAAGCCCATCAAATGGTTTCCCATGCGTTTCTTACCAAAATCAACACAAATACCATCCACCAGCCACCAAGTTCACCTAATCTGGCATCGTATGACTTTTTCCTATTCGGCTGACTCAAAACACCGCTCCGGCGATCGCGTTTTAACAGCCGAGCCATACCGAACATCGAGTATACTACAGCTGTTTCGAGGGCTGGGCTGGGTCCAACGCTGTTCCAAGCGCATTGCAGTCAAAGGGGATTACTTTGATGGCGAAAAATTTGTATTTTTTTAAAAATAAATTCCGAGAACTTCAGAATACTCAGCCAGTTCAACTCGAACCACATAAAATACGATTTACCCCTTTCATACTATGTATATACATATGTATAAACACTACTTCAAGTGTCCTTTTCTTTTCGCTTTTCCCTAAAAAAGATCCGCCACCAATATTAGAATACACAAATATTAGCTCCAGCCACCACTGATACTAATATCAAAAATATTCGGATACATAAATATTAGTTTCGGCCACCACTGATCCTAATATTTTCGTATTATTATCAGTGGTGGTTGGAGCTAATATTTGTGTATTCTGATATTTGCGGTATGTGTCAGTGGTTGTGGCCGTAGATAATATTTTTTGGTGAATATAGTTGAATCATAATATCCTTGATATTAGGTTTTTTAACGGGCAGAGTAAATATTTTCTATGAATATCGAAATATTATAGTATCTACGTTATTTGTTTTAGTGATATTGAATACTTTCAAATATTAGTAATATCTTAATGAATTGAATACTAATATATCAGTCACATCCCTATTTGCCACTACAGGACATAGGTTACGTACGCACAGTATGGTTCCGGCAATTCATGTTTTTCCTGCTAATTCGACAAGACTTGATTTAAATATAAGATTACTTACAAAACAACCAAATAATTCGAATTTCGACAGAAAGATTTTGTAGTTGATCAAAATATTCGAATAATCTTTAGAACGTTATAAGCCGTTTTTAATTTGGTTAACTTGGTCCCGATATTAACATTTTGAGAAAAATGAGCTTACAAATTCACACAAGTACCGGAATGCTTAGTTAAACGTTTCTTGTCCTCTGCTCCATCCTCCACTTCGATTTCAACGGTTTTCCAAACTATTTACAAATGCTCAAATTTTTTGCAGCCGATAAAGGTACAACTATGGCGCAAACTAACCTCTGAACCTTAGCAAGATGAAGGGCATGTTATCAGAAGCGCAATTTCGAACATTTAGTTACGCTTAAAGTTTTTCCCACAGGCTTGAAGGCCGTATCCATATGCAAGCTTGAACTCGAAATATGTGCAAAGTCAGGTAAAGTATTTTATACGCAAAAATTTTCGCCTAGCAATGCCTACACTTGTAAGATACTTAATAAGGATTTTTCTAATAGAGAGAGGATACGTAGATCAGTAGAATAAATGAAATACCATCACCGGCCAATAACTTGGGTAGTTAATCATTTATATTTCTCCATCCTTTATATCTGCTCTACTAATGCCACTTCTGGAGTCATTTTGGTCCTTTACTTTTATCTTGACAGTTAAAGATGTCGATTCTATTATTAAAGTCTTTTAATGCAGATGACATGGACATCTTCATTCACATTTCCACCCCCACAGATTCTCGTCTACTGCAGGATGTCCTGAACAGGTTTTAAAGATATTCTGAGTCTTTATACTAATAAATGTCGGCATCGCATACTCTCCAACCAACCGCTAGAACGTATTTCATTGGCGGTGAGCTCGCTCCCTGCTGTCACAAGGAACTACATTTTACCCATAGATACCTTTGGTTTCATAAAACTAAGGCATTTTCAAACCCTTCACCTTTTTAAGGCCTAAGGCCTGGACACCTTTTTTTTTACGATACCCAGTCCCTACGTATCGAGACTGTCCAACGTAGGTTCATCCGTGTTGCCTTCCGCTACCATGGCCGTTTAGGATTAATTAATCTACAATCGAATGAAGAACGTCGAGAAGTTGCTGATACACTTTTTCTTCATCAGCTTTTAATTTGAAATATCGAAACTTAAGACTCCATGTAGATTTAACATTTCAACTTTAGTTTCAAGTTTGCTTATAGTTATATAGCATAAATAAATAAATCATTGTCAGCGTTTCCAAAAACATGTCGGTATTATATCTTGAAACTGACGCAACCTTCGTCCTTCCCAAATGTGGTTACACCTACTTCAAAGTAAAATCGGAAAGTAAACGTTTCATTTGCGTCACAAACACTCATACGTACGTGCTTATACGTGTACAGCACTGCCTTCTTGACTTCGCGTTCGCCCGCTGCGTAGGGTCATTTCCTACAACTTCTGGACGATGGATGACGACAAGCTTCGTCGTTGTTGTCGCTCATCGTCTTCGGTCTTCGTCCTCCTCTGCACATCCCGATGCCCGAGACGCAGACGATCCAAACGTTTTGGATTTGTATTTTACAACTTCGGAACACATGTGTTCAATTGTTTGCCTGTCATTATGCAGTTGAAGATTATTCTTACTACAAAATAAATAAACACGCTGCACTGCGGCAATGTGAGTTGCTATAGCCCACAAAAACAAAGTCTTCTCCTAGGTCCGTTTGCTTAGGTGTGCAGCGAGTCACAGCAACTTCAAGTGTGCGTTTTCTTTAGGTGGTTGCTACGAGTATGATTTAACGATTCCTCCGCCTCGCCTCTGTGAGAATTGACCAAGTTTATTGGTGTAAGACTCAAATCATCTCATAAAATGGCTAATTCAGTAACGAGAGTATGTTTAATTGAATATTATAGCACCATAGACAAATGGGATTAGCCTGGAAAATGTAGGAGCTGGCCATGTTTTTACGATGCAGTTAATTACCGAATGAGTCTTGCAAGACATTTTAATCACCCTGTATCTGGATTATGGGCAATTTTTGATGAAAATAAACCTCATTGCAAATGGGCTCATAAAGTGAGGAAAATAATACGGGAAATGAGAGCCAAAATTTCTTGGAAGCCATCGAATTCAATAGAATTTTGAGTTTTATTTTTAGTTATAGCAAAAAATAAGAAGCAAAAGGAGGATCTCCTCCATCTCTTTATTGGCACTTAGAAAGGTCAATGGACGGGAAAAGTTTGAAAGTGGTAAAGTCGTTAAATTTCAAGTACCATTTCATTTAAATTCCACTTTCCAAAACAAAAAATAAATAAAAAATTAAATATGATATGTTGAAAAGCCTTTTATTCTAAGGATCTTTTGAGAATAGTGACGCCAAAAACTCCGTCAACACAATCCATCATTGGAAAACAATAAGAACCCGAGGTGTTCATGATGCCTGTCAGAAAAAAGGAAGCCTAGCGTCCTACTGGTAGAGCACTTCTAACTTCCGCCATAAAGCCCAATGGTTAAAAAAAATATATTATGGTTTATTAAAAATGAATCGTTGTGAATTCGGTTAACAGGGTTCGTTTAAAAATTTTTAATATGAGTTGAGTTAGTGATTTTATGTGGTGGTTGTGTAAGCAAAATTTTGAAAAAAAAACAAAGATTATAATAATGTCGAACAAAAGGAAAGTTAAAAACTTGTCTATTTATTATTTTACCACTAAACTTATTAAATACTGTTAAATATGTATATACATAACAATTAACTTTGTTTCCACCACCAAAAAGGAGGTGTAATACATTTTGATGGTAAAAAAGAAATCACAACCTAACCTACCAGTAGGTAAGACGCTAGGCATTTATCATACTATAAATCAAAAAATATTATTACAGAAAGTACTCTGTAAACCAAATTTTGGACAGCATCGAGGAAGTTGACCGATATAACAATCTTTTAGACAAAAATATGATCGATATGCAAGGGTTGACCGATATGCAAAGTTTTTCTTAGCTACTTAACCACTATCAATTTTTTTCGGATTTCGGATTCTGAACATCAACTATTGTATTGTATTGTATAGTGCTTTTATTGTTCACAAATTTTAACAAAATCATTTGATTTATCCGCAAAACCATTTGGTTTGTCTGCAGGCGGTTATATGTATAAATATTCATTTTGATGTGACTTTTCTATAGATAATTATTAATTAATTAAAATTTAAAATTAAGAGTTTTTACAGAATTATACAAATTTTAACAATATATAAGAAAAAAAAAAAAAAAAAATAGTAATGGACAAATTAAGATATGAAATGATCTTTTAATAATCTTTTGCGTTTGCTTATTTCATTTATATTTTTTAGATACTCGGGTAGTTCACTTATTATTTTTGGAACTTTGTTCTTCAACCATCTTCTTTCGTAGTTATTGTTAAATGGTGGGATATGAAGTAGACCTCGAGCTCGTCTTCGTGTGTTGACCTCATGTTGAATCGGTATATTGAAACGTTCGTCCTCATAATACTCCAGTGTGACCGTCATTCGAAAGATGTCTTCTATAGATAGTACCTTAAAGGTTTCACCGTGTTGAATGCTTTGTTTAATTAAACTAACAATAGAGTTTTGTAGTCTCTGTGGCTTGTTTAGGTGATTTTTAGCAGCATTACCCCACGCTTAGACACCATACCTAAGCTTTGATTCCACTAACGCATAATACACGTGTTTAAGCACCTGAAACGTGGAACACTTCTTCAAATATGCTATTGCAAATATTGCCTTCTTCAATTCACCTCTTATTCTCTCTATATGTTTATGCCATATGAAGTGACTGCCAATCACAACTCCGAGGTATTTGTATTCCTCAACTATCTCAATTATTTTCGTTTGACTGTTGGGTCAGCTTTCATTCACGAACTTAATTTCATATTCACTTCTACTGTGGTACGGCTGGCGGATATGTATAACCTTCGTTTTTGAGGCGTTTATAACAAGTCCCATATCATGGCACCATTTCACTGCTCTGTTGAACTCCTCTTGCAGAACGGTGTTTGCTGTCTGTAGTGATTTATTAGAGAGTGCTATAGCAGTATCATCTGTGAAAGCTATCGAAAAGCTATTTGTGAGAGTTCTCAGCAATTCATTAGTGTAAATAATAAAGAGGATTGGCTCAAGTTTGGATCCTTGTGGAACACCATAGTACACTTCCCCTAATTTGCTTTGTTTGTCCGCAATCTTAACCACGAATCTCCTATTATTAAGATAGTACCTTGATTGCCTTGATTGCCAAAATATGAATATGAATCGTCGGAATTCGGCTTAGGAATATCTGGGTTAATTTTTATAAACTGGCATTATATGTATACATAATTAAATCGCCAGCGCACGAGCTTCTGATTCCGCGTTAGAGTTGATTCCTGCACCTATTTCAATGACTTTAGCACTGAGCGAAAGCGTATCAACTGAATATGGTTTTAATCGTAAAATCGTAAAATGACCTAACATTGACTAGGTCCCTAACATTGATCATAAAACCTTTTAAACTTTCTTTGCAATAAATTAAATTGAATTTTGTTTTCTATCCATTTATACCACTTTTCCTAGTTTAATTTTCCAACTAGGCCTACATACTCAGTTAGGTTTGAGTCTGGGATGTTAACAGGAAAATGGTATGGAAACTAGGGTTTCTAATAAATAAGCATACTTTAGGACCTTCGTAAAGTCATACTTTATTTAAAGAACAAATTGCAAAATTATGATTTAGTTAGAAAATCGCACTAATTGCCAACTGTGGTTAAAAATATAGGTAAAAAACCATTTTTTCGCTTTTTACCTGCTGCGGTTTTTTCCAAGTATCATAAAATCTGTGAGTTTTTCGGAATACTTACTACACATTTTTTTATTTACAATTGTTGCGTTCACAAGAAAAAATAATAAAACGGTATGTTTATTACGCATTTTTTGTCGAAAAGCGACCTGAAAGTCAAAAAAATGTATGGGCAAGAATTAGGATTTTGATTTAAAAATAAAATATCTGGAAACCAAAAAAAGGTATCTAATTTATTTAAACGCAGTTAAAAAGGGTGTTATTTCTTCTAAAATCAAAGCCCTAAAAGAGCCCTGTAGTAAGTATTAGCGGAGATATTTGAGTTAATGTGGGTCAAGGTACACCAAAGTAGGTGTTTTCTTAAATTCTCGATAAGTGATGTCCAAATTTGAGATAGACCCTTGCTGTAGAACGATTTTTTTCTTAGAATAAACCCAAGAATCAATTGCCAAAGTCTTGACATTTAACTTGGAAACACCCCGGATATAGGCCACAAAAATAACACGCCTAATGATATGGCGAGTTATTGCACATATGTATACGACTTCGGATGCTCGGAAAAGTTTTTTTTTTTTTAGTTTAAATGGTTTTTGCCGTGTATTTTTTTATTAAATTTATTTTATATACCTATAAGAGTGTTCTTAAAAAAGCACCCATTCAACTAGTGTATGACATCCGATCAAGTTTGAGTTTATTTTCTTGATCTAACCATTGATTCTTCAAGGCAGGCTTCTTTAACAGGCTTCAAGCAAAGCATGTTTATGGCATTTGAAAAATTTAGACTCAAATGCCCATGCCATAGCCATTCTAAAAACCACACCAGGAAGGCATGGTCCGCTCAAACCAATTATGTAACCAACCCGTTTACACATAATCACGTAGTCGTAGAAGATGCTGCTCCTACTGCCATCTAGCAAAAAACACTAAAAAGCCATAAAGAATCTAGATTAATTGCACCACATAGACTTATTGTATTTTGTACTCGTACCATCTGTCCACAGTAGCGGCTACCACATTACACATTTCTTGCAACCTAACATGCAGTGAAGTGGGCAACAACAATAAATGATTTACCATTGCCACGTGTTTCTTTAAATTGTTAAGAAACAACAACAACAAAAACTCGTACTTTGTTAGTTTTTTTTCCCCTCCTTTTGTACTCTCGTACTAACTCTTGGGCTTTTGTTTAGTTTAGATGAGGCTTCTTTTTTAAACGTCGTCGTCGTCGTCGCGCCATCAGTCGACCGCTTCATGTGTGCCATTTGTGAATAATACGATGCACGACTAATGAATCACGCTGTGCAATAAAGTGGAAAAGGGATGCAACCAAAACAAAGATCAACGAAGCTCATAACATAGAAAAAAGCAAAAGACACGAGTATTGTGTATTTGTATCTTTAAGATGCACAGTAGCTGCTTTGATGCAGGCGGTCATATCCAGTATGAGGCCAGCATCATCATTAACCACACGAGTGCGGCAACCTAAGGTCTTGCTAGGCTTGTCATGGCCTCCTCCTTTGACATAACTATTCGCGTAAACTTGTTCTATTCGTTGGGATTGTAGGAGACAGCATCAAGCACCAAGTGAGTTGCATCTTTCAAATGTTATTGCGCGGCCGATGCGATGGTGGAAGAAGTCTTACGCGTAAAATTGGAATGGAATAGGGTTGGTTTTTCGAATCTGGGCTAAGTAATACATTTAGGTATCTGTACCTGCAACACGGGTGATTATTGGATAACACATATCTTTGGACGTCCTACGCGCATCACAACAAGAGGATTGATTACGAATGTCAGCACCTATGACTTTCCTCTTCAGAGACAATAGCTTTGGTTAGGTAGCAGTGGCTGCTGGTAATTCGACCACCAGCAAACTTAGGCCAATAGAATCCCAACGTCTTTTTGTCCTAGGTGTCTCAGATCGTTGAAGAAGTATTCACCAATCTATAGTTTTCTACTATGGGAGAGAGCTGTGCATGACCAGATGAGATGTATTGGTCCTCTTCGTCGTTCCTGCCACTGCTATAGAAGTCGTTCGAAAGGACTTCAAGCATAGTTAGATAAAATAAATATACGGCGTCAGCAGTTGTGGACACCGTAGCGCAAGTGGTTAGTGCGTCGGACTACTGAGCCAGCGGTCTTGGGTTCGAATCCCGCCGCAAACACCTAAACATTTTTCACAGTGCCCACCTCTTTCGAATGTCTGACAAGCATCAAAGAGTATCATTTGTCTCAATTGAGCTTCTCAACTCGCCGTTCGGAGTCGGCAAAAAACTGTAGGTCCCTTCCATTCGTGCAAAAATACAACACGCACACACAAATGGTTGCGAGAAGCAGGCCCAGGTTCACCTCGAGCTGTAGCGCCAACTAAGTAAGTAAGTAGTCCTACACAGAATCAAGCCTAGCTTCTCGCAACCATTTGTGTGTGCGTGTTACTTTTTTCACGAATGAAAGGGACCTAGCAAGGAGCTTAGCCATACCTATGTATATTCTTCTTGTCCGGTAAAATAGGTACCTACTGTTGATCCTAGTTCAGCGGGTTTATCAGCTTTACAATTCGTTGGAATATCTCTGTGCCACGGCACCCAGTACAGGTGAATATGAAATTGCTTGGCCATCTGTATCTGTGGTCTTTGAAGTAGACGCCTGACTATCCCAGAAAATGATAATATCGTTAGAAGACATTACATTGCTCTTGATCTAGGACAGTGCTTCTGAAATCGCCATAATTTCGGCTTGCAACACACTTTACTGTGATCAGGGAGGCGGATGGAAAACTGAGTTCATAAACAGAGATTATAATGCGACAGAACTTTTGCAGCGTTTATAAAAAGCTACAGTAGGTTCGGTCGTTTATACTTGACAAATACAATAAAAATTCAACTCTTTGAGGGCAACTGAACACTGTCGAATTTGTCTCTATTGGCTCAGGTTGGCACGGGATAGGTGACCTAGCTGCGGATCGAAAAACTTTTCGAGTTTTGCTCCATATTCGTCACTAATTGCGTTTTCAAAGAAATAGGGCCCTATTATCTTTTCAAGTGAGATACCACACCTATGCGACTCGGTGCCGCTCCCGAATTGTTAGACGGTTTTTCTAAGGTAGAAAAATGCTTCATTTGACATAGTTAAAGATGCGATTTTCATTTTGTTTTTCAAGCAGTGTGCGAGCCAATAATTGGTAACTTGTATGGTCTCTAGTAAGTAATTGCTGACTAAATTTTATGGAAAATATTGTAAATCCTGGGAAGTTAAACTGGGCCGAATGCTCGATGTCGAAGCGTACGCAGCTTATATTTTCTCGGGAAGGACCGGATGCAGATAATTCAGATTAAATACAGTTCCTTCTTTCCGAAAACGGCCAACAAATTGCACGACAGTACCCTTCTTACGTTAAAATCAATGTTGAAATTTTCCTTGTCTCATTGCAATTTAGGACTTTTATATAAGATTCAATACCGAAAATTCTTGTTCCAAAAAGTGAACAGAAAAATTATTCCAAAGTTATGAACTTTAAAAATTAACTTATTTTTGGGCCCCCCTGTATTTTAAATTATGCTGGACACGTCTCTTTCAGATCGGAAACACGACTGCTTCGCCTGTGGGAAAAGCTGCGATTTTAAAGCCACTTTCAAATTTTAAGCTTATTCGAGAGCCTACCTGAGACACTGCTGACTTTCATTCTCTTATTATAGAGCTTGTTAGACCCAGATCATGGGAATTCGAGACTCTTTGGTCTCTCAATGCAAAGTTAAATGATTTTCGATCTATGCTGAATCTGTGGAACAAACTTCAGAGATTATGACAAGCCAAGATGTTACTCCGGGACCACAGCCGGAAAAGATCGAAAGCATGTATCGGTCTGAGTGATCCAAGGATTGGGCTTACAGGACAATATAAGCTGCAGATCCAGCAACGATGAGGAATCAATTGATAAGAATCAGTGTGGCACTGACTCGTCAAAGAAGGGAATGTCTGGAGGCTAACTTCACAGACAATGAGGAAATGCCTACACTCAATATACTATGAAAAACTGGTGGAAGTACTATATATAATTTGATAAAAGCTGTTTTATTCATTCTGTTGGTCTTTTCTTGAGACATCTAAGCCATCTTTAACAATCATTGAGATGGATCTTCCAGTTAGCTAGCGATATTCCCAAATGCTTCGTTTAAAATGGAACTTTAGTCTTCTAAAGAGTTCCTATCCTTTCGATCGATGTGTCCAATTTGATTTAAGGAGTTTGCGATTTTACCTTTTCTGCAGTCGCTTTATATTTACTAGGGAGCTAATACTTGAACTCGTAGTGAATAACAACAGAAGTCCTTCGAAATTCGGTAAGCAGCACAAACATTTTACATTTTGACAGCATGAAGATACGCCGAATGTTTGGTCGTGACTCAAACACCACTCTCTACACTTTGACAGTAGCTCGTAGAAACAGGTGGTCAACCCCGTTAGATTTTAAATTTTGTATCACAGATAGCAGTATATATGTATGTACATATGTACGTCTGAATTGAATCGGATTAGTGAATTGGGCTCTGATCTGTCTCTGTATACTCTCAATCCGCTTTGTTACAAGCCGATGACTCTTTTTCACCTTCTAAATGTTTATTATGCAGTATTACTGTTTGTTATTTCTTAAAATGGTATCAACACGCATTCAACGCTTTCCTTTTAATTGTTGTGTGAGAGCCCGGAAAGTTGTTCAAACGAATGCATCATCGATTCGCTTTCTCGTGTTTCACCTGTGTACGACAACAAATCGCGACATTTACGTACTCGTACAAGGATATGATATGGCCTCAACCTTGCTGTCATTTTGGATAATGAAAAACGGTTTATTTATTAGAAAACACTTACGGTAGCGTAACAAGCACCAACACCCACTTTTAAATATTTGCTCGTGATTACCTGACACGCATCCACATTTTCTAGTCGTGTTAATGAGCTAACGCCTTGTAAAACAGATTTATGGTATTTCGTAAACAGAGGATGTTTTTGTCTCAAATGAGGTGAAACTATTTCCGTTTCGTGTATGTTACCAAAACAAGACATCAGATAGTTTGTTTCCTTGTTGCAAGGATGTTGATTGTTGTGTTGGCTTATGACTAAGAGATATTCTTGTGGGCGGTTCATACATCCCGGGCATCAATTTAACTGTTTTTCGACTAATTATTACTCTTTAGTGATTTCCCTACTTTTGTATATTTTATTACTTCCAGGTTTAATTTAGCACATCCAGGAATGCATCGGAATTCATTCTGGCTATAACGCGTGCCGTTGTTTATCTTGAGTGAAAGTGTAAACAGCGATGCCATATTGTACGATTTATCGTAATTTTACGATTTTTGGCCTCCGAAAATTGTATACGATTTTTGGCCAAAAATTAGACACATTTTACGATTTTTCATTGTATTAGAAATGAATCATTAATGAATTAATTTCATAATAAAATGGCTTCCATCGGAATTATTTTCAAAGACAAATAAAACCACTCCATTAAACCGTCGATTACTTCGAGCTTCTATTTAGTGAACCGTTGTCACCAACAAATTGGTATATGTTTATTGGAAACATGTTTTGGAGATAATATCCTATCCTTACCAAGTTCATCGGCTACTGTCAAAAGCATTTTTTCGGCTGTTTACCTAAAATGAGGAACGAACTAACCACATACACTTTCCAAGGAATACTTCATACAAAAGTCTTACTGCGTTTTCAGGACGCACAATGCTATCACCTTAATATTGACCGTCACATTTTAAGCTGATTCAATTCAACCATATATAAGAAAATTTAGTGCGAGATTAATACTCGCAGTCTAAGTTTAATTAAACAATTTTAAAGGAACTTTGTATTTATTTATTTCTTATTGATGAATGTACCTAAGCTCCCAATACTTAAAATATTAATTAACTAAAATATAATTTTATTTTATATTTTGTTTTTTGTTTTAATCAATTTAACTAGGTTACATATATGTACATATTTAGATATCAGGTTTTTTTTTTTGTTTTTTTTTTTTTTGAAAAATCGTATTTTTACGATTTTTTGAGCTAAAAAATACGATTTTAGCTCAAAATGATATGGCATCACTCTGTAAAGTTAATATCACGATGTCGAAAAGGGCACAGTTGAGTGAACCAAATAAAGCAGTTATCGTGCCTTCTCTGAGTGGATTGGATACAATGAGAGTTCTGTTAAAAGATTCTCTAAGAAATATCGTCAGGACACACTCTGGTGAGAAAAATTGGCATGGTACTGAAGAGGTGTTGAGTCGTTTGGGGTAAGAATGCGCAGCGGGTACGAGTACGCAGTGCCATTTTCTCCATCTGTGAAAGAATTAGCAGAAATCGCTAAATTAGAAAATGTGTGCTTCACTAACCGCCAATGAAGAACAACTTCTTCCAAAATTTTCCAATTGACAGTACAAAGAAAAACAACAAGAAAAAAAAAGCCGGATTTTGTTAAAAAAAAAAAAGTAAATTTTTAGAAGTGTGTCAGGAAAGCGTGGCAACTCGATACCCCATAAGTAGTATGTAAACATCAACAGTGCATATGTGTGTTTGATTTAAGATACAATTTTAGTGGATAATACTATTCGTTTTCAGATTTTCAATACAATGATAAAAGAGCAGCGTCTAGAGAAAGAGTGCGCAGTCGTTCTGTGGGTAAGAGTGCGCAGTGCTCTCTTACCCAGTATTTAATTTTTTATAATAATAACAATTTTAAGGCTATTACCTTCTATCGAAAGATGCAACGAGCACATCGCAGGCGTAGGCGGTAGGTGGTAGCTCGTAGCTGAACTATTTTTCTGTTTTTGTTTTTCCAGAAAAGTCCCCCGAATCTACCAAACACAAATGGAAAGGAAATTGATAACCCAAAAGAAAATCTGGGAGGCTAGGGAGCTGATTTCAAATGGAAGCAGCCCATGAAATGCGGCCGAAGAACTTGGTTTGAGCGAAAGCGCAGTTTCAAATCATTTCAACTACGAAAACTGTGACTTAAACTGATTGCGCACTCTTAACCATACCTCTGCGCACTCTTACCCTGACTTCGGGGCAAGAGTGCGCAACTTGACTTACTTTGGTTTTTTTGATCAAAACATATGAAACAATAAAAAAATAAAAAATATTTTTGTATTATGTAATTTGATCGTTAAATATAGAGCAACCAAATAAAAGGCTTTTTTGTTTGTTATCTGTTGTAAATTTTTCAGAATCTAGGCCCGAAGTCCAAAATGCGCACTCTGCCCCGAAAGACTATACCACTGCTCGAGACGACCAGCAACTGAAGAGGCTTAGCTTGAGAGACAGGTTTGAAACTGCATCGAAGTTGAGGGCTGACCTTTGTGATGCATCTGGTGTTGAAGTAAGCGTAAGAACTCCAGAATCGTCAAAAAGATGTATTTGTTAGCAAGAAGACGAAAAAGAAACTGCTGACCATCAAATTAAACAAAAATACACCTTGGCTAAGCTGCAGTGTTCAGGATTGGTTAAACGTTCTGTTCCCGGATGAATCCAAGTTTAATCTTATTGAACCAGATGGGAAGCAGCGAAGATTCCATAGCTCACGCTGTGAAATATTCTCCTTACGTTATGGTGTGGGGTTACATCACTGCAATTGGATTTTGATCCTTAATTATGCAATTGTATTGGATGGTGTTGTACCAAGTATGAAAATGGTGACACGCAAAAATACCGAATCCAATTTTTCAAGATGATGCAGCACCTTGTCATCAAGCGAAATCTATGAGTAATTGGAAGTTTTTTTTTTTCTTCATATTTTTACATGTTTTAAAAGTCTTATGATTTAAAATCTTAAATTTCTTCCACAGTTTCAAACATTGAAAGAAGAATTACGAATAGAATCACTAATTTGGCAGGGAAATAGTTATGATCTTAACCCCATCGAAGACGTCTGGACTCTTATGGAAAAGCGAATCCAAGCCAAAAACAAAAAAAAACCGAAAAGCTATATTAAATACCGAGTCAAGAATGCGGAGGGAACACAGCTATAGCCCACACAATATAGGGTTTCATTAGGAGTGATTAATTTTGAAAATCAAGTAAATATACGGCGTCAGCAGTCCTATATAGAACCAAGCCTAGCTTCTCGCAACCGTTTGTGAAGGGACCTACAGTTTTTTGCCGACTCTGAACGGCGAGTTGAGAAGCTTCTCATGACAAATGATACTCTTTGATTGCTTGTCAGACATTCGAAAGAGGTGGCGACCGTGAAAAACTTTTTTTTTTTTGTTTTTAGGTGTTGGACTCGGGCTGGGATTGAACCCGACCAGCATGCGTAGCAGTCCAACGAACTAACCACCACGGCCACGGCCACCACGGTGATTAATTTTAAGTGAAACAAAAATGGTTTTACATACAATTTTTTTTTTGTTTGCTTTATTTTGAAGCTTGGATAATGTTTGGAACAAGATATCGATAATTTCCACTACTGCTTTCTTTACACAGACGAACGGAATCGCTTTGATATTTGCGGCTATATGCCGGCGATAACTTGACGACTGTTGGCTTCGAAATGGTCCAAAGTCTGTGAAATGTTGGCATCATAGACTTTTACGTAGACCCAAAGAGAATTATATAGGGGCGTCAAATCACATGACCGTGGCAGCCAATTCACATATCGTTATCCTAAATCCAATCGCCATGGTTATTGTTCAGCAAATCGAGCGTAGCGTTAGCTGTATGACACGTAGTGCCATCTTGTTGGAACCACACATCCTCTTTTCCGATGTTCTCAAGTTATCGCCATTATTTTCGGAAGAATAATGTCCGATGACTCTGCCATGCTATACACCGCTCTACACAGAGACTTTTTTGGGATGCAGCGATGTTTCACGTAAAATATTCTTGCACCAAAAAATCGCAATTTTGTTTGTTAACAAAGTCATTCATCAAAAAGTGCGCCTCGCCTGAGTTTTTTGGCCGCATCAGGATCATCTTTCAAGAGAAGTGATTGTCGTGAAATCGACGAATTTGGCTCATCGGCAATACTAGCTGCGATATTACCACTGTTTTAGGGGGAAACCTATGCGTAGTTAAGTGAAGTGAAGCTAATTTCAATAAACTCAGTGCAATCGTAAAATATAATCACTATATTCTTGACCTCAAAAAATCTTCTTGTCATTATAACTTTATCAATTTTCCTGTAAGTTTATAGGTCCGTTCGCGTACTTTTCGCACTAAATGTGTGTTATGTGTCAATTTTCGAAGAGTGGGGGTGAAATTCTCTCAAACACAGAAAAATTACGAAAAAGTAAACGAACGCATTAAGCACCAAAAAATGTATGTGATTTGACAGATTTGACCGTTTACCTAAGAAATTTCTTGTGGTAAAATTCGTAGCATGGGGAAATTTCTTACTCTCTCGTGAGCACTCTCTTCTAAAACAAACTACGAAATTTTTGCGTACGCGAACGGGTTTTCGTTGCTTTTTGTTATCTCGTAGTTTTAGGAGCGTGCGCGAACGGACCTTATATTTTTAAAGGTTTTCAATATAAATTAAATCAAAAGACATTAAGATTTTTAATAAATGTGTAAACCATTGCGGTAATACTTTACGAACAAACTCACTTCACTTTGTGACATGTAAATATTTGTGAGGAAGAAAATATTGCAAAATGTCAAATCAAGCAAAAAGGTAAATATAGGCATAAATAAAAAAATATTAAATTTTGATTTTAACAATTATATCTAATACCTAGATGTCATAGCCAAAAAAAACATTGGACTAAGGAAGAATTTTATGCGGCAAGAATGGAGGAATTTCAACAGTCGGCGAAAAAAATTTTGAAAATTGAATTGAATTTTTTTGACAGCTAATGTCACCGTGAGCCAACACAAGTAACAAATTTTAAAAATAAAAACCAGGCAACTGCGGATCGTTTTATTACGAATTTTTCACTTCACTATTTATAACTTCCCAATAAAACACGCCAATTGTCCTCTCTTCACACTTTTCGTTGCCTTGTGAAATCTGATCTTTAGAATGGACCATATAAGCCGCAGTTACTGCCAACATTTGCAAGAAATAAATGTAACGAATGGTTCTTTTGTATGATAATAAAGATTATCAGGTAAAATTGAATATTTTTATTAGGGTTCCGTACCCATATGGTAATACGCAACCTTTATAAGTTCGCTCTAACTCTAAAATGTCTGTCACGATAAAAATATCACATATTTGAAACAGCTTAACACTCAAAAATATTGTTAAACAACTATACAGGGTGGCAAAATGTAAACTCGAACAAAAAAAAATCTTAAAAATAGATCATTTGGGTTATCATTTAAAATGGTTCGAAGCGAAGATTTCAAAAATATTGTTGGGAGCTATTGCCGAAATATGTGAAAAAATGTTCCTCAATCGTGAAAATGCGTTTGACCTCACAGTATTTTTTTTGTATTTGAGTAAGTATGTAGGGTAAGGGCACTAGTGGTCGGCCACCTAACTTTTTTTTTCACTTTGCGCTTCTCCAGTTACTAAAGTATTTGATGAAAAACGTTTAAACAGAATTTTACTTAATGTCGGAACAAATATTAATCGATTAAAAAGAGACTTTTTAATTAAACCCTCATTGTTCTCTAGAAATGACCAAATTGATGAAAAAGTCATATTGCGCTAGTGGTCGGCCGCCAAATTTTAGTGGTCGGCCATAAAAGTTCTAGTGGTCGGCCAGGTCCAATAAATCAATGAAAATGACATATTCAATGATCATTTAAGGGTTTATTTGAATGCAAAACATTTAATAAACAATATTTTATTATTTTTAATAGCATAGAATAAACAAAAAAACACAAAGTTGGCAATAGTTAGTTGAAATCAGTTTTGTTGTATCAAATAATACTACCTATGCTTATTTTTCTTTTTGCTTATTTAGAAATAAGTTAAGTAGTTGCTATTAATCTAAAAAAAGTTATTGAATAGCTTAAGAGATTAACAAAATTTAAAAACAAAATAACAAAAAATACATAGTTAAGGAACTTTAAAAATGTTTGCATAGAACGTATTTATAGCTTCGCTTATTCCTTAAGCTTCCCTTGAAGCAAGTTCAGGATTTCGTTTAAAATGTAAAGAAAACCAGGTCTGCAATCTTTGAAGGGTGTTTTACTTTTACTGTCTTTAATTATATTCTGAACAGTGTATTAGTAAATTAGGCAAATAGGCCGATACCAATCGAAATAGGCTTCAGTGGCCGAGCACTAGCTTGGTAATTTCAATAGTCGGCCGGCAGTGCGCCGACAACTTTAGTACCTGGCCGCGCACTAACATTTCTCAAACATTTGTATGCTTAACGGTAAAATCAGAGCAATTCATTAATAAACTTTCAATATTGTACGTCAAAAGATTAATTTGAGCTATATAGTACATTTCCTTAGTGCTCGGCCATACCAGGCCGAGGACTAAAATTCGCATTAAAATGGGGTGCTAGTGGTCGGCCATACCAGGCCGAGGACTGAAATTCGCTTTAAAATGTAATGCTAGTGGTCGGCCTCCCCATTATTTACAGTGATATTAATATTTTGTAATCTTTGCACCACTAAATACATTCCTTATGCTTTTTAGAACAACACAAATTCATTAAAATATTATCTTTCAAACAAATTATAATATAAATTAACACTTTTGTAAATACGCACAACTAAAAAAAAAAACAAGAAATCACCACATTTTTACACTTTCGCAAATGTGCACGGACTTATGTGCTTCTACCAGCTGCAGTATTTGCGTAATAATATCAAATTTGAGGATAGGTGTGTAGGACATGTATCTGCTTGTATCTGCATCTTCACATTAAGAAAATTCCTAACGGTATTTATATTACATGAGGAATAGGGTTAAAGTGGCCGACCACTAGTGCCTTTACCCTAATTGTGTGCTTCTTCAAAATAAAAAAGATGTGTTGTAAAATTTTTGGCACTATGAGCAAAAAAATATTGTTAAAGTTAATGTTTCTGCATGGTTAGCCTATTTCATCATATCTGCAAATTGTTTAATGGTAAGAACGAACCGCAATCAGCTGCCTGAAGAATGGTGGAATTTCTCCAACAACTAGTTCCTTTGTCCATAATCTCGATCGCAAGCTAAAGCTGAGAACTTTATGCGACCCTGTGTGAAAAATGTACATAGCTCGTTATCTAACTCATTGTGACTCATATCCAAATGGACCTATGTATCTCACTTAGCTTTTTCTTTTTTATGTACGAGTATGTTGTCTTCAAACACCTCACAGTAAATCCAATTGTCATGATGACAGCAAATGCTCCCCTTTTTCATAATCAATTTACTTTGACTCATCACTGATCGATTAATCTGCAAATTGATAAGACAAGAATAAATAAATAAACCTCTTAACAAACATCAACACACATTATGTATACGATGACGACGTTAAATTTATCATAATTGCCCCATTTATGATCAGACATGTTCATGCATGCACAACTGGCCACCATCAGCATCAGTTGGTGTTGTTGTACGATTCAAAAAAAAAAATCATGTCCAAAAACTTATTCGACACCAAACATTCAGAGCGAAAGCTCCACCTTAACCAGACCAGATTCTCCTTCTAAAAAATAAAAAAAAAAACAACCCACGATTTGCTGCACGTATGATCATTCGATTACCTGACCCATTATCTCTACTTGCTTTGCCATGATCTGGACTGGAGGAGTCCCGGAGTAGCAGCACACACGACCAAATAAAAAAAAAAAGAATATCAAAATATCATCAACTTGCTGATCGCTGCTAAAGAACCAAGAAAAGAACAAACAAAAGAAAAAGCAACGACGAACAAAAAAAAACATCGAGAATCGTAAAAGGGCATAAAAAACGATCACAGGTGTTCACGATCAAGCAAATAAAATGCAAGTACATACTCGCATACACACATGCATCCAAACACCCATCAAATCAAGTTAATGATGATTTTTCCTTTCTTCTCGTTCTCTGGTTTTCTTTCTTTCTTCCTTCTTTGGTTATTTTTGTTGTTGTTGGTGTCCCTCTCACGATACATGGCGACGACGCTTTAAATCGCATCTCTGGTGCCGTCTAGGCTGACCCAACTTGTGTATTGAAATTGAAATGAAATTACACTTTATACGGCTATAAGAATGGATTAAACATAAATAAATAAATACGAGTGCATACACATGCAAGCAAGAGCACACTCAAACGGCGATAAGAGAGAGCACACAAATGTTATGAAAGGTGTGTGGAGGAGAAATAATCAAAACAAACCTTTTTTTTTTTGTATTTACCTCGTCCCCATACAAATTTGGCGGGATACTACGAACACGATCGACAATAATGTGTACGCTCGCGAGTAAATAATACAAAAGTGATCGTTCCAATTGGTCTTTGGACATTGGAGGAGATGAAGATCAGTGCTCTTTTTGCTCGCCTTTTTTTTCTGTATATAAGAGGATTCTCTTTTAACTTAATAATTTTAAGAGAAAATCGTGAACATTTTTAATGATTTTACGGAGAGAATCGCGGGAATGTGTTGCCATCGATAATTAAAATCCATATTTTATCGATACTTAATAAATTAGTCCATTTAACGGCTTTTTGCCTTGAGATTGCATAGCTCCGAAATGAACATCGGAGTGCATACGGAGGCACAATGGGGCACGGCGTTTTCAACCTCAAAAAGTAATCAGATAAAATCGCATTTGAGCAAATTCAAGAAATAGCAAATCGAATGATTTTCAAAGTCTAATGATTAACCCTTTTGTCAACTACAAGGTCTGGCCAGACCTTTTCCACTTTTGATGCAAGTTTTCTTTAAGAAATAATGGCAACAGCATTTTGAAACTTCATGATTGGGTCAACAAACATTTCTTCTTTGATTTGATGAAGTTTGTTTTTGGCTATTGTGTGCCAGTTAGATCGAAAAAAGATTTTTTCAATTTCTATACCTTGCGTCAACTACAAGGTCTAGTCAGACCTCATACATTTTGTACGGAACCCACTTTCATATTTTTTATATCTAGGTACTCCTCTGTAACAGTAACTATGCAACAACGAAATTATGGAATATATAATTATTATTTTCATCATTTAGAAGTGTATCCAACAACTGTAGCAAAAGAAATGTTACCACATCGCAGCCGAACTGAACTTTCTTCTGGACTTGGCAGACTACGTTACGTATGTACCGAAGAAAAATAGAGCGGTTATTCTTCTTTCATCGCTCTATTATGATGCAGAAATAATTGGCGATACGAAAAAACCAGCGGTAATCGTGTACTTCAATAAGTACATTGGGTTCATGTATAATACATAAAATATTAGAACAAAATACATATCTCTAAAGATACTGATAAATGTCGAAAATGTTTGCATCATTTGATGGAGCAATTGACAATTCCATTCGTGCAAAAATATAACACGCACACACAAATGGTTGTCTTTGCCGAAACAATGAAAAACATCAAAAAAAAAAAAGAAGATTTTCTTGCACAACCTGCGCAGAACCAATCTGTACCTGAATTGCAATAAATACGTGAATCTTATTAAAAATATAAAAATGTAAACTTTTAACTTTTCTATAGTATTCAATTCTATGTCTGAAAAAAAGTATTAGAAATAAAAAAGTTCTACCATGTCTTATTTCCATACAAAATATGCTAAGGTCTGGCCAGACCTTGTAGTTGACGGGAAGGTACAAAACGTTGTGATTGACAGAAGAGTTAAAATCGGTTCGGGGGTTAAAAGGCGCATGCGTAGGAGTCTTTTGCAAAAATTGTGGGCAGTCTTACAATTCAATTTGATTTAATAACACTTTAAACCATTTGTGTGTAGTTTGTGTAAATATCACACAAAAGTTCAATTGCGATATAGAAGACGTAAACTAGTTGAAAATCAGCTCAAGATGAACAAACTGATACCCTTATGCGAAGTCGAAGTTTGGACAGATCTAGAGTTGGGTATAACAATGGGTCCACATCGACCTAAGTTTGATAAGGATGTAAAAATTCTCATCAGCCCGCTAGCCTAGAGTACCGAAGACCGAAGTTTGTCTCGTTTGGTATATATTATGTACCTACCGAGAAAAAATGCAGTGAACTGTGAACCTCTGCTGATCATTTGCCTAATTTTAGTCTGCGGATGCATTTCGAATAGAAACTAGGCCTTTATGTCGTTTAAAACCTTTTTTATAATTGAAATTTTAAATTACTAAATATCTTTGTCTCGTTCCAAAGCCTTCCTTAATTTCTGAAAAATGTACAGAAAATCCGAACCACCAAATATGTGGCCTCAAAATTAAAAAAAAAACACCAAATTTTGTGATTTCATATCAAACTCCATCAGAAGGCGGATTTCGTTAGAACGACGATGATTCCCCAGGCTTTTATTTGTCTTTTGCAATATTTTACCCTGAAAGTTAAACTCACCTACAAGGATGAGTAAGCCTAGTTTACTATATAGGTCTACACCTCGAACTAGGTTTGAAGAAACTAGTTAACGAGCATGAAAATCCCGGACTTTCCCGGACAAAATTGAATCCGAAAAGAGTAAAAAACTGACCAAAACGCATGTACTATTTGTAAAAAAAAACACACATTTATGACGGTACTTAAATATTAAATAACTTATAGTTCTAACCATATTTGGTTCGTGGGTGGTCGTGGGCCTGTTGGCATAAGCAGTAGGGGGACCTGGGGACACCTGATCCCCCCTTTTTAATTTGTCAAATATCTTAAAAAGTAAAACATTAATTGCCTATTTATTTTAACGATATTATAAACAATTTAATTGTTTATCATATTGTACAGTTTAATTAAGAAAGTATGTAAGATAAAATATATTTTTTGCCGTTTTTCTAAAACTATCCAAAATAACCAAGTGTCCCCCATTCAGGGAGACTTGATCCGGACTTAGGGCAGACTTAATTATGGGAGGATACAGCATACGGCCCTGCAAATTTTTATGTAGGAATATCATAAAGGGGGAAGATAGTTCCCCATTGCGTTTAGGTATAGCACAGCATGCAGTTTCCAGTTCACCGCGCTCACCTGACGTCATTTTGTTTACTTGTTTTTTCCCCTTGGTAGCAACCACTCTTTGGTTTATGGACTGCAGTTAGCCTAGTCTCGTCAATATTCCATATAGATTCTGCCCGCAAATTTAAACTTTTTCATCATAAATAAATGAAATAAATAAATTTTAAAATTTAATTTTCGAAAAACTGCTTATTGAAGCACAATATCTTGGGAACAAGTCTCCCCTACATTATAGGGATCAAATCTACCCTGGGGTCATAATTTTCTTTTGAAAATTTTTCTAATATGTATCGATATTTTTTTTAAAAACAAAACTATCTAAATGAACCCGTTTTCGATTATTTTCAGAGATAACTCGTATTAATTATCAACACCTATGTTAAAAAAATCCGGTCAAGTGCAAGTTATACTTGCGCAATAAGTGTTCCGTACTGTATCAGTTATTTTAACTACATACATATGTATGTCATAGATTTATGTTGATAGATCTATATGAACCCTTTCTTTACGATACGATTTCTACCAAAGATACAATGATACTTTGTTCGATACTCACATATATGTACAAACATAAAAACATATATAGGTACATATATGTAAATATGCACTTGTATATCTGCAGACACAAGAAAGTACATGTGTACCTACATACGTAGTTTTATGGTGCACAGCACATTTCAATACAAATAAATTGAGCACAATTTGCGAAAAATAAATTCAAATTTGTACCTACATAAATGTATACCAACAAGTAAGTTGAACAAATTACCTACATATGCATGTATGTATGTACATATGTCTCTGATGTCCTTTTTCATCTGCTCAGAAGAATAGTTATACACACACACAAAGTAAAAGAAAAAAAAAACAACAAATAAAGCATGTAAATATATACATACATACATATATACCTACATAGTATGTTCATATGTATATGTATTTACAAGAAATGTACGCTTGTGCATCAGATTTAATTTTTCGTCTCGTTATTCGTTCAATTGCATTAACTGCGTATTTTGCGATTTGTCTCCCTCTCTGTGGCTGTATATACACAAATTAAATTTTTTCCAATATAGTAAAAGTAGAGACACATACATTATAATAGGAAACCATCAAGCTTCCTTTATGTGTTATATTATGTATCATTGGTTTAAGTCTTAGGTCAATAGTTATCCGGTAGGAATATGCCACGAAAATTCGCTGCGGGTATAACACTTTTGCCATCAATTATTCAATTTTTACTCTCGTATCTACTTTTAGGCGTTGTGATATTTTTCTGTGTATGTAAACAGTAGGGTAGTTGAAATTAAAAAATTAATTAAAAAAAAACGGTTGAAGTAGGGCAGTCGTGAGAATTATGTTTCCATCTACACTTTATTCTCAATGTTTGTGATTTTATTCAGATTTTTCTGAGCGATATTTTCGGAGAAAAAGCTCGGGACAGCAAGTTGTAACGTTTTGTGAAAATTTGTTAAGAAACTACCCCCCCAAAGTCGAAATTCAGCTTTTTAAGTTCTGGTCTGTGTTTAGGCCACTAATTGCTACAACTGTTCCAAATTTCAATAGTCTAGGTTAAGTAGTCTCTGAGAAAAAGGCCTGTGACAGACAGACAGACAGACAGACAGACAGACACCGAACTGATTCCATTAGTGTTCCGTTTTGGTACGGACGGAACACTAAAAACAGTAAAAATACTTATAAAAAAACAATTGGACAACTAAAAAAGAAAAACACGTCACCACAATACTGCTATCTGCGTGCGAGTTGTAAATTAATATTTATCGCTTCTAACCAACGGTAAATAGTGTGTTGCCAGTGAGCAGTAAAGACAAAAACATTCCCACATCGATATAATAGCCAGTGATCAAGTCTAAATATGTACATAATGGAAAACCCGGACAATTTAGAAAAACTATCCCGGACGTTCCCCACATAGGCGAAAAAAAATTACATGTCTGGGAAACCCGGACAGATAGCAACACTACCTCGAACCAAATGTTGGGTTAGTGTAAGTACCTTCGGTGTAAAACATAGAACAGGGACCAAATTGTTTAGGTCATTCTACCTTGGCCTAGATGGCTCCACAATTCGAATAGAAAAGCCAACGTGTCATTTATTTTGTTTTATTTTGTATATTTATTCTGTATCGTTACAAAGTTGTCGTCAAAGTACGAGTATGATAGCTTCCAGTGTAAGCCAAACCATTGTTCAGCAAAGGTTTAAAAATGCTTTAAGTAAGCTTTTACATCAAATTTTCTTTTTGATTTGTTCTTATCTGAAAATAGTGATGCAATCAATCGCCCTTCTAGAATCTAGACGATCACGCAATATATTTGTAGTTTGTTTGTGTTGCTTTGCAAAGTTGAAGTCAAGAGTACCGAAGAACAGCTTTAGTACTTGCAAGGCCCTCCTCAGCTATCTTGCTATGTTTGCTTTTGGAAACTAGATAAATTAATATTAATTTCGATGCCAAATTAACGCAGTGAAGAGCGTGTAGCACTTTCCAGCAATAGGTCCTGGACAATTTTTCAATTTATTCATGTTTTTCATGGGTAACCGACAATTCGCAGTTTTCATTTCGCAAACTGTTATCTCACGACTGTCTAAACATATTCCCTTTATTTCGCAGAGCTCATGTGGCATATTGTCATTTCGTCTTGCGTTCATCTCGCTGTAAGATTACCTCGCATTACTTCTTTCGCATTTCTATATTTAGCGCTTTTATCAACTGGCATTCGGTGTTTTTGCATTTGCTTAACCGGCAAACCGTTAATTCATGCAATGCTTTTTAGCAGCTTGTTCCCTTGTGTTTGAATTGTTTGAAATTTAATGTAAATAAGGATTATTTATATTGAATACGTTTTCTTTGTTGTTTTTTTTTTGAATAGAAAATTGTAAAGGAAATCAAAAACTATTGTTTATTATTCTTTTTTTTCCGGATTTTTTTGCAGCGTGCTTAGCCCGGTTTGCTATATTTTATTTGGCAAAATATTATTTTGTGTTTTTAATTTGTTAAATTTGTTAAAAATACCAAAAAATATTTTGCCAAATAAAATAAAGCGAAATAATAAATGCAGAATAACCTATGCCGAAATAATTACAAATCGAAATAAAAGTTTGCGAAATAACAAATGCGAAGAAACAAAATGCGAATTGTTGATATGCGAAATAATAAACTGCGAAATGATCGCAGCGAACTAACAATATGCGAGAAAAAAACCGCGAGTTATACCATACCCGTTTTTCATGCATTCCAAATGGAATTTAAATATAGTATCGATTTTAAATCCTAGCCCTCACGTTCGAGATCAAACCTCTGCTTTAAGAACCAAGCGAGAGCGAATGCTTGGAAGCATCTTAGAAATTTACTCCTGAACTACGCAGACATATCACAGGTGAGTCTAGCTCGAGACACCCGTAAATTTAAATAAAGTCATTCTACAAGTAGGCAAATAGCATCAAGGTTTCTCAAGACCGATGCAGCCTGAACTGGCTCAAAGAGCTTTAGATCGATAGTACCTTATATATTGCTAACACGGTCTAGAGAAGAAGCTGGAAGTTGGAAATCTATCGGCAGCTTTAAATGATTTAGTGAGAAGGAAAATAAATTTTATAGATCCTGTGGTTCTAAATAAATTTATACACCATAGCCTTGCAGTACTCAAAATTAAACTAAGGTCAGACTGATCTTTAAATCTGGGAAATGGCATCTGATCACATATCCCGGGAAACGATAAAGCTGATGCTCTAGCTAGAGCTGGATCAGCGGCCCCGTTTATCCGCCCTCAGCCTATTATTGGCTGCAGTTCAGCACAACACTACAACCATTGGCACGAGCTTAGGTCATTTCGACAGGCCAAAATGTTAGTAGACCCGCCCAGGGCAAACAGAACTAAGTTTCTGTTACACCTTAGCAGAACTGACCTTAAAATCCTCACAGGATTGATCACTAGGTTCTTTCCCTTAAATGAGCACCTGTACAAAATTGAAATCAGAAGCTCGAGCCTTTGCGAGATGTGTCTGGAAAAAGACGGCTGAGCACTTCATTGGCGAGTGTCCGGCCTTTGCTCGGATCAGAAAGGCCACTTTAGGCAGCTACGTTCTACGGGACGGTGATCTACTGGAGCTCAATCTTACACTTTTGCTTCGCTTTGCGAAAGCGACGGGCAGATTTAGATCGATATGTAGCTCAGCAGCAAATCGCTAACTCAGCGAATGGGGTGGTACTTCACCAAAGTGCAATGGGCCTACAGGTCTACGTGCTTGTTGTCTCTATGGGACAACCCCCCCTCTAAATACAATACAATATAATAGTCTGACATAAAAGACCTTTCAAGTTGAATTTACAGCCCTGGGAAGTATCTTTATTCAAAAAAGTACTAAGGGCACTTTAACAATTTATTTCTAAGGATTGAGACGGACAATGAACACTTTTAAGGGTTCCATGGATCTTCCAAAATTTGTATCTTTACACCAGGCTACTTCAGGACTTGTTGACAGTACCCACTGAACTTATCAAAAGACGCATTAATTTCTCCCTAAATACTCTTTTGGTATTAATGTGGTCTTACAATCTTCAAACCAATGGTCATTTGATTCCAAAACTGCCAAACTAACCATCAGGTCCTATATTTTCCATTTCCTAACGCATACACACGAATATGAATAAATAAAGACGAGTCCCTGTGATAAGACCTCAGGCAAATCATTATCCATCCATTGTACCGTCTTCATCGTCGAACCGTTTTAGGAGGACACCGGATTGCACCAGTATAGGCGCAACGCAACGCACACTTGTGCCGAACACGAGTTGAATTCGAATGCGATTCGAAAAGGAGCAAGCATACAAAATAATACAAGTTGACCTGCCGCAAGATACGAAGACATGTTCTGACATGCTTCACCTGTCATGCTTCCATGTGTGTAGTGTATAGGTACCTGAAATAGGGGGTTCGGAGTAAGCAATACATCAACGAATTTCCTTCCCTCTGATACGAAATAATGAATCCGTCCACACTTGATGCCTGTCAGTTTGATAATCGATACCCCTTGGCACCCCCCAAACCCACCCTATCGGTATCTGTTTACAGAGAAGGGGAGGCTTCTCGAACTGTAAACAATCGCAATTGCTGATAACCAAATGTGCGGCTCTGTGTTGTCACAAATCTGGATGAAAACAAAAATGAAGATATCGTCGTCGCGTCGCGTCGCGTCGCGTCGCGTCGGTCAATGTACGTATCCACGTCCTACTTTGGGATAGCCCTTTTCGGTCGTGAGGAGTAAGGAGTAAGGAACGAGCAAATGATCTGTGAAAGGATGGGTTCATTGATCTCACTTTCCATTGCCCGTTGTGTAGTTTTAAATTTTTTTCTTTCTCTAGGATTAAAGCAATAAAAAAGTGCATACAGCCAACAGAGGTGGAAGGCAAAAAAAAAAGAGCTCGTATAGAGGAACGATCGTGTGCTTTGCCAGGGTTTTTGTTTTGTCGTGGCGTAGCTGCCACAGCGCAGAGTCAACCAGCTAAAAGGTAACCCTATACCCATCTAGATATGTTGATGCACCCATTTGGCTCAGCATGCTCACGATCCGGCTGCGATGGGATGGTATGGGACGGGAGTATAGTTGCTGAGGGTAGAGTGGTGTAGCTGTGAGGTACACACGAAGATTACCAGGTAAAAACCGGTAGCTACTACGAGAGAGAATCGAATCTTTACGCTTCTTGTTGACTTTTTTCTTCGGTTGTTAGTTTTTTGTTGTTGTGTTATGTTATATGTTTTATTGTGAATCTTTTCTTTTCTTTCTTGTGTTACCTTTATTCGCCGGGTTGTTTTGTTAGATTTTTTTTTTATTTATTCAATGCAATGCTGGCTGTCTTTCATGATCAAGTTCGTGTGTTGAAAAGTAATAATCTACGGGGTTTCTTCTAATAAGATAGATGTTTTAATGTTTGTCTTTTTGAAGTAAGAAATAATGTTATTTTCTTCTAGTTTTGTGTCATGAAAGAGTATGTACATATATTAGCTCTTAAAGGCAAACGCGTTTTCAGGAATAACTGATTTTCAAAAACATTATTGCCTCTACTACGCAAGACACCTTTGATTGAGTTGAGTTGTAACTTGGCTGTAGATGACGATGCTGGATATAAGAAAGTTCAAAAAGCAAAGGCTTTTTTTTCTTCTATGCGTGTTTTCGTATACATAATGTACTTATACAATAAACGGATATAAGAAGACATTTTCCTATATCAGTAACATTTCTCATAAATATCCCGAAGCATTTAAAAAAAAAAATTTAAAAAATATTTTTGGAATGGGATCACCACGTAATCCCGAACGACTAAAATCTCGAAAATTTATTTGATAAATCTCGAAAACAAAAATCGCGAATGGACAAAATCTAGAAAGTACAAATATGTGCATATGTATATGCTTAAATATCTCATAACAACTCTTTTCTTTAAATGTGTGGACTTCCCCTCAAAGCTTTCAGCGTCGAATGTGCATGACCCAAAGCAGTGGCGTACGCAGGATTTTTTTTGGGGGGGGCTTAGCCTTGATTTTAATGAGCTGTTTTGGGTTTTCACTATGACTCGGTTTTAATGATTTACCTGTGCCATATTTCTTTTAACAGACAAAATATAAGACGTTTTGATTGTTTTGTTTTTTTAACCTAAAATGAATGAGCCTTATTTTTGCAACGTTAGGTACAGGAAAGAAAATTTCAGTTAGTGAAAAAACTGAAATAAAAAAAGTAAATATTCGGCGTCAGCAGTCCCATATAGGAACCAAGTCTACCTTCTAACAGTCAGCCATATGTGTGTTCGTGTTATATTTCTGCACGAATGGAAGGGACCTACAGTTTTTTGTCATCTCCAAACGGCGAGTAGCTTCTCACGAAAAATGATTCTCTTGAATGCTTGCCAGACATTCGGAAGCGGTGGGCACCGTGGAAAAACGTTTAAGTGTTTTCAGGAATTGAACACAGACAGCAGCGCCCTCAGTAGTCTGATGCACTAGCCACTGAGCCACAGCCGGCGCGGCGCCCAGTTAGTAAAAACATATAGGATTCGATTCCACTTATTGCAGGTTTAGCTACTTTATTTTTAATAATGAATGAATCTAAAGTATTTGTTTTTCTTTTTGGTGATTTTGTTTTGGAGTTTATTTTTAGTGGCATTGTTTTGAACCAACAAAACGAGAGGACCAACAAAGAATTTTTCACTTCAAAAAACAAAAGCACCCGATAAATACTACGCGCGTGTAAGTCCACTTTTCCACGTTGAAACAAATCGCGGCGAGCAATGTATTTTGTTGGTAAAATTCGAAGTCGAAATGGGAAAAGGAAAAATCTCCCCGGTCAGCGTTTGTGGCGATTTTTTTGACAGTTCTCTTTACACGTTTCGTATATTTTTCATATTATTGCTTCATATTTATTTTCTGCTTTCTACCGTTTGATTGTGCATAGAAATTCAAATTCAAATACTCGCAATTTCAACGTGTAAAAGGTACAGGCAATTTCAAAAGAAAATTCGAAAAAATCGCCTACTTCGAATCTCTGCATGTAAAAGGTGACTAAGCAAAAAATTCTAACGTTTCAGAACTCAGCATAGCAGGGGCCCCTTGAGCCCCCCCCCCCCCCCCCCTGCGTACGCCACTGACCCAAAGGAAGGCAAATTTATTAGTTTATGTAAATTTTTAGTAAATCCATGACTACGTCGATAAGATTTTAGAAGAGCAGTTTGTATTGTATTGTTGTATATAATATACAAATAAATCTAGAACTGATATTAATTTTTGAAACAATGGTATTAACTCGCGCGCGCGGATTGTTACCATTGTCTCAAAAATTAATATTAATTCTAGATTTTTTTATTTGAGATTTTTTTATGCGAGATTTTTTTTTCGAGATTCTTTTTTCGAGATATCGTGGTAAGCCCTCTATCTCACATGACACATTTTTCAGAATTTTGGTTTTCGGGTTTACATTTTGCGTTGTTTCACAATATTTTTGAGTGATTAGTTGTTTCACATAGTATGTGAACTACCGTGTAAGTGTACCAAATTTCAAGTTCATAGCTAGAACGGTTCTTGATGTTTTTATCTTGACAGACATTTTAGAGTTACTTACTTACTTACTTAGGTGGCAATACAGTCCGAAGTGGTCCAACGCCTCAACCAACAACCCCTTCCAGTTAGTCCGGTCCTTAGCAAACTACCTCCAGTTGCGCACTTCAAGTTGGTTGAGGTCTCGTTCTACATGTGCGCGCCACCTTAGGGCTAGAATCAAATATTCCCCGAGCCCATGCGTTGATGTCCATACGCTCTACATGTCCTAGCTATCTTAAACGCCCAATACGGAGTTTTGTGACCAAGTCGATGTCGCTGTACAGCTCGTACAGTTCGTGGCTGAATCTTCTCGTCGAAAACGCGTCAACGCAAACGGGACCGAATATCTTACGTATGATTTTTCTCTCGAAGCGACCAAGGATATCTTCATCCGCTTTCGATAAAGCCCATGCTTCAGCTCCATATAGCAAGACTGGGATAGTAAAGGTCTTATAAAGAGTCTCCTTAGTCGATCGGGAAAGAATTTTACTACTCAATTGCCTTCATAGCCGAAAGAGACAGCGATTGGCAGGAGCAATCCTTCGTTTGATTTCCGAAGAGATGTCATTTTTTGATGTTATAGCAGAGCCGAGGTAGACAAAGTCCTTTACTACTTCAAAATTGGAACTGTCAATTGTGACGTTCTGTCAAATTCATCGATGTTGATTGTCCCTTTTCGTTGACTATACATATACTTTGTTTTACCCTCATTTACCGCCAAACTCATTATAAAGGGTGATTTTTTAAGAGGTTGAGAACTTTTTTTAAAAAAAAAACACAAAAAATTCGAAAAAATGAATGAAATATTTATTTGAATCGATAGTTTGAACCTTGCAATTTAATGTTTAAAGATAATTTCATGCAAATGTTGACCGCGGCTGCGTCTCAGGTAGCCCATCCGCTGAGTCCAATTTTGGCATACTCTTTCACACATATCGGCCGGTATCTCACGAATGAATGCATGGATGTTGGCTTCCAGTGCGTCAATCGAAGCGGGCTTGTCCCTATAGACATTAGCCTTGACATACCCCCACAAAAAATAATCTAATGGTGTCAAATCGCACGATCTAGGCGGCCAATTGACCGGCCCGAAACGTGAAATTAACTGTTCACCAAACTCGCCTCGCAATTGCGCCATTGTTTCGCGTGCTGTGTGGCATGTGGCACCGTCTTGTTGAAACCACATATCATGCAAGTCAAGAACTTCCATTTCGGGCAAAAAAAAGTTTGTTATCATCGCTCGGTAGCGTTCACCATTGACAGTAACGCTGCGATTCGCATCATCTTTGAAGAAATATGGCCCAATAATGCCGCCGGCCCATAAACCGCACCAAACAGTGGCTTTTTCGGGATGCATTGGTAGCTGTTGCAATGCTTCTGGCTGATCTTCACTCCAAATGCGGCAATTTTGCTTATTTACGTACCCATTCAACCAAAAATGAGCCTCATCGCTGAACACAATTTTTCGATAAAAAAGCGCGATGAACATTTCGAACCGAGCACGAATTTTGATAGTAAAATTCAATAATTTGCAAGCGTTGTTCATTTGTAAGACGATCCATGGTTAAATTGCAAACCAAACTGAAGCTGTTTGACAGTGACACAAGGTACTAAACACACGTCAGCTGTCAAAACCAGTGTTGCCAAAACCAAACCAGCTAAAAAATCACCCTTTAGATGCTTCCATTTTTTCTATACTCGCAAACGCGGTGACAGCTCGCTGTGTTCTACCAATGATGTCGGCATTTGTAAGTAGTTGAACGGACTTTTGAAAGATCGTTCCTTATCTAAATCCTTTTTTGACAGCAAAGTTCTCGGGGAGGTCATTACCGACCTTGATGGAGTTCTCCATCATCATCCTGCACAGACTGATGAGTTTGGCAGGGATGTCAAAACTAGACATGGCTCTATACAGTTCATCCCTCAATATGCTGTAATAGGTGGCCTTGAAATCGATACTGGGTATCGACTTCGACTTCTTGGGTTTTTTCCAGGATCTGACTGAGTGTGAAAATTTGGTCTATGATGGACTTTCCTGGCCTGAAACCGCACTGATAGGAGCCAATCAGGTTGTTGACGAAACCTTTCAGGTGTTCACACAATATGGCAGATAAGACCTCGTATGCGATGTTGAGGAGATATTGCTATCCATTTTAGAGTTAGAGTGAGCCTATAACGGTTCTGTATGTATAACCATATGGATCTATAATATGGATGCAAAATGCGGTGCAAGTGGGTGCGATTAGGCCCACTTCCTATTATCATCTCAAAATGGAGACATTTCAGTCACACTCTCAGCTACGGTCGGCGGTGATATTTTCAGCTGAACTTGGATGAACACGAGTTGGAGTCTTCACAAAGATATTCCAATTTATCGGTTATATTCACTATAGCTATGCGAGTAAGCATAGGGACTTAACGATAGCCAAAAGCAGTGAGCAGCCCGGTAGTGGTAAGTGCATTGGACTACTCCGCAATGCTGCCCGGGTTCAACACCTAAAAGTTTTTTCACGGTGTCACCTCCTTCGAATGTCTGACAATAAATCAAAGAGTATGAGCTTCTCAACTCAGAGTCGCCAAAAAGCTGTAGGTCCCATCCATTCGTGCAAAAATATAGCACGCACACACAACTGGTTGCAAGAATGTAGGGTCACCAACATTACCAACATTACCAACCGGGGTTTCGACCAGACCGCTATTTTCTTTCAACTAAGAGATCCTTCGAATAATTTTTAATAGCAGTAGCAACTGTTTTCCTGTTAACTTTTAGTATCTTTGTGACTTTTACATTAGGGTGGGCCGAAAAAATTAATTTTTTTTTTCAAGTCGTAATACCGCGGAAAAGTTTCTAATTCTGAAGACTAAAAAGGGGAAAAAAAAAGAAATTAAATCTGTTCATATCTTCCGGTCGCGCATGTAGGTACTCTTCTTAATTTGTTTTTGTCTATGACATGGGAGACGTCAGAATTAGTAATTAATCCAATGTCGTGCAAAACATTTGATGCGATTGCAGCAGTAATACAGTAGATTTTAGCTGAATTCTCATCTGGTAATTATTAAAGAAACTTTTTTTGGCACCTTAAAATCTTGGTCGCTATCGCTACCTTTACTAGATTAATATTGATCTTTATTGTCAGTTTGCAATGTGAGCACGACGGTTTTGAAATATCATCCAAAATTAAATGGATAGCGCGGGCGTATCGGGCTCTTTGATCCAAGCGAATTATTAGTTATGCTTATGACGAATGCGAGTATTTGTTAGATTTGAGAGTTGTTGCGCGAGCGGAAGACCTTAACCGATTTGCACCATTCTTTTTTCTAAATTATTATTGGTTCGAGTAAGAGTCGAATAAAGCTTACTATTACATTTAAATATTATCAATAATTTATGTTAGATAAAATAAAATCGTAAAAATGTGAATTTTTCCAAATTTCGCAAAATTTAGAGTACATGCTCGACCGGAAAGATATGAACCGGTTTTATTTCTTTTTTACCCCTTTTTGGTCTCCACAATGAGCAAGTTTTCCGCCCACCCTATTTTACATATGTATGTCCACCCTGGATGTTCTAATTAAAACCTGTTTTTAACCTACCAAACACAAATAAGATAACAATTGAAAATAGTTAAAGCCCCAGCAAACAAAAAAAAAAAAACAAGAACCGTTAGTTGTCGTTAGTGTTAGTTCCAAAGTAAATGGCACTTCTTTGTAATCAATTTGTTTGAACAATACCCTTTGAAATGTCTTCCTCATACTCACTCGTATCTAAAACTAACAGACATAATGTAATTCCATTATCCACACCAAATAAAATTCCAATCTGACAACAGCACACGGTCAGTACGCGCAACGTAAAACAGTAGTCAATCCATCAGTCAACAGTTGCATCGTTATTTTTCATTTTTTTTTTTTCCATTTTCTAATCCGACAAATATTGACTTGTCTTGTTTAAATTCTGATTAAAAATAATCTCGTCCCGGAATGATGATCATCTTAATGCCACAGAAGCAGATGCATGATTGTCTGGTCTGGACAAGTAAAAGTGTCATTTTTACTGTGCTCGATATTGACAATATATGTAATTCCCAATCGGCCCGGTATCAAGTTTATTATTTATTTCAGCACTTTTATTTGGGTTAAGGGCTACTTACGTATCTGTTTCATTCTCCTTGTATTCTTATTTTTCAGGTGACTAATCGACAATCGTATAACCAAGCCGTAGCCCCTCTGTACGGATGCATAGGCATACACGAGTGCAGATACATACTCGTCGTACATGCATATGTTTACGTTGTACCCTGTGTATGGATGTTTATGCATTGATTCGGTTTGAAACTGGTTTTTGAATCCATCTAACATTTTTTTTCGTTCTCGATGTATATTTTCAAACCGAAGGCGAAGGAAAAAATAAGTCGCAATTTATATGTTCTAGCCACAGAGCATAGGTGGGTTAAAGTGATACAGGTGTTCAAGAAATCAAACAAAGGTTCGGTGGATAATTTTTTTGTTCGTTTACTTTTTTTTTCTGTTTTTTTTTTTTTGAAACTGAAAATTCAAGTGCCTGCGACTGCGACTTCTGATTATTGCTGATTGAAAGAAACCCTCGCAGTTGTGTGGCTGTGTTGGTGGGTTTATTGTTGCTTTCTTGCATTTTAAATACGAGTACTCGTACGGAGGCTTGGTGGTTATTATTGCTGGTAAAGTGAATTTGAAATTTAATTGAGTGGACACTTTGTGCTACGTGCTTGATGTGTTGAAGAATAAGTTGGAGTCTTTGTTCTTGGATTTGAATGAAGTCTTTGGATGCAGAACGGTTGGTTGGGATGAATATTCCAAAAGTGGTTTTATAAGAATTGTTAAATGGTTTTCAGATTTTAAGAATTTTTGTATTTTCTATCTTAAGTTGAAAAACAAAACTACCTACAGTAGGTTTGACAGCAGAGTTGTCGCTTTTAGATGTACAAGATACACAAATAAGCATCAGCAATTTGCTAAAAAATAAAAACAACCCTTTGCAAAGATTTAGAGAACTAAAGGGGATGATTTGGCAGGTTTAAGACGTTTTCATCTACAGCTATTTAAAAACGACCACAAGTTCTGGTTTGTGTTTTGGTTGGCAAAAGTATTGAAAATCAATCATTTTAAGATAGCTGTCACCATTTACGGAAGTAGCTTGTCCTTTGTTACCCTCTAAAAGATATGGACCGATGATACCATTTGCAGATATTGCGCAACAAACGATGACCCTCGTTGTGCATAAAGGCTTCTGGTGGATACTTTGAGGGTATCCAGTGAGAACAGGAAATTTCGCTTATTCACAAAGCCACTCAGATGCAAATGTGCTTTGTTGGAAATCCAAAAATTGTTGACTCTGCATTTTCCAAATTGAGAAACGTGCAGCCTAAGAGCCATTTCACACATACCCGGCTGCCGGCTAACCGGTACGGGCTACCCGGTCGTTGGGAATACATTCTTATGGGCGCGTTCACACCTGAAAACCGAAACCGACGGCGGTCAACCGGTAGCCGGTTGCCGGAATGTCGCCGGCTTTGCTAACTGCCACAGCCGGCTGCCGAAACCGGGTAAACGGTTCTCAAGTCAGTAGTGGATACATAAAATCAAATTGCGCCTTCACACATGCCCGGTTGCCGTAGCCGGTTTTCGTTTATCGACTCAACGATATGAAAACTGAAAACATACAGTAGATCGCCACGAATGGAACAAAATTCACATTTCATAGCTTGCTGTGTGCCGGCTGCCCGATGTGTGTGAAAGCATGCTTATTTTTTAAGAAAACCGGCTAACCGGTTAGCCGGCAGCCGGATATGTGTGAAATGGCTCTAAGGGAGTAACCCGTTCAAGGGATACCTACATACACACAATTTTTTTTAAACAAATTATATATCTTTATTAACCATCAACACATAAAAAAAACTGCAACTTTATTTAAATCGATTAACAAAACAAATAAATAAAACTAAGGATTGTTTTTGGGAGCGACCGGTTAAGGGAACGTAAAATATATGCAATTTGAAAAATATCCGTCTAAACAAGGATCGGCCCGTCTAAGGGAGCTGTCCGTAATGGGAGATTTCATTGTACACCAGCAAGTTTAAATACATGAAATGAAAATACATAACTTGAAAAAGTGACATACCTATACATATTTGCAAAAAGGCGTCAAATTCGCTGCTTTTTATATAAGTGGGGCTCCGGCTCCCATCGAGGAAAAAGAGTCAAATGAACACAATAGCGTCGCCAGTGGCAACGCTGATCCAGATATGGACTTCCATTGGGAGATGGAGATGGTGTGATCGAGCTACTGCCCAACTTGCCCTTGAGGCGCTTTCGTTCGAACCACTGATCGCATCCCTGCCAACTGCCCAAGACAACAAGCATCAACAGGCTGTCAAAAAAAAGGTATTGTTAAAAAGGCAAAATTTAAAATCAAAAAAAATATTTGAAATAGGTTATGTGAGGCGGAACTACCTGCCTTGCTACTAAACAAATCTGGCCTGGATTAGATCTAAACCGCTCTAGGTACATTTTGTCACTAAAAAGACTACATATTAGTGCGATTATCGTTGTCATCACAGGACACTGCTTATAGGCAAATACGCTACTAGACTTGGCGTCATCTCGAATGACTTCCGCAGAAGGTGTAGGGACGAAGAGGAGGAGGAAAGTCCAACATATCTCCTCTGCTCATGCCCAGCTCTTTCTCGTAGTAGAAAACTACACCTAGGGGAATACTTCTTCGAAGATCGAAGTGATCTAGCACAAAAAGAGGTAGGATTCCTTCTTCGCTTTGTAAAAAGCTCCAAATGGTTCTCTTGAGTAGCGGGGTGAGTATCCCCAAGATCATTGGTCTCACACTGGGCCTCCTTAAGCCACTGCTAGCTAACCTAACCTGACCTACAGTAAGGTATCATCAGAAAGGAATAGGTAAGGATTTGGAAGTTTTCCAATTTTTTATGTAACGAACTTGAGAAGTTTTTGTCGAATATGTGTGAAAAGAATGCAATTCTCATACTCCCTGCCACCACCACTTATCATTCCCAATATTTTGGCTCGTGTTTGGCAGGTCTTTTTGCAATCTGAACATTTGTACCAATGTTATTTAGCCTGTAGACCGGCATAAAGCACAATGATGCCCTTAAGTTGCATTGCGTATCTTGGTCATAAACCCTCATATAGCACTTCATACATAAACCAGTCGCTTTAAAGTTTAATTTCAAACCTAGCCCTGCTATTATAGTCTCACTAAGAAATAGTCTAAGTCTTAGCAAAAGTATATTTGGAGGTTGGAAATATTCCGACTTTGTTGCTATTTGTGCGACCTACTTAACCTGAAAACTCTGATTCACGACATTTTCGCTGTAACCAGTTATAGCTGCCACCCAGTCGCAGTTTTGCAAGGCCTTACCTCTGGAACGACTTCTAGAAGTAGTAAGCATAGAATCAGGCTGCATTGCAGGCAATGATGTGTTTCAATTATAAAAGAAGTCCTTCCATAATGTAATACCTAAAACTCGCAAAATGGAAGGCAGACCGATCGAATTGGTCTATGCTTAGGAAAAGTTGAGCGCATTATCGTACGAATGGGAGGTTATGCGCCAAGGAAGGACTCAACAAGTATACTTTTCCGTAAAATGATCTCACCGCGTTGTTAATGACTGTCGCCTGCTTGTCGCATTTAGAATTTCGATTGTTTGTTAACCAATGCAAATCATTTGATTTAAGATTTTAAGTGCGAAAATGCTAAATTCTCGGCTCAAATTATACTCTGAAACATTCTATATGACCTTATGCTGATCTGTACAGTTTTTCAACTGAGTCGAGAAAAAATATTATCCAAAAAATAGAAAATTGTTTAAAAATTGTGAAAACGACTGGGGAGTGCAAAAAAGGCACACCTTCTTTGTAATGTATTCGAGAAGTACTTCTACGTTAATTTTTTCGAAGGCATGAATGCACTACTTTCTTGTAATGTGTTTGAGAAGTACTTCTGAGACAATTTCTGGGTATTGCAGAGTGAAGCGATTGCTTCCGTCCATACTCATAGACATGCAATGCTAAATGTAATGCCTGTTTCACATGTTCTGGAATCCAGTTGAGAAGTAGTTCCGACTCCCCAGAAGTACTTCTAGAACTAGTTAATGCATGCCACCTGCGACTGTGCATTTATGCTCATGATGACAGTATAAGTAATTGAACTAGTTGACTGATTTGGATAGTAGCGGTTATAGTGAGATCGCGGATGATAGTGAGATCGAACTCTTAGCTTTTAAGACCAAAACCACTGGCAGATAAGGGGCTCCCAAAATTCACGCAAGAAGTAATTTTGATCGAAAACATAGGTTTTTTAATGAAAAATTGTAAATATCTTAATGATTCATAAAATATACCTACAGTATAGGGCTTTGTTTGGAATAGCATATCGGGTGACGGGTTAATGACCTTTACGGCTTCGCTGGCACATACGCACTATTTTGTCGGATGATTCTGGTTTCGTTTCGTTGATACTGCGCTTGTTGGCATATATCTTTAGATTTTAAAAAACCCAACGAAAAAAGTCCAGTGGTGTAAAATCGCATGACTTGGGCGGCAACTTCTGATCACCGAATTGGAAAATTACAAGACCAGGAAATTACTCATGCACTTATTGAATAATTGTTTCTCGAGCTGTATGGGATTTGGCATCGTCTTGTTGAAGCCACAAGTCATCCACATCCATAGATATCTTGCAATTCGGGCACAAAAACCTAGGTATTCATGTAGCGATAGCGAGCACCATTTACCGTTATTACCTGGCCAGTCACATTTTCAATGACAAATGGTCCAGCCACCAGCCCAAAATCCGTACCAAACATTGCCATTGACATTGTTTCTCGTGGATTTTCTGAACCATGATTCACTATTAACAAAGCCATCAAGATAAAAATTAGCCTCATCGCTGAAAATGCTTCTGCGACCGATAGCTGCCAAACGTCCGTTATTTTTAAAATATTGCTCAACAATGAAAACGCGTAGATCTCTCGTGTACCACTGTATTTTTAATAACCCCTCGTTGGCACCACTCGCAAAAATGGCTGAAAATTCAACACCTGCATGAATTTTGGAACACCCTTTATCATTGAGGTGCACCTAATCTTGCTAGGGCACCGTAGCGCAAGTGGTTAGTGCGTCGGACTACTATGCCAGCGGTCTTGGGTTCGAATCCCGCGGCAAACACCTAAAAAAGTTTTTTCACAGTGCCCACCTCTTTCGAATGCCTGACAAGCATTCAAGAGTATCATCTGTCATGTTAAAGCTTCCCAACTCGCCATTCGGAGACGACAGAAAACTGTAGGTCCCTTCCATTCGTGCAAAAATATAACGCGCACACACAAATTGACAGGTTGCGGGAAACTAGGCTTGGTTCTACCTAGGACTGCTGAAGCCAAATATTTATTTTATTTTTTAATCTTGCTAAGTTCCTTAGCAGAAAGAGTGACTTGCTCTGACAACCAAGAGCTTCTGACAGCGAAACCCTTAAACATTGTTAGAGGCCAAAGACACTTCAGAAAAAAAAGAAGGACTTACCCAAAAGATGCGCAACCTTAGACATTCGTATTGACGTGAAGATTATAGGGTGAAGATTCTTCAAATCCACAAAAATGAGATATCTATTAGTACTGTAATTTACAGGCTGCAGATGTTTATTTACTCCTTCCATTCGGCAATAGCCAAGTCCACCAAAAATCGCAACTAATCAACATTTCCTTGGCGTTTATAGCCAAACAATTAACAGACAATGAAAATAGAAAACACACACGCATCACAGCAACATCATTTGCCAGCGCATCCAGTGATTACAGCTAACAGCACACACAGTAGCTCAAGGCTCGACTTGATTGTAGGTTTCTCGGTAGCCCATCGTAGAACACAATAAATCTGTCTGTGTGTGTAATTACAAAAATAATGATAAACTATTCGCATCAATATAAACGCCTAGCGTGTTGCACATATACACAAATGTACGTAGTGCATGGACGACAACAAGATGAGCTCTACTTGAGATAATAATCTGACTTCGATCTCTTACTCTATAGCACCCAAGCACCCCCCGGTACCACCATCAACAACCATCCACAACTATCTATGGATGTTCAATTGCCGAGGCACATATGTACCCCCAGTTGGATGCGAGTGTAATTTGCTTTGGCTTCTCCCCTTATAGTTGCGATACAAATTGACAAAGTGTGTCTTCTCCATACGCAAGCGGTAGATAGATACCCAAGGTACTAGTTAACTCTCGAGATGGCGATTGGATAGATATCCAACACCTGCTCCTCTTAACTATGGATGGAGCAGCGCTGTACAAAAAAAAAAATAACTGGTTGGACTCGTGTGTTGGCTAACCTAACTAACCACTCTTCTCTAGTTTCTTAAACTGATACTCTGTGGGGCTCCTTCAAACGCGGTCGGCGACCGTTGCAGTTGAGGCGCTATAATCGAACGATGCTGATGACGATGACTGCAACTAAACTTAATCTTTGCGGTGTCAGTCTACCTTTTTCGAAGCGGAGCTTTACGCTTTCTGCCTTTTTCTCCCATTCTTCCACCTCCCATCTCTGCCATGGGTAAAATGTCATTCACTTGTGGTTATTGTCAGATTATGGAACTGTACTTAACCACCATTTAATACATGTGCAATGATGCGCGTTCCTACAATGAAAAGGGTTTATTCGCCATGAATAATTCCATTAACCGTCCATTTGGGAGTTTTCCTTGAGCATTTCGAATGAGAAGGGGGCAGCCACCAAACCAAACATAAAATCAAGTTTTTCTGGATTCGTTAGAGAGACGACACCCATTCCATCCACAAAAAAGAAGAAAAAAGTGATTTAACACCTGCTGCAGCAGTCATAATGAGTTCGTAATGGAAGACCAGTAGCGGGCGACAAGGTAAATTAAGTGAATCACATTCGTTTGGCTGTTTGGTGGAGTTCGTTCCAGACGCAGTAAAATCCAAAAACGAAAAAAAAAAAAACTGCTACGATAGATAAGATACTCGACAATAAAGATGATGGGTGCGAGGGGAAGAAAGGAATATTTCTTAACCCTAATCTTGGGTTATGACTGAGAGCTACTATACCGAGGTGCGTTACGATAGGATTCTATTGTGTGTACGTACCTACAGCTATAGGTTAGGTAGTGTTATTGCAGGTTCTTGAAAGGTAATCCGCCACCTGCCTTACGCAATTAAGTTTCATTAGTAGAGGAGTGGTCATTACTTAGATAGAACCCAGGACAGAGCTGGGAATAAAAACACAACAACAGAAAATACTCTTCAACTGGTTCTAGTGCACGCGCGCTTTAACTTACTGCTCTTTTTCTTTATATCATTTCAGATCAAATGAAGTTAGATACAAAATGAGATGTGTCCGATCTGAGGTGATTCTAGGCAATTGTCGGTTATTATTAAAAAAAAAAAAGAAGAAGAAACGTTATGAACGCCGCGCCGCGCTGCGCTGCCGCCATAGAAGAGTCCGAGATGGATCAACATTTAAGGAGTCACAATCGTGCAGGATACACAAACTAAATTAAGGAATCGTGGGAAGTAAGAAAATTGGAAGAAAGTATCAGGGAATCTTCTTTCATACGAACTTCATAGATTGAACTATAGAAACGGCATCCTTAGATAAGATTAGGTAGATTAAAGAGGTGGGGCAGGGTTGTGATGTCTTCGGGATAACGAAGCCGGATTCAACTTAATAATACGAAAAGACTTTTGCATCGAATTATGACTGGCGATGAAAGGTGGATCAATTGCGACAATCCCAAGTGCAAAAAGTCATGGGTTAAGTCACTGAGTGCTGTGATTCAGCTTCTGCATTTTGTACTATTATTCACAATATTCAATTGCAAAGATATGATTTTGGTGTTAAGATCTGCGTAGTGAATGAAGCTTATCTAAGACTGAATTTCAATAACATGGGTGAAGCTGCTCCGACGAAATGGCCGTTTGTTTGAAATTGGATTTTCGTTTTCCCATTTGAAGTCCCTTAAACTCTGAAATTAAAAATTAATCTCATTCAAAGCTGATGGATAAACCTTCTCTGAGAAATTAGTAATCTTGTGCCAAAAGAATCATTAAGATCTGTTCAGGGGTTCTTGAGATCTTGTACCACAAACGTATGTTGACACCGACCGGGACTTTGCTTTATACTATGTATAGAAGAAGAAGATAGATATTTTGTTTTCAATAAGTAGTTGCAAATGGGCTAATGTAGAATACCAATCTCGCATGTTTTGAATTTATTTTGTGCTCCGGGTACAACGGAACACTATTCCAAATTACCTTCCAATTTTCAAAACCTCAATTTTCGAGAGGCTTCAAATTAACATTTGCAAAAAAGGCAATGTAGCGACACGAAAACCAAAGGAGGTTACTTTCTGCAGCAACCAAATCGACATTTATCATATGCATTTTTCTTATTGCAAAATATTCAGCTCTACGTGAGCCTGTCGTAAATGCTCTTCTATCCAAGAGCCTTAATATCAATTAATGCGCAACACATGCTAGGAGAATTTTCTTAGTTTTAAGTGAGGATCGCAAAAATGCAGATAATCAAGGTTAAGATCCTTTGGATGATGCTGACGGCCTTTTACAAGCAATTGGTATAGAATTGGTTCTACCGAGGATGGACGGCAACAACACCATGCTTCTAATTCCTTTTAAAAATAGAAAATTAAGAATTTCTGTCCTATTTTAAAGTGAACATTTCTTGAATTAAAGTCTTGCCCTCCCCTGAACAAATTCCTGCGTACGCCCTTGGGTGAGATCAGAAGGGTGTGGTCTATTATGAGCTGGTCAAACCGAATGAAACCATCCCTATAGATCGCTACCGACTAGAATTAATGCACTTGAACCGCGGATTGAAGGCAAAACAGTCAGAATGCTCGTCCGCACGTCGCAAAACCGGTCAAAACATACTTGGAAAAGCTCGAATGGAAAGACTTAATCCACTCACCGTATTCTCATTACTCACATTACTCCATCTGATTATCACTTGTTCCGATCGATGACTAATTGACTGCCCGAAGAGAAGCTTAGTTCTGATGAAGATTACGAAAATGGGTCAGTTCGTGGATTTCTTTGAAAGGAAGGGAGTTGGTGGAAAGTTTTTTCTAGTACTTTTCAATCAATGACAGTGGGCAATATGCCGGTTTCTTTGTAAAATTGCTATAAATAAATTTAATTAATATTTTGTTAGCTTCTTTGCTTTAGAGTACACTTTCCGATTATGTTGGGAAAATAATTGTATTTAAATAAAATTTAAATAAAATGCGGCGGCTAGCATGGCAGAATTGTCAATCCAATTTTGCAATACAATTTTGCAATACAATTTTCGATGGTTACGGGGGGTGGGGGAACACGAACAGCTCGATCAATATTGTACCTAAGTACATAGTTTCTGGATTGTCAGTAACAAATCGACATTTAACGGCAGCTAACGAAAAAATTACAATAGCGTCAAATCGCAACTCTGAATGCTAGGCCACCAGCAACATCACCAAAACGACTGACTGGCTAGAACCACATATCGCTCAAATTCATTTACTTAGTTTCTGGCCAAAATAAATTGGTTACAGTAGCATTATTATCGACTGAGTGCACAGGACGAATACGAGGACAACTTTCATCACAAACTTGCGTACTGCAGACATTTTTTCCAAAGAAATTTATTTTCTATGCTCGCGCTGTTTCGGCAATACAGCACACACTTTGGAAAAAAGCTTTCCCATAAAAAATATTTACCGACATTGTTCAGAGCGTTAATCGATGAATTTCCTTCCGCTGGGATGTATGTAATACTGTCTTTCTATTACACTAGTCTACAAAATTTTTGCAACAAGAATGGGACACATCATTTCTTGAAGATTATTTGACGCTGAATCTAAATCTGGCAACAAAATTGCTCTAGGAGGTCAGAATTTTGAGATATACCAATCTCAAAGTGCTGAAAACACTTTTTTTGCGATATTTCAAGTAATTTTTTGAGAACAGCAAATTTGTATAATCATTTTTTACTAAAGAGAAATATGTCCGACAAATCTCAGAAATATTTAAGGTAAATCCGTTTGAACAGCGCAGGAAGCCAGACCAGCCAGACCACCAACATACATATCGAAGACAGCTTAAAACTCGACTACACAAGGTTGTAGAACGGAGATGGTCGGCCATACATATGGAGTTCACTCCATCTGCAATTTCATATTTTGAAACAGGCTCTCTGTCGGGCGCCAATTTTCGATCAAATCTTTTTTTTATTTAAAATAAGTGCAATTTATTTTTTTTAAAAATTACCTTGGTGCCAATTAAGTGCTATAGATATTTACACCTACAGCGTGTGTGTGTATCGGTAATAAGATCTAGAATTTTATTTTACCACTTGGGTGAACTTTGAGTTCCAACGAGGTGCTATGAAGACCAATGCTGGAACTAATGACAGGGTACATCAAACTAAATAAACCCGCTGTAACACTTGACCTTTTCAAATACATTTATGTGTGTCAAGAGCGCAACGAAGATGGACACCATTGATAGTGCACTCAAGACTTATAGAAATCGGTACAATTCCTGCCGATTACTCCAACAAACGATCGGAATTATGCAAAATAGTATCGACGAAGAACTGGCAAAAAAATGCCATGAAATCCGCTATCAGGGGAAATAAGATGAACCAAGCTAAAGTGCAGATATTATAACTAAAACCACCTCAATCAAATAGAGGATATATGTAGAGGAAGTCTACTCCATGTGTCTTCTGAGTCAACGACAATCTTATTTCGAAAGATACTTGACACAACCGCCATCTTATAAAACCTGCGATACACATTTTCTACGGTTGGTCGTAGTTCCTGGGATTTGTAATATTTTATATGAATCTCCGGTCGTTCTTCTCATCCATTTGTCCTCCTCAGAGACAAAGACAAATTTTATATTCAACAAATGATTTATCTCCTTTCGCTTATTGTCCAAGTACAGCAAAATTTATGGCGAATTTATTACTAAAACCTTCGCCCTGGGTTCCCATGGTGGCATTTGTAGCTATGTGCCTCCAAGGTAGCTGAACTCTCCGTTTACCTCAAAGATAAAGCTGTCAGCTTCTTCATCTGCGCGCCGATAGCCTTTATTGGGTTTCATACTCATTAACTCCCTCTGTTCGCCCGAGAAGTTGTGATGAAGTCAATGTTACCACCACACTTACCCATCTTTTCAGATCAAGTCCCATAATGTCCCACCTTGTATGGTATAATCTCCCCCATTTACATTTCGACGCATTAACCCACTCATTTCGTTTCGCACTAAGAACCTAAGAACCACCTTATAAGCACCTTCGTATTGCATTTTAAAGAAAACGTGCGCCTCAGCCGACTGAACTGATTAAGCACACAAATAAATACTCAAAAGTGACATTCAAATGTGAGTGTTGTTGGAATTGAAAATACCAAGAGCAGACGTACGGCGGGCGATTGTTAGTGTCTTCAACAAAACGAAAATGCATCTCCGATGACGGCCTGCACACGATAAAAACAATCACAATAGAGCGGCCCGCGCCCAGGCCTAGGCCCCCAACTTTGAACGCATTTGGCCCACTTAGGAATATCAATTTCATTTAACGTTGGAGATACTGAATCTTTTCTTTTTTATCAACATTTTGAAAAAAAAAACATGTAAGAGTGTTGGAATAAATTAAAATGTCTCTTGGGCGCCCTTCATGCCACCGCCGCGCCGCCACGTTAACCGCCCGTTTTAAAGAAAAGAAAAAAAAATGAAAACAAAGATATTTGGAGTTGCTGCCGCTGCTGCTGGGGCTAATAGAAATTATCATTGCGCTGGGGCACCACCAAGCGAGATTAATAGAAGAATCGAGTTTAACCCCAGCCCATATGGACACAATGCGTGCGTCGTCAACGACGGCAACATATCAATTGTAATCGTATAAGTGCAACAACCAACAATGTCTTCTGTGTAAGTCTGGACTGTGTTCGTGATAAGTTTTAAAATTTCAAGATTTGAAACGTCGTCGTCGTCGTCGCTGAGACGTATGGCAACAGAAGGTCCTCCATCTGCAGAGCCCAGACCTCAGACAGAGATAACAAAGTGAAGGCATTTTCAGTTGGCATCCAATTAAAAGAAAAATCAAAATCCAATTATCAGATACAAACGAGTGGCGGAGAGGGGTGCTCTTTGCATCTACGTGCGTTGACTTTTCGATATATGTACATACTCGTACAAGTTGGGTTGGGCGGTGTTCCTCTTCCTCATAATCTGGGCTAGTTTATGGGTGATTGAAAGCGGTGTTAGATTACATGAATGCGCACATTGGCATCATCGCAGTGCTGTTTGAAATGCATTGTCCCGTGCTGTAGGTTTAAAGATGCCTTGCTGGACATGTGTCGGACATTAAGGCGTAAACCATCTCAAGTGTGTCGAAATGATATATCGAGGTCACCAGCTACAAGGACGGCCACGGCACTCAACAATGTGTGTCTGCAGACCAACGGAGTGCTATTGTTTTGGTTAAATAAAGTGGCTGCCAAATGACAAATATGGGATAATTATGCTCTTCTTGAATTTCATATCCTTGAAGGATGGTCTGGAGTTGCTGTGCTGTGAGTGGTGGTTGCACTTGAAGAGGGGCAAGTGAATGTGTTTGTTAGTAACACGTGCTTTCCAGGAATCATGTTGAACAGTTTTTTTTTTAATTTACAGTGAGGGTATTCAAAAGATCCTCATTGTGGACACACGTTCTTCTTTTAATAGTTTCATGAAACACATTGTTCGGTGTAACCATCTTCGGCCTTTTTTTACTTGAATACGTCAATAAATTTACTTTGTAACGAAATATCGTTTATGTCGAATTTAAAAGTTACCACTTAATAGTTAAGGAATCAGGTATGGCCTGGAGTAATTTTTTTTAATGCATTTTCGAATATTTGTTTAATATTTAACTGACGCATACTGTAGGGGAAGGTCATGTACCTTGGACCGGAATTTACTATTTTTACTGCAACTTTTGTTCGACGTAAATGTTTCCAATTTTGTTTGTTTATGTTAAAAGTGTATTATTTTGGATATTCAATAGTGTTAAAACGACATCTTAAGTATTTACCGTATGCTTAGAAAATGCTTTTTTGCAAGGAAACCTCAAACGGTCCGAGGTACATACACTGAATGTACCTTGGACTGTTAGTGTATGTACCTTGAACCGAAATGATGCAGTGTAAATACTATTTTATTTCATTAAAAAAAATTCAATCCATTTATTAATTCATTAAAAAGTACATTTAAGAGAAAATAAAAGAACAAAGACCAGAAACAAATAAGAAAAAAAAAACGTTAGAAATTTAATATTCTTTTTCTGGCAGCTGTGAGAAACTCCGAAATCGACCAATCACTTTGCCAGGAGATCTTCTTCTTCAGGCGAAAATATTTGGCGGTGGATAATTCGGCTTTCATAAACAAAATCAGAATGGTTCGATGCTTTGTGTTTGGCGATGTTCCGCATTAAAGTAGTCTTGGAAACGTTGAACATATTTGCTGCAGTGTTTTGCATGGATTTTCCACTGTACACTACTTTCTCCAAAGCTCGCCGTAAAGCGTCAACGTCAACAGTTGGTCTTTTTGATCCTGACTTACTCCTGGGCATTTTTTTGAGGAAAATGGAAAACAGAACTCTTAAAAAAATTCGAAAAGCATGTACCTTGGACCGGTCCAAAGTACATGCATGGACATAGATCCAAGGTACATTCACTACACTTTTTTTAGAAATACAAAATTTTAACACATTATGTTGTATAATTGTAGCAAATAAAATATTGAATTTTGAAAAATATACATATACTTATACATTAAAACCAGTAACTTGAAAGAAATATAATAACTGAATGAACAGAACACTTCAAAAAAACATAAAAAAAAATACTTTAGAGTGTGTAATTTATATTATGTTGTTTTGATTGCACGTCCGTCTCATGCGATAAATGAACACAAGCTGAAATGAGTCCCATAAACATACTGGAAAATTTATTGAAGAACTTGTTGCAACATGTTCAGCCAATTGCCAGGAATCGGCACTCTGTCCAAGGTAAAATCGGTCCAAGGTACATGACCTTCCCCTACTTCTAAATCATTGTCATTTTTAGAGTACCATGGAGCAGTAATACTTCTTCTGAACACTTTGGCGCAGATCTCAATGGCAAGGACCTCAGCTTGAGACACGCATGAAAATATTCCAAGAAGCACAGAAGTTCTAGTAGTAGAGCCCAAAAACCCCAACACCAACACCAGAGACCATTTTCGAGGGTTGGTGATGAATACCTCTTTTCAAAATACCTTTTCCAAAATACTTATTCCCAAAATACCTTTTGGACAAGTTACCCTTTCCTAAAATACCTTTTAGACAAAATACCTTTTTGGAAGTGTGGATTATTAAGAGGCGGCGCCTGTTTCAGCCTTCTCTCAATAATCCACATTTTCAGGAATATATTCAAGTCTGAATTTGGGCATAAGTTGCTGACTTTCTGTTTATTAATAGACTTTTATATCTGGGCATAATATTAGTTTTATCCTTTAACTAACAAGGAATTTTTTCCGCTTTAACTAACTAACAAAAAAAAAAAAACAGCCACCACGTCCTTTTCGTGGTTCTGGAATAACAGAGATTGGGTTGGGTATTGGTATTTTCACTAAATAAAAATTATGTCCAAAGGTCAGTAAATACCAAAAAAAGGCAGTTTGTCCAAAAGGTATTTTGAAAGTCCATCCATCCAAGTACCCAACTACACTTTTTAGGCCTAGGGTGACTCCGCCGTTTGACCATGTGTTACGTTCTATAGCCATGTTGCGAAACTAGCGATAACTCACAACAATTTCTGCCGAAGTTGCAAGGACCAAAATGAAATTCTGAAACGATTTGTAGTGAATTTTGCACACTCCCGCTCGTGATGGTTAAGTCGAATTTACCACTCACTATGTTGTTTAGGTCATCAGCATATTCGATGGCTTTATAGTCCGAGTCGCGTAGTTCAGCAAGCAAATCATTGATGACGAGGGACCACAGCAAAGGTGAAAGGATGCCTCCATGTGGGCAGCCTTTAATTACCGTGACCGCAGCCGATACATCTCCTGAAGTGAATACGATTTTCTAGCATTTGGCTGATAGCTTTTGAAATTGATTACACTTACAGATTCTATATTTCTATAGTTTGTTCGCCGCTTCTTCAGCACTATCGCCCATTGACATACTATATTATGTAACATAGTAGCTGAGCTGTGTCGCCTGCGAAAATTAAAAATACTCGTAGCTTTTTCCAGGTAAATATCTGATAAACGAGTACAAGAGGTACAATACCTTGTACAGCATCTGCCTTGATTTCTTTAGGTCAATTTCTTATCTTACACGAAAATATCTCTCCGTAATGTTAGGCATAATAGCATTCCTCAGAGAGACCCTTCTTGATTTTACATTCGAATCCTTAATGTCGACATTTATCAGAAGCTTGCGCCGCATCCGGGAAAATAGATAATAGCTGAACAGACTGTTGTTTTGGTTTTTAATGTACAGGGTTTTTCAACAGGGACGCTACAAAAGTAGAGCGACAGGGACAGCAAACGACGCCATACTTCTTGCCGCTCTTTTGACATTTCTCTTCAGTAAGGTTTGCCATTTTATGATGGAAAGATATACGAGCCAAGAACGAGTCGAAATGATTAAAATTTACTACCGAAATTCGGAGTCAGTGGCCTCAACGTTAAGAGCGCTACGTCCAATTTATGGTCGTCATAATCGTCCTAGCAGATCAACAATTGAGCGTCTAGACCATAGACTTGACGTAGCCCCACAGGAAATAGTCTAACGGCGTCAAATCGCACGACCGAGGCGGCCAAGCGACTGGACCATTTCGTGAGATAACACGTTCTCCAAACTTGGTTTCCAATAAATTGATTGTGACATTCGCTGTGTGGCTTGTGGCGCCGTCCTGTTGGAACTACATGTCCTCCAAGTCCATATCATCCAATTGGGGCCAAAAATATTCGGTTATCATTGAACGGTAGCGATTCCCATTCACAGTAACGTGCCGGTCTTGATCATCACGGAAGAAGTACGGCCCAATGACGCCGCCGGTCCATAAACCACACCAAGCCGTAATTTTTTCGGGATGCAATGATGACTCATGGAGTACGTGTGGATTGCTGCCTGACCAATACCGCATATTTTGTTTATTGACGAAGCCATTCAGCCAGAAATGAGCCTCATCGCTGAAGATGATTTTTCGATGAAAATCCGAATCATTTTCAAGTTGTTGCTCAGCCCAATTCACGAACATACGACGCTTCTGGTAGTCAAGCGGCTTCAGTTCTTGCGTCAATTTAATCTTGTAAGGATGTAGGCCAAGATCTTTTCGCAAAATTCGCCACAACGACGTCACAGAGATGCCCAACGCTTGAGAACGACGTGTGAGAGACACATTTGGGCTTTCTTCAACTGAAGCCTCAGCGGCAGCAATATTCTCGACACTACGGGCACTTCTTTGTCTCACTGGCACGGGAACATTTTGTACTGTGCCTGTGGATTCAAATTTTTCCACTAGACGCTCAATTGTTGATCTGCTAGGACGATTATGACGACCATGAATTGGACGTAGCGCTCTTTACGTTGAGGCCATTGACTCCGAATTTCGGTAGTAAATTTTAATAATTTCGACTCGTTGTGAAGAAATATGGCGTCGTTTGCTGTCCCTGTCGCTCTACTTTTGTAGCGTCCCTGTTGAAAAACCCTGTATAATACGATCTTCCTTCTATCATCAAAACTCATATGTAAGCAAGTGATGTTCAACTCTACATTAGCTGTAAGCTCGAACTTGTCGATGATGTGTTTGCGAAGCTCAATGAAGATTTAATAAGAATTTTACGTTGGTCTCAAGAAAATTTGTTAATGATTAATCCTACTAAAGCCAAAATGTCTAGGTATCAGAAGGAATGTGATTAACGTTGATAGTTTTCCTTCCATACTACTAAACAATGAACGAGTTGACTTCGTAGATAAGGCCAAGAATGTATGTATGTTCAGCACAAGGTTGCCTTGGGATCATTATATTTGCACGGATGTAGGCAAAATATTTACGGGTCTCTCAACCTATCAACTTCCCACACTGCTTGTTCTGCTTGTCATCATTTGGATGCGCGGAAGTTGTGTAAGCGAAAAACGACTTGTGTGATAAAAACGAATGTCGAATGGAATTTAAGCTAGAAAAATATTAAATGGAACAAGTGCACTGCAATGCTTTATTCAAAAACATAAACTCTGTTATGTCCCGTAAATTATGTAATAGACTTCCTTTGAATATTTGTGTCATTAGATCTTTTTTCCGTTGTGTCGAGAATACCAAGGAGGCATAGAACCACCGTCTGAAAGAGTTAAAAAAAAAATAGATTTGCAAAATCGAAATCGATCGTTTGCCCGAGAAAGGAGACTCCCTCATCTGTTCCAATTAGAGGCATCATTTTCCTCAACATCAACTTCAAAATCTTATCTGCCATATTGTGTGAACGCTCGACCATCTATTGACATGCCTGCTAAACTCTTCCGCCTGTGCAGGAAGACGCTCGAGAAAGCTCGCTACTTCATCAAGGTCGGTAATGATCTCACCGAGACCTTCGATGTCAAAAAAGGATTCACACAAGGTGACGGACTGTCATTCGACTTCCTCAACTTCATACTTGAAAGAATTGTCCGAAACTCACAAGCCAACACACAACGAATGATCTTTCAAAAGTCCGTTCAACTTACTTGCATACGCCGACGATATTGACATCATTAGTAGAACGCAACAAGCTGTCACCGGTGCGTTTGTGAGTATAGAGAGGGTAACGGCTAAAATGGGTTTGGCAGTAAATGAGCATGAAAGAAAGAAAGTAACTATAGGTATGCTGTCAACGAAAACAGGCATCAACATCGACTTGGACAGAACATCACAACTGACAGTTACAACTTTGAGGTAGTAAAGGACTTTGGCTACCTCGGCTCTGCTATAACATCAAAAAATGACACCTCATCAGAAATCCAACGAAGAATTACTCTTGCCAATCGCTGTTTCTTTGGGCGAGGAAGGGAATTAAGTAGTAAAGCCCTTTCCCGATCGACTAAACAGGCTCTTTATAGGATCCTTATCATCCCAGTCTTGTTATGTGGAGCAACTAAGTAAGTAAAGCCGAAATGCAGTTTGAATGATGACCAAAAAATTACTATTTATTTAGTTCTTATATTTATAATTAAAGTGTCTATTGCACCGCGACGTGAAGGTACAGTATGTAGCAAAAATAAGTTTCCACAACTTGCAACTACTTGTAACATCAAAAATCTTTTTAACAAAGGACTTCTTTTAATTATATTTCCTGAATTTCATACATTATAAACAGAGTTTTTAATTACAAATAAATATAATAGTACAAAAATATATACTAATTTTTTTTTTTTTAAAGTAAGTAAAACAAGAACAAAATTCAGCATTGCAAATGTATGTTTCCAATATTTTTAATTTCCGTAAGGGCCCCTTTTTCTATTAGACATCTTTGCAATTCCGTCTTCCATAGCGTGGACAAGGTTTTTACACTGATATGGTGTGATTTTTTCGTAGTTTTCTTTTATGCATTGTTTTAATTCCTTTATGTTCTGCATGCATTTTCGATTGGGGACAAATCGGGGCTTTGCGGTGACCATTTCGAAACATTTATATTTTCTGTGCGAAGGTATTCTAATACTTTCCTGCAGTATGTATAGGCGCATTGTCTTGTGGGAAGCCAAAATCGTTACCTATGAGCCTTCTACCTTCTGGAACTGCCACAACTTATAGGATATTTCAGTAAACATCCGCATTAATTTTGCCTTCCAATGGTTCATATAATTTTGCCTACCTCATATATATAAAAGCATGCTCAGACCATGATGCCTTTCTCTGCTGCCTTAAAGGGCGGTTTAGTGCAGTTGTAAGAAAGTGCATCTCCTTTTTTCCTTCAAATGTATACTCGCACATGAGAATGTATTATTCTGATTCATCGGCCCACAAGACTACATATATCCCAAAATGATTGTTCTTTTGGCGCATGATCTTAATGGAAAACCATCCTTTTTTGTCTATTTGCTACATACTGTATATTGTGCCACTTGCAAGTCCTAGGCGAAGAAATATCCCTCTCGTCATTACTCCTGTCGGAATTGTTAGAGAGAGCTTAGCTCACACCTAGCCCAGGTGATACTGGTATAGGTTGTAGCACCGTATCTAGACAGATTTCCTTGAGAAATCGCAGTAGGAGGTTGGGTGCTATGAGTGACAGATTCTCTGCTGTAAGTTGGTATCACCCAAACACTTGACGCTTTTCTGGGTTAATGCTCCACATTTTACCAGTACCTAAGCTCTCTTGAGTTTCGATGAATTCATTGCAAAATCTGCATGAGTTTTCATCTGATTGACCTAGCTTCCTGATATGTCCCTTGAGTTCACAGTGTCCCGTAAGGAACGCAGTCAGGATGCGGAGATTGTTTTTGTCAAGGCTAAAAGATATTAGTAGTCTCTTGGTAGAAATTGTCTGGCTTTTGTTTCGTCCTTTTCTCACCACAGCCTTCTTTATACATCACAGGTGGTTAGTGATATCGACCTCTTATTTACTTCAATTAATGATTTTTGTTCAATTTTGGCCGTTAGGTTAAACTGTTAGAGAGTGGAGGCTTAAGCCCTCTTGCCAATTCGTTCGTTGCTTTATTGCCTCGTATACCGCTATGGCCAGGGACCCAGCAGAGTTTTACATTGTGCTACGTGCCAAGAACCTTACTTATTCCCGGCAACACTCAACAAGCTTAGATTTCATTTGCGTAGCAGCTATTGCTTTTATGGCCACTGTCAATGTAAATTGTTATATCCTCTCGGGATTTTTTCATAATTGACACCAATTGAGCAGCCTTTGTAACTGCTAGAACCTCCATTTGGTAATCTTTGCTGTGGTCTGGTAGTCGTATGGAGCTGTTTATTATTAGTTCCTCCAAACAGCAACCCGCGCCTGTCCATTTTAAACCCATCGGTGTAGATCGACCGGTCCTTAAATACTTCGTTTTTCTTTCAATGTTCTCTGCTTGCAGAGACCCACGAAAAGGGTCTTTCGAAATCCAAGTATGGGACAGTGTAGTATAAATTGACAGGACATAGTCCAGCTAACCTTTTATAGTGTTAGGAGCTTCACTTTTATTGATTGTTCCCATATGCTACAGTAGAGTTCAGGACTCATGAAGGGTGTAACAGTCCATTTCCTGGCAAGTTTATCCGCCTCTTCAGATGTTGTCGTTGTTTCACTCACACAGTCTATTAAGTTTATCCTGGCTTCCCCAGTTATTCTAGATTTAATGACTTGAGCCTCGATTGCCTTGATAGCTGTTTGGCTATCTGACATGATCGCTGTGTCGCACCTGTAGTGTCTGTAGGGTTTGTCAAGATTGAGCTCAGCGCACCTGTCAATACTAAAAAAAAACTACAATTACTAAGTACGAGTAAAAGATGAGTTCATTAAAACAGAATACCTTCGATTATCTGACAATCGAAAACGGCTTACAATCAGCATGAATAGATGGCAGATATTCCAGACTATGCCTCCAGCTATCGCAGCTCAAATTGCGTTCTACAGACGAGTAACCCGCTTCAGTATACCGTACCTGCAACAGGTGTTTTCTTTAAATATCCGCCAGATTCTATTCTCAAAACCCAAAGGGATACCCTATATTAAACTAACAATAGCACTTTATGTGTCAATGCGAAAAAAAGGGGAAACGATGTCAATGTCATTTAAGGAGTTCGTTGTCGTTGTCGCCTTTCATCGAGCGTGTGATATTCTCAACAATTACGATTAAAATAACAATTTCTTCTCTCATACTGATATCTGATGGATGGATGGATGGATGGTTGCGATGGGATGGGATACGCGCAACAAACAGATTAGAAACGCACGTTCATGCCCCAATACCAATCAATCGGTTGTACTCCTTTCAAACGGACGACGCGACAACGACGACGTGGGAATCAATCATGTCGAAAGCGCTACATAATAATGCGTCGTCTCTGTGCGTATCAAATAGGGCGTGATACGAAGAGATATGTACTTGCTCGTATCTGTGTAAATTTGTGTACTCAATTGCGTGAGAAAATTATTTAATCACTTTCCAATCGAATGTGTGTTTGCAACAAGTTGCAGAGTCGTTACTGGGAACTCCACACTCATACTTTTATCGTGTTTGAGAATTGTGCTGGTTGTTGAAGTGCACACTCCTCGGGGATTACGTGCTTACTCCGCAGATTCACCATAAAAAGAAACAAAAAACGGGGAAAAAACAACAGATGTTGGAAGGCTCCGTTCTGACATTGAACCTAATCACTAATCAATCGGCTTGTCCCTTTTTCTTAACCCAAGACTCTCCTGTTTGATGTACTTAAGTCCTTGCTCATGCATGATGGAGATGGATTGTGTGAAGTCATTAACATTTACACAAGATTTCGAAATTTGATATTTTTCAGTTTTCTTTTTTTTTTTTTCGTTGGTTCGTTTCTTTGAGAAGATCTTGAAGAGAAGATTACCAAGAGAAATGAGCGGGGAAATCATACGAATCCTTCTGTTTAGATGTGTTTTTGTTGTGCTGGTGCATGTCTTTTTATTTAAAGGTTCTGAGGTTGTTGTTTTGTTGCTTCATTTTTTTTTCTGCATGCATCAGGAACCAAAAGAAATCTCGCCAGACAATGTGGCGACTGGAACACACTTGTTCCTTTTGCATTATCGAAAATCCACAGCAACATCGGCATGGACAAGTGGCCTTTTCGGTTTATAGTCAGCTGGTATTGCACACAAAGAGGACGATAAAAATGGATTTATACGAGTTTTATTCTTTGGATGCATGCATTGTGTGGTGGATGCACGTACTCGTGCATTTGGCCTGCAGACAGATGCATTCGATTGGGATTAATTGGGCATTTTTTTTTTTTATTTTTCAAGAAACGTTAAATCAATACGGTTTGCTATTACTCACCACGTGGGATGGATTAAGGAACAAAATTCAAATGGTTTTTTTTTTTTAATGAAAATCGCATGAAGATCAAAAATCGTTTAATTTTTTCGTCTTGTCACATTCAAACCTCTTCATCGACTCATTCATTTCATTTTTAATGCATTGTTATTTATCAGTTCAGTTATTACTTACATGCTAGACAAAAGTGCTTAAAACTAGCTTAACTAACTTAACTATCTTACTCTAACTTACTGGCCCCACACGGGCACTATAAGCTAAACATAATACTTATACTATGTCTTTCGACGTAACCTAACTTATAATATAGAATTTTAATTGAATTTACAATTTAAAGCTAAGACATTTTTTTTTGGAAACAACTTAGCAAGCCCTCTTCATCGACTCCTGACATATGCATGTATGTAATTATGTATGCCAATCTTCTTGAAATAGATGTTGACTCTATAGATACCTATTGACGTTGAAAGAATCAATGCCGTAGATCTCGGAGCAAACCGTGACAGTCATACTGAAACCCAGACCATCCAAAGCAATTGGTATTGATGGGATCTGGATGCTGAAGCTCGGGACACCTGGACTGACGTACAGTTGTGTTCAAAATAATAGGAGCGCTATGCGTCTGCTAAGGATGCAAACCTCGTAAGTCCATTTTTGTAAATTGTGCAGGAGAGTGATTTCTAATCTTCAATTAACCACCAATTGTATACATTTTACACTTAAGATGTTTTCATTTTTGTCTTTTTTTGCCATTTAATACAACAAGTAGTTTAAACTGTGAAGACATTATTTATGTAAAATTTTCTAACGGCATTTGACAAACAAATCCAGTAAAAATATGCACAGCTGAGATTGCATGTGCGAGAATTTTATACAAAGAAGTGACTGCGAACGGAAAAGTACTGTTCATAATAATAGGAGTGTTTTGCTGAGCTTTTGCTGTTAGGGCATTATTTCAAATGTTTTACTGCACTTTTTTTTAAAAACTGATAACAGTGGGTCGAGGAAAGAATGCAACTCAGGAAAAGCGAGAACTCATTCGAAAACTGCCTCAAATACGAACATTTTACAGAAAATTACAGAAAAAAAACTTCAATGTAGTATTTCAGCAATAGCAGATGCCTTAAAATATATCGCAAAGCCAGAAACACGAGAACGGAAACGTATAATCTCCAAAGCTGATGACACGTTAACTGTAAGATTTTCTAAAAGCTGCCTAGTGGCATCTTCCGAGGTCATACAAGATAAGATTTAACTTCCTATTAGTAATGTTACCATTGGCAGAAGACCTCTAAAAAATAAACGTTGTGCCAAAGTCCACGCGAGGTCCCATTTTAGACAAAAAAAAAAAGCAAGCACGTATCAAATTTGCCAAAAGTCATGCCGATTGCACTGCGACGAAATGGGGCAATATACATTGGACAGACGAAAGTTAAATTGTCCTATTTGCTGGAACTTGTTCCCAACAATATGTCCGATATCCGCCCAACACAGAATATTTGCCTCAGTACACTGTAAAAACTGTTAAACATGGTGGTGTGAAGGTCATCGTTTTGGCATGTTTTTCGTATTACGGAGTGGGACACATACATCTGATAAAACGTAAAATGGATCAAAATTTGTATGTACAAATCCTTGATGAAGTCATGCTCCTGTAAGCCGAATACGAAATGCCACTAAAATGGGTGTTCCAACAGGATAACGACCCGAAGCACAGGAATGAAAAGATGAAGGAGTCGTTTCGGTTCAAAGGTATTCGGGTTGTGGAGTTGGCCCACAGTCCGCCGACCTGAATTTGATACACTAATTGTAGTGTGATGTTGAAAATGATGTGCCAGATGCCAAACCAGTAAGCATCAACAGCTTTGGAGGGTTTTTAAGGTAGCCTGGCGGAAAATAACTTCCACTCGTTGTCAAAATCTTGTCGACCCTATACCTCATCGTTGTGAGGTTTTCTTTAAGAATAAATGATTTAGGTCATATTTAGATAGCTAAATATAACAATTACCTAAATTTTGAAATTATAAATCTTATTATTTAAAATATTTGTGATTTTTAGGAGCACTCCTATTTTTTTGAACAGTTAAACTAATGACTTGAAGTGCTCTTTTATTTTTTATAAATCTATTTTCCACTTTACGTTAAATTTTTTTAATTTAAATGTTGCTAAATAAAATGACTTTTGTTCCAAAAAAAAATAAAAATAAATTTCCAGTTCCATCAGTCTATCACCAGCATGGCTTCCACAAAAACACAGCACCACTTTTGGTCAACATTAAGCGCCTTCTTGCAAAGCAATCTGAATGTCTCGGACAGGTAAGTGATGTAAAGACTCGAACTTGTGTTCGTCCGGAAAGGTCAGCTGAAAATATCGCCGCCATACCTGAGAGTGTAATGGTCGACATAGACTTTTACAAATCCTCGTCGATTGATAATCCAATGGCCAGACTTATCTTTCAGTAAATCGAGTGTAGCATTAGCTGTATGGCATACTGTCTTGTTGGAACCACATATCTTTAATATCGATATTCTCAATATCTGGTCACAGAAATTTTAGTAATATGACTCCACAGAGGTAGCCATTGACGGGTACGGCACTCCCCTCCTCATTTTGAAAGGCTTAAGCTCCGATTATGACGCCATGCCAAAGGCCGTATCACAAAGTTTTCGACAAATAAACATAAAAATCATCGGTATCTAGGACAATGTGACATCGTTGTTTATCGATAAGTAAAAGAGATAGAAAAAATACTGCAGCAATCGAATGGGCGTGGTTGAAAACGTAAGGTGTCATTAAGAACTCATTTCTGATCAAAGTGGTCTATTGGATAAAAATAACGAATGTGACAACTTGTTTACTACAATTTTCCAAAAAACTTGTTTAGGAAACAAGACGCGAGAGGAGCTTCGTCAGGTCGTACAAGTTTTGTTAACTTTAACTGTGTTTCAAATGAAACAAATACAATTCTCCTCGTTGACTATATATCATGGAGAGAGCAATGATTTTAAGAGATGTATTAATCTTATTTCTCTTTGTCATTCAAGAATGTCCAAATATCATCCTTGGAACTGATACAAAATTCGCCACCATTCATATACAAATTAACAAGTCAAGCAGTACTGAAAGCCTTAAGTTTAACTCCAAATCAGTACTACACATCTTAGAGAAACTCTGTAGGATAAGGGTGTTGGTGGAAATGAAAATCCTATAAACTGGCAAATAAGTTTAAGCTGATTCATTTCATGATCTAGAACCGCATTTCAAATCCAGCAATAAGTTAAAAGATGTGTTTATCCTACTGATAGAGTACCCAGGATATTAACCAAGCTAAAAGAAACCTTTCGAAATAGTTTAAAACTATTCCTAAACCTCAAAATGGATGATATAATGCCAGCTCCGTTTTCACTTACATAAGATCTAAATTATTCAGGGAACTTAATATTGCGTCTATATGGATGACGACAAAACCACACAACATGCATATGGTACATATTCTATTTGAGGGTGTGGATCTCTGCGCCATCCATAAGGTACTTCCTCAGAGAAATCATAGGGACTGAACATTTGTAAAATATCTCCAGCACCAGTGAAATCCTAAATTTTTTTAAGAAATCGATCGTCTTCTGGGCTCTTAAACTGGCTTTGTGGTACAATAGATCTTCTAGGTTGTAGTTTTTTCTTTCTGAGCTGGTAGGTGGAAACCTTGCATAGACAGCAAATGGGCCGACGGCCATTGGTAGTGCCGGATCCTTATCGGCGAAAACCATCTCCATACGAGAAGACCGATCTATCTTCCACGCTAGACTGCCGGAGGTCGGTTTCTTCAACTCTATTCTATAGTATCATTCCTACTATTTGCTTAACGTTGACGTTCTAGACGCCTGAGTATGTGTGCCGCTATGTTAGTTACATTGGAAGAGTTTTCGTCATTTTAAAGCATCCCAGTGAGAAAAGTTGTAACTGCTTCCATGGTAAGTGCATATTTCTTTAAAGAAAATATTGAACATGTAAGATCTTACCAAAAGTAATGCCTAGTAAGCGAAAGTGTAGCGGATCAAAAATCTTATTTTAAATAAATATTATTGAAATTTTACATCGATGGTATTACTTATTCGCTTACCAGGCGTTACATTTATAAGATGTTTTTGCTCAAAAGCATTCCTGGAATGAAAATACAGTTATTTTTGACTCAGACAAATCCAATCATGACCAACTCCGTCACAAATTTTTACGATGTTGCATCATTTGAAGTTTGTTATTGAGCGGTGCCAGTACTTTTCAGTATAATTAATAATACATTATTAACAACTAGCTGACCCGGCGAACTTCGTACCGCCTCAAAATTAATAAATGTTGTGTCAACTTATACTATACGCGGAATTAAATTCAGTTTTTTCTTAAGAAAATAAATACTCAAAATGAATAAATTTCATAAATGTACAAAAATCAAAATGAAATGTCTGTCTGTTTGTCTATCTATCTATCTATATACATATCTGTCTGTTTGTCTATCTATCTGTCTGTCTGTCTATCTGTCTGTCTGTCTGTCTGTCTGTCTATCTGTCTATCTATCTATCTATCTGTCTATCTGTCTATCTGTCCGTCTGTCTGTCTTTCTATCTATATACTTGTGTGTCTATCTGTCCGTTCACTAATTCAATCGAGATTTTTATAATTTTGTGTAATGCCGGAGAACACTTTGGTGATGAGTTCCTCCTTCGACGATGTGAACTCGCAAAAATTTACCGGGAACGATATCAATCCAGTCGAAACATCAACAGGAATTTGGCCATTGCTAAGCGCCAGCAGTTGTCTCGAGAATTCAGCAGCCGATGGGTCGTTCTGCAATGCTACTCTCATGTGTGTGGTCAATTTCAACTTCTTGACATGCCGCCACAAAGACGACGGCAGCAGTAGATTTCGGAGATTTCGGGAAGCGTTTGAAAAATCTCCGAAGAGCAATATCATAGCCCCACCAAATCTTCTCGTGCATGTCGTCCAAGGTTTGATCATCTAATAGGAGGCATTAGTCAAGCAAATAACTATGCCTAGAAACCAACAGTTGTTTTTGACTAATCCTTTTCAAAAGAACTCAATATGCATTGAATTTCAACTGATCGTAATGCTTGTACCGTTTGCGGATGTGATGCGCGATATACGACTATCCGGAATCAGTGTAATGATACGCAAAACTCGAATCAATTGCAGCAAGAAAAATAGCACATTTGCTCAAAAGAAAATGACAATGCGAAAAGGATACCTGTCGAATTGCGCACAGCCTAAGTCAACGAATAACGCCATCTATCGAGTTGTGGCATTGATCGCAGCACAGCGCCATTTATTATTTATCTCGTTAACTTCTTCACCCAAAATGCACGCAAAACGTCTTTTATCACAATGAATTTCACAATTATCCGAAATTTTTCAAGCTTCACAACGAATTTTCCATCTTTACATCAAATAATGCGATCAAATGCAAAATTTCGTCGAAAAAAAAATCCAAATTTTTCGCGTTTTTCCGGGATTTTCCGAGTTTTCCACTAAGAATTTTATATTTTTCCATTCGAAAAGCCATGTAGTAACTAATGTTTTCAGTTATTATCATTCACCACGGAAATAAGTCATTACCGGTAAGGCAGTTGGTAAGTGCTTACCACCCTAGGACATCCCCATGTAAATGTAATCGATTCTGTAATAAGGAAAGGAATTGCTGGTAGCTACCAATCAGCACTTACAGAATCGAGTTGGTAAGCAGTAATTTCCTACTGGGATGTAATAAAAGATATTATCGGGAGTGGGCTACTCTCCAAGTTGATGTCGTAGGCAGTGATGCCAGATCTTTTTTGTTGAAATTCCCCTTTTTGGGGAATATTTTTGAAAAGTTTCCCCATTTTATAAGCATTTTCCCCCACTTTTTCCCCAATTTTGATTCATTACAGAAAAGTAAAGAAGTCTTATTAAAATATAATTTTTAAAAAAATAATACAAATGGATGCTTTTCCAATTTTTTTTTATAATTATTGTATTTCCTATCCATTAGGTTTTTTGTCAAACGTTTTCCTAGATCTGCAACTCTGATTGAGATTTTCTTTTGCATTTCGATTTTATTAAAATGGCGACAAAATAAATTTCACAATTTTAGAAAATCTTTTCAAGACACTTAAGATCAAATAACATGTTTTGAATAAGCAATTAGATTATGGGACTTTTTTTTGTCCACTTTACAGTGATAAACTATCGGCATATTTTGCATTTTAAATTTCTATACCATAGCGAAACAAAAGTCATTTTGTGAAAGTTGGTAAACTTAGTCTAGACACGGCATTAACCTGGAATACAATCCTGAAGACGTTGAAACATGGTGGAAGCAGCATCATTGTATGGGCATGGGGTGTTCTCACATGGTATGGCGTTTGACTCATACATTGTATTGAGGGTATTATGGACAAAAGTTACAAGGAAATCCTGAGCAGTTTGTACTTCCGTATGCAAAGGAGAAAGTACCGCTGAAATAGAAGTTAAAGCACGATAATGACCTGAAGGAAAATACTATATCTGTGAAGCAATGGTTACTAGCCCCAAAGATTAATATTTTAAATTGGTCAGCATAGTCCCCCTAATCTCAATCCGATTGAGAACTTTTGAAATGACGTTATAAATTTGGCCCAACTTCTGAAAGAAGTTAGAGAACCTGAAATGTCATATCTTTAGAGCGTTGTCAAGCCTAAGTATCGGTACTTTGACTTGGGTGTGTTGCCGTTATTAAAAATAAAGGGTTACCCTACTAAGTACTACATAGGGCCCCTATTGTGAGTGTCGATCAACGATCGTCACGACAATTGTCGATTGCGTCGATTGATTTTGGCTTTGCTATTGTGTAACTCAATCGACGGAAGAATAGATTATTGTGAATAAAAATGTGAATATTGTGAATACATCATACTTTTGACAGTTGTTTGACTATTGGGCTATTGTCATCATAATTATTTGTTTCCCATTGCATTAGAAGTAATTTATTTAAATAAATGAGTTGCATTAAGTTGTGGCTTAACGATGATCGACGAATAGTGAAAAAGTGCATTCAGCAAATTACGAAGAAGACATTCTTTGCAGACGACAAAGCGGTAGAAATCGGGACCAATATTCTTGGATCCATGCCAATATGCATACTTTTGAAAATAAAAACAAACTAAAATTACTTGAAATTGCAATTTATTTCAGTTTATTTTATGATATTGTGGTATCAAAGTAAAGAGAATAAAATAAATAATAATTATTAATTATCTTTTTCCATCGCCTATTTGCTTGGGCTTTTGCACGAACTCCCTTCGCGATATCAGGATTTGTTTCCATAAATACCAGCTCCAATTGCTTTTTCTTTGTAACCTGCTTCGCACTGGATTCGAATTAATAATCAAGTTTTTTTAACATATCATTTTTATTAAAATTACTACCATTTCATACGCACAAAACTCTTTCAGATTTCTCAAAAAAAAGCATCGACCAGAAATTTGAGATCGACTACAAGCGACTGTCAAATCGACAACTACCGATCATAGTCACAATAGACAATACCGAATCCTGCAATCGATGATCGATGATCGTTAGTTGTCGATTATCGATCGTCGATCGACACTCACAATAAGGGCCTAGTTCTGTGAAATAATATTAACTAAACTATTCTTAAATGTTGTAAGATTTTGTTAAGAATTAAATGAATTGGACCAAAGTGTGCTATTTGTTTTGCCTTTTAAAAATGTATTTTAAGAATATTATATTTTTATTTTTTTATTTTTTGTTTAAGGAAATCTGTGTTATGTGTTTTATGCTAGTTAATATTGCAACAGGTAAAATAAATTGTATTGACATAATAATAGTTAAATACCCAAATTCTACAAATGAAAAAAATAAACCTATATGTTTATGTACTACCTATTTATTTTACCGTCGCTGTACATACAATGGTATTACAACTACGAATGTGTTTTTATTGTGTATGGAAACCATTTTCAATGGGCATGAGTAGTTTTAATATACAAAAATCGAAGAATTATAACTTTTTTGTCTTGAAAATGTTGAGCGCAGGAAATTCACAGCGAACTTCACAGCTGATATTGACTTTGCAAAAGGGTTGAAGTTAGTGACGCCTATGAGTGACAGTGAAGGTTGTGTTGAATTCGAAATATGTTAAGAGCTATAAACCGCTGTGGTGCTATAAACGCAGTAATTTTTTCGTGTTTGGTATATATTTGAAAGTTAAGTACCCGAGTGTGAATTTAGTTTTCTCCCCATTTTGGGAGCACTTTTCCCCATTCTCCCCATTAAGTGAAAAATTCCCACATCTGGTATCGCTGCTCATGATATGATCGTCTCGGCTTCGTACACGTGCTCCGCATATTCTGGAAAATTTTTGCAATATGGACAGTTTATGTAGGGTGATGGCACTAGTAGTCGGCCGTTTAACTTTTTTTTACGTTTGACTGGTATTTAAAATTCCGTTATTCAAATAATGAATTGAGTATTTAGTTTATCTGAATATTTGGAATGTTGTAGATTGGAAAATGCTCAGCACTTTTAGTGGATTTCCTACATAAAAAAAACCTATTTACAAACATTCAAATCAAAGTCTGTTTCTTTAGTAGTCGGCCCCCTCAACTCCAGAAGTCGGCCCCTTACTTTAAGTCCTATGTTTTCGTTCTATTGATCAATGTTAATTAACTTTTTGATATCTAATAAATTAATAAAAACCATTACGAATAATTTAATGAAAAAAAAAAAACATTTATTGGTATTAAACATTAATTACACAATATAACGTAGGTACCTACTTACTCCCTAGTTACTGAAACAACAAAATAACTCAAAAATACCGAAAAAAAAACCACTTCAATAACTTCCTATGTTTTCAACATAGTACGTATATGATCCATATTACCTATATTTAACTTCGTAACAGCCTTACCTTGTGGGCACCGTAGCGCAAGTGGTTAGTGCGTCGGACTACTGAGCCAGCGGTCTTGGGTTCGAATCCCGCCGCAAACACCTAAAAAGTTTTTCACAGTGCTCACCTCTTTCGAATGTCTGACAAGCATCAAAGAGTATCATTTGTCACGAATGAGCTTCTCAACTCGCCGTTCGGAGTCGGCAAAAAAACTGTAGGTCCCTTCCATTCGTGCAAAAATATAACACGCACACACAAATGGTTGCGAGAAGCAGGCCCAGGTTCACCTCGAGCTGTAGCGCCAACTAAGTAAGTAACAGCCTAAACTGCGTTAACAGGAATGCACGGTGTTCTTATATTCTGTTTTGGGCCTTTTAAATAACACCAACATCGGCTGGTTGGGTGATGTGAATCGTATCTATAAAACTACATATACATACCTATCATTATTTCTGAAAAAGTTGCTCCGTTCCATAATTAGATGCGACTTATGACCATCGACCAGAAACAATACTGGCCGTTTGATGTTATTTTCAGCTAGCCCGTCATTGGAACGTTTGGCCACGTACTCAAAAAACATCTAGCCACTCTTTGGCATTTCTACAATCCATTTGCCTAAAATCCATTGACCACAGCTTTACGCAAGGGCACATAATAGAAGAACAACTAATGGAGTTGACGTTTTACGTTGGGCCACCACACCACACCAACAAAACGGTAATCGTCTCCTTGTCGTTTCCAGAACTGATTCTAGATGTATTTCCAGCCCTAAGGAGCTGTTGGATCCATTTTATAGGTATCTACTACTCTTTTTTCATCTAAAACAAAAAAGGCCGACATAAAAAACACCAGTCTCCTTAGTCGACCACCATTCATTCATGAGGACGACTACTGAAAATTCAAAATAAAAACTCGAAATTGAGTAGTCGGCCGGGGGGCCGAGCTTAGAAGAGTCATACAAAAAATGTCTTCTAGTGTCGGCCCCCTCTGAATTTATTAAAAAAAAGTTTTTAATTATATTTTAAGTGTAAGAAACAAGAACAGCAAACTATAAATAACCCAAAATAAATCAAATTATGTACTTTACCCTCAATACTTTACTGATTGTAACAGTTTTCACAGTTCACTTCCACTATTTTTTCCTTAGTAAAATTCACAAAAATTACCACTCGTAAGAACTTGAATCAAAGTGGCAATTGTTGTGTAGAAACCGTTTGTTGTATTGCACCAACCCTTTGCACACAGACAGAAGAAACGTTAGGCTATTGGAAAAAAAATTCTACGTGTGTGATCCACAAACGCATTTACTGTTACGCTTCAATATATGACGCGGCGGCCGACTACTAGAGGGGGCCGACATTACATGCCATCCCCATCACCCTATGCTCGTTTCGTGATTGAGCTTAAACAGCTTTTCTTCAAAACAACCATTTCTCGTCAAAAACTAAGTTACGTAAAATTTCGTTTCCCCGTGATACCATTTAATCCACACATTGATCACTGGTATGAGAAGTTGCGACCATCTTGCTTTTAGGGATCCATTCTATTGATGTTGCCAGGTTGTGATACTTTTAAGGTCCTTCTAGGTCGTAGTGCCCACCGCAAACAGTGGTTCAGTATCAAAAATCTTATTTGATGAAGTCCTTGAATGAATAAAAATGTTTTAAATCATTCCTTATGCCCAACGTATTTCATTATAAGTTTGGGACTCTCACTGTCGAATCAAATGTCACGATAGCAAGTGTCTTAAATGGAGACATACCCGAGAGGAACGAATTGAAATCGTAAAACTATTTTCAACTTGAATAAGGTTACCATAATAAATCAAAATGACAACCCTACCTAGACCTACTCACGAAAGTGCACGTACTTAAAAAATAAAAATCAACCATTCATCAATTTGCGAGGATTTTCCCAAAACCAAAAAAAAAAAAGTAGTAACATAATTTAGCCTTCAATAGATAGATAGATGTCCACTTGCCTTAACTACATTCAGTGGTCCTTCGCATGAAACAAATAAATAAAAAAAATAAAAATAAAAATCAGGATACCAATAATTGAATCCCGACCAGATGACTGCTCCTTTGTTGTCAGTTCATTCTCCCACATACTACAATACCAGGTCAACCAATCTGTCTACCTACCAGACATACTCGTACAACATGCACTCGGATTGGATCGGATCCCTCCAGTAGAGGACCAGAAAAGAAGGAACACACTTAAAACTAAAAGGGAAACACCACAGAATTGTCGAAAAGTTTTAAATTTCTTGGAAATAAAAAAAAAAAAAAACTTTCCATTTGTGGCCCACAAATAAGAAAGAAACACAATCAAAGCATGCAAGCGGACCAAAGCAGACGCAAACGAAGGAACACACAAAAAAAAAAAAAGGTTCTGGCGATTTGTACAACACTCCTACTCCACGTTGTCCATTTGGGTTCGTTTTTCTTTCTTTCTCTCCGTTTCGTTATAATCTTCTTCCATTTTTACATACGAGGAGATAGGTATACCCAGGAGTTTTTTTTTCTGTTCCATGTTATGGACGAGAGGAAAAAAACCTTTTTTTTTTGCTCTTTCTTGGGTTCGGTGTGTAAGTATATTTTAATTTTTTTTTTTTTTTATTTATATTTTTTTTGTAGGTGCTTGAGAAATGAAACCGTGCAGGTGTCCAATTTTGAAAACTAGTTCTAGTCCAGCATTATACCCGTCGTATCTTCACGTCTTTGCTTTTTTTTTTTTTTTCTTTAACAGGAGAGCGATATTTTCTGTCGTGTATTGGTAACGTATTTTTTTTATTTCAAAGGTGAAACTGGAACGGTGTACGTTGTGTGCTTTATACCTCCTTCTATAAAATATACTATTCCCTTGGATTGTGTGTATCTTTTATTCCTGAACCTCTGCAGTTTGCTAGATAAATTGATGCATATATGGAAATGCTACACATATAAGTATGTAATTCGTTTTAAATCGCTTCGGGAATTGGGACCTGAAAGTATCTTAAGGATACCTACTCAAATTGGTTCGCTGATATGTATTTTATTCAAAGTGTAATAATTACCTTTTCTCTATTTTTTTTTTATTTTCCTGTTGTCTGCTTTTAAGAGGAGATAAACATACGCATACTCGTATGTACGAGTAGATATAACATTTTGTTTATGAAGTTGGCCTTTTTGTGTTTATTGTTTTTTTTGCGTCTTTGTTTGATGGCCAACGTATTTAATTAGGGGGATGAATCATGTGAATCATATTATACACTGCACAGCCTAGACGTTGAAGGTTAATGCACGCATCGATTGACATGATAAACGGAGCGAGTTGCAAAAGAAACAGAAACAAAAGAAAAAACGATTCAAAGAAAGAAAACAAAATTAATGAAAAGGATCGCGTTTAAGGATTCGCTATCGGGAGATTTAATTTTTTTTTTTATAATGATTTAAATAATCTGCTATGATATGGAGTCCAAAACAAATTAACCAGGAGACGTAAGCTGGTGAGTTTTTAATGAGTTTATGTTATACGTTGGCCTAACTGTCTTTTGTTAAACAGGCAATATTATAATAGGTTTACCAAAAAAGGTTTCAATTGTAACTTTTTCATGAGTAGAGGGGATACATACGTATGTATCCCCAAGATCCATGGTATCACAATGGGCCTAAGTATGCTGGAGCTGGTACTGGAATAACCGGCACCCACTGCTACCTAAACAAACCTAAAGAGGCATTCTACCACAAAGACATCGCACTATGTGCCTTCCTAGATATTGAAGGTGCTTTCGATAATACCAGATATGATTCTGTCTCAGAATCTATGTCCAGGAAAGGTATTGACCATCCTACTAACCGATGGGTCAGAGCGATGCTCCAAAACCGAAAAATCTCCACATCTTTCGGGGATACCTCGGTCACAATTTCAGCTGTTAAAGGATGCCCACAAGGAGGTACATATATTCTCACCCCTACTGTGGTCTCTTGTCATTGACGACAAGCTCAGTAACATTGGCTACCATACAATTGGTTACACCGATGACCTAGTCATCAACATAAAAGGAAAAAACGCTAAAGACGTCTGCAACACGATGCAAACAGCTCTCAAGGCAGCGTTAAAGAAAATCTCTCAATTAACCCCAGTAAAGCTAATCTCGTCCCTTTTACCCGCAAAAGAAAACTGAGTCTAGATCGAGTATTCCAATGAAGTCAAATATTAAGGTATGGTTCTCGATAAGAAACTGAATTGGAACTCAGACGTTAAACACAAAATTGCCAAAGCAACAAAAGCCATGTGGGCCTGTCGTCGTTTGTACGGTAAGACCTAGGGAATTACCCCAAAGGTCACACATTGGATATACACAATGATGATGCGACCTATAATTACATACTCATCAGTAGTATGGTGAAGCAAAACTAAAGAGAGATCCACCATTTCAAAGCTTCAAAAACTACATAGAACGGTTTGCCTCGGCAGTACAGGCGCTGCTATGCTCACTTGGCCTTACGCCACTCCACCTCTTCATAAAAAGGTTGGCAATTAGCAGCACTGCCAGACTACTGCAAACAGGGGAGATTAACTCAAAATCCTACCTCAAACCTAAAAGGTAATAAGTGGTATACGGATGAATCAAAGATGGACACCGGGGTGGGTAAATTTGGACCAAGCACTAGAATATCAATACCAATGGGACAAAATCCAGCTGAAATTCATGTCATTCAAGAACGCGCCAACGTCATTTTAAAATCGGGAATAAAAGGTGTCCTCATCCATATACCTACTCACGGATAGTCAAGCAGCCATAAAAGCACTAAGCTCAAACCTGATTGACATATCCTACAAACTACAAACGTTACCTGAATTATCCTACCAAAATTATCTGAGAAAGTCATTATGTGAAGGTCGTTGTAACGTATTTCATAAAACGCATTTTTCTCGAAACTACTTTTTCCACCACGTCTGACGTGATTGGTCAAGTTCGAATGAACCGAATAACTTAAAATTTGGCGTGGAACTTCTTTATACATACATATATCCCTCTATCGTTGGAACTATAATTATGTAAACATTTTCTTCTTACTATTTGTAAATACAGTGAACTCTCTCGTAACCGGACACTGATGGTGCCGAGAAATTTGTCCGGTTATGGGAGGTGTCCGGTTATGGGAGAGAAAAAAAATTGACGTTCTTTAAAAAAGAAACACAGTAGATATGTGGTATTCATTTTATTTTATAAAGGAATTCAGTTTTATGCCATAAACACAAATTACCAAAAAAGTACTAATTTCTGTATATGACAATCAAGCGTAAAATGACACATAAGTACAAACATACATGCACTTAACATACAAACCTATTTCAAAATGCAATGGGATTTATAAATGCGCATATTTGTCGGATAGAAATAAGTGGTTCATGAAAATTTTGGATATGTTAGGACAAGACGGGAACCCTGACGAGAAATACAGTAAACTTCCATATTCCGGCATTATTTGTCCTACCAGAGACAAATTTTCACTTCACTGTAACCAGCGGAATCATTTTTATTTTTATACAAAATTCGCACAAAATAATATAAAATATCTCTCAAAATGCCGGAGATATGCGGGTGTCATTATAGCGTTCCCCACCGAAAATCATGTGTCCGCGAACGTGATAATGACAGCAAAGGCACACTCCACAGTTCAGAATTTTGTTTCGTTTCTTTGCAAACTGTAAAGAAGAGGAAAAAATATCAAAAAAAAAGTATGTTAAAAGTTTGCATATATGTAGATGTGTTTTGTCCATTTAAGAGAGAGCGACATTCTACCGCGGTTACTAAAATTGGTGTCCGTGTCCGGCTATGAGAGAGTCCGGTTACGGGAGAGTTTTTAATATGAAAAATCGTGTATTTATTTCCGTTCTTTGAAATCTGTCCGGTTATAAGAGGTGTCCGGGTTATGAGAGGTGTCCGTAAGGAGAGAGTACACTGTAATTCAAAACTTTGAAAAAATGGCAAAAAATCACTTTTTTAAAACAGCCGCCAATTTGTTTTTCATTTCCGTGGTTCAAACGATAGCGACATTCTTACTGATTAAGAACCTTTTTTTTTTTCTGATTACCAGAAGGGTTGGAATCATGTCAAGAAGGACGCACCCTTATTTTTCACCACCCCACTTTACCAGCCTGTAATTTTTTCAATTTTCATTTTTTTTTCTTTTTTAATTTTAAAAAAAAAAAAAAAATATTAATAAATATCCAATAAAAAAAATGGTAGGTAAAATTATTCTTAGTTTTTTTTTATCGAATTTTGATAAACACCCGAAATTTGTGCCCCTAGACTAGAATACCCCCTTAACTTAAACATCAAAAGTTGGGAAAGCAACATGTGAATCTCCTATTGGAAAAATACTCAGGGTCTTCGTCAGGCTAAAAGAGCCATCAAACCCTAACACAATGAATCCATAATAAAAACCTACTCCTCAGTAGAAATGATATCAAGAGATTAGTGGGATTTTTAACAAGGCATTGCCATCTTCGATATCACCTAAACAAAATACTTAGGTCTTATTCAGGAAACTGAACGTCGTCTTTGCATGGAGGACGACGAAACTGCGAAACATATTCTATGTGTCTGCATGGCACTTTGTGCCCTCCGGAGACAACAGTTTCACAGAGAAATCATAAATCCCACGGAACTTCGTATAGTCTCCACCAGTGAGATCCTCAACTTCATCAAAAGAATTGATGAGCCTCTTCTGGTTCCCTAAACTGACTTTGTGGTACAATAGATCTTTTAGGTGGCGGTGCCCTCTGCAACTGGTGGTTCAGAACCCTTAAAAAAAAATAAAAAATAAAAATCCTAATGTTCTGATCTGCTCAAAAATTAAATAAAAACTATGCAGTTCAAGAAAAATCATTGAAGTGGAATTTCATCATGTAACGAAAGACAATTGTTATCTGGAAGTAGTAGAAATTGCTGATTTGTATTCAATGTGTCCTTTAGAAGTTATAAACTCTTCAAATGTTTCACAATTTACGACATACTCGGCATACATCACAATCTGTCACTTATCGACCATCACGTATAATTCACTAAAATACAATAAGAACGGATACTAGTTAAAGTGGCATCATAAAGTGTTCTCTGTCACAAACACTTGACCACCATCACGGATTAAATCGTATACAACGTATCGTAAACCTACACGTAACATATACAAAGTGTGCATCTTGTACACCTCGTATCCAATGGATATACGAATTTTTTATTTATTTTATAAACTCGTATTTTATGCGCCACGGAAATTGCAACGGCGACAAACAAAGTCGACGTACATGACCTAAAATTCAGGTTAAGTTTGTTTATAAAATGTTCAAGATACTTACCGTCACTTGCGCGCCTTTAATAACGCGCAACGAAGAACCACTAATACGAGTATCTGCATACGCTACACACGCCAAGATAGACGTGGGCCCGCGCAACCAAAATTAAACAGTGTGGGTATGGGCATATCGTCTCGACTTGTAAGCTAAAAATAAGATACAGTACGCTACATACATACACGTGTTTAATTAATTAAAAAAATAAAAAATAAAAAAAAAAATAAAGATTGCAGGAGATAGATTAATTAAACCTTTCAAGTTTCGTAAATTAATAGAAGTCATTATGCTTTTAATGGCTGACTGCAAAGAAAATAGTCTCCAGCGACGACGAGTCATGTTTAAAAAATAAAATAAAAAAAAAACTTGTAAATATCACAACAACAACACAACTCCTGTATTACACTTTGGGTCTTCTAATGAAGTCGCTCCGAAAACACTTTCAACTTGAGATAGAGTATCTGAAGCCCTTTTCTTCCCTCTGACAGAGCAGAAGATGGATACAAATAAAAAAGAGTAATATGTTAAGTTCTAACGGTTCTTCATAAGAGTTATATGTGTTGTACTGTAATAAACCTTTTTTGTGACCTTTCTTCAGCGATGCAGTTACGTATACGACATGGCGAGTACTTGTATTTCTTCTTTAAGTGCTTATCCAAGAAGCAACTCGTATCCACATCGTGGTCACGTAGAATTTGTTTACATTTTATGCTGCGGCTGTGGGCACGTGCTAATCTCTCCGAGAACACACACAACAGATGCGATGCGTTGATGACGATGTATCTACTACTCGCACCTAAGCAAAAAAAAACTAATTAGTTTATAATTAATTATGGGCTCCCACTTTGGGAGAGACGATGATGATAAATGTTTATAACTTTACCTCGACTCTATTAGGTCAATGGGCAATGACTTTGTTTACATGCGAGTGTATAACGACTTTTTATGCACTTTATCTGAGAAAAAAATATAACGTTACATTGACCTCAATAATAATTGATATGCACTATTACGACTCTCGAAACAATTGTTTTATTTTACTCCTATTCTCCATACAGTGGTGGACATATAAATAGCACACTTATAGACATGACACTTTCCTGAAAAAAAAAAGAAAACAAATTGCATATGTGATATGTGACATGTAATGACACACACAGACAAAGCCCAAAAGCTATTGGGAGTTGGAATTAATTCGTAGCGTTTTACTAGAGATGGCGTAGGTAGTACATTCTTCATGTACATATTACCTACGGCAAATATTTTCTCTAAGAAACGTCAAAAGGCGTAAGCTTCAGTAGGTATATGTCATTTGGTGGTGCATGAATTACAGGACTTGCACTTTATCAAATAGCTACATACATATCGTCGCCTGGATGCTATCTTGTTCAATGTCCATTTTTCAAAATGTTCGGAAATCGATTTTTAAAGTTTAGATTGAAAATTTTTCTTTATATCAGAAAATTTTTGATTGGTATTGATTTTTTTCTGAAAGCCTCGACAATTTTGTTTTTAAAACAAGTCACAGAAATTGTTTTTCTTTTATTTTGAATTAGTTATAAATTAAAATATGGAGTGACAACAAGTTGGTAAACTTTTTGGATATTGAACAAAAAAACTCAATATTGAACAACATAGAAAAAAACATAAAAAGAGAGGAAACATAAAGTTGATTATGTTATATAGAACAAAAAAATAGTTTTATTGTTTAAAGCTGATTTAATAAGGAATTTTGAAGGAAACAAGAAAAACACATAATGTTGCAATGTTTTCTTTTGGAGCGAATCAAAATCATGTGGGTTTAAGTAAAAAGACTTATTTGTTTCTGAATTCAAATCTTTATTTTAGCAAAAAGTTAAAAAAAATACATTCTTTTTTTAGGAACGAAAATTCGGAAGTATTATTTGCAAGCATCGGCTCACAAAATTATCTTTTTGGTTTTTGGAAGATCTCTTAAAACGTTTTTTAAAATAACGGTGAGGCAAGATGCTATGTCATTTCCTGAACGCCCACTTAGCGTTTCGTGCCAAATTCCACAATAAGTTATTCTGTTATTTTTGCCAAAATCCGGTCAAGTTATAGACAGAATACTTACGCCTATAATAGTAGCTTGAGACGTTTGCCTAAGGAAGAGAAAAAACGTTTTGAAGGGCATAAACAATAACTGCCGCATCTGCACGATTATTCTTTCGATCGATATCGCGCTCAACCTTCGCTTCATTATAATAGCTGCGATGTGTATTGTAATCTTGTGTTTCAGTTGCATTCGGATTTTTCGTAGCTTTAAACTTAGCACATTTAACGTAAATGTCTTTTTAGGTTTGAAAAAAGATAAGTTGAAGACTCATTTAAAAGTTTTCGGTAAATAAAATAAGGCTTTTTAACTTTCTCAACATACATTTTGTGCATTTTTGTCAATGAAATGCCAGCTTCGAGATATTGTTTTTTTTTTTTGTGTTTGTTTGGCAGTAGTGAGAATGCATCATTGGGAAACTTTTTATATGTTCCGTTACTTTAAATCTTCTTCTAGTATAACTTGTTTAATAAATTTTCCATGTTTAGGAGCGGAATGAGTATCCGTTTCATTATATTTGTCGAAAAGAAGTAGGGTAAAGGTGTCAACAGTGAATCAGAGTACACAGTGAATTAATAGCTCTCATAATGTCTCTTTTTATTTTAAAATGAATCTGGAAATGAGAAAAGAACACATTTTTACTTCCCCTAGCAACAGACTAACGGTCTGCGCGATCGCATTGTAGAAGGTGGTTATCCTCGTGTGTTTGTGTTTTCTGCATAGGTAAGTAATTTTTTTTTTCTGTTTTATTTTTGATCTTATTAAAAAAGTGCGTATTGTAACTTCATTTGAGTTTAATATTCGTACTTTTGTTTATATAGACTTGATAATTTTTGTCGATTTATTTACTTTGGTGACATATTTTATAAATTATTAACATGTTTTTGCGAAATGACAACATTGTACACAGTGAATCAGTTGAAAGTGGTACACAGTGAATCATGGACATGGTAGCAGTTTTAATTTTTCAAATCTGGATGTTCGCTAGCAATAATTATGAGCAACTGAATTACCAGTTTTATTTTTCTTTTATTTTCGTACAAAAAAGTAACGTTTTGTGATATTTTTACAAGAACTGTTAAGTTTTTTTTATTTATTTTTGTATTAATAATTGAAGAGTTTTTATTTTCGTTTTTATTCTTTTGTCTATCCCTAAATAATAAAACGAATTAATAAATATATATATGTTATGAAAAAAACTTATGTTTTACTAAATAAATTGATTTTAAATCCCTGTTTCACTGTGTACCATGCACTGATTCACTGTGTACACCCATAGTACACAGTGGATCACATGGGAAGGGTAATTTCAAATAATTTTTTCACTATCTCAACATTAATAGAGCTTTAAGATTTTGAGCTTAAAATGAAGACAAAACATTGAAAAAGCTGTGAAAAAAATATCATGGCTATACTATGATAAATGCGAGCTCAACGGCGCAATAAGTAAAAATTGATCCACTGTTAACACCTTTACCCTAGTATATGCGTTGCTGAGAAATATCAAGAGTCGACAAAAATAATTTTTTACAGACATCAAATAAATGGTTTTCTTTTTCGAAGAAATACTTACACGATCCAGTTTTTTCTGTTCTTTTTCGTTTTGGTAGCAACATTTTTACAAATTTAGAATAAAACTGCCCTTTTTCGGTGTCATTCAATTTCCAAAAGGCATTAAATATTCGTTCGCGATCTTCATCCAAAAATTTTGTATAACAATCATGACTGGAAGTAATACGCATATTGAACAAAACATCCAGAATTCTGGATATTGGACAAGATCACAAGATAGAAATTATGAAATAGTTTTTTTTTTAAATATACTAACAATTGTTCAATATAATACAAAAAAGATGAAAAGCAGTTTATTGAACAAAAATGACATGACAAATCGTTAAAAAAGTATCATATTGAACAAAACGGTTGTCTGTAACTTGAAAACTAAAAGACATAGAATAAAATGGGTTACGCCAAATGAAAGAGCGTCCCAAAATTATGAAGACTGCATACCTAACTCAATTTCGTAAAAAAATGTCCTTTTGAACAAGATAGCATCCAGGCGACGATATGTCGAATTTTATTCCTGGTAAATTGTTTTTTTCGGGGAGTTTTACTTCAAGTCATCGTATTTAGTGGAAGTTTATGGTGATCATGCTCTAGCTGAGCAAACATATCGAAAGTGGTTTGCACTATTTAACAGTGGTGATTTCGACTTGGGAGAGATGGAATGACCTGGATAGCCGAAAAAGTTCGAATATGAAAAATTGGAGGAATTGCTCGATAAAGACCCATGTCAAATAATTCAAGAATTGTCCGAATCGTTGGGGGTTGACTATTGTCAACAGTAGGCAAATGCCTTTAAACCATGGGAATGATCCAAAAGCAAGGAAATCGTGTCCCAATTGTGTTTTTTTTTTGTGCTTTTTTCACTTATGTAGCTGCATCAACGGCAGAAAAGAAAGGGATTATTGCATCGAATTTTCACTGGCGATGAAAAATGGATATACATATTACTTTAATCCTAAGCGCAGAAAGTCATAGGTTAAGCCCAACTACTATCAGCATCATCGGCGAAGCCAAATATCCATGGATCCAAGCTCATGCTCTGTGGGATCAGTAGGGTGTGATCTACTATGAGCTGGTTGCTGGTCGAACCGAATGAAACCATGCCTATAGATCGCTATGGATTAGAAATAATGCGCTTGAACCGTGCATTGAAGGAAAAACGGTCAGAATGCTCGTCCGCACGTCGCAAAACCGGTCAAAACATACTTGGAAACGTACAAATTGGAAAGTCCGTATTCCCGTCCATACACCCGCCGTATTCTCCACCATCATGGGCTGCCCGAAAGATGGGACAAAGTGATGCATAGCGGCTAGCTATACCATCTATACCAGTGGCATATTATCTTCAGAAAATTGGATCATTTTGTCAGCGATTATGCGTTTATAGACGACGTATTTGTTCATTTTTGTGGCAATCTTCAGAGTCCTTACCATCATGTGCCAGTGCCAAAAGAAACAGCCTGCGCTATCAGATTTTCTGTAGCGTTTGAATTAGTTTATTTCGGGTTATATTATTGGTTAAGTGGACGCCAGACGTACCTATTCCCATCAGCAGAACTTGAATTCTACAGTACATTTTTCCAAGAAAAAAAATCGGTTTCTGGAGATGTTCCCGTGGGATATATTTCAAAATTTGGCATTATGCTGCATTCACAAAGCGTGTTAGGGTTTTTCCCTCCTCGAACATTTTTTTATGCACCCTCTTTTCTTCCTGTAGACGCTTTCTAATGTTTCTTTCTAATGTTGGTCCATAAGGTATCCCTGTATAGCTGAAGAGCTCAAGAATTTGACTTTGGAGGTCCTACAATATTTTTGACATTCCCAAACACTTCCATGCGATGTAAGGCATTAAAGCTGTTCAAAACTTTGTGAAATCGATAAGCTGTTAGTCTACATATTGCAGATGAGTTGTCATTTTGCCTCTGAGCAATGCGGTCTTCCAGAGACTTAATATTACCTATTATTATTATTGAATAAGTACCTTAGTCGAATACTTTTGCTTCGATTATATTTAACGGTACTATAATTTGTGCATTCGAGGAAATTGTGCTATTTATATGTCCACCACTGTAGACGGGTATGTCTATATGCAATTCTATAAAGGCATTGAGTGGATCCAATTGATGGGGTTTTTATCAGTGCATTAGGCTAATTATTGATTGACCGTTGTCTATATACAAATTCATTTGTCAATGGGTTCATTAAGTCGTTAAAAGATAAAGCCACAGAGATCTTTGTGGATTTTTAATATACTTATAAAGAAGAAATATACAATGAGCAACAATTAATGCAACTTTAAGCTGCAGACTTTATTAGCTTCTATCGAATTAGATTGTAAGCCTAGCGTTAAATGCCTAATGATCAGGTTGAACAATCTTCTAGGCTTTGATAAGGTTTTTATAAGCTCTTAGAGTATCATTGAACACCATTTGTTAGTTAAAAAGGGTTTACATAGGTAAAGATTTATGTGTAATGGACTGTTTAATGTTTAAAGGGCACAATTCTTATCTGCATTTTTTAAGTCCTCTGCAGACGATTTGACTTAGCCGAGTCCGAAACGTTAGGTGTCCTAGAATTTATTTTTCAGTATTTTCCGCCATAATATGCTTCTTTGTATAGACTTGAGCTTTATATATCTCTATTGCCTGTTAATTTAGGGGATGTACGATAGAATAAATTTGAAGGCTGTCCCGGATTCCGGATAGGTAGAATCGGTAGTGCTATTCTTAATTTAGCAAGTTCATCAGCCTTATAAATCCCTGGAATATCTCTATGCCCCGGCATCCAATAGAGGTCAATACTTTACTGCTTAGCCATCAATATAAGAGACGAACGCCAGTGGAGGTGGTCTCTGAAGTAGATGAGACAGATTCCAACAGTTTCAAATCCGCCTGACAATAATTGCTAATATCATTTGAAGCTATTAAGCACATCCATCTTTATCCAGGACAGCACTTCTGAGATCGACATAATTCCGCTTGAAACACACTTTAGTGATCAAGGAGGTGGAAGGAGTTCAGGAGTTACTAAAATAAAATTACTGTTTGATTACAATATGCCGCGAACTAAAATTCGCAACTATGCCCAAACTCAAACAGATAATGCCGAAAACTGTATTGGGGAGAAGTGTCAAAACCTGCTGCGGTAAGAACTCAAAATCGTTCGACAGTGGCTTATGAGAATATTGTAAAGCACAGTAAAAGATTCTCACCAGAGTTATCCACAGCTTATCTGGTATCGATGCAGTATTGAAGCCAAGTCTGTATGAGTGCCTGTTGAGATTTATGTGCCCTGTTTATAAATCCCACAATCAGCCTCAATTTCGGCTTACTGGAAGTAAGCGCACGTTTGGTTAGCTTGGTCCTTCTACGATTGATCTTGCCGCCTTGCACTTGCATATCAATAGCTCCTCCCAGTATTTGTTGATTTTTTGGTAGATCCGTTTCCTTATGGAGGTCTTAATTTTTGTTAGGGACTCCTAACGTTTTTCGAGGTTTCTCTTATTTATTCAACAGCACGTTCATTTCCTGATACACATACATATGTACACTTATTGCTGCTTTGCTATCAGAGAAGATTTCTCAATGCATAGCACGGGAGAGGGAGTGACGTAGAATTATTGTTTTTACTGCCCGAGTAACGATCTTGTTCTCGAAACGAAATAAAAACACATAAAACAAATTTCATATTTCGATTGTCTTTATTTATACATTAAACACTAAATTAAGTTACATTTATGATGAGCGGAAAAAACAATGATTTTTCAAAGACGGAATTTTGACGACAACACGTTACAATTGCACTCAGACTGATTCCCAACTCTCTACATTTGACTTCGAACATAAATCAAAACAACAAACATAAAACAGTAAAACATAACAGTGCACCTGCACTTCTTTTTGTAAACAAGTCTCCAATTCATTGGGATGTTGCTGCTGGTGAGCTTGTTCTTAACAGAATTTATGTAGGTGCATACATTTTGTATGTATGTACTTTATACAAATGTATATATGCTGTGCTTGTTGCTGCAGCATATAACTCCCGCAGAATCACAAAGACCGTTGTCACAGTAACAAATAATTCTTTAAATGTCTCGCAATCTCATAGGTGGGTTTGTGAAAATAAAGGTGGGTTTGAAGATTTATACAAAACTAGCTGATCCGCCCGGCTTCGCCCGTGTACACAAACAGTCTCTTCTCGGTTTAACGTTTTAATTTCAACTGATTTAGTGAATGATCTCTCGTCCCACCGCCCACCTATTTATACAGAAAATTTGACAAAATTCTATGTACCCATGTACCTATGTAGTATGTAATGTACATCTAATAGGAATGCATAGGAGCTCCAAAGTGTGCGTTTATGAGTTGCCGCTTCCGTCTAGTATATTTAGTCTTTGGTGAAATGACGAAGCAAAAAGGACACCTGTCAACTTACGCAATGTTTATTTATTCAATGAAAGGATACACATTAACCCTCATCCTGTGTTTTGGGAAAATTTTGCCCAAACGCACTTTGAGACTTAAAAAACTCGCGCGATTTCTATAATATGTATGCTACCAAATGTAACAAATGTAATTCAGTTATGCGTAGAAAACATTAATTTACGGAAATAAATTGTAAAAAGTGCAAAGAATGCAATAAAATTGTGCTAAGAACAATTCATCAAAAACACTGAATATGTAGTTTTTTTTCTTTACAGGATGAGAGTTAAGAATATACTTCTTATAAATTAGTGCTAATGTAAAATTTTGCAAAATTAAACATTGGAAATCACTACTTCAATGCAAAATCAGTTGGTTTTGTACACCATTCTTTAATTCAAGTGTCAAATGGACTAAAAGCGCCATCTCTATCTATCTGTCTGTACCTGTCTGTCTATCTGTCTGTCTGTGTACCTATCTATCTGTCTATCTATCTTTCCATCTGTCTATCTGTCCATCTGTCTGTCTGTTTGTCCACCTGTCAGCCTGTCTGTCTATCTGTCTGTCTGTCTGTCTGTCTATCTATCTATCTGTCTGTCGTTCTGTGTACCTATCTATCTGTCTGTCTGTGTACCTGTCTGTCTGTCTATATATCTGTCCATCTGTCTGTCTGTTTGTCTACCTGTCTGCCTGTCTGTCTATCTGGCTGTCTGTCTGTCTGTCTGCCTGTCTATCTATCTATCTGTCTGTCTGTATATCTATCTGTATATCTGTCTGTCTGTCTGTCTATCAGTACCTATCTGTCTGTCTGTCTGTCTATCAGTACCTATCTGTCTGTCTGTCCATCTATCTGTCTGTCTGTCTGTCTGCCTGTCTGTCTGCCTGTCTGTCTGCCTATCTGTCTATCTATCTGTCTGTCTCTCTGTCTGTCTGTCTATCTATCTGTCTATCTGACTTTCTGTCGGTCTGCCTGTCTATCTATCTATCTATCTGTCTATCTGTCTGCCTGTCTATCTATCTATCTATCTATCTGTCTATCTACAAATCTGTCTGTCTATCTTTCTATCTAACTGCCTGTCTATCTATCTGTCTCCCTGTCTATCAGTCTATCTATCTGTTCGTCTGTGTATCTGTCTATCATATATTGTGAATATGAGTCATTTTGGTCAATTAATATAGATTTTGTTAATAACTCGACTCCAGCGCCACCTATCGGGTCCAGATATAGTAGTTTTCTCTTTTGGCACAATACCAACATATATTGTGACTATGAGTCATTTTGGTCAATTAATATAGATTTTATTAATAAATCGACTCCAGCGCCACCTATCGGGTCCAGATTTTCCAATTTTCGGCTCCATTGTGGTATTACCTGGTTCAATACGAATCCAACAAAAGAATCCTCATGCAAATCGGAGAATGTTCAGCCGAGTTATGCTGGTACAAACAGACACCAATTCATTTTTATATATATAGATTATTATATCCCTGACATCATCACTGGAGGCACTACTTCACGACATGACCTCAAACTAATCGATCACTAATGCCAATCCGAAAGGCTTAGTGGACTTCATTAGCATCAATTGCTTTGTCATTGAAGATACTCGGTTTAAGCATACAAATTGTCACAAGATCAGCTTGTCCCCAATTGGCAGACAGACAATATACAAGTTTAGATTTCCCACTTGTCAATTTACCGGTACTTAAAACTTGCAGTTCTCCCATCTAAATCATAGATTATATGATTGCCTTCGGAAAGTGCCTTTCCTATGCCCTAGTAGCTGCATCTATAACTGACATGCATTTCAAGTAATTGCTCCCACTTGCTTCGCATATTCAATTAAATCGAACGCGCAGTTATTTTTTTCCAACAATAAAGGTCACCTTAGGACAACAATAACTTAAAAATCTACAAGCTGAAGTTAGTTGATTACCTTTTCATCGGTAAGGTTGACCTTATCTATAAAAAGTATAGTACGTTGTATGTTCCTTCATTCCATTGGACCAACTTAGTCTTTACCGAAAGGAAAAGCACCAGACTTTCATCACTTAACTGGAAACTGAATATCTAGAAAAAAAGTAAAGAAAGCTACTCTTGCCAGAAAGCCATCAGCAGCAAATGGGGATTTCAACCCCTTGCAACCCATTGACTCTACGTTTCCCAACTCCTTACAAGGAGAGCAATCGAGTATCTGTTTATCTGTCATCAGACCGATTCTGATATATAGCGTATTGATATGGTGGACTAGATGAAGAAGCTCTACATCGCGACAGCCTAGGGAAAGTACAAAGACTAGCTTGTAAGTATGTGTTATAAGCGGAGTTCTGCGAACAACGCCCTCTGCAGCACTAGACAGTCATAAGGGTCAAGATCATCTAACGTTCCCCGAATATATAGACCATATCTACATATATAGTACCGAAGCCGAATTTTGAAAAAAAAAACTTCCAGGTAGATCCCTTTGGGATGGCTCTAGGATTAATAACAGTGTAGTCGAGGCTGATAAGTCCCTAATCTCTCCCGCCACCCTGATCATTGCTGTGCATTTCAAGAGGAAATTATGGCAGTCTCCAAGCGCTGGGACTGATATTTGTCTGACATGAATATATCTAGCATCAGCTGATAGATAAATCTTAACGACCTTCAACGCTGCTTAAAACTTAATAGACTGCGTAACCAAAACTTTAGGCAAGGGACGATGGCGAAATACTAACAATTGTTCCATAACTGGCAGTGTGTGACGGTGACCCGCAATGTACCAGAAAAGATTAACAGCCTTACTTTCACTGGGAGGAAGCCTAAGCCATATACTCGTCGGTGTTATAACCGGATACTGCAACAAAGGAAATATGACCAGGAAATTCAATATCCTCACAAATGACGAGGACGAGGACGAAGTGTAGCATATTTTGCCACTACCCACCACTCTATGAACAGCGACTTTCCTGAATGGGCGCATGGCTCTTTGACCGTCCGGATGACCTGGCTAGTAGGACACCTCACACAGCTCTCAATGGATTCATTGAAAGATCAAATCGATTTTGCTTGTTTCATGTCTTAATAAATGTTCACTAAGGATAATCACTTCGTTTGGCCTCTGGCTGGGTGCTATTGCACCTGCTGCAAGCAATTCTCTTTACCAAACCCCCCTACCCTACACTTAACTTGGAGATTGAGGATTTGAACTAAAGCAGGTGGAAATTAATGGTCCTTACACTTGAAGCTAAAGCAGCCTCAGATCCGGTCCAAAAGGGCCATCTGTTCGCATATTCAGCTGTGAATCATCATCCTCTTACATCATCGCACTCCTCTAGCTCTAGCGGATTCGCTGCACATTCACTATTTTGTTTGAGTACGAAATAATTTGGCATAAATACCCTCACGCCTTACACAGTAAATCTATTTTTATATCCATGCACATGGTAGATACTCCAACTCCAGAGGCTCCCCCCATTGAAAAGGGGAGCCGCCAAACTCCCCCAAAAATATCACTGGCGCAGAACCCGACAATGAATCCATCATCTCTTCGCATCATTCCCAGTTCCATTTAAAGTGTTCACTGCAATTTGAGTATCTTTTTGCGCCCGCAGCCCGTTCGCAGTATTGCACTCCGTACCTAGTTCAATGTTATTCGCTTTTTATTCGCCTGTGAGTATTTTTAGCCCACAAACGTCAGTCGTTCTGCAGGCACACACGAGCTGAATTTAATGGCAGCAGGCAGATTGTATCGCGGTATTTAAAGACCACGCGCATAATTGAAATAATAAAATAATAATATCGGCTCGGTAAAGTACGAGCAAAGGCTAAGAGACGGGCGAGTGGCATTAGATTTAGTGTGTTAATGATATTTGCTAACGAAGTGAGTTTTTGGCATGCGTCCAGGGGCCCCCAGGGTGCTGCTGGAGCTATTGGCCTGTTCCCTGTTCCTTGTTCAATATTCACTCAGTTTACGAGGCGATTCGCGTTGGTATTTGTGACTTGTGACATTAATGAAAGCGCACCTCGTTCGGTAGATACTAATAATGGATTCGCGATGTGTTATTATATCTACGAGCACTCGTATTCGTATGTGCATCTCCTCTGCCACTGACACTGCCAGAGCCAGTAGGGCGGTATGGTTAGGTATTTATGTTGGTGTTTGGCCATTGCGGCTTCAAGTAGATTTAAATTGACAATTTATTAAATTTTAAAATAATTTGCTAAAAAAGATTAGCGGACTAAGTGTTGAAGAGTGGTAAAGATAATGTTTTGATTTAAGCAGTAAGCTTAAGAGCAGAAGTTTATGATGCAACTGGTATGAGTCAGCAAAAGGGAAACGTGGACTAGGTATAGCGTGAAATAATTATTATAGATACAGCTAAGAAATATCCGAGGAAATTTCGCATTCCTGTCGTATAGCATCTGTCTGTGATTCTCATACTGAAAAATCATCAAGTTGACGCTGATTTTTCGAACATAGTTACTCTTCTTCATTTATCGAATTCGGCTTTGAAAATCCAAGTGGAATCATTTAGAAGCCATTGCATTGCATGCATTACGGGTGACAGTAGATCAACGCGAAAGCGGTGTGATCGTATTACGGTGAATTCTTTGCACTTTTGTCTTTATTGCCCCGAAATTGAAGACAGAAGTGACTGAAATGCGTTTTCCACAGGACAGGGCTACGTGGCACAGAACACATTTCTCAATTTTTTTTAGCACTTAAGGGCCAACCTCTTTAAGTTATGATCAAATTATGGCCCGAAAAGTCAAGTAACCTCAAACGAATCAGAGTTTGCAAAAACTCCCGACGATTGACTTGTTTCACATTAAACTCTGGCTCACATGTAATGCGGCATAAGGCCACTGGGGCAGCTTAGGTGTAGGTGTGGAGGGCGGAGGCACGGTTGCGGTTGCTCGGCTAAAGCTCATCGGATGGGTAGCAGCGTTGTTCCGGAAAAATTTTGGACGTGAGCCATTTCCCGAGCCATTTCACACAAAGTTGAGCCAAATTTGTAAGATTACTGAAAATAAGTGAGTCGGTGGAGGGGTAGCGAACATTTGCTAAACTTATCATTCCATCGGTCGAGTAAAAATATGGTGAAAACGAACGGTGAATGAAAAAATTCAGTTACTATATGTAATACCGCGACTGCAACGCTCTGCAAACGACGTATTGAATAACATTCCCATGGCCGACAATCAATGTGTACGAGTCCTTTTCTTAGGGCATATTTGGGCGGAAAAAATGCCCACGAAAGCACGCTTCAATCCTGGCTCCATCGCGGAAAATTGATATTGGCAGTCTCTTGTGCACGAACCATGCTCGACGCTATAAAATTATCCCGCAAAAAACGAAACACGAAACCGAAAATATAAAATACGAATAAAATAAGAACGTCAAAATTTCGCAAGGAATTAATGTACCGGACAATAAATTCTGTGCGAAAACTGTGTGGAGACATTTATCTAATACAATCACCATCAGTATAATTTCGCAGCGGAACAGCGTACTGCAAAACGAAAATCACGACGAAATTTTTCGTTTTCGATTTCGTCGTGTCACTTCTGTATGGGATTTTTCGTTTCGATTAAAATTTTCATATGTTCTTGTTGGTCCTTTTAAAAGCTCTATGAGAATGACGATTGCGATTAGTTGTGTTAATGTTATTTAAAGAGTGAATTCTTACTTCCTGATTACGTTTTTATTGTGTTTTTAAAAAAATGTTTAAGAGAATAAAGTTTTGAGCCAAATGAGTCAAATCTGAGCCATTTCTCTGTGGCTCGGAGCATTGAGCCAAAACTGAAATACTTGAGCTAAATTACCCGATTGAGTACTTCAGCACAACGCTGATGGGTAGGTCTTGCCAACCCCACCATACACCACCTGTTCATAAACAAAAATCTCGTGCCAATATAAAAACAACAAAAGCAAGAGAGAGAAAGCCACTTTACTTGACTTCGGATGGACGAGAGAAAAGAAAGAAAAGAAAAATCCAAGAACCTATGCCAATACCAAAGAGAAGGAGAGGAAAGGATCCGCGAAACTAAATGTAGCTAATCTAACTTAATCTAATCTAAACCTAAATCTAATGAATAAACCCTAAGCTGAACCTATACTAACTTAATTATCGCCTAGGTCGAATTTCCTCCTTTCCTTTGTCTCTCTAAGCTCTAAGGTAAAGGTACGTCAAGAGCCCGAGATGAACGACAACCATGGCCACCTCTTTGGCCGGTGTTAATAGAGGTAGCCCCTTGAATCGAACAGTCACAACCTTAGTTATGTCATGTAGTGAACGTAATATATTGTCGTCACTTCATGTCGTCGTCGTTCGTATTTCGTCCTGTTATGTCATCGTTGTTCTACTAAAGGAGGGCCTGTCCCATTTCTATGTCAAAAGTTAACTACAGGATTAGAAGTCTATCGGAATTCTAGTAGTGTCATTTTGTCCGCCATCAATCTGGATAGGATGGAGATATGACTACAATCCCGCTTCTCTAAATCTAAGTGAAATTTTAGACGCAACATAATTAGAGCCCTCTACTACATGCGCCTATAACAAGTGTAATTGAATTGTATGAATACGTGTATTTATATATGTTACCGGTCAAACCGGCTGATAACGAAAGATCAGCTTTAAATGGGTGCGGGTTGTCTAGAACCTTTAACACCCACCTTGACAGGACTATTTGGGTGGCATGAATGCGATACGAAGGCGAAATTTTCATGTCCAGAACGTGCCCATTCCATTCCCTCCATCCCTACTGACCCTTCCCTACATCAGCGTCCACCTCTTAACATGTGTTAACATTTTTTTGAACATACAAGTTCTCACATCGACCCATCCCCGTGTTCAGCTTAGCGGAAAAACGAACTTTAAATGTGATTTCACTTTCCACACGACGCGACGCTCATCAAAACCTAAGCACTAATTGTAAAATTCTAACGAGTACAAGCATACATATGTACTTATGTTGGCTAGCGCCTCCGGCACGTAGTTTTCTCCCCCAACTTTGCGAAACCCTAAGACATGTTAGAAGCAGCAAACCTTACACGCACTGTTGGGTTTCCTTCAGAAAATACACACACCTCAGCCACTGTAAATGTTCACGGTTTTCTTTTCGTTTTTATGGCCAGGGACCTAAGTACCGCTCGATGGTTCTTATAGAAACCTCAGTTGAATAATAAAATAATTTATTATGGACGTGTTGGTCACTATTCAAAAATAAAGGGTGTGTTCGTGTGTTCCCACAATATTAGTGGTGACTTGACAGCTGATGCACTTCATTAAGCATAGAAGCACTTGCGTTCCAGGATTTTTTAATTGGGAATTGTCAAAAAAATATTTGATTCGATTTATTTTCTTAGGCCGAACCTTCTTTACTCTGGAATTGCCTGGCGGGAAGAAGAAGAAGATGCCTCCTTGGGATATGATCGACAGAAAAATTGCACGGTGGTTGGGCACAGACCTCAAATCTCTGTGGGAACAATCGAAAAAATGAATTTCCATTGTGGCTGCTTTGTAATACTCACCTGGGTTGGGGCTTTGCTAGTCTAGTCTATGCTCTGTGATATAATCCTTTATTTAGATTTGTAAACAGATACATATGTATGTAATTACTAACTGCAGATATCAACCCACTTATAAATGGATGGTGGATTATGACATACTAACTGACTGGCCAGATTAAACGTCTATCTGGGCTCATTTTACGCATTGTCCCGGTCAGAAGCGAACAAGACAACGCAAGACTGATGCAATTCCATATAATTGGACTCACCGAAGTGGAACTTGTGCAAAAGATTGACGCTGGGGGCATATTGGCGTGGTTGGATAAGGTTCTGCTCTGTAATGAGTTTCGCTTTTTTTTTTTTTATATATCGAAAGTAGTGCTCCCAATATTAACACTTTATTTTATTTTTGTTCACCCCTGTCGGGTATGTATGTCGAAATACAATCGTTTGCAGGTAATTATAAGCAAAACACTGCGAGGTATTTTTTGTCTGTGAGTGATTAGAAATTTTTTTCCCTGTGAGGCTGGAGGATAAAGACTTTTGTGGTAACACATCTAAAAAGGAACATATGTACCTTGAATGCGGTGGGAGTCCTTCTACGGCGGCGCGGCGGTTCAAAAGATCTTTTAGGTCACAGTGCCCTCCGCAACTGCTGGGTCAGACATTTTTTGAAAAAGAAAAAAAAATTGTTGGTTCCGGCCAGGAAGTAGTTAAGCTTTGTTTATTTTTATTAGTCCCATAAGCGTTAGTTAAGGAGGTCCTAGGTGAAAGTGCGATTTACTAATAGGAGCTCGGATCATTTGAAAAATTTAATCCTATGCATATACTTGTAAAACCATAAGGTCATGTTAGTGGTGAAGTGTTATGAGACTAAGCTATCGTAAAACACTAACCACCATAGTAGGCTCATCGCGATGGCCCAAAAATCCATCCCAATACACTGAATTTTCCCGCAAAGCTTTAGAACGTACATATTTCCAGTTGATTTGGCCGACTTCGCTTTCAGATCTGTCTGCATGCCTAAAATTTTCCTACGACAAAGTTCTATACTCTGACATTCGCATAGAATATGCGCGATATCATCTACTTCAACTACATATACATACAAACGTTACATTCAAATTTGAATCCTAAGGATCTCAGGATTTTTCAAGTCCTTTTTCTGGCTAATGCTGCCTAGAATACCTTAGATAGGTGCAGGAAAATAACTTCACGGACAATAACACCTTCAGTGAGAAATAACTTCACATCAAAAATGTGCATTTATTTCCCACTCGAGGCGAAGTTATTTCCCATGTGAAGTTATTGCCCGTGAAGTTATTTCCCTACACCCCTTAGATGCAGTATTTCCTTCTTTGTTGCTCATGCAAAGTCCAGAGTGCTGCCAAAAACCTACAGGAACTTTGCCGTTATTTGAATACGAGCAATAATGTCTCCAACCTAAACCATAACAAGTCAAATAAAATCTTAAATTAGGAATTGATGGCTTCGCTGCAGCAAGTGAGCGATTATCAAAGTGTGAACACTTTTGGCGTTTAACGTTCTGTCGATACAAAATAATATTCAGAATATGGGTTTGATTGAGTTTTCAAGTTTCGATGTATAACTAACTTCACTCAAAATAAAAAGGTTGTAAATAAGGGTTTCACATTTTATAAATTTGTTAAGGGGTTGCATGGGTTTCGCCGGGTAAAAATCGGCATATTTTTAACATTTTTTTTTTTTTATATAAAAAATTAAATATTTCATTTAAACTATTTATTGCCTTTTAAATATATTATACATTTGACGAAGGGTTTCTGAAATTTTTGTAGAAAAATAAGGAAAAAACAATGAAGTGAAAATTGGATTTTTGACACACATTTTTACAAAAACTTTAAAATTTTGGGTAAAATTTGCTTTACATTTTTATTTTAAAAATAGTTGCATTAAAAAAAAATCCTTCGTCCAAGTCCTTGTCAATAATATCTCAGATACGTGTGTTAAATTTCATCAAGATGGGTTCAGTAGTTTTCGAGAAATTTTAAAACTACCGACTTTGAAAATACAATTTCGAGAAAAACGCGTTTTAAATTTTGAGTGACAATAAAACTAAGACCAACTGGCGTTGACCGCGCAACTTCCCAATGCTCTATCTCCGAAACTATTACTCCGATCAACAATTTAGGACAATATTCTACAGATGTTGTAGGATTTACTAAGACGATAAAAAAAATTCGATTTTTTGAAGCCGTGATACTCATATAACCCTTAATCGATATAGGCACGCTTCTTTACAACTGTTGAGTTGTTTCTGTAATATTTTGCTACTTAAATTATAAAAAATGGTTACATGATTACATTAGACATTATTTAAGTCTTGTTTAAGCCTATTAAGTAATAAACGCCTGAGTTAAGGAGTAAGACGAACATTGTTAATGACCTACCGCCCGCCGATAGCCCTTGTAATAAGCCAAATAAATAGAGGCTTTTGCCCCACTAAAATTAAAATTAATTTAAATTAAATTAAATTAAATTAAATATAACCTGGGCACTGAATTTCACCAAATTTCGAATCTGTTTACTTTCTTGATCTTAGTTAGGTTAGATTACAATAGTTATGATGCTGAGCCATCATAAACCACCAGGGGCCATAATGGGCCCATCGCGATCCCCTACCTAAACTGATACGTTTCCATCTAAACATATTTACCTGCTGAATTTGATAACTTGGTTATGGCCAGTTTAGCTAGCTTCTTACAGTATATCAAAGAAGTAGCTCCCTAAAATTTTCTTCAAAGAACGAGCGGTGTGCTAGTACCCAAGACACCCCGGTTTTGTCCGCCTTATGTGAGACAAAAGTCAAGCTTTACGACACGGTTAAAGTACCAATAGTACTTTACGGCACCGAGTCCTTGTCGCTATTAGATAAACACGAAGGGTCGCATGAAAAACCAGGAGAAATTGGGTCAGGAATGAAAAAATAAGCTCTGAAGTAGGGCAGAAGAAGTTGATTTTACAAGTAATCGAAGAGAGATAGCTTAAATAGTGGACATCTGCAACGAATGGACGCATCAAGAAAAGTCAAACAGGTATTGAAAAGGAGAGCATTAGCTAATGCACCGAGAAGAAGACATTTAGGATGAGGGAAGGATTCATTTGAGAATATGGATATCAGGAGTTCATAGAATAGCTACAAATGATTCAAAAAACATATTCGTAATGAGCAAGAAAATTATGAGAAAATTAGATTTGAGCAATACTCTTAAATAATTCGGGACATACTCGTAGGGGAGACTGGGGCACCTTTGAACACTTTTTGCTTTAAAGGCTTCTCAACACCAATATATTTGAATTTTTGGACTTTAAGTTATTCACACTTTGAGAAGTAAAATTAACCTTCAATTTAAACCAACATTAGTGTAAATTCAATAAAGGCTTATAATTTATTTAATTTTTTTTTTAAAAAAAAGTCCTAATGTTGAAATGTGCTCCAACTAGGGGCAGCTTTGAAAAGGCCTTCGGCTTTTTTGAATTGTAGCTATTTTCGTTTATGACAGAAAATTATTTAGCAAAAAGCTTATCTTATTCTTATTCGAAATGAAACGGAGCTTCCAATAAATATTACTCGCAAACTGAAATCCTCATGAAAAATGTTTACCACCATTACAAAAAAAAAATTTATAAAACGAAAGTGTGTGCATAAATTCTGGACTCCCGGCTACTGGCAGACGATGACTGAGGAAACCCCAGAAAAGTGCTGACGACTAAAGATGAGGGTATCGCCATGTGGAAATTTTGGTTAACGCTTACAAATACTTATTAATTGAGCTGTTATCAGCAGTGTTCAAAGCTGCCTCACGTTCAAATGTGCCCCAGTCTCCCCTACATATGCTTACCTTACTTACCCATACGGTTCGTTGGGATTTTACAAGAGTTTACGATGAGAATAAACTGAATCGAACACCAAACGCCAAATATTAGATCATCTCCCCGCTCTTACAGAATCCGTACCGAGTTGTGAGAAGGAATTTAAAGCGGAAGGCTTTGAATGCAAGTTTAATAAAAGAACAGAACAAAGGAAACTGTCGACGGCTCAGAATTGGAACCATTTGCAATAACACTAAACGTACAGATCCCCCTCGAAGCTAACACCGTACGAGTATCTTCTTTTCTCACATTTCGACTATTTGATTATTTATTCAAAAATTGCGATCTGCAATTGCGCATCCACAGAATAAATCACAAATGGGTCCATCCATATCTAATTCATCTCCAATTATACAGCTGTCATCAGAGATTTTTCTTAACTTTTGAATTACTTTTACAACTTCAATTCCAACGAATAATCAAAAATTAGCTAACGAGTATCGAATTACCGTTCTGCGAAACAAAATGCAAAATAAACAAACAATTTGCATTGCTATAAAATTAAGTAAATCAAAATACAGTAATTACGTCTTACAAAATACATTCTCTATCCTCCTAAGCCCGGTTTGGACAATTTTTCGCATCTTCAGTTGTGAAACCACAAATATGACTCATCAGAGGCGAGAAAAGCATTTCCATGTTCGCGAAAGCAAATCGAATAAAACCTTAAGTCAACAAGCACTTCCCCATGCATATACAGTGGGACTACGAGCAAGCAAGACGAGCCCCCTTCAAGCTACCTGCGAATCTCCCTAACCCACAAATTATAACAGGTACATAACATAGTTGGCAGTAGATTCAAAGAACATTCCCTAGCGCGACGGGACGATGACTCATTTGTCTGCTTGCAATATTTTTTTTTTCCTTTATTTAATTAAAAATGACTGTGTGCCATATACCGCTGTAGATCACCTTAACTTCCTCCGGTAGTAGTGGTTGCGTATGTAATCGAATGGATGTATTGCCATTGCCCCATGGACAAGAGGTAGTAAATAAATTATGAAAAAAAAAGAAACATGTAAACATCGGATGATCGGTTACGCTCCAATCGATGAGTCATCAAATTATAAAAAAAATAAAATTGGACAACCTGAGCCCTTCGGCGCGGCGGGTTGTGGATGATTCTACCTGCCTGCCAGTGCTATCAAGTGGACAATCAGTTAACAGAGAAAACCATCGTTATCGTAATCAAATAGAATAGATCCAGTAGCACTAAAAATATCTAAATATTCAAATTAAAAAAAAAAAAAAATGAAAGAAACCAAACAATAAAATTAAACCAACTTTTGGATTGGACATCAACATGCAAACACCAACCGATCGATCAGTCATACATGTGTTTGTTTTTTTTTGGAAAGAGGGGGTATCTTCAAAATCATAGAATATTTGGTAATTTTGTTTTTGGAGATTTTTATTATGCTCGTCAATCATGACAGAACGACGCGACGGTCCTCTTTTGGATCGAGATTTGAGATGCGCGCCGCACACAAAACGACAAAACACGAAGAAGAAGAACAAAGATAGTGGTTGTGGTGACCCACTTTTTCGCGCGTTTTGTGTTACTTCGAATGAGTGCGTGCATATTCACACTCCGGGGGTGTCATCGTTTTTTTTTTTTTTTTTAAATATAGAAAGGAAAAAATATATAAAAGTTGGTGTTGTTGCAATCAATTAAGTCATCATGTCCCACATTTGGGCAAAAATAAATTAAACAAAAAAAAAAAAAAGATAAAAGAAATTAAAAGTGGTCTTGTCGGAGTTGTTTAGTGCGGACAAATCATCAAGTCATCATTGTGAAATCTATTCAGTCTGGGTGGGGGCTTGATTGTTGCTTAGGTGTTTACAAGTGGGGTGCTGTGGACGTACATATACCGTATTTTATCCTTAATTATATGTCACGTAAGCAATGTTAACTTCTCTGGACAAAAGTTTGCATTTCTTATAGGGAAATAATCCCAAATGCCGAGTATGTTGTACATATGTATGTCATTCGCATGCCTAATGTGTTTCACTAGCCACTGACGATACAAGACAGAGACAGTCTAGTGATACTTTTTTTACATTCATAGATAGATCAATTGTCAACTGTAGACCGTCGGAACTATCGGTTTTTAGAATATCCTCCTGAGACCTCCGGTATTATATATGATACCTTTTGGCTAATTCAATTGTTTTCGGTGTCCAATCGAATATTATGAAGGAAGCCCAAGGTAACATTTATACAGAGATATGTCCTGATTGGTAGGAATTTTTATATATTTTTTTTTTAACGTTGCCCAATCTTGTATATTATTAGATGAATGTTATGTGCTTTCAGAAATCTGTCGTTTTTGGTATTTCAAAGAAGAAGTAACTATATTTATAAATTAGCTTAGCATGGTTTTTCTTGCATTCTTTCTTTTGTTTACACAATTGTTTTTTCTTCAAATTAAACAAATAAAATCAGTAAAAAATTAATTAGTTTGTTAAGCTACGTACAGACGAGCAATAAATTTGCAGCAAATTATTGCTTGCAATCAAATTTGCCTGTGTGAACGGTATAAAAAACAGTTTGCTGCGAACAAAAACTTTTGCGGCAATATTTTTGCGTGTGATGTGAACATGTCAGTTTTGTTTGCCTATTTTGTTTGCGTGTTTGCATTCATTGTTTGCAACTTGCCGCAATATTGCACGGACATCGGAGTAGTACAATTGATTGAAATATATGACTTTTTTCCCGAATTATGGGATGTTTCTTCTTTCCAACTATTTATTTATTTATTTTAGTCTATAAGTACAATTATTGGTATAATAAATGTTGCTAGTATAATATAGATATAATATATATTATATGTACATAAGCATAAATGCCTTTCAATCATACACAATGCCCTTCATGATAACATTTTTGAATATTTAGGACAATTTAAATCAGTTATATCGGCATATTTATTAAAGTAATAAAAGGCTTTAGTGACTGGCTCATTACAGCCATAGTTAGTTGAGTGAAAAGGTATTGAAATGAATTAAAAAGCCCTCGGTCTTAATGATCGAGCTGGTGAGTAAAGCTTAAACAGTGATGAAAAGGGAGCACAATTAATTTGCCCAATTACAACATATCACAAATGAGACAAGAAAATAGATTCTTCTAGTTTGAAGAGGTTTGAGTGATATAAGATTGCATCGTGTTTCATAAGGTGGTAGAGGCAATGTCCAATTTAGCTTCCGAAGTGAATATATCGTAAACCTTTTCTGTATTCTTTCGATACGGTTCGGAGCATTTTTGTAAAACGGGGACCAGACTATGCAGCAGTATTCAAGGATGGGACGAACGATGGTAACAAAAAGCAATTTCAGTGTGTAGGGACATCGGAAATCCTTAAATTCCTGAACACAAACCCAAATTCGTAAACACAAAAATAAATCAAAAAACTAAATTGTAGAAACAGAAACAGCAAATGTCAAATATTTTGTAGCAACTACTATTGTTTACACTTTCATGCGGTGTGAACAGCCGTGCAATATTTTGAGGCAAATTATCGTGCAAACAAATTTGCTGCAAATTTTTGCTGCAAATAATTGCTCGTCTGTACGTAGCTATAGACATAAACTCAATGTTTAATATTTCTACCCCCCTTTTCCCGGAAAACCCCCACCCCACTTTTTTTTAAGGTCGAAGTTTACTCTCAGATAAACCCTATGAGTGACCATAAGTAACATCAAACACATGGTCATCCTGGTTTTAACTTGGGTCTCAGGAGGATATGTTATGTATTCACTCTGGTAGTTCTCAGTGTCTTGGGAGGGTCCAGTGAGGGGATTTTCCTCTGTGTCTATGCTATACACTTCTCGGCAGTCCATTCATTGTCTGAATAAGGCCTTGCGTTTGCTTATAAAGTGATCTGGGTTCCAACATCTTCGTTACAGTATCTGTAGCTAAATTTTCAGTCGAAGTTTTTTGAGCTGTATGTAGGTATTCTCAGTTTGCAGTATCCGGTCGGAGTCTGTTATTGCCTGGAACAGTATGGGGTTGGATCTTTTATGGCTATACTTCCCGAATAACATCATAGCTTTTTCAAGTCCAGGGAGTTCATTACAGAGTATGGATCGTTCGCATTTCTCTCCTTTCAAAACGTTATCCCAGATTACTTTTCGCCCATTCCACAGTAAGGCTCTGGCCACAAAAGGGGCGTAGTTCGGCCAGTTTTTCTACCTCTACATCCTCTTGCACTTCGATGTTCTACATTTTAAAGCTAATTAAAAGTACTTAAAGTAAGTAAATGTTTATTTTCTTTGAAAAAAATTAATGAAAAATACGTCATGTGGGGATGTGGAATTATTAGATAACATGTGTATAGTAGTACAAAAGTAAGGATTCAAAATACATATGTATATTATGTATATTAGATAGTTTTTGAAAAATTGGAACGGAACTCTCTGTAAGCGAGTCCGACTTGCATACTTCGCCGGATTTTCTTATAATTTAACAAGTGATGGAGTTTTTAAGTTAGAGGGCTAGCGGAGAGAGCACAAACCATGTTTTGGATATTTTTTCTATATCGTGGTCTAAAGTCAACCATTCTTCCCTTTGAATTGACTTTATGCTGAAATGACACGAATAGGTCAAAGCTAATTGCAACTATTTTTTCTTCTTACGCTGTCCATAGGTACCTAAGCGCTTCATGTTTCACTTAAACCCTTTAAAAGCCCAGCCTGATTCGTGGAAGGTACAATCGTGGTATCTCAGCCAAATCGTTCAAGTTATAGTAGAACTTGAGATCGTTTCTAATGAGCTGTAATTTAGTTGGGCTCCCATTTCTAGATTTATGAATTCTATTCCTTCTTTGTCACAACGTCTTCTGCAAAAGACACCTAAAACGTCTTACAATAATGTCTACGATGCAGTTTGAGAAATCTTAGAAGTACTCGTCAATCGATTTCGAGTTTGTAAGGTTGGTTCTTAAAGATTTGAGTGCTGCTTGGCTAACTTTGCAAATATTCATTTCCGCTGCCGATAATTCTTGAGCTAGCTTCCATAATATCTTACTAGGCTAATCTCTGTAATGTAATATGCTAATCTCAATGAAGCTCTGGGGTATTATAATATAATCATTGCTCATACGTTAACCTTTATATAATGCTCATATATGTAGAATCCCACTTTATACTATAAAGCTCCAAATGGTTTTCATGGTTAGCGGAGATACATATAGGTATACTCCTAAGGTCCTTTGCATCAAAATGGACCTCTGAAGGTCTAAGTGTACTGTTATGGTTCTCGAACTACTGCAGCCACTGCAACCTACCTGCAACCCTGACTTAGGTTATTCAATGGTTTGAATGACTGGAAATACGAGATGGCACCTAGTCAGCATGTCCTCAGGTTTTGATCAATAGTGAACTATTGAACTAAAAATTTGGCAAATTCTCATAAAAATGTCAGAAAAAGTATCTGTAAAACTTCTTCTGATAGTTAAACGATGTAAGATTCTAAATCAGTACCAACAGCCAGCTGGAGACTTCCGTTTGCATAACTTTGATATCAGAAAAGTCATCGTACCTTCGCTCGTTTTTTTTTTTTTATTTTGTGTTCTCTGATGACTAATTGCAAGTCTCCGATTTCACTGCTCCATGCATTGAACATGTTATGCCACATTTTTGTCTACTGACTGGCGCAGAATTATTTAACCAGCCTATGAGTCATGTACTATATGGCGTAACTTTCATCCCGAGGAATGTACTATGTACTTCTCCAGTTTTTTTGTTCTGTGTTCATCCGCGACCCAAGAGTATCTATGTTTGCATGGTTGTATTGTATCTACTCATACTACTCTCGTGTTTTTTTATTTTATCTTTTATGAAACCCAGCGAAAAGCCAATGCTGGAATCATCCCCAAGACTTAACTGTTCTATGCACTTTGTTTACCTTTCTCATGAGAGGAGTAAACCAGTGTATACTCGTATTATTTAAATTTCATGTCACGGCGGCACATGGGGGCTCTCGGATACCAGCATTTTTATTTTTTTTTATTGTAATACGTGCATAGGTACTCATCGAAAAGTATTACGGACGAACGAATGCTTTAAATGGACCGGCCACCTTATGACTATCATCGACGCGACGTTTGAGGTTTGAGGAAGCGTCGACGATTATTGTACTCCTTCATTGTTTACCCCTATCCAACAAAGGAAATCCATGAGAAAGTACGAGAATGTATCTGGATGTCCCTAAATCAATTTCGACAGATTACTTCTTCGATGGAATGAGGTCAAGCGGGGTGGGTGCTGTCTGCTGTTAGCCGTTATAAATGACAGTTTATTAAGTGAAGATTGTAATCGTCTTTTCTTTGGGAGTCATGGCAGCCGGTGATATATTGGAATTTATTGAAAGAGCGCATACCGTAGACAGAACTGAATATCCTTTTAACGGATTCGTATTGTCGCTGTGTTGTCCTGCTGAATTAAAAGAAAGTGGGACGATTCACGATATCACTGGTTCTTTTGGGTGGCATTATGTTAGTTTGTTGATTGGGGAGCGGGAGGAGACATCTTTTCATTAAGACGAACTGGACAAATATAAATAAATACAAGGGAATTCATTTGTTAATTTTGCCGTTGTTGTATTTGCTTTGGAGATATCCTTTCTTTCTAACACAAGTCTCTTCCAACAACTTAGCGAGAAAGATTAAAGTAGTCAGCTGAATTCATACAAAACACGTTCTGTGGCTACTCTTTCGCTTTTTATTGAAATTAGATTACCATCAATTCGAACAACATTTTTTTGGATCTTGTAATGCGAATTCTCACCAAAATCGGTACTCAGCTAATCGAATTTATTCCGTAGTTTCTTTACTGCGTGCCGCCTAGAGCCAGAATGTACCATACTGTACTACATGTGTGTGCTAATTCCGGAGGATTTTTTTGTTTTTGTCCGTCTAATGAAATTAAATTTAATTAATTCTTAACAGATATGCATATCCGCGTCCGATCAAGGAAGTGTCCGGGTAAAGGGGCTTAAAATATATGCAATCTAATACTAAAAAGTTTGGTTATGAAAATGTGTCCGTTTAAAGAATCTGTCCGTCTACACTGAAAAAAATATCGTTCGTAATATCAATAAACGCCGTTTATCAACTCATTTTTTACTGTCTCAATAAAACTTTTGTTAATAATACGAAATATTATTATTTTGATACTACCCATTTAATAAATAGTTCGTTGGGCCAATAAAACACAATTTATTAAAAAACGATTTCGAAAAATTAATAACCGATTGCTTGTATTTAAGAATATATTTATTGGCACAATAAATTCATACATTGTGCCAAGCAAATCTTTTGTTAGGTGAAGAGTCTGGGTTTCGTTCTGCTTAATAAATGCATTCGTTGAGATAATAAACCAGTTTATTAAATTTTCATAAAAATGTTCATTGAAATTATGCACTCATTGCTTGTATTAATAAACAATTTTATTAAATTAATAAAACAGTTATCAAATCTACAAACAGTTTATTGTCACAATAACCTTTTGATTTTTGCAAGAAACTGTACCTATATAAGCGAACTAACGCTTTTGCAACTGTGCCATTTAGTCATTCTAGTGTTTTCCGTGAACCAGTAAGCATCTTTGGATAAAACTAAATCGAAAAGTAGTTATGTATGTAAGAATTCTGTGGAAAAAGTGACAAAATAGACTTATTATCTAAACGAAAACGAAAATCAAAAAAGGACTGACTAAAAAGTGTTAAATTAGTTAAAAAAACGAACAAAATATTCAGGTAAGTCTACGTATAATTAATATAAATTAATGAACTAAATGGTGGTTGACTTTAAAGCGATTTTTTTATTTCCCGCTATTTGTATGTTTATTAGCATTTTAAAGTGAAAGTGGACAACGAAGGCAATAGACGCAGGATAAGATATACGGTAAAAGACTCCCAGGAAATGATTTTATTCGTTGCAAATGCATTCGAGGCTGTTGAAGACCACATCCAGTTCCTGAACCGGACAGCAGAAAATCACTTTGTATCGTGGTAATACGAGAAGATGTTCTCAGCTTCAACAATATAAGTAAGTAGTGGTAGTATGTATTTTAAGTTTTTTCTATTCAAAAACTGTGTCGTTATGTGTATGTTTAAAGACATTTTTTCATTTTTATCTCAAATTTTCTCTTCCTGTTTAATTTAAGTGAAACTCTTTATTGTAAAGAAAAAACCAAAAGAAAACATAGCTGTGCAAAAACCCATTTATTGTGTTCGAATAATGAATAAAAAAAATAAATTGATTGAAAATATATAATTTTTTTTATTCATCTTAATTTTCAGATGAGCAATCCCGGAAAAGGTAAAAAAAGTAAGTATAAAGTTTTGAGAAGTTAGAAGAACCACTATTTTAGGGCTTTGGAGGGGTTTATTATATCAATAAACTATTTTTATTAAATCGAACAAAAAGTTTATTGGCTCAACAAATGTTTTATCAATTCAATAAAATGTTTCGTTGTCCCAATGAATGCATTTCGTTCAAACTATAAAACTGTTTATTGGCTCAACGAACTTGTACTTGAAAAGAGGTTTTATTTCATTGGCACAACGAACAAGTTTATTAAAAATTTAAAAAAACTATAAACAGTTTTAACAAACTCTTAATAGTATTAATAAACGTTTATTAAATTAATAAAACGCTTTTATTGGCACAATAAACGCGTTTGTTGGACGAATATTAATAAAAATGTTCTTGTCCCAATTAACTTTTTTATTGTATTTACGTACCTTTTTGGTTCAGTGTAATGGGAGATTTTACTGTATATGTATGCGTGCAAAAAACACAAGTATTATAATTAGACTAGTGTGCCCGTGCGAGAACTCTCGCAAGAGAAAATCCAACCCTCAAAATCCAATATTATAAAGTGAAAGTACAATTCGTCAGTGCTCCAGGAAATTCTCTTTCTTTTGATACCTCATTTGTTAAGATTGGTTAAGGGTGAGAGCCGCAAATGGTACCTACCTATACTACAGAAATAATATACATATATGATATTATCTGATATTGTGGAACCTACAAAGGGACAATATGTAGATAGGCCTAGAACCCTATGAACACCGCATTGACACTGTTTCAAAGCAAAAGGACGACGAAAGACTCTAACTCCATTCCTGTGTAAATATCCGGTACTAGCTTGAGCAAGGCATCCTGCACTCAGCAAACACTTTTTCGGCCAACAAAATGGGATTTCAGTGAAGGTATTGCTTTCTCAAAATACAGATTACCTACACCCCATACATAGTACTATTATATTGTCTTGAAAGTATCTAACGCTGCCCCCGCTTGGGACACATTTGAACATTAGGACTTTTTTTTTTAAAAAAAATTGAATTATAAGCCTTTATTGAATTTACACAAATGTTGGTTTAAATTGAAGGGTAATTTCACTTCTCAAAGTGTGAATAACTTAAAGTCCAATAATTCAAATATATTGGTGTTGAGAAGCCTTTAAAGCAAAAACTGTTCAAAGGTGCCCCAGTCTACCCTAAAGTCGACTTTTGGATGCTAGCAGTGGACATGCGAAAGTTCTTCACAGGAATAATTTTGTAATCCTTAGCTAAGGATGGCATAAAAAAAAGTCCAGTTTGTATATCGACTGATATAGGATACATGAAAAGTAACGGACAACCTTGCCTTAAGTTTCAGAATATTTAACGAGACCACGCTTACCATTTGCGGATCCCAGAAGGATTAGTCTTCTTTGAAATAATAGGCCGCAGTGCCATATGCAACTTTAAGTAGGTTAAGATACTTGTTACAGCTAAGCAAAGGCTTTCAATGTAAACAAAGGCTTTCATTATTATTCATGTAAGTTCTCCTCTAACGAGTGATTCAATAAGAGATGTATAATGCAGTCATATATCCCAAAATGAATTTTCAAGAAACCTATAGCTACAGCCTAGAACCTTTATCTAGCAATTTAGTTCTTTCCACTTCTGTGTCAATCTGACTGTCGTATCTTTCAGTATAGTTTCCTAGCGAGTCACGGGTCGATTTATTCCATTAAGACGTCTCTTTATGCCAGATAACCACATAGATAATAAATAGTCTTCGTATCCATGAATAAAACATCGCATGAAGTCGGCTAACTGAACTTCAATCCATTAGAGTCGACTTTTAATTATTATTAACCATCCAATTGGCTTTGTGCTTTGGCTTATTGTTTCAGTGCGGTCGATACTAATTACTGCCTTAACACTCTCGGCTCTAATGAAATCAATTAAACTAGATTTAGTATTCCCTTAGCAATTGAGAACCCATTGGATAGCCAGCAAAAGCTAACAGACGCCTTGGCTACAGCTGAAGTTATGTATATACAAAGATAATTAAATAAAACATTAGTTGGGGCTGCAGAGAACGCCAGCATATTTCTAGATGCTTGTCAGGTCTTGTGACGCTCAACTCATGTGCGGTGGAGACATACGGGCTGTTCTGAATCCACATACGAGTAACACAAATATCGCATTCGTTGAACACTTTAAAGCGTCTCCATGGCAAGCAATAAAATAATAATTACACAGAGCTCAATTACAGCGCATAGAACACCGTCCAATGTACAAAAGGGGGGCAGCCAAGCATTCAAACAAGTTGCGCAACATATTGTAGCACTTTTGTTTGTGCGCGCATTTTATACAATTGATCTGGCAGCCATCAAGGAATCACACCAACACACAAAATTCGCATATCAAAATCTGTCAAGCGGCTCAGCTTAGTGAGTAAATCTGAAAATTTTGATTTATATTTCGGTCTTGTCTTGCTTTGGCAATTATTAAATCTTTTACTGTTGCAATGTGCCAAGGATGTAATTTTTTTTTATACTGGTATTCGTACGAGTTTAAAATTCATAACTGCTAGACTTTAGATACACATTTGTCAGTTGTAATTAATTCTTGTCTTTGACAATTCGCTTTAAACTGTCTTGAGATCGTGTGAGCCTAAGATAGATGGGGACAAAAAAAAATTAAATCGGTAACAAATTGATGTCGGGCACAAGTGATTGACATTTTGACATTGATTTGGTGTTGCGTATGTGCGATTCGTTGCAAATGAATTTATTTATAAAGTTTATTTGTTTTGTTTTATCAAGAAAAAAATGGAGCACTGCTTTGGGTTGCACTTGCACTACAAGAAGTGACGAAGGGACATCTCTCTCGTGATTGTTCCCATTGTAATCGGTCAGAGAGAACTTCACTCAGGTGAGCATTCTAACACCTCATCCAGATCAATTTCCCTGAAAAATCACAGAAGAAGATTGGGTTCTTTGACTGGTAGACCCTCTGCTGTAATTTGGTATTTAACCAAGCACTTGAATTTTTTCCGAGTTAATGCACCACATTCCACCAATATGTGTTCTGGAGTTTCACTGGACTCAAAATCTGCAGCAGCCTTCATCTGATAGACCTAGCTTCCTGAGATGTCCCTTGAGTTTACAATGCCCCGTAAAGAACGCAGTCGGAGATTGTTTTTGTCAAGGCTGATGCAAGCTTTGAACCCTCTTCAAGTTGTAATTACCCAAAAGTTTCTTCGTCTGTCTTAGACCCTGAGTTTTTGTCCAAGGCTTAGTCCTGTTTGTCTTCTCCAGTGATCGGAGCTCCTTTTTTATGGTGAGTTCCCCTATGACATAGTAGGGTTTAGGGCCCATAAGCGGTGTGGCAGTTTGTTCGCCTCTTCATTATCTTCTATCCCCAGTAGATGCTGACATTGTTCACACAGTCTATTTAATTTTTCTAGGCATTCCCAGACGATTCTAGAATTGATGATCTGAGCCCCGATTGCTTTGATATCTGCTTAGCTGATTGACATTATCGCGATGTTGTGTCTGTTGAGATGGGCACATCAGCCAAAGCGCAGATATCGGCTTTAAAGATGCTATTGTAGCTGCCCATGAGTTCGAATAGTATGGTTCCGGGCCCATGTACTCCTGCACCCATTCTTTCCATAGTTCTTGAACCCTGTCCGTGTACCATTTAATGGTATGAGGATTTAGCATGTAGATTCCAGCTTCATTGCTCCAGTTTTTCTTGTTCAGTAAGGTAACGTTACCAAACTGATATTCATTAAATATTTCCCAAGGAAACTTCTGAACACTGACTGCGCAACGGTGATCCATATAATAGCATCGATATTTATACTGATGACTCTAAGCAAGACGAACGAGATAGTGCTAAAATCTTCAAACCAATTTCCGACTTTAAACAGTCATTTCAACTGTCCGATAATAATTGAAGCATTTTGCGGGCTGAATTCGTGGCAATTCACAAACCCACAGAAAAACTAATAAGTTGCAAGGCTGGCTCTCATACAAAAATTTATTTAGATACATAACATAGTCACCCTGCTCTCAAAGCACCCAACGATAACGCAATTAAATATACAAGAACTCAGCAGAAGCAAAACGGTGTGCTTATATTGGGTATTAAAACACTCAGAAAAAAAAACATTGTTGAAACAAGAATTTCCAATTGTTAAAAAATTGTAAGCTGAAAATTGTTGCCAGTAAATACTAGTTCTTGTGGCAACAAATGTATTTTTAGAATATTTGGTTTGCAGTTGTTGTATCAAAAATCTCATGCTCAAGACAAATATTAGTAATTGTTAACATATTATCAAAAGCGAAAAATTGTTAGATTAAAATTAATAGTTTCCCTCAAGTATTTTGTTTTTAAATATTTCTATTTGAGATTGGATACTCAAAAATGTTTTTTTTTGAAACAACAATCAAAATTTTTAAATTTTCAAGAATACAAATTCTTTTCATAACAATTTCATACTTAAGGCAAAAGAAATACATTGTTGTTTGACAATAATTATTGCAGAAAATGTTTAGCCTAACAATTTGTTCTCCATCCAAATATTTGAAACTGTTGACTTTTAACAATTAAAATAGCTAGTTGCATCAAAAAAAAAATCTTTGATGGAAAATAATGCTTCTTCACATTGTTGTTTAGGAATTATATTATCAAATCAAAAATTAGTTCTGTAGGCAACAATATAAATTCTTGAATTCTCAACAAATCATATCTTCGCGCAACGATTTGTTGTCGACTTAATTCTATTATTCTTATCGTCGGAAATTATTACTACTTTTAAGTTTTGAAGTTCTTAAATGTAAGAACTTTTATTCTTGTGTATTCTTGTGTAATTAAGACCGAGAATTCTTGAATTAACAATTTTGGTTGTTGAGCATATTTTAACCAACGTTTATTCTTGTGACAAAGTATAAAATTGTTGTGATTACAACTTTTTTTTCTGAGTGAAGAATCAGCGGATGAAAGGGGTACTACTTATATTAGTACTCGAAACTATATCAGCACCCTTTCAGCATTTTTTTCTATGAATTCAAGGAAGAACTTAAAAGATCGGCCGATAACATTTGTAGTCAGTTCTCTTCCTCCGAAATATTGGAAACATTCTGGCCGAACTGCAACGATAGTTAGACTCATTTTACTTAGGTAAGATTGACCTTACTAACTGGTGTACTTATCGGATATTGTCTAATTGGATACCATGCTCGCGCGAATCATCTTTCATCTCGATCTACATTTGCAGGAGTTGCTATGAACCGGAAACTAAAGAAACACTGGAGCATCTACCTGTGCCCTTATTCCACATTGGCAAGGGTTAGGAACCGATTACTAGAATTAAGTTGATAATAATTCTATATATATAAAAATGGTGTAAACAAATGTATAGTAATTCATCAATTGAGAACGGCGATTTAGCTCACATTTTGGGAAAACCATCCGGAAAAGTCGGAAAATTTGAAAAATCGAAATGTATAGAATTTTGTGTGCAATTGTTCCGGAATGGCTTTTCGAATGGAAAAATGTAAAATTCTTAGTGGAAAACTCGGAAAATTCCGGAAAAACGCGAAAAGTTTGTATTTTTTTTTTTTTTTCAACAAAATTGTGCATTTTATCGCATGATTTGATGTAAAGGTGCAAAAATTCATTGTGAAACTTCGGATAATTATTGTGAAATTTATTGTGATAAAAGACGTTTTTCGTGCATTTTGGGTGAAGAAGTTAACGAGATAAATAATAAATGGCGATGTGCTGCGATCAATGCCACAACTCGATAGATGACGTTATTCGTTGACTTAGGCTGTGCGCAATTCGACAGGTATCCTCTTCGCATTGTCATTTTCTTTTGAGCAAATGTGCTATTTTTCTTGCTGCAATTGATTCGAGTTTTGCGTATTATTACACTGATTCCGGATTGTCGTATATCGTCAAACGCCTCCCGTCATCCCGAAATCTACTGCTGCTGATGAACTTAATGCGTCGTCTTTGTGGCGGCATATCAAGAAGTTGAAATTGACCACACACATGAGAGTCACATTGCAGAACGAGCCATCGGCTGCTGAATTCTCGAGACAACTGCTGGCGCTTAGCAATGGCCAAATTCCTGTTGATGTTTCGACTGGATTGATATCGTTCCCGGTAAATTTTTGCGAGTTCACATTGTCGAAGGAGGAACTCATCACCAAAGTGTTCCCGGCATTGCACAAAATTATAAAAATCTCGACTGGATTAGTGAATGGGCAATACTAGCAGTGCAGAATAAGGACATCGATAGCTTGAATTTCATTATTCAAAGTCAAATCGCTGGAGAACTGCATTCGTACAAATCCGTTGACAGCGTGACCGTCGAGGATGATGCGACCAACTATCTGACGGAATTTTTGAACTCGATTGATGTGCCAGGAACTCCACCGCAATTTACAGCTGAAGGTGGGATTGATCATAATCATGCCGCGGAATCTGAGTCATCAGAAATTGTGCAACGGTACGCCGTCAAGAAATTGATGAACAATAATATGATTCAAGCGACGATCATCAAGGGCAAATTCAAAGGAGAGGATGTCCTTATCCCACGAATTCCGATTATTCCAACTGATCTTCCATTTCAATTCAAGTGGATTCAGTTCCCCGTTCGATTGGCTTTTGCGATGACAACCAATCAATCGCAAGGCCAACCGTTGGAAGTCTGTGGGACTAATCTCGAATTTCCCTGTTTTTCGCACGGTGTTGGCAAACCGTCTTCGTTGTTTGTTTTTGCGCCGGAAAACAAATCGAAAAACATTGTTTATCATATCGCTCTGTACTGATTTCGATTCCATTCAAATAAATCACATTGAATTTTGAACTATCTGTGTTTTCACTCTGAAGTTTATCTGAAGGCGTTAAATTGGGGCGAGACGAAGTTCGCCGGTTCTGCTAGTTTAATATGAATAATCTCATCCGATTTGCACAACAATATCTAAGTAACTCAGCCTGGAGAGTTGTGGCATCACTATGGCCCAACACTGGTCTATGTGTATGTCTTAAGCAGCCACCCTAACCAAAGTACAGATTATAAATGCCTTGAGAGATTACTAAGCTCCCTTATATTCAAATAACTTCGTTATAAATCTTCAACGACACCTTACTACCACCTCTCCTCTAATGCCTACATAATAGGACTAGTTAACGACACAAAAGGATGCGTTTTCACAGTAGGTACCTACATAATTCCCTTTTCGATTAATTAAATAATTTATTCATGACGCACCCATCGATGACAATGACATGCATTCTTAATTTGCAAAAAAAAAAGATACAAAAATCTTTACTATCTAAAAATAAATTCTCAAATATGCAGATTCATCGCTAAGATATCTACATATCAAATGAATTAAAGAGATCCACTCCCGTTGGCCGAACGTGACAAACGTTTAAAAAAATAACAAACAAAAAATCGGTGTAAAACGATACACCAACCGTCCTACTGTTTTCCTCTTTTTAAGGGCTCTGCAGCTCTATACCTCCAACCCTCTTAATCACTTGTGATTTATGCATATGCATCCAGTGTCATTTTTTTGCTTGGCAGAAACCCTTGAAATTGATAGAAGGCTGAACAAAATCGTTAAATTGAGTATTCTATGCACTCACGTGTTGATCATGCCCCCTTTTTTTGTGTTCCCATAGGTGCATGCAAATTACTATCAGATACGATAATCTGCTGTACAGGGACAAAATTTAGAGTCTCTCTATTTTTTTCTGTGTTTTTCGTTTGTCTTCACTCGAAACTGAGAGTCATTAACAGACCATCAATCATTTTCCACAAAAAAAAAAAAATAAAAATAAAAAGATTCATAATCACTAACGACATCACAAACAGTGTAAACCCGTGGGGTATAGAAGGATTGGAAAATAAAACACAAACGTCAACCATGCCATGCCTTCATACATATGGTGTATTCATATATAGAAGACGCGACACGGGCGCTTATCGTTGCATAAAATATGTTTTACACGATACATGCGCCTGTGTCCAAGAGTAATCATGCTACCTACCTTCCTACGTACGAGTATGCACATCAGTCTATTGGAAATACATTTTCATGCCCATTTTCCATACATTAGATGCATTATCCATCCAATGTTGGACAGCCAACATGACAAGACATGCCCATCGCTATCTATCGCTATCGGTTCGAGATACAAAACAGCAGCGAACAACATTGTAACACAAAAACCAGTGGAAGGGGCAAAAAAAAAATGCCACAACAACTCGGACAACATGAAATCATTAGATTAATTATCGTATATTTCGATTCGATATGACTGTTCGTTTTTTCTTCCCCATTTCCATCTAGATACGATTTGAAGATACCTAAACGTGTGTTCTCGAAGGATGGATTGCACGCAATAGAAGCGATCTGTTGCTGTGGTGCGCTGGCACTTGCAATCAATTTTAGAAAAAAAAAAACTGTGTCCAACAGCTTACCAATTGGTCATGCTATTAGGTGGCTTCAGTTACAAATATGATCTATGGATCGATGATTTGATGGTACAAGCCACACACATGCTGTCATGCGCTTTGTTTGGCTGATGGACAGACGACCTGATAAGTACGAGTATATGTATGACAACTGTGGGGATGGTGTGGGATTTTTTGTTTTGTATCTTCTCTTCTTGAGGAGCCAGGGAAATCTGTGATGGGCATCTTCGAGACTTTGTTATGTGTGATAATTGGGTCCCCATTAATTCCGGCACTTAGGGCCAATGAACTGGGGACTATGTGTGTATATTGTGATTTCATGCGATGGAAGATAAGTTCCATGCCAATATTGATTGATTGATTACAGAGACTGTACCTGGGCATTTACTTCCTCGAACTTATCAATTTGAGGGTGATTTTGCATTTTAAGTGCAATCCGCTGGGCAATGCTCTAAATACTCTGAGAAAATAATGTGGCCAAAATATGTCTGCGCTAGGAGACATACTTTCGACGAATTGAACTCAAGAATAGTACTACCAACGGTTTCGGGTATCATTTTCAAAAAAACAAAAACCCAAAATTTTTCCCCAACTTGTAGATTACTCGAGAATTCCGTGGATACTTTGTTTGTTTATAAAGATACATATCCCATCACTCAAACCCTACACACATACCTACATACCTACATAGGTCCACTATTTTTGATTTTATTATTGAGGTCCCAATATATCAACATTATATTTGCTGGCGGTATGAAGATCAGTAAAACAATTACAACCACTAACGACTGCAATCAAATATTGGCAGTTCCCGTACCTGGTTAAATAGATTGTAGTAGATCCCATCAAAACCATAAATGGTAAGAGCCAAAGAGATGTAATATCAGCTAAATATTCATCACGGCTTCGGCGGCACATATCAATCCGTTTGGCCAGATCTAGAATGACGTTCTCCTCTATTCTTCCAATATTATCTCGTACTTTAGTTCTTAAATTGTTGCCGGCTCACTGGCATTGACTCTTCTTTTGAGTTAGCCCCAAAGAAAGAAGTTCAAGTGTTTTGAATCGCATGATCTCAATGGCCAGTTTACATCACTGCTTCGCGAGATAATGCGTCCCAGGAATTTCTGGTGCAAAAGTTATTGTTGCATGTGACATCGTTATTATGGTTCTTGAAATGTTTAGATCCTGCGCACGATGTCGAATTGATGTGCTTGGGCTCTCGGCCACACTTTTACATATAAATGGCAGGAATGTTTTCATAATAGTCTTCGATAATTTTAACACGTTGTGCCACCGAGTATATTTCTGTGGCAATAAGTTAAAGTAGCTTATGTCTATTTTGATAATTTTTCAGTACAGCAAAAATAAGATTCATACATTTTTCTTACAAAAAGTATCAAAGCAAGATAAATACAATTTAGCGCAAATAAATAATGTATAGGGTAACTTCGGGCATTATGGCGCACCTTGTAAATACCACATTTCCAGTTTACTTATAGAAAATAAAACGATGGGAAAACTTGAGTCTTCCTTGATAGAGTGTCATGTTAAGTTGTAAAGCTGTTGCAATTTTTTTTAAAAATGAACAAAATAATAAACAAAAAAATACCACACTTTTGTCACCTGCATATATTTTTCGCTCTTTTTCATTTGCGTGTGGCTCTTTAAGTATAAAACGCACGGGGTTAGTGAACACAGTGAAGTGAAGGCAATCATATTAGTTTTCCTTTGGTGGCATTGATTAGTAACAGTAAAAGAAAACCTGGCTTTTTTTTAAGTTTTGTGCAAATGCGTCTTTTTTTGTAATATGGCGCACTTGCCGTAGGGGCATTATGGTGCACTCTGGCCCTTATGGAGTTCGCATGTAAAGCATGTAAAAAAAATGTATACTAAGACTCTAGATCGATGACGACAGGAAGCATGTTTAGGTGCTCCCACATGTCTAGGAGTAGAAAACGAGCAGAAAATTGTGGCTCATGTAAGGTAACTACAAGCGTGTGGATTCGCTCCTAACAGAAAAGAGCTATTTTATATGGGCTTCGAACAGGCAGGCCAAGTCACAATTATAATAAGTCGTAAGTGATCACACGACTCATGTACTTCATTCAAAAGTAATTCGTGATAGCTGTGACAAATCACGCCATATTGACCAAGAGGATGCGCCATATTGCCATATGCATAGGGCGTTATGGTTTTTTGTAAAACATTTTTAATTCAACTTTTTCTTTGTTTAAATCATTGAAATATTATAATTGTTTAATGTATTTTTGCTCTGATTCTCTTATATTTTCGAACTGTTTTTGATTTTTAATAAAAAAGCTTTTCATGTTGAAATTATTTGAGAAAAAAAGTGCGCCATAATGCCCGAAGTTACCCTATGTCTCATTTTATTGGCATTGGGTTTTTTTATTAAAAAGTATCAACAAAGCCGCTAAAAATCTATTTTAGTAGCTCAACTTACTTCAATAAAATATATCTTATATGAGAAATATAGCTTAAGTAACGACTTTTGCCGCTGCAGAGTTTGAAAAATAGCTTATGTTACTTAAGCTACTTCGTGAAATTGATTTTTGACCCATATGATTTTTTTTTAAGTAACTTAAGTCGACATAAGGAGGCGAACAATTAAATACCAATTTTAAAAAAAGCTTATGTCCACATAAGCACCAAGAATGATACTAATGCAATAAACTTTATAGGTAATAGGTTTTGTGATAACTTAAGTTGTTTTAACAAATCGAATTGTATTCAACTGCTGACTAAGGAAAACACTATGTAGACCTAACATAAGTTGTTTTAAAAAAATCAGTTTTTGTCCAAGGAGACTTAAGCTGTTTTGTGTTCTGCGGTATAACGGTTATTTGTTGTCTTAGATGCATGACAACCAGACCAAAAAAAGGTAGTAAAATATACAACATTTTGGACCAAAAAAAAAACGCGATTTTAGCTTATGTCGACATAAGCGACTCTAACTTGTTGCCACAGATTTATCCATGACTAACCTTGTTAATGAATGCAGATGACGGACGTCAATATGAATCAATTTGTGTTTCTTTTTTTTATTGAAAAAGTTTAAAAATAAATGTCACATGACATAATCATAATCTAATTGCAGACACAGCTTTAGCTTGTAGAGTCGGGGCCTGTCTATGCTCCACTAAAGGAAACGTTTGTAACGAGTATAAGCTAAGACCTCTACTATATTAGGGATCTAATTTGTTGAGGAAAATAAAGTGATAAATTGTTTGCGAATCAATACTTTTTGTATCTTTCTCGAGCAGTGTACAGTCAATATTCTTCAGGTCTCTTTATTCAAATTCTGACAGCACTTACAGTTTTCAGAAGGTACGTTAAAGTAAATTATTGCAAGGTGAGATGCACCGAAAGCTTAAGATTAATTGTGCCCCCTACAAGTCCTAGAGACCTAGAGGAAGGAAAATCCCTCTCATCATTATTCCTTCTGGAACTGGCTAGAGAGAACTTGGCTCACACCCAGCCTAGGTGAAGATTCAATAGGTCATAGCACCTCGTCCAGACCAATTTCATATCTGATAGACCTAGCTTGCTGAGATGTCTCTTGAGCTCACAATGTCCCGTAAGGAACGTAATCAGGATGCGTGGTTTGTTGTAGTCAAGGCTAATGCAAGCTTTGAATCTCTTCAAGTTGTACATAGTTGTCAAAAAGTTTTTTTCGCCGGTCTTAGACCCTGAATTTTTGTCCAGGACTTAGTCCTGTTTGTCTTCTCCAGTGATCGGAGCTCCTCTTTTATGGTGTGCTCCCATATACCGCACAAGGTTACCGCACCCACCACCTTCTAACCACAGCTGTCCTAGTACCAGTAGATGGTGACGTTTTGTGCTTCGCCCAGTCTATTAAGTGTATCTAGGCATTCACAGCTCCAATTGCTTTTAAGGCTTGACTATCTAAGATAAGTGCTATGTCACATTTCTTACAGTGTTTATCAAGGCTGAGTTGGGCACATTTGCAATGGCATCAATTTTGGGTTCAAGGAGTTGGTTTCCGGGACTAATCACTCCAGCAACCTTTATCAGTTCTTGAACCATTCGTGTACCATTTAATGGGGTCAGGACTCAGCGTGTAGATTCTAGATTCGTTGCTCCAGTCTTTCTTTTTACCTACTGAGTTTTATGTCCAAGTTTTCTTCCAGTTAAATGTTCTAATCCCATCGTCTTTAGAAACGCTTAGGAGGGGAACTTAATGGCCATGGTCGTCGTAATGACTAATACATTTACCTCTTTATTTTTCTGACTAATAATAAGTCCAGCAGCATAGAGGACTGATCATCAAATTAAGAATAAAGGTTCTAGCCATACTTAGAGCTGCAGAGCTGTTGCAGTTGAAAGTTGAAACTAATATCCGGTAGTGATATTGCAATTTACATCGTCAGGTATTAAAGCAGCCCAGTGGTAAAGGAAATTTAGATGATCAATGTAGAAGGACATAGTGTATCTAAGCTATTGGGTGATACTCACACTCAAAGATGCAGACATGGCCGAGGAAATCGCTCATATGACAGGGCATAGCACCTTATTGTGGAAACATTCTTGGCATCTAGGGTAGATTTTTCAGAGATCTCTTTGTTGCCTCGTGTCTTATTTATGATGGCTTTCCCTAACTACCCCTGCTAACCTAGCCTTCAATGTATCATTGTTGCCCGATTTTTGGTTTAGTGTCTAATATCTATGACACATATTTTGAACACTACTACTTGTGGCCATTTCTAGGTATGTATAAGATACGTTAGTAGGAAAATACGTGATTCCTAAAGACGCATATATGTCGTGACATGACTGCACCTGTTCATTAAAATATATTTCTCCAAATGCATTAGATGCCTCCAATGATCAAATCATTAACCTTTTCTTGTCTCAACCTGCAGTGTTAAACAAATTTTATTATACTACACCGACCAGTGTTCATTTTCTCACCCAAACACAGAGCCAGCGATTATACTAATAATAGCGTGTATCGAGCATAATTACGTTAATCATATACATATGTATGTATGTATGAGTAACACAAATCCAGAAGCAACAACACGGATTCACCTGAAATCATCATTAAATGCCCAAAATTGGTTGGTTGTCGTCATCGAGTCGTTGTCGTTGTCGTTATGTCGTCGTCCTCGACGTCATAATCAACGTCAACTCCATTGCAATCATCATAAAATAAAAGTGTGGTTAGACTTGGACTCGCCTGTATTTACTTCCTTGGAGCATTTTTTTTTTTGTTTCTTTTTTAAGTCATCAACTAGGTGTGTACTCCTTGAAGCCATTGTAACTACCTCAACGTTCTTTGGTCCTCACCTCAGTAGTTTTTGGTATCAATACTTGCTATGCTCATGTTCTTCCCTCTTTCTCTGGCATTTATTTGTATTTTTCTTTCGTTGTACGTTTCTGGATAAATTCACGGTAACGGTAGATGTATTGAAGGTAAATAAAGGTATAAAGGTCCAAAAGGCACTAAGAACAAAGTGAATGAAAGACTATACCAACTTTTTCCGTTGTCGTTGTTGTTGTTGTACAAGTATGTTTAGCTATAGATGGATTGGCATGTAACGACGCACGCGCATATAAATTAATCATTGCTTCTTAAAAGTCATGAAGTGGTTATTTTCTGTGATTACACGTAAAGGAAATATATTGCGAGAACTGTAATTTAACAAATTCACTCTGGGCATATACTTGCCGACTTATGCTGTAACGTTGTTGATTGTTATGTTATTATAATCTGCTTGAAATCTTTCTTTTTTGGTTCTAATGTTTGACATTATAGCGTTACACTGAACCAAAAAGGTACATGATATAAATGAAAAATTTCATATTCTAAATGAAAAAGTTCATTAAAATTGAGCTAAACATCAAATTCTTACAGAACATGTATCCCCGTTCATACGTTTATGAATATATTCATACAACTATGTATCGTTCATAAAAATTAAGAATCTATGCATAAAATTAATGAATGACATTCATAAATTAGCACGAGCACACGAAGGAGAAGAGAGACAGACAGATGAAAAAAAAGCAGATCGGCGTAATGGTAGGAAACTCATTTGTAAGGTTTCAACTAGCTCTATGGGTTGGTGTCTAGGATAACTGGAGAGTCTTTTTTTTTGTGCTTGCATGTTGCATATGTTTCACAGAAGTTTTTACAGATGTTTCTTCTTATTATAGTTTTTGTGTGGTGAATTCTTTCAGCCATGCTATACCTTATATCCTCCTACTGCCAAGTGTTATGCCTTCTCGTAGTAGTAGGTTTTGTTATTAACTTCTGAAACTGTTCAAATTATTTTATTTTTTTTTTATAGAAATAAATACTTACATAAATTCTGGATTTGAAACGCGGACCTTCTGCGTGACAAGCGACGACGCTACCACTACGCCAAAGCCATAAAGTAAATACGAATGCGTTGTGTGTATAACTATTTACACATTCGAAACCTTTGAGTATGTATCTATACTTACAGTTTATGAACAAAATACATATCCCTTATGAATCGGTATACTGCTTATGACTTGATACATACTTTTTGAGAATAGATACATAATGCGTATGAATCTATGCATTCATTTTCTTTTTTTCTTTAATTCAAAGATTATTTTCATTAATCCAATGTATTTATTCTTAAAACTCGTGATGGACAGTTGTATGAATAGTTCATACGCTTATGAAAAAATTCATTAAAAATAAGAATCAGAGCTCATACCCGAAATTTCTCATACAAATATTTTTATGAACGCGATTTCATACAAACAATGAATCGTTCAAAGTGTGAAGGAGAAGGTAAAAATTCGTACTCTACTCACAGCATACATACTTATATGTAAATATGAGCTGTATCCAGATGCGAATGTAGTCCGAAAATCCAAAATACGTTGATTACACCGGCTCGGCCACATCGAGCGAATGTTCCAGCTCCAGCTAAGAGGATCTTTGAATCCCAGCCCCCAGGTTTAAAATAAAAAGGAAGATTCAACCCCCAGTCTAACGAGGTACCACAGCGGTTAGGTCTGGAAAACTGTTCACAATGTGCCTAGGACCGACGAGGATGGAAGGCTGCCGTGTCTCAGGCAGGGATCCGTCACGAGTTAGGGGCCCGAAGTAAGAGTAAAAAGTAAGCTTCTAATCATAAAAAATTAGAATCTTTTTTGGAGAACAAGTCAATTCCAAACAAATATTATTCTGGAACCGTACATCGATTTCGACATATGGACTTAAAAAAAATAAATAAATATGTGGCATCAGCAGTCCTAGGTAGAACCAAGCCTAGCTTCCCGCAACCATTTGTGTGTGCGCGTTATATTTCTGCACGAATGGAAGGGACCTACAGTTTTCTGCCGTCTCCGAACGGCGAGTTGGGAAGCTTTACATGGCAAATGATACTCTTGAAGGCTTGTCAGAAATTCGGAAGAGGTGGGCACTGTGAAAAACTTTTAGGTGTTTGCGGCGGGATTCGAACCCAAGACCGCTGGCTCAGTAGTCCGACGCACTTAGCACTTGCGCTACGGTGCAAGCACAGACGCTGCCTGCATTTATATCCTTTTGGACAGTCAAGCAGCTCTCAAGTCCCTAAGATCATAGTCGATAGTGTCAAAACTGCACTGGGATTGCTTCAGCCTCCTCGAAGACCTGCCCCAAAGACAACATTGTCACTGTTGCCTGGATACCAGATCGAGAGTAATGAACGTGTAGATTGTCTGGCGAGAAGTGATGCCTCTCGCCTGCTCACCGGTCCCGTGTCCCTTCTTCGAGGTACCTACGCATCACATACACACAAAACTCAGGAACTGGGAAGATGATAATCTTGCTGAATACTGGACTAAATCCAAGGGCCAAATTCAAGCTAAGAAATTCATAGCCCTTGCTAATTTTCTGATGGGACACTGGCTAAGATACCACCTCAAAAAAAGGGATTGCCCGACGGTGACTACTGTTGAATCTGCGGATAAAACGTCGGCGCACATACTTTGTGAATGCCCGTCTATGGCAAAAAGTCGAGTACTCCATATGCAAAGAACATTTCCGAAACGAAATTTGAAATGCATATCCTTCAAAGATATTGATATTTACATAGCCAGGCTGCGCTTAAGGCCCTAGAATCGTTAATTACCGAATCAATACTTGTCAGAGTTGCTGCACAATACTCAGGGCATTATGCATCCAGAATCAGGTGAGACTATGTTGGGTGCTTGGTCACTCACACTGGATAGAAAAATAAAAAATTATGTTTAAAAAACTAAAACCCAACTACCGGAAAAACCAACTAAAAAGTACGAAACAAGATAAAACGAAACAATGATTTTCAGAGTACAGCTGTGGTCGCATGCCGCTTTGTCAAATGAATGCGTAATTATATAAAAATGTTATTGTAACGGCATGCGACCACGGCTATACTCTGAAAATCATTGGCGCAAATTCATAGTCAGATAGAGCCGACGATAAGAGAATGAATTCACCTACATAACCTAAAATATACTTTTTGCTATTCATAGTCACTTATAGCCGAGTCAAAATTTAAAATTACCGAAACGTCATTTTAAATAATTAGAGCCGGCTATAAATTTCTCATATAATATTTTTGGGTTTGTTCGTTCAAATCACTTAACAAAAATATACCAAAGTCGATACTAACTAATACACAGGCAAAAATGTGTTTATGAATAACGAAAAGTTATAGCCGGCTATTTTATTTATAGCCGGCTGTAACTATAGTCGACTATAGGCACTATTCATGGGCTGACTATGAATTTGCGCCATTGTTTCGTTTCATCTTGTTTCGTACTTTTTAGTTGGTTTTTCCCGTAGTCGGGTTTTAGTTTTTTAAACTTAATTTTTTATTTATGACTTTTTAGTTTCATAAAATATGTAGTGTAGGTATGTATAAGTAAGCAGTGTCGTGTTCTATTTGTCAAACCCTAGTGGTCGCCGTGGCCGTGGTGGTTAGCGCGTTAGACTACTACGCAATGCTGCCCGGGTTCAACTCCTGACCGGGTCTAACACCTAAAAGAGTTTTTTCACGGTGCCACCTCTTTCGAATGTCTGACAAGCATCAAAGAGTATCATTTGTCACGATTGAGCTTCTCAACTCGCCGTTCGGAATCGGCAAAATACTGTAGGTCCCTTCCATTCGTGCAAAAATATAACACGCACACACAAATGGTTGCGAGAAGCAGGCCCAGGTTCACCTCGAGCTGTAGCGCCAACTAAGTAAGTAAGTAAGTAAGTTTCATTTGATACACATGTTAGGGATGTAGTAAAGATAACAGAAATCCGCTATATTGGGGCATCCGCCATATTGAATTTCGAATAACGTCATATCGTATTGTATTCCACTCACCAAGCCCTTTCATTTGATACCACTGTCAATGCGGTTCTAAGGACTAGTCGGGTAAAAAAGAAAAATAAAATAAAAAAAAATAAGAGGTAGTCCGCCATTGTGCTTGGTACGCCTGCCATTTTGAGTTGTTCTGTGACGTCACATAGCCTAGGACATTCTCCGGATCGAGAAAAATCAAACGACACCTCATTTGTTAAAATCGGTTCCATAGTTTCGGCTGTACGAGGACACGTCCTTACATATGTACATACAAACAAACAAACCCAGCCTGTTAAATTCATAACACTTCCTCTGCGTAGTCGGGTAAAAAATAGAGTGTCGAACAGTGAGCAAGGAAAGCAGTATCCGTTGTGGTGGTAGCTGCTCCAACAATATGGGGTATTAAAATCAATGTTTAAAAAAGTTTTATGAGAATGGCCGACCAAAGATGGTCTAACATGGTCAAATATTAGGTTGCTTAGGTATTCTGGCCGGCATTGGACCGTAAAAAGAGTAGTGAAAACCTTAGACTTAGTAGGCCACAAATTAGAATATTTTGTTTTTCATGCGGTCATTGCCTCTTGGACCAAAAGGCTCACAGATACGGATATTTACAGATAATGCAATGATATATGTATGCATAGGAACATTTTAGGCAGCTACTTCTTTAGTAATCTGAAGGACGTAGGCCGAATCCACCAGAGACGCGTTCTAAACTTTTGCAGTGTAATAAAATGTTTTGAGGAAATTGTGGAGGTTTTGGGGATCTCTATTAATTTGTCAAGTTGAACCGCCACCCATATCTGTCGCATATCTATGCTCATTCCCTATTCTATAACAGCTCATTTGTAGCTGTAGTCGTAAGAATTAAAAATTTCTAACATGCATTTCGGATATTATAACAGCAAAGAGGGAAATATTCAAATGTATGTATCTACGTACTCGTATCTGAAGGTGGATGGAGGGAAACCTCTTTAGCTGATCGAATTGATAAGAGCCGCAGTAGGTACGTGCCCCTTTAATTACTTCACTTTATTTTTATTTTATTTATTTTTTATGCGCATTCGGAAGCACAAGCTCTTTGCACATATCATTCGTAATCATAACGTGTACCTATGTAGATACTGATGAGGATGACACTCTGTCGTTACCATTTTTGTCTCTCGTTGGGTAGCGTCTGGGTCATAAAGAAGAATAACACATCAGGTGCGCGCCCGACTGCACGTCCAGCCGTCCAACAGCCAGTCTACTCGTAAAGCTCGTTGATAATTCCGCGTGCGCATTTGTCCCAGTGTTGGCCCGTAAAAGGTTACTCTGCAGACATGACAACAGAGAAGCCGATTTGAATGACAACGTTGGGTGGTGGTGATTACGTTATGATGATGACTTTAATGTGTGGCTCTTAGCTTGATGGAGTTAATTAAAAAAACAAAACAAAAATGGAAAAAAGCCGGATTATGACTTATTAAAAAGATTCCCATCTATAACAGTGGATCATTGAACTTTTGCCCGAACAATGAGTTTTGTTGATTTTGGAACTGGGTAGCGACAGGTTGGTAGACGAGTGGTTTAATGGCTGACTTGGCAGTAGCTCATCCTGCCAACTCAATATTGCAGTTCGAATAGCTTGATCCATATGGGATGACAGTGCCGAAATTATAATTGGATTATGCTGATAAAATAATCAATCTTTCACGGTACCCTACAAAAACAAAGTCCAACGGCATCAAATTGCATCTCCTTGGAGGCCACGCAATATCACAAACATTTCTGATTATACGATTTTTAAACTCAGTGCTCAAAAAATTGATTGTTGGACGACTTGTGTGGCACGAAGCGCCATCCTGCTGGAATCAAATATCCTCCAAGTTAATTTTCTGAGTTTCTGGATAAAAAAACACGGTTATTATGACTCTGTACACTCTCCGTCAACCGTAGCGTTGTTGCCATCTTCACCTTCAAAAAAAAAAATTGGGTCAATAATGTCACTGTTCCACTTTCGGCAATATTCTTTTGAACGCACTGGACAAACGTGAAGATAACTTGTGTTTTCATTTAGCATGCTGCATGCCAATCTCAAGAACTTCCTTCACAAACATGCGTACAGCTGGCATATTTGGTTCATTATTTTGACTGAAAGTTCTTTTCAAAACTTACATTGTTTCGGCAATATAGCACTCACTTTGGAAACACATAAGATTCCAATATTTCCCAACATTATTCAAGTGTAAGTCGATTAAATTTGGACTGCGGAGATATGGCTCTGTGATTCTGTCATTTTTTGAGCGCGAGCTGTCAGTGTCAAAATAACGTGCAGCAGAGAACTACCTGTCTGCTGAAACGACGCATTGAAATAGTGCAAGCTTACGAAAATATTGCATCTAAGTCTAAAGGAATCGCCAACCCAGGTTTTTCCATTGCAAGACACGCTACGACTTAGTTTAAGATCTTGGACTACATGGGCTACAACTTAGAAGGAATTAAAGCCGATGAGCCAAAACACCCAATTTAGTATTGGGAATGAAGGCACGTGACTGATTTGAGTTAATTTCCAGTATCAACACCGACCAGCTACTTCTTGAATATCAAAAACAACGATTGAATCCGACACAAGGCCGGTGGCCTAAAAAGAAGAAACTAGACCGGATGGAAGTTTGTGTTCAGAGGGATAAGGCTCTGTAGTGCATATGCTCCGAAAGCATCCAGCAATTTCTTAAGATGACCACGACGATCATGTTTTCCAATATCAAGCCTGTACTGTGTGATTTAAACACTCTGGATTTCTCACTTTGAGCTTATTGTTAAGAAAAAAGGTTTACGCCAACAATGAACAAGTGATTCAAACGCTTAGGTTACGTTAGGTTTAGTGGTTATCCACTGTACTTGGTAGGAATCACTTAGACCAAACTAGGTCCATTATGTTGCCAAGTAAGCCAATTCTTATCGATATTTTTGGAACTATTTTGAAAGCTGGATACCTACATGTCCTTATTTTATCGACGAAATATCTTGCCGGTCTATTAAGAAATATTCTCCCAGAATCTTTTCTCTCAACAAGGAGAGTTTCAGGCAGCTGCATAGGAGGTAAAAGGAGGATTATTTTACCTCGTCATCCATGCAGCTTCGACAGATGTCCTTGACGAGGATTCTACTGGCGTGTCTGGCTATTATTGCACAATGACCTGTCAATACCCAAACTAAAGTGCCGAAATATGCTCTGTTGATTTTTAGCAGACTAAGTTTTACACCGATTTAGCAGAGCTCAAGTTGTTTGTTAAGTGGGACTATACGTAGGTATCATAGTGACCCCATCTTTCATTAGTCTGTGGCAGTGCTAACGTAAAGATTTTGCGGCCTTATCGTTTCTATTGGTGGCGTTCACTTTTTATGGTTGAATTCACCGTGTTTGTACCTATACCTACCTTTACTTGCCAGTTCGTCTGCTTCCAATTTTTTTTTTTTAAGGTTTTGACCCGCCAGTTGCGGAGGGCACCGCAACCTTAAAGATCTATTGTACCGCAAAGTTATTTTAGGGAACCAGAAGAGGCTCAACTCTTTTGATGAAGTTGAGGATCTTGCTGGTGGAGACTTTACGAATAACCTTGGGAGTAAGGATTTCTCTGTGGAAATGTTGTCTGCTGAGGGCACAGAGCCATGCAGTCACATAAAATGTGTTCCACAGTTTCGTCGTCCTCCATGCAGAGACGACATTCAGTTTCCTGAATAAGACCTATTTTGTTTAGGTGATATCGAAGATGACAATGACCTGTTAAAAATCCTACTGATCTCTTGATATCATTTCTACTGAGGAGTAGGTTTTTATGAATTTATTTTGAAATGGTTTAATGGCTCTTTTAGCCTTTTAAAGTTTATAGCTGAATTTGGAATGTTACAAAATGGCTCAGGGCCGATAAGGGATTTAGCTTTTTCGTTTCCCTCAATAACTTAACGTCCGGGCACCCACCAAAGTTTGACTTTGTTTCTATGGGAGAGGTCTTGGAGAGTATTGAAGCAGTTCAGGTCTGATTTGGAGTCAATCAGGTTTCAGCCTAGTGCTTTTATAGCTGCTTGGCCAGTTACTTGGGATGTATCTATGACCAGAAACCCAGCACATGCTGAGTGTGATTGATACATATCTTGTTCTGAGATGCGCGGCAGTGCCTTAACAATTAAGATCTTATAATTGGTGATTCGAGTACATTAATATGTAATTGCTTGGCCATCGGTGTAAATGACAAAGTAACGATAACCCCTCAGCGGCTTCATGAATAGCCATCACCTCCGACTGGACGACAAAACAGTGATTTGTAAGTCTTATTGACAGGCTCCGGCTGAGCGGACGGACCTGATATACTCGCTCCTATGCCATTAGGCACTTGTTGATCTCCAGTACGGACTTGTTATTAAGACAGATATAACCTTCCCATTCCTGTCGACTGGGAATATTAGCCTTATATTAGATATTGAAATCTAGGAGCGAAGTCACATAGTCCGTATCTCCTTCATTCAGATTAGGTATTTATTAAGTATTTTGGCGTGCGCTAAGTTAGAAATTGCAGATTCTTTCACTCGCAACGCCATTTTGCTGCTATTTCCGAACCGTAAATATCCAACCATGTACAACATGGTTTCAAGAGCCACAATGGGAGCGGTTTGCATAACTCCAATAAAACAGATATAAGCAATACATATAGGGTCTAACTATCGAAAAGAAGAGCCAATTATTAATCTGACGACGGATTCCTCTTTCAAGTGATTGGGGATATCCTTACATTTCGCTGACAGATAAAAGAAATGTGTTCTAAATCTACAGATTCTACAAACGGATCTGGCGTATATTTGGGCACCGTAGCGCAAGTGGTTAGTGCGTCGGACTACTGTGCCAGCGGTCTTGTGTTCGAATCCCGCCGCAAACACCTAAAAAGTTTTTCACAGCACCCACCTCTTCCGAATGCCTGACAAGCATTCAAGAGTATCATTTGTCATGTAAAGCGTCCCAACTCGCCGTTCGGAGACGGCAGACAGCTGTAGGTCCCCTCCATTCGTGCAGAAATATAACGCGCACACACAAATGGTTGCGGAAAGCTAGGCTTGGTTCTACCTAGGACTGCTGAAGCCAAATATTTTTATATTTGGGCCCTGTGTCTAGTAACCTTCTTTATAGACAACGAGGGAAAAAAATCGATTCGTAAAAGCTTTCGGACTGGTTGAGATGTTTCAGCTTCGTAAAAAGTCGGCCAGAGGGGGACTTTATCGGTCTATTTTAGGTCGCAGTGCATGCAACCCCTTTCTCGGATTCATTTGGAGCTTTGGGTGATCCAAAGATTTTTCTGACTTTTTTTTTCGAAGTAAAAAAAACTCCCAGTAAAGTTTACTTTTATGGCGGATATCTGGACATGTACAAAAGAGGTGGGGAATACTTTCTCGCTTTTTTTCAGTTACATAAATATATGTATAGTTCAAAATTTCAGATAAACCCAAACAACAAATTGTGTCAAGATGTACATTGATATGTAGGTGCATTGCATATGCAGTCGTATCTGTGGAAATGTCTCCCATAAAGTTAATTTTATTGCTTGCAATATCACAGCCACTTTATGTTTTATTCGATACACATGTTTGCACTATTTGAATAACAAAAAAGAAATCCCTACCCATTTTATATGACACACAGATGTGTGTGCCAGTGAACTTAATTGATTATCTTCATTAAGCTAACGAAAAAAAAATTTGTAATCGTGAATTTATTGTTCCATATCTTGAGCGATCAAAATCCCATCTGAATGTTTACACTCCTCTGTCCAATTTTTGACACACTGAAACTTGTAATCTTCTGTGTCAGTGTGTATGGTAGAAGAACCAAAAAACACAAGAAAAGAGCACACAACTTATTCCGAAGAATAGGAGATAATTAATCTTTTTATTTCTTCCTTCATTTCCATTTCCATCTCCATCGAACGACACAACGTCTTGTCGACAGTATCATATTTTTCCATTTAGCCGAACTTAAGATAAAGTTGGACACAAGTTGGGATGGAAGAGCTACATATCTACATACACATATGGTATCTACTCGTATATGTGTCTTTCTGGGCATTTAACTTCATTTTGCTTATTGCCCCTTGCCGCTGGCTTCATACATAATAATACCCATAATACCCACATACTCGTATCTGCTATTGAGTTACAACCGATACACTGCCACGTTATGTCCTACGGGCAGAGCAGTTTTGTTTCCACCGATTTTCGTCGAGTGTAAGACAGGTAGCTAAGCTACCAACAAATAAAAAAGGAAATTAATGTTCGTCCCCTACACAAGTGTTTCGGATTAAAGCGAAATAAAAAAAAATCAATACGAAGAAAGGCACAGATACATATAAAAGATACATCGTTTCACAGCAAAAAAAGGCATAATAAATGAGTTCATGGCGTTCAGTCCTCAACTCGGCTCTACCTGCACAAGCGATCCTCAGTTCTTGAATCAAAAGCACCACGCTATCGATCCTCTTCTTCCTAACAGAAGCAGCACACCCGATGAATCCCGATGGGAATCCGAATCCAAATTATCATCAGCTATTGATTTAACATGCCCAAAGCGTACAAATGATGATATACTCGTTTAAATGGTTGACAAAGAAAAAAGTATCTACAGAAATCAAATGTATCTATTTCTATTATAGAAAGAGTGCAAAGGCCTAGGAGACCATCCAAAAGGATTATCATCATCGCAATTTGATTACACATGCGCACATTACAAATTGAATTTATTCAACAAAGTCGGGGACGGAACGGGCCGGGCCACGCAGCTGCAACATGCTTAGGCTACAATAGGCAATTTGTGAGCTATGAAGGTGTGTTGAAATGTTTATTTGATTGACAATTGAGAATTCCCCACCCTGCAGAGGTATTTATACGTAACAGGATCTATGTATAGGTAGATACAAGATACTATTCAAAAATGTTTAAGGTGTGAAATGTGAAACTGGCAATTTGCGTTGTTGTTGCATATTAGTGGGAGGGTTTTTCTTTAACTACAGATGAAATTACATATTCAATTGCATTTTTGTGTCATTATGTGAAGCGAAAGATTTGCAAAGGCCGTATATAGAAGAAACATATATGTATATTCTGAGAATTGCAAAATCACAAGAAGGACACAGATTAGATAAGATTGGAAGGGAGTTTCTAGCACTCTACTAATAGATCCAAATGTGGCAAAAATGGCAGTATGCGTAAACATGCTAGGTCTAGGTCCAGATATACTGGTCTTTGAATTCAGTACTCCTTCTTGTCGAACATTTCGAAATATGGACGGCGAAAAGAAAAGGATACAACTTCAAACCAAAAATCGAAGATCAGAAAGCTGCTTAGACATGGGACTTATCAACTGAATGGACAACGAATTCGGACTAAAAGAAAATACTTAAGAGGATGTATCGAATGCTTTCTTGTAATTACAGTAGAAATCGGTTATAACTAACGCTCGTATCTATACTGTTTTTTAGACTCCAAAACTGCATACTGCTTTTTTCCCCAAAATACTGCGAATATTCTGAGAAAAAATATAAAACTTTAATTTTTCAACGCTTCGAAATCCATACTTATCAACCGCAATGCAAGATGTCATAGAGATCAATAACAACATGTTGCGAGTATAAGTGCAGTAAAACTTGTGAATAGTGGAATGCTTGGGTGCACTTTTTTTCCTATAACTCACAAATATTTCTACTGTTCGGAGTCGTTAACGTTATTTCGTTTATTATTTTTATATATGTATATTATTTTTCGATATATTTTGTTATCGGAGTTCAGAATATGTAGGTATAAAACAAAAACCTTTTAAAACGTTTTGAATGTAACTGCTCACAGAATGAAATACAGACGGAAAGAAACAATAGTGCTTTTGAAGATTTAATTTGCATGGGAAAACAATCCATCGAAAAAGTTCCATTATTCAGATTTCGCAAGTTTCCACTATATAAGAGTGATTTTTTATGAAGAAAATTCAACTTGGCACAAAAAATGTTCACTATTTACATAGTTTTCGCAAGATTCTTTTATTAGCAGATACCACTATACACAAGTTTTACTGTACATGCAAACAGCGAAGTGTTCATGGCAACTATGTCATATAGAATTGCCTCGTTCTTTCGCTTTTGTATTATTGGCCTCATTATTCATTCTTGTGCAGAACACGATACTTCGATTTTGCTTTTCTTTATTAATTTAATTGGGTTAAAAAAATGTTGAGAAAAAGTCCAAAACATACTGTTTTTTAAAAATCGATTTACTGTTTTTTTTAAATCTTTGGGTGAAATATACTGTTTTTGGTCCTAACAAATATACGAGCGTTAGTTATAACAATACCTGATATAGCGATGAACCGGATATAACGATATATTTCCAAAGACCAGGCTTAACTCCGTTTAACTTAATGTAATTGGCAATCGGTTACAACGATGCCGGGATGCCGGATATAACGATGAAACCTTTTATAACGATGGAAATGTATCAGATTTAAGTCTAGCAATGGCAAACAATCGGGTTCTTACAAACACTGCTCGTTATTTCGATCCTGTTTTTAAAAATGTAGCTACATTATGTGTGTATGTAGACAGTTCATCACATGCGCTGTTTTAATTTCATATATCGTTCAGTAAGAGTTGATTTTTTTTCAAACAAATGCTGCTTAAAGATAGTTCTTAATATGATGACAACATACATATATACATAAATGAAAATCATTTTCCTTTGCCCTTTGATATTATTTCAAGAACTGAAAGTGGTGTAAGAACTTATTTTACCGGATATAACGATGAACCGGTTATAACGATGCAATTCTGAGGTCCCTTCGACATTGTTATAGCCGATTTCTACTGTATATTAAAGGCTGAGGATGTTCAAGCCTCGTCAAACTTTTTCAATGCTAGTGGGTCAGAATATCATATCTCAATAGAACCAATAGATGTTATGTATATTGACATGCCTTGTTTCTCTGAAAGACTGTTGCAGTGAATTCCAAATCTTTTAAATGAATGTATTGGAGCTTACTCAACTGCACCTTATAGTGAATGAAACTGGAAATATGTAGGATATATCTAAGAATGACCGAAGAATGAATAGGAAATGGAAAATGCATTAACCATAAGGACCATGCTAAGTCTTTCTTCCCCTTCTGGCCTTACCCAGAGACGATGGCATCAGGACATTTAACTGGTCAGAAAAATCCGACATTAAACTCAATAACAATAGTAAGACCGGATCAATGGTTCTCACATCAGTAACCGATGATTCAAGAACTGAGGAAGGAATGGGGGCAGGTGTATTTGCGCCCGAAACTAAACTATTCGAACCCATATACCAGCAACTTTTAAGCTTAAATCTTCGGTATTACCAGATATGCCCAACTAATTCTTGAAAAATGACGCGAGAAAGCAATAATGTCGTCAGGTAACCAAGCAGCTACAAACCTATCGGGGCTCAGATCATCAAATCTAGAAATGTCTGGGAATGCCTAGATGAACTAAATATACTGGGTGAGCGAAACAACGTCTTTGGGTACTATATAGACCGCCACATCCTTCGTAGATCCTGGTCCCTTCTGTGCCATAGGGACCATAAAGGATGAACTCCGATGACTGGAGAAAGCAAACAGAGCTAAGTTCCGGGACAAAAACTCGGGGTCTAAGACAGGCGAATAAACTTTTGGGTAATTACAAGCTGAAAAGGTGCAAAGCTTGCATAAGCCTGGATAAAAACAAACACCGCCTCCTGACTGCGTTCCTTATGGGGTATTGTAAAATTAAGGAAAACCTCAGGAAGCTATGTCCATCAGATGAAGATTCATACAGAATTTGCAATGAGTCGAGTAAAACTTCAGAACATATATACTGGTGGTATGTGAGACATTAACCCAAAAAAGAGTTGAGTATTTGGGTAAGTATCAACTTACAGCAGAGAATCTGCCACTCATAGCACTGCGATATCTCAGGGAAGTTGGTCTGGAGGAGGTGCTATACTTAATTAGTTGGCGCTACAGCTCGAGGTGAACATGGGCCTGCTTCTCGCAACCATTTGTGTGTGCGCGTTATATTTTTGCACGAATGGAAGGGAGCTACAGTTTTTTGCCGACTCCGAACGGCAAGTTGAGGAGCTCAATCGTGACAAATGATACTCTTTGATGCTTGTCAGACATTCGAAAGAGGTGGGCACTGTGAAAAAACTTTTAGGTGTTTGCGGCGGGATTCGAACCCAAGACCGCTGGCTCTGTAGTCCGACGCAGTAACCACTTGCGCTACGGTGCCCACCTATGGAGGTGCTATGACCTATGGAATAGTCACCTAGGCTAGATGTGAGCGAAGCTTTCTTTAACCGATTTCGATAGGAATTATGACGAGAGGGCTGTTCCTTCGTCTAGATCTTTAGGTCGCGGTGCATCTCATCCGTCAACTCTGAACTCTGGACGTGACAAACCTTGTGCATCGACTTCAAAGAACGAGATCATTGGATTAAGGGCAATAAGAAGCTGAAAAGCTTCCGACCTCATGCATTTGTATTAAAACTTAAACTATTTGATATGTTGTAGCAAACAAGAAGAAAGGAGGTGTTCTTAGTCGGGAGGAATCTGAAACTAGATACTATAAGTTTGAGGTTTTATAGTGTTTGAAGACCTAGATCTACCTACCTACGCAAAAAAAAATTTATATTTCTGTAATACAGTGTACTCTCTCCTTACGGATACCTCTCATAACCGGACACCTCTTATAACCGGACAGATTTCAAAGGACGGAAATAAATACACGATTTTTCATATACAAAAGTTCTCCCATAACCGGGCTCTCTCATAACCGGACACGGATACCAATTTTCGTAACTGCAATAGAATGTCGTCCTCTCCTAAATGGACAAATCACATCTACGTATGGGAAACTTTTTACATACTTTAATTTGTTTTTGTTTTGTTCTCCTCTTCATTACACTTTGCAAAGAAACGAAACCAAATGTTAACTGTGAAGTGTGCCTTTGCGTTATTATCACGCTCGCGGACACATGATTTTTGGTGGGGAACGCTAGAAAGACACACGCACACCTCCGGCTTTTTGAGAGATATTTTATATTATTTCGTGCAAATTTTGTATAAAGATAAAAATGATTCCGCTAGTCACAGTGAAGTTAAAATTTGTCTCTGGTGGAACAATTAATACCGGAATATGGAAGTATACCAGCGTTGCCAGATTTTTTTTCGGGCAAAGCGGGATTTTGAAACATTTTTATTAAAAAAAGGGGGATTTTTACGACGAAACCGGGACATAAAAAAACATAAGAAGTCTAGTCAGTAGATTTTAAGTACTTTTCTTTTTATTTGAGATTCAAATTTAGTTTGAAATGATGATAGACATAGAAAAATTTGTTTAATGAAAATACGTTACTTTACTATTAATAATAACTGTCTTTAAGCTTTAGAGGAATACAAATAAGTAATTTTCACTTATTTGTATTCCTATGAAGACTTAATTTCTTCCATAATCCAAACTTCCCATATGATTTCCATCTGTCAACAAATATTTCCCATATGATTTTCATATGGAAATCCCAGGAAATCATACGGGAAGTGTTTATTCTTTTGGGAGTTCATTTTGGGTAAAATATATACATTTTTGATCGTTTTTTGATTTGTTAAAATTTATAAATTGAAAGTGTAATTCGTCAGTGCTCCAGGAAATGCTCTTTCTTTTGACAAATCACTTGCCAAGATTGGTTAAGTATGAGAGCCGCAAATGGTACCTATACTACAGAAATAATATTTATATATGATTTACGTTACATCATTGTATATGGAACTAATAATAATATAATCAAGCAGTATTTTTTAACTGGCTGTCTTCTCACCAGGTGGCGCCTTTTTTGCTAAAAACCAAACGAAATTATCTCTCAGAGAAAAAGGGAAAGAATAATGAAAACATAAAGAACATTATATACAATGGTTACATTTATTTCTGGCATCCGATCATTTAAACATATTCTTGGAATCATTTTTTTGGAAACTGTTGCTTGTTATTTGCCATTGTGAATGAAGTTTGAAAATATTTGAAATAGAGAAATTAACAAATTTATTGAAAGCGGGACTGTGCCTGTCCCGCGCGGGACATTTAATATTGGGCTAAAAATCGGGACGTCTGGCAACGCTGAAGTATACTGTATTTCTCGTCAGGGTATCCCGTCTTGTACATACCTAAAATTGTCCTAACCCGGTAGTTTCCTCAACCATTTTTAAAAAGGTTTGTATATGTTAAGTGTATATGTAATTTTGTGTAATTTTACGCTTGATTATCATAGCCAGAAATTAGTATTTTTCGGTAATTTGTGTTTATCACATTAATATGAATTGCTTTATAAAATAAAATCAATACCACATAGGTATCTATCCCGTTTCTTTTTCAAAGAAGGTCAAGTTATTTTTCTCTCCCATAACCGGACACCTCTCATAACCGGACAAATTTCTCGGTACCGTCAGTGTGCGGTTATGAGAGAGTTCACTGTACATCTATGTACATCTAGTCATTCTGTGCAAAGCCCAATTACAGCCATTTCAAACCATTTAATTTTATTCTCTCCCACCAAACATTAAATGAGGCCTAAAAGCCACGTGATGTATTGAACTCTAATCCACTAAAAACTCCCCATCTTCAGAGGAGAGCCCACCTCGGGACTGCTCTTCGCAATACTTTAGGGTGGTCGCTACTTTTTGTCGCCTCTTTGGGCATATATTCCTTATTTGGCCTTGTAGGAAGGTGTTTGCGACTTCCTCTCGCTTTTTCATTTTTAAAAAAACTGTTTCTATAAATGTAGACACCTTGTTACACACGTCCATAGTTGAGGTCGTTCTCCTTAATCCGTTTTCTGCAGAAAAGTTGCATATCTCTGACTCTACGCTGTTCCCCTCTGTTGTGCACCTGATGCTACTGATGGAGAAAGTTTGATAAGACTAATCTTCTGAAGAGTCGCTAAGTCAAGCTGGGCTCTGATCTGTGAAGTAATAATTGACTTCGTCATTTTCCCGGTCTGTCCATTCAGGGACGGGGTTGACACAAAGTTCAAAATGTGTATCTACCATAATTTTTGTATATAAAAAAGGGCCTTATATAATGCCTATGAATATTTTTGATTGGGATACTCTAGCGGAGCTACGAACCAAGTATATAAACCACACTAACACTAACGTGCATATGTAATCGTATTATTTTTGTAGCCAATATTTCGCCGATTGGACTAGATACTCCAATTTAAAATAATAACTACACAAGTCTGCAATCATTAAAACTAAATGAACTGCCCCAGTGCGTGGCGTTCAATGCCCGGCACGTTGCAGCCGCAAAGCAACGCAACGAACGTACTCGTTTTATAGTAATTGAACACTTGACATACAATCGGGTTCTGCTCGTCTTCTTTTAATGTGTGCTGTGTAGCCCTTTTATTTTCAATTGTTTCAACAAAAAAAAAAAAAAGAAAACGAAGCTCCCCTTTTTTCTGATTCCAATCAAAAGCCACAGGATCAACCATCTGCACACTGGGTCGCGTAGTATCCGGCCACTGCGGCACTTGCACATGCAAACGGCAGCAACTCTCTACGCGTGCAAATGATCAAGACAAAGAGGCCAAGAAGATGGTACTCTGGACGCCTGACGATTATGATACTGGGATGGAGATTCAAATATGAATCTCTGGATACACTGCCGATGCTGATATTCGAATACAAAAAGCCAAAGTAAAGTGAATACAAGCTGTCTGCTGTGCAACGGTGTGTGAGTGTCTATTAACCTTAAAAAAAAAAAATGGAAAAAACAACAACCACCAAGAACAAGAAAAGCATAACACAGAGGCCCACAACTACGCAACAACAACAACAAACAACATGAACGGCTTATAACGTCGTCGTCGTTTTTTTTTTTCAAATCACTTGATAGGTCAGCGACCCAATGGAACAATAATTGTTTGCGCCCTCTAGCAACCGCTACTGTACCTCATACACACTCTCGTCATCAACACAGTCTCACAGAGTCACAGTCACCGACACCGTCACAGTCGCTTATAGTGCAGCGATACGAATTAAGGAACACGCGAGCAGCAAGTGTATGCATACATGCGTCTGTGTTAGTGAATGCAACGGGGTAACCAGAAGAAGCGTGTGCATCTATTCCAGATGTGTTCTGTCGCTGTTGTTTTTGTTGCACATAGCGTCAAGGGAACAGAGGAACAGACCAAACCAGCCCCCAGCGATTTTTCTGGAGGATAAACGTGTAAGTAGAGCTAAACTCCAGCAGCACCAGATGATGGGTTTTTTTTTTTTGAGGAGCGCTACTGATGATGATGTCGCTGTTAACTGCAATGATGCGATGATGCAACTTTAGAATAAAAGAAAGGAAGAGTAGTTTCAAGGCGCGGTGGGCTGAAAGGAGTTTCAGTGGCACCCGCTGGCATATACGCTGATGCTGAAAGCTAACAAATCGATACGAGAATTCCTAATCTTGTTCTGTCATTGGAACTGGTCAGTTCATCCTCATTTCGACATTCATCATTTTCTGGTGACTGTCTGCCTTCAAGCGATATCACCTAACAGATGGTACTCCATACTTTCCACACTCCCATCTGCCAGACTCATACTTAAAGATACTCGTAATTACTGAATAAAAATACTATAGATACTCGTACGCCGCGGCATTGTCGATAAGAGAGCTTCTTATTCCTATTGAGTCTAGCTACAGGCTACACCCATTCTCACATATGATTGTGGGCTTAGAATTGATAGGAACTGCCAACTACCATTTGAAGTGCGCTTGCTAATCGTTACGCTGACTTTACGTCATAGGCGATTATCGCCATTCCCACTGAGTACGAGTACTTGTATCTGATTGTATGCTCTTTTTTATAATTAGTCATGAATTTTAAAAAAAATAAACGAAACCACAAAGCAAATGACTCGCTAAGTGGTTTGGATTTAGCAAAAACTGCGTAAAAGGAATTTCATTTTCTATAGCATGTCATGTTAAAGGACGAAGAGCTTTCAACAGGTTTATATATCAATTGAAGGGTGGATTGGCTTTATCTGGAATTCTGGGCTGGTTTAGGTATTCATATACCTATGCATTTTCTGTACAACTCACCTTTCGCTATTCATGCGGTTCGTGCGTGTTTATTGAAGAGGTTTGCTTAAGAGTTTTACTACTATAAACGTACGCAACGCACAAAAGAGTTAGAGAGCTCGATAATCAAAGGCCTATTTGGAAAGAAATAATTCGTATCCTAGACCCCTATGCAGTTCTTTAATTATATAGTTAATACGGTACGAGACGGTAGCAGTCAAGGAAGGATATTCAATGCTTCGAATGAAAGGATGAATTACGCGTAGATTCAATAGAATTGCGTGAGTTGCAGTGTACCGTGCATAATTGCATTTTAAAGACATAATTGGGTGTTGGAATGGGATGACTTTAAAGTTTAAAATACCAATCGGTCTGAGATTTAAGAAGGACTTTTACTGGATTCCCGAGAGTGATACTAATGTGTGGAAACAACAAAAAAGAAGAGTGCGTGTAGCAGTTACGCGCGTCAAAAGTGAAACTTCTTAGCTGTAATCGTGGACAAAGGAAGAAGAGTTTGTGAGAAGAGGGAGATATTCATTCAATTTTCGATATTGTCCATTTTGCCGCGAAACCAATTTTTGACAATTTGAATTTCGAAAAAAAATATAAGGGACATTTTTTGAGTGTCCATTTTACCACATCCATAAAAAAGCCTGATCAAGCGTGCTCTGAACTGAGTGTGCTCTGAGCGCAATCTGAGACTCTGAGCGTTCTTTGTTTTTGAAACACACTTGAGCACTTAGCTGTCATGTGATCGTCAATCATATGGTTCATCCATGTTTTTCATCAATTTAAAACCTAAAATAACGTTTATGAATATTTAAATTAATTTTAATACAATTATAATGTTGTATTTATTATTATTGTATAAATATTGTATTGTTAGGTTGTATTATGTATTACAAACGTCCTCGTCCGCCATTTCAGTTGTTTTGGAAATTGCTTTCCATTTAATTTCCTTCATGTCAAATGTGGCATTGGCTACGCTCCCGCATTTTATTCAGAAGTCAGACTGCCCAGTCAATTCATTCTTAGCGCATGGAGCGCGCTCTGAACACGCTCTGAGGGAAAAAAGAAACACACGTTCCACAGCGTTCCACACTCTAATCTCAGAAGCTGAACACTCTGAGCTATTAAAGAAACACAATCTTTTATTTTTTTGAAAGCCCACATTCTGCTCCTTTAGGGATTCATCGGGTGTCCATATTCACTTCTGTATTCGGGCCACTTAACATATTATACAGCTGTTCCAAATTTCAATTGTGTGCGTCGATATTCGCTGAGCAAACCGACTGTGACAAACAGACAAATACCGTGAACGTGGTCCCATTTTGCCAATTGGGTACGGGACACTCGAAAGGAACCAGCCAATCTCCTAAACTTGTAATTGGCGTGTACACACCTTTGGCCTGATTGTATTTTCTCCTAAAAGTATGCAATGGCTGCTCCTAGAAACGTGCCTCTAGATTAGCTAAGGCAAGAACCATTACACTTACCGGATTTTGGAATTTTGGATTTTGGCCCAACGAGACATTAGAAGTTTCACTTAAAAAAAGAAACAATCAGACCCTTAAATAACTCAATTCGGATCAGATCAGCGTTGCCAGGTTTTGGTGAAACAAATTTCCTTTTTTTGCATGGAAAAAAATTTGTTTCCCCGATTTAACGTTTCATTTTCCCCGGTTTTTCCCCGTTTTTCATTTACTTTCGATTTCGTAAATTTTCCAATAAAATACTACTTTCTATGAAGTCTTATTTTTTCTAATAACAACATAATAGAATAATAGCACTTACAGTATTTAAAATAAATGAAAAAGAAAACATTTAAGTTTTACATACACTGCGGTTCACTAGATTAGAAGCACCTTACTTCAGGAGATAAAATTGATATTTCTCCTGTTATATGTTAGCAAGGCAAATAAAATATGGTGAAAGTTAGTGTAGTTTGTATTTATTTCATAACCAAGTTTTAAAAAAAATCCAGAACGACATAGCGGTACCTGGAAGACCTTTTTGTCCAATGAGTCAGAAATAATTGCATTTAAATCGGTTCATAAGATTAAAAGCAGTAAAATTACTATAGTTGTTTAAGTAACAAAAAGTAAATTTTGTCAATAAGAAAGGGTAAGCACAAACCACTCTTTCTTTCACCATCCTTTTTTGTTCTAGAACTGCCAGATAGATCATTTTCATTTCCCAAAATTGTCTGCTTCTAATCTAGTGAACCGCAGTGTACATACTTTATTTAATAATGTTTCTTTCTATGGGTATAATAGTAACAAAATATGAAACTTGAAATAAAAAACAAAAAATTTAAAACTTAAGAGGGAATTAAATTAATCACTTCATTTTAGTATTAAAATTCTTTATCTGTATCTAAAATACACATTCTTAAATGAAATAGGATATCATTTGTTAAATATATAAAAAGGGATGAATTCAGTGCCGCATGCGCTGTGGGCAATCTTCAGCCAAATGCAAATGTAAGATTGCATTGACGCACTATTCCTGTTATATTTTCAATCTATTGCTTTACTAAATACAATGGCGCAAAATTATAGTCACTTAAAGTACACTTTAAAATTATTTTAGCACGGAACTATGCGTTTTCATATTTATATTCGTCGTAAAGCCCACTTTATCGGTATCGCCTCGTATTAAAGTTAAAATCACCCGAACTTCGTATTAAATATTTAATATGGAATTCTACTTATAAGTTTTTTTATTCAAACTGTCACTTTTATGTGTGTTCGAATGAAATTTCTCATAGGAACGTTGCGAAGTAGAAATTATTTAGCGGCATACTAAAAAGTGTATATTATTGAACAAAAGTTAAAGTATGCTTTTAAGTTTAAAGTTGCGTATAACTAGTACGGAGTTAGACTGATAACGTGGGGTTGGCTATAAATTTGCGCCAATATTATTTATTTATTGAAAATGTCAATGAATAGAAACATTTTCAACATTTCAATGCAGTTCGTTTTCCCCGTTTTGAAATCTTTTTCCCCGTTTCCCCTTTTGGGTTGAAAATCCCGCAACCTGGCAACGCTGGATCAGATAGAAACGGTCAAGTGCAATTTGGACATGATGCAATGAGTAACCCTACGTACGAAGGCTTATTTAATTACTTAGCTATAGCTGGTAAGCTAATATAAATACAGTGGACGTCCATTATAACGAATGCGCTCGATATAGTGAATGACCTTAAACATTAAATCATTCGTTATACTGGACGTCCACTGTACTAATAATATACTATACCTATGTATGTATATGTAAGTTATCTTACGAAATGGAGCAGTTAACGAGGAATACAAATTCAGTTATCGGACTATTTTTTAGATAACTAATTTTCGATTAAAATGTTGCTGAGTTGTCTACAGATTTTAACAAACAATTGATTGATATTTTTAATAATTATTGCACGCTTAAGGAGATACGAATACCCTTAAAATGGTTTAAACAACGCGGACCATAGCGAGAAATTCAGGAGGATCAAGGAGCCTGTTATTTGTGGTACGTATACGTAGCTTCATCTTGCTGAAACCACATGTGGCTCAGTGTCTTCAGAATGAGGCCAAAAAAGTGCGTTATCTTTTGACCATAGTCACCAACCTTAGCGTTATCAATAAAAAAAAATAAATATATAAAATACGACCGAAGCACGCCGCCGCGCCGCCATTATGTCGGTCACCGGTCACCCATGAGGATGCAATATCGTCTCAGTAATCAGAAGTGAATTCATAGAACCCCAAATTCTGCAATGAGTGCAAAATGGGCCTCTCATCGCTGAAGAAAATTTTGTTCCGTTCACTTATTGCTTTACAGGCACACAACCACACGTAATGCTCAGCAGGCTTTAGTTGTTCTATAAGCTGGACTTTATAAGGATAGAGATGGTGTGGGTCTTCAGCTACTAAATCAATCACAGCGGCTATCTTTTCAGATGAAAGATGCCAATTTACGTTGATATGAAGCATTACGATCATTACGATTATATTACAGAAAACAAAACTTAAATTTATATTAAACTAGTTGGCCCGTGGGCAGAAGTTGTCCTGCCCTTTCCTGTAATCCTGTATGTTGCGCGATGAGTTACATATGTATGTATGTTGTTAATATTAGTCATTTTTGTCTATAAATATAGAATTTTATGAAATTATTAAAAAAACATATTTGTGTAGGTAGGGTAAAGGCACTAGTGGTCGGCCACCTAACTTTTTTTTTCACTTTGCGCTTCTCCAGTTACTAAAGTATTTGATGAAAAACGTTTAAACAGAATTTTACTTAATGTCGGAACAAATATTAATCGATTAAAAAGAGAATTTTTAATTAAACCCTCATTGTTCTCTAGAAATGACCAAATTGATGAAAAAAGTCATATTGCGCTAGTGGTCGGCCGCCAAATTTTAGTGGTCGGCCATAAAAGTTCTAGTGGTCGGCCAGGTCCAATAAATCAATGAAAATGACATATTCAATGATCATTTAAGGGTTTATTTGAATGCAAAACATTTAATAAACAATATTTTATTATTTTTAATAGCATAGAATAAACAAAAAAACACAAAGTTGGCAATAGTTAGTTGAAATCAGTTTTGTTGTATCAAATAATACTACCTATGCTTATTTTTCTTTTTGCTTATTTAGAAATAAGTTAAGTAGTTGCTATTAATCTAAAAAAAAGTTATTGAATAGCTTAAGAGATTAACAAAATTTAAAAACAAAATAACAAAAAATACATAGTTAAGGAACTTCAAAAATGTTTGCATAGACCGTATTTATAGCTTCGCTTATTCCTTGAGCTTCTCTTGAAGCAATTACAGGTTTTCGTTTTAAAAATAAAGAAAACCAGGCCTGCAATATTTGAAGGGTGTTTTCCTTTTACTGTATTTAATTATATTCTAAACAGTGTATTAGTAAATTAGACAAATAGGCCGATACCAATCGAAATAGACTTCAGTGGCCGAACACTAGCTTGGTAATTTCAATAGTCGGCCGGCAGTGCGCCGACAACTTTAGTACCTGGCCGAGCACTAAAATTTCTGAAAAATTTGCATGCTTAATGGTGAAATCAGAGCAATTCATTAATAAACTTTCAATATTGTACGTCAAAAGATAAATTTAAGCTATATCGTGCATTTCTATAGTGCTCGGCCATACTAGGCCGAGGACTGAAATTCGCATTAAAATGGGGTGCTAATGGTCGGCCACCTCATTATTTACACTTCTATTAATATTTTGTAATCTTTGCACCACTAAATACATTCCTTATGCTTTTAAGAACAATACGAATTCATTAAAATGTTATCTTCCAAACAAATTATAATATAAATTAACGCTTTTGTAAATACGCACAACTAAAAAAAAAACAAGCATTCACCACATTTTTACACTTTCGCAAATGTGCACGGACTTACGTTTACCAGCTGCATTATTTGCGTAATAATATCAAATCTGAGGATAGATGTGTAGGACATGTATCTGCTTGTATCTGCATCTTCACATTAAGAAAATTCCTAACGGTATTTATATTACATGAGGAAAAGGCTTAAAGTGGCCGACCACTAGAGAGTGGCCGACCACTAGTGCCTTTACCCTATGTACAAAAAATTTTATTTTATTTGGTTAGGAACTCTTTTTGTTTTTTTTTTATTTCCAGCGGCAACACTGTCTATTTCCATTTCATCAACAAATGTTCAATAATTCTAACCCAAAGTTTAATTTGTATTTTTATTACATATGTACAGCAATCCCCCCACATACGCGAAGGATACGTTCCGAAAAACCACCGCGTATGTCGAATTCGCGTATGTTGAAACTAGAAACTATATGAAAATATGTATGTACTACATACGAGTATGTATGTACATGTAGAGATGGGTTCCAAGACAAGCAATTTTTTGAATGTTTGTTTGGAAGCTTGTGATGATCAATTTGATGAAGACATCTTAATCATGTTGCCATTGCGACTTCTATTTTCAAAAGTTACGTGATCAAAGATATAAGAGCGAACGCGAGTTTTTTATGAATCGCAAAAGAATCGGAAAAACTGAATCGCATATAAGCGAAATCGCGTATGCTGAGACTGCGTATGTGTGGGGTTCAGTGTACATACATATTTTCAACTATCTTCTCTTCCCTTCTAAAAATGATGAAACTGGAGAAGAGAAGAGAAAACTTTTCTTACCAAAAGCTGCATTAATTGCAATTTCCTTTTATAAAAATGTAACGAGTGTGTGCCTACGAATGCATTCCTAGACACAGATGTATGGGTGTAGGTATGTTCCTATAAACTACGATACCACCAATTTCTCATATCTGGAATCTAGGTCACTTCTTATCTAGAACATTAATAAGGGACCGTGAACATAAAATCATTATGACTGCAATTCAAGTTCTTTTTCAATGTTTTCTGAGACACGTTCAAACAAGAATGAACCTGATTTGAAATGCTTTCTAGCATCTGCAGGCTGCCAAGTTAAAATGCACATCAGGAGGTAAACAGAGACCGTTAGGTACTCATACATTCATAATTGTTCCAAACAAATGAGTTAATTAATTTCTTCAACGTTAAACCCTTGTTTTGCAAAAAATTGTGCAAAAGGGGCTGTGAGTGGTTACGTCATCGCACACATGCTCGGATTGGAGTTGAATTAACGGTGTTTGCTGCATTTTTGAAATTCATGTTAAGACGTGTTTGAAACTTCAGTGTGGCTTTCATTGTTTTTCGTGTTAATCAGTCAAAGTCAGGAGATAAGTTTGAAAAAGGAAAATATAGTTGAAGGGTGAATTAAAAACAAAATAACTGTGCCTGACAGACAGATTTACCGGTCACAAAATAAGGACACTAGGTCCTGGTTTCTACTATTACAAAAATTTAATAAAATTATTTTAGTACCACTAAGCTAGTGACTAGATACTTCTGCAGTAGGTACTTTCTTGTTCACACGATAAAGCTTCGGACTTTTAACCGAATAGGCAGTGAATGTGAAAAGGTTAAAAGCCAGTTTAAAGCTACATGTGTCATTGAGATGCAAAAACTGAGAGAACCAATGTCTTGACAACTGTACTCATTTATCATCACTTACATCGAATCTTACAGGATGCTTTACAGGTAGTTTTTTGGAGAGATGTGACTACTTAATTAGTGTGACGGAGGTACCTAGGTAGGCATTGACTTAATTTATGGATAAGGAGTAGTTAAGGCAAACTCACACAATCGTGAGGCTATAAAACAGCTTACAAAATAAGTTGGTCCTACTATTCCTACTGGTGGTCAAAATTCTGGTTAGGCCTTGGTCTGCGTTACCACGCGAAGCTTCTTGAGCAGGGTGACGACCTTGTAGACCAAGAGCCCGCAGTAAATTTTGGACGTGAGAGGCAACCACATGAATTCTACTTTAATATGTAGCTATGATGCCAAAGATTTCAAATATGCCGGTCTGGCAGCACAAAATGGCAGCTAAAGGATGTAACTGTATATCAAAAATCGCTATTATTCAAAACAGTAATAATTGGTGCAGCCATTTGAAACTATTAGAAAATAATAGAGTATGACGCCCTCAGCACCAATACATGTATCCAAGACGTTTGAGGTGTAGCCAAGACTCTGCCAGACGCAACGGAAATGCGTAAGAATTCCAAATTTTGAATAATCAATGCAACCGAACCTATTTTTCGTGTAACATATAATATTACAACATGAATGCAAATATGAAGGTCCAAGACGTTTTGGGTGTCGCTAAGGGCTTGCCAGACGAAGTCAAAATATTCACAAAATGCAATTTTGGAATAATTGATGCAACCACCTAATTTTTTTTTCAGAACTTAGAGTTCAACTCCCTGATTACAAATATATAGCTCCAAGACGTTTTACTTGTCGCCAAGTCCTTGCCAGACGCTCTCAAAGTTAAAATGCACTAAGCTCATCAGCCCTCACAAAACATAGGACCCGAACTTGAATAATTGACGCAACCACACAAAACTTTCCCAAAACATAGAATACAACTCCCTGCACAAAACTACATAAGTCCAAGACATTTTCCTTGTCGCCAAGTCATTGCCAGACGCTCTCGAACTATCGAAAATCGTTTGAAATGTATTGCTTCATGTTTATTAACTTTTCATTAAAAAAAAAAATAAACAGTATTCCTCCTCATACTTCTTCAGATTCAGATTCACCAGAGGAATGGAGATAAGAGTCATCTTCTCCGGTTTCAAAAACATTGACATCAAATTTCATTACATCCTGTATGCTGCCAGGCCCAACTTTTCCTTCAAACCATTGGATTCTAAGCACATTTTGCAATAGTACCCAACTCCAGAGGAAAACTCCGGTGTAAATGCTGCAAATATAATTGGTTCTGCATATCTGTTGCAGTAAAGTTGCTTTATTTGGAGGTAGAAGACTACCTTCAAAACCTGCAATAAACAACTTAGAATAAAAAGAGTATACAATAAATTTTGAAAATCTTCGTTGATGTAAGTTTCCAGGTTTTATACAATATTTCTTATCGGGCTTCATTTACAGACAATGCTCTAGTTTTGTGTATAGCACAAATGAAAGTTTCTATTTTTTTACATCCTCTTCGTCAATATTTGTTTCACTCCCTAGCTTAGAATAATTTAGTTGTAAGTCCGGTCTGTTTTGCAGAAGGCTTAATTTTCCCTTTTTTGAAAAAGGATGGAGTATAATCACATCCAGTAAAGCTATCAAACCTAGATAAAGCAGCACAAAGCATCGGTCTCAAACTTTTAGAAATTGAGTTGACATTTATGTATCTCAGAGAGTTTTTGGATAATATTCCAACTTCTATCCATAATTTAATGTCGTGCAGGTATGGTAGATTGTAGATAGCAATAACAGGAACATCCGTATCTGGGGATTTTACGATAATAACAGAGGAACCCACTAGCAAAAATGACAAATACAACACCATACGAGTGTCGCCTCTTCTTGGAAGCTCTTAGCTTCTGGAACTGGAATAACAATAACGTCTGGCAATGACTTGGCGACAAGTAAAACGTCTTGGACTTATGTAGTTTTATGCAGGGAGTTGTATTCTATGTTTTGGGAAAGTTTTGTGTGGTTGCGTCAATTATTCAAGTTCGGGTCCTATGTTTTGTGAGGGCTGATGAGCTTAGTGCATTTTAACTTTGAGAGCGTCTGGCAAGGACTTGGCGACAAGTAAAACGTCTTGGAGCTATATATTTGTAATCAGGGAGTTGAACTCTAAGTTCTGAAAAAAAAATTATGTGGTTGCATCAATTATTCCAAAATTGCATTTTGTGAATATTTTGACTTCGTCTGGCAAGCCCTTAGCGACACCCAAAACGTCTTGGACCTTCATATTTGTATTCATGTTGTAATATTCTATGTTACACGAAAAATTGGTTCGGTTGCATTGATTATTCAAAATTTGGAATTCTTACGCATTTCCCTTGCGTCTGGCAGAATCTTGGTTACACCTCAAACGTCTTGGATACATGTATTGGTGCTGAGGGGGTCATACTCTATTATTTACTAATAGTTTCAAATGGTTGCACCAATTATTCCTGTTTTGAATAAGAGCGATTCTCGATAAACAGTTACACCCTTTAGCTGCCATTATGTGCTGCCAGACTGGCATATTTGAAACTATTTGCATCATAGCTACATATTAAAGTAGAATTCATGTGGTTGCCTCTCACGTCCAAAATTTACTGCGGGCTCTTAGACTATCTGGGATTGCAAAAAAAAACATCGAAAATTTGTAAAAAAAAAAGACGACTCTTTAATTATTTCGGATCAGCAGTAGCTTCCACTATAGAAGCTGTATTTTAAGACCGAAAAAACAAGACCTCTAGTCACTGGAGCGCTTGAAACTTGAAAGGTTGGAGACTAGATAGGTCAGCCCCACTAACTCTTCAGAAAAGCATCTTGCTTGTAATGACTTTTTAGATTCCTTTTAAAAATTATCCAGCCAACTGAAACTACTCATCTATAAAGCACAATGCGGAAGGACTCTTTTGCTATGGCAACCGATTTAAAAAAAAAAATTCTGAATCAATTTTGTTATGTCATATGTATGTATCTATGTAAGTCAATTCAACTTCGTTACATTGACCCCATCTACTGTGTTAAACTTCGTATTTGTTTTGATTAACAAATGTAAACCATTCTTAATAAATAAATTAGCCGTCCCCGTTCCACATATGAGTGCATGTGTGTCAACTTTTTTCAATTTAATAATATTACACAACACTGTGCCAGAACCAGAACTGAAACTCATCCATTCCATAGATACTCACTCGTACAATCGTTTGTCGCATATCACCAACATAATTTCGTTCACTTAGCGTCTAGGAACTGCGAAAAAAAATAACGCAGAGGCACGACTTTTTGTTTCAGCTCACGCTATGTGCAAGCCTCTCTACCCACCCACACGTCACCACCATAAGCACTTAACAACCCCCTACGAGAACGAGAACAACCCCGCATTACAACAACAAAGTATCATTTCATAGCTTCGAATTCGTATTCGTATTTCGTATTTCTTAGCACCAACAAAACAAGAGCTAAAATAGGTAAAGTACAGTCAATCATTTTGTGGGCTAGTCGCAGTAATGTTTCACTCTCCACCACCACGGTTCTGTCATAGTATCTATGGTGGTGCCATTGCCATGTCCATCGGTTGTATCTGTATCTTTTCTTGTGACTCTTTTGGTGGTGTTCTCCTCCTCAACTGGTTTTTGGCGTAGTCCAGCTCGAGCACTCACTTTTCGAATCTTGCCATCGGATTCGGATGGTGGTGTGGTGTGTTGACGATTTTCTTGTTTTTGTTCTTTTTGTTTTGATCGGTTTTTTCTTCTCTGTTTTGTTACCGTTCGCGCGCGCGTTATTTATAAATAAAACCCAAGGCATGTATTTACTTAATCTACGAGTATCTATGTGTATACGAGCGCTGATGGTGTTTATTTGTTTTTTTCTTATTCAAGTGCCTCTTGATTTTTTTTTTGTTGGTGTGGTTTGAGTTGATGGTGTGCCTATGAAAGAGAATTTGAGAAAAATCTCTCTTTATTTCAAAGAATAACTCAATTGAAGAGAGCTCAGAAAGAAATCACGCCATATTCAAATTAGTACTGATTTGGATGGTTAGTAGCCAGTTTAGTACAGTGTTGCTGAAAGTTTGTTATGTACATACGCAAATCTACTTCTTACAGTGCGAAATCACAGGTATGTGTCATTTAAAGCAAACTAGGACCGAATTTAAACGTTTATACCTAAGCACGTTCCTTCTATTGATGCCCAAAATCACTGGCGCAAATTCATAGTCAGATAAAGCCGACAATAACATAATTTATTCACCAGCATAACCTAAAATATACTTTTTGCTATTCATAGTCACCTTATAGTCGACTTTAAACATATAGCCGGCTCGAAATTTAAAATGACCCAAACGTCCTTTCTCATATACTATTTTGACGTTTGGGTTTGTTCGTTCAAATCACCCCAGCGGGAAATGGAAGCATACAATCATGCATGCTGAAGCGATTCCTTGGAAGGTTAGAAGGCATGACTCTCCGTATCCTCTTCCATATCCTTTTTACATTAGTAGGTCCGCAGAGGGAAGCAATACACACATTTAAAAAGATTTTTTCGGAAGCACATCTCAGTAATTGCTTCTCAATGCATCACTTACCCATCGCATAGAATGTTTTCCTAAAAAATCAGTGCTTCCAAATACCTTCTCGGAGAAGCGCTTCCCAAATTTCCCGCTGGGATATAGTCGGCTATAGGCACTGACTATGAATTTGCCCCACTTTGTTTAGAGATCGTTTAGCTCAATTTCTTTGTAATGTTGAGCTGTTTGGAAGCGTTTCTCTTGAGGGAAGGATTCGGAAATAAGTTGCTAGATGAAACATTTTTTTGTTTAGCTTTATTTATGTTTTTCTTTTATTATTTTTAGCCATATTCGTTCAAAAATGTAAATTTTGATTTCTTTGGAATCTTCTAAAGTCCATCCTTTTGTAGAAGAGAATATCTCATGCCGTTCACAACATCTTTACCCACAGCATAGAGTGAATTCGTAAACGTCAATTGTATGACGATGATCACGATCAAGAATTCGAAACGTGTTGATAGGTATGTACGTCTGTCAATGATTCGAAAACCTATTTCCATTGCAGCAAAACATCGTGCAATAGCGCATAGCGATGGCATTTTAATGTGCTTGCGTCACAGCACTGCCAATGATCATCGCAGCTTTGACGTGATCTCTCAACATTCCTTCTCCATCTGTACTTTCACTGTCGATTCTTGTTATTATTGCTAAACAACACTTTCCTTCTTATGAATATAAAATATTTTATAATTTGATTGACTTATTTTTATGTCAATAATTAAGAAGAGCATGCTCGTTTTCAAAAACTAGCTACGAAATGGCAACCTTAGATCCAGTTAAATTCTTATAGCTGCCAATACCGCTTAAACAACAAGATCATAGTGAGGCTCCGGGAACATCGGAGTTTCCCAAGATCTGTATTTGACAGGTCACTCTCCTAAGTTATGGCTTTCCGACCTCGGTGGTCTAGAGCATATGTGTATCGCTAACTGATCACGCCAATCAAAAATTGTTGCTTCGATTTCCACTTTCGGCCGACTGGCTCTACTCAGAGAAAAGTTCTAAGAATAAAATCTAAGAGTAGTGACATAGGCACTAGCGTTGAGGCGGGCAATCATAGCCAGGGAAGAACTGTGCAGAAATCCAGAGGTGCTGCTGTGTTGAGATTAAACGTGGAAGAGAAACCCGAGGAATTACAGATCCATAGGTCCCCCAGTGTTAAGATGAATCGTAAAACGGAGACAAAAAGGAACCCGCTGATTGTTTCAAACAGTTCTCGAAAACTAAAAAAAAAAAACAAGCAATAGCTTTCTATTTTAGATTATTTTTCTTGAGGGGTGAGATGAACCGCGACCTTTATGTCTATTGCATCCCCTGCAAGAAACATCTCCCCCGTCGTTATTCCTGCCGGAAATAGTTAGAGAGAGCCTAACTATCACCGAGTTAAAAGTTGCACCTTACCCGGATCAATTTTCCTGAGAAATCGCAGTAGAAGATTCCGTGCAATGACGGGCATATTCTCTACTGTAAATTGGTATTTAACCAAACACTTTTTTTTTGCGTTAATGCCACACATTTCTCTATAGTAGATATGAGTGCTTCGGAGTTTCACTGGATTCATTTTAAAACCTGCATTAGTCTTCATCTGAGAAATACACTGAATGAAATCGAGTACTGCGCTATTATAATGTTATTCAGGAGCAAGGAAAGTCACCTCAAACCATAATGGAAGAGATGGGCTCCGTTTACGGGGACTCTTGTCCGGGTAAATCCAAAATTTACAAGTGGCGCAGCCTTTTTAAACAAGGAATGTACTCACTTGAAGACGATCCATGGACAGGAAGGCCGGTCGGAAGCGACCATTCATTTTTTCTGGACTCAGAAGGGATCCTGTTGATAGATTATAAAAACATAGGCGTCTCCATAACCGGAGAATACTACCCTTCAATCCTAGAGCAGTTGAAAAAACCCATCGAATAAAAAGGAAAATTAACCATAGGTGTCCTCCCTCTGCCCGAGAACGTGCCTGTTCACAAGAGTTGTGTTGCATTGGCTGTGCTGCATAAATAAGGTGAGATACGATGTTTTGGATCACCAACACTACTGTGACTGCGCACCACCGAAACAGCGTTGCCGCGAGCAAAATTCAAAAAGCGTCCAAAAAAGGGGCCCGCTTATATTTGTATGAAAAAATGCAATTTTTCGAACAACTGTATTTTATTGCTAAGCTTAATATAAAATAAATACATATTGGGCAAAAAATAACAGAGACAAAAAAAACATGTACATAGGTAGGCAGAACGGAAGGAAATTCTGACTAACAAAAATACTTTGTTGATCTTATCACTCATTGGTTGAACACAATGGGTGAGCTTAAGAGTGATGTACTATGTTTTAAAAGTAAAAGAGACATGAAATGTATAATAAATTGAAATAAGGGTTCTGTATTTTCAAAATGCGTCAAAATCTCAGTTTTTTTTGAAGAGTCGGGTCCCGGGTCCCATCGCCGAAAAAGAGTCAAAAGACGCAAAAGCGTCCCAAACGGCAGCGCTGCTCCGAAACCAATCTCGGATTGCATACCGCGATAGGATCTGACGCAAGCGTTTTCAACTTCTAAAAATTCTGAAAGTATTGACTTTTCTGACAATTGTTTTTCTTTTTTTTTGCATACCGCGATAGGATCTGACGCAAGCGTTTTTAACTTCTAAAAATTCTGAAAGTATTGACTTTTCTGACAATTGTTTTTTTTTTTTTTTGCATACCGCGATAGGATCTGACGCAAGCGTTTTCAACTTCTAAAAATTCTGAAAGTATTGACTTTTCTGACAATTGTTTTTTTTTTTTTTAGTAAAATGTATGCTCTTTAACCCTTTATAACTCAAAATCGTAAAAACATTAAAGTACTCGTTGTTTTGATAGCTTTCCGAATTTAATGAAACATGTACCTATTTTTTAGAATAACAAAATTTTGTTTATTTCTTGGAAAAATAGTCGGAAAAGTTTTTTTTTGACACTTTCATTCACACTGTGTTATAACGTATCTCTATGATGTATAGAATATTTTGAAGCACTTATTGTAACATAATGCAATAAGCCAACTTATAGTTTTACGAAAAAAAATGTACTAGAAAGGGATTAATTTTGAGTATATTTTTAATAACTTAACAATATTCACGCATGTGTTTTTTCACAAGCGACAAGTGAACTTCAACCCAGATATGAGCACCTAACGCGATCTCTTTCAGCTGAAACTTACTGAAAATTAATAGAACGGTGTATGACAATAATGTAACATTGATGTTTAATGGACTTAAGTACATTGAGTCGTTTTTATGAACATTGAAACGGTTTGTAACATTACTGTCACATGATGTTATAAAGTATAAAGGGTTAAGATGGCATCCATAGTTTCTTATAATGAACAGATGAAAGCGCTTTTGAACAGGTGTCAGAAATAGAAAATCGAATGAAATCCTGTGGTGGTAAGGGTAAATTTGGAGACTTAATTGATGGAAAATTGCCTTAACCCTTTGTTCTCTCATAGTTTCATGCTATAGTACTACCGAATTCAAAAGTGTTCTCTGATGTCCTTGTCCCATTTCCCATCAACAGAAATTTTGAAGTAATTGTTCAATTAAATTGCTCAATAAAGTTTAATTTCAAAAATAATATTTCGTCAGCAAAGGATTAAAACGTATTGACATCGGCAACACTCTTATAATACACGACGAACGATGAAATAGGAAGAGATCCTCTCCGCCGAACCAAAACACGCAACTGCACAAAGACAATAATTCTCTTCGTTGGCTCTCTGAGTAAACATAACAAAAACAAGTGTATACGAAACGAATGCACCTCCACAATAAACGAGAAATCAAAACAACCTGCAATGATTCAAAGAGAACGAAATAGGAAGGGGAAGCAAAGCAACCACGGCTTATATACGAAGTTAAAAAAAACACACTCAAGAATTGCGTCTTCTTGTTCTCCTTTCCACCCATACTTCGGTTCGGGCATGACCCCTCTTCGTGCACCATGCCCAGTCCATGTGCATCGAGTATTTAACACGCTTATAGTTTCGTGCAGTGCAAAGGTAAGTTGCATCTGTATGCATATGTACATGTCTCAACTCGTATGCACAATGGCGAACAATACACGTCTTGTTTTGTTTTGTTCTCGACTATCGTCCTCAGCGCTGCATCGGCCAGTTCTTCTGTGTGTGTTGACTGTTTGTATCTTTAACATTTCGATTTTCTTCAGTTCTTCTAATAGGCGTGCACATAGATACGGCTTTTTTTCTTCGGTTTTTGTATCTCTCTTGCATTACATTACATTTTCTTGTATGGTTTGGTTGTGCATTTATTTTATTTTCTTTTTTTATATATTTCGCTTTCTTATGTGCACAGAGAGACATAGAATAAACGTTTGCGGATGCGGAAAGAGAAATAAATTGTTCATATACCTCTATGTGAACAGTTGATTACGAACAGCGAAGCGAATAAGACGTGTGTATTGTTGAGTGCTCAAAGTTTTTCGTAACTTGACAATTTTGTTTTGATTTTTTTCTCTAAACATTTGTTATCAAATAATCAAGCAAAACTGAATGAAAATAATCGAGAAATCAGAATTTTATCGCTACGGTGTTGTGTTTTTTGTTTCCTTTGGTGAGATGCAATTTTGTATCTAAAACATTGCAATAACTATCCAACCGAGGTGGGTGAGAATTAATGATATATCGGTAGATACTATTTAAAAGTCCTTAATCCTTAAGTGCTTCGAACTAAGACAGCAACAAGCAACACCGTCTGGGACGTTTTCATCTAATTAGCTTGTTGCTTTTTCTTTAAATCAAAATCTTAAATAAAATAAGAAATCAAGTGAACATTATACAAACAAATGAACAAACGCATTTAGTGAACAATTTAATGCGAACTAAAACAGTGACCGGTTACACTGAAATGGCATATACGAGTATGATCAAAGGATTTTGGTTAATACGTGCACCTAAAGACCCTGAAATTAATTTTACCACCAAAACAAGATAATAACACGGATGGTTTGTTATTGTTAATACATTTAGATAAATCCGTTGTTCTTTTTTGTGGAGTTATACATACATACATATTTGCAATTGTCCTAAGCATACACACGCAATTAAAAGAAAATTTAAAAAGAAAACAACAAAGACTGAACTTTTTATAACAACAAAAAAAAAAAAAATTGTTTAAATTATTTTGAAAGAATTTTTCAAAGTTGAAGTGAATTTTGTTTTTTTTTTAATTTTGTTTTCAAGTGAAGATTTGCAAAGAAAGAGATTTTTGGCGAAAGTTAAAACATTTGATAAAAATATCGTTTATTTATAAAAAAAATGGCTGTGCCATTCTATGTGCCAGAACAAGACGATGGCGGTGATGGTGTTAGTACATCATCAAGCCAATCGCCAAATACTACATCATCTGCCACCCAGACACCGCTGCAGAGTCCTGTAAATGGAGAACACTTGGTGATGGCCTTTTGCGAGGCGTTGTACAGGTGCTCAATTAATGGTAAGTCTATGTTTAACTTAAGTCTTTTTTTACAATTCCTTATTTGTATCTGATAACTGCTGGGGTTTGAGAAGTCTGTAAAGTTCTTGTCGTCGTTTTACAGGGAACGAAGGATGCTTCATAGCTAATCTATCACAAGTCTGTTTAGGAAGGATTCTTGGGCTCTTTTAAATAGACATTTACATTGAATAGGTGGATTAATCCTTTTGTTGTGAAGTTGTTTCAATATGAAGAACGAATCAAAACTGGCACTTGGATAAAATAGGTCTGTTCCCGTACTGTCCAAAACAGCCGAAAACTACGAAAATCAGTCAAATCCTGTTGCCGTACGAAGATTTTTCGTAGTTTGTGACAGAAGAGAGCGTAGTTTTCTGCTATTTTTGGACAGTACGGGAACAGACTTAAAATACGATGAGTTCTTATTTCTTCCTTTATGACTCGTGATTAAATTTGCAACTCTCCTGTGGCTGTTTTTTAAATTACTGGATCCTGCCCCAAGGCTGATACTGCGACCTAAAATTTATATTGTATAATAGGATTCTAGTTAGTTCAAGTGGCAAACCACCTTTCTAACTAAGGCTAGCATGTCCTTAGAGGATCCATTTTTCAAGTCATACTCATAAAATCTGATGAGTTCTTTATGCAGAGGATGACATCTGACCCCGAAAATTTCCGGGAAATCACAAAAGGCATGCTCGGCTGTCCCGAACTCTTCTAAACAGAGTCGACAATCGGCCTTACATGTTAGGCTGGTAGGTAGTGATAAGATTCTGAGATTTCACAATAAATGTAGACCTGTACTCCTTCACTGTAGAGGTCACCATCTCTTATTTTTTGTATCTATCTTATGGTTGAGTTGTGAATCTACGTTGGTAATTTACAGTGAACAGTTCCATTTAGAAAATCTATATTACAGCGGGGTAGATTATTGCTTATAATAGGTACATCTACAGCATCTGACATAGATTGGGCTATTACCAGAATCACTTTGATTTTGATTAGCTACAAAAATCTACCAACTACTAGCATCAAATGGTTATAAGAACTTTACAAGGGGAACCACAATAGAAGCGATAATCTCAATGTTCGTAACTCATCAATAAGAATTGATTGCCTACCATGAGTTCCATATTCATATTCATATACGAAATGTATGGTCGTTCTTTGTACCTCCTACAGAATTCGTTAGGAGTCAGTATCCCCTTATGTACTGAAATTGATGCGTTTCAAGGGGTTAATCTGTTAAAGTTACATAATGCTTAACTAGATAGGCAAGGTGGTCTTCCTGATTGCAATCAACTCAACCAATTGGAAGCTATAAAGCTTCATATATGAATGAACTCGTATGTTGCAGTACAAATATCCAGATCCCCCTTATCTTATAGTCTCTGTAAAATGGTTCTACGTTTTCTCTGTTGTATGGTCACTTGAGGACATAAGTTCATTTGGTTAAAAAAAAAACCTTCCTAAGGAGAGCAATACCATAGATTGTTGAAAATATCGGCTACTTTGGTTCATTCTATCAGTTCTAACGAACGTACCCTGATGGTGAATGTTGTTAACACGATAATATTATACATTATATATTATAAATGGTACGGGTCGGAGTATGTAATGACATAGGAGTAGGAAGAGATGTCAGTATAGGCGCTGTTGATAGTCAAGCGTAAGCTGAGGATCCACCTTCAAAATTTAAATAAACAGCGAATATAAAGTACCTAAAGCCTTACGACCTGCCTTAAGCCTTAAGAATTTGAAAATCCACCCTCAGTAGATCTGGCCTTATAGCAAAGGACCTAAATTCCCACTCTGGCAGCCACTTCTTTATGCACGAACCTTCTGGGATATCAGTGAGCTTTTTTCGGAAAATAAATGTTTAATCTAAATTCAATTTTAAGACTGCTGAAGGGTTTACGTTTTCATATTGCTTTGCAAATGCTTATAGAATAACTCATATCAACCCGCTAGACACGAAAAAATGTATTTTTTTGTCCAAAGATTTTTTTTTTTAAATTAGTCCCACATTTTGTCAAGTCACAGAGATGTGTTCGATGGCAAACACTAATCAGACAAGCTTAAGATTTTGAAAACTGCAGGATAGATCCACCCAGGGCCAAAAATTTATTAAGATCACATTTAAGTCGTGAACTTTTGTTACTTTTCTGTTCCAAATTGTTAAGAACAAGGTTATCGATCTCTAGATAACTTTCTATCTATCCGTCTTTTAAGGAAATGTCAACACTAAACTTGTATTCGAGCATACTAAGCACATATTAACAACAACATTGTCTGGATCTTTCGTCACAATTTCGAAATTTAGGAAAGAAACTGGCTTTTAAGCTTCCACTTATTTTGTGCCTTTTTTGAAAATAAAAATCGTCCTTGTCTAACGTATGATTCTCATTCGTAATACCTTTAATCGAATATTGAAGACTTAAACAAATTTGGAAAATGTGTACGAAACCATTCAAAACCACAGCACTTTCTTAGCTAACTTTGCTTATCTACAGATTTATTTTCTGTCTGGTATACCTCCTACCTGCCTTCCAATAGATATAAATTGTTTTTTCTTTAAAATTGTAGCTGTACTAAAATCAACCTAAACGCGTCATCCGCAGAATGACAACGTAAGAACGCAAAGAACTGCAATTCGCTCGCCTGGTAACAGTAGCAACAAATCCCATTTCCACTTAAATCAAGAAGCAAAACATAAACAGATATATATTTTGCATAATACCTCAGAAATGGAATCAAAACAAAATCGCACATACCTATACTCGTGCATGTGCTATGTGCATAGCTAGAGCACATGTCATACATAATTTTCATCTTTTTCTGTGTATCTCATCGCAGCTTGGCGTCAGAAAATAATTTCTCTTTATCTCTCCTCCAAAACATCTTCAAGTGGAAACAAAAGGAAAAATAGAAAACAAACTACACGCAGACACGTGCTTCTCTCTTCCATATCCATAGCCTAGCCATACATAAAGATACGCGCGCACTCGTTACTCATTTGGTATTCAGAAATTTATTTTTCCTACGGCCACCAAAACACATTACATAACCACACATAACTTTTCTTTTTTTCTTCTCTGGCAATGGTGCAATGTCAAAAGCTAAACAGCTTGAAGCTGGCAGCGCCACCGTATCTACTGCGAACTGCTTGCATCCAAACAGAGAGCAGCTGTTTCTATGCAGATTTAAAATTTAAAGCAATTTTCATATTCTCCTCCATCGTGTTTGTCAGCTAGGATTTTTTTTTTGTGAAATCCTGTCGTTCTTTACTTTTGCTGTTTACATCCTTTAAGTGGCATCAGAACAGAAAAAAAATAAGCGAAAACACCCTCCCACCTCCCAGACGAAGCAAAAGCTTATTTTGACGGCGAGAATGACGGATGAGGATATCGTGTGCACTTGTCCAATGAAGAAAAAAAAGAAAAACGGATGTACTCACTCGTATGGGTGTTCGTAGGAGGTACTCCCATGATGAGTAATATGGATCACACGTACCGTGGAAACTTGTCATCCAGAGTCAACTCTGGAAGTACACTCAAAGCTGTAAAAAAGATTATCTCCTTCACATGTCTGCTACATTTGTATGCGTACTCTCGTGTACATGTGTTTATTTTTAGTTCATGCGGTGTCAGTCTATATACTGCCACAGTATCAAACAAAAAGAAAATGTATCAAAATAGAAGTAAAAAAAAAAATAGTAGAAAACGTGTAAAGAACTGCACTTTAAAAAATATAAAATACTCGTATCGTGCTAATTTAGATGAGATGCTTTTCAATTAGGTGAACAGAATGGTGATGGAGAGGATACTGCCAAGAGAAACAAAAAAGCCGTTGTCTGCGTATATCCTCCCAGACGGCTTTAAAACACAATAGATTGCCTTTTAATTGTCCTATTAGTTAGTAAAAACACGTTAAGATACAATTTACAGCGCTCCAATCTGGATGCAGACGCAGAGACCTCAACGACATGCATAAAATTACAGATTTCAGACTACAAAGTACGAGTCCGCAGAGATACAATTGACTTACGAAAACTTGTTTTCACTGACTTGTTATGGTACGAGTATCTATACCGCGTCGGGTAAAAGATACTTTTTTCTTTTAAAGTTCGAATGCAAATCTAGGACGCTCATTAAAAATTGATTAGATTCGCAGAAATTATGGACATATCTAGATGTTGGCGAATATGTCTCAACAGAGTTGGCTAAATGATTAGACATTTCATATTAATAAAAATCGTAGCTTTTTATGTGTGATTGGGAAATATATCTTTTAGTTTTTATGGAACCTTCAGATATTTTAAAGCGATTTTTATATAAACTATTCGTTGTTTTCATGATTGGAACTGGGTCTCTCTGCTTCGATAGCTTACTTGTCTTTCTTCTGCGGATTTGAAGATTTTCCAGGCCGAATCAGTAATGTCCAAGGCTATGATTCTGACTTTTTTGACTTTAAGTCCATGTCTTTATACAATCCGTGCATTTTCTACAAAATGAGATCCTCAAAATCACTTTGCGAATTTTTCATTCAATGGAACAAAGGGCTCTTAGATAATGTTAACGTTTGTTGGATAGGTTAGGGAAAATGTCTTCCTAACGAAAGACATAACCCTTTCCAAAGTACATAATAGTAACTAGGAAGCCAAAGACTGACTAGTATCCAAGATGCCCCTGGTTTTAAGGGTTTTGTTCGACCTCACACAACTGCTGAAGCGTTCTCCTTCACATTGGAAATTGTTTTTGAATCTCAATTGGTTAACTTAGCTTATCGAAACTCATTTTTTAGAGTCCCAATATAATCGTTAAGTCATAAAGTCGCTAGGAGTGGACTCTGCATGAACCCCAAACAGGTCAATATTAATGAGTTGAAATGGCTGAATTTGAATTTTTTCTTCTTATCTGTTTGGTTTTAGAGGTATGTACATACATAATTTGTGTATCGTTATGCTGGGTTGACTAGCTGTAGCTTACCACCTTACCATTGACATTTAAATATAGCCGATTAAGCAGGCGTATTCTTAGAGCTTTAGGGAATTGAGGCTAGAGCCGTATGGTCTCCTTAAAGTTATTTTTTCATTAAACAGCTAAGCAAGCGTATTGGATTATAGCTAGATGTCTAAGTTAATGGCTAAGTGGTCTTAGCAATCTTCCATCTTTTTGGGTAGTATCCATGTCTCACAACTTTTAAGTAGGATGGTAACAGAATTCTTAAACGTGTTTCTGAGTAGGTATGTACGTTCATAGGACTTGATGGGAATTTTATCACTTGCAGATTTTTTTTTTGGTAGGACGCTCGATTAATGTTATTAATACTGGTTCAGATAGTATATTTCATATGGATGTCACTCTGGACATCGGTTATTGAGTGCCTAGAGAGATTCTGATTCTTTCTGATTTTAAAAAAATTTTCAGGAGAGCAGTTGAAAGGTTTGAGTTAGCTTACAAAAAACAGCTTTGAACAACTGCATTTGTAGCATCTTTCCCTTCAATAGGTTTAAAATATCTACATATGTTACAGCTATGGCCAGTGAAATAGGTGTATGAACAATTTTAGTGAAAATTACATAAAATAATTGTTAAAACAACAAATAATTTGTTTTTTCAAACATAGGTTTCCTTTTCTTAATAAGTATTTCTTTTTAATGGAGTAATATGAGGCAAATTTATGAAAATAATATTAAAAAAATAATGTTTTAATAAATACATGGTGGACAGAAAAATAGGTGTAAATTCATAGTATTAAATAAAAAAGAGATTAAATCAATTAAAATACTTAATTTTATGTTATTTATAAGTTTTACTTATTAAGTCTAAGTAAAGTCTTATAATGAGGACCTTTTAAATTTATTTTTGTTTCGTCAGTCCAGAGAATGTTTCTCCAGTTTTTGATACTCTCTAGTCCAGCCCATTCTGCATGTTCCTTAGTAAAAATCATTCTTTGTTTTACATGTCTTGGTCTTAACAACGGCACCTTTCTCGCTGTTCTTCCGATTAAATTAGCTTTGTTTAGTCTTCTTCGAGTTATTCTAGTACTAATATCTTTTTCAATTTCTTTTAAAATGTCCTTTGAAGATTTAAAAGGGTCAGCTTTAGAGATTTAAATAATATATGCCTTTACCTCGATTTTCCTGAAGTTTTTCCGGCTTCAGTGGATTAATAATCATATTTCGAGAGCAATGCAGTATTTCGAAAATTTCCTTGTAGATTTTTGTTATCTCTTAACTGTAGAATCAGTTTTCTTTGCTCTTGGGTGCAGTGTCGTCCACGTCCCATTATAACTGCAAATTTTTTCGATGAATATATTAATCTAATAAATATATTTTCAGAACATGCTTACTTACTTCTTTTTCATAAAACTATTTTGTTTAACCCACTTCAATAAAATATAATAATAATAAACAAAACCGTACACCTATTTTGCTGTCAAGGTAGTTTCGATGAACGTAAAAGAAAGATTAAATTTCTTTTTCACATCGTATGAAATACAATTCACTCAGCAAACGGTATCACTGAACTAACGATGTTTTACACAACGTGTTTAAACAAAAGAGTTGAAACACGATAAGAGAAATGAAGAAAAGAGTCAAATATTAAAGTGAATATTAAATGTCCCAAAATATCAGTTTGCCAGATTACAGAAAAAGGTATGTCAGCAAATCAGCTCCTAAGTGATTCAGTATCTGTAGTGATAATAAAATCTAATTTATTTGGCGTTTTTGGTCCAATTTACGAGTATAATAGTATGTACGTATACCTACCTACCTTTAGAACCAAATAACATTTCAGGACCGATTTTGAAATAATCAACAAAAACATTTTAGACATTTTTCGGAAAAGATTTTTTCGTTTTTCAAAATGGCCGCCGTAGTAACAAATAAATATGCTGAGACCATCGCGGCGAAAGGCATCAATCGGCGGGATTTTTAGCTTTTGTTACAGCGATCAAACATTTTGGTTTGAGCGTGTTCTTCTAGTTGAACCAATAAAAAAAAAAACAGAAAAAGCCCAAAAATCGTAAATTGGCACGCCTCAGAAAAAAAGTCTGATCTTTCACCCTTTTTTCGATGATTTTTGGGTCAAAAATTGGCATTTTTGAGGTTCAACTAGAAGCAAATACTATAGAAAAGACGTGTGCTAAATTTCATAAGAATCGATTGAGAACTTTTTTAATTATCTTACCCGACAGTTTAAAAAAAAGTAGTTTCGAGAAAACGCGTTTAAAGTTTTGACACACAGAAACTCCATGATTCTGTATTTTCTTCTTCTTTATTACTATATTGATTTCCATGGAATCTTCTTTTTAGTGGTCTCGCAGCACGAGCTGATTCACGTTTTTCAGTTTTAGGATAAGACTGCATTTCTTTTTTTTTTAATGACTAAATCACTCTGCACAGAACGAGTCGTCAATACATAAGACCCCAATGTCAGAGTTTTTAATCGATAAATAATGCGAATTTCATTCTAAGAATTTACAGGCATATTTTTGAGATGTTATTTTACCTTTTTTGTCAAAATAAGAAAATTCGATTTTTTTTACATGTATCGCCCTTAACATATTAAAACCGTGTAGGTACCAAGCACTTAAATGCAAATAAAAATATGTACATAATGGTTCGACTTCGATCGGTGACCTACCTTCAGTGTTACTAGCACTTAAAATTTTTGTAGGTCACTATTAGCCATCTGGCCATAATTGGCGGACTGAACCTATTTTAAATAGCAACTTCGGCTTAATTTTGACTATTTCTTGAGATCGAAAACCTTTCAATACACACCTATTTGGAGAAGGTTTTTCCTGCTCTTCAATAATAATGTATTCTTGAAGTGAATCGAAACTTTCCTTATTGTGATCGAAAGCATTACACAGACTGGAGTAATACTAAATCGAATAAAAAGTGTCGCGTGCTTCAGGTTTTTTTTTGCATCTGGATAAATGTGAGTCACAAATTGCATTTGTTAAGTTTTGCAAAAACTTCGAACTCTGAAAGTTGAGTTTTGAGAAACCCTCACGATTTCAAAAAGGTCAGCGTTTTTGATAACAATAATTTAATCTCATTTTTCGATCTTTGGCACGAATTTCTCAGCCAACATCGAAGGGAGTCCCACTGCGTAAAATGCAAACTGAATTTCTCACAGTAAAACGTCTTCCTATCCCAACCAGTCGCCGCCTTCAAGTCTCTCGATAACAACTTGCGTTCTTATTTCATATCAATTACGTCACAAAACACCACATAAGTAGTTCACTAAACGTATCACCTCATGCATTTCGTTGCCGAGTCGATTAACCGTCGATAAATTTCATCATCTTGTGTAATTTTCATAATTCCAAGTCTTTCTAGAAAAAAAAAAAAAATAATAAAAAATTCTCGTATCTCACTCCGGGTTGAAAAGGAAAAAGAAAACGAAAAGTCTTTCATTTCACAAAATAAAAACAAAAACAACATCCTCGTCGTTGGATTAAAAAAATAAATAAATAAATTCTTAAATTACAATCCACAGTGCATAGACCCGATATCTAGATCCATCATGCCCTCCTTTGCTTCTTGTTCACTTTGTTTTCTTTTCTTACTCATGTCGTACCTACCTATTCAATTTACCGAACCGCTGCGCTGTATCCATAAGATATAAGATTATATTTTGATATATTTTTCTGTGCATTTCATAACACAAATAAATAAATAAAGTATGTATCTCTAAAGCTTGAGATATGTTGTGGGCGTGTGCCTTAAAAAAAAAAATACCCGTACATAAGCAATCAAAATATCTAAACCGGTATCTACCAGATACACATAACATAATATAATTGGCACGAGCCAAATAATGCAAAGTTTTATGTTCCTCGTTAGTTAGTGTGGGGATTGGGGATACCTGTTTAGAGTGCATTGTATGCTAATCCGCACGAGTGTGTGTATGCCTGTGGATCGTAAATAAATTTGCCACCAAGTCTGCGGTTGTGTGGTGTCATTTTATTTCTTTTTCATGACCTTAGGCGAATTTTCCTTTTTTTTTTGTTGTTGTTTTGCTTTTGGGATTTTTAAATTTATGTATCTACTCATACCTGTATCTGTGGAGCAGGAGCATTTCAATTACAGCATAAGGATAAAGTAAATTTAGGTGTTTGCTTTGCCGATTGTTTATTACTTGTGTCAGCTATTACGAGGTTTTAAGGTTTATTTGGTTTCTCTTAATCCTAAGTAGAAGTTAACTGTCTGTGAGTCATTTGAAAATTTTCTTTGTTCTTCTGTGAGTTTGTTGTTCCCTTTCACTATGAAGTTGGCTAAGTCAAGAGACAATTTCGTAGCGAAAATCGATAAATACCCCATTAAGCCATTGACATAGATACTCGTAGTGGGCAAAAAAATACGATAAAAGGATATTGTTGTTCAAATTACAATTTAACGGGCGTTTCAAAGCATTTTAGTGCATTTAATTTGAAACATAAAATTTGATTTCATTTAGTGAAATTGGAGCGAAAGTTCGTCATACATAGATGGCCGGTGCTGGGCCGCAAAAAGGCAGGAGACATTCTAAGATTTAGTATAGGATGCAACTAAGGAAATCTATCGATATCCTATCGGGGCACTGCATTTTAGGCAAACTTGCCAGGAAATTAGGACTCTCAGGAACTCTGGGCGGTAAGTGATTTGGGTCGAATGAAGAGGTTATCAATAAAACAAACGCCTGCTTTGACGGCATCGAGAAATCGTATTATTTAGAGGTCATCAACAAATTGTAGAAACATTGGACGAAATGCATAGAGCTAAAAGGAGACTATGTTGAGAAACAAAATGTTCTTTTGCCGAAAAGAGTGTTCCTTATTAAAATGTTCAGGGACTTATTGACCCATCCTCGTACATACTGCAACGATTTGGGCACTGCAGAGGAAATAACGCAGATGTCAGTTAATGTCAGGGTATAGCGCGAAGTCAGAAGAAATTCTTAGGCGCCATGATTTCTTTAATTTTCTTGAGGAAATAGGTCGGGTTGGCTATAGAATTTAAATTTTTCGTGTCAAGTACCATCATAGGGTGGTTACTAGCGATCGCGTTGGGCCCACTAAGGTGTCTAGTGGTTTTCCGTGGATCACTTTCACAAACCTCTTCTCAACCTAGAATCTAGAACCTTAGTTTTTATTTAGCTTTTGCACATACATAGCAACACGATCTCTGGTCTCGATATAGGCGTCGAAATGAGCGATTTTTAAATATCTGTCGATCGTGGTAAAGTCAAATTCGCCCGACTTGTTTTCAAGAGAACCTTAAAGTCTAAAGAGTTTTTCATTACATCGCGTTCGCAATTGTATGCTGGGCTGTGAAAAACCGATGTTGATACGTAGTTATAAAGCTGTCATATAAAAAAAAACGGCCAAGCACAAGTCAGACTCGCGCTCAAAGGGTTCCGTAGTCTTATTTTTTATGATATCAACGAATGTTGAACATTTTATGATATGTACCTGTATGTACATACATATGTACATGCATTACATTTTTTTGGAATAAATTTGTAGCCTGTGTTCTAGTTCCCTAAATCACTGCCAAAAGCATGCGCAGGACCACTGAGGTGTAGGTTTGAGTTTAAGCAAAATCACGGTATTTTTTTCTTATGTCTTTTGTTTATTTTTTTTTCTATCATAGTGCAACTTTGGAATACCTACATATATAATAGTGATTGAAAGTTATAATTTCATTAAACCCGATCCAGTAGTTTACGAAATAGTCGGTTAAGAAATTGAATTTTTCGACGTGATTTCTCAAAAATTATACAACTTATGAGATTCGCTATAGTTTTCTTTAAATATATAGCTAATAATCTACAAACTAGGATTTTTTCATATAAAGGGTGATTTTTTAGCTGGTTTGGTTTTGGCAACATTGGTTTTGACAGCTGACGTGTGTTTAGTACCTTGTGTCACTGTCAAACAGCTTCAGTTTGGTTTGCAATTTAACCATGGATCGTCTTACAAATGAACAACGCTTGCAAATTATTGAATTTTACTATCAAAATTCGTGCTCGGTTCGAAATGTTCATCGCGCGCTGCTTCCATTTTATGATCGGCATTCTCGACCTTCTGAGCAGTCTATTCGGAAGATTGTGACCAAATTTCGCACCAAATTTACTTTGTTGGACATTAAACCACCAACACGTTTACGTACTGTGCGTAGTGAAGAAAATATTGCGGCCGTATCAGCTAGTGTGACAGAAGACCGCGAAATGTCGATTCGGCGCCGTTCCCAGCAGTTAGGCCTTTGTTACAGCACTTTTTTTTGCCCGAAATGGAAGTTCTTGACTTGCATGATATGTGGTTTCAACAAGACGGTGCCACATGCCACACAGCACGCGAAACAATGGCGCAATTGCGAGGCGAGTTTGGTGAACAGTTAATTTCACGTTTCGGGCCGGTCAATTGGCCGCCTAGATCGTGCGATTTGACACCATTAGATTATTTTTTGTGGGGGTATGTTAAGGCTAATGTCTATAGGGACAAGCCCGCTTCGATTGACGCACTGGAAGCCAACATCCATGCATTCATTCGTGAGATACCGGCCGATATGTGTGAAAGAGTATGTCAAAATTGGACTCGGCGGATGGGCTACCTGAGACGCAGCCGCGGTCAACATTTGCATGAAATTATCTTTAAACATTAAATTGCAAGGTTCAAACTATCGATTCAAATAAATATTTCATTCATTTTTTCGAATTTTTTGTGTTTTTTTTTTAAAAAAAGTTCTCAACCTCTTAAAAAATCACCCTTTAGTTGACTTCAGTAGTTTCGGAGATGAGGTGCGGTTCCATTTGGTATGGTATTTTTCCACACTTTTTTGACAATAACTCCCAAAGTTTCTAACGGAAAAAGTTGAGAAAAATATTTTTGGAATATTTGATTCGAACCCTTTTGAATAATAAGTGAATGTATAAGTGTGCCAAATTTCAAGTTTCTAGGAAGAACGGTTCTTGATTTTTCTTATCGGACTTGGACATTTTTAGTAGATTTTTGCATAACAAATCGAATAAAACAATGGATCTAGAAATAAATGCATACAACTTTATGAGGGACAGTCTCCAAATCTGTTTCAATCCATTCATATATTTCTCTGATTGGGACAGGTCAAGGGTCTTGGACTGTATTCATTTCTCTTCAATCTGATTCCAACGCAAAATAATGTTAGCTTGAATATTGAACTTAAGTACAAAACATTCATCTGAAAAAATAAGAACAAAAGTGAATAATTATCCTACAGGCCTTAATTTTTTACACAGGACTGTATATCACACAATGAAAATAAAACAGTCCAGATCAACGAACAATTTAAGTTCAATGTTGTTGAACGATACATAAAAAGCGAAAAATTAAAACAAATTAAGAAATTCAAGATTTATTCGAAGTTTAAGTTTACAAAAGATAATTACGATGCGAATTCTAAAAATCAACTAACTGACATAAGCTTGGTAGGCAAAAAAGAAAATGAGTAACGGCGAAAAGTTATGTACATGCATGATGTTATTTACATTGAAATCTGTTAGATTAAGTGTTGCTCTAGTGGCTGAATTTTACTACTTTGAACAGTTGTGTTAAAGGTCCTCTCAAAATATGACGTCCATTATTATAGCCGACTTAGCGCGATGTTGCCATGCGAATGAATAATGTTTTTTTTAAATAAAAGTTTGATGCGCTCGTTTTTTTAAGGAGACAATTGTTAATTTTTATTAACAAATACCAAATGCGAATAATATTTCTTGCCAGATGCAGCCTTGACAATCGACGATTATAATTATAAATTATTGATTTCAACGAAAGTTGCAATTTTTACAGTGAAAATTCAATAACGGGATTTGTAAGAAATGCGAAAATTATTTCCCTTCGAAGCTTACTTGTAATTGATATCTATCCCAATTAGGGAAGTCATAATATGATAATTTTTCTGTCTACTGTCCCATTTAAGAGATGTGTACCGATCTCAGGGGTTCTAGAAAAACCTGTTACTACGTCCCATTTAAGAGGTGTCCCAATTAAAATTGTCCCAATAACGGAGGGTGTTGTGTATGAAAATTCCAAGTGTAGACATGAGGGCTGACCCAATTAACAGGTGTCCCAATTACGGAGTGTTCCAATTTGGATGTTTTTGTATCTATTTGTAAGTCGTCTTAGAGAGAGCTGGCAAAGGCATGGTCTGCTAGCTAAATGGCCCCGTGCTATTCTCAGATCGTAAAAACACCACTTAATTGATGCAATCTCATATAGCTTACCATATTTTATCGAAACAAAATTAAACCAATCCAACGAAACTTCTTACTTACTTAGTTGGCGCTACAGCTCGAAGTGAACCTGGGCCTGCTTCTCGCAACCATTTGTGTGTGCGTGTTATATTTTTGCACGAACGGAAGGGACCTACAGTTTTTTGCCGACTCCGAACGGCGAGTTGAGAAGCTCAATCGTGACAAATGATACTCTTTGATGTTTGTCAGACATTCGAAAGAGGTGAGCACTGTGAAAAACTTTTAGTTGTTTGCGGCGGGATTCGAATTCGAACCCAAGACCGCTGGCTCAGTAAATGAAAACAGGCTGAAAATTTTAGGGTCTCATGAGACCTCAAAGCGCATCACATCATTTAACTGCCAGTATAATTCGTATATTTGCATATTCATTTAGAGAATTGCAATTGCAACCCAATCCGTTTAAATAAAGTTCATAACCCTCGGCTGTGTTCAATAAAATACGCCAACCGCTACCGCAGATACTCGAAACAAATGCACCGCACACACAATTGCGTCCCCTTTCTATTTTTATACGCATTAGGAGGAGGTTACTCCGTTTAAGAGAAAAAAAAATTAATTGAGACGCTAATTAGCTTAATTAACGCGCGCATTGTTATCAGAAACACATTTTATTATACACAAACTGCGTATATAAATTTAAAACGTATTTTTTTTTGTGTTGTCTTATTCTAAATCCACCAATCTCCACGTATCGAACAGATGCACATGCACAACAATTAGTCATCAACTGTAAAACAAATAAAAAAAAAACTATTCATTCAAAAAATACATAGTTTTTTAATCATCTAAAAAAAATACTACAGTGGCACATTTGTTAAACTAGTAATACTCGTAGTATGACGACATGGTAATAGTAAACAATAAAATAAAACCCTTCATTGAGTTTTTAAATGCCGCGTCGCCAACAACAAACGATAAATTCTTCGCCAATTTTCAGGGACACAATATTAAAATGCTATAAAATAAAAATAATTACAAACTTCTGCGGGAGATAAGTTTTAAGGCAAAAGCAAAAACAAAGAAGGCTCGTCACTCGAAACGAAAAAAAAAATAATAAATTTCTTTGTTCCAATAAAGCCATCCAAAGTCAAATGAAGCTTTGGTGGCGGCACCCAATTGTGCGAAACAAATCCAAGAGTTACGATAAAAAATTATACAGCAGCCGTGGGAACTGCTTACTGTGATATTGATTCAAACTTCAAAGTCGGTGATGTGAGGAATTTCATGTATCTACGAGTGATTTTGTTTGTTTGTCCTCATATCAGCCAGCACCTGTGTGTTTTGTAGTCACTCCATATCAAGGAGTCAGTAATTGACACCAGGAAACGAATTAGCTTTACCCAATTCTGTTAGAATGTTAATTACACAGATGAGTTGCAAACAAAAAGGCGACAAACAAGCTTTGACTTGACACCCACCGCCACCACCCTCTCTCTACCCTCAAGTGACAGTTGCAATACCCTTTTATAATCATGTTTGTAGTTTCGTTGCATTTTTTTTTTTTTTTTATTTGTTAAATCTTTGTTCGTATTTGTTAGGGCATTCAAGTTTCGCGCAATTATTTTGAAGAACAAAGCTAACGTGCATTACCAGTGCCACTTGGGTTTTCATGTTGGTCATGAAAAATTGAATCAATTATTTGTGTCGAAACTAAAAAAGGAAATAACTCAGTCGGTAGTAGGTATACATGCCACAGGGGGTGGTTGGTTAGTTTTAAATCTCACATAAGAACAAAGGTTTTCTGTTGTGTATTGGCATGCGGCCCTTTGTTCTCGCCAGGAATGTTTCCTTACAACACGCGAAAGCACACACTCACGCTGTAGTACCCGTATTATGTCATGACAAGGAAAAATCATCGAAAGGTAGAGAAGGTTGCCCGCTCAAATGGAGTCATCTAGAAATGTTGGTGTTACCAAAAACGGGAAAGTGATCTTTTCGCCTTAAAAGCCCCCCCAAAAATGGCTGAACAAAGAATGTAACACGAGACAGAGAGTGTTTTGTGGAAGCGTTTTCATGAATGACTAAGGTGTTTGGGGGGACAAAAAAAAAGTTCATGCGACTACCAAAAGTAGAGATACACACGAGGTTTCTGGCTGAGTGACGGACGAGCGGATATAAATCTCGTTTTGGCCCGGTGCGGTGGCATGTGGAAATGATTTGCGATTAACTCTCGGTTATAACTGTAAATTGGTTGAAGTTGTTTTTTTCTTTTTTTGGAGATTGTATTTTTTTTTTTTGTAACTAAACCGCAACACCACCGGCAAACGAATCCCATGTGTGGGTAGAGCGTGAGCGTCACAATTAACTGGTGATTCTGCACTCGTATCTGAATGTCAGATAAATTAATCATCTGCACATTTTAATAAATGAGTTTCTGAATCTTACCGTTCGAGGTCAGTTTTCACTTTAAATTTTTTTTTTTTTTTTTTTGTGGATAATTATTAAGGTCATTGGTGTTATGGTGGCGAGAATGGTGGCCGGCCGGTGAGACTATAAAGACAGGGTTTCATTGTTTCGATAAGTGTTACACATTTTCGGATGATATGCAATAATTATAATAATACCGTTCAGCATTGTCTGCTTCTGCATTGTCCTGAGTCATTTGCAAGTTGTTCTCATTTTAATTTATTTAGAAGAAGGGAATTAATTAAATTGACAAATTTGTCAAGAAACATTTGACGTTAAAGGAAATTGTGCAGTTTTTGAATGTGACTTCATAGGAATATGTGCAGTCATAATAACAGTTAATGCAGTTATTGAACTGCATTTCATCTGACTAATATTTTAATCTTAAGAAGAAGTTTAGGTGTAGAAGTGACAGTTTAATAATTCTTTGTTGCGCATGATTTTTAATCTTTTTCGTCAGACAAAAAAATAGCTATTACTACAACTTCTGTTGTAGAACGTGAAGAAGTTGTTAAACATAATTTTTAGAGAATTGGTCAAAGGTAAAACTTTAATTAAAAAAAAAAAAATATTTTTTATTAAGTAAAAGAAGATTTGAGAAGAATAAATAATAAGAAAAAAATTGGAATAACACATTTTCATAATTTTGAGTTTAAGGAGCCACAACTTTTTTGTGGCTGCATGAAATTATACAAAGTAAAACTTTTTATGCGCTACTGAATTGCCTGAATGTTTTTGTAGCTACATATGTATATAAAAGTTCAGAACTATACAATTTGAAGTGATTTTACCTCCAAATAGGAGGTGTCCCGCTTCGACGGTGAGAATAGACCCACCTTTTGCCCGAACTTCAGAAATCGCCACTTAATGGATTGTACGTATGTACATATGTATGTACTGGGACACCCTGTATACGTTGATATTCTATGAGATGTTAGCGAGTTAATGGATATGTGTCCTAAGCAATTTGTTAATAAGTTGAAATAAGTTGAATTCAATTAAATTAAACACAGTGCAATCCACTTATAATGGAATTGAAGGGTCAACTGAACCTCTGTAAATAATTTAAGATATTATGGACTCGCTTATAATGGCCTAACAATTCAATAAGTCCATAAAATCCAAGTTTCGAACGAATTTCCCACGCAATCAACGGATTCACATTATTTAGAAAAGGCATACTATCTATAGACTGCAGCTAGGGAACTGTCTATTTCATACCTTGCCCCGAATATGGTTGAAACATCGCTGGCGCCAGTGGCGTACGCAGGATTTCTTTTGGGGGGGGGGGGGGGCTTAGCCTTGATTTTAATGAGCTGTTTTGGGTTTTCACTATGACTCGGTTTTAATGATTTACCTGTGCCATATTTCTTTTAACAGACAAAATATAAGACGTTTTGATTGTTTTGTTTTTTTAACCTAAAATGAATAAGCCTTATTTTTGCAACGTTAGGTACAGGAAAGAAAATTTCGCCGCGATTTGTTTCAACGTGGAAAAGTGGACATAGCCGACAAACATGACATAGTACATAATTATAGAGAAAAATGTTCGCAATAAGGAAAGGCTAGCTGAGGTTATGGAAAAAAAAATTGTCAGAGGTGAAAATAGAAAATAGTTGTTCATATGCCACGACATATAAATTTGTATCCAACCCACTGAGCCTTTGGGGTGGGCTGGGACTGGGGGGGGGGGGGGGGGGGGGTAGCCCCTTGACCCCCCCCCCCCTGCGTACGCCACTGGCTGGCGCTGTGGCGATTTGTAACAGCAATAAATTTGGATCTACCTATAAAAAGTGTCTGCATCTGTTGGTTCTTCTTCTAAGCCACTAACTACGCAAATCTGTTACAGTTTAAAAATTACCGTCGAACCTTCACTTTCAAATTAATGCACCAAGTGTTAATTTTGATGGCAGTTGAATATACACCCTAGTGGTACCATACAGCGCGCACATAGGGGTATTTGCATTGAAAAACCGCTTTTTTTGGGCTAATGGAGTGAAACTTGCCTGAAACAACTTCAAAAGCGTTATTAAGTTTATTTCGGTCAAATTAAGGTATAATCTAATTTTATGCTTAAAATCTCCCGTACAAGAGGCTTTATTGAGCAAATAGCTCTGAAAAAGATCCAGTTTACCTTCAAAATCATTTTTTTCATGCTCCTTCATTACATCATATAACTGTCTTTTAGATATAATGCACAACCCAGACGATCCTTCAAGCTAAATAATACATTTTATGATAAAAAGTTTTTAATTTTTTTTATTAAACTAGGCACACATCAGGGACGAAAAAATCTAGATTGGCAGTTATGGGCAGCATTTTTATTTTGTTATTGCTTCTTGACATCTTGTCCCATAAGCTGATACCAAACAAGTTACCGAATAACACCGAATTGTATAACAAAAGGTCAATTAAAAGAAAAAAACCAAAAAAATGCCCATTTGCATACATTACAAATAAAGCCAATATCTATTAAATTAAAGCTCCAATAAACGTAAAAATAGCTTCTAAATAAAGTACACACCTGCCGCTAATTCCTCCATAACAAAAAATTTGGTACACAATATAAAAAAAAACAAAAATTTAATTATTTAACAGTGCGACTTTCAACTGATGCTGTGGCGAAGTGTGTGCATGAAAATGAAAAAAAAAACTACGGTGCATTATGCCATGGGTATTTAACTACAGCTAGGCAAAAAAAATTACTTCTCAACTCTGCATTTTGAAATTTTGATTTATGAGCGGTTTTTCGATGCTAATACCCCCATGTTCAGCGCCAGTGTTTGAGGTTTTACCAAATCGACGTGACGTTATGGTCTTGAGGATTTACTAAGTTTTTTATTGAATTGACCCCACTCATATTTATAGCAAATTTACGATATGAATGTCTAGATCTAAATAATGCCTTCAAATAATATATGTGTTTGTATTTTATGTCGTTATCTTGTCAGCTAATGCACTTTTATTATAAAGTGTCATTTAAAGTCATAAAAACCCGAGAACAGCAAATCACATTTCCTTACGATTGACGGATAAACTGTTCGTTTACAGTGGACTCACTCGATTAACTCAATCGATAGAAGTAGTGAGGGATAATCTGACATGTAAAAGAGAAATACCTTCACATGATTAGATGTAAAATTCTATGTAAATTCCCGTATCTATCCTAAGCAATCTATGAAAATCCACCTGTGAGAACGCCTCTCCCTTAGCATGTTAACTTTAAATTATAATTCACTGATAATCGCTCCACATATGTATGTATCTCATGATAACAAATTGTCCACAATGTCAATATGTCAATTGGTTGCGTTCAGGCCATCATCAATCAATCTAAACAACAACAACTAATCGGCTCGCATACATCTGACACGAATCATAGCCATTAGTTCCATGCAAAGTTATTAATATTACAAAAGTGTTTCATGTTCTTGAACGTGCAGATGTCTACTCAGGCTCATTACCAATACTCGTACGTTTTGTATCGAAAACGCTTTGCAAAGCCTTGGAAGTTGTGTTTTTTATTTTTCTACTTCAGAATAATCTTAAACACACAATGCACCCGCAGGTTGTACCACAGTCGTGGATGCATTATGCGCTAGCTACATGATGTCAATGGGTCGGCTTGGTTTGTTACGTAAGTCGTCACCACCAGTTGGCTGACGCTGAGAGTCTTCTAAATTGTTTATAATTTTTTTTTTTTTATAAAATTTTTATGTTTAAGTGGGGAACTGAATTTGAATCCATAAAACATGTTTTGTAATCGAGCACGAAGAGATTAAAGGCGATTTAATGGATTTACTTGCAAATTTTGCGCTTTTATTTTATTGTTTATCTCTGCTTATATTGTTTATTGTTTTTTTGTTTTTATGTTTTTATGACAAAAGAGTTAAAAATGCAAAGCAGGTTTTTAATTTTTTAATTTGGCAGTCGAGATCGGGAACTTTAAAGCAAGTTTCTCGACTGTTTTAGCAATAATTGCATAGAGATTCACTTTTGTTTGATACGAGAGTATCTTTGTCCTTTTCATTGTGTGAGATGCGCGCGATTGATTTGCAAGGTTGAGATATGAGAAAATGGCTTCTAACCTACTGATCTAACACGTCAGTGTAGGTAGATGCAAATACAATGGAGGCAGGTAAGCTAGCGAATAAATGCAGCGATGATGACACTGCACATTTGACAGACGAGCTCGGTTCGAAGAGATACTCGTCTAGTATACTATTGGATAATTTAAGGAGTGTCTTGTGGGGTGGTTATATGCAATGTGTTAAGTGTATTCATATGTACAAATGTGTATGTATTTACCATAAGGTTGAAAAGCCATAAAGAAGAATATGAACGATGACAGGTTTGTGGTTAGAAACGTGCCATGGAAATAGAATAGGATGGTTTTTTTTTTCATATTCATGTTCAAGCTTGTTGATTTAATTATTTCTTTAAAGACAACAATGCTAAAAGATACTAATATAGATACATATGTAGATATTGTTCTAATACGGATTTTAATTTTTTTTCCGCATAATTCAGTGGGTAGAAACATAATTCAACCAGATTCTGGAAATAGACAATAATGTGTTTTTTTTTGCAACGCTTTTGGTTATGCTTTAAGTTTGCCAAGACGCTCAAGACTTATTTAGGCACAAGGCTAAGTTCTTAAAGGACTTTGCATACATTATAACATATTTTAAGAGCAAGATGTTGCTACTACAACAGGAAAAAATTTGACTTAAGGTCCTAGTTAGTATAGGACAGAACAAAATATGGTAGCTAGGCCAATTGGAAACAATGTTGTTGCAAGATTCCAGCAGTGCACTTATTTGAGATACACCGAAATGTCCTTACGAATCGTATGTATTTTACAGTACTTAGTTCTAAATTGGTCTAAGTGACACTGTAAATCGGACTTAGACCATTACCGCATCTTGAAAGTGTATGGAAAATTGTCCTATTCCATACAATCATGTCTCTTCGAAGAATTTGGAAGGATTTTCCCTTTAATAATTTGGCTCTTAGAAAGAAGGGGGTAAAGATTATCTCTGCTAAATAGAATGAGATACACCATTTCAGATTCGGAATTATAATAATAAAACCGCATTATTAAATTATTTCCGACAAAAAGTAGACACAGACCAATTATGCTTTCCGCTGACGATTTGTAGTCCATATTAATTTGCTTAAGGGGTTAGGCCACTCTAGAGGCCGAAAAAATAGAAATACTCACCCCAAGTCGTTTTTGAGAGTCACATACGAACATAGTCGTATTTTGTTATTATGGAAGTCGTGTCACTACGAACATACTCGTACGCTAATGACTTTTCAGCTGTCAACAGAATCAGATGCCATCGCATACGACTTTCGGCTGATATCAGCTATTATGCAAGTCGTATTTAGTCGTATTTTGAACGTTTTTAGTGGTATTTTCTTCGGCTGCGATTTCTTAAGTGACTCTATACGAAATTCGACGAACATGAAAAATAAACAATTGTATACTCTTGAATGGAAACGATTTAATGTTTTTCGAAGTTATTTTACTACTTAAATTACTTTTACTTTCTAAAAAACTTAAAAACAGCAACCAATTCGAAGCTTTGGTATATGCTACGGAGATTAATGTCGGCATCGCAAAAGACAGATGTGTGCTGCACGTTCATCTAAAAGATGGACAAATGGTTGTCAACAGAATAGTTTTATTAAACAGCAATGGTCAATTATTTTTTTAGTTAGAAAATTGTAATTTAAATTTCGGAAAATACATCCATATATACATACATACATACACAATGAATTTGACACTTATTGCGTTTCAACTATCTCTTAACAATCTGTGAATATAATTCCTTTAAAGGATATTCCTTCATGTGCTCATTAAAGAATAAATCTATTGAGTTTGTGGTGACATCTTTCGGGAGCAGTTGTAATAAAACATCTCCTTGACCTCGCCAGCAAGGAAACCAGTACTGACAGGAAAAAGTTCAGTTTGAAGTGCGACGTAATGCGTTGCTAACATGCAGCAACTTATATGGAGTCGTATTCAACGCATACGACTTGCATAATAACAAATGAAATACAATACGATGCGAGTACGACTTGAAGTGAGATACGAGGTACGACTTGCATAATTGGGGTGACTACTACAAAAGAAATCGAGATTCCAATAAAGAGTATTTATTATACATATCAGTGACTTTTTTGAAACGATTAATTTTAAAATGGCGGCTGTGCAGCGTTTTACCGATGACATCTCCGTTTTTTTCAGTGCCTGACAAACAGCTCTTGTAATTTTTGAATTATAATAAGCCAATTTATTTCTCTTGATTTTATATAATAACTGCTATCGATATATTATTTTTTGGTCAAATGGCGCACTTCCAAAGTGGAAAGTGAATAATTTGCCTAAGAAATCATCAGATAATTGTTAATAAATTAACTATGCAACTAAGTAAGGAAGTAAGTAAGTAAATCGGTTACAAATTGCCTGAGTTATGTTTCCGGTAAACTCAAAAAATGCAGTGCTGAGATACACGCGTTTGTAGTTTTGAGTAGTAGAAAATCATGAGGATATTTTGCAATACCTTTAATCTGTGATGCCTGCACCGAGTACTTAGAAATTTTTCCCGACCATAATCTTTTGGGACATCATTTTTGACGACTTAGGGGACAATTTAAATAAAAAAAAATCGATTTTTCGAAAATACTAGAGTGGCCTAACCCCTTAAAAGTGCACTACGTACCTACTAGATGACGCTTAAGTCATCATTCGATTTTCTTAGTCTATAACAAGGGGTTCTTTGTATAAAAACTTGGAGTTTTTTTATCATATCAAGCAAGGATAATAATTTGATAAATGGTCGTCATTCGATTAAATGCCCATTCGGTCTCTTTTTATTGCATATTCCATGGTTTTATGCTGATGATCATAATTTTGTTATTGTTAAGACTGTTCCTTATCAACTCATACCAATGAATTTTTAAATGGCCCCAAATGAAGAACAAGAACTTTAATGAATGTAGACTCACAAAATTACAGACCTTTTACCACAACTCGTATCTCAATCGTCGACTAGTAAATCTGAAAATTAAGGGACTCACTGAAGTGTTACCTTAGCATTTTTCTCGGTTACCGGACCGATATACCAGTTTTTATTTTATTTCATAAAATATCCATTTTTAGAACTTTTTGAAGCTCTTCTTGGCGCTCACTCCCTTTGAGCATTTTAGCACGTTGAAGCGCACCGTCTTTGGGAGTGGTCGGCATTCACCAATAGTAACGATGTCACCGGCTTCAACATACCCGAACGCTGGCGAGCAGTGTACTCTTATGTTCCTGTAGCGTTTCTCAAAACGAATGTCTCTACGAACAAAGTTCAGTTAGTTCCTACGGAAAACAATATAGTCCTCTGCATTGTACATTTCCGTAAAAATTCGACCACAGTAAATGGACACTTCTCATCAATATTGGTGCCATCGATAGCCCCACGCGGGGTCTTGAAATCCAAGCCAATGTCTCAGCTACGGCGAAGCGTCTTCTTCTTCTTCAAGCAAGGCTTATTTTTTCGGTTAAGGTTGATAGCAAACTGTTTTTGGAAAGCTTTCTCGTTCTGATCGGCCATGTTGATGAAAAAAAATGACTGATGAAGATTTGAGTATTTAGGCTCTTTGTGAGCTCATTAGGTTATACATCTATCGGACGGAGCTTGAGTGTATTAAAGGTCCTTATAAGAGTCATTTGATTAAAATCTTTAATGCCCAGTTTCACAGTGAGAGTTTAAACTCTCGTTTTGGTTTAAACTGCCGTTTAAATTTTTTTCGGTTTCACAGTGCTCGTTTAAACTCAAAGTAGAGTTTAACTCGTCGTTTAAGTTAAACGCCAGTACTCTGCCGTTTAAACTTTCCTATGACCTGTATAGGTAGGCACTTCACACATTCTCGCATTTAAGTTCACACAGTCACATACTGAGGTGCACGCATTCACAAATTGAAAGTAGGCATTTTCATTGGTTGAATCATAGAGAAAATGTAGAGAAACTGTCATCGCCGTTGACAATCGTTTGACAACGATTTTCATCTCTTGTCAGTTCACATTCACATTCACGAATTGAAGTGCACACATTCACATATTGAAGTTCATGCATTCACAAATTGAGATTATGCGTTTTCATTGGTGAAAGCGCAGAGAGAATGAAGAGAATCGTTTGACATTTCAAAATAACATAGCTTCCAAAGCTGCGTTTAGTTAACTTGAAGATTAATTCATACTGTGAAACCGAACGAGTTAAACGAAAAGTTTAAACTCTCGTTCACGTTTAGTTGATCCACAGTTTAAACTCTCACTGTGAAACTGGGCATAAAAGTTTGTAAGAGAAAGTAACTGCAGTGTTTGCTCAGCCAGCCAGATCATAGATTGTTAGGTTTACTGGTTAGGCCCTGTTTCTATCATTTTACTATCAAATATCATCAAAGGCACAAAGAGCATGCGTCTGACAGGTAATTCTACTTTATAATTATTGTTTTAAATCCATTTAGATATACTCGCGTATAACCTAACAATGCTTATGGTTATCCTCAACTTACACACACGCCTAATAGTATACCCATACCGTATCTGATGTTCGCAAGTTGAATTTTAATAGCTTAAAAATAGTATAAACATTGTCACGCCAGCTCTCACACCTGTCATTTATTTATGGGCAAAATGAATTGCAATTACACGAGTATTCTATACTCGCTGTATAAGTTTAAGACTTGAAAGAAGCTAATCTCCTACGGTTCACCAGGTCGGATACCAATCAAGTGCAAAAGATTTATACATTCAATGCCAAGACTAAAACGTTTTTAATCGTTTCATGTTTATTAGTTGTTGTTAAATAATGTTTTTTGTTTCGTTTTTATAATTGTCATATAATGGGCGTGGCAATGGGTGTTTTGTAATTGCTTTTATTACCCATTTATAACGTTCTTGCCAAGTCCATCAGCGCCAAGAAAAAGAGTTATGAAATAGCTACCACTAAAATGCAATGAAACACCCTTTTGTTTTTTACCGTCATCGCGCATAATGCATTATGCATGTAGAGCAATATATTACTTGTATATTTTCTATTATATTCGGTACACGGTGTTCCGTCGCTTTCGCATAGAGAAGAACACAAACATTGAACATTTTTATTATTTTATTATCTCTCTTGCGAGAAGCTATAAAAATAAAATACAACAACAAACATTTTATGACACTTTTTCTTTGTTCCTTCCTTCTATTCTTCTTTTACTGTTTCAAAACAAAAAAAAATGTTTATCGTCTAGAATCAGGATTAACAGTTGTGCTTAATTACAATTAAGTCGTTGGGTATTTAATTGTTTTTATTATTTTAAGATTTAAGTGGAAAAAATTATTTTTAATTTTTATTCTTTATTTTTGTTTTATTTGCAGGATCTCCAGTGTTTCAATTCCCGCCGCCACCAAGTCCATCGTGCAGTGTGCATAGTCCTTCGTATACCGGAGGAGATGTGTTCTTTCCACGTGGTCGCAGTACACCAAGATCGCCAAGAAATAGTTTTGGCGATGAGGGTACATTCTATCGACAACAGACACCAAGAATGAATCGCCATCCAACAGATGCAGCAAGACGGTATGTATCTACGAGTATTTATGAAATATTTGTGAGCATTTTTCATCTGGATGTGTGTGGTTTGGTTTTTTTTTTTTTTTTGATACCAAGCCTAATGAGAAGAAGCTTTAATGGTTTTTAACGACTTCAGGTGCAGAATTGAGTAGCTAATCAATTTGAATTATCTACGCTTATATGTTATGTGCAATTTGTTGTGGATATCAGCGATGTGAACTGCGGCAAAATATACTTTACTCACCTTTCTGTGCCGGGACGGGAGATTAGCTTCGTCTAATCAGGCTCTATAGTCTTCGCATTTATCTTAGAAGAATGGTAATTTGTAGTCATGGGTATCCTCATTCAAAGTGTGACAGTTGAAGATGAGTAACTGCGCAATATATTCTAAATATTGATTGACAAGAAAGTATTATTACATATTTTCCGGTTTGCCATCTTTCGCGGAACTTCATAATTCCGCTTCTGGTTCTTACGAGAAAATAGCTGAACCAAGTTTGATTTTAGTTCCTCATCTTGGATGATTCAAAAAATTTTCTAAGTAAATGGTTATCTGAAAGTGCATGGTTCCGGACTATCATTTCCCAAACGGGCTTTTTCAAGAATCACCAAAGATGTGTCTAGTCTCTAGTCTATTGTAGCAGAACACGATTTCCTTATGATATGCCAATTCGGGCAATTTTTCTTTGATTGCTTCTTCCAGTTTCAATTGATCGTTTGATTCCTTGAAAGCAGCTCAAAATACACAACACCTACAAAATCCCATGATATTTTTTTTTTTGAGTAGACTTGGTTTGTGTTGGTGCATAACGCTTCCACCAAGATCGCCTTTGACTGATGTTATTGTTAACAATCCATTTTCTGATCACCAGTGATTATTCTTCCAAAAAAGGTCCAATTTCACTGAGTTGGAGATGCATTCCGGAAATATTGATTCGCTGCGTTAAGTAAACCTCGTTCGATTCATGTGGAACCTAAATATTAGACTCATAGTCAAGCCCTTTTTTTAATGATTTTTAATTATTATCTATGATGTGACCTCCCTGCAATCGCTCGCACTGTCAAATGACGATCCAATTCCTGTATGGCTTTGATTTGGTCATCATCAACTTCGGTTGGTCTACTCTAGAACTTTTGCTATCTCTGAGAACGGACTTTGGGAAAACAATTTTGACAGCAAAGTAAAAGCTTCTCCTCAAAACGATCCACAGCCAATCTGCTTTTTAAGCTTTTTTTTATTCATATTCGAGGACATTGACATTAGATGTCATTTCAGCGCCCTCCGAGTCCGAATCCGAACCCCGCAAGAGCTGAGTTATAGTTTAATGACTCCTCGTTGATGTAACTAGGTGATTAAATGTTTGTACTGTATATGATTCGCTCATTTTAATATCGCAAAAATTGAAGATTGAAAATTGAAAAATTGAAAATTGAAATTGTATGCTGCGTCAAATCAACTCACCGTTGGTTTCCAAATCAAAATTCGATGGTTTTTGTTCGTTCACTATAGTTGTCTTTTAATATGGAAATGGACGCTTTACTGCTATGTATATGTAACTCTGGATGTTGGTGCTTATGCTTTTTCGATGATTTAAAAGTTATATTGGAATAAACTCGAATGCATTGCAAAATATTTCGAGATCTTACGGAACTGCAAAGGCATAGTCACCAACTCAACACTTCTGAACCATCAAATTGCATAAAAGTATCTTTCATATCAAGCATGACCGTTCTCCTTATCCTCGATCCGTTGCCTTTCTTTTGGAAGTAGTGAAACTTGGGCTTAAACCTTTAAACCTTTAAAATGTTCCTGAGACTACAGTACAACAGTAGGGTTGTCACATAAGTGGCATTCGTAGCCTTTTCAAACTATGTAAAATGTAGTCCTTCGCCTTACCCATCAATTCCTTTGTCTTTATATCTTTCGGAATCAGTGTTTGTCGGGTCAGAAAAGTCTTCAGTTCTTTTATTTTTTTAGAATGGCAAGTAACATTTAAAATTATTTGAAATCGTTTTTCTTATAAAGAACTAAGCCTACCCCTAGTATTTTTTTTTTAGCCTCCTTAACGATTTGTAAATTCAAAAGCGAAAGAATTTATATAAAAGCGGTTTGAAACTTCGCTTAATGTGTATTGTATAGTGTCTGAGCTTAATTGGAAGAGAACTGCTAGGATTTTTGGCTGCGATCGGCTTTGATAGCAAACTTACCTTCAAATCTACCACTGCTGCATAGGAAAACCTCACTTTGGATGCCTTGTTTTTCCGTAATTGTTTTTGTTTTTAATTTTGCTGGTTCATTTCAAAACGCTTTTGCTAATTAATATATTTCAAAAAGTATGCAAAATAAAATTGGACAACATTTTGTGACAGGACCTGTAAATAGTGCTCTTTCCTATGATACCCCACTTTATTCACTCTCAACCGACTAGCCCGGCCCCACTAAAGTGGTTAACAAGCAATTTTAAGTCAATAACACACATCCCTAGATCCGGAGTAAATCGGCTGTTATGGACTGAAAGACTTCTATTCCAAGTTAAGAACCCTAAACTAAAGGGAACTTATGTATAACAGAGCTGAATATAGTCAGCAGCCCCGCTAAACTGTACATAAATTCAGTCAGAATTAGGCGATCCATTTCGGATAAACACAGTCACACTAAGTCAAAGACAAGATGAGATTTTTGCACTTAGCTGTGCGTCATCTTCTCGATATTCCATCAGTCTTATTACAACTGTCTTACCCGATTATGACATTCACATAGATACAGATACACTCATATATTTGTCATCCAATTGCACTGCGTTTTAATTGCCGTTTGCATGCATTCATCGGCTTACCCCGCTTCGGAAAGTAAAAAAAGGGAAATTCGCTTTTGCACGTCAAATTTAATGACGCTGACCTTTTCATAATTTTCCCATTAGTCACGTTCCAGTACATAACTAATTTATTTAGGTCATTTAATATTATTTATTTATTTCGAAATCACTTTCGCGCGTTTATTTACGTATCTATGGTGATGAAAATGGCTTCGTACTCGTTTGTATGTCAGAACGTATGTATGACGATTAGATTAAGATTCATTAACCCCATGTTCAAAGCTCTTTTTCTATTCTAAAACCAAACACACATACACACACGCCAATGGGTAGTGTGTGCAAAAATAAAGAAAAACTTGATATTATTTTTATTATTTTATAAACCACATTTTCCATCCATTTAATTTCAGTTCAAGGCTAACTTCAACCGGAGAAGATGATAATGAATGTCTAAGCGAGCATGAAACTAGTTGGGACGAGTTCGACGAACGTTATGACAATTTCACAGCGGGCCGTGAACGTTTACAAGAGTTCAACGGTCGAATACCGCCACGTAAAAAGAAAAAGGACATCCCAAAACCAAAGCCAAAACCAAAGCCAAAGTCTAAGGTAAGTTTGCTTTTCTGTGTGTATGTGTATATTGGTGTTACCATGGTTACATTGTTCTCGGTGCGCGATGATGCGCAACTGCAGCGCGCCGCAACACCGGCAAAGGCAGTTACAGCAACAGGCGACAACGCTATAAACATACACGAGAGTTGTAATTTTATGCGCGCACGTTTAGCATGTACTGCGCAATTAGTTTTATCGCAAAATTTATTTATAAAAAAAATAAAAAAAAAAATTCATTCTCAGCGATTTTCTGCGCGGTTCTGGGCATTTGATTGGAAGTGCGAGTGACTCGAGTTCTTTTGTGTTACTGCAACATAGTCCCCCCCCCTGTGACGCTGGGTGTATGATTCTGATTCAACATTCGAACTTTCTTGGCTGTTTAGATACGTGTACTACGAATTGTATCTTTTATGGTTTGTTCCTCTCTTTAGAGTTTTTACTTTGCTTTGTCTGTTTTTGTTTTTTTTTCTTAATTCTGTTTTCATCGTGTTTAGTTAACTAGCATTCAAAGAACACGTGCATTTTCTATGGTGCATGCTCTTATTGACCCCTATCGATATTTTAAATGGAGGTTTTTATTACTTGAATCAAGCTGTGGAACATGTGTGTCAATGGATAGCGTACGAACGGGTATAGATACTACTAAGCAAATAGCAACTTGGGTCTTTATGGAAGTTGAAGTTTTGGAGTTTTTTTTTTTTCTTCTTCTGTCCTCCATTTCGGTTCGCTGTTGAAAGAGGGTAAAACACAAAACTCTTATAGGTGATTTATTAAGTTCTTATTGAATATTTTAATGGGGTATTTGTATTCTGTAATGGATTTGGTCACACGATAAGGACGCTCGAAATTACCATATCAAGTTTCAAGGATTTTTTAATTGCCTTATCTAATACATAATTTATTTCTTTGTTTTGGTTCTTTGTGTCACCGAATTTGTTTACTTTTAAGTTCAAAAAGGATAGAAGAACTGGTGTTGTTAAGAATGCCGACTGTCTGACACTTTAAGATACATAATATTTTTTAGTGGTAGCATCTGAATATTTTTGAAAATTGTATTTTCTCTCTCGCGTATCTGCCATGTACCGATTTTAATAGAATATCTTTTGTTAATTATATCTGTATTCATTTGAACAGGTTTCTTGTATGCATTAGATGCACTTAAATGGGTGTTGGAGTTAGGAGAAGCCATATATGCAGCTAGGAGTGGGGAATTTCCACACGGACTCACAATTAACGAGTTCGATATATCATCTCCCCTGAAGTTTTTTGTTTTATTACTTTTTATGGATCTATAGGTAGTCCTTACTGATGTGAAGTTAGAGATGTTAAAAGATAATCTACTGGTCGTTAATATATTTTTAATTTGAAAATATTAATGGATTAGGACCTTTTTAAGGTCTTCTGACAACGACTGATATAAACTGGAGTATGGTGCTGAGCCTTATCTAGAGTCCGTATACTTGCTAGCTGGTAGTACATACATATGTGCAGTAGTAGAAGTATTAGGATCTGTTCCTCTGTATAAAATTATACTCCAGGTATGCAAATTCGCCAATTGCGGGAATGCAAGGATACGCATTAAAGAGCAATAGGTGACAGTTGCGTACGACTTGGACTCAAAGAGTTTTGGTTCCATTATATCCTTACAGGTCTTAAAGTGTCTGTAGTTGGATTCCAGGCTAAGAAATGTGCATCAATTGTCTCCAGTTTTTTTTTTTTTTTTTTGCTAAATTAGCGTGATTTCTTTTTGGTAACCCTGATTCAAGTTTTATTTAGCGATTCACATTTTTTTCATTCGGGTTTTAGCGGGTTCCACTTAATTTATTTGTACTTTGAGGGGGCAGTGGCATTGCCTTTCACCCTAGCTTGCAAACTTCTGCAGATATCGTAAGACCCAATTGCCATGTGCTTGTCATAGAAGATAAAACCTATGGCACAGTGTCCTGCGATTATTAATATCTTATTTTGGTTGCTTCTTGTGACCCACAAAGTATTAGTTTCTTTTTTGAGTAGGACATATGTAGGAACTTTATGGTCGATCATGTTGAACAGGGTTTTAATCGGTGGCAAATCTAATGGATTTTGAGGTCGGTTGGCTATCTCCCAGAATGACTATCTCCGACAGAGCCTCGAATACATTATACATATGTGTACGGTAGTCTGAAGGATTCCCATTTGTTCAGTGTCAGTGTAGTAGAAGTCGGCAGTGAAGAGTGTTATTTCGCGATCGTTGATTACTTTGTTTGACAGCCAGTCATCCCTACTGGAAAACATGATAGGTATGTTCAAGCTAAAATCGTTGTAGAGAGTTATGTAGTCCGCAGTTTTGGTTGAAGTTTCAGAATTGCATATCCTTGTTAGTTCTTGGAATTCTTCAAGCGCTGCATTTTTATACGTGGTTTGATTGAGTAAAGTAAATAAAGAAGTCGATACTACTAAAATTAATACATAATTCTTTGTTGGTAAATCCATCCATTGTTAAATAATTTCGAAAATCATCCGGTTCTAAGCGATGTTCTTTTAATGAATCCAAATTTATTTTTTTTATGCATTTTCCAATCGCCTCTGTCTTTAGAATTTCTAAAAAAAAGAGAGCAGAAGAGTGCTGTTTCGTTTTCATTTCGTGGCGGTTTAATTCCTTAAAGGTGGTGTCAGAATGTATTAAATTTAAGTATGAGATGATGTTTTGTAGCACACGGAAATTCAAAAAGTGCGAGCTTATGCTCAAATGAAAAAAGGGAAGTACAGTAAAAATCGCTTACAATGACATCGGTTATAACGGCCAAATTCTTAGGTCCCGGTTGAGCTTCATTATAATCCCATTGAAAAACAGATTGTTTACAACGACATCACTAACAACGACCGATTTTTCTCTTTGTTCGAAATAAATTATTGGTTATAATGACTAAAATCGACGCGAATGCTTTTTAAAAAAAGGCGTGAGTAACAGGCACTAGAGAAATTTAATGTGTAAACATACGTTTTTGTATGATGGCGGATAAACAGAGAATGCACTAATACCAAGAGAATCATATACAGAGAACATACTCATACTAAGTTTGGTTACGCGTGACGGATGATGGCGCAAAATTTGCCCATACCGAGAGCTAAGATGTTTACACATCAAAAAAACGGTAAACTCTTTATCTTAAGACGCGATGTATCTGTGTATACATAGAATTTCAGATATATGTTACAGCTAACCGTTTGTTGATGTTATATTTTTTGTTTTGTTTTGCGTTTATTGTTGTTTTGGGGTTTGTTCAATAATAGATAGGAAAATTATTCTGTGCTTGTTTCAGTGTAATGGTCGTGGTCGTTTTATTTTATTCAGTTCGCATGAAGTTAAGTTGGTAAATGAATCCGAAACGAAAAATCTTTAAAATCGAAGAAAAAGCAAGTATAATTTTTAGATTGGATGCTGGAGAGTAAAATAAAGACCTTGCCGAAGAGTATTCTGTTTCACACTCCTCTATAACCAAAATTCTAAAGGATAACGAATAAATTAAAAAACTATGAAACAAGTAAAAAAGTGTATGTTCTTGAAAGCAGATTAATTAACCTTGATATCGGTTATAGCGATCTATCGCTTATTACGACCAAATTCGTCAGTCCCTTGAAGTTCGTTATAACCGATTTTGACTGTATTTCTTAAAAAGTGACCTTTCTCCTAAATCATGCCCATCTGCTCGGCAATTGAGGTCCCAACTTGAACTCTTGCAGTTCTTAATTTTAATATCCTTTCGCAACTGTTCATTCTCTCATAAATTATAATCAACACTGGCGATTCAGTCATTTACAAGCAATTAAACCTTCATTTGTGCCCTATTTTTTTTTTTGAATATATATATATATCCAAAAATATTAGTAAATAAAAATATTCACAATTGTCACCCGCGTAGCTTACTTTATGATGCTGGTTATTCCAAAATATGTAAATACGCATACAAGTGCAGTGGGTACGCATTCAATCAAGCGTTGAATAAATTACTTTTTTTTTTATTTTCATCCACTGTCCACCACCTCCACCACCACCCATCTAAAAAGGAACAAACATACAATTAATTTTTTTTTGGTTCTTTCCATTTCCTGGCCATATTTATTCATGTGTAACTAATCAAGGAACACAACGCGAACGCACAAGTGTATTATTATAATAATTATCAACGATTGTGTTGGATTCATTTTATGACCCATTATGACCACCAAGGGATCTATATACTTTAGCTTTCTCTCCCCAGAACAACACAGGATTCGAATATAATTCATTTCAGCCCCTCACTCCAGTCAGACACTCTATGGTTCCATGAACAATGGACGGAGGACATCTAATGTCCTAGGTAGATGATAATAAACCGTGCACGATGATTTGTTATAATATCGAGTGCATAGGATTTCAGTGTAATGAATTATTAGAGTTTCTCTATCCTGGCTGACCCCTCTTCTGGAACAAGCACGAACAAGTAGTGCACACACCGTATTTTTTCTCCATGTTTGTGAGGTTTCCTGTTGTCTTCATGATGTAACATCATTATAAGGGTCAATGGATGTGGGTTGTCTATAAATGTGATCAGAAAAAAAAGGTCGGCTCGGTTCGGTAGTGATTTTGTGGCACTTAATTGTTTTTTTTTTTTTGTTTCTTTTGAACTCTGTGGATAAATATTAGTTTTAGGATAAAAGTGAATTTAGGTTATCCCCGTTGAACGCTCGTAATGGGGGTTGGATAAATAAATTTGAGGTGGACTGGGATTATTTATGACAATAATCCTTGCGAGTTATTTACTGAAATTGGATTAGACATTTATTTTTCTTTAAGGTTTTTATGGTTATTGGTGATGGTGAGTGTTTAAGAAAAAAGTTGGCACAAATTCCGCATAAACAAGTTTGTCCAGGATGTCGACAATCGAAAGCAACCGAAAGCTGTCTGCAAATGAATTTCTTGCCTTCGAACTAAATTTTAAATCGAATTTTAGAGATGAACCACAGCGGCAGTTGTAGCTAATGTGCCCCATTTGTGAATAGTTTTGAATTCGACACAGTACCGAAAATTGGTAACTTGCCACACAAAACCAAAATAAGAGGCTTTTACTTCGGTAGTCTTCTTGAAAAAAAATGTGGATGAAGCTTTTTAGAGACCACCGTGGTTTATTGATAGTTGCGTTGGACTAACATGCAATGCCACCCGGGTTCAATCCCAGTCCGGGCCCAATACCTTAAATATTTTTCACGGTGCCACCCCTTGCAAATGTCTGTCAAGCAATCAAAGAGTATCATTTGTCAATGAGCTTCTCAACTCGCCATTTGGAGTCGGAAAAAAACTATAGCAAGTATAGCACGCACACACAAATGGTTGCGAGAAGTAGGCCAAGGCTCACCCCGAGCTGTACCGCCACCTAAAGTAAAAGTAAGGTAAGACTTGGATCCCTCCAACTTGTTGTGTGATTTTTTGAACGTCAATGCACAATTTTCACCGGCCGCACCAAAGCATTGTGAATACCGAGTGCTCATCCACATACCATATTCTCCAGCCTCCAGACCTTTCTTTCAGGTTTTGTACTCAAAGAAAGTGCTTCAATGCAAGTGATAGTACTTGCAAGTAGAAGGTGTAACCTTGATACGTGTAGCCACGTCAGGCAGACTTGGCCTCAGCTGAATCGACGTAAAACTTACAGCCTGCTAAAAATTAGCAGAGCACACATTGGCATCCATCCAGGTCATTGTGCAATAGGCAGACATGCCAGCAGGCTGGGAATGCTCGCCAATGACTTCTGTCACAGCTGCATGGATGAGAAAGAGGAGGAATCCCCCTAGCATCTCCTATGCAGCAGTCCAGCACTCTTTTCCTTGAGAAAAAAACATACTGGGAGAATAATTCTTTATAGACCTTCAAGATATTTCCCTAAAGGATATCAATTAAATATGGAAATTTATCCAATTCTGAAAATGGTTCCAAGAGTTTAGAGTACACAGAAGAATCTGCTCATGTGGCAACACAATGGAACTTCTTTCGTCTAAGTGAATCCTAGCGAATACGGGGATAGCAACCTAACCTAACCTAAGTGATAGTCTTCTGATGATGTCTATTACCCTTTTTCTAAGTAATTTTTCACGATTTTAACTGACTAGTTTTTCCGAAGGATTTAAGGATTTCAGCAACTGTACGAAAAGTTTGTTGCGATTTATGGCTTACAAAACTCTGTCTTTCACTCAATCTCTATAAGAGCGGATTGAAATCGAGAATATAAAATATCCTGTCCTTTCGCGTTTCTATGTATTGCTCCGTATTTTTGAAAACAAAAAATCCTTTAAAAATTTAACTTAATTTTCTTTTTCTTTTTAATTACAGGAACAAAGCTTTACTTGGCCAACCGTTGTGACAGTCTTTGTCTTTGCCATGGGGTGTGGTTTTCTTGTCGCACGATGACTTTAAAACTCGGCAACATTCACTTACTCATCATTGGAGGAATTTCAACCGTACAGAAGAGAATTAGTACATGATTGAAAAATATTTAATAATTTTTTTCGCATTTAAACAAAATCTATGAACCAGTCTAATTCCGTTTTATGGAAAATCAACAAAAATAAAAAAAAAAACACTAGATGGTTTGTAAGACAAAAAGAAACTTCTGAATGAAACAAACTTCTGAACTTAACCATCGACATACAAATGGAGGAAACACAATTATCCTGCCGCAGAGCCCACCAACAATGGACTCCTACAAAACATTAAGTACTATTCAACTTTTGTATGTTTTCATTTTTTGTATTCATTAATTTTTTTTATTTATAAATACCAACAACAACAACAAAAAAAAAATACAAAACAGCAAACTCTCACGTACAAATAAAAATAAACTAAAAAATAAATTCAAATATTTTATACGGATTTTTCGAATATTTTTTTGATACCTAACTTAATACAACAACAAATGCTTTTTTGAAACTTGCATTTGCGCGCAAGACTAAACAATAAATGAAAATAAGACAAAGAAATAATTTTTTAGAACAATTTTGTATTTTTCACTGCCATACAGAAAAAGCTAAACTCAAATATGCTCAGTATTTCACTTCAATATTTGTAAGAGATGTTTAAATAATCAATAAATAAATAAAAGAAAACATGAATTGTGGTAAATATTTTGTAACCATTTTACAAAAAAAAAAAACTTAATATCCATGATAGCAATCGCTTTTTTTAAAATCTAAGTGTAATAAAATAATCAATTTAAAAAACAAATCTTAAAAGAATTTCATGAAAATAAAAAAAAACAAAAAGTTTTAATTTTTTTTTTTTTTGTTATGGGGTGAAACACAGTGTTAAGCTCGTGGAAGGTATGTGGAATTTGTATTTTCTTCCGTTGCAATTGTTTCATTTAGAAATGAAGTTCCCCTTTGATTTGTTTTCTTGTATTTTGTTTTTTAAAAATGTCTGTCATATTTATACAAATATGACATAATTATATCCAATATCTTCCACAAGCGATCATCCAATTTTTGGATACGATCCTAAAACAAAAACAAAAACTGGTGTTATTCACCTTAAACCCAAAGCAATTGTGATTATACTTAAAATTCAAGTAATATACATTGAAATATAAATTTAAACAAAAAGGTATTTTTGAAATTAAATGAAAAAAAAAATGAACTTGGTGATATTAAAAATTTCGCTAAAGAATTAATATGAAAACTTAAATAAACTATACAAACATATATAAAACAAAAAAAAACATTTTTGGTCATTTTTGACGAGATGAGGTGCTAAGAAAAAAAAACTGAATTATATTATAATTCTCTCGATTTGTTTCTCTTTCTTCTTATCTTTGAAACAATTGATTATATCATATAATTTTGTTTCTGGTATTTTTATTAGATTAATTATTTTCATTTTTTTATGATTATTTTATTTGCGTATTCCATGTTTTTTTTATATAAATATTTTTTTTTAAATATTATCTTTAATTGTATTTTAGTATGAATTTTTTTTTTTTATAAAATATAAATGTTTTGTAGATTAAAGTAAAAGATTTTACATATAGTTTTAATTCATAAAATTCTTTTTATATGATTTTAATTGTATAATTTTGGAAAGGGCAAATTAAATAAGCTGCCATGTGATGATTTTTTTAATTGTAAAATATTGAAATGAATGAAATTATTTTATCGCAAGTTTTATTTAGAAAATTATCAAGATTTCGCTTAATCAGTTGATGGTGATTTTTATTATATTTTAATTTGTTCTCTCTAATATCGAATTGAAAATATTTTTTTTATATATTTACATAATATTGAATTATTAGATTCGTGTTAATTTTTATCCTGAAAGCACAGGGATGTGTAAAACGTTACTGATAAGTTGTTAGTAAATAACATAAATTGGATCACTTCTTAGTCCAACAGTTTCGTATCTCAATATAATTTTAGGGTTCTATTTTCTAAAATCGTGCTTTATACCTAATATTAGGTATTTTCGTTAGGGGATCGTAGAATAAATACATACATACGTATTAGCTCATAAGGCGCAGTTGTTTTTTCCGCCAAGTTTTACCGGAAAAAGAGTTCAAACGTGCCCTTTAAGGGTCATCTCTGTGCCAACAGTGATATCTGTAAAACCTCGGAATAGATTTTCAAATGACCAGCAGAAAATGAAATGAGATAAAGATAGCGATACTCCTGTTCAACAGAAGTGACGCTGTGAAGGTATTGTTAGAGTGCATCTGCTACCATGTCTCGCAAATAGAAAGAGATCATGAACATCTTTCGCTTTTGGCAAAACAATAACACTGGACACGGAGCTGTTTCAATCGTCTCCTTGATCATTCAATTGTTGTTCAAAAATGTTTCTCGTCTGCATTTCTCAGTTGCCATTTAAAGACCTACTTCCAGGTGGCGTTGTTTGAAGAACAACTCGTGGAGGCTACCATTTCAACACTCTTTCGATATCTCATAAAATTGTCGAGAAATCATATCATTTAATCTAGAAGCAAAATGCGGTCTGAATTATGAACTGCATCTGTTCAGAGAATTTGAACAGCGTGTAGTTTTCAACCAACAACCTGTACTAAAGACTCGAAAGGAACCAGATACCTGAAGATTTAATTTAAATAAAGTGTTATTCTGAGGCGCGTTGACCTTGGGTATTTATAAAAATTGCTTCAATAAACTCAAGTTATCGACGTTGAATACTTATCGTTGGGTTACAGTGCGTGTTACAACTGTCGTTATTTCAAAATATGCTTCGAATCTACTGCCCCTTCTCTCAGCTCACAACCCCACTTCCTCATCTTCGGCTTATTCCAAAACTACGCGAAATACTTAAGCAGAAATCTTTTTAGCGAATATCTTTCCACCAATGAATTCTTCATAGACATACGACTATAATTCCAAAGCTAAACTCCTTGTGCTCTTAGGATAACAACGAATATAATATTTTCAAATTGGTCTCAATAGTAATTTACTGTTTAGTAAAAATATTCATACGAATATAATATTTTATTTTAAGTTTTAAATAATTATTTTTTTCATCAATTCCATCTCCGATAGTAGTGGTGGAAGAACCCACACACATTTGTATTTGTTTTTTTGCCTTAAATATTTTCATTAGTTTTTTTTTTTTCATTTTATTACTTTATCCCGTTTAATTTCAAATATGTTTCCGATATTTTGAAAGCTCATTAAAGCATATTGTGATCATATATTTAAAATTTTTGAAATAATAAAAAACAAAACAATGTTAGAACTTTTTTTTTGGACGGAACAAAAAAGACCAAAATATGATTACAAACTACAATTAAAATTAAATAAAATGTCTGCTACTAAAATTGTACATAAAGTGCTTAACTAAACAACAACAAAAAAAAACTTTGGAATAAACTCCACTTTTTTATACAACAAGTAAAAAAATATTTGAGAATTGCCAAACAAGATTATATATTAAAAATAAAAAAAAACTAATTGAAAATATTTAACGTGCAAATTCAAAAAGAAAACAAAAACTTTTTTTTATACAAAAGAAAAAAATCTATATATATATAAATGTAAAATTCTAATCGATATTAAAACAATTCCCAAAAAAATGTTGATCTCAAACTTTTTTTTTAAAATAAAATAAAATTAAAAAAAATGATACAAATTTTTACAAATAAACAAATATATATAAATATATATGTTTACACAAAGCAAACGAAGAAATTAAGTATAAAATGTTATTTAAATAACGAAATCTCACTTAAAGTGGTGGTTTTGCTTGTAAATAATTTAACTAAGTTTTAGTTCATAAATTGGTTTCAGACAGAAATTAAAATATATAGCTAAATATGGTCTTTTGAATTAAAATATATAATGCAATCATCACTTGTTGTTCTTTTGTAAATTTTTATTCATTTGACTAAGAAATAATATTTGATTTGACAAATATTGTTATTTAGTTGCAATAGTTTTCAAATGATCTCGAATTTGGCTCTCTCTGAAAAAATACTTTAAAAAAAAAAATGATTAAATAAAGGTTGATAGAGCATTTTTATTATAAAAAAAAAAAAAAATTAAATAAAAATGAAAATGATAATAATATATTTCCGCTTGTTACAATCAAAGAGATATATGAATTGTTTTTGTTGTTTATTATTTTTTTGGTCTCATGAAGATTTTATTTGCGTAATTGCATCGACAAATTGTACAAATTTCAAGAAATTAAATAAAGAAAAATATACACAAAAATAAAATTATATAAAAGACTAAAATGCATAATTCATCCAGTATAATAAATACAATTATATCTAATATGCCATTTGCTGCATTTTATTTGTACATACAAGTATGTATAAAATTTATAAATACATATATTCATAGATAAGTAAAGTAGTTTATTATTTTTTTTTTTCCGATGCTTAAAAAATAAAGATAAAAATTATAACAAAAAAAAAATATACGAATACATTACAAATGCATCGACTCGATGGGCCATAACCGTGGTACCGATATGAATTAATATTAATGCATTATGATAATGCTGCCAATTTTTGTTCTCTTATTGTAATCTTTAATTTCTTTTTGTTTAAGTAAATCAATTTGTAAATTTATAAAGAGAAAATTCTTTTCATTTTTATATACAATTTTATATAAGAGTATAATTTTTGTTGAATATTTGAATGTTGTAAAATTAGTTTATAAGTTTTTTATTTGATTTTTTTTTATATAAAACATTGCAATTATGCATAAATGAAGATAGATATGCAGATGCAGTGATGGATTTATGCACTTTTATAAACATAATTATGATCTCATGAATGTTCATATATAAAAAAAAGAATAAATAAATATAATTCATGCATTTTTAAATTCAGTGGTTTTTATTGCTTCTTGTTTCTAAAGTCTGAGATGGGCTGAGTGGATGTGTTTGAAGTTATGGGTAAGCTGATAGACTACGTTGCGAAATGCTGAGCAACTGTTTAGACACTTGAAAATAAGATTTGACTGTTCCAAAATTCAAGCAGAAGAGATGGTAATGAATTCATCAAATGAGACAAGAAGTTTTAATCTGAAAGGCTTGTTACCCAGTATTTTAATGATGACTTACAGCCCTATTATGGTTAGCGAATCGAACGTTCGATATGAAGCGAACTCCTTTGCGAATCACCCGTATCGTGGTATTATGGTTAGCGAATGTGTCATTCGCATGTAAAACAACTGCTGCAGCAGTAAAAAGCAAATTAAATTACAGTTGCGGACATAATACCACGATACGGGTGATTCGCAAAAGAGTTCGCTTCATATCGAACGTTCGATTCGCATTTCCAATGGAATATGTTAGGTTTGATAGCAGTGGCTGCGGGTAGTTCAAGTTCCAGGACACCTAGGCCTATAGAGGTCCATTTTGATACCAAGAATGTTGGGGCTATGTAACCCCGGTACTTATGAAAATCATTTGGAGGTCCCTATTATGAGTGTCGATCGACGATTGTCGATTGCGTCGATTGTTTTCGGCTTTGGTATTCCTATTCAAAATTGCTTTTCGTTTCGCTTTTGAATTGGTACTCTGTAACACTTTCGGAATGTAAAAAATACTAATAGATGCTTTTTCCTCTTGGATTTTTTTGTCGAGTCTTGATGTATTTCTTCTGAGATCTGTAAAATAAATAAACCGAGAAAAAATACAAATGAACGTCGAAAAAGGAATAATTGTGGATTTTAAAGGAAGAGTTGTATATAATACAAAAGCAAAATGGATTCTGTTGCACTTTGGATGGAAGAAGAAACAAAGGAAGAACGGATTGAGCGGAAAATTACATGGGACAAATAAAATATTATGGAAATAAGTGATAAACAGTAAAACTCGATTGGTACCAAGGATTCATATCACCATTACTTACTTTCGTTTAGGTGGCGCTACAGCTCGGGGTGAACTTGGGCCTACTTCTCACGATTTGTGTGTTATATTTTTGCACGAATGGAAGGGACTTACTGTTTTTTGCCGACTCCGAACGGCGAGTTGAGAAGCTCATTGACAAATGATACTGTTTGATTGCTTGTCAGACATTCGAAAGGGGTGACACCGTGAAAAAAACTCTAAATGTGGCTGTCCATTTGAGAGTACTTTCGCTACTAAGCTCTCGAGAGGCACTCTCGGGTGGCTGTCCATTTGAGAGTAATATTTTCCAGATTTTAATGTCGCAACCAGGGTTCGGACCCGAGAAAAAAAATTGGGAGTAGATTAAGAAAAAAAGCGGAGCAAAACCAAAATTTGCGGAGTAGATTTGTAAATACAAAAAAGAGCTTCCCAAAACAAAAGCAAAGGAGTCAGAAGGCGTATTTTTCTTGTAGCCTATACAGGCTTAGACAAATTTCGCATAAAAAAAACGATTTTCGAGGCTTAAGTTCTCTAAATGCATGCCTGGCATTACTGGGCATAGTGACACTTTAGTTTTATTTTTCTTTGGATAATAAAAAAAAAGGATATTTACTTTAGGTGCCGCTACAGCTCGGGGTGAACTTGGCCCGCTTCTCGCAACCATTTGTGTGTGCGTGTTATATTTTTGCACGAATGGAAGGGACCTACAATATTTCGCCGACTCCAAACGGATATTATTGTATTCAGAAATTTTTCAATTTAGCTTTTATTTTTGATTGTTACCTTTTCTGCTTTGAAGACATTCTTCTCTCCCCACTTTTTTGTTATAATTGACATGACGTCTTGCCACTTTTGATATTTTGTATAGCACTTTTCGATAAAAGTAAATTGGGATCGTGACTTAACTCATAATACCCGGTAGCTATCCAAACCAATTCTATATAGGTTTAGTCGTAATTGTATTTTACATTGAAAGTGGCAAGGCAAGACAACACAACAAAACAGAATTGTACACACTAGCCAGTAATTGAAAATAGTTATACGAGTTCATGCTCAAGTTTAGACATGCACAGATTTTTTAAAACAGATTTTCAAAATGATCAGTGCAAGCATTCCATTATTTGGTTAGCATTTTCTGTTTGAAAAAAATGGAGTAGATTTTGAGCGAAGCGGAGTGTCGGAGTCGATTTTTTTTATTTTTTAAAAAGCGGAGTAGATCTACTCCGATCGGAGTAGGGTCTGAAGTCCGAACTCTGGTCGCGATTCGCGAGTTCTCTGGTAGAATTCTGAGAGTTAATTTCCGGAGAGTATTCTCATAACCGTGTCCACTTGATTTATTTCTTCTGCTAGTCATCAGTTGAAAGTAGTGAAAGTGAAATGTATTCTTACAGGCGGAAGGTTGCAGCTGTTTTAATTATTGGTACTTTTCTTTAAAAAGAAAAAAAAAGCTGGGTTAAGCCGTGGGTAGATCGTTGTCGCCAATTGTGTGCGGGGTCTGCTCTAACAAAATAGCTTCAAATTGAAGATGCTCAACAATGTAGAGATTTTTGCCGTTTGACAACTAGTGAAATAGAATATACAGGGTGTTTCCAAGTTAAGAGACTTTGACAACTGATTCTTGGGTTCAATCTTAGAAAAAAATCGTTCTAAAGCAAGGGTCTCTCTCCAATTTGGACATCATTTATCGAGATTTTAAGAAAACACCTACTTTGGTGTACCTTGACCCATACTAACTCAAATATCTCCGCTAGTACTTACTACATAAACTTCTTTTAGAAGAAATAACACCCTTTTCGACTGCGCTTAAATAAATTGGATACCCTTTTTTGCTTTCCAGATATTTTGTTTTTAAGTCAATATCCTAAATCTTGCCCATACATTTTTTTGACTTTCAGGTCGCTTGTCTACAAAAAATGCGTAATAAACATATCGTTTTATTATTTTTTCTTATGAACGTAACAATTGTTAACAAAAAAATTTGTAGTAAGTATTCTGAAAAACTCACAGATTTTATGATACTTGGAAAAAACCGCAGCAGGTAAAAAGCGAAAAAATGATTTTTTACCTATTTTTTTAACCACAGTTGGCAATTAGTGCGATTCTGGAACTGTGTTGTGTTGTTGTTTAGCAAGTAAAAATTGGCAAAATCACGGCGGACAACAAAAAAGCTTTTTTAAGTAGTGGACTGTATCTTACTAATTAGTCTGGCAGCAAGATTATGTGCAGTTGATTATGATAAGTAACTTTTTTCAATAATCAGATCATCAATAACATAAAAATTATTTCTTGGCTTAAAAACTTTCAAACTGTTGCGAGGTTAACTGTTATCACTATCAACGTCACTATAGAACTCTGAATTAAAAAAATAATGAATTTATTAATTTTTAATTGAATAATATGTTATTTCAATATTTATGTATCTTGCTTTTTCAAATATATTACATCAATCGGCGAGTCATTCAGGTATAATTTAGAAAAAGAAGACATATCATAGACCTTCTTAACGAACCAAGCATTGGATGGATAGGCAGAGGCCATTGGATCGCGACCAGGGCAGAATTCTATTTAGACCTTCGTTCACTTCATAAGCTCCATTTTCCACGATACTAAAAGGAAAACTTTTTCGTACTGAACATCATCAGCATACATGTTTGTATTCCAGTATGTACAATTGAAAGAAGTGTGAGAGAAGTCTGTCCAGAAATTTTCAACAGTTTAAACGATAAATATTTACAAGTAAAACAAAAAAAAAACACACTTAAATTTAAATCAACAAAATGCATACATCAAAAAATATAAACTGGTGAATTATTATAAGTTCTCAAACTCTCTATCCTACGATATCCACTATTTTGCCATATTGACTCTCGACAGCTACTCGCAAAATACGAACTGTGTTGGAATTCTGCGAGCTGATCTCCGATAGCGAACAAAACATGTGTCTACTTGCGAGTGACTCTCAAAAAGTTCGAATGTCGAGAGTGAAAAGTCAGCTCTCCGCAAGCTACTCTCAAGACTGTGTCCACTTGCGAGTTTGCTCTCGAGAGCTGCCTGAGAGCTGCTCGCAGCATTTTAACTCTCAAATGGACACCCACCTTAAGGTGTTAGACCCGGGCTGGGATTGAGCCCGGGCAGCATGGCGTAATAGTCCAATGCACTTACCACTACACTGCTGTTTGTAGTTGAAGAAATACGAAATACTACGCAATGCAGCCCGGGTTCACTCCCAGGAAAACAACTAAACTTTTTTTCACGGTGCCACGTCTTTCGAATGTCTGACAAGCAATCAAACTCTTTATCACTGGATTTTTATAAAGGTCATAGATGTCTTGTTAGATCCTCTCTCTTCTATGAAGTCGTTAAAATTTAGTAACCTATACGATTCGAAAAAAAAATTCTAATATTGGGATTTGTAAACTTTTTATAAATCATCATTGATTTCAAAATTTTACACAAGAGTTCACTGCTTTTTACTCATTGTCGCTATCTCTATCACCAGAATATTTCCTCAGTCTCTTTCGGTTAAAGCTGTTGAACACGGGGGCATCTTATTCGAATTTAACCACAGACTTCGACATAATAGCAAAGGATGTCTACTTAAGCTGAATGTCCTCAAGTATGTGCATAACTCCCTTCACTCCTATCAGATATATTTTAATAATCAGAGTTAAGATACGTTCCACATCTCATTCCGCCCTCACCCCAGTGAGTGACAGGGACATTCCGGTGCTACTTGTTTTGTTACCCATTATACTCCTACTCAAACGTTTATAATAAAATATCATGTCGAAGATTTATATTAAATACGGTGAGTAATTTGCTTTAGCTACGGTCCAGGCAAGTGCCAGTCCGCACTGGTCAAATCGTAATCTGTCATTCATTCATGTAACCGGACATGCGATGGCGTTGACTCTGACATATCATGTCCTAGCATCCTCCCTTATTAAATTGCACTGTACCATTATTTATTCGCTCGCTTTCATCAAGCGCAGACACACACAAATGTCTATAAGGCTTTTTATTATACTCATATAACTAAAACGTACAAGTCCCAGAAGAAATGCAATATATCTTGGTTATTCATAATCGTAAAAGTTCCATATGCGGCAAAAGCAAACTTCTGGTGCACACATAATTCGTATAGGTACGAGTTGTCATTGTAAGGATATTAGACATCCTTGTCAATTGAAAGGAAAGTAAACACGACGATAATGACCAACGGTCCTTTAGTTTGGAGCCTGTTTTATTATTAAAAAGATAACCTTTCATTTTTGAAACACACTCGCATATATTTACACAGGACATCCATATTAAAATAATCAAGAATCCCTAATTACCGCTGGTGGGAACTTGTTATATTATTTCTCCAATAGCAGAGATACTATATTAACATCAAAATAGATGCGAATGCGAAACTTGCAGATACTCGTTGCCTGAAGTTGTAAAATTAAATATTGATGCTCTGTGCAGAGGTATGATACAAGTAATGTTCATGTTGCATAGCGGTATGTAGGTTCAGGTATTTAATGAATTTTTAATGAGCTTAACATCGACGAGTCTCTAATATTGAATTTGTTGGTAGTTATTTGATCATTTAATTAAACTAGAATGACAGAGAAGCTTGTGCGTGCACAAATTTGCATACCGCAAGTTGGTTGGTGTTGCGTTACCATACAAGGGAAGATGGCATTAATTAAACACACATGTGTATATTTTAAGAGCTAATGCTGTACAACTTTATTATTATGAAAATAGTTTCTATTAATAATTACTTATTTAATGGAAAATTAATTCACACAGAGATGGAGGTACTTTGAGCAGTGCGATATTCCATGGTGCTGCATTCGAACTGTCCACGAAACTTTAATTTTCTTTAAACTGCAGTTAGATGGACAAAGGTTTTGGACGTGAAACGGTTTGGGTTCGGTAAAACTAAGAAGGCTAAATTAAAGCGCCACATTAGCAGAAATGCTTTTTGTATAGGACTTGTAAATGGCAGCTCGCGATTCAACAACTTTTTTTGTAGGTATGTGTCTTAGGTCTGACTTCGAAAAAAAAAAAACATATTTCAGGATTAAGCTTGGTTAACTGTCTTCCATGATGATTTAGCGTATTGATATGTAAACAGCTTACCTCTCGGTATGGGCAAATTTTTCGCCGTCAACCGTCACGCGCAACCAAACTTAGTATTAGTGCGTTCTCTGTATTCTATCATACACAAACGTACAAATTAAATCTCACGAGTACCTGGTCTGGTACTCACGCCTTTTTTTTTAAAACATTTTCATTGTTTTGGGCCATTGAAGGAAAACTAGAGCGTGGTGTGTCACCAATTGATATTTTACCTCTCTTGAAACGAGAAAACCACTTAAAACCTTAAGTTTTTCCAATAGCATTATCCCATTTTTAACATTTCAAGAGTTTCTGTGTCAGTTTTTTTCCGAGCAAGAAGCAAAAAGGTATGATCTTCAAGTGCTTTTTTAAATGTAATATTTAACCCGAATCCTCCTGAACGTTAATTTTTCGAATTTAAAAAAAAAAATTTTGGAGCACTTTTATAAGAGGAAAGATAGATAAACTGTATCATTGGATTTTTAAGAAAGGTCCTGGTATCTTCAAAAAATCCTGTTGCCATATGGAAACGCCAGGAGCGATAGGGTACAGGTCCGTATCCATATATAAAATCTGGATTTTCATACATTTTCTTAAAGCTTACTGAATAAAACAGAGAGAATTTATGTTATCGTTTTGACATTTTATTGATTTCATATCCAATTGGTGATATGAGTTTGGTACAAGTGCGTAATTATAAATCTGCAGTGTGATAAGGCTTAAACATCTCAAGCAAAGACCTTTATCACACTTTGAGTAAGGAGTTCGGACAAATTACTCCACATGGATCTGTAACTGCTTTGTTCAGTGTAGCCACTGAAAAACAAAGTACCAATAAAAACGCGAAGCTCTGGAACAAAATACGAGTATAAGTTTTTAGCTGCAGTATATAAGGAAAAGGACATTATCACCAACTGTTAACAGCAATCTTCGGAAATTTATTTTCTTGGTAAGTGGCATATACTTACGGACAATCGAAAATGTGCTGAAGCTAGTCATCATCTATAATGACTGCTGAGCACGACGCAACTGGAATAAAGGTGGCTCATGAGATACGCTTATAACTTTAGTTACACCTAGTGAACTAGATAAATTCCAAGATGAATTATCCAGAACATCCCGTAAAACACTGTATCCAAAAACTTCATCAAAATTCTCTGCGGGCTCGTCAAAGTCTTCAATACGTTGTCCGTTTCAAAACTCAATTTCTCAACCGATCTCAACTGCGCTAGGCAAACATTTTCTGGAATATCGCCTTGTTCATCAGCATCGTCTTCTCCACTAAAATTACGGTAATTCTCTGGTGGTTGAATATACAAGGCGTGGAGGTTGCTTAAAAGACCATTTTCATCATCTGAACATACCTCTCCTAAGTAATCGAGATCTTCTTGCAGCCTCAATTTTCTCGAAAACCAAATGATTTAAAAAAAAATGTCATGAAAACACATTCTACAGCAAAAAGAATGACGTTTTAGTAAAAAACATCAATAATGTTAACCTGTACCCTATCGCTCCTGGCGTTGCCATATGGACACGCTGGCAACAATTTAAGAAAAAAGGTACCACAGAAATATTTTTTTCATGCTGTCATTTATTTTACTCTTTGTACATCCAAAATACTAACAATTCTGCAATGCAGTACTTATAGATAATTTGTACTGTAAATTATATTCATATAAATACTTTTTATTGTGCTCCATTATACGATTTTTTTAACTTTCCTATTTACGAACGAATTTAAGACGCTCTCAATATAAAAATCTAACCACACTATTACAATTGACTTCCCAATATGCAACGCAGATGCCCTAAGATGTGAAAAAATGCAAATATGCAAACATGTGTGTATTGGTTATCGTTAGAGAGGTGCGAAAAAGCATGAATGTTTTTGGTTGCCATATGGCAACGCCAGGAGGATTCGGGTTAAACTTCAAATCGTTTTTAAAATTTAAGATTTGCCTTAAATTAAGGTGCCTTTAATAAAAGTCAACTGTTGAAATTTATCTTTATCGCACTTTTGCATACCGAAATAAGGTCTAGAGCTCCATTTTTCGAAATCTGAATACATATTTATTTTGAAAGAGAACAAAAAAAATTGTTTAAAAATATTGCTTTGTTCCTCTAAGATCGACCCAATATTTTGGGACCACTCTGTACCTATTTCCGGGATACGGTTTACAAATTCCAAAAGAAATGGTTTTCTTTTAGTCAACGATATACATATGTATATGTATGTAAAACAGCAATTGGCAACTGTTTCAGATACGAGCTCGAAAATGTATCTAAAGGATACACCGACAGGAGCACAATGGCTGATTTAGGCACAAATAAAACTCTTTCAAAGTACTAGGGTAAACAAAACTTATGTGCAGGAACTTCCGCACATACATCTATTCAACAATCCTTTGAGTCTTGTTTTTGATGCAAGACAAATTCAAAAGGTATTTCTGTTTTTACTTCTACAATGGTTTTTGAGCTTCCTAGACCTTAAGTTAGATGATAACTGGGAAGCAAAGTCCTTGAAGGTTTCAAACACCAATTTGTGGATTATTCAGCTTCATCGATTTTCAGCTTTCAAATTAACGGTATCAATCGAGTTTCCTTTTCAGCAAAACTGATAATTAGAGCCAAGATTGTTTAACCCCCGTCTCCTTTTTGGTTGAATGGTAACGCATTGCAAGACACAAAAAAATGTATATCCTTTTATTTGATAACACGTAAGAGGATTATACCCAGAGGACGCTATTCAACCCTCGGCTAACCATTGGACATTATTTTCGAAAGGGCGTTAGTTTACATAAGCCGTGCAACGCGTGTTGAATGAATTCATGCACGCTGAATCTATTCGAAAATGACACACACACACACATACAGAAGAGATGTGTATATTTAAGCACCCGCATAGCCCATGAGTGCGTTTATGACCACCCCGGTTTCTTTTGTTACAAAATTTACCACACAGACTTGATAACAATAAATCCTAATCGCAGGAGTCTTATAATAACCTAATTTACTTACCCTGTGACGTGCATGCATGATATGCTATGTCAAACCGTCATCGTCGTCGTCGGTCTCAGTCGTCGTTAACATCTCAAATTTCAGGTCCTTTACTGTTATTATTGTCAAAATTACTATCAGACATGCAATACACAATCCGCACAAGAAAAGAAACCAAAAAATCTCAATTATTATCCTTGTTTGTGCCCTGAAATCCGTAAACAATTACAACTATACTCGTTCGAGTACACCCACCCACTGGGGTTTGCGTCGCGTAGTCGCGTCGCCCTGACATTTACCCTGAAGGATGACAGGGAAGGTTTATGTCACACAGATTAAATACTCACTTACACTTTAATGAGAACGAACGTTGGTCGTCGTAAGTGAAACCACATTGAAATGATTAGTTATTAATAATTTTCGAATACAGCCGCGCCGCGCCGCAAGGATAATCGTGCTCGATTACATGCAACAAGCATAGAAAATTCATGTTCCACTGTGCAAACGAGGCACACACAGAAAATAAGAAACACAAATCTGTCAATCAAAGGAGAAAAATTTGACACCCATTTAGGAAGGATTTTTTCTTCCTTTTTTTTTTTTGGTTAGCCGGTTTGTGGAATGACAGGAGTGCCACTCCCTTTGATGTGCAAGTCTCGCTATGTAAATCCTGATAAATTGAACGAATGTTAAATATCCATTGATACGGATATTTTGCTAATATGACATGTACTTTGCGGATCAAATGGGCTGTTATCCCTTTTCTTACTTTGTGATGGAGGGATGGGAGGATTTTGTGAACGTGGGAATAGTATGTACAGACAGAGAGGCATGTTATAATGGGTTGGTGAAAGGATGTGATATTGCAGAAAGGACACCAAAAAAAGAGCAAATTAGTTTAATAATCTGGAGATATACATTTGTGTATGTAAAACAGTTGTATTGCTATGTAATGGTAATGGGCTCTTTTATTGTATTATACACTGCGTCTGATGTACTGGCCTTTATGAGTTCAGGCTGAGGGTCTTAATAAACCTCAGCACTCCTCTGGGTTCTGTGTTCCTATCTCCTTTGAACTCACAAATGCCCTTTGTATATGGAATCCTTTGTCTTTGGTTACAACTGTCAACTGAAGTCACAAAAAAAGAAAATACGTGTTTTAGAATACCTTAAACTAGAACTTGGATGAAAGAAAAACAAAAAAAGTGAAAATTGGATTTTTGGCAGACATTTTTACAAAAAATTTATACATTTCGGGAAAATTTGCTATAAGGTAGGTGGTCCAAATAAGGCCCAGAACCTAATAAGGCCCAGTGTGCAAAAAGTGGCATAGCCGACAAGCTACAGGAATTATATTTTAAATATGCTTCTGGCCTCCTATGTCTACACCAAAATCGATGGAAAATTCAATCTGACGCAATCCTGTTTTTTCTTACAGTCAATACAATTTAGTGAATGTGCACGCATGCGTTTTTTTTATAAGAAAGTGGTTTTTTTAATTGATTTTATTGTAAAATAATAATTCGGGTAAGTCTATTTTTTACACTAAATATATTACATATAAAACTAAGGTTTAGTATGGTTTAAGTATTATTTTAATTCTTTGAGTAGATTATCGTTAACATTTTTGTAAAGAAAAGTTTTTCATTTTCCTAAAAACGCCCACCGAAAAAATAAACGGGCCTTATTAGGAATATGAAAAATTCCAAAGACCAAGAGGTTACCATAGATTTATTTATGGACAAACGCCAATCGACATCTTCTAGCTTCACAACCTTATTCAATCCGTCGTCAGCCATCAGCGCAGCTCAAAAAAAAAGCGAAAAGACCGGAGCAAAGTACTGTCACTCGTGTAAAGAAGACCGAATGAAAGATATGAGACAGTGTTAAAATTGTGGTGTTTGGTAGATACCATGAACTTTACGTCGGACGAACGGAAGGGGACGAAGAATTCTATTGTCCTGGTGGATGTACCCAAACTTAAATTTAACTTTAACCTAACTAAATTTAATTCTTAATAATAATCTCCTTATTTTTAAATTAATTTATTGATGTCAAATTTATTCAATTTTTTTTTAATTTTAATTTTTCTTTCTAGTCAAGAAGGCCGTGTTTGCTTTTTGTTTTGTATTAATAAATAATTACATAAATAATAAACTAAGTTGTTTTATTTGTTTCATGACAAAATACTTTTTATTTTAGCAGGATAACCAAAGTAATTGAACAAAATTATGTATGGGCCTTATTTGGAACAGGTGTTCGTAATAAGGCCCAAGGTAAGGTTTTTAAAAATGTTAAAAAAATATATTTCAAATTGGGTTTTAACAAACAAATGTTGTGTTTTTATATAGATAACTGAACTAAGGCTTATGCTAATGTCAATTTAGTAATTTTCTTTTAGGCGTTTGCAAGTTACTAGTAAAAAACTATAAGGTGGGCCTTATTTGGGTCACTTACCTTACATTTTTTTTTTTTTAAATTACATAGTTGCATTAAAAACAACCCATCTTCATCAAGGTCAGTTCAGTATTTTTCGAGAAATCTTGGCATCCGACTTTGAAAATACAGTTTCGAGAAAAACGCGTTTTATGTTTTGAGTGACAATAAAACTGAGCCCAACTGGCGTTGAGACTGCCTCCCAAAACTGAAAGTATGATGTTCTGGAAATGCTTCTCTAAAGATGAGAAATGCAGAAGGTCTTTTTGTGACTGAAAGTCACTAAAGCAGTTTATCTACTAAAATTAATAAGAGCCATCCGCGCTAGAACTTTTTAGTGACTTGCAGGGTCATTTTTCAACAGGACAATGCTACGAGGGTAGTCCCAGAAGTAACTGACCTGAGGATATATAACGCTTGTTGTTTAAAAAGAATGACTATTCTAGGAAGTACCAATCTTATAAACCTCAAATTTGAAGATTGACAACGCTGCGTTGTTTAGTATTTGTTCAGCAGCCATCAATAGTGAACGCTCTCAATGAACTTTTAAATATGGTAAAAATTGATAATCGTTATATTGATACAATACTTTTATTTGAAAGGCATCAATCCAACCAACATCAAAACGGAGCAGGATTCTGCTCTGGGGGAGTTTGCTCCTTCGTTTAAAACAATAAAATATTGGGTGGCAGAGTTTAAGCGAGGCCGTACGAGTTGCCAAGACAAACATCGCAGTGGTCGACCAAATGAGGTGAGTTCACCAGAAATGTTGAAACAAATTCACAAAATGGTATTGGATGACCGTCGATTAAAAGTGCGCGAACTAGCAAAAATGGTAGGCATTTCAAAAGCGCAGTACATCGCATGTTGATTGAAAAATTGGACATGAGAAAGCTGTGCGCAAGATGGGTGGCGCGATTACTGACAACAAAAACAGCGTCGTGAGGATGTTTTCATCGAAGTGTTTGGGGAACATTTTTTGTGTTTTCTTTGTTGGGTCGGGTACTTCTGGGACCACCATCGTACCATACAGCCAATATTGTAAATCTTTTTTTTTGAAATTGATTAGAGATTGATTTGTAGCTTCGAAGAAAATAATGAAAATGGTCTCTCTACAGTACAGCCTGGACCTCAGTCCAATTTAGAATATCTGGTCAATCATGAAACATAAGATTGCAAAGGAGCATCCAGAGTCAAATGAAATCCTAAAAAAATAAATAATATGGAAAAACCTTTCTGAATCAATGAATCTCAGATGTACAGCAGTAATAAAAGCAAGAGGAGGTACAACAACATAATAGAGAATATTTCTGGGAGGCAATAAAAAAAATTAAAAAAAATTACACAGCATCTAGCTACGCCCTCCCGATATTTCCAAACCTTAATAATTGGTGAATTGAAAATACTTTTGCATCTTCTTTTCAACCAAAATTTTGTTTTATTTAAAGCATTTTAGTAATTGCCATGCCACACACTTTTTGAGATTCAAAATCACTTGCAAGCCCCCGATTAAAAAATCCCATTTAATTGTGTCAAACACTATTGTCAATCGCTTGCCACAAACAACTTATGACAGAACGTTCGTGATGCTGATAATATAATTTTCTTCTTAAAATGCCACGTGACATCTAGTAAAACCGATTGCTCTTTGGAGAATTGACAATGTTCCCCATTCCCAAAATGGCAGTGCTATACGCCAAACAAAGAAACGCGCACAGAAAATCCGACACACTTCGGTGAAGTGTGCACGTGTAAACTAAACAATAGGTGGTCTTCCTTCGTCTACAAAGGGCGAGGATTATTACAATTTTATTAAATTCAATTGTATCGATCTTTTGTCCAAGGATCAGCGATAGAGATTTCCCATTTCCACCTTTTGTTAGATTCGGAAATGTCAATTACTACTCCGTGTACACACCGCGAAATGAACGACAGCATTCACAGCTGGATACGGGATGCCGGGATACCGACAGTTGAAAGTATTTAAGAAAATAAAAACTAATAGCAACACAACAAGCAATATGCTTTGCTTTCCCGACCCAAAATATAAACGAAACTCAAATTTGGCAAATTACCCTTTGGCGAAAAAGTATCCGAGTTGAAAAATAAGATAAAAAAAATCGGCTTGGTAAATACGAATTTATTTACGAAATACGAGTACAAATAGGTTGTCTATTCCTCTGGAGCTCTGGAGCGTGGATAGTGTGATGGTTGGAAGCCAACACAAAGGGAAGTTTACCTTTAGCAAAAAAAAAACACAGGAAAAAATAAAAAAACCCATATACGCGGATGTTTTCTAAATTTTTAATTAAAATTTATGTTTGCGCAGACAGTTGGAGCTCGTGTAATTGGTTCGCAGTTACATTTTTTTTTTTTGCATTTTACTTGATATCTCCATGGGAATATGTGTTACCCAGGATTTGAGGCAAATATATTATATTTTTTCATCAAAATTGCTTTCAAAAATAAATGAATAAAATCATGTAAGCCCGTCTGGAAGCTCTAAAAATCATTCTTTGTTTATGAGAATGCTGAAGGGGCGATTCAAAATTAGCATGTTATCGTAAAGGGTCATACTATGCCTATAGATACTCACTAAAGATTATAACAGCAGTGAGAACGTTCTTACAAAAAAGACTATTTTTATTTGTTCATCAAAATGTATAAATTATTAACTTTTACAGAATTGCCTCTCCCATAAAAAGTGTCTACGTAGGGTAGAGCTCCACGAAACGCTCCACCGACCGCCTACACCGAATATGTTGGATCATCCAACAACAGGTGTCATTTGAAGTCAATAGAAAAACACAACATTTTTATAAGAAGTAGTGGTATTTTTGTTTTAATCTAAAGTACAAACTTCGAGGCTAGAAGTGGAATACAATACCTTGGCGTTATGAGTAACTAAAAGCTTACATTTAAAGAACACCTGGAGTACGTAAGCAACAAATCTTCCCGTGTGGGTGCCTCTATTGCGCGGATTATGCCAAATATAGGAGGACCAGGATACAGCCGTAGACTTCTCTTAGCTATAGTAGTCACATCCGTAGTGCTTTATGGATCACCAGTTTGAGCCGAATCTCTGAAAGTGACTTCATACAAAAGAAGAATCATAGCAGTAAGTCGACTATGTGCACTAAGAGTTAGTAGTGCTTTCCGCACCACCTGGGTCATCGCAGGAATGCTACCAATCGATATACTGGCGGAAGAACTGCAGAAAAAGTTCCTAGAGAGCAGACAGGAGGGGCGGTTGACTTACAGCGAAGCGGACACCAGAGAAAGAAGCACAGGACTAATAGAGTGGCAGCAACGCTGGAGCCTTTCTTCCAAGGGCCGTTGGACTTACTGCCTTACCCCGAGTAAAGAGACTTGGATAAACTGCACACTTGGTGAAGTTAACTTCTTCCTAACGCAACTGCTTACGGGACATGGTTGTTTCAGGACATATCTTCACAAATACAAGAATGATGACTCTCCCACTTGTCCATAATGCAGTGGTACCCCCGAAGACGTGGAGCATGTATTCTTCCACTGCCCATGATTCCAGCTACAAAGGGATGCACTGCAAACAGCACTGGGAGGAACACCAACTCCGGAGAATCTAGTACATCATATGCTAGAATCGGAAGACAGATGGAACGCACTGAGCTTCTATGCCAAAGATGTATGCCAAGAGTTGAGGAGACTAGAGCGAGAAAGAAGAGAATCTGAAGAAAACGCAAGAAGCCACAGAGTGGAAACGAGCGGCAACGCTGCTGTGTACCAAAATGCACCTACGCAAAGGCACAGACAAGTGGGCTTACGAACATAAATGCGTTCACAGAGGGACGCAAACGTGTAACAAAATAACTGCGGCTACAGTGTGGAACTGCCGCTCAGGCAAAAGCTCACACAACAGGACCTTCAAACCGAACTTTAAAGACATGAACGGAATGCACCTTTTTCCACCTTTCTCACACAAAAAAAAGGGACTGGTCTGGTGGCACACTGCCGCCAAAATTAGCAACCTTAAGGTTATTCCCAAAGTACAGAGAATAGCATGCACTGGAATAACCAGCACGATGAAAACAACTCCAACAGGGGATTGGAAGCAATTCTTAGCCTCTTGGCTCTAGATATTTATATGCAGAAGACCGCAGCAAAGAGCGCTCTCAGGTTAAGCCAGTCAAAGCACTGGAGGTCGAAGAAATATGGATACATTGAGATACTTGGCAATTACCTTAACGGCGACATCAATTCAGACTACACTGTCCCATACTTGGATTTCGAAAAACTCGTGGGCCTTTCCAAGTAGAGAGCAGTGGGAGAAAACGAGGTGCCTCAGGACGTTAAGTCCATCTACACCGATGGGTCAAAAATAAGCATAGGTATATGTTAGATTTAATACCAATGAAACAAGAGTGCTATTTCAACTCATACAAAATTCATTTATTAAACTCTAAACTTAAACTACTAGAGAACAAAGTAAGTGCTGATGTGTATGCCACGAGGTCGTAGAAAAGAGTGACGTTAGCTAAGGCAGAATTTGGCGTATGTCTTCAATTGCATGTTAAGTTGTCAACACTGACTGCTTGACTGGCGGTGTTGCCAGAGACACTACAGCTTCCCTCGCTCTTAATTAACGTTGAAATCGAACTTGCTTAGCGCACAAACGCTCCGATCTTCTTGGTGTACCTGAAGGCTCAGCTATATTCTGCCTGGCTCTGGTTGCTTGTGTAGGTAGTGGAGAAACTGGGGGCGTCAAAAGTAGTGGACAAAAATCCACAGTTTCAGAGGCCTCTGGACTCTCCAAAACTATCGAATCATCTGCGGAATGCGAGGTTTGTGGTTCTGGTTGTTGTGGCACGGTTTCTGGGAATTGAGATGATAAAGGATTATCTAATGAGAAAGAGTTACCATTCATCTTCTGGGCTGTTTGGTTCTCCAAACGATTTCGAAGTTGATTTTGGTGTCTTCTGCAGTTGCCACCTTCGACTTGCACCAAATACATTTTCCTACCCAAAATCTTTAGCACAACTCCTGGCTTCCACATTTCTTTCTTAAGGTATTGTCGAACGAATACCTGTTGGAAAAGTGCAAGTTTTGATTGAATCTCATCTCGATTCTTCTCCTGCTTGCTAGGTCTCATCGCGGCCAAAATCGTCCGATGGCTCCTTCCGTGCAGCTTTTCGGCTGGCAAAACTCCAGTGCCATCCGGTGACGACCAATAAGTTGCCAAAAATATAGCCAAAGCATCAGCGCTTTATGACGAATCCTGGAGTATCTTCGATAACGACGTTTTGAAAGTGCGTACCATTCGTTCGGCAGCTCCATTGGACTCTGGATTGAAAGGAGCAGACGTTAAATGTTGTATCGAATTCCTTCTGCAAAAATCCCCAAACTCTTTGGAAACGAATTGAGGGCCATTGTCGGTGACCAATGCTTTTGGTAAGCCCTCTAAAGCAAAAATAGATTGCAACGCTTGGACTGTTGCTAATGACGTGGTGGATGACATCCTAACTACGCAAGGGAATTTAGAGTTTGAATCGACGACTATCAGCCACATGCTTTTTTTAAAGTGGTAGGCCAGCTTGAGTATTCCCTCGGTGATCGGTTTGCATTCAACTGGCACGCATTGCATTGCATCACGGTTTTATGAATGTGCTCGTCGATACCTGGCCACCAGCAGTACCTCCTCGAAAGCTGCTTCATTCTCGTCATTCCCGAATGACCATGGTGGAGCATCCGCAACACCTTTGATTGCAGCTTGTCCGGAATGAAAACTCTACAGGATTTCTCGCTCTGAAAAAGAAGAACATTAGTACACACGCACAGAGAGAACTTTCTACGGAAAAACGGCAATAAAATAGCTTCGGAGGCAGGCAAAGACTTTGGCCAACCATTTTGAACAAAAGACATGACTCTTTGTAAGGTGACGTCACGTTTCGACTCCGCTGCTATGTCTTCTGCGTTTACTGGGAAATCATCCAAGATACTATCATCGATTAGCTGGACAGTGTCTTCCTCCGATTCCGGCCCGACAGGTAAACGTGAAAGGCAGTCAGCGTTTCCATGCAGCTTCGTAGAGCGGTAGCGAATGGTATACGTGTAACTCATAAGGTGTATTGCATACCTCTGCAATCGCTGAATTGTCATAAGTGGCAGTTTCTTATTCGGGCTGAATATAGTGACCAATGGTTGGTGATCGGTGATCAACTTAAACTGACAACCGTAGAGATATTGGTGAAATTTCTTTATACCATACACTATTGATAAAGCCTCCTTCTCTATTTGGCTGTACTTCTTCTGTGTTTCGTTCAACGTTTTTGAAGCGAATGCGATTGGCTTTTCCACTCCATCAGGATAAGTATGAGGAATCACCGCTCCAATGCCATGTGAAGAGGCGTCCGTAGCCAATGAATTTGGCAAATCGCTTTGGAAGTGAACCAACCGTGATACTTTCATGATTTTCTCCTTAAAATCGTCGACAGCTTGCTGCTGCTGTTTACCCCAGATGAAAGGCTCTGCTTGGGATCTTAATATATTCAGCGGAACTGCTAACTGAGAGAAGTTTTCTATAAATTGATTATAATAATTCCATGAAAGCTTCCAAATCCTTAAGATTTCTGGGCTTCGGCAGGTCTCGAATGGCCTTCACTCGCGTCTCAGATGGTCTAATCCACTTCTCATCAATTATGTGGCCCAAATACTCTATTTCGCGCTCGGCAAACCTGCATTTTTCAAAACGACAATTCAAACCATGATCCTCGAAACGATTAAACAGAGTTTGAAGATTTTTCAAATGTTCAGCATCATTTCGACCTGACACAATAATGTCTTCCAAGTATGAAACGCAAAAATCAAGGTCAGTCGTCAGCTGTTCCATATATCGCTGAAAAATTCCCGTTGAACTGGCTGTCCCGAACGGGAGTCCGTGCTGATAACACAAAGACGCTTTGAATCGTCGTCAAGTGGAATTTGTAGGTAAGCGTCAGAGAGATCCACCTTTGAAAATAAGCGGCCACCTTGAAGACGGCAAAATAACTCCTGAATGCGTGGAACGGGATGCCGATCAATCTCCAGTTGTGGATTTATGGTGACCTTAAAATCTCTACAAAGTCGAAGGCTTCCGTTCGCCTTCTTTACCACTACGATTGGTGCTGCCCATTGGCTAGTCTCCACAGCTCGTAAAAAATCCAAATTTACTAATCGCTCAATCTCTTTCTTCACGGCTTCCTTCTGAGCAAAAGGCACTGGACGATACTTAAAACACCTCGGACGGTTGTCGGGCTTAAGCGTGAGATGAGCAACAAAATGCTTGCTGCATCCCAGTTGGGAGCTAAATACTGTTCGATATTGCTCGCAAAGAGCGTGTGCCTGAACTGCGAGCTGCTTACGAGAATTCCCTACTAACTGTAAAATGCTTTCCCCTTTTGGAAACTCTATCATGAACTTAAAGTCATCGAACCAATCAAGTCCCATGATATTAGCGGCTTTGGCACTGTCCACCACTAACAATGGAAGTTGCCTTTTTTCATCTTCCCATTGCACTGTCACTTCTGTTATACCTTTTACCGGCACGGAGACTGTATCGATCTGAAATGTCATGATGTTGATTGATTTCTAACCTCACAAACATTTTGCGTCCACTTCGTGTGGCTTCCCAAGCCGATGAAACTTCATACAGAATTGAGGGTACGTTTCCTCCTCGAAATTCTGCAATTGATGTTTTCTCATCAACTTGATTAATGGAATGGACTGCCTCTTCGCCTCTGCTTCTACTACCTGTCCTGTGTCGACCGCTGACTTTGCCTCGTGATCTCGATCTCCCGAAATGCTGAGTCTTCTTCCGAAAAGATGTTCCACCCTCTGTTTTCTGTACGGACAAGCATACGCTTTTTATATGCCCTTTCTTGTTGCAGATATCACATACTGAGTCAAGATGGCGGCAATTGTCACGATCGTGATGTACGTTGCATCCTGGACAAGACTTTCTTCCATGACCTTCGTTCGACTTACTATAATTCCGTGTGAACTGCAATGCATTTACCTCAGCTGAATAAGGGTTTGCGGTACTTTAAAGAATGTCCGTTGCTAATTGAGTGGCCTCGTACGCTGTGGCGATATCCTCGATTTCCCCTAATTTTGGATTTTTACGTTGGGTAGCCGCACTACGAACTGCATCGTGAGGCGTGTGGAACACGAGCATATCACGAATCATCATATCTGTGTATGACTGACCACAACCTTCTTTGGTGCATACAAAGGCACAACTCCGTGCCAAGCCTTTAAGCTCTGCAATCCACTCTGCATACGATTGGTTTGGTAACATCTTGGTACGAAGAAATTTGCATTGTTGCGCCATTACAAGTAGTTTGGTGGAAAAATGCCGTGTTAGTTTTTCCGTCAGTTCTTTAAAAGTGTGTGTACTTACGTTCTCAGTTTCAAAAAGCTTCTTCAACAACTCGTTGACCTCCGGAACGCACTTTGACAGAAAGTGTGCCTTTCGTAGGTCTTCGTTCTCCAGAGAATTCGCCGAATAATGCTGTTGCAATTGGAAAAGGTAGTTTTCCCAACTTTCTTTCCCTGCATCAAACTGCGTAAACGATGGAATCGCTGTTGTGATATTAGTGGTAGTAGTAGTAGTCGTCTCTTTTGCCAAAATGTTCTCCATTAATTCCTTGTTGGAGGCAATCATCTGCGACATCCAACTTTTGTGCAAGTCCATAATTTCCATGACCGATGCTGGATCCATTTCTCGCCAATCCTCGTCGCCACAATGTTATTTCACGAGGAGCGGGTTGTGGCGGCCGTGGCCGTGGTGGTTAGTGCGTTGGACTACTGCGCATGCTGCTCGGGTTCAATTCCAACCCTAACACCTAAGAACGTTTTTCACGGTTGCCACCTCTTTCGAATGTCTGACAAGCAATCAAAGAGTATCATTTGTCATGAGAAGCTTCTCAACTTGCCGTTCGGAGTCGGCATAAAACTGTAGGTCCCTTCCATTCGTGAAAGTAACACGCACACAGAAATGGTTGCAAGAAGCTAGCCTTGGTTCTGTGTAGGACTGCTGACGCCGTATATTCATTCATTCATTCATTCATTCATTCATAGGAGCGGGTTACTTCTCGGAGGAACTGGGAATAAGCAGCTCCATTCGACGCCCAGATTACAGCAGCGTTTTGCCAGCTGTGGTTCTATCAGTGACAAATGCCGCCCGATTAGTGTCAATGATGACAATATCGCAAGAGGCTACATTTCAAAATTTACATTGACAGCGAGGTGGCCATAATAGCAAAAGCTGCTACGCAAGTAATATCTAAGCTTGTAAAGTATGGCTGCGAAGAACTTAAGGTTCCCGGCATGCAGCACAATGTAAAACTCTCCTGGGTCCCTGGTCACAGGGGAATAAATTGGCCAGAAAGGGCCCAGCCCTAGACAGAGAACAAGCACTCTGTAATTTTAGGGCCAAAGGATCACTAATTGATGCAAATAACAGGTGGAAATCCTAACCTACCTCGCAGGTGGTGGCCAGAATACAACAAAACAAGAACAAGGAAACTTCTACAAAAAGACAGGAAGTCGTTGTGAATGCTAATAGAAGTGCTTACTGGGCACAACACTCTTGGATACCACCTGAAAAAACTACGACTGGGTATCGCAATGGGTTCATATGGACCTAAGTGTGATGAGTATGTAACCATTCTCATCAGCCCGCTAACCTAACATCTCTATCATTTAGTACTTTTCTAGTAGATACGCATCAGCAGTAAGGATTCGAGAATCGCGTTATGCGTAGTGCGTGTTAGTGAACTGGTAAAATGAAAAATTGCTTTGAAAACTTTATTTATTATTTCCTAGTATCACAGAAGTGACCGCCCGATTATACAATATGAAGATTTGTTCATCGTTGTTTTATTAGAATCATAAATCCACTTAATTTAGATTGCAATCACTAATGCCAGAACAGAATAAAAATGGTACAAGCAAAAAGATTAAAAAATTAAAAATAAGATGATCAAAAAATTTAATTTATCTATATCTAATCTTTATATTTGGCTCAAATTTTTTTCAGTTCGTAATTGCCAGGAGAAGGTTTTTCCGAAAGAAAATTTTGGGAAAACCCTCCGGAAAAGTCGGAAAATTGGAAAAATCGAATGTGTGAGCAATTATTCCGGTATGGCTTTTCTAATGGAAAAATATAAAATTCTTAGTGGAAAACTCGGACTTTTTTTCGACGAAATTTTGCATTTTACCACATGATTTGACGTAAAGGTAGAAAATTCGTTGTGAAGCTTGGAAAATGTCGGATAATTGTGAAATTCATTGTGATAAAAGACGTTTGGCGTGCATTTTGGGTGGAGAAGTAATCGAAAAAAAAATAGATGGCGCTGTGCTGAGATCAATGCCACAACCCGATAGATGGCTGTGCGCAATTTGACAGGTATCCTTTTTGCATTGTCATTTTCTATAGAGCAAATTTGCTCAAACTGCTGGCGCTTGGCAATGGTCAAATTCCTGTTGATGTTTCGACTGGATTGATATCGTTCCCGGCAAATTTTTGCTAGTTCATATCGTCGAATGAGGAACTCATCACCAAAGTGCACAAAATTATAAAAATTTCGATTGGATTAGTGAACGAACAGATAGACTGATAGACAGATAGACAGACAGGTAGATAGATAGACAGACAGGTAGATAGATAGATGGATAGACAGATAGATGGACAGACAGATAGACAGAAGGACAGACAGGTATATAGATAGAAAGATAGATAGACAGACAGACGGACAAGCAGACAGACATACAGACAGACAGGCAGATAGATAGACAAACCGACAGATATGTATAGAGGTAGATAGATAGATAGACAAACATACAGACATACATTTCATTTTGATTTTTGTACATATATGAAATTAATTCATTTTGAGTATTTATTTTACCTTAATAAAAACCTGAATTTCATTCAACTTATAAGTAGACACAACATTTATTAATTTTGAGGCAATACAAAGTTTGCCGGGTCAGCTAGTTTTTTTAATAAATAATTCTCTCATATGACTAGATTAACTTAAGTTAGTAAATAAAAGAATAAAAAAATCGTATATACCAACATAATCCACATTCTTACCATTCGCAAGTAATTTTTAAATATTTAATAATTTCATAAAATGCAATTTAAAAAATACCACTAAACAAAAATTCGTCCTGCGAAATTATAATCTAATACAAAAGATTAAAAACAACATCGAATAAAATGTATTTAAATTTAAAAACTGTTTCACTTAACATTCACATGATGTACTACTATTCTAGGTTTAGTTTAAACATAAACCTTTCGTCCCTTAGCGTTGATATAATATTCGATTACGCCCTTTCCGTTGGTTACATAAATGTTCCCAGTTGTATCTTCTTTATTCGCCTGGTTATAGTTATCCTTACGATAATTGCTGGAAGCATAGCGATTGTAAATGTCCGCTGAGCTCGAATACGATGACTTCGTGTAGTCCTTGTAATACGAAGGCCTCCTTGTCGTCGTAGTCGTCGTGTACGAGTAACTGTCTACCTTCTTATAGCCACGATTGTAATCAGGTCGATTGATGATTTTCCCCACACGAAAATATTCATCATTATCGAAACGTAGATTTCCCGTACCGGTTCGGTCGGGAAATACCATTCTCGTGCCGTATGCAGGACGTGGAGTTGAATCAATAAAATTCACTCTCTTCCCCGTACGGTTGTCGTCGGCTGCAGTATTCACATCCCGATGCGGTGTACTAGGAAATCGGAACTCCGTTTCGAATTGTGGAGCTTCGTAATTGTCATTCCCTTCGCCGCCGAGGGGAAAACTTATTGGATTACTGGGCGGTTCAGCGAAGGCCAGGATATTGCTTTTATTGTTAAGGATTCTCCCTTCGACTTCGTCCGCGTCAGGATCCTCTGTTGAGGTTGATTCATTCGAATCAGAATCTTTTTCTCCATGCTGCTCATCATCGTCATCATCGTCGTCTTCTTCCTCATCACTTCGCCTTGATGCCGTTTGTCCATTTAAGTAACCCGAAATTATGTTTCCGAAAAGACTTCCTATTCCATTTGTAACAGCGTCGCTCATAAAAGAATTCAGGCTTCCTTGATTAGTGTTGGTCGTCGTCGTGGTGGGGTAGGAGGAGGAGGATGAGGAGCTAGAACCGAGTCCTGTCAGGAAATTAAAAATCGACGGTTGTTGGGAAGATGCGGAGGCTGGGGGTGGTGAGTACTGATGTTGTGTATCCGCTGCTGGTTGGGTCTCGCGTTCACTGAAGAACTTGAAAAAACCACCACGATGGTTGTTGAGGTAGTAAAGGATGTCATCCTGTGGAATGAATGAGATGTGATTATAAATGGACATTTTAAATTAAGAGTGATGTGATTTTTGTTTACCTCATTTTGTGGACATTTGGAGTAAGTTCTGGCACAACTGTACTCGCCACCACTTAAGCCAAGAAGGGCGGCACGACCGAAGATGAGTGCTGGTGACGAGGAAGGTAAAGATGAAATGAATCTGCAAGGAAATGTGTTAAGATGAAACATCAATCTTTATTGACAGTAAATTTCCCTAAATCTTAGGAATAGTCTTCTGAGTTTAGCGCTAATAGAAACCTTAGCCTTTCAATAAATCTCAAGTCGTAGGTTAAGTACAAGTCCGAGCTCAAAGTGCCGACAAGGATCGCAGAAGACTCTTTCTTTCGTGTGGCCTCTTTGGACGTAGTCTATATTTATTTCTCACAAGATGGCGCTACGAACATGCACTATGTTTTCTCCTCACAAGATGGCACTACGATCATTCTCTATGTTCTCTCCTCACAAGATGGTGCTATGGTATGGACAACAGGAGTTGTTAAAAATATCTCGGGCATTGTTTAGCGAATCGGAGACATCAGTGGACCCTCTAAGGCATGCTACTTACCTCCAACACCATCCAAAAGGATACTTAACGGGGTCAGGACAATAGCTAGACAAATACATAGAACAAGTGCATATATTTACCTTGTTATTACGGGCGATGTAATGAATGCAGGCAATTGCGCCCGACGCGTTGGTGAGCCCAACATTTGACACAGCACCTTCGGCACACATTGTAAGTCATCATTGCGTGCAATATTCTCCAATCCTCGAATGATTTGCATACTAAGAGGATTTTCGGCGCCTGCAAACGGTGCTCCAAAGCTGTTTAATAAGCTCCCTATGGGATTAGCATTCGCACTCGCACTACCACCATCACCGAGTCCAAATGGCAGGGCGAAATTTCCAAATTGATTCGCATACTGGGAGGGGTAAGTGGTAGTTCCACCCAACAGGGACGTCAAGGACGATAAGGACGACAGTGACGACGATGATGGTGCTGTTAGATCATTTCGATAAGGAGGCGTGAAATGTCCGTCTTGATAAGGACTATAAGATGATGCCGGCGGTGGTAGAGGTGGCGACGGGGGTGGCGTTGGTCTGCGGATGTAATTGGGTTGTCCGTTGTACAAATAATTTCCATACGACTGGGCATAGGTGGGTCTGCGCACATAGGGCTGATGCCGCTGCGGTGGGTAATTAGGATTCTTGTAGTTCAAATGCTGATACGGCGACGATGAAGCCTCTTGTGAGAGGTACACATCATTTACATTTGGTACATTAGGCGAATCTCGATGGCCAGGGCTGGCAATTGCATTCGGATGCTGCTGCCGATACGGATAATTATGATGATTATTAGCGTTCGTTGAGTGTTCTCCCGTGTTTAAGTCTAAATTGTATGGATTTGCTCCTTGATTGTTGTTTGCTATTTGATTATTTGGATAAGGATTTCCATATCCGAATGATGGCAGCTCATTTGGGTTGTTTGTCTGAAACTGATGGTATTGCTGAGTGCTGGGGAAACGAACTCCTACCCCATTCGATGGAATGAAACCGGTGTTGTCGACGTTACTTTCGTGGAATGAAGATTGCCTGGCTTCGGGGGTAAAATTGTAATCACTGTAATGAAGAAAACAAATCATTAGTAATGAAGTTCCTTTGAGTTTATGTTCAGAAAAACCATCTAAATAAATTGGCGATAGAAAGATTGGTAAGATTGGACTAAAGGCGAATGTGATATTTCCTACAATACCGCCAAATACATCTATAAGAATTGGCTAAGAACCAGCTTATCGGCCATCATGTTAAAAAGGCGAATTTTAACAAGTAGCAAGCTGTTCGTCGTACAAAAACTCGTGTTACTAGTTGAAATTCGACTTTTTAACAATGTTTGTTGTTTTGTGGTACAGGCCCCAAGTCTATGGTTAATTCATTAAACTCTTTATCTTTGGCTGAAAAATCAGTAGTGTAAACAGATAGGTAGCTTAAGGAGAGTGGGGAAATCCCTCCTACTCTCAGGATAATAGATAGAGATAGGTAGTTAGGCTGCAACTGCAGCTCGGTGGATGGGTTGGGCGCATTGAGTTAAGATCACTTTGCGCATCCAAGCCGGAAGGGCGTCCGTCCGAGTTCGCCTTGTAATGTTGCGAACGACAAGATAGTTTTTTTTGTACAAAATGTGTAGGTAGTGTTACATTTCAGAAGTGGGATACAAATATCCATGTGCGTAAACAAAAAACAAAGGCAATCGGCAGCCTGAAAAAAAACAAAAAAAAAATATTTTGTGGTGATTAGTGATCATAAGTGTGTGCCAGGAAAAAAAAACAAAACCATAAATCAATACCCTTTTTCTACTGCGTACGTAGGCGCAGATCTGTGGCTGAATATTTACAAAGGATAAGATCCCGTACTATCTGAATATAGGAATGTTGAGTGGTCATAAAAAAAAAAGGATAAGTCCGTAAGCAAAAGAGGTCATAAAATACGTCAACCCTTTTATCCACTGCGGATACAGGCACACGATCAGTGTGCTGGGTGAGTATGTACACAGGGTAAGATCATATATTTGCACCCTACGAGCTACTGCGCCACTCATGTTGTATGTATATAAGTGTGTAGTGCGTATCGACTTGTTGTTTTCGTAGATCGGCCGGCCGTTTTAGCTAGCACGTACATCGGTTCGGGATAATGCGTTGCTAGGAATATCCGGTTGTTTGTTTAGGTCGGAGGATATCAATTTAGGATCTACAAATGAGTGATGGGTCGTAAAAAAGTATTGCGTTGGTTCGCGAGTAGTGAATAAAGGACCCCAGCTGGCGTATGCGTAAAAAAAAAAAACATTACTGTTTCTCATTTCAACCGAGTCGGATGTTCTTACGCGTAGTTATCCAGATAAAAGTAAAGTGCGAGTAATTGTCGAGATAAAAGTGTGTATATGAAAAGTTACTGTGAAATAGGATTCCAAATTTGTAAAGTGATATAAAAATAATCCTACTAATACTAAAAAAAAAAAAAAGTAAAATACTAACGCTCGAGTAAAATATACAGTGGTTAAAAAAATAGTGATTTTAACAAAACGAGCAGAGTGAAATAAAATACTATTGCTCGAGTAAGATATATAAAAGTGATTTAAAAAAAAAACGAGCAGTGTGAAATTAAAAAAAAAAATATTTAGATAAATAAACAGTGCATCGACACAAAGACAGAAAAACACATATGATGGAAGGAGTGACCAAAAGGAAGCGAGTGCCACCAAAATCCAAAGACCAGAGCAAGGGTGAGTTAGATTCAATAAAATCTGAATTAAAAAAATTAAGTGAAAGGAATAGTGAACTAGAGAGACAGCTTGCACTAGTACGTCGCTCCAGCAGCGTAGACACCCATGCAGTAGGCACCACATCGAGCAGTTTTGGTTCGCATTCCTTCAGAATGGGTCCAGAGGAAGTTAGAAGAATTGTTCCTCCGTTTAATCCCTCCGATAAAAAGGCATTAACAGCATGTCAATGGGTTGAAACGGTAGACAACATTCGTCGGCTTTATGAATGGGATGATCGAGCCACCCTTTTTTATGCCTCACTTCGTTTAGAAGAAGCTGCGTCGCATTGGTTTATTGGGCACCGTGGTCACATTAGTAAATGGGAGGATCTGAAGACTAGGGTAGTTGTTGATTTTCCTAGTTTCGAGGACAACGACGATGTATACGCACAAATAATGAAAAGGCAAAAACGGGAAAATGAATCATTTGAAAATTACGCGTACGAAGTTGAGTCCATAGGAAAGAGAGGAAAGTTAGGAATGAAGACAATTATTAAATATATTATATCCGGCCTAAACGATAGAACGTTGATGAATAACTTAACAACTGCCAATTGCTCAACTATTCCTGAGCTTTTATCTACGCTTAATGCGCTTAATGCCATTCAAGAACAGGCAAACACGCGCGGTAAATTTATTACTCGACGGACAAATAATTTCTCGGTGGATCCGAAATCAAAATATGGCGAACACGGTTTTTCTAAAAGAAATCCACAAGGAGATCGATTTACAAGAAAAAACAATTTTCCTCCAAATCCACCTAATGGACGGTGTTGTTTTGTTTGTTCCAGACCCGGACATTTTGCTCGTGAGTGTAAAATGCGCCCTCAGCCATATTTTAAATCGCGTTCCGACGCATCAAATCGGAAAGTTCTGCGATTACTTAATACTGATGACGACAGTGGATTGTTTCAAACTATTGAGGTGGGAGGCAAACGCATTGATGCTTTCATTGACTTAGGAAGCGATTGCTCCACACTTAAATTGTCTGAATTAAGAAAATTCAATTGGGACATGCAGGCGTGTAGGTCAAAGTTGCAAGGATTTGGTAGGGGCTCTGCCCAAGCTATTGGAAAAATTAACAAAAATGTTAAAGTTGGAGAAGTGAGCATGATGACCGAAATACTTGTCATAGAAAATCATGTTCAAGATGTTCCCATGATTCTTGGTCGCAATTTCCTTGATTCACCAATGGTTTGCGTTATTAAGAAATATCGTAGTCTAGAAATCAAAAAGGTGGATGATTCTATAAATAAATCATCCTGACTGAAGGAGTGTAAATCCGTAGAAGCACATAATCGCCGGCAAGCAAACAAATCTACGATTGTTGAAGATGACATTTTACTTGGTGACTTTGTATGTGAAAATGCGGATAAAGAAAAGCTGTTAGAAATACTGAATCATCATCGCGATTGTATTGCATTTGAATTGAATGAACTTGGGGTAACAGATATAATACAAATGCAAATTCAATTAAAAGAAAATAGGATAGTTCGTTATAAACCATACCGCGTCCCCTATCATGAACAAGAACATTTAAATACTATCATAAGCGAGCTTTTGAAGTGCGGTATAATCGAAGAATCCTCCTCCGAATACGCTAGTCCAGTACTCTTAGTTAAAAAGAAAACCGGTACTTATCGAATGTGTGTAGACTATAGACAGATTAATGGTATGACAGTGCGAGAGAATTTCCCTACCCCTAATATCGAGGAACAGCTGAATTCTATGACAGAAGCACGAGTATTTATTACGTTAGATTTAATGAGTGGTTATTACCAGATTCCTGTAGATAAAAATTCAAGAAATTTAACCGCGTTCGTGACACCACAAGGGCATTACCAATTTAAGCGTGTACCGTTCGGGCTAACTAATGCACCTTCCGTTTTTATGCGTCTCATGAATATTGTCGCGTTGCTTCGAAAAATATATTAATTTATATGGATGACGTCGTAATTTTCGCAAAAGAGACAAAAACTTTATTAGAAATGTTGGAACGATTAATAACAGTGTTGAAAGAACTACACCTTACATTAAATATCCAAAAGTGTAAATTCTTCGCGAGTAAAATTCTGTACCTTGGTCATGAGATAAGTGCTAGTGGAGTTAAACCAGGAAGCTTGAAGGTGGAATCGGTTAAATCTTTCCCAAAACCGAGTGACCCTAGGCAAGTTAAGCAATTTTTGGGTCTCTCGGGTTATTTCCGTCGTTTTGTTCAAAACTACGCGAACATAGCTGCTCCGCTTAATAAATTGCTTAAAAAAGATACCGTATTCAAGTGGGGTGAGAATGAACAGATAGCGTTTGATACGCTTAAAGAGAAACTGATTAATAGTCCAATTCTAGCAGTGTATGATCCTAAACAGGAACACGAACTTCATACCGATGCGTGCGCATTAGGGCTTGCAGGTGTTCTTATGCAAGTAGATGTATCTGGTTTAAAACGTGCGGTATCGTATTTTAGTCGGGCAACTTCAGAATTAGAACAGAAATATCATAGCTATGAGCTAGAGGCATTAGCTGTAGTTGATAGCTTAGAGAGATTCAAGTATTATCTGCTGGGAAAACAATTTACAATATTCACCGATTGCAATAGTTTAAAAATGACGCAAAACAAGAGGAACTTAATTCCGCGAATAGCGAGGTGGTGGCTGAGAATACAGCATTTCAACTTTCGATTAGAATATCGACCTGGATCTCAAATGGAACACGCCGATGCATTAAGCCGAAATCCCGTTGAAGAGTCGATGGAATTAGAAGAAGCTGGAGTAGACATGCGAATAGTTCAACTCGAAATAGAAGATTGGATAGCAGTACTTCAACAACAAGATGCACAATTGCGAGAGATTAATGATATCCTTAATGGCACGGAGAAGGATAATCCAAAACGAAAGAGTGTAGAAAAAGATTACGCGCTACAATCTGGACGTATCTTTAAGAAAACTTCGCATGGACTTCGATTTGCCGTCCCTCATGGGGTAAGGTGGCAAATAGTCAGATCATCGCATGACTCTATTGGACATTGTGGAGCAGAACGAACAATTGAACACATACAGAAGAACTACTGGTTTCCTAAAATGAAGACTATCGTGACCAAATACATAAATACTTGTCTACCATGTCTCTACAATAAACGAGGAAAGGACGAAACCAGATACGAAATACATCCCATAACAAAAACTCCAGTTCCATTTAATACAATTCACATTGACCATTTAGGCCCTTTTCCTAAAAGCACAAAGGGTAATAGTTATATTCTTGGAATAATAGACAGCTTCACCAAATTCCTTATTCTCCGTCCAGTTAAAGCTGCAAACACAAAAGCTGTTGTTCGTTCATTGGTTGAGTTATCCCAATTTTTTGGATCTCCGTTGCATATTGTGAGTGATCGCGGTACGGCATTTACATCCAAACAGTTTAAGAAATATTGTACTGAGAATGGAATACGTCATATACTTAATGCAGTTAAGACACCGCGTGCGAATGGACAGATCGAACGTTATTTTCGAACTGTCGGAACATCACTTTCGTCAATGACAACACGCCAAGATGGACGAGATTGGGAAGACCATATTCTTGCGATCCAATGGGGTATGAATAGTTTAAAACATCGGATAACTAACCAAACACCGCAAAAGTTGCTTTTTGCATTTGAACCAAGAAACATTTTATCCAATCAACTCAGCAATATTATACACGGAGAAGACACTGATGATGAGGGAAACATACCACTGTCCGAACTTCGAGATAGAGCCAGTCACCGAGTTCACAATCTGCAGAGCATACAAGCAGCTAAGTTCAATGATGCTCATCGCAAGCCACAAACTTATGCCGTGGGAGACATGGTGCTTATCCGGGCTGAACATGGTGCCACAGGAGCTTCGAGGAAATTACTACCGAGATACAAAGGACCATATGAGGTGAAACAGATAGTAGGTAACGATCGTTATGTCGTCGGAGATTCAACAGCGCTCCAGATCTCGCAGAAGCCGTATTCATCAACTCATTCGGCTGATCATATGAAACCTTTTGGGAGACTTGAAGACTTCGCTTGGGACGAGTTAAGTGCCGGTGAAGACTCAGATGGCGAAATATAAAGTTTAGAATAAAGTTAATTTTTTTTTACGTAATGAAATAAAATAAAGGCAAAATAAAACAAATATTCAAATAATCGTAAAAAAAAAAAAAAAAAACATGAATAATTATATGCATTACAAACCCTGATTTAACATTAATATTAATAATATTGGTATATCAAACATACATAACATACATATACATAGATATTTGAAGTTGATAAAAATGTAGTTGGTAGAAATGCTCTAATTAAATATATTTACAAAATACGTACATAAAAATATACAGTAAATTAAAAATGAATTCTGCATACTTTAATTAAAAGAAGAGAAAAGTTTTCTTTATTTCACAGTTTAAGTGAAGGCGGTGCTGGCCAGTACGAGTGATGCAGACACGAGTGGAAGAATTCGAACGTCGAAGGTACGACTGATGAATTGTAAAAGCAAAGGCGACTGAGTTGTATCTCAGTGTGATAGTAAGAAACTATCGGTAAGACAATTATAGGCCTTGACCCTGAAGCTACCGTTAAATGGTACGGCCTTTTAGGGCCAACCCATTTTCTGAGTAATTCGGAGGATCAAGTAACCCAAGGTAAAAAGACAACCGAAGGCCCTTACCCTGAATCTACCGTTAAATGGCGCGGCTTTTTAGGGCCAACCCGTTTATGAGTAATTCTGGGGATAACGTAACCTAATAATCGGTTAAAGCGTGTGTCACTGAATCTACCGTTGACTGGCATGGACTTTTTGGTCCTATCCTCTCACTGAGTGGTTCTGGGACCGCGTGTCTTATGTGAGAAATGTAGGACCGAAAGTCCGAGGAAACACAAAGAATGTGTGTGAAAGTGTAGGACCGAAAGTCCGAGGAAACACAAAGAATGTGTGTGAGAAATGTAGGACCGAATGTCCGAGAAAAGAGAATGAAATTGAAGTAGTTACTTCAAAGGGACCCACACTGAGGACAGTGTGAAGTCGGATGGCCGAATGTAAACAGATAGGTAGCTTAAGGAGAGTGGGGAAATCCCTCCTACTCTCAGGATAATAGATAGAGATAGGTAGTTAGGCTGCAACTGCAGCTCGGTGGATGGGTTGGGCGCATTGAGTTAAGATCACTTTGCGCATCCAAGCCGGAAGGGCGTCCGTCCGAGTTCGCCTTGTAATGTTGCGAACGACAAGATAGTTTTTTTTGTACAAAATGTGTAGGTAGTGTTACAGTAGATATTCGAAAAGACTAAGACTAGAGAAAAAAGTAAAGAAACTATCTATCGGGATGCTTTACTTAAAAGATAAGTCATGCGTTTTAACAACTAGAGTGAATATTTAAAAGTCAATATTACACAAGTGGGACACATAACTTTGCCTCATAGATACGGCAATCTGTACCAACCTGGAACACTTCCTCTGCCACTGCCCAGCAGCTGCGACTTAAAGTATTGAGAGCACCAATCATAATAGATCTCACTATCCGAATATCGTTAAATATGCCAAAAGGACCAGCCGATTACCTGATCAACATAATCAGCAATCTCCATAGACCGAAGCAACTAAATTCCCTCACATTACAACCCACCGAGAACAATATTCAATTCAACTTTGACAACGGACCCAACTATGTGAGAGCTATGTGAGAGCTTCTAGGTCACCTCTCCAACCAATCAACCTAGTCAGTTTTAGGTTTTGGGAGGCTTTAAGTTAAAAACTGAAAATAGAATTACATTCTTCTCGGACATTGCCGGAAGGTACCTATCCCTGGTGTGCACCAAGGATTAGGCTGTGTGGAACCTCCTGCTATTGTGTGAGAGAGAAAGAAATAAATATTAGTATTTTAAATACTTTATGGGTAAAGCAAAAATAATATTAATAAATTCCTAGATACGTTATTTCAGTTATTTTCATTGTATTTCACAAATTCTATACATTTCCTTTTAAACATTCTAAAAAAATTTTCATTTTTAATATAATTAGGTAACCTATTGTAAAGCCTTAATCCCTTATACATAAGAGTATTTTGTGAAGATGTTGAGACTTGATGCCGTAATCTAAAGTCGTTTGCATTTCTTAGTTGATATGGCTGGGCGTTACCAACTTGTCTAACTTCATTTGTTAGATAACTGGGCGCATCGCCATACTTTATTTTAAAAACGTATAGTAGCGTATTAAGTTCCAGTTTTTGCTTAATGCTTAGCCACATTAGAGCTTCCAACATATTCCGTATCGGTGTGAGTTTATTACATCTAAGTATGCTTCTCATTGCTTTATTCTGTAGCTTTTGAAGTCTTTCGATTTGTCCCTGGTTGCAGCATGTAAATAATATTGTCGAACAGTATTCAAAATGCGGTTTTATCATCGTATTGTATACCATAATTGATGTCATGATATCCAAACGTTTTCGAATCTGTTTAAAGAAACCAATTTTTTTACCTATTTTTTTACATATGTAGTCCACGTGCTCATGCATTTTTAATTCCTTATCGATAATTACTCCTAGATATTTTATACTTTTTACATTTTCAATTTGCTGGCCATTTATTTCGATTATTATTCCAGTGTTTAGATTTATCTCCATTAGTTTTATTTTCTGTTCGTTTAATTTTAATTTATTCATCTTGAGCCATACTACTAACCGACTAACGTCGTACACATTAACTTAGTTTTGCATTCTTCTGAGTTCATTCCTTCTGCATATATCAATGTATCATCTGCGTATAAAGCTATTTTGCAGTATTTCATTATTTTTGGCATATCGTTTATGTAGATTATAAATAGAAGTGCTCCCAGAATTGATCCCTGGGGCACTCCTTGTTTTACCTCAATGAAGTCAGACATACTACTATTTACTTTTGTTCTTTGTGTTCTATTTGTTAGATATGATCGGAACCAATCTAATTCTTCATTCTGAATTCCATATCTATACATTTTTTTCAAAAGTATTTCTCGGTCGATGGTTTCAAATGCTCGTTTAAAATCTAAGAAAATCGCCATTGTCTTTTTCCGGTTTCCACCATCTTTCCATTCGTTAACTATGTGGTTGACTGCTGCCTCACATGAATAATTTTTACGAAAGCCTGACTGATATTGTGATAGAATATTGTTGTGTTCCATATATTCCATCAGTTGTTGTTTAACCACTGTTTCAATTATTTTCTCAGTCATTCTTAATGTATTAATTGGCCGGAATTCTTCGCTTTTATTCGTGTTTGGTATCTTTTCAACTGGTTTAACCATCGAATCTTTCCATGGACTCGGGAATTCACCTGCAACTAATGATTTGGTCACTAACTGCAGTATTGTCTGTCCAATTAAGTCCCAGTTATCAATTATCATCTTTGGGCTTATTTTATCAAAATCCGATTTATTTTTTAAGCTTTCGCATGCTTTTCTCAGGTCACATATTGTTAATTGACGAAATTTAAATGAATTTACGGTTTGAGGTTAAATGGTTAACAAATTCTGCATTTTCAATTGATTTTCTTATCTCATTTATACTTCTTATGAAGAATTCATTGAATTTGTTGGCTATTTGCGATTCCTCTTCATATTCTATGTTTTCAAATTTGACACTTTGAATTTGCTTTGCATTCTGCCTTAGTACCAATGTTTTAATTTCTTTCCACATTTGTTTTGGTCCATTTGCTTGGTTCATTTTGGTTTTTATGTAAACATTTTAGCGTGAACAATTTTTACTTTATATTGATTTCTTGTTCTTCTATATTCATGCCAGCTAGCATTATCGTTTCTACTTTTTGCTATGTATTAGGTATTTGCTGTATTTCATCTTTTTAAAGGCTCTAAGCTCGTTATTAAACCATTGGTTGGTTCTGTTGTCGGTCTCAATTATTTTCTTTTTAAGAAATTTTTTTGCCGTATCCCTGAAGATTGTATTTATTCTCATTGCATTTTCGTGTAAATCCCATTCTGTTTTATATTTCATATCAAGCTTACTCAGTTCACGTGTAAATTTATCCTTATTGTACTTAATGAACTCGACTATGTTCTTAGCTTTTGTTTTATTATTTGCCTCATTTATACTTATTTCTATGTTTTCGTGGTCGGATATCTTATTCTTTGTATCTGCATATACCATTATATTCTGCATATTTGTAATTATATAATCGATCGTAGTTTTTGAGTTTGCTGTTATTCTTGAGAAGGTTTCCATTTTTTGTTGTAAGCAATTATCGTTTAAAATACGCTCAATCTCACGTTTATACAGGTGGTTTCTACACCAATCAATATTAAAGTCCCCGGCGACTAAAATGTTTTTGGACTTATCCGTAAAACTTTCAATGTTTTCTTCGAAAAACTCACAGAATTCCCTCTCGGAGCTATTTGGTGATCTATATATTGCAACTATAAACATTTCGGTATTATTGAACTTACATTTGCATGCCAGTAATAGGCAGAGGTGTAGACCGTATATTGCACGTGCTTTTGGTTAGGTAAGCGGGCTGTTGAAGATTAGATCCTCATTACACTTAGGTTCATCGTTCATGTGAACTTATTGTGATACCCATCATGTTTTCCCACCCATGATATCAGTGACTTGATTCCAATTATTATATTGCAATTATACGAGCAATAAAGTCATATTAAAAATAGCTAGAACTAGGACAGAACCCTGTGGTACACCATTTACTTGAATATAAGATGGTTATCCGGTTATAGTTTTACTAAGACGACTTTTGATGAATTCTCTAAGTTTTGGGAATTTCATGAACTTTCAAGTACTTTACATTTCTCTGCAGAAAATGTTGAAAATCAAGCCTACAAAAAAAAAAAACTGTTATAAGCCTATGTCCAAATCAAATTCCAATCATATATGTACTTATTTTTTAAAATGTTTTGCTAAAACGCTCTCCAGTTCCCCTTTAAACTTCTTACTCATTGTAATATACGAAACTCATCACACATGGAAACATAGCTTTGTGTTTTGCTAAAACTAACCAAAGAACTAGATGTAGATTTTATATTAAATGGGTCTTACTTGTTGAAAAATGCTTCCAGAACTGGGGTGAAAGATGAACTTTATAATAAAAGATAAAAAGATAAGTTCAACATGGCATGCAGCATATGTGTATACACACACAGTAAAACCCGGATAAGTGCATCAGCAGTTACTTATCCGGGATATGTAGTTACGAAAACCCGCTTAGCTGCTCAAAGTACTTACCCACGAACAAGACAAGACGACAAGACTTTATAAACTTAGGGTCTCAAAAAGCCGAGAATCCCATGCGGGTTTTGCATTAAAGAGGGTGGTTCTTAACCGGGTTTCACTCTTCATGATCCAAAGTTTTCAATTTACATACATTGCGTGGGTATATCGATTATGACAAATCCTTTTTTTAGGTTTGTATTACTATCTTGGACATCGGTGGCGAATTTCGTGTCGTTATCTTCATTGGTTAAATAGTTATGCTTATGTTTTGTGAGTGATATTAACAATTTTTAATTTTTTTGGGCAAAGAATTTGCATTATTGAATCAGTAAACACCACTTTGAAAGACGTTTTGTGCCTGAAAAGAGTCAAATCTCGATTGGTACCAAAAAACAGTATATTTCTGGAAATTTCGCATTGATTCTTCAAGATCATTTTGCCAAAAATTGGACCAATATCGTTCCATATCCACAATATTTGGCTGACTTAGCATAGTGTGATTTCTGGCTATTCTCTGAATTCAGAAGACCGCTCCGAAGACACCGTTTCGATACGATTAAGGAGATAAAAGCCGAATCACTGGTTGCTTTGAAGGCCATTCCTCAAATCAACTTTAACAACTCTTTCGAAGATTAACAAAAACGTGTTGGCATGAGTATATTGCATCCGAAGGGGAATACTTTCAAGGCGATAAAACTGATTTCATCTTCAAACTTACTTAACAACAATAAACTTTAAATTTAACAATTATTTTCCATTTTATTGATAAAATAATATTCAATTCCCCTTCAATCCTTTACTTATAAAGGATGTCCCAAAATTCACGCAAGATTTTAACTGTTCGCCATTTGTGCGGGAAAGTGTTGCCAACGAAAACAAAAAGTCAGTAGTGTGACAGATGACAGATCACGGGTTATTTAAAATGGAGTTACAAACGCAAAAACAGCGCATTTTCATTGTTGAGCAACATTTTAAAAATAATGAAGGTTCACACAAATGGCGAAAAATTTAAATCTCTCGTGAATTTTGGAAAAGAAGATACGCTGTATTCAGCATTGAATATTATATAGACCCCGAAATATTTACCGGCAAAGGTATAAAAATATTCAGAAACACGATCTAACGCAGGTCAACAATTGAATTGAAGTAGACAAATAATTGTTGGTGAACTCCACGTAAAGGAAAATTGGAATAATTGGAATGCGTTGTCTTAACATCAAAACTTCAGACTCTGAATGAAAATGGTTTTACACATTATGTTCATAAATTCAACACTTGTTCAGAACTAATACGCAGCAGAAGAATATATATGGTAAACAAATCTCTGGAACCATCACTGATTGGAAGCTCATACGACCTAGCTTAGATGACCATCAGTGGAAAGACAGGAGACAACGAACGGACGTGGTCTGTTTCGAAGCATTCGATGAATCTTAGTTATAGGTGGAAAAGGCTTCCTCGCTCAACGTGGGTCGTCTTTTTCTTAGAGGTTAGAAAAGTATTGCTTGGACTAATAAAGCAATTTACTGTCTCCCCACAATAAGTACTCGCCCACGATCGGTGTACCTACTTAAAACAACTCATTTAAACTTATCTACCACACGAACTCACCTTTCCAGTTTATCGCCCAGGACAGATTTTCCATTTTGTATGCACAGTGTGCACGTAGAAAATGCTATAATTAAGAATGCGCAATGATGCATAATTTTAGCGAGCATTCTGTCGAAACTTAATTTGATACTCGAACAAATCACTTCCACTTATCCCGCCACGTATATCATCAACTCTGGGATATAGCGCACCCGCACCGCACATAACTTCTTAACGCTCAAAAAGGATCAAGACGTGTATATAAGTACTCGTATACCGTAATGAAAAGCACCACCATTCACCATTGAAATCAAAATGAGTTTTCACTCGCACCTCTGCTTTTTCGTATGAGACATAAAACACCTGAGATCTGAGACACTTGCAATTCAGGATACAATAGCTTCAGCGGAGCTATTTCTCACATTTCATATCGCACGCTTTGTGGTAGTTTTGAAAAATAAAAACTCTCCCAAGATGACAGGACGAGCAACAAAAAAAAAAACGACTGGCACGTCAGTTTAGTTAATTATGCCACTGCCACGATAGACTGGAGGTAGTATTCCCCGAGCAATTCTCGTTCAACAAGGATCTACTCCCCTTCACTTAATTATAAAAAAAAATATAAAAAAACAGAAGGAAAATCCCAACTGAGAAGGTGTAGGGCGGGATAAAAAGAAAAACCGATGTCACTTTGAATAACGAAAGTACTCGTAGTCGTACTCGGGTAGTTGCAGCTTGTTGAACGCGTACGTGCGCTGAATTTAAGATGAACTTATCGAATGAACCGTCCAACGTTTTATGCACATTTCTTCGCCAACGACCGACTATGAACTTCAGATTTGGTTTTTCCTTTTTTTTTTGTATAACACTGCGGAGGAAGGGACTTTGACTTGTCTTAGGTCTGCAAAAATTATGCCCACAAAAAAAAACAAATATTTTGACCAGTTCCGGACGCACACCCGATATGGAGTTAGTTTCTTTTTACCTTTTTCTGTTGGTTTGTTAGCCAAAAGACAGTGGTGAGACTCTTAGTCACTATTGAGGTGGAACATTTCATTGTAGCCACTAGTGATCGGGTGCCAGTTGCCAGTTGCCAGTGAGTGAAAGTTGTCCGTGAAGTTATTACGAAGACGGTGAAGAGGTAGCTTTCTGGTTTTTTGTTTGTTTTGCTTTTTTCATCGTCATCGTTGGTATAACATTGTTTCATTTTTGTTTTTGTTTGCATTGCCAGCGAAAGATACATAATGGAACGTAAGGATTGGATAACATTGGCCTATTAGGTGTGAGACCGTAAATTTTCTAGGCTACTGCTCGATTAGGTATGCTGATGAACCAAATTCAGCTGATGTGGTTGGTTGTGGGTGAATTGTGTAAGAAAATTTGTTTATTTTAAATCAATAATGCAGGAGGTGTTGTGAGATATTTGTTTTTTTAATTTATACTGTCGGCATTGAATCAGATTTAGAAAACTGCGCGATCTAAACTAAATAAGTAATTGCCTCCACTTAAGCGAATTGCGATCACTTTTAACTTGTGACTGGTTCCGTTTACTTGCTTGCTTAGTCCAAATAACCCATTGAACTTCTTTAAGCGAATAAGATCGATCTTGCACTCCTACATGTATGCAATGAGCGAAATGTTGTAAAATGTGCGGGCATCCATCGATACAGCCTAAGTGTATGTCGGATATTTCGGTGATCGCAGTCTTTTCGAATTATTTGTTTTGTAGTTTTTGTGTTGCCTACCCATTGGGCTGCGATGTGATAAGTTAGTAAATTAGAGGTGCAGAAACATAAAATCGAATTATTTTTCTAAAAATCCTGTGGCGGATTCTACCCTATATGCTATATGCAATATGCTAAATGCTGTCTAACGGTTATATTGAATATTTCCTAATTGTTAGTTGGGGTACAGCGTTGCCGCGTGACTTTGGATAAATGCAGCCCGAAAAACCATGAAAAGTAGTAAAAGTAGCAAAATCTCACGTTCTGAAAAGTAGCCTAAGGTAGCAAAGGCAAAAGAAGAACGTTTGTAAGAGCAATGAATTTATTTTAAGCAGAAAAAAAAAACGATACAATCGTTGTACAACGGTTGTATACAATTTGCGGTTGTATGCGACGATTGTATCGTGTGTTAGCTAGCTTACGACGGTTGTACCGATATCGCAACGCTTTGATTCGAAAACCTGCGGTTGGATGCGCCGTTGTATGGAAATCGCACGCAGATTGTATAGTGTGTGTGCTACTTACAACGGTTGTACCGATATTGGTACAACCCGCGGTTGTACAACGATTGTATCGTGTATTTCCAGCTTTACAGAAACTTTGATTGTTTATAATACTTGTCGTTTTCATTCCAACACAAGTTATATGTTGTACTACATTGGAATCAGGAAAACACTTCCTTAAAGCTTCCATATTGGACCGCGGAATATGGTTTACGTTGCAAAACATGACCAGGCAATGCTCTTCAAAACTTCCATACTATCCATATTTTTTTTATTTGTTTATTTTTATTTTCCTCCTCCTTTTCGCTGTCTTATTACGAAATTGCATAAATAACATAAAGTTGTTGAGCTTTCTATAGCAATTTATAAGTACAATTTACCATCTTTCTGATCCAGTTTAAACTTAGCAGAAGAAATGCAACAATTTTCCTGTTTGCTTCAGTTAACACAGTTGGCAGTGTACCAGTTTTTGAACTCTGACAGAATAAATAAACGGCGGAATGCAGTGCATGTTTTGGATGCACAAAACAGAAAACTCAGCAAACAAAACTCACCCTGAAACGAATTAGCTTTGTTCAATGAGAAAAAAGGCAGATCAGAACAGCACAGATTTGTGAAAAATGTCAGATCAAGTCAGCATAGAAAATTACATACAGCCATATGTTTGTTGTCAAAAATGACAACTGCCTTGATGATTATTTCACTTAATGTTTTCCAAATTATTTATAGCATTTTACAGTAACTGATTGCTGTTTTTGCGATTGAACTTCAATTTCTCCCATTTGGTAAACTTAAATCTCGTCGAAACACTTTTCACTTCAAATAAAAAAATCAAATGTGCAACACAGCTGATTTTAACATTTCTTACAAATCTGTTCTACCTCACGAGTAGGTGCAGAAAAGTCGTCCAGAACAGAGTCGTTGAACACAAAGCAGATCAGTCTCGGACAGAAACTTTTCTCATTGAACACAAAAACCTTGTACTTTTGCTCTTCTCTGCTCTTCTCTGTACAGCACAGCTTCATTGAACAGAGAGTATTGCCAAACAGAAACAAAATATTTTGCAGGAATTCGAAAAAAGGTCAATGTGATTTCAAAAATAAAATGTAGCAAAACGGGCCAAATTTTAAAATTAAAGTAGCAAAGTAGCAAATTGAAAAAACTGAAAAATAATGTAGCACTTTTGCTACGAAAGTAGCATTGTGGCAACGCTGGTTGGGGATAGTTCAGTTTTTCGTTCAGTTTTATTCGGCTAATTTATTTGCGCAGAGTCATAAGTCCACAATGGACTTTAGACCTACCTGGGTGGGTTATAAGTTCACAAACTGATCGTGAATTTATAGCCATCGCAGGTGGGTCAAAAGTTCATAAAATTTCGGGTCATAATTCCATAATCTGAAAAATTAAGTGGGCTATAAGTCCACAATTATCTGTATTACTTACACCGCGCGAATCGTGAGCACCGTGGTGTAGTGATAAGTGCGTTGGACTTATAAGGCAACAATGAACAATTCATCTTAAAATTATAAATGAAAACTACTGAATTTTTGTTTTCATACGAAATTTGACAGATTTTAATAATTGTGTACTTATGACCTATAGGCCATAAGACCACAATCGTCTCGTCGGGTCAAAAGTCCACAGAAATTTCGTGTGGACTTTTGACTCACCTGCGTGGGTTATAAGCGCACAATTGGTTTGTGGACCTATAACCCACCATGGTGGGCCATTGTGGACTTTTGGCCTGTGGACTTATGACCCTGCGCCTAATTTAATTCACAAAAAAATATTTAAATACATTTAACTTTTATATTTAAGTCTATTTGTCTGGCTTAGACCAGGGGCCTGTTTCACATATCATACATCACATAAATTTCATACAACATACATTTTCATAATAAAATAATACAACACATACAATCTACAACTTTCTGTTTCATAGATGAATGTCATTGGAAGTGTTGTATGATCTTTTTTTTGTTGTTGTATAAAATGTATGATTGTGAAGACGATAATTAGAAGACGCCTTAGAATAATTTTAGGGCGAGTGAATTTTAATATGGAAGATCCATATTTTGTGGAAAAATTTAGAATGCTCAGAATGTGTGTTGAATTTTTAATATTGCGATGAGGCCCATCGATTGTACTTGTACATTCCATAAATTGCAATGCAGCTTTATAACCATTACAACAAATATTGTTAGCACTTCATTTGCTTGGCAATGGAAATCAGTACCATGGTTGCCAGGACAACGCATGGAGTATCAAAGGCAACAGTATCTCGATGTATTAATAATCAATAAAGAAATCTCTGCTTTTGTAGCCGTTGAACTGGCGAACCTTCCAAAAAGCAAATCCATTTTATCGTGCATTTATGGTAGCATGATCATTTGTTGTTCCTTTACCTACTGTCTGTTTAAAAACAAATAAAAAAAAAAAACCGGCCAAATGCGAGTCAGACTCACGCTCAAAGGGTTCCGTAGTTTTAAAACTATTTATATTTTGTTTGAATAACTGTTTCGTTTCGTTAGCATAAATAAACGAAACCCACCTACCTCTATGTTTATAATATATTAATTATAATAAGTATATTATTATTATTCGCTATGAGAAATTGGATAAACACTGAGTCGTCTAAGGACAGTGATGTTTCCTCTTCTGCTGGGATGCAATCGCTTTTTGATACCAAATCAAGTACTGAGTATTAAAAAAAATAGAGCGGACCGCTTTTTAATTCCGACAATTTATTTGACAGTTCCGAGTATCTGGAAATAAACATCGCTGCGCAATGGTTTTCTTTCGATCGCATTGTCTGATTCCTTTTTATTTGCCAGTTTATCGCCATTGATCATTAATAAGCTGGGCCCGTTTTCAGTTAAATATGTTTTTGAATACTCCTGATTATAGGGCTCCTCGGCACATCCTTCCATCAGAGTCCTCTAAGACTGTTTTACAAGACATTATCATACCCGTGTGTCTTCCCATTCAAGTGCGAGTTTAATTTACCCAGCTTATTCTGCCTCAGGTTAGTCTTCAGTTTTAGCAGCTCTACCAAGAGTAAGTTCTTTAAGAACAGTGAAATCCTTAGACTTAGCAGGGCACAAATGAGAATAGCTATAGGAATTATATCCGGGCACTGCCTCTTGGATAAACTTGCCAAGAGGCTCGGACTCACAGATACAGATAGTTGCAGATACTGTAATGATCTAGGTGTAGAAGAGGATATCGCACATATTCTGTGTGAATGTCAGGGCATAGCACGCAGTCGCAGGAACATTTTAGGCTTCTACTTCTTTAGTAAACTGGAAGAGGTAGGCCGAATGAACCATAGACTCGTTCTAAAATTTTGTAGGGTAATAAAATGCTTCGAGGAAACTGTGGCGGTTTAGGTGCCATCCTTGGATGAGTTCTAGCGGATCGCGATGAGCCCACTCTGGTTCCTGGTGTTTTGGATTGCTCGGCGTCTCAACCCCTCTCAACCTAACCTAACCGAACACCTCTATGGGATAATTTGGTCCATCGTGCACTTCTCTGGTAGGCCTCGTAGTCCATTATAAATGATAATCCTCACCTCACTCTAAAATAAGCCTCTTACAGGAGGAATGCACTTCTTCTCCAAAGGACACTGAAGACATTGAACAAAGAAAACTAAAATAATGACGTAACGTAATATTTATTAAGCTCTCTTATATTCTACTCCTTTAGATACAAATATATGAAACAAAAGAATTCAATAAATACAAAACGAAATGTGTGTTGCTCCGTATTACTGTAGGGATACGAACGCGAACCACCTTAATACTATCTGCATACTGTTGAATTTCATCAGTCACAAGGACATGCCGTTTTAAAATATTTTAATATACGACGACTACGACAATAACTCACGCTCATAATGCAAGCCAGTGGAACAAAGGCAACAAGCAACAGCAACGGTAAAAAAAAAGAGTTGCATACAAGGACTTTGTTAAAATTTTAAATCAACAAGTTAATACCCCCGGACTGATGAAACACTCCAGCATCGCCGCCGTCTAATGGTTGAGCAATATACAAAGTCCAGAATCCAGATGTCCTGCTAGGGACTATTTATTGCATTGTACGAGCGAATGGAATGAATGAAAGACTAGAATGTGTGAGGAGCGGGCGTATCGTACAACGGTTTATGCATCCCAAAATACTTTTGGCAAACACTACGAACACAACTCCTGTTGAAATTGCAATGGTCTGCACGCGAGTGCTTTCAGGACACTGATGATTTTGCTGCTGCTGGACTTCATAAAGCACTTGCCACACCACCGCGACCGGGAGGTAAAGGATTTTAATATATCTACATAATTATTTACATGCTGGGATGTGGAAGGATGCGCGCGTGTTGCAATTGTCGTTTTGTTTGCACGAAAGATGGTTGGTCCGAGTTAAATGACGACAAGGGCAGCGACGCAGCGGCGATGACTTCAACTACAGGACGAATGTTGAACGGTATTAATCCCTTGTGAATTGCGGTGGGTGGAACTCTTCAGGTCCATCAGTTCCACACTGTAAGCGTTTGGCCAGGTGCTTGCACAATGGCACATCTCGGATGACATCCCCAATGAAGACCGAAAGCAGATACCACTGTTTCATGCCGGTTGATTGAACTTTGTAATTCCTATGGAAGAGAAAGAAGGACGAAAGTCATTACATTAGGCATCATATAGGTATACTCGTATCTATGCGGAGAGAAGGATAAAACTAAAGGGTATGGATGGAGCATGTCCTTGCATTACACACAGCTTATTCACTGTGTTTTTTCTGCTTTCATTGCAACGCCAGTGTCTTTTGATCGTAGTCCCTTTCCCCATAAAAACAAGTAACTGTCCAAAATGTGAATGCTAAGCTTAAATCTGACGATACACATACGTATCGACCGACTGCATGCATGGAGAACAATAGATACTTGGGTCCGACATCATCTTCTTTACCTTTTTTGCATTACTACTTGAATTCCCTTTGGTTTGATGGAATTAAATAGGGAAATTGGGGAAAGGGTAACACGGATCCTTGGGTGTGTGTGGAAAACAATGCAAAAATCTACAAGGATATGAGGGCTTGAATTAAGGTAAATATGGGACTCAAGTGGTGTGCTGGTCGAAGAGTACCTCATGAAGACAGAAGACAATTGGCAATTGTTTCAAATTGACAGACCTAAGAGGGTCGAAGCAGCACATTTGTAGAGGAAGATCTGGACTCAAACGTCATGTTGGTAGGAAGGAGTACAAACGGAAAAATATTAGGTTCTGCGACAAAAACTGTTATATGGAAATATTAATGAACTGATGGGATGAGAACATCTTGGCGAATAGTTTGGGTGTACAGAACTGTAGTTTAAGTCTATCGAAAGTTTTCCTCTACAATCATAGGTAACATGGTTACGGCTACCATGTACGATTGCATATCTTTTGAATACAACTACGAATATGTTTGTTAATGTAAAAATTATATTTCACCTCCAGAATGTTGCCATAACATGATTTCCGAAGCTCAGCAAAAAGACTTCTGACAACTTTTTTTCCTATTGCTAAAATTTAGATATTTTACTAAAACACTCAGTCCAATCCATTAATGGAAAGCCAAACTTATAACATTCGTTTTAAGCGAAGCGATAATCTATGCTATGGTATCAAAATATGCCGAGGGCATGAAAACCCGGTTTAAAATACTCTTTGCGTCCTGTCTTTGCTTCTGGCAGATATCAGTTATTCCTGACCAAAGTAAATAAAAAACGTCTGATGTGTATTGGAATCACTGGAGCACCTTAAACAACATCAACGATGTCACTAAATACCATACTGAACTTGTTACCAATAGACCTATTTGCTAAGAGTGTCGTGTGCTAAGGCTTAAAGAGTCTAATGGTTTCAAGTTTAGACTATTTGGACATGGTAACTTAATTAATATTGCTAATATTAGTACAGATTATCTCAAGCCAATAACCCTGTTTGACCGAAAAGTTTCCATTAAAATTCCCTCTAGAGAATATTGGATACAGCGTACTGCTGAACAAAGGCGTGGGCGCTGGAGTCTTCAATCCAAAATCAAACTACAAACAATGCTTTAAATTGCCAGATAGTTGCAGCATCTTTCAGGCTGAATTTTTGGCGATCCAAAAAGCCACCGAGAGTCTAACGAACTGCGAAGTAGGCTCCTACATTAACATTTATGTTGACAGTCAAGCTGCGCTCAAAGCACTAAAAAGTAATGTGATAAAATCGAAAACAGTTCTAAACTGCTACGCTTTACTTCAGGAACTCAGCAGAAGCAACACAGTCTGCTTATATTGGGTTCCTGGTCATCAAGGTATCATAGGCAATGAAAAAGCTGATGAACAGGCTAAACAGGGAGTTCTACTTAGTTCAGAACCCGAAATCATCGTAGCACCGATCCAGCACTACTTCTCAAAAATTGATGCTAAATTACAAAGCACAGCTGACAATAAGTGGAATCAATCCACTTCTTGCAGAGTAACGAAAATATTCTGGCCGCACTGCAGTAGCCATAGAACCAAATACATCCTCTCGCTATCAAGAGTGGAATGCAATTTACAACTAGGCGTCATCACAGGGCATTGCCTAATAGGTTATCACGCTCGTAGGCTCTAACTAGTCTCATCGGACATATGCAGAAACTGCAATGAACCGGGTATGGTAGAAACAATAGAGCATCTCCTGTGCGCTTGTCCTGCACTGGCAAAAAGAAGGCACAGACTAATGGGAAAGTTCTATTTCAACTCACTCGTAGAAGTGGCAGACATAAACAAACTTATTTTGTTTAAACAAAGCAACAGAGATTAACTGATTACTCTGAGGAGTTGTGGTATCACTATGGACCAACACTGGTCTATGTGAGGCTAAGCCGCCACCCCATAACCTAACCTAACCTAAAGTAAATAAAATGAAATGATACAAGGACAGAGACAATATGCTTCTCAAGTAGTTTCACACACACAGATACAGCTAAGGTCTAACGCCTTCGAGAAGCTTAAGGAAAACCTGACCATTTAGCCGAAAGGGCTACGATAAACTTCCAATTTCTTATCTACTCTTACTTTATATCCTGCAGGTGGCTTTCTTAAGAGATATTGCTCTGGTAAACGTTCTGGAGCTGAAGAAGGAGTGGGGGCAGGAGTGTTTGGGCCCGGAATTAAACTATTCGAACCCATGAGCAGCTACACCAGCATTTTTCAAGCGGAAATCTGTGCTATCGGCAGATGTGCCCAACTCAATTTTGATAAGCGTTACAACAGGTGCGACAAAGAAATAATGTCAGATAGCCAAGCAGCTATCAAGGCAATAGGGGCTCAGATCATCAAATCTAGAACTGTCTGTGAATGCCTAGCTCTAGATAAACTAAATAGACTGGGTGAACGAAATAACGTCACCATATACAGGGTACCAGGACACCTGGGGATAGAAGCTAATGGAGAGGCGGACAAACTTGCCAGGAAAGGGGATGCCACACACTTTGTGGGCCCTGAACCCTTCTGCGGCATAGGAGAACACACCATAAAAGAAGAGCTCCGATCACTGGAGAAGACAAACAGGACCAAGTCCTGAACAAAAACTCAGAGTCTAAGACAGGCGAAGAAACTGCTGGGTAATTACAACCTGAAGAGATTCAAAGCTTGCATCAGCCTTGACAAAAACAAACTTCGCATCCTGATTGCGTTTCTAACGGGGCATTGTAAACTCTTTCGAATATCTGACAAGCAATTAAAGAGTATCATTTGTTCTCAACTCGCCGTTCGGAGTCGGCAAAAAATTGTAGGTCCCTTCCATTCATGCAAAAATATAACACGCACACACAAATGGTTGTGAGAAGCAGGCCCAGGTTCACCCCTAGCTGTAGCGCCATCTAAGTAAGTAAGCAGGGCTCTCCACTGTACCACAACTCCGTACAATTAGATCGGTCTTAATATGAAAGTGTAGATCCGGTAAGTCACTTTAGGTTGTTTTCCCCATTTTGGTTCAAATATTTCTTTGCAAGCTTGTAGGTATTTTGAGTCTTTCTGATGCATTATTGGATATTAAGTTTCAAGGTAAGTAGATATTCTATCGAGAACTTGTCCGATATTAAATTTAGGAATTTTGTATTTCTTTGAATTTTTAAGTTTTTTATAGCACCCCATAGCTTGCGGAACTAATTGTTCATCCCAAGAAACAAACCTCAAATCATTTGTGACTAAAAGATCCAGTGTGATCGGAGGCCTTCGATCGCGTTAATCTGAAGATCTCTTGCTATGAGAGGCATCCCTGAAAAAATTGTTGCTATAATTAAAGAGTCGTACAACAACGCAACGTGTTTCGTTTTGTACAGTGGACAGCTCTCCGATGCATTTGAAGTACGGCAAGGAGTGAGAAAAGGAGACCTACTGTCACCGATTCTGTTCTTACTTGCAATTGATAATGTAATGACTGCCACGGTGGGTACAAACGAGAGACTTGGTATTCAATGGAACCCGTTTGATAAACTAAGCCATTTGGACTACGCTGATGATATCTATTTCCTGGCAAACAACATTGGTGCCCTTAACCAAATGATTCACTGCAACAGAATGGGGAGGTGGCTGGCTTAAGGATAAATGCCAACAAGACAAAAATTATGCACACTAGCCGAGACCAACAACAGCAGGTTATCTTGAGACGAAAGACCATAGAGGAAGTCACGCAGTTCAAGTTTCTGGGTAGTTATGTGTGGATGTTGGAAATAGACTGAATAAAGCTCGTAGTGCATTTGGCACCCCTTCTTCACTGTGGAATTCAAGCAAAATATCGCTTCGCACTAAGTTAAAACTGTTTGAATCCAATGTAAAATCTGTTCTGCTTTACGCATGCGAAACGTGGAAATGCTCCGCCAACATCTCGAGCAGGTTACAAGCTTTTGTTAATCGTTGTCTGCGTTACATCCTAAAGATCCGGTGGCCGCAAACAATTTCCAACAATGAGTTGTGGTGTCAGGACCGGACAAACAAAAGTGAATGTTGACATCAAGCAGAGAAAATGGCGCTGGATTGGCCATACACTGAGGAAACTAGATGATAACATAGCGAAGCAATGCTTCCAATGGAACCCTCCAGGTGTAAGGCGAGTTGGTAGGCCAAGAACACCATGGAGGTCAACTGTTTTGATGGAAGCCCAATCAGAAAATTTGCGATCGTGGACACAGCAGAGGTATCGAGCTGCAAATAGAGAGAGATGGAAGGACCTGGTTGTCGCCCTGTGCCACAGGAGGAGTTAAAGTTTTGCTGCGATAGCAGCTCCCGGAACAAAAGAAGAAGAAGAAGACTGGAGGTTACCGGAATCTACAGTATAGAATAGTTCGTATAGATCGGAGGCCTTAACATAAATAAAATATCTTGAATTTGCCAACCAAACCAACAAGTTTCTAGTTTCTGACAAATTCTTTGTGATTCAGAAAATGAATGACGGGACTAATAAGGATTGCATCTTAAAATATTGCGTAAAATATACATACTCGTACATATCTATATTAAATCACTTCGAACACACTTTAAAAAAATGTCGTTTTGCAATTGACAATTGCCGAGAATATTTTCCGTCAATCTTGTATACGGTTGCAAGCACTTAACCTCCACTAATTTGGTAATAGAGTCCAATCTGGTGGAGGTGAAGATAGAGTTGATAGACTCTGTTAATGTAATAACTCCTGATCTTACCTCCTTCCCAACCTCAGAATGTATGTATTGCTGGAAGAAAATTCCAGAAACCTCACCATTTTCAGTGTCAATCTGTTTAAAATGTGACTCTAAGGGCTATTTTCCCATTGGTAGATAAATAGATATGCATTCAATCATGCTTTGCCACAAATCAATGATAGAATGAAAGAAATCGGCGCTATTAAAAACTTAGCGAACGGTGTAAAAAATGGAAAGGGATGAGGTAGAACCTCGAATACACCGTCGAAAGTAAAACAAAATGTGGTAGATATCCTAAAGTCTAAGGCCGGCATTCACCGACAGCTCATAAGTTAAGAGCCTCATAAACCTATTCACCAACCGCTATTAGTGCGTATTTATGAGCGCTCATAAGACTTATGAGTGGTCCCAACCACTCTTAAGTTACGAGCAATAATATCAGAGGCAATTGTTATTGTCTCTGCTAATGTCTTAGATAACTTCGAAATACTTCGAAATCAGCTGCCATTTCAAATTTAATTTATTTCTGTTGATTTTTAAAGTGGGTAGAAAAGAAAGAAATGTGTCTTCATCTGGCGAGGAAAATAGCATTATAATGAATTTAGTGAACATGTTCCTCATTCCACTATTTAATTCCTAATAAATTTGCAAAAAAAAAAAAATGAATCCACTAACATCAATTTCACCATCTACAGCTGTGTTGCATCATCCCCATAATTTACACTGCCAAATGTCACTGACATGTTCGAAAAAGAGCGCCATTGACTCCGAATCAGCGTTGCCGCTTGACTCTAGATTAATGTAGCCCGAAAAACCGTGAAAAGTAGCAAAAGTAGCAAAATCTCTCATTCTGAAAAGTAGCCTAAGGTAGCATAAATAAAAGAAGAACGTTTGTAAGAGCAATGAATTTATTTTACAAAAACTGATTGTTTATAATACTTGTCGTTTTCGTTCTAGCGCAAGTTATATGTTTTGCTACATTGGATCAGGAAAACCCTTCCTTAAAGCTTTTGGAAGAGAATCCATGTTGGAAAGCGGAATATAGTTTACGTTGCAAAACATGACCAGGCAATGCTCTTCGAAACTTCCTTTCAAAAAAATAAATATTTGGCTTCAGCAGTCCAAGAACCAAGCCTAGCTTCCCGCAACTATTTGCGTTATATTTTTGCACGAATGGAAGGGACCTACAGTTTTCTGCCGTCTCCGAACGGTGAGTTGGGAAGCTTTACATGACAAATGATACTCTTGAATGCTTGTCAGGCATTCGGAAGAGGTGGGCACTGTGAAAAACTTTTTAGGTGTTTGCGGCGGGATTCGAACCCAAGACGGTGCCCACTTCCTATCCGTATTATCCTACCCTTACTATCCGTATTTTTTTTATTTGTTTATTTTTATTTTCCTCCTCCTTTTCTTTTCGCTGTCTTATTACGAATCTGCATCAATTACATAAAGTTGTTGATCGATCTATAGCAATTTATAAGTACAATTTATCATCCTTCTGATCCAGTTTAAACTTAACAGAGGAAATGCAGCAATTTTCCTGTTTGCTTCAGTCAATACAGTTGGCAGTGTACCAGATTTGGAATTCTGACAGAATAAATAAACGACGGAAGACAACGCATGTTTTGGATGCAAAAAACAGAAAACTCAGCAAACAAAACTCACCCTCAAACCGTCAAACGATATGACAAAAGGCAGCACAGATTTGTGAAAAATGTGAGATCAAGTCAGCATAGAAAATTACATACAGCCATATGTTTGTTGTCGAAAATGACAACTGCATTGATGATTAATTTACTTAATGTTTTCCAAATTATTTATAGCATTTTACAGTAACTGATTGCTGTTTTTGCGATTGAACTTCAATTTCTCCCATTTGGTAAACTTAAATCTCGTGGAAACACTTTTCACTTCAAATAAAACAATCAAGTGTGCAACACAGCTGATTTTAACAATTCTTACTAATCCGTTCTACCTTAAGAGTAGGTGCAGAAAAGTTGTCCAGAGCAGAGTCGTTGAACACAAAGCAGATTAGTCTCGGGGAGAAATTTTTCTCATTGAACACAAAAACCTTGTATTTTTCTGCTATTCTATGTATAGCACAGCTTCATTGAACAGAGAGCATTGCCAAACAGAAACAAAATATTTTGCAGGGAACTTCGAAAAAAGGTCAATGTGACTTCAAAAATAAAATGTAGCAAAATGGGGCAAATTTTAAAATTAAAGTAGCAAAGTAGCAAATTGAAAAAACTGAAAAATAATGTAGCACTTTTGCGAAAGTAGCATTGTGGCAACGCTGCTCCGAATGTTCGAAAGAGAACGCGTTCGGAAATCCGAAAATTGAGATCTCTCAAAGTCGAAGTAGCATAGACAGCATAGACAAAAACCTATTAGTGGTCGGTGAATACCAACCAGAAATTTTAACTTATGAGCCTCTTAACTTTAACCCTAGATAGATAACCTACGTCGAATCGACGTAGTCAATTTTTGAAATTAAATGGAATTCGCGCATATAGGGCATCACTGCGCTCGCCGTTCCAGCGAACTCAGACGACCAAAAGAGCCTACTTTTTATTATTTCATAGCACAATGATATGTTAAGTAATACATTACCCTTTTAAGCAACATATTATATACACAATCCAAAATATGTGCTTCCAAACATATGCACGTCGAATCGACGTATGGTTATCTTTAGTGTGATTTGAAATATGGTTATCTTTCTAGGGTTAAGAGCGATTTATGAGCGGTCGGTAATTGCCGGCCTAAATGTTGCAATACGGTTTCAACTGATAGCCTGACGAGTTATGCAATCCACTTCTTCATTTGACTACACTTCGGTGCCCGATGTGGAATGAATATTTTTGTGCACTCTCACGAAGCGCATTTTTTTACTTTTCAAAAAAACTTCCTAATCGTCCGCTTGTCCTTGCATAACTTCTTGTTGAAAAGTAAATAAAATTCTATGCACATGCAAATAATATAAGCAGTACCGTATCATAAATTAAGTCAAAGCTATTCGCAGATATCATACAATTTTGACATCCCAACAAGGTGGATGCACGATGAAATGAAACCATCTCCGCCTCCACCCTTCCACCGTAGAAGCAAAAACCTATCTCTGACAATGACCTAAACACCAACTGAGGCAAAACTTCCATTTCGGTTGTAATAAGTCCGCTTGACTGTGCACAGATATCCCAACGACTACTGACATCCATGTCATGAACGAGCAGGAGTCAGGAGTGAGGACAAAATGAAAATCCAAAATTAGAATTGAAACAGTTTCTGCATTGTTGCATTTCAGCATCATGGTGTGTGTGGGAAAATTTCATCAGAGTTTATGTATCGAAACTGATTAGAGAACAAGGAGTCCTGACACATCCGGATCAAACCCTTCCCCCAAACCGTACACACACCAACCACCAGTCATGCATGTGCAATATTTCGGACATTTCCGTTTCGTAAAGTTCTTCTGAAATGATGATAGGTACCCGAGTACCGTTGCTGGCATGCATAATTTTATTTACACTACACACAGGATTACTATATTGCCCCATACATAGAGAAAATTTACTTGTTATCTCATGAGGAACAGCACTACAATGCTTTGGCAATTGTTAAACGAAGATAACATTTGCGAAACGAAAACCTATTAAAATCTCTAGAGTGGTGTCCAGAGACTCACATTGTATCATTTGTAATAGCGCAGCGACTCTCGCCCGTCACTGCCACGTAATATTCGAACGGGTGTACTCAACGAATGAAGTTTATCCAAACTTTTCGGTGGAGACTGCCGACTACGAAAGTACGTACATCCTGGAAAGTGTGTGGTAACGCAAAAGTTATCCGTACCAAAACAAGTTGGAATAAAAATCATTTTAACATGTTTGAACTTCTGTTGAACTTTTGCTCACCACCTCCCTGGAAAACTTTGACTTCCAAGTGCCGAGAGTGTATAGTAACCGAAAGGACACGTAAGTGCACTTCTCCCTGCAGTTGAAAGTGCATCAATGAATTTAAGTTTTTGTGGCAATTATACAATGCAACTCATTTCAACAAAAATATTTATGAAAAATGCGAATCAAAGGAAAGAAGGACTCGTGATTCGTTGGAGAAACTTATTCAATTTGAGCGGTGTTCTTTGCGAAGGATACTCGCACTCGTATAACTTTAAATTGAAACGTTTTTCTGGCGGTACAATGCCACTGTAAAAATCTTTATTACTGGCGTCAAGCACTCGAAAGTATCTAGTCGTATCCTGTAACGATGATTTGGACGATGATGATTGTTTCCCTTTCGTCCTTCGAAACAAAGACAAACATGCAGTTGCAGTGCAACAGATGAAGATGACAAAATTTACAGATGACTTAGCATTTTCGTATAAAAATTTGATTGGAAATCATTTTATTGTTTCGATTGTGTGCAAGGAGCAAGGATTTGTTATTACTTAATATGCAGAGGTATAGGGTTTGTAGCATTTGGAAACTTTATGTCTGGGGGTGCATTTCAAATGACGACCATTAAAATAGATGAGCACGAGAGAAGAAGTGGAATAAAATGTTATATTATTTGTAACTAACCTTAGGATGTCCTGCCAGTCGGGTTGTGCACCTCTGATGCCGGGACGTGCGGCATGTAAACGACACGGTTCCTCGAGGATGCATGCCTTTGGACCGAACTCTTTCATGATCTCTTTTTCTGCGACCAGAGCATCAGCTGCTGTTTGCGGAAGGATGAAGCCTGATGGAATATCGCGCTTGGTTCGGGAACGGTAGGTACCTAGAAATGGAAAAAGAAAATATCAAAGGATTTATCATTAATGTTGATTGTAAAATTTTGTATAAAATGTCATGGCAATCAAATGAAGGATTGGAAGTAGCAATTTTATTGAGGAATCTGATGTAAAAGCGTTTTTTTTGCTTTGATTTCATATTTATGGAGTCTACCGTAATCGTCGTACTGAGCGAGCAATTTCCGACGTAGTAAAGAAAATTAAAGAGAGAAGAGATAGGGTAAGGTCGGTGTCTATGTGATGGTGTGACTGAGCTTGGGCTCCCTTTAGGAGCGCATTTGATTCCCGGACTTGCACCTATACTCGAATAAAATTACGTTGACACAACAACTGAAGTCCAGAGCCCATGAACAGCATGGAATTAATACAGATTGGGTGTTAGGGCGGCAGGCAGTTGATGCTGATTAAACAAAAAAAGAAATCTGGCCGTCTTCTCTGATGTGGGCCATTTCCACTTCTCTGGGTATGTCAATCGGAACAATTGCTGTAAATTGTGGAGATGAAAATAATACTCATGTGGTTCACAAGACACATTTATATGACCAAAAAATGCCTGCTTGGTGCGCATCGTGGCCAGGCGACGTCATAGGGCCTTACTTTTTTGTAGATGATGAGACTTGGACTGTAACAGTCAATAGGCCATGGGAATTGCTCAAGAGAACATCTGTCGAATGGGCAACGAAGACGAAGGAGCATATCCCATTTCCTATTCCACTGTTACTGCTTCGCAAGAACACGTCTATGTTTCCTGGGTAAACCTTACCTTGAGGAAGATGACATAACTCCTAGTTCGCACAAAGACTTAGCGTAGATCGTTCGCTAAGAGTCGTGTGAAACGTTGGGGTAAATAAAAACTAACATCTGCCAAAAAAGTCGCCGTACCGCCGAATTTTCATCTAATTCTGAAATCGTTCTGTATTCTGAGGCGTATTGCTCTGTTATTGCTATTGGCGAGATTTACAGCAATATTTTCCATTGTACTTATGTGCACAATGATTCTTAGCTGATTTATTTTTTCAAATATATAGGACTAGCGTAGTCAGTCGAACACTCAGTCATTTTTTATGTTATTAATTCTGGCAGTTTTGACATCAACGATAGCATGGATATGACGAGAAGAACAACAATCTCAAATCAAAAGGGACCAAGAAGACGCATGGACCATGGATCAAAATCTTATACAATTGCATGTGGAATATTCGAGAGAAAAGTTATTCACTCGGTTTATGGTCATAGTGCGTTGACGGAATATGAAGAAGGGGACTCACTGATTTCTTCAGTGAGCACACCTAAAGTGACTACGTAACATATGAGATTGTTAGACAGGTGGACACTAATGTTCCAACTCAAGAGTCTTAGAATCCACTACCCCGGGTCCACTGACTCAGTTGACGTATTGGTACCTCTAAGCAAGTAGGAATATCCCTACTCTTTGAAGGCTCAGAGGTTGAAGAGTGACTTGAGAGTTTTTATAGAAAAACAATATCAGATTTAACTGCGTAGAATTACAAAGAGGTTTGTTTTTTTTTTATTTGTTACATAAAAACTATACTTGCACTTTATATTGTTGGTATGTGCAGGTCTAAGTATCTTATTGAAGTGAAACTTCTTACTCGACCTCGGAAGGTTGCGTTAAACGGTCGCGTTAAATGGTCGCGTTGTGGTTGCATTAAACATTTCACCACAGATAATTTACATAGGCACCGCATGCAGAGTAAGCAAAATGACCACGTTTTAAATGACAAATATTAATCGTAACCGAATAATTGCTGCATCGATCCAATAGATTGCTTTCAAACAATTTTAAGCTATATGGTCGTGCGAGTCAACCATCTTTCAGTGGGTTGTGACTTCGGTATACACAGCTTTTTTCGTATTTTCTTTTGCTGCAACCTGTCTCGTCCGATTCGATCACCAAAATCAAGCAGCGTCGAGCGGTTAGTGCTTAGTCGAGTATGAAGCTTCTTTAGTTAGAGGTAACCACAACTAGAGAAGCTTCTTACTCGACTTCGGTTGGTTGTGTGGTATGTATGGATATCAGTGGTGTGGAGAATAGGTAACAAAGTGCTTAGTATTTATATTTGGAGTGCGAATAGTATTCTCACAGATCAGATCTGTTATACCTACATATTTTGCATTATTTTCGAGTATTGTGCATTTATCGAGTTAATTTTAATTTATTTGGTACAAAATGTAAGTAAATGCAGGTAAATTGAGTAAAATAAAGCAAATAAAGGCAAAATTATAATGCAAACAAATGCCAATGAATGCAAAGAATGCAAATGCATTCATTAATTATTGCATTCAATTAAATGGTACCTAGAAAAAAACAGAATGCGATCTTTTAAATGCTTTAGAATGGTGATTATATTCTTGTTATTGAACTCTCGAAATGCAGTCGATGAATGCAATCACAAAATTTAATTCATTCGATCATTTTTAAAGAATGCATTCCAATATTAATTTGGACACCCACCCAATGAATAGGTACACATACAGTTGGTAAAATGGAAATTTTCTTAAGGAATTCATATTGACAACAAGTGGTTCGGGGCAAAATGGACACCCGACCATATATTCGAGAGTGGAATTAAATAGACACCCGAACAATTTGATTCCCTTCAATAGCTTGAAAAATTTCTGATGGAAAATACATAATTATTATGTGTCATATATTTCTAAGGTTTTTTCAATGATTTTTTGAGGAGAAAAAACGGAGAATATTTTTTGAATATCAAATTCAAATATTGTATGAACGTATCTTACTTTTGGCACAAATTCATCTTCCTTTGTCCACGATTATATGTAGCTAAAAAGTTTCACTTCGGTCGCGCGTACTTCTACACGTACCATTTTTTTTTATTCTGTAGGTCTTTAGGAGCTGGTCTTTGAGTATCATCAGATTATGAACGTACCTTTAAAATCAAAAGTCAGGATTCCCTCAGTAATTTTTTGAAGCTAGCCTATTATTCGAGAGTGCATTTAAGAGATTTGTCCAGTCTTGGGGATTTGAGGGATGTCACCTGATTGACTGTTAGGGACTACTTTAGTAAGAGGTCTTATCGTGTTAATGTGAAGGAAATGTTCAGCGATAGCAAAGATGTCAAGTACAGAGCCCCAACTAAATCAAGGCTTCTACATACACTCTTCGTATTTTATACAAGTTCAATATGTACTTAAGGTATTTAAGAAAAGTATTTCATTTGCGTTAGTGGTCCAGCTGAGATGCCTCGATACTGCAAGAATAATTATGCACGTAATGTGTCATACAATAGGCATCCAAAATAAAAATAATGCACATTCGAGGACCTTATCACAACGCTACACCGAAAGAGATATACATTAAGAACTATAGCTGCACTGGACTACAACAAGGCGACCTACTGCATGCAAATATACACTTCTACACTGATGGCTTTAAAACCAACGACGCGACGGTGTAGAATGAGGTACTTTCTCAGCCAGATTAATTCTCAATCCCTCCTTTCGACTTTCTGGCTACACGGAGATTATGGCGATTTCAAAAGCACTGTCTTGGATCAAGAGGAACGTTATAGCTTCTAATGGTATAAGCATATTCTCGGATGGTCAGGCAGCCTTGAAGTCATTGGAATCAGTTTCATCTACTCCAACTGTCGATCGTCTCTTATAGAGATGGCTGAGCATGAGCAATTTAATATTCACCTTTATTGGGTGCCGGCGCATAGAGAGGAATTTTGAAGATGATGAACTTGCTAAAATAGGACCAACAATTCCTAATCTACCGAAAAAGAAAAATAAAGGTATGCCCTTGCAACTTTCAAGCTATCACTTAAACTTGACACAGTCCATAAAACCAATGTTAGATGGAAAGGTGGTAGTACTTGCCTCGCTACCCGACAGATCTGGCTTGGACTAGAGCTAAACCGTAACTACCTTTTGTCCTAGAAAAGGCTACACATAAGTACGATTATTGTCATTACAGGACACTGCCTTATAGTCAAGCATGCTTGTGATCCTTTCGAACAACTTCTGTAAAAGTTGCAGAGACGAAGAAGAGACAAGGAGCCCAACACATCTCTTCTGTTCATGTCCACCTCATCTAGGAGAATATTTCTTCAACGATCTCAGTGACCTAGCACAAAAAGACTTTGGAAGCCTATCTTGCTTTACACACAGCTCCAAATGATACTCATGAGTAGCTGGGATACACATCCCCAAGATTCTTGGTATCAGAATGTGTGCTGCAGCCACTACAACCTTACCTAACCTACTGTTCTTGTATTTTTACCATTAATTGATGTTGTTTAGGTGAAGTGCTGAATTCATAAATTACAACTCAACTTACTCAACTACTGAAAGGACAACACTTAAGTAAAGGATGGTTTCATATACTTTATATTAACGATAAAGCGTGATTTTTAAAACACTTAAGATGCATGAATCTATGTCACCAATCCAACCCTTTCGTTCGTTCTTTACGTAATAACATGTCAAGATTGTCGTAAACTGGAAAGCCCACAAATTTGTTTATTACTCGTATATCCAACCCGATAGTCTGTTAAATTTCACTCATTACTAAGTTTACGATAACTCCTATGTCTCGGCAATTAGAGTGCAAATCATCTAAGTAAATATGACAAGTGGGTACCTGTGGCAGCATTACAAAATGCTTTGGGAAAGTCATTCAAGCGACTCTCGTCCAAAGTGTATTGAGGTCATGGCTTTATGTTGCTTATGAAATAATATAACAACTAGACACTCGTGTGTATGTACGTGTAACTATTTGATTCGTATTTACCTGGATTCAATGAGTATGCTAACTTTTTAGCAAACTGTGATAGTCTCACTGAAAGTACAATCACTGGAAATCCAATCAATTGAACAGGAAGCTCAAATAACGGATCTGGTTGCTGTGCCCATGCATCGTCCATCATTTCCAAGAAGAACATCAACAGTATCACAAGCGCGGGCAGTGAAAGTGAAAGAATGGTCGATAGTCTCATGATGATGTGTTTTTTTTTTATTATTTAATTTTTTTAAATTATAAATTCACCGTCAATCTAGATATGTAAATTAAGTTCTTTACACGCACTCGTTTTTAATTAGTTTTTTTGGTGTTTTCACTTTCGACACGGCAATCTATTTTTTTTTTTTTTTTTCAAAATTTAATTTGCATTACAAAGTGTTGGCGTTTGGTAAGAGGAGGAACGTGGCCATCCAATTAACGTTTGACAAAAATTCACTTCACAAAAAAAAAATGTTTTTATTTTGTTGCGTCCTATCAAAAAATTCAAATTTTTAAACGCACTCGCTCCACGTCGTCGTTCTTCTCAGTTACCGCTATCGTCATTGACTAAAAGCAATTTACCACAATGGCCAACATCGAAAGTGTGCTATAGGCCACCGCCGGAGACATTTTTTTTTTATTTTGGTCTGTAAAAAAAAACACAAAGTATGTGGTACGCTTTCATGGAACTCGCGTCTTTAGTGAAAGTAGCCACAGCTGAGATACAAAAAAAAAAGTATTCCAAGACAACCTGTTAAAGATGAAGCTACGAACGAGGCATTATGAAATTCTTCGTCTTCGGCGTCGTTTGAGTGTTGCAAATGCTTAGCCGTTGGACGAATACGAAAATGAAAAACCTATATTTCCTGGCTTTTCCCGCAGTGAAAACGGGTCGCAGTCGAAGTTGTTGCCTTTTTGTTTAATGGAATTTATTGCAAAGTGATCCGTAAGCTTGGTTCTGGTGGGAGTAGACTGGGTACTCGGTCAGCAAGGTGGGGTATACCTGTGATTTGTTGCGAATCGTTGTTTACCTGTAACAGTGACGATTGCATAATCGAATGCGGTTAAGTGAGTTGGGTTAAAATGCAGGTCTTTGGTAGTTGCGCAGTCGTGAAATGGAGTAGGCTGCTAGGCTCTGATAGACTCGTTTGCCATTTTAATTATAAGATAGAGTTTTAGATAGAGTACGGATGTAAGAGGCGCCGGAAATGCTGTTGAATGTTGCAGATACGAGTAAATTAGTTGGTTTCCTGGTGTTTGGTGGGCTGTCATAATTATGCAGGAAATGGTTTTGGGTGTTTTTTTTTTTTTTGTATTTTTGGTAGTTAGCTATTTCTTTAAATATTAAACTTTCTCCTTCTGTACATATAGCGTAGCTGTTATATGTAAGTCTCTACATACTTAAACTGCACCTTAGAGCACAGACAATAAATATATTTATTGTCTGTGCTTAGAGGTTAAGTTTGTTGTGCGGCTTTTTTTTATGCACATAGGTACTCGTATGTATAAAAAGCTGTTGGTATTGCAGAGGCTACAGCTCGCAAAAAACATCGGGTATCTTTTCTTCATGAGCAGTAATGAAATCGATGGACTTTGACCATGAGTAAGACAGAGTATAGATACACGTATCTTTATGGTGTTAATAGAAAAATAGCTGAAGTAGGGATACTAGAAAAAAAAGTCATTAACGTCACGTGATTGCGAATGTTTGACTTTTAATCGCATTGAATCGTGCTTAAATGACAAGATAAATCAAAGTTAAGCTTAAATCTCTTGTACTTTTTATTAATAAACGAAAAATACCGCTCCTTAAGATTCGATCTCAAGAGAGATCTCCCCTTAAACTACCCGATAGTGCCAAATATCTAGAACTGGTACTAGATAAAAAGCTCAAGTGGGGGCTCAATATTCAAAAACGTGCAAGGAAAGCATTAGTTGCCTTCTATAGGTTAGGTAGCAGTGGCTGCCTGTAACTAGTATCAGCACACTTATTTCCATAGAGGCCCATCGATACCAAGGATCTTGGGGATATTTATCCCCGCTACTTATGAGAACCATTTGGAGCTTTGAATAAAGCGAAAAGGCTTCCCACAAATCGTTTTGTGCTGGGTCACTAAGATCGTGGAAGAAGTAATTCTCCTAGGTGTAATTTTCTGGGCGTGAACAGAGGAGATGTGTTGGGCTCTCTTCCTTTTCCTCGTCTCTGCAACTTCTGCAGAAGTCATTTGATATGATTCCAAGCCTAGTTGCACGCTTACCTAGAAGGCAGTGTCCTGTAATGACACCGATAGCCGTGCTTATATGTAGTCTTTTTAGGGACAAAAAGTATTTGGGGCTGTTTAGATCTAGTCTAGCCAGGTTTGGTGGCAAGGCAGGTAGTTCCACCTTCCCATCTAGCGTTGGTTTTTTTGACTGTGTCAAATTTAAGTGCCAGCTTATAACTTGAGAGGGGCGTACCTATATTATTTTTATCGGGTAGAATAGGTATTGTTGTTCCTAGTTTAGCGGGGTCGTCAGCTTTCCAATCCCGGCACTCACCAAAGCTGAATATTAAACTGCTTAGTCATCGCTATAAAAGATGAACGGCAGTTGGAGGTGGTCTTAGAAGTGGATGAGACCGATTCCAGACATTTCAAGGCCGCCTGACTATTCGAGAAAATCCTAATATGGTTAGTGGATACTACATTCCTCTTGATCCAGGACAGTGCTTCCGAAATCCTCATAATTTCCGCTTGAAGCACGCTGCAGTGATCAGGGAGGCGGAAGGAGAGATTAAGTTTTAATCTGTCTGAGAAAACACCTCGTCCTACACCATCATTGGTTTTGTCTGATGTAGCTCCTAAGTAATCTCAAAAGGACCTTACAGGAATAGTGACCTTAAAGTTTTTGTTTTTTTGGACTTCGGCGAAGTATAGTCTATATTTTCGGGGATAGTTAAGTGATCTAATATTGTGGGGTGACCAGTTAAATTACTTGACCACTGTGAGATGGTTTTGAGTCTTATGGCAGCACTGGCTGCCATTTGCTTACCGGTTATATCAAGAGGTGGGAGAGATGTGAGGGTGTAGTTCTTAGAGCTCTGCTAATATACAGACAGGCTATTCTTTGTACTTTCCCTAGGCTGTCGCGATGTAAAGCTCTGTTCAGTGCAGTCCACCAGACAACTACGCCATACACCAGAATCGGTCTGATTACAGACAAACAGATCCAATGTGTTATACGGGGTTGAGGTCCCCATTTGCTCCCAATGTCTTTCTTACAAATAGTAGATGGCTATAATAGCTTTCTTTTATCTTTCCTGGTAACCCTCTAACACGTAAGAGTGTCTCAAGACACTTATCATATTATTTAAAAAAGTAATAACTTTTATATCAATTGAATATTTTTTGGCTGTTACTAACAAACACACGAACATATATACAAAAGCTTTGAAAGCTGCCCGAAGCTTTTAGTGGAGCTTTTATTTTGAATTGCAAAGCCATGTGTTTTTTTTCGTGAAACAAACATTTATTTGGTGCACGTTGTTATTTCGTGGCGTTAATAAAATTAAATTTAACAAATCAACCCAACTCATAATTTTTTTCGTCAAAGATATGTTTATTTGCTAATAAAATCAAGTTGCATATTTGTGAATACATATATATATGAAAATTGTGCGCTGTAGCAGTGAAATAGTGATAAAGTGCCTCGAGACATTTTCACACCTAACAGGTAAACGAGAGCTTCTACACCCTTTCTGAGTTCATTTTTGAATTCAGGAGCCCCAATTCACATAAGAAAAAATAATCCGATTTTTTTTCTTCCATTATTTTCAAAAGTAGTCTTAGAGGGTTAAGTTTTCAGCTGAGTTTTTTTTTTTATCTAGGATGAGACCCAGGTACTTTGCTTTGTCGGCGAAGACTAGTCTAGTACCGTTTTGTATTTCCTAGTTTAAAGAACCAGTTCCGTTTTCTGCGGGTTGAAAATTCATTTTCGAGAGCTTATCTAGCGCATATTGCATGAGATTATTAACCACGTGAAGATGCTTGCCGGAGATAGCTATAGTGACGGCATCACCATAATGCTATTATTTTGCATCCCACACCATCCAGGAGTAGCAAAAGTTAATTTACTACTCCTATACTTGCAATAGATTATAAACTTGGGGAACCTGGCCCAAAATATACACGGCAGCTGGGATAACGATTCTTACTTATGGGAATCTGGAACCAGCAGCATGCCGCAGGTAAAACAATATGTTGGGGCAACAGGAATAATGCGTACTACCCCTACAATAGAACTTGAAACTATACGGAATCTTCTTCCATTCGACATATTTGTGCAAGAATCGGCAGCGAAGATCGCGCTTAGGCTAAGTCATCACCAAATGCTGTCGCATCATCGGGACGACACTCATGCATTTGAAAAATGTGTACGTTATATCTATTACTAGCTGTCCCGCCCGGCTTCGCCCGTGTCGAAAAAATATAGTGTTACAATACATATACATATGTATTGTCATTTTGTTCGAAGAATGGGACGATCTGTCTATCTGTCTGTTTGTTTGCCTGTCTGTCTGTCTATCTGTCTGTCTATCTGTCTGTCTGTCTATATTAATTGACCAAAATCTTTCATATTCACATTTCACCTGAAATTACGAAATTTTGTATGACAGGTACCAAAACCACCGGTTGTTGAGTAACCGCACTGATGCTATGTTGTAGTCTATATTAAGAAAAACGTACTCTTAAAATTTTACGAAAATCTCCAGCGCCACCTATCGGTCCCAGATTTTATAATTTTCTCTTCTGGCACTGAACCAACATAATTGTTAATATGAGCATTTTTGATCAATAAATAAGCTATTAATAACTTGACTCCAGCTCCACCTAGCGAGATGAAATATACTTTACAACCTATTCTCATACTCATACCTACCAAATATACACAAAAAATTTCATAAAAATCGATCGAGTCATTTCGGAGGAGTGCGACTTACAAAAAAAAAAACATCATTTCATCAACTCCTACTCCACACGATTGCCAATGAGGCACTGCACTGAGTGCTGTGACTGTGTCTGTGATACACATTAAAAGTCACTCAGTATGCTTTGAAAAAAAAATCAAAAACCCACTACGCGTGCGCATGCCAGAAATACGAAAAGGAGTGCAATGAGAGAATTAAAAAAAAAACTCATCATCAACTCCACACGATTGCCACTGTGTGCTGCGAGTCTGCGACTGTGTTACACATAAAAAGTCACTCAGTATGCTTTGAAAAAAAATCAAAAAACAAATGCTAGAAATACGAAAAGGAGTGCAATGAGAGAATTTAAAAAAAAAAACTCGTCATCAACGCCACACGATTGCCACTGAGTGCTGTGATTCAGCTTCTGCTTGAAATTTTTTTTTTAAAAAAACGTCTTTGGAATGCATTTTGTACTATTATTCAGCTTCTAGTAACTGTACAGACATGATTTTGGTCTTTAAATCTGCGTATTGAATGTAACTAAGCTAGGAATGAATATCAATTACATGGGAGAAGTTGTTCTGAAGTAATAGCTGTTTGTTTCAAATTGAATTTTCGTTTTCTCAGTTGAAGTCCCTTAAACTCTAAAACCGAAAATTTATCTAATTCAAAGCTAATTGATAAACCTTCTCCGAGAAATTAGTAATCTAATACCAAAAGAATCGTTAAAATCTATTCAGTGGTTCCTGAGATCCTTTACTACAAAGGTAATATGACACCGATCGGGACTTTGCTTTATACTATGTAAGGATTCGTTATATTAGCGTTCGTTATACTGGACCACCACTGTAATTTTAGTTGTCCATACCGTTTAGTTTCCTTAAAATTATATTTGAAGTTTTTAGTTTCCTTACATTTTATTTAGTCTTCTGCTTGTTTTTAAGGTTAGGTAAGAGTTCCTTAAGACATTGCGTAGCACAAGTTATTCCGTATTCATGGTTGAGTATCTGAAATTGCAACAATTTATTTGGTAAAAAGCGGAGTAATGCATTGCATACTTAAAATTTAACTCCGCACGATTTCATCACCTATTGCAACTTTATTTTTAAATTCCTCAAAGGCAACAATAAAATTGACTAAATATGTTAAACCCCAAACTTAATAATCATCGAGTCCATTCCCATTGTACGCGATGAAGAAATATTGAAAAATGGAATCCGTATCAGCAAAAAATAAATAAATAAATAAATGGTATGATGTTGTGTGTTTAGTTTTTACGTGTTTTGAATTTAAACTATGTATTGACTTTGCTAATGCATAAAATCAATTCAATTTGGCAAGAGACACAAACAAATTAGCTTTCTTTTGAATTCATTAACTCACCTGCATACACTAACGCTCGTTAGTATTTGCCCACCCATAATTTTTGTAATTTGCGGTATTCATATACATATTACACAGAAAAATTCGATATGAAAAATAATTTTTAAATTGCATTCCAAGTACCAACTATTTTATGATGGTAGTAACAAAAATTATGGAATAACATAATGTATCTGCAAATTATATGAAGTCGAAAAACCCATCCCTTTCTTAAGTGGGAAATTTCTTTAATTTAATACCCGATCACTATTTTTCTTTTGCTTGCTCTTACCAGGTAGTGGGAATGTACCGGTATTTTAATGTCTATTCAAATTTTGCCGAGTAAAGATCATGTAAAGCTGGAACTATAAAAAATAGCAATGCCCTTGCAATGTATTTTTAATTAAAAATAAAAAGGGTCAACAACGTTTTTTTTTGGGAATTTTTGTAGTTTCTATAAATGACATTTATGATTGCCATTTTTATTACATAAATATAATTAAAATGAAATAATACTTACAAATACAATTAAAAATAAAAAACACAAAAAAAAATCAGCTAGGAAAAAAGAGAAGTTTTTGGCAAAACAAACCTTATAAAGGTAAAAAAATAAAATAAAAATTAAGTTTTATATCGGCTCTGCAACGACGCAACGACGGTATGGCCTTCCTTGCTTTTTTTAATGACATACCATAAATGTTCAATAGAATTGAGGTCTGAAGATTGAATTGGCCATTCCCTAACCTCTATCCTTTTGCTCCAAAACCAATATTTAGCGTTCCAGTGGTATCCTGTTATCCTGTTAGAAAACTCATTTGGCTTATCATCTTTCCTATTTTGGATTATATTCCTTTGAAATAACTGTAATTTTTTATACGTTTACAATTTTTCATTTAAGTTAATTTCTGATGTCTTTCGATAATGAACTTTATTCCTTCGAATGTCAAAATATAAAAAAACATTGGAAGGAATAGAGACGATCGAACGAATTGGCCATTCCTTCGAATCTCAAAATAAGGGTGATTGTGAATTGCATATTTGATCGTACGTCATCATGATTTTTAATATTCCAGTACCTACCTCTTAACTTAAATGCCTTCTGACTCAAAAAGCTCTGTCTGAGACAAGGTATTATTTGAGGTTCCCGTGATGCAGTTCCAGGATATGTATCATCCATCAATCGGTGTCCGTACCGAAAATAAAAATATTGGGCTGAGCTTAAATTTATCACTTGCATTCGTTGTTTATCATAATTTCATGATCATCATCATCTCAGGAGAGGCTCATGTAAAGTATGAAATGACTATCATACGTGGGGATAGGAGTGTGATCACCGAAAATGCAGTTCATCATACAAAACATGGCAGCACAAATACATACATACATTGTATATTCGTCAGGCTAAAAGAGCTACTAAACCCTTCCACAATAAATCCATGAAACACCTAATCCTCAGTAGGAAGGATATCAAGAGATAACAGGGCATTACCATCGTCAATATCTCCTGAGCAAAATAGGTCTCATTCAGGAAACTGAATGCCATCTCTGCATGGAAGATGATGAAACTGTGGAACATATTCTTTGTGACTGCATGGCACTATGTGCCCTGAGGAGACAACATCCTCAAGATCCTCAATTTCATAAAAAGAATTGAATCTCTTCTGGTTTCCGAGAATGACTTTGCGGTACAAAAGATTTTTTTATATCGCAGTGCCGTCTACAACTGGCGGGTCAGAATCTTTACCAAAAAATTAATTGAATACGAATTTTATAGTTTTTAAATCTGATAAAGGATAATTTTATTGCTGGGTGACTCAAGCAATCGTTGTAAAAAGGCTGATTACGAGTGTTTTTTAGTTTTTGGCGTTTCCCGGTTTTCAAATGAATATTCAGCTATTATATACAACAGTGCCTGTTTTAGTCGTAAATTGTAGCCTCACTTATGTTAGATTCAGAAGAACCTACATATATGAAGGCCAACATAACTTAGACTTCGACTGCAGCTTCGACTTTCAATGGTATTCTTCTCTTTGGATAAAGGTAGAGGCTGTAATACTTTTTGTTCGATAGCCAGTTTTTAAGAATGGACTGTATGTATATTTACCTTGTATAATTGTATATTTGTAGCGCCTTGCTATTTCAGCCACAAATACTATTCAGGTGCTCGGCTTCTGCTCACAAAATTGAATTTTTGATGCAAATACAAACCACTTTAATTTAAAATTGAAAAACTAAAATAGACCAAAAAAGAACAAAAAAAACCAGTAATTGAAATAAAAACAAACACAAATAAGGAAGGAAAAAATATTTTATTAGCACTCTAGCGTCTAGCCTCTAGCTGCTCACTTGTTCACAGATGAAGAATAAGTGACAAGAAAAGGCAAATCCACCCTGACGATGAGAGCTTTTCTCACATGCCCCCGATGTCCTTTCAACCCTTCGGTCCGATGTACTACACTCTGAGTTGTCTGCGCTGCACCCTCGTGGTCTCTTCCGATTTGTACATATGGAACTCGTATTGCTTTCTTCGCCGTCGTCGGCCACCCCTCCACTGCAACTCGTGCCGGCGTGAACACTTTTTATTTGTTTTCTGCTGATTACCTACTTCTGATCGCAAAGGTTGATTTATCTTTGGAGCTTTACTAGTAAGCTAATATAAATAATTCATTTAGTGGCTACAGCAGGACAGGCAAGAGAGCCAAGGTTTTACTCTTATGTGTAGGTATGTTCAAAGATTTATTTGACAATATACGTTTAGATTATGAGTACATTTTTTTTTTATAATGTACGCGCGCTAAAGGGGTTATAAATACCCTTAATATCTCTTGCATAGCGCGGGCCGTCCATTCAAACAATTTCAAAGGCTTTCCAGGATTAGTATACATTTCCTCATATACAGTGCCATCTCTCATCGGCGGATACCTTGTTTAGCGGACAAATCGCATTAATGGACACTTTTTTGGAACCAATTTCTAATTTCCCATACAAAATGCGTTGTTATAAACGGAACAGCTCTCATTGCCGGACAAAACACTCCGGTCCAGTGGCTGTCCACTTAGATTTCACTATAGTATACGTTTCTTTATTGAGATAAAATCTCAATCTCTCTATATATAATGAGATTATTTTCAAATGATACCTAGACCTACCCCACTTGACTGGGTAGAATCTTTAATTTATCGCCATCAACCATAGGTGGGGTCCCTATGTATGTATAATATTTATCTAGTTTTGGACTAGGATCAGGATTGCTATTTTTATAATTCTTCCAAATTTCAGAAAGCATTCAGATAAAATTGAGATCCCTTTCGAACATTCTTAGAAAAAAAAGTGTCTTCTATTTTGGATAGTTTTTTTTTTATAAATATTTAAGCATTGTTTTTTTTTTGTATAACATAACTTAGCCAATTTAATTAACTAAAAAGAATATTTAGTGTAAACTACGTCTACAGTTTTTTTTTTTTCAATTAGTAAATTAAATTGCTTCATCACCTTAACAAATAAAATAAAATAAAATTCAGTAGCAAATATTTACATTTTTGTTTTTTGTTTTATTAAAATACAGAAGTAACATTTGTTTTTTTAGTATTATGCATATAAAAAATTAGAAGAAACTTTTAAAACGTGACTTTGCTTAGTTTCACCAGCAACAAACTTTCAGAAAAGAAAATAACAAAATTCAGGCTTAAAAGTACACAAATATATATTTTTTTTAAATTAATAAAACATAACCTATCTCAAAATAGTTAACAAATTCGTCTTTCATACAAGCAAAAATTTACACAATCTATTTCCATTCTACAAAAGACTAGCTATGTAGTGAATAAACCTTAAAAACTATTCAGTCGTTATCACGATTAAGTTTTTTTTTTTTTCATATTTTTTTTATACTCAACAAAATCACAATTTCGGGTTCATAAATATTTTATTTCAAATTTACTTTGTACGAAAGTTTCATTAGTTTTTTTGAACTAATTGGACAGTGGGGCCAAAGATTCGCACAACCCATTGGTCCGCTTAGATTGTCAGCCGTGTGTCGCAGTAATTCTCCCATATGCGCTGCAAAATGCCATTTACTTGGCGGACTATTCATCGCTAACGACATTGTTGAGGAGCTGAAATTAATTAAAAAAAAAAAAAACTATTAATAACAGATACAAATGTTAACTTAATTACGAGCTACAAATAAACACAAGCCTGTAGTAATGTGCGCACAAAATCAATTGTTTAGAGCACTTTACATTCCGGTTTATACTGATGAATGTTTAAAAAAAAATTAAAACTGACCTTCGACATGTGCAAAAAAACAAAAACTCATTGAACTGGTCTTTTGGTTAAACAACAAAAAATAATTAGTACAATAAATGTAAATTAACATTTTTGTGACACATCGATGGCTTTGAATTTTTTTTTTAAATTTTTAGTGTGTTTTTTTTTTGTGTGTTTAAATATTAGTAAGTATTAGTAAGTTTAAATATTTAATTTCATACCGAATCATGTGTAATAAATCCTTTTCTTTTTCGGAAAGGACATATTCAGGTTTCGATGCCATCTCACAGAGCATCTTTGGTAGGCAGGAGTCTCGAATCGCATCTGTTAGTTGTGATTTTGCCAAATTCCTTTGTTTTTTCAACGCTGCGGGCGATAATTGATTTAAGTCAGATTCTGAAAGAGATAATAATATTATTGTACAATAAAAAACAAGTAATTATATTGTTGTTGACACATTTCTTTACAGGTGTAATCGCTTCTTCTTGATTTTGTGGTTATCACCCGTACCTATATCACTTTCTGGTTATTTCACATAGAGTATCAAATTTTATTTTGTCTGTTGTCATATACATTATTCTTTGTTTGTTTCTAATTTCTAGTTTAATGTATGTTTTTATAGAAAATTTAGAATTGCTTAATTAAAGCATTTAGCAGCAGAGTATGGCCTCGGAGAGGGAATAGTGGGGCCAAGATGGCGTTGTTTTACAAGCGGAACTACATATCTGGCATTCATGCAGCAAACCCTACTGAAGAGAAAATTCAACAAACAAAGATAATCATAATGTCTGACATCCAAGCAGTACTAAAGGCTCTAAGAAGCTGTAGTGGCAACTCTTCATTTTATAATACAATCGATATTTTAGCAGTTAAGGCAACACTGAATAAAAGATGAAATGTCATCATTCTTTTTGGATATTTAAAAGCGCGTGTTTCATTTTTCTTCCACAGCTAAGATAAAAAGATAAAGATTATAAAGGCGACAAATTGGTGACCCCAACGAAAAAAATAACAAATATTGGTCGATTAAATTTCAAATATCGCAGTTTTTTCGTTTTTTAAAAAAAGAAAAAAAACTTCAATTTTACATTATTAAAATTAGCACTTGGCAAGATGGCGGACGGCGATAAAGAAGACAATGGTACACTCAATGAGCAGGCTGGAGGCGGTCCATCACCGAAACAAGCAACCGCACAAGGTAATTTTCCTAAAATCTCGGTTAACAGGGTAGCAGTCAAAATTCCACCGTTCTGGGCAGAAAGACCGGAGATTTGGTTTGCGCAGATTGAAGCGCAGTTTTGTATTGCTGGAATTACTGTCGACAGCACAAAGTTCCACACAGTCGTCGCTGCGATGGAATCAAATGTAATTTCACAAATCACTGATGCCGTACTTAATCCGCCAACCAACGATAAATATGGCAACCTCAAACGTAATCTTATTGAGCGATACTGCGAAAGTGAACAGAAAAAGATTCAGAAACTGCTTTCCGACATTGACCTTGGTGATCGCCGACCAACACAGTTACTTAACGAATTAAGTGCGTTGGCAAAAGACCGCGTAAGTGATGATTTCTTAAAATCACTATGGCTTCAGCGTCTTCCACCGCACGCACGAGCCATTTTACAAGCTTCGAACGACAGTCTGCCTGGTTTAGCGAAACTAGCGGACAAAGTATTAGAAGTTGGCGGTATGGGACACATTGCCGTGACATCTACAACTACAGCTACTCCGTCTGCTAACGGCGAAGTAAACGAAATAGCAAACCGAATGTCACGTTTAGAGAAACGTATCGAGGAACTGTTAAGGGCACGCCCAGTAAGACGTCCTTCGCAAAACCGTCGTTCGTCTAGTAAACGAGATTCAACACCTAATCTCTGTTGGTATCACGCAACGTTTGGTAATAATGCAAGAAAATGTCGCTCTCCTTGCAATTTCAACAACGATACAAAAAACTAGAAAGCACTTCTGGACCGTCGCCCCGCGGACCAGAAGACGACAATCGCATAGCGAGGCTTACAGTTTTCGATGAGGGCACCAAACGTAAATATTTGATTGATACCGGCGCCGACGTTTCAGTTTTGCCTCGACACCCGAACGAAAAGCTTAAACAGAGTGGCATTCAATTATATGCAGCAAATGGTTCAGTGATTCAGACATACGGAGAAAAACGAGTGAAGTTGTCATTGGGATTGCGACGCCTGTTTGAATGGACATTTATCGTGGCCGACGTGGCCACACCAATAATTGGTTCAGATTTCCTACATCAATTCGACCTGTTGGTAGATGTAAGACGAGGAGCGTTGATTGATCGAAAGACAATGCTGCAACGGAAGGGAGAGATCGTTAAGTCCTCCACGACAAGCGTATCGTCGTACGAATCCCACAACGAATTTTCACAGTTGCTTTCGGAATTCAATCAGCTCTCAATGCATAATCACAACGTACAACCAGCTACTACGAAAGTCACTCATAACATCGTAACTCGCGGATCAGCAGTTTTCTCACGGCCACGAAGGCTCACGGGAGAAAAACTTAGCGCAGCGAAAAAAGAATTTAATTATATGGTAGAGAAAGGGATATGCAGACCATCTTGCAGCAATTGGGCGAGCCCCCTCCATATGGTACAAAAATCTAACGGCGAGTGGCGGCCATGTGGCGACTATAGGGCATTGAACGCGAAGACTGTTCCGGATCGCTACCCGATTCCATTCATGCACGACGTTTCGCATATTCTCGCTGGTAAAAATATATTCTCAGTGATCGATTTACAACGAGCGTATCACCACATCCCGATAGAGCCAAACGATATACCGAAAACTGCTATAACAACGCCATTCGGTTTATTCGAATTTTGCTTTATGACTTTTGGATTAAGGAATGCTGCTCAAACCTTTCAGAGGTTTATGCATGATGTGCTGAAAGGCTTTGAATTCGTTTTTGTCTATATCGACGACATTTTCGTTGCATCCGCTAACATAGAAGAGCATAAACAACATTTGAGGGCAGTTTTCGATAGGCTTCGTGAAAACAACGTGACGATTAATATGAGTAAATGTCAGCTCGGTAAAAAAGAGATTAATTTCCTGGGTCATAAAGTTAACGCCTACGGACTTCAACCAATGGAGGAGAAGGTTAACGCTGTTCGAAATTTCCCACAACCGAAAATCGCGAAAGAGCTTAAGAAATTCCTGGGAATGATTAATTTCTACCGGCCTTTTATACCGAACGCGGCAGTTAATCAAAGTAAATTACAGGCGTTGATCAAGGGAAATATAAAAAACGACACAAACTCCATCGAGTGGACGGATGAGGCAGTAATAGCGTTTCAGGAGTGCAAGACCGAACTCGCAAATGCGACGCTTTTATCCTACTTATCACCTGATGCTCCGCTTTCACTGACGGTCGACGCTTCCAACAACGCCGTAGGAGCGGTGGTGCATCAAGCAGTTAATGGCGCTTCGCAGCCTTTGGGGTTCTTCTCCAAGAAATTAAATTCAGCTCAACAGAATTATTCTACGTATGACCGGGAGTTATTGGCAATATACTTGGCTGTGCGACATTATCAGTATATGCTAGAAGGTAGGCAGTTTATAATATTTACTGATCACAAACCATTAGTTTTTGCATTTTCTCAAAAGATGGACAAAACTCCGCCAAGAAGAGCTCGACAATTAGATTTCGTTAGTCAATTTTCGACGGACATACGACACCTGCCAGGAAAAGACAATAACATCGCGGATCTGCTCTCTCGAATCAATGCCATCAGTAATTTAGATTTCGAAATCATAGCAAAAACGCAAAGTCAAGACCCTGAGCTGGAAGCTATTTTAAAATCAAATCAAACATCGCTAAGTCTCAAACAGATTCCAGTTCCAAACTCAACATCATTTTTGGTCTGCGACTCATCTACGAATAAGATGCGTCCGTTTGTCCCGGCCACTTTGCGCCGCCAAGTGATGCAAAAGTTGCATGAGTTATCGCACCCAGGTCGAAAAGCAACACAAAAACTGATTTCGGAGCGGTTCGTGTGGCCCTCGATGATGAAAGACATCGCGAGATACGTTCAGGCTTGCATACCCTGCCAACAATGTAAAGTTCAGCGACACAACAGGGCCGAGATAGGAGACTACGGACCAACAGTTCGACGTTTTGATCATATCAATATTGATATAATTGGTCCATTACCAGTGTCTAAAGGAAACCGATATTGTCTCACCTGCATCGATAGATTCTCAAGATGGCCAACGGCGATCCCAATACCAGATATGGGAGCGGAAACTATTGCGACGGCTTTAATCAACAACTGGATTGCATTGTTTGGAGTGCCTTTGCGCATAACCAGCGATTTGGGCCGCCAGTTCGAGTCCACCATTTTTTCCGAGTTAATGAAAATTTTGGGCGTTAAACATTTTAAGACGACGGCTTATCATCCACAGTGCAATGGGTTAATCGAGCGATGGCACAGGACTCTGAAGTCAGCAATCAAATGCCATATGACGACGAATTGGAGTGATATTCTGCCGTTAGTTTTACTAGGCTTGCGTACAACATGGAAAGACGACCTGAAAGCTAGTCCTGCCGAAATGCTATTTGGTTCTCAGCTGCGAATCCCGGGAGAATTTCTTTGTCACAGTAAAGCTATAAGGAACGAGACGGATTTCTTGAAGAGACTTCGCTTTCACATGCAGTCGCTAAAGCAAAACAACACATCATGCCATGGCCGGAAGGGTGTATTTATCCAACCAGATCTTCGCGAATGTAAATACGTTTTTGTACGAGTTGATCGGGTTCGCGCTCCATTGGAACCACCATACGAAGGTCCTTTTGAGGTACTAAAAAAGGAGGAAAAGTTTTTCAAATTAAAAATGCCTCGACGTGAAGTTAACGTGTCAGTGGACCGACTAAAAGCAGCTTTCCTCGAAATTTATGAATCAGCCACTCCAGTACAGGTGCAATCACCCAACAACACAAAGCATTCACAGTTTTCACCATTCCCAGTAGCGACAACTGGTGAACCGTCAACTTCGGAAACCACATCGGAAACGCGAGAAATTTTTCCTGCCACAACAGAAACAAGATCAGGACGAAGGGTTCATTTTCCGGCACGTTATCGATAGTGTCCAATCTAGCGGCGGAGCCCTGTAGTGGCAACTCTTCATTTTATAATACAATCGATATTTTAGCAGTTAAGGCAACACTGAATAAAAGATGAAATGTCATCATTCTTTTTGGATATTTAAAAGCGCGTGTTTCATTTTTCTTCCACAGCTAAGATAAAAAGATAAAGATTATAAAGGCGACAAAGCGATAACTACAAAACTAAAAGCTACATTCGAATGCCAAGGCATAAATGACATGAGGACAACGAAAAGGCTGATATTTTGGCCCAAAAAGGAGCCAACGAACTATTCATTGGACCAGGCCCAGATTTTAACAACAAACATCAGAAAGTACAGAGCACCTGATCTCAGAGTGCCCTTCTCTAGCCAAAACACTAGGCAAATTCATATTAACCATAAAAGGGAGCACAATAGACCAACTCTCGTCGCATTGCTAGCGGAAGGGGTTCCCAACTTTGATTGAAACAAAAGGAGGACACCGAATTTACGAAGAAAAATATGTGTAAATAATAATTTATTGGGAATACAAACTCAGTTCTTTGCTTTTTCGAAAAATTCATGCCACAATCCAGCACATTCTTTGTGCTCTGTCATCGGAATGGTATCCCTCTTAAGCAGGTGAGAAACATTAATCAATTATCCATTGGATATTTGGTTGACCTAGGTATGATACACTGGACGTTCTAATTGAATAATTATTCGTTCATACTTCTCCGAAGGAACCTTTTTAAACACCCTGTAGCTCAGTGGGTGTTGAAGATAGAACCCCCCCCCCTTAATTTTTTTCATAACATGAACCAATAAATCAGCTTCCAAAATATCTGTACCCTAAACCGAACCACCCTGTATATGTTAATACCTTTTAACAAGTGGAACCAGAAGCTTGTTGCACGTTTGGTTTGTTTTAAAAGTGACACTTGCTCGAAATATGGAAATGTCAAATGAATGCCATATGAATGGTTACCGAAAAGAGGTGCAAGCAACCAAATAATCGAAAACTGGTGCATACAACAAAAATAATAACAAGAAAAATGTAAATAGTTTTTGATCTCATTTTTTTTGTCTTTAAGAGGAAAAGGAGAACATTTTTACTTCAAGGAGGACGGGAGGACAAAGCACTAAAAAGCAGAACTGTCCTCCCAAAAAGAGGACGGTTGGGAACCCTAGCTAGCGGACACCTCTACAGTACCTCAGATTCATCATACGTTATAGCAGTAGAGTACGACGAGAGCTACTCAAGCGCTCTTGAAGCTTAAGAAAAGAGTGGACATACTATAGCTCAAGAAACACGTTATTGAATCAATACAGAAGGGGTTTACTTCAGGAATGATAATAAAAAGTCCTATCAAAAAGTTAAGCCAACATGATCAGAGTACTAGGACCGAACAGGAGCTTGTATAGGATATTCCATTCAATTTCATTTAAAATTAATTCTTTTTTTTTCGATGCTTCATTTTGAAATACAGATTCTACTATTAAATATGGAATTTAATCACCCCAATTTTGAAAGTCGTATTTGTGAGTCGCATACGAACATACTCGTAGTTTGTAATGTATTTGCTATTACAAAATACGAGTACATATGTATATGTATGTATCTGATAAATGTCTTGCAACTGGTCATTCTTTTCTAGAACACTTTTGACATTACGTTTTTGCATAATTGCGGCTCGAATTCGCAAAGCTTTGATATTACGTAAAGGTAAGTGGCAATGGCTGTCGTTGGTTCGAGTACCAACATGCTTAGGCCTATAAACACCCATTGAGATACCAAGGATATGTATCGCCGCTACTGGTGAGCACCATTTGCAGCTTTGTTTATAGCGAGAAAGGCTTCCAACGTCTTTTTGTGGTCACTAAGATTATAAACTGGATCCTGCCCCAAGGCTGATACTGCGACCTGAAAGATCTATTGTATCATGGTGGTCACTAAGATAATTGAAGAAGTATTCTTCTAGATGTAATTATATACTACGGGAAAGAGCTGGACATGGACAGAGGAGATGTATTGGACTTTCTTCCTCTTCGTTCTCTTTGCAGGTTCTGCATTCGAAAGGACGCCCGTAGTCTGTAGTATTTTTAGGGATAGAAGGTAGTTAGAGCGTTTCAGATTTAGTCTAGTCCAGATCTGTCTGGTCGCAAGACAAGTGGATCCACCTTCTCATCTCTGATCTTAATCATTGGCGTTGACCTTTTCCTTGGCGATTTCACATCACTTACTTGTCCGGTTGATTCAATTGTATTGATCAGTTTTACAATAGCTGAGCTGGGCCGTCCCTCATAGTGACCAAAAAAGGTAGAAATTTAGAAAATATTCTCGTGAAATATTCACCATTTTTGTAATCAATGTTTAAAAGGTCAAATACTCAGATATCGGAAAATTAAACATTTAAGCTCTTAATGGAAATCCATTTGCATATTTTACCACATACATACATGTATGTATGTAATAAAAAGATGCATAGAAAATATTAATATAGCTTCTTCGGGCCCGGCAGTTTTTTGTACTTAGAACATCCGGTTTCCTTTTGCTTCGCTATGTTAAAATTCAAACATAAATTCTGGCGCAGAGTAATCCCGAAGAGAAGAGAACCTTTTTTTAAAGCAAAAAAAAAGGTTTATTTTTATTTAGAGTTCATTCCATAAATTGTTTCTCTTTAATTTAAATAAATAAAAGTTAGGCGCGACGGGAAGAGGATAAAGTAAATATGTATCTAAAAACGTCATCAATTGCCGCCATTTTCATGGTCAGGCATTTTTACGAACTAGACATTTGATCTATATTTGTACCTGCTTGTTGGTCGTCTTTTCCAACTAACGTAATGAAAGCCATAAACCTAGGCAGGTTAATGCCAAAAACTACAAATAACCTGAATCAAAGTCCTGTTTAAGTAGTTCTTCACTTCAATAAAAAAAAAAAAACCATAAACTTTAACTTTCTACATATCAACACATATACACTTTGTTCGCAGATCTTTTTATCATAGACCTTTTAGTTTCTAAGTTCAACAAAGTAATTTCAAAAATAAAAAAACAAAATTTAATAATCCAGACAACAATAGTTTAAATTGTTTCTAAATGTGCGACTATAATAAACGTTTATTACTTTCATTTTACACTCATTCTACATTGTTGAAAAAAGTGAATGGTTACCACTTTCGTTGGATGGGCATTTGACAAATGTAATAACATTATGAATATTTTTAAATAAATTTCACGCTTTTTAATCTTGTGTAAACAGAAGACGCCTTAAGTCAACAGTATGGGTTACGAGTAAATGACAGCTCACGTTTTCCCTAGCGGTTACGTACACCAAAGTCAAATAATCAAAAACAACAATAGGAAGTAAATTGGCCAATTTTAGAACCTAAAATACCCAGAATGATGAGCCAATCAAAATTAAAATAAATAAAAAAAAAATAATACAACATTAATTTTTATATGCTAGAAGGTTGAATTATTCATAAAGAATAAGAATGGCATATTGCACCGTTGTATGTGTTTTGGATTTCCGCATTCATCTATAAATACTTATTTTGTGTTAATTAACATAATTTAATAAAACATAGTCTAAGATCTAATTGATTAATATTTTTTTTAAGTTTAGTAAATTTAATGTAATTAACATTAATTTTGTTTTTGATTCTGGAAAGGGTCATTATTTTTGTTTATAATTTTATATGATCAACATAAGTTATATTTTATCAGATAGTTTTTTTTAATAACTTTTGAAATTTAATATTGTAAATAAAAAAGGCAGAAATAATAATTAAATTTAAAACTAAAATTAATATAATTTATAGTACTAATTAATTTATAGTACAACCGATAAAAAATTGAATGTGGGGTATCATTCGAAAGAGTTGGAAGTAAGGATTTGGAACAATGTCGACCACCTGATCCAAGGCTATGCGAATTACTTACTCAGATGGACGACTAAGTGGACCGTAAAATAAACGTAACGCATGGTACTAAACTGAACCATGATTTTTGCAATATTTTGTTCTGGCCTAAGTCTATTCATGGTGAGCTGTCAAATTGGTTCTCGTTGGAAATAGTGTTGGTAATTCGAAATACGTACAAACCTATAAAACAAAATCCCGATTGTCGTATACACTAGTGGCACAATATTTTTTATATGGTGCTAATGTGTATAGAAATTAAAAGATCTGCAACGGGTTCAATTTTTGATGTCACCTTGGCATGAATTAGGCTTCGACAGCTGGGATTTTTCATGCCGTACTATAATCGTTAGCTATTGAAGTGTTTTGGACAATTAAATAGTATAGACGAGTAGTGCCTTGACATAGCTTTACGAAGAATCCGGTAAATGTTTGAAATCGCACGGTTTTTGCAGCCAATTAACATCACTTTATCGATCGCTAATATTCGATTTCATTGAAAATTTTGTTCAAGAAGTTTATTTTGGGGGGACTATTCCATATCATAAAATGGGGCCACAATTAAAGGTTATCATTGCCCACTACTTTTTTTAATGGGAAGGGTATGTTTGGTTTTTATCGTTTTCAATCAAGTGAGAGACCCGATGAAGTCCTGGAGGTTTAGTTTCCCATACTGGTAAAACTAGTTTATGTAAACTCTTTAACAAGGGGCCTAATATTTACAACTCGTTTTGTCAATAGTGACCATAACCTTCACGCACAAAGCAATATGAACGATATATATGTACATAATTGCAAAACAAGAGTGTTCATGAGGAACCTGTATAAAAATTCGGATAGACGTGTTTGACTCCACAATTTACATAAAGGCAGATGTAACGATCCCCCGTCATCAAAGCGAGCACAGCGAATAAATGAATTCTAATGAGTTCGCACGACAGTATCCCCCATGTGACGTCTTAAAATGAATCATTACAATATTCGAAACTAGAAAAAGTATCTAAAATGGAACCATATTCTTCTTTTAGAGAATTTTTCTTGCTAAATTGCTCTCAAATATGACATTCTGCACTGAAATGCGTGTGCGAAAATTGCTCAACGCAGGTCTTTACAATTGAAATTCAATGTACCTACTTGCATCGGTTTTTGTTTCACTCAGTTCCAAATATACATTTGCACGTTTGTAGAGCGGTAGAAGATATCGGCGAGGCTTCTGATGAAAAGAACGAGCAATAATGTAGATGTGGCCGCACAGCAGTGGAGCACAGCTCCAGTGCACGAACCAATGCGCATAACATCATTCGAAAAAGAAAGGCGCCCACGAGTATAGCTGGTACTATTTTGACTTTTTTCACTCAGAGTAACAGAAACAGGAACCTCTTCGTATGTAATGTACGAGTATGCAGCGTTTAGTTCAAATCAATCGGATAGACCACGAAAGGTGTGGAAACCACTCACTATTTAAGAGTTGAAGGTATACTTGAGCAGTGATGGGACATCTACCACTTAAGTGGTATTTCTACCAGAAACAAATTGAATACAATTTCTGTTGGCTGCCAGCCAAAGAACCTTTGCGAAACTAGTAAGACTTTGATCCCTCGTCGATATGTGTCAAAATACATTTTCCCAATTATGTCTGTCTATCGGTCGCGTACCTCGGACTGAAGCCTAAATTTTCATTCTAGCCCCAAAAACAACGGTAATTTACTTATTTTGCGAAACGTCGATTTTCTCGAAAATGGCCCAACGGCACTTTTCTTATAAACGGTTTTCTAAAATAGACCATTTTTTTTTTTGGCTTTTTCTATATTTCCCAGATGTCGGATCTTTTTCCAAACATAAGTAAGAATTCACGGAAGAATCTAAAATTCCCACTGTCATATAGAAAGAGGAAAATATTAAAGAAAATTTACGAATTATGGTGCTGTTTTCGTTTCTTTCTTTTTTGGGTTCTCCCGATTGAACTCCACGACATATGAGTACCGAATTATTTATCCACAGAGGTAGGTTTTTAGACTTCTAACTACACTGTGATGTTATTGGTAAATACAATTCACAAAGTTACTTTCTTATCTTATATTTTTGTCAATTAAACTTTGTAAAAATGTCGTCGTTTTCGACGAGGGCCAGCTAGTTACATATATATATTTGTGTAAAGCCGAAAAATATATGTATTGTATTGGACTGATTTTAGTATAGGTACCATATTTACTTTTTTGTTGTTGTTTTTTTTTGGAAAAAAAACTGTGTTACTTCGTTTTTAGATTATTTTTTTTTATTTTGTTAAAATAAATCAGGGGAGAAATCGGCTAACGCGATAATTGACTGTCGCTTTTTTGATTGTCGTTTTTGATTATCAACTATTCCTTGCTCTATGTAAATCGATCGCAAAAAATTGTTGATTTATTGGCATCACTTCTAAGTCTGTCAAGAATTAAATGTCATTTTCGAATTGTTTTGATTTGAATTTGAAAGCTAAATTTAACATTTGCTTACAAACATGTATATAAGTACATAATATATTATGTATACTATCTCAAAACACTTAATAATATTTATAATATTAAAAATAATAACAATTTTTTTTTTTGTAGGTCTAATTCAACAAAACATCAAATCGCGGTTCTTTCCGAATTCATGCAGAAACTTATTTTGTTAAACGAAAGGTTTTCAAAAATCTATAATATATATAGTACTAAGAAATAGTTTTAAAGGATATCCATACAGAGTCGAACATACAAAGGTTCAAGTCAAGGTAGTTCCAAAATATTCGCTCTTTTTTGCAGATTTGTTTTTATCTGTCCGACCTTTTTATAATTATTTTCACTTCTCACTCTCCTCGTCCTCGCGTGTTGGAAAATTGCAAATAATGTAAACATTGCACTTGAACTAATTTGCTTTATAGAATATATGTCAATCCTCAAAACACGTTTTTTTTTCTTAATATATTAACCAATTTGAAGTCGACCGCACCAAAATCCTTATTGAAAATGAAATAAATGTATGAAAACGAAACCTAAATAGCTGTCACCTAAAATCAACGCAAAAAAACGATTGTCGATTTGATAATCACCTTACACAGAGCAAAAGTGTCGATTTTGATTATCAACTATCAACTATCGCGTTAGCCGATTCCACCCCAGTTATTCAACATGCGAAACTTTTTTATTTTTTCTACCACTTTTCTACCACCTTTTTTTCTGGCTATCTACCACCATTATTCTTTTTCCAAGTCCCATCACTGTACTTGAGTGTTCTCCTAATGGTTGGCACTGCTTCTCATCAACATGGCTTAAGAAATCATGAGCGGTTGAAAATCAATTCCATGTCGCTTTGCATCCAGTTAGCAATCGGTAATCGATTCATCCAGAAATGGCTGCTCTACCTAAACCAGAATGCGGACTAGACGGCCGCCTTATATTAAAAAGTACTTGCAACCTTTGCGCTTCAGATCGTAGGCGCAAAACACGCAAGTAAAGTAGTGCATTTGGTGAACAAAACCAGTTTGCGATTGCGATCAGCGGCAAATATGAAAAAATGCATCCCCTGCGTCGTTGCTACACTAGTATCACTTGTTTGTTTTCAAATTGAAACTTAAAAAAATTTTCTTTACCACACAATTAGCATACCAAATATATGTAGTTGCAGTACTTTAGTACCATAGCATACTTACATAAGTGCCAAGTTGTGTTGTCACTTTCGCAAGGAAGTTTGGGTTTTCCCCAAAAAGGCTGCTTGGAAACTATTGACTGCACTGGCTGCCTATTTTGAACCAATAATGACCAGCATTACGTCTTTATTGTGGTCCAGTAAGTTCGTCATTTGCTCTGGAAATGGTATTTCTAGCTCAAGAAAATATCCGACAAACAGTCCAAAGATTATTGATCCCCTGCTGGTTTTTAACGATGGCCAGCTAAAACGATATGTTAAGTTCTGGCATTTTAGCATGAAGGATTTTCGAAGGTTGTTGATCCCTACAAAGTTGGTGCCGAATATGCAGCATTTTTTTAGCTATCACAATCAAATGATAGGTCAACCACCGGAGATCTACTGATCACATACTAATCTCCAAGTAGAGCTGGAAGAAGTTCTCTCTAACGTATTTTTTAAATTGCCTTTATCGAGGAATAACTGCATAAATCAAATTAATTTTTATGCAGACTTGAAGTTCACTTGCGCAATATGTAAATAAAATATAAAAAAAAATAATCTATCCATATTGAATGTGTTTTTGATGAAACCTTTCACTTCAATGAAGGAATATTTGGAAGTCGCATTTGCGAGGTATTTATTTGTTTTTCGTAGAAGCACTTGCAGTGCTTTATTCAAAAACTAAGTGAATGCACTGGTTTTTCCTTTCAATGAATGACATAAACATGTTTACATTCATTGCAAAGCTGTTGATTAAAAATTCCAGCACAAAACAATTCATTCCATTTGTACATTTAAAGGTATACCTACGCATCTACAAATTAATGTTTAATTCATTAAGCTGGCTTTGCTTTTGTTTCTGTTTCAAAATATTTAAGTGGAAATATAAAAAAAAATGCCACCTTCCATGCAAAATTTTATATCAAAATGTTGTCAGAAGATAAAGCAATAAACTAAAGCTCCAATAATTAGAAAGGTCTTCAGGTTCTCGACGTCAATGAAGCCCGTACCTACATCTGTTTTAGACTCATATTAATCACATCCATTATTTTATGAGCGAATACAATTATGCGAAGCTTGTTGGAGGAAAATAATTAAAAACGACGGGGAAATACAGTTGTGTTGACATAAAAAGCACACCCTTTAATTTTTCCTATTTATGTTGTGCAAAATTGTTAAAATCGGAATCTGAAAATATCGTTTTTTTTCTAATTGATAAGCGTTTGTACAGTTTATGAAAAAATACACAATTCATTTAAAAATAACAAATGTCAATGGGGAAAAAAATCAAAAACTTAAAAATCAGTTGTTCATATAAATAGCACAGTTAAAGACATGCCTACAAAATAAATAATTCATCTAAAAAATTAATGTAAAACTTGGTTTTTTTTATTATTGACAGGATATCCCTTGTTCCTTATTACTTCCTGACAACGTTTTGGCAAACTTTCTACTTAAAGCTTACATTACATCTCTGCGAAGGTATTGTTTCCCAAGCCGACTTCGTAGTTTGCCTAAGTTCTTCCAAATTTTTTGGAGTGGAGTCCTTGACAAGCGAGTCAACATTATTCCAAAGGTTCTCGATGTGATTCGGATCGAAATCCAACACGGCAATTTATCGCTCCAAAAGTCAATTCTTCACTAACCGCGAAGGATGCTTTGGATCATTGTCATGCATAAGAGTCCACGAAACAGACATAGAGTTGTCGGTATATGCGATGCCTCCACTTTGTTCTCCAGGATATGCATATATTGATGCTGGCCAAGAATTCCATTAATTCTAGCTATGGGACCAACGCCATACCATGACATCGCCGCCTACACCATTATGTTCGCACCGCCATGCTTGACGGTCTTAATAGTGTACCTGGGATTGTACTCTTGGTTCGCAAGTCTTCTCACACACTTTTTTCTATCTTATCCCGACCTATTGAACTTACTTTCGTCGTTCCACAAGATATTTTTCCAAAAGGGCAAAGGTTTGTCCTTGCGAGCGTTTGCGAAAGTAAGTATTCGAGCTTTTGAGGACACGAGAGGTTTTGTTCTGGCGATCCTTCCATTAAGATGATATTCTACCAGGCGACGACCTACAGTTACGGTGGATATTTGGACACCATGTTGGCCATCTAATTGTTGCCTAATTTAAGAAAGGTTAAGAAAGGTTCACTACAGCTAATTCTGAGTATGACCCTGTCAGCCACTAGTGGAGTTTTCCTCACTCTGTTTTTTCTAACGGGGCTCACTGATGTTTGAGTGTCCCGTACGACCTTTGTGGCGAGCTTCCTGGATATATTAATTTTTGGCCAAATGGCGCACTTCCAAAGTGGAAAGTGAAAATTTTGCCCAAAAAATCATCAGATAATTGGTAATAACAAATTAACTATTCAATATAAAAAAAATCCTACGTACTTCCATAGACAATGTATTTTTCAAGATATATTCAATACTTCAAGTAAATCGGTTACAAATTGCCTGAGTTATGTTTCCGGCAAACTTAAAAAATTCAGTTTTGAGATACATGCGTTTGAAGTTTTGAGTAGGTAGTAGAAAATCATGAGGAAATTTTGCAATACCTTTAATCTGCGATGCCTCCACCGAGTACTTAGAGGTGTTTCCCGACCATAATCTTTTGGGACATCATTTTTGAGGTATTAGGGGACAATTAAAAAAATTATGCGACTATATCCAACAGTCCCGAGCTATGAGTAAACATCACGCGAATGGGGTTTGTAGCTCCACTTTATTGGAAAGAAAGTAAATTATAACTAGTCTATGTTTAATAAAATTCAAGCCAATCGCATATATGTATACTCATCGAATCCACTCCATTCGCAGCAGTCGACGCCAGGAAACGAACCTGGGACCCCTAAACTCAGTAGTACTGCGCCAAAAGTAGGAAAACCGATGCGCTACACACTCAACCGCCGCGGTTATAAAAACTTTTCATCCAAGTTCTTACATAAATAATATCAGCTTGTAGGTATGATTGAAGGCTTCATCAGTATAAATAATTTTGAAAAAAAAAACACATGAATTATTATTTATTATGGAAAAATAGTATTCCAACGTAACTACATTCACATGAGGTGGCTAAACAAAATACTGTCTTGGATCAATGACGAAATGCACTCTGATTTTATAAATATAAACAATTTGTTTACACTTAATCTTAATATTTATCAGGATATCTATCACAAAAAATAGCTCTTATTTTTAGGCACAAGGTGTCACTAGGACAATAGAGGCCAGTAGGTAGCCATTTTATTCGTAAATAGGTTGTGTGTTTTCTACATACAAGATTGTTAATAATATTTATAAACTTAAAATCCAAATTACTGCTCTAGAAAATCCTCTTTCTTTTGACACCTCACTTGTTAAGATTGGTTGAGTGGGAGAGCCGCAAATGGTGATAATGAACGCGCACATATACTCACACACACACACTATTGCAACGATACCCACTGCTGCCCGACTACTGGCAGTGGTCACCACTGAAAGAAAATTGTGGGCGATGCATTTAATAATGGTTTTGAACATTGCTCAGCTTCAGGACAACGTATGAGGATGTTTTATATCTCAAATGAATCAGGGACAAATTTATTAATTTCACCAATTTTTTTTTTTTTTTGTTTTTCAATCCGATAAGCCATGATTGAGTTACGGCTATAAAGGGTGATTTTTTAAGAGGTTGAGAACTTTTTAAAAAAAAAAAACACAAAAATTTCGAAAAAATGAATAAAATATTTATTTGAATCGATAGTTTGAACCTTGCAATTTAATGTTTAAAGATAATTTCATGCAAATGTTGACCGCGGCTGCGTCTCAGGTAGCCCATCCGCTGAGTCCAATTTTGGCATACTCTTTCACACATATCGGCCGGTATCTCACGAATGAATGCATGGATGTTGGCTTCCAGTGCGTCAATCGAAGCGGGCTTGTCCCTATAGACATTAGCCTTGACATACCCCCACAAAAAATAATCTAATGGTGTCAAATCGCACGATCTAGGCGGCCAATTGACCGGCCCGAAAAGTGAAATTAACTGTTCACCAAACTCGCCTCGCAATTGCGCCATTGTTTCGCGTGCTGTGTGGCATGTGGCACCGTCTTGTTGAAACCACATATCATGCAAGTCAAGAACTTCCATTTCGGGCAAAAAAAAGTTTGTTATCATCGCTCGGTAGCGTTCACCATTGACAGTAACGCTGCGATTCGCATCATCTTTGAAGAAATATGGCCCAATAATGCCGCCGGCCCATAAACCGCACCAAACAGTGGCTTTTTCGGGATGCATTGGTAGCTGTTGCAATGCTTCTGGCTGATCTTCACTCCAAATGCGGCAATTTTGCTTATTTACGTACCCATTCAACCAAAAATGAGCCTCATCGCTGAACACAATTTTTCGATAAATCGATAAAAAAAACATTTCGAACCGAGCACGAATTTTGATAGTAAAATTCAATAATTTGCAAGCGTTGTTCATTTGTAAGACGATCCATGGTTAAATTGCAAACCAAACTGAAGCTGTTTGACAGTGACACAAGGTACTAAACACACGTCAGCTGTCAAAACCAGTGTTGCCAAAACCAAACCAGCTATATAACTATAATTTGCTCTCCCAATATGCAGTATTTTCACTATTTTCTGAAAACCATGCCATTTTCCGGGATAAAAATATATAAAATTTGACCAGGAACATAAGCAATCATTATGTCAATATTTCATCGCGCTGCTATGAAATTTGAGTTACAAATTTCGTAACCGTTCGGTATTCCGTCCCCGAAATCGCGGATTTTCTCGCGCACTTAGATGTTTACACATCAAAAAAAAAATAAAAAATCGATTTTTCGAAAATTCTAGAGTGGCCTAACCCCTTCGACACCGAAAAGCGGCAGAAATAAACAAAACTAGACTAGACTAGGGTATTTCAGTAAACCAAAATTGAAAGAAATTTTCATATGTCATACTAAACAGCCTACAGAATACGTGAATGTTAATAGGGTATTCCCCAAAATACAGGAATGCGACACATATATTTTTCGCGATAGAAAAGACTGAGAATCGCGTTATAGCGAAACCGCGTTGCAGAATTACCGCGTTATATGAGGGTTTGCCGCAATTCATAAATCGCGTTAAGTCTTAGCAAGTTTCTAACCCCGAAAGAGAAAACCCCAATAATACATATTGCCGAATGTCATATGTACGTTTGTGAGTAACTCTACTAAAGCTACGGAACAGTAGGGAATAGGGTAACCCACCCAGTGATTGGCACCTTAAGAAGAAAACTCACCATAATTTTAGCCTTTAAAGATCGAACTAAAATACAAACTTTGTTTTACCTATTTTTTAATTCATTGGTTTGTTAGAAACATAAAAAAATAACAAGTAACATCAAAAGATTTAGAATCTATTAAAAAAAACATAACACTAACGAAACAACATAAAATTCAAGTTGACCTCGTTAACTGCTTCTTTAGCTTCGTTAACTGCTTCTTCATTGTTATTTCTACAATATTTAACGTTTTTGGGTAGTTTCGGCATCTAAAATACATCAACCCTGATTATACCAAGATAAAATTACTGTTAAGATATGTGACAACGGCCTTAGATCAAATACAAATTATGTGAAGCTGTCATTTTTAGTCAATGATTGGCACGGTGCCAATAACCCGGTGATTGGCATGGTGCCTATAATTATTACCAATAATTAGTAATGATTGGCAGTGCCAACAATAGAAAGATAGTTATTTTTCATTTCCATCACACCCAATAAATAAAAGTAAATAACTTTAACGTTTATTTTAACTAATCTAACATGCACGTTTACATATGCTGGTTTGGTAAAAAGCACTTACAAAATCAAGGATTGCCGATTTTTTATAGTAAATACAGTCCTTTGGCACGAACTACTCTACGGTTTTATTAACGTTCACTACAAAAAGGCGCGAACTTGTAATGACGTTTATAACAAATCTATATTTCAACACTGCCAATATTAAGACAATATAAATAGTGATGCCAAATAGTACTTGAAAGTTCTGGTAAAATTATAGGTTAAAAAAACTATCATATTTGTTTAAAAAACTTATAAAAAAATGTTTAAGTTTTGCATGCCAACCATTGGGGGGTGCTAACAAATGGAGTGCTTACCCTACCCTAAGTTGTGGATTTTCAATCCGAACTCGATCGTAGATACGAACGCTAACATTACGAAATGGAAGTTACGTCTTGATCTAGTCTTCTCCATTATTGTCTTAGTTCGTATTTACAAACATCATCATCACAGATATTTTTTTTATTAGTTCTATTTTGTATTAATTCTCAGGAATATTCATAAGTGTTCCTTCTCTATATCCCACGCATAACCTGTCCCAATAGGGATAACCACAAGATGAAGGTAAACTTTCAATCTAAATCCAATCAATTAAAATGTATCTAATCGTTATCATAAAAATGGCAATAGCTACTAGTACATACATACGTGTGAGAATTTAAATTTAAAAAAAAAAACTTGCTACTTCGAGTTTAATTGCAAATTCAACCTTAGTTACTAATTAAACCCATACAACATAAATTATTCTACGCACGTGTGAACTAAAAAAAAATTCGTCATCGTTCGCATCAAGCAAAAGCAAAAAAAAAAGAAACACAAATCAATTTCAAATTGTATCTCAAAGTTTTGTGATACGAATATTTTCACTTTCACCGTCCTCGACTATGCTAAGTATAACCACACATCTACCACGATATTACGCATACAAAAAAAATAAATAAATAAGTAAAAAACCGAAAGAGGTTTAAGAAAAAAAAAGCAAAACAAGTTAAAAATGAAATCGAAACAGGTTGCATAAGCAGTGTTGCGTTAGACTAGATCTGTGTATCTATGAATATTTATCTAAAGCTCTTGTTTCATTTAATTTTTTTCTCTTTTTCGCTCACCTTCGGTCAGTTCGATTTCGGTCTGTTTTTGCTGAAATTTCCCCGATCCTTGATTGGAGGCGGACTTGACGCCTCGTATACTGCCATATCCAAAGAAATCGCCAAAAATCACCAGGGCCAAGGCAGCAAACAGCATTATACGAAATCTCCAGGCATTGTCCATCTTTACACGGTGGCGCTATGAGTGCGTTTTGTTTACGTTTGGAATTCAGTCGGAAAGAATGTTTAACTATTTTCTTTTCTTGTTGTTGTAAAATAACAAAGTTTGCACACGGAATGCTGTAATCACCGCTGTGGAATGGAATCACCACGAACAACCGGGTGTTGAAAACATTTCGAAAGTTTTTTTTTTCTTACGGAAAACAATGTAAACAGGAAATTAAAAAGCACACATAGCCAAATTTATTGAATTAAATTATTTTATTTTGTTTTTTTTTATGTAGACGAAAAAAATTTTGCTAAGCGTCCAACATGAGCGCAGCTTAGCTGTAGACTAAGCTCAAAACTCAGTACGTAGCGGAGTTGTCTGTTGATTTACCTGTGCGAACGTATAAATTTCCCCCACCCGGTGGCCAGTTTAGTCGCATGTTTTAGGTAGGCACTCGTATACCTACCTGTGGCACAGCTGTAGTGGATATATACCTGGTGGAGTGGATTTGATTTGATTTCATAGTCGTACTGTTTTGTTGTGTTACCTTTTATTTGTTTGCTTTAAGATGTTTTTTGCGGGTTTTCGCAGGCTTTGCAACTTTTATCAAATGATTTGGTTGAGAGATTTTAGAATATGAAGTATCTACTTGTACTTTACCGCTTGAGTTCAACGAGTTTCATTTGCAGTGTGGCCACAAGGTTAACTACTCTGCTGGAGAGGTGGGTGAGCAACTTTCTGGGTCGTGGCTCGTGGTGTGCTGGTGGTGTGGCGTGTGGGTGAGTGGTGGTAGAGTCCGAAGCGAAACAATGGTAAGTACGAGTATCTGTGCATGTGAACGAATTTTCTTTGCATGCTTTTGTATCTGTGCTGGATAATTTTGCATTTGCTTCCAAAACAAAGTTTGTCTAAAAGTATGCAACGAATGTGTGTGTGGTTTCCTAAAGGTATGCCAGTAGGTGGAAATTATATTTTTTGGTGAGCCTCTGTTTTGCATCCCAAGCCAACATTTACTCCAACAGCAGATTTCATTTCGGGAAAGTGAGGATAGTAATATCCAACAAGGCTGCTATGCCTGACGGTTTACCCGCAGAGCATTTGGTCGCTTCGAGAGATAAATCCTTTGTAAGATATTCGGTCCCGTTTGGGTTGGCGGGTTTTAGAGTAGAAGGTTCAACCACGAACTACATATACGAACTGTATTGCGACATCGACCTGGTCGAAAATCTGCGTATTGGACGATATGTAGAACGAACGGACACCAATGCTCCGGCTTACAAAGTATTCGAATCCAACACAGAGAGTCAGCGCAACAGAGGACGACCTCGCCTTAGATGTCGCATACAAATGAAAAAAGACATTTGGTGTGAGGCAGTTAGCTAAGGTCCTGCTGCTTAGTTTTTTCTTTTTTTTTTTCAAACTTTTCTTAGCTCTAAGATTGTAAATTTAAATAAAATTAAATAGTAAAAGTTAGATTAAGTCGAAAACATAGTATAGTATTAAGTTTAGCTTAGAGTGCCCGTGTGGGGCCAGTAAGTTAGAGTAAGATAGGTAAGTTAGTTAAGCTAGTTTTAAGCACTTTGTCTAGCATGTGTAGCAAGTAATACTGAATTCTTTAATAAAATGGATTAAAAATGAAAAAATGCAGTTAGCTAAGGACTGAGTTAACTCGAACGAGTAATTGGTTGAGGCGTTAGTTCACCCGGACTGTAGCGCCCTTTGACTTGACTTACTTTTAAAGGCGAATATGCCTGGAGGAATCGTATTTGCTAACAATTCTATAGGAAAAAAATATTACCCAATATGAACATTTTAAAGAATTACGAGTAGGTACCTTTGTATATAACGATGGCTCGAACATCGAACTAAAACAGTATAATTCAAATTCCATGCCTTACTCCAGAGGATCTCGTTCTTTCTACGACCGACGAATGAGCCTAGGGAATGGTAAAATCTGTGAAATTCACTCAATTGACTCTTTGAAGATACTGTACTTTTAAGGGGACATCGGAGAAGATATTGGCTTTTAGTTTGGCTTTTTCTAATGGATTCATAAGGTCGAGTGCCATTCACCCATTCGCATTTTGCTGCAGTCATGCAATTGTTTTTGTTTCATATCAAATGCATGACTCTTCAAGTGTCTTATTGTCGAAAATACGATTTCAATACACTGAACCACAAAAACAAAAATTAATGGGCTTACAAATGAGATAAAAAAGTAACAAATTTTCACGTTTTACTTGCAGAAAGAGCTAAAATGCTGTCAAAAATTGCCTATTTAAGGCAACATGCTATATGAGAATTCAACCAAAAGCACACCTACTGGGGATTAAGGCTTACTTACTTAGTTGGCGCTACAGCTCGAGGTGAACCTGGGCCTGCTTCTCGCAACCATTTGTGTGTGCGTGTTATATTTTTGCACGAATGGAAGGGACCTACAGTTTTTTGCCGACTCCGAACGGCGAATTGAAAAGCTTAATCGTGACAAATGATACTCTTTGATGCTTGTCAGACATTCCAAAGAGGTGGGCACTGTGAAAAACTTTTAGGTGTTTGCGGCGGGATTCGAACCCAAGACCTCTGGCTCAGTAGTCCGACGCACTAACCACTTGCGCTACGGTGCCCGGATGAAGGCTAACAACTACGAATTGTTTAAATCAACCGGTTAACGAGCGTACTGGCCAACGTATTCAGCTAAAATCCCGGATTTAATTAATTTCTCAAAAAATGTTCTACATATTGAAGAAGGGTTTGACTTAAGTGCACATATCATTCTCGAGTTATCTTCACCCTGAGTGATTAGAAATCGGTTCTACACACAAAGATTTGACCGGTTTTAAACTGCTATTGAATCAAAACATAAACATTTCAGTTTTGCTTAAATCTATTACAGAACTTCAGGAGAATGTCCCTAAAACACCTGAAAATGTAATGTAAAATGGGCTAAAACTAATGCCTAGTAAGTGGCGTTATTTACTGAATATCTTACAAATACGCTCCAACCACACGTTTAAATCAAGGTGATATACTATATATTAAGAAAGGTACACAATTAGGACAAGGAAGTTATTCCTCCGGTTAAATTTTCTAAGATCAAAACAGAATGCAAAAAAATGCCAAGCCAGTGAAAGCTCCTCGGTATGATATTATCACAGTTGAAATATAAAAACACATTTCCCACAAAGGTATTGTCACGAATTCAATCCAAGCTTACAATCGATTAAAAGACTTTCACAGCCGAAGTGATAACGGTTCCTATACTAAGCAAATTGCCCTGCGAGTGGGATCGTACAGGCCTCCACCACTACTCTTAACTATGTCGAAATTACTCGAAAGTTACAGTTACCAACCATTAATTTGGCTCAAGAGAATCACTGACGTAATAGAAGAGATAGTGAATGAATACATGGTCTGCTCTGCTCATCGAAATAAATTAAACATTACTTTTTTTGGTTTTATTAGGGTACATTAGTTGTTGAATTTACAAAAAAGTTGTGGTTTTTCGTTTGTAATATTGCGTGTGGCCGCCTTTGGCTTTTATAATCGTAAAGGCTGGTGATATAACTGGTGTAAATTTCTTCATACCAAATTTTTCGATGTGACTTCTTAATTCCTGAAGATTTCTGGGCTTTTTATTTCTGAGTTTTACACCCATTCAATGCCAAACGTGCTCAAGAGGATTCATGTCAGGACTGTTACCGGGCCAATGGAGTGAAGTTATCCCCAGTTATTCTTTCTAATTTTGAACTTTGAAAATCGTTTGAAAACACCATAAAGATTAATAAAATAACCAAAATAACAGTGGACAATTAATTGCTAACTTACGGTCTTAGCACTATGGCAAGGTGCGGAATCGCCCTGTAACACGACACCTGTATGGTACTGGCTGACTTCCTCTATACTGAAAACCAATCCATTTTGTATAATCTCTTTGTACTTTAAAGCATTTATGGATCCATTCATTATCAAAAGAGTTCCAACTCCACTGCCAGTTATGATCCCCCAAACCATGACACCCTTAGATCTCTTCGGACGAGCTGCAACACATTCTTCCTTCAACCGTTGTCCAGGTCTACGTCGAACTGTGGTCTTTCCATCCGAAAATTCTAAGTTGAATTTGGACTCATGTGAGAAGATGACATTTTGCCAGTCATGTCGGGTCCAATTCTGCCTTTCTTCTGCCCATTCTAGACAGCTTTTCTTAGTTCTTGATGTAAGAAGCGGTAAAATTGCTTCTACGAGAATACAAATAAGTCAGCAAGCCGGTATGGACTTGCGACATCCAACTAAAGGAATGCGAATACGCTAAAAATACTATCGAAACCGTTAAACGGATCAAAATACTACAAAGTATTGCAATCGCACCGTGGTACAACCCGAACTCTGTCCTTTATCGAGACCTAAGAATGGAATTAGTGACCAACAAAAAGTATTCAGCAGCTTATGCAAAAACGCTCAGATAATAGCTTAATGTCGAGTTCTCCAGACTCCTCAATCGAAATGAGCAAGTAGGATGGCTACACCAGACAAAACCCCCCGATCTGATTGCGTAACTGAACAACTAACGATTCCAAACAACTGAACTCACTCCCTAACACTGGGTCGTAACTTTACATTTTATTACAAATACGAGTATGATTTCCTGTAGATTTAGGTAAAATGGATCACCTTCGTTTTTGAGTGTACCCACCCACTCGCCACACTCGTTCCTATTTATTTATTTAATCATCCAATCAAATTTCTGCGTCATTTTTAACGCGCCCGAGGCTTAAATAAATAATTACAAACTTACAACAACAACAAAGTTGGTTAACAAGAAAATTTATTGACATAATACCTTAACTGAACCGCAGCAGGTTAATCAAAGTGGATGCGATAAGAAAACGAGATATCACCACAACTTCCAGTTACATTAGCTCCAAGTGATATTAGACACTTACAACTTACACATGCATACATGCTTGTACCTTACCAATTGGACAAGACACATACACATGTTGCCCAGGGGACATACACTGCAATATTGACATAATCAACAGACGACCATGTTATGACAAATGTTCCAACTCAAACCCACATGTAATACATCAATCGGTTAACCATAATGGGTTCCATCGGGTCGGGTGCTCCTTCCCATCCCCATAAGGCACATCATCGCTCTGTGCTCTTTTGCCTCTATACATATACAATACCGAGCACTGTCCATTACCATTAAGGACTCATGTTGATATTTAATATGTGAGTGTGGCCCATTTGTTGGATTTCGTTATTTGTCTAATCCGTTGTCCTGTACGGACATATATCTATGTATCTATGCAATGAAACGGTAGTAAATTATCTGACATTTGATGTGGTCATAATATTTCTCCTATAGTCGTTCAACTTTGTCTCGAATAATAATAATCATCCATACAAACAGCAAAAGGGATGAGAAGGACAATGATGTTTAGATCTTCCCCGATGGCGTAGCTAGGTATGCGATAAATTGTCAAATGTTATTTCGTAGTAAACCCACCTTAATTATAATAATTGCACAACACAGTTGTTGCCGGATGGCTAGGTTATGTTTTCTAATAACCTTTAACTTAGAAACGGTTACTGATAAATTTTATTGAGGGACATTAAAACACACTTTCATTAGCGGGCCCCGTTTGGTGGGTAGGGCAGTCAGTGGTAAATACGAATATTTTGTAATGTGACGATTAAGTCGTGTGCCTTTTAGGGACTCAATTTATTTGAAATTCCATAAATAATGATAGTGGAAATATTTAAGGGAGTTTCAGTTTGTTTTGCTTGAGGTACATTCTGCGACCATCAATCTGCGAACGTTGCTTTTAGTTCGCTCTCCACAAATATTGGCCTTCAAAAAAGAAGTGCGGTAGTCTTTTTGTCGCTTTGACAGCTCCAATTATGTGCCAATCGTTGTTTCCATTGTTTTGTGGTCTTTTTACAGGACCAAACATTCAACGAAGAACTTTCTTAAAAAAGGAAACCACCTGAACTACGAAAACAGGGGCATCAGATTTCTAAAACTCGCTTATAACGTTCCTGAAGCCGTTTATCTACAGTCAGACCGCTCCATAGCAATGTAGCTTAAGGCCAGGAAAGTCCATCGTCCACCAAATATTCACATCAAATATGGCAGATCTCACGAAAACCCCAGTAGCATCAAATCGAGCCACCGTGTATTTATCGATTTTAGGCCGCGTATGATAGCATTTAGAGAGACAAGCCATATAGAGCAATGTCTAGTTTTGGCATCTCTGCATACAGCTCGATCGAGATCTTTTTTCTTTAAGAAGGTGGAAAGCATCAAAAGCCTGAGTGTGGGACTTTAACCTAAACTAAAACCGCGTTTGCCTCTGATCCCTATTCCCTACGGTACCGGCGCCAGGCATTTATTCATGAGCTCCATCGAGATCTGTACAGACCTAACCGCAACCTTCAGACAAATCGACACGCTATAAAGCGACTTCTTACACATTGCTCTTGAAAGAATAGTGCAACATCAGAGGCATACTCTTTCAAAAGTCCATATGCGTACGGCGACGATATTGACATAATCGGAAGAATGCAGCGTAATGTCCGTAGCGCGAGACGGAAGTGGCGAAAATAGATTTAGCGGTCAGTGAATGTAAAACCAAGTTTGTCTGCAAGAAAGGGCACCCAACACCGACGCCTAGGACAGAGAGTCACCGGAGCCAGATATTACTTCGGAGGACTAGTTAGGGACTTTGTCTATCTAGACTCCGCTATAAATTCAGACAATGAAACAAACGCTGAGATTAAATGAAAGATAACTCTCACCAATCGCCGCTGCTTTGGGCTAAGAGAGAAACTGAATAGAAATTGACCCAATATAACACCATAATCATCACAGTTCTGCTCTATGGCGCCGAGACTTATTATCACGAGTGGATAAGGTTGCTCTTGGCAGTTATGAGAGGACAATTCTTCGGGTGATTTGCAGTCCCGTCTGCATAAACGGTGAGTGGAGGAGGAGATACAGTGATGAACAGTACGGATAGCTCAGCGACATCGACTTAGCCAGAAGAGTGAATGTCCAACGTCTGAGTTGGCTGGATCTTATAAAGCGGATAGACACAAATACTTCAGCCCGGAAAATCTTCGAATCCACCCACTAATGGGGGCTCATATAAGTTTTACGTGATCCCAATCAAACTGCAGGCAGCTACATAGCTAAAAATCGAGCTGGCTGGAGGCACTTGTCCGTTGAAGCCAAAGTCAACCCCGGACAGAAGCCTCACCTTAAATAATTAAGTAAGAGTGACATAATATTTTTGTTTAAAGTCTTGCACTTTTGTTTGTCGACAGAATGGTTGCTTTCTATACAAAATTTGTGGGATAGGATCTTCTATGTCGGGCTCCGAAGATGTGACATAAAAGCCCGGATTGTACTTGATTGATTTCAGACTTGTGTGAGTCTGTCTCAATTTCCTCTAACATTTCCTGATTGCGAAGGCTTTGAAGGTATTGAGAGCGCAATTGGTCTGGCAAGAAACGTGACCCATGAGACACATTAGGAAATGAAAGGTCAGAGTTAAAACTCAGCTTATACCAAAGCTTAAAAGCAGCTTGAGCAACAACATAAAACAAATAAGATCAAAAGTTTCTCAGATACTACGCAGAATGAGAATGAACTATCAGAAGACTTACTCTATGAATGCCCTTTTATGGCAAAATATAGACTAACATACTTCATCGGCAAAGTGGACTACTGACCTGTTAGATACCTACTGGAGTCGCAGTTTACTGCATACATACTTTGAAGTTATCGTGTAAAATTAGGCCTGAAATCCTGCTTCAATCTAGAAATGATAATCTAGACCTGAGCTTTGATTTTGGCGAAATAGTAAGACTTACTGATTAACGTTTACTGGAACTCCTGACAGAGACCATAATTTCCATTGGAATCGAGAAATCAAAGTGCGTTAGTTAAAAAGCAGTCTTTACATCATCTACGTGTATCCTGATATTTGCCAACGGGTGCCAAAACGGTTGAAACCTAATTTCTAGTGAATGCACCAGAAATTAAAGAATTTAGCTTCTTTTTGTCAATATCGTACACGTGCCTTTTATGTAGATGGGAGCTGTTACAATCACAATTTGTCTGCCATCAGGCGACTACCATCATTTTCCATCAGACTATCTGAAGCCCATATGTTTATCTTCAATTCAGAAAGAGATTTAATTAATTTAATCTTTATGCGTATCTTCTGTAGAATACTCGTAGCTGAATTTAATTCTGAGAACATTCGCCACCCATTCAAAAACTAGGTGCCAAGAGTGGCGGTACGAACTTGTAAAAAGCATATCTCCCTTCTGACTACTGGATGCGGCTGGTATGTTGTGTGTTAACACTAATAAAATAGCCCAAAAGTAATTCCGTTAAAAGCCATAACAAAATTTTATGACAGCTTGTAAAATCTATACATCTACACGCTTCCACATATCCATAGATACTTTTATGCAAAGCCAGTATCTGTTACTATCGTATCTAGTTCGTGTCCTGTAGTAGGAGAGGCATTCAACAATTTTATTGTATATCTCCCATTTGAATTGAAATGCATATAGTGAAGGGTCCTTTCGTGATTTAACTATTGTGAATATAATTACTATGCACTACTAACAATTTTACAATGCGCCGCATCACCTCCTCCTTATGGCGAACTGCTATCTGCGACTGGCGGCAGAGTGGGTTTTTATCGTTTCGTTGAATTGACAAGGATATTAAAATGAAACGATAAACAAAATGGTATCAACAGACATACACACATGCACATACGTATGGCACGCCTACAAAGATGAAGTATCCACGAAATAGACAATAGTCAGTCCAATGTGCGACTAATAAAAACGTTGATTTGATGTCCAAGTCCAATGCATGGATATTCGTCGTATTCGTAACGTGGAAATCAACTATTTGACACATGAAGGATATAACCGTTGAGTAACGGTTGTAAAACCTCGAAACCATTAGAGAGACAATGGCAGAGTGATATTCATAATTAAATCTAATTTATGAGGACACTTTCGCTTTTCATTCATGTGACTACGAGTATTATGAATCCTAATGAAATCTACAAAAGAGTGATGGATGTGTTAGGTGATAGATAAATGAAATTGTTAAGCCGGAAAAAGGGGACTAAATTCTTCTATAAATGTGACTCAAACATGAAAAGTGTTTTATTGAAAAAGTTTTGTCAAACTGGGGTGCAATTGCTATTCAATCTTTCTTCTCTATACATTAGGAGTTTGTCCAATATAAAGCCGGCAATACGCATTTGAGATATTTTGAACTGCGTCAACTACAGACGGATTCTAATAATTATGAGGTTGAGCTTGGAGATGGTCCTGTAGATAGCGGTTATCATAGAACTAGCTTCTTTTTTGAACCCATTTCTGGTCTCGAGTTTTAAAATCTATAAACTCTTTAAATAACTCGACCTCATGTGGTAATGATGGCATATCTAATCTTGTGCTAAAAAAAATTGCACTGAATATTGTTAATATTTTAACGCATCTTTTTAATACGAGTGCCAATGTCATACCACTTTTTAAAAAAGGAAGCAGAAAAGAAAAAAATAATTACAGACCAATCTCGTCGTTGCCTTCAATTTCAAAAATATTTGAAAAATTGGTTAAGGGCAGAGTTTTGAAATATCTCGAAAATAAACATTTTTTCTTCTCGAAGCAATTTACTGAGGACGCTCTTTTCGAATTTTCCTCCCTTATACACAAAGGATTAGATGATTAAAGATTTTGCAGTGGGCTATTTGTAGATATAACCAAAGCCTTTGACATGGTAAACCACAGCATTATTTTGAACAAATTTTACAATGTGGGCTTCCGAGGTTGTATCTATGATTAGTTCACTTCTTATCTGAAAGACAGAAAGCAAAGGGTGAAAATAGGAACCAGTCTTAGTAACACTAAAAATATTACACTTGGCGTCCCACAAGGGTCTGTTCTTGGGCCAATCTTGTTTTTAATTTACATTAATTCCATTTTTGATCAACCGTTTGCTGAAAAAGTTACTGCCTTTGCAGATGATTTAGGCATCGCGTACAGATCAGTTAGCCCTGTGGAATTAGTAGCTGATATAAATCACGACGTTCATTTACTTACTTAGTTTTAATAAAACTAAGATTTTGTTTTTTAGCCTTAGGACATAAGCGACTCCCAATTTTGAGGTTACCTTCCATGCAACAAGTTGCGCAAGGTACAACCTGTTAAATAATGCGTGTCCTGATCTTAATGACAAGAACTCTTTTGATGCGAATATCGCTTGTAATGTCAACTGCTTTAGAATTGAAAATGTTAATTACTTTAAGTACATGGGTGTTATATTCGACCAAAATTAAAATTGGTCCGAACATATTTTAAACCTAAAGCAATACCTTCGTTCCACCATTCGCTGTTTTTATAATCTTAGAAGGTTGTGTTCAAATGAGAGATTAAAAACAATATACTACGGAATTTTTCATTCTAAATTGCGGTATGGATTGAGTTGTTGGGGAGGCGCATATTTAAGTAAACTGCAGCAGTTAACTGTACTGCAAAAATGTGCAATAAGAAAAGTTTGTAACTCTACCCGTCTAGCTCACTCCATGCCGCTATTTAGGCTTGCAAGAATCCTCCCAGTGAGACATTTGTTTTATTATAAGGCACTTAAAATTTTCTTTATCAGAGGTGGGTACTTGAAAAGTCCAATCTCAGGCGCACATATGTATTTTACGAAGCAACTCACAGTCCTATGTACCAATCCCCACCTTTCGCACTGCAAGCTTTAGAAACACCTACTCCATTGTTTCATGCAAACTGTTTAACAAACTCTCTGTAGACATACGAATCATAAGAGATCTATCCTCTTTTTTGAGAAAAGTAAAGTGTTGGCTTCTTGATTTCGACCACAATGAAATTGAAGTTTTGCTGCGCGATATTGTTTAGTTAATTTTCTTGTCTTTTTTTTTTTGTCGGGAATTTTGCTATCACTTTATTTATTTTTCTTTCTTTTAATTCTTTTAATTTTTTTGCTTTATCTCTTAGTTTTTTATTTTTTATTTTTTCCTTAAATACATTTTCACAATGTTTAACTTTTTAAATTTGCTCACCCCACACTGAATTATTAACTTTGAAATGGCATTAGTTTTTTTTTTTTTTCTTTGAAATATAAATGCCACTAACTATTCTCTTTTTAATTTATCAATTAAATTAAGTATAAGATTATAAAATGTACATAAATCCTGTTAAATGAGAATTAAGAATAAAGAATAATAACAATAATAATAATAAAAAAGAGTCTTTTAAAGTTCACATACAGCATTGTTCAAAATACTAGGACCGGTATTTCAAAAACTGGAAAACGGCGATTTTTGTTATTTTTTACCAGCTTTTTTGTTTTGGGAACAAAAGTCATTCTATTTAACATAAAAGCTATTTTATTTTTATAAAAAAAAAAAACAAGTCATAAAAAACAGAAATATTTTAAATAATAAGATTTATAATTTCAAATTTTAGGTAATCGTTATATTTAGGTAGCTTAATACTTGGTGTAAAATCATTTATTCTTAAAGAAAACCTCACACCGATGTGGTATAGAGTCGACAAGATTTTGACAACGAGTGGAAGTTATTTTACGCCAGGTTACCTTGAAAACCCTCCAAAGGTGTTGATGCTTACTGGTTTGGCATCTGGCACATCATTTTCGACATCACACTACAAGTACTCTATCAGATTCAGGTCGGGAGACTATGTGGGCCAACTCCACAATCCGAATACCTTTGAACCGAAACGACTCTTTTATCTTTTAACTCGTGTGCTTCGGGTCGTTATCCTGTTGGAACACCCATTTTAGCGACATTTCGTATTCGTCTTACAGGAGCACAGCTTCATCAAGGCTTTGTTCATAAAAATTTTGATCCATTATACCATTTATCAGATGTATTGGTCGCACTCCGTAAAACGAAAAACACGCCCAAACGATGACCTTCGCACCACCGTTTAAAAGTTTTTACCGTGTACTGAGGCAAATATTGTGTTCCAGCAAAAAGGACAATATAACTTTCGTCCGTCCAATGTCATGTGCGCCATTTCGTCACAGGGCAATCGGCATGACTTTTGACAAATTTGATACGTGCTTCCAGATTTTAAAATGGGACCTTGCGTGGACTTTGGTACAACGTTTATTTTCTAGAGGTCTTTTGCTAGTGGTAACATCACTAATAGGACGTCAAATCTTATCTTGTGTGACTTTGTGACATGCCACTGGGTAGTTTTTAGGAAATCTTGCAGTTAACTTGCCATCAGATTTGGAGATTAAACGTTTCCGTCCCCGTGATTCTGGCTTTTCGATGTATTTGAAGAGTTTTTTTTTGTAATTTTCTGTACAATTTTCGTATTTGAATCAGTTTTTGAATGAGTTCTCGCTTTTCCTGATTTGTACTCTTTCCTCGGCCGACTGTTATCAGTTTTTTTTTAAAAATGTGCAGTAAACAATTTGAAATAATGTCCTAACAGCAAAAGCTTTTCGTTCTCATAGTTCTTAATACGGCAAACTTATTTATTATTTTTTTTTTTGCTTTTTCCAAAACACTCCTATTATCTTGAACACTACTTTTCCGTTCGCAGTCACTTCTTTGTAAAAAATCCTCACACATGCAAGGTCAGCTGTGCATATTTTTACTGGATTTGTTTGTCAAATACCGTTAGAATATTTACACAAAATCCTTCACAGTTTAAACTACTACGCACTTTAAATGATGTTAACATAGCGCTCCTATTATTTTGAAAACAACTGTATATGTGTACACTTGAAACTTTTTATCAACATCCTGATTGACCCCTTTCAATATGGTGTCAGACCAGGGAGGTCAACCAGCAGATCCATCTTGAAAAAAAACTCGATAATTCCAGAACGATACTGAAGAGACGTGGTTAACGCTTGACTTAAGAATTCACAATGAGATTTTTATTGGCACTAACAATTAGGTATAAAACAAAGACAGGTGTATAGTCATAATAGAATTTACTTATGCTAAGTTTATAACAACTCATTCACTACAATTACAACAGTATACTCAAAAATTCAGCATTACTTTTAAATCTGCACCTTCTCCTGTCTAAGACTTTCGGACCTTCTGAATTCAATTTGGGGTGCTGGCTCCGCTCGGTTATGGGTGAAAGCCTCCTAGCCTTCTTCACTTGACGGCTGCAACATACGCTCATTTAACTCTTGGTCTGTTCTTCCTCGTTGGTCTCAGCTGCAGTCCCAACATCAGTTTGTCTGGAAATTGATGAAAATTCGTTATGACCAAAATTATGATCACCTTCTACTAATTACGGCTTGGCTCTGGATTTGAACTAGCTGAGAAATTAAAATCTGCACGCTGTTGATGATTTAGCAAGCGAAGGTGGTTTTGATGAAGTCTTCTATACCCTGCCCAGAATTCGTACAATTCCCTCCCTTAGACCATTTCCTTGACTTCGTGTACAAGCGTAAGCTAACACAACTTCTGGGCAAGTTGAAATTTGGGTTTTTCCCTTGGAAAATACATCTTTTGTTCTGGCATAAAGCACGCCAGTAGAATCCTGTGTTGACGTCCATGCAGCAGCTCGGCTGGAGACTTTTGCGAGATCGCAGTCCCTTTATCCCGCTATATTTTTCTTAAAAGCTTCTTTGAAAGTTCACACAAACCTTTCCGCTTGTCCATTAGAAGCTGGGTGAAAAGGTGCTGTTCTCCATTGTTGGATGGAGTGATGCTGACAGAAATCCTCAAAAATTTGTGCCGTGAGTTGCTTACCGTTGGCCATCACTATCGATTTTGGTAGCCCCTCAATAGCAAAAATCATCTGCAAGGTCTTGATCGTGCACTCTGACGTCACTGACGCCATCGAAACTACAAACGAAAACATTAAAAAAGCATCCACCCAAATCAGCCACATTTTGTCGAAAAATCTTTCTGATGATTTTAAAGTTACATAGGTATGATAGCGTATAGAGTGAAGAGGAGAATATGACACGTTTCAGCATCTTTGTTAAACCTGTCCATATATGTAGGATGATTACAGCAATTCCTAGAGGAATGAACTTCCGACTCATCATATTCTAAGAATGATACCTATGCATGTATTTACAGAAGAGAGTGCTACAGTATACAAAAGCGACGAAAGGACCAAAAAATAAACTATCACTGCCGTCGTTCCGCAGGGCTCCCGGACCGGTTCCTTGGAATATAATGTACGATAGTATTTCGAGACTATACAAATCCCAAACGAGGCAAAAATCGTAGGGTTCGCCAATGATATAGCGATAGTGGTGAGGGCCAAATACCTACATAGATGCAAACGAGGTCATTGCTGCTGTCCAACAATGGCTAGAATCGAGGAGTCCAGAATTGCTCCAACAACAAGACGGGGGTAGTGCTTATTCTAAGCCGCCGAATAAAAGAGACTATTAAAGTTGAGATTGGAAGCTTCACAGTACACTCAAGTATCTAGGTGTAATAATTGACGGCAGAATAATCTTTGGAAGCCACATGAAATATATTTCGGAGAAGGCGTCTAATGTAGATATTCTCGGCGCTATCGAAAGGCCCCTTGTGGGGACCAAGAAGTAGCAAAAGACTATTATTGGCTAGAGTTATAGCTCAACAAAGCTCTATGCATCTTCCATTTGAATGAATTCAGGGCGGTAGAGTCCAGAACATCGAAGCAGAGACAATGAGAAGGCAAGAAAGGGTAGTGTCACTGAGAAAGTGGCAACAGCGATGGGATGTATCAAAAAAAAGTATTATGGACAAACAAGCTCATTCCGAAGCTTGAACCATGGGTAAGCAGAAGTCATGGAGAAGTTAACCACCAGCTGACACAATTTCTATCAGGTCATGGGCATAGCGGTTATCGCCGATCCCTTTGTCGCTTCAAACTCGACGACTCCTGCATGTCCTGGATGCGACGAAGACCCGGAATACGTGGTGTTCAATTGCCGAAGATTCCTTAAAGAAAAAAATAAGTTTAACGGAGATGCTAAATTCGAATACAAATAGACGTCAGACGGGAGGAGAACCAAAGAAGAGCAAAACAAACGCAACCAAGAACGGCCGTATAAAAAGCGGGAAGTCCACCCCGCGGAGGTAAGATTTAGTGTGTAAGAATCTCACACTACCATATCACATAGAGAGCTGTGCCTATAAAAGGTAGGTATACCTATAGTAGTTAGCATCCAGAAATATGTAAATGCAGTAAAAATGATCGACTCCATAGAAATAAGCCCAATAAACTTACTTCATACCTTACCTGTTCAATCTATATCACCACAAATGGATACATGTATCAAAGCCGAAATTAAAATGTACAATCTGACTCCAGGAACGGATATGGGCGTATGGGCCTAAAAAGAAAATCTCACATTACCACGACTTCATCAGTTATTAAAATTCAAATTGAAAAGAAATTAAATCAGCAAAACGTAAACAAAATCAATTTAATGCAAATGGGCATACGATTCCATGTGTTTCGAAGCCGCCATGACAACCTATGTAATGTAGTCTCAGTTTGCCATAAGTAATAATACGCCACACACAACAGACAGCAGTAGCGAAATAAAAGGGGTTTGCGTTTGGAAGCCAACCATCATTTCCCAAGTGGAAACCGGAAAGTCAAAATATGTCAGATCAATTCAATTGCAGCCAAGTTACCATGGAGTTACAATGGCATCCGTACAACCAACCATCCCCGGTTGTTTGGAATCCATGTCGCAACAAATGCCTGGACTCTAAAATTCTTTTGGTGGCACTGGCAACCGGTAACCGTATTTGTTTTACAATCGCTGAAAAAAAGGCAAAAAAAAAATTGGCAATTTTTCATTTCACCCTCGATGAGTTTCAGAGCATCACAAGGGGGTAACCGATGCGCGGCCGTTCTCAGCTCCAACCAATCCATAAATTTAATCGAAAAATCATAACCACATGTCAACATATGCAAAGCAGTGCGCCAAGACTCATACTCGTACATAGATCCATCGAGGATGTAAAGCTTTTTTCCCGTTTCCAATCCGGTTTCAATACATCATGTTAAAGGGATGCCGATGGGGGTGTGGGTCTTCATTCGCCCCCCAACCAGAATCACTCGTACTCGCACTTGTACCTAATATGAAGACGAAGTTGATTTAACTGTACCGAGACTTTGTTTCGGCAGAAGGGTTCGTTGGAACAAAATATGTGAACATGTGTTCACACATGGATGCTCACATGCAGACGTCAAGCTAACTGGCAGGCAGCACCCACTTACCCATTCCAGGCGAAAACACCATTGCCGTCATCTCTTCACGAAGTGGACGACCCTTAATTTATTTGCGTGTTTCGGAAGGTTATTTTGTGGCTTTTCGAAGCGGGCGATAGATCGAAGTCGAAGCCAGCCAGCCACATTGGTTTCCTATTGCGGTTGACAACATGTGACACAGCGGAAAGAGTAAATTATTTGCTGGTAAAAAATATTTGCGGCGCGGTCGGTTGGGTTTTAAAGTTCAATCGCTCTAAACATACGTCATGCATATGGCGCTGTGATTTGTCATAAATTCCAGGGATTTTAAACCGATAACGAGTGTGCATATAGTTAAACATACATAAATATTTATAGGTACATCCATGTCGATGGACAGAGACATAGAAATAAATTTTATAGTTGAAAATGCTTCCCTAAGAAACTGAAACTCGAAGCGGCTCCTTGGGGCTTCACTGGCAGCCCCGTAAGTTATTTTGTACTTGAATCTGTGCAATTTAAACGAAGTCTGCTTTGTCGTCCACCGGCAGCTCATTTTTCCCTTAGAAAGACTCAGATTTGTGTTTGGTTTCATAAAAATGATAGATAGGTTAGGTTAGCGGTGGATGTAACTACTAGAGATGGGCTAAGTTGTGAATTTTCATTCGCAGTTATAACTGCTAATGCGATTTCTTATTCACAGTGAATATAAACTGCTTATGTAAACTGCTAATGCGAATTCGCAATGAAGTCCTATTATGCATTCGTGAAAATGTTAAAATTCATTTTAATTTCAAATTCGATCGATCTACCTCAAATCACAAACAAGAAAAATCTGTTTCTCTTGTCTCAGCTCAAATAAACCATTAATTCCCTTTTTTTCTTAGCATATAAAACTGAACAAAAAGATGCATACAATAGACGTGTTTTATTTGTAGCCTGTAAACATGTTTCAGCAACATGTTTTCCACGTAAAATGGATATTTGTCCAGTCTAAGGTTTTGTTGTATTTATTTACTACATTGAAACCTTTTTTTAATATATATGTATGTATATAGGCTTGCAAACAAAACACGCCTGTGAAGTTTTTGTGTATTGGACGAATACAACACATGAAGTGCACAGTTCAGTTTCGCACGAGCTTACGTTCAAATTTTTCAATGTCTATGTCGTGCGAGTGAAGATCGGCACAAGGAAATCAAGGGTTGTTTTTGGTTTGATCTCATTCAACGAACAGAATCAATCATATGCCAAAGTTATGATGTAAATACTATATATTACATACATATGTGCATGTGTATATTTTGTCGGAGAGGTGTTGCGGGGAAAAACATTAAAAAATATTTGTATGGATTGAGTATGTTTTTGACACGTACCTTGCACACCCTGACGAGATGTATGTACTGGTATGTATGTATGTACATAATATCCTCTGATAAAAAAAATTTACTTGCATACCTGGCGCCGATGATCTTGCTGAAACTAGAGATATAGTAGGATGCTTTATTTCTATGTGCTTCTTTAAATTCGATGTACTGGTTCTGTACGAAAATTTCGACCAACACAAATTACATTTCGCGAATATTTCGTCCACTTCTGTAAAAAATAGTAAAAAGCAATTTTGGGCCCATTCAGTGATATTACTCTACCTCTGGACACAGACAAGAGAAATACACAGATGTAGAATGGTAGAACAATACCTCGTATGAAATGTCTGCAACATGAACGAACTCAAAGAATGGTGTATGATTCGAGCAAAAATGTTCGTTTCTCTTAATTTCCTTTTCTGTGTTGGACTTCCTTGTGTGTTGTGGATGTTGTTGTTGTATTCCCATTACTGCTTAAATTCGTTTTCTTTTGTATCACGAAAACAGGTTTTATTTATTTTTTGTTTGTTTTCGCATACAAAACGAATACACACGCAGTATGTGTGTGTGATGTAATAATTTTGTTTTTTTTTTCTTGTCGCTTGAATTTCTTATTGTAAGTAATGCAAGTTAAAAGGGGCATATGGAAGGGGAATAGCGACTATACCATGGATGTGTGATTTTCATAGTGCTGCAAGTGTTCAGATTTTCTTGAATGGGAATTTTGCTACCGCATATTCGTGTGTACATATACATATGTATGTATGTATATGCGATGGCCCAACAGAAGGGCGGGAGAAGTAGATAATTTCGTTGCTTTTTGTGATTGCAATAAAATATGTAATTTTTTTGAAAACGTTAATTTCATTTCCAGAGTGAAATTAATATATGTATGTATGTATGTATGTAATCTCTATATATAAAACAGTTATATATAAAACAGTAAGCGCCTTTACAGGAGCCCAACAAAATATTTGCCCTCGATTGTAAAACTACATACATTTATGTATGTATGCTATGGAATGTATGCCTCCACAAATTACTCAAATTTTAATTTTTTCAGTTGAAGGACATGCATAAATTGTCGGAGAAATATTCTTATTGATTTCTTACAAATCAAAAAAAAATTCGCTCAACCATAAATCAAAGAACATCGAAATTTCACAGAAATGTGAAAATAAAACCAAACAAAAACAACAACCACAGATCAAAATATGACCACCATATACACACACAAACACACCACAGTTTAAAATCCAGAAACACCGACCAGCCAGTCAGTCGTTCGTATATGTTCGCTCCCAAGAACGATTGAGATAAGTAGACAAAATAAAGGGTTGCAAGAAAATGAAATATAAAAAAATGTGTCTATACCGAAGTCACAACACACTGGAGGATGGTTGACTCGCACGAAAATGTAACTTAGAACCTGCATGATCATAGAATAAACGAAAAACAGAACAAGTGGAGTCATCTACACAAAAGAAGAGAACTAAACTCGATGTATACCATATTCTACATCTGTATATTTCTCTTGTCTGTGCTCTGGACCTGCTACTACTCCCAATCCCAACCAACCATACATACTTTCAAGTTTCAACCAGCTGCGACTGCGATTTTGATAGCAGCAATAGCACCAATAGCAAGTAAGATCTCCGTTGGCGATAGCAAATCGAATTCGCAACTCGATAGCAAGTATAACTTGTGCTGCTACTGCTACCTTACCTGCTACTGCTAGCTTACATGCTACTGCTATTTAACATGCTACTGCTACCTTACATACTACTGCTATCTATCATGCTACTGCTACCTTACATGTTACTGCTATATACCAACCAACAATGCTTTCAACCAGCTGCGATTACGATATGCAACTTTGAGAATTGGTTTGGCGCCTGTTTCGCAGACACATGTTGAAAATTGGATGAGACGTTCGGCAGATGACGTGTAAAAAGGGTAGTTTTGTTCTTTTCTACGTGTTTCGTATGAGGCAAACACACATTTTGTGTGTCGTGTATGAAAAATGAAGTTATGACTCTTTGTATGTAATGTATAGAAGCGAGACAAAATTATTATATGGAATAGCAGTTTCAGCAATAGCAGTTTATTTATAAGTCATTAGCAGGTTGCGAATGTGAATTTTTATTAGCAGTGAATGAATAGCAGATTGCGATTTTTTGATCATCTCTAGTAACTACCCAGTCGCGGATGGCATGCATTCCAGAACTAGTTCTAGAAGTACTTCTAGGGAGTCGGAACTACTTCTCAACTCGATTACAGCACATGTAAAAAAGGCATTACATTTAGCATTGTATGTCATAGGACGGAAGTGATCGCCTCTCCACTCTGCAATACCCAGAAGTTGTCTCAGAAGTACTTCTCAAACACATTACAAAGAAGTAGTCCATTCATGCCTTCGAAAAAGTCAACGTAGAAGTACTTCTCGAACACATTACAAGGAAGTTGTGCATTCATGCCTTTGTTGCACTTCCCAGTTATTTTCATAATTTTCAGAAAAAATTCTATATTTGGTGTTATTTTTTTTTTAACTCAGTTGAAAATCTATAAATCATTTGTACGGTAATGCCCTCAACTTCTTAAGCATATACCAATTCCATCCTGCATTACTCTTCACTAGTTCGGTAATGCCTTTCATTTCACTAGTTCTTTGTTCGATGAACAGTATTGCATTATGGAATCACTTCTTTTTTTATTGAAACATTTCATTGCCTGTAATGCGGCCTAAATCTACGTTCACTACTTCTAGAAGTAATTCCAGAGGTAAGGCCTTGCAAAACCGCGACTGGGTATTCTCATCACACATACATAGGTCCATGTGGACCCATTCTATTGTTAGTGAAAATATCTTTGGAATTCATCGCGTCTGCTTTATACAATGTCGCTAATGATGAGATAGTAATATCAAAGCCACTTGAGCTGGGTGAGATGTGTTGGCATACTTGAAGTCCGATAGTTTTACAAATCTGAATACAAATTGGAGGTATTTAAATGTTTGTTAAAAAGACGTTCTTGCTTAATGGATAAGATTGTGAAGATAAACGTAGTAGAGGAGTAATGCAGCAGACAAGTGAAGGTTGGCCTACAAACATCAGCAAACTTGACTTGGAATTTAATATCTTTCGAACGTATCGAGAAGAAATAACAATACAAACCAGAATTCTACCTAAAAGTAACGGGATTATCATTCCAAAAAGTCTAACACACTCAATTGTAAAATGTATAATCGTTCGGGGCAAGAGTACGCATTTTGGACTTCGAGCTTAAATTCTGCAAAATTTACAACAGATAATAAACAATCGTGGGCACCGTAGCGCAAGTGGTTAGTGCGTCGGACTACTGAGTCAGCGGTCTTGGGTTCGAATCCCGCCGCAAACACCTAAAAGTTTTTCACAGTGCCCACCTCTTTCGAATGTCTGACAAGCATCAAAGAGTATCATTTGTCACGGTTAAGCTTCTCAACTCGCAGTTCGGAGTCGGCAAAAAACTGTAGGTCCCTTCCATTCGTGCAAAAATATAACACGCACACACAAATGGTTGCGAGAAGCAGGCCCAGGTTCACCTCGAGCTGTAGCGCCAACTAAGTAAGTAATACACAAAAAAAGCCTATTATTTGGTAGCTTCATATATTATTAGGAACAAGTTTAAACAAAAATATTTTATATTTTTTTTAATGTTTCATATGTTTTGATCAAAAAACCAAAATAAGTCAAGTTGCGCACTCTTGCCCCGAAGTCAGGGCATGAGTGGCCAGTGGTATACCAGTTTCAGTTAAAAATTTTCGTAGTTTAAGCTACGACCTACGAGCTACGACCTACCGCCTACGATTGTGATGTCCTCTTGCATCTTACCGCAGAAGGTAATAGCCCAAATATTTGTTATTATTATAAAACGTTAAATACTGGGTAAGAAAGCACTGCGCGCTCTTACCCACAGAACGACTGCGCACTCAATCCCTAGACGCTACTTTTTTTCATTGTTTTGAAAATCTAAAAACGAATAATAATTTCCACTAAAATTGTATCCTAAATCATACACTGTTTATGCCTACATACTATTGTACTTATGGGTTGCGGTATCGAGTTGCCACGCTTTCCTGACACACTTTTAAAAATTAACTTTTTTTAACAAAATCCGGCTTTTTTTCCATGTTGTTTTTCTTTGTACTGTCAATTGAAAAATTTTCGTAGTAGTTGTTCTTCATTGGCGGTTTTTCTCATTTAGCGATTTCTGCAAATTCTTTCACAGGTGGAGAAAATAGCACTGCGTACTCTTACCCCAAACGACTCTATACAGTATTAACGGCAAGAAATGGAAGTGTTGGTACAAAATCCTATCTTCTTGAACCAAGCAAGACGATGTGATTTGGCATCACATACGACGTAAATCAACAGACCTACCAACCTTTTTCTTAACGAAATCTTTCTCGCTTTTTCCAGTATCTCTCCCGCCTTTTCCAGTACTTCTCCCGCCTTTTCCATTTACATTTTCCAATCTGTCAATTAATAAACTTACTTCTTCGTAAAACTTCGACGAGAATAAACGTGTTCAACCAGCAACCTAAACAGTCTTTATTTTTTCTATGTTCGTTTGCAACATTTTATGGTCCTTCGAGCCGGATAAATAATTTAGATTTGTTTATTTAATATCGGAATAAATAATTTAGATTTATTTAATGAATATCGCGTGTCAGATAATTTATTACATAATGTCTACGGTCAAACGAGATGTCTTGAGAAACTCAATAAAACGTCTAATGAACACGAGTAAAAAGGCGGAGACTTACGACGAGGCGGACATTCAATCCTTTTTGAAGTTACTGGATTACCAGTGGATCAGATTTAATGAAGCACAGGACGAGGTAGAGTCCACATGTGGCGAGGGTGGGCTAGCACCAGAGGAGGCTCAACGTGAACAAGGCGACGAGTGGTACCGAATAGCATTCTCCAACTTCACACGCGCACAATCCCAGCTTAAAGCTAGCTCCACTAGCAGTAAGTCGAACGAACATCATCATTATGCAGATGTTAAGCTGCCGCGTATGGACTTGCCGAAATTTGATGGGAACCCGTTGGAATGGAAGCAGTTTCACGATGCGTTTACATCACTAATTCATGGGGAACCATGTCTTACGGGTTCGCAGAAACTGCATTACCTTCGATACAGCTTACACGGGGAAGCACTCAAAGTTATAAAGGCATTTCCTATCACCGACAGTAACTAAAGGGTGATTTTTTAGCTGGTTTGGTTTTGGCAACACTGGTTTTGACAGCTGACGTGTGTTTAGTACCTTGTGTCACTGTCAAACAGCTTCAGTTTGGTTTGCAATTTAACCATGGATCGTCTTACAAATGAACAACGCTTGCAAATTATTGAATTTTACTATCAAAATTCGTGCTCGGTTCGAAATGTTCATCGCGCGCTGCTTCCAATTTATGATCGGCATTCTCGACCTTCTGAGCAGTCTATTCGGAGGATTGTGACCAAATTTCGCACCAAATTTACTTTGTTGTACATTAAACCACCAACACGTTTACGTACTGTGCGTAGTGAAGAAAATATTGCGGCCGTATCAGCTAGTGTGACAGAAGACCGCGAAATGTCGATTCGGCGCCGTTCCCAGCAGTTAGGCCTTTGTTACAGCACTTTTTTTTGCCCGAAATGGAAGTTCTTGACTTGCATGATATGTGGTTTCAACAAGACGGTGCCACATGCCACACAGCACGCGAAACAATGGCGCAATTGCGAGGCGAGTTTGGTGAACAGTTAATTTCACGTTTCGGGCCGGTCAATTGGCCGCCTAGATCGTGCGATTTGACACCATTAGATTATTTTTTGTGGGGGTATGTCAAGGCTAATGTCTATAGGGACAAGCCCGCTTCGATTGACGCACTGGAAGCCAACATCCATGCATTCATTCGTGAGATACCGGCCGATATGTGTGAAAGAGTATGCCAAAATTGGACTCAGCGGACGGGCTACCTGAGACGCAGCCGCGGTCAACATTTGCATGAAATTATCTTTAAACATTAAATTGCAAGGTTCAAACTATCGATTCAAATAAATATTTCATTCATTTTTTCGAATTTTTTGTGTTTTTTTTTTAAAAAAAGTTCTCAACCTCTTAAAAAATTACCCTTTATAAGGAAGCCTGGGAGTTACTAGGCAAAAGGTATAATAGTAAACGTGTTATTGTTGAAGCTCATTTTCGAGCCTTGTTTTCACTACCGAAACTTTCTTCTGAGTCGACCACAGGTATAAGAGCATTGATAGACGACGTCCAGGAGAATTATCGTTCACTGAAGACTCTCGGCATTACCTTCGATACAGCTTACACGGGGAAGCACTCAAAGTTATAAAGGCATTTCCTATCACCGACAGTAACTATAAGGAAGCCTGGGAGTTACTAGGCAAAAGGTATAATAGTAAACGTGTTATTGTTGAAGCTCATTTTCGAGCCTTGTTTTCACTACCGAAACTTTCTTCTGAGTCGACCACAGGTATAAGAGCATTGATAGACGACGTCCAGGAGAATTATCGTTCACTGAAGACTCTCGGCAGAACTGTCTTAAGTTGGGATGATTGGCTTGTGCACCTGATTATCAACAAACTTAGTCTGGAAACTCACCGACAATGGCAGCTTTCGCAAACAACCGACACTTTCGACCAACTAGTAGACTTCCTAGAAACTAGATGCCGTTGTTTAGAGGCAGTCGAGTTACACAATGCACAGCCAGTAACATCCGCCAAGACAAAAATCAAGTCCACAACAGTTCTCGCAATGCCTAAGGGGACTTGCAAGTGCTATTTTTGTGATGGGAAACACAAGATCTTCGGTTGTGAACAGCTTCGAGCCCTTCCTTCTAGCCGCAGAGTTGCCGCCGCAAAAGAGAAGTCACTATGCAGCAACTGTCTTTCAAATGCACATAAACAAGAAGCTTGTCGCAGCGTTCATACGTGCCGTTTGTGTCAGGCTCGTCATCACACGTTGCTGCATATTGAGGAATCGCCGCCTATCGCAAACCAACCCTCACTTCACGTGGTAAATTTGGACCATCAGATTCTTTTAGGAACCGCTCTCGCCAAGGTGATGGACAGCTCCGGGCAGTTTCAAACAGTTAGAATTCTGTTCGACAATGCTTCGCACCTTACTTTCATCACAAAACAATGCGCTGAAAAACTTCTACTAAACGCTACGCCTTCCGGAACCAAAATCGAAGGAATAGGTGGCTTAGCAGCTGGTAAGTCCCAAGGGATTGTGCAGCTTGTGTTATCTTCGCTTGACGACAGTTTCGCCGAAACCATTCAAGCTAATGTATTGCCAAAGATAACCAACGCTCTACCACCCTCTCTCATTCGCAAAGGATCATGGCAACATATCGATGGTCTAACTTTAGCCGACCCAAACTTCAATATACCCGCAGCAGTCGACGTTCTACTAGGATGTGATCAACTAGGAAGCTTCCTTCTCGATGGACTATTCGGTTGGGTACTATTCGGTACTATTCGGAAAAGCGGTCGCACAAACTTCCGCTCACGCATTTTCTACAGTCGTCGCCAGTCGAGATTCCGCTCTAACCAAAGCAGTGACCAAGTTTTGGTGTCTAGAGGAACTCCCGGAACGCAAGCACTTTACTGACGAAGAACTTATATGCGAAGAACTTTTCTCCAAAACTCATTCACGTCAAAGTGATGGTCACTTTATGGTAAAGCTTCCGTTCAAGCCCTCTTGTCCGCTTGGGAACTCTCGTGATGCCGCAGTTCGAGCTCTCTATCGTATGGAGAAGATATTCGCTAAGGATCAGCAGCTTCAGACCGACTACGCAAAATTTATGCAGGAGTTCATCGACTTGGGGCATATGGAGGAAATTAGTAATAGTCCCAGCCCAGGAAATCACTATTATATGCCACATAGAGCAGTCATAAAAGAGTCCAGCACAACGACAAAGTTGAGGGTCGTTTCTAACGCGTCGGCTAAGACGACTTCTGGATACTCTTTAAATGATACTCAACTGGTCGGTCCGCAGCTGCAACCTGATCTTTTCACCACGCTACTTCGATTCCGGAGTCATCGATTCGCTTTAACTGGCGACGTAGCAAAAATGTACCGCCAGGTCTGGCGTCGATTGCCAACAGATCCTGTTAAAGATTATCGCTTGCTGACTGTGACATATGGGGTCGCATCGGCTTCTCATCTGGCCGTTAAAGCCCTACAGCAAACTGCTCTCAATGAAGGCCACAATTTTCCTGCTGCCGCTAAGATAGTATTGCGCGACTTTTATATGGACGATCTCCTGACAGGATCTTTTGACGAAAAAGAACTTCAGAGTCTGCAATTCCAAGTAGCCAGTATGCTTAAACGTGGTGGTTTCGATCTGCGTAAGTGGTCATCGAACTCACCTATCGTAATTGACTCCATACCGGCTGAACTGAGGGAAATCAAAACGACTTTTGATTTCAGCGATTCCGAGAGCGTAAAAACATTGGGGCTACAGTGGCATCCATTTTCCGATGCCTTTGCGTACACCGTGCAGGTTCATGATATAAATACCTTTCATCTTACTAAGCGTCTCCTCCTTTCAGATGCCGCGAAGCTGTTTGACCCACTTGGACTACTTGCTCCAACAACACTTATTCCCAAGATGCTGTTTCAACGCCTTTGGAAACCGAAAGTAAACTGGGATGAGCAAGTGCCTTCAACGGTTAAGCGGAAGTGGATCGACTATCGGGCAAATCTCCCAAGGTTGGCAGAGATTAAAATACCTAGGTGGATTGGAGTTGGTGGTACAAACGCAGTCACGGATCTTCATGGGTTTGCAGACGCATCGCAATCCGCGTATGCTGCTGTAGTTTACGCTAGAACCGTAACCGCTAATGGTGCTTTGGTCTGCCTTTTCACCGCCAAAACAAGGGTAGCGCCTATAAAGCCGATATCTTTGCCGCGCCTAGAGTTATGTGCCGCCGCCCTGTTAGCACAATTAATCACGCAAGTCAGGAACGCAATCAACGTTTGCATACGTAATGTCTATGGGTGGACCGATTCATCTGTAGCAATAGCGTGGCTCCGTCAACACCCTAGCCGATGGTGCACGTTTGTCGCTAATCGTGTTGCACAAGCTCAAGATGTTATTCCACCCGAGCGATGGTTACATGTTCCATCCTCACAAAACCCGGCCGACTGTGCGTCTCGTGGATTGCTACCCCAAGAGCTGAAAGATTTCACCTTATGGTGGGAAGGACCTCCGTGGTTGCAGCATCCCCCCGAAGCCTGGCCCCCGATACAACTTTTTACTACTGCTATAGACCAAAAGTCAAATGCAGATGATGTCACTCTGGTGTCTACAGTAAAGCCGCATCAAATCTGGGATCTCATCGATAAGTATTCTTCTATATCTCGACTGAAACATGTAACTGCATATGTTTACAGATTTATTAACAATATACGCCGTCGTATCCAAGGACGGAAAGGAGGTGACCATGTTCCTGGTCATCCCAACAAAATTCTGCGACTGGATGAACTGAACAGTGCTCTTCGCTTTTGGATAAAAGCCACACAAAGATGCTATTTTGAAGACGATATACAGCGACTCCAAACAAGGAATGCTCTTAAGAAAGGAAGCAAGCTGTTGAAATTAAACCCCTTTTTGGATGAGAACGGAATTCTTCGTGTGGGGGGAAGGCTTCGAAATTCACCGTTGCAGCCTGATAGAAAACATCCTATTCTCCTGCCAGCAGTCGCGAAACTTGCTACGATGATCTGCCACGAAGTTCATCGGATATCGCTCCACGCAGGTCCTACAACCATGCTCGCTATCATACAAGGACGATTTTGGATAGTCAACGGCCGTAATCTGTTACGGAAAATCTTCAGATCGTGTGTCAAGTGCCTTAGATATCAGAACATCGTTCAACAACAGCTGATGAGCGATTTGCCCAGACCCAGAGTGCAGTCTTGTCGACCCTTTCTTCGCAGCGGCGTTGATTTTGCCGGACCTGTTTGGCTTCGCTTATCGAAAGGACGTGGGTGCAAAGCCGTAAAGGGTTACATCTCAATTTTCATATGCATGTCCACTGGTGCCATGCACCTGGAGTTAGCGAGTGACTTGTCGTCGAGTACCTTCATAGCTGTTTTGAAGAGATTTGTGTCTCGAAGAGGGCACTGCAGAGATTTGTACAGCGACAACGGGACGAATTTTGTCGGGGCAGAAAGAGAGCTCAGAAATCTTTTCGTCCAAGCAACTCAAGACGAACATTTGGCCAAATACTTACGAGATGATGATATGATTTGGCACTTTAACCCACCTGCGGCGCCCCATATGGGCGGATACTGGGAAGCCGCCGTCAAGCGCGTGAAGTTTCATCTAAGACGAACTTTGCATGAACATCTTCTGACTTTTGAGGAATTTTCGACTCTCCTGACGGAAATAGAAGCCTGCGTTAATTCCAGACCACTGTGCCCTGCATCAACGGACGTCAACGATCTTCAGCCCCTGACGCCAGGACATTTCTTAATAGGTGAGCCACTCAAATCCATCCCAGAACCTGATATCGAGGATGCCAAAATCAGTCTAAGAGATCGGTGGCGTCTCATTTCGCAGCTGCGCCAGCATTTTTGGAAAAGGTGGCACAGCGAATACTTGCAGCATCTTCAGCAGCGTGCTAAGTAGACGAAGTCGTTTCCCAACTTCGCCGTAGGAGATCTTGTGGTCATTAGAGAAGACACCATCCCACCCAGCAAATGGAGGATGGGAAGAGTGATTAAGGTTCACCCTGGTGCTGATGACAAAGTTCGTGTCGTTACTCTAAGGACTACAGACGGGACCTTTGTGCGGCCTATCGTGAAGATATCACCACTTTTGACCTTCAAAGATGATGTCGATAATCTTGATGATTAAACTAACCTCTCAAGTAGTTCAAGGCCGGCGGAATGTTGGTACAAAATCCTATCTTCTTGAACCAAGCAAGACGATGTGATTTGGCATCACATACGACGTAAATCAACAGACCTACCAACCTTTTTCTTAACGAAATCTTTCTCGCTTTTTTCAGTATCTCTCCCGCCTTTTCCAGTACTTCTCCCGCCTTTTCCATTTACATTTTCCAATCTGTCAATTAATAAACTTACTTCTTCGTAAAACTTCGACGAGAATAAACGTGTTCAACCAGCAACCTAAACAGTCTTTATTTTTTCTATGTTCGTTTGCAACAGGAAGCATGCGTGGAAAGGGCTCGGAATACACTGTTTCAGCCAAATGCTTCTTGTGAAATATAGTATCGAGTTGGTCAAATATCGTAAAGACAATCAGAGTAACTAAATTGCATTCGATTGTATATGTAAGGCATTGTTCTATGTACATATATGCTTTGTATGCCGACGATATACAGCTATACATAAGCGGCCCGTTGGGTCCCATCGAGCACACTGTAAAGCAGCCCATACACAATTCAATTCAATTGTCAATTGAGTTTACAAATAAATTGATATTCGGCCACACACTGTACAAAATTGGGTTGAAAGACTTTGTATAAAATGCCACAAATATCTGGATTTTCTTTATGTGTGCGTTTAAAGTCATCCCAGTAGATAATCGTTGGCGATTTCAGCAGACCTTGCCAAAGCACCCCTTACTTCATCAATGAAAATCTTAAAAAATAGGAAGGCCTTCCCAAAGTCATGGCCAGGAAGCGAGTTGGTAATGGCTCTTATTTTAAAATTCCCACCACTTTCAAAATTTGAGCATCACTTCGCTTCACTTTTCACTTTCGCCACTTCGCTTCTAAGTGAATGACCGTTTTCAGGCCTGAGTTGAGGCATAGCCAAGGAAGCGAGTTAGTAATGGAATCTGTTTTAAAATCAGTTTGAATGGCATTACCGCTCCGCTTCCTATATTTTCGCTTTTTCAGGTCTTCCTTTCAAACAGAAATATGTACCTTGCAAACAAATCTTTTCACGTTACTTTTTTGTTTTAAATAAGCTTAGGGGAAAAATGCAAACTCACCGATTTGTAAAGGGTGATTTTTTAGCTGGTTTGGTTTTGGCAACACTGGTTTTGACAGCTGACGTGTGTTTAGTACCTTGTGTCACTGTCAAACAGCTTCAGTTTGGTTTGCAATTTAACCATGGATCGTCTTACAAATGAACAACGCTTGCAAATTATTGAATTTTACTATCAAAATTCGTGCTCGGTTCGGAATGTTCATCGCGCGCTGCTTCCATTTTATGATCGGCATTCTCGACCTTCTGAGCAGTCTATTCGGAAGATTGTGACCAAATTTCGCACCAAATTTACTTTGTTGGACATTAAACCACCATAAGCCACTGTTTGGTGCGGTTTATGGGCCGGCGGCATTATTGGGCCATATTTCTTCAAAGATGATGCGAATCGCAGCGTTACTGTCAATGGTGAACACTACCGAGCGATGATAACAAACTTTTTTTTGCCCGAAATGGAAGTTCTTGACTTGCATGATATGTGGTTTCAACAAGACGGTGCCACATGCCACACAGCACGCGAAACAATGGCGCAATTGCGAGGCGAGTTTGGTGAACAGTTAATTTCACGTTTCGGGCCGGTCAATTGGCCGCCTAGATCGTGCGATTTGACACCATTAGATTATTTTTTGTGGGGGTATGTCAAGGCTAATGTCTATAGGGACAAGCCCGCTTCGATTGACGCACTGGAAGCCAACATCCATGCATTCATTCGTGAGATACCGGCCGATATGTGTGAAAGAGTATGCCAAAATTGGACTCAGCGGATGGGCTACCTGAGACGCAGCCGCGGTCAACATTTGCATGAAATTATCTTTAAACATTAAATTGCAAGGTTCAAACTATCGATTCAAATAAATATTTTATTCATTTTTTCGAATTTTTTGTGTTTTTTTTTTAAAAAAAGTTCTCAACCTCTTAAAAAATCACCCTTTATTTCAAGTTTAATTTTTGGCGCATAAAAACGTTCGGAGAAAAAAAGAAGTGCTTAGTAAAATTTGAATAAAGTGCTGTAAAGTATTCAACGAAAAATTAAATTAAAAAGAGTGGTGAAAGTTAGTTATGTATCTTTGTTTTTTATTTACAATATTTTTTTCTAAAATTAAAAAAAGATGTTTTTTTTATCATATGGAAATACCTACTATAGCCGTGTTTTTTTGAAACGTAGCTAGCCAGTAGTTGCTAGCAAAGTCAAATTTCACACCTTAAACAAATACGACAACCAGCTGCCTACAACTTTTGATTTTGCCCCCAGCTAAAAGCAGCTGGCTAGGAATTTTACGCCTACTCATCGTCAGGGGCGCTGAAAACGATTTGTAGAACATTTGACAGACTGCCGTGTACGAAAATTATATAATTTCAATGACTAAATGGTGTTTCACAGAAATAATCCACTATATTATGATTTCATATCACTTTATGTAAATTATCCATTGAATAAATTACCGAAATTAATTGTTTTCACAACAAATAACAAAAAATCGATTTGGTTGAATGCCGAATACTTTGACAGTTCACACTTCACAGCTGATCGAAATTACACACATATGACCGAAATCACATACACCAACTTGGATGTAAGTCAGCTGGGTTCGGCTGGCTGGGAATCGTTTTAATGAACGACTGGCTAGCTACGTTTCAAAAAAATACGCCTTATGTCTGAAATATACAAACACAACATAAGCACTTCGATTTTTATTTATTTGATTTTGTTTTGGAACTAAGGCCTCCCTAGAAGCAATATACACAGGAAGGCCTGCTTTTCCTCATAACTGGTAACCGATAAAATAAGTGCTTCCTTGGAAGGGCTATAGGAAGGCCTGCTCTAACAACTTCTTGGTAACCCCTGAAAGAAGGCCTGCAAAAGAATCGAGATGGGAAGTACTTGCTCCCTATGACATCGCAATGTTAAAATCATGCCTGAAGTAATGGCAAAAGGCATCGATGCTTAGCTTAGGAAGGCCTGAAAGAATCGCTGGGGTAATGTCCAAATTCGCTACTGGGATCTTACTGGTTTACGTTTCGCTCACACACACTTTCACAGATTTCACAAGCCTAGTACAAATTCCCCTCAATTTGACAGCAAATCAAATGACTTCCCCACACAAAGTTCAACTGAGTTTAAATCAACTTCCAAAAATCAAAATCTTTTAATTTTACCTCAAACAACTCGTCATTCGTCAACCGTCAAATCGATAACCTGACAATGCCATACAGGGGTTGATTTCAACAGTAACCGACTAAGATGACGGTTGAGCTGAATGGTGTATGGTCAGCTTAAGCTGTGTAAATGACGATCTTGCTGCAGTACTACGTTGGTCTTTGAAAACGATCTGTTGTTAAACCCAACTAAATCTAACGTCTAGCACTATCTAGAAAGCCTCTGGACTTATATTTTTTCATTATGTATGGGAGTAACCTCTGAATCAGATTTTAACTTGGCAAAATCATGTAAATAATTTGTTCGAAAACCTAGCTTTCTATTTTCCTTTTAAGTTTAACAATAACTTTGTGTTTGACGTGTAAAGCTACGAGCAGACGATATGCAAAAGTCGCATATATATGCGAGTGCTGACGTCACGAAAAAACTCGCAAATTTATCGCAAATGCTATAAAGTAGGCATTGCTTGTAAACTCGCATATAGACGTGTTCACACGATATGCGACTTTTGTCCCAAAACTCGCAAATGCATTTGCGAACATGCTTTGTATTTTCTGTAATGTGTTGGTGATTTGTCACAATTTAAAGTGTGGGAATATATTAAAAATGTCAAAAAGGAAATGGGCTGCTTTTGCTATTTTGGCAATAGATATAATGGAAAATGACGACGATGATGGAAGCCACGAAGAAGCGAGTGTGCAAGTGCAAAGGATTTGTCGTGTATTTGCCAAAGATTGGGTGCGACTTCGCGAGACTGAAGGCTTTTGTGCAAAATTGTTGCTAGAACTGCGTGGCGATGAACCGGAATTATATCACGGTTTTGTTCACATGTCGTCCGATCAATTTGGTCATCTACTAAGTTTGGTAAAACCGCGAATTCAAACAGCGGACAGGAACATGCGATTAAGCATTCCCGCGTCAGATGGCCCGTTGCTGATGTTGCGCTTCTTGTCCACTGACGAAAATGTTTGGTCTTTGCAATACCATTTCCGTATTCCAGTTTTCGCGTTCGATTATTTTTTCGTGATTTTTCTGTCTTTGAGAGAATTTTAACCCCACTCTTCGAGATTTGACAGAAAACCCATATTAAGTGCAAAAAGTACACGAACCTACTATGTAAACTTTCATAGAATCATTACAGTTTCATGGCTCTCAATTTTTTTTTACCAAGTGTTGTTTCAAAAGCGATTGGTAACTTTTGTTCAAGTTTTCTATCTTTGAGACGATGTTACTATTTGACAGGTCTCAATTCCTTGTGCAAAAAAAAGTTACCAAAGACAAAGAGACCTACTATTTCGACTAAAACTACATGGCGACACGTACCGCTAGGTAGCCTACGAATTGATTATTACATATAATAGGTCTGTTTGGTATCTTTTTTGTGCACAAGCGAGCATAACTCAAAGACAGGAAACTTACACAAAAGTAAACAAACACAGTTTTGGTCAAACCTTTCGATTTGTTTTTGTTTTTCACTAACAATGAAGATTTATGAGATTTCATAAACTGTAAGATGGCCTGATTTGACAGAGTTGTCCAGCTCATCACAAGAAAAAGATGTTGCGTACAATTTCATCGCTCTTTATTTTTTACGCTCTCATTTTGCTCTCAGCTTGCGATGTACCGTGATTTTTTCGAGTTAACAAACACAGATTCATGTGATTCTCTGTAATTTTACAAAGTATTACGAAAAGTAACGTGTTACCAAACAGACCTAATAATTATCTTCAAAATTTAACTGTCACAACTCACAACACAAACTAACCAAAGCAAAATGTAAGATAAAAATAAAAAAAAGTACCTACACACACCCCAAACTAAATTTTCAAACTTTTAAGATCTCGGATTTGTTCGAAAATATGCGGTCATATGCAATGTAAGGTTTTCGTCCGTTCGCATATGGTTGGGACGCTTGCAAATGATCGTATATGCTCGCAAATTGTCACAAATGATATGCGAAAGTGTTCAGACGATATGCGAGCATTAATTGCATATGATGACGCAAAAATTACGTCAGACTCGCATATATATGCGACTTTTGCATATCGTCTGCTCGTAGTTTAAGTCTTTTAGGGTTCGTTGCAAGTACAGTTATTTTTCCATAGGAAATGTTTATTCAGACTCTCTGCCTTTATGAATCTAAACTGGAATATATGTTCATTAACATTAACGACGCATTTGAGGATGTAGCGGTAGGTGATCGCAGTATTCGACGTTGGATTGGTAAGTTCACTGCGGGTGATCTTAGCAATAGAAAGCGAACCACGTGGGAAACCAGAAACGGTAATTGACGACACTACTGTTTTCAAAGCTACGGTAGACGCAGACCCAACGAAAAGGATGCGGGGCATTGCACAGAAAATGTAAATATCCGCTATGGCAATAAATCGACACCGATCGGTAATAGCAAAGGTAAAAAACGTCGACAAGTGCCGCTTAGAAATCTGTGCATCGCTGAAGGTGGGGCTCACCTGATGTTTCTCTAACGGATTATCACCTTTTCTGCAGTTTGGACTCTATTTGTCGGCAGAAGGTTTTCCGAAACCGAGCAGAGGTCATAAAAGCCTTTGAATACTTTATGGCGTACAAAAATCAAGTCTTCGATGAAAAGGGAGTTATGGACCTTGAATCACGGTAGAAGAAAATTATAGATGCCAACGGTTCATATTTTGATTAAAATTTAAGTTTTATGAAAAAAAAAAAATTATTTTGGCTTTTAAATGTTTACCAGAAAATCGGACATCTCATGTGGTATAACCGTACAACTATAGTAATGCTGATGTTATTGACTTAATCAGCTTTAGGCTGTCGCCTCTAGAGACTTTAGACTCTAGAGCGAATTCCTATAATCGGGCTTCAGCTGAGTGTATAGGTAAGGTATACGCATCATCCTTACATAGGATAAAGCAAAGTCCCGATCGGCGTCATATTATGTTTGTACTGTTTGTAGTAAAGGATCTCAAGAACCGCTAAATAGATTTTAACGATTCTTTTGGTATAAGATTACTAATTTCTTGGAGAAGGTTTATCAATTAGCTTTGAATTAGATCAATTTTTAGTTTTAGAGTTTAAGGGACTTCAAATGAGAAAACGAAAATTCAATTTAAAACAAACGGCTATTACTTCAGAACAGCTTCTCCCATGTGATTAATATTTATTCTCAGCTTAATTACATTCAATACGCAGATTTAAAGATCGAAATCATATCTGTGCAGTTACTAGAAGCTGAATAATTGTACAAAATGCATTCCAAAGTCGTTTTTTTTTTAAATTTTTTTTTAAGCAGAAGATGAATCACAGCACTCAGTGGCAATCGTGTGGCGTTGATGACGAGTTTTTTTTTATTTCTCTCATTGCACTCCTTTTCGTATTTCTAACAAGCGTACGCGTAGGCGTAGTGGGTTTTCGGTTTTTTTTTTTCAAAGCATACTGAGTGGCTTTTAATGTGTATCACAGTCGCAGCACAGCACACAGTGGCATTGTGGCAATTGTGTGGAGTTGATGATGTATTTTTTGGAAGTCGCGCTCCTCTGAACGTCTCGACCGATTTTCATGAAATTTCTTTTGTATACATATTTGGTAGGTAAGGTAATGAGAATAGGTTGTAAAGTATATTTCATCTCGCTAGGTGACGCTGGAGTCGAGTTATTAATGACTTCTAAATGTATGGACCAAAAATGCTCATATTCACAATATATGTTGGTTCAGTGCCAGAAGAGAAAATTGTAACATCTGGACCCGATAGGTGGCGCTGGAGTCACGTTATTACTAACATCTATATTTATGGACCAAAAAGGCTCATATTCACAATATATTTTGGTTCAGTGCTAAAAGAGAAAACTATATTTTTTGGACACGGGCGAAGCCGAGCGGGACAGCTAGTTTAATTATAAGACAAAGATATCATCATCAAAATAGATATATTTTCTAAGAGATCAAGGAAATTTCAAAAGTATTTAAAGAGGAGTGTGCCTTTTGTTTTTTTTATTATTACAAATATTACTCCCAACAGTTTTGTTAATAATTAAAGGACACTTTAATTCGAAGAAAGTGTACTCTCCCCCGAGAAAGCACTCCACAGTGTCTCAACCCGTAAGTCGTAAACCGCCGTAAAATTCCTTAAAATCATTAAGTATTCCCTGTGACCAAGTCTGAATGGGTCTGCAAATAAACAAGCGGTATAAACATCTTTTTAATGCATAAGCATAACTCCTTTTAATATTTTTTTACGACCCAGTACCCAGAAAATATGAAAAGCTACCACTTGAGAAAAAGGCGAACAAAAAAACACAAATACCACTACAAAAGAATACACCCGTAGAAGGGTGAAAGTAAGCGCTAAAACCAATCTACTTTGAGTCGATTAAATCATTTACTCAAGTCCTCATTAAATTGCTATAAAACTTATGCCTTGTGCACTTATAATTAAATGTACGCCGTATATTTCGGGTGAAAATTTAACTATACACAGTGTAACGCTTGAGGTCCTTTGGACTATCTACAACTCTTTCAATTCCGCATTCAATCAAAAATGGAATGGAAAAAAAACCCCACAAGACAGTCACACCAGCGGCATCAGACCAAGAAGAAGCAATAGAAAAGCATCTAAAAACCCACCCCTTTGCAGGGATCCTTTCGTATACAATTTTTCTTTATGATTTTGGTATTCATCTATGTTTTATTGCCGCTATGAAAGCCGTAAAAGATGGATGGATTTTCGGGCGTTGCCCAACAAGTACGAGTACACATTTGGCTAATTTAACCCGACCACCAGCAGCACTATACTTCGTGCAGTCATCTTTATCCTTTATCCAGTAGCAGATGGATAAAGACAGATTCGTCTAGAGCGCCATATTCCCATGTTGGACTTGCAGTGAAGACAGGATATTTTTAGTATTTTCCTGGTCGCAGCAGCGGTGGCTGAAAGTTTTATAACTTTCAACCGCTTTTTATCTTTAATTACTTGCGCGGCACGGTACCGCACGACGCGGCGCGTCTCGTGAGTTTTATACGACCAAGGGGTTAAGCTAAATAAAATTTAAATTGGATATTTCTCTCGTTTCCTGAATTCCAATTCAAACACCCACACATACACACTCATAAACATGGCGAGTTTCTAACCCCTTTACATCAACAGTACAACTCCGTTTTGGAGATGCCCCATGCCCACTATAACTTTAACCACCGTCACGGGCTGCAGTTTGCATGCACAGAGTGCGAGGAGGATGTTTCATAAGCGCCAAGATAATATCCTTTCTGGATTTTGATGTGGTCTTCACCTTTCTGCAGATGGTAAACCTTCTTGTTGGGTATTACGAAGGATCAACTCAACGAGTGAAACTTCTGTTAGCCAAAAAAAAAAGGACTAAAACTGCAGTTGTTGTTGTAGTGGGGCACAACCATAGTTTGATTTTAATTGTATACCAATTTGCATATTGAAAGACATTGCTTATTCACGAAAGTTTATATTTTTCGAAAAAAAAAAGGAGGAAATTACAGTCATCCTGGTCCACGAAGGAGTCTTCTCTGCCCGATAAAATTAACAAAAACCCTGCCCAATGCGACTCAGGAGACTGCTATGCTTCTTTCGTATTCGTTACTCCCGAGAAGAACACAGAGGTTGTAATGAAATTTTGCACTTGTTGTCCTTCGTGCAGGACTGTGTATTGTGCTAATTACAGAGTGTATTAGGTAAATAAAAATGCATCCAAAGCACGTAGTGAATTTTTAATTAAACAATTCTTAAACGGAAATTATATTCCAGAACTGTGCATTCGTGTTATAGTTCTACGGTGTCCCTCCTGTGGAATGACACTAATTTAATCGCTTAATTAGTGTTGGTCTCTACGAAATACTCGTTCTTTGAAGGGAATTTGTGAGCGAACTTATTCCTAAATTAAATTTTGTATGTCGTCGTGTGTTCGGTTCAATTGACGTGCAAATATGAAAGTCACCGTAAAAATGGTATCAAAGTATTGGTTGTTGTTTTTTTTTGTCATCCTTTTGTAAATTATAAATTCACCAGCTATTTTAAATGGCTTCACCTAATTGGTACTAAAGATCTCGTTCTTTGTACATACTTTGTTGATCTCCAAATCCAGCAATTGGAAAATACTTGAATCATTAAATTTGTTAGATGACAATTGTACGCCTTTAGTCCCCCATTTGGATCTGTATTACTTACTTACTTAGTTGGCGCTACAGCTCGAGGTGATCCTGGGCCTGCTTCTCGCAACCATTTGTGTGTGCGTGTTATATTTTTGCACGAATGGAAGGGACCTACAGTTTTTTGCCGACTCCGAACGGCGAGTTGAGAAGCTCAATCGTGACAAATGATACTCTTTGATGCTTGTCAGACATTCGAAAGAGGTGGGCACTGTGAAAAACTTTTTAGGTGTTTGCGGCGGCATTCGAACCCAAGACCGCTGGCTCAGTAGTCCGACGCACTAACCACTTGCGCTACGGTGCCCACTTTCGATCTGTATTCCGCTCTCTTCAAAATCTTTAACCCGAAGCAGCCCAGTGTGACCATATGGTCACAGACGAGGTGGGCATGGGTTTCTATGGTTTAAAAGGGTCTCTAGGTAACCGATTTTTAAAAATGTTTCACTTTCCCGTTCTTTATATAAATGTATATTTCAACTTATTGTTCTATGCTTTGTGATGCTGTGAATATTTAGTAAAAAAGAAATTGTGAAAAAATGTGAAAATTTATTACAACAAAAAATAAGAATACAATTATTGTTATTAAATGTTTTTTTATAAATTTTTAATTTCTCATATTTAATTAGTTAATAAGCTGCAAGTCGAGAAATTGAATTTAGTTTCTGCGGCTTAGAACATATTAGTAGGTTTTATTAGCCGTGATTATAGGTGTGGTCATATGGTCACGCTGGGTTACAGCATAGTTATTTGCATTTTTTACTTATATGAGTCTTTTTTGAGAGATGTAGGATTTGAAATTGGAATAAAACACAAAATTTGAGCAAAGAGCCATAGTTTCGATTTTGATGGATAATTTAATGGCCTTTGATGAAAAATAATATCGGGCATAACGCTACCACGGGGGCGTCTCAGAAACTGCATCCTGGAGCTCCAATTTTCGACCACTTTTTCGAGCATTTGAGGCCGTATCTCAGGAATGGTGCGCTCGATGTTGACTTCCAAGACTGGAATCGTTGTTGGCGTAGCGTAGAGCAAAATACTTGAAATATTTAGCGTCGTCAAACCACACCATCTTAGAAGCCAGGGCACAGGGCTATTTTTGCAGATGATGTTGTCATTGAACACTATCTTCGTTACGAAATTATATTTGGGTTCCTTACACTCTTCTGAGTATACTCATAAAATATTTCTCAAAAAATGGAAAATAAAGATTCTGGGCTCATTCGGGCTAAATTAAAAGTTTCTAGTAAAATAGTTATTTTGGATAACATATTAATTTTTATTTATATTTACAGCATACATATGTATAGGTACACATACACGTACTATGTATTTTCATATAATTATCACATAACATCATTTTGAAAACTAACATTTAAGTGTTCACAAGCATCTAAGTTTTGTAGGCTGTCTATCACAGTTAAGTTGTTATTGGTATCCGCGAAATCTTGGACATCCACTAGGTAGGGTTGTTTGTTACACCCCGCAACAATGTGGTAGATAGTCTGTCGTTGAGCTCCGCAAGCGCGAAAGTTAGAGCTTCCCCAATGGAACAGCAAGTCTGCGAATCTTTCGTGGCCAGTTAAAATCTTGTTGAGCGTTGACCAGAGGTTTCGCGGTAGGTCAGACCCTAAGAGTCGGCAATGTGGGTTCCCATTCCACTGCCCATCTTGCTGACCAAGTAGAGCTGAGGTTAAAAGCAATATGTGCTAGCTCTTTGTCGTGCATTGCGGTTGGGTTCCGAGACTTAAGTTTCTGACGCCGTGTCAGGAGCTAGCTCTTTGTCGTGCATTGCGGTTGGGTTCCGAGACTTAAGTTTCTGATGCCGTGTCAGGAGCATAGCAATGTGGATAGGCAATTCAGCGTTAGTCAGCACTTTGGTATATTCCCTCAAAAATGTGTTTAATCGGCACAGGTGGGGCATGTACATACATGTCCTGAGTGGCATTTGCCAGGTCATCTACATATCCAAATTTCTGCGATGTGGTCACAGGCATATCATTGATCTAAAGCTTGAAGAGCAAAGGAGCAACGACGGAGCCCTGGGGCAAGGCGTTGTTGAGTTTCGTTACCTACTCTGCCTTTATTATCATTGATAAATACTTGGAACAGACGGTTTTAAAGTAGGTTGTTGAGATGCGATGTCCTCAGGAAAGGTATTGTCTCTATTTTTCCAGACAGTGTCGTACGTATGCTGCGGGTTAGGTCAACAAAAGAAATGGAAGTTTTAAGCCGTTCTTTGAATCCTGCATCGATGTGTGTCATCAGTGATAGCATCTGGTCAGCGCAATTTCTACCTATACTAAGTCTAGCTTGTTCGACAGAGACGATCTTGTTGATGCTATGGTTTATCTGATTAAAATAGTTCGAATATTTTGAAGCAGATTTTTAAGAGCGCTATCGGGCGGTAGCTTTCCGATGCGTCGCTAGGTTTACTCTTATCTGCCCGAGAATGGTGATGTCTGTGGGGTATTGTAGAATATCTTGATGTTCCTGAGCACGCGTTTAACAGTGACTGTGTGTTCCTTGTCCACGGGGGCACGAGCAACAATGCGGTTGGCCATGCGAGAGGTTGTGGTCTTGGAGCTTCTACCTCCAAGTCTGCGTAGAAGACTCCATGCTTTCCTGCTATAGAGTGCAGATAACGCTGTTGACCGTTTATAGCCATTTCTTTTCACGAGTCTCGTCAAGTGATCTCAGCAGTTTTTTGCCAATTTCGGAGTCTCCAGATGCCTCGAAGTTATCGTAAAGTAATGCACTTTCTGCAATACATCCAGGAATGTACTCCTTGCAATAACCTCCTTGTTTAGTAATTTGTAGTGGCTTTTAAAATGGCCAATGAAGACTGTGGGTTGATCGGAAACTTCAAGAACATAAGATGGTCACGGTGTTGCGGTTTTTTTTTTAATGTTTACAATATGGAGGCCCCCAATTTAAATTCTTATTGTAAGGATATTGTTGTTGGAGTCCTCGGCTATCAGTTCAGTTGTACGTTCTTTATGACATTGCTTACATAAGTTGCTGTCCTTAATGATTTGTGGTAAGTGGATCCGATCCGAAAATAGCCGGCGACATCGCCTCTAGTCTTTTGTGCAGGGTTCCATGCAGTATGTGTCTCTTGAATGATGGCTACGTCGATTTTGTACGTCAATAAAAGTATAGATAAGTATGTAGTCGCTTTTGGCCTTACTTACACCTTCGATATTAAGTTTCGAACAGAAGGTTTGATGCGCCTTGTTAGTTGGTTAGTTTGGCAATGAACCAATAATATAAAGGTTCATCTCTATATCTATACGCTTCATTGCTGAAATAAGTGTCCATTATCTCATACACAACCCTTTTTTACCCGACTACGCAGAGGAAGGGTTATGATTTTAACAGGCTGGGTTTGTTTGTTTGTTTGTTTGTTTGTATGGATGTAAGGATGTCACCTCGTACAGCCTAAACTATGGAACCGATTTCAACAAATGAGGTGTCGTTGGATTCGTTCGACTACGGCTATACTCTGAAAATCATTGTTTCGTTTCATCTTGTTTCGTTTCATCTTGTTTCGTACTTTTTAGTTGGTTTTTCCCGTAGTCGGGTTTTAGTTTTATAAACTTAATTTTTTATTTAATTTTAAATACTCGATTGCATCCCTTGTAAGTAGGTGGATATTGTATTTCCCTTAAACAACAGCAGCTCTTTCATTTCTGGCAGGCTTAGGCCAGGCTTAGGTCAGGAGAAGGCTTAAATCTGGCTGGATCTACCTTACGGTGGAAATTGTTATTTATTACCGAAGAGCCATGTCGAATGTATGTCTTCTCGGAAAACAAACGCATTACTGGCTATATTGTCTGTTTTTCATTCAGAAATATCTCCCTCTGATTTAATGGCAATTGCCAGATTGTTTCGTACAGTCATTACATGTGTGCAACTGACAAGTATCGAATGCTGCTACTCAGAGAAGATTGACACCATCCCAATTGAAAATATTCAAATGAATGCAACTACCCAACCAAGAGACTTAATTTTGTTGCAAATACCTCATCGCACCACAAATCAGTCACAAAGTATCTACACACATGGTATCCTTACCGTCCGGTAGGTATGAGTACTCGTACCTATGCGTGTTGCAGATTTATCCAATATATTCTGGGCCCCCCGCCAACACATGTTTCACTCATAAATGAGTTTCATAGTCCTGTAAAATATCGGTGACAGCTGAGCAGCATATTCATTTGTCTAACATCGTAGCTGTTACTCATCCCATTCGCATTCGCTTATGTACACACATATTTAGACATTATTATCACTATAAGGATTTTAACCATATCACCCCCATACGGATGCATACACATGCACATGTAATGTGTGTAAAAGTCAATAGCAATCCTCGAAACTCGTAAATTGTTCGCCTGATTTTACGATTGAATTCGCAAATCCTTATCGCCTGACAAAATGCGGAACAACAAAGACAAGGGCTGCAAGTTATATGACTCTTGCAACTGTTAAATCGATTCATGTTTTTATTGTTTTATTTGCGTTAAATAGATACGTAAATTTAGAAGTTGAGATACGAATATCTTTCTGTCAGTGTTAACCTATACCCAAAGAAAATGCCATCTCTTCTTCTTCTTCTTCTTCTTCTTTTCGTGTAATAAAACGAGTGTCAGATTCAATTAGAGTCCTTGTCTTCTTGTCACTTACGTTGCGTAGTATAAGCATGGGTGGGGGATGTTAGTTATATTTCTTACGAGTATAACCACCTTGTCCCTAATCAAATTGAAATGTTCATGTGTGTGTTTCTGTGTGGATAATCTTCTGCTACTGACATTTATTTGAATTTATTAATGAAAACGGATATGTTTGCCTCGCACATGTGGATAAATACATAAATCTATACTCGTATCATATTCGTATCCTTGTGCCGTCATCATTAAGTGTTTGCAGTTCGTGATGCTATTGATTTGTGACTTCATCACGAAGTAGCAGTTCTAGATTTTTATGAGGTTTTCTCGTGACCAATTCTAATTTATTGCATTTTCATGTGCGGCGATTATTGCACAGCTAAGCTTTGATTACGCGACATTAATCGGCGAGAAGGTACTGAGGTATTTTGTATGATACATATGTATCCCCAATAAAAGGTGGGGGCTAGGACATTAACCAGAAAGATGTTAAAGAGCACCTTTTCTAAATTCTTATTAATCCCCGTAGGCAGACCTTGGATTAGATGGTTATAAGGAGTTTAAGAGACAAGCTTATGAACGGTGCTATTATAAACGGACTTCATTTGGGAAAATCTACAAAAAAAGACATAATTTCGACTCCATACCACTGCCAACAAGTTGTGATCATTTTGCAATAAAGTCACATTATTGAACGCGAGGTTTCTGGCCCCAAAATGTTTGTAGTTTTCCGAAAAAGTTGTAATTTTCAGCGGTTATGTCAATAGTCGGGACATACGTTATTGTATAGCTTGCGGAAGATATTCTTGTGTCATTGTACCTACTTACATACCTATATGGAAATATGTACTTATTATTGGGAGCTCGGAGGTGTTCTTATCGGCTTGCTTGGTTGCTACTATGTTTTTTAGAATACCCTGTATTGTAATTTTCAGCGGTTATGTCAATAGTCGGGACATACGTTGTTGTATAGCTTGCGGAAGATATTCTTGTGTCATTGTACCTACTTACATACCTATATGGAAATATGTACTTATTATTGGGAGCTCGGAGGTGTTCTTATCGGCTTGCTTGGTTGCTACTATGTTTTTTAGAATACCCTGTCGAGGTTCAAGCTTGTAGCTGCATAGTTCTTTTAGACCGGATACTGGCGGAGATCGTATTACAGCTGTTATGCACGAAAAGTCTTAAACTACGAGCAGACGATATGCTAAAGTCGCATATATATGCGAGTGCTGACGTCACGAAAAAATTCGCAAATTTATCGCAAATTCTATAAAGTAGGCATTGCCCGCAAACTCGCATATAGAATGCATTTGCGGACATGGTGTTCGCATATGATATGTTCGCAAATAAGGTCGCAAATGTTGTGGCCTATATGCGAGGTATTCACACGATATGCGACACTATTTGCAGGTCACAGATTTTCAATCATATGCACATTTGCGAACAATATCAATCTTTTGACATTTTGTATTTTCTGTATTATGCTGGTGATTTAAGACAATTTAAAGTGTGGAAATATATTAAAAATGTCAAAAAGAAAATGGGCTGCTATTGCTAGTTTGGCAATAGATATGATGGAAAATGACGACGAAGATGGAAGCCACGAAGAAGCGAGTGTGCAAGTGCAAAGGATTCGTCATGTATGGGCCAAAGATTGGGTACTACTTCGCAAGACTGAAGGCTTCTGCGCAAAAGTTGTTGCTAGAACTGCGTGGCGATGGACCGGAATTATATCGCATGTTGACCGAATAATTTGATCATCTACTAAGTTTGGTAAAACCGCGAATTGAAAAAGCGGACAGAAACATACGATTAAGCATTCCCGCGTCAGATGGCATGTTGCTGACGCTGCGCTTCTGTCCACTGACGAAAATGTTCGTCTTTGCAATACCCATTTCCGTATTCCAGTGAATACTTACTAGGTTTGTTTTGTAACGTTAGTGACAGCACTTTGAAGGGCTTTTTATTTTTTTCACAATTTGAATAAAGTAAAGTTAGCCGTTGCTAATTTCGGGGATTCTACGGTTTCCGTGGTGCCAAGGTTTGAAAATGCCATTCTGTAGATCTCGGTGAAATAAACACAAAATATGAGGTAAATAAAATTGATTAATCGCTTAGTTTAGGAGGTATCGAGGTTTAAAAATTTGAGCAAAGACATTTATAAACTTAGTTTTTGAGCATCAGACTTTGAAAAAATAAAACTAAAAAAATCGCGGGATTTTGAAATGGCGTTTTTAAACATTGGCGCCATGGAAACCGTAGAATCCCCCTAATTTCCATGATTTTAGTTTTTCTTATGTTCAACATAAGAACATACATAAATAAAATGTATTTTTTGTTTACGTACCTACTTTGTATCTAATCCCATAGTTGAATTTAGAGAAAAAGACAAAGTGTAAACAGAAGCTTAGAAAGAAATGGCTAAAGGAACATCTTTTTAAAAATTGACTCAGTGACAATCCAAAAGATTTAATGGAATGCAAATGGGTTGATTGCAGCGAAACAAAAACATTTTCGACGAACCTGACAAAAGTGGACTATTATACGACATACGCATATCTCTGAATAAAAATTGTTTAGATTTAACCTTATTCTAATCATAAATCAGCAGGATGAAGTTGTGTGCCGATAAGAGCACAGCCCGCTTATAGTCACAAAGTTTGGCTGCCCAGTTGATGTGATTATATCCGGGTTCGACTGTATGAACTCAGAACCTCAAAATAAGTGAATATGGTACATGTTTGGTACTTTTTAAGATTACATGGTTGGCTGCAAAGAGCAACAGTATACTGAGAATTTCGAGACTTCTCTACCACTTGTGCTATTTTATACATGTTTTTTTGTGTCCTATGGTCTTATGGTTTATATGATCCCAAAATGCCTATAAGTGAATCAGAAATTGTCACACAAAACACCATTCTAGGATCTGCATAGCTAGTAGGTACTTATCTCATAATGTTTCAACAAAAACCCATCGACCTACATTAATGGAAATATTGTTCACCAGTAGTATCATAATTTATTTAAATTAAAATTAAATTTAATAAACTCAATTTATATTAAATATTTACGTAACCCAGTGCGGTTATGTGAATTGAATATTTTATGGCGTTGTTCGTCATCATTACATAATTACACGATACATTTCGTATACAGATGCCACAAATTCATTATGTATTTCAGATATTTATGGTTCAGTTAACAAACTCGAATACATTTACATACAAACGCATTCAGGAGGTTTATTGGGGTAACTTTTTGTGAGTGCACTTTGCAAACGAACACGTATTTTCGTTTCATTAACCCAGTAGTGGAATGGACTCGCTACGAAAAATTGGTAAATATGTTCACTTTAATTTAAAATAATGATGACCACTGCATTTTAATTTGCGTAAAAGCTTTTTCGGCAACATTACTTCACGGTATTACTTTCACATAGATTCACCTGCATTACAATTTGATTACTTTTACTATTGCGATGGGAGAAATGCATTTGATTTTCTTTTGGCTGCAGTTTTAATAGAAAAAAAATGAATAGATACACACCAACAAGATGTCACTCATGGCTATTCATAAAACTTTCCAGGGTAATAAAGGGGAAAACTCAGAGCACAGTGGCTACTTTAAGTGCCTGAGTGCTCCACTACAACAACACAACACAGCATACTCTAGCCCAACGGTAGCCAACCGGTAGTCCGCGTTCTACTTGTGGCCCGTGGAAAATTGTTTGTTCTCTTCAGAATAACCTTAGTACTAAATAAGAATCATTTAACAACTTAAGATTTTCTTATTATTAAATAAGCATTTTTAATTTTATTAAATAAATTTTAATTGGTTTAAATTTATAATAAAAAAAATCATATTAGTGCTTATCGGGACTTAAAATTATGAATTCGGTGATCTATTAGGTCCGAAAAATTGGCGACCGCTGACCATTGCATCGTACAAGTTGTGAGCTCCCGATAAGAAGTGAAAGGTAACGTTTAGACATTCCAACGTCCCAATAATGATGGGAAATGCAGCTAAGGCTATTTTTGTACAAGAACTTCCTGGAAAGAAAACAAGTAGGACTTAGCTCTAAGCTCCAGCTTCACAAACTCAAGATGTGTTCACACAGTTTCACCGCACTAAGAGTTGAAAAAGGGAAGGAGCAAGAAAAGATTTGATACGGATATACATACCATCAGCTGATAGGTCCGCCTGTTGTAATAAAATAATAATAATACTAGAACACGAACGAAAATTATTTTCACCACATACATACAACGCCTAAAAGTCTACAATGATTTTGGTGTATGGAACCAAAACTTATGCAATGGATGAATGGATGAGCTCTCCGGAGCAGGTGTCTACTCAGAAGAATGCCACGTTGAGCATTCTATTCCACTGGGTAGATTTACAACTGTGTTTCAGGCAGAGGTGTATGCTATCAAGAGGACAGCGCACATTGCACTTAACAAGAGATGGAAAGGTAAGTCCATCTACATCTGCTCTGATAGCCAAGCAGTTATTAAAGCGCGTTCAGCAGCGTTGATCAACTCAAAAATTGTTGAGGAAGCTGTCAATAAACTGAACCAGCTTGGGCGATTTAATAAGATCACACTGGTCTGGGTCCCGGAACATTCTGACATCCCGGGAAACGATAATGCTGATGCTCTGGCTAGAGCTGGATCAGCGACCCCTTTTATCGGTCCTCAGCCTGTTATTGACTGCAGTTCAGCTTATGCTAAAAACAAGCTTCCTGGAACTGCTGCGACTACAACACTATAACCATTGATACGAGCTTAGGTCATGCCGACAGGCCAAAATGTTAGTAGACGCGCCCAGGGCAAACAGAACTAAGTTTCTGTTACACCTGAGTAGAAATGACCTTAAAATCCTCACAGGACTTGTCACCGGGTTCACTCCCTTAAACGAGCTATCAGAAGCTCGGGCCTGGAAGAAGATGATACAGCTGAGTAGTGAGATACAAAGAGTGAGAGCGGATGGCAAATATATGATTTCGATATAATGCTAGATTTGATAAACTGAGCTCTTAATAGCTGTCGGGCTATCTGACGTTATTGCTATGTCACATTTTTTATAGTGTCTATCGAGATTGATTTTGGCTAAGCTAACAAAAGCACAGAATTTTCGGCTTGAAAGATACTGACTGCTGTAGCTGCTCATGGGTTCGAATAGTTTGATTCGGGCAAAAGCACTCCTGCCCCCGTTCGATCCACAGTTCTTGTACCTTTAAATGGTCTTAGGACTCACATGTAGATTCTAGATTCATTGCACCAGTTTTAGTTGTTACTGAGTTTGGTAGGTAGGTACATAGGTAGAAGTGGTGGTTTCGATGGAAGAAAAATCCAAACAGCGCAGAAAGAGTGTCGTATTGATACCACAACCTCAGAGGTGACCCGTTTATTCGAATGTAATTTTGAGATGTTTATATCTATCCTGTGGAGTTTAGGAAGAGGATTAATTCTTCAATCCTTTTCTCGGATATCTCATTTAGGATGTCGAAGAAAACTTCGCCCAGAATGCGTTGGCTGGCTCTCGCTAGAGTGCCGCACATATGCGCAGAACGTGAATAAGCAACTCTTTTTCATTTTCATCTTTGCAGTTTCGGCAGAAACTGTTGTGAGGGATCGCCATTGCTCTATACTTACTGCCACTACTCTTGCGATGTCTACGCGAGTTCTTTATAGCAGCTCATTTATTGTTTACCTGTTGTAATTTGGCCATATCTTTCTGGATATGACACATTTTGTTAGACTGGTCCACCTGAGACCAGCTAGACTTAAGCAGTGTAAGAGTATATTGCCCTTAACAGCACCTAAAGGGATACGAACCTTTTCCGCTAGTGCGCTGTTAAGGGCTGATCCTCGCCTGGCCAGTCCATCAGCTCTCTCGTTCCCTCCTAGGGAACTATCTCCTGGGACCGAGAGAAGAGTGACTCTTAGCCTCGGTACACAGGCGATGTAGTTTTCTTTTTGGCATCGATCTACACTCAGAAAAAAATGTCCTATTAATATTTTAATAGGACAGTTATTGATTTAATAGTACGGTTATTAATAGTGTTTTCCTATATATTTAATAGTTTTCTAATTAAATCAATAGTTGTGCGTATTATTGATTTAATAGTATAGACATTATTATTATTTTAAAAGTATACAGAATTAATCCAAACAGATATACTATAGATTTGATATTATTTCTCTTATTAAATCAATAAGATGGTCCTATTATTTTAATAACCCGAAGTAGTAAATTATTAATAGTACCATCATATTAAGTTGATCACATTGGTTTAATAGTATAATACTATTATAACACGTTTTGTCTTGTTTTCAATAAGATATACTATTGATTTCATGTGGATATACTATTGAAGTAAACAGTTTTCCTATTAAAACTGTGCGCTACCACCATCTCGACTACGCAGTTTTCCTTATATTTTTCATTCGGCGCGAAGGACTCAAAACGTAAAGTTGTGCTCTTGAATTTCGACCGTTTTTTTTTAACCAAATCTGATATGAATCTCATTTTGCTTTATGAAATCGAACAAATTATACTTGTATGTAAGTCTGATATTTACTTCATATGTAGACAATGGAATGTTAACTACTTTAGTGAGCATTTCCAGGCATACGTTGTAGGTAAAAGCACCAATTCATTGTCATTGCACTCAGTTCTCGAATTTGACGGACCGCCAATTCACTTGTATCTTCTGAGTAATGGAGAAAGGGTGTTCAGAGTAAAAAAATATTAAAAGTTTTGTAATATTAATTCTTATTTTTTTTATTTTTAATATTATATAAATTATGTTATATATATTTATTAAGATCTTATAATATGTTATAAAATATATCACATAAAAGAAATAAAGAGAAAAAAATAAATCAATAAATGAGTTGTTTTATTTGAATGTATTTTTTGTAGCTCATTTTCAGCCAGTAAAATAAAAAATATGGGATATCAATCGGAATAGCCACATTAATTTAATAAGATGTACTATTGATAAATAATAGTGTAATACGTTTAAAATAATAGGACGATCCATTTAAATAACAGTGGTTGTTAATAGGATTTTCACATTATTTTAATAGTTTTTCCCATTACTTCTTAATGTTCTTTATCACTTTAAATTAATAGGACGTATATTTAAATTAATACTGTATACTATTAAAGATTTATAGGACATACCATAAATTTAAAATGACAATCGCATTGAAATAATAGGACGAGTACAGTATTGATATAATAGTTTTGAAAGTATTAATTTTAAAGTACGAATCCCATTGACCAATTTTAATAGTAAAAAACTATTAAAGTAATAGGAAAAATCATTGATATTATAGGATTTTTTTCTGAGTGTACCAGTTTCGATGAGGTGATTGGCGAATTGATGGTTTTAATTGCGACTTGGCTATCTGTAATAATAGAGGTGTTGTGTTTGAGTATTGGACGCTAGTGAAATTTTTGATATTTCGAGTTTCTCCGAGTTTCTCCATAATCGGTGAATACAGTTGTGTCGAAATCTGTCACCATTCTCCCTCGCTTCCTTTCTTCTCTGCTTGGATGTTCTTGAAGTTAAGCTTGGGGATATTGTAGTTATACTGTGTCCATTATGGCATAGTCCATATGAGTCGGACTGCACTACTTGATGTGGCAGTTTTGATGTTAGTTAAATTTCCTAATCCCATAGTCTCTATGAAAGGTCAGAAACAATCAAGACTTTATCGCCCGATTAAGCGTTAAATTAAATCACCTATTCAGCACCATTTAAGCGTGTCGATATGAATCTTATTCCCTCACCCTTAAACTGGCCATAACTTTGGATTTCAGATTACAAATCCTCCATTTAAACTGCTCACGAAGGTATATATGTACATACATAGCCGAGCCATATACATAAGTATAAATATCTGTTACATGTTAATTTGCTATCAGCAATTTAAATGAAATTACACATTCTATGATTATCGAAGCAAAAACATGTACACAACAGCGCACACACTTTCATACGAGAATAAATAATTTACTTAGTTGATTGCAAATTAAACTTGATACGATTAATGTCAGCATCCTTATCTAATGGCAATTCAATGCTTACCGCATACAGAAACACCCCGCCAGGATATTGCTTAGCTCGTTTGCCCATTTTCGAGATTATTGCCAGCAACAGCAGCACATACCACCACCTAGCAACAAGATAATTGCTAAATGACCGATTAATATAAGGCGCCTCAAAATTAATTGTCAATCCAAAGTGTGCATTCCCTGGTGCGTGCATTTATAGGGAGGATAATTCCCTGCCATATTAAATGAGTATGGAAATATGTATGTACATCTATGCATATGTGTATATTTGTTCATCTAATGAGCGAATATCTGCAACTGATAACCAAATAAACGGATGCGGTATCTTAGAATACTGCATGCAGTGGGTGTGTGAGAAATATTGCGAAGTAATTTTCTTAAAGTCATTTAAATTAAATGACATGTGTCAATGGAGATATGTAACTAACTACGAATCATTTTGAAACATCTTTGGAGATTTCGTACATCTTCGGAAATTAGATCATGAAGTTTAGTTAAATCGAAATTGGAACCTCCTAACCACAACTACGGTCAATCCGAGAAGCTTAAATTTTGAGTTCAGTGACCTTAGGCTATGTTCGGTTGGGAGAGTATTGTGTCCACTTGGAGGAGCTGGGAAAAAACCTCGTAAGACACGTTCTTCAACTAAATACTCATCAAAAATTCTGCAAAAGTCACTTAAAGCTAATTCTACCTTCAGCCCAGCAAATATGGTCGAAGAGATGCTGACGAGCGATCAGACATGAAGCCAACTTTGTGCCTTCATAAAAATCACACTCAAGATAGTGATCGGATCTATACTAACATACGAAGGATTGGTCAGGTGATATGCTGTATCCGAAACTAGCAATAATAAGGATATGGCCAAAGTACTGGGAATAGCTGGAACAATGCATACAGCGGGATTGGAAGCAATTCTTAGCCTTCTGCCTTCTGATCTCTATATATAGGAGACCGCAACAAAAAGCGCTCTCAGGATGATCCAGTCAAAGCACTGGAGACCGAATGCATATGGTCTCTTCGGCCAATTCGGACTACATTGTCCCATTGGATATTGAAAAACCCTACTCGTGGGCATTTCCAAGCAGAAAATAGTGGGAGAAAAACGATGAATCTAAGTTTTTTTTTTTTTTTTTTTTTGAGGATCACTGGAAGAAAAAATCATTAAAAGACATTGCAGAGGCAGATACGCGAGGGAACCGCCTGCAATAGTGAGGGACTTTAACTCAATCTAAACACCTCCCGAAGGCTGACTGACGTCGTTCTTCAGAGATTCGCACCTAGTCGTTCGACTAATCAGCAATTTATTTTTCGTAATTATATTGTTAAATTTATTGATACCCCACCGTTCGTTGCTTCTCTTTTTTTTCTTGGTTACAATAATATTGTTTTTTTTTTTCATTTAATTTAGTTAGCTAGGTCAAAAGGTTTCCTTATCTCCTAAGATGGCTGTCATTATTTAATAAATTTGTTATCTAAGTTGTATCTAAGTATCTAAGGAAGATGATCCTGATTTCACTCACTCACTATGTGGTGTGGTTTATGGCAATGCGGCATCATTGGAACATATTTCTTCCGCAACGAAAAGGGTCTGGTCAATGGCCATGTTACTCGAATTTCTGTGGCCAGAACTTGGGAATATCAATATTCAATATAGGGTAAAGGGACAAGTGGTCGGCCTGGACCACTAGCACCCTCATTTTTATGCAAATTTCAGTCCTCGGCCTGGTATGGCCGAGCACTAAAGAAATGCACTATATAGCTTAAATTTATCTTTAACGTACAATATAGAAAGTTTATTAATGAATTGCTCTGATTTCACCGTTAAGTACACAAATGTTTGAGAAATGTATTTTTTGTTATTTGGTTGTTATACCTTGTTATATGCTATTCAATAATTTTTTTTATATCAATAGCAATTATTTAACTTATTTCTAAATAAGCAAAAAGCAAAATAAATATAGGTAGTATGATTTGATACAACAAAATTGATTTCAACAATCTGGTGCCAATTTAGTGATTTTTTGTTTATGCTATGCTATTAAAAATAATAAAATATTATTGAATAAATGTTTTTCATTGAAATAAACCCTTAAATGATCATTGAATATGTCCTTTTCATTGATTTATTGGACTTGGCCGACCACTAGAACTTTTATGGCCGACCACTAAAATTTGGCGGCCGACCACTAGCGCAATATGACTTTTTTCATCAATTTGGTCATTTCTAGAAAAATTTTCTTTTTTATCGATTAATATTTGTGTCGACATTCAATAAAATTCTGTTTAAACGTTTTCCATCAAATACTTTAGTAACTGGAAAAGCGCAAAATGAAAAAAAAAGTTAGGTGGCCGACCACTAGTGCCTTTACCCTTGTTGTTTCACAAAGACTACACTATGTTGTACGTGTTATACTCGATTTGCTGAAGGATAAGTTCGCCGATGCATCTCACGACGAAGATTTATGAATTGGCCGACGGGGTCAAATGATTTGTGACACCCCCAGATTATTTCCTTTAGGGCTACGTCAAAGCACATGTCTATGCCGACAATCTAAAGAATTTGGATAATTTGAAAGTTAACATTCGTTGGAGCTAGCGCCGGCATACAGCATAATGTTACGATGCCCCGAGTCCCCCGGTCCCAGTGTACTGTTGGATGGAGGCCGTGCTTCTAATAATATGGCTGCAGCTGAGATGCACAGTCACTAAGGGAACTAAAACAGACGCTGATCCTATGGAAGACATTCTAGCATAATTCGGAACCAAAAAATCCGACCTCGAGAGGGCCATCAATAAGAGCAAAAAACAGAAGTGAAAGGATCTCCGATATTAACAGCGACCACTGTGCAATAGGCTATGCACAAACTATGAGCTGAGGCGACCAACTCTACCCTAAGTGAAGTGCATACAATCACTGGCATGAGCTAATAGAAGTAGATTTCTGATATCGACCTAAAACTGGACTAACTTCCTCAAACGAACCCAAATAAAATTGGACAAAGAGGCTCTGTCCTTTGCACAATGTGCCTGAAAGAAGACGGGACAGCTGAACACTTCATTCGTGAATGTCCCGCCTACGCTCGGGTCAGAAAGACATCCCGAGGCATTGACATCCTTCGGAATAAGAGGTTACGTTCTGCGAAAGTGACACGGGTAGATTTAGATCGACGAACAGCTCAGGAACAAATCGTTGAATGGGGTAGTATTTCACCAGAGTATCTGTAGGTTCACAGTTCTATTCCACGGAAAGTTAAGGTGTAACTTCCAAATCTGTCAACCTGGCAATCCAAATGTACATACATATATATGCTCGGAGACCAGAATCGCGCATAAAAACATGACTGAAAGTATATCATAAAGGATTTCCAAAATAGACGAAGTAATTTGGTATAATTTATTTTTTCTTACATTGCAACTAACTTATTAAGGACCCTAAGGACTGGGCTGGTTGGAGGGTTTCTTTTTCTTCGTTATGGACTTGGTCAACTGGAAAAGTTCTGCAGTTACCCAAACAAGTCCAACAGTCCTACTAAAAAGTACATAATTCATTATATATTTTCCCTTCTCTGTCGACTGCTTTTCAAGTCTTTTTTTTTGTAACTAAAGTAAGACACTCTTCAACTGCTCCAATTCTGAGATATACTCTTCCAGAGAGCAAACTGCAAAAATGTGTTCCATCAAAGACTATCTGTCACAAATTAATTGCTTCAAACGAGCTCACAAGAAACTTTCTCCATCGAGCGCAGTTAACTTTTCGGTTCATAGTAAATTACCTTGTTACGGTAATCCATCCTCCGGAATCAATTTTTTATTTCTTACCATCCACTCCTAATTATCCGACCAGACATGAATTTCCTGGATTACATTTCCACCCAAACAAAATAGAAAAAAATAAACACGGTTACTAATGTATGTAGGAATTTTCGTACAAAAAAATAAAATGCAAAACGGGTCGGTTGGTCGGCGAAAGAAAAAAGGAAACTTGATCCTTGAATTTAATGCGCGCTGTATCTAAAAAATAAAATGAAAAAAAAAAGTAAAATGAAATACAACTTTTCGCATCCACGGATACAGGAGCCAGATAAAGAGACACTGTGCCATGAAGCGTGTAGCTCATTACCCATCAGTAATTCATTTTCTTTCGATTCTACAGATACACTCACATACCCATAGATACGTACGTATTTGGTCTCGTTAAATAGCAGTTAATATTGTTCGTATCCTGCACCTTCGTCCTGTTTGTTAATGGAGAAGATTTTAATTGAACTTATTTTATTACCGTCTATCGCTGGGAAATTTACGAGGTTGAAAATTATCCTTGATATTTAAATAAATTGCACTTTGCCATGGAATCTATATCCTTCTTCTTTTTTGTTACACGCATACAAACATACATTTGAGTTTCGAGGCAATAACTTGCAGATAGGATACTCGTACTCCACCCAATACCAGGTTTTATGTATTCACTTCGGTTTTTTGGAGACTGGATTTTTTACCATCTCCAGGATGTGCATATGTATAAAAAACGGATTTTTTAATTTTCTACCAATTCTATGTAATGTCATATAAATTTTCGAAGGAAATGAAATTAAAAGGAGAAATCATAAAAATTCACATGTGAATGCGATAAAGGAAGTGAAGCGTGAAAATAGAATGGCTGCCGCGTCGGTGTTTGTCCTGCTGTTTATATCCTTAATTTTATTTTTTTGTAGCTTAAGAATATACGCGGCTATGGGTAGTTAAATTTTTTTGATTTCAAAATAAAAGCACCTTCACTGAGAGGACATGATAGACAGTTATAGTCGTAGTGAAAGACTATACTGTATCAATGGGGATGTTATACGTTTATGAGCAGAGAGATACAGATTTTAAGACGGTCGAGGACATTAAGCGTGAATGCGGAAGAATGCCGGTGGAATGGGCTTATTATGACGATAAGGACGACAACTGTGCATACGTACCTCTTAGATTGCGAACAATAACATATCATGAAGTTCGATCTTCTTGGGAAAGTTTATATGCTTCACAGGATAATGTGTTTTTGCCCTTTCTTTACTTATTTGTATGCGAGTACGGGGGTGTGCTGAAAGCAAAAGTAAAGCTGGCTGGTGGGACAATCTTCCCGTTGCGTATCGTTAAACTTTAGCGTTGTTACACTTGAGGAATTTGCACATTAAAAAGAAATAAATTTGAAATTGAATAGGACCAATCAATTAAAATCGTTGATTTTGAATTTGCCATAAAAACCGAAAGAAGTAGCGAAGTGTTTTTTTTTGTAAGGGTAACCATAAGGATATCAATAAAATGGTTTATTCTTCGCTTTGTCTGGGCTTTTTGTTTGGCAAAAAGGGGTTATGTTGGTATTTAGAACGAGTGGGGTTAGATCTGTTGCAAGAACATGAATAAAGCTTTCTTTTGTCAATTTTATACCGTTCATCGTTTGAAGTTAGACACTGCATATACGGTTCATCATTTAAGGTTCAAAGCTGCAGGGCTTAGGGGTGATGCCTTTTATCAGCAATAGATAAGTACATAATCTAGAGACGATAACCGAAAAAATTGGTTTTGTATTGGAAAAGTTAAAAATTTTGAACAAATTCAAAATAATCGAAATCATCGACTCAGTCTTCGCTAATCCTAAGTTATCGGTCTTAGGTTTTTGTTGTTAGGCAAGAGCTACCATTTCCATTTCACTAAAAATAAAACGAACGGAATTATGTCTCCGAACTAACAAGGATTGACCAGTACAGGACCTTCACCGGGGACACTGCAGGGACTATAATATACAGGGAGTGCTGAACAACAAAAACTTTAAGCACAGGGGGCTGTAAGAACTACGATGCTATTTCTATTGATTCATAAGCAATCGGTAATGTATTTACTTTTTTGAGTCAAACAAATCTTTGCTGCCTAGTTATTAAATGTCATGTCACTTTCGTCAAACATACAATTGTTATCAGAATATCTCTAGAACAATATCGAAAAGTTTGAAGGCAAAAACTAAATTATGGACTAAAAGTGGACTACCTACTAGCAAATGAAAAAAAAAGAAAAAGAGAGGCACAAGTATCAAAGCGATTCGCTTAGATATCCACTTTGCTAGGCATCACATTTCGTTGCCAGTGGGTCCCCAGTGGATCTTAAATGCATCCTCACCTACTGTCCGTAGGACGGTCACTACAAACTCTCAGTGCGAAAGTAGTTCGCCGGACATATCATCAGTTTCTAGGTAAATTTGAGAACTGTGATGACACGCAGAATGGTAAAAGATCGTCGAAAATATATTTGACGAGCACAAGAAAACCCTTGATTGACCAATTTCGCATGCGATGAAACAGTTTCAAAGAACGATTGGGTATATTGGAAGTTTTTTTCTTCAATTAATCATCTACCTTCATTCTCGAAATTAGAGCATACTCTCAGCTAGGGTTTCCGACCGTCCTCGTTTTGGAAGGACAGTTCTCCTTTTTAGCGTTTTGTCCTCCCGTCCTCTTTTATGTAAAAATGTCCTCCTTTTGCTCTTACAGCCAAAAAACAAAAGTGGGATTACAAACTATTTACCTTGTTCTTGCTATTATTTTTCTTGCAGGCACCCATTTTTGCACATTTTAATAATCGTTGTAATCGTTCACGTCATTTATCTGTCATTTTCATATTTCAAGCAAGCCAACATAGTGCCGAAAAATTAGCAGTTTCATATTTCCTTAAAATTTGCATATTTTTCACACTATGTATTCAGCACAATTTATCATACGTTAATTGGAGTGTAGACAGTATGAATGAATTAATCCGTCTATGGAACGCTCCAACAATTTTAAAGGCACTTGCAACGCTCTCTATCTCCAAATCTGAAAGGAATTGCTCAGCAAGTTCTTACAACGGATTTCTTTAAAAATTAAAAAGCATCTCCAATATGAAACCTGAATTGAATCTGCAATAAAGATTGTATTCTTCTTTTTTTAATTGTTAACATAATTGTTTTTATGATTGGTGTTGCCTTTTTGTATTAAAAGTATAGAACAGTTAGTTTTGTAAAAACAGTGTAACCAACCAATTTAGAGTTTTTTGTGAAGAATATATGGAACATACGGCGTTATACGAGGGTTAACTACTTCCAATAATTATTTACATACAGGGTGTCCCAGTTAAGAGGTATAATCCTTTAACTGGAGATTCCTGAAGCTTCGGCGAACGAAAAATCGTATGACAGGGGGGTCCATTTTCACACCCCTCCAAGTTATAGCCCTTCAAAGTTGTACACCTCTGATTTGATTACTATAGATGCAATCAACTTTGTACATCTTGGAGAGGCAATCAGTAGCGCATACAAAATGTTGAGAACTTCATGTAATTTTATGAAGTCACAAAAAAGTTATGGCTCCTTTAAATCAAAATTATGAAAATATGAGTTTCCAATATTTTACTCAAGACGCATTTTCTCAAAACATTTACTGAATAAAAAATCTTTATTTTATAAATCTTTTATTTTTGACCAATTCTCTAAAAATTATGTTAAACAGTTTTTTACGTACGATTAATAGAAGTTGTAGTAAAAGCCATTTCTTGTCAGACAAAAATGATAAAAAAAACCATGCAAAACAAAGAATTATTATTTTTTTTTTATTTCTTAAAATCGGTGTCCTCCTTTTGTTTTAATCAAAGTTGGGAACCCTACTCTCAGCCCAAAAATATGTATATGTAGGTATACGCCGACCACTTTCCTACTCAGAATGCTTAATTATAGAAACCGGAGATCACCCGGGGTCTGAAGTCTACAACAACAAGACATACTCTCGAGCAAGGACTTTCAAGACTGAGATTACAGGTTTTATTGAAGTTAAATAACAGGGGAACATCGAGCAGGATATCATTCTTCCCCACGTAGGGACGGTCTTAGGCATCAGTTTGTGACATAGCACCACATTACATCTTGTTCTTTTCTCCCCAAACATTACACCTAAGAGCTCCGAGCGGATCGCGTTCATTCACAAATTGTTAGTAAATTGATTAATGATAAATTCATCGTCTACAAATTCAAAATAGATATCCTTATCAAACTGAGTCAACTAGTACCTACGTTCGACAGAGTAGGTTATAGGATTCCGCCTTGTGGGAAGCATTTGAAAATTGGCACTGTTTTGGAGTGGCTAGTTATTAAAAGCTGTGGTTTGTCTCTTCGCCAGAATTTAACCCACAAGAGTGAGATCGATTCCCTTTTAACGACGAACAGATTCAAACTTTTCAAAAGTGAAATTATCGAAGGTACCCTCAATATGAAGGAAGACTGCTTTTTAAAAAAATAAAATTGCCTTTATTGGTGCAAGAACAATTCACAAGTGTTACATGAAATGCCGATGCTTCCATGGCATGGCGGTATCATCGGGCCTTATTTTTCCCGAAATAAGGAGGGAAGAGCCGTAACCGTCAATGGCGCCGGTAAAAAAATGTCTGTGGTCACAACTTGAGAACATCGATATTGTAGAGATCTAGTCTCAACAAGACAGCACGTGTCATAGCAATAATGCTACTATCGATTTACTGAAGGATAATATTGCCGATAAAATAATCTCACGGCGAGGATTTCTGAATTGGCCGTCGCGGTCGTGTGATTTGACTCCCCTAGATTATTTTCTTTGAAGCTATGTCAAAACACATGTATATGCCGACAATCCACATAATTTGGACCATTTGAAAGCCAACATTCGACAACCTTTTGGCATCAACAGGCAAACGCATCGGGCGTTATGTATTCATACAGTTGGAGCAGGTTCGACCCTCCTGAGAAAAGTTTGTAAAAAAGTAGGCTTTACTAAGGTATTTGCAACTTGGAACTGGTACTCTAAGTTAAGGTAATATAATGGTCTATTAATCTGGAAAGAAGAAGTGACAAATATTCACGAAATGTGTTACAAAAAATTCGTCTAACTATACTAGAAAGGAAGAGTATCTCACGCATTAATTTCACCCTATGACCTGTCATGAAGTCAAGCCTAAAAGCAATCTCAGCTTTGAAAGGAATAGAGGAAACTATAAAATGTGTCCTTATCCATTTATTATTGTTGTTTTCTTTAAAGACGAGTTGAAATATGTTCTTAAGAAGCTTCTCCCGATATGTAAATTCAAATTACCCATAACGGATATCTAAGTGACTCTTCCCATTTCTACAGAGATGAAAAGTATTCAGCATTTAATCTTGTTACGAAATACTTCATGCAATATTCTCTCCACATGATACATTGACTACCAAGCAGGTTAAATAACAAAAAAAAAGTATACAAAGTAAAGATAATTGGACCGTTAATTAAGAACTCCAGAAAAAGGGAATCATTTTCACATTTATGAATGCATCAATAATTCACAATTTAACCCTTTCAACAAGCCCTAGCATCCGAAGAATAATCCAATTGCAAAACAACCTTTATGGGATTAAAAATTACTCGAAAAAAGCAAATAAATAAACCGTAAATTGAAAACCGACCGCACAAAGGTTTGTAACCAAATAAAAAAAAGCGGAAGGGTTTCTCCCCCTAAATTGAAACTATGTTCCATTATCCTGGTAACCATGACTGCGAGTACAGGCAGTTATCTAATTTACAGAGCCCAAACAGTCTCCTTGCAACTCTTCAACTCATCATTATCCACTGATCCAGATCCCGACCGAGGATGAGGATGACAGCACTTAGGAACACTTTCACTGGCTGTTTATTTTCATAGTTAATTGACCAAATTTGTCATATCTTTGAAATCAGCTTTATTATTGTGAAACCAAAACAGCGGCACACCAACAACGAGAACCATCAACAGATGCTCACTAAAGTCTAACACAACACCCCTAAGTACGAGTATGATACTAGGGGTTGAAGTTGGAGTGGTAATGGGTTCGGGTTTATTTTTCTGTAATTTTCTATAAATCGTCTTTGATGTTCAGTTTTGTTTTTAGAAAATAACAACAACAACAACAACAACAGCAACAGCGATGAGTAAGAGCATTTCTGTGTTCCATGAATGGGCAGACAAATATTTTCCTAACATACGACGAGGACGCGACGGTGTGAGTACGGATGCGAGGATTTTCTTCAAAGCATATGAAAGTTTTTCTACTTTTATCTCCAAGGTTGCTATTTTTTATTTCATGTGAGTGAGTGTATCCCCTGAATGTGAAAATGTGATGAGCTATTAGATAAAGCGGACAGGATATGAGTTAAGCTGCCTTTGCCTGATGGAAGGGGGTTGCTTTTTCTAGCTATAGATGGGCAACTGACACTGAGATCATTTGGCACAGCAAAATGATAAATCCATTCTTTTCACATGATTAGCGTTCTATTATTGGGATACAGATACGCCGGAGAGACGAAAGTGTGAGCTCCTTTGTGTGGGTTGGATAGTTCCGTTTTTCTATTTAAATGGAAATGAAAAATTGACCGGAACCTGATTCAATTTTTCTTCTTTTTTTATTCAGCGCTCATTGTTCAGCTGATTCATTGTGTATTGTCGGATGCAATATTTTAAATTGAAGCGATTTCCTTTATCTCGTGTCCGCTTTAAAATACGACAAAACGCATTGATTTTCCACACAGCATAGAGGAGATACTTGGCGCACACGAATTCGAATGCCAATGGGTGTAGTCATGAAGTCATGAATTTGCAATTACACAACCCATTTGGGGGGAGGGATTTGGACATATTTATTGACAGGAAGTACACAGACGAAATATACTTGAATTCGTATGGCAAACGAAGCTGTAAAAAGGATAAGAAGGGTTAAGATGTGTGCTAAGGAGAATAGGATATTATTTTATTTACAGTAGAGTTACAAGTATTGCGGACTATATGACTCCGCTCCTAGATCTCAATATAGAATATAGGACCAGGGCTGCCGAAGTGAATACTAAGGGAATATTCGTACTACCTTCTCAAACACTGTACTCCCGTACTCCCCTCGTCCTGATTGTACTCCCCTATAAAAAAAATTTATTTTTAAAACAAGTAGTACCTTGAGTACATCTGTTTATTGAATAGTACTTTGTTAAAATACTAATACGATAACAAAATACAGTGGCCGAAATAAGTATAAAGACACATTATCAAAATATTCAATTTGATATACAGACTGAAATGCTAACTAAAGAAGCCATGCACAAAAGGCGAAATACAAGTATAAAGACATTGCGTTTATCTTACAATATTCAGATTATTGATAAGTTTTTTTTTATATTTAAAATATTTTAACGGACTCGCACTCCTAGTAATTCCAAATGATAATTATTCATCCTTGATTTAGCCATGCCCCATAGGTATACAACATAAGTTTATCGGAGGATATTGAACACATTCTTTTCTTTGTGATTGTCAGGCTATTGCTCGTTCTCGAAAGAATTTTTCAGGGAAGGACTTCTTTTTTTCTTTAACACACTGGAAGAGGCTGGCCAAACTGGCCATAGTAAAATGTAAAAAGGGAAAAAGGGAAATTAAATGTTTTGATGGAAAAGTTTTGGTTTAGGTACCATCATACGATGGTCCCAGGGGATCGCGTTGGGCCCATTATGATGAATCGTGTTTTGTGATGGCTTAGCCTCATAACTCCTTACAACGTACAACACACCTGTTTCTGTTGTGTGTAATTTCCTCCATTTGGGTGAAAATTATGACTCTGCTAGATGATCCGGTCGATCAAGCTATTTCACGCAAATTCAGGCGAAACACGCCGGTCAGATAAGGCGCAAGTTGGAACTTCTAATAACTGTAAGAAGAGTGCAGCAAGTGTTGAAGCAAACTGTCCCGATGGTTTCAGTTTTTATTGGCATCATTTGCGAGACGAAAAAGCAGTGAAAATGACCCGGCACTCCGGAGGTGGAAGTGGGATCCCTTTAGGTATCATGCAAAAATCACTTTGATATGGCTACCACCCAAAATGAATGGTGAAAAATACAGGGAGATGCCCGAATATGCTCTAGACGAATTTGGAAAAAATACCGGCGGGTGAAAACTTTATCTTCCAACAAGACAATGCCTCTATTCACACGGCAAAAATAGATTGGTTCGAAGTCAGCGGAACAAGGTGTTTGCCATGGCCATCATATAGTCCTGATCTGAAACCAATCGAAAACATTTGGGGGATCATGGCTAGAAAAATGTTTATGGGAGGCAGTAGAGGAATGTGAAAGAGCCAAAAACACAAATAGCCCATGCATAATTCGAGATCAATGGTGGTGTAATGCAGAACTTGATAAATTATATGCATAATATAGTTTTCGAAGTTATTGAGAGCCGATGAGGTTGAACGAAGTACCCACTGTTTGATAGGTAAAACCCAAGACTTAATGCTTAAATTTCTTACTGTTGTAGTTCTATGCAATACGTATTTTTACATGTTTTTGGAGTTTATTAACTATGAACCTAAGAGACTATATACGATGATCAAGAATTTTGTTTTTCTATTGCTTTGCTATTTATTGAAAAAAGTTATCTTTTTGAAAAAATCTTGAGGCTGCAGTTCAAACAAAATAATTAATCTAGAGCTTTAACAGACTAATGGTATTTTTTTTATGTTTGATTTGTATCTTTTCTTTTTTGTACTCCCCTTAGACAAAAAATACTCCACTGTAAATGTCTAAAATACTCTCATTTGAATTTTCAAAATGGCAGCCCTGTATAGGACTAATATTCACAGTCGACAGTGATATACCAGGTAACTGTGAAGCGAACGAATTAGCCAGGAAAGGTACAAAACTGGGGAATTTTAGCACAGGAAGTGAATCCCATGTACCAAGCACTGCAACAGGCTAATGAAAGATACCTTGATACGTATAGCAACGCCAGGCAGACTTGGTCTCAGCTTGGTCTCAATTGACGTAAAACTTACAGCCTGCTAAAAATTAGCATCCTAATTGGCATCTTGGCAGGTCATTGTTCAATATGCAGACACGCCAGCAGGCTGGGAATCCTCGTCAATGACTTCTGTCACAGTTGGGTGTGTAAAGTCCTGGGGAATCAACAGAATTTCCGACGTGTTACGTGATGTAGCCGTGTTAGGTGCTTATCGATAGTAGAAGAGGAACTTTTTAATAGCTCGTTAAAGCTCTTCATTTGACACCACTCGCCCTTCTCCTTGAATAGTATTTCGTAGGGCCTGTTTAACTACCTGCACCTCAGTCCTTGCTAGCTAACCTATTCGCTCGAGGGTGGACTTTTCTTAGCTTTAATCCCAATGAGCCAAAAAGCCAATGAACTCGGTGCTGGTCCGTTATCCATTACCACTGTCTCTGACAATCCGAAAATAGCGAATGATCTATCTAAAAATTTAATAACTTCTATTGCTGATGTGGTTTTCATTAGACAAAGATCAATCAATTTGGAAGTCGCGTCAACCACCAGTAATAATGTCCTCTCAAATATACGATCAAAGTCTGCGTGCAATCTGCTCCAGGGAATTTCATTTTGCAGCCGTCCTTCAAAACATTTCTCTGCAGGATTAGCCGCCTGCATCTTTTGTTATACTACGCACGATTTGACTGTTGATTCGAAGTCACTTTCAATTTCATTCTTAGTTATCTTTCAGTTCTATGTTTGTGTAAGGTGTACAAAATGTTTGCTTTAGTTGAGATCCGCTGTTCAGTTCGTTTCTGCAGATAACCCCCTGCTAATTAACACCCCTGTGCCGATTGTAAACTAATTTAAATTTTTGATCTCGTTCCAACCAGGAATTAACTTTTCGTCCTGCTCAACATGAATTTTAGAAAAAGATTTTCCAATCGACTGTATAAAAACGATAAATTGGTTCGGAACTTCGCCGACAGTTAGTCGAGACACCGACTGATTGGCCATGCATGGTGCCCTTTTCTATGTAAAAGATAAGGTTAAAAATAGTCCTCCTAAAATAATTTATGTAGATACATTATTACACTCGCATGCATCGTTCCTTAATTGGCTACAATTAGTTAAGTCTAATCCATAATTCAATTCGTAAGCCAACCGAATTAACTTGAAAACTTTAAGCGCTTTTCACAAAATATTACCACCATCCTGTCGCAACGAATTCACCCAACAAAGGTCATTTATAACACATATCCTTTTTACAACACATAACACAACACAACTACGAGTACACTAAATCCTGCAAATAATATATTTTATTCGAATGTTAGCTGTTGCTTGGCGCCTGTAACTTGACAGCGGTGCATTAAAAGTGGAAAATTTACAACCATTTGTAACACGATTTGCCAGACACAGCACAAAACATGCTGACCTTTGTGTGCGTTCGAGTATTGTCCCAACGCCATGCCAGTGGCATTTCCAAAAGATATATTGTCCCAAAGGCAATGGATAAATCAATGTGTGAAAGCAGATTGTTACTGTTTCTTCCTTTTTCCTCACAGAGAGACACAAGCTCAAACACAAAGGAGATGATCATTTTTAATTCCTCCATGGAAAACAAAATCCCATTAAAAATTTTTACAAGAGTTATCCTTTTTTTTAGAGAGAAAATCGTTTGTTTTTTTGCCTCAACACGCGATATCCTTTATGCAAATTTTTACGACCGTATTCATTGCCGCACATACTTTAGTGCAAATAGAGAATGATTTCGATGATTTTCACAAGGATATAGTCCTTGTCATCGCAGCATGGTACTTGGCTAAATTTCCCATAAAATGTGTGCAATTACTTAACTCCTTTCTCCAGTCACATACGGATCCATATCCGCATATGAACGGAACACACACACATCCGTTCGTGTGAGTTTTTGAGCCATAAACTGCTTCTTCGATTGGTAATGGCGCTATTCAAATCTTTTTCGAATTCCTTCGATATGATAAAAAGCGCTCCAAGCTCTCTCTCTCTCTCTCTCTCTAGTAGTTCTAGCTTCAATTTCAATTTTTATTACCATGGATTTTATTGCGAATTATACGGCGCTTGGTTCCGTGGCGGAAAGAATATCAACTTTATAAAACAAAAAAAAAAGTGCAGCAGAATATAAGAGTTTTATGACTATTGTGAACTATAAATCGCACAAGGATTTAAATAGCTATGGAAACAGTAACTTTATCAATTTCATTAATGGAACAACACACACATTAAAGTTTTAATGTGTTACTAATTCCCGTGTCGGGTGTGTATGAGTATGGTTTCAAATTTTCAGATTTTTATTGGGAAATTTATAACAAACGTTTACAGTATTTAATTTGATACCTGCAAAGCCTTATAGAAGACTGTGTATTAAAATGGATAGTTTTCAATTTTAAGGTCTTTACTTATGTTTTCTACTTTTCTTTTATACCTATCCTTTTTTTCAAGTATCTTAGTTAAAATAAAATTATTGGACTTATTTATTATTATTATTTTTATTTTATTATTATTTTATTTTATTTAATTCATGTAATAATAGTTTCTTATAAAGTTCACAAAATCAAAATTTAGCACGGCTAAGTAAAAGAATTTTGAAAAGGAGAGGATTTAGAAAACACAGGTTTTTAACTCAAAACCGTAAATTCGATTCATAAAGTATATATCTTTGTATTATACCATTTTTACAGTAGGGCTATGTATGGAATAGCATATCGGATAAATGGCCTTCACGGCTCTGCTGGCACATACACACTCTGTGGTCAAAGTTTTCCATGACCGATTTGCATAAATGTGGCTTGTAGCGCTCAATTTGCTCTTTTAAGGCGCGGATGATCCTGGGCTTGTTGGCATAAATCTTAGATTTCAAAAAACCGCAAAGAAAAAACTCCCAAGATGCGCGTTAAATCGCATTATCTGGCCAATTCTAATCACCAAAGATAGGATTTTGCTAACTTTGCCTCTTTTTTTTTGCTTATTTGGAAGAAAGTACCTATCGAAATATATGTATTTTATTTTGTCTGTTTTTGCCTTTTTATACCATTATTGCCTTTTTTTACCTTTTTTTGCCTTTTATTGCCGTTGTTGCCTTTTTTTGCCTTTTTTGCATGTTTTGCTTGTTTCTCAAAGTTTGTTCGCTTAAAAAAATAATGCTCGTATGTATGCATGCTATGTTCATCTGTGCAAACATTATGCTTCTTCCTCACAATACGTAATACGCATACTTACATTCCTAGATGCATTACACTTTAAAACGTCTAGTCTGTGGGGAGATTCAACATGGAGATATCGTACACTAGCGAATACCCGCGTGCATTGCTACGCTTTATAAAAAATACATATGTACATATTGCATTGCCGCCACCAAGTATCACTGCCCTGCGATCACTGATCTATATATGCATGTATGTATGTTTGTACATACCTACCCTCTTGGTTTGAAAATTGTTATTGCTTGTGTGCATTCATAAATATGCATGTACACGTATTCCGAAAAATGTATGTTCGGCGGGGCGGTACAATGAGTATAAGTCAAAAATTTCAATTCAATTGAAATGAAACAAAAGAATTTGAAAAATATTTTCCAGAAATACCGTCAAACATTGGTGTAAATAATTTTGAAAGCTTTAAATGGGTTCCACTCGTTTCAGCTGAAGTAGAAGGGTCATTTAGCTCCTTCAAGGCGTTTCTAAGAGACAACAGGAGAAGATTATTACCAGGCAATTTCAAAAAGCTCTTGGTAGTTCAATGCTACTATAATTAAATGTGCACTTACATTCCGTTCTCTTGTTTTTTTATAAATGCCTTTTTTCCCTTTTTAAGTCTTTTGTTTTGTCTTCTTTTTAGTTTTCTAGGTCAACAAAATCCTAACCCTGCTAATCACCAACACGAAAAATTACACGACCAGGGAATGACTTATACAGTGATTGAATTATTTCTCGAGCTGTATGTCTGTATGGTCTTTTTGAAACTACATGTTATACACATCCAATTTAAGCACAAAAAACTGAACTATCCATTAAAGTTGATTGCCTTACCAGCCGAATTTTCAAAAAGAATGGTCTGATGATTCTTCCAGCCCAAAATCCGCACCAAACAGCGATACGTTGTGGATAAATTTGTTTCTCAACAATTACTTGTGGATTTTCTGAACCCCAAATTCAACAATTTTGACGATTAACAAATCCGACAAGATGAAAATGAGCCTCATCACTGAAGATGATTTTGTTTGCCAAACTTTCATTATTTTTAAAATATAACTTTACAATGAAAACGCGTTGGTCTTTCGTATCGCACGAAACCCTGAACTGTCTTTTTTCTTTTGTTGGCAACACTTTAACGCTCAAATGGCGAAAAATAATCAAAATGGTGCACATAGCAGTACCATCATGCGGTGCGAAATTACAGAATACAATTATTATAAGTATGACGGGCCACAGATGATCCAGATTGGATCATTGTATTGGTCTGTATGCATTACAATAACAATACGAGATCTTGCTTTTTATTTGGATCTATTTTCCTGATCCAAAAATGAGTTCGAGTATTTCTCACTAGGGTACACTTTCGTTTGTGAATGTTGCTGTGTTATCGACCAATGTCAAGGGTAGGTACATGTTTCCAGATTAGAATAAGAAATATTATTGGTAATCCAAATATCATTAAATGTTATTATTTTATTAAGTATGTGTGAATAGATTTATTTTCTGCTCATAATGATATATTACCGATGTGATAGTGAAATTACAGCTACAAAATATTATTCTCATTCGGTATCCGTTAATCAAAATTAACAATTTCCTTCTTCCGGCATCCGGTGAACGTTGAACCTGTCAGCCATCTAAGAGATCAACGATAGTTGGAGCTGAACTTTGAATTAGATGAGACTGATTCCAGTAAGACGCCTAGCTATTCGAGAAAATGCTAACATCGAAGATATTACATTCCTCTTGATCCAGGACAGTGCTTCTAAAATTGCCATCATTCCCGCTTCAAACACAAGACAGTGATTATACAGTCGGAAGGAGAGATTGAGAAAACACCCCATCTTACAGTTACATCAGAGAATCCACTACCTTTCCACACGCCCACTTCCCTCCACACACTTTACCATTTACCGTTTTTCGCTGATAACAGCAATTACTAACGGAAACTGCCATCTTTCCCTTTCCTCCCATCATAATAAGTAATACGCGCAGCCCACATGTCCCGTTATGCCCGTTGCAAACACGCGACTTATGTATGTCGTGGTGACCGAAAATAAAAAAAAACTTTAAATACTTTTGGTCGGCCACGGGCCGTTAATACTTTATTATATTAAATTGATGTATACAATACTTCGATCTAAAGTAATCCGCCGTCCTTAGCGTCGCTGCAATTACTCTTTGATCATAAACGTATAACTAAGCCCCGCTTGTTCGTCGCTGTGTTGTATTTATAATCGTTGATTGCTGATGTTGCAGTCTGGTCATTGGGTCGATCCAGTTCAATGGCTTCGATGTTCTTTGCTGATGTTGCATATGTTGGTTGACTGTTGGTTTTTGCGTAGACTGCTGATGTTGCATATGTTGGTTGTTGCTTAGTGGCTATATCATATGTTACTCGCGCGGCCATTTTTTCGCACACTCAGCATTTTTGTGCTACACGCGCAAACATAATTACATCCGACACCTGCATTCCATTCCCACAGTGACCTGATGCACTGTCATCAAAAACATAATTCTTAATTCTTAAAAGATACCTGCAGAAAAAATTCAATTAATTCATTCTTGTTTCAACCGTGTAGTAGTTTAGAACCGTTTTGATTTTAATAAAGATTTTTTTTGGCTCCACCGCTCGGAGATCACTTAAATTTACACCATCGTTGGTTTTAGAACTATCTCTATCAGTGTATAAATGTTTAGACTTGGCTATCTTAGCTCCTAAGTTATCCTAAAAGGAACTATATGGAATAGTGACGCCCTGCAGTTTTTTTTTTATCGAAATTGGGCTTTGGTACTCTATATTCTATGTTTTCGGTGAGAGTTAGGGGATCTTATTGTCAGCTGCGCTGGCTGACATTTACTTGCTAGTTATATCAAGGGGAGCGAGATAAAGTAAGATATCTACTGCTTTGGAGGGTTCTATTACTGAGCCAGTATTATTGCATTGTTTTTAGATCTTAAGGCCTTATGCCATCGACTCCTTCTGATTTATTTGCTTTAATTGAATGAAGAATATTTTCTATTTCACTTACAGCAGCTTCTTCCATAAATATTGAATGTTATGTGCTGTATGCAGGATCTTGTAAGGTTCTTAAATTACATTCATGTGCGGTGCTGACTATTTCTCAAGAGAATCAATACTCTTCACACGCACTAAAACCTGAATAAACAAATATAACGGTTAGCATAACAAAATAAAGGTGATGTTTTGATAAAACTTGCTATTGTTTACCATCCTTTGGCAGATGCAATCAGGGGGTTTATTTAAAGCACCCACAATGTGCGGGTGTGTACACCTAGCTCTATTGATGCGACTTAAATCCGTGGGAATGGACACACCAGGCATTATTTGAAATCGGATTTTAACTTTGAATTACAATATTTACTTTTGTAATGAATAGAATTGAATCCCACACTCTATTGTTGCAGTTGAATGGTGTAACATAAACAATTGGGTGAATGAATCCTGATTCACTGGTATGGAAATTACATTTGTGTTGTAGTTTCCCTATGGGATTAAAGGGAATGTTTTGTTTTGATTTACTTAAATGCTACTAAACTTATTTGTAATTTAAAAAGCTAGACTAAATTATAGGCTGGCAGTTAGTGCAGCTGGGTAATTTTGTAGTAATGTTTTGATTTCATTCAATCGTTTTGAAGCACATTGTAGGCTTAAATAAAGTCCCTTTATTTATTTACTAACTATCTATTCAGTAAACAAAGCTCTATTAGATTAAGCATTATTATATAAACAACTACTTGAACCCGTGCTCGCCTTGCTTCGCATTCTAATAGCTTTCTCATGCATACAAATATGCAAATATGCAAATATGCAATTTCAGTGGGAGCGAAGAAACATCAAAGTATTTATCTAAGTCCACAAAAGTGTTTAGTAAATTTTGTTGATTAACTGCGTTTTATCAAAAACGCTTCAATATGTAACTTTCAGCCCCTAAGTTCAGATTTCATAGTTCTCAAAAACCGCACCGCACCGCAGCCCATCAAGACTTCCGCCTCTACCAAATGTCCTTGCAGATTTGTAAGTCTAGGTCGGGTGTACATAATTAAGGTGGGCTCAAGTTTCTTAGAAGAATAATAGGTACACCCATTTTTAGTTTAACTTTATGTGATGGAAGCCCTGGATGGAGCGGATAGAAAATTGAAAAATTCGACCATATAGCTGGTTGTTACTTCTTGGTCCACAACCCGGTTGATTGAAATACATTCTGCACTTTGACCATCAACACGTGAAAATATCTCGCTATCAATTGCTGGAGCTTGATCATTCCAAGGCAACAAAATAGTTCCCTCACAAAGCTAAGAATTCTCACGGTTTGTAAGTTGTGATATACTATATAACCGTTAAAGGATGAGATAAGTTCTTCGGTAGAAGACACTGTTTGGCACAAATAATGTGATGAATTTACTTTTCCATTTTCTACCGGAAGCGTTCCTCCACCAATTTTAAGTAGCAAATAAGAAAATTTTGTACGTTTGGATTGCCACCTGTTCGTGGCCGCATATTAACGGTCAAGTACATTTGAGTAACATTAGACCCCAGAGACTTGACTTTTCCAGACAGGCATTTACTTCATCAACTTTTGTGCCTCATGGTACTACTGATAACGTTTGCCTTAAGTTTATCCTGTTAGGTTCTGTTAACGGTTTCCACTGCCTTACGGTGCATCGTGCATTGGTCCCACACAATTAGACAACAGTCACGGAAAACTCGGGCTTTATCACTATTCCGGGGAATAACGTAGCTACTAACCCTGACGTGACGACGACACAGCCACGGCCAATATTACCTTGGCTTTGTATCAATGAACAACCAATACTATCCAGATGATTAATTTATGTGATGATGATATGCATATGTACATATATGAACCAAAATAAAGCAACAGGAGTTCATTACGGGTTGAATATTTGTTTTTGATCGTTTTTTTTTTTAATTTGTTACTAATATTAATAAAATGAAAATGCGATTCACTGCTCTAGAAAATTATCTTTCTTTTGACACCTCATTTGTTAAAATTGGTTGAGTATGAGAGCCGGAAATGCTTACGATGATTGTAGCACATTAAAATGCAAAACAAATGATCACGTCAGAGCGCGCACACACACTATTGCAACGATTCCCACTGCTGCACGGCTGCTAGCAATGGTCTCCGCTGAAAGAAAATTGTGGGCGATGCTTTGAATAATTGTTTTGAAAATTGCTCAGCTTCAAAACAACGCAGAAGGATGTTTTATATCTCAAATGATTGAGAACAGATCTACTAATTTCACCTATTTTTTTGTTTTTCAATCCGATAAGCCATTATTGAGTTAGGGCTGCATAATCATAATATTCCTCACCAATATATAGTTATTTTGACTACAATTGGCGTTTTTCTTTATTAGTTCATAGTTGAGCTCTGAACAAAGCCTGAGCGAATCGAGCGCACTCTGAACTAATTGTGTTCAGAGCGCGTCTGAGCACTGAGCGTTCTGATTTAATTTTGAAACACACTTGAGCACTTAGCTGTCATATGATTTTTCAATCGTTTATAACCTAAAATTGTTTTTCATCCATTTATAACCTTAAATTAAGTTTATGCATAATCAAACTAGTTATTAATTTTAATTAATGCAATTACTTAATTGTATTAACTAACTTCTAAGCCATAACAAAAATCCTCGTCCGCCATTTCAATTGTTTTCGATTTTTTCCTATCTGTCAAATGTTGATTTGGCTGCGCTCAGCATTTTACTCAGGATGCTCAGTCAATTTATTCTGAGCGCATCGAGCGCGCTCAGCCCACGCTCTGAACGAATAAAGAAACACACGTTCCACTACGTTCCACACTCTGAACACTCTGAGCTAAAAAAGAAACACGAATATTTTTTTTGACAACTCAGGCTCTGCTCTGAACTAAAAAAGAAAAACGCCAAATGTAAGAACCATTAGGCTGAGCAAAAAAATACATAGCTTGTGATCACCCCGGGTACTTAAGAAGCATTTCAAAAAAAAGTTTCATCGAAATCTGTCCAGTGGTTTCCACGCCATTAGGTAACCAACAAAAAGACCTCTACAGTTTTATAATATTTATAGACATAGATTATAGATTAAAGATAAACAATAAAAAGCAAAAATAAACATATTCAATATACAACTAACTTAATACAAGAATTTTAAGAACTTCCCTGCTAAAATACAAGCCAATCCTTTGACTTAGATATAAGATTTAATTTTTATTTTTAATCGATGGAAGAAGGGTCGCCATTAATAATTTAAAACAATATCAGTCAGATGGCTCCAGGACCTCTGTTGCACATTCAGGTTCTTTTGAGATAATGTTCCATCAGGTTTGAGGCTTTATTTTATTGCTAACGGCACGAAGTGCTTCAATTAATTGAGGGTAAGCCCTCTCTTTCATATGGACCCAAGGTAAGAGTTCGCAATAGTATTAGATCGCACTATGTCGGCGGCCAATTTTGATTAATCAATTAATCAATTTCATAGTCGACAGGCTTAAGTTCTTGTATCAACTGAAGCTTATTGGCTTTATGACCCAAGTACTTATGCATAATTCGGCAAAGCGTTGTTTGTGATATGCTCAATTCCTGAGATCGACATTCAATTTTAATGACCTACAAATAAAATCTCTTGTCGTCTTTATTTTCGCCTCGAACCTGGGGGCTGGAATTCGAAGATCCTCTTAGCTGTAGCATTATTGTCCATTCTCTTGATGTGTCGACGTGTTTTGACTTTATGAACTATGTACATCCACATTTTGATAGTTGGCGGCTATATGTTCTACTCGATTCGCCCTCCTCAGATATGGGATCAAAAATTTTTTTTTTCGAAAGTGTTCAAAAGCTGCTCTCCTTTCCTGCTTTGCACTCGGTACCCTAGAGCAGAACTGGCAGGATCAATGTTTTGTAGAGCATGATTTTCGTCTTGCGAGTTAGGATTTTTGTTTTGTGTTAGTTGTTTTACCAAACCGAAGTAGCAGCGGATTTCTAGGGTTAGTCTCTGTTGAATCTCCACTAAGGTGTCAATCGGAGAGTTGATGTCTACTCCGAGGTGGGTAAACTCGTTAACTACTTCGAATTTACTTTTGTCTAAGGTTTTTTATCCAGATGCTGAATTATTTCTTGAGCACCGTGCTGTAGTGGTAAGTGCGTTACAATACTATACAATACTGCACGGGTTCAATCCCAGTAAACACCGTAAAGTTTTTTCACGGTGCCACCTCTTTCGAACGTCTGACAAGCAATCAATGAGTTTCATTTGTCATGAGGAGCTTCTCAACTCGCCGCCCGTTCGGATTCGGCAAAAAAACTGTAGGTCCTTTCTATTCGTGCAAAAATATGACACGCACACACAAATGGTTGCGAAAAGTAGGTTGTGGATCACCCCGCACTGTAGCCTGAGCCTGTACCTAAAGCAAGGAGAAAGACGATTTATTTTCTGATAGCAAATTCAACAATCCAGCTTACATTCCTGCGTTAATAAAGAACACAGAAACAGATATCTTAAAACGTCTGTTCCTATACCCTCCAGATGGCTTTCCTTTCAGCGCTGATTCGGTGGCCCTTCAATTTTTGAGACATACAAGTATCTTTTTATCTAAGGCCATCCAAGCAGCATTCTTACAGAGAAGATATGTTAAAAATATATAAAAATGCCTTTACGATCATTTGCGCGTTTTGAAAACCCAGAAAACCAGAAGACCTTTTTAATTAACTTTTCAACCATCAGCTGTGATCCCATTGCCAACTATAAAATGTCACTTTACATCTGTATTCAATTCGAAACCAATCACAGCCTTAAAGCGTCAAAGCATCAAACACAAAGCAATAAAACTTTTCTCTCAAAGTAGACAGGTCGTCAACTTGTTGGTACACCAAAAGGGTGGGTTTTTTTCCAAAGATATTAATTTGTAACCTCACTCGCTTTGGGGTGAACCACGTCCGACTTGTTGGCAACAGTTTTGTCCTGACATGCGAATGTGCGTCTTAAGCGCTTCGCAGGATGAACATAAATGATTGATATCTTTGCACTTTCCATTTGACCAATAAGCAGTGGATTCGGTCTCAACTGGGTGATTAATTATTCGCGACACAACTTGACATTCCGGTATAAGTCAAATCCTGTACAAATATTTGTTACACGAGTTCAAGCATCCGTCTTTGGTCGTGTGATTTCGACTCACACACACTCGGAGCATATAATCTATTTGCTCAACAAGGATTGAGATTGGAATTTTGCTACTTCGCTTGTATTAGGTTGAGAAGGAGAAGATAAATCATTAAAACAGGTTCGCTTATCGGCGAAAAAGGACTAAACCAGATTGCCAGTGAAATTGGATTTCAATGGAAGAATGGAATAAAAAGAATGCGTGATTAATGAGCGATTCAATTAGTCCAGGCAATTTCTTGTATTCTTAACCCTTTGAGGAAAGATACGAAATGCGATCCTTTATTACCATCGTATCGGGTTCTCTTATGATATAGTCCCTTATAAGGCATTCGACGGTGTACGGTAAACTACTTATAAGCCCGCCGAATAAGTCGTTAAAACGGGGGATGCAAACTCGTCTTTTTCGATAAATAATTCCTTTTACAATCTCCTCTCCCGTTAGTTCAGGCGATATGGCAGGAAATCTATAAAAAAAGGACAACATTTTAAATCAATCCTCGTAGTCAATGAGATGAGTAACTCACCTCAAGTTGATTGCACTCATAACATCCAACCGGGTTGATACGAAATACGGATGCACGGTGGTAAAGTCAATGTACTTGCCGAGCCCCTCTTGACGGAGTTCCTGCTCCAGAGTCAGCATTAAACCTCTCACAGCGAACTTGGTTGCTGTGTAAATGATTGCACCGGGACAAGGATGAAAAGCTGTGGATATCAATGAATTTATTTATTTTTACAGAAGAAGCTTGAGAAGAAATTCACACGTACCTGCCATCGAGGATAACTGCACTATATGACCATGTTTTTTGCTTATCATGTCCGGTAGAAATGTCCTTAGCGTCTACAAGTAAATACGTGTAATACAACAATTGATATTGTGTCATGGGAAATTTTAAATTACCCAAATGTTTGCATTGATGTTGACGTCTATAATTCGTTCGATGTCATGGGGACTACCTTCTCTCAGTGAAACTAGCGGCATCAGACCGGCGTTGTTTACCAAAATGTCAACTGTCCCCAAGGATTCTTTAATTTTTCTCCTTAATTCATCCACCTCTGTGGGCTTTGATACATCTATCTACGAAAGAGAAATTAAATTATATTCATGTTTTGGTAAATTTGTTGCAAATGCATAATATTTTGTAGAAAATAGAGGGGTTTTTCGCTGAAAATTATGTTGGCAGAGAAACCCTCGAGAGGCAGGGAAAAAGAGTCCTAAAACACAGGCTCCTCCAGAATTTAAAGTCAAGGTAAATGAACTGGATAAGAAAGATCAGTTTCTACCTTCAAAATATCAATTTCAATACAATTCTTCATGAGAAGCTCTAAAAAGGGATGAATCTGGGTTAAACATTTATGGCAGCTGACAAGTCACGATTCCTAGCAGCAAATTTCCACCAAATAACAACCAAACTGCTCAAAGTAACCAAAAGTCCAATGTGTATTTGTATGAATATGTATTTGTGATTACAATACAATATCAGAGTGGTCATCAATAAATGATGGAAAAGGCGGTGATGTCTTTACAGAGCCTTGTGGAAAGCAATTATTGAAGATGAATCTGAAATAACTTTATCCGTTTCAACATTTTGGATACTATGTCTCAGCTTGTCTGACTTAAGTAGCACCCTGACTTCTTGTAGCAACAATGGCAAGTAGCTATAATTCACCTATGTATGGATGGGTCTCCCGAGCCGAAGTAATGAAAGAAAACACAGCTATAATTTAACTCATAAACAAATTGGAAAAAGAATTGAATGAAAATCTAGTGGGTTTCCTTTTTTTGTTTTTTTTTTTTTTTCCCCCGAGGGTAGGTGAAAATCTTCCATAGACACTATGAGAATAGCAAGCGCGTGCTCATAGTAGTGTCAGATTCTTGCTGACCAAAAACACCACCCTCCGATATAAATTTGTTAGATACTTCAACTAAGTTATACTACTTATCAAGCAATTTTTCTATCACGAAATATAAAGTTTGGCAGGTTACTTTCCAATGAAAGATCCTGCATATACCGCAATTTAGATGCGGTAAGTCCTTATCTCGCCAAGTCGAAAGGTTTTGTCCTTTGTAGTCGGCGCAATAAATTGCTCTCATCCAAAATAAGTAGGACTGTATTATTAACATGTCCGATTAGTCGGTTTCTATGTCTTCGCGCGAAGCTTCTAGTTTCAGCTTCGATTGTCGGAACTCCGAGATCCCTGTGGATATCGTCGTTTCTTGCATACCACGGTGCTTGGACAATTTCTCTAAGCACTTTATTTTGAAAGGTCTGTAAAATATTGGCATTTGTTTTCTTGGTACAACCCCAAAGTTGTATACCGTAGGTCCACACCGGCTTTAGAACTTGCTTGTATAAAAGCAGTTTGTTCTCGGTACTGAGGTGGGAATGTTTCCCAATCAACCAGAACATTTCTCTATATTTGATTTCTAATTCTTTACGTTTCATTTTTACGTGCGAATTCCACTTCAGCTTTGCGTCGAGTGTCATTCCCAGGTATTTGGCTTCATTTGCAAAGGGTATTCGGGCCAAATTTATAAAAATTGGCAAGTCATTAATTTTTCTATAAGTGAAATTCACGTGAACAGATTTAGTTCCGTTAAGGGCGATCCGCCAGTCCCTCGTCCATTCATTTACTTTATTCAATGCGTTTTGCAGTTTGGCAGTCGTTTCCTCGATTGTTTTACCTACTGTTAGGATAGCGGTGTCGTCGGCAAACGTAGCAAGGATAATGCCATCTTCTTTCGGTATATCACGAATATATAACAGATAAAGAAGCGGCCCCAGAACGCTTCCTTGCAGTACGCCGGCCGAAATTTCTTTGAGTTCTGAGTATTCGTTTCCATTTCTAACACGGAAGAGTCTATTCCCGAGATATGAATCCAGAATCTCGTATAGGTACACGGGGAGTACTTGTCGTAATTTGCATTTCAAGCCATCGTGCCACACCTTATCAAAGGCTTGCGAGACGTCAAGAAATGTGCTTTTTCGATTACGTTGGTAACTCTATGCACCTGGTCAATAGCCGAATGCTTACTTCTGAACCCAAACTGGTGGTCAGGGATTAGGTTATTTTCTTCTATAACCGGTTGAAGACGCCTTAGTAATATCCTCTCGAAAATTTTGGATATGACTGGAAGAAGTGAGATAGGTCTATACGATTTTACTTCATATGACGGTTTTCCTGGTTTTAAAACCATTATGACTTCCGCAAATTTCCATTGGCTCGGCACGTGTTTTAATCTGAGTGCAGCATTCATAATATGGAGAAGCTTAATTAATGCTTTTCTAGGTAAGGCTTAGAGAATTTCTCCGGTAATCAAATCATAACCAGGAGCTTTCATAGGTTTTAGTTTCACGATCTCACGTTCGAGTTCTCTAAGCGTCTCAGATCTGCGCGCTAAATCGTCAGATGGTGGAACTACCATCCTTGTGAGGTTGATGTTGTCATGAACTACTTGACCATCGTTCGGTTTAAAGCTTTCTTCCAAATGGGCGGCAAAAATATCCGCTTTTTCTTTATCTTCCCTTGCCCATTCATTTTGATTTATTTTAAGTGGCGGCGCGGGGATTTAGGGCCTTTTGGTGCCTTTAACGGCTTTCCAAAGGGAATAATTGGAATCTTTTTTCGCTGTTAAACTTTCAAGGTAAGAGCCTATCGCACGATTTTTAAAATCCTTAATGCTATTCTTTAATAAATTGCAAAAACGATTCAGATATATTTTATGCTGTGGACCACGACTCTGTTGCCATCTTTTACGAGCTTTTCTTTTTTCCCTGATTAATTATTTTATTTCAGAAGGATATCGTAGACCGTATTTGTCCGGCGTTTTTCTTGGATTGGGCGTATTATTCTAAGAGGCGAGCTGTACTATCTCAACGAATCGATCGACTTCAACCTCAAGTTCATAGGGTGTCGTAAGCTATATTAATATATATATTATAAAATATTTTATAATATGGGTGTGCTAATTAGCTCGCCACCGCTGTATGTAAACCCAAAAGTGAGATAGCAAATAAGTACAGTTTGCACAGAGAGAGAGAGTGGAGAGTTCGATTGCTAAATTCGCATCCTTGAGCTCATCAGTCCCGCCATGGAAATGGGAATGGAAAGGATAGTCACATACTGAAGTGATACATAAAGCCACTCGTCGAGTTGTAAGTTGAAGTTGATTTATTCGCGGTTTTTTAGAATAGGGAAGGTCTTAGATGTTTCCATTAATAGCCTTCAAATATGATGAATATAATAAAAGGGGACAAAGAGGTATCTAATTTTAGGCAACTTTAGGCGGATCATCATCTGGACTAAAGAAGCATGATTTAACTGAATAGCTGCGGTCTATCAAATATATGTATGTACACATACATAGATACAGTGAAAACTCTCTTCGGCGGGCAGAGACTCTCGGGCAATTTTTGTCCGCCTGTGGCCTGATTAATACATTTGTTTTTTTATTAATTTAAAATTGATGAATAGTCATTCATGTATTAAGTTTTTATATTGACCAAACGAAAATAATTAATATGTACATAGAAACATTATGTACATATATATATGTATGTGCAAGTTCAAAAAATAAAATAAATAAAATAACACGAAATACAAAGATAACATGAGTGGGTCCCCTGTTAACGTAAGAATTAATAGTTTAAAAAAATTCTGCAATGGTCGGTCGATTGACGTGCATTTTTCTGTTTATCTTCAAAAAGTCTATTTTACATTAAATTTGCAATCGATATTAATGTGGTTGAAATGGAGTCCGTCCAAGAGATGTCAAATCGTTCCGAAAAATATAAAAAAAACAAGGTGTAAGAGAAAATGTCCGCCTAATTGGAGTGTCCGTTAGGAGAGTTTTCACTGTATGTATGTGCATAACATACATACAATACACTTAACTCTTAAACCACAGACAATAAATATATATATACTAGCTGACTCCCGTCGAAAACGACGAACATTTTTACAGAGCTTAATGGGAAAAAATATATGTACATAACTTAAGAAAATAACTGTGTGAATTATATTTACCAATAAAAGCTCAGTGTAGTTAAAAGATTCAATGCCTACCTCTACAGATAAATAATTCGCTTTCGCGTGCTTTCAAGCGCCGCGCCGCCGCGCCGTGTAAACTGAATTTGAATTCACAGAATAAGACAAAATGCAAAAGTGAATTGGGAGAAAGAAAAAGACAACAACAACACCATCATCCGTTAGGCCCACAAAATCACCATGTTCTTTTTTTCGACATTTCCTTCTCGTGCAAATCATGCTTTCGCTGTTTGCGTGGAAGATTTGGATTTTGGAATTTGAAAACGATAGAAATCTAATTCAATTAAAATTCAAAACGCTAAATAAATATTTTTGAAAACCTCCAGCCTGTTCACATTTCGTTGCACTTTTGAATAATTTTAAATTTGTTCCTCAATCATATTTTTAAGATGGATTGTTTTCTTTTTCAATTCGCATCCACTTTCATACCGAATTGTATTGCCAGTGGAGCAAAACATGCGAGGGTACAATTGTACATGTGCATGTACCTACATGTAAACACGTTGACATTCTTTTCACATTACATCGTATTCTTATTGCTGTTTCACTTTAAAACGGTTACTATATGAAAATCAGTAATGACGAAAATAGCCAATCTTAGAAAATCGGTTAAGAAGTCAAGTACAACATTTTAGGCAAGAACCTGGTATGACATTTGATAGCATGTGTCTAAGCTAACCTAAATATGAAATTTTAACAAAATCGTTGGAGCCGTTTTCGAGAAAATCCGCTTTTTATAAAATCAGCCCTAAATGAAGTATTGGCACCTTAATTTTTGGGGCTAGAGTGAAAATTCTAAATTGGCCTTATGGTATAGTCCCACAAACCCCAGATATGAAGTTTCAAGCAAATCCGCCCAGCCGTTTAGGCTGCAGTCTGAGATACAGCCGTGTTTACAGAATGGGCATTACTGCTTAGTATGATATATAATATGGTATATGTTATATTTAGGGGAGACTGGGGCACCTTTGAACGTGAGTCACCTTTGAACATCGCTAATAACATCTCAATTAATAAATATTTTAAAGCGTTAACCAAAATTTCCACATGTCGATACCCTCATCTTTAGTCGTCAATACTTTTCTGGGGTTTCCTCAGTCGTCGTCTGCCAGTAGCGGGGAGCGCAGAATTTATGCACACAATTTCGTTTAAAAAAAAAAAATTTGTAAGGGTGTTAAACATTTTTTGTGAGGGTCTCTGTTTGTGAGTAATATTTATTGGAGGCACCATTTTATTCGCAATAAGAATAAGGTAAGCTTGTTGCTAAATATTTTATACATAATTCGTTGTGCTGAATTTTGTATCACTACGCATGTTGGGGCAGGTTTGAACAAAATGGAGGGGGCACTTTTGAACACGTTTTAAGGTGCATACCTTCTCATTTAAAAGTTGATCCTCTTTTTGTTGAATTAATTTCTGATGGTATAATAATGTTAAGCAGCTATACAAAAAGAACTACCGATCTTAACGCATATTACAGCAAGAGCGCCATTCTAGCGGTAACTCAACACTCCAGGATCTTCAAGATGTTTAAGATTGATTTTTTTCATAAATAAAAAATAAAATACAAATATTTGATTCATTTAAAAACAGGCGCGCATCCTCTAATTTGCACCATAAACCATTAAAATAGCTACAGTTCAAAAGTGCCCCAGGCCTGTTCAAAGCTGCCCCCAGTTGGGGCACATTTGAACTTTAGGACTTATTCTTTAAAAAAAAATTAAATAAATTATAAGCCTTTATTGAATTTACACAAATGTTGGCTTAAATTGAAGTGTAATATCACTTGTCAATGTGTGAATAACTTAAAGACCAATATTTCAAATATATTGGTGTTAAGAAGCCTTCAAAGGAAAAAGTGTTCAAATGTGCCCCAGTCTCCCCTATTATCTGTGCTTAAACCCTACCCAGTGGTCCAGCGCGATGTTCAAACTAAACTTTCGTGAATATTTCTGAAAGTACGAAGCTTACAGTGACGCGCCATTCAAGGTAATCTCAAATAACGTCAGTAGGAACCCGGTAATAATTTATTCATATGCTTATGTGCGGTAAAGTCGTTTTTATAACAACGTCCGGGTTCCCTGGAATACTGTAATATTTTCAAGTTGTCGTATTTTCTTTTTTGTTAAATATGTTTGCTTGGTAAGTGGATCAATTAAAAACATTGTATTAATTTTAAGTGTTTAGAGATAAAAACTAAAAATACTGTCCGCCAAAATCCAATTGTCAAACACTCTTTCGACTATGCACATAATGTAGTGTTGTTTTGATAGACCAAATTTGTCACAGGTACAGTGCATCCAATCCAGGCGGACGAAACGATGCCCGTTGGCTATGTTCTATGGTATTCTAAGCATAGTGGATGTTACTTCATCTGTATTCCTAAAAATGACATCAAATTAACCCCAAAAAATGTGTTTTCCTTGCACAGGACTTCATCACTCCCCAAATTGAAGAAAGATTTACTTGGGCATCTCTACCTGTAAAATAAATATATAAATATTTTGGAATCCTCTGGACCACAGGGTAATGATAGTGTTTCTCCACGGATGGGTAGGGTTTAAGGGTTAAAAGAACAATTTATATTTTCTTGGCTTAAAAGTAATATTTCATTGAAAAGCCAAAAGTCTTTTGCCCGACAATTTGAATATCTTTCTTACCGAATACGCAAATGCTTTAACATTATATTCCTTCAGCAATCCAAGAGTCTTCACAGACGCCATCGCATCAAGATCGACTATTATAATATTACATCCTAATTTTGCTAGTTCCAATGCTATTGCTTTTCCAATTCCATTAGCGCCTCCCGTTATCTTAATAAGCAAATGCCATAGAGATATTTTTTGGTAAATTAAGAATTAGGTGAATAGAGGAATGTACGAAGTGCACCTTAGACCGATCACCGTTGTTTGCATAATTATTTTTAATCTATTCACAAATAAAACTTCTGATTATCGTGTGTGTGTATATGGTATATGGTATATATATACGAGTATGTCTACAACTATTTGCATACATCAAATCGAAAAACAAAAAACAACACCGGTTTTGGACACTTAAATGTATTCTATTTAATAAAAATAAAAACATCTACAATATATGATTTTATTTTTAAAATCTGACTTTTGTGGTTATGGTTACATTTAGGGGTTTTTTGTTCATAAATTTTTGATAATAAGTCGGATATTCTCCTCACAATATTTATTAGTGGAAAGTTTTGGAAAATATGTGGATCAACCAAATGTCAAATTTCATATCAAACTGTTTCTGAGATAAATGCCTGTTTAGAACTACTGACTACTTGGAATTTTTTATTTTTTCAACGGAGTCCTAAAAATTGTGTAAATTCAGGCTTGACATGAATCAAGCATTAGAGCAAGCCTATCGGCTGAGCTGAGATACACTTGGTCATCTTGCACTTTGCCGACATCAGTCAGTGAAAATGTTACCCATCATTCGATATAATTGCACGATGCAAGGTAAACAGGTTCACAACGCATGACCTTGGATTGAGTTACACACTTGGAGTTTAATTATAAAGCTGTATTTCAAATCAAAACAAATTATAGAATTACAATTCAGTGAGTGAATTTCAGAGATTTGTTTAATATGTATTTAAGTCTGAAATATTTAAACGATTCTATTATCAGAAGGCAACTCCTGAGCACAAACTGATGGAAAGATGGGCATTAACACAGAAAAGTTCAAGTGCAAGGGGTAAATACTAACATACAGCAGAGAACTGGCTACTGCAATTTCTTCGCGAAATTGGTCTGTAAGGAGGTGCTATGGCTATGCAATTCTCACCTGGGTTAATTGTGAGCTCAGCTCTCTCTAACCAGTTCCAACAGGAATAGTGACGAAAGCGATATTCCTTCGTCTAGGACTGGCACAAAAGATGCAGAATAGGGCACAATAATCTAATTTTATTCTCTCTCATATGGTTGCTAATCGCTAATTTGTGAGATTTTAACCATTTACTAAGAACTTCAATATAATATAAAAGATCGCCCACGTTTTGGGCGACCGCGATTGGTACGAACAGTCCATCACTGCTGTAAAGGTAAGAATAAGAAGAAATCCACTAAGAAAGCAAAAAACCCTGGCTCGCGAGATGCGGACTAATCAAAAGTCAAAAAGTCATATTGTCAACAAAGACTTAGGCCTTGGGGCCTACAAACGTCGTACAGGACAACAGCTTACAGCAGATCTAAAACGGAATAGAGTCGAAAAATCCAAGCGACTTCTTTTGAAGTACGCAAACAACCTTCACAGAAAAATTCTGTTAACAAATGAAAAAAAATTTTACCGTACAAGAAAAATTTATATAAGCTGAATGACAGGATTTATGCCAGGTCATCTGGTGAGGCTTAACAACTGATTCCATGAGTCGAGAAAGGTCCTCATCCATCGGCAGCCATGGGTTGGTGGGGCGTATCGTACAACGGGGTAACAGACGTCCATTTTTGTGAAAAGATCATGAAAACATCAGCCAAATTGTATCAGGAAACCGTTCTGCAACAGGTAGTTGCTCCACTTTCAGCAAAACTCTGCGACGACACTTAAAGCTAAAACTACCCAACTTTGGCTTTAAAACAATGCAGACTTTATAGGGACTTAAATCTGCAAGTCTTGATTTGAATCCATTAGACTACCAGCTGTGGACTGTACTGGAGGACATGGTATGCGGTATAAGAAATATCTAACACTGAGCCCCTAAATACCCCGTTAGTCTTAGCTGTACCAATTTTCCGGTGGAGGAGGTGCATGCAGCCATCGACGTGTGGCCCATGCGACTTGAGGCCTGTATTAAATCGAAAGGCGGTAATTTTGAATGAACTTGCGTTTTTTTTGTATCTAAAATTCAATAAAAAACTAAATCAAAAAATATATTCGGTCGTTTTAAAATTATGAAGGTAAATGGGTATAACAGTATTTTTGTCCCTACTATACATATATACATACTATTAGAGTAAGATAAAGCAGTGTCGTCTGCGAAGGCACTGATCTTTCCTTTAAAAGTTTGTATATGGAGCTTACATTACATATATAAAAAATAAGATGGGGCCTAGGACGGAGCCCTGAGGAATAATAATTAGTATAAAAAGTTTTACCGAACTCAATCTTTACAATTATGTAAATAAATCACGAATATAGAGTCTCATTGACACTGGGGTTTGGTTTGAAGCATAACACATAAAATGTGCCTCCATTTTTTACTTTTACTTATTGCCACTTTATACAAATCGGTCAAAGGTGCACTACTTTCCACTACGCCATCTAATATTAAAACAAACAAAATATTACTAAAGCATTTTGTCCTTTGATTATTTTCGGAAACCTGTCAGTCCACAAAGAGATTGGTGATTTTAGCAATTCGATTGCAGCAAAAAAAAACACTTTCACTATATCGACAAACAATAAAAGTACTATTTGTACATTTTCATAAAACGTATTTGGTTTTAAAGGTAGCGATGCTAGATACGCCTCTTTGCCGGTACTATGAACATTTAACATCTTAACCGAGCTGTTGTACCGATCGCAGATTACTGACTTAATTTCACGGAACAGATCTTGTTATTATTAATCTCTTTAATAAAAAGCAATGAATAGAATGTGCATTTGTGTAGGAATGTGTATTAGATTACCTAATGCGGCTGATGGTAGTACAGAAAAAAGTTGCTCTTGGTGCGACGACCTAATGTGTGTTAAAACATATGTATAGGTATAGCCAGAATAATTATAAATAAAATACAGAGGTACAGTATTGTGCAAAACATAACCAACTGTTTCACTTAAGTACTTGAAATTCATTTTTGTCATACATACTTTTATAAGATAAGGCACACACTCGGAGACTTTTGGGTGTGTGTTTTTATTTCTGAGGTTAAAAAAAAAATAAAAATTACAAAAAAAAAAAAACCAAAACGACCATCAAATTCAATGTGCAAAATTTAAGCAACTTTTCAATATTTTGTTTAGTATGTATCAATTATTTTGTATGACATCAGCGCAATGAATAAATAAGGTTTGATATTACGCTGGAAGGAATGAGATCCCACTCTTCCTTTAAGGCATTCATCAGCTCTACTTTGTTTCGAAAACGTTGACCTGCAACCCGACGTTTAAGGATCCCAAAGAGATTATCAATGGGTTTTAGGTCGGGTGATTGTGCCGGCCAATCAAGGACTTGATTCCCGTTGTCGTTTAACCGCTCTTTTATCAGCTTCGACGTGTGTTTCGGGTCGTTGTCATGTTGAAACATCCATCGAAGCGACATTTCCCATTCTGCGTTTGGTAGCATATGAGCTTCCAATATCTCTTTATATGTTATTGAATCGGTCCATTATTCCTACAATTTGGCAAAAAGCACCCAGATTTTGTGGGGAAAAACTTGTCGAAACTATTATGCTGCCTTCGACGCGCGTCCCCGTGCTAGCTGTGATGCTGCAATACTTAAACTGAAAGTGGAAAATTAAGTTAAAAAAAAAAAACTGACCAAGTGTGAGTCAGACTCGGGCTCAAAGGGTTCCGTAGTCTTAAAACTAGTTATATTATATTTAAATAACTGTTTTGTTTCGTTCACACAAAAAACGAAAACGACCCATTATAGAGGTAGGTGCTTACACAATTGGATAAACATTATGAACTCGGCTGAGTGTGTAGCGCGTCAATTAAGCTTTTTTGCGCTGTACTACTGAGTTCAGCGGTCTCCGGCGGTCTCAGGTTCTTTTCCTCGCGAAATTCGTATTTCTATTTATTTAATCTTTATTTGTTTTATATGGTAGCATAATTTCAAATAGCCTTTAATTTTCCCAAAATTATTGTTAATATAATAGTGGTAATTTCTTTAAAATTGGTCCAGTATTTCACGAGTTAATCGATTGAGAAATTGAATTGCTCGACATAAAATTGATTCCTTCGACTTGAATGTCTCAAAAACTATACAACCTACAAGATTCGCTATAGTTTTGTTTAAAAATATAGTTAATTATCTACCAACTGTGATTTTTTCATAGTTTTAACTCCAGTAGTTTCCGAGAAAACAGTTGGGGTCTTTTGGTATGATATTTTTCACGCATTTTTGGCAATAACTTCCAAATTTTCTAACAGAAATTTTTGGAATCTTTGTTTCGAGCCCTTTCGAATGATGTCCCACATGATATATTTTTCAGATGTTTTTTTTTTGAGATTATATTTTACCCACCTGTATTGTTCTTTCACAATATTTTTGAGTAATATGTTCTCCATGTATGTGGACCACCGTAATTTATAAAAGTGCCAAATTTCAAGTATGTAGGAAGAACGGTTCTTGATGTTTTTATCGTGACAGACATTTTTGAGTTAGAGCGAACTTATAATGGTTCCGTATTACCATATGGGTACGGAACCCTAAAAAGGGAAATAAAATAAAAGTTAAAACTGTAAAACTTGTGTATAGTGGTAATAATAAAAGAATTTTGCGAAAACTACATAAAACTCTTTTGGCCAATTTTGATTTTTTCATATAAAATCAGTCGTAGTGGATGAATTTTTTTTCCTGTGCAAATTCAGTCTTCAATAGCAGAATCGAAAAATGTAGGTACCTATGCGCCAAAAGACAGTCACATATTGCTATTAGAGATGTAACGGATAGTAGTTTGGCCGGGTACCGGATAATCGGCATGTAATAAGGCCGGATAGCCGGATATTCGGCGGCCGGATATCTGGCCGAACGAAATGCGTACAGCGATGCATACATTCATGTTTTATCCCGCAAAAATATCAAAATCATCAAAATAACGTACAAGACAGTACTCGGCCGTCCCGTTAACAGGATGTGAGGTAGATGAATGAAATGCAGTGAACAAATTTACTGGTAAAACGAAGTCGCGGAAATTTAGTGACCGTGATCGGAGTAGGAGATTCTCCACTTTGCAGAAAAATAAAATGGGTGAATGTGGTACTCAGGGAGCGTATCGGAATTCCGCTTTTTAAAATCCCGTTTTTTAAAAATCCCGAGAGAAAACGTTTTAAAATACCGTCTTCTAAAATCCCGTTTTCTTAAAATACCGCGTCTTAAAATCCCGCTTTTTAAAATCCCTTTTAATCCCGCTTTGCCCGTTTTCTTAGCATCCTAATTTTGTATTTCAACAAATTCATCTTTCAAAATTTAATATTGCTTGTTCCATTTTCTAGGAAAGAAATAAGAAAAGTTCCTTTAAACGAAAAAATAAACGGAAAATTATGAAAAATATATCCAAATCAGGTTTTGTGCTTCGTATCGCCCACAATATACAATTGAACTAATTACATAAAAAAATGTTGGTTGTTCCATTAATATTTCAATGTATGCAAATATTTAATATACAACTTCTGAATTTTATTTCATTTATTTTTTTATTTTTAAATAAATATTATTAATTTATTTGCATATTCGTTGAATTGTTATACATATGTATTTGTTATTACATATATTAATTTGTTGTTTGTTGCAAATAATACGAGCTATTAAATAAAGGTTAGTGCAAATTTCGCGCGAAATTTGTTTAACATGCAATTGATTGCAAGGCATTTTTTAAAATAAAACAAATAGTTTAGATTGCAAAAACGAGATTATAAAAAGCGGGATTATAAGAAGCAGGATTATAAAAAAGCGGAATTATAAAAAGCGGGATTTTAAAGTCGGGATTTTAAGGTCGGGATTAAAAAAAAAAACGGGATTATAAAAAGCGGGATATTGTACCCAACCCGGTACTCATGATACTTTTTGGGACTGCTTTCGAGGTGGCGAAAGACAATAGTCAAAAAGTAGTTTCAAAGAAAGTGATTAGTGATTAGTGATAAGTGATCCTTGCACTTGGTGATCAGTTAATACCCAACAATTCCCAATTTTGTCTAAATTTGCCAAGATTTATATTTCAACTCCGTGAGACTATTTTCGGAGGCAGCCGTCGTTTACGAAAAGAAAAGAAGCAGAACTACATATTTGTTTTATTTTAAAAAATGCCTTGCAATCAATCAAGCGAGATTATAAAAAAAAATAGAAATAAGTGAAATAAGAACAGAGATATTATTATGCACTAATCTCTTATTAATAACTCGTATTATTTTCAACAAACAAAAAATATACATAATATGACAACAAATATGCAAATAAATGAATAAAATTAATTTAAGTACTCCAAAAATAAATGAAATAAAACTCAGAAGTTGTACATGAAATATGTACAATGTACATACATTTAAATATTAATGGAACAACCAAATTTATTTTATGTAATTATGTATTTCAATTGTATATTGTAGGCGATATGATGCAAAAAACCTGATTTGGATTATATTTTTCATAATTTTCCGTTTATTTTTTCGTTTAAAGGATTTTTACTTTTTTCTTTCATAGAAAATGGAACAAAAAATACTAAATTTTGAACGATGAATTTGTGGAAATACGAAAGTGGGATTCTGAAAAACGGGCAAAGCGGGATTAAACGGGATTTTAAAAAGCGGGATTTTAAGACGCGGTTTTAAAAAAAAACGGGATTTTAGAAGACGGCATTTTAAAACTTTTTTTTCGGGATTCTTAAAAAACGTTTATTACCTTTCAATTTAAAAAAAATTGGTTTTATCTACCATAATTTGCCTTTAATAAACTTTCAGTACTAAATGGCTTAATCTACTTTAATTATTAAACTACTTGTTTATTCTGAACAATTAAACATTTAAGCTATATTTTTGGGTATTTCTTTTCTTTTTCTTAACTTTTTTACCTTGTATCGACTATACGGCCACTAGCCGGATACCAAGAGACTACTTGTACTCGGCGATGTGCCGGATATCAAAAATCCCGGCCGGATACCGGATAATAACCAGATATCCGTTACATCTCTAATTGCTATTGCCTTTTCCGTGTGCGTCGCATTTTGCGAGCGGCTACATTCATAACGTTTTAAAACGTTTTTGTTTTATACATATTACCTATACATTCTGATCTCCTCTCCGATAACAAAATTGATCGAAAATTCAAAAAAGAAATAACGTTGCCAACTGTGGAAAAAAAATCCGAAGTTGTTGAAAAAAGTGCGCCCAAGCATTCCACTATTCACAAGTTTTACGGCATTTATACTCGCTACATGTTGCTATTGTTCTCTCTGACATTTTGCATTGCGGAGGATAAATTAAAATTTCAAAGCGTTAAAAATTTAAAGATGCAGTTTTTGGGTCTAAAAAACAGTATAGTATGTACTGCGAAAAACTGTATATATACTAGCGTTAATTATGCACAATACTGTATAATGTCGTATAATATTTTCAATCAAAGGTTCTACTGATTAGCAGAAGTACTATTTTTGTCACTATTGCGATTGTGCGAATATAATCAAATTTTGAACCAGGTTTTTTGGGTTGCAGAATATTTAAAAAAAAAAAAACTGCTATAATTTTATAAATTCGGATTGCAAACATATTCCACAAAGCAAACAAACACACATTCCACAGTGCAAACAAATCTAAATAAATGGAAGAGCTTGGTTATGAGGTTGCATGACTGCTGGTGGTAATGGACAGAATAAAATACAAGTACAGTGCGGTTCGCTTGTTTAGACGGACCTAATTTATTTCCATTAATCTATTATTTGCATAGATATGCAAGAAATTTGAATTTAGGAAAGAGATTTGTTAGTACTGAGCATATATTCTTGCAAGAAAGCCATCGGCAGCAAACGGAGACTTCAATCCCGTATAACCCAGAAGCTCTAAGTGCCTGTCATCAGGCATCAGACTCCACGATTCGCCGACAACATAGACTATAATGTGACGAAGCCCAATTTTGTTAAAAACTTTAGGATCACTATTCCCGATAGATCCTTTTGGGATGACTTATGGACTAAGATAGCTAAGTGTGTACACTTCAACACTGATAGTTCTTAAACCAACGATCGTGTAGGAGGGGGTGTTTTCTCAACCAAATTCAATTCAAGAAGTATAAATGTACATAAGTATGCCGTAAGCACCGTGGTGTAGTGGTTAATGCGTTGGACTACTACGAAATGCCGCCCTGCCCGGGTTCAATTCCAGGAAAACACCACTAGCAGACAGATCTGGCCTAAACTGGATCTAGAACGCTCTAACAACCTCACAGACAACAGACAAAAGGACACTGCCTTATAGGCAAGAATGCAACTAGGCTTGTGTTCTTTCGAATGACTTCTGCAGAAGTTGCAGAGATAAGGAAGAAAAACAAAAGGCCTACCCCTGTCCTCTGTTCATTTTTAGCTATTTCCCTACTTCACCTAGGTGAATAGAGCTTTGACAATACTTTTGATCCATCACCAATGGATGTTAGGAGCCTATCTCGTTTTATACAAGCCTGAAATGGTTCTCATGAGTAGCGGGGATACATATCCCCAAGATATTTGGTATCACAATGGACATCTATAGTTCTTAGTGTGCTGGTACTCAAACTAGCGGCAGCCATTGCTAACTAACCTGAGCAAAATAAAAATAAATTCGTGCGTGAGAGTACTTTTGCTGTTGATTTGAACAAAAAATGGGCAACAAATTCTCAGTACTAATTTTAACAAATACCTACTAATAAAACAAAAAAAATGTTTATGGAAATAAATTATGCGCGTCTAACTAGGTTACCCGCACTGTATCTCGTTTTGCGTAAATAAGCAGAAAAAACGTTATCTGCGCTAGGAGTTCTATTTCCAAAAAGTCAAGGCCAGGCTAGATTAGCCAAGGTTGGCGGTTGAGTCACACCACACATAGCACATAGCCTAGTGTGTAGAGTGGTGCCATGGGAATACCACGATTCTCCAGAGTTATTGTGATAACCTTGTTCAGGTGAAATGACTTTGTCCATTGTGCAAATTTTGTGAAAAAAAGAGTTGACGAACAACCATCCAGTAAATTGTGCTTCTTATTAGCCAGTGTATAGCAAGCTCACAATAGGTTTCCATTGTCGAAAGAAGACGTTCTTCCTCTCTAAACTTGAAGAGAGCGTCACTGAGCCCCGATGAGATAAGAAAAGTATTGTCAAGAAATACATCTACCTGATAATGTGAACTCCGCAACCAGTATTTTAACATAAGCGGAAGATCGTCTTGAACTAATTTAGCTAAATTGTCTTTACTTACTTAGTTGGCGCTACAGCTCGGGGTGAACCGGGGCCTGCTTCTCGCAACCATTTGTGTGTGCGTGTTATATTTTTGCACGAATGGAAGGGACCTACAGTTTTTTGCCGACTCCGAACATATGACATATGATACTCTTTGATGCTTGTGAGACATTCGGAAGAGGTGCCACCGTGAAAAAACTCTTTTAGGTTTTAGACCCGGCCAGGAGTTGAACCCGGGCAGCATTGCGTGGCAGTCCAACGCCCTTACCATCATGACCACGGCGACCACAAATTGTCTTTAAAGTATGGAAAAACGTAATCAAGTCGATACTATATTTCATCAAAGCGTTCGATTGTGTACTACATAATGTTTTGTGACAGAAGTGAACTAGTTTTGGATTTCATTCGAATTTATTAAAGTGGATTAAAAGTTAAACTCACATAATAAGCAATTCGTAAAGATTAGATCGCTTGTCTCAAAGGAAACAGTAGGTAAATACATTTTCAGGCATTCCACAAGATCCGCCTCTCATTCATGATTCAAAGAATTTTTTTAGTTCCAAATATGTAACTTAAAAAAAAATCTGTTAAATTTAAGTTCACTAGCCCCTCACTTTCCGCGGGAGTTAGGGGAATGAAGTTGAAAATACAAAAATACAAAATACAAATACAAAGAGTTCACATACCAAATACAAATATGTATCGCGAAATCTTCGCCTCACTTCACTTCACAAAATTCACGCAAGATTTGAACTTTTTTCCATTGTGTGCGGTAAAGTGTTGCCAACGAAAAAAAAGAGTGTGACAGCTGACAGTTCAGGGGTTACTCAAAATGGAGTGCTACGTGGAAAAACAACGCAGTTTTATTGTTGAACAATATTAAAAAAATAATGAAGGTTCGTACAAACGGCGAAAAATTCAAATCTTTGCGTGAATTTTTTATAACATTGACATCTCTAAAACGTGAACAAATCCTGAACACTCTAAAACCTGAACTACAATTTCCGCTCCAAATAACTGTAAAATTCGAGCAAAATGCAACTTGAAATTTGTTTTTCTTGGTAAAACATCTCGTCTTGTACAGTTAAAGTTAGCTTTTGGTCGTGCTGAATGCAAAGGCACCCTTCGGTGCTATTAAACTTGAGGTTTGCTTAATATCTACTTATATTTTTAAGATTTTTGTCTTAACTAAAATCGTTTGCATAGGTGGGCTGTACTATTAAAGACCTCCATGAATGAAAGTAGGATATAGACGACTCTAATGTCGTCTATATCCTCGTTTTATTCATGTAAAGTAAGCAACATCATAAGTGATGGAGAGGCCGATGATGGAGATGTGCTTGAATTGCCAAAAGAAAAATTAAGCCTAATGAAGCCATTTAAATCTTCAACAAGGCTTTGGAATAGGCTGAAGATGAGCTTGTTAAAAAAAAATTACTTAAATATCTTAAGACGCCATAAGAAAAGTCTGGTAGGTAAGCTTTTGGACAAAAAGAAAACAAGTAAATAAATGACTTTGCATTCATGTTCCTGTGCCAAAACCTTTTCTTAAAAATCTATTAAAAATACAGTTATGTAACAAATAAAATAAAAATACATAAATAAAAAAGTTTTTTAATGAATTTCTTCTGTGACATTGTCCTATTCTTTTGTTAACAATCAACCTTTGCAAACGTGAACTGGCTTGGTTTTTAATTGTTCACGTTATCGAGAGTGTACTGTATGTACATATAACGATTTTCAAAGGCAGCTAAAGCGAATACTTATACGATACAGACACATGTACATAAGTATGTCATGCAAGTCAACTACGGGTTCATGTGGAGTTAGATAAATAAAGGCAGCTTTTAAAATATTTCCTGAAAAAATACTGGGCTATGTTGTTGAGTGCAATCCCAAATCCTAACTAAGTGGCAAACAGGACACTCAACACTGTTTGTACCAATACTTAAGAGATTATTTCTTAATTATATGGCAAATAAATAAAAGAAGGCTACAGAAGAAGATTTCGTGGTACTAGGAAGCTATAAGTGTTACCGATACCAGAAATCGCAAGAAGTGGACCATTAAAGCCAAGAATTATTCTAAACTGGAAGAATGAACAACTGCCTCTCAACTTTATTCTACATAATCCACTTATACTCATAATGCCTATACCAGATTTGCAATTTTAAGAAAAATGATAATTTTTTTTTAATGATATTAGTATCTTTCTTACCGAACAAGCAATTGCTGTAACATCATATTTCCTCAGCAATGCTAGCGTCTTTTCTGACGCCTCATCATCAACATCGGCTATGATAATATTGCATCCGAATTTTGCTAATTCCAATGCTGTTGCTTTTCCAATTCCATTAGCACCTCCCGTTATCTTTACTTGTAAATATTTACAAATTAGCACTAAGGTACACAATCAAATGATAAAATTATTATTACTAAAGCATTTTGACCCTTGATTGTCTTCGGACCACTTCGAGTCCATACACAGATTGGTAGCTTGATTAATTCAATGGCAGTTAATATAAGCACTTTCACTATATCAACAGATACTAATACAGCCAATTCTAGGTTTTCGTATAAAGTTTTTGGTTTTAAAGGTGGCGCACTAAGATACGGCTCCTTGCCAGCACTATGAACATTTAACATTTTAACCGAACTGATGTACCGATCGCCGAGTACTGACGATAGTTCACGTAGCAGTACATCTATTTATTGTTTTAATTGTTAAAAAAAAAAACAATAGATATATTTATGAATAGAAGAGTATTTGTGTAGGAAGGTGTGTTGGTTAACTGATTGAGTGCATGAGTAAACACTTTATGTGCGAGTACATGCGTCTAAAAGAATATTTAATAATAAAATTAGCACATATCTAAGTATTTGGTTAGAGCTTTAGTTTTCTATATGAATTGCTTTTGGAAAGAAATCTAATTGCAGAACTAAACCATCAACGAAAGTGATAGTTTTGGGGTTCTTTTATGATTAGATCGTTATTTAATATAAAACAGAAAATACAGATGAAATTAGAAGAAGAAGATACATGTTAAGTTGTTGAAGTCACTGCAAAAAAATAAATAATTTAACAACATTTTTAGTCCAGCCTCGTTCAATTCACTTTGAAGCTTATTCTGTTTTTGTTCAATTTTAATTCTTTATGACCTCAATAGTGGCACCGTGGCTAAGTGGTAAGTGCATTGGACTACAACGCATGTTGCACTGGTTAAATCCCAGCTAACGCCCAAAGATTTTTTCACGGTGCCACCTCTTCCGAATGTCTGCCAAGCATTCAGGAGTATCATTTGTCACGACGAGTTTCGAGTTTCAAACTTTCCGGCTATGTAGGTATATGTTCGACTTTTCGCTGAAATTGGTTACACGTATCACCTACCGATTACTTTTACAGTCCTGTTATACGCTGCCCCAGTGGCTCCGTGTCATTTCGCCCAAATCTATAAAATGTCACATTGCCAAGAAAGTGTGGGCTACCGATCGCTCAAAACGTAATCGCCCAAAAATATTTGTGAGCGATTTAGCATTTTTAATTTTTGGGCTATAATGTCAAATCGCAATACCAAATCGAGTGTGCATTTGCTTTGCCTCGAAATAAGGCAAAAGAAGAATTTTCGAATAATTTCGACAGCTTTTTGGCTTATTAAATGACAAATTTTGGATACGAAAGGTATGTAGTACTTATATGTATTTTTAAGAAATGAAATATATGAAACGTACGAGTATATTAGCGCATGAAGCAGGTTACCGTTTCTTGTCGCAGTTTGCGCCGCGCCAAGGCTACAATACGATTTCTTCTTTTGGTGATTTGACATTTTTATTTTTTGTGTCAATCTGTCATAGTGTTAAATTGTTGGGCAATATGACATTTTTCAGATTTCGGTGATTTGGCTTTGGGTAGAGTCCGACCGAAGGCCACTTTTTGGCCGAAGCCGAATCTGGTGATTGCGGTGGCCTTAATTGCAATTTCAAGCGCGATCTTAGTCCAGAATACCAACAACAGCAAGACTCTCCTCGGGAGAAATTATTTCCACAAAATTGGGGTTTCTTATAATTAACGGTATTTTATATAATATGCATTCGAATGTTGAGGGAGTCATTCGCCAATATTTTTTTTTTTTAAATGCGTATCTATGGGTGAGTTCACAATCATTCTAAAAATCGGTATTTCATAACTTTTTCAAAAAATTTTGAAAATATTGATAGTACGAAATAGCTCTGTTTTGGCGCCTGGTTTTTGGATTATCTTTTTTAAATACAGTTATAACTTTAGCAACTCTCATCTCAATCTTAAAATGTCGGTTGTGATACCCTCAGATGTACATGAGTATTTACTAGCGAGACTGTTTATTCGTTTATACATTTTAAGTGCGGTTACAGACTTAAAATCGAAACTTTTGGAAAGTGTCATCAACTAAGTTCGGATATAAGTTTCACATTATTTTCAGGGCAAGGTGTTTCAGATTAGTACCAACCGAAGCAAAATTGTAGTTAAGAATGCCGATCGTATTCGAAACTAGATTATTTTCCACTTCAATTTTGAAGACACCATCTCAACTCTTTTCTCGTTTAAGGATATTATTAATAACTTTCCACTCTTTCCATTGTAGCTTCAATATAAATACACATCAGCTTGTAACTGCACTTCTACAATAGAATTATTGTCGACGTATTAACAACTTTCGCAAAACGAAACAAACATTTTATTTTCACAGAAATCGAATTCAACATTCGGGTTCGGCAAAATCTTCGGCCTCATTTGGCCGGAGCTGAATGTTTTGCCGAAGGTTGAATTTTCAGCCGAAGGTGGCCGAAGACGAAACCGAATGTTCGGTCGGACTCTAGTTTTGGGCTACATGACACAGATCCGCCTTAAGAAAGCTGAAACACAAAATCGCCCAAAATCACTTTTTTGGGTATCTTGACATTATGCCAAATCGCCCAAAATGTAAAAATTTATTTTTTTTTGGTTGATTTGACATTTTTTTCATCTTTTGCGTTTTGGGCGATTTGGTTTTGGGCGATTTGACAGTAAGCCATAATATCAGCCAAATGATCACCACGGCTTCGGCGACATACGTATAAACGTATATCAATCCGTTTGTCCACATTTAAGATGACATCCTGGCATTATTGCTTGCTCCTCTATTCCACCAATGTGACTTCAATTGTTGCTGGTTTATTTTACTATCATAGATCATACTTTTGAGATAACCCCAATGAAAGAACTCCAAATGTGTCAAATTGCACGATCTCGGAGCCCAGTTGACATCAAGTATCTATTCATGACTAAAATGGTTACTGACTGTATGTATTTATAACCAAATTGTGTTCAGCAAAGCGTATTCTAAGTAAATTTAGATTCCAGTTAATATCTGCTATAAATCCTAAAACACTGTCTGTGCACTGAACGACATTAAGGGGGTACATATGTATGTCTGTATGAACGTCCAGAACTTTTTTTTCTACAGACTATAATTTTAACATACGGTTTCTCTGCTTGGTTTACAATATCCCTCACTGTAGCTAAATAAATGGAGACTCACAAGAGAAAATCCAACCCACAAAATCCAAACTTTTTAATTTGTTAAAATTTTCAATATGAAAGTGCAATTCGTCAGTGCTCCAGGAAATTCTCTTTCTTTTGACACCTTATTTGTGAAGATTGGTTAAGTCGTAGAGCCGCAAATGGTACCTATACTACAGAAATAATATTAAATTGATATATTTGAAAGAAAAGTATTGAGATTTTGCTGTGGTGTGTTCAGAAAACCAGATAAGAAATGCTTCTCCAACAAAATTATATATGAAGCAACAAATATAACACCTCTTATGAGTTTTCAACTGGAACTTCTTTTAAGAAAGATGGAACGGATTAGTTTACACCCAAACCCATTGGTAAGATCTCTAATGGAGTCTAATTTCAACGATAGTTTGAATGACAACTACTATCTGTCAGCATTAAATCTATTAAATGAGGGTCCAAATTCATATAATTTAGCACCGTTCTATGAAAAAGCATCTCCGCTTAATTATAGGGGATGATACTGCTTACAAAAAAAAATTAAATTTATTATTAACATAAGCCTTTGTTTAGACGCAGAACATTTTGGATTCCCTTGTGATCATATAGTTATATTTATAAGAATCATTAAGGGGATTCAAAGTTTCTGCATTCAATGATAGTATGTAGACCCCCACACATTATATATTTTGATATATCCTTGAATTTCTAAATTATTTTTCTTAGTTTGTAAGTGTAGTTCTAAATTTAAGTTCTAGTCATTAAGTTAAGATTGCCATAAAAGAGCAAAGTAGTGAATGTACGCCGGGAGCAAGCGTACACAAAATGAAGTTGTGTTCCAGTAATGTATATTGCAATGAATTCATATATGTAATAGTTTTCTAAAGTATTTGTTCACTTTTGTTTAAGTCAGACATATCATCAAGTCGACCAATATTAATAATGAATTACAATGTAAATATAATGATTTTATACGTCTCAATAAAGTTAACTTGTTACTTGTAAACTATAGTTTTAGGCGTATTTATGTGAAAGCCGATTGTAAACAATCCCCATAAATGCAAAGTTATTATAGAAAATGTGACGGCCCGACAAGAGCCCGACATCGCGCAGGTGGTCTTTGTTTGAGGCAGCTTTTTTCGGAGTCCTTCAGTTTGTCAGTTCTTTTGTTATCCTAAAGTATGTATAGGGACATTTATAAAGCATGAGGAGATTACATTTAGGTTTTTGAAGTGAAGGTAATTGTATTTGATCGTTCAAAGTGAGCTGCGCGTAACCTCGAACGAAACGCACTTGAAACTTTTAACGCATTTTTCTCAAAACTACTTTTTCCGGCACGGTCGGCATGATAACTCATACATTTTTTAATATTTTTTGATGCATTTTTTTTTTTAATATTCGAAATTGTTTTCTTTATAGTCTGTCGATGCGGATTTTTGATATTTTGACTAAGAAATTTTATAATAATAGTTAAAGTGACATTTTTAGCACAAAATGCACACTTTTTTTTAAACTGCCGTAAATTGTGAAATTCTTCGAATTTCAATAATCTAGCTGGACAGACTAACTACAACTTAACTTTAAAATATTTGTTTTACATTTTGTAGATCCATCAACATTTCAAGGAGAAATGATGCCGACCATGGAGCAACTTTTTTTTTCAAGGTGCCTTGCAAAACGTTTTATATTTTAATTTTTGTAAAAAAAAATTTAAATACATTTTTTTTAGTTTAAATACCAATAAACAATGTGTAAAAATTATTTTTATTAGTTTCTATTGTTATCCTTTCTAAAAACAGTTTTTCTTTTGGTGCGTTTTTGACGCTGCTGGACGTATGTACCCCCTTAATATCCTCAATAAATTAACCCCACTGCATGCAGGTGTTCGGAAAAATGTTCTTGGAAAATTGTACTCGGTTCTGGTGGTCATTTCGATTATCAAAATAAGTCGACTTTCTGCTTCTTAAACGCAGTATAGGGGGGAATATGTAATACCTTTAGGTAACTGCAACCAAAATCGCGTCTTCAAAGACATGTACTTGACCCGTAGAGACATAAGACGTCACTACTTTGCTACCACCGCCATTTCGCAGAATCTAATCGTTTATCTGACGCCTATCTAAGTTCTGTCTTCCCTCTTAAAACACTAAATCATCTTTCCCATCAAACTATTTGTCCACAATCCACGCCCCGAAATTAATCGTATCCGAAAAAAGGACAATCCACTATCCGCAAACAACAAGCGATTCCCATTTTCATTCCCATATATCTTTAACTATTCGTTAATTGCCCGCACAAGGGTAATTATAATTAATGAACATAGACTTCCGAAAAGGCCACTTCGCACTCCATAAATCTATCTTTTTCAATTAATTAAAAGGATTAAATCTCAATGTTCTACAATTGCGCACCCAAGCCAACTGCAAATGTCAAAAGAAATAAGATTTATTTATCTGACCTATTTTTCTTCCCTGAATTGCCTTGTTTTTTTTTTTTGCCTGTGCAACATCCCCTTTGGCAGATATCTAAACAATCGTCTTCCTCCTGACATATACTGTCCATGTTGCTTCGAGGGAATACAAAAAAAAAAAAAAAAAAAAACAGAAAGAAAGGAAGTTTCACTTGGAAGATGAAAAATTGTTGGATGTCCCCCTCATTGCGATGGTTTTATGTTTTTATTCGTATCTGTCGCCAGTTAAACATACAAAAGACAACGAAAAAAAAAAACACTATCAACATATGAATACATCCATTCTACTCACATTGAAAGCTAAATTAGAGATTTCGTTTAAAGATACAGATTTTGGTCAGAAAAAAAAAAAGGAAACGCCAGTTCTTATCTCAGCATCATTTATCTCCGTAACAAATCTTTTGTTATTCCCTTCCAGCGGCAATCAGGCGAAGGAAAAAGGGTTGAAAGTTCAAATGCATTTAAAATTCTCAAATCTCAAATGGAAATTCTTTCAAAGCCAAAGGACTAGTACCACGGTTTGGCAGAGTCATGCATTAGTTCAGGATGTTGCCATATACGTTAAGCCACTGTCATGTCATTATCGGATGAATCCCATTTGCCAAGTAAAGTACCATTAATCAATGCTATGTAGCATTAATTGCTAATACCTTTTGAAATGGTCGGAGTCTGATTTCGAATCGGTTTCTAAGTCGCAAATGTAAAACGCCAAATCATGACGAACACACGAGTACGAGAGTATCTGAAAGCTGAACCCCATGTGGGATGGGAGCACTTGTAACCGAAAGGGTTGTGCAGGGATACCTTATGGAATTTACATACATTCACTTTTTTGACTCTTAAACTGATTAAAAATAAGACGAAAATTAATGGAGTATGCCACTGTTTCATTCCATATGCAAATCCACACATATTATCGCTCGCCTCATCACCATTATCATTATCACCAGATCCGTAGCAATGTGAAAAGCAATCACAAGATTAGCATAAATACACAAGGCCGAGAAAGTAATCATTTTTCTCTCTCATCATAGAAAAAGGATAATTTATCACGAAGCCATATTGGATACATATCCTCGTACATATTCTAATTAAATTCAGACATTCACACATCATCACAAAATGCGACTACGAGTATAAATATTCCTGACAAAATGAATAATTATATCTAAAGCCACTTACCAAGGATACGAACGAATACCTACATATATACCGACTGTCATCATTGTTGTGTTGTGGAAATTGCCAGCGTCAAATGCAATCGCCAAAAAGGACCTCTCCTCCCTGTCATTACTCAGCCACAAGTCTATTCAAATGCGGTGTTTGCTTGTCGGGTATCTAACCATTTTGATTTCATTCATATGCAAAATATTTACAATTCTTTCGTTTTGTTGTTTTGTTTGGGACACACAGATACACACAGAGAGGGGGCTGCACGGTTCGAGATACATATCCTTATTGTTCTCGGATAGCATGCTCACATCACATATCACCTTCAATTCTGTTGACATTGACTGTGTTGGGTACACGAAATATATGTTGGTAATCAAAATGATAAATGCTAAGACTTTTGGTGGCTCTTTGTTCCAACGGATACTCGAGAGTTGCGTTTGACTTTGGATAAATGACATGTACTTAGGTTGCGGCTAGATCAATGGCATGCTTTAAGTGCAAAGCTAGTCAATTGTAAAATAATTGTCTTCATATGAATGCAGAATAATATTTTTTATATTTTTGTTATTAATTAGGTGTCATTACTTATGGCATAAACAAAGATACATTTTTAGTTGACATAGGGATGGGTGGTTTAGTCATGTTGCGGTTTGGTTTCAATAGAAGTAATGTACATGTACTCTGAGAATTGTGACAATTTAGGAAATGTAACCTTCAATTTTAAGCAATAGCTTCAAGGCCTTTTCTACCAGTTTCCATCTGACCAAACAATTATTGTGTTGAATGAATTAAATACATGCAACTGAAGCGCACGAGTTTGTTCTAAAGCCACATAATTCAAGGATATGTATTCCACATGAAAATAAGTACCGTAGGCTTAGATTGTTGAAATATCTTTTTCTGAAATAAAGTATAAAACGCACCTTTTTAATTCACGTGTTTATTTCATCTTGTTGGAAAGTGACAATTATTAAAGAGATGTTTCCGGAAGGGAAGAAAGAAAGAGAAAGCAAAAAGACAAGAAAATAGAAGAGTATGAAATGCATCTCTGTGCTGCCAAATTGCATATGCGTGAGCGTTATAGATATTCAACACTCCTCCTCGATCACTCATCAATGTTGCATCTTTTTCGAAGGTTATGATGCTTTATCGCTGATAAGGGTTTCGTGAGTATATCTGCAACCATTTCTTCAGTGGAACAATATTCGCATTGAATAATACCCTTCTTGAACAGATCCTTCACCATTTTGTATTTAATGTCCATGTGCTTAGTCTTATACGAAAACTTGTCGTCACTCACCAGCTTCAAACAGCTTTGATTATCCTCAAAAATCATTGTTGGTTCATCAATTGTTATGTGGAAATCGCCCAGCAACTGCCGCAACCACTTAGCCTCTTTTGCTGCATCGCTCAATGAGATGAACTCCGCTTCGCAGGACGAAGACGCTACTAAATTCTGCTTACGACAGGACCAACTGATTGTTCCTCCATTGAAAAAAAATATTCGGCCACTGTTTGATTTCCTCTCGATTTTGTCATCTGCCCAAGTTGCATCTGCATAACCGATTAATGATAACTGCTGCTGCTGTATGTTGCTCAACTTCAGCTTCATTTTGCACGTTCCCTTTAAGTATTTAGCGACTCGTTTTAGTTGAACCCAATCCTCGTTTGTTGGCGCTGAAACCTTTTGAGCCAAAATACTTACGCTAGCAGAGATATCAGGTCTTGTATTCACTGACAGATACAGTAAACATCCAATAAGCTGCCTGTACTTTATATTATTATCCAAATTATCAGAAGACATTGTTCGACTATAATTGACTTCCATCGGGGTCTTTGCTGGTTTTGCATCCTTAAGTCCGAAATCAGAAATGGTCTTTATGATGTACGCCTCTTGACACAATTCATAGTTACCGTTCTCGTCTTGTGTCACTTCAATCCCTAAGTAGTTTTTGATTGGTCCCAGATCTTTGATCTCGAAATGTGATGAAAGCATTCGTTCAATTTTCTTTATTATATCCAATGTGGGACAAGCAACTACGATGTCATCGACATAAATGATAACGTAACAGAAAGTGTTGTTGAATTTCTCAGAATATAAACATGGATCATTAAAACTTTGTACAAAACCGGCCTTTGTAAGTACATCATGAAGTGCCATATTCCACGATTTAGCCGCTTGTTTCAAACCGTATATACTTTTATTGAGCAAACATACCTTATTCTCATCTCCGCTGACGTAGCCTGGAGGCTGCTTCATGTAGATGGTCTCCTTTAACTGTGCGTTCAAGAATGCAGTTTTTGCATCAAAATGATGAACTATAAGCTTACGTCCGGCTGCGACTGACAACAAAGCCCTGAAAGTGGTTTGAAGAACAACTGGTGCGAAGACTTCATCATAATCCGTACCATATTTTTGTAAAAATCCCTGCGCCACTAACCTAGCTTTGTATCGTTGAATCCCACCATCCGCATTGGTTTTCACTTTGAAGACCCATTTGCTTCCAATTGCCGTTTTTCGTTCAGGTAAGTTGACTAAGTCCCATGTCTTGTTTTTTCGTAATGATTCGATTTCATCCTGCATAGCACTTAGCCAGTGTTCCCTTTCATCACACGAAATAGCTTCCTCATAGTTTTTCGGTTCGGTGTTCTCTCGTGTAACAAATATTTCTTCAATCAAACGTCTTGGTGGCACTCCCTTATTGATTCGCTGTGATGTTCTTGTTGGCTCTATGACTTTCGCTGGGTTGGTAGGATCTCCTTCGCATTCTTTATTCTTGATGATCTCCTCCTGAAGCTCTTCTTCCTTATACTCAGCTGACAATGAATGTTCATGCTTATGATCCTTGTTCTCAGAAGAATCCACTTTGATTGTCACCTCACTGTCGATATTTCTTTTAAAATCACTAAACCTGACGTCTCGACTGATGACAACTCGTTTTGTGTTTGAATCGTAGCAGCGATATGCTTTGGATTTTTCATCGTATCCCAAAAATATCATTTCAATCGCGGTGCTGTCTAATTTTCTTCTTTTCTCTGCTGGAACGTGAACAAAACATTTCGATCCGAATATATGTAATTCTTCTGCAGTTGGTTTTTGACCGTACCATTTTTCATAAGGTGTTGTGCTTGTCGCCCTGGTTACAATACGATTTTGGATATAGTTTGCTGTAGCCACTGCTTCTCCCCAGAAGGTATTTGGCAAATTTGCATCAAGAAGCATGCAGCGAGCCATCTCCATCAGCGTTCGGTTCTTCCGTTCTGCTTTTCCATTCTGCTGTGGACTATATGCTGCGGTGAGTTGAACTTCTATTCCTTCATTCTTGAGAAAATCGCTAGTACCTTTCCCAGTATACTCGCCTCCACGATCTGAGCGTATCGTTTTTGGCTTAATGCCGAATCTGTTTTTACAAAACTCGATAAACTGCTTTAAAGTTTCATAAACCTCGGATTTGTGAGCTAGTAAACAAATAACTGTGAATCTGGAATAATCATCAATATATGAAACAAAATATCTTTTACCACCTGGCGTCCTGGTTTGCATCGGACCGCATACATCGGTGTGAACTAATTCCAATAGAGCAGATGATTCCCTTGTACATTGCTTCGGAAAAGGAATTCTCGTCATTTTTCCTTTCATGCAGGTTTCACACGTCTCTTTTATTCCACAGTCGATAAGCTTCAAATCTTGTACCAGATCTTCTGCGTGCATTTGGCGGATTGCATTTGGATCTCGATGACCCATCTTTCTGTGCCATTGATGAATACATCTATCGTTGTGTTCCTGCACTGTGTATACTGAAAATGGTTGCCGAAGTATGTACATGTCATCAACAATATCAGCAACTCCAACTTGTTTCCCTTTATATATGATTTTGCAATTCTCGCCGCTAAAATGTACTTGAAAATCATCTTTAACTAGTCGCCTGACGGACATCATGTTCCCAACTAAATTCGGTGCATATAGGGCTTCAGAAACATTTGCTTTATGTACGCAACCACTGTCATTCAAGAAATTTAATATTCCTTTACCGATGCCCTCAACAGAAACTGATTGTCCGTTTGCCAGCTCGACGGAACTCTTGTACGACTCATCAATAAAGCTGAAGAAATCTTTGTTGTTAACAACATGACGAGTTGCCCCAGAGTCAATTATCCAGCGAGAATGGTGTCTTTTGCCTATTGAAAATAAAAAATCATTACTACGGATGGTTGACATATTTTTGGAAGTAACTTGTTCTCCAACTGTATTGATTTTATGCGCATCCCTTTTGTCTTTTCTGCCCATATTGTTATGATGCTTGGCTTTCCACTCTTTATACTTAGAACAATTCTTTTTAAAGTGACCTGACTTTTTACAGAAGAAACAAATGCTATTCTTGTTAACAATTGACAAAACAGCATCATTAGAAATGCCGACCGCATGAGAACGCCGCTCGTATTCCGCAATAACACGCTGTTGTACCAAAGCAAAGGTTATTTCTTCCTCTTTACGCGACTCTAAAGCGGTAATCAAAGTGCTATAACTTTCAGGTAAACTGCTTAACAACATTGCAGAGCTCCAATTGTCGGTCAAGGTCTCTTCTCCGATATCTCGCAGCTTGGTGAATAAATCCTGCATGCAATTGATATGTGTTTTAGCGTCGCCACCTTCTTCAAGCTTAAGAGAACAAATTGATCGCATCAGGTAAACTTTATTTGTGAGGGTGTTCTTTTCATGATATGTCCTTAGTGCATCCCAAGTTTCTTTTGCTGTTTTTATGGAACGAATATGGGGAAGTTGGTCATCCTCTACCAACAAACCAATAGTACCTCGTGCTTCATCGTCACTCTCGTCCCAGATTTCTAATACATCTTGATTTTTCACGATGCCTTGTTCTATAATAGCTGCTGGTCGCTCCTTGAGAATAACCTTCTTCCACAGGTTTTGCTTTCGAAGCAACAATTCCATCTTAAATTTCCAATTTGCGTAATTACCATTATTTAACTTGGCAAAACTCTGCTTTGCCTCCGCCATTTTAAGAACAAAAAAAAATTTTTCTGTATTAACTTTATAAATTGTCAAATTATACTATCTTTACTTTATTTCTTGTGTTTATACTTTATTTCACGGGTACTGGGCCCATAACCTGTTGAAATATCTTTTTCTGAAATAAAGTATAAAACGCACCTTTTTAATTCACGTGTTTATTTCATCTTGTTGGAAAGTGACAATTATTAAAGAGATGTTTCCGGAAGGGAAGAAAGAAAGAGAAAGCAAAAAGACAAGAAAATAGAAGAGTATGAAATGCATCTCTGTGCTGCCAAATTGCATATGCGTGAGCGTTATAGATATTCAACATAGATATAGGGCTCACTTACAGGTCATGATCCACTTATTCTAATTTTTGATGACTTTTTCACAAAGTTCGACCTCTATTTCGGTCATAAATTGACAAATGTTGCTCCTAAGCGTGCCTATTCCATAAAACATTGCTGCTGCACTCGCACTTAAGTGTTTCGTTGGCTTCCGCAGCTTTTGGACCTGGCTTTAGGTGCATTTTGACACAGGAAAAGTACCAATACCCATATAAAACACACGAACTGAATATCAGAGACCATGACCAGCAAAGAATTTACGCAGATCGAGTGTTGGTGCAGCAGGAAGTTGATAACAATATTTCGATGAAAGAAGGCAGATTTCTTCATCTTTGGGTCGGTCCTTAAGCAATATTGCCGCATATGGGGCAAGGCAAATAATTTACGCAGATCGAGTGTTGGAGAAACAGGAAGGTAATAACAATGTTTTGAAGAAAGAAGGCACATTTCTTAATCTCTGGGTCGGTCCACAAGCAATATTGCCGCATATGGGGCAAGGTAAATCCTCATGTGATGCACTACACTAGACAGCATTACATGTCAAAAAAAAACTTTTTGGTGTGCACTAGGTGACATCATTGGCCCCTACTTTTTTCAAGATGGACAGTAACAGCCAGTAGTGAGAGCTAAAGGCGTATGATAAATCGAGTATTTCTCGCACGAAATCGAAGATTTATTTCAACTTAATAAAGTCTGCTGGAATAAAGCCATAAATACTACGGCTATTACATGATGAAAGCTGGTTGACCAGTACATGAAAAAAAAAACTTGATCGCTTGGGCAATCAGGCTAAAATGAGTATACTCTGGGTTCCAGATCATAGTGCAATGGAAAAGATCGATCGAACCGATTAACTAGCCAGGCGAGGGTCAGCCCTTAACACCTCACTAGCGGACTTCTTAAAACTAGCCGGTGTCATGTGGACCCATTTGACAAACTACCCAGGAAGATATGACTAAACTATAATACGTCCAAATCAAATGAGCTTCTGCAAAGAACTCGCGTGGATATCACAAGAGTAGTGATGATAAGTACAGGGCCCTGGCCAATATAGCAGATTATATAATTTCCAAGTCTTGCTGCATACCTGCCAATGAGACAGTGTTCCAAAAAAACAACATTTATTACACTGATCTGTTATAGATCCAGTACGGACCAGATCTGTCAATTTATGTTGCCCATAGAGCCATTGTTCCACCAAGCATTCGTATTGCGAGAGTTTGACCCAGACTCATTTTATCGTGTAGAATCGGCAATGTCGTTCCTAATCTAGCAAATTCGTCTGTTTTCCAATCAGATACTTGAATGTCTTTATTTACCCACATCTATAAGATGTGAATACTAAATTGCTCCGCAGCATCTCTCTTAAAAATCTGCGGCAATTTCAGGCAAGTGATGATGTTGATGAGACCTGGCTTTCAGTAAAAATCTTAAAATCCTTAGAGGATATTACATTGCTCTTCATCCAAGAAATGAGAGGATAACATGTTGAAGAAAAATCCGCCTCATATCCCATCATTAGTCTTAGACTCGTCGATGTATGTAGAAGTTAATGAACTTATCTTCGTTTACTACATAAGTGTTTTTTTTTTTTTGTAAACAGTCTATCAGGGATAGTCACTTGGAAGGTTTTGTCAATGTTTAGCAGAATGATTATCTTGTAATGTGAAGTGGCCGGTATAGTTGCTTAACTACTGTGAGATGACTTTAAGTTGAGCTGCTTTATTAAGAGATGGAAAGTGAAAAGGTGTTTCAAGTGGCCCTCTAAAGCGCATTTGTTCCTGGGACAAGCTAGGCTCTAGAGTTTTTCCCATATACCACGATAAGTTGCCTTATCTGGAGGCTTCAAACAAACGATCACGCCATACATTAAAAGCCAGAGCGCTTCTCTGGATTAGTACCAGTCGATTGGAGGAGTTTTAGATTTCCTAGTGAAGAGGACAAGTCAGTTTTATGAGGTTCCCACTAAACCAGCTTTTGTAGTCCATTTATTAAAGTCTGTTTAATGCACCTTGCATTAGCTCATTTAGTGTGGGAAGTTGACAACCGCTATAGCTACGTCAATAGTATATGATGATATTTTGGAATCCCGTCCTCTATTAGTAGCAGCAGTTCATTTTTCACCAAGCTCCAGATAAGGGGGAGATACACCTCCCTAAGAATGGGTATTTACTCTATATTGTGGGTATTTATTCTCCACAAAATCAAGCAGCCATTAGAGATAATAGAATCAAAGTAATTGGAAATAGTAGAAAGTCAGAAAAGCTACCTGTACATTTGATTACTTTTCTTACAATTCTTGACATTCTAGATTTCAGTTTCTGAATTGTTGCCTGTGATATATTGGTCCAGCAATGCAATAGTATATTTTAAAACGTATACGTAGATAGATTCTGATGATAAGCTTTGATCCCAGACCCTTCTATGCAGGTCCTCCCACAGCAGCTCTACAGTTTCTAAATCTGGTGATTACGGTGGTAATTTGATGATTTGGTCCTCAGTCCAATTCCAATCCCCATCTTATTTGAGTAATTTTGAACTTTTGATATACATTTGCATGATTCCGAAAAATGTTTGTAGTATCGCGAAAATTTTCTCGGAAAAACTCGGCGTATCGAAGTCCTTTCGCCTTCCGAATTTCGATAGCATCTTCCGGGCGGAACTTCTAGCGATCCTCGAGGCCTGTCACAACTTAATAAACGACCCAATATCCAAACATAATATCGCTATTATTAAAGATAGCCTAGCCGCAATTAAAGCCATTAATTCGGCAATCCATCGCCTCTGTACCCAGGCTAGAGTTACTCTTCGCTGGCTTCCAGGACATAGTGCCATAGAAGGGGACGAGAAAACCGATAAACTAGCCTGTCGAAGATCAGCCCTTAACAGCTCACTGGCTGAAAACGTCCATATCCATATATGTAGGTGCTGTTAAGGGTAATATACTCACACACTGCTTAAAACTAGCTGGTCTCAGGTGGACAAGTCTGACAAACTGTGTCATATCCAGAAAGAAATGGAAAAGTTACAACAGGGCAAAAACAAACGAACTGCTACAATGAACCCGCGTGGGCATCACTAGAGTAGTGGCAGTTGGTACAGGGCACTGGCCAATAGGGGACCATGCAGCCAAACTTGCGATCCCTCACAACAGTTCTGCCGTAGAAACCACCACTTCTACCTAGCCACCTATGTATCTTCAAATTTAGAATGATGAAACGTTATATTTTACTAATCGCCAATTGAATGTTTTGTGTTTTAAGAACATGTTCTCATACCAAGAAGATGTCTTCAAACGATTTAACACCTTTTCGAATTCTTCTTGTGTGTGTGTAAGATGTTTTGTCTATATCAAGAAACAACCAAAATGTCAGCTTAAATTGGAGCTTGACAATAAAAACTATTTGTCACAATTAAGTATGAAATGTATTAAATGGTGCAGTGCAATAACCCCCACGGAAATAAGGCCCGCGGGTCTTATTTCCCAAAAAAAGGAAATAAAAGGAAATAAAACCCGCGGGCCTTATTTCTCTTTTGAAGGAGAGAAAAACAAATCCTTCACTCTAAAATGTTTACTTACTGTCTCCCTCTAATAAGAATGCTAACATCTTGACAGGAAAAATCCAATATAACGCAAACGCATTATAACCAAAACAAATGCACTTTCGTATCCGTACGTCGTACCCACCCACCACCCCACTTGTAATAAAGCAAACATCATTCAGATGAAATGTAACTGCAAATAAACTTTAGCGTACGCCGAAATGCATATTTCATCAGTGCAAATGTAATTGAGATCTGCCGACAAGCAAATAAATGTTTTGCGGGCACAAAGTGCATTCGCAAATTACCAAAGTGAAGCCAGACATTCCACAGGAACTCATACCCGTATCTATGTATCTTCGACTGGGTGAGATGCTTTCTAACTCCCATCTTACAGAGGCAGGAGTCCGCCTAGCCTATGAAATGTGATTAAATGAAATCGCATCCTTTGCATGGGCTACAGATTGATTTATGGTTTCGAAGAAAGACTAATTACTCCTCCTCGATCTGATTCTGATGATACAGATGCAGGCTACCAGCTTTGAGGAGATATCTGGAAATTAAGTGTTCCAGTTGCATTAGCACCTCAATTAAATTGTGCTGCATAGGTATGATGGTATGAGGATGCCTTACAACGACGCAATCAATGCTCCCTTCGTCGAAATGTGAAATCTATTGACAAAGCCGAACGGGGCTACGAAATATGATATCTCAGACCACATTCGTCTGATTCATATGCAAAAAAGGAATGAGTTGCGGAGGATTGAAAAAAAGAACCCATCCTCTGCCGTTAGACTGGACACATACCACCGTACGATCATTACAATCCAAATGCCAAATGAGATGGGAGTTTACTCTAATTATCCTTTATTTGCCATTGTAAATGATAAGGACCCTTTGCGATTTTTTTCCATTTATTTTTTTTTTTTTTCTGTTGCAGACATATACGAGAACAATTCCCAAAGAGCACCTCCATTAGTGACCACGATAATTGCCCCAAGCTGCTTACTTGCGATGACTTCAGCAAATATCAAATCAACCGTCCGTCGTCGTCGTCCTTGGTTGCTGGTCGTGTTCATCCGGGCACTTGTGTCAAATGTATACGGCCTGAAGTACAGAGCACTATAGGTACGCAAGGACTCCTTTGCTTCGCTCGGAGTCCACGTGGGCCAGTGGAATGGGCAGAATAGAGAGATTGAGATGGAAACTGAGGTTTCGCAATTAATTTCGACAATAGAACTTTTGCTTTACTCATGGATGTAATTTTGGTTGGGATTTGTATTTGGTTGGAGAGACTCTTATTTTTGGTCGTTTTTGTGTTGGACAGGAAATTGCAACATCAAAGTACAGTCAGACCAACTTTTTTTTTGTGACCCCTCAAGTTAAGCGCTGTGTGTCGTGAATGAAATATTTTTCATGGCGTTAGGTGGAAAAATTCATAAAATATAAGTGTTATGGAATTTTTGGTTGTTTTTTAGATTTTTGAATATAAATTTCTTGATGTTTTTTTTTTGTTTTTGTGCGAGGACATCCGGTTGTAATGGATTCGTAGGAAGTAAGCTTCTGTTTGTAGTTGGTTTTTGCCTTTGTTAACAACCTTTCGGAGAGCTTAATTGATGAGTTTTGTGGACTTTCGTTTAATGGTTTACTCATTAATGCGATAGCACGTTAGTTATTAGGGTACATTTAATTAAAGTAAAATTTTGAAACTACATAAAAGTTGGATATGCACATGGTGGGTCATTAAAACTGGAAACAAATAGGGAACTTTCTACAGACGTCATATTACTAATTACTATCTTGGTATGTCATCTAATAAATATGTAGATACTAGATAGTCACATTTTATATGCTTTACAACGTTTGATGGACTTAATCAGTGATCACTAACTCCTAAAAGTATATGTATACCCAGTCTAGTCTTACAGCGTTTGTAATTCTGGGACTCAGTTAGATATTCGCAGTTGGTCAATCTATGCTTAGGGGAAAAATCAGAGTTATAATGGACCGCGCTAAGTATCTTAGTGATCGGGATGGAAATTTCGCCAACACTACAACAACAACAAGAGATTGATTCCGGGATCTTTACTTTTAAGGTACCTTACTTTGAAATAACAGTAGAAACTTGGGTTAGATTAGGTTAGGTATCCTCCTGCAGTACGTTTCACAGAAAGGCGCATTTTGAGAATCTTTTGAAAACTGCTAGCGGTATTTAAGTTAGATCATACAAGCAATCAAAGAACTATATAACATGCATGATAGATGCCATTCTTGTGAAGCTGCGTGGTAATATGGAAGGTATGCTACAGAATCTATTTCATCTCTCTCTGGTGTATTGCAATATATCCATGGTTCGCCTTCGGTTATGAAACAGCACAAAAACTCGTTCGGATTGCTGCTGAACATCGCCAAACAATCCTTTGAAGTGTCACACGGTTGCGCCTATGGTCGAGTGTGCGCAATCGCGCGGATAGCTTTTTCATATCCAAATATTCATGTAAATTGTGATGTACCCGCTCAGTTGAGATGCCTACCGCCCCAGCCACCTCACGCACTTTCATTCTCCGGTCATCCAATATCATTCCATGGATTTTATCGACAATTTCTGGTGTAACGACCTCTTTTGGGGACCTGAACTCAGTTAACTAACCACTTCTTAACCATTGAAATTGATGGTACAGTGTCCCCATAATATTTATCAAGCCTTTCCTTGGTTTCGGTGATGGTTTTTTTACGCCAAAAATAATGCTTAAGCAGCACACGAAATTAACTTTGTTTCATTTCTGTTAAAAGTCAAGAGGTTGTCTGCTTTCAATGGCTGTCAAGCATAAACTAAATGACTCAGCTTACTCAAAATTTGACAGTAGTCTAATAATAGGTGGCGGTTAAGGGCAGCAGTAATGAATTTAAAGTATCTGTGCTGGAAATTCAAAAAGTCACTGACTTATCAAACCGCCCTCGTATATAGCTAGTTCGTTAGAGAAAACTACTGCCCCTGTTTCCTTCTCTTGCGTACCATCTGTGAAGAAGCGTGCTCCAATAATGGTAGTGTTGAGTTATTTCAGATCAGACTTGTCTGTCTGGTATTGAGACCTTGTGTAAAAGGTGGAGATTCTCGTAATCTGTGCAGGTCATGTGTCCTTCTTGATTAAAGATGCCCTAACAATTTTTTAAATGTAAAATTTCTTGACTGTAATCTAGTTGTGGTGTCACTGCGCACATCTAGTGTACGTTGTTCGGATACTCTGCGGGCCGGAGCGTTGATGTCCATTCGCCCTTACACGCCCAATGCGCAGTTTTCTGACCAGGTCGATGTCGCTGAACAGCTCGTATAGTTCATGGTTGAATCTTCTCCTCCGGAACCGGTCAACATAAACGGGAGGAAATATCTTATGTAGGATTTTTCTATCGAAGCGACCAAGGATATCTTCAACTGCCTTCGATAAAGACTAAACTGCCATATAGCAAGACTAGGATGATAAGGGTCTTATGTAGAGTCTCCTAAGTTGATCGAGTAAGGGCTTTACTCAACTGCCTTCTTAGCTCAAAGAAACATCGATTGGCAAGAGTAATCCTTCGTTTGATTTCCGATGGGGTGTCATTTTTTTATGTGATAGAAGTGCCTTAAAGTTGTAGCTGTCTATTGTGACGATCTGTCCAATTCGTCGATTTAGCTAAACGATGCTGAAATTGCATTCATTTGCAATACTTTAATTCAGTGGTTCCCAACCTTTATCGCCACATGCCCCCATGGCAAATTAGAAAATGTTATTACAGTCGAATAAATATTACTTTATTCAATATATCGAACAGTTTATATATTCTTGTATACACATATTTTGAAAACGTATTTTTATTTATTACTTATTTATTAGGTTCAATGCGACTTCTGAAATTGCGTCTTCTTCACCAGTTCTATGATTCTGGGTGCAATTTTCGTCAGTGCAATTCTTATATCAGCTGGAGCGTCAAGTCTGTTTCTCTGCATGATTTTCATGAGGAGGACAGCTGAAAATCCTTGATCGCATAAATAAGTTGTTGAAATGAGCCCCAAACAAGGAGCAGCAATTTTTTGCAGCCTTTAGTATTATTTCCCGCTTTAAGCAAAGAGAGATGGAGACTAGTTGTAAGGACTTGAAGACTTCAACATTAACACGTGTACTCTTTGCGTCAAAATTCACAATTTAAATTGTGTCTACACCTCCCGTTTACAGTCTCCCCACCAGTAGGGAACCAGTGTTTTATTTGACCAAATCTTAGAGATGAGTTGGTGTATGCTCTCTGTCAAGTCACCTGTAGCCTTGTAGGTAAACTATCAGGCCCAGCAGCCTTGTTGGACTTCCTTCCTTCGTTTGGACTATCCTTTCTTCGTTTTGCTCAGGCAGGGCGGGATTTCTGGCCATCATAAATTGAATGGTTATTCTACGTAACAGGGGAGTGTTGGTTATATAGCCTGCAGAAGAAGTAGTTCTTCCAATTCTCAGCACCGACTATGCTTCTACGACAAGGTTTCCTTTGACATCTCTTCAGGTTTCTGAACTAAATACATACAAATATATTTTAGGTACCTACATCCATTTGTGAAGTCGCCCACTCTATTCAAGCTCATCCCCTAACGAAAAGATTGGAGAATGAAAAACTCAGCTCCATTGTTTCGGTAAAAAAAAATGAATTACATGTCCGAAAATATGAGTGGCATTTCCACCTTTCATTTCGCGTTACTGTAAATTAAAAAAAATAAATATCTCAAGTAATAAAAAATGGGAAAAGGAAGAAAATAAGATTTCCATGAAAATACAACCGGTGATCTTTATCAGTGAGTTTTTTTTAATGAATTTCGCTGAATGCAGTCCAAGATGGAAAGCGGATAAAAAAAAATTAAAAAAATATGCACGAAATTAAAATTCATTCAAAGGCAGGAAGCCTGACTAGATCCTAGCTCCTTCTTCTTCGTCTTATTATACTCAAAGCCTTTCAGGGGTTTTTCTCGTTATTTCAAGTGGCCTTTGTTCCCTGTTACACTGTTGCTTGCGCTAAGTGTATACCACTCACCATCATCATCATTATCATAAAATTCATAAAAAAAAAACGAAGACGTGAACGCGGCAAAGAAATGCTAAAAAAGTGAATCCTTAAGGAATTTCCTTCCCATTTTTTTTGGAAGACGAATATTACATTTTTCTGAGCAGTGAAATCTTCATTCACGGTCCCACGCCCCCAAGATTTAAATAGAGAACTACACCAAAAAAAAGTGCAAATATTTACAGAGAAAAATAAAACAATATCCTTCCTGCGATGACTCCTTTTCTGCCTTTCCGAAGTGACACTTGCACTTTGTGAGGAAGATTGGGATTGGGATGATCCAACAAAACAAAAAAAAAAAAAATCACACAATGGAATGGAAAGCTCTTTCAGGAGGTAGGAAAATGTATTAATTAATTCCCAGAATCACATTCTTTCAATGTTTTCATACACGTACACAGCACTTAGTCGTTCTGGTACTGGATACTGGGGCACCGGTATCTGTACGAGTATCTATGACCATTTCATCCACTTTCTGCATGTTTAACTTGATGCGATAGGGAACATAATGACTTCGGATGGATACGTACTCGTCCTTTGGGTAAGCGTGTGGGTGATTTTGCACGTTGGACGTTGGTGTTCTGTTTTCCTTCTGATCGAAGAAAGAAAGTAATAAAAATATCCAAAACGAGGGAGACGCTGGCGCTGATGGTCCATGTCGTCTTCTGACACAATGGATAAATTCTTCTTTTGCCATTTCCACTTCCTCCGTTTCTGGTTGCTCTGCATTTTTGTGCGGCTGGCATTTTTGTATGTTTTTGTGTATCTAAATGTTTGTATCTATTCGGACTTGGGTGATATCGGTAAATTAGAATTTTTCATTAAAATAAGTGTTGCAACCATTTGACTGACAGAAGATACTTTTTTTTTCTTTGCCATTCTCCTCCTCCCCATCCTTGTAGATCCTTTGGTATTAATATCAACAAAAGTGGTTCTATCTTGAGTACTTACCAATATTACTGTGCGCCACTTGATTGTTCTTTTCTCATTAGGCACACGGTGCTCGGTGTGGTCCTTACGATAAGATGCTATTTTCTGCAAATATCCCATTTTGGCGAGGGTTGGACAGATTACTTGTTAATGTAAGGAAACAGGACGAAAAGGGACTGCTTGAAAGGTGCATTGTTCTAGAAGGTGATAATTTCCGATGTGGCTGTTCAATTGCTTGATGTTTCATCCCTTTTTTCTCGTAGTTTCATTGTTTGGTGGAAAGGATATACGAGTCGCAGAAGCTAATAAAACCGGGAATGTTGTAATTAAATGGCTTTGTGGGGATTTACGTTGTATCGCATGCGGGACGGGGGCTTCCGGTTGATTTGATGTTGTTAAGATCAAATTGCAATTTCATGTTTGAGTATATAATGTGACGTGATGAATGCATTCATTTGATTTTACGAGAATGCGTGTATAGAAACTCAATGGAGATTAATTTCCTAATCAAGTTATAGGGATATTGGAGCTAGAGTTGGAACTAATTACGTAATTACATACCCGAAGGCATTTGTAGTGAAATGTTATGAATTTGATAACTTTCATGTTTAGTTGAATTAACCAGTAAATGTAGGTATTACCTGAATAATAATATGTATCTACAGTTATTTCCGGATCTGTACAGAGGACTCTGATTGGATGGACTGCACTACAGATACTATTTCCGTTTATTGCCAGAGACAGACGTAGACAAAGAGGCATCGCATTATGCCTGTCTGTGGTCTTAGCATCGCAGGGATGACAAACGATAAAAAAAAACAAATTAACTTCAAGCAATGTTTGTGCCGTCTACCGTAGATTGACAAAATTCTAAGGTAAAATCTTAAGAGTTTTTAAACTACGTACTTTTTAGACTAATTCACGCTTTTAATGTTTCACACAGCACGAGCACATGAAGAACAGGAACGAGAGACTGACAGAACAGCGTAGTAAAAGGAAGCTCAGATGTATGTACATAAGGTTTAAACTACCTCTATGGGTGCTGTTCAGGAGAGTTAGGTAGTTTGGATTATTTTTGTCGTTGCTCATGATTCACAGTATTTTTTTTTCAGATGTTTTTTTTTATTATTCTTTGTTTCTGCAAAGTCTGGACCGGCGGATTTGTGAACGTTAAGATCGTTAAGTACTCTTGCAACTGTACGAGTGCGAAAGTGGATGTGCAGCGAGAAAATTGGCTTTGTCCAAAGAGCTGACAGCTGGAATATCATTGCAAATGAGCGTCGGAATTGATGACGAGGCAGAATTCTTAATGTTTTTTACGAATGACCAAACATTTTTACTAACCTTGGGACACTGTAGTATTTTTTGCCTCAATTTTTGGTCATGGAAGAATTTCACACGTCGAATATGAGCATTACAGTCATTTCTGGCATGTTTAAACTTCTTTTGGTTTTCCTCAAAGGGGTTGGCTTTAAAAGACCGAAAACTTAACTCCTTTATCGCGATAGCCTCATTGCAGCTCGAGTCACACCACGCTTTTTCCTTAGGCTTGATACCCTTCATTCTGTTTGGAATAAAGGTTTTCATGCCAGAGTGAATAGTGTTTGTGATCATATCAGTGGCGGCGTCCAAGTCGCTATCGAGGAAGCATAGCGACCAGTTAAAATACCTAAAGAAACTGTTAAGGCCGTCCCAATTGACTTTCTCGTATTGCCAAACTATTCTTTTATGTATTTGTTCTCTAACTGTGTGGCTGGAGTACGAGGAATTGGCTGATATGACACAGTGGTCTGACGAGCCTACAGGCGATAATACATCAGTGGTGTATTTTTTCGGGGTGGGAGGTAAGAAATAAGTCCAGGGTGTTGGCGGAATGACTTGCAATGTCTGGTATACGTGTTGGTTCATTTACAAGCTAAGTAAGATTGTTTATCTCAGCGAAGATCTGAACATACCTTCCTTCGGGTGTTGTCGGTCCAGAGTGACGCTGCTGGTAAGCAATATCATTACGGATGTAAATGGCGAGACCGCGATGGAGAAAGAATAATGGCACTATATTATATCCAGGCAGGCGTAAAACAGAATTATCTGAATTCTCACCCACCTGGGTTTCACATAATGCCAAAACAGCTGGCCTGTATTTTACAGTGAGGACATAAGTAGCAAAGTGATTAGCTTTCAATCCACGAATGTTGCTAAAGTCCACACGAAAATTCTCCACCATAACTAAACACAAACTCCGACGCTAACTAAGAGATATGTATTTAAAAAAAAATTGAGATACATTTATCTGGATTTCAACCGTGAACCTTCAGCCTGACAATCGACGACTACTACCCCTACGCCATAGTCACCCTAAGCTCAAATTGAGATCTTAGGCCTAGACAGTACCCACGTCGAATTTGTGGACTTATTTGCTTTACCAACCGTAAGCTGATATGGCATTTCATTGGCAGGTTGTGGCAAATAGGTAACCCTAGGTATTTGTATGATTTTACCGGGTACATATTCTCCTTTATTTAGCAGCATTCTTCTTATTTGTTGAGCACAAGTTGCAGTGAGTCTAGTCATTTTTCAAGTATTTCAATATCGTCTGGGTATAGCAGTCCCTTGAATTGTAGTCCCGCTACGCTTTTCTTCTGGAAGTAGTTCCCTGTGACATTTGGCCCCTTATAAAAATTCGCCGCAAATATCAAAATTTGAGGATCAGAATACTTTTGTGACTGTGACGGCGATAATGCATCTAATAATTAAAAATTATTAAAAACTGGAAAAGTTAAAAAATAAATAATTTTTATCATTAGTATGTCAGAGTACTATGACGAGTCAGCATTTTCAGAAATGAGCTGCACTAATGGAATAGAATCCCGACATTGCAACAGGTCTCTGAAATGAGGTTCCACAATGAAATTTTATATTTTTTTATTTTAGATCTATGGTATACGTTTGGATTTGAGCTAAATACGCTTGGACCACATTTATATGTACTTAGTTACGTTATTTAACAGTGCGCTTCTAATTTCTTGCGATAACTGTTTGACTTTACTTACTTTAGTTGGCGCTACAGCTCGAGGTGAACCTGGGCCTGCTTCTCGCAACTATTTGTGTGTACGTGTTATATTTTTGCACGAATGGAAGGGACCTACAGTTTTTTGCCAACTCCGAACGGCGAGTTGAGAAGCTCAATCGTGACAAATGATACTCTTTGATGCTTGTCAGACATTTGAAAGAGGGGGGCACTGTGAAAAAACTTTTAGGTGTTTGCGGCGGGATTCGAACCCAAGACCGCTGGCTCAGTAGTCCGACGCACTAACCACTTGCGCTACGGTGCCCACGATAACTGTATGAACTGAAGTTTAAAATTTGAATTTCATATTCTTTTACGTTTGGTTAGACTGCGAACAAAAACTCAAGGGGAGGATAGTCTTTAACAAAAACGCAAAAGTTGGCCTCGAAGGTGAGCCAGGCAAGTTAGTCTGTCACCTCATAAACAAGCTGTGTATACTCTGCTGAATCCTCAATAGGCTGTTAATCTAAGTGGCGCCATTTTTGGTTAACTTTACACGAGCGTTCAAAAATAAAACTAACAGATATTCTGAGCGGCCAGGACCTGATACGGGAGAAAAACCTACTTAATATTTAAAGCGATATACATACATACCTACATATCTTGAACGACATTATTGAACAGTAAAACTTATTTGTAACAAAAGAAAAAGAAAAACATTGATAGCTTTATCAGTTATCACTGTCAACTTTATCACTTGAATCTGGTTCGTCAATAACTCCGCTTGACACACTCAAATTTGTTAATCAAAAGTTTCGAACTTCAACCAAAAAACAAGCAAATTTCTTTCAACAAGTGCATGTGAGAAATTCAAAAACTTCACGAATTTTCAACTATTATTTTCTTAAAATTCCTGATTTTTAGAACATTGTGTCGTGTTTTATTTTTTCGGGATTTTGTGTATTTGAGATTTTGAAAGTCGCGATTTTGTGCCGCTTCCATGCAAATATGTTGTTTTTTTTTTACATCATTAGTCGGCATTCTATAAATTCAGTTCGATTATTATCGATAATCGATGTCAATATCGAAGTTTTGCCAACTTCGCTCATCGCTAGCTAAGACTACCCCGGATAATCTGTAAGAAATTTATAGTATTTCGATTGTATCTTAAACTAGCCAAAATTGCAGACATTTTCAAGGACTTGCCAAGGTGTCTACATTTTCTAATTTTGTTTATCATCCATCTCCTTCTCTTAGTTCCACTTAAGAGGAGCTAAGCGGCGAAAGGTGCACATTGGAAGAGTCTTCTACACTTTCCAAGATACGCTAAAAAGAAAAGTCTGTCATAATCCTTGAATCGAAACCAATGGAGCTTATTATTTATTTGGACAAGCCATAGGGTATCCCATCTATGAACTCATTCCAGGATTGTACCTTTAACATGCTTTGAAGAGAAGGTGAAGCATATTCATAAAAAGACTTCATCCAAGCAAAAAATATCGTTAGGTTCATAAAGTTGCAGATCAAAGGTCGTCAGTGTGGTGATTTGAAACCAAAAGGCCTGAGAATTATTATCGATACCTATTAGGTTACGTTAGGCTAGGTGGCTACCCACCGCATTCGGTACGATTCACTAAGACCAAAGTAGGTCCATTGTTTTGCCACATGCGCCGATTCTTATCGAAACCTCTTGGAACAATTTTGAGAGTTGGATAAATGTCCATATTTTACTGATATCCGCTGAGGAAATATCTTGAAGGTCTATAAAGAAGTATTCTCACAGGAAACTTTTTTCTCAAGGAAAAGAGTGCTGGGCAGCTACATAGGAGGTGAAAGGGGGATTCCTCCTCCTCCTCATCCATGCAGCTGTGACAGAAGTCATTGTCGAGGATTCTCAGCCTGCTGGTGTGTCTGAGTATTGCACAATCACCTATCAATATGCCAACTAGGATGTCGATATGTGCTCTGCCAATTATTTTCAGGCTGTACGTTTTACATCGATTTAGCCGAGGCCAAGTCTGCTTGGCAGGACTACACGTATCAAAGTTACGCCATCTTTCATTAGCCTATTGGAGTGCTTGCATAGAGATCGATATTAAAACTGATTCAAATACAGAGTGTAACCATCTCCATTAGGCCCCCAAGCATTAGAATGAAAAGTATCTTGATTGAACTCATTGTCTACCCCAGGTTCGGTTTAAAAAATAAAAATAAAAAAAATTTAAACCCCGTGCTAGATGTCCAACATCCCTTGAATATAAATCTACACTTGAACATGTTTCCGGAATAAAATTGAGTTCTTTACAACCAGAAAACCTTTTCAACAAGTGATTCTATTTCCCTAACTCTAACACAGGATTTTGAATTGTGGTCTGCCCATTTTCCCATGTTTTCCACAACATCACCATTGTCCGGTGAGTCAAACTCTCAAAGATTCTTCAAATACATCCCATCCGCGCACCATCCACATGCAGATGAGTGCCACTTCATAAGAGAAGAAAAGCGTCCTTTTTCACAACACCACCACTTAAAGGTGGTGGTTTAAATATTTTCCATCCACACACAACGAACAAAGGAAATCCTTTGCGTATGCTTGTTCCAGAGTCGAGACTAGGAAAATGATTGGAAAGGAAGCAAAGGACTTTTATTGCAAATAAAAGTTCAAAAGTGTGTGCGTTTTTTTGTTGTTTTGGTTACTAGATTCTCTGTTCGAAACATGCATATACAAGAGAAGCTATTTTAGAAGATTTCTATAGTCAACATGCATGGAAGTGATTCCATCTTTAGTCAAGTGGAAGAGTTTTCTGTTTGGAAAAACGAACACAATTGATTTTCATTTATGTACGAGTTGAGTATGCGGCTATAGATGTGTATGTGTGCAAGTAAATGTCTTCTCTTACTTGCGGAAAATAAAAGTGAAGTAAGTTTTCTGTTTGAGGATTTCATGAGTGGAGAGGTTGGTCCTTGGAAAAATGCTGAGTAAAGCTGTTATTATTCAATTGAATGTTTGATCTCATTTCTACTCGATTAACGATTTACGATATCTCGATTTGGAGTAAATGTATTATACTCGTACTTACTCAGAACACAAGGATGTGGTTATACCGAGACCGAGATGATGGTTAATTGTATGATTTGGGGCAATTTACTTTGTGGTAAGTAACAAATGGAATGTTGTGACAGATCAAAGAAGTAAGCTATTTTTAGAGTTCAAAGGATCAAACAATTACTGAGCTTTGAAATAGACCCCGTCAATCAACCGACGAGAACACCAAAGGTTTCAAGTTTAGATATGAATTGTACCAACAATGTGACAATCAAGCAAAAAAATCTACTCTTATAAAACAAAACATAAATGGTTCGGTGCAGAGAAATAACTTCACGGGAAATTGCTTTACATAGTAATTAACTTCACTGAAAGTGGGAAATAAATGCACTTTTATGACGTGAAGATGGGAAATCACTTCACAAATTTGTAGGTTAAATTATTTCCCACCTTCAGGTGTATTTATTTTACACTTTCGGCGAAGTTAAATAGTTTACCCCATAATTTTGTTAGGTTATTTTCCACCATGAGGCTCCGTTCCGTTATAATTTACGTAATATTTTCACATAGAATGAGAATTGAATGATTCCAATCCCTTTAATTGTGTATGTGAGACCTTCCATCGTGCCGGATCTCACAGCTCTAGGGGTCTAGGTCAATGGGAAGCAATGATTTTAAATGAACCCTACATGTAGGTATTTTCAGCTCAAAAATGAACGCATAGGGAAATAAGGACAGATTTTTAAAATAAGCGAATATGTAGGTACAGTAGAACCTCGATTATCCGTGTTCCGATAATTCGTGTTTCTTGCCTATCCGTGTGTATCAGGCATTTCGCTAATCCGTGTAAAATCCTCTGATTGTAACTCGATTATCCGGGCCGAGTATGTATTCTACATGCAAATGTCGGGGAATCCGTATTTGTAACCAACAGTATTTCCCAGTAACATGCGCTTTCGTGTTTGCTTTTGAATGCTGTTTTACCAGTTATATTTTTGTACATTTGGCACATAGGCTAAACATGTTTCCGCAACATGTTTTCAATGTAAAATACAACAAAACTTTAGCCTGGATAATTATCCAGTCTTATTCTTGTATGGAGAGCTTTTTCGAAGTCTATATAGATTTGAAAAAAAAAAACGCACCTATTGTAGTGGGTGGATAAGCAGAACTTGTATTTCTATTACGTTTTAGAGGAAGATTATAGGACGGTGCACATATGTACATTACATTGTATGATAACTAGTATCATGGACGCAAAATACAAAAGAATTGTTTTCACTATTGAAAATAAGCTTAAATTAACTTAGATACATATATTTTTATTAATTCTTGGATTTTCCATGTTTTTCAATTGTCCGGCAATCGCTTCCCTGTCATTGTACCGGATAATCGATGTTCTACTGTACTTTCAATATTAAAAACTCCCGGCTAATTTTTATTCCCACATTTGAATTCTTCCAGAGTTTTTATTTATGATTTCATGAATGCCTAAAATCATGAATGCCTAAATGTTATCTCACCTTCCAAATATGTATTGACTCTTCCTTACGCAAATGCTGACGCGGAAAGAATGTTTTCTATAGTAACCGATAACACAAAAAGAAACAAACTTAGGTCGGTAGTTATCGACCGCTCATAAATCGCTCTTAAAGTTAAGAGGCTCATAAGCTAAAATTTTTGGTTGGTATTCACGGACCACTAATAGGCTTTTGTCTATGCTAACTTCGACTATGAGAGAATCGATTTTCGGATTTCCGGATGCGCTCTTTTCGAACATGTCAGTGACAAATGGCAATGTTAATAGCCGTGTTTTATTATCCCCGTGATCTGATCCGGATCAGATCAGAATAATAAAACAAACTAGATCAAAGATCTGTGTTGTGGTGATTGTACAAGCTAAATTAATTTTGACATTTAGTGCGAAGTTGCCATGCGAATGAATATTTTCTTTTAAATGAAAATTTAATACGCTTATTTTATTTTTTTAGGAGGAAATTGTAAATATTGATTAACAGATACCGAATCAGAATAATATTTTGTAGCTATAATTTCAGTTTCACATCGCTTAAATATCATTATGAGCAGAAAAATTAATTTATTCGAACAAAATAACATTAATGATATTTGGATTGCCAATAATATTTTCATATTCTAATCTGGCAACATTTACCCTTGGCAATTGTCGATAATACAGCAACATTCACAAACGAAAGTGTACCATAGTGAGAAATAGTGGAACTAATTTTTGGATCACGAAAATTGATCTTGACAAGAAGCAAGATCTCGGATTGTTGTTGTAATGCACACAAACTTATTTGTTGATCTGATCCGGATCAGATCACGGGGATAATAAAACACGGCTAATATGGGGATGATGAAACACAGCTGTAGATGGCGAAATTGATGGTGGTGGTTTTTCATCAAATTCAATTCAATTAAATAGTAAAATAAGGAAAATGTTCACTGAACTCATTATAATTTTCTTTTCCTTGTCGGATAAATTCGGATTTGTTTCATTTTTACCCATTTTTAAAATCAACAGAAATAATTTAAATTTGAATTGACAACAGAGTTCGAATTATTTCGAAGTTATCTAAGATAATTACCGGATACAGTAATAATTGTCTCTGATATTAGCGCTCATAACTTAAGAGTGGTTGGGACCACTCATAAGTCTTATGAGCGTTCGTAAATACGCACTAATAGCGGTTGGTGAATAGCTTTATGAGGCTCTTAACTTATGAACCGTCGATAACTACCGGCCTTAGTCACGAAAATCTCAGTTCGATTACTACGTGGATCTGTCTGTGTCTCGTTCACGTCCTTCATGTGCTCGCGCTGTGTGTAAACATTAAAAGGGTATTCATATCCACTTTAGCGTGTGTAGATTATAAAAAAAAAATTAGCATTATTTGGTACTTGCAGGATTTAAACTCGAATTGCGTTTCTCTTAAATGTAATAAAAATCATTTAAATAAAATAAAAACGAAGAACTTTATGGTCGTATTAGGTAAATATACATATATGTATACATTATGTATTTAATTGTGTTTTTTTTATTTTCAAATAACCAAATTTAGCATTATTTTCAAGATATATTTCTTAAGCATTAATAAGTGCAATATGAATTCCGTTCCTTATTTTAATTTAATTTTGATTTTGTGCTGTTACAGTTTATTATGAAAAGAAATAAAATAAACTTAAGCATTTTAGCCTTTTTTATTTAATAACGCATTGCGTTTAATTCTCCCTTTTGAAAACCGTAGGGGAAATTTTGCGAATGTGTAGAGAGAAGAAGGTATTTTTTCCATCTTTGGTAGGTAGGTATGTACTTTGCTTTTTTTAATTACCATCACTGATGGGAAGTACATTATAGGTTTCGATCTGTCATTATTAACAAAAAGGAAGTGATTTTTGACCACACATTTTTATTTGGACCCACAGAAGTGGGGTTGTTGACTTTTTAGTGCTTGATAGATATTAAATTTCAACTTTATACCTCCAGCCGTTACTGAGAAAATGGGTTTTGAATTACAGACATAGAAACAAACGGACAAAACAACGAACGTTTCTTTCCATCTGTAGATAGCGACTATGCTCTGTAGATTTTAGCAGATGAACCGGAAGAGTCAGTCGCGGAAAGAAGAAATTGAGCAAGAGGAAGGATATGAAAGTGTAGATGAAGAACTCGAGTATATGTGAAAGGTGAACTGACAGTAGCATATTTTATTTCAACATGCGACCTCATCAATTGTAAAGCTCACAGTATTAAAAAATAGTCCTTCGAGCCGGATATAGACTTGTGACCTATAGTTTTGTATCAAATTGCTGTTCAAAAATGTTTTTCGTACTCTAACTTATTTGAATTCGTAAGGTTCGTTGTCGAGCAAAAAAGAATTAAATGCATTTTCTATTATTTTGCTCCTTTTTATTTGATAATCTTATTCAATTCCCACAGAATTAGGTGTTGATAAGGCACTCTGGTACTTTGTTGCCCCTTTAAGAGCCCCCGCACACTACAGACTTTCTATCGGCCGATAGTTTGGTCGGGTTGGGCTGGTTAGTGCGCACACTGGGCCGATTAAATAGTCGGGTTGGTAGTGAGTGCGCACACTAGACAAACAATCGGCCGACTGTTCTCGAACGATTTGGTTTTGCAAGTCGTTAAACACACTTTGCAGAGAAAAGTCGCTTAATTGTAGTTAGTAAAAAATTCCAGAGAGGTGATCATTGCTCTAGGCCCAAATATGTCCATAATTCCATATTTAAATACGACGAAATATCCAGAACTTAAAGAAAATTAATTTAAAATTCAGAGCAAACTGAGCTATCGAAAAAAATCGGCCGACTTTATAGTCTGTAGTGTGCGCACGTAGAAGAGCGCCGTACTGATTAAGTAGTCGGCCGATAGTTTGCCGATACTTTAGTTTGAAGGCAACCGTGTACCCTATCAAACTTATTTATCGGCCGATATCGAATGGTTGTAGTGTGCGCACTCTCATATATTTTCATACTGATTAAGAGCCCGACTAAACTGCCGGCCGACAAAAAGTCTGTAGTGTGCGTGGGCTCTAAGGGGTAAGATTGATAAATTTCAATTTTCATTAGAGGAATATCGGAAAAAATGGACTTTCAATAGCCCAAAATGATGTAAGAAGAACGTTAGAGATGTCAGTGAGTAATAGCAATCTTTAACATACATTTTTTTTTTAAACTACAAAAGGTACACGGCTACCTTGCGAAATGCATAAAGGAAAACTTATTATAAAGTTAAACATTAGAAACAAAACATGCAACTAACAATTAGTTAAAATATTTCCATTCCCATTTTTTTTTTTACGAGTCAACATCAAGAACTTTAAGATAGGCAAAGACGTTTTGTCTAGAGCCACCGCTTAAAGACCTGACTGTGTAGCATCATGCATGCAGAAAAAAGGACGGACGACAGCAACCATTAGTTACACACTCTGCAAAAACGTTCCAAGTATTTTCATCTCGTAGCAAAAAATTTTGCAACATCATCCTCCAAACCTTAGCCACCACCGACTTATGTAGTTCTGTACTCGTACTTTGCCAATAAATACATTTCATTTATTTCATTTTATTTTGTAAACGTCGTTTTAAAAAAATATCTTATTTCTTATTTCACAAAAAAACAGAAGAAAAGAATATACCGTGACATTCCAGAAAATACTCATTAATTACATTTTGTTTATTTCCGAAGGAAGACGATTCGTAACGATCCAAAATGTCGAAAAAATTCAGAGCCGTTTCAAAGGTAGATATCTTAATCTAGAAGTTCTTGCTGTCGTCATCCACCGCATCCATTTAACGTTTTTTTGCAGGTTTCCAGTGTTGCTGCAAGTGTAAGAAGAACATTCAAAGTATTTGCAGTCAGTTTCCATGGTCCGGAGCTGGAACAAATACAAAATGAACTCTCCAAACAAATAGCATCCGTTGGTTTAAGTAAAAAAATCCTTGAAGTCACGATATCGGACGCAGTGGGAGTACAAACGCTTGCAACGGGTTCGAAATGTTTTCTCCTTTTAGTAGCGTTCTCTGTTGCATTCGGTTTTTGTTAAATTTAATTGTCTTAATGAATTTCATTTAGAACTTTCTTCCAACTTCACTTAATCAACAGATTCAAAGAAAACGTTGGATATAGAAAAAGGTGTGGAAAAATGCAGAAAGAGTTTTGATGCGGTTTGGAAAACTCAAAAAATCAATCTTAAAGACGATTTAAAGAGCTATTGGGACTCCCATGCTAATACGACAAACGTCAAAGAAATCATTCCCAAGATGTTGAAGGACAAGGATATGAGTGTGCTGGTGGAAGAGGTATGCTGGGTACTTCTTTGAGGGGCTTGACTGTACGTGGATTTCGGTTTTCAGCTCGAGAATGCCGATATGTGGATGTGTGACTTTTTTATCATTCTTTTTGGAAAGTTTACGCCTGATGTTCTAAACGGTCTGATCCTGTAAGTTGAGAATTACTGACACAAATTTATAAACCAACTAGCCGTAACCCAGTGCGCTTCGCTACACCTATCTTTTCAAAATTTGCCCGCCCGGCAATCACTGCTGTTATACATATTTTTTAACTTCAATTTCCATTTTTGTGAAGTGAATACTTCTTTAGCAACGTATTTGTTTTGATTACGAAAAATGTGTTACGATAAATGTGCTACGATAAAGGGGAAATGATTCAGTACAGGGGATATATGTATACAGAAAACATCAGTTGTCTGTCTGTCTGTCGGTATGTCTATCTATCTGTCTGTCTATCTATCTATCTGTCTGTCTGTCTATCTATCTATCTATCTATCTATCTGTCTGTCTGTCTGTCTAACTATCTGTTTATCTGTCTGTCTAACTATCTATCTGTCTGTCTATTTATCTCGCTGTCTACCTGTCTGTCTGTCTGTCTGTCTCTGTCTATCTACCTATCTATCTGTCTGTCTGTCAATCTGTCTGTCTGTCTAACTGTCTGTCTGCCTATATATCTGTCTGTCTGTCTGTTTGTCTGTCTGTTTGTCTGTCTGTTTGTCTGTCTGTTTGTCTGTCTGTTTGTCTGTCTGTTTGTCTGTCTGTCAATCTGTCTGTCTGTCTGTCTATCTATCTATCTATCTATCTGTCTGTCTGTCTGTCAATCTATCTCTCTGTCTGTATATTTATCTCTCTGTCTGTATGTCTGTCTATCTGTCTGTATGTCTGTCTATCTGTCTGTATGTCTGTATGTCTGTCTCTGTCTACCTATCTATCTGTCTGTCTGTCTATCCGCCTGTCTGTCTATCTGTCTGTCTGTCTTTCCGCCCGTCTGTCTGTCTGTCTATCTGTTTCTATCTACCTATCTATCTACCTGTCTGTCTGTCTATATTATATGACCAAAATGATTCATATTCACATTTCACCTGAAATTAAGAAATTTCGTATGAGAGGTACCAAAACCAACAGTTGTTGGGTAAAAGTACTGATGCTATGTTGTATTCTATGTTCAGAAAAACGTACTCTGAAAATTTTACCAAGATCGGTTGGGTAGTTTCCGAGTCTATAAAGGACAAACAAACAAACAAACATACATTAATTTTTATACAATAGATAATCGAATACGTTGACGATGTTTTGAATGCTCAGGTCCGGTAAAGAAATCAGCTGAACGTTTTCTAACCAGTTCTTTCACTATTTCAATTCCAAGAACACTTTTAGGTCCAGGCACGCACCAAAGTTTGATTTTTGCTTATGTGAGAGAGCTGATTTGTAGTCAATCAGATTTGAGCCTAGTACTTTTATAGCTGCTTCACTATCTGTGGGTATATGGATGTGGACACCTTTTATTCTTGAATCAAGAATTTAATTGGCACCCACTTAAATATTTATTTATTTATTTATTTATTTATTTATTTATTTATTCATCTAGCAAGTACAATGAAGTCTTTTATAGATTACATGCTTAGTAATAAAAAAGAAAATAAAAAAGAAATACATTTTTTTTTTTTTTTTTAAATAGAGATTCAATAAATAATAATTAAAGCTACTTTTTACAAACTATTTAAAATATTTATTTTACAGGAATTTCTGCTCATATTGAAATCGATTAGATTTTCCAAACTATTAAAATTAACACAAGCGTAGGTTATGGGTTCACTTAAGCCATAAACTGTTCGATGTCTAGAAATATAAAAGAAATCATTTTCCCTTGGACGAATATTACGTGAGGGTGCATAAATGTTAAGCAGAGAAAGTAAATAAGGGCAATCGATGTGACCAGTTAAGATATCACGTACAAAAAGGACGGAATAATAAACCCGTCTTTTATCAAGACGCTTTAAGCCAATAAGAGCGCATCTAGCATCATAGCAAGGCATAGAAGTGTTCCAATATATATTTCGAAGCGCTAACTTAGTGAATCCTTTCTGGACCCGTTCTAATCGAATAGCAGTATTTCGGAAGTAAGGGTTCCAGACAACGCAACAATACTCAAGTCTAGAACGAACTAAAGATATATATAGAGCCTTAAGAGTATAAGGGTCTTGAAAATGTTTAGCGTTCCGCGATATAAAACCCATCAAAGAGTTTGTTTTTGAAATGACAAAATCAAAATGCATTGCAAAATTTAGCTGTGTATCAAAAATAACACCTAAATCCTTATTGTGGTTGACTCTTTTGAGAACAGACTGATGTATTGTATAACTGTGACTCAAGGGAGAAGATGATCTTGTGTATGAAATAACTGAGCACTTTTCAATATTGAAATGCAAACCATTGATAGAGCACCATTTCAAAACGTTATTTATATCTTCCTGAAGTTGTAGAGCATCAGGTATCGAATTGATAGATTTAAATAATTTAAGATCATCTGCATACAGTAAACAATTTGAAGAAGAAACAAACGAAGGTAGGTCATTTATGAACAGCAAGAAAAGAAGCGGGCCTAAATGGCTGCCTTGCGGAACACCAGACAGATTAAGAATCTCCTTTGAAAGAACGGATCCTATTTTAACATACTGTCTACGGTTCACCAGGTAACTTCTAATCCATTTTAATACATTCGAATGAAAACCGAACAATTTTAATTTTCTAACCAATACATCATGTTGGACCCGGTCAAATGCCTTGGAAAAGTCCGTGTAGACAGTGTCAACCTGAATATGGTTCTCCATTTTAAGTAAACAGTAGTTAGTGAAAATGACTAGGTTTGTTGTAGTTGATCTACCACTAACGAAGCCATGCTGATATTCAGAAATCTGGTTTTGCACCACGGTATACAGCTTATTTTTGAAAATTGCTTCAAATATTTTAGGGATGAGTTGAAGCTTAGCAATAGGCCTATAGTTACTTATCAGTCCTTTGGAACCAGACTTAAAAATTGGTGTAATAAGAGAATATTTCCAGCAATCTAAAAATACCCCCGTAGCCAAAGACATGTTGAAAATTATGCAAAGAGGCTTTGCTAAATTATTCATACATTTTTTAAAAAGAATTGGTGGAAAATTGTCGGGTGCAATATTGGCATTAGAATCAAGCGATGCTAATTCTGAAACAACTTCATCTTCAGTAAATTGCATGAATCCAAGATTAGTAATAGGATCACCCAGTGTCAACAAGTTGAGATTCAATGGCTCATTTATGAAGTTGGATTGGAAAAATGTTGCAAACATGTCGCACACTTCATTCAAATTGTCGCTGGTAATTCCATTAAAAGTCATAACAGATGGTATACCAACTGACTTACGCTTAGTATTGATGAAGCTCCAGAATAGCTTGACAATGACATTTGCTGTGCATTTTTCCCATTAATTGCCATATTCTTGTGTTTCATCCGAATACACCAGCATCCACCGCGGTGCCTATCCTTGATCCACCCATATATCACTTATTGCCTTCTACCCCTGGGATCACTGTATCGAACCGCTTACATAAAGGTTAGCATAAAGTTTTAGGGTAGGCGAACAACGCTGAAATTTCATAGATAAATTTAACTCTACAGATATAGATGACCATAATCTGTCCTTAGAAGTGATACACAGATATGAGTGGACTGTTATTTTTGTAATAAGATGAAAGAATTCAAATATGTTAAGCGATACATACCTTAAAATAGGCAGGAAAGAACTAACTATTTGTCACTAGATGACAGCTGGATTCGACAGAAGCAGCGTTGTCAAAACCCAGCTTTGGAGTAAATTACCCTATTACATTATTCGTGTCCTCTTTCAAACTTCAGACACATGATTTGGTCCGTTTGGTACAGTCTCTGAATGTTTTCGAAACAAATGGTTTGATTAACTTCCTCTTGTCCTCTTTGTGGGATCCGATAACTACCTGGACAAGGCAAGTGCGTAGCTTAAAAGTACATATGTAAGTATGACATACATTGTATGTGCATGTTAGCAGCTTATATTTCTAAAATCTAAAGAAACAAAAGTGATTTCTCCTGGCTCTACTACATACTAAAATTTACTTTGGCTATCATCAACACGGAGCCGCAGTATCCTATGAAGATGACTGTAAGTAGATATCGATGGAAACCAAAAAATGCCCTGCCAAACCAACGAATCTTAGTTTCGTAGACGAGGTTTGTTCCTTACTTTTTTCATATTTTATCTTTCGATAGCGCCACAATCAAACCCAAACGTAAGCTCACATTTTTTTAGCTTTGTAGTCCCTCTGAGATGGATTTTAGGACTTTCCAATCCGAAGAATAGGCACTTAACTTACCATCTATAATTCTACTATACCTTAGATAAGTTTATAGAGCCGTATTTTACTGTATATACATACTAGCTGTCGCTCTCCCGGCGTTGCCCGGGCTACTAGAAACCTGATCTTCCCGGATTTCCACGATTCACGAATTTTTCCACGATTTTCCTCCAGAGTGTCCTTCCCTGGGCCAATATGAATCTATCAAGCCCAAAATCGTAAAAAATGAACGATCCGTTCTCGAGTTATGAGTTTCTCTTTTACATTTTACTGTATATCTGTTTGTGTGCCCAGCTCTGAAGAAATCGAACATTTTGACCGAATGAATGAATGCATTTTAGTATATACTACATGTTCAGTGCAAGACGCACCTCGTTATGGATTATTTATACTCCCAACCATTTTTTCCAGGGGATCAGGACTTTCCTCGTCATTATCGCAGATTTTGCCGGTTTCGTCTCCTTCATTTCATTGCCAGTTCTTTTAGGTGTTTCTTCAATTTATGATCTGTTTGGAAACCTATTCAAATGTTCTTACTTAATTCAAGAAAAGCACTCTAAGATATCCTTCGGCTTTAGCCACAAAGTTCAGCACATTTTTATGGACAGGTCAATGTCTCTGGCAAGTACTTCTATAGATAGTTTTTCACTTAAAGACTCCATCAGTATTAAGAACTAAATAGGAATCTAGCATCCAAATCTTGCATGCTAAAGTCATTTGCTTTATTGATTCTAAGATACAGTTTTTTTTTTTTTTTCTTACCGCACCAAAAATACCTGGGAATCTTAGCCAATCTTTGAAAGATCGACAAATGACTTTTCTTTCTTGAATTTAAATCGCATTGGGGGAAGTTTAAAGTTATAATATATGTTACTTTCCCTTAGTTTTTAGACCATTAGCTCGTGAGGCTTTGTTCTTCTCAATCTCCGAATATTGTCTCTTACATTTAAGACGGTCTCCATCTCGAAGCTAATGTAATTTTCAAGGCGCTGGTTATGTGAGAGCCTGCTTTCTAACCACTTATGAAATCATGTCTATTTGTAGGTTACGATGCAAGTCGCTATTTCTTATGTACCAAGTGGCATTTATTATTCCATGAAGGACTTTGTTTTGGAGTTTTTGTATGATTTCTGTCTTGTTTTCTTTATACAGCCCCATAATTGGATGCCATACGTTCATTCAGGCTTCAGTACTTGCTTATACAGCATTATTTTGGTTTTGATAGATAGGTCTGAGTTGCTTCCCAGTAACCAGTACATTTTTCTGTATTTCAGGTTCAGTTCTTCTCTTTTCTTTTTGAAGTGCTCTTTCCATTTTAGGTTTGCGTCCAAAGTCATTCCAAGGTATTTGGCCATATTGGCGTAAGGTACAACTAGATTATTAATGAATATTTGAATATGGTTAAACTTTTTATTCGTTAAGTTTATTTGAGTTGATTTTGACTCATTAAGCTTGATACGCTATTGCTGCGTTCAAAGTCTAACTTTGTTGACTGCATTTTGCAGGATTTCTGTGGTCTTAACAATGCATTTATCAGGCACCAATATTGCAGTGTCATCGTCATGTGCAAAGGTAGCCATGAAAGCATTTTCATCTACCGGAATATCCCTGGTGTATAAGAAATACAGGGTATGTAGGTCTTAAGACACTTCCTGGTGGAACACCAGCTTCGATTTTCTTCAGTATCGAATATTCTTGTTCGTATCATACTCTGAAGAGTCGATCTGAAATATATGATTTCAGTATTTCATAGTACTGTCTAGGTAAATTCCTATGCAGTTTGTACTCAAGTCCCTCATGTCAAACCTTGTCAAAGTCTTGAGCAACATCTAAAAATAAAGCAGAAGACACTTGTTTTTCTTCCACTGGCTTTTCCACTATATCTGTAATTCGATGCACTTTTGGTCTATCGTGGAATATTTATTTCTAAATCCAAACTGATGATTTGGAATAAGTCTGCTTTCTTCAATAAATTTTACTTAACCTCTTCAGAAGCAATTTTTCGAAAACTTTTGCCAAAACTGGTATTAGCGATGGTGGCTTGCTTTGCTTGGGTATAGCAATTACTTCTGCTATTTTTCAATGCTACAGTGATAAGAAAAATTGATATTGTTGTTAAATCCATTGATTTGTTTGCCGGCAACCGTTCAACGAAAAAAAATATGACAATCGAATCAAGTATGGGTATGGCGCATCTGAGGGAATCGATAACTCAATTTCGACATAAGTCGAGTTATGCTGTTTTACCATGTGGCCACAGATTTTATTTCAACGTGCTACCCAACCAGTGACAAAGCTTACAATACTAAAAAAAAATTGGTCCTTCGAGCCGGATATGTACGTGTGACCTATAGTTTTGCATCAAATTGTTGTTCAAATAGGTTTTTCCTACTCTAACTTATTTGAATTCGTTAGGTTTATTGTCGAGCAGGTAGATTTGTCCAATAGTTTGTTAAATTAAATATAATTTTATACTTTCAAGTGATTTCTCTTCCTTAAATCCTTAAACTAGGTGCCGTGAACTGAGATACTTCAAAGTTGTTATTTAGTTATTGGCCACTATTAAATATTGAACTTGTAGTGACTACTGCCATATACATTCAAAGGAATGGAAGGTCCTACTTAGTGAACAGGTTTTTAAAGGTTCGTCTATTGTAAGGATGTTAGCAGAGTCGTTAAGTAAGGATGTTATTCGTTGCCAATGTAAAGACATACCACATTGCCATGTGGTGATACAGGATGTCTACTGTAACTGTTATAAAAAGGCAGAAATGCCAAAAGTAAGTTTCTATCTAAGAATCTAAATCCTACATAGGGCAGGGCGCAAGTGCCATAGGGAGTCTGCCAAAAATGAGAAACAATCTTGTGTGATGTCAAAATGAATCTGATTTTATTAAAAATGTTTTTGGTGCTTATACACTAAAATCCCTCTGAATATTTCTAATGCATATCAACTACGCAGTAGGTCTAATGCTGAAAAAAATCTCGGGTTACAAAATGTGACTCAAACACTCGTTATCGGTTTTAGTTAATTCAAGTGCAACTATAAATTTTAGTCCTTTACTGACATATACGCAGTGACACACATTGCAATGTTTACCTGACCCATCTATTGGTGGCATACATATGGGCTGCCCGCCTTCTTATGGTGTCAGCATTCTAAGGATTGTATGCGTTATCTTGTATGCAGTATTGTTTTGGTGGACAATTTTTTTCATGTTGGACTAGGTCCACTACACTATCACTCCTAAGCTCCCTTTAAAGTTCGATAATCGGAGTCTACAAACGGCGTCTCTTCAATCTCATGTCGGTTTCTTGTCGGCGGTGTTTTTTAAATAGCCTTCCATGAAATGTTAGTTTTCGTAAACACGAGATCTCCAAGCTAGTCGTTCGTGCGTATCAAATTCTAAATATGTAGAGGTGACGATTCAACACAGCAGCGGACTACTTTTCTTCTGTCGTTCTCCATGTTATTTCAAATTGAATGTAGCTATTCAGTACATTACATATTTCAAAACATATTTTTGCCCAGTAAAACTTAACAGTAAACCCCAGATACATCATGTGGATGAACCATCTATGTTACTACGCTTCGGCACAACTCCTCTCAAGTCATTGGTACTTAAACACATAAACACATCAATTGCAGCCTCCTGTCCCCTACATAATCGCCATCCATTGCAATCGCATTCACTTCGAATTCTTGAAAGTTTTTCCACATACCTACACTGTATTCGTATACAAAACAAACTTTCTGACTCTATCGAAATCTCCTTTTATGTATCCTTTCCAGGAAAAACATATCCTTGCAAGCCATAATTCACTTCATCCCCTGCCCAGTGGCTGACTTGAAGATTGACTTTCCGGAACTGTATGTCGATATCGATTTCCTGAAGAAATCCCCAGTGACAAAGAGTGTTGGAATTTTCACTGAATCCCTGATGCCCGGAACTAAATACTCCGGAGAGTTGTACCAGCAATTCACCTGGTATTTGTATGATATCGAGATGTTGGCACAGCAATTCACAATGTACCAAACTGAATTTGTCGAGATCAATGACTCAAGCCAGGACAAAATTAGCCGCTCTGTTCAACTCCTTTCCAGGACTAACATCAGCACCATTCAAGACACAGAAGTGGAGCAGTATCTAGATAATCTGAGCAAAGCGATTGAAAAACGTACAGTTCGGAATACTGACACAAGTATTATGTATCTAAGGCCTTTCTTAAGAAACGATCACGATAAGATCATTGTCGAGGAAGGCAATCAGTTGCTGCAGACAGCGCTAGCTACACAAATGGACATGCCCACCTATTGGAGGCTAATCGATGTGATTGTCAACACGTTTGAAGACTGCCCCACTTGTTCGAAAGATGTTTTGTCGAAAATTCAACTGCCACCGTACTATGAGCTGCTGTCATGGCAGGCTTTTGCTCAAAAACTCCGAGCTAAAAGGATCTATTACGATATATGCCGCTGTGCGGATCTGACAGACACATCGAAACTTTATATATATAAGCGGACATTGAATAAGATTGTGGAAGTGACACGGAAACTTCGTCTGCCCACAAAGCTATGCTTTAGGGATTTCTGCGAGTATTTAGCTCCAGGCCTGCCAGCTGTCCTCAAGAATTATAAGCTCGAGTTAAAAGAAGCACAACAGAATCAAATTCAGGCGCAGGACATAGATGAGGATGATGAAGCGCTTCCAAACAAGATACCGCCAAAGTTCTGTGGATTGTCTTTCGACAACACGCTACAGGAGTTGGAAGTTAAAACGAAGATTTTTCGATTCAAAGACGGTTCGATTACCTGCAACTTGGAAAATTGGCTGAACGAGAAGCAGAAACTGGAAATAATTATACGACTATTCCATACCACTATTTATACTCACCGTGGCGACGGTTACTTCTCCAGGCAGCCCCGAGTCAGAGTCGTTACGACAAATGACATCGCATGTGACATTGAATTTGTAGATGATTTGGAGTCGACCTCTGTGAATCTATCCGTTCTGTGGCCAAATGATTGTGAGATACGATACTTGAACGAAGATGGAATCCAAGCTGTAGAGCAACGGTACAACTGGAAGAGAAACGTGGAGCTAAAGAGACTCTTCACTCGGCATGGCTGTGTCATCACTTATCTGATTGATGACATAATTGAGGTCCTTACACCAAATGGAATCATTTATCGGCTTTACTCAAATGACTATATCGACGAGGAGATAAGTAGTGATCTGAAGTATTACTGTCCGGTGCGACAAGTGAATATAACAGATGAATTGGCCTTTGTCAGGAGCCTACATAGCTACGGTATAGACTGTGAGCATTTCGATGTAACAAGGTCGGATGGCAGGAAGTTGAGAGTCTTAAATGGATGCATTGTAAGGCTTGGCATAAATTCGTACAAATCCTTTAACGCGTGTGTATTTACAGCTTGAAGAAAAGCAACATTTTATGACTTTCGAATGGATTGACTGTCAAGACAAAGAGTGGTGCGCAGAACGAGATGACGGTGTCAAGATGATATGGACGATTGAGTCTTTTAGATGCTTCTATCCTTGTGGTACTGTGATAACGTCGACAACTGTCGAAGATGAAATTAATATGAGTTTTGGTAAGTACGACCGATATGACCCAAAGGTTTGCTTTTTCGACACTCCCCGAAAGTGCACTTTACATTAGATACCTCAAAGTTTATGATTGTTTAGTTTGGCGACGTGTGTGTCAAACTAATGATAGGTAGTTAGATGGGTGATAAATAGTCACCGCTCACTTAGACTAAACGTGTGCGTCTATTGTGCCCATTCGAATTTTACCCTGGAATCTGTAAAAAAAAACACTGTGGATTTAAAACCATCTAGATAAAGATATTAATCTCAGGAGGTTTCTCAGCTCAATTTTAAGTACTCTAGCTTATCAATGAAGTAACTACCAGGGAGTCCTCATTCTTCTGCCAGCAAGGGCGGAACAATTACATATTTAGCAGGTGACGAACAGATTCTATTTCTGCTTCTTTCTGCAGAAGTTGTTGTGCAAGATTCCGAGATTTTTGACATGAGTACCAATTCCACCAAAGCCAGTACAGTACGTGCGTGTGTCCCTGCGGTTAGCTTATTTAGAGAGACCGATTTCTTCCTATCGTGTACAGCGACTGATAGTTTTATTGATTGCTTCATTCTCAATTAGTTTATACTGAGAGCCTAATGGAATTCTAACAAATGGAAGGATCTGGCAGATAGACAACGCGGGTTCGTCTGATTTCCGGTTTCCCGTGATATCCTTATGACCTGGTACACAGCATAGTGTCACCACATTTTATTCAGACATCACATTTAAATGTCTCTTGCATTTACTTCCTAGCCTTGATCTTATTACTGCGGAATTCAGAGCCTTAACGGCTACCTGGCTATCGGTGTTTATAGCGCTTTGGTCGGTGCATAGAATAGTAAAAAAAAAGAAGTTCGCTGCATTGACGGACATGCCCGTCACATATCTTTGAGAGCTCGAGAGTTATTCACGGAAAACGCGTACTTCACCTAGAATATGAATGAAAAAAGAATGTTAAAAATATGTACTTGGAATGCAAACGGACTTTTGCAAAAACTTGACGAATTGGAAATATTCATGCGAGAAAAAGATATTGACATTTGCTTGATTTCTGAAACTCACGTGAAAAAGGAATCGCATTTAAAAATAAAAGGCTATACTGATTACCACGCTTGTCACCCTTCGGGAAAAGCAAGAGGCGGATCTTCCTTGTTTATTAAAGACTGCATTGAACAATGCGAAGACCTAAAGATAGAGCTTGAAACTCTGCAAATGTGCACAATTCGAGTTAAAAATAGTCAGCGTACTGTTAAAATCTCATCTATTTACTGTCCACCGCGTTCCGCGCTTGAAAAAAGTGATTTTACTAACTTATTTAAATCGCTGAAACCTAATTTCATTATTGGCGGCGATTTTAACGCGAAACATACGTTCTGGGGCTCTAGATACATCTCGCAAAAAGGTAGAATGCTCTATGGGGCAGGTATGGAGTACAGTTGTGATTTCCATTCGACGGGCAAACCGACTTACTGGCCAGCTGATACTTTGAAAATACCTGACCTGATCGATTTCTTCGTGGTGAAAGGAATATCTAACAACCACATAAAAGTTGAAGAAAGCTTTGATCTGTCGTCTGATCATTCCCCAGTTATTTTGACATTGAGCGAAAAACTATTATTTAACCGAGAGCCAGCGAAATTAACCGGCAGAACAACTAACTGGGAAGGCTTTAGGAACGAAATCGAAGTAAATGTTGAACTGAGCGTACCGCTTACGACACCCTATGAACTTGAGGTTGAAGTCGATCGCTTCGTTGAGATAGTACAGCTCGCCTCTTGGAATAATACGCATAATCCAAGAAAAACGCCAGACAAATACGGTCTACGATATCCTGCTGAAATAAAGGAATTAATTAGGGAAAAAAGAAAAGCGCGTAAAAGATGGCAACAAAGTCGTGCTCCACAGCATAAAACCCATCTGAATCGTCTCTGCAATTTGTTAAAGAATAGCATTAAGGATTTTAAAAATCGTGCGATAGGCTCTTACCTTGAAAGCTTAACAGCGAAAAAAGATTCCAATTATTCCCTTTGGAAAGCCGTAAAAGGCACCAAAAGGCCCAAAATCCCCGCGCCGCCACTTAAAATAAATCAAAATGAATGGGCAAGGGAAGATAAAGAAAAAGCGGATATTTTTGCCGCCCATTTGGAAGAAACCTTTAAACCGAACGATGGTCAAGTGGTTCATGACAACATCAACCTCACAAGGATGGTAGTTCCACCATCTGACGATTTAACGCGCAGATCTGCAACGCTTAGAGAACTCGAACGTGAGATCGCGAAACTAAAACCTAAGAAAGCTCCTGGTTATGATTTGATTACCGGAGAAATTCTCAAAGCCTTACCTAGAAGAGCATTTATTAAGCTTCTCCATATTATAAATGCTGCACTCAGATTAAAACACGTGCCGAGCCAATGGAAAGTTGCGGAAGTCATTATGGTTTTAAAACCAGGAAAACCGTCATATGAAGTAAAATCATACAGACCAATCTCGCTTCTTCCAGTCGTATCAAAAATTTTCGAGAGGATATTACTAAGGCGTCTCCAACCGGTTATAGAAGAAAATAATCTAATCCCAGACCACCAGTTTGGGTTCAGAAGTAAGCATTCGACAATTGACCAGGTGCATAGAATTACGAACGTAATCGAAAAAGCACTTGAAGAAAAAAAGATATGCTCAGCCGTATTTCTTGACGTCTCGCAAGCATTTGATAAGGTGTGGCACGATGGCTTGAAATGCAAATTACGACAAGTACTCCCCGTGTACCTATACGAGATTTTGGATTCATATCTCGGAAATAGACTCTTCCGTGTTAGAAATGGAAACGAATACTCAGAGCTCAAAAAAATTTCGGCCGGCGTACCGCAAGGAAGCGTTCTGGGGCCGCTTCTTTATCTGTTATATACTCGTGATATACCGAAAGAAGATGGCACTATGCTTGCTACGTTTGCCGACGACACCGCTATCCTAGCAGTAGGTAAAACAATCGAGGAAACGACTGCCAAACTGCAAAACGCATTGAATAAAGTAAATTAATGGACGAGGGACTGGCGGATCGCCCTTAACGGAACTAAATCTGTTCACGTTAATTTCACTTATAGAAAAATTAATGACTTGCCAATTTTTATAAATTTGGCCCGAATTCCTATTGCAAATGAAGCCAAATACCTGGGAATGACACTTGACGCAAAGCTGAAGTGGAATTCGCACGTGAAAATGAAACGTAAAGAATTAGAAATCAAATATAGAGAAATGTACTGGCTGATCGGGAAACATTCCCACCTCAGTACCGAGAACAAACTGCTTTTATACAAGCAAGTGCTAAAGCCGGTGTGGTCCTACGGTATACAACTTTGGGGTTGTACCAAGAAAACAAATGCCAATATTTTACAGACCTTTCAAAATAAAGTGCTTAGAGAAATTGTCCAAGCACCGTGGTATGCTAGAAACGACGATATCCACAGGGATCTCGGAATTCCGACAATCGAAGCTGAAACTAGAAGCTTCGCGCGAAAACATAGAAACCGACTAATCGGACATGTTAATAATACAGTCCTACTTATTTTGGATGAGAGCAATTTATTGCGCCGACTACAAAGGACAAAACCTTTCGACTTGGCGAGATAAGGATTAACCGCATCTAAATTGCGGAATATGCAGGATCTTTCATTGGAAAGTAACCTGCCAAACGTTTATATTTCGTGATAGAAAAATTGCTTGATAAGTAGTATAACTTAGTTGCAGTATCTAACAAATTTATATCGAAGGGAGGTGTTTTTGGTCAGTAAGAATCTGACACTACTATGAGCACGCGCTTGCTATTCTCATAGTGTCTATGGAAGATTTTCACCTACCCTCGGGAAAAAAAAAAAAAAAAAAAACATATCTTTGACGTCTTTGGCACGAGATTTTGTATTTCTCGGATCAAAACCATTGCAGCCCTTTTTTGATCAACAGCAAACCGATTTTTGGAGAAGGTGGAATAGATCCATCTATCGACGGTTTTTCCACTTCCAAAGCCTTCTAACGAAGTTTCACATGGAAGCCAGCATGACTCTTCATCAATGGTCAAAGACATGAGCTAAGCTGCCTGCTTTCTGATCGTTTTCGATCTTATGGACGCGATCGTTTTGGAAATATCGTAATGCATGCATAATGATTCTTTGAGTCTTCTTGATTCGGTAAAAAAAAAAAACGTATGAGGTACATATGTCTTCTTCACGGTTGAAGGTGTAGACTGTATGCGGTAGTTATCAATCGGCTGGGCGATCGGTATGAAAATAACGTTGCAGTGTCTCAACGGTAATGTGCCTAGCGAATTCGAGATTTAGGTCATCGGCGTATTGGAGACGCAGTCAAGTTTGAAGGTGTCCCTCATGAAGCGCACGTTTTCGGATTTGGCGATTAACATCGATGTTAAAGTCGCCACAAAGTACAAGCAGGAGGTCGGATTCCACGTTGAAATATATTTGGCGCTACATACTGGTGATTATGTTGATATATGTACATATGTACGGAAAGAGAGTTCTGCGGAGCTATCCCGGTTGATCTCATAAGTATCTACGTATATTATCATTAGTACTATCATTCTGGAAGAGTAAATTCGACGAACCCGAACAACATTTCGTGACGTTCACTTGCCAGACTTTAGGAGCTGAGCTTTTGGCAAAATGTCATCCTCGTCATCCTCTCAAAGTTCTGAATATCGTTGTTTTAGAATGCTTAAGATTGATCGATCCTCAGGTCTTTCACTTGGTGGTCATCTGTCAAAATCTAGATACAAATCCTCAGAGCAAGGGGATGAAAGTAGCGATCCTTCCGTCAAAAATGTAATCCTGTTTTCTCCTTTTCAGGATGCCGAAGCAAATCAACCGAGTTAATTCTGAAAAAAATCAACCCCTCTCTCGTGGAGAAGGTGAGTTTGTTGCTCCTTGGAAGTGAAATCCCCTTTTTCAGTGACTCGTATCAAGCATAAATTATTCGGTTATTGTTTTTTCAACCGTTAGGTAGCTAACAAAGCTGAAAGACACGATACATTCGTAACGTACAACATCAACTACTTAATGCAGCATAAAAACTACGCAAGTGTTGCATTCTGCGGGGATGAATACATGGAAATACATTCACCGGATAAAATGAAGGTCTGCCTTAAAGATCATAACCTGGTGCTGATTGACATGGCGGACACGCTTTCTTTGCGTATAAATGCAAGAGAGTGCGCCGCGTTTTCAGAAAACAGAGTTCCAGATGAAAGGTAAGTTGCGTTAACTCCCATACTACCCCAACCCCCTCCCCACCCCCCCCCCCCCCACCACCCACACCCACACAATGACAATGCGTGAACATTTTGTGATACCGTAAAATTATGTGCAAATGTGATGTGAGAATACGCTCATTCCACTCTTGGTGTATTGTATTCATGGTGAGAGCAGTTCCATGGCACATAGGAGATATAGATACTTTTGCATTGTAGTTGGCTTTATTACTTTTACGAGATAAGCAAGGATTAGAAGACGCACTCACCATTGTACTCAGCGTATCGTTATTATTATGCAAATGGAAATGTTATCAAGTGGAAAATTGCACACAAGCAGAATGCTTCTCATCCCATCGCATCGTAGGGAATGGATACGGAGATACCAAAAGTATCTACGGATGAGTTGAGAGCTTTTCAGTGTTTAGGTTTTGTTGGAAAGGATGGGGCTCCTATAAGATTTTCTTTTGAATGCACTTTAACACTTTATAAATTTGTATCGAATAATCAAGAATAACTAGAGTGGGGCGCTGCAGTCGATAAGAAGCGTGGAATTTTGTTTTTTTTTTAATAACTTTGCTGAATGACGTTAACACTTCCCGAATAATCTAGTTTGTGCTTGCAATCTGAAGGAGAATTCTAAGTAGTCTTTAACATATTTGACAAAGGTCCATGAAGAGCAAACCTCACGTTTGACACAATTAGCAAGGTTATGCTCGAAAAGGAGTGTTTTCCTAAAGTTTTCCTGTTTAAATGACAGAGCGTCGGACAGCGATAACGTAAATGGGATTGCAATGAGCTTCTTTCGCATGAGTCCCATAGATCAACTCCAATCTTCGGTTGGGTCAGTCTTCGAGTATACCTACCACTAATGAAAGTCATTCCATTCACAGTTCTATTTATAACCAAGCGAGCTGTATACTATGTAACCCTGGTCAGCCAAATGACCAACAGCATCGATTCAAAATCGTGGATAAAGCTACAGCTTGAATCAGTTAAAGCCGGATTCCGGTTAGTAAAAAACAGATGCTCTAAACAAAGTAGGTTTCGAAGCCACCTTTATCGGCCCACACCCAACAATTGAGTGCAGTTGGACCAACTTAAGACATAGAATGGTTGAACTGATACAACTATTGGCATAGTTTACCTCATTTCAACAGAGCAAATCTTAAGTAGACGCACCGAATAAAGTTAACTGTGTACCATTATACAGTTGATAGCTTCGTACACCACAGGTAAATCCATTCTCAAGTATTTAGATCTATTCTTTCTATTCAATTTCAATTATCGAACCTACATCATCTGCGTGGTATGCGAGCTACTGATACATAGGCAAGACCACCGAAACGGCTGGCCGACATGTCATAGAATAGCAAACAGTTCCGGGGTCAGTGGCTAACTCAACTTATTGCTAGAAGAACAATTTTAATAAACACGGAAGAGATTTCTTATTTTCTTTCGTGTTTGTATTGTCTATAAGTGACGAAGGAACAAATTTGTGAAATGTACTAGAATGTTTTGGCCGGAATGTCACAGAGAACTTCTTCATATCATTACCTCTGCTAAATAATCTCAAGAGCAATAGATTGACATGAAGATGCTTCGGAAAAATGAACAGTACCTATATCCCAATGGCGATGCAGCCATCGCAAGACCGCGAAATCTATTCAACTTTGTTTGGTTTTAGAGCTGTAGCAACGATATATTCGTATGTTCCGAAGAAAAAGATAGCCAATATTTTGATATCCAGCTGTCGATATGACAACTGCATCTATAAAACCACAAATCATATTCGATTATAACTCGACTAACGGTGGAGTAGGTCATAATGGAGTTAAACGACTAAACGTAGAAATAATTGGTGGCCTTTGGCGTTATTCTACAATATAATTGATGTTGCTTGTTTAAAGCATGATCCAGAAAATGTCCGGAAAGGTCTTCGCAAACTTTTCTGAAATAACTGGCTCCAGACATACGCTTGCCATCGATTTAAGTTCGGAGCTTAGATCCGCTGACAACGCGATTCTATTTATCAAAACAGCCATGGAAAGCGTACTCGGCTCGCGAATCGGAAGTATGCACTTGCATTTCGCGTTCACAACCAATCGAAGAATGAGATAGCACCGGTCGGTCGTTTGAAGAAGCAAAGTGTTTGCAAGAAATGCTATAATGATATCCGAATCAAGAGAAAGTGTCGGAAACGTTGCCAAATTGTTGTAATACTGTTTACGGCATATTACACCTCCTCTGGTCATTTGCTTGGATTGTACTAACAATATCTCAAATAAAATTACAATGTCGATTACCAAAAAAAATGTTTCTATACAAAATGTACTAGGTGGTATCCGGGTACCACCCATGGGCACTTCCGCCATCGCATCGGTTTGAAAAATGGTAAAAAACCACACATTCTTTTCACTTTTTTCAACAACTTTTAGTTTTTATTGCGTAAAAATAATTTTCTAGAGATGTCATGGAATCTGAAAAAAATCGGAACAGTGGAAAAGAAAAATTTAGATTTGAATTTCCAAAAAGAACCCGGGTACCACCTATGGGTCGATGAGGGTGGATCAACACGGGTTTATATTTACAAGCTCATGACGTAAGAAGCAATTGCCAATGACACTTGAGCTTCAAAATAGTCGCGCGCCCAATTGCTCTACAGTTCGCGCATCATCGAGGGAAGTCGCTGCATATAAAATAGTTTGCGCGAACACACCGATGACTTTTTGGTCTCGGGCGCTCGTGTGTGGTTTTCTATATACCCATGAAATGGGAGCGCGGAAACAGGAGCTCGTGTGGCATTGGCCTGACAGTCTATGCCGGGGGTGGTTAGTCTTTCCAATAGTTCATCAACGCCAAGAATTCCAAATGTCCTGTTAGGGCGCTTCAAAAGGTTTCACTAAAGATGTTACCAAAGGCTCCTTCTGTCATGTATTAAATATAATATTGCATAAAGTACAATCAAGATGTAAAGCTGTCAGAACATGATAATGATCTAACAAGATACCGCTTATGGTTATACATAAGAGCGGCTGAAAACGAAGCTGTTGTTTTTTCTGTATAATGTCACTTCATACTCGACCACTGAAGAGACAGCAATCACCCGATCTAAGCTTACGGTAGTCATATATACATAATAAAGTTAATTGTTAATAAAGTGAAGTTCAATTAATTGTGCGAGTTTTATTCGGAGACATAACACCTTCAATATTTAGAAAGGTGAAGAGTACTGTCTCCTTAATGTCAAAGGCACTTTGGATTATGATATTAAGATGGTATGTCAGCTTTTACATTGGCCGAGAAAGGTCGGCTGACTTATCGTTATTCTCTTTTGGGCTCGGGCCGTACTTATACACGTCCCGATTCCGACAGCCGACTATTTAATCCTTTTCTCCCTTCATTCTTAACGCGCTGTGTTCGGAAGATGTTGCTATCAGTATAGAACTAAAAACAAAAAAGGCTTTAAAATGCATGGAAAAAATATTGAAATTTTGAATGATAAGATATAGTGTATTTATGGTTTTATTGACGTCTTGGATCTAGACGGTAGCAATGACCAGCGAATACTTCTTGGTTTACTTAAATGCTGTGAAACATCACCAGATTTACCTAAGAAAAGGAAGAAAAATCAGAATTTCAGTAATTGAATTTGCTTTCTTAACCATTTTAATATAATCTAGATGAGCTAGATTGTAAAGATTTTCGTGCATTTGAAAATGTAAAATCAAATGTTTGATTAAATCATGAGACCACTCAAAACTTTCCATAAAATACAGTCCAAAAACACTCACCGAACACAGTCTCTAAAAAAATTCCTCCGGCGACACGAACTCAACTATGAGAACACAAGAATAAAGCAAGTGAATGGAAATACGAAACGCGATAAAAGAGAACAGGCAAAAATCGTCTCTGTTGCGCTACCTAGCCGAGGCGAGCTACCCCCTGCACTTCTCACCTCCCTTTCCTTGACATTCGGGTCCCGGCCGATCTTTCTCGGCCAATGTAAAAGGTGACTATGTGGTAGAGCAGTCTCGGTCTCAACCTCATATACGCGTGCTGACAGTGACGTAAGGGGGACCTACAGAGTACCTCATCTCTTATACATACATATATAAAAGTTGTCGATACCGTTTACCACAGTCTTCAGAAGAAAGCATGTGAGACTGATTGGACAACATGACAGGTTGCAAAAGTTCGTTTTTTCCCACTTTTGGTATAAAGACCAATTTTGCCCGTCTACACTGGTTTTCACTAGTTCCTCTTTCTCCTCCTACAGGGAGTACTCCATCCACACCGGGTGATTTGAAAGGTTGAAAAGATTTGATTGCCCACTCCAACCTCTTTTTGGAGCAAATGATCGAAGCTGGCTGCAAGTCAATTCTCCGTGGTCTATGATTGTGACTGACTCCCACGGTTTCTACACAAATTGAGCTTCCAGAATAGTGGGTTTCTTAGAGCAGAAGAGCTCTTTGTTGTTAATTTGCCATGAAGCTATCGTCCGGTTTTTTCCAGGACTCTGTGAAGGGCTCTGTGAAGTCTAGCAACTGCCTGTGGATTTGTGTTTGTTTCACAGAAGCCCCTAAAGCTGTCTCTTTTCACCTTTCTAATTTCTTTGTTGTAGTTGGTGAGTACCATCTTGCAGCGCTGCCGTTGCGTTTCGCGAGATTGAAAAGCTTACGTGTGCCGGAACTTGATATTGACGGCTTGTTGCTCTACCATAGCACTCCCCTATTACCTCTGGTTGTACGAATGGAGCAGCCCATCTCATACGCGTCGATGAGAGCCCCTTTTATGTTTTTACCGCAATTTTATGTTCTAGTGGATGTGCTGGAGCTCTACCTACATAAATTTGCTCCAGATTCGTACCTAGATTTCCCTTAAAGGTCTCTTTTCCATTTATGATTTGATTACTATGTGGGTTTCTGCGGCATAATAGTCGTCGTCGCTTGTCACGCGGTTCAAATCCAGATGTCTCCGAAAAATGTATTTCTCACGACATAAAAATAAGTTGATCAGTTTCAGAAGGCATAACACTATCTATGATCTATCGCGTAAACAATGAATAATACGAAAAATCTAGACAAATATACTGTGAATCATAAGCAACGACGAATTTTCAAACTCTCCAGTTATCCTATCCATCCATAGAGTTAGTTGAAACCTACCATCTGAGTTTCCTATCACTACGCCGATCTGTCTGTCTGTCTCTCATGCTTGTTCTTCATGTGCTCACGCTGTGTGTAAACATTATTAGGATATTCATAACATAATTTATAATAATTAATAAAGTATTCTACATCTGCAAGATTTCAGCAGTTCATTCGTTGATTATAAATATAAGTGAAACGAGTACCCACTAAATACATTATACGAGTACACGAGTACCTTCCTAAATTAGGCCTAAATTACTTTTATGTACATATGTATGACTAAATTGTTGATTCTTATTTTCTTTTAGAAAAATATATTTGAAAATAAATTTCGACTACGATGTGAATGACGTAGTTCAATTTCATGATAAATATTCATCGGTTTCATTATATGCCAACGGAGAGATGACACTATTGGAAAAAATTAAAGGACTACTTCCGTGCCACGAGACGCTATATTTTATGTCCGAACAGAATGAGTTTGGTAAGAATTATTAACTTTTAAATGCGATAAATAATAATACTGACACAAGTATTAAATAATTTGTTCTATGATTAGGAACGTGTAGTAATTCCATCCTACGCGCAGGTAATGCAATTTTAGTAGCTAAACGAAATTGCACAAAAAATACCATTTTTCTGCTGTCGCTAAGTGGCTTTCATGAACTACTAACTTCTAAGCTTAATATTTTCTGACCAGTGAAAGAGATCAACAAAAAAAATATGAACTACAGTTACCTGTTGTATTGCGAAGTTAGCCATATCATTTTGAGGCAGTTCGCTTAACTTTAAATTTTACATTTTGTCCCGCTAGATTAGTGAATCCGACCACTGTGCGACGGGAAAAACTAACTAAAAAGTACGAAACAAGATGAAACGAAACGATGATTTTCAGGATATAGCCGTGGTTGCATGCCACTTTGCCCTATGAATGCGTACTTAGGGTAAGATGGGGGAACGGCGGTCAGCGGGCAATGCCGGTCACTGTTACCTAACTTTCTGGAACATTTCAATAAAAATAAGAGTGCTGTTCTCGAGCATACGTCTGAGTTAACGTATTTACGAAGCGCCACCATACTTCGTCACTCGCAGTGTATATGGTAGCCGTCAAAGTGTCGAGTAGTGTTTTGCTACAAAAATTTGCAATTTTTAAATAAAGATAAATAGTAATAGTTTATACGGATACGGCTATGTTGTAATCACTAATTATTGCAAATGTGTTAGTGCTATATATTTTTATCTCAGTATTAGTTCTGCGAAAGCAGTATGCAAAACATATAAAAATTATGCTTTGACCCGCTCAACGATTTAGACATAATACGTTTTCCGCGTTTTTCTCTGTTCCATTTAACATGCCAATGCGACCTTTTGATACTAATAGACACATTTATACCTCAAAGATAAAGTAAACTAAAAAAGCTATATAAAAGTTCAGTATTTTTTGCGCCCAGTCCTTTAGGTAAAAAATTATTTCTATTCCCGCTTAAGTGACCGCGATTCCCCTATCTTACCGTACTTATATAAAGTCGTTATTATAACGGCTACGGTATGCCCTGAAAATCATCGTTTCGTTTCATCTTGTTTCGTACTTTTTAGTTAGTTTTTCCCGTAGTCGGGTTTTAGTTTTTTGATATTAATTTTTTATTTTATTTTGAAACTTCCCCAAGGTATGGCCTTTTTTGCAGAAGAACAATTTCGTGTTATCACCACAAGCTTTAAGGAAAAAACTTACTGCTATGACACTGCAACTAATTCTGTTCTATTCAAACCGATATTGCTGATAGACCAACAATTTTCAATGCCAATACCTGGCTTAGAAAAATGTTTAAGCAAATTTAAACCTGTTTGCCAGAAAGAACCGAAGGAAAAACTAGTACTGGAACGCATGTTGAACGCAAAGTTCGAGAATTTATTTATATTATTTGCTTCTATTGAAATATAATAATAATTTCCTTAAAGAGTTATTCACAAATTGGAAACTATACCAAGGGACATACGAATTTTAACTAAAACTATTAATTTCACAGAGGCAACTCTGGAGGAACAACTAACTGAGTGAGTAGTATAATAGTATCTATGTATCTATACCCTAAATTGGGTTAAACTTTTTAGAGCACTCGAATTCTTCCTTATCCCGAAATTTAAGCCGAGAATATCCATCGAATGGAAACGCAAGAATCGAATGCTAAAAGAAGATCTTGAGATAAGAAACTATACGAAGCGAGTTTTTGCAACAATGTTGTACCAGAATATTTGCCCCAAATATCATGAGTTTAAAAAATACAAAGGGGATATTAAAAAATTGGCTTTAAAAGAATATTCATATCTAAATACATCGTAAATGAAAAAAAAAAAAAATACATGTTTAAAATAACTGATTTATGATATTGACAGCAAGATGCCACTACTAGTGCCGACACTGAAATTGAACAAAAAGTTTTTTAAGAACACAAATCAACGTGATTCTCTGTCTTTTTTTCAAGAGAGTATTAACGGTTTCTAGAGCCGTTTATTCTACATAATACACTTTTTCAAAAACTGTTAAAGCATTGGTTTCTACAGAAGCAATAGTTAGAGAGAGTCATCCTCCGATCGATTTCTGTCTTAATTTGTCCAATCAACTGAAGATGTCGAGAAATCTAGGAAGTATGAAAAACTTTCAAAACTCAAAAAGGCACGTTTGCTGCCATCTGTCGTTTCAACATCAAATTTCAATCATTGCTCAGAAACAATGTACCCTTCGCTGAGCTCGATAATAAGAACACTTTCGGAACACAACACCAATTGCATTTACAACTTTTGACATATGTCAGTTGCAGTGCAGTATGCCTCGTTCAAATACGCTTAAAAAAAATTATTATTATAAATAGTATAAGAAAATTCATCGCGTGAACTACCTGTCACCTGTGAAATATTTGCACATCACACACTTTATTGCGTGATGTCTGCAGAAAATGCTAAACCGAATTTCCGAGCAATGCCCGTCAAGAAGGAACCTATAACGCTTAATGGAAGTGCCGACGCAACACTCCGTCTGTCTTCGTTTTCGATGCCGCGAGACTTGACGCTGGGTGGTGGTGGTCGTGGTGGACGCGGAGGTGTACCCAATAAAAAAGTGTTTACACCAAATCTCAACGTTACCCGCAATAAAAATGCGTAAGTTCCAATGGTACAGTCAGAATGATGAAAATTTAAAATGCGTCCTTTCACAGCAACGTGAAAACCTCAAAAGACACGTCGGCTCGTGGTAAGAACCGTACAGATCGTGGAAAATCAGGCCGTGGCCGAGGAGGAGCTGGACGTGGTGGCGGAAATCTTATCCAAACAGCAGGTGTCTTCTCAGAGGGTGCTGGGTCGGTGAATATTCGAAAACATATATCGAGTAGTTACAGTCGTTCCTCAGACGACACACCTTCGTCTCTGAGGAAACCAACACTCATCAAACGAGAAGGTGGTACTAAAATCGATATTAAGGCTGAAGCAGAACATATTCGTGAGCTACTAGGCGACTCCGATGATGATGATTTCGCAGACCGAAAGTGTGATCCTGATTGGGTTCCAATTAAGCTAAAGGAAGGTGAGTGAAAGGGGTAGGTTGCATGCAACCGTGCAGTATTATGTAGGAATTGCATATAAGAGTTTCAAATTGAAAAGCACTTACACCATCCAATGTTGTAGAGACTCATGTCTATTAGATTGGTATGACCCTAAAAAATCTTGCGGTGCAACAGCTGATCTTTATACCTATATACTAAAAAAAAGGTTTATAACACCGTATGGCTAATGCATCGCAACTCTAACATTTTCACAGCCAAATGGAAAGATTTTAAAGTTGAATTGAAAAAGGAAGAACCCATTGAGATGGATGTTAAGACCGAATCTGCTGAAGGTAAGAGGATTGGTTGAAGAAATTCTCGTTTGTGTTCCGTCCTTGGCTTGCTTTAAATTATTTTGGTATATTTTGTTTTGGCATCTGATTATTCACAACATTTGAATATTCGCTTTTTTCCAATCATTTGTACCGTCAAACTGTTGAATGACGACGTTGGCAACTAGCTACCGGCTAGTGCAGGCCACGTGGTGGCCATCTGCTGCAATTCTTGGGGCCTAGATACACTTAACTAATGCAGCAACTCTATAATGCATTGCAACTGTTGTGACACAAGTTGGGTTCTAAGGTTAGGATTGATGAGCTAAGGCAGTCTGAGTTATAAGGTAGCATTGCGAAACTATATGTTTTGTTGGATGATCTGCACATACTGCCTCTCATTTAACCAACTCTCTAAGCTAACTTGCTAATGGATAACTGACATTGGACACCACCTGGAATACATTTATAAAATGAAATAGCTGTGGCATTTCGCTATATTCGTATTTACGATGGATAGCACGACTAGAACCATATTGTACTGCAGTCACATAAAAACCAATACTCTCCTGTCCCTGCAGCCTTTTAAGCCCGCTTGACATTTACATATTCATTTCAAGCACCGTTTGCAGTGTTTCACCCGGAATCAGCTAATCTCTTATTTTCTCTTTATTTTTACCAGAAAAGTCCAACGCCATATCACAGAAGATACAACCGGTGAATGTCATCCGAGCCCAAAGTTCTGTGAATATGCCCAGGTACCCAACAACAGTCGACGACCTCCTAACCAATACCCAACCACAAATATTTATGATGCAGGTTAGAATGGCAGTCGATTTTAAATCATCCATCAATAAACTGTTTCAATTTAGCTACCAGATTCGTTACCCTGCGAAGATCCCGATGATAGACAAGATAATCCGCCTAGCACCAGCAAAGAGCAACCAGTAGAGGTGAGTTAACATCGTTTTCTTCGGAATAAACCTTTAAAAAAAATATATATTTCCAGCCTGAACCAGTAGAGAAAAAAAATCCTCTAAAGGACATGACCGAAGGTCAAATAGGCAAATTAATTCGCTACAAATCGGGTAAATTAAAACTAGTCCTTGGGGAATCGCACTTCGATGTCACAATGGGCATAGAAACTGGATTCCTGCAGGACCTAATGTCAATAAGCACAAATCGCGAAGAGCGAAGCGGTAACATGATCAACCTAGGACCAATTCAAGCCAAACTAACTGCCACACCCGACTGGGAGTATCTGCTAAGGCAGAAGTGATATAGCAGATAACCGCTGCCGTGTTGCTTCTAATACTGTGTCACTACAACGTCGGGATATTATAACTCATCACCTATCGTTCAATGTATTGTTTGGGAGTATGAATATAGCTTTTACATACACACACACACACATACATAAATATGTACTATAATAGAAGATTATTTGTTAAACTGTTGATCTAAGCTAGATTTTTATTTTTTATAAATGAAATGAACCAATTCGACAACGCATTGTGCATTCCTTCCCTCAATTTGTGGCTTCCAACAGTTCTGGTTGTGGTTCTTTCTGATTGGGTGGTCCAACCGGAACAGTGTTTCGTCCACGATACAAATTACCTCGAAGATCAATGGAGAAGTTGTAATCGACTGGATTGGCCAAAGCGGTTTCTATAGCGGCATCAATATTCTCACGTGTGATGTAGGTTTTCGATAATTCCTAGAAATAATAAATACTTAAATTTATGGAATCTTTGGGTAATGTTTCTTTTTGCAAACCTTTTCCTTTCGGACAATCTCTTCAATGCGTTGTTTACGGTCCTCCTCACGATCCTTAGCCAGCTCTAACCTTTCTTTGATGAATTCTCGTTTTGCATCGGCTTCCTTTTGCAAGCGAGCATCGCGCTCTTCAGCGATTTTCATATTCCAAACTTTGTTAATATCCAAACAACGTTGGTGCTCCTCTTCGGCTTGCTCTGGGGTTATGACCAAATGATCAGCGGTTGATGTCTCACGAATACGGTCGACTTCTTCACGAAAGAACAAACGTATCGATCGCATTTGTGTTCTAAATAGATTAATTGATTATTTTAATGCATTTTCAGAAATAAAACTCCAATTTACTTGTAATGATTATGCAATCGCTGTAATTCGAGTTTCTCATCGGCAGACTGAGGTTTCCTCTCGGGAATTCGGAATAATTTAGTTTTAGCAACTGGTACCCAACGAGGCTTTCGCCGCCATCGAACAAACTCTAAACCAACCGAGCAATTAGTTAATTTTGTTTCAGTACTTTGCGAAAGTACTGTCAATCCTGAGCGAAACATAATTTTGGAAATACTTTGTTTGTTTTCAGAGCTGGAAGAGCTAGTGCACAACTTTTCAATTGAAGTAGGTACTTTTTTAGGTTATATGGTAGTAAAATGACAGCATAATCTGACATATGAGAAATGTCAAAGGTGGGATTGGAACTCACCACAAATCTTGTACAGCGGTTGGTAAAAATTAAATCTTTAATTTACAGCGGATGTAATGAGTAGTTTTTTGTTTATTTTTGCGTTAAAGATTAAAAAAGAGGTTTTCGTTTGAGTTACATTTAGAATTAAGATTGTGTTAACTTTTGTACGTCGTAGGTCGTAATATCGGGCAGTGGAGAATACAAGAGATAAGTTTCAACGAACCCTGCTTAAAATAAATATTTACTCGTGTGTTTCTTTTTAACTATTTCTTACAGATTAACCGAAACTATTAACATTCCAATTGAGTGGAACTACCCAGTGGCGGATTAAATGAATAGAGCGCCATAGGCAAAGCATCTAATCGGCGCCCTTCTGGCAGCCACCCTAAGGCCCCGTTCAGACACGACCGAAACCGCGCGGTTGAACCGCTGAATATTATAATGTGTTCAGACAGCTGCAGTTTGCGGGCGGTTTACGAGCGGTTTGTGTGCGGTTGTATACGAAATGTTCAATTCACTTCAAATATGGAAATCGAAGAAGCAATATGTGTGTGGTTGCTCTTAAAAAAGAAAAGAAAAAGACAGTATTGGGTAAACCCAATTTGAGAATGTCGATATCTTCATTTGATATATTAGTTATCATATATGTATACCTATAGCTAAACGCCTCTTGTTCCATCCATTAGTATTAAAACACTATTTAAACAATATGTACGAACGAATCATAATATCATAAAAATTTGAAATTTCATTTAAACCGCACGGAAACCGCAAATAAACTGAACAGTCTCATATAACACAATAGAAATACAACCGCGCGGTTTCCGCTCGGTTTTCGGGCGGTTCTATTTTCAGGCGGTTGAACGGGGCCTAAAAAAAAATATTAATATTTGATAAAAAACAAAAATAGAGTTTTGAATATGTATGCACAGTGAACTCTCCCATAACCGGACACTGACGGTACCGAAAAATTTGTCCGATTATGAGAGGTGTCCGGTTATGGGAGAAAAAAATAAATTGACATTCTTTATAAAAGAAACACAATTGACATATGAAGGTATTAGTTTAATTTTTTAAACGAATTCATTTTTATGTGATAAAGACAAATTACCGAAAAATACTAATTTCTGTCTATGACAATCAAGCGTAAAATTACACATACACACATACACTCAACATCTCGGTTAACATACAAACCTATTTAAAAAATGCAAACGGGATTTATAAATGCGCATATAGTTGTTGGATAACGCAATTGCGAACAATTCGCCGTTAATGGTTAAGTAAATTAGCGGGTCATAACAATTTTAGGTATGTTAAGACAAAACGAGATACCTACCCTGACGAGAAATACAATATACTCCTATATTCCGGCATTATTTGTCCTACCAGAGACTATTTTCACTTCACTGTGATCTACGAAATCATTTTTATCTTCATACAAAATTCGCACAAAATAATAATAAATATCTCTCAAAATGCCGCAGATATGCGTGTGTCATTCTAGCGTTCCCTACCGAATATCATGTATCTGTGAACGTGATAATAACGCAAAGGCACAGTCCAGTTTACATTTTTGTTTCGTTCCTTTGGAAAGTGTAAAAAGAGGAGAACAAAACAAAAACAAAATAAAGTGTGAAAAAAGTTTACCATACGTAGATGTGTTTTGTCCATTTAAGAGAGAGCGACATTCTACTGCGGTTACGAAAATTGGTGTCCGTGTCCGGTTATGAGAGAGTCCGGTTATGGGAGAATGTTTTATATGAAAAATCGTGTATTTATTTCCGTTCTTTGAAATCTGTCCGGTTATAAGAGGTGTCCAATTACGAGAGGTGTCCGTAAGGAGAGAGTACACTGTATATTTATTATTAACTTGACATTCAAGAAAAAGTCTAATGCCCCTATTCCGTAAGACAATTTTTGTTAAGTTGAGTTGAAATTTGGTTGAAATTTGGTTGAAATTTGAAATTCGGTATTACTGAACACAACTCTGAGAAAAAGAGTTGCCTGTCAACATAAAACCAAGATGGCGAATCCTCTCTAGAGTTGTGTGGGAATTTTTCTGGTATTATGGTAGACAACTCAGTTATGTTTTGGTTGCTAGAGCTGTCAAAAACTAATAACTGGGTCTAAGCAGTTGTTTGAGAGTAAATGTTGAGATACGAAAGGTGGAAAATGAACAATTATTTACGTCATTAAAAAAATGTGTGCAGATTAAAAGCATATAGTCCACATCAGTTGGAGAAAATAGTTTTACATCTTCAGCACTCGGAAGTGGTAGTGGTATTGCAATTGCAGTCGAGCGTCCATGCAATTTTAACAAATCTTCGGTTTCGATTTGAACGAAGCAAAATGCTTCTGTGTTCAGTACAAAAACACTTGTAAATATTTAAAAATAACATAAGTAATTTACACATTGCAAATGCATATTCTTTACTTAGCATTTTTTCTAGTTGGAATTGGAATATGTCACGGATAGATTTTCATATGCGCACAACAATAACAATATTATCTTCATCATTATTATCATTAAAAATACCAAATCAAAACTTCTTTTCATTCTGTTTTTATTGAATATTGAGTTTCTGTTAGCAAAATTATTTTCTACTTCGACCACCAGAGGTCAGATTTACGTTAAATAGTCAATTTGTAGTTGTTATTCGCATCTAAAAGTATGCAATTTTTTTTACAATCACAACTGAAAAAGGTTGTTTTATGTAATATGAAAAATTCGTTGAGTTGCGCGAAAGTGGAGTTGAATGACAGCCAACTCGAATAAATTGAGTTGTGTTATGGAATAGGGGCATTAAAAAAAAAATTAAAAATGTCTGCGTCTACATTTTGGGCTTGCAAAATTATCAATAATATCATCATACAATAGTTAAAATAAAGCATAAAGTCGGATTCGATGTTTAGTATTACCAAAGAATTTAATGTTTTTCCAGCCATGGTCACTCGAGGATAATTTTTTACTCTTTTAAGATAGGAAAAACTCCCCTCACCACTGACTGCAATTGCTGCCTGCCGTCGATACGCACATTCTTATGGCTATATCTATATCGGGGTAGATTGTCTCAAGTTCTTCTTTTCTTATAATCTTTAAAATTGTGTTGCTTGTTCGAGGCAGTACTCCGTTTCGAGCTAAAGTTGTTAAATAAGAGCATTCACCATGCATTCACCAACCAAATACTTTCTTAAATCGTTGTAGTAAACATCAAGAAGGTAAAACACGATTCGAAATCTCTAGAATTGACAAATCTTTTTAATTTGTTTTGGTTATTTTTCAAAACCTCGGGTTGGCGCCCCTTCTAACCTCGCGCCCCTAGGCAATTGCCTAGTTTGCCTTAGGGTTAATCCGCCACTGGAACTACCACAAAAGACATCTCCCAGAATTCGCAAGTCGAATCTTTACAGTACCTAATCAGTGAAATTATTGCAATTTAAAAACCAATAGGCCCGAAACCGAAGTCGACGAGAAACTTATGGCCAGGGTAAGCCGTAGATTTTTGGAAGTGGGTTCGAATTTGATTCTTCTTTAAGGCCCACTTACTCTCTTAAAGAAAAGAGATACATACTCCAGTTTACCAGAATTAAACAATCAATTTTAGATAAATTTCATTTATTCTAGGACTACAATATTCCATATAAATACAAATAGATTTATTTTGTTAAACAATGCAATTGTGTATAATTTAAAGAAAAAAAAATAAAATATCGTTCAACAAAAATATATATTCATACTTAAAATCTATATTTAAGTTTAAAACTAATTATCAATATTTTGCAGATTATTATTTATTTATAGAAATATCCAACAAACAAACAAAAATTATATTTTGTGCATGTTTCTACATTAAATTACGATTTACATATATAATGTGAAGGTAAAATTAAAATTAAATTAAAAAAAAATAATAAAAATAAAATACATTAACACGTTTCTATTAAATCACAGTGTCAGCAACGAATATCAAATTGTGGATGATGCTTCGTGCTCCACCATAGGACGGAATCGTTTGCTGTTTCTATATATTTTTTTATTCTTTTTAAAATTATTTAAATAAATTGTCTTTATTTAATTAAAAGCCAAGTGCTGTAAGTTTTTATCTTTTTAAAAAATACATACACATACTATGTAGTTATAATAATTACAATAATTTACATCTCCCATTTGTACTCACATAAGTGTTGTATTTTTTTTTTTTTTGTTATATTTTTAATTCGTAAAACATAAAAACTAATTTTATCGAAATTACGTAAATCAATGGAAGACAAATTTTAAGGTTACCTTCAAGCAATAATATATTTAACATTTCAATTGAAGAACTTTTGTTTATTACATTATATTGGAAAATAATTGCTTTGCTTTAGCCCGGTTTTTTGTTGCTGTTGTAATCGTTTTTTTTTCAAGTTACCCAACCTGTGGGCGTTTTTTTAAAACAGGATTACGTTCTTCAATAGGTTTACAGATTAACCAATATTTTAAAAAAAAGAGGAATAAATGATTATACATAATTGCTAAGAACTCAGGACTTAATGCATCGAATTATGCGATGTTACTTTTTACACAGTCTTCTTTCTTAAAAACGACGTTTAAATTTTAAACGGACTATAAGGTAGGTTGGTGGTGAGATAAGTAATATACTTTGTATGGATTCCATTTAGACTTCTGTACTATGCGTTTGTATTCGAACCTTCTTGATGCTGCCATTGCGATTCATTGGCGGCGAATGCCCTGATCCTGAAAAGCCGGGATTTTGTATACCAAGTGCATCCTTGGGTCGAGGTTTCTTTAAACTCGAACGTAGTGGAGATCGTGTCACAGACTCGACCGTTGAACCGTTCGAGACACTTGTTACTGTTGTGCTCATTGAAGCAACACTACCACCATTCCGGATGCCACTGTAGGGTTTTCCTGATGCATCTGTTACGGAGACTCCTGAAAAAAATAAAATAATGGTTTAGTTTCAATTATGATTTTAACTAAATTACTATGCGTAGGAGGAATAACCACAATGATGTATAGTTCCACAGCGCATTTTGGCAGAAAAACCACTCGAAGAGTTTACCTCGGCTTTGCATTGTTCGACTGGTTTTTAACTCTTAGGCTGTGTGCCAATTGCGTTAAATTTTTATCCACTGGCTAATATTTGACGTTTCTACCAGAGGTGGATAAAATTTTAGCTTTTTGCTGTGTCGATTGGATTAAATGGGATTTTTTTAGTGCTATTTTTTCATTAATTTCCCACTAGAATTGAAAATGTCCCTTTCATTTTATTCACATCAGATTTTATTGTAACTAAAATTACTAAACTGTTTTCCCAGTTTTAAATAAAAAAATAACATAGAAACCATAACTTTTACTTTACTTAGTTGGCGCTACAGCTCGAGGTGAACCTGGGCCTGCTTCTCGCAACCATTTGTGTGTGCGTGTTATATTTTTGCACGAATGGAAGGTACCTACAGTTTTTTGCCAACTCCGAACGGCGAGTTGAGAAGCTCAATCGTGACAAATGATACTCTTTGATGCTTGTCAGACATTCGAAAGAGGTGGGCACTGTGAAAAACTTTTTAGGTGTTTGCGGCGGGTTTCGAACCCAAGAATGCTGGCTCAGTAGTCCGACGCACTAACCACTTGCGCTACGGTGCCAAGTATAACTAATAATTATTTTCCGTGTTAATGCTTTTGTTTGTAAATTATATTTAATTTGTGTACATGAGAGAACAACAAAGTTCGTCATTTGTTGATGGAAAATACAGAGATAAAAATTTCACCAATCAACATTATTCAAACTATCAATTCTACTTTTTTTTTACTCATATGAATTACTTTTTTTATAAAAAAAATATGTTCAACTGGTTTTTACATAATTTTCATAATGGGTAGTTTTCCCATCGTATGTGAACACTAGTGCACTACATTTGTCCACCGACAATTGACTTGGAAAACCGAAACATTTTGCTCTTCTTTTCTTTAAAAAACAGATCTGTTGTGCTGCAATAACAATTCTCCAAACAATTCCAAGCGAAAATAGAAAGTAGATGACGTTTTAGACATCTGAACTGTCAACTAGATATGCAGTCAATTTTGGCATCCAGGACCTTAGATTGACTGCATATCTAGTCAACTAAGATCTTGAATGCGCCCATTTTAACGCAATTGGCACACGGCCTTATGCCCAGTTTCACAGTGAGAGTTTAAACTGAAGATCCACTCAACGTGATCGAGAGTTTAACCTTTTCGTTTAACTCGTTCGGTTTTACAGTCTGAAAACATAACCTGGCTTTGCTTTTGATCGACGATATGTGTTACGTCATGTGTGACAGTTTGTTAGCCAAGTTAGGAATTCCAACGCCATGTCGTTGAATGAACGACGCTTTCAATCGAGAATTGGATCATGAACGTGAATACAATCGAGATGCATTGAATCAATCAGTTCGAATGAATGTACCCCCAACAAAATGGTGGCATATTGTTCCTTGATGCGCGGCGGAATCGGGAAGACATTCCTCATGTCATTGATTTTGGCCATGGCCACTGATCGTACGAGATCCGAAATTGGTTCTTCTGGGATAGCCGCCACGTTGCTAGAAGAATACCGAACGGCTCATTCAGCGTTGAAATTGCCTTTAAACCTTCAAACAACTGAAAACCTGACATGCTACATTACGAAATAGTCAGCAATGGCCAAAGTTTTGGTAACAAGTAAAATCGTCATCTGGGATGAATGTACAAGGATCACAAACCCGCATTGGAATCACTCAATCAAACTATTAAAGATCTGCACTCAAGAAATTTTGGAGACGCAATGATTCTACTATCTGGCGATTTCCGCCAAACAGTATACCAATTATTCCAAGATCGACTACTGCCGATGAAATAAACGTTTAAAACATTGACGACAAACATTCGAGTTCCATTGCTAAACGATCCAATTATTTTACCTTACGAAAAAAAAAAACTGAATTTAATACAGGTAATAAGTTAACACAAAATTTATTGATTTTGAGGCGGTACGAAGTTCGCCGGGTCAGCTAGTATTTATTATAGCTCAAAAAATGATGTGGACTGTGGGGACATTTTTTCGGATTGTTTGGATCTTAGATAGATCTTATTCTCTATTGAGCAGTTTCGTACCTTAGCTGACCCGAAATCGTTTGAAATAATCCTAGTTTGCTTTTCTCGAAAGGTGTTTATGCTTCTTAGGCATCCCAGGTCAGCAAGATCGAGCCTGATTCGTAAATGGAAATGATTCTTTAACATCCACCTATGTATGAGTATAGGGATAGGAATAATTGTCATTCGACGGTGGTCCAACTTTATGTGAAAACGCTGCAGATGTCATCTGCATATTCAAAACATTTACAATTTAATTCTCATCCCGAATAAGCAAAGAACCGAAGGTCCAGCTGTTGCTCCTAATGGATCTCTGCTTCTGTAGCAAAATGGTGACTGCTAATTGCCAGGAATATAAAACTTGACTTTAATCCGTCCTTACCGCATAAATGTGATAAGACCAATGAGGAACTTTTACGCCAAAGCAAAGCCATCATTTTGACACCCATAAGTGAATAATTGGGAAGCGAAATAAATCAACAGAAGAAGCTAATCGCTCGGTACTCATACTGATATTCCGGAATTGACCACATGCAAGTAAATAAGCAGGCACAGTAACAAAGAACCGAAAGCGAATCAATTGAGTTTTCGCATAATGTAACATAGGTGCAATAAAAAAGTTCACCTTTAAAACCACAATTGAAACAAGTTTTTCAAAGTGAATTAAATATAAATATTTAAAGCCCAGAACTAGTCAAGACAGAGGCAAGTATTAATCGGTGGAATTTTCTGTCAGCCAAACCAAGTGGATAAAAACTCATTCAGGTGATATTTGTTAAAAAGCGAAAACGATAAAGTGAAGAATTGAAAATATTCCGCTTGAGAGTGACACCAGTTCTTACCATTTGAAGACCTCAAACCGGCGTTCAAAAGTCAGATTTAAATGTTTCTCTTACCATTTCTCGTTCGACCCTCCTTAAAGCCAGGATTATTAAATGTGGTAGCATTTGCTGGTGATGTATCTACGGCCATTGTAGGATCCCCTTCAGGTTTTCTTGAGAAAAGCATATCATACACGGATGCCACAAACAGGGCCAGTGTTAAAACTATTACAACTATCTAAAATTCAAATAAATTAATCAATTACTTTCGAATTACTGGTAATAAATGCTCAACTTACTTGTAAATAAAACGAAACTCCTCGGGTTACCCGAAATCCGTAATTTTCTGAATCATCTATTTGTACAGCGAACAAAACGGTTGCAATAATAGCTAATACACCTGTATAAGAAGAAAAAAATAAGTAAAGATTATTTAACAAATTTGTGGTTAGAAAAAACTCACAGCCTAATAATGCCAAAAACATTTTGGTCATAACCAATGAAGTATACGCCATCACAACCTTTTCCCTCGATGATATCATTGCGATCTGAATAACTGCAAATATGCAATAAATTCCTAAAGCGGCTGTACTGAGTACCGCCAAAAGGCCACTTATATAAACAGAAGCTAAAAAAAAAAAAAACACATCACAAAATAGCTATATAACCGTTTACGAGGTAACCATAGTATTTCGAGAACACTTACAGGCAAGTTGAAATTTCGAAACATCACTGCCACATTTCTCTCTGTTGTATGTTAATTGTTTGCATACTTTAAATGGACTAAAGTATCCTCTGTCGGAATCGTAATATCCTCCTTGAAAATGTAAAGTACTATTTAACATGGAATGTCATCGAATGGAAATTTCTTCGTACTCACCTGACGGACTGTCGTAGTAGCCCCATATTGGTATTCCAATTGCGGCTGCTGCTAATACAAAGCAAATAAATCCCAAGCAGGTTATCCCCGCAGCGTAAATAGAAGTTCTCGGTCTAGCCATTTCAACTTCAGCATAATTATTCTAATAAATTTATTTAGTTTCTAAGCAGTTTTCGTTAATTTTCTCGCAGATTTCGATTCTGGGTTTGCGTTGATATGAATCTGCAAAAATCCATTGAGATCTGAAACGTAGATAGAAAGCAGAACATTTTTTAATAAAATATCTTTTATGATAAATAGAAATTAAGATACGTAGTTTCGGATAAACAAACGTGCATTGGCATTCTTAGAAAGTGTTGGAAGTAAAATAAAGACAACGACGTAGAATAACATTTAGAAAATTTACATAACGAATCTTAATGCGTTGTTGGAATTCTATTCAAATATTTAGCAAGCACAAAAAAAAGAAGCTTAATTAAGAGGTTCTCACTTGTATTTCAATCGATAAATATGCAAACCAGTTGAATGGATCAATTCATTTCTGTTCGGGTTCAGATTAACCCACTCTGGTCGGAAGAGGTGGTCTGCTTATCTGGCCGCATTCAAAATCTTTCACTTCTTGTATACTAAATTTAATTGGGTACCTTCATAGATATGGGACCTTTCAGTTTACACCCGTGGACAAAAAAACACTCGCATTCGAAATAATTTGTATTCGCTCCATTCCAATGGGAGCCAATCTATGTATGGTGAAATTATTTATAAGCATTTATTTTTTTTAGTTATTGCCAATATTTTAACTATCTGAATATCCTTCAAGACTACTGGTAAACGCTCTGTATTTTTTGTATTTGGTAATAAGTCACAATGGGTTCGTTTTTTTTCAAATATTTGAAATGGTGTTGACTCTTGAAGAGAAAGCGTATATTGTAGCTTTCCATAAGGAAACAGTATCACCCTAGTCAACTAGGGTCTAATGAATGAAGTGTGCGAAACATTTTTAAAAAAATTCAACTAGAGAGCTCCATTTCTCGGAAAGATGGAAGCGAAAGGGCCAGAAAGACATCTCCTGGAGATCAGCGTCTGATTCAGCGAATTTGTTAAAAAAAAACCGGTTTTAACAAGCTGGCGATATCAACTGGTCATTCCAGAAGCAAAATGGGAAAAATGATCGGACAGTATCGAGGTTGCTCAATGAAATGGGAGTTAGTCCTGCAGAACTAAGGCTCGAATGGGCAAAAACTTATACTAATTGGACTCAGGCCGAAAGGGCAAGAGTGATATTTCGAATGAGACCAAGTTCAATTTATTTGTCCCTACTTTATAGCAACTTTGCCGCAGTGTTGGTAGTGTGACTTTTCAGGATGATTCAGGTCTTGCACATAGAGCAAAATCACTAAGCTTTTCTGCTGCGTATGATCCGTAAACAAACATTTTTATAAACTTTTCTTATTTTACTTCCATTTTGGGTACTAAACTACAAGGATTCTTTGGGGATTCTTTCTCTTCCATGGCCTGGTAGTAGCCGGGATCTTAACCCTAGAGAAAACTTTTGGCGTTGCATGGGCAAAAAAATTAGAGAGACAAGGCCAACATCTGGTTCTCAAATGGAAAGTATAATGAAAGACATCTGGTATAAAGATTTAACAATCTCCACTATAAAAAAATTGTTTGATTCGATACCAAACAGGATTGATGACGTCATTAAGAAAAAAAAGTGGAATAACCAAATATTGGGTTAATTGTGCATTAAATGAATTCTTTTTTTATGATATTTTATTATTTCAAGGTTGTATTCAATATTTACTCAGTTTTTTTTTTTTATAGTTGCACCTGTATATAATGAAATTTTGATAAAACTGTTTGCCTAAATAAAACGTAAAATTCCCTTTTATCATACCAATGCAAATATATTTCAATTATGTGGTCAAATTTCGACTAATATATATGTTTGTTACTCTAAACTAACAAGTTTATCCATATTAAAGTAAAATATAAAAATTAATTTTATAGCATAAGAACAATCTTGATTTTTTCATGAAAATTGAAGTAATGGTGCGAGGGCTTTTTTTGTCCACGGGTGTATTTCCAAAGGGGCAATGAAATCTCCATCAATCCTCATTTACGTAAAATACCGATATAATTTTAAAAGAAACTATCTAATAGTACGGTTTTGGGTTTATTTGTTCCACTGCGAATTAAATTGACTGCAGATCGAGCTGCAGATACATATTTAATAGACAATTAGGTGTTTATCAATACGGGAAATGGTCTTTCTGTTATTTGTAGTTTTAAACTGGCTATCCAAATATGCAGTTGTTGGGAAAAATTCATAAATTCATCTGCCCGCGTAGGATGACGATGAAGACTGGCTGGCTGATGTTCTGTCTTTTATGACAATTTATGACGATTTAAAGAGGGTTATGCGCTAACATGGCACTTTAGTGTAATTCACAAGCGCACTCCAGACATGCAAAAATGACGCATACACTTCTGGTTCTGACATTGACATAATTTAATGCGTACAACGGAATTTTAAAAGTGATATCGTGAGTATTATGACAACTCCGCAAAAAATTATATGTTCCAACGGTGACCGACGATAACATAAAATAATTATGTATGTTGTTTACAAATAATGACACCAAACACCGACGATTTTGTTAACGCGTCACAATCGACAGGTACAATGTTTTGGTAGTCAGTGAACTTGCCTGCATTCGCTTTGCTTTAAAGGCGTAATGATGATATCAATGCTGAGATCAATCGATTACATATTACTCATTCCATTCGCTATTTCCTTGGAACAACAGAGAAAATAAAACGATAAACTTTAAGGCATCGATATCGACAGGATTGGTTAAAAAAAAAAACAGAGGTACGGAGATTCACTACAACAAATTAGCCTCTTAATGCAGAGTCAACTCGGTAGAAGAAGATCTCGCCTTAGTATTATTTAAACGTGGTAACTGACCACAGTCAGCATGGTATATGAAACTGAAAGAAAGTAATTACCTAAAGATCTGGCTAACTGGAGAAATCTTTTGGTTGTTGTTCAGGTACATCACAGGCTGTAACGCTATCTTAATCATGACCTATTTATTGTGTCATACAATAGTTTCAAAATATAGTCAAAATATCAATTACAAGACTAGAAGAATACATTATTTCGACTTAGAATAGATTAAGACATTACGGGCGGATTCCAAAGGAAAAGATACACTGAGAATGATTTTCGAAAAGTCAAGTGAACTTGAATGTCTGCACATTTTATTCTAAGTACCAGGACGCACCCAGAAAATCACACAAGGTAGGATTTGTTATTTGTTAGTTAATTAGGGCTGAGATAGTGGCCCTATTTATGCCGCAGAAGGGTTCCTGGCCTGAAAATTCGGCAGAAGAGCCTGAACTGAGCTCACCCGCAATCTCATTTCCCTCAATGCCTCTCTGACCACCAAACTTTGACCTCATTGTGAGTAACTACATATTGGAGAGCATTGAGGCAGCACTTAACCAGTTTTGAGTCCACAGAATAGGAGCTCAAGGCATTGAGTGCGGCTTGGCTATCTGAAAGGACATTTATGTTAGCTCCCTTGATACCTTTCGGTAGGTTAATCAAGGCGCAGATCTGAATAGCGTGATAGATAGATAGTCCCAAGAGGGACGGAGATTCTGGTGTTGGGCCCGAAGATCCCAGCGCCAACACCAGAGGTCATTTTCGATCCATCAGTGTACCATACTAGACTTTTAAAATTGTAGGACTTACGCTAAGATGAGATGAAAAACTTCTGAGCGTCATATTTTTGCATTGACGAAGTTTGGAAGAGTAGCGACATACATAGACCTGGCATCGATAGAGGAAATCGGAGAATATTTGAAGCCACTACATAGGAGCAAGACAGTGAAGAAAACCTTGCATCTAATTTATTATGTGCTGAGAGTATAACTCGTACACATAGTTTTAGCACAAGTGTCAGAAGTGCACAAGCTGGAAGAAAAAATATTTTTCAATTATTCTAAAAACCGTGCTATTGTTTGTTACATTGGCATATATGCTGTTATGTTTTCGGATTTTTGTCAAATATTCTGATGCATCGATTTAGGAAAAGATGTCTTTTTTGTATAATCTACACCACGTTAAAGGGGATATGAATACCCTTATAATGTTTACACACAGCGCAAGCACATGAAGGACAAGAACGAGAGATAGATAGGCGTAATGATAGGAAACTCAGATGTTAGGTTTCAACTAGCTCTATGGGTGGTGTCCAGGATAACTGGAGCGATTTTGTCTATTATTGAAAGTTTTGCCTTTGCTTATGATTCACAGAAGTTTTTCCAGATGTTTCCTATTATTGTTTTTTTGTAACCAATTTCTTCAGCCATACCTTCCTACTGCCAGTGTTTTAACATTCGCAGTAGGTTTGACATTAACTTCTGAAACTAACTTATTTTTTTTTTATTTTTTTTATTTTTTTTTTATTTTGGCGACATCTGAATTCTTACCGTGAACCTTTTCCATAATAACAGCCAACCAACTCCATATTCAGCTATCCTTAGGGCCTAGATGCCAAACGCTGTCCAGGCGGGTCTGTGCTGTCCTTATAGTTAAGTTAGAATGTACACTTAAGTATGGACAATATTTGCCTTTTAGCTACAGAAGCAACTGTTTCATTTGACCTAACCCTGCAAGCATGAATTGTATTCTTTGTTTTATTTTATCTTTTGTCAGTTGATTCATTCAAAGTGATAGTAAAGATTACACAATTTCTTTAAGCAGTTTGTTTCCTTAATTTTGTAGTCAATTTGTATGCATTCTTGTAGCCTCTAATTGCCTGTATGAAACGGTGCATGAAACTTATGTGTTTAGGTATAATAAAAAAATACTTGGATTCAAAAGCTATTAAAGAATTTGAAAAAAGTATCTATAAACATATTAGAAAGAAAACTGAGTATGTATGTAAATGTGCCTTCTTTCAAAACGATTTAACGTGACAATAAACAATATCGCTGCAATAGCCTTGGTACCGTGCACAGCTGCTTCTATAAATTAATAGCCTATGTCATTGACTCAGTTCGCAATAATTAATAATCCATTGAAACGAATTTAAAATCACATGAAACGAGTCAAGTCATGTGCGGTCGTCCATCGAAGACTTCATAAATTACCCCATCGAATGTTAATTAACAATAGAAAGTCTATACCACCCGCCTTTGTGGGTATACGTTATACATATACATATGTCCTCATATACTCTTAGGTAAACGACTGCAATCGACGAGTAATTTTTACAAATTGCCCTAGGTAATTGATCCAAGAGAGGCACTTAAAAATTAACCACAAACTTTTTTTTTTTTGCAAGTTTAAAATTGCATACACACAGATACATAAAAGATAAAATGTGATGAGTAAGGCAAGTCTCCTAGAATATCTACACATGAAATGTGTGTCATATAATGCGGTTTTATATAGAATGGATTTTCCCATTCACGAAAATTATTTCCATACACAAACCTGGCATTCTATATAAATACGATTCTTAGGCTAACTATATGCCTTTGTGACTGACTATGCATTTATGTGCTAATAACCTTGCAGTAAATGGGTATCCGTATCGATTACACTTGTTAGGGAGTTTCTCTAGAAACAACTGAAAATCAATACAGCCCTAGTGCTCTGGTTTTGCTTGGAAACAAATAAAAAAAAAAAAACTTAATAGTTTCAGATTATATTTTTTCCTATAACTTCGATATCCATTTTATGCTGGGAATTTGCCAACGGTTATCGGGAAAATAACTTTAATGTTCTAAAGTCACGAAACTGAATTCAGATTAACAGATTCAACTTTGATTTCATTTCTAATTACATTTGTTACACGCACAATACCGAATTACTTACAAGTAATCACTAATCCCGTCCCGAACAGTTAAGGATCTAGATATACCTAGTTTCAGGCAATATGGCGCCCCAAATCCGTTTTATAGAGTTAGTTAAACATATTTGAATTAATTTATTACGCATTCTGTATTCATTACAAGCACAGTCCTATTTATTTTATTTACTTTAACGCGTGTGAAACTGAATCTACAATAACGCGTTCGATCAGCGGCACGAATAACTGACAACAAACTTAGGAATAAAAATGGTGGTTAGTTTCAAATATGAGGTGGAATGGGGAATCACTTATTTGCATATCATGTTCAGACTAATAAATAAAAATATGATGCCTTTCTGGGTATATGTATACATATATTTCTTTTTTTGCAAACATTAAGACATCAAATTATGTGATTTGGAAATGTTTGTCTGTCTGCTATCTGGCAGTCTGTTTGTTTGTTGAAAGTTGGCCGACTATTTACTGTCGTCACATTGCTTTATATTGTTTTCCCCTTTTTTTCTGAACTGCAATTTACCTCATACATATTTGTAAACCACCCTGTCAAACCGATGGCAACTTAACTACAAATTGCTCATAACATCAACACAACGCATGCACGAACACATTTTATGGACGAGTAAGCAACATTAAACCGCATTAAACCTTGGCATAAATTTGAATTTTCTTATGAAAGTGACAGGAGAAACATTTATGTATGTTCATCACGTACTCTATCAAGAAATGCCAAATTTTAGGCAAGTGGCAAAATGCGCACTGATTGTCAAGACACTAGCTAAGATAATGCCATTGCTTCTTACTTTTCGAACGCGATATCACAGTGGAAAACAACTTATTATTAAGGCTTCATGTCAAATCGCCCAAAATGCAAATATGTTACATTGCCTAACATTTTTGGGCGCTCAACACTATGGCAAATCGCCCAAAAATTAAAAAATGTTAAATCTCCCAATAAAGTGTGGGCGTCTTGTCAGAGCTATGCTTCCGCTCGCCCTAAACCAAATCGCTCAAAATGAAAGAAAATCCGAAAAATGTTAGATCGCCTAAAAATCTTTGTGGACGATTTAACATTTTTAATTTTTGGACTATTTAGCATAATGTCAAATCGCTTAAAAATATTACATTTTGGGCGATCTAAAATCTTCGTTAAATTGGGTTTAAAAGAGTGCTCAAAGCGAATTGTAACAACTACAGTAACGGTTACAGCAGAATGTTGTTTTTTCTTCATATTATGATTATGAAATTAAATATATGAAACGTATATTAGTGCGTGAAGCGGTGCGCTTACAGTTTCGCGTCGCGGTTCTGCCGTGTTTCCGCCTCGCACGCGGCCCGGGGTGGCGCTTATGCAACGCAGCACGCCTCTCCTCCACCGCTCGTTTGTTTCCCCCTAGATTGTAGGTGGAGCCTGACTTTTTGTTTTAACATATAAATTTCTTCAATCCTTCATTTCGGATGAAAGATGTTTTTCTTTTGCCATTACATTTCTAAGTTTTTAAAAAGTTGACCAGGACAACATCGGATATTCAAGGCTACAAAACTTTGCTATTTTAAAATAATTTGCTTGACAAAACGTAAGCTTGGACGTAAGCAAGCTTAAGTACTACCAAATCGCGCATGATTGTTTCTGCCCTATCAATTGTTTGACCATTGAATTCTTCACCTTTCGAAATAAATTAGAAAGATAATCTTCGCCCATTTCCGGCGGTTAACAGTTTCCCTTGAGCTAAAAACGTGAAATTGTAGATTCTGGCTATTTTTGGTCTAATTAGAGGAAATCAAAAAAAAAGTTTTTGGAAAATCTTAAAATTTTCCAGAAAATTCACGTTCACGCCCACTGTAAGAGGTAGTGATATTCTTCAATTTCGATTTTCAACGTTATATTTGAAGATACTAAAATATATTTCAATATTTTTATGAACAATTTTAGTTCGCACTTGTTGAATTCCTTGCAAAAATCATAACAATAATTATTTTTTAGATTAGTATACTGGAACATGAAAGATGCTACCTTAACATTTTGACAATCTCGAATTTTTAAGATGCTATAAAAAAATTTAAAAACGATTTTTGAGAAAAACGCAAAACAGGTCAATTAAATAATTTAATGAACTCTCAAAATCAATAATTGTTTCATTAAAACTCTTCATCAGATAAGATTTACATGACAAAATTTAGCAGGTTGCGTTTTCGCACGTTAGCCGGAGATGGGTTAAGATTGCCAACTGTCAAAATTATATATGTACTTAACTTACGAGTTTAAAACTGCACTTCGTTTAAACGCATAGAAGCAACTTGCCAAAACTTCGTACGGCTAGTGCACCATTTTTGGAACTGTCACAAAGATGGTATATGTAAGTTGGCTTAAGAGGTTATAAGTTAATTAAGATGTATGTACTCTAAGAACGGCTGGGAGGTTCACTTTTTTTATTTATTCAGTCATGTGCGCTCACTATGGTACTCGCGCCCCTGGTTGTCCCCCACAACACAACCCACCACTGAATATAAATTCCATTACCATAAGTATCCTTTTGACTTACACTTAACCGCGATTCAACTTAATGACTGTTCTAAATAAACGGAAATTAGTCAACCAAATTAACTTTCACCACGTTTAGCTGGTACGGGTACCTCCTAAGCAGTGGTTAAAGTTTCTTATTCATTAAAATCAACAAATAAATGTTTGATATTATACATATATACATAATGTAGGTATGTAGGTATGTACGAGAATAATTGAACAATTGAACAATTCTTTAATTTTCTTTTTTTTTGTGTCTTTGTATTGTCATGTCACTGACTAATATCTGTGGGTAGTGAAACAACAAACTAATTTATAGCAATTTTAATTTTTTTTATTTTTTTTTTATATCACCATACACACAGATACTATTGTATCTTTTGTAAATCTGAGAGTTGAATCGGTTTTGTCACGAATGTATGTTGATGTTTATCTTTCAGTTTGAGGTTTCAATGTGGGTGGTTCAAAAAAAAAGAAGCAGCTTGGGACAAGATAAGACTTCTTATTGTTGTTGTTTTTTCTATTGATGTTTAAACAAACATATACATACGAGTATACTTATTTATTATTTCTTTGTAAGGGATGTCCTATCATTGTTGCCCTTGTGTTAAATTCGATCAGGTGTAATTGACTCCAATAGCAGTAATTTGAGAAGCTTTAACAATGTGTTTACTTCTTTGTAACGCCATTCGTTGAACGTAAAACCTTTTTCAGTAATTGCTTTGTGTAAATAAAAATGTGGCGCCCAATTTCATTTCGACAAGTGGATTTAAGAAACAAATTATTATAGATCAATAAAAGCAATAACATTGATGAGTTAGGAATGACATGTACTAATTACAAAGGACTAACTCAGAAAGAAATCAAATACTCTGTCTAGAAGCTATATTTGTATTTTTAAATACGTGACGTAAAACTTTGCTAAAAAAATCTTATCTAAACAGAAAGCCATATGCCAAAGACTGGGATTTATCTGTGCAGATACGTATTCAACCGAAGTGGATTATTGACGTTTGTAATAAATGTAGTTATTTATTAATAAATTGAATAGAAAAGAAAATAGGACGCGTATAATTTTAAATTGTAAAATCCTCAAACATCCTCTTAGGAAATTTATAATTATTACAATTAAGGACTATTTGGTATAAGGTTTGTTCAAACTATGGGTTCATTGAAAAAATCGAAGTTCTCATTCGTTTATTATGATTTTGATTACTGCCCAATTCACCCCAGCCTCATCCGCGAGCTAACTACCGCTGCCGAGGTTTTCGCCAGAGTTTAAGTTTCTTATGACTGGCTAAGGATTATAGCACTATAAAGCAGCACTCAATTAGCTTGGAGTCCAAAGATTATGCACATAAACACCAAACACCGTTCAAAACTCATTTAAGAATAATTTGCTATCGTTAAATGCAACACACCTGTCGTTTCACACTAATTATTTTCGATGCATATTCGTAAATAAATTTATGAAGCACTTTTATGTGCCAGTACCACCCACTTCCACGTACTGAATAAATAAAAAAAAAAAAAACAATCTTCTAGACATTTGCTCGAACAAGCATGTGACTTCATAAAGAAAAATGTACTCGTACGTAGTTGGGAAAATGAGAAAATTATATATGTAAACTGCTACTGCTATTATGGTGAGAACATCCAACCGAACCAAACAATGCACTCATGCATGTTGCTATAGTTTGTGTACTTACTTACTTCCACTACTGTATGTATGTCTACGTGTTATGCTTCTGTTATTCTACACATGGAAGGTGGTCGAAACACCGTAGCCTAGAAAACGATAGAAAATAAATAAATTATTGCAGACAGCATACAAATGAAACTAACCCGTTTTATTCGCAACGAAAAGCTTTGCATTGAAAATTATTAAATGATTACAAGCATTATACACACGTGTACGAGTATATACAGTGTTTTGATACAGGTTTTCGATGCAATCACAAAAACAACTTGCCGGTATAACCACATTCCAATGCGTTGGCCATTCACAACAAATATGGCAAAATTCATTGACCGTAGAAATAAATCACAGTACCTTATATGAACTTGCATACAAAATAAGACGAGAGTATACTTGTATGTACGCAAGTGAAATGGAATTTCTTTGTCGCATTGTTGCTGATTCGATTTATTTATAACCGTTAGGTATGGCTAATAATTAAAGCTCAAAAAAGAGAAAAAAACATGCAACTTAATTTGACGATGTCTGCTTTACAAACATTTAGGATGCTCACACAAACGAGTGTCTGTCTAATAAAGCTCACTAAGTTCTCCAACTGCCCGACGGCTAACAACAATATCTGAACGGAAAACTTCATTTTCGGATTTTTGATCCCCCAAGAAGGACGAATGGCGAAGAAGATACAAACGCGAAATCTGCTGGCTGCATCAAGATGTGGATGTGGTTGTAGTCCAAAAAGCCAAAACACGTCGACCAAGTCGAGCGAATTGACAGAAATGTTTAACTCAAGAGAATCTTAAAATCCTAGCCCCCAGGTTTCAGATGACAAGAAAAACGAAATCTCATCTCAAACAGGCTATCGCGAATGCGAGAAGACTTGGTCTGGAGGAATCTCAGTAGTGTACCCATAAGCGCAGGGGATCGAAGACTTCTATGTCATTACGCCACTTCGCCGCAATTCTTTGAAATGGATGTCAAGTGATGCTTTAGCTGACGATAAACGTAAGCAGGAACTAAGCCAGCTAGGAATTCATATTTGGAAACGTAATTCATATAAAGAACATATCACCACAGCCAGCAGAATTCAAATAGCTACATTAAAACAAAGCCTCACGCATATAGTTCTACTCATATATCAGCATTAAAAGACAAACCTTCAGGAAGGACATTCATTGAGCTTCAAATATCTAAAAATATATTCCTTTTTCCAGTGTACTGTGTGTGACAACTTAAAGCGTTTTGTACCTAATAAAATAATTGGCTCCAACCAGTCTAGCGTTGAGCTGAAAATATCGAAAGTGGAAACAACTTTTAAATCGTCTATAGCCAACAAAGCCAAGGATTTTGTATTCAGTTGTAAAATGTGTGATTAAAAGTTTTTCTGAACTTAACAAACGTAGATCCAACAGCAAGAAGATTATGTGAACTTCTCTGGACCGCTGCCACCACTTTATATTTTTTTACAAATGACTGCAGGCGGACTGGCCAGGAAAGTCTCTGATACGGTAATAACACTTGCTGACAGACAGGTCTTACCTGAAGCCGTTAAAGAGGAAGAAGACGCGGAGCACGCAATGTTCCACTGTAGTCGCTTCGCAGAAACAAGAATGGACCTACCGACTCCGGAGCTTGTAGTCAACCGCATGATAAGATCAGCGGACTACTGGTTGAAGATCTGCTCTTTCATAACGAGCAGACACCGTGCATATAGCATAAGATGCTAACTAGCCCCGCGAAGTAATACCTAATGGCAGTTCCGCGGGGAGAATGGTTGAAGTGTGCTGGGTGTGGATTAGTACGTAGGCGTACTCCCGGCATGGAATATTTGGGTGTACGAATCGTGCATGCTAATAGCCCGGGCTACTAGCATCTTTGGAAGATTACCACATCCATTGGCGCAACCAAAGAAAAAAAAATTAATACCGGCTTTAAACACAGCTAAATATCTAATAGGCGGAACGCTATCAATTGTGCCATAACCCGCAACCTGTAGCCCGCAGTCGGTTGGAATGGAATCTGTAACACACCTTCTATGCCACTACCCGGCTCTTCAAAAACGTGGCCTATCTTGTATGGGAGCACGGTTCTTCGACAACCTGGATGACTTGACCAATATACCGCTTACAGACCTAGAGAGATTTATTAACCTTTAACTGGGTAGGTGGTGTGCTGACAACACCCTCAAGCCCTTTCTTCAAAAATGTTATAATTTGCGACTGACAACACCCGTTGTCGGTACAGTACCTTCTAATATACAGATTTAGATGGCCTTAGAAAAGTTTATTTGCACAAGTACATAAGCCGTGACAGACTGTTCAAGGTGCAAGGGTGCTGTCAACACCCCAGCTACCCGGTTGTGTAATTTTTTTAATTGCGAATTTGTGTATTTAATTTAAAAATGTCATTTGAAAAATATTATTTATTGCAAGATATAAGTAAAGGTTCAAGTGAAGAGCCGGACGGCCGGACTTAATTGACGCGGATGATGGCGAATTTATTAAAAAAATAATCGTTTCAAAAATTAATACCGAAATCACTATTTTGGAAAGGACAACTAAAAATTCTATCAGGGGGTCTTAAAGTTAAATGATTATACATTGTTTTACCCCAGAATAATTTCATAACGACAATTTGACCATGAAACTACTTATCAGAGGAAAGCTAAGCTTAGGTTAGGTTAGGTTAAGAGGGGTGTGTGATTGAACGAGCAATCATTTCCACTCGGAGACCCGAAGGTCCATTGTGAATCCCCTCATAGTTTGGGAGTAAATCCTCTTTTTACCAACTCGTAAACTAGTTTGTGCTCTTTGTGAATCGTAGAAGATCCGATATCTTAGAATTTTTGAGTTCTGTTATGTCTTCCCAGGAATCTATGACCTAAAGTACGGAGGCGTCGATCTTGGAGGGCGGGACAGTAGCAGAGCAGATGTTGGATCGATTCGATTTCTTCCTCATCTCCGCAGCTTCTACAGATATCGTTGGACTCAGGTAGCCATTTGCTTGTCATGTGACCTATGGCACAGTGTCCGATGATTATTCCGGTGATTAAGCGTATGGAGGATTTATCCAGATGTAACATCGTATTTGTCCTATTAAGATCAAGTTTCGGCCATAAAGAACGAGATGTGACGCAGTCGGTTCGAGTGAGCCACAGAGCATTGGTCTCTTTTTCGATTATATGGTCGATTGTGCTGAACAGCGTTTTAATCGGTGGCAGTGGAGGTGTCAGCATCACTATTGCTTATGGCTGATCCAGCTCTAGCTAGTTCGTCTACTTTCCTTCAATGTTGCTATGTCCGGGTACCCAGTACAGTCTAATATTGTGGTGCCTTATGGCATAGTGCATTTCGACATTTTTGGACTGCCTTTGATTTTATTGTGTTTGATCTTATTGTTTTCAGAGCTGGCTGGCTATCCACCAGAATGGCTATCTCTCTAAGCTAAGCTTAATAAAGTGAAATCATGATGGGGTGATGAAAGCACCTCACCTACCTACTTACGTTACTATACAACTCACCAACCTACTTAAAGGTTAAAAGATCTACGGTATTCACAATGGACCTTTACGGACTCGGTGAAATTTGAGATTACTGCAAATGACGCTCCCAACCTAACCTAACCTAACCTAACCTAGCAGAGGAAATCATTCGCATTCCTGGCATAGCACTCCAGGAATCGGACAGAAATGCGACGTCGTAGGAGCAAATTAGCTCTCAGAATAAATATTAAAAGGTATTTCCAATGGTTTTGTCCTCCTACGGCTACGAAATACATAAAGTAATGGCTTTAATCAACCTTGGAGTGTGAATAAACTTAGTAAAGCACACATTCACTTGAAATGCGTCAATCAGCCGGATGCAATCAATCATCCGGAAGTTAAGGTTAGAAGCAACTGAACTTTTACGCAATTTCTAAATGTCATGCGTTGGCAATAGTATTTTTGTTATTAAATGTCAACAACATTTTAATGAGAATGCATCTGCAATGAGATTATGTCATTGTCGTGCACACTAATTCTAATCATGTGTGAAGGTCACGTAGAATTACTCACAATTAAAATACAAAAATTCACACGTTTAGTTGGTCAAAACTGGAAAAATCTAGTTTTTCAACGATGATTTTCCAACCTAGTGACATTAATTAGTGCGATACAGATACAGTTAACGATGAGCAGAAGTTAGAGGATTACGAGCAAAGTTTGGTTGGTTTTAGTAGGCACGTCTTTTATAGGTACATATCGATGGGAAAAGTGGGAAACAAAAGGGACATGCGTTTGACTAGCGCAATTAGTATAAAAAGGAGAACAATTTGACGGATTGAGCTGATTAATAATTATGGACATAAGCTTCTTTTAATTTGACCTAAGTTAATGGGGAAACCAAATGATACTGAATATAATTATTGATACAAGTTAAGTATGTCCTGTCATTTACATTAAAATGTTATTGATTTATGGGATGATTACAGATAACTTTTCGAATAGAATATGTATATGTACAGTGAAAACTCTCCTAACGGACACTCCTATTAGTCGGACATCCCACATTCTCTTAAACCAATTTTTTATTTTAATATTTTTTGGATCAATTTTACCCTGTCGGACGGACCCCCTTTTACCCGGACGTGGACAGTATATTTCTATGAACTATGAAAATCACCTCTCTTAGCCGGACGCGAGCCACAATATTGTGTCATAAATTGTACGTCCGTCGACTGTCGTAGAAAGCCCGGAGTTGGGGATAGCCCGGATAAAGTGATTGCGATTTTCGTTAATTCTGTCTGCATTGCCTTATTCAGTTTTGGCACGTTGAAGTGAGTCTTACTTCGTTTGTAAGATCCTCACTCGACATAAAGGAGACGAACGGACGAGATTTGAGCAAACTATGACTTGTTTACAATCACCGACAGAAGAGGAAAGCAAAATGGGCTCATATTTGCACTTGAACGAAAATATATATATGTATTTCTAATTCGTACATTCATTAAGTTTTAAAAATATTTAAGGGGGTATTCTAGTCTTGCGGTACAAATGTTGAGTGTTTTTTAAAATTCGATAAAAGAAAAAACTAAGAATATTTTTTTTTAAATTCAAAAAATTACAGGCTGGTAAAGTGGGGTGGTGAAAAAAAGGGTCCTCCTTGACATGATTCCAACCAGGGCTGCCGAAGTGAGTACTAAGGGAGTATTCGTACTACCCTCTCAAACACTGTACTCCTGTGCTCCCCTCGTCATGATTGTACTCCCCCTTGAAATATTTTAATTTTTTAAAATAAGTAGTAATTTGAGTACCATTTCTTCATTGAATAGTACTCTGTTAAAATACAGGCTGACAGGCGAAACATGCGCTGAATGCCGCTCAGATAAGGTGCTAGTTGGAATGATGATTTGTGAGACGATAAAGCAGTGAAAATGAGCCGGTACTCCGGAGCTGGAACTGCCGAGGCCTGGGGTCCCTTTGGGTATCATGGACAAATCACTTTGATTTGGCTACCACCCAAAATGAATGGTATAAAATACAGTGAGATGCTCACAAATAGCTCAGTCATAGATCGAGATCAATGGAGAAGTTCTGCAGAACTTGGCATAGAATTTGCTAGTAGAATTTTCAATGTTATTGCGAGCTGATGAGGTTGTATGAAATACTGGCTTACATGTAAACGCAAAACTTCGTCGTTTAAATGCTTGAATTTTTTACTGTCTTTACACATCCTTTTTATGCAGAAAAAGTTAATGTTTTTGGAGTTGGATGATGAATAATTGAATTTTAGAGTTTTTAGAGGCTAGCTTGATATTGTTGTTTTATTTGTATCGTTTCTTTTGTACTCCTCTCAGACACAAAGTACTCCCCTGTGAACGTCTAAAATACTCCCATTCGAATTTTCAAAACGGCAGCCCTGATTCCAACCCTTCTGGTGATACGAAAAAAAAAGAAAAAATATTCTTAATCAGTAAGAATGTCGCTATCGTCTGAACTACGGAACTTAAAAAAAAAAAAATTCACAAGATAGCGGCTGTTTTTAATTTTTTAAAAATAGTAAAAAAAAAAATGTTTAACATAATTCTAGTTCCAACGATAGAGGGATATATAAATAAGTTCCATGCCGAATTTCGGTTCATTAGAATTTGAGAAATCACGTCAGACGTGTTGGAAAAAGTAGTTTCGAGAACAACGCGTTTAAAGATTTAAGCAAAGTTGCAGGCAGTCTGTACTTACATTTCGTTAATCGGCGATTCCTGCTTCATAGATTGGGCCATCTTCTACACAGTTGTAGAGTACGTACACAGATTACGCGCTCTACGATAGCTTAGAGTAAAATGAGCTTCACTGCACACTAAACATGAAAATATACTAAATACGTTACAACGACCTTTATATAATGACTTTCTCAGAATTCACCCTCAGGAAGTCAGGATATATTTTTGAAGGTCTAATCTTTAAAAATATGAGAAAAAAGGAAAATAATTTTTTCAAAATTCTAGACTAGTATACCCCCTTAAAACAGATCAAAACCAAATCCTTTTTGACCACACTGTAACTCTGTTTCAATCTGTTAAACCTAACGAAATTAATTTGCATATAAAAAAAAAAACAATCTCCTGTAGCCCCACGATGATGACAGCATTTGACTGGGACTTTGCTGAATGACCGCAGTTGAGCCATAAACAGAGTTCATACTCGTACTTGTACTCAGTACCAGTACCACAGTATGTGCGAGAATCTAAATAAAATCAAGAATTTGCAAGCGTCCGGTTGGTCATGCAAATGTCGGAAAAAAAAAATAGATAATTTCAATTGAAGCACCACCAACAAATTAATTACCATATTCTTTCGCTGCAGGCATAAAAGGCAAACGATAAGCTGGTGTTTGACTCGCCTCTAACGGGTATGACCGACTTAATCATTGTGAATTGAGTTTAGTTTAGTTTGTTTATTTAGTTCGTATAAACTATTTACATTTACAATGAATTTTAACATTAATCATCTTCTTAATTAATAATTGGACTTAACAAAACCTATTACATTTCTTTTAAAAACATTTAAATTTGTTTCATTTTTTAATTGGTTTTGCAAGCTATTAAACAATTTAAAGCCTTTGTATATAAGAGAGTTTTGCGCATTAGAAGTTAGAAAATTAGGCAGTCTTAAATCATTTCTATTTCTTAAGGCATAAGGTTGTAAGTCTCTAATAAATTGAACATAGTCAAGTAGGTATTTTGGCATTAAATTGTTAACTATCTTAAATACAAAAATTAAAACATTCATCACAATTCTTTGTTTCACAGATAACCATTTTAACGAATCTAACATAAAACGAATGGATACGAATCTATTGCACTTTAAAATACTTCGCATTGCTTTGTTTTGCAGTTTCTGCAGTCTTATAATCATACTCTCATTACATAGAAACAAAATAGTTGAACAATACTCAAAATGCGGCTTTACAATTACATTATATATATTTATTGCACATATAGTTGAAATTTTATATCTTATCCTTTTTAAAAAACCTATTTTTTTAGCTATCTTTTTACAAATATAATTAATGTGGCTTCCGAACAATAATTTGTGGTCCAAAACTACTCCTAGATATTTTATTTCTTTTATTTTTTCAATTGTTACGCCATCTATTGTAAGGCCATTGACATCACTTCTCTCGTTCAGTACCATAAACTTTGTTTTTGCAGTGTTCAGTTTAAGTTTATTTTGAACAAGCCACGTGTTAATATGATTTATATCCTCTTGCAATTTAGTTGTACAGTCTATGTCATTATCGCCCGAAATATAGACGACTGCATCATCCGCGAACAAGGCCACTTTTGTGTATTTTAAGACACACTTAAGATCGTTAATATAAATTGTAAAAAGGAGAGTCCCTAAAACAGACCCTTGAGGGACGCCGAAATTTACTTCAATCGCGTCAGAGACTTGTCCGTTGAATTTTACTCTCTGCTTTCGATTTTCTAAGTATGACTGGAACCACAATAATTCGTTATCTCTAACACCATATTTTTTTATTTTCATTATTAAAAGGTCTCTACTAACTGTCTCAAAAGCACGTTTTAAGTCCAAAAACACACAAACTACACTTTTTTTTTTGGCTAATTCTTCCTTCCATGATGTTACAACTACATTAATGGCAGTCTCACACGAGAAACCTTTTCGAAAACCGGATTGCAGGTCTATTATCAAATTATTATTTTCAAAGTTTATTGAGACGAAGTCGAAAATTAACAACCAACTCGTCAAACTCGTACATGGTCCGATTATATGGTAAGTGTGCCATGATCCAATTATGTACATTTTTATGTAATAACCTATTCTGGCTCTTTGGTGATTTATTGATTCAGACATTCCACTCAAACAAGGGCCGGTCTGACCTACTCGTCACGAGTGCAAATCTGACCTTTCTACAGCATCTTTCGTCGCCCTACTGACCGATTATGCAATCAAAATACTTGTAGTTTGCCCGCTGTGCGCTCTTAAAGTTTCCATTTCAACGGTCTTCTGATGGGGGGATGATGCTCATGATGATGAATCATGTCTGGCATGGGAATACTGACTGAGTGTATGTGTGGTTTATTGTGAAAATTCAATTAATAGTACAATCTTCATTGTTCTCTGTAGACAAGATAGTAAAGAATATTCTCAGCTAATCGTTTCAAGTTCACTTAGACAACAATTTGGAGGTTATAACCGACGGAGACTTTTACGAGTATATGCCAATAAAATGGAGACAATTGGTTTGAAAATGTTTCCTTTCGTTGTTGTTTTTACTTTTCTCAAGCGATGTATAATTAGGGGCTAATTTGCAAATGATTTATTTGTGAGTTAAATTTTTAATTTTATAATTACTGGGATTTTCATAACTTACATAAAAGTAAATTACACGAGACATGAACCTATACATAATTGCGTCATACTTTCGCACATTTAATTTAAATTCAAGAGCAAATCGTTTGATTTGGTTGACAACCGTTTTTTGTTGTTGTTTCAACTTTGCTGTCGTCTTCTAGAAGGAGCAGTAAAATTGTATGTCTAGAAGTCCTCAGAGGGGGGCTAATTTGACAGCCTCGGTGATCTGGCTAGACCACCGATAGCAGAACTTATCCTTGCATCTACTATGTTCTTCTTAAGGGTTTTTAAAAAAGGGCAGTGGACCTCTGAATAGAATATTGAATTAAAATTATGCCAAAAGCATTGTTTATGAAACTATACGTCGACGCAACGTTGCTTGTCAACTTTTGTTGACGTAGGTAGTATGCACACATGAAATGCTCTACTTTAAGTAGTAAAATAAATTTATATTGCGATTTTGCCAGATATCGATGAGTAGAATAATGCGCAAGGACTTCCATTATAAAGGCTAGTCAATGGAGTCAAAAAAAAAAACAAGGCAGTGATTTACAGTGTAAGGACTGACAATGATGTGCGGCAAAATTAGACAACATGGCTTTATATATACATTTACCTACATATGTAAAACACATGTACTTACTGCACGGCCATGCATTGCTGCCAGACGCCTCTTTTTTTAATTCTGAGGCAAACCTCCAATAGTAAAATTTAGTACAATTTTTGTGATTTGGAATTTAACCATAAGATTTGACAATAACAGTAAACTAATGTGATAAAATGTTAACAATTTACTGCACGGCTATTTCACATGCGTAACTGCATGCAACAGTTGCGCACCTGTTTCAGACTTAAGAAGCCAAGATTGATCATAAAGAAAGAATACTGTAGTGAACGGAAAGTACGACGGTGCATTCATGTTAATATAGTTTAAGAGATGCCATCTAGAAGAAAATGTGAGAAAAACCTTCTCGAAATGTTCGTCTTCTCCATGATAAATGCATCTGCATATCCTGATGATCCAACATTTGTTGCAGAAGGCTTATCAATGACGAAGAGACCCAAGTTGCCGTTAAAGTCAATTTTGTCACAAAGAAAGAAAAACTTTTTTTTTATTTTTTCTTTGCAGAATCTTTTTGGACCTCGCTTCGCCCTTCAACCTTTCTAACTTAAGACTTTGGCGCTTACAAAAAAAAGAGGAACATATTCTAAAGGTCCTAATTATAAGTATAAGTTTGTTCATAAATACTTTTACTACTTTAAGTAATATTTTATATGTAGGTACATATGTATATAAATATTATACACATATGCAAAACAATAACCTAAGTTATGTAGCTATCAGAGCTTTTGACTATCTATATTTTAAAAGGTCATGGAATAGCCAACTAATAATACTATAGAACATTATTATGCCATTATAAAAAAACTGCAAATGTCAAGGCATTTTTCTCAAAACTAAAGGAGCATTTACGCAATTACTAACCACTTATCAGCATAATTGTCAATATTTAATTTGTGAAATTTCGAAGCATATGTATGTTAACAATGGAAGTATACATATGACATTGCGTGTTTATAAAACAAGAATATCTCAGACAATCATATAAGAACGATGGAGATTTTATCTTTTATCAAATAAAGTAATTTCAGTGACAAAATACCTCGTGGAAGTTGTATCTTTTGTTAATTATAAAACTGCATTGAAGCTCCTCCGATCGAACATAAAACTTATCACAGATGTCACATTTCTAAAACCATTTCTTGACAAAAAAAATTATTTCCATACGAAATAGGCATACATACAAAAGTCTTGTCAGATCTTAGCAGATTGAAAATATGACCGCAAGAGGAAATTTCGATGTCATGACTGAAACAACACAAAGTCCCCAACTTAATGGCTTTAGGACTAAGAAAGCTCGATAGTTTTCTTTGATCGCTCAGCATAAAAAAATTTTATATTCAAATTGTGTTTTCAATGATGTTTGAGTATAATTTCAGATGGACGTAAATCTAGGGGTTTTAGTAGATACTTGATCCACTCGTGTAAACTGTCAAAGGATCTGACCCTGGTAGAGATATGTTGTCATTCTTAAACTGATCGACAAAGCATAGACAATTTTTAACAGACTTCGTCCTTATAGCAGAATAATTTAAAAATAAAAAAAATATGTAATCGTTTCACCTTGATTCTTATAGTGCAGTGTCATGATGACATAATGTCAAATGACAATGACAAATGTTCGAATAGAATTTTTATTGAGGGATAATAGAGTCCATGTGCGTTTTAGGATTCAATGGTTTATTTATTTATTTAGCCTAATACAAAGAAAGAAAACTCAATCAAGCTATGGAACTTTAACAAGGACTTAAAACTAACATTTACGAATTTAAAATAATAAGGAAAAAGGTAGCGAATACTTAAATCTAAACTTAAGAGTAAGGTTCTTTACGAAAGCTTTTTTTTAATTGAGTTTATTATTCTATTTAAATTATTCTCATTTTACAATCTATGTCTACATTCATAATATATAATTTTAATACTTCATCAAAATTTACAATAGATAGGAAGTAAGAGAATAGCTAGTGGCATTTAATTTACATAAGAATAAGTTAATACCACCGTAGGGCACTGTAGCGCAAGTGGTTAGTGCGTCGGACTACTGAGCCAGCGGTCTTGGGTTCTAATCCCGACGCAAACACCTAAACGTTTTTCACAGTGCGAACCTCTTTCGAATGTCTGACAAGCATCAAAGAGTATCATTTGTCACGATTGAGCTTCTCAACTCGCCGTTCGGAGTCGGCAAAAAACTGTAGGTCCCTTCCATTCGTGCAAAAATAAAAACACGCACACACAAATGGTTGCGAGAAGCAGGCCCAGGTTCACCTCGAGCTGTAGCGCCAACTAAGTAAGTAAGTAAGTTAATACCACTTCATAGCAACAATTCATTGTCTGAACAATTTTAAAAGAAACAGTGAAAAATATAAAACAAACAAAAATCAAGAATAACTAATCAAGAGAAAGAAAAATTGAAGTGTAAGAGAAAATAAATAAAAAGCAATTACATCATTCATTGGCAGTTAAAACTACAAAATGCGTAACTAAACAATTAAACAGTATAATGCAGCAAAACTTCGATTTCATTATGGTCGAAATATAAAAGCCATAGCTTTATTTTTTTTTAAAAAAGGGAATAGAGTTGTTATATTTCTAATGTTTGCAGTGAGCCGGTTAAACAATTTGCCATTTGCAGGAGACAATGGAATATGTATTTCTAAAATTTGTAGTACGAAAGTACTAATAATTAGAACTTTGAGAAGAAATGAGAGAATGAAATGGTATAGTGGTAAGTAGATCAGAGGAGGTATACAGTGCGTTCTGCAGTGTTAATCTACTGCAATGAAAATTGAAAAGGTTAGGAATGCTGTTGGCCTTTTGCAGCATTCTGGATATAGGTTCGTGGGAACCATAATGGGTATGATGAAAGACAAGATGAAAGAAGGGAACAGCCAATTTTACCGGGTAATAGCTGTTGAAAAGATTCGAGACACTGAAGATTAATCCGTTTCAAACGGTCTCTATAGGGCGGTAGGTTATAGCTGTCAGTCCAAGGAAGACCGTGAAGGGCAAAACGGATGAACCTGCGCTGTACGGCTTCGATTCACTTAGTATGGATTTCGTAATAAGGAGACCATACTTGGCTGATCATACTCCTTGAGTAGTGGCGCGATCTATAAACCATTTCGTTGTGTTGAACAAAGGTGGTAATAGTTTTGCAGCTGTCCAGTTCGTCTACAATATTTGGACTGAAAAAAAATGTAAGAAAAATTACTTTGATCTTAATCGATAGACTGTGGGCCTCAAAAACTAACTCCTTTAGATTCCATGTTGTAGAGACCAAGCTATTTAGGAGTTATAAGATAAATCGTGGACCACAGCATCATCTATAAACTCTATTATTAGATAAAATCAAGTCTTAGATATTTGAAATCAGTGTGGCATTAGGCGGAAAACGTTTGCATAAGAAAGGATACAGGATACTTTTCGCATTGCAGTAGTTGACGGTTTTTCAAATCAAACACACTTTTCAACTAAAGCAGCACATCTTCTTTACGAGTAAACACTGACAAAAGACGGAACAGTTGTCTAAAAGTGAGATTTTTTCATTGCAAAACTCCAAAGGAAGCCGTCAACTACATTTTTAAGTTACATACTGTACATCCTATTCAGTACATTAAATAAGTAATATTTTTATAACAAACTAGCTGACCCGGTGAACTTCGTACCGCCTCAAAATCAATAAATGTTGTGTAAAACTATATCATTTGAGTTCAGATTTCGAAGCATGATGACTACCGAGCCAACCTTCAGTTGTAAATTGTGCGGTGGCAAGCAAGGCAGATCCAATGAGTTTAAAAATTCAGTTGGATAGTTGGTTGCTTCGTCTTCGTTTGTTACCAGTTGATATATTTGAAGGAATGCAGTGGACCGGCGATTTGATTTTGAATTTTGAAGTTTAAGTGATCCACATCTTTGTTCTTTGGCGCAAGAATTGCTCGTTCAATCAACCAATTGTGATTTTTGTGGTTAGCAACGATATTCGGGAACACTTTGCTCATGAGCTCGTCCTTCGTTGAGACGAAACTGCAAAAATTCGCGGAAACGTAATCAATCCGTTCGATTCGTCGACATGAACACTGCCATTTCCGATACGGTAGTTAGCAATTCCTTGAAGAAATCCTTGACAGATGGATCTTTTAGCAATGCAACTCGCATGTACATATGTCGTCAGCCGAAGATTCTTCACATAGCGCCACAGAGTTGATGATTTGAGGCAAGCGTTTATTTCATCGGCAGCGGTCGATCTTGGAATGATTGGTAGTCTTTGGCGGAAATGGCCAGACAGTAGAATCATTGACCCTCCAAATGACGTTTCTCGAGCATTGGAATTTACTGGCGTGGGTTTTCTATCTCCTATGGGTAAAAATGTAGGGATCGTTTGTATAAAACCTTTTTCTGTATCGGAATATTTAAACACAATCCCTTTCCTAAAAACTTCACCCTTTAATTTCGCTTTATAATAACTTTTCCAATCACTATTTGCACTGTTTAGCTTTTTAAATGCTGTACTTAAGAAATTTAAGGTAATCAGCGCTGTTCAACTACAAATTGCCATATTAATACGTTGTTTTGTTTTTCAGAGGCTAGAATCGTCAAAATGGCTCGTTTCCTCCATTTCAAGAGTAGTCATAAATCTCACCAGCAAATAAGTATGTACATTACATATATATAATATGGTACCTACACAAATGTCTATAATATACTTAAAAATAAAAGACATCCTCTATCAATCGTACCTCAAACAGCAGGGTTCAACCTGAAATTCAATCCAACAAGTTGCGTTGGAGTATATTAAAATGCTAAGCTGAATATGTTTATGTAGGTACTTAAAAGTAGGTCAGAGAACGCACCATTCAATATTCATACGTGTATCATATATACATACATATGTATGCATGATACCTGAAGTTAAAGCTTAAGTTAATTACACGAGCTTGCATGCACTTCCAATGTGGAATATTCAAATCATGTTTCAAGTTGAGACACCCACTCTGAAGTGTCATTATTCAAATTATTCAAACGTTCATGGTATCTAAAGCCGGAATTTTTACATATTTCAAATTGTATATAGATATAAATCATAGTATGTAGGTATCGCTAATACACACTGTGGTATAATGTGTAGGCATAGTTAAAAGCTTAATAGGCTTTTAAAATGTTTCATTACTCCCAAACACAGAAATCTAATTAAACTGAATAGCACCACATGCACATTACTTTTATGCATGTTCCGATAAGTAAACACTTACTGACATACATACGAGTACTGTACGATTTGAGAACACACATGAAACATGCACCACTTACTAGGAGTGAATGAAATTTTAGGTATGTATTAGCTATATGCAGCCTTAAAATCAATTTTTATTGGCTCTTCTTTTTTATTGCGCTTTAATTGAATGAACAAATTATTTCTATCCTCACGTAGGCAATTAAATCTTTTGTCGGAGATATTGCTGTTTAGATACTTTTGCGTCAGTGCAATGTTTATCAACTCTCACATCTCCAATTGTAACGTATCGTGCATTTAAAGCAATGCAAATTGTGTTTTTGCTACTGGAGATCTTAAAATCAGAATTGAAACTAGCACATGATTGCATGTGTTTTACTGTCTTGATATCAACGGAATTCAACATCTCGGAGCTGTGGATTACATTCAATTAATGTTAGTCGTCCTCGTCCACGATAAAATAGATTAGAAAAGTTTTTTCTATTTGATGACCATTAAAGTGACTTTTAAGTCATTGATCAGTCTTAAGGCAGGATTGCCATCAGCAGAAAACTATTTCAGACAGATTCGTCACTGCCGAGATCAATTATAGACATCAACTGGTGAAGCGGTTCAAAGTAAAAGTACATCAAAATAAATTTCAATATATCTACAGTGAAACTTTTGTAAGTTGGCCACCTGCAGTGCAAGTATTTTTGGCCAACTTATAAGAGTGTGGTTTTTTTTTAGTAAAGAAACAAGAACGAAAATCTAATTATTTTACCGCTATGTCTTGACGTTTTGTTTAGTTGTTATCTGAAAATATGTAAACCCAGTGCAGATTTAGGTCAATAAAGTCCACCATAGACCAAATTTTAACATTTAGGCAGATCCTGGAAAAAACCCAATAAGTTCAAATCGATACCCACCACCTGTTCATCGATTTCAAAGCCGCCTATGACAGCATCTGGAGAGATGAACTTTATAGAGCCACTTCTAGTTTTGACATCCCTGCGAAACTCATCCGTCTGTGCAGAATGACGACGGAGAAAGCTCGCTGTTCGGTATAGACCTCACCGAACCCTTCGATGTCAGAAAAGGATTCAGATAAGGTGACGCACTATCATGCAACTTCTTTAACACCATACTTGAAAGAATTTTTCAAAACTCACAAGCCAACACACGAGGAACGGTTTGGCGGTAAATGAGGGCAAAACAAAGTGTATGCTGTCAAGGAAAAGGGACATTCAACATCGACGAATTGGGCAGAATGTCAAAATAGACAGTTACAACTTTAAAGTAGTAAAGGACTTTGTCTATCTCGGCTTTGATATAACAGAAAAAATGACATCTCATCAGAAATCAAACGAAGGAATACTACTCTTGCCAATCGCTGTTTCTTTGGTCTGAGAAAGCAATTGAGTAGTAGAGCCCTTTCTCGATCAACTAAGGAAACTATATACCCTTATCATCACATATCTGGAGCTGAAGCATGGACTTTATCGAAAGCGGGTGAAGATATCGTTGGTCGCTTCGAGAGAAAAATCATTCGTAAAATATTTCGTCTCGTTTGCGTTGACGGGTTTTGGAAAAGATTCAGCTACGAACAATACTAACTGTACATCGACATTGAGCTGGTCAAAAAAACTGCACATTGGGCGTTTAAGATGGCTAGGATATGTAGAGCGAATGGATGTTAACGCTCCTGTCCGCATTCGATTCCAACCCGGATGGATGGTGGCACGCAGAAGTGGAAAAGGACCTCAGCCAAATCACAATTCGCTATTACCAACAACGTCCTTTACAATACTAATAGCTGAACAAACCCACGGCACCGTGGGGCAATGCTGCCCAGGTTTAATCCCAGCACTGGTTCAACAAGTCTGACAAGCAATCAAAGAGAATCATTTGTCAATGAGCTTCTAAACTCGCCGTTCGGAGTCGCAAAAAACTGTAAGTCCCTTCCATTCGTGCGAAATTATAACGAACACACAAATGGTTGCGAGAAGCAGACCCAGGTTCAAGCCGAGCTGTAGCGTCACCTAAAGTAAAGTAAAGAACGAACCCTTCGAAAAATATCAGATAAAGTATGTGGCCAAGAATTTAACTGGAACCTAAAAGAAAGTCCCTAAAAATGATCGATCAAAACATGACGGAAAAGAACTACAGTGGACTCTCGATAATTCTAACCTCTATAATTTGATAATCTCTATAAATAGAAGAACTATGAGAGACCCATAAGAAAACCTCGGTTAATCGAAGTAAACCTATGCTATTTGTCTCTTTCGTTAATTCGAATTTACTGTTGTACAAAATAACTTGACTTCTATCGTATAATTTGAAGTCAATTCTATTCGTTTGTTTCCTCAACTGTTCGTTGAAATGCGTTTGTGACGAAAGTAGGTCATGAAAACCAAATGTTTAAAAGATGCATTTGTCCTGTGTATACATTTATCGATGTACATAGGTATATTTAATAAAATTAAAAGTAATAAAAATTACATTTGACGCGCATATATTTTTTTTTTTTGTTCTGAAACCTCCACAATTCGAAAACCTCCGTAATTCGAAATTTTTTCTCGGTCCGGTAAAAGTCAAACTATCGAGAGTTCACTGTATTTAAAAATAAATAGAAACACGAAAACGAATATTGAATTAATTATTCATTTTAAATGTTTCATACGTCTTCTTTTAATACCTGTTTTTTTTTTCAAGTTCCATTTCATGTAGCAATATAAATTTTTGGTTAATTTGTTTCTATTAGCAGCTAGCTAAACAAGAATTTGTTTACCCTTCAAATATTTCATTTGATTGTTTTTTTTTATTATAATTTTTTTTTTATTTTTTTAATAAATCGTGGGTGCTTCTCGAATGCTACATAATTGAATCCATGAAAAGCTTTTAGTACTACAGACAAACACTTGTTGAGAGGTTTTATTCACACTTCTGTATGCGTTGCGTATCTCAATTTCAAGTCATAACAATGGCGCGGCGCACCGAATGTGGAGAAAGCGTTTTGATGAGTTTTTCAAAGATTGTTGCACCCGCTCGAGATGAAAGAGACGAGTGTGCATGAGTGTTTTAATAATTTTTTCCCCATTAAATTGAGTGCAACTTTTGCATTTTGTCTTTGTGGTTTGAAATAAATGATGTTTAACTGGAAATGAGTTGGGTTTATTTAGGGAGCCCACACGTTTCCCATGTTAATCTCTTTTGTAAGGAAGAAAGCTAATTTTAGATCATACTTCTCAATATATGTATCATACCTTGAAGTGCGTAAAATCACACTGCGCATGAAATTTAGACGACCAGATGTGTTGCTGACGCGAATTCGAGTTTCGAAATATGCCGCCACCTAAAGAAAGTCATCCTGAAACCATCGTCGATTTTGCCATAGAGGTGCAAGACATGCGCTACGAAGAAGGCATCTAGTCTTTTACCATCTTAATAATCCCGAGCTAGAACAAGGACTTGTTTTGTAACCTTTCTGGCCTTCAGCAGATCCGAGAAAACGGAGACAATTGTGACCCCACCAACTTTGCCGTAGATGTCTTAACACACACTATCCAAAAGAGTGTCCTTCAGCAACGATATGCTGAGTTGACGGATGTTGATACCCAAAATCAAAATCTCAGATACTGCGCCAAGAAACATGCAGTAGGTAGTAGGTACTTTAAAAAATTCAACGTGGTGAATATGTGATCGGCAAATTTGGAGGAATACGGATTTTGTATTGCAACACCGATGCAAACAAGCTGTTCCTCTTCCTAGGTTTCAGATAACTAAACCACTAAGAAACATTTTTAGCGGAAATCTTCGCTTACGAAGACGTATGAGCAGTGCCCCGTCCGTATTTACATAATTATGTATGTACATACGTCCTTGTGGAAAACTAAATGCTCAATCTCTTTGATGGTCTGATAAAACACAATAAAGGCACCATATTGCTTGACCTACAATTTGAAGGTTTTGAATACAATGAGCGCGCAGACTGCATAGGGCAAGCTCTTATTGCCTGCCCATCGTGCCTAAACCCTTCTTCACGGTATATTTAGTTAAATTAACAGCGCATGGTAACTAACAAATTAGAATGTTGTCAAATACTGGAAAAAATCCAGAGGTGTCTACGAATAGAATCTCGAAGAGAAGGGAAAGGAAATGCGCTCTTTTGATCAAAAATGTTCATCGATTGCTATTTTAAACAGAATAAACATATGAATATGGATTACAAAAAAAAATATACAAAAGTGTAATTGTTTCTAGGCAAAATGAAGTTGTTCGTCCGTCGAGTCGATTTCTATGGAGAGCCTATCACGATAATAAACTTATCTCCAGGAGTTCAAGCGTTTTTACAGCTTATTTTCATTGCTTAGACATAAAAGATAGATCTTGGAGAGTTTCACCGGCTTATAAGATCTGTTTACACTTTTACTCAAAGTCCAAATCCCACAGATGCCTTAAGTTTCAGAACTCCAATGGAAAATCTTAAAGCTACCGGATGAAATAAATTGTGTTTTTCTCACCACTTTTACCATGAGAAAATGAGTTTGAGCATTTTCCATAAATTAACGATAGCCGGTTTTAGATAGAAGCTTCAAACTGTTGTCTCAAGACAAAATACATGATGTCATCCGTCTGAAATTTGTATACATCCGCCGCTCTGTTGTTGTGTCATCAGGTCATCAGCATGCAGAACAGGTTTCATGTTGATTTTGCGAAATGTCACAGAGCACAAAGGAAGTAAAACAAGCCCATACGTTGGGTAAAGGGCTATTTCCAGTGAAAACAAAAAGAACCCAAACTGAAACATTACCTACTCTGACTCAATCAAGTGGATTAAACTTCACCCAACTGGCTGAATGCAAATTTGCGCCGCTAACTATCAACAATCATCCACAGACAGGAACTAGCCATTGACAATATATTTGACTTGAACAAGCGCGTGCGGAAATGCATACAAATTGTGGCTTTTTTTTTTTGTTGGTAACCACTTGGCCCACGCATCACATACCTCCCCCTCAACAAAAAGAGAAAAGAATTTCATTAACAAAAAAAAAAAAAAAAAGAGAGAAAAATATAAATATAAAAAGCCCGCACCCAGTTCGAGTTAATTTAAATTTTTTTTTTATTCCAAACGTTCCACCTGGATAAATCTCGTCCAACCAGTCAGCAGCGACATGGCGTGGTTTTGGTGTTATTTCGTTTGTATCTTAAAATAGTGTATACTGCATTTTCCTGTCGTACCGCATACCGGACCATGAGGTAATATCTAACATAATTTATGCACATAACGGTTAAAGTCCAAATATAAAAAGGTAAGTATACCCACTGCCACTTCTGCCAGTGATAGAAATCGAAATTTAAAGGTCATTGCCCGAGTGATGTTGTTAGGTAGAAGGTAGTTATGGTCGACACAACAAAAGAGAAGACCAGAAATAAACAAAACAAAAAAAGAAAAGGCATTTCGGGCCTAAATAAAAAGAAACGTCTTCAGGCCATATTAGAACAAAGAAGACACTAAGGTCTACAGAGGTTCTCAATGCTGCACCATCCCGAATTGTACTCACGTGCACAGGAAAATGTCTTTTTCCAGTTGGGTCGAGTAACCAAAGTTTACATTTGATTGTTATGGAGATCCCACACATCCGTAAATGTATAGATACAAAGATACTCGAATGGATTTGGTTTCGATTTCCAGTTATAAGTGTAAATCATTGGATACCACTGATACCAGTGAATAAAAATGTAAGGGAATTAAAATGCACTTTAAATAGTGACACGTTATAGGCGACACTTTTATTAGAATTGTCTTTTTTTTAAGGAAAGTGTGCTCAATCGCTTGGAGCGTGTGACTTAATAGAGCATGTCATTGAGACGGGTTATAGTAATTAAATCGTAAAGTACACGTCATTTTGTTTACTAAAAACCTCTGCGGAAAGTCTTAATTTTTCTTAATATGTGTAGATTTGTTTTTACGGATGACGGCATTTTGAATTTTTTCACATTTCGTAGATAATTCTTGTTTTATGTATCTAAGGTTGGTCTCAGATAAGAAAGATGTTTTGTCGTTACGGTGATTGGGAGCGCTATAAAATAAAAGTCGACTGCTTCTAAGCTAGCAAGGTACAAAATGAATGTTTGAGGTAATTCTAGCAAGTTGATAAAATCCCACCTGAGTACATTAAATTCTATAAAAGTTAACGCACCTGCAGATCTATGTATGTGGGTATTTTAAAGGAGGATCATCTATAAACACAACAAGCACGTATACCATTGGATCCATTTCACTTTAGTATAAGCCACACCATTTACTGGATTAGCGAGTTGATGCTGAGATGTATGTATGTATATAGTACTACTTACTTACTTACTTAACGGGCTCCCGACCCGTAAAAAGTATCTGCCTGAGACACGGCAGCCTTCCACTCTCTTAGATCCCGGGCACGCTGTCTAGACCAAGCGCACTGGCATCCGCGGTAGCTTGGTCCTTTAACCGGAGGTTCGGTCTTCCTTGTCGTCTCGAACTTGGGGGCTGTGATTCGTAAATCCCCTTTGCTGGAGCATTGTTGTCCATTCGCTCGATGTGGCCGAGCCAGTGTAGTCGACGTATATAGTATGTCAATCTAAATGTGCCCCTCATTTTCGCAAAGTGTAGCAATTGGGCAATAATGAGCTCAAGTAGCTCTCCATCTTGAAGGATGTACATAACTGCCTCGAGTGGCTTTTCTGATCCGAGCTAATGAAGTGTTAAGCTGTTTCGTCATCTTCAAGGTACATACATATGTACCACAAAGTCCATAGCTGCTGATCTCAATTTTGTTAAATTGCTCGCAAAAGGAAGTGAACACTGTGATCAGTGCTATGGGGGGGTCTTAAGGTGACTTCTATTTGGGCGTAACAGAAGTTTAGTTCTGTTTTTTCTTGGACACTTCTATTAACATTTTGGTCTGGCGTATGTGCTGATCTCATAGCAATCAATTCTGGGGACTCATCTACCATAATAAGAAGAGACTTCTGAAACAGTAGTGCTCTGAAAGATTCTGCATAGAAAACGAAATTTGGACTTTCCGGTTTTCTACGAGGCCAAGTAACACACTATTCTAAAGAAACTCGAACACCTTCATGAAAGTGACCGGAGTTATGAAGCTCCAAGCAATTGAAGTGAGTACATTATACATATGCCACATGGAGACTATTTTAACCGCCGATCTTCTTCGAGGCTTTTGGGTATTTTTTCTTCAGTATAAGGTAGAAACAAAATGCCCACCAAACTGTCATGAACCTGTTTTAAAACGTATTTACATACTATTGTTACCTTGGAGTAGAATTGTATTGGTTACACAGGTATTAACATAATGATGTTCCCATCGGAACTTAGATCATTGCAGTATAAATTCTTTCGATAGACACAAATGCCGCTCCTAACATTGACAACAAACACTTAATTAAATCACAAAAGGTGTTGACTCGATTATAAAATTGTTATTTTCAGTGCAACACGTGCTTATTGAGCCAAATGTTGTTGGTTTAAGAACAAAATTCCATTTCTAGGGATAAGTCATCTGGTTATGAATAGAAATACACGAACAGACTATGTAATGTATGTATCATCAATTCATCATCTTTCTTTTCTTTTCTCCTTTCTATCTCTAGTTCTGCATTGTGCCTTATTTCTCTAAAAAGATTTTATCACCGACCACCCATTGATCTCCATAAGAAACAGGACAGCCAAAGAAGCTCTCAGATTAAGGGAGAATGGCAATTGGAGGCCCCGTTCGTCTGGGCATACACTCATACTGGACATTTTCAAGCAAAAAGGACTTATGCCCTGCACAGATTACGAGAAACCCCAGCTTGACTTTACCAGATACTTCAAGGCCTCCATACTAGGAAGATAGATCTGGAACAATTCTTACAATACCATTATTGGAACATCCGTCTTTGCTCAAAAATAGAGATAGGTACCGAAGCAAGTGTCTTTTCGGAAGAACTATGCATTAACCAGTCTTACCTACTAGCCGACTATTGCAGCGTCTTTCAATTAGAGATATACATATCAAGAAAGCAGCACAAATCGTCCTAGCAAGGAAACAACCCCCAACAGAAATCACTACTTGCGTAGACAGCCAAGCCATTCTTAAAGTACTGGACTCCACTTCAGTGAATTCAAAATGTGTAAAGGAGTGCCTAAGGTCACTTAGAGCAATAAAACGCCGTACAGTTTTACTCTGCTGGGTACCCGGAGCCCGGACATGTGGGAATGAAAAAGAATGATACAGCAGACTAATAGGAGGGAATGAAGCAGCAGAATGCCACTGCCCGGCTCTTCAAGAACGGCGCCTGTCTTTTATGGGAGCACGGTTCTTGGACTGCCTAGCTCTGACACCGCTTACAGATCTAAAATGATTTATTAGAAGATCAAAATAGATTTGTTAAATGCATGTTTCTACATGCACTACTAGAGTATTCACAATGGACCTTAATAGCCTCTGGGTGCAATTGTATCTACTGCAAACGACCCTCCTAACCTAACCTAACCTAAATTTATATCACCTAACTGAAATTCTGCAAAAATATTTCGTTCACTGGTATGTGGAATGCGAATCTGTGGAACGTAAATGGAGTGTTGACAGTTAAGACAAAAATAAAAAAAACCCTATTCAAAGTTTCTTTGTATTTTAATTGATAATTAATTAATTATTTAAATTTAAAACATTTTGAGTTACTATGACCCATAAATTTATTCTAGCGAAAGAAAGTGGTTCTCATTTGAAACAAACCGTTTAAATGAGGTGTGATATATTAAAAAACTCAGAATAATATCCTAATTGTCATAGTGGGGTTGCCAGGTTTACAAAAATAAAATTTGTTCTTTTGCACGTCCCTCGATATTTGCGATGGATACGGACCGTAACCGCTGCTGTAGACGTGAGTGTGACAGAAGACCCGAATTTATCGATCTGACGCCGTTCTCAGCAACTCGGTCTCTGCCCTTCCACTACATGGAAAATTTTGAGGAAAGATCTTGGCCTACATCCATATAAGATCCAACTGGTGCAAGAATTAAAGCCAGCGAACCATCAATTGGGTCGTGGTTTCGCTGAATGGGCTGAGAATCAACTGGAAGTTGAACCAGATTTTTATCCTCAAATCATCTTCAGCGATTAGGCTCATTTCTGGCTTAGCGGGTATGTAAACAAGCAGAACTGTCGTTTTTGGAGTTAGCACAATTCTCATGAGATTTTTGGGACTCCATTTCATCCAGAAAAAAATCATTATTTGGTGCGGCTTACATGTCGAAGGCGTCATCGGCCAATTTGTCTTTAAATCAGAAACCGGTGCCAACATTACCGTGAATGGCGAACGCTACAGGCAAATTATTCGTGATTTTTTTTATTCCTCATGTCATTGGAAATCATTTGGAGGAGAAATGATTCCAACAAGATGGCGCAACATGCCATACATCTCAAGAAATTGACCTGGGAATTGGCCACCTCGTTCGTGTGATTTGACACCTTTTGACTACTTTTTGTGGGAGTACGTCAAATCTCTGGTCTATGCTGATAAACCAGCAACGGTTGATCATATAAAAGCCAACATTCGACGCACTATTGACGTCGTGAGCCGATTTTTATCCGTGCTATTGGAAACATTTTGAGAGATGGATAAGTTTCCATAACAGAATGAGTCCTATTATACCGTGAATAAATGAGGGATGCAGGCCAGAATCTGAACAAACAAACAAATGCAAATATACATGATGTAAGTGTGTACATACTCGTTCATATATACATGTTACTGATTTGATTAATAATGTAAAACAATTTTTTTATGGAAAAATAAGTTTTATTTTTGGCTCCGTTTGGACTCTTGGGTTCGCGTTAGAGGTTGACCGGTGAGTGCTTCTTCCTGTACCCATTAGTTGAAAAAAGCTCCTCCTTTGAACAGGTACCTAAATCTCAGCTCTCGTTTGATAGCAATAACACTGACTGTCCTCTTTATTAACCCAAACACGTGCAATCTCGCATATCAAGGTCGCGTTTATAGAGAGGAATTATCACTAACAGTGTGACCATAGTGGAATATACTATTCCACTAGTGGAATATTTAAGACCTGCAGAAAACCAATTTTTTCCGGAAAATATTCGCATATAAAAGTGGAATATTTTTTTCTCCAAAAAGAATATTTAGATAAAACAAATATTTTCCTTAAATTAGAATTCACTGAACTTCATTTTATTACTTCCAAGTCACGAAATTCGCAAAGCTTTGAGCTCTGACAGCATTTTATTTATGTTTATTTGCTTCTAATAAAGTAACCAATATACAGCAACAGGCATTGTTTTCTATGCATGTGCTCGTTTTGCACTATACATATAGTCCGTTTCAAATCCAGATTGACATTTGTCCCTCATACCATATTTTCTATTTTCTGTATATAAGAACGGTTCACTGGAACAGAAAAAAACATGCACGTCGAATCCAAAAAGAGTTATATGGAGTTTTTTTATTTTTAAAAAGAATAGCATAATCAGTTATATGTACTTTGTTTAACTGTGTAAGAAATATTTTTGACGCGGTAGGGCAAATTTGCCTGAATCAGACGAAAAGTGAAACGCTTCCCCTTCTCCAACTTCAACTGGCAGTAAAATCTATACACAGTATAAAAGGAAGTCCCCAAAATTTGGCTAATCTCGGGAACCACTAAACGGATTTAGATGCGGTTTTCACTATTATGGTCTGCATTTCCTGGCGGAATTTATGGGTGTACTCAGACTACTCTATTACTTATATGAACTGAGAATTTGAGATCGAAGTGGCAGAAAATCAAATTTTCTGTCATTATACAGCCGTAACTCAACAATGGCTTATTGAATTTAAAACTAGTTTCACTTCTTACGCGCGAGAGTCTCACGCACATTTTTTCTTTAATATTCTGAGGTTTTTAATTTTTTGGTCCACATTTGAACTCCTAATTGTTTTGACTCGGTTATTGCAACAACCTCAATAAAAACAACTGTCCGAATTTCTATTAGCTGATTTTATTGGGGTCGCACTGTACCAAGTGAAATATAAATGTGAAATATAAAAATTTGAAGTGGAATATATATATTTCACTTTAGGAGTAAGTGGAGTATTTTTGAGAGAAGCAAATGGTCGCACTTCACTATTCAGTCCCTCGTGTACGTATATTGAATTCGCGAACATTAAATCCATGCACATATAACGAGGAATACTGTATTAGCTATTTTCGTAGGCAGCCTCGGTGTCATTTTAAAAAAATGCTTGCTTATAAACCTTTCTGCAAGATTGTCATTTTCTAGATAAATTGCATACCTACTAGTAGATAATTTAAAAAAAAAATCAAAATTAATTGACTCTTCTGAATCAATGATAATTTTGCAACGGTAACGATATCTAGGTTAGGAATCCCGTTGGATATAAATGGTTGTATCTATGTATCTACAGTTAGTCTAAAATTAATTGGTCAACGTGTTCTAGTATTTCTTCAATCTCGTGCTAAAATTCATAGTGCGCAGGCTATCATCTAACAATAGCACGACAAACTGACAAAATTGACCTCATTTCATGCGTTAGGCATAGACATAAGTTTACATTAGTGACACTCCCATTTCCCATAGAGTGCCATACCACCGATTAACTTGTCATAGGAATGCAAAAACCACCCTTCATCCAGTGCTGACATACAAATTCTCATCATTAAGCACTTACATATGTTTTCTGTTTTAAATATGTTTAAAAAAGAAAACTCCACTATTAACTTCATTGTCAATGCGGCATTACTTGTATTTCGTTGACATCACCGTATTAGTGTTCTTTCTCCTTCTCTCTCTCTCTCTCTCTCTCTCTCTCTCTATCTGTACAAATTATACTTCGCGAAAAGTGGTTTTGCATTCCCCTTACGTAATAGTTTCGTGATACAGGCAAATTACTTGGCCACAACATACGTCTGAATGCCATGTCAAATGGAAATAGAGCCTATAGACCATGCTACCACGACCCGAGTCCATTATGCCGTGTTCTGCCACACGACTGACGCTTTCCCAACTAAAGTTGACCTATTTCGGTAGACGTCGCCGTCGCTTTGTTTCAAAAACCGTGCCAAGAAAATAAAATAAATAAATAAAACAACAACAACAACAATACCTAATATAATCCATATAGAAAGCTAAGCATTATAATAGAAGTACCTATAAACGGATTTCCATTTTCTTCTTGACACGAAAATGTATCTAAAACTAACGTACACACATAGATACTCGTGCATGTGTGTATTTGGGCGTGAAATGAATTATTTCGTGGGTTTATGAACTCACTTTGACTGTGGTAACAATTCGTGAGGTAATTCTTAGCGCAATAATGCTATAATTACTGTTCCATCTTCTAATTAGAATGATCAAACATAACCTATGTATGAGTGTAGGTATAAATCATACTCTTAGGAGTAAACATAAAACACAACTTGGCAGCACTTTCCGCTCTAGTTGGCTTAGTAAATTACAATTATTTTCAAAGTTCCCGACGTTATTTAGGGGAAGAAGCACATAATACATGGTTAAGCGATTATAAAACGCCAGTTAAAGTGCCCCACCTACATTTATAATTAATTTCTTCATAAAATATAATTTCTAAAGAAACTTATGGTAAATCTTTTAATGGGACACGAAACTTGAAACTCCGATAAAAGAAATGCTAACAAATACTTGAATTAATGAAGTTAGTTTCCAATGAACTTGAAGTAACGCAAATCTGATTGCGTGCCTAAAAATATATATTTGTACTTGAGAAAGGACCCCAATTTGAATAAACTCAAGTATTAGTATTAAAATATGTTTAACGGCTTTGGCATTAAGAGAGAACACAGAACCTTGAAGTACAAGAAATTTCAAAGGCGAAATGCCGGTGCCTATTGAAGGCATGCTATATAAAGGGTCCAACAATCGTATATTAATACATATGTATATGTATCTTTGGAAAATCGAAAATTTGCTTCACATTATAACAATGATTACTCACTGGCCAACGGTATGGTTGAAAGCAATGGACGAGATAGTCTACAAACACCCATGGAAAAGAACTGTGTAATATTGCCTTAATCGCCTAAGGTAAACATTTTTGTATGGATGTTATTAGACAAGCATAACTCTCCTTAGAATTGAGACAATTTATGTACGGCATAGGTAATGAAAAATGGTCTAAATTGCCTTAAACTGCTTAGGTATTAGGTCGCTACATATGAAGTTGCCGATTTTTATGTGGAAAGTTAAAAAATGCTATTTCAAAAATTTCACAATATGGAAAGATAAATAAAGAAAGGGAAGATTACACATTGAGGCTGTTCTACTCAGCTGATCAGTAGCAAAAACTTACAGATTACTTTGAATTGCAAGCATGAATAAACTAAAATCCGTTATCATTACATCTGCTTTTGTTTTACTACAAAAAAAAATCGAAAATCGGTTATAACGAAATATCGGTCATAACAAACAAATTTCCTAGTCCCTTCAAGTTCGTTATAACCGATGTTGACTGTAGTTTATTCCAAAAAATAATCTCCATTTATATCTGTGACATTTTTCCAACGTTCCACAAAGCAAAACTTCATAGCCAAACTCCGCCAGCTTCTGCAACGGCGACTGTGCGGTATGTGGTTTTGCGTTGTTATGCAGCAGTATGGGACCATGCCTATTTACGAGTGACGGCTGTTTTTGGAGCAATTTGTTGTGCATTATATCGATTTCTCTACAGTTCGACTCGGCGGTGATTGTTTCTCCGCATTTGAGGAAGGATTAATGACATTCTCTGATCTACCCCTTGGCAAATTTTCAAGTGAAAAAACTCCCCGCTGAACTTGTTAAACCAATTTCGAACAGTTTTCTTACTACACGTACCCAAACCAAAAGCACCGTTAATTTTTCTAGTCGCTGCGGCTGCGTTCATGTTTTTTTTTCGATTGAAAAGCGAAAATCGCCCTTAAATTTGTTGGTGAAAGCATATTCTATCTAAGAAAAAAAGTCAACTCAATGAGCTAATAGCGTAAAATAATTTTTACCATTTGAAAGATTAAGCTGCACACTTTTCTTAAAAAAACGTTTTTTTTTTTTCAATTTCTCTGCACAACTTCACGCCACAACGATCACTTTAGGAATGATCGGTAATTCGGCAATTTCATAATATTTTAGCTAAGAAATAACATATTTTTTAACCTAGGAGCACTATAACTTTGCCTCAGGCCAAGTGCAATTTACCTTAAATCTAAGGTGATATTCCCTCCAATTGTCTTATACTGTGTTAAATTGCCTTAGGCCTAAGGCTACTTTGCCTTAAGTCTAAGGTAATATTCCCTCCAATTGTATCAAACTGTGTAAAATTGCCTTAGGCCTAAGGTTATGTTGCCTAAACATTGGGTTACTTTCCTGAGTGTACAGTTGAATTCGCGTCGAAATTAGTCAGTTTGTGTTGAATATCCGTGAAGTGAAGTATGTACGTCATGAAGCTAAAGTGTTGTGTTTTAAATTCAAAGTGAATCGTTTTACGTAAAAAGTTTTATATACCAAAATACCAAACCTAGCTATACCAAACTATTTGTTTGCAGATTTTAATATTAAGGTGAGTAAAAACAATATTCATTACAATATTTTTTGTCAGTCTTATCCAAATTTTCCAGGATTGGCCGCTTTCTCGTGTGCAAGAACTGGTAAGTTAAGATGTAGCATAATGCATGCCGGTCTCTTATGCATTCTCATGTAAAATTTCTTATAGTGAACGACCAATACTAACGTACGGTTTCCTTGACCAAGTATTGCATTGCAAAGGAGTAAGAGACCCCTTTTACAATTAGCGCCCCAACTTCAGTGCCGTATCTACGAGTTTTGCTCAACGTTTACACTAGCAGCAGTAAAACCTGTAAAAGGAAAGGCTCGGGTGGAAATAGCAGCAGAAAGTCTAGATCGGCACAGTAACGCTCAACGTTTACACCAGCATGGAGTCACAAGGCTCGGGTGAAAGCAGTAGCAGGGACAATAGACCGGCAGTCATTACATTTGGCGTATACCCAGCCGCAAGTAAGACCTGTGAAAGGCCAGGCTTGGGTGAAAGAAGCAGCAGAGACACCAAGATAGGAAAGGTAATGCTCAGCAGCAGTAAGACCTATAAAAGGCAAGACTCGGGTGGAAGCAGCGGAGACACAAACGTAGGAATAGTGAACGACTAATACTAGCGTACGGTTTCCTGGACCTAGTATTGCATTGCAAAGGAGTAAGAAACCGCTCTTACAAGTTTTTGGCCTTGGATTTGTTATGTCACAATGACTTATTATTATTTATTATTATTTATTGTTATTTTCGCTTTGAGAATTTTCTTTTTCAAAACGCATACATACATAATCCGAAACGAAATTTTTGTAATTTTTTCCTGTGATTATTTATTTTTCACTTTTTGTCCCGTGTTTCGCTCCAAAAAATATGGTCACCGTATGTACATATAAATATATAGTCATTGCAGTGGCAGAAAAAGGCTGAGTTCTTAGATTATACATTATGTTCATATCATATACATATAACTTTTAGATAAATAAGCATATAATGAGCTAAGTTGTCACTTGAATATTTATTGCCAGAAATACAATGAGAAAACCAGCATCCTTTCAATAACTTTGAAATAATCTTCAAGTCTTGGATTTGATTTGTAAGGGTGATAGATCTCACCTCGTCACGTAGGACGCGAGTCGGACCCGTTGTGTTCCTATCAGGAACTGAGCTGAAAAAGAAGGGGTTGGTTCAAGAAAATCGCTCTGTGTGTCGTATGAACCCCAGTATTTTCAAGAAATCGATGGATCTAAACGAAAGGTAGGATATATCTCAAGTCACAGTTAAGTGCATAATTCAGAAAAGTCATATTGCTTCAATGCTTTCGATAACTTCACCGAAACAGAGCATACCTGTAACGCAGGTGCTTACTCTTCCACCAAAACTTTTACGAAACGCGTAATTTGCAATGAAATGCAAGTGAATTACAGTGTGCATCACCATACAGCAGCAGTGCGGTCCTTTGTCTTCCATAAAGAATTAAAGAGATATCCATTAATTGTTCTGAATTCAAAAGTATACGATAACTCACAAAACCTATGTACTGTACACTGAAAAAAATATCGGTTGTCATATTGACAATTGCCGGTTGTCAACTGAAAATTGTCAATGTGATGAAAAAAATTGTCAATATGATGAAAATTATCCCCGACTAGCTTCGTATTTGAAAACCGGATAGTCAATATGAAAATTTCCGATTTTCAATTTTCGATATTCAATATGATGAAAGAAGTTGTCAATATGTCAACTCCAGTAGTCAATGTGAATATTATGGTGGTCAATACGATAATCGCGTTTTGAAGTCATCAAGTTGACGATTGCGGTTATCATATTGACAATTGTGGTTTTCAATATGATTATCTTACTTTTGCAGTCATCGCATTGATAATTTAGATTTTCAATATGATTATCGCATCTTTGCAATCACAAAATTGTAGTTTTCAATATGACAATACAATTTTAAATTTGAAAATCGAAGTTTTCAATCTGACAACCTCCGTTTTCAATATGACAACTGCTTTCATCACATTGTCAATTGCAATTGTCAATATGAAAAAAACAAGTTATCAAGTTAAAAATGAAAATCCTAAATTGTCATATTGACAACTATAGTAGTCGGTTGAAAAATGGCAATTTTTTCATCACATTGATTACAAAATATGTCAATATGACAACGTTTTTTGGTTCAGTATAGATTTCAGCTTCGTGGTAATCTGCTAGTGCTTAAAAAATGTGATGAACCAAAATCAATACTGCATTTAGCAATACGGTGCCAATGCTGCCAAAACGGTCTTAGTTTTGCAATTATTTTAGTCATTTAAAATAAAGTAGTGGGAACCAATTTTATGTTGACATTATAATGACATCGTGTAAATACCGTTTAAGCGCTTGTTTACAGAAGGATTGCTCCTAAACACACAGATAAATATATATACACTTCATGTTCATCTTAAAAGCCTAAAAAGTTGAATCTTTTTCCACAAAAAAAAAGACCACTTGTAGGTGATACCTGCTTACTGCTTGCCGCCAACACTTGTCACCTAAAAAAATGTTGTTTATCTCGATACAACACAAGCTGAATAAAGAAAACCAACATTCTAAGCATAACCCGACGATAACGTAATAACATAACGGAAGTTATGACTCGTAACCCTCTTATGAGATAGAAATCTTCAAAACGGTGGACATAAATCCACACAGTCTGAAGTACTGTCAACTACTTTAGAAGTCTTATCTAACACATCAGCAGTGCGGCCAAAGTTTTTTTTTTTTTAATACATATCGTGCAAATTGTTGTCTCTTTTTTAATTCCGTTAGATATGACTACATTTAGCAATAATAATAATTTTTCTCTTTCGTTTACTTTTCTGTTTGCCGTCATATACAGTTTTTCTTGATGCTCAGTAACAAAGCTAAAGCTGTAGCGCCCATTCACTTGTGAAACACGAACCACCTTAAAGTAGAACAAAACCGAAGACGGACTAGTAGATACAGATGAGCGTTCTAACTTTTTTTTTTCTTTTACACCACAGAGACAACAACAACCAACAAAACAAATGGATGATGTGATGATGATGATAATAATGAAGAAAACTTTATTACAGCAGCATATTATATTTCACAGGAGATCACAACTTATCCCACCAGACATGAGATGCAGATACAAAAAAAAAAAAAGGAAAAACAACAACGAAACAAAAAAGAGAGAGATAGACAAAAAAAAATTATCCAAACGAGTAGGAAGACGAATAAAATCCACCTGAGGTCAATGAATGGATCGAAACGCGGGCTGATAGCTCGAGGTTCAATTTATATACTCGTATGTACATACCTACATATGAACAAATATACATACATACACTAAGACGGCTTGTGGTCTTCAGATTTAATAAATTTTGTCTTCTGTCACGTAACGTAACCCACTCGCGCAACCCTTTGTGCAACGCTATCGTGGGGTCTTGAATGATCATCGAATGCAATCGGATTGGATTGGATTATATTTTAAACATTTCCACCGCAAATGGTTAAGAGTCTATGTATACCTACCAGTAGATGCATGTTGCAATTTTTATTAAAATAAATTCAAGCTGAAATCACGATTTATCAAAGAAAACAAAAAGGAAAGTTCAACACCAAAAAAAAAAGTGTGCAGCAGATGCCATGGATTTGTTTGCTCATCCGTTAGTAGCTAACTGCGAGTAGAAGAGTATCTACAAGTTGGTATCTTCTAGTGACAGAGTTCAAACTTCCTGTGTTTCTTCGTTTTCTAATTCTACCTCATCCTGAGCATCATCATCATCATCATCATCAACAACAAACATCGTCATCGTTCTGATCAACGGTGGTAAATCAAAAAAGTAAATGTCGTTAGGGTTGACCTACTTCTAGAATGTGGTTTCTAGTGGATCTCATCTTGGATTTAACAGTTATTTTCTTTACAATTCTCTTATTACGTTGATTCGTTTGTGTGCTTTGTGTAAACATACAAACGGGTATATGCATCTTATGCTGGTGAAGAGGGGGGGTGCACCTCGTATGCAGCTAATTTACCGTGTAAATATGTAAATATCTATTGTTGGTATGGAGTTTCTCTTTTTTTTTCTCTTTTTCTTACGTATGTTAAGAGGAAATGTTTAGATTGAAAAACACGAATGTCGGAATGGATTTATTTTAGTTTTATTTTTATATATTTTTTAATGCATGAGGTACAAATTATTTGATGTCTTTTATATTAGAACTCTTCTGCGCATCCTTATGTTCATATATTTATATGTACACACATATATGGATGCATGTTTGTTTATACAGTGCTGGCAAGCTAATTAGCAAACCCCAATGTAAAAAAGAATATGTGTCTTTTTTCATAATTTTTTTTATCCTTCATATTGTTGTGGCGAGATATAAAATATTATATTGAAGTGATTATGTGCATTTGAAAATATTAATGGGATGCGACAAAAGTTCTACGACCGGGGCACACGAGATGATTTCTGTCGGCAGAAAACTCGTTTCCTAGGCGAAGGGACTGAGGTCTGCGGTGAGAAACGGCTGAAAATCTTCTACTGAGTTTGAACGGTTGAACGAGGTAGGAAACTCATACATACATTCATACATTCATACAAAACTTAATATAAGTTTTTGTCCGAAAAAATACTACCACTGTGAAAAGGGGGTTTTTTTTTTTTGTTTGTTTATTTTACCACATATGTACTTTTTTTGTTTTTGTTCTAAATAAACATAAGACTAACATAATAATAATAATTTAGAGTAACTGACCAAAAGGTTCTCAATACTTACCATATATATCTTATAATGATCTTATTCTACGGTATTTATATAATTATTCTAAAGTTTAATATTTTATGTGCATCAGTATTAATTTATTAATTTTTGTAAAAAGGAAAAGTGGTTAAACCTCTTATTTTAGGACATTATTTTTTTTTTAAATTTACATAGAGAAACAAAAAACTAATTAAACCTAACCTAATCCAACAAACTTAACCTAAACTAACTTAATCTAACCTAAATAATGCCCTGACATGTAATCCCTAGATCTCTGAGACCCCGGCCGAGCAAACGATACTGATATTCGTCCGCTTAACCGGATACCTATTCAGCAATCCAAGCAATCACATGTCAGGGCTTATCCTGATCTAGCCTATTTTAACCTAAACATTTGCCACAATCCAGTCGAGCCACCAGTATTTTTCTCTATTATGCCTGTTATCATTGTATTTATCTCTTTCAGATATGCTGACGCAGTATCTCAGGTTAGCATGTTCATCCACTAAGTTAAAAGGTTCATACAGGATTCGTTTATCAGTTGCCCTTCTAGCACAATGGTAGATGATAGGTACATTTGTTGAATCTAATAAATAGCCATGTGCATCCAGATACAAAAATGCTTCAGGTGGTATATATCCACTCTCTAGTGTTTTTCTGAAATACATAGGGTTAGGGTAAAATAAACCTGAAATCAGTTCATTTTCAGTAACGTTTGCTGATCGTGCAAATTGATTTCGAACAAGATCTAAGATTACATTGTCGATTCTGGATACACCGGAAGCATCCATCAGTCTTTTATTAGAGATATAATATATATATATATATATAGTCACGAAGCATGCTATGAAACTGGTTTTCTGCCGGTAGAATTGATCTCGTGTGCGCTGGCCCAACGGGGCTTATGTTCCAGAAGGAACAGAACATTAGCAAAATTTCACGGAATTGCAGCATAATAACATTTGTGGAGAAAAATTGATTCAGACACAGAAAAATTACCAAAGGAGTGGATACCATTATAGTCCGACATGCTCTTAAGGATCCTTTTGCCATTCTTTCCGAAATTAGAGAACGCATGGAAGAAGAATATGGCGCAAACATTCCGTAGGATGGTCCGACAATGGCTTTTGGAAAACAATATTCGGGGATGCCAGAGCCAAGAAACTGAAGGTTACAAATGGTATATATATGTAATTCCATATTGATTCTCCTCTCTCCTCTTTTTTGAAGCGATGAATCCAAGTTGAATGTCAATGGTTCTGATAGAAGAACTTATGTACGACGACTCAAGAACAAGAAACTGGACCCCAAGTACACCAAAAAGACGGTTAGATTTGGTGAATGCAGCGTAATGGTATGGGGTTATTTTAGTGCTCATATGCATATTAGATGCGCTAGCATGAAAATTCATGTTGTCAAACCCACTCATATCATACCTGGACCACTATCGTTGTACCGACAATATGTTTTCCAGCAGGGCAATGCACCTCTAAAGAAGTGGTTTGAGGAACATGACATCTTGGTATTGGATTGATCCCATCTGAGTCCAGCCCTGACCAAAATTGAAAATTTGTGGGCAATTATTAAGAGACGCGTCTTAAAACCAAGGAGTGTGAAGGAGTTATGGGACATTTTACACCGAAAATGGTATAAAATACCAAAGAAAGAGTGCGCACAGCTCACTTCGTCAATGAATAAGAGATGTGCTGCCGTAATTACCCAAAAAGGGTACCCAACTACATAAGTACTTAATAAGTTTGCATGATTAACTTTTAATAATAATTAACAGTTATTTCATTTTTACAAGCTTAATATTATTAACTTCACTTTTGTGAGCATGGAATCTGGGAATCGTTTTTACACCCACTTCCAGATATCCGATCATCCTAAAATTTTGCACACGTGTATAATTCCGGAGACAATACAATATTTGATGGCGTTGTAAATCCAATATGGCGGACGCTTTTTTTAACTTCAATTTCTGTAAGGGCGGAATCTCGGATTCGATTTTACACCCACTTCCAGATATCCGATTATGCTGACATTTTGCGTATCCGGTGACAACTCAATATAGTATATTTCATGATATGTATATAAATTAAAGCTTGGGGCACTCAGGCTCGAGGTAAAATTTGGCTAAATGACGATGACGAGGTCTAACTAAACAGTAACAGTGACACAAAATGTGTTCTGCTAATTCTTCTTCCGTCCTCGTTGCACATCGTACGTATGTGTTGTCTTGTGCCTGAGCGCCCCAAGCTTTAATTTATAGTCACACATTGGTGACTCGGAAAAAATTATTTATATACTTTTTAGTTCATTAAAGCTTGTTTTTAAAAAAATATTTTTTTATCTTTATATTTTTTTTATATTTTCAAATGCATTTAATAAGACTTCAACGTGCTTAGAAAACACTGTTTTCAATTTTTTTTTAATTTATTATTATTTTATTTATTATTTTCGGAAAGTAACCAATGAAGTTCCCGATTAATTTTTTTAAGTTTAACATTAGTTTTATCTTATCAAACTTTGTTCGGATGGGTGTGCTAATTAGCGTGCCAGCACTGTACTTATATAGATAGAGTTAATTAGGCACGTGGTATAAATCGCACTATGTATCGAATTAATATACATATACATATGTATAAGAAAATTCCGGGTGACTTTTTTTTCCACTTTCACAAAAAATGTGTGAAGTATTTATTTTTTATTCTTTGTGATCCAGTCTATCTAATTATAAACGAAAAATAAAGAAAAAACTGGTTGACACTCTTACGCCAACGAAAGAAAGTATGTATACACATGTGTACATATGTACAAGTATCCACATACTCATCGATACATTTTTTTAGTATTTGGGTATCGAAATACTCTGTATAACCTTGAATTTCGTTTGACAGATCAGCGTTTTTTCTGTAATTAATGAAATAAACATCAGTTCAGGTTGTAGATCGATGTTCAATCAATTTTAACAATGATTCGAAGCTTTTTCAGAATTCTTCATCTCCTTTTCGTAAAAACGATACAGATTTAGTAGTTTTTTTTCCAAACTAAAAACCCGGGAAAGATTGATTGGCATCCATTTTCTGTGAAGTATTGACTTCAAATACTTGTCAAACTAGTGACGCAAGCAATCGTTACTTAAATGGTAATAAATAGAATCTTAGGATTAAATAAATTCGTCAATTTGTTGCGCACGATCAAAAAGATCCACACAAAGGTAAGCGAAACATCAGCAAAGAAATTTGTCAGTCTTATTAATTTTTGAAATCCAACGATACAAATCGGTAATCGATGTGAGCTCATGTGTGTTCTTTGCAAATGGAGAACTCGTTCGCTTGCTATGAGTGGCCAATGGGACTGTTCAATACCAAGTAAGCCTTTTATAATACGTTTTCTTAAGCTCAAGAAGCTTTTAGGCTTTTTTACAAGCTGTACTTGCAAAATTCTATTGGTGTTCAGCCACAACCTTAATTAGCAAAGAGTCACTTAGTCCTTTAGTATTTAAACGGACGTTAGTATAATTAAAGTAGGTTAACTAGATGCTTGGCTATCCATGTCTCTGATTTCTCCATATCTCATCTATCGAACAAGGACCAACAAAAGTCTTCAAAAGCAAGCTTTCTGGCGGCTCGTGTGTAAACCTTGCAGTAGGTAGTGGTATGATCTACAGAAAGACGAGAACTTCGGGTACTATCTATTTTTTTTAAATAACAGATCCTGCCCCAATGCTGATACTGCGACCTAAAAGATCTATTGTATCAAAGGATACTAATAAGTCCAAAGGCAAGTATGTCCTTGGTTGACGCATTTTTTAATTCATAAGGTCTAAGGAGTTCTTTGTGTAGGGTACGCCATCTGACCCCGAAAATTGATGGGTAGTCACAAAGGACGTGCTCGGAGACTCGACCTCCCCTAAACAGAGCCGACAATTGGTCTCGCTAGACAGGCCTAACTTGTTTAGGTGGTATCGTAATTGACAATGACCGGAGATGAAATTTGTAAGATAGCTTATATCCTTCTAATTGCGGTTTGGAAGCTCCCTGTAATACGGGTATAAGGCTTGATTAACAGTTTGGCTTGCCTAAGCCGTGGGACATTTCTCCTTTTTGTGAGTAGCTAGGGATTGGAGAGTATTGAGGCAGCACTTTACCAGTCTTGAGTCAACAGAATAGGAGCTCAAAGCTTTGATTGCGGCTTGGCTGTCTGAAAAAACATTTACGTCTCTGTAGGTTAATCAAGGCGCAGATCTTAATCGCGTGGACCTCAGCTTGAAACACGCTGGAGAATGATCCAAGAGAAATGGAGATTCTGGTGTTGGGCCTGAAGACCCCAGCGCCAAAACCAGAGGATATTTTTGATCCTTCAGTGTACCATACTAGACTTTGTCCGCCGTTTGCCCACGTGGTACGTTCTCCAATATGAATTTTGAATTTTCTGCCAAAGCAGTATTCACTTATCATAACATCAGCGGCCGTGCAGAGCATGTCCTGATCGGGAATATTGTTGATAATGTTTAGGTATTTAAATGATGTAACATCTCAGTCAAAATGTCAATAGTCCTTACTTGAATCTCAAATTTTTGCACTACGAAAAGGAGGCCAGGTATTCTACAACTCCACCTGAAGGCAGTGGTATTTGCGAACTTGCAACAATGATAAATACATTCCAGATTATCCAGAAGCTACAAAAATCACTTTTCGTGTAACCACATTTCTCCCTCTTTTAACATTTTAATTAAAAGATACCGGGCCTTTAAAAATTATCTATTGAACCCGATCGAAAGCTTGAATCTGTCTATATTCAAAGACCTTCTTAAAGTGTGTTTCGAGTTTGGGAAGAAGTACTATAACTTCTCCGTACTATCGATTGTGGTCTTTTAACGCGGAAAAGAGATTGGTATTATCACTGGTTTCTTCAAATATCAAACTTTGTTTTTAAAACGACTCTTAACGGCTCTCACTCCAAATTTTGACAAAAAAATAATATTTGGGCTAAATTGGGTACAATTTTCAGTATATGCAGCCACACCAGAAGTTTGGCGTCTCCAACAAGCCAAACTATATTTGTAAATTATAAAGCCCAAGAGGCCGTTATAACGTTGCACATCTAAAACGTAATTTAGCTAGCTAGATATATACTTACAGAGAAATATGTATACTCCAGAGCTCATATTTTCCATTGAACAATGTATAGCTAAATTGGATATATGGCAACGAATTGAAAATGTTTTTGTTTTTCTATTTTTCATGTAAATGTAGATCTAATAACTTGACTCCAGCGCCACGTAGCGGTTCTAGATTTTACAATTTTCTCTTTTGGCACTAAACCAACATATATTTTGAATATGAGCATTTTTGTTCCATAAATGTAGAAGTTGTTAATAACTTGACTCCAGCGCCATCTAGCGCGTCCAGATTTTATAATTTTCTCTTTTGGCGCTGAACCAACATATATGTATTTAGAATATGAGCATTTTTGGTCGATAAATGCAGAAGTTGTTAATCACTTGACTCCAGCGCCACCTAGCGAGATGAAATATACTTAACAAAGAACTCTCATGCTTACCAAATATACACAACAAATTTCATAAAAATCGGTCGAGCCGTTTCGGAGGAGTTCGATTACAAACACCGTGACATGAGATTTTTACATATAAAGGAACTGTTTCGAATCGAAGTGATGCAATGAATAGATTAAAGCATTACGATGTCGATCCCGCTAACTATCAGTTTTATGGATGCAAAAATAGAAAAACAATTAGACATTGCATCCCATACGTTCATATACATACATAAGTGGCATCTGTTGATTTGTTGATGCATACCTACACTCAATGCAATTCAAAATATTTACCAAGAGTTAATAGAGGTAATAGAGGTAACTGAGGTAAACAGCCACACTTAAAGAATCTCATACCGTAAAACTATTCGTGCCATAATTATGAAAGAAAAAAATTAGGGGGAACATGTACCCATACAACGGGCCCCTCATTTACTTTATGAATATTTGATTTACAAAAGAAAAAAAAAATCTGAAGGAAAACCAAGTCCTTTTCAAAAAATTCAGCCACCATCCTCTTTGGCAAGTACCTACATAGTTTTATTTTGGAAGCTACTCATACCTTTCCTCTAGCGAATCTCTCATGTTGATTATGCTTTAATTAGTTTCTGTCTTAATTAGGTAGTTCCTTAGATATGGTGCCTCGTTAGCGTTCGCCTTACACATCAGCGTTGTAATTTTTGTAGGCCAAAGGGACTAAGGGAAATTTTCAAATTAAATTTGATTAATTCTCAGGCACTTTTGCTGTTTGGCGACGTAATTTGAATGATTTACGAATTCCAAGTGCAATTAACATTTCAACCGAGTACAATTTAGAAAGTACGATTTTTCTTCCTCTTTATGTGTTCACTCTGTACTCGAGTGATCATTAACGAATGAATGTAGTAGATGCTTGACGTAATAGTTTTGGAAAACAGTCACATATATTTGTAACAACCTCTGGATTTGAGTTCACTGAATAAGGAACGAGATGCCAGTTACAGATAATGTCAGATGTTGGTTATTGTTTTCAGGGTTTTTAAAAAATAAAAACTACTTCGTCGAATTCAGTCACACTATAATAATGGATAATGGATGTTATTAAACTTTGTAGTTTCTTCTCATTGCTTAACCTACCAACTACCTCTTTATTTACTTAAGGACGGAAGCAATATACCGTTTTTTAACTCCTCTACTACAGAAGAATCGCTGTATCTACACTTGGCCATGGGTAAGGCTGAACGATTTATCGCAGCCGGTCAAAATATCTTTGCCTAACTAAGACCTGAACTGTGATGATTAAAATCCTAATCAAATGTTGGGCGCCGAGACTTAATGTTCAGTGCGTTGGACTACTACGCAATGCCCGGTTCAATCCCAGCAAATACCGAACAGTCTTTTTCACGGTTCCACCTGTTCCGAATGTCTGGCAAGCACTCAAATGTATCATTTTCCGTTATGAGCTTTTTAACTCGCCGTTCAGAGATAAAAGAAAACTGTGGGTCCCTTCCTTTCGTGCAAAAGTATAACACGTAAATACAAATGGTTACTAGAAGCTAGGGTCGGTTCTTATATTTATTTATTTAATCACAAGAAGAGTGTAACACTCCTTGGTTTGAATTTGCCGACTCTACGAGTCTCCGAGTAAATGCGAGTGTATATTAAAATTTCAACTTAACCACAAAGCCAACATATTAGACAGTACTTTAGGATACCGAATCCAATTTAAAATATTCAATCATTCAGGCAAAAGATACGAGTAAACGTCCGCTAGAGTATTGTTTACAAACAGTCTTCATTGCAAAATTATATTTTCTAAGTCTCTGCCATGAACATTAACCACGTCTATAATCAACATCGTTCTTGAGTCCTTTCTGAAGATGACTTTCACGTTTTCTTTATTTCAACTCAAGAAGAATTTATAAAAAAAAAACTTTAGGAAGCAGAAAACTTTCTTTCAATTGAACACACTCGTAGCTAAAAAACTGCAACAAGCAGGCTATAAGTTTTGAAAAAAAAAAACAAAAAAACTGGTACATAACTCCAAAGCTCCCCAAAATTCAAGAACTCTGAAGCGGACACTGAACGCTATAACATTCGTTTCTTCAGTGATGGTCTTAGAATACAGATTTCCAAAGCCTTGATCCACATTGCTTTTCTGTAAAATGTGCACTGTCATCTGTGACCTACAATCATTTAATAATGTACGAAATTAAGAAATGAGAAGCGCCTGCAAGTTTTTTAAATAAAATATCAAAATATTATTACTACCACAAATTAAAAGGAAAAATATGTCTTTTTTTTTTTTTTTTTTACACTATCAGATCTGTGTCATGGTGTGCTTAATACAAGCAACAGCCATAAGCAGAAATTCGCCAGGGCAAAATATGCATCAACAGGCTCATCATTTAGTGCTGGTGTTAGTGGTTAGGCTACGCTACATTTCAACACTACCACTAGCAATAAATAAACAAATATAAGAACAAATATACATAATTAGAGTTTATGTTCGAGGAACTACATTACGCAAGACATTTTTAAGTGTAATTTTGTTAAGATTAAAGTCAAGAATGTTTACATTTAAGTTATAGATTTTACTCATGCGGCTAATAGGCTCATGCATCCCGTAATTTGTTCTGTGATGAGGAACATGCAGTAACTCTATACTACGCAGGTGATGCGATCCCCCACGAAAGTTTAATCCCAAACAGGATAATAAGTCAGGTGCATCAATCAGACCTGAGATCAGCTGATGCATAAAAATTATATCATTATTGACCCTTCTTTGAGCCAAAGGCTGCATTTGCAACAGTTTTATCCGATGCAAATATGGGGGGAGGTTAAAAGGATCGTCCCAGGGAAGACCCTTCAATGCGAATCGAATGAAGCGTCGCTGGACAGCTTCAATACGAGTATTGAGATTTTTCTGATAAGGTGTCCATACTTGCGAAGCATATTCGAGGTGAGGACGGACAAGACTGTTAAATAGTGAGAGGGTGACATAAGGATTTTTAAATTCTTTACACCATCTTTTAACGAAACCTAACATTGAATTTGATTTATTCACAATGTGGTTTATATGCTCTTTAAAATCAAGTTCAGGGCTAAAGTAAACACCCAGGTCCTTAAAACTATAAACCCGACTGAGAGAGTGATTCGATATCAAGTAGTTGAATATAGTCGGTACCAGTTTCCTAGAGAAAGTCATGGACTGACACTTGAGTGGGTTAAGGACTAAACCATTTTTAGAGCACCAGGTACTGAAACTATCAATATCTGATTGCAGAAGTCTACAATCATTTATGGTTGTAATTGCTCTACTGATCTTCATATCGTCGGCAAATATTAGAATGTTGCTATGTTTTATGATTGATGGAACATCATTGATAGCAAGAATAAATAAAAGTGGACCTAGGTGGCTCCCTTGAGGGACGCCGGATCCTGCTAAGAAGGAGTCTGAAAGACAACCTCTAAATTTAACCTGATATGACCTCTGCTTGAGGTAAGAGCCAACCCACGAAATAAATATTGGGGGAAAACCTAACGCCTCGAGTTTGTAGATAATAATATCATGAGAAAGCTGATCGAAAGCTTTGGAGAAGTCAGTGTACACACAGTCCACCTCATGACCACTTTCTAAGGCATTGGAACAGTTATGGGAGAATGTTAATAGGTTTGTGACAGTAGACCTGTTTCTAACGAATCCATGTTGTTCTGTACAAATAACACCCCGACAAAGAAAAGTAAGGCTTTCACACACAACTTGCTCAAATAATTTTGGTATGCATGACAACTTTGAAATCGGTCTGTAGTTCGTAATAATATTTCTATCGCCTTTCTTAAAGACGGGCGTAATAAACGATTGCTTCCAGAAGCTAGGGAAATGGCCAGTTGATATGGAGATCTCAAAAAGAGACTTCAACGGCAGAGCAAGGACATCACTGCATTTTTTCAGGACTATTGGAGGTACGCCGTCAGGACCTGAAGAGTAATCATCTTTCAGAAATGAAATAAATTTCGAAATAGTCTGCAAGTCTAAGGCAATGTTGGTAAAGCCAACTTGAGGAACATCTTTGAGATGCTCAAAGTAATCATCATCAATACTAAGCGGCACATCGTTAAAAGATTTACGAAAATTATCCGCGAAAGAGTTGCAAATATCAACAGGGTCATTAAAAACGCTGTTATTATAAGAAAACTCTGCTGGATATCCGTCAGACCTTTTCTTGGAATTAACCAAGCTCCAAAATTGTTTCGGGTTATTCCTAAGTGAGGTTTCCATTGTGCTTATATAGTCATTGTATAAGCTGCTTGAAAGCAGTTTGAATTCATCGAAAAATGCAATGTAAATATTAAAGTCCTTTGGGCTGAGACTTTTAATATAATTTTTCCATGCTCTATTTCTTTTATTTCGTAGAGTTTTCAGATCCTTAGTGTACCAAGGATGGTTTGATATTGCATTTTTCGATAATTTTGTTGGTATACAACTACTTATACAGTCTTGCTACGCTTTCAAGAGATAAGAATTGCAGGTAATGTCGAGTGTCATCTGTCATCTATTAACTATTTGACTGTTGAGAGTGCGGCGAGTCAAAGAAACAAATCTCATTCAAAGTATCAAATTTTGAGTGTTGATAGTCCAAAAGAAGACATTATTAAATGTCAATTCTTGACTGAAGAAGAAGAAACCACTTGTTTGAGGGATGGTAATACTGTTATGGTCAATGTTGCTAGTGGCAATTTATATAATAAATCGTTTTTGTTCTGAATTTGTAGAAAATTAGGAATTTAGAGAGTATAATTAATAATTTTAGCTCCTACAGTCCTGGGACTGTTTAGCGCACTTGCAAATATTTGACTCTATAGATGACATTTAAACTTAAAACAAATTAACATTAATAAACTCAGTCGTTTTAAATGCCTTCAGAAATACAGTAGAATCCGTTTAAGATGCTTTTTAAGGGACCGGCAGAAAATAGTGTAGGGAAAATCTGTAAACTTGGAATAAGTTGAGACGACAGGTAAACATTTATTTTTTTAATTATATTACATTATTGATAAACATTTTTTTATTTGTTATATATATACAGTGGACCCTCCCTAAGTCGTACTCTCTCTAAGTCGAATTTCTCTCTAAATCTCTCTAAATTTTTCGCCATATTTTATCATTCCCTTCAACATTCTATACAAAAACTATTCTCTGGATCGAGCTCCCTCTAAGTCGAAACTCTCTCTAACTCGAACACATTCTCTCGATTATTGGCATCTTTTTCACACCTTAAGTCGAATTTTGTTGAATTAATAAAAATACATCACCCCTTCGGAATTCGTATTTGAGTATAAACTACTAACCATCAAGTACCTATACACTTAAATACCTTAAATATATATGTGTAGCATCGCGTGTGTCATCGTCGTTTTTCTTCCTTTTCATATTCTTGGTACCTCCATAAAAAGATACAGTTTTTAAAAAGTTGAAACGCAAAAACAAAAAAAACATTGTTATCATTTTCTTTGTTTTGTTGGTTTGGATGTATTCAAAACAGGTTTTTTAATGGATCTGTCTGCGTATGTATATAAAAAGAACTTGTTATAGTAATATTTCAGCTGAAATTTCAAAATCAGTTAATTCTAGGCAGTTTAACTTCAACAGAGCTGATGCAGCCTTTATGTGCATTTTTGTAGCAAAATTTTTTAACTAAGCAAGCAGCTATATTTGTTTGTTAACTTTTTTGTAAGTACATTTACCTTTTTTTTTACTAAACAAATGTTTTAAAAAAAGAATGAATGTTTCTCTCTATTACTCGAATTTTTCCAAAACTCTCTCTAACTCGAACAAATCTTGGTATCCCGTGAAAATTCGACTTACGGAAAGTCGACTGTATTTAATTATTAATTTTGATCAATAACTAAGTTATTTATATTTGACTGCTTAAACTTCTTCGCCGATTAATTAGACAAAAAAAAATTCGACGATATCAGAAGTTTGACAGACTGTAGACCATTGGCCACTGAAGATATTGGTGCTGATTCTTCTTCATCGCTTTCGTCTTCTGATTCAACCGTTGAAGGGCTGTCACTAATAAATTTTTTCAACTTACACGGGCCGATCGTAATAAGTTCATCATCAAAAGAAGCATAATCCGGAAACTCCTGTAATTTTTAATATTTCATCTTGGGATATCAGAGCCATATGGGCCAGGAACGTCTGTCCCACCGAAATCGGCTTGTGTAATTTTCATTATAATTTATTCTAGTCAAAATTACGAGACTGAGGAAAAATAGCCTTAAAAGTGGGAAAGCGTCTTAAGCGGATTCTACTGTTTAAAAAAAAAAATAAATCACAGGAAGATACTCGTAACGTCACCGATAGAATTTGGAAACATTTCAAGAATCTTGCAATCAAATACTGCGAAAATTTAGCCATCGACACTGGAAAGTTGATTCTAAAATTATTATAAAATTTACCTGTCCTGTATAAGGTTTCGATGCTTGTTTAACCAATGAAACGATTAGCTTCTCGATTCAATTGCAATTATTTTCCATTTAAATATCGCAAATGACAATAAGAAAAAAAAAAAAAACAAGTTTCATCGCAACGTTAACTGATTGTCTACCTGTGGTGTTGCGGTCGTCTTTTTGTTTTTATCGTTAGCCTAACTGCTTCCCTAAGAGTGATATTTATTTATGCATAGAAATAGATAGAACAAGTTTTTCAACAGCGCCTACTTCATACTTGCATGCCAAAGCGACAACTTGTTTGTTAATAGTTTATCCCCCCCCCCCCCCCCCCACACTGTTTCATGCAAAACACACAGCAACTTCTACCACAACCGAGAAAAGACGCGTACTTTTGGAATGTCTTCAATAATTGATTTCGAAATACCATCAAGTCGAAATGATGCACGCACAATAAAACTTGATTTCGATTTGCTTCCTGAAATTATTTAATTTAGATTCTCATGACAATTTGGCCGCTCAACAGTTTTGACCAGAAGCGCATAAGTGTCGCAGTCTCCTCCATGATTACATGCTCAGGAAAGTATTTAGAAATGTTTCTTTTATTTTTAGCTGGCGCAGATTATCATTTGCGTCTGACAAGTTTATTACTCATTCAACGCGATGGGATTGGCGCACGGGCAGCGCAATGGGGGGAAAACCAACACCTCCTCACCCCGTGCGTCCGCCGTCGCTGCATATTTGCTTCAAAACCTTTAACTATGAGTGTATGTACATTCAATTCTACGCATACACCGCCGATGACACAATCAAACAAAATGCCATTCACTCCACATCTACTACACACACTTGAACCCACCTGAATAGAATTATTGTTGTTAACCTGTTTGTGTGGGGCTGTGCTCCGCTCCGGCTCAGCTCATCCGTCTGCTGTTCCGCGGTGACCGTCCCTTGTGTGTATGGTGAACTGGGGCCCGGTCCAGAAGCAATCCAAAGGTAGTCTCGGCTTTAAGCCCTAAGTTGCGCGCTCAATACCTGGAATGTTGACAGTAGTTTGGCAGAGGTAACCATCAACCGGGAGGTTTGTGTCGTCGATGAAGGACACGGGCGCTGGCGAAGGGGCGCCGGGGGGCGAATACTCAATTTGCAAATGTGTTTGATATCGTTTCGCGACTGAGACACAACGATGGGCTGAGAAGTGATCGTATCCACATGCCACAGGTAGCAGTACCGCGATGTGTGTACAAGTATGTGTGTGTGTTTGAGTTTGTGGAGATTTGGTGTTAATTTTTTTCTTTTCTTTTCTTTTCTCCACTCTACTACCTTCGTGAGAAACCGCGGAATTGCAGAAAATGTAAAAAAAAAAATAACACTCACGACTTTAACACGACCACCGACTCATCCAAACGTAACGAACTTTTTCTTCTCCGTGTACTTGTAATGCAATTTTTTTTTTCAATATTTTCTTCTTCTAAAATAAAAGCGCACTTATTATTAATTTTTTTATTTTTTTGGTATAAATAATTCTTATAGTATATCACTGGTTTTAACGTGGCGCAAAACAAAACACCGCAACCGACACAGCAACTATCCGAGAACAAGAAACAACTCGGTGCAAGCCAAAACTCCAACTGGAATTTCAATTTGAACGTACATTTGATGTGGAACCGTACGCTGGCATGGAGATGGGTATGGTAGTGTGGTTGAAGTATATTAGCGTAGCCAACAAGTCGACAAGCGAACGCTCACAAACTGAGACTGACTGACACACCTTGTGTTTTGTTTGTTGTATCGTCGTCGTCGTCATCGTCATCATCATTCTCATTAGTGTGAAGAACACGACTGCAAGAGCTTTGGCAATTTACCAGCCACCACGCCATCGTCAGCTTTGTGAATGCGACCGATTTAAGTTAATTCATACATGTTGTGTGGTAGCAGTGTTGCTGTGTGAAGTTTCTAATTTACTGTGGTGCAAAAGAAATGACGGATAGTAGTGAACTCTTACGGTATTCGGTCGGTGGGTGGTGTTGGAATATTTGCCATTAATTCGGTTTGATAAAGTTGGCATCGAGGACTAGAATTTAATCTTCGAACATTATCTGATAGAGAAAATATCTGCAGGAGTTCCACAAGGAAAGGTCTTGGAAACAATCCTTTGTTTAAGGAAGAAGCTAGCTTGGCGACGGTGAAATACTTGGATATCCTGTTGGACCCAAAACTAACCTTCCTAGACCACTTGGTTGCAAGAACAACTAAGGCAACCAACATACTCTGGCAATGGCGTAGAATGTTCAATAGATCATGGGGGCTTAGCCCAAAAATGGTCTACTGGATTTATACGAGTATAGTCAGGCCATATGTCGTATATGGCTCGATAGCTTGGTGGTACAAAGCGAAGCCTCTCAAACGTTGCCTTGAAAAACTTCAGCACCTAGCGTGCATTAGCATTACCGGGGCCATGAGAGGGACACCCACCGCCGCCATTGAGATCCTTCTTGCCTTGCCTCCACTGCATATCGTCATTGAAAACGAAGCTAGAAAAGCAGTATACCGCATAGGTGTGCTTCTTGGAAGGCGAGTTACCTTCAGTGAAGGTAGTAGAGGTAGCAGGGTGGGGGAGCTTCTCGATTTAGTACCAGGAGCCTTGGGGGGAGCTCTGGACACCACAAGCTCCAAATACAATTTCGGGCGAAGGTTCCAATGTCTCCTTCCAGATCGCTCTGAATGGAACAGCGGAGGTTGGTCTGGTTTCCCATCAGGAAGTATAGTCTTCTATACGGACGGGTCCTTAATGGATGAGCTCTCCGGGGCAGGTGTCTACTCAGAAGAATGCCACGTTGAGCAGTCTATTCCACTGGGTAGATTTACAACTGTCTTTCAGGCAGAGGTGTATGCTATCGCTACTACAGCGCACATTGCACCTAACAAGAGGTGGAAATCCAAGTTCATCTACATCTGCTCTGATAGCCAAGCAGCTATCAAAGCCTGTTCAGCAGCGTTGATCAACTCAAAAATTGTTGAGGAAGCTGTCAACAAACTGAATCAGCTTGGGCGATGTAATAAGATCACACTGGTCTGGGTCCCGGGACATTCTGACATCCCGGGAAACGATAAAGCTGATGCTCTGGCTAGAGCTGGATCAGCGACCCCTTTTATCGGTCCTCAGCCTGTTATTGGCTGCAGTTCAGCTTATGCTAAAAACAAGCTTCTTGAACTGCTGCGACTACAGCATTACAACCATTGGCACGAACTTAGGTCATGCCGACAGGCCAAAATGTTAGTAGACGCGCCCAGGGCAAACAGAACTAAGTTTCTGTTACACCTTCGTAGAAATAACCTCAAAATCCTCACAGGACTGGTCACTGGGTTCACTCCCTTAAACGAGCACCTGAACAAAATTGGAATCAGAAGCTCGGGCCTCTGCGAGATGTGCCTGGAAGAAGATGAAACGGCTGAGCACTTCATTAGCGAGTGTCCGGCCTTTGCTCGAATCAGAAAGGCCACTCTAGGCAGCTACGTCCTACGGGACGTTGATCTACTGGAGCTCAATCTTGCCCTATTGCTTCGCTTTGCGAAAGCGACGGGCAGATTTAGATCGACATGTAGCTCAGCAACAAATCGCTAATTCAGCGAATGGGGTGGTACTTCACCAAAGTACAATGGGCCTACAGGTCTACGTGCTTGTTGTCTCTAAGGAGACAACCCCCTTCCAAATACAATACAATACAATAGCTTGGCGACTTTCTCTTATTGGGGAGAATGCTGATGAAGCAGCGAAAAAATTACAAAAGTTCAGTAAATCTGTAAGTGATTGGACGAAAAAATAAGAAATAAAGCTTCATGAAACTAAATCTACCCATATTAACTTTACTAACAGAAGAATAAATACTGTAAGAGTTCATATTGATTGAAAAGAACTTCCGCACGCAGATACTGCTAAATATTTGGATACATATATGTACATATCACTTAACGCCAAGCTCATATGGAAGGATCAGATCAAAAAGAACAATGAGGAGCTAAATATTAGGCTCATTGGTTAATGGGATGGAATTCCCAGCTATCAATTGACAATTAAGTGCTATTATACAAGCATGTTCCTGTATGGGATACAGCTTTGGGGCTGTACCAAACAGGTAAATCTTCGAATGATTCGTCGCGTTGTGTTACAGGCCCCTGGTCACCATTCCTTCAAATATTTATCTATTATCGGAAAAATTCATTGACTTAATAAACGCTTTAAATCCAAACGTCGTCGTCTATTTCCGACTATTCTGGGGTGGACCAAGGAGGCCAACCAACAACCCCTTCTAGCTAGCCCGGTTATTAGCTAACTGCGGACGCCACCTTAGGTGAGGTCGTCCTCTGCTGCACTGAACATCCGGGTTGGAATCGAATACTCTGCGGACCGGATCGTTGGTGTCCATTCGCTCTACATTTCCTTGTCATCTAAAACGTCCAATGCGCAGTTTTTTGACCAATCGATGTCGCTGTACAGCTCGTAAAGTTCGTTGTTGAATCTTCTCCTCCAAAACCCGTCAACGCAATCGGGAACAAGTATCATACGAACGATTTTTCTCTCGAAGCGACCAATGTTATGTTCATCCACTTTCAATAAATTCCATGCTTTAGCTCCATATAGCAAGACTGGTATGATAAGGATCTTATATATGTAGAGTCTCCTTAGGCGATCGGGAAAGGGCTTCGCAAGAGTAAGCCTTCGTTTGATTTCCGACGAGATGTCATTTTTTGATGTTGTAGCATAGATCTGTCCAATTCGTCGATGTTGAGTGTCCCTTCCCGCTTTCATTTCTATACTCGCAAACGCTCCGGTTACAGCTCGCTGTGTTCTACCAGTGATGCCAATGTCGTCGGCGTATGCAAGTACATAGTTGAATGGACTTTTGAAGGATCAGTCCTCGTGTGTTAGCTTGTGAGTTTCGAGTACGATACTGAAGAAATCGCATGACAGTGCGTCAGCTTTTCTGAATGCTTTTTGACATCAAAGGTCTAGTTGAGGTCACTACCGACCTTGAGCTTTCTGGATCATCATCCTGCACAGATGGACTAGTCTGGCAGGGATGCCAAAACAGTTCATCTCTCCAAATGCTTTCAAAGGGGGCCTTGAAATCGATGAACAGATATGGTGTGATGTGCGTTATATACGAGTATTTAGCAAACTACTATTTGAAAATAATTTTATTGAATTTCAACGTACACTTCGAATTTTATTGAAGTTTTGTCATTTATTAAACAAAACAATAAAAACATAAAAAAAATACTTTAAATTTGGCGGTGAGAATTTAACAGATAAGCCGTCAACAATGGCGTAAGTATCTGCACAAAACAAGGACCCATTCAAATGTATGACTTATTTCTTTAAAAACATATCCCATTCAACAGAACTCCAGAGGACCACACTTTTGCAAAAGGATGCCTTAATCTTCTCAAGTTACACTACGAGGGGCTCCTTATCGTCATACCTCCCATTCTATTTCTTCCCATAATGTTATTGAGTGAAGATATCGTATGTGCTTTAAGGCCATAAATAGGATTGTACAAATTGGTAAATATATTTTACTATTTCCAGGCAAATCGATGCATGTACTTGTTAGTACTGATGGCGTTCTATTGGATAACTGAGGTTTTGCCACTTGCAATCACTTCCATGCTACCAATTGTTGCTTTTCCCATAATGGACATTCTTGTAATTTATATTATTATTTTTATTATTCGTTATATAAACAAATTCAATACCGTAATTTCACAGAGCACCGAAGAGACATGTCGACTATATTTCAAAGATGTTTTGGTAATGTTCGTAACCAGTATTATGGTGGCATCTGCAATAGAATTTTCTAAGCTGCACATACGTATAGCTCTTAAAGTCTTACAGATCGTCGGTTGTAGTCCAAGGAAGTATGTATTTTTTAAAAATGTTAACATATAACCGTCACCCCTTTCTTTAGACTTCATGCAGGCTTGTGCTTAGTCGTAATGTTCATGTCAATGTGGATAGCAAACGCGGCATGTTGCGCCATGATGTGCCCAATTATCTTAGCCATTTTAGAACAATTGTCAACGGTAAGTCATGACATATCAACAGAAATGTTTAATACTTTTTTGTTTCCAAATATGCGCACAGCAAGGATTAATTAAACAATTTGACGATGATGACTTAAACCTGCCAGTAAATGAGTAAATGAATTGTTTCCATATAAATTAATTTAACTTTAAATGCAAACTTTTAGGAGGCGTCCCTCTAGACTAGCAAAATGTTTCTACCTGAGTACAGCCTATGCTTCATCAATCGGTGGGATTGGCTCACTAATCGGTACGCCAACTAATCTAACCACCAAAGCGATATACGATGGGTGAGATTCGTGTACAATATATCAAAAAAATAGCTTTAAAAATAAAATCAATTTTAAGTCGCTTTCCGGATGCTGGTGATAAGATCGAATTCGCATCATTCATGTTTTATGCGATTCCTGTAATGTTAATATGTACAGTTGCTATGTATTTGTGCATGGAAATTGTATTTATGGGAATGTTTCGGTACTACAACAATCAAATTAAAAATATGACATTTTAATAATAACCATTTGAAATAGACCAAACAGCACATCAGGAAAAGAGAGCGTGCTCACCAAAGAAGGTGAACTAGTTGGAAACAAAGTTATCGATGATAAATACACCGAACTTGGACCATTCTCAACACACGAGATCACTATTGCGATACTTTTTACATTTTTGATTTTACTGTATGTTTTTCGACATCCTGGATTTTGCCCTGGCTGGACAGAACTATTTGAACCAGCGTAAGTTGAACCATATAACTTAATAATTTAAGTTTTTTTTTTATGCTTTAATCTTGCTGAGGTTTAATAAGTAACCACTATTCTAATTACGGTTGCTCAGTTAACCGATCTAGGATCTAGGACCTCCACTGTAACCACAAAATCTCGGCTAAGGTTACTAAGTAACAAAAATTGTACATAGAAAGGTAAAATAATTTATATAGGTACGGATATCGGATTTCAAAATTGGGAAAAAGGACTTCGCGTCGTTTCCGTAATTTAATCAAACCATTTACGTCATTCTCCCCAATGGAAGATAGAAAACTCACTGAGATCAAATGTTCATATCTCAGAGCCTATCTAACAGAACTCAGTATGATGTAGAAAAGTTGCTTAGAAGAGGACGAAATTGCTTCGAGCACTTTCTATTACAAGGTCAGGTCAGATAGCCATAAATCATTCAGAAATGCTTTTGCAACGAAGATGTTAGCCTAAACGTGGGAGATACGACTTTTCATCGGCTAATGGAACCTGAAGCCTAATAGTATGCAACCTTATTTTTCTTAATCAATATAAATACATACATGTAAATAATTGTAGTATACTTACTCATGTATATATGTACTTAGTGACGCAATAGGCGTTTTTTTTTTATCAGCTCAGAGCTGAGCTCTGAACAGAGCCTGATCGAATCGAGCGCACTCTGAACTAATTGTGTTTAGACGCAGTGTTGCCGCTGAGAAAATGTGAAAAAACAGGAGATCTTCTGTTGGACTTACCAAAGTAACAGGAGATTTAAAATTTCGTCCAAAAACCTATAAAATACGATGTTTTTTTTTAGTAAAATGTCCATTGCATTAGGAAAAAGTTTTTTGTTTTTGCTGACTTAATTTTATTGATAATGTCGTTTCGCGTCAGCATGTCATATAATAGTCCAATTTTGTCGGGTTTATAGAAAACATTTTTGTTCCGTTGCAAACAACGCATTTGCATTCCATAAAATTGTCTGGATTTTCACTGAGCCAATTTTAAAAATGAACCTCTTTAACCTTCTGTTCATTCAAATATTATAATACTTTGCCTTGTACGTAAACAATAAATACATTATACATATGCTTTTGTTGAGCTTACATTTTACATAGCCAAGAAAAACTAAAATCACGAAAATTAGCAACGCCCACTTTAGGTATGTTCCTCTACTTTCTGCTCCAAAAATAGTAAGTTATTAAATTTCATGGAGTGGGGGTAAAATTCTCTCAGGCAGGTGCAAAATTACGAAAAAGTAAAGGAACAAAAGTTACAACAAACGAATTGTCCCGATTGAAAACCCATAGAAATTCGATGGGGTGTTATAAAAAGGGTAGTTGCTGCAAGAAAACCTGCAAATAAGGCCTCTGAGGCAAATCATTCCACAGGAATGGCACAAGATCACACCCACTCAATGTACAGCCCGGGTCAAGACTATGGACGATAGATGCGTCGAAGTTATGATACAAAAAGGTTAGCCAATAAGGTACTGACTCTAAAAGAGATAGAATATATTTTAAAAGCTACAATAAATAACGCACATTTAATTTTAAACTTTTTTTTTTGTAAATGGCTTAATTATGTGTCACTGAGCTCAAAGCGATGTAAACAAATAATCTGCAAAATTTATATTTTCATGATTTGTTAAGCACAAAAACCAAGAAGAATTAAATTTAACAAATGCTTATCAACATTCTATTTTAACTAATTAATCTGAATTTGTTAATAAAACTTTGTTTTACCGAAAATAGGGTGGTCGTATTTAAGTTGCTTAATTATATGAGCACAAGTGTAAGTTGATATCTGTACTTTTTGATGCAAGTTTGAATCAGCTGCGGAAATTTGCCAATTCAGATTTAATTATAAAAAAAAAAAAAAAAATGAAAAAATTAGTATTTTAAATACATACTTTATATATAAAATAAAAATATACTATTGAGTTCCCAATATTAGATAAAACTTAAAAAGAATAAAAACACACTCAAACAATAATAAAAGAAATCAATATTAAATTGTAAACTTTTTTTTTTGTTTTGTTTTGTTTTTGTCCAGTCTTATTGCACTTACGTATTTTAAGTATGTCTTTTCACATATTCAGTAAATTTTCTTTTAAATGAGCTAAAATTATAGTCATTTTTTATTTCACTTGGAAGCGCGTTAAATAAGTTAAATCCCTTGTAGATGATCGTATTCTGCACAGCCGATGAGTTTTGTCTTATCAACCTAAGGTCACTTGCATTCCGAAGTTGGTAGGGTTGAACATCACCAACATGCCTGACTTCATTTATAAGGTATCTCGGCGCAGCCCCATGTTTTATTTTAAAAACAGCCAACAGTGTATTCAGCTCCAACCTCTGTTTAACGTTGAGTCACATAAGGGCATCTAGCATGTACCTTACTGAAGTAAATCGGTTGCACCTCAGGATGCTCCTCATAGCTTTGTTTTGCAGTTTTTGTAGCCTTTCTACCTGCCCCTGGTTGCAGCATGAGAATAAAATTGAGGAACAAAATTCAAAATGCGGTTTGATGATGGTATTATAGACTGTAGCAGCTGTTATGTAGTCCATTCTTTTTCGGATCTTTTTAAAAAACCCTTCTTTTTTACCAATTTTTTTGCAGATGTAATCTACATGGTCGTGCATTTTTAATTTCTTATCGATGATCATTCCGAGATATTTTATGCTCTTAACGTTTTCGATCGTTTTTCCGTTGATTTCGATATTTGTTGTGCCATTCAAATTTATCTCCGTTAGCTTTGTTTTCTGCTCATTGACTTTTAGCTTGTTAATTTTCAGCCATGAAGTCAATTTATTTATGTCAGCCATTAGTTTATGTTTGCATTCTTCTTCGTCTGTTCCTTCTGCATATATCAAAGTATAGTCAGCGTAAAGTACTATTTTACAGAATTTTATTATTTCTGGCATATCATTTATGTATATTATAAATAGTAGCGCCCCTAGTATCGACCCTTGTGACACTCCTTGTTCCACATCGATAAAGCCTGAAACGCTATTATAGACTTTCGTCCGTTGTGTTCTATGTGTGAGGAACGATCTGAACCAACCGAGCTCCTCATCATGTACACCATACATGTATAGTTTTGCCAAAGAATTTCTCTATCGATTGTTTCGAATGCCCGTTTGAAATCTAAAAACAGTGCCATCGTTTTTATACGATTTCCACCACCTTTCCATTCATTCAATACATGGATTACTGCTGCTTCACAGCAGTAATTCTTTCTAAGCCCCGATTGATATGTTGACAGTATTTTGTTGTCTTCGGCGTACTCCATCAGTTGTTGTTTTAGCACCATCTCTAAGACTTTCTTAATCGTTCTCAGCGTATTTATCGGTCGAAATTCTTCACTTCTGTTGGTTTTCGCTACTTTTCAACTGGGCTATAAATGACCATACCTGGCCATTTTTATTTCAGGTGCTATCATTAAATACTATTTTACTAGAATGTTTGTGCATACACATTGGTTATCTGCTTCGTAATGTGAAGGGACCAAATCCTGTTCCATATTAGATGAACTCCTGGAATCTTTCAATGAAGTTCCAAATATAAATTCCAAATAATTAAAAAATAGCGTTGCGTATATCTACGGTGACCCTGACCATTATCTTCAAAGCAAAATAATGGTCAAAAAAATATTTTGTTCACAATCTTCCGGTATTTATTAATAATGTAAAAACAGCAATCTAAAATATGAATAAAAATGCATGTTTTATTTCCAATCGTAAGAAGCAGGTCCTTGTTTACTTTATTAAAATAACATTAAATATTAAAGGCATACCAATTAATATTTTATATATTACTTATTCTTTTTTATTTATCATTACCAGGGAACGGATTTCGTTGACTTTGCCTTTTTTTTTACTCATATTGCCTTTTTTTGCCTTTTTGGTACTATTTGTCAAAGTAGCAGTGCATTTTCTTCTTAACTATACGATTTATCCTTGCTCAGACGAAAGAAATTTCAGTTTCCATACGTGTGAGAGAAGGTTTTTCTCTTGTATGCACATGCACATAACTGCACGCGTTGTTTACACTAGCGCGCATAAAAAAAAATCCCCACACACCAATACAACCCTAAATACATTTGTATCAACTCAATATACATGCGCTTCTTTTTGTTGTACCGTAACCGTTAGTGCAATCTCAGGCGTTCGCCGCAGTTTCATCTGACAAAAACCGTTAGACATCTTACTTACTTAGTTGGCGCTACAGTTCGAGGTGAACCTGGGCCTGCTTCTCGCAACCATTTGTGTGTGCGGGTTGGGCATGAAATCCCGCCTCACAAAATCCCGACTACAAAATCCCGACAACAAAATCCCGACTGACAAAATCCCGACTGCCAAAATCCCGACTGACAAAATCCCGACTTACAAAATCCCGACTGCCAAAATCCCGCGCGCGCGAATTTTAAACTATTATTTGCTCCAAAGTCGGTATTTTGTAAGTCATGAACGTGCGGCCATTTTATTTTTTTTGGTTTGTATGAAAATCTTTATATCCCTTCGCGGAACTATTTTCTCATTCTTATAAGAACGATTTATCACACGGCTCAGTACGTTTGGATAACTAGACATGATGAGAATCAAAAAGCGCTGTTCTTTTTGATTCTCATAAAATAATATTCACCACAAAATACTTATTTTGAAAGGAAGTTGTTTCGACACTAACAACCTCCTCGCGATGTCACACACTGAACACTTCACTAAAAAAAACAAAAAAACCGAGAATTTACCAAAACACGCACTATGAATAAGATACAAAAATCGTTTGGTTAAGTGCACCGAATGAGAATCACAAAGAACAGCGCTTTTCGATTCTCATCAGATGCACTTAACCAAACGATTTTGCTAACAAATTCGTATTGTGTTTTGGTAAGTTTCTTGGTTTTTTTTTTCGTAGTGACATGGTGGGGTAGTGGGCGAACACATTCTTTTAAGAATGTGGAAAAAAAAAAATGATAAGAGATTTAAAGATTCAATTTTTTTTTCAGCAAAAAAAAAAAAATAAAAAATTCACTGCGAAACGAAAATCCCGACAAAGTCGGGATTTTTTCACAAAAGTTCATTTGTCGGGATTTTGGCAGTCGGGATTTTGTGAGTCGGGATTTTTAGAAATGCGATTTTTTTTTTGTCGGGATTTTGTATAGTCGGGATTTTGAAAGTCGGGATTTTGTGCCGTTCCCGTGTGTGCGTGTTATATTTTTGCGCGAATGGAAGGGACCTACAGTTTTTTGCCGACTCCGAACGGCGAGTTGAGAAGCTCAATCGTGACAAATGATACTCTTTGATGCTTGTCAGACATTCGAAAGAGGTGGGATCGAACCCAAGACCGCTGGCTCAGTAGTCCGACGCACTAACCACTTGCGCTACGGTGCCCGTTAGACATCTGGGAAGCATTTTTTTCGTAACTGAAAACTACCAAAACGGCAACCATGCCCGAAAGACCGCATATTTAAGAGTTTACAAATTACAGGTGACTCCTAGTAGTTGTATGTATTTTAATTTCAGCACTTGATCTTAGTCCACTGCATATTATTTAGAAGAAGAGGTGTGAAAGACTTTGAACGGCTCGAGGAGAAATTACAACAAGCTAAAGGGCCAGTAGCTGAAGATGGGACGATAAAATTGTACGCGGTTTTTTCAGCAAATTAACAAAACGGCGCCGCAAACTCTAAATTGGACTCAAATATTTAAGTCAAGGATTGTTACATACTAGAGAATTTCAAAATGTTTTGGGTTACAATGTTAATAATAATGCATTATAAACCTTTATTATGAAATGCCTTTTTTTCCTTTTTCTGAGGTATTATTCTGCCTTTTTCGTCTTTTTTTGGCCAACAAAATCCGAACCCTGATCATTACATACTATTCATACTTTTGAAATTTTTGGGAAGAGTGAATACTTTTTAAAATGTCGCTATTATCACTAAGGAAGTCTCCAAATTCTAAGCAGGTTTTGCGAAAATTGTATTGTATTTGTATTTGTATACTCTTTCAGTCCATCCATCACTGTGCACAGTGGTTCCGCCGTAGACCATAATTAAAAAAAAGTCAATATCAAAAATTGTTGCAGGGTTGGTTGCTTGAAGAATTGCAACTAGGTATAATTAATCTAAGACTAATCAAATGATTTTAACTACAACAATATAATGTTTACTTATTATAAATTATTTTTTTATATATTTTCAGTGCAATTAAGAATTCAGTACCAACTGTTTTCGTTTTAATTTTGATATTCGCTTTACCAGCTAATTGGAAGTTTTTAAAATTTTGGGATGGTAAGAACAAAAATTAAGCAAACAAAATCGTTCTGTTCCAAATTTGTACTGTTTATCTACAGAGAAATCGCTTGAACCAACTCCGGCACTGCTTAAATGGGGATTTGTCATGAGCAACGTTCCATGGGGTCTTGTTTTCCTAGTCGGTATGTGATGGGACTACTGAATTGTTATTTTTAAAATTTAATTTTTGTATATTTAATAAGGTGGCGGATCGACATTAGCTGAAGGCAGCAAGGTCAGTGGAATGGCAACTAAGCTTGGCAAATCACTTTCGGTGCTGGATGTTCTTCCAGCTACTGTTTTGCTTCTTGTACTTATTACAGCTGTGGTTTTGCTAACCAATTTTAGTGCCAATGTAGCGGTCGCCAATATTATATTACCTGTTTTGTCTGAAATGACGGTCGAAATGAAAGTACATCCATTGTTCATGTTTTATCCCGTTGGATTGGCATGTAATATGGCGTTCTTCTTGCCCGTAGGTACAGCCCCCAACGCCTTAGTCATGGGCTATGGAAATATTGAATCAAAGGATATGGTAATTTAATTTAATACTAGTGGGCCAGTGCGAGGAATCTCGCATGTAGAAACCCTAAAACCGTTTACAGTTTACGAATGAAAAAGAGAGAACGTAAATGTTTTTTCGTAATTAAGGAGATGGGGCACTTTTGGGCCAAGAGCTTACATCAATGAAATTGATATCAAAATAAAGCTGAGCTTCAGTACACTAAAACTGTAAAGTTTTATGAAAATCGGATGTGGGGATTTTGAGATTTTTGTCTGTGAAATTCGTATTGCGGATAAATCTTCTGATGATTTTTGTCCGTTTATATCCATACAAAATCATAATATCGTAAGAACCGTAAGATGCACATACATGAATTTAGTATCAGATGAAAGGTGATTCTACTATCTTCTTTATGACATAAAAATAATGGATCTAAGATTTTCAGTTTTAAAATAATCAATTAATCTCTTAAGACTTTAAATGTAAAGTTCTTTGCTTTTTGGAGGTAACTGGCGTAGTTATGTGGTTGATTTTGAGGTGGGTCAAGTTCCGTACTCCGACTATCAGCCGATAATAGTAACTTTTGAAATTAAGGTACAGGAAAATGAAAATGGCGCTACTAACAAAATTAAAATGGAGTGAAAAGAAAGCTAGTGTCTACAGGCAGAACCTGGGTAAACTTCTGGATGAAGGGCAGTCTTTGGATATCGGTCAATTCAATCGGGTGAAGTCATCAGGACTGCGTATTTACCGGTTACACAAAATTCGAGAAGGAATCCATCTAACGTCAACGATGCGGAATGCGAAACTGCAAGGAGATACTCGTTCGGATGGCTCAAAATGTTCCGAAGTACCAATGAGGATTTCTTTAGAAGACTTTATGTTGAAGACTTAAAAAACTATAGACCTATAAGTATCATTTCAACATTGTATAAAATCTTTGCTAAATGCATTTTTCGATGAATGAAAAGAGTCTTAGATGAGCAACAACCCAGAGAACAAGCAGGCTTTAGGAAGGGTTTTTCGACCACAGACCACCTTCAAGCTATAAACCAAATTATAGAAAAAAGTAACGAATACCAAAAAAAGTTAACAATATCTTTTATTGATTTTACAAAAGCATTCGACACTATCGAGCATGTTATGCTATGGAAAGCGCTAAAGAACCAAAATGTTCCAAATAAATTCATAAGAATTCTAAAAAATTTATATACGAATAGTAACGCAAGAGTATCTTTAGAATCCAGAGGAAATAAATTCAATTTAAATAGAGGAGTCAGGCAAGGCGATCCTATGTCACCAGCTTTGTTTTGTGCAGTACTAGAAGAAGTATTCAGGTCATTAAATTGGGACAGTTATGGCATAATAATAGATGGAGAATATTTAAATAATCTTAGATTCACAGATGACATCACACTTTTTGCTTCATCTGCAACTGAAATTAAGATCATGCTGAATGAACTGGAAAATGCATGTAAGAATGTAGGACTGAGAATGAATGCTGAAAAATCTAAACTTATGTCTAATGACAGGAAAGAATCTATTATAATAAATAATGAAGAAATCGGATACGTAAGCGAATATATATATCTAGACCAACTAATATCACTTGAAAACCGACAAGACAAAGAAATTGATAATAGGATAGCCAGAGGATGGAATCAATTATGGAAGAATAAAAATATCCTAGATTCAAACCTATCTAGGGCTTCAAGAGCGTATGTATTCGATTCAACCATCTTACCAACCCTGACGTATGGCTCGCAAACCTGGAGCCTCACAGCGAAATTGACAAACAAGCTACAAGTAGCTCAGAGAGCAATGGAAAGGTCGCTACTAAAAGTTTCAAGAAGGCAGAAAATCCGAAACGTAGCCATACGAGAACGAACTGGTTTTACAGACGCAATTCAAAGAGCCAAACAACAAAAATGGAATTGGGCTGGTCATGTCGCAAGCATGCAAGATAACAGATGGACCTTAAGAACGACAGAATGGACACCAAGGGACGACAAGAGGCGACCTGGCAGACAACAAAAACGGTGGAGAGACGACCTGAAAAAGACGGACAAGAGATGGGAACAGCTAGCCAAAGATAAAATAGAATGGAGAAATAGGGGGGAGGCTTATATCCAAAGCTAGTCTAGGAACTTTATCTTAACCTAACATACACTACTATCTTAACCCTACATACATTTTTTTACGAGTGGCAATAAGTTGCTGGTTTTTTTTTAGTTTCAGCCTCTTTAGATATTAAGCAGTTGGTATAACATGCTTTACCATAGCCAAGTTAGGGCTAACACCGGTTGTTTCCTTTATTTTCGAATTAGCGGCGTGAGAATTGGACGCATCTCTGATGATGGCTCTCCTATCTGTGTCTCTAGTTGTGTTATTTGTGCCTCCCTTCATATTTTTCCCGTTGCTCAACACGTTTTACAAATAATTGCTAACAAAATTTTGAATTCGTCGTATTTATTTTGCGAAATTACGGTATTTTATGCCCGATTCACTAAATGCTTTGATTTGGTCCTTTTCGCCCTACGTTGAAGGGTTATCGCGACCCATTTTCAAAAGAAATGGTGGAAAATAATTATAACTATCGAATACCAAAAAAAAAAACGTTACGATTTGTTAGCTTATCTCCACGTTATCTGAAGTTATTGCTACTGAACCTATTCTGATGAGCCAAAAATTTCGGATATTTTTTTCAAAGTATAAGATCAAAGCAGCATAACACAATAACGGTTATTTTTTTCGTTGGTTTTTCTCTGTCAAATTAAGTATAAATAAATAATCTTGCTATATGTACTAAACAAAGTTGTGTTCTTTTAATATACATTAAGAGAGGCGAGGAGAAGTAAGATCATACATTGTGAACCTATTCAGATGAGCGGCAGTGTATATACAAAATACATATAATAGACTAATAGACTAATATATTTTGAATTGGAGACTTATGTTAAATTAAACTATAATTAAAATAACTACACTGAATTATAATGTATACATGTACAATAATATTAAATTGGATGAATAAAGCTGTAATAATAATAATAATGTTGAAGCAAACTCAAAGTACAAGTAGCTTTGCAAAAGAAAAAAGAAATCGCACTATGAGACGGAAGCGAGAAATCTGTCCGAATGTTCAAATTCAGCTGATTTTTGGAGATGCGTAGCGAAAATTAATGGAAAAAAGTTTAGTATCGGCGAAACCTTAGAGACAGATATACTTTTGCAGCACTTTAGACAACTTTTGAACCCAATAACGTATTCATGTACGTTTCAATACGCACAGCTGGCTTTTGAGAGCGATGAATTGGATGCGCCAATAACGGTTGCGGAAATAGTTGCTGCTTACAAAAATTTAAAAGATGGCAAAGCACCAGGACCTGATCGAATCCCCACAGAATTCTATAAGTACGGAACCTCATAGATGACTAAGATAATGGAAGGCTTGTTTAATAATGTCTTGGAACGTGGAGTGGTGCCACAGGAGTTCAAAGAAGCACTGATATTTCCGATCTTTAAGCACGGATGTAGGTCCCAGCCATCCAATTTTCGAGGTATAGCATTTCTTAATGCGTCCTATAACATATTTACAACCGTGATGCAAAAAAGGCTAAACAGATGGATAAGCACAAATGGTCTGCTTAAAGAATTTCAAACCAGTTTCAGGGCAAGGTATTCAACGGCTGGTCAAATCTTCGTAATCAGAAGCATTGCCGAAGCATTTGTGGCGCAACGTAGAAAGTTACATGTATTTTTTCGTGGACTTTAGAGCAGCTTTTGACACGATAAACAGGAGCTCATTAATGTATAAGTTCTTCAGCAAGGGAATGTCCTCAAAGTTTGGCAGCGTAAAACAAAACATATATGAAGAGACTTTGGCAGCAGTCTGGAATGGAGAGAACGCCTCGAACTGGTTTCGAACGAGCACAGGGGTTAGACAGGGATGCACTTCTAATAAACCCAGACAAATCGAAGACGATTATCTTTAAAAGAGGTGGGAGAAGGATGTGCAGTAACGAGAAATGGTTTTTAAATGATGAACAGATTGAAACAGTTAAAAAATACAGCTACCTTGGAATGCTTTTCACGCAAAACTTAAGCATGGAAGACCACTTTAAATGCCAAGACCGCTATCAATACAACGTGGAAAAAATGTTTCGCCAACAAATACGTCATAAAACAGCAGTAAGTTTCGGGTGTTTGAAGCAGTCACGGAGTCAACTATGCTGTATGCGGCCCAGGTATGGGGAGGCAGCCGGTTCGAGGAAGTGGAAAATCTATTGCGGTTCTATACCAAAAGGATTTTCCGTCTACCAAATAACAGCCTGAATTATGCAATAATGGTTGAGACTGGCCTTTCACCGCATTTGAAGCATTACGTCGTAAAACTAGTTGGTACAGCAAAAGGAGGAATCAGGCGCACGAATGCGGAATAAGTTTGGAATTAAGTAAGGCAGTAAGGCAAACGTCCAACCTTGGAAGCCTCAGCTATATCAGTTAATTGCAGCAATGGATCTCAACTACAGACAGAGCTTTGCAACGGAAGCAGCAGTGTCACTACATTGATCTATTTATAGCCAGCTGAATCATAATTTGGGGGACCAGAACTACTACCACGATGACCATTCCGGCGATGAAATGTCACTTATGATGAAACTGAGAGTTGAATTACTGCCATTAAGCTATCAACCACATAGGCAAGATTTACAGGTCTTGTGTACCATATGTAACCGAGAGGAAAGGGAAGACAGACGACACTTCTTTGGCGTAGATGTAATTATAAATGAAGAAGTCAAACACAAGCTAGACGAAATGGACGTAGCTATCTTGTTCGCGTATTGCAAGACAGCACTGGAGTATCGAAAAGAACTATAATGGAGAGTTTTTAATGGGGATGTAAACAAACTGTATGTAATTTATTTATTTATTTATTATTTATTAATGTTTCTACTGTATGTGATAAGCTATTTTGGAAAATTATAAATTGTCAATCGGCAGTCGGCTTAATGCCATGCTCTTATTGATGTTTGTTAAAATGTAATGCAAAATAAGAAATGATGAATAAAATCTAATCTAATCTAATCTAAATCTAAATTTACTTTCTTTTTTGAAAATCACTAATTTCTGAGAAATCTTTAGCGACAACATACTTTTTGTAATAGTTGTGTAAAAGAGCATTTTTCAAACTTTAATTTGATGTATAATATTGTAAGATTCAGCCATTACTAACTAAGAAAAATACTTTCAAAATCCTATCTGGTGCAAATCAATCACCAATGCTCAATAACCAATCCTCAATGTTCTTTTGTGTTTTTTTTTTTACAGAAACTTATTTTTTTTATATGTACATTCATACATATATTAAGGCCAGAACTGTAACAAACATAATATAGAGAAAATAAAGAGAAAAAAAAATCAATATTACTTTTTTAACAAAGATTATGTAACCGTAGGCTTTCAACATTGCTTAACATATCCTGCAGGATACTACCCTGTCATTTGTCCACCGCTAGGAGCTGCATCCTACTTGGGGTTGGAATATATGAGCGTTCAGAACGTTGCTAGAAGGAATAAATTAATTTCGAATGGATTTTTTGGTAACATTGAAATATCTAAAAATATGTATAGACGCCACATTATGTTTATATCCAGAAAAGCTCTAATCACGCATTTCAAAAGCAAACGTACCGTTTACATATGTAAATATCAGAATTTGGTTTAACTATTTCTTATAACGTACTGTAATGGTATATTCTTGACGGATTCGGTCCGTATGCTGCCACTGATTCGGATGCTGCAAAAATGAACACGCTCAGCGAAAGTGGGGCGATGAGGCAGTTTTTCAGAAGGGTCTTCATTCTCAATAGAGGCTTAAGAGATTCCATTTCAACTCTAGAATCGCATGTATATAGAGCGCATAAGCCCGAATCTCTGCTCGAAGGACATCAGGAATTAACAACAATACAAGCAAACAAATCGCGATGTATAACGATGTGAAGGTGGGTTGTAGAAGTTGTAAATGGACGTTTTAAGGAGGCAATCCCTTTAGAAAACTTCAAATTAACTAATTTTTTAACAGTGTTTTTAAAGGTGATAAAATAATTGAATCATTTTGAAGTTGTACTCATCATCATTTTATTCGAACTCTGAAAAAAGAAAAACAATTTTTATTTATCGGGTCTATAACTCAATTTGTGCGGTTTTTTTTTCAAAATTTGAACGTTTATTTAAGAAAAACATGTACAATAATATTATTCAAAGTATTGCCCATCTCAAGCTATGACTTTTTCCCATCTTTCTGGCAATTTGTGGATCCCATCCCAAAAGAACTGCGCCGGCTTGGCAGCCAAGAATGAGTCAAACAAATTTTTGATATTCTGCTCTGATGTGAACCGTATTTCAGTGAGGGCGTTCTGCATCGACCGGAACAAACGGTGGTCAGAAGTGGCAAGGTCTGGGCTATAAGGCAGGTAGGGTAAAACTTCCCATCCACTGTTATTCAAATAGTTCTTAACCGGAAAAGCAACGTGGGGCCGAGCGTTGTCATTATGGAAAATTATTGCCTCGTGTCTGGTCGCATATTCCGGGCGTTTTTCGGCTACTGCTTTCTTCAAACGGATTAATTGTGTTCGGTAGCATTGTCCATTGATGGTTTCACCCGGTTCTAGCAGATCATAATACAGGATACAGCACACCCTTCTGAACCCCCTTTTTTGGCTGCCCAGGACGTTCATCGTCTTCCAAGCCAAAATCACCACTTTTAAATCGGGCAAACCACTTTTGGCACGTTCGTTCAGCTAGCGCATGTTCACCATAAACTTCCATCAAAATACAATGACTTTCGGCAGCAGTTTTCTTCATATTAAAGTAATGAAGAAGAACTCCCCGCAAAAACACTTTTTCAGGCACAAAGTTCGGCATATTTGAGTGAAAAAAAATTATTGTTGTTTACGCTTCAAATGAATGACATACTTAAATGACGTATAGTAACAGTAGCTTATTTCAATGGAATAATAACAATGGAATAATACAAGTTACGCCATCTCTTAGCAAACCGCACGAATTAAGTTATAAGTAGACCCAATATTTTTTTTCACAAAATTGCGGCTCAGGTCAATTTCTCCTTAGGTGTCTTTGACGCGAGGTCCAAAAGTGCTGCTTTTGTTAGTCTTTGTCTATTTATCTTTTTAACCAAAAAAAAAATTACTTTCTATTTCTAACAAATGCATGGGAAGGATAAACCTATAAAATCATAAAAAAGTATAAAATTAAAAATTAGGTGCGAGATAATCGCGTTTAATAAAAGTTTCACTTTACCATATACAGTATATGTATACTGTATATGTATACTATATGTGCGATAACTCTGTAAATATTCAATAGTTTAATTTTTCCTCGGGCTGATATACATAGTCAATCAATTGGTTCTGCTGTTTCAGCTGATTCCGCGTTGTGCCTTATTAAGTGATTTTCGCTGGTTGCTCAATCCCGACCTACATTAAGTTCAACTTATTGGTTCTGCTGTTTTCGCTGATTCAGCGTTGTGCCTGCTGTTTGCGGCTTCCATCGAAGCAATTAGTAATAAGTAGTAGTAAGCAATTTTTATGTATAAATAGTCTTTAAGATATTTGAAAAAAACATAGATCGAGTTTGGCCATTAAACGGTTCAGTCTTTCTTTCACTTACTAACAGCTATCCCCCCACCAGAGGTAAGGTGGCTACTTAGTGTAAGAAAATCTTACTTACTTACTTAGTTGGCGCTACAGCTCTAGGTGAACCTGGGCCTGCTTCTCGCAACCATTTGTATGTGCGTGTTATATTTTTGCACGAATGGAAGGGACCTACAGTTTTTTGCCGACTCCGAACGGCGAGTTGAGAAGCTCAATCGAGACAAATGATACTATTTGATGCTTGTCAGACATTGGAAAGAGGTGGGCACTGTGAAATAACTTTTAGGTGTTTACGGCGGGATTCGAACCCAAGACCGCTGGCTCAGTAGTCCGATGCACTAACCACTTGCACTACGGTGCCCACTGAGTAAGAAAATCTAAGGAGTAGATTTTCAATGTTTGTTATAGTTCTTGCATTTTTGTATATGCAATATATCCTCACCATTGAGGCTAAAGCTTACATTATTATACAACAAATTAAAGTTTGAAAAATGCCCATTCACATAACTGCTAAGAGAGGTATGTATGTTGTCGCTGAAGATTTTTCAGCAATTAGTGATTTTCAAAAAAAAAGTACTTTACATTTAAAGTCTTAAGATATTAATTGATTATTTTAAAACTAAACACTCATTATGTTTAGGTCTTAGTAGGTAGTTTAGGTTTAGTAGAATCACCTTTCATTTGGTACTAAATTCATGTATGTGCGTCTTACAGTTCTTATGATGTTATGATTTTATATGCATTTGGTCGTCGATTGAAAAAGTCTGTGTTTTCTCGATTATTACAAAATACAATTTTATTAAGTGCACTAAACTAGTTACACCAAAAAAGGAATCGCTTTTTCGATACGTTTAAAAATGAGGAAAATCATGTCGTGTCGCCGTCGAAGCCAAAAACGAACTCACTAATCTTCATCAAAGCTGTGTTTTCATTAGTCGTTCTTCGGCAGGTCGAAAACTGACAGCTCAACGTGTAGTGTTGCCAGCGGTTGTTGCTCTTTGAGTCTTAACCATCCGCCACATGCATATAAACGGACAAAAATCATCAGAAGATCTGTCCGCAATGCGAACTTTACACATAAAAATCTCAAAATCCCCACATAGGATTTCCACAAAACTTCACAGTTTTAATGTATTATACCTACTGAAGCTTAGCTTTATTTTGATACCAGTTTCAATGATGTATGCTCTTGGCCCAAGCTCCATATAATTTTGCCCCATCTCTTTTACTTAGTATATGCACTTCTTCAAAATTCTTTATACTGATGAACAAAGTTCACCTGATAAGCTTTCGATCGGTGTCAGAATCATTGAAATCGGTGCAGAAATAAACTCTCAAGACGAATCACAAGCTCTTGCGCTAGCGATTTAATTATATAGATAGATAGATAGATAGAAGATTCAAGATCAATTTCCTTTAGTACATTGATTTTGTTCTACATTTCAGATGATTGCAGGACTTTTACCATCGATTACAATAATCTTAATTCTGTGGGCCATGGCACAGTCATGGGGTCATGTCATAGTTTCTGGTTTGAATGATTTTCCTGCTTGGGCTGATGCCCAGGTTAATTCTACTAGGTCTACATAGGCAATGCTCTACTAAATTTGTTGATATTATCTAATATTTTTACCAATAAAATCGAATCATTGTATGATGTATAATATTTAGTTAAAAACCATACATATGTTTTATTTTCTTTATATTAAAAGAACGATAATGGTATATTATTATATTTAACTCCCTCCATCTGGCAACGCCGAACCTGTAAGTAAACAACATAGAAAAGCATACTGTGAGCCACAATTTCTAATGCTTGTAACATATACTATACAATAGGCGTGTTTTTTTTGTAACCTGTATAGGCTAAACATGTTTCAGCAGCTGTAAAATTCAACAAAACCTTAGCCTGGATAATTATCGAGTCTTATTTTTACTCTGAAAGCTTTTTCGAAGTCTATATAGGTTACAAAAAAAAAAAAAACACGCCTCAGGTTACAAAAAAAACTCGCCTAATATACGGATAACTGGCCGAACACAATGGTGACGCTGTAGAGGAAGTAGAAAGTTGAAGTTGGCTGAACTTTGCGCTTCATCATACAATTCATACTACAGCATCAGCTTCGCATTGTGTTCGCGCTATAGGGTTTACGTGTATTTTAACTCTGACAGCGCTGCCTACTTCCACTACATGCCGTCTCCACTAGCGATAAATTTATCGCAAGGGCAAAAGCAAAAGCAGAAAGCAGAAAGCAGACAGCAGAAAAAATTTGCAGATTTTCTTTGGTTGGCATTTCATCGCATACTTTTTCGGTGTGGTGGAGAATGGCTTCGAGTAGACATATACGGAGCATCATTGCACTAAAGGCACTAAAGCAGTTAGCAGAAATGCAGACGGAGAAGAAAAAACGGCGATTTTGGGTTAATCCCTTCTTGGAGCGAAGAACGCTTCATGATTTGGAAGCACATTTACTAAAGGATTTATTGTGGGAAGATGGCACCGATTTTCAAAATTTTTGTAGAATGACAATACATCAATTTGACGAAATTCTTGAAATTGTGAGTATAAAAACAATGAAAACATTTGTAGAAGTGGATTATTGTGTTTTGTTTGGTTTTGTTTTTTATAGATTAAGCCAAAAATCAGGAAAACACAAATGAGATTTGCGATTACGCCAAGAGTTCGTTAAGCTATAACTTTAAGATTTATTGCATCTGGTGATTCGTACAGATCGCTAGAGTTTTTGTCACATGTTTCACGGAAAATAATGAACAAATTTATTCCGAATGTTTTAAAGGCTGTTATTCACGCTTTGGAACAGGACTATTTAAAGGTTGGTTTTTGTTTTGTTTTGTTTTAAAGGTTGGTTTTTGTTTTGACTTTTACTCCTACCTGACTATCCACCTTGTCGCGGTGTAGGGGCTTAGTACGGTCAATGACTCTCGGGTCACCCAGAGGAGATCAGAAGCTAAGGGATAGCCATCCCCGTCATACCCTCTCCCATCCACGCCTCCTCCCCCTCCCCTTCCCCTGGGCTGGATTAAGGTGTTATACGACCCGTGCCAATAATCAACCTGGCTGAGGGCCCATTGTAAATAGCTCAGTCTTTAACGGAGTATCCGGATACCTGGTGCCCTCCGGATTATAAAGCCTTACCTGCGTACTGCGGATCTCTGCGCAGGTGGACCTCTTTTCTCCGCCACTCGTGGGACCAAATGACAACTTTAAAAGAAAATATAACAAAAAAAGCTGAGGATGATGATGAGTATGCCATAGGCACCTCATCGGAAGAGGAGTTGCTTGTCTCAAGCCAAGAGACGCAAGTAAAACCCGACAACGTAGGAAGTGTCAGCAATAGCACTCCTACTTTGTCTCAACCACCAACAACCGCCAATACATCGAAAATTGGGGACACCAGCCACAGTGACCCCAAGAAAAGAAGGAAGAATTTGTCAGTCGGTGCCCTGAAAAAGAATCAGTACCAGAAGGCTGTTTTCATTCTTGGCAAGATTGCTAAAAATGAGGCGGCCGGTACGGTTCATGATCAGGACCAGGCGGACAAACTTAAATATCAGGTAATTGTTGACGAATACAACGATTACCTGAAAAATCGCGACCTAGCTAAGACAGAGGCCACAAAGCGTAACCGGTCACAGGACGAGACCGCTCGATCAAGCAAGAGGAGCAAAGTTGCCCAAACCAGGTCTAAGACAACAGCGGATGAACAAACGGCTAAAGCTACCCAACGTACCGTTAGCGAGGTCATAAGGGACGACCTCCAAGTCGCACTGGTGGATGAGCTATCGACAGGCGGCAAGGCGGTGATGAAGATTTGGAATAGCATTGAGGCCAAACTATCACAGATGGTGATAGATCATCTGCTTATCAAAAAAGACGGCCCTCTGCCCCGTTTCGACTCAGCCGAAGTCGTTAGAGGGTATAGGGTGATCAAATGTTCCGATCGGTACTCTAAAGAGTTCCTCAGCCAGTGTGTTGCCAAGATCAGCAATGCATGGGATGGCTTGAAACTCAAGCTTATCCAGGCAACAGACATACCAAAGAGACCAAAGGCCCGCATCTGGCTACCCGTTATGCCTTTAGACAATGGAACGCTCCTCCAGTGTCTTAAGATCCATAATCCGGAGATCCCGATGGACGACTGGGGAGTCATCAAGGCAGAAGAACCCCAGAAAAACAGCATGTCCTTCCTTCTCCTCATAAATGAGGAGTGCCTAGGGGCACTAGAAAGGGCAGACCACAAGCTTAGGTTTGGTATCAGGAACGCCAAACTTAAGATATTCAGATCCTCAAACCCGGGCGACGACTTAGACGAAGTCGACGACGCCAACAAACTGTTGGAAGGTATGAGCATCGAAAACGACCCCACTAATAATCAATAATGCTGAAAGTCTTGCAGATTAATCTGAAGCACTCGAAATGTGCATCAGACAACCTCCTTGTTTATCTCAGGGAGGAAAACATTGACGTCAGCATTATCCAAGAACCATGGATCAAAGATACGAATATCAAAGGTCTCAAAGACAATCTATACAATCTCTACTACGACACAAAAAATAACAACGGTAAGCCCAGAACTTGTATTCTAGCTAGGAAACATATTAAAGCCTTTCTATGTCCCAATCTTAGCTCACCAGACTTAACAGTTGTTAAATTGGATACAGGAAGGGAATGCCTGTACTTGGCCTCAGCCTACATGGCTCACAACCGACAAGCACCGCCGGAAGAGGTCTTAGCACTAACATCCTTCGTAAACAACAAAAAAGCCAATCTACTTTTGGGCTGCGATGCAAACGCCAGACACACGCTTTGGGGCAGCTCAGAGGATAACGAAAGAGGTGAGTCCATCTTTGATTTCATTATCACAAACAATCTCTCTATATGTAACACGGGTAACACTCCAACTTTTGTGTTTCCGAGTACGGATAGTTTCATTGGGTGGGAAGAAGTTATTGACATTACCCTTACCACCAACAATAACAACATAAAGGTAGAAAAATGGAGAGTATCCAACTTAAAATCTTTTTCAGACCATAATTGGATACTCTTTAATGTCAACTTCACAGTAGCGATTCCAGAACCCTTTAGAAACCCCAAAAGGACAGACTGGACCAAATTCGGCCAAGTCCTGAGATCAAAACTTGGCAATGCTCCAATAGAATTCATAGTATCACCCTCAGAATTGGATGCAAAGATTAAGACTTTCGAGAAGGCAATGAACACCGCCTACAAAGTCTCGTGTCCAGTCAGATATAGTAAAAAGTCGCTCCCACCGTGGTGGAGTAAAGACCTCTCAAACCTCAGGCGGATGACCAGAGCGATTTTCAACATTTGCTATAACCACAATTTCTGGCAGCCCTACAAAGACTGTCTTAGACTTTACAAAAAATCCATCAGGAAGGCCAAGAAGCAATCCTGGATGGACTACTGTCAATCCATTGACACCATTAAGGAGTCTGCTCGACTGAGTAAGATCCTGTCCAAAGAACACTCCTCCCCGTCTCTTCTCAAAAAGGCGGATGGTGGATGGACAGACTCAACTGCGGAATCCCTAGAGATGTTAATGAACACTCACTTTCCTGGTTGCAAAGATTACAGTACGGCAGCCCTCCGTGACTGCAGTTCTTCCGCACCATGGAACACTATCAAAACCATAGTCACCGAGGAAATAACCTTTTGGGCTATTAACAGCTTCTCCCCATATAAATCCCCTGGACTTGATGGCATTATACCCATTATGCTACAGAAGGTGCACGACCTAGCAATTCCGTGGCTAGTCCCTATTTTTAGAGGATGTTTTTTCCTCAACTATGTCCCACAGTCGTGGAGGCGTATCCGTGTGGTTTTCATCCCAAAAGTCGGCAGACGAGGTCATGAATCTGCGAAGGATTTTAGACCTATCAGCCTCACGTCTTTCGTGCTAAAAACCCTGGAACGAATCCTCGATACCCATATACGGAAGGTTCTACAAGAATCTCCTCTATCCAAATCTCAGCATGCATACCTTAAAGGTAGATCCACAGAGACAGCTCTCCACGAGGTAGTGCGTACAATAGAACACACCATCCACTATAAGGACTACACTCTAGCTACCTTCTTAGACATAGAAGGAGCCTTTAACAACGTACACACTGATTCAATTCAACAATCTCTAGCTGAACTAGGCGTAGAGGGGTTCATTGGCCAATGGATAGTATCCATGCTAAAAACCAGAATTATTCAGTCATCCCTAGGAAACAGCAATCTAACCAAATTTGTAAGCAGAGGAACGCCTCAGGGTGGTGTTATCTCGCCTCTACTATGGTTAATGGTCATGAACAAGATCTTAGTGCGTCTAGACAACGATGGGGTCAAGGCGGTAGCGTACGCGGATGATGTAGTAATTTTGGTATCAGGAAAGTTTCCCTCTGTGATAAGCGAAGTCATGGAGAATGCTTTGAAGAAAGTTAGCTCCTGGGCGGCGAGCTGCGGCCTCGGGGTTAATCCAAGCAAAACTGAAATGATACTTTTTACCACAAAAACCAAAGTACAAACTTTTGATCTTCCCAAACTAAACGGTCAGACACTCTCACTATCTTCCAGTGCTAAGTATTTGGGCATTGTCCTTGACTCTAAACTTAGCTGGAAGAAGAATATTGAGCTACGGGTCAGGAAAGCATGCATAGCCTTCTACGCCTGCAACAAAACATTCGGAAAAAACTGGGGATTGGAGCCTAAGATGACATTATGGATGTATACAGCCGTTGTACGTCCAATTCTCACATACGGTTCTTTAGTGTGGTGGCCCGCCCTAAGCAAAAAGTACAATATCAACCGAATCAGAAGAGTCCAAAGAACGGCAAGCTTAGGCATCACAGGTGCAATTAGGTCATGCCCAACTGATGCTCTCTCTGTGCTTTTGCACCTTCTGCCACTCGATCTTCATACGAAAAGCACTGCACTATGCAGTGCAGTCAGACTCAAAGAATCCAAGTGCTGGACTGCTAAGACGTATGGTCACAGTAAAATCCTGGATACACTACCATATGGCCTGGTTGTGTCTCCTACAGATTATATTATCCCCAATCTTAACTTCAAGAAACCCTTCGCCGCAACCTTCCCAAGTAGAGAAGAATGGAAGCGAGGGAGAGTGGTGACAGGCTTTGATACAACGGTATTCACCGATGGGTCAAAGATGGACTGCGGTGTGGGTGCGGGAGTTTTCTCGGAAAAGCTCGGCATATCTAAGTCCTACCGTCTTCCAAATTTCGCTAGCGTCTTCCAAGCGGAAGTACTGGCGATCCTCGAAGCCTGTCGCAACCTAATAAATGACCCAACACCCAAACATAATATCGCTATTATTACGGATAGCCAAGCCGCAATTAAAGCCATAATTTCGGCAACCACCTCTTCGAAATTAGTAGATCGCTGCCAGGAACAGCTCAGCCGCCTGTGCAACCAGGCTAGAGTCACGCTTCTCTGGGTTCCAGGACATAGCGCCATTGATGGTAACGAGAGAGCCGACGAACTTGCCAGGCGAGGATCAGCCCTTAACAGCTCACTAGCGGAAAACGTTCATATTCCCATAGGTGCTGTTAAGGGCAATATACTCTCACACTTCTTAAAATTAGCCGGTCTCAGGTGGACCAGTCTGACAAACTGTGTCATATCCAGAAAGTTATGGCCAAATTACAACAGGTCTAAAACAAACGAACTGCTACTAAGAACACGCGTAGACATCGCTAGAGTGGTGGCAGTCAGTACAGGACACTGGCCAATAGGAGACCATGCAGCCAAACTATCGATCCCTCACAACAGTTTCTGTCGTAGCTGCAAAAATGAAAATGAAAAAGAGTCTCTAATTCACTTTCTGTGCAAATGTCCGGCTCTGGCGAGAGCCAGGCAACGCACACTGGGCAAGCTATTCTTCGACGACCTCAAAGATATATCTGGGAAAAGTATTAGAGAGCTGATCCTCTTCCTAAATTCCACAGGATGGATATAAATATCACAACTCTACCTTCAAATAAACGGGTCACCTGAGGTTGTGGTATCAAAACGGCGCCCCGCGCGCTATTTGGGTTTCCCTCCATCGAAACCACCACTTCTACCTACCTACCTACCTACCTTTGACTTTTAATAGGTATTTCAGAATTTTTTTTTTAGGCACCAAGATCTGAAAGTGAATGGATGGAAATAGCCAATGATTTCGACAATTTTTGGCAATTTCCGCATACCCTTGGATCGGTTGATGGGCAGCACATTCGCATAAAAGCGCCACCGTGCTCGGGATCCGATTTCTACAATTATAAGGGATATTTCAGCATCGTCCTGTTGGCTGTGGTAGATGCTCATAGCAGATTTATTTATATCGACGTCGGTGGCAACGGGAGAGCGTCTGACGTCATTATTCTTAAAAACTGCAGCTTATATCAAGCACTTATTAATGAAAAACTTAGAGCAAGACAGTCAGGCGATAGTGCTTCCAAAAACATTCACACCTTTGGGAAAACAGGACCATAATTGATATAAGTATGCATGGCAAGTTCGTGAAAATGTTTGTAAATATTGTGTCACCGATGGTGACGTTGAATTTCAATGGATAAAAATAAAAAAACAAACAATTCGATAATCGAAATTATATTATCTGTAACATTCAAAAATCTTTCTAATAAAAGACTTCTTTCACAGTTCTTATCAAGTTTTTATTATTTTAACCAACATTGTGACTGCAAAATTACTGCTGACGAAACACACGTTGGCGCAGGCGACGGCGTTTGTGCTGGCTGCAAGAAATTGTCGAAGGATTCGTCGAGCGCATCGGATTGGGAATCTTCAAGTGCTTCCTGCCCTTTGTCAACATTAAAATCATAATATGTATACACTTTAGTCCTTATAAAATGAATTTCATTATCAGTTAAATATTATTATGAAAAATTCGACCAAGAACTTGTCGAATGAAAAAGTTTAAAAATGTCGCTTCAATTAGTATACAGTGGATTCCGCTTATTTGGGACACTTCGATCAAGACCGATTTTGTCCCAATCAAGCAGCTGTCCCAATTGTCCGATGTGACGATCAAGTAAAAAAGCAAACTGTTCTGGTCTGTTCTTTGCCATTTGTCCCAGTTAAGCGGCTGTACCGATTATCCGCCGTCCCAATAAAGCGGAATCCACTGTATTCGATTACTTCCATACATTCTGTTTGAAAATTTGAATTGGTTTTGCGCAATACAATAGCCGACTCCAAGAATTTGAATTCCTCGTAGTAAAATAGATTTGGGCGATACACTGAGCTTGATGAAGTCCCAGATTTCCTGGAACTATCAACTTTTTTCTTTTCAGAAACGTATGCATTCCTTAAATATTTAATTTTTCTCTTCAACTCTTCCACAGTTTTCCCGAATTCGTTTGATAATTGCATCCACGCATTTTTTTTTAGATCGATCACTGCTTTTGAAATTCCACAGACTTTCGAACAATTTATAATAATTAATAAGTCTTATGACTTCTTCTTTTGATTTTAAATCACACATTTTGAGAAACAAAAAGCAACAAAACTACGAAAAACACAAAACTTCATGAATATAGACATATAAACAGCCAAACAGACAGCAAAGTGACAGCTCAGTTGGCGATGAGGTGTGCGATAGATGGTATGCGATGAGAGCATGCTTTCTATCGCATGCTATGAAAATATAGCTGCTATAATGGTCTACACTGGCGATAATGAAAGCATGATTTAAAGCATGCTCTGGATTTATCGCTAGTGGAGACCGCATGCTACACCTTCGCTATTGTGTTCGAGCAGTAAATCAATGCACCACAAACAAAACTCAAACAGCAATCACTACTGAGAGCTCCGACTCCAGATAGCAGCGGAACTGTTTGCTTAGGGAAAACCGGCGAACACTTTCAGCACACGGCCGCGTCACAGTCTACTCTCGTAGGACGATAGGGTGGAATCGGCGTTCTATGTATTTTCCACTACACGCACAAACTGATGTGATAGGGCAGCGGTTCCCAGACTTTTTTGGTCGCGGAGCACTTTTCAATAGAGAAATTCCTCGCGGAGCACTTTGTTTCCCGTTTGCCGACGCTATAACAAGTTGGGTATGTAGGTAGGTGTGGCGGTTCTGTTGAGAACCCAAGTAGCACTAGGTGGTGCCGTTTTGTAATACCAAAACACTCAAATAACCTGAATATTTGGGGTTGGTAATGAGGATATTTTAAAAATATTTAAAAAAAAAAATAGTTACAGGGCAAGAACTATTTTTAATTATTTTTTTAATTTTATTAAATTGGTAATAAGTAACTTTAACGGAAAAAATATTAACATGTTAACTCAAAAAATAAGCAATTCATAAATACATAATATGACGTTTAGTTAAATATGTCATAGGACCGAAAGCTTTATTCTAGGTTCATGTTAGCTGGTATATCTGGTTGAATTTGGGTCAACTACAACAGAATATCTAGCTCTGCATCGAGGCGGGATCTAACATACATTTTGTTTTAGTGCCAACGTAGGCAGATGATCCTGTTTCACACCTGGGAGGGTTATAAGTTCACAAACTGAATGTGGGTCAAAAGTTCATAAAATTATGGGTCATAATTCCACAATCTGAAAACTTAAGTGTCATATAAGTCCACAATTATTCTTATGACTTACATATATCTTCCTTTAGGTGGCGCTACAGTTCGGGGTGAACCTGGGCCTGCTTCTGACAACCATTTGTGTGTGCATGTGATATTTTTGCACGAATGGAAGGGACGTACAGTTTTTTGCCGACTCCGAATGGCAAGTTGAGAAGCTAATTGACAAATGATTGTCAGTAGTCCAACGCACTTGCCACTAGAGGCCCTGGATGCAGTTTTTTTGAGTCAGTTTGTTTTGCACTTTTTTTCTCCTAATCAATACCAATAATTTGCTGAGGACAGAAAAAAAATCCCTACGGTTAACCAAGATATAGCCATGAGAAAGTGCTCAAAATAAGGTTTTAGCCAAAATATTTATGGGGCTATAAAATACGTTAGGCAGCCAATCTGGCAAAATGAATGATGCAGAGTTTCTAGTTTTGATAAGTACTTTCAGGATCAATCAAATCTTAGGCCCGAGATGATGACCTGAAAAATGGGACACTGTTATGCCCCGCATAACTTCTATACAAAGTAACAACGTCAAACGGATGTTAATACGATAAACATTCCGATCATCCACAATATCAACACATACCAATCGATACATGAGCGGTTGCTTGAAACCATCATGTAGACAAAACGCACCATATCAACAATTCGTTCTTTGTATGTCATCAAATATATCAATACAAGAACGTCTGCTCGAAAGCCATAATTTCATAACGTAAACAATTGTGGTGTGACAAAAACACCCAGTTGAATTAAAGATAAAACCTCTGTGTCAGCACGATCGGTGGATTTCGAATCTGTTCGTCTTTTCTTTTCCTTTTCTTTTCCATCTGATCTTTCTTCATTCCTTTTCGCGAATATGCATACATGGTAGGATAAGATGAAAAACTGAAAAACATAGCCAGTCGCAGATAAACCACATACTGTTCCAGTACTCTCTTAATAATATTAAGTTCATAATAAAGATTAAAAGTTAATTAAAGTTCAGAAAGAAACAAGTTCTTTTTATTTTTTTTGTTCAACATAAATTGGTGGCAGCGGTTCAACATAAATTGGTGGTAGCGGCTCAACAACACAGTGTTATTTTCGCTTCATCCGACAAAATTTTGAATTCGTGCTTCAACATACACCAGAATTCTGAATGCTGCACTAATTCGAACGAATTATTTTACACAAGGTACCTACTCTACACTCAGAAAAAAAAAAACATTGTTGAAGCAAGAATTTTCAATTGTTAAAAAATTGTAAGCTGAAAATTCTTGCCAGTAAATATAAGTTCTTGTGGCAACAAATGTATTTTTAAAATATTTGGTTTGAAGTTGTTGTATCAAAAATCTCATACTCAGGACAAATATTTGTAAGTGTTAACATATAATCAAAAGCGAAAAATTGTTATATTAAAAAGAAAAGTGTTTTCCCAAGTATTTTATTTTTAAATATTTCTATTTGAGATTGGATACTCGAATCAAGAATGTTTTTTTTGAAGCAACAATCAACATTTTTAAATTTTCAAGAATTAAAATTCTTTTCATAACAATATCATACTTAAGGCAAAAGAAATACATTGTTGTTTGACAATAACTGTGGAAAATGCTTAGCATAACAATTGGGAGAATTCTAGCTTGGTCTGTACATAACTCTCTAAAACAAAATCCATCCAAATCTAAGTGTCTCGTTGTCAGCAGAAGTGGATTACATGATCGTGACATACCTGTGGTTTACCTAGGAGACGAGCCAGTTGAGTTCTTGGAAAAAGTTAAAAATCTTGGTGTATGGCTCAATAAAACCCTGTCTTGGGACGACCATATGTCTACAGTAATAGCTAAAATCTATTCCGCTGTTAGTAATCTGTCAATGTCACAATCTTATACACCAGTGCACACGAAGATAATGTTAGTAAGGACTCTGCTTATACCAAACATCACGTATGGCCGTGAAATCTTCTCATGCTGCAGTGCGTCCATGAAGCGTAAGCTTAACGTTGCTTTCAACAACATCACTCGCTATGTCTACGGTTTGACCAGATACGATCACATTTCTGCATACGCTAAAAATATTCTTGGTTGTACACTCGAAAAGTTTTTGGATTTTTGTACACTCAAGTATCTTCATAAAATTATTATCAAAAAGCAGCCTCGTTATTTATTCGAAAAACTTAAATTTTTACACTCGAACCGGTCTCTTAGTTTGATTCACCCGCGCGTATTTTACCAAAACTCAGAGCGACAATTTTTCGTTCGTGCCATACGTCTCTGGAATGCGCTTCCCCTAGGTGTAAGAAGGCTTTATAATACGGCTGGTTTTGGGGAGACTCTTTTTCGGCATTTGGCAAATTGAAATGTTAGATAGACCTCAGTTGTATATAGATACATTGCAGATATATTAAGCATAATAATTGTTTAAACTGTTTTTCTACTCTACTTAAGTTAAATTATAACTTGATTGTTTATTTTGTAATTTGAATTGCATAGTTTCTCATTTATAGCTCAAAGACGTTATTAAGTCTATTATGAATGATGTTAATTAATTAAATAATAAATAAATAAATAAATAAAATAACAATTTGTTCTCCATCCAAATATTTTAAACTGTTGACTTACCAACAATGAAAATAGTTGGATCGAAAAAAAATTCTTGGTGAAAAAGAATGTCTCTTCACATTGATGTTTAAGAATTATATTATCAAATGAAAAATTAATTTTTTAGGCAACAAAATAAATTCTTGATTTCTCAACAAATCATATCTTAGCGCAACAATTTGTTGTCGAGTTAAGAATGAACTATTTCTGTCGTCGGAAATTATAACTACTTTTCTTTGCGTTTTCTTACATTGCGTTGTGAATCTTTCGTGAGTGATGGGAGTAAGTAAGTAAGTGAGTGAATGTAAGATAATAAAAACTTCAACTGAAAAATGCAAATGGATAATAGTGGACGTTTAGACATTCGTTGGGGAATTTCCATGGATGGAATCAGTGCATTGGAGGAGTGTAATTATAATTATTTAAGTTAATTTGTTTTTGTACATATACATTATGTGATAAATCAGAATATTTGCGTATTCATAAAATAAAATTATTAAAACGAATGTGGTCATTTTTGAATTTTTTAATTTTAAGCTCTTGATTTTCAGTCTTAGCAAGGAAAAACCTCACAATTTCTGCCAAAAATAAATTTCTTAAGGCAACAATTGACGTTTTTAAATTCTTAACTATTCTTTATTCTTGGTGCAAGTATTTCATTGTTAATTCTTTTTAACAAGACCTCATTTGGCACAACAATTTAAGTTCTCAAATGTAAAAACTTTTTTTCCTTGATGTAAGAACTTTGTTTCTTGATGTAAGGTTTTTTATTCTTATGTAGTTATTAACACCGCGAATTCTTGAATTAACAATTTTAGTTGTGGAGTAGATTTTAACCAACGTTTATTCTTGTGACAAAGTATAAAATTGATGTGATTACAATTTTTTTTTCTGAGTGTGTAACTCCACTTTTTTCTGTCGTTTCTTTGCTTTACCAGTTACAGAGTTAAAAGTATTTTCCTAGAAATATTAGGGGAAAATATTTTTACGATAGCATTTATTTATCTCGCTACATGAAAAATCTTATTTTATGTTTATTACTTATGACCAGCGCTCGAATAATTATGGATCAAAAATCGTAAAAATATGGATGTAAATATGGAGTAAAAAATTAAAATGGAAGCCAATTCTCAAATGTGCAACGTGTTAAAACATTTAAATTACAAAGCTGTTTTACGCTTTCATTTAAGGATCCACACTTTAGCCAGCGATCCGTATTATTTCTGTATTACTAAGCAGCAACCAGATTGTTTGTTTTCACGGCGATAGATCCAAAATGTGAGAGTAATATGTATACAAGATAACTAATTGAAAATCACTCACCAGAAGCAAAATACCTCAACCAACTAGGAGTGCGCTAACTCGAAGATGTTGTTGGTTAAGGCCTTGGTCCGAGTAAGAAAGTAAGGAAGTAAAAGCATTACACATAATCTACACACCACACTGCGATTCGTTTTAACGTGAATTCCGACTGAACAAATACTCTATCGGTTGCAATTGTCAACAGTAGAACCGTAGAGCGTAGAACTCTATTTCTTTCATAGCAACTGCAAAACAACACAACGACTCGATTCTTTTCGACTTTCGACTGATTGCCAACAAGTATTGCCTTTTCAAAAATGTATAATGCTTTTTCTACTTCAGAGCGATAAATAACCCTCACCGATCCATATAGTCGAAATACTATAATATGTATGACATATGTATGTATGTATGTATACTATGTATGTAATGTACATATATGTACATAAACGTATGTACATATATTGGCTATTTAATTGTGGAGTTTAAATAGTAACAGGTCTGTGCACAAAAATAAATAGAAACATTAGTAACATTTTTGACAGTTCCTACAGAAAACATATGAAAAAGTAATTTCTATACCCAGGTATATACCATCAAGGTGGTCGAAAAAGGTAAAAAATTCCAAAAACATAGTGAATATTTCTTTCTTTTTTTTTTAAAAAATTCCATTTTACAATAGAACTCACTATTTTAGTCACTGAGCAGATGCGGTTTTAGATTCAGTAAAAAAACCTCGGATTTCTTCGATATTGAAAATCGGGATCTATACCCAGGCGTTTAACGACAATGTGAAGGTTAAATGACTTTTTATTCATGCGGAAGTAGTTACGATAGTCTTCTACTTCCGTGACACTTATTTATTTCAGCAAAACTAAATCCGAATAGCTACTTTTCATGATTTCGTTACCACGAATTTACCCACCGTCGTCGATTAACACTTTTCTTAACGGAAAATGTTAAAATTATAGCAAAGCATGCTTTCTTACGTGGATCCATGATTGAAATTAATGTGAAATCACCCTTTCTCTCTTCGAACAATCGAGCAGTATTAAGGCAGTATTGACATTATTATTGACCGTGTAAGGTTCAAAAATATTGATGGAGTATTGATGAATAATTTTTGAATGCAATGACAATACTGGTAATGACATTACTATTAACCGTGTAAGGGCCACTATAGGTACTCTTACTTACTGGTTTTAGCTTATTATTTTGTACCATGTTTTGCAAAAAAGATAAAAATCATGGCACTGTTTCTAATTTTTTAGCGGTGACGTGAAATAAGGCCCAACTAAATAAGACCAAATTACAAAAAATTTGGCGTTATTCTGGTTTTGAAATGGTAAGACATAAAGCCAAATTAGTCAAATCTCGCAATTGTCGCTGTTGGTCCATACGGTTTTGTCGTGGAATATTCTTCTACATTAATTTTATAATTTTCTCTGAAGAAAATATACAAAACGAAAAGTCTTCTTCCTCAATACAGGCTTTAAAAGAGTTGTATTCTGAGTAGGTACCGAGTAGGTACCTAAAAATAGGAGTAGAAAACAGCAAGGAACATTGCAAAGTAATTTTTAATAATTTCTTTATTTTTAGAACAAATGTAAGTTTATAAGAGGTAAGTTGTGGTACAGAAATATCAACTTTTCTGCATTTTTGGGAAGAAGTCGGTTTCTTTTTTCTTCATAGACAAGTCCTGCTTCACTAAAAATTCTCTCCGAATAGACACTGCTTGCAGGAGCAGAAAAATACTTAGCAGCGAGTTTGACTAAACATTGGGAAAATTCAGCTTTATGTGCAGACCACCAGACAAAGGGATTATCATTTCTCTTCAAAGTTACTATGGCCAAGTATTTATCAAGGTCACTTGATGTGGTGTTTTTTGACGTCGAATGAATTTCGATGCTATTTTCGTTGTCATCATTAGTAAGGTTCTCAGTAACTACTTCGTCATAACACTCCCAGAAAGATGTATGCATACGTTTTGGCTGCAATGGAGAAGAGCTTCAAGCAGGAGGTATTTCTGGACTCTTTGTTTTTGCAGTTGATTGGTGAAGAAATTCGTCTTAAGCCTGGGATTTAACAAAGTCGATCTTCATGTTCGTGGTGGACTTGTGAATGATGTTCGAGTGAAAATAAATTTTTCGTGGAAGAACGCGAACCAAATGGAGCGATGAGAATCATGTTAAGTCTCAAAAATAATGAGGTTTGAGTCGAATGGTTTTATCGTTCATTCAAACCATATTCACCCAGACTATGTTCGTACTTTTTCAGGACTTTTTGATGTGGCCGAATAGTTTGGACGAATATTCGGTATTCGGTCTGAGACCGAATATACTATTCGTTTCAACACTATTTTTTTCTTTTGCCTCAATAAAAAAAAAAGCATTGAAAGTCTACCTCCTGGGTGATGTGGAAAAGATTTATACATGTGTGCAAATATGAAAAAGGGCATTTTCTGTAAATCTTGCACAGGGCGCTCGTTTGGCTGGGGCCGGCCCTGTACACGTAAAATTGTTTGTTGCGAATTTTTATGTAGGTAGGTATACTTAAAAACAAAATAACTTAGGATTGATGTATTTTTAAGAAAAATGAAATAACTCCTTACATTGATGAAATAACTCCAAACAACATTGAGTGTAATAGGTCCTAATTAGGATTTATTTCATTCACATGATCTTAGGATTTATTTCATGATAAAATAATTGTTAACAATTTAACATGCAATAAGTACTAACTTTGATGAAAATAAATCTAATATTTAGGAATTTTTTCATGTGTAATAAATACTAACTTTGTATGTAAAATTTTAGATTTTATTTAATTTTTTTTTGTTAGGAATAAATACGTTAGGAGCAATTGCATAGAGCCCCGAGGAAGACAAAGTCCTCTACTACCTTAAAGTTGTAGCTGTCTATGGTGGCGCTCTGTCAAATTCGTCGATGTTGAGTGTGCCTTTTCGTTGAGAGCATGTTATACTTTGTATTGCCCTCATACACCGCCAAACCCATTTCTATACTACCAATGATGTCAATGTCGTCGCTCGTCGGTGTATGCAAGTAGTTGAATCGACTTCTGAAAGATCATTCGTCGTGTGTTGACTTTTGAGTTTCGAACAATTCTTTCAAGAATTTTGTTGAAGGAGTGTCATGACAGCGCTTCACATTGTCTGAATCCTTTTTTGACATCGAAGGTCTCGGTGAGGTCATTACCGGCCTTGATGGAGCAGCGAGCTTTCCCCATCGTCATCCTGCACAGACGGACTAGCTTGGCAGGGGCAGTTCATCTCTCCAGATGCTGTCATAGGCGGCTTTGAAATTGATGGAACAGGTGGTTTAATGTACGTTATGTATTTAGTAAACTACTGTTTGAAAATAATTTTATTGAATTTTAACGTACATATCTTCGAATATTATTGAAGTTTTGTCATTTATTGAACAAATCAAAAAAAAAAAAAATACTTTTAATTTGGCGGTGAGAATTTAAAATATAAGCCGTCAACAATGGCGTAAGTTTCTACACCAAACAAGGACCCATTCAAGTGCATTACTTTTTTTTAAAACATATCCCATTCCACAGAACTCCAGAGGACCACACTTTTGCAAAAGGATGCCTTAATCTTCTCAAGTTGCACTACGAGGGCCTCCTTATCGTCATACCTCCCATTCTATTTCTGCCCATAATGTTATTGAGTGAAGATGTCGTATGTGCTTTAAGGCCATAAATAGGATTGTACAAGTTGGTAAATATATTTTACTATTTTCAGGCAAATCGATGCATGTACTTGTTAGTACTGATGGCGTTCTATTGGATAACTGAGGTTTTGCCACTTGCAATCACTTCCATGCTACCAATTGTTGCTTTTCCCATAATGGACATTCTTGTAATTTATATTATTATTTTTATTATTCGTTATATAAACAAATTCAATACCGTAATTTCACAGAGCACCGAAGAGACATGTCGACTATATTTCAAAGATGTTTTGGTAATGTTCGTAACCAGTATTATGGTGGCATCTGCAATAGAATTTTCTAAACTGCACATTCGTTTAGCTCTTAAGGTCTTAAAAATCGTCGGTTGTAGTCCAAGGAAGTATGTATTTATAAAATTTGAATATATAACCGTCACCCCTTTCTTAAGACTTCATGCAGGCTTGTGCTTAGTCGTAATGTTCATGTCAATGTGGGTAGCAAACGCGGCAGTCTGTGCCATGATGTGCCCTATTATCTATGCCATTTTAGAACAATTGTCCACGGTAAGTCATGAGATATCAACAAAAATGTTTATTTTTTTTTTTCCAAATATGTGCACAGCAAGGTTTGGTTAAACAATTTCACGATGATGACTTAAACCTTCCAGTAAATGAGTAAATAAATTGTTTTAATTCAATTTAAATTAATTTAATTCAAAATACGAAATTTTAGGAGGCGTCCCTCTAATCTTGGAAAATGCTTCTACCTGAGTACAGCCTTTGCTTCATCAATCGGTGGTTGTGGTTCACTAATCGGTACGCCAACTAATCTAACCACTAAAGCGATATACGATGGGTGAGATTTGTGTACAATATATAAAAATTAGTTTTAAAAATAAAATCAATTTTAAGTCGCTTTCCGGATGCTGGTGATAAAATCGAATTCGCATCATTCATGTTTTATGCGATTCCTGTAATGTTAATATGTACAGTTGTTATGTATGTGTGCATGGAAATTGTATTTATGGGAATGTTTCGGTAATACAACAATCAGATCAGAAATATACCATTTTAATAATAACCATTTTAAATAGACCAAACAGCATATCAGCAAAAGAGAGCGTGATCACCAAAGAAGGTGAAGGAATTGGAAACAAAGTTATCAATGATAAATACGACGAACTTGGACCGATAACAACACACGAGATCACTATTGCGATACTTTTTACAATTTTGATTATTTTGTATGTTTTTCGACAGCCTGGGTTTTGCCCTGGTTGGGCAGAACTATTTGAATCACCGTGAGTTGAACCATATAATTTAATAATTTATTTTTTTTTTTATATTTTAATCTTGCTATTCACATACATATATGTATACTGCATAGGTCATCGAACCCATCTAGCCAATGAAACACAATACCTTAGGCGACATAACTACAAAATCTCGGTTTAGGTTTTTAAGAAACAAAAAACCGGCCAAGTGCGAGTCAGACTTGCGCTCAAAGGGTTCCCCCCCTTTTTGGGGGGTGGACACGATACGACCTATCTGACAATGAAAAATGTCAAAAAGTATTTTCCATTCACAACAGTCAATTACATTCACAATCATCAAAACCTTTATCAATTGAGTTACACAATACCGAACATTTTCTTGATTGATAATTTTATCAATTATTGGCAATTGAATGATAATTGACACTCGCAATAGGGGTGAATGCGTACGCTCGAAACGACCGGTCGGACGGACATGTCGGACATTGATATTTTGATGGTCGGACGGACATATCTGATGTGTAAACTTGTCCGTCCGACCTAGAGCGAATTTGATTTCTGAAATGTATTTCGAGCTGAGTTGTTGTTGTCGGAGAATTAAAAATGGCTGTCCCCCGGGTTCTGCATTTCGAGTAAGGTAATTTGTTGATATCCTGCGAGAAGTGGAGTCAGAGATGGTACCAACTTCAATTCCTCTCACACTCAAACTCGAAGCAAAACACTCCGTTTTGGCTGAAGGATGTTATCAAAGGTCAGTGGGAAATGATTTTAATCTTCGCCTTGGTAGATCCACAGTCGGCAAAGTTCTCGGCCAGATGTAAAACATTGTGCAACACAAGTTGTGGTCGAAGTGGACTAAACTGGAAAGTATGCAGATGAAAGAAGAAAAGATGTTTGAATAATGAGGGATTCCGAGGATTATAGATTGCTTGGACGGTACAAGCATACACCTTCGCTCATTAAAAAAAAAAGTTTTATTTTGTTAAAAAAAATTGTTGACTTCGATTTTCCATCGTTTTCCATCCAGTCGTTGGAGCTCCGTCCACAAATCCTTAGTATACGCTCTGTCCCGCTTAGCAAAATCTTGATTTTCTTCCATGTAATTCAAGAGAATACTCTCTTGCCTCTAATTTTTTTGTTGTACTATATTAAACGAAGAAATTATTTGAATACACTAATGGAAAGTCTTATTATTCTACTCATATTTTTCAAAATGATTCTGATCAAATTAATAACTTACTTTACAACGGCATGTGAATTCAATTCAATAATAATAATTTTCGGAATGAAGGATACAGCTGTCATCTTGAGTGGAATGCAGAACACCAAAATATTCACTTTCGAACATACAATCCACAATTCATAGTTTCGTTCGGAATGCAGAACACCCAATTCCACTTTTGGTGGTTGAATTCACTAAAAGTGGAATGCAGAACAGGGGTGTGTGTATGGAAATTTAGAATTTTGGAAAAAAGAAATTGGAAATTTTAAAAATTCTGATAATCGCCTGGAGAATTAAATATTATAATTCTGTTAGCAAATTAAAATAAACAAAAACGTTGGTCGCTTTTTTGTCAATTCCTGAACCAAAACTCGATTAATTTTTCTCTCTAAGGGCGGTAGCTGTCGACCGCTCATAAATCGCTTTTGAAGTTAAGAGGCTCTTAAGTTTGAATTTTTGGTTGGTATTAATCGACCACTAATAGGTTCCTGTCTATGCTATCTATGCTACTTCGACTTTGAGAGATCTCAATTTTCGGATTTCCGAGTGCGCTCTTTTTCGAACATTCGGAGTCAATAGCCGTGTTTTATTATCCCCGTGATCTGATCCAGATCAGATCAACTCATAAGTTTGTGTGCATTACAACAACAATACGAGATCTTGCTTTTTATCAAGATCAATTTTCGTAATCCAAAAATTAGTTCGACTATTTCTCACTATGATAAACTTTCGTTTGCGAATGTTGCTGTATTATCGACAATTGTCAAGGGTAAATGTTGCCAGATTAGAATATAAAAATATTATTGGCAATCCAAATATCATTAATGTTATTTTATTCGAATAAATTAGTTTTTCTGCTCACAATGATATCTAAGCGATGTGAAACTGAAATTATAGCTACAAAATATTATTCCCATTCGGTATCTGTTAATCAAAATTGACAATTTTCTCCTAAAAAAATAAAACAAGCGCATTAAATTTTTATTTAAAAGAAAATATTGATTCGCATGGCAACTTCGCACTTAATGTCAACATGAATTTAGCTTGTACAATCACCAGAACACAGAACTTTGATCTAGTTTGTTTTTTATTCTGATCTGATCCGGATCAGATCACGGGGATAATAAAACACGGCTAATGGCGCTCTTCTTCGAACATGTCGGTGGCAAATGGGGATGTTAAATGTAATGGGGACAAATATAAATATGGGGATTATGCAACACAGCTGTAGATGGTGAAATTGATGTTGGTGGATCTTTTTTTTTTTTTTGCAAATTTATCAGGAATTAAATAGTGAACTAAAGAACATGTTTTTCATTTCCATGCATACACTTCGCCAGAGCATCAGTTGAAAGTCATCGATCGTAAACTTGAATTGTGAGTCTGTTGATTTGTGCGAAAAATCACACTGTTAAATACATAGTTAATTTTTTTTTTTTTTTTTTTTTTTTAATTGTGTACCGAATTTTTTGTTATGGAGGAATCAGCTGCAGGTATGTACTTTATTTAGAAGCTTTTTTTACGTTTATTGGATGTATGGGGCCCCACTATGTAACTCGATTCTACAGTAAAAATGTTCGAATTCGCAAAATGCGTACTCTATAATTCTATTGCAAGTCCTACCCCCCTGTTCTGCATTCCACTTTTAGTGAATTCAACCACCAAAAGTGGAATTGGGTGTTCTGCATTTCGAACGAAATTATGAAATGTGGCTTGTATGCTCGAAAGTGAATATTTTGGTGTTCTGCATTCCACTCAAGATGACAGCTGTATCCTTCATTCCGAAAATCCTGTGATTTTAGTGAATTGAATTAACTTGAGATTCTTGACGTGAATTAAATTCACATGCCGTTGTAAAGTGAATTAATTAATTAATTTGATGATCAGAATCATTTGGAAAAATGTGACTAAAATAATAAGACTCCATTAGTGCATTAAAATAATTCGTTTGTTTAATATAGTACTCTAATACAAAAATTAGAGGCAAGAGAGCATTCACTTGAATTGCATGAAAGAAAATCAAGATTTTGTTTAACTGGACAAAGCGTATACTAAGGATTTGTGGACGGAGTTAGAACAACGATTGAAGAGTGTAGGTCTTCCAACGACTGGATGGAAACTGACAAGAAATTGTAGTTAACAATTTTTATTAACAAAATAAAATATTATATTTTTTTAATGGGCGAAGGTGAATGCTTGTACTATTCAAGCAACTTATAATCCCCGGAATCCCTCATTGAAACATCTTTTTTTCTTTCATCTGCGTTCAGTCCACTTCGACCACAACTTGTGTTGCACAATGTTTTACATTTCGCCGAGAACTTCGCTAACTGTAGATCTACCAAGGCGAAGATTAAAATCCTTTCCCACTGACCTTTGATAACATCCTTCAGCCAAAAAAACGGAGTATTGATTCGAGTTTGAGTGTGAGAGAAAATTAAGTTGGTACCATCTCTGATTCCACTTCTCGCAGGATATCAACAAATTACCTTACTTCACCCTAAAACTGTTTCTAAAAATGCAAAAATCATTAAATAAACTATTTTTATTCAGTTGTTTTACTTCTGCTTACAATGCTTCGGGAAGATCTAGAGTTAGATTTATCTCGCACAATCTTCCTGCGAACTCTCTTCACTCGGTTTTCATCGCGGTTTTCACCAATCATTTAAAACTAAATTGAATCCAATTTTTTAATAAAATATATTTTTTCTTAAATGTTTAATTCACTTGCACAAAACAATTACCAAGAACTGAAAATCTCCAATGATTTTGAAATGATTTGACAGCTGTGTTTGACATTTCAAACAAATGAATTCGAAGTGGATTCCAAAAATTCGAAATTACTCGGAATACAGAACACTGAATTCCATTCCGAGTGAATTTCAATTTCGGTTTCAATCCACTTTCACTCGAAATGCAGAACAGGGGGGCTAGTATTTGAAAATCGAACGAATCTCGAACTTCATATTTGTTTTCGGAAATTTGGTACTACGTAATTCTAAAGTAAATGTCAAAATCGTTCGAATTCGCAAATAAACGTTCTAATGCAAATGTGTTTGCGAGCTAGCTGTCTGACTGTGAAATTTTCAAAAACGTAGGTGGCATTTTTTTCATATTTTATTATAAATTGCATAGAACTATTAAAATATATTTTTTGCGTAGCTAATCAATTAAATGAGCAAACAAGTCGTCTCAATTTGAGATTCTTGTGGAATATATACAAAGGATACTTGAGAACCCCGGAGGCTAGACGAAAATCCACACAGCAAATACAAAAAGACACCTGTTGAGAGTTGAACATTTTTTATTGCACTAAAATTAAATAATTTTATTACAAATGTTTTTATTATTAAATGTACATATTCTAAACAAACACTTTTTCACTCAGCTCCATTGTTGGATTTATCTCGAATTCGTCTGCTTGATTTGACCACTGCGATCCTGGTTTTCTTCGTTTAGAACCCAAAATACGATACGCACCATGTTAATATACGAAAACTATTATCTCCTTGTTTCACAAATCACAATAAATAATAAATTACTTTAGTTTTTGTTTATCTGTCAAACACAAGGCGAGACTCGTTTGAAATTCGGAAATTTTGTGGGAAAAGTTGGCATTACTAACGTTCGATTGTCTGCTTTTACACTAAGATTTGTGAGTCTAGACTCACATGGGTGCAAAAGAGTAAGAAAGTTCGAAAAGACGAGAAGGAAAATATTTTGCCCTGTGAGTCGAGGGTAAAGTTTTTGGCGACTCTTTTTGACGTGTTTCTTTTCTCTTCCTCGTCTTATCATTGTGTTGCTTCCCACCTAGTCATCTGCACAATACAAGAACTGCAAAATAAAAGAGGAATGTCAAATTTGCGTCAAGGAAAAAAGTCTGAAGTGTAAAAGCACAAGACTCACGGATGTAAATAACAAAGAGAAATTCGAAAAAAGTCTAGACTCACAAGTCTTAAGTGTAAAAGCAGACATTCTAATATCATACGTAGTACGGTTTGAAAGTAGAATCGGAAAAAACTTTCGAATAGAATCGAGTTACATAGTTGGGCACCAGCCCTATTATGGTAAGCGAATCGAACGTTCGATATGAAGCGAACTCTATTGCGAATCACCCGTATCGTGGTATTATGGTCAGCGAATGTGCCATTCGCCTGTGAAACAACTGCTGCAACAACAAAAGACAAATTAAATGACAGTTGCGAACATAATTCCATGCTACGGGTGATTCGCAAACGAGTTCGCTTCATATCGAACGTTCGATTCGCTAACCATAATAGGGGTATTAATTTAATAGATATTGGATTTATTTGAAATGTATGCAAGGGCACTTTTTTATTTTATTTTGTTAAATGGACATTTTGTTATATAATTCGGTGTTATTCGGTGACTTGTTTGATATCAGCTTATAGAGCAAGATGTCACTAATCCTATCCCATTAAATCTAAAATCTAGCTGGTTTCCAAAATCTTTTCAAATTCTGTCGGTCACTCGTTCTTGTTCTTCATGTAGTCGCGTTGTATGTAAACATTTGTACAATGGTATTACCTATGTATATAATATTTAAAATTTAATTAGCTAAATGAAATTATTTTATTAATTCGTAGAACAAATATTCAAGCTACCTAAAATATACTTACATTTTTGTTAATCTATTCGTCCGGAAAATTATAAACGTATAAAAAATTACAGTTATTTGACAGGAATAGAATCTCAGAATTTACAGCTGTCATCTTGAGTGGAATGCAGAACACCAAAATATTCACTTTCGAACATACAATCCACAATTCATAGTTTCGTTCGGAATGCAGAACACCCAATTCCACTTTTGGTGGTTGAATTCACTAAAAGTGGAATGCAGAACAGGGGGGTTAATCTATTACAAGAACAACTTTAAGGGGCTAATTTATTAACCGTCTCAGAGTTTTTGATGAATTTCTAAATAAGGAAAAAGTGACAGAACCTCCTACTTTTTAGGAGGTTCCGACTTTTAAGAAGGAGGTTTCAACATGCTATGTTTTTACTGCTTCTTTCATGGCTTTCTTGTCAAATGTCTTTTCAGGATACTTTCTTTTATAAATGTTAGACATTTTGGTTTAAACCTATAAAATTTCAATATAAAAAAAACTAAAACTAAGTAAAACAGTGAAAGGAGGAGGTTTCGACAATTTGACTGAAAAGAAACGTTGAAAAAACGAAACGAAACGACTTAAGCGAAACGTGTCGAAACCTCCTTCAATGCATGCATTATATTTACGCTTTAAAAAAGTTTATTCATTTTATACTTACGTAAAAGGGTCACAACTAATAAAAACACTATTAATCTGTTCGTTTAGTTTTTGTATTCTCACTTTCAAACACTTAAAACAAAATAAGTTATAGCTTAAGAATTCACTGAAAAAAATTATATGCAAACTTACCAAAAATTAAAACACGACTGAACTTGTTACACGCTGATCAGAAACTGAACTCATAAGGGGAAAAGTAGAGGTACCTTTAGACTGTGGACATAAGAAAATATCATATCTGTCATATTTATAGGAAGTGAAAAATTTGAGTTTGATGAAACCTCCTACATGTCGAAACCACCTCGCCTTATCCTACATACACAAACTAAGACCGATAATCTTGCCAATATAAATGCTAGCAACTTCTGAACAAATAACTTACCAAATTTTGATGGATTCAGCAATTAATTCAACACGCTCAATTGCATTATATAATGTTCTTCTTTGAGAGAAATAAACAGAATTAACGGCACGATAAAGTCACTGTATTAGCATGCAGTGGTAGCGGTCAGCCAATGTCATTATGAAATGTGGATGGGTTCGTTTATGGATAGTGAGTACCTAGTTACTGTGTACAGATAGGACATTTAACTTTTTCGAAAAGTTTTGTTTGTTATGTTTTGTGCTAAAAGGGATAAAATATTCTCGATCTTGAAGGCCACTCAAGCATACTACAAAAATGCAGTAGATTTAATTGTTTGGCAGTAGATTCAAATTTCGAGATAAATGCAGTCGATCTACTTCAATTTCAGCAAAGTATCGACTTTGGAGTGTTATTGTAAAGTGATTTGAACGAGCAAACCAAAACGTGAAAATATTTATATAAGAAATTTAACAGTCGGTTAAAGCCAACATTTGGCTTATTTTAAATATCGATTCCGCTACAAGTTTAAAGTCGATTATAAGGTGACTACGATACAAATAGCAAAAAGTCTATTTTATATGAAAATTGTGAACTAAAATAAAAATTTAAAAAGAATTTCTGATTAGTTGGTTGCTTGAAAAGTTTGCAACTACAATTAATCTAAGACTAATCAAATCATTTTAACTACAACAGTATTATGTTTTCTTATTGTAAATTATTATTTTTTTATATATCGTATTTTCAGTTCTATTAAGAATTCAGCACCAACTGTTTTCGTTTTAACTTTAATATTCGCTTTACCAGCTAATTGGAAGTTTTTGAAATTTTGGGATGGTAAGAACAAAAACGAAGCAAATAAAATCTCTCTAATACTCGTGCTATTTATCTATAGAGAAATCGCTTGAACCAACTCCGGTACTGCTGAAATGGGGATTTGTCATGACCAAAGTACCATGGGGTCTTATTTTCCTAGTCGGTATGTGATGGAGAACTTTTCTACTGCATTATTATTTTTACAATTTTAATTTTTAATTTATTTAATAAGGTGGCGGATCGACACTAGCTGAAGGCAGCAAGGTCAGTGGAATGGCATCTAAGCTTGGCAAAGCTCTTTCGGTGCTGGATGTTCTTCCAGCTACTGTTTTGCTCCTTGTACTTATTACAGCTGTGGTTTTGCTAACCAATTTTAGTGCCAATGTAGCGGTTGCCAATATTATATTACCTGTTTTGTCTGAAATGTCAGTTGAAATGAAAATACATCCATTGTTCATGATTTATCCCATTGGATTGGCATGTAGTATGGCGTTCCTCTTGCCCGTCGGTACACCCGCAAACGCCTTAGTACAGGGTTATGGAAATATTGATACAAAGGATATGGTAATTTAATTTAATATTCAATATCAATTTCCTTTAGTACATTGATTTTGTTGTACATTTAAGATAATTGGAGGACTTTTACCATCGCTTACTACAATCATCATTCTGTGGGGCCTGGCACAGTCATGGGGTCTTGTCATAGTTTCTGGTTTAAATAAGTATCCTGCTTGGGCTGATGCCGAGATTAATTCTACTAGGTCTGCTTATGCAATGCTATACTAAATTTGTTGATATTATTTTATACTTAACCAATAAAATCGAATCATTGTATGATATATAAATATATATATAAAAAAAAAATTTACATTGTGTTTATTGTATTTAATTTAATATTTTTAATGCATGTATACAAAATCCATTGCATTTGCACTTATCACCGAAAAAAAATCGGGGTGTAAAAAACTGGCGTCGCTTAAAACCGCACTGATAGGAACCAAACAGGGTGTTGACAAAGGTCCATAGAGTGTAGCAGATAAGATTTTCTACAAAGCAGACAATCAATTTATTTATTCGTTCATTATTTACTCATTATAAACAGTGGCGCAAATTCTTAGTCAGCCCATAAATAGTGCCTATAGCCGACTTTAGTTATAGCCGACAATAAAAAACCGGCTATAACTTTTCGATATTCATAAACACATTTTTGCCTGTGTATGCATCAGTTAGTATCGACTTTGGTATATTTTTATAAAGTGATTTGAACGAACAAACCCAAACATCAAAATATTTTGTGAGAAATTTAGAGCCGACTATAACTACATATTAAAAGTGATGTTTGGCTTATTTTAAATTTCGAGCCGGCTATACGATTAAAGTCGAATATAAGGTGACTACGAATAGCAAAAAGTATATTTTAGGTTATGTAGGTGAATAAATTCTTTTATTGTCGGCTTTATCTGAGTATGAATTTGCGCCAGTATCTTTAAGTAGGCACTCGTGTACTCGGTTATGGACAAAAGGTTTAGGTCCACATAATGGTTTTAAAGATTTCTGATCTTTTTTGTCAAAAGACGGATATGTACATATTAGCAGAGACAATTACAGTAGAATCCGCTTAAGACGCTATCCCGCTTTTAACGCTCTTTTTCTCCGGTCCCTTCATTCCGACTAGAATTCGTATGAAAAAAAATCCGGTTAATACGCTCTATTTCCCGGTTAATACGCTCACACAGCTACACGAAACACCGCCAAAATTCGTATTTTCTTGTTTTTGCATGTTTTTCATTCATTCGGTTCATTTGGATAAACGCCGGCGCCCACGGTCACTTAGTGTTTTTCGTAAACAAACTATATAAGGCGTGTCGTTTTTGTGGTCGTTACTTTTGTCAGTATACGACTAAACTCACTACAAATCATCATCATGGAAGGAAATTTACCAAGACATGATCAAGAACTGCTTACGTAAGGCTGGCTTCTGTTGGGCAGATGATCCTAGCCCAGATGACTCTGATATCCCATTGGAAAATATTGAAGTGTTGCAAGAGTTTCCTGATTATGCTTCTGTTGATGATGACCTAGTTACAAACTGGTCCTCGCAATTTAGAAGAACTCATCAGTGATAGCACTTCAACGCAACGGTTGAACCAGGAGGAGTAAGGGGTGAAGAAGAATCACTACCGAAACCTTCGCTGGCCAATTCAAATACACATGCATGTAACTACACATATAAAAGTAATGTACTTATACATACATACATGCATGTATAATTTCAACTTTTGTCATAAAAAAGACCATTTGTTTAGCTGGATGTTATTTTTTAGTTGTTCCCGCTTAAGACGCTATTTTCTTTCGGTCCCTTGAAGAGCGTCTTAAGCGGATTCTACTGTATATATAATTATAAGGAGTGCCATCGAAAAAATATACCCACAGAAAATTAACAAAAAATGTAATAAAAAGATAATTTCAAAAAATTAAAAATACTTGTTGGTATTTAGCTTTTAATTTCAAATTTATAAACATTAACAAAAAAGAATTATTCCTTATTTTCAACAAATTTTCGAACTTGGTCCGGAACAGCTTTCATCATTGTTTTTATCTTCTGATCTGTCACTTTTTTTGAGCTATTTGTCCAGATTTTGTTGAATTCCTCCATGATGTTGACAGCTTTTTTGGTGACCCTTAACTCTCTTTTGACCAGTGCCCAATATCTTTCAATTGGCCTAAGTTCTGGCGAATTCGGAGGATTGGCCTCTCTAGCCACCAACGAAACGTTATTTTGCTCATACCGATCCATCGCCTTCTTTCCATAGTGACATGATGCAAGATCAGGCCAAAATAGGGGGCGTTCTTGATGACTGTTATAAAAAGGCCTTAAACGTTTCTGCAGGCACTCATTAACATACATTTCGCCATTTATTGAGCCAGTAGTGGTGAATGTTTGGCTTCTGAGCCCACAAGAACATATTGCTTGCCAAACCAGCCATTTTTTTTCGGCCAGATCCCTCTTTTCTTTCAACTGAGAGATCCTCCTTACAAGTTTTGATAGCAGAAGCAACTGTTTTACTGCTAACTTTTAGATTTTTTTGCGATTTTTAGATACGTTAACCCAGTGAAATTTTATAGTATTTTTTCTAACGTCCAATTCAGATTCCATGTTGACTGTCTTAACTATCCGTCAGAAATGGCATAAAAATTAAAAATAATATATGGAGTCCCAGCTATAAAACAAGAATCATTTCATTGATTTATCGGTAGTTTTTGGAAAGTAAACTAAATATGAGAGTGGGCAAATTTTTTCCATGGCACTCCTTATATATATAATTGTCTCTGATATTAGGACCAAACTGCAAATTAAGTAGAAGATAATTGATTGCAGTCTTTAAAGCCCACACAGTCATTCCAAAATATGTATGTATGTATAAAAAATGCCAACTCCATATGTACAAGAAATGTAAACATACTTATAAATCTTTTAAACTTTACAATATTTTATTTTACATTAAAAATTAACAAAATATCTTGTTCACTTTCTTTTTGTCCTTACTTAAGTTAAATAATTATTTTTTTTTTTTTATTTTGTTGATATAATAATGCATTCAGTCCAGTTATACAAAAATAAAATATTTTATAATTTGCCTTGTTTTTGTTTTTTAAATTATTATATTATAATGATAAATTTATATATTTGGAACTTAAGAAAAATTCCTTTAGCTGCGCCATTTTGACTTAAAAATTATTCCTGTCATTATGATTCTCCTAGAATTTATATTTATGTTTTTTTTTTTTATTGTTTCAGCATTTAAACATATATAAGACCAGCTTAGTAAATATTTTTAGACCTTTACATTGATATAGGTAGTGATATAAAATTGAATGTAACTTTCGATATATACTGTTTAGAAAAAATAAAATAAATTCATTTAAATGAAAGAAAAATCTTTAAATGCACGGTGAGTTTATATTTTTTTTAATTATTTAGTAATAATGTCCCCTTGCGTTTTATTTGATGGATTTGTAAAACTTGGCAGTGTTTTGGAAACTTAATTTTCGCCTCCTTATCACATCATGTACAAGAGTCATTCTTATTATTTTTATAAAATGCAAATTGTTTTTGTTTTATACTTTTTGTTGTTTAATGTAAATTAAAATGTTTTTATATTCATTTTTCCAGCCGTTCTTTATTATTTAAATGCATATATTTGTTTTGTTTCATATAAAATGAGACCCTACAGTCAAAAAAAAAAAAAAAAAACTACTATTGTGTAACTTATGCAAATCGATAACTTCGTTTCTTTTTTTAATATCTAATTGTTTGCTTTACTCCTTTTGTTTTTTTGATTTGTCTAAAGCTCTTAAAATAAAATCATTTCATTTTGATGAAGAATATGTATGCAGATATGCTTTGCCTAATAATTTCATTAATTTGTTGCATTTGCTGCTAAACGTGCCCAATCGGGGAAGCTGGTCAAATTGGGATAAACAACAAGTCCCCATGTTTGACAGAATACAAAGAGAACGACCACACTCACAATGGTAGGGCCAATACCAGCAAGAGCCTAAAAAAATATAAAAAATAAAAACAGTTAGACATGTTATATAATATGGAATAATTAATTTTCGATGTTTACCATATCCTTTGTACGGATGTTGGCATATCCTGCGACGAGGGCATTCGGTGGCGTACTGACTGGCAAGTGGAAGGCCAGACTGCAAGCCAGACCAGCAGGAAGAATTAGGTACAGGGGATGAATTTCAACAGCAAGAGACTAAAAATAAAAATAAATGTATTATTCTACTTTAAAATTAATCTAGTTTTATTTATATACCATTTCTGCTATAACAGGTATGATGATATTTGCAATGGCAACGTTTGAGCTGAACGCGGTCAATATGACGGCAACCATAACAACGGTAAATAATAAGGCTATTGGTGGAAGTCCTTTAAGTCCACTCAATGCGTTTCCAATAAGCGATGCCATTCCACTGACTTTACTACCTTCAGCTAGAGCAAATCCACCGCCAAGCAAGAATACTAGACCCCATGGTACTTTGGTTTGAATGAATTTCCATGTGATCAATGACGGAGTGGGCTTATTGGGGACTGGTCCTGGAAATTAACAAAAATGGTTTCGATATTAGATGCAACTTGGACAAAAGAAACTTTAAGTGCATATTAGAAAAAAAAGGTGTTCCAGCGAATATAAAATCTCTACAAATCCATCGCTGAACAATTGTAAAACGTCGCAAAAGAAAGGACAACGTTGAAAGAAAAAACTTTGCGCTGATATTACATAATGCACATGCGCAGGTCAATCCAAGACCGTTGCGCCAGCCAATAGAAGTGGCATACAGTGTGCTCTTTAGGACATAATCATAATTATGGATGATCAATATAGACAGATCTTGAAATGGATAACCACAGAGTGTTTGCAAAGAAATAATATGGTCTTGAGGATGTTTTGAAATACAAGACATAGCTAAGTATTATTTGAGTCTACGTATTTACATTACAAAGTCAAGCAAGCAGACCCAAACCATGTTAAGAACTTGGGAATTCTTCTACGGAACGTTTTTGTCTAGGAAGTACACCCGAGATCTGACTTTAATTGAACTTCGGGATCAAATTAAGTCTTTCGATTTTCCTCAGGTTTAGGACTAAGAAAAGGCCACCAACCAGATACTCTGCCATGATCATCTGCTCCTTTATATCCATGAGGATATCCCTACTAGGGGTGTACATTATAGTAAATACTGGTTTATCGTAATGAATGTGCATTCTAATGTTGCTGCTCTCTATAAAGCACCTGATCCATTTTTCGTTTAAGACATTTGGTAAAATTCGATTGGATCAACGAAAGATGTTATTTTCTACAGAAATCTTATTACTGCAAACCAAATTGAGTGCTTGCCTCGGCACAGAGCGTACTTCGTTATTCAAGACAACGTCATGGTAAAAATGAATTCAAAGATTAAAACCGTAGACTCTGAGGTAAAGTTTAAGGGGCCATATGGAACCACGGTTTATGGTCAAATTATAAGAAATTCTTGACAACGCTAGCTAACCCAGTATTATATTTTGGCCGAAGCAACACCAATCTCTGGAAACTATTTCTAATTCAAAAGCAGGAATACATACCATTTCTAGTGCAGTATCTCAAAAATGCATAATTAGCCGGTAGAATAAAGCACATGACCACAACGAAAATAGTTGGCATTGAGTTACGGATATCCCTGTAAAAATATAAAGAAAACAAATAAATGTAAATAAAAAGAAATCAAATCATAAACTCTAATTAAACTTACTTTGCATTCAACCAATCAGCCCATCCAGGGAAAATACCAGGCTTGCGGGTAAAGTACAAAGCCACCATCACAATAAACAGAACCATAACTTGAATTTCATGTGCACTCATTGGTCCCAGTTCCTTGTATCTTTGGTCGATGACCTTCTTGGCGACATCAGCACCGTTCTTACCAATATTGGCCTCGGCAGCTTCTTTGCTCTTTGGCCTAAATAGACCCATGTAGTACCATTGCAGGCACAGGTACATTAAGAATGTATAAACCAACATCGATGGTACCGAGTAGAACATGAATGTTGGGAAATCCATAGTTTCTGTTGCGGTAGGGAAGCGACTGAAAATGGAAGATAGTAGGTTAAGGATGTTTCGTAAATAGACTCCTAGCTTCTTTCTGGTTACCTTTCATAAATACCCTTGAATGTTAGATTAGTAGCGGTACCAATGATTGTACCGCATCCGCCCATCGATGATGCATATGCGACTCCAAGGAAAAAGCAAAGTGTGATTTTCGATGGATACGGTGGTCTAAAAACAAAATATAGAAAAAATAAATAAATAACTTCGAAGTAAACCCATGTAACTTACTCTTCCTCGCCTTCTTTCTTATTGAGAGCTTTATATTTTGGAGTTGTATGCATTTGGCAGAGTCCTTGCTGTAAGGTTTTTGTTTTAAAATTCATTAGAAACAGTTTTAAGTATAACAAACACGATTTCAACTTACAGCTTGAAGTTCCTCCAACACAGCTTGGATAATTGGACACATCATGGCTGCGCATGCAGCATTTGAGATCCACATAGATATGAACATCGTCACGAAAATGAGACCAAAGTGAAGTCTGTAATGAAATGAAATTGAATGATGAATAGAAATAAGAACATGAATGAAGGTAACTGTTATAATACTCGTGAAAGGAGATAGTCCTGATATTTGTGAACCTATAGTGATATGGGAATAATGAATGCACTGAAACGATTTGGATGAAAAAAAATCAGTGCAATCGCCTGAGGCCTGAGAAGAACTTGAAAGCAGATCAAAATAGAACCACTCACAGTTGCGTAGCCTCCATTTGTTCAGGGCATTCTCCTCAATGTCAAAATGCATCGCAAAGAAAAACAACTTGCAGGTCGGGCCAAAACTAGAAATTTAACAGAACCGACTTGAATATTCTAGCTATATTCTGATAGCTTTAAATTGACTTAGCCACTAAGGCACCAAGTCTCTGACGTCCTTGGAACATGGACAAACTCTTTGCCTCTTGCATCCAGAGTAATAGCAACATTATTCTTTCGAATTAATACGCTTTAATCTACCACAAGCTGAGTAGATCAGGAGCTTCTAGTTTAGCTATCATATATTAGGAAGTATCTAAGTCCAAGCAATAGATGTAGCAACTGGTGGTAGCGGTGGTATGGGCCCTTTAAAGCGAGCAAGAGGCAAACGACCTAATAACGTACTGGCTTACATTTCCAGAATAAACTGATACATTGTATCTTTCCTTTTCACCTTCTATGTCTATGGGCTGGCTACGTATATCTGTCAAACCAACTGACTATAAATAAAAGCCGTTAAGCAAGCAAAGCTTGCGTAATAGGCAACGGAAATACGATGTGCTAAGTGAGCAGATCACATTTGAATTTAATTGTTACTCGTCGTACTTCACTTCATTGGGTTTAGATTACGAAATGAGACATTCGAAGTGAGATACAATCATGTAAGGAAAAGAGTGTGGTGTCTAGACTTATTTGCTATACACTGAAGTTGAAAATATCTTCACTGGTAGATGTGACAGTTAATGGAATCTATTGTGTTGTAATCGAACTTCAACTTGAAGTATTATGTCAGAAGGAAACAGTGGCTTAAAGCAAAGCTATTCGATTACAAGATTTTTACGGATTGATTTGGTAACAACTAGAATGAGCATGTAACTATCATTGCACGAACTTGATGGATAAGATTTAAAAAAGACTCTTTTCTATTCACTCTATTCACCAATATTATCCTTTCTCCTTTAATTTAAATTGCGTCTTTGTCTTAACCTCTTCTTTGTTTAGTGAGAACGATTATCACGGAACGGTTAAATTATTGTTCAAACGAACAAATTTATTTTAGTGTTGTTTGATTCTCAAAAGAGAATGATCTCCAGTTTTTCGAACAATGGTTGGGGTAGAGTTACCAGCGTTCTCTTTCAGAGTTGTAGCAGTAAACTTCCAAAAAGAAACGGAAAGATGGTTCATTTTCCGAGACAACAAAATAATGTTTGGAGTACGACCACATTGAAGGCGAAGCTCTTCTTGATTGGGTTTCACTCACACTGCCATGGTTCGTTAAATTTTAATTCCCTTTTTTGAACAACCTGTGAAAAGACATACATAGAATATAATTTTTAAACAAAGATAAATATAAATAAAATATTAAAGAAAGAGAAATTGTTAAGTGGACGCAGATCAAAAGGGGTCAAGATCCCATGCCTTCCGATGAGCTATAGAGAGAACTAGCATGGCAGCACCGACTCCGCATGCAACCAAATGGTAATCAACAAAATGAACATAAGATATGTAGTTTGACTCTAGCGAAGGCTGTGCTTGACATAGAGTCCTCGAAGATTCCTACTTTGCTGAGAAAGGTTTTGCATCCTATTCAGAATCTTACTTTTCTTCAAAAGGAATATGGATACCCCTTCGGATGATTCAAATTTAACTGAGTAAATTTTTTTCATATTCAGGACTTGGTATAGACAGTTTCCGAGCCTTGGCGGTAATGCAATCGCTCTCAAAATGGATAGGTGATGGCTTTGCTGCTTTCATGTTTCATGGAATGCGAAAATAGTTTTACTTCACTAATAATGCACGTCTTCTAAACGCAAACATTTAGAATGACCGTTAGACTATGCTAAAGGCCTGTCGCAATCTTTTAATTACTTTTAAATTACGAGTAGATTTCAGCCTGAAGGCTGAACTTATTGACTCTTGTCTGGATGCAAACTACAAATGAGCTTCAGGAGAGGATTTCTCAGGATTTGATGCCACATTGGATCTTCTTTGAACAGTGTACCCATTGATGTTTGGATTTCTAGTAAACACAACCGAAGGTGATGTAATAGAAATGTCAGAGCTCTGATCATGTACATCTTCTTCTAATATATAAATCCTTCGGGGTGAAGCTCGATGACGCTATAACTCGATAATCGATAGGCCAATTTTCATGATTCTTTTTTTGTTTTATTTGTATTGCTGTACATCAGGTTCATGTATAAATCTGGACCCGATAGGTGGCGCTGGAGTCGAGTTATTAACAAAATCTATATTAATTAACCAAAATGACTCATATTCACAATATATGATTTACAGACAGACAGATAGATAGACAGAAAGACAGGCAGTTAGATAGATAGACAGATAGACAGAGGGATAGATAGACAGACAGACAAATAGACGGACAGACGGATAGACAGACAGACAGACAGACAAGACAGACAGATAGATAGACAGACAGACAGACAGATACACAAACAGACAGACAGGCAGACATACAGACAGATAGACAGACAGATACAGGGATAGATAGACAGACAGATACACAGACAGATAGATAGACAGACAGACAGACAGATAGACAGATAGATAGGCAGACAGATGGACAGACAGACAGACAGAGAGGTAGACATTTCATTTTGATTTTTGTACATTTATGAAATTAATTCATTTTTAGTATTTTACCTTAATAAAAAACTGAATTTAATTCAGCTTATAAGTTGACACAGCATTTATCAATTTTGAGGCGGTACGAAGTTAGGTTAGGCTAGGTTAGGCTAGATTAGGCTAGGTCAGTTGGCTATCCCCATATTCGGTAGGATTCACTGAGACCAAAGTAGGTCCATTATTATGCCATAAGAGCCGATTCTTGTCGGTACTCATCTGGATTGTATCTTGCGAATTGGATAAATTTCCATATTTTACTGATATAGGATAAAGATGTGTGCTCTGCTAATTTTAAGCAGGCTGTAGGTAAGGTTAACGTTTGCTTGGCGTGACTACACGTATCAAGGTTACGCCATCTTTTATCAGCCTGTTGTAGTGCTTGCGTAGAGATTTTGTGCTTTATTGTTTCTATTGTTACATGTGGTTTACTTTCTGTGGTAAAATTCCCCAATTTTGTACCTTTTCTGGCTAGTTAGTCTGCTTCACAGTTGATTGGCATATCACTTTGACCAGAAACATAGCACAGCGTAAGTATACATCTGCTCGATATCTAGCAATGTCTAACCAATTTTGATCTTATAATGGGTGATTCGAGTGCTTTTAGAGCTGCTTGGCTATCGGTGTAAATGAAAATGTCACGATTGAACATCGATTTAATTGACAGACACTCAGTGGTTTCACGAATAGCCATCACCTCCGCCTGGAAGACAATACAGTGATCTGGAATACCATCCTATACCATCACCTGTCATCATCGGATATATCTCCAGGGTGCCGTGAAATAACGCCAAGTGAAATAAGACCAAATCCAAAAATTTGGCCTTATTTCACTTTGTGAATGTAAAATAAGGCCAAATTTTTGCATTTGGTCTTATTTCACTTGGCGTTATTTTACGGCACCTTCTCCAGTGCAGATTTGTCATTTCGACAGATATTTCCTTCCCATTTCTGTCGGCTATATAGTCCGTTCTTCCTGTACAACGGAAGTTCCTGACAACCGGAGAAACTAAAAAAGGAAAAACCTTCTAAGTGCGGGCTTTCCAGGCAAATCAGAAACCTGATACCTCATTTCCATTAACTAGTCTAATTAAATCTTACAATTTCATCAATGTAAGTAAGATTAATTGTCCAAGCGAATAGTTTTCTTGTTAATTACTTGTTAAATATGATAATTCGAATATAATTCTCACATAATAAATAGCAGTCGCTTTGCTATTCATTTTCCCAATGACACTGACAAGCACCGTACTTGTATGTATATTTTCTTTTAAACAATACAATTCCTATATACGCAGTTCGAAGTGGAATCTCTCAATGAAATTCTGAAATACCCCGCCCATTTGATGCTTCGAAATACAAATTCTCATCTAATTGCTCGTAATGAATATCACGCTCAACCAATTTAAACTCCCATTCTCCAATATCCATGTGTAAGCCTTACCATACTCGTATGCTCTGTAATTTAGTTTTATTAAGCATTTGATATATAGGAGGACTGACCTCTGCACATTCGATGTGTATTTATAATGAATATACACAATCCAGTTAAAATTGTAATTGGTTCAATGATATTAAAAAAAAAATTAAAAGGCACGATATATCTTACCTTCTGGGACTGCAGCCCACAATTTGAATAACTCGCAACGCAAGGCGTTTGTGCAAATTACAATACTCCACCGCTAGTGCAACCATAATACCGCCCATAAACATCACCAGAGTATCTTTGAAGTACAATCTACATGTTTGATCTGAGCTCTGTTAATTGGAAAAAAAAAAAAATACAAACATTAATATAATCGCTACGATCCGAGTCAATGATGAAGGCTTGCGTATTGATTTATTGCAACATGGAGCCCCGTCACATACCATTATTCCCATTATAGGAAAGGCAACAATTGGAATCATCGATGTAACATACAGTGGCAGTGCTTCAGTGACCCAAAAAATTGCCATAACTGCCAGTAGATACATGCATCTGTATTCCTGAAATTAAAAAAAAAAAGATTAATCATTAAACAGAGATAAATTGTTTGTTTTAAAATAAATATGTAAGTAAGTCTAAGTACATCTTGACATGAATAAATTTGTTTGTTTTTCTCATTTCGTAATAACATTTCGCGTTACAAGTTCACAGAGAACCTTCAGATTAAGATATTCCGCTGCAGGGGACAAATACTCGTAAAGAGTGCCCTCGAATCGAACAGTGTAAGCATTACGTTGTTATAAGAGTATTAATGCAGTTTTTATGGTAAAAGTTGTATGAATAATAACAAGTGGTAAGCGGTTCTATGAAAAAAAAACTTTAATTGTCATAAACAAGGTAGAAAATCTTAATCTAAATCAATCGATTAGAATGCAACTGGCTAAGTAGTTTAGTGGGTTCCATAGCGAGACACAGCTTCCGTCAGCACTGATGATAGAGGACATAAAATATAGGAATAATAGTTTTACTTGTTTTTTTTTTTTTTTTTTTAAACTGCAACTATTATAGAAACAAGTTCAACTAGGCCGGGCGTCCTTTCAAACGACTTCTGAAAAGTTGTGGACACGAGGAAGAGGAAGAAAGACCAGTCCATCTCCTCAGTTCACGCCAAGCTCTTCCCTGCAGTTGAAAACTAAACATAAGTGGATATTGCTTCAAAAATCTTCGCGAATTGCGACCTAGCACAAAAAGACATTGGAAGCTTATCTAGCTTTATACAAAGCTCTAAATCAGAGTATATCTAATAATGAGTAGGGACACTCTCTCTACAAATGCAACTGTTACTAGTAAAATGAAAAGCGTGAAAAAATTCGCCCAATAAGTAAAAGCAGCTCGGAAGGATTGATTTCAACCCTTACCTGCGATTGCATATAATGAAAAGAGTCGACAGTACTTTTCAGCAGCACCACCACATGCGGCTACCTACGTAAGATAAATTGTTTGTGGTTTTCTCATAATGCCTTTTTAAACGGCGGGACAGGTCGAACATCAGAGTTGTAATCACTCCACGCTGTCATCGTAAGCTGTAATGTGACCGAATTTGTTTTCCTGAAATTGCTTTCATTTATGGTTTTTCTCATTTGTTTTTGATTAAATAGGCATATGTATGGATGAAATTTTGATGATGAAATAAATAAATAAATAAATTTCTGAAATAAATATTTCTATCTTAAATATGAAAACAAACATTCGTACATAGCGATAACTTCTCTAAAACTGATTTTTATTCTTATTTTCAACATTTTTCAACAGCTAAATTGAAGAGTGTCTTGTCACACTAGTTGTGTATTCACACAAAGGTGGGTTTTGTTTACATTTTTGTTAACACACACCTTAAACGGCGGGACAGATCTCAATGTCATCAGTTGAGCGAAAGACACCAAACAGAGTGATATAGGGTGACACTTGTCAGTACATGCATGCGGCAAATAAGTAAAAGGTTTTATTGACAAGTACAATCAAAAATAAAATTGCGAATTGTTTTCGGGATTTCCTATTATGATGAATGAAAATGCACAACTGCGGAATTAGGTAGCCATTAATGTATAGGTATTGACTAGGAAATTACAAAAAAAAAAGGTCGACTAAAAATTGGGTTGTCAGGGGTTAGTGGCGGGGTGAAGGCTGCCAACCCAATGTATTCAAGTTCTATTTAAGATCCTCTATCGAATGAATACTCACTAGTCACTCGTCCTTTTTTTTTATACCTATGAAAATAAAAAAATAAAAATGTAACGGAAGTTACCACTTTTTTTTTTGTCCCTGGGCAAAAAATTGTCATCGTCTAGAAGCAAGCTTTCATTTTGTATTCAACTCATTCTATGCCTTAGGACATCACGCGGTCGGCTCTCCTACTATGAGAGTATGTTTATGACGGTCAAATAAACTAATGCCGTTTTCTATTTTGCTCCCAGATTTCAGATTTTTCGAGGCGAATGGGAAACAAGCGAGATTGATCTGTTTTCCTGCAATTGCATTCGTGTGTCATGTGACATTTTGTTCGTAAAATTAAAAAAAAGGAAATAAATAAAAAAAAAAAGAATATAGAATAAATACAATTTTAAAAACACTTTCTTTATACTCGTATTTTCTTAGTTTTGTATGGAGTTTCTAATAATATTTGTAGCATTTTTATGTGCTGAGTTTCAATTTCGTATAAATTGTTTTGGTGTAAGTGCAAGTAGGTTTGAATTTCGAGTTGGAATCGAGATTTTCGGAAATTGTTCTCGAGAAATAAAGCTTTTTTTGCCCTATGGAAATTGAAAACTATACTAGAGCGATAAAAATTGTTTGAGATACAAAAAAAGTGCTTTTTTATCCAATCCAAACCCACATAAGTTCAAATAAAACCAATGTTAAAAATGAAAAGTAAAAGTTGAAGTTCGTTTTTAAAAGTTAAAATTAAGCCATGCTTAATAATTTTTACAAGTGCCTGGCGGTAGGAAAACTGAAATTCAAGCGTAAAATATTCTAGCGTATCGAAAAATTGTGAGATTTAAGCAAAATTACTTTACTGTCCTTTCCATTTTTTAGATGAGCGAAAGGTGTTCCAATGTTTTAACAAACCACACTTTTTACATAAACGAGGAATTAAAGAGTCTTCGAAAGGCATTTCTAAAAAAAACATGTATTTCAAGTGTTTGAATTATTCGGCTATACCTGATTTGGCAATTTAAAAATAAATAGCTAATATAACAGAAGGTAAGAACAAAGATCGAAGGGCAAAAATGTATACAAATATTTTTTAACAATAATGTATTACAAATTAATTTTTTCGGATTTCTTAAAGAACACCCTGTTGCAAATTCTGAAATAATTGTTCTTCTCTTCTATCTCTCTTTCACGATAACACTTCTTATTACCGCCTATTTCTCCGTGTCTGTGTGACGAAAAATGGAACTGATAAGAAACACGTGGAGAGTGTCCCTACTCATTATTAGATATACTCTGCTCTAAATGGCTGTTTTAAGGGGCTACAAATTCAAAAGATCATTGGGTCTTTATAGGCCTTAGTTCACTGGAACTACCCGGCTATTACTACATAACCTAACGTAACTTCACACGAGATATGGCCAGTGTTTGTCTAAGAAACTTGCAGCCTAATGTAACAAATTCAGTGATACACAAGTCCTCTATAGGTTTAATCACCGACATAACCAAAGGACACTGTGCTATAGGTCATATGGATATGACTAGCAAATGGCAAACTGCGTCCAACGATATCTGCAGAAGATTCAAAAGCGAGGAAGAAAGTGAATCAATACAACAGCTCCTATGCTACTGAGCACCGTATACAGATTCACAGATTCAAAGCTGAAAAACTCCAAGATATCGCACCGTCTAGGATTTACCAGAAGTACAAACTGGTTTATGACTTCTGAGTTCGTAAAAAAGAGGATTAATTCCCAAACTATGATAGGCTCATTGGCCTAGCGCCACTCCACCTTTTCATAAAAAAGATGGCAATCAGCAGCAGAGTCAGACTACTACAAAGAGGAGAGATAATCTACATATGTAGATCACACAGATCAAGTAAATCTTCTCTCCGAAATCCGAGAGCTTGAAGCATGCATGGAACTATAAAAATCCTACCTCAGACCTAAAACGTAACAAGTGGTATTCCGTATACGGATGCATCGTTGATGGACACCGGGTTTGGTGCTGGTATATTTGGTGTTATATGGTATGGGAGAAATGGATGCAAACATATTAAAAACTGAACTCAAAAAAATTGGTCTCAAGTGTAATGAGGTTAAAAAAATAACTAAAAAATATGAGCGATATACTGACACCTTCTATTTAATATCGTTGGAAAGTGGTTCAATTAAATTAATCGAATTGAAAAAACAATATCGATCCATCTTCCATACCCAGGTTAGTTGGAGTTACCAAAGAAAACTCAGAGGTAAGCTAACACAGTGTCACAACTGTCAAATGTTTGGGCATGGTGAGAAAAATTGTCATATCAAAACATACTGTGCCATCTGCGCTGGTCCACACAAAACTGCAGAGTGTGACAATATTTCCACTCTACGATGCGCCAATTGTAGCGGCACTCATAAATCCACTGATCCCACATGTGTCAGCAGGTCGAAGTATTTGGAGCTTAGAGAGAAATCCGCAAAGCAACAACAAAATGTCCAGCCAAAACCTCTACATAGATCACAAGTTTCTCCTAACAATGGACAAAAATATGTTTCTATCGCCTCTCTGGCAGATTTCCCTTCGCTGCCACAACGCCGCCGACAGGCTCCCATTGCCAATACAGATGATTACATAAATTCTCACTGGGAGAATTTTCCCCACACTTCAAATGTAAACAAAAACGCTACTCCCAACAACATCTCATGTGACATCCCTAGCAACATCCTTAGCAACATTTCTGGCAACAGTCCCAGCAACACTTCAAATACACTCTTCACAGCTGAGGAACTTAATTCCCTAGCTATGGAAATGATTACGAAATTATCTGTTTGTAAAACAAAAATTGAACAATTTAATGCTATCGCACATTTAGCAACTAAGTTCTTGTACACTAATGCTAAGTAATATGTTTGTAAAAAGATACATTAATATTATAACTTGGAATGCGAGAGGTATTCGCAGCAAAATAACAGAATTTTTACATTTTTTAAATACCAACAACATTGATGTCGCTTTGGTCACCGAAACTTGGCTAAAACAGGACTTGAACTTATCCACACCTGATTTTAAATGCTATCGATGTGATAGAATCGGTAGAGTAGGAGGAGGTGTTGCGATACTAGTAAGAAGATCAATTCAACATTCGCTTTTACCTATTGTGAAAACTCGGTACGTGGAAAATGTTGGCATAAAGATTAAGTTAAATAACCAGAAAGTAATCAAGATTTTTTGTGTGTATTTCCCTGGCGGCAGAACATCAGATGAAAAAAGATTGAGTCTTAAAAACGACCTACGAAAACTTTTCACTATCAACGATGAATTTCTAATTGGTGGAGATCTTAACTGCAGGCACAGGGACTGGGGTTGCCTAAGAGCAAATACATGGGGAAATATTCTTAGTAGTTTGTCTGTTACTTTACCAATTTCTGTTTTATATCCTCCTAGTCCTACATATGTTCCAGCTAGTTCTCGTGGTAGTCCTTCTGTCCTTGACTTATTTATCTCTAATGCTCCTAGTTTCTTCGTACAACCGATTTCTTTAAATGAGCTTAGCTCGGATCACAATCCAGTGCTTTGCCAACTTCTTTGGTCAGGGGATAAAATAGTGCAATATGTTCAAGACCTCAAAAATACAAATTGGAATCTTTTTCGATCTGAAATAAAAGTAAGACTGCGAAATATTCCAGCGAATGTAGAAGATATCTCGAGTAAAGAACAGGTGGATACTATTATTAATAAATTCTCAACAGATATTTTAAGCGCCGTTGACAAAAGCGTCCCAAAAGTTCCGAAAACTGTATTTACCACCAAACTTCCTCCTCTAGTTCTGGAACTAATTAAGTTAAGAAACGTCTGCAGAAGGAATTGGCAGAGATATCGCCAGCCCCTTTACAGACATCAGGTGTCAAATCTGAATAAACTAATATTCAAACATATCTCAGATCACCGTAATTGCGAATGGAATAAGAAACTTAGTTCATTGGAAAAAAACGCAAAACCCTTTTGGAATATTGTTAGGGTGGTAAAAAATAAAAACAGACAATTACCATTTCTTAAAGACTCGAACAATACCTTCTTTACAGATGCAGAGAAGGCAAATGCACTTGCTTTAAATTTTGCCAAAAATCATGATGTGTCATGTAACCTAGGTGATCGAGATACGAATACGTTAGTAAATAATGCTGTTCAAACCTTTTTGGCACACAATCCTAACCAAACACCCTCGATCGCCTATGTAACCGAAGAAGACATTGAATATGTAATAAATGACCTAAGGGTACGAAAAACTGGAGGTATTGATCTAATAAAAAACATCTATATTAAACAATTACCCAGAGCCGGATTAAGATTCTTAACGTTCATAATAAATGCCTGTATGAAAATGGAATATTTTCCTGAAGCGTGGAAAAAAGCCAAAGTTGTGCCCATAATCAAAGCCGGTAAGCCCCCCGAAAGTCTAGATAGCTATAGGAACAAATTTCAAAATTCATTTGCGATAACAATATATATCCTCAAGAACAATTTGGTTTTAGGCGAAATCACAGTACTTCTCATCAGGTACTTAGAATATGTAACCACGTCAAAAGAAATCGTTCCTTAGGCAGGTCTACTGGAATGCTGCTTCTAGACATCGAGAAGGCATTCGATACTGTTTGGCATGACGGGCTTTTATTTAAAATGATTAATTTCAACCTTCCTCCACATATCTGTAAAATTGTTCAAAGTTTCCTGTTTAATCGTTGCTTCAAAGTTCATGTCAATAGTAGTGCGTCTAATTTAATTTTTTATCATTCGGGTGTCCCCCAAGGCTCCGTTCTTGGTCCAATCTTGTATAATCTGTTCACGTCCGATTTACCTAATCTACCCGACTGTAATATAGCTATTTTTGCTGATGATACTGCGATATTTTCATCTCATGAGTTCGCTCTTATCATTGAGAGGAATCTCCAAAATGCGATGAAATTATTAGATATTTATTACACAAGATGGAAAATTAGGTTGAATGAGGAAAAGACACAGGCCATCTTTTTTACTCGAAAAAGAAAAGCTTGTTTCCTTCCCAACAGGCAATTACAGGTAAATGGGAAATACGTAAACTGGGAGCCCTCCGTAAGATATCTTGGTATATACTTAGACACCAAACTGACTTTTAGCGATCATATCAGTAAAACAATAAAGAAAATCGCCATTGCCATAAAGATGCTATACCCGTTTATCAATAGAAAATCACTTTTATCGATTGAAAATAAAGTAATTATACACAAAACTATTTTTCAAGCCATTCTGCTATATGGCTGCCAAGTATGGGGAAATTGTGCAAAGTGCCACATAAATAAATTGCAAATATCGCAAAACAAATTATTAAAATTGATGCTAAATTTTCCTTGGCATCACTCCACCATGGATATTCACCATAAAGCGAATGTTGAATTGATCCTCCATAGAATTGAAAAACTTAATTCGCGTTTCTTAGACCGCTGTAGTTTTGCTGATAATCCGCTCATAAATGAACTAAATGAACACTAAGAACACTATAATAAACTTATTTTCCAACTGTGATATCTACTTTTAAGCTAACTAATGTATTATTTTTGTGTTTACTTATTTGTTATTTATCTATTTATACATTGTAATTCATATTGTTTATTTATTTATTTATTTATTTATTTATTCACTTATTATTTATTTATTTATCATTTATTTATTTATAATTTATTTATTTACTTATTACATATTTATTATTTATTATTTACCTATTTATTATATATTTATTATTTATTTATTATTTATTATATATTTATTTATTTATATTGTTTGTTTGTATTTATTTATTTATTTGTGTATTTATTTATTTATTTATTTATTACATGTATGCACATATGTACCTATGTCATATTTTTGTACATACAAATTATAATGTAGCTACATTGTTCTTACTTTTTTTTTTGTGTTATTATTTTATTTTTACTTTTTTTTTTTTTTTTTAATTTAAATTGAAGGTTTTTTTTCGTATTTTCCTTCAGAATAATGAATAATTTATATTTTCTCCGTGTCAACTGTATATCTAATCATCAAATAATGTTTCAGAAGAAAGATAAGCCTATCAAATCTCTGTATTGTAAAATGTGCGGTAACAAACCATATGTAAATTATACACGAAATAAATATCTATCTATCTATTTGGATCAGACACTAGAATATCAATACCAATGGGACAAAGTCCCTGTGTATTTCAAGCCGAAATTCATGCCATTCCAGTGTGTGCCATCCTTGAATCGGGAATAAATGGTGTCCTCATCCATATACTCACGGATAGTCAACCTGCTATAAAATCAACAGCCTCAAACCTGATTGACTCCAAATGAGTCCTGGACTGCTTCAATACTCTCCAAGACCTCTCCCAAAGAAACTTTTTGGTGACTGTCCGGACATGAGGGTATTAATGGAAACGAAGAAATTGGCGAACTGGCTAGAAATGATTCGGCTGACGCCTTTACGGGCTCTGGGCCGTTTTGCAAAATTCTAAACTCAGCTATTAACTTAAAAATCAAAATTTTGGAAAACAACACGTGTACCTCCAGGGTCTAAAGAGCCATTAAACCCTTCCAAAATAAATCCAGAAACCACCTACTCCTAAGTAGAAATTACATATATCAGGAGATTAGTGTGATTTCTAACAGAGCATTTCCATCTTCGATATCACCTAAACAAAATAGGTCTTACTCTGGAAACTATGCGACTGCGTGGCACTATGTGTCCTCAGGAGACAACATTTCCATCGAGAAATCTTAACTCCCGGGGTAATTCTTAAAGTCTCCACCAATGAGATCCTCAACTTCATCAAAAGAGCTGAACCACTTCTGGTTCCCTAAACTGACTTTCTACAATAGATCTTTTAGGTCGCAGTGCCCTCCGCAACTGGCGGGTCAGAACCTTTAAAACAAAAAACTATTGAAATGAGATGCAAGTAATCACACAATCAAATACCCCTTCTAATCTAACCTAACTGCAGCCGGCCATTACTAGATCTATGAAGGGTCTATAAAAGACGTGCCCGCTTCCTGTGCCTATACAGAAATGGATAAATAACTGGCAATTGCTTCTACTTTATCTACAAACACTGTGGGATTTAGATCAGGATCAGGATATTTAGAATAAAACTGTCAATAAACTACCAAAGAAGGGCTCGATCAATGCAACGCTTTCAGACCTTGCCAGCCGGTCGACTATCAATACATAGTAGAATATTGGATGAGGCTAAATCATTCTAAGAGAGTCATCTGACATTCAAAGACATCTGCATTGCATGCCATTTTCAATTAAATATTAACTATCCAAATATAGCGTTTGAATTCCCAAATAAGTGATGAATTGGAAAAAACCAACTAAAAACTTCTTGGGCTAATGACAGTGCTTTGATGAACACCACTGAAACCGGAAACCGTGCACTTATGTAAATCATTCGTATTTGCACCTCTCACTAAGGATTTTAACCTTGCATATTGAGGCTCATCAATGAAAAGAAAATAAAAATATTATTAGAACAAGTTCAAGGACCAACAACCACGATTCGAATAAATACAAAAAACCAGTTTACTCTTCTGTAGTGTTTTTAAATTAATTAATCAGACTGAAGTTGTATATCTTTTCAAAATAACTTTTACGCATAAATCAGTCTAAAATGAAAGAATCATCATATTAGTCAGGATTTCCGGTAAGCATTACGTATGCAGTTCCAGCCGTCCGTCCTTCGGAATACATAAATTAAGAAACGCACATTTTGAAGGTGAATACCCGAATACAACGACCCAAGGGGTAAGGAACGTTTTAGTCATGATAAAATATTTATATAAATCTTTGCTACAAGTGGTTGTATACATATTCGTATGTATGAGTATAGCCGTGTACTAAATTAAACTTTACACGCAAATACAAACGGCTGTGAGAAACAATGTCCATGTCCATTCCAGACCGTAGTAAAAATTCATTATAACCTAAAAAAAAGGAACGAGAACGAGCCCATTTTTTTGTATTATGGGTACTATCTAGTCTGCCGGAGCACTCAGACTTAATACTGATTCCTTGTACCGCCGAAAATGTTCCCCTAAGTAGTCAAGCCCTAGTTGGGAATGGAACCTACAACATCAGCGTAGTAAGCTAGTAGCTAGTGATATATGTACTAGACCAGAGAGCCCATATATGTAACTAGTAGAGCACTAGGGACAGCTTCGGCCGTGTCTAAAAATATAGTGTTACTTAAAATACATCCTACATAGTCATTAAGTTCGAAGAATCAAGGTTCGCACCCCAAGGTTTGCAAACTACCAACAAACACAATCCACAAAAGAAGTTTGGATTGTATTTTGAATAAGTGACATTTCGCCAGAAAGTGGCATTCGTTAGCGGCCTATACCCCGCACTGGATGTTAATGAACCGGAATACGAAGTTTCACTTCATTTTGTGTGTATTATTTTTTGTGTTTATCGTGGCGGAAGATTGACAGGTAAAAGCGTGACATTGATCATAATCATATCAGTATGATTATAATAAAATTAATTTTAATGATTTTGTACTGCCACTTTTATGAACACCTTGTTTACTTTTTTTATGAAAGCATTGCCAGGTCAAAAATGTAACATTTGTGGTTTAAAATACATTGAAAAGTCATCTACATGAATTTTTGTATTTTTCAGTATAAGAACTAGTACGTGCTAGTACGATGCTTGCGCTAAACTTAATTTTCAATACAAAATTTCTCCTTGCTAAACACAAAAATAAAATTCTACTAATTGGTACGTTGCCCAGCCCATGCTAAAATGCTCACTAAATAGGTAGTTGCATAGATAAGTCTCCTGAGGATTTTAGCCAGCCATTAAATGTCCGGTAAATTTACTTAGCGGTGGAATTTTGACCAGTGTTGCCAGTTTAAAGAAATTATTTTAAATAAAAAAATATTAAAATAATATAAATTATTGTCTTGTGACAAAGTGTCAGGTACATATTGCATATTAATTGATATACATCTCATCTTTACCACTTTTCAGTTTTTAAAATTTTAAAACACACCAATGAAAACCGTTTTCGTGTGACTTCTGACATGTTTTACGATTTATTTAACAAAACGGACAGATTACATGTTAATTATGCTAAAAATTGCGTAATATTAAACTGAATTGCAATTCAATAAACACACACTACTGGCAATGCTGGGGAACTCAAAGAAAAACATAAAATAATCAGGAGCACACAGACAAAAGGTTTATGACAATGATGAATTTATCAATTTCTACAACCAACTCTAGGGACGAAATTTTTCTCACATTTATCTTCGGTTTCCATGTGAATTTTTAGAGACCGAAGGAAATTTAGTTAAGCACCGTACTAGCCTTAATATTTAGTTTTTCTTTTATACTTACAGGTATATTATTTGTCAGCATTATTGGTAAACATGCTAGTGGTACTATAAATACTATGAGTCCCTTCCAATGATTGGCAAAGAAATTTGTTGCACGCTCGCCACATGATAATTCCTGATCGACGGGTTCCCTCGATTCGGGTCTTATCGTCCTATTAAAATATAAAAATTGTTAGTTAAAAAGTAAACAAATCTTGTTAATAATTATTGTTTTTCTTACACTTCCATGGTGATTGAAGATTATCTGAAATACAAAAAAATATAAAGATTAAAATTGTATACCAAAAGTTAAAAAAAGGTAAAAAAAAGAATTCCTTTGTGCTCTGTTCTGATGTTTACGAAACGCAATACACTAATGAATTGCACACTTAAATCTAAATCTTAAACCTTATTAAGTGAATAGTAACAAAAAATAACAAAAAAAAAAAATCAATCCTGAGATTTTAATTAAAAATTACTTATTCACAACATTCGCATTTAATTCTCTCGGATTTGCATTGAAACTCTTGCCAGAGTTGTATAAATAATAAAAATACACTTTAAACCGAACGAATCATTGAGTATTCCAATTGAATTAAACTTCTTATTTTGTTCGCTTAGCAATTGTAAATTTAATTATTTCCTTAGCTGCATCCGTTTTATTTATTCATTAATGTAAGCTAGAGTTATAACTCTTAAATATGATTTTAATGTATTTTTTATTGCGAACATGTAAAACTAATTAAAAGAAATCACACACGAAATGTTTTATGATACAATAATTGTGTCCAATGATTTTTTTTTAGATATTAAATTTTAGTAAGTTATATTGATAAGAACTAATATATTGATGGACTTGGAGAAGGTATGCCGGCCGGCGGTAAATTTTATCACAATCGATATCAAGCGTGTACTTAAAAAAAAACAAGTGCTGCCACTGGTACCGAATTTCAACAAAAGAATGTTGATACTACTGCTTAGGAAACCGCATTCTTTTATACTATACATGCACGCACCCATACGTATCTATTGACTTAATGGATCATTTTAATTCGTTGCATTTTTTGTTTAAAATATTTGTTTTAATTAAATTTATTTATTGCCTATACCGAACTACGACGCAAAGGCACCATGCGGCGCGACGTAAGTTATTTATTTTCATTGACATACAGATTCCAGATTACAATAACAATTTAACGCAATTCAACTAACTACTTGATATAAATTTACGAGTACAATGTATGTACTTTATTATATTCTGGAAAGAGAATTTCAATGATATTGATTTATTATTCCACCAGTCACTTGAACTTGAAGCATTGTAAATGTAAATCAAAGTTTCCCTTTCCTTCTGACAAAAAACACACCTGAAGCTATAACATTTTAATGGTTACTTAAGTGGATTGGCGTATTGTTGCTAAATGGGAGAAAATCCGAAGTTTTAATGCCTGTGTAAGGAGGAATTTCTAATTCACAAGCGGAGTGGAGAATTGAGTTAAATAACATTTTAGAGAAATGAATGCTGTCGAAGGAAAGGCTAGTTGCACTTTTAGTTTTCTAGTTAGGCGAAGATGGCCGTAGGTGTGCCTTAACTTGATAGATCCATATTAATAATATTTTCAAGCCAACTATGCTATTGCTAGTGTGGATAGATTGGCTTTTCTTAACAAGAGAACATGAAAGCAACGAATGATTTAGGATAGGTAAGGTAAAAAACAAACATTTTTCACGGTGTCATTTCTTTCGAATGTCTGGTAAGGTTTAAATGAGCCTGACCCGATACTAGGCACCAAAGTGGTCCCATCGCAATCCCCTGACCGAAACGTGTCCGTCTAAACAAGGCACAGACTAGTGGGAAAATTCTATTTCAACTCACTCGTAGAAGTGGCAGACATAAAACTTCACCTTCTCATTAAATTTGCTCAACAGACAAACTCATTTTGTTTAAACAAAGCAGCAGAAATCAACCGATTACTTTGAGGAGTTGTGGTATCACTATGGACCAACACTGGTCTATGTGAGTCTAAGCCGCCACCCCATAACCTAACCTAACCTTAACCTATTAAAATTCGCAACTTTGTCCTATTAAGTCACAATTACTTTGGTCATTTTGTGGTCAAAAGAAGACCAAAGAGCCTTGGACACCATATGATGATTTAACTTAAAATGTTAACGTGCTTTCATTAATATCCTGGCATGGGAAAAGCCTTTTCTGATTCAACCGAATGACATTGACGTGGACTTTGTATGACTTATGAAGGATCCAACTCACTCCGAAACCATGAAATAACATATTCCACTTAAAACTGTGTTCTTTGCAATTTTTGATCATTATAAGGACAATTAGCCGGTATCAGTCGGTGTCTCATTCCACTCAAACTCATAAGCTTCGTCAAATAAACAGATGTTAAATGAAAAGTAAAATAGATACATAGTACATAGGACTGCAAGTTAAAATAGGTAGGTACCTGAGAGCTCTGAGAAATCATCATCCTTAAAATGCAATTCCATAATAAAAATCGAGTTAGTGCATACATATGTAATTGTGTGTTCTTAGGAGCAGATTGAAATGAACCTAAATGCACACTTTACAAAACACTGATTCGCCTTGTGACTAGATGAATATCAAAATAACATGTCTGATTAATATCCCCTTTGAATGACATATACATGTGCTGTAGAGATTATGTGAAACGTCTTGAGAATGAAATACGTTTACAACGCCCAATTGACCGAGTTATACCAGGAACCAGATATTGTGCGATTTACTTGGACATCTGCAATGGGCAGGGCACGTCCTAAGGATGGATAAAGACCAGATACCAAGCCGATTCATGAATTCAGATTCCGACCATGGCTAAAAAGTAGGAACATTCGTGCTCTAGAATAAGTCCACTTTGTACTGAGTAAGATGGTGGTACAATTCGGTCCTATTTGGAAGTGCGAGGAGGAAGAAGAATAGAAATTTATTCAATGGATCCAAAAGAAAAAGCAAATCAGGTCTTGATAGACGTTTGCATAGGAACTGATCAAGAATTTCTCTGGCCCTTTTAATTCTTACATTTACTCAAAATGTCGTTACAACTTTGAAAATGTCACTAACCCAATAAGACTATTAAGTCTTCAGTGCTCAATCATATCATTTCAAGAAGAGGTCATCTTTATCAGAGCTGGGAACGTTTACCATCTAAATACGGTTTCAATCTTAGTTTAATAACCGCGGAGCAGGCTACAGTCTTCATATCTAAATTTAACGCGCTAGTGTCATCAATAGGACGATATAGATACGAAAGATACGCAAGTCATGATCGGCTTTCCAAACATAGAATATACTACTCGCGACTGAGATATGATCTACACTACAGTATAAAACATACTTTTTAAACAGCCACTCAACCGTTAAAATAAACCTTATATTGTAAGTAAGAGTGGAGCTGATCGCACTTAATTTTGTTCCGCATCGTCGTGAGCTGCCAATACTTTGCGATCTATGTTACAATAATACGAGAGAGGGCGTTCTTCAATTTTTATCGATATGTCCTATTTTGAAAGAATACCGCCTGAGATACTTTAGGGCGACTGTGCTGGACGAGGAGAGAACGCTGAACCTATAGATGCAATGCATTGTATTGTAACATATAACCACACTACGAAGGCGTTAATGTGCAGAATACCACCTTGATTAAAAAGTTCCCGGAATTTATTTAGAAAATTAAAAATACAAGTTTATTCATCTAAATATATATTCAAAATAATCCCCATCGACTGCAACACACTTATACCAGCACTTGATCCAATCCTCGAAACATTTTTTATATTCGGTTTTCGGTATGTCCATCAGTGCTTTCTGCGATTTTTCCATTACTTCCCTACGGATGCTGAAACGCGTTCCCCGTAATGGTTTTTTTAACTCGATTGAACAGAAAGAAGTCACAGGGGGCCAAATCAGGTGAATTCGGTGGCTGTTGGATGGTATTTGTTGCATTTTTCGTCAAAAAATTACGAATAATGACGTCAACACGGTCTCTTTTTTGCATTAAATTGAGGTCTTTTGGCACCAACATTGGTGCTACACGACGGAAACCCAAATCATTAACCAAAATGTCTTGTACGGATCCATAGGCAATGTTCAAGTCCTCCGCTGTCTCTCTGATGGTTAATTTGCGGTTATTGACCAACATTTCTTTTACTTTATCAATATTTTCGTCTGTTTTCGATGTCGATTGTCTGCCACTGCATTCATCATCCTCAATGGACTCACGACCACTTTTGAACCGCTCGTGCCACTGGTAAACGACCAGTTTCTTTAGAGAATCGTTACCGAAACACTTTTCCAACATTTCCAACGTTCGCGCACCATTAAATTTGTTTTTTACGCAAAATGTAATACAAGTTCGTTATGCAAATTTAAATCCATTTCTAAAATTGTAAAAAATCGCCAACATACACAGAGATAGATGCACTCTTGGCTACGTAACTTTTACAAATGTCAATTTATGACGCTAAGATTTAGAGGGAATATCAACAACAGATGTACCAACTTAACAAAAAAAAAAAAAACAGAACTCAAATCGGAACGATGGGAGCGCCAAACGGTGGTTATTCCGGGAACTTTTTGATCAAGGTGGTATGTATCATAGAGAAAAGTTTTTGAAATAGAAATTTCAATATAGCTAGTTTTTTGTTTATGCAAATGTTAAATTCTATGCGAATATTTAAAGTTTATTTATGTAATATTCTTTAAGTAAATGTACCTACTGTAAATAAACTCATATTTTATGGAGGGAGCGTAAATGTCAATCTGTTGGACGGTCAATAATGACCAAACCTAAATAGACTTGAAAATGTATGCTACTTCATCAACCTACCTTTTTTATGAAATAAAAGTCTTAACTAACCTAATAACTATTGAATCTTCAGTGTATCAGATATAATTTCGAAAAACATATTTTTAACTAACCAACTTTGGCTGGAACGGCCAGTACTCCCATCCGAGTTAGCATAATATCGAATAAAAACCAATAACTATTTAAGCCAAAAGCATTAAGGAATAAAAATGTTGGCATTCTTTCAGAAATGTAATTAGAACTTTTATCAGATTTAAATAAAAATTATTTTAGTAAATCAATTATACTTAATTTCCATGTGTGTTTGATTCGCAAAATACTTTGCCATTGCAAATATTTTAATATTCAAAGAAAGAACGATAGACTTTTGTACAATGTACAACATGTTGTCATCGTTATCGCAATAAATTAAAATAAAATAAATCGGACTTTTCCCATGTACTGTATTTAAATTTTAATCACTGAGCTCTATACCTTGTTAAAACGAATGTATTTGATAACATCTTAACAGTATTCATGTACGAGTAGTCGAGTACATACATAATATATTTAGATTGCGAAACAGTGACATAAGGTTTTTGTTTATTATCACATTTATATTAAAAAAAAAAACTTTTCTTGATAATCTCCTTACGTAAACGGAATTTAAACGTAGTACCTAATTGTTTTGATTTATAAAAAGAAGCATTTCCTACCTATTTGAGAATAAAATAAAGTTAATTTCTTTCAACTAACGGTTTATAAGTTTCATAGTAATAAAAATATTCTAAAAAAAAGTAGGACACTGGTTATTTTACGCCTCAAGCACCGGTCTTTGTAACTTAACGTCAAAAACAAAAACACTACTAGATGTTTATATTAATAAGATATATTAATTTGAGAAAGTGACAGAAATTGAATATTCAAATTAAAGAAAAAAAAACACTCAATGTAGCAATCAAAAAATGTTATCAAGATAATTGTTTAACCTATGTACGTTTTGTTTATTAAAGAAACAAGAAAAGAAAGTTATTAATTTCTTAGAACTATGTATTGCAGAATTTATTGAAAAAAAATAAAATCAAAGACCTGTTGAACCTGTGTTAAACACATGTTTATATCAGAGTTGTACTTGTTTGATACAATCGAACCAGTTTCATTTTAGCAAAAGAGTGTCAATTTTATTTGGCATTTTCTTAATATATAATAAATAGTAAATAAATATGAAATACTCGTTAAGTCAACTATAGGTACTACACGAAATAAAATAATTTTTTACGCAAATACAGTGGAATGTCATTGCGAGATCTTCGATAGGTTTTACCAGAATTAAATTGCGGCACACCCTTTTTTTTAATAAAAAAAAATTGCTGATACTCCCTGAGCACTATATTAAATATACTTTCGGTATGTAAGAAGCTCTTAGTACCTTATTTAAGATTTCAATCATTTACATATGTATGTATGTATGTGGCTCAACCAACGGATTGGTTGGCCATAGGACATTCTTTAGTTTGACATTTAAACACGAAATAGTGTCGTAACTTATTAAATGTCAATTTTTTTCATAAATAAGAAGTTCCTAAAAATAACATTTCTACGTACCATTGCTTTTGATGAGTTTTAATTAGGTAAGGTTGTGAAGTGTGAACTACAAGTTGTTTCTATTCTGAAGAAAATATATCGGAAAACGGTGCAGGGAAATAACTTCACGGGCAATAACTTCACATAGGAAATAACTTCATCAAAAGTGAGAAATAAATGCACTTTTCTAATGTGAAGTTATTTTTCACTGAAGGTGCGGCAAAAAAACAATCAATCTCTGTGTATGTGCTCTTTTTAATTATACTAATTAAAGCTTGCCTTCCAATCTGTCTTGGTTCACCCTTCAGAAGTTCATACATCGCCTCCTCAGACCCAAACTATGTTCCAGAAGTGGTATAGAAGTACCAGCATGTTTAACTTCAAATGAGTTCCCTATAGAAACAAATTTAGACACTAAAAACAAACGAGACGTTTAAGTACTATATTACCTAAATGGAATTTGTTCTTTTTGTATGTTAACTTAGTTTAACCACAGATATAACGGTTCGAATTTGAAGAAAGTAACTTAAGTCGATTTCGGTGTTAATAAACTAAATTGGTATTTCTACGCAGTTTCGATCATAAATTTTATTAAAAGCTTATGTATTCGAAAGCCAAAAATAGCATAGTATAAAAAAACTTTAAGTAAAATACTTATTTTTATAACTTTAGTTAGAGGTAGCCTAACGGTACTTCGGAGTATGACCTTCAAATTTTGTCCCATTGAAAATTGTATCAATTAGTTTTTCATCTTAAAATGCCATCAACTAACAAGTTCTTAAAAAAATGGAGAAAATTGACTTTTTTCAATAGCTTGGTCAACAAAGGATTAAAAGCCCCCGCACACTACAGACTTCCTATCGGCCGATAGTTTGGTCGGGTTGAGCTGGTTAGTGCGCACACTGGGCCGATTAAATAGTCGGGTTGGTAGTGAGTGCGCACACTAGACAAACAATCAGCCGACTGTTCTCGAACGATTTGGTTTTGCAAGTCGTTAAACACATTTTGCAGAGAAAAGTCGCTTAATGGTAGTCAGTAAAAAATGTTCCAGAGAGGTAATCATTGCTCTACGCCCAAATATGTCCGTAATTCCATATTTAAATACGATGAAATATCCAGAACTTAAAGAAAATTAATTTAAAATTCAGAGCAAACTGAGCTATCGAAAAAAATCGGCCGACTTTATAGTCTGTAGTGTGCGCACGTAGAAGGGCGCCGTACTGATTAAGTAGTCGGCCGATAATTTGCCGATACTTTAGTTTGAAGGCAATCGTGTAGCCTATCAAACTTATTTATCGGCCGATATGTAGTGTACGCACTCTCATATATTTTCATACTGATTAACCCTTTGACTACCATTGGTTACAATTGTAACCACACTATTCAAATATTTATTTTTTTTATTTAAAGATTTAAAAGAGTTGTAGTATGCATGGAGTTCTCTTTATTCATCAATTCTCTTCTTTTATACCAAATTTGAACTTTCTAGAATTTTTAATTACAAAGTTAACGGTTGATTTTTTTGTCAGTTTGGGAAAAATTCGTAACGAATTTTTAAAGGATCCTTTGATGGTTTTTTGTTTTGTTTATTTCACCCATAAATTCAACCCGATAAGATATGTTTTCTAGCGTAAGTTCGAAGTTACGTTTTGTACATTGTATATTGCGTAAATACAAGTGCAAAAAACACGCCTGTTGTCACTTGGCTACATATGTACACATTTGTAACCAAGGTCCTGTAGGCTTAATTCAAGGACGAAAAATTCTAAAAAGAAATGAATTGTCTTCCTTTAAGTACAACCAGTAATATTAAATTACGAAATAATTGTTTTGTCTCAAATAAATAATTCAGTAGTCAAAGGGTTAAGAGCCCGACTAAACTGTCGGCCGACAAGAAGTCTGTAGTGTGCGGGGGCTCTAAGCTAACTTATTTGTAAATATAATTTTCTTCGAAATGCCATCACGACAGCTGGCTAATAATACACAACTTTGAACCAAGTGGTCGCCGTGACCGTGGTGGTTAGTGCGTTGGACTTCTACGCATGCTGCTCGAGCTCAATCTCAGCCCGGGTCCAAAACGGGTTTTTCACGGTTGCCATCTCTTTCGAATGTCTGTCAAGCAATCAAAGAGTATCATTTGTCAATGAGCTTCTCAATTTGCCGTTCGGAATCGGCAAAAAACTGTAGGTCACTTCCATTCGTGCAAAAATATAACACGCACACACAAATGGTTGCAAGAAGTAGGCCCAGGTTCACCCCGAGCTGTAGCGCCACCTAGAGTAAAGAACTAATAATATACAAGGCTAATGTCTATGTATAAATGTTACCTTAGGCTTACTTCAAAACGTTCGCTTGGACCCAGACAACAATTGAATCAGCCAAGGTATCATATAAGTAGAGTCCGACCGAAGGCCATTTTTTGGCCGAAACTGAACTTCGGCTTTTTTATTACCTCCAGCCGAAGCCGAATCTGATGAATAAAGAAATTTTCTGCGGTGGGTTGAGTTTCAAGCGCGTGTTTAGTCCAGAATACCTTAACGTAACAGCAAGTCTCTCCTCGGCAGAAATTATTTCCACTAAATTGGTTTTTCGTTAACGGTATTTTATATAATATGCATGCGAATGTTAATGGAGTCATTCGCCAATATTTTTTTTTTAATGTACATATATCTCAACCACACAGGGTGAGTTCATAATTATTGTAAAAATCGGTCCTTCATAATTTTTTTTAAAAAGTTTTGAATATGTTGAGAGTACGAAATAGTTCTGTATTGGCGCATGGATTTTTTGGATTACATTTTTTGAAAACAGTTATAACTTCAGCAACTCTCAGCGCAGACGGAAAAATCCTAGAATCCTGTCGGTTGTGATACCCTCAGATGTAAATGAGTATTTATTGTCGAAACTGTTTATTCGCTTATACATTTCAAGCCCGGTTACAGGCTTCAAAGCGGGGGGGGTCACAATGTTTCAGACAGACTAGTGCCAACCGAAACAAAATAATTGTTGAATGCCTTTCGTGTTCGAAACTAGATTATTTTCCACTACAATTTTGAAGACGCCATCACAACTCTTTTCTCTTTTAAGGATATTGTTTACAACTTTCCACTCTTTCCACTGTATCTTCATTATAAATACACATCAGCTTATAACTGCACTTCTACAACAGAATTATTGTCGACGTATTAACAACAACGAAACAAACATTTTATTTTTACAGCAATATCTTCGGCCTTATTAAGCAGAAGCCGAATGTTTTGCCGAAGGTTGAATTTTCAGCCGAAGGTGGCCAAAGCCGAAGCCGAAGCCGAATGTTCGATCGGACTCTACCTTACCTTATATACCAGGGTCTGAGGAGGATAGATAAATGACTTGACACTAAGCTACATATAGGCATTAGTTAGATTTTTTTCAAAAGTGCCTTACTATTTGCTGTCCAGAGCAAGGATTCTCTGTCCATTAGTTTGGTATTTGTGTTTTTTTTTTTTTTTTGTTGCATAGAATTTAGATAGGTAACGTAAACATTTTATCATATGCCAAATAAATCAGATCGTCATCAAAGGTTTGTGTAAAAGCTCAAAATAAAATCAGTTAGCATCTGAAATATGATAATCATAAGTCTGAGGGGATGCCTTAGCCAAATAGCTTTATTGCAAATGAGCTGTGGGACATCTACGATTTGAGGGTATAACCACTTTAAATAATATAACTTCTTAATTATTATGACTACAAAAACAGTTTTGTACATTTTGAAGAGGCAAATCATTCACCAATTCTCTAAAAATTATGTTAATCAACTTTTTCCCGATCGTTGATCATCAGAAGTTATTATAGCAAAAGCCATTTTTTGTCAGACAGAAATTATAGAAAATCATGGGTAACAAAAAATCATTGAAAGAAATTGGTCGATTTGGCCCCAACTGTAATAATGTGTTATTTGTTATTGTTTGATCTTTGATTGCCATATTTTTAACATTCGATTGGAGCCCCACCACCATGTTATTTAATCATGTCCATCGAAATGCCATTTAAGATCATACAGCCTTTCTTTTCAGTCTCGAGAAGCAGGTTCAAGCTAAACTGCACCATTGGTTGATAGCCGAACCTTGTTTTCGTTTAACCATGTTTACTGTTCAAACACAGAACACCTAGTTTTTGGGACATTATTTGTTATTTAAATAAAATAAGAATTCCCAAAGACTGTTTGTGGTGACACAATCTGTCAGATATCCCCAACTAACTTTGAAAGCAAACAACACCAAACAGCAATTAATATGAAGTGTTCACGAAAGACTCTACATTGATGTCGAAAAACCACCTAATACAGCTTGAAAAAAAGAACCAAATAAATAAATAATTGAATTAATATGACCGTCATCTGACGGCACAATTGGTTATTTTCTTTTTGCGTCAACAAACAAACTGATAAAGTGGACCAAAACAAAATCATTTGTAATTCAATTTAAATATAAATAAATGCTCAACAATGAGAAAATTATTTGTGTACTTCCTAACACATCCTAAAGCACTCAAAACAATTTCAATTTACTGCTTTGGTTGTGTGAAATCTGCAGACATTATTATTGTCTTCTATACGTGAGTTGTTTATGTTTTTTATTTTTTTTTTTTTTTACTTACATCACAATTTACCACATAAATTTTATTTATTCGTCACGTGTTTCATTACCGGTAAATCGTAAATAAAAAAAAACTAATAAATTAAAAAGCCGCAAAATTTAAATATTAAATATTATAGTATCACCCTATCAATTACATATATCGAATAGCGGCTGAGGTATAAATACCTTTCGAGACGGTAGTATTATTTTCCAGCGATTTCAAGGTTAGCACACGTATCTACAAAAAAAGCAACAATCCGGCTGTTAAGTAACACGACGTCACCGAAGGAGAACAAAACGTAGGTACGAGTAACAAGTACCTACTCGAGCTTCACCCAACTTGATGTTCATCACCTTTCCACTTCACTTTTCGACTTTGAACTTGAACAGCCATTGGCGAATGCGAGTAGACTACCGTGACCGACTTCAATACCTTATTGAGACAAATGGCAAATTTATGACCGCATAGATACGTGAACACTGGCATGTGTTCTGTTACCGTGTATTTCAAGCAAATCCATTAAAAATCGAAAGTTATTGAATTGAATAAATTGTCGTTTCGACGACTTCAAAAAAAAAAAAAAAAAACCTACACACGCTTTTTATGAACTGTGCTTTAGATTGATTGAATGAGGCCGGACAAGCCCCCTCGCAAATTAAAGATACAAAATATTACTCACTTGACGCAGACTGTATTTTTTAACTCAATATCTTTTTTTTACAACACGTTTTCTAATTCAACCAAATTGACACCGGATTGGAATGAGAACGTATGTAGTCTTGAACTTAGCAAAGTTAAGTGCAAAAAGACGACTTGCCGCACAAATCAATTTAGATACAAATCTCTTGCGCGAGCTACTCGTATTAGTTCGCCCTCTTATCGCAAAAGACTGCGACATTTCTTGTGCCGCAGTTCTTAGTCTACCTCAACGTCTGAATCACTTTTTTTTGTCTTTCTTTTACCTGCCAGAGTTTTTATCTACCAAATGAGAATGTGTTTCTTTTTTTTCATATAAATTCGAGTGTAATTTATGTATCACGAGTCGACTTTCGCGTATAAGTATCTCTAAACAAATTTGGTCACATGTTTTCAGTTTTAGGCTCGTGGGAATACACCTACCAATATATGGGTATGTGCGTCTGTATGAGAGGGAAAAAAAAGAACCAACTGAACGACTCCTTACGCGATAATTAAGTAAATTGACTCAAACAAGATGTTACCTGGAATCTGAGAGATAAGACGGTTTTTCCCCAATCAATTGTTTCACTTGAATCCGGGACACGATCTTGAGGAGTGTCCTCAACGTTTGCACTTTTATTGGGTCATCTTTGCCACGTTCCACGCGAGATACTGATTGGGAAGGCTCGACAATATAATTATTAACTGCTTGTAAATTGTAACAAATTTGTTTTCATAGGCTTTTGGCTGTTTTGACAGCAGTGTTTGCGTCAGTATACCAGTAGCATGTACATACATATGCCCTCATCGAAATTCGTTAAATTATTAAATTGTCATTGTATGGGTCAGTGAATCAATTGTTGACAAACGGCAATTATTATTGATTGTCATTATTACTTTGCTTTTACAAAAATAAAGCTACGTATACAATTGATAAAAATGGGGCAAAGAAAAAAATCCATCACTGTCTGCGTTTGCATTGTTTCTTTGTCTAGAAGTAGATAAGATCACAACAATAGCACGCGTTTATTATTAAACATAACAATTGTGATATATTTACCAAATAATAATAAATATAAAAAAACACACATGCCTTGACCTTTCAATTAACGCACGCATGTTGAATTTACTGTCACTTGCGAGTTGCGACAATAGTATACTCGGAAGGTCAATTTTAAGAGAGAAAACGGACACGCATTTTTCAATATTATTATTCTTTAAAGAGTTCTGAGAGTGCGGAGAGCACTGCGACCTAAAAGATCTTTTGTTCCGCATAGTCAGTTTAGGGAATCAGCAGAGGTTCAATTTCACTGGTGAAGACTTTAAGAATTTCCCCGGGAGTTAAGATTTTTCGGTAGAAATTTTGTCTCCTGAGGGCACATAGTGCCCAGTGCTGCCAGACTTGTGTCTAGGAAAATACCACATGATGGATGAAATTTTACCATTTCCACCAAAAATTTCTCACACAAGTTGAAAGCGACTTTCAAAGTCAACAGAGTACGAACCACAAAAAGCACGAAACGGAATGAAAATAAGACCACAAAACTAACGAAACAACAACATTTTATATCAACTCTAATTATAAAAAACAAAACTGCTGGGTAATGTAAAATGCATTTACTATCCCGTTAAAAACTCAGACTCAGGTATTAACACTGATAACAAAACAAACAAACAATATTTACTTCAATACGTACAATATATGTATGTATGTATGTAGTTGTACATATCTTAATAAATCATGTATATTACATGAAACTCCACAATTTCTAACCAGCTCGATTGAAATTGTTTCTTCTTGTTGTCTTCAGTTCCTTTTGATATATTTGCCAACGCAGCAATAGTAGATCCCTACGCATACACAATCATCAATTACGTGAGATCGGTCATATGACCCCTTTCTGTTATGGGATGAATTCATTACTGACTATTTGTCAATAGAATTTCCCTTTTTACCATTTCATGAAAATTTTAGTCGAAATTTGTCACGAAAAAGTAAATTTACCACGATCTGGCAGCACTATTAGTGGCATGTAGTCACATAGAATATCTTCCAGGCAGAGATGATATTCAGTTTCCTGAATGAGACCAACTTTGTTTAGGTGATATCGAAGATGCTCTGTTAGAAATCCCACTAATCCCTTGATATCATTTCTACTGAGGAGTAGGTGTTTTGTGGATTTATTTTGGAAGGGTTTAATTTTTAATAGGTTTTTTTGACCCTAGATATGTTTCCAATAGGAGGACACGTGTTGTTTTCCAAAATATTGATTTTTAAGTTAATAGTTGATTTTAGAATGTTGCAAAATGGCCCAGGGCAAACGGCCCAGTCAGCCGAACCATTTCTAGCCAGCTCGTCAGTTTCAGTGCGTTGAACTACTACGCAATGCTACCCGGGTTCAACTCCTGGCCGGGTCTAAAACCTAAAAGAGTTTTTTCACAGTGCCACCTCTTCCGAATGTCTGACAAGCATCAAAGGGTATCATTTGTCTCGATTGAGCTTCTCAACTCGCCGTTCGGAGTAGGCAAAAAACTTTAGGTCCCTTCCATTCGCGCAAAAATAAAACACGCACACACAAATGGTTGCGAGAAGCAGGCCCAGGTTCACCTCGAGCTGTAGCGCCAACTAAGTAAGTAAGTTAGTAAGTAGCTTTGTAGCTTTTGCAGATTTGAAATGGTGGATTTCTCTTTAGTTTTGGTCGACCATACTACTGATGAGTATGTGACGATAGGTCGTATCATCATTGTGTGTATCCAATGTGTGACCTTTGGGGTTATTCGCCTCGAGTTGCAGACGTCTTTAGCGTATTTTCCTTTTATAATGATGACTTAGTCATCGGCATAACTAATTATATGGTAGCCAAGGTTACTAAGCTTATTCAGTAAGTCATCAGTGACCACAGTAGGGGTGAGAGCACCCCTCCTTTTGGACAACCTTTAACGGCTGAGACTGTGGCCGATGTCTCCACAGAAGATGTGGAGATTATTCGGGTAGTATAGCTCTAACTAATCGGTTGGTAGGAATCCTCGCAATCAAAAGACATTGCAGCAAGCATTATATAGCAATCCAGTCATATAACCAAACCACCATTTTATACGTTGGAATTTTGGGTAACCAGAGGAACCTAAAAGTTTGAACAGAAATAACATCACCCGACCTTGGGTACCGGGTCATGTTGAGGTGGAAAGAATGCAGAAGAAGAAGAAGCAGTTGCGTTGGGCAATTAAGATATGTAAGGAAGAGGACGCAAGTGGAATGAACGTACCAAGCTAACACACTTGTCAGAAATATTAACTAAAAATCACATCTGTACTAAATGGACTTAACTCTTGCAGGAGAAGATAACATTTGATAGTGTGCTTCATAAGCTTAGAAAATACTCGACAGAACTGAGCCTAAAAGGTACAAGGATCTGATGATTCTATGACGATGACGAATGGAACAGTGAAACTTTTTTTTTGGCAACTTTAATGCTATCTGGGAGAAGTTACCATCACTAAACTTTCAGAAAATACTAAGTTTTCTAAGCACCACCTTGAATAGGCTGTGAATTACATACACAGCAACGTCTTCGTTTATGTGACATTTGAAAAGTTGGCAACAAGACGTCTTTATGCTCTGATTGACACTGAATATCTTTTAAAAGAATGTCAAGCTGGAATTAGGTCGGGATATACTACTATCGACCACCTTGCTGGCAGAACATAAAACAGAACGAAACGCCTCGCTTTAGTTTCGTCAAGTTTTAGTTTATCCTATGTAAATGACATTGCAATCTGCAACGTGATTGTTTTTTTATTTACCAATTAAATATGTCAACCAATAAATTCAAAAAGAAAAACAACATTTTGAAAAGTGCTTTAAGTTGGCAGAAATAATAAATTACTTGCGCTTGCCTTGAGCGTGCTTTTCATTTAATAATGACACTTGCGTACACTAAGCCAGAAGTGAACTATGTTTTTCCCTTTAGAATGGAGCGAGTTAAGGTCGACATAATATGTATTTATTTATTTCCAATTACATATCACGTATTTACATTGGAAACACTCATTCATCATGGGTCTTTTGTTCAAATGTGACCGTGGCGTTGTTGCAACATGTTCTGCTGATAAATAAATAAAGAAATAACCATAACCATGGATGTGACGCATTTAATTTAGAATAAATGCAAAAACACTTAAAATTGTTGACGTTGTTGTTAAAAATTAACACAATTTGACTTGTTATTGCTTATTTTTATTAAAACTTAGATGACTGGCTTTAATCAAAAGTATCTCACTGTATAGTGATATTTTTTTTTCTCGAAATTTCCAAGCAGAGCCTGAAGAAGCCGCAATAAAAGTGTGTAGGGGCTCCATATGACAAAATTTATATATGTGACATTAGGTTAGGTTAAGAGGGGTAGAGAGGTTCAGCCATCCCAGGACACTATCCTATACCCATCGCGATCTCCTAAGAATCCATGGCACCTAAACCACCACAATTTCCTCAAAGCATTATACATAGCATATTAGCATATTATTCTGCAAAATTTTAAAACGAGTCTATGGTTTATTTGGCCTACCTCCTCCAGGTTACAAAATAAGTAGGAGCCTACAATGTTCCTGCGACTGCGTGCTTTGCCCTGATATTCACACAGAATATCTGCGATATCTTCTGCCACACCGATATCATTGCAGTATCTGCAAATATCCGTGCCTATGAGTCCATGCCTCTTGACGTGTTTGCCCAGATGGCAAAACCCGAATAATAAACATGTAGCTATTCCTATTTGTGCCATTCTAAGCTTGAGGATTTTATTAGTCCTTTTACGGTCTAGCGCCGGCCAAAGTGCATCGGAAATCCTATGTCCTACAATGTTAGATAATCCATTTCTTTATTGCTGCATAGCGTTGGAGCAACTTCCAAAAGTCAAATGTGACATTGCAATGTTCTTTTACCGACACTGAAACTAAAAGACGTTGCAATCTGACAACTGAATACACCTCGTTGCTGGAAACTTCTGACGTTGATTTGAAAGTTTGCGAAAGAAGTTCGCGGTTTGGGAAAAGATTAGCCATTTTCAAATTTATGGAATAAAGTAGCCTTTATTTCGTCAAGAAGCTATTTCATGAGCAGAGATCTTTTTTTTTTATTACTAAGCAATCCTTAAAGATTTTAACAAATGTTGGTTGGATTAAGTTTTGTTGTAAATGTAGCCAGAGGGTTACTGCCAATGACGAAGATTTTAAAGGGAAGTATCTGTATTATTTCGGTGAGTTTGTAAGGTTCTGTGTCTATTTTAGTCCCATCAGGTATAGAATTGGAAGCCATGTTTATAGGTAAATGTATTGAGCCACTAATCGCACATCTTGGTTAAAACGTTTGGAGTGGAGTAGCTCTTATTCCTATTGAAATTGAAGTAGGGAATAATCTCACCCAGAGTTTTGTTGAGATCAATTTCTGTTTTCTAACTTTCTTCGTTAGAATTTATAGGATAATTTATAGATTTCGTCAGCAACAATATTTTAAAGCGACTACTAAACTCTTTTAGATTTATTGTTAATAAATTTGACGGTCTCGTGTTATAACAAAATGTTACAACTACATGTGTCGACTTACCATAGAAGTTCTGATTCCCCTTTTTATTTACGGCCTCTTATTACGCAATGATAACCTTTGCTATACCTTTTCCAAAGCATGTTATCAATATTCAGTAACTTAAATCACCAATGATAGTACTTAAGCTTTTAGTTTAACCCTGTGCCTTTAACTCACACGCAACGCATGCATGTTTTAGGATAGTCTGTAACGCATGAGTAGTATCCATAGCACGTCGCGTGGTGAGTTATGACACATTGGCAGTCAATGATCAGAGTGAAAATATATGCTTTTCCACCTGCTTAACAGTAGCTTAGCACTCTTTAAATTGGATTCATGTCTATATCGCGTGGTGATATGTATCTCTTATAGTGCTAATTCCAAGATGTTGTATTTCACATTGGGTAGAGCTGTACGTGAGGCCCTTGTTGACGAGAGACACTGTTTGGTTAACTAATAGAGGAGTAGTAGTCAGGTAAATATAGTAACCACGTAGAATCAATTAACAAATATTGGTATGTCGGAATTTCATATATATTGACTGCCAAATGTTATATAAAAGACGGTCATTCCTTCCGAGACATGGCATTTTGATGGCATAAATGACATGTCATCATTCAAGAGCAGTGAAACCAAGAAGGTCTCCAAAGCGAAGATAAAACGGCCATCTGTCAAACATTGATCTTTTTACAGTGATCGAAAGAAACTATAACTATAATTGTGAATGTATTGGTTTGCAACTTTGCTTCTGGTTGGTGCCTGCACTAACTAAATCTGATGCAAGGAGAAATCTCTAAAAATACCTACCCAACAGCAGCCGTCTTACCATTTATTAGTATAAGCCAGGATACGTGTCACCTGAATATACTCAACAATATTTCCGATCGGGTCATGCTTTGCACCATCGCTGATAGTATGACAATTGAAAACTGCTTTGGCAGAAAATTCGATCTTAGAACGTACCGGATGGTCTAATGGCGGAGCAACTATTGACTTTAAAAGTCTAGTATTGTAAATGGCTTAATAGGAAATGGCTTCTCGTGTTGGTGCTGGGGTTTCGATGTCTCTTAGAATATTCCTCAGCGGGTGTCGAGCTGAAAGTCCTAACCATCGTATCTGCACGTTAATAAGTCTTCATAGAGGTCACAGAAGCGCTTTCATACATAACTTTTTTTTCAGACAGCCAAGCTGCACTTAAAGGTCAGAGTTCCTATTCCTTGAATTTAAGATTAGTTGAGTCTTGCTTCAATGTCCTCCAATAATTTGCCATTCACAACACAAAGGCGAACTCCTTAACTTCAGTAAGAATGATATGAGTTATCGTATGTAACTAACAGGTTTCCTCTCAGGTCATTGTATTCTACGATTCCAAGTTGGGCCTCTCTAAGGGAGCGGAGTGTCGGCTGTACTAAGAAGAGGTCGAGATACATTCTCTAGCAATCTCCGACACTTTTCGAGGTCAGACGGCCGGCGTTCCCTACATCAAAAACTTTTCAGCCCTTGGGAATAAAAATTCGTCATTCAACAGCCTTGTGGCAGGATCAGTCTTAAAAAAACGGTTCCGAATGATATGCATTTATTTATGTTTTCGTAATCACATTTCGTGGAAAATACACATTAAATGAGGTTATATAACCGGAAATAAAAAAAAAATGTTTGGAACTCTGGTGTGACTTTCAATTTCAAATAAATACATATGTGACCACAAAGGAAGTTAGTAATTCCTTGCAGTTGATGTGGTTTCAGTTTAATCTTATTTTTGGTTTTTTTAATTTGTTATTCTTGTGATTAACATTGGTGTTGAAAGGACGTGCGACGTTCTTTTTATTTGTTTTTATGACATTTCTGATAAGGCGAGATATGGTGTTGGAAAGGCAACAACTAAGTACTTTAGGTAGCACATGATTCATGATTCATCCTTATTATTGCTGCATAACTATTTTTGTACCTTTCTCGGCCAGTTCACAGTAAATTGGTATATTTCAATGTCCAGAAACCCAGCACACGGTCATTGCGCATCTGCTCGATATCTCGTTAAGAGATGCACGTGCTTGACCAATTTTTTATGTTGAACTTCGAGATTCGAGTGTTTTTATAGCTGCCTGGCTATCCGTGTCCTAAATGACAATGTACATGTACATCGACTTCATCAATAACCATTCAGCAGCTTCACGAATAGCACTACAATGGCTCGAAAGTCGAATAGGATTTAAGTTAAACGAAACCGAGAAAATGCCGGCTGCTATGCCCTTACCTGTCTTAACGCCCTCCCTGTACATTTCTATTACAGATTTGTCGTTTAGACAGATTTTCGCTTTCCATTCCATGTCAAACTCATGGCAGAGGGTTTTTTTCTTGCCGCATCTTTATCGTATAGATCCAATGGGAGAAAATGAAATCTTGACATGGTTTCCAGGACCGCAGTCACGCGGCCTCTGAATCCTATTTAGGATCGTGAGATATGTAGCTTCTTGTGATAGACCCAATTATTTTGAGAATGTTTGTAGATATTGTTTCATATATGTAAAATTGACAACTGCAGAGCGCAAGTAAAATCAAAAATTTAAAAATAAGCTTAATACTGACCATACACCATTCAATTCAACCGTCAACTTAGTCGGTTGTTGTTAAAATCAACCCATGTGTGGTGTTGTCAAGTGATCGATTTGACGGTTGACGAGTTGGTTGGGGTAAAATTAAAAGATTTTTCAAAGTTGATTTTCAACTCAGTTTGAAATTTGCTGTCAAATTGAGGGGAGTTTGTACCAGGCTTGTGAAATCTGTGAAAGTGTGTGTGAGTGAAACGTAAACAGTAAGATGACTTTAAACGCACACATAAAGAAAATTCCAGATATTTGTGACAGAGGCTTTCAACTCAGTTGGTACAGTGTGTGGCCGAATATCAATTTATTTGTAAACTCAATTGACAATTGAATTGAATTGTGTATGGCTGCTTAAGTTAGAGCTTAAAAAGCAACGCAACAAATAATAAAATCAGAAAAAAATAAACCTGTGTAGTATTCAGTCAAAAATGAGATAAAAATAAAAAAAATACAAATTTTAATTGATTACAGATTTTATTCAAAATCTTGGACCGAAAGGCACAGGAACCTCACTTTACAAAGATGGAGGCACGGGGACTTCACTACAACTGTTTAACAGCATTTCTTGAATTTTAAGATTTGTATGTACTTACGGATATGGGATTAACACAGCATTTATTGACTTTGGAATTCATTTTTATTTGTTCAATAATAAATTAAATTCGATGAAAGTTTGGCAAGAGCTGTAGGCTGTTTTTTGTTTTTTAACCTTGTAAATACAAATGATGAAGAGGTTATCTCACTGAAGTCGTTTCTCACGGCAGTATTGCAAATTATTTGCTTAAGACAAATGACAGTCTTCCATACCCATCGATCAAATACAAATTTTTCAGATGAAGTGACTGGTTTAAGATTCTATGTTATTAATCAACTTTTAGATAAAACAAAAACACTTTAAAGTACACACATATATTTATAATGCAATTAACAATAAAATACGTAGTTTACTATTTATAAGATAAGAAATATGCGGTACGTCATTTCAGTGATTCAATTGACGTAGTATTTTTATTTTTATTTTTTTAAATTTAATGTCAAATATCTAGTAGATATCATTGTCCTACATTTTCTTTTTTTATTTATTAACCTTCTTCTGCGGAATAAGCTAAATTTAAGCGAAGGGCACGACTTTGTGTCTAAAGTATTTTTATTTTGGTAAAAAAAGGTGCTTCTTGTACAGTTTCCATCTTGAACTATTAAATGTGACATTTGATCAATAATACACTGGCTTACAACAGCAATTGTTTGCGTCATTCGATTCGGTTACGCCATTTGACATAGAAATTTGGCATGAAATACATTATGTACGTACATATACATACATAAACTAGTCGCGCAATTTTTTTTCCGGTATGAGTAGTTCAAACATAACGGTCGATTTTACGTCAGAATAATAAAAATTACAAACGTGAATGACAAACTTGGAAAAGGAACATTTTTAGAATTTACGCTGTCAAAAATTACACCAGAGCAAATGTGACTAAAAATGGAAACAGTGCCAAAAATAAAATAACACAAAGGGGAGGTGTCCGTTCAAGGGAATAATATAATAAATATAAATAATTTCATATAAATTAGTTATAAAATCGTCGGTGAAGAATTTGATGTTATGTACAAGGGAGGTGTCCGCTCATGGGAGGTGTCCGCTCAAAGATGTTTCACTGTAATTTATTGAAAAATAATTCAGAATAATTAAAATCAGTTCAAACCAGGTACAGGGATCATAGAAAGCCATGAGTGTTAATTTACACTAATAAGTATATCTACTTTAGCTACTTGTACATAAACCATGTTTATTACAGTGAAAGCTCCGTTAAGCGGACACAGATAATATAATAAAAATTATAAAAAATTATTTAAATGGTAAATCACCGATATATTAAAACAGGGAATACTAATTTCAATAGGAGTTTATTAGAGCTTCGCGTCCGCTTATTGGATCGTTCACTTATAATAGTGTAATTGGCTTTAAAAGTATGTACCTGAAAATTTTACGCAGTATCACAAATAAAAGCTGGATATTGAGTCCATTAATGGAGGATTGGGGTGAATACTCGACTTGAACATTTATTTTCAAAAGTGCTTAAGCAATATTGAAATTTTCAATAATAATTAATTGAAATTGCTAATATACGAGTATAGACACATTTGCAGACAGCGACAACACGGAGAGAGTTGTGACACTAATCGTATTTTGTATGCAATAGGCGGATCCATTAAGCATAAATTTGTATAAGTCAATGTACTTGTACTTTCAATAAATTATAGGTAGATGCATCCAAGGGCGGCCTAAGGTACATATATTATAAACCCGAGTGAGGTGCATTCTGGGGCCCCTCTAAAATGGTTCTGTCATACTCGCAGTGTGGGGTTATTTTACGGCCGCTGGGCCTTAAATATCTTCATTTTATAGATAGGTCATGAGTTCCAAACATTTTTCGACATTTATAAGCAGTTTTACGAAATTGGAAATTAAACCACCGAGGGTGATTTCAGCCACAAGGCGCTTGTCGATGTTATAAACTTGCTCTAAAGTGCTTATAATTACTCCACAATCATCAGACATAAAAGCAATTAAGAATTATGATAGGCACATTTCAAATCAAAGCTGCAGAGCGCTAAGCACCCGAACCAAGTTTTAAGAATGAAATGGAAGATAACTGAACATGGTACGAATAGGAGAGTTACTAAGAGTAGCGTTGATCTCAATTTGGCGCCCCCGAATTGCGACGCACAAGCTGCATAAGACCTTATGTCAAATTAAAAAGTAGTTTGGCATTGGGCTAGTAGTTTTGAATGCACTTTTGGTGGGTTATGATTAGAGATGGAGAAATATTGATAGTCAATGCCATCGATAGTTCTCGACAGTTGGCTTTTGACAATCGATATAGTATGTACATCGATAGTAATTTCCTCTTAAGGGTAACGGCTTTTCTTACCGAGAGAGATAAGATTCTAAGTACTAGTGCTCCTATTCCTATCCTAAGTTGCTTAATCATAAAACAGGGAACCCCCTTTTTAAGTTAGGAGAAAGACAAACAATAATGCTCCTATTTCTACGTTGCTGACTCATAAAACGGGGAATTCCCTTTTGAAGTTTAAACAATTTTGACAGTTGGCTTATGATTAGGTTCTTCTGTGAAATTTTAAATAAACCCTGTTGGTTAGGTATCGACCAGTTAAAGAAATTTTTAAAATTCTATATTTAAAAGGCTATCGAAAACAATCGATAATGGTCAAAAAGTATCGATTGTTTTCCATAGTGGAAACTATCGATTATAATTACAATAAAAGTGCAAGGTGGACTTTAGTTATGATGAATTCACAGCACATATTTGGTTTGATTTAGTTACGTGTTCGTTGTTTAATCACGTACTTGTACGCACTTGTACACTGAAAGTGTATTTGACAAGTCGGTTTAAAAAAAATAATAGTAAAAGACGTTGACTTTTGTTTGCTGTGGAATCTGATACAAATAATTTCTACTCAAACGTCTCCAGATGAAATTGGGAAATGCATACCTGCCTTAAAATTGTGGTAGAGATTATTTTGTATCTTTTAGTGAAAGTTTGTCAAATATTCAGATCAAGTTTTGGTATGATATTGATCTCATTTAACAACTTGAAGTGAAGTACATACACACATATGTATATATAAATAGACATGCATGACAAATTGACAAGACCCTTAGTTCACAACTGCCTTTACCAGCGAGCAGCGAGCTTATAGGAGAATCTAACTCTAGCCTCTTGTCAAAAAGACAGCCGTTTTTAAATAAATGGATAAAATACTATCGCTTATCAAATGTGACTAAAAACTATAAAAATGCTTCAAACATTGTATAAATATACAAGTTCGCATAATTCTTGAAATAGTATCAAGTGCAAAACTAAAGAACAAACACTAGCTACAAGCCACTTATGACTAAGACGAGGGCATAGCTCTTCTAATTCAATTAATTCCCAAGACAACATCAATTCGTCATGTTCATCGATATCGCTACTCACCGACTTAAGACTTAGTCACCGACAGCGAAATCTGGTTCATATCAGATTTATGTTGTTTTTGAATTAATTTCAACAAATCAACAGGCGCCTGTTTTTCTCACGTTTAACCATTTTTTCAAAGAAATTATAAACAAATTTATCAAATATTTACTTAAATATTGGCCAACGTGAAAATCCCCAATAACTTTGTCACCTATAAACATAAATTCAATTAACATGTATTTCTCAATGAAACCACAAAAACATTAACGTTTTTCTACAAATTTTCTGCGATGCGATGCGAAGATCAACTTTAAAAAACAAAACATCTCACCCCTACTTGAACTTTGAACTCCAAAAATTAATTTTTTCGGAATTAATCTGAAGGTAATTATTATTACATATTCCACGATAAGTCTTCATGCAAAAAGTTGCGCAGATATGTATACACAGCCAAACATTAATCTTGACCAAAAAAAAAAATATTATAAAAAAAGCTGCTGCTATACAAATTTTTGAATGCCGCTTCTTAAAATAAAGTCTGATATACATATGTTACATACATTTGGGTGTAGATACATGATTGAATATATTTGCAAATTTGATTTTCAAAAAAAAAGTCTGAATTAAGTCAGACGACATACCATATGACATAAAGAGTGGCGAGGGGATTAGAGAAATTTTTGTTCCGATTAGATACTTAAGCATGTGTACAGTTGTACATACATATGTATGTACAGTGGCGACAAAATAAATAGCACAGTTTTAGAAAATGCGTTCAAGACACTTTAGTTCATATAACTTGTTTTGAATAAGCAGTTAGATCGTGTGACTTTTTTGTCGGGAATGCATACAAATATAAACGTCATATTGTGAAAGTTGGTTAATTAACCCATTAGTGCATATGGTCCGTTTAAACGGACGTCATCTAAATATAAACTTGCAATGTTTTCTTTGCATAGAGTCCGTTTAAACGGACACACTCTATCTACTCATAAAAACACAAAATGTTCTGATTTCGTATTTTTTTTTTTTTTTAAAAAGAGTGTTTTACTGCAAACAAACGACAAAATGTAAAAAAAAACTTCAAATTAACTTCATGCACTAATGGGTTAAGGGGGGCAATCCCTTAAGAAATTTAAAAATCGATTTTTTTTTCTTTCATATTTCGAAAATATTATATATTGAGAGTATATTGACCCGAGGAAAAATTTAAAATACTAAATATTTACAGAGTTATCGCTATGGTAAAGTGAAACTTATCTCGAATCCGTATTTTCAAAAACTACTCGTGCTGTAATTTAAAAAGTTATTGATCGATTTGGCTGAAATTTTTTGAGGCTTTTCTCTAGGTATATCATTACCGGAAGGATAAAGTTGTCAGGATTTCATATGAATAAACTACTTTTTGAGGATGAAAACTGTCGAACAAACAGTATAAAATTTTAAATTGTATTACAGAGCGTACCTAATTTTTAATTTTATACTTTTCATGATTATATAGGTTTATCCTTCCCATGCATGTGTCAGAAATAGAAAGTAATTTTTGCTTTGGTAAAATGATAAATAGATAAAGACTGACAAATGCAGCACTTTTGGACCTCGCGTCAAAGACACCTGAAGAGAAATTAAGTTGAGCCGCCATTTTGTGAACAAAAAAAAATGTTTTTTTATATGTTCAGATTTCGAATAAAATCATGATGATTACAACTTCAAAATGATTCAATTATTTTATCACCGTTAAAAAAACACTGTTAAAAAATGAGTTATTTTGAAGCGTTCCAAAGGCATTGCCCCCCTTAAGTCCAGACAATTTAAATAGAAGAGAAAAAAAAGTGATGAATACTGTCCACCACTGCCAAAAAACAATGTTGGGCCAAAATAAAATTCGTAAAAACCGGCAACGAAAAACCACCTCTAGAACCGATGTTGCCATTTTGTTCGCCTAAGCAAAGTTGATTCCTTATTAACTGCTCGTAAAATAAAACAAAAATCTAACAACAACTCAACGTATAACTATTTCTGTTAGCCCTTTTGGAAATCGCCTTTTTGAAAAAAATATATTCGGACGAATTGTTAGATAGAAACCATTGGTGTTTCTGATGGGTAAAAGTACGTAAGACGTGTGCGTGTGACCCATACATCGTAGATCGTATTGAGGGTATAATGGACTAAACTAAATATACAAGGAAATCCTGAGCAGTGTTGTACTTCCGTATGCAGAAGAGTGAATACCGCTGAAATGGAAGTTTAACCATGACAGTGAACCAGTGCAAACTGCAAAATCTTGGAAGCAATGGTTACTAGCCCCTAAGATTAATGTTTTAAGATGGTCAGCACAGCCCCCCTGATCTCAATCCGATTGAGAACTTGTAGAATGAAGTGGACAGCAAAATTGACAGATCATTGGCCACAGATGTGGGCCAACTTTGGATAGAAATTAGAGAGCCTGGATTGTTATACCTTAAAAACGTTGTTAGATTTAAATACCAGTATTAAGACTTGGTTATGTTGCCATTATTATAACAATATACTAGTATTGTTAACTAAATTATTATAAAATGTTGTAAGATTTAATAAGATCGTGTAATGAATATTGCAACAAAGTATCTTATTACTTAAATTTTACTAACATAATCTATATAATTAAATCGCTAGTGCAAAAGCTTGTGATTCTTCCTGAGAGTTTATTTCTGCGACGATTTCAGTGATTCTAACACTGATCGAAAGCTTATCAACTAATCCTTGTTTATATATTATATACAATATTGAAAAAGTGCATATGAGTAATGTTACTACGAAAAAACATTATTACCTATGTATACCTATGTTTTTTTTTTCATTCGTAAATCGTAAACGGTTGTAAGATTTCTACATGCGAGATTTCTCGCGCTGTTCCACTAGTTAATAGTTAAAAGCTCAAATTTAACAAATGAAACAAATAAACTTACATGTGCTATTTATTTTGTCGCCACTGTATATACAAATAAACAATGTACATACATATGAATATATTATAATATTTTTTTTATATAACCTATTAAATCGGAAGACAGTTTTTTTTCAACGTGCACAAGAGGTTATCATTTAATTTCTTTTTTTTTCGCAGCACGCTTATGACAGAGATCGTCAAACGTTATAAAATTAAAAATAAGAAAACAAAAGAAATAAATTATAATTCTTTTTAGCGTTACAAATTGCATATTAAAATAATAAAAAAAAAAACAAAAACAAAACGAAACCAAAAAAATTCAATGGAAAGTTCCCACAGAGTTGACACATTAATATCGTTTCAAACAACTAATCCCTAATTTAAAAAGTAAACAGAAAGAAAAATAATTAATTCAATATTTACGATTAAAATTATTGCCATAGGGCGCCGAAGAAAGAAGGTGCGAAAAATACCATACTTTCTGTGGTTATGAATATTTGTGGCATTTTTATAATAATTGTGTTGTCGTGCATCCTTGATGATAAAAATACATGCCATTCGGAGCTAAGCACACGCGCTATTTAATTTGTGATTATTATGAAAATTTGTTTGATCTGCTTCTCTGGGTCGTGAGTTTAAATTGAAAGTCAATGTTAAAACAACTACTGATTGTGTGTATGGCTCAACTCAACCACACTTTTGCTTTCATAGAAGTTCTTGTGATTATGTAAATTTTATGCGGTTCATTTCTTTCTCTTTTATTTACATTTTTTTCGATGAAGTCCTTCAGGTTTTTTTTTTTTTTTTTGAAACGAGGAAACAGAAATAAAAGATAAAAACTACCACTGAACCATTTTAAATAAAATTAGATTTAGCAACTGTGAGTAAGAAACAGTTCGAAAATAAAATGTGCGAATTAATTTTTGCTTTTTTTTATACAGTGTGATTTCGGCTGCCATTTTAGGCTGTGTGTCAATTGGCTTATTTGTGACATTTATACAGAGGTGGATACAATTTTAGCTCTTTGCTGTGTCAATTGGATTAAATGGGATTTTTTAACGCTTTTTTCATTAATTCCTAACTAGGATTGAAATGTTTCCCTTCATTTATACAGTGAACTCTCGGTAATTCGAGTTTCACCGGAACCAGGAGAAACCTCGAATTACAGAGGTCCGGTAGGCTCATTGTACTTTAGTGAAGTACCACCACATTCGCTGAATTAGCGATTTGTTGCTGAGCTATATATCGATATAGATCTGCCCATAGCTTTCGCAAAGCGAAGCAATACGGCAAGATTGAGCTTCAGTAGATCAACGTCCCGTAGGACGTAGTTGCCTAGAGTGGCCTTTCTGATCCAAGCAAAGGCCGGACAGTCGCTAATGAAGTGCTCAGCTGTCTCTTCTTCTTCCAGGCACATCTCGCAAAGGCCCGAGCTTCTGGTTCCAATTTTGTTCAGGTGCTCGTTTAAGCGAGTGAACCCAGTGACGAGTCCGGTGAGGATTTTGAGGTCATTTCTACTAAGGTGTAACAGTAACTTAGTTCTGTTTGCCCTGGGCGCATCTACTAACATTTTGGCCTGTCGGCATGACCTAAGCTTGTGCCAATGGTTATAGTGTTGTAGTCGCAGCAGTTCAAGAAGCTTGTTTTTAGCATAAGCTGAACTGCAGCCAATAACAGGCTGAGGACCGATAAAAGGGGTAGGTGTTCCAGCTCTAGCCAGAGCATCAGCTTTATCGTTTCCGGGATATCAGACACCCAGACCAGTGTGATCTTATTACATCGCCCAAGCTGGTTCAGTTTGTTGACAGCTTTCTCAACAATTTTTGAGTTGATCAACGCTGCTGAACAGGCTTTAATAGCTGCTTGGCTATCAGAGCAGATGTAGATGGACATAATTGAAACGTAACGAAAAGTGCAGCTGTATGCTATTTTGTTTAAATTGTTTACTACTTTGTTTTCTACATAATATTGTCAACAAACGTCGATTGCACAAAATATATGTATGCATCATCTGAACGAGGGCAGGGCATAACTGATAGCATTAACAATTAAAATATAAATATATTAAACAATCTTTTTCTGATTTTACAACAATGGAAAAAACCTATACCTATAATTTTTCATGGTGCATAGCTGTGCAAAAACTATTGGTCAAGCCCCTTCTTTATCTATATTAATGGAAGCAATTCTTGGTGCTGATGATAGTGCGGGAGTCTTATTGTCTCAGGGAACGAATTTGTAGACCCATTGCATCTATAGTGTAGGCTAAGAAGAGTGTGTGATTGTTCGAGCAATCATTTCCACTCGGATACCCGAAGGTCGATTGTGAATCCCCTCATAGTTTGGGAGTAAATCCTCTTCTTACCAACACATAAACCAATTTGTGCCCTTGGTAAATCTTAGAAGATCCGTTATCTTTAAATTCCCGAGCTCTGCTATGTCTGCCAAGAATCTGTGACCAAAAGTATGGAGGGACGTTCTTGGAGGACGGGGCAGTAGCAGAGTAAATCTTAGATTCCTCATCTCCGCAGCTTCTACAGATATCGTTGGACTCATGTAGCTTGTCATATGACCTATGGTACAGTGTCCTGTGATAATTCCGATGATTAAGCGTATGGAGACTGGATTTTGCTACTGATAGATAGTGCTCAGAAAAATATAAGTTATATACAAAAATACAAGATGAATAAAAATAGCTCGGAGTGTAAATCAAATATTTTGATTTAGGCACTTCGGGAAAAAGCTGAAAAGTATGTTCAGAAGTACCGTTAGAGAAGATCTCTAGAAGTCCAAGAAAGACACCGTAGTCGAAACCATTTAAAGATAAAAACATATTAGAAACGGTCTTATTAGAGCAACTGGGAAGTGTATTTCTTCAAAATGCGAAGAAAACTTATAAAGGTAGGACTGCGTGCGCTTGGACTAGTTCAGAAGCTAGATTTCCCGCCACGAGTTAAGAACACACGTTTCTAGTGAGCTCAAGAGCCACGTTTCTTCGACACAGAAGATGTGGAGGGCGGAGTTACAAAACAACGAAATATTTTCCGACGAATCCAAATTTAGGCGGTTGATATGAAAGAATTCTCATGTGAAGAGAGCCTTGAGAGACGTTTAGCGATGAGTGCTTTTGAAGACTTCCGCTAGGAATAGAAAGAATTATGTTCTGCGGGTGTTTTTCCGGAAGAATAGATTAGGGCCCCGACCCGACGTCGTTCCGTACGTTGGTGTTGAAGTGAACGTTGCTGGTACATTGGTGTTGAAGTTGACGTATTGCCGAATAGAGCAGTCCCATAAAATCCGTCACATATCTACGTTGAAATGTGAAACAATTGTCAACGGCGATAACAGTTTCTCTACATTTTCTCAATGCTTCTACCAATGACAATGCATGCTCTCAATTTCTGAATGTGTGAACTTAAATGCGTGAATGTGTGTACTGACAAGGGATCGATGGATGTAAAAAGTAGAAAGTAAACCTACTTTATCCGTCGAAGTTCATACATCCGTTGGTTATGGCCGGCCATCTCCCATATAAATGTGTGTATTCTATCGAGCTGTCAGTTAAAAATGACGGAACAACGGATTGACGGATTGTATGGGTCGGAGACTTAAGAGCCCTGCATGAAAATTTTTTCGGTGATCAACAGGATAATGCTTCAATCCAAACTGCGAAAGTTTTAACTATGTACATAAATAGCATTTACTTTTTACTTTTTTTTGTCTTAGAGATTATTTAAAACCTTTCCAAGTTCAATGACTTCAAAATAAGCCCGTTAAATAGTTTTGTGACGTATTTAGCGGAAATATGTCAAAGACAATGCTAACGCAAAACAATTCGATTGAAAGAAATCAAAATGTTCAGTTAAATTTCGATATCTCAACACAAATTGAAATTGATTGCCTCAACTATAAAAAATAAATCATAAACAACTGAAGCCTTAAATTTCATTCAAGATTGCTCTATGATGTTGGTTTATAAACAAATAATAAAATAAATTGATGACGGTAAGTCTGTACATATGTGTATAATGTATGTGCAAACTATTCCAAATTGTGTGTAAGCGTAGCACGTCAAGTTATTTCATTCGATACATTTTTCGATTTTATTTATAATACGATTCGGCAACTAAACAATAAAACTATGACCATGATCTTTACATTCGTTTTGAAACTAATTCGATACCCTTGGGAACATATTTGTAAAAGAAAAAAAGAAAATAGTTTTTGGGCTTATAGCACGTCTGATTCATTCTACATATAAACAATTGTAACCTAGTTAAACTTATCAACACCAAAGAAAGGGAAAAGAAACGGGTTTCTTTCGAAGTGGCATACATATCTTATCAGATAAAGGAAACTGAAAGAACTATCGAGAAACCTAATCAACCCTTACAGTACACCCTTTTAATGTACCTAACGAATTGTTCTCGAAAAATAATTGACGATTTGACCAGAATTTAAAGTCAAGTATTCAATACTATCTCGTATTTATCTTGGACTTTGTTGCGAACAGCAACGTTTATCGTTTATGGGACAAAAGACTGTCAGCAGAAAAGAAAAAAAAATTTGGGGGCCGACACAAAATATGTATGTCGTCCTTATCACATATAGATTAGCACAAGTCAAAATTTATTAAACAGGCTTTTCTTGGACTGCGGATGCATATCGCAGAAAGGATGTTGATACAAAGTAATGTCGGCTTATTTTACATTGTGAATATTTTTACTCAATATATACCTAGCATTTTCACTTTAAATTCGTTTTTTTGCAAATTGAATTCGTTTTCTCTTCAGAACACTGGAATTTAGCACCAAATCGTTATTTTTTTTTGTTATTCATATTTCATATCTTATATGTCAAGTACACATACTCAGTTGCATTATCAGAGCATAAATTACCTAGTGTAATATATAGAGCAAGCCTATCGCCAGATAACAAGATCTGACTGTTCTAATCACGTGATGGCTAAGATGTTAAAAATACCAGCTGCAGCAAATGAGCAGGAACTCCATTAAAGTCTGTAATGTGAGATGTTTTTCAGTGAGAGGCAAGGTGACTCAGTAAACCAGCACCCTATAAAGTTCAAATTAAAACCTGCACCTTTCCCTGGTGAACTTTAGAAACTTTAATTTTTGATAAATTTAAGGGCTAAGAACCGGCTCAATCTAAGCAAGAAGGTGAGAGTAATTTAATTACATTTATTTATGAGTATAAAATGCATAACAACATACTAATTTGTCACGCTGAAAATTGACGGTACGAATCCAGATGAATGATACATATTTCAATTACAGAAGACAATGTAAAGACCTATCTTAGAATTTTGGTATGGCCAACGAAATTGGTGGCACAAACAGTGAATAAAGAAAGATCCGAAAAAAGTATTGTGAATCATAAGCAGTGATAAAAATCCAAAGAAAGAAATACTCTACAGTTATCCATAGAGATACCATATTCGAAACCTTACATCTGAGTTTCCTACCTCTACACCGATCTGCTTACTTCTGTTTGGCTTGTCCTTGATGTGCTCGCTAAGGGTAGTCATAACCCCTTGAGCATGAGTGAGCTACAAAAGATATAAAAATAAAAATACCACGTTTTTTGGCTGAGTATTTGGTATTTCTACAAACATACAAAATACAATAGCGCACATCAGTGTGGTTCCCATATAAAATATACAAGAGGTCCGTTGCTGAGTCGATAAGGGTTATCAACGGAGTAAGCGCTGTGGTCGAAAACATATGAGTTATTTTCTTAACTTATCAATCAAATAATTTGGACGACGAATGTAGGATCGTTTGATAAGAAAGATAAAGAGAAAATAAGGTACGAGTATCTTAATCGAAAACAATTGTTACCTACGCTTTTTAGTCTTCGATTGAGTACCTACTTTCTCGATGCAAATAACTGTCAGAGTTGTTATGATGTTTTTTTTTTAAGTTGAACACTGTTACTGTTTTAAAGTAGTTTCAGCTTTAAGTTGATTATACCTATGGGCACTAAAACCATGACAACAAGAAGTAGAAAGTAACTTTTATGGCTAAATAACGAACTTTACCCATAAAATAACGAAAGAGTAAAATCTAACAATGCCAGTGATAGTATTGAATAGACTGATTACGATATCATACCTAAGAAAACATATGTATGTACAACACGTCGAACTTACAACATTAATTTAGGTCAGTGTTTTTTATTTTTATATAATTTTTGTCAACAAACGGTATTACAAAATGTTAGGAGGGAGTGGTAACCATTAAATTACAGCAAGTTATTTAAAACAATTTAAATCTACCTTTTACGGCATTGCAATTAACATTTAAAGCGACTACTCTGGGTGGAGTTCAACAGCATTATTTTATTTCGTACGAGTATATGTATACACTGTATACTGTATAGGTACATTAACACTGTATATAAATAAATAACATAAGCAAATTAACCAGAATGAAATTATACGTCTACAATTTACTTGCATACTCAACCGTTTTAATATTTTTTTGATATGTCTTAAAAAAAGCAATGATTACAAAAATATTTAATGCGTACATGTACGAGTATATAATGCACTGTGAGTAAAACAAAAACACATTTGAACTCCATTTGGCATAGGAAGAATAAAATGTTTTTATTTCAATTCTCGATTGACGCAAATTATCTTAGCCAAATTCAGCTAAAAGATTATAATTACATATAATACAACAAATACACTCAAATGACGCGCGTTTATTCCAACAGAGAACAATACAGTAGAACATCGATTATTCGAGGTTATATGGACCGAGCCAAACACGGATGCGCTAAAACTTCGATATGAATGAATGTTGTTTTTTTTTTTAAATACATTTTACTTCTTAATTCTCAATTTCTTTGCGATTCCTCCTCCAATCTGTAACGGTAACTGGTTAAAGTTTTTTGAAGGTTATATAATTGTCCAACAATTTGAGGGCTACAGTGTTGTTTTCAATTGAAACAACACGTTTCCTTTTTGCATTTTAATTCAGACATTATGAACATTATTCAATGAAAATCCCCAATCTTGAAATTCTAAGTAATTTATAAATAATTTGATTACTACCCGTAAGCAATTTAAATTAGTCTTACACTGAAATAGGGAATACCTGAACTGGAGCTTCAGAAAATATACATAAGAAGGGGTTTCACAGCCTCAAAACCATTTTTAGTTAATTGAATCGGATAAGGGGTTATTATGATCTACATCGACAGTCAGGCCGCGCTCATAGGTCATAGCATTATCATCGTCAAATCGGCAATCGTAGAAGGATGTCGCTCTGTGCTCAGATCACTAAGCAGACATAACAGGGTCAAACTTTGCTGGGTGCCTGGATACTCTGGCGTAAAGAGAAATGGACTTGCAGATGAGCTGCCAATGAAAGAGAGGGCACTGTTTATCACCGAGACGGTTATAAACATAGCACCGCCATCATGTGGCATTAGTGCAAAACTCAATAGCACGATCGTAAGTTTGGCGGATCACAGATTGTCAAGACTAGAGGGACATAGGGTATCCAAGGCTCTTTGGCCGGCCATAGACCGAAAAAGAACAAGGGTAATCCTTAGGGTAAAGTTAAGAACTCTATAAAGAAGACTCTCCGGGTACTGTCTCTTGAGGAAACATGGCACAAGAATGGGTCTTTCAAACACCGACGAATGCAGATACTGCAATGACATAGGAACATCAGATGATATCGAACATATCCTTTACGATTGTCAGGCTATTGCCCGTTTTCGAAAGAAATTTTTAGGGAATGACTGCTTTAATACACTGCTGGCCAAACTGTCCACAATAAAATTCTAAAATTTTGCAGTAAAATTAAATGTTTTGATGGAAGTGTTTCGGTTTAGGTACCATCATACGATAGTTCCAGGGCATCGCGATGGGCCCATTATGGTGCCTGGTGTTTTTATGATGGCTCGGCATCATAACCCCTTTCAATCTAACCTAACCTAATTTTATTTTTGAAAACACGGAATTTGATTTCAGGTCTCAGTTTAACGAGGTTCTACTGTAATTATTGATGGCAACAAAAAAAAACAAAATGTATAGAATCAAAATAGTGCAAGTAATTTGGAATTATTACGTAACGTGTTTTTAGTTGGAAACAAATCGAATGGAAATAATAGAAACAAACGAACATCATGTGATTAAATCTCTAAGAGTCGAATATGCCTGTCATGGTTTCGTTTGCATAAATTTTTAATCGGGATTTATTTAATTAAAAAATAATTTGTAGCTTTGGATATACCTAAACGAAAAAAATGTTGCGACTGTTCCCAACAGTCCCGAGCTATGTCTAAACATTACGCGGATGGGTTGTGAAGCTCCACTTCATCGGAAAGAAAGTAAATTATAACCAGTCTATGTTCAAGCCAATCATTTATTTATCTATACGCATCGCATATGGTACTCATCGCATCTCCTCCATGCGCAGCAGTCGACTGTCCGCCCACCCGTTCGGAATTTTGTCCCCGTATGGCAAAATCCCAGAATTACTCCACTAGAAATGTTGCTAACGCGCGCTTAGACGTTTATACATCAATAAAAACCCACTATGCTCATGGTTTGTGTCTGAATTGCATATCAGTTTCAAGACGAAAGCAAAACCACAGCCAAATTTATTTTTCTTCACTTAAAGAGTCAGAACGAAACTACCACTTCATAAATAAAGAGTTCCAATTAAAAAGTCATAAGAACTTTCCCAACACCGGCGCGCGTGTCAAACCACTCTACAACATCTACAGATCGATAAACCGCTGAATTCGAATCCAATATTAAGGCTTCGAGATTCGCAATCGAAAGAGCAATGCACATGCGGGATCGATTTACCATCATCTTCGTTCACTGACCACCTGCACCAAGAGGTGGGAGAACAAAGGCGTCTTTTGCAATTAATGGTTTCAAAGAAGGAGTTCTACATCACAGTGTTTCTCTTAGTACATGTATCTAGTGCCGCGCAGACATACCTTTTATGTCTATTTCGATAGTCAGGCACCCTTACATATGAATAAATGACTGCCAGCATTGGCTGCACTGGTTATTGAGGAATTTTGCAGCTGCCGAGTTACCTATGTTAGTTGATCCTTTACAGAAAGCATATGTGTTTGTGTAATCAACTGTGTCGTACACATACTCATATGTTTTCTATCCATACACTAATGGATTAGAAAAGAAAAAAAAAACAGATAAAAGCCTCACGGTCAATGCAACATCGCAAGGTCAGTCGTAGATCTGAAAATAGACTGCCTGGAGGGGGAAAAACCAACATCTGCAGAATCAAAACCAGTCCCCCTGTATTCTGCACAAACAGGTAATGAATTATGCAGGAGTTCCATGGTAACCATGTCCCTAAAGATCGTAGTCGTGTTATTTTATCTTTCATCGTGTTAAAATGCAAATGGTTCCGTAGTTCTAACTATGGCTATATCAAAATCCAGCAGTTACCAATCCATTATCTACAAATGCCTACTTCATCGACGGATAAGTACCTAGCTAATGTCAGTTCGAATTGTTCATCATACCAAACAATCGCTCCCAATAATTATCACCGCAATTAACCACAACCACAAGTCCATTAATTAATAAACAAGTTGGCACTGTGTGAAAAAAAATAGTCTTATCACAAAATGGCCTAATCAATCAGTTGCAAATATATTTATCAACCACAACACTTAAAACAATTCTATGTACACAGGTAGAACATTTCACATTTGAAAAGGTTGGACCCAGGCGCGTATTCATATTTTGTTGTAGTTTTGGTTATTTTTAGCACTTTTTTTTTTATTTGATAAGATGTTGTATAATTGTTTTTCTTTCCAAAATACAAGGTCAGCCAATGTTCTCAGAATATTTGTGTGTTCACTTGTGTAGAAACTATGTGTAGGTAGGCAAAAGTATTTTTAATAAGTCGAAAAAAAATAAAATAAAATAAAATAAATAATTTTCGAAAGAGTGATCTATATTTTTTTCTATCTTAATTCTTTTTCCGGTAGAATAAACAAAAAAAAAAAAATTCTTATTTATAATATTTTTCTACTGCTTTTCGTATTTCCTGTATTTACACACAGCACAGAATAAGGTCAACGAACAAAGTAAATAAAGAGAAATAGAAAAAGTTTAAGAACACCATTGTGTGCAAGAAGTAGGTACAGTGCGTTAGGTGCACATCCGTTTGAATGCTGCAATCAACTGTAAAATTTTAAGAATATAAACAGTAATAAAATATAAACAAAAGAAATACCAGAAGAGAGTGAAAAATGCACTAATAAATTATTTTGGCGCGATTTTAATTAAAAATAGAACTTTCGCACAAGTTGCTCATCATTTTGTATAATTTTTTCCACTACACTGTCTTTATTGAGGAAATATTTTAATTCCCCCCCTATGAACAAGAATCTTCTCTATAAATATAAGAACAGAGCACAAAACATTTATTTTTGGGTTTATTTTTATTTTGGAAAAAAAACACGTGTAAAAAAGGAATAATAAAACTCACATATCTAATGTACTCGAATAATTCAGCGAAAGAAACAAAACAAAAACGGGCATTTATCGTTTAGGGTGACAAACTGACAATTCTTCGTTTGATAATAAACAAAACACCTATTTACAATATTACAGGTATTGTATTGCACTTTATAGCAAGTAGATTCAGTACATTGCCGACGAGCGATGTCTGATTAAACAGATATCTCTACCTGCAGATTGGTCAAGTTCCGAAACCGATTCCGAGTCGAGTGACGTTTGTGTGTTTAATACCGCCGAGCGCCGACTAAACGTAAACGATTGTAGTACCACTTGCGAGCGTGAGAGTTGTGAGACTGATTCGGATTGAACTGTAAAACGTTGGAAAAGAAATTCAAAATAAACGATGAACATTCCCAGTACTCGATCGTTATTCCCACCACACAGCGCAAGGAGAAGCACGACCAACAAAACCAGACCACCGAGCAGAACAAGCCACAACTATCGACGACAACTTCGACTGTCTGCCTGCCATCTTCTTCACTGTAGTGTTGTTTTGTTGGTTGGTATACGATTAAAACGAAATCATACCCGGCACCGGCACAGTCTGTAATAGAAAATGAATTGAAGGACAGTATTGCCAGGCTTTCTTTTCCATAATTGTTCTTCAACTTATAAAAATAAAAGTTAATGTTTTTTTTTACCTAGAAGCTATAAGTGTGCATTTATTTTTTTAGTTTATTTTTAATTTTGTGTGCGAACGCATTTTTAATCGTTTGTGTGTACTACATATTCAAAATCAAATGAAATTTCGTTATGAACTCTAAAATGGGTGCCCTTTTCCCAATCGATTAGGTAAAAAAGAAACCGCTCTTTAGGAGAAAGGAACCTGAGACACAAGGCGAGAAGCCGACGGCCTATATAATATACTGAGAAAATGTTCAATTTCTCACATGTTTCTCTGGTAACAGTTTTTAAACGCACAATTTTCATATAAACATCCACCGTTTAGACATATTAATGTTTAAAAAAGCTATTTTATTGCACCCTTAACCCCTAGCTTCCTAAAAACGATGATTGTAAAAAAATTGAAGTAACTCCGGGTCTGAACAATCTACATAGATTTATAATATGAAGTCGTAAAAGTTGTTTTTGTTTTTGCGTTAAGTGTGCGATTAATTTGGATGTTAATAAATTTGACTTGAGCCAGTCTTGTACAACAATATTTCCATCAATAAGTTATATCAAGCTGTGATCTATAAAGCACTATGTAGCTGCCCGCTTCGCCAAGCATTACAAAAAAAAAACTGCTATTAACAATGTTTTTGTTATTTTTTTCTTGCCTTTCACCTTTGTACCGTAATTATATACATTTTAAAGAAAACCAACTAAATTGGTTGAATATTAGTGGCGGTATAGGGAAACATCTTTGAGGTAGTAAAGGACATAATATCAAAAAATGACATCTCGTCGGAAATCAAAACGAAGGATTACTCTTGCCAAGCGCTGTTTCTTTGCGCTAAGAAGGCAATTGAGTAGTAAAGCCCCTACCCGATCGACTAAGAAGACTCTATATAAGACCCATATCATTCCAGTCTTGCTATATGGAGCTGAAGTATGGACTTTATGCAAAGCGGATGAAAATATCCTTGGTCGCTTGGACAGAAAAATTATTCGTAAGATATTCGGTTCCGTTTGCGTTGACGGGTTTTGGAGGAGAAGGTTCAACCACGAACTGTACGAGCTGTACAGCGACACCAACCTGATCAAAAAACTGCACATTGGGCGTTTAAGATGGCTACGACATGTAGAGGGTATGGACATCAAATGCTGCGGCTCCGAGAATTTTCGATTCTAACCCGGAGGGTAAGCGCAACAGAGGACGACTTCGCCTAAGGTGGCGCGTACAAGTAGAACAAGACCTCAACCTACTTGGAGTGGGCAACTGGAGGTAGTTAGCTAAGGTCCGGGCTAACTGGAAGAGGCTGTTGGCTGAGGCCTTGCTCCACCCGGACTGTAGCGCCACCTAAGTAAGTAAGTACTCGTTGTATCATTCCTGTATAATAAAGCAGTAACGCTCATTCTGTAAACACGGCTGTATCTCGGACTGGAGCCTAAACGGCTGGGCGGATTTGCTTGAAACTTCATATCTGGGGTCTGTGGGACTATACCACAAGGCCAGTTTGAAATTCTCATTCTGGCTAGCCCGGAAATTAAGATACCTATACTTCACTTGGGACCAATTTTATAAAAAGCGGATTTTCTCGAAAACGACTCCAACCATTTTGTTAAAATTTCATATTTGAGTTAGCTTAGACACATGCTATCAAATGTCATACCAGGTTTTTGCCTAAAAAGTTGTATAACGGTAGGTACTTGACTTTAAGATTGGCTATTTTTCGGTAGGTATTACCGATTTTCATATAATAACCGTTTAAAAGTGAAATAGCAATAAGAATACGATGTAATGTGAAAAAACGTTTTTGCATGTACATAGGTATGTACATGTGTATATCCCCTGGCATGTTTTGCTCCTCTTGCAATACAATTTGGTATGAAAGTGGATGCGTATGGTATGAATTAGGTTAGGTTAAAAAAGAAAACAATCCATCTTATAAATAAATTTGAGGAACAAATTTAAAATTATTCAAAAGTGCACGAAAACGCGAAAAGAATATACGAGTAGAATACCGAATTACTTATCTGCAGAGGTACGCATTGAATCTTTTAACTACACTGAGCTTTTATTGGTAAATATGATTCACACAGTTATTTCCTTAACTTACATATATTTTTGCCGCTTAAGCTCTGTAAAGTGTTAATCGTTTTCGACGAGGGTCAGGTAGTTCTAATATACAGCCCTATTATGGTTAGCGAATCGAACGTTCGATATGAAGCGAACTCTTTTGCGAATCACCCGTATCGTGGTATTATGTTCTCAACTGTCATTTAATTTGTTTTTTATTGTTGCAGCAGCTGTTTCATAGGTGTACATACCGCACCCCAAACCATATAAACGGCATCCGGATAAATAATTTTATATTCAAATTCAATTTTATTTTGCAAATTATGAATCTCTTGCCAGACAACCAATATAAGCATACCTATCCGCTGTTTACGTTTATCGTTACGTATTCACATCTAAATTACCAGCAAATAGTTAAGAAACACCTCCACGCCGAAACGTACATTATGTTTGCAATTAATACCACTGTGCATCTTTTGAGTTAATTGTATGGATACATATGTACATTAATTCTGTTTGCTTAGCATTCTAAAGTGTATAGACAATTTATTGACGTTGTTTTTTTTTATCTAGATGACGCAAGCAATTCTTCGCCTACGTTCTGGCAACACTTCGATTCGTACATTTTTCTTTTATTTATTTAACACATATGGGGGCACACATTAACTCGGTTCGATTCAATCACCTTTCTTATCAAATACAAGGCCATTTCTCTTTCAATACAATGCGGCCTTAAACGAAATAAGAAGTCAAACTAATTTCGTTTAATAAATTCAACGAAACAAAATTTCAACAGAGCAACAGTCTGACATTTTATTAACATTTAAACGATTTAATTAGTTTAAATTCTTAAATCAAACATTTTAAAAAGAAAGCCGGCAGCAGATACAATATATAGAGATACATAGATACTCGTCGAATGCAGTCAATACGTAACTAATAGCACGTACAGCTATCCGGATTGGTGTTCTCAATTATATGTTTCTTTTGAGATACTAGATTGCTACGGATACTCGTGAGTTTGAATATTGTGGGGTGAAACATAAGGAACTGCAATAATCAAGTGAAAGTATTGACTAATAAGTGGACTACGAGTATATAGATTTTTTTTTGCCACCATGTTATCACGCCGTAATAAGAAGGAGGAAATGCAATCAATAAGGCAGATACCACTTAAAAAAAAGCAAAATTCAGCACGAGTCTATAATTGAAACTAGAAGTACCCATGTACAAGTTGACGTAAAATAATTTCTTGTCCGGTGTGGTAATTAGCACGCCGTATACGATCACTCATTATTTTCATCATCACTATTGCAGTTGATTGAGGTGTTTGAACTTCAATACAGTAACTATGCTGCGAACTTCATTTACAAATACAATCTTGTTATGCGAAACGGGCACGCCAGATACTCGTATTTAAGTCTCTGTGCAGACGGACATATTGGCCAGTCACCTGTAGTCTGCCGAACTTATATAACCCGTTTTTCACTAGTTCCACTTTTGTTGCTCTTTTTCCTGAAATTTCATATCCAACACGTGGATAGAGGTTCAGAGGTGTCTTACTAAGAGAATGAATAATTGAGTTGCATTTCCATGTTTTAAAAGACTTTTTAATTTGTATTGTAAAATCTTTAGAAAATTACATATTATGTTAAGTTATAGTTGCCGTATATACTTATACTACAAACATACCTTTGTATGGATGTGCTCGTGTGTAAATAAATATTTATATTGCATTCCATCGGATCAGTGCAACGAACGTTCCGCTTGGGTTCGATGGCCGACTTTTAAACGAGTTCCCCTTTCTTTCTGCATTTTGTGTGGTTTTCCTTTTTTTAATTTCAATTTTATGCAAATAGGGGTTTGGCGGGGGGAATAATGTCAATGGTGTGACATTGTGACCAGGTTACAGTGATTGAGGAAAACGCACATTTCATATTTTGCGACATTGATATTTGCGCGGGTACATGTTGAACTTCCAGGTTATGTGGTTTAAGTGGTAATTAGTGGAATAATTGTTGTGTTTGCAAATTACAAAGTTTTATTGGGAAAACCTCGGAATATTGACAACAAATGTGTTGGTGCAGTTGTAAAACCCCATTGCAAAATATTCTTTCGAGATATTAATGCGAAAGTTGTAAATGTCAGGCGAGGTTCACAATTTTCCCGCAATGATACTAAAATGACCATTGCTAAATAATATTGTGAATTTTTTGTAAGAAGAAGAAGAAGAATAAAAATAAAATCTAATTTAATCTGCAAAAAGACTTGTCCAGCTGAAAGCCTTGGGAAACCCAAACAAGATTTCAGTTTCAACCCTTTGTTGACCGACGGTACTTATAAGTAACAGCATGATTAACTTCAAATGGAATCCCTATAGGAACATATTTAGACACTAAGACCAAAAAAGACTTTTAAGTATCATATAACCTCAATGAAATTTGTTTTTTATGTATGTTTACCTTATTTTCGCCACAGATATAACGGTTTTTCTGACAGCATATTAGACTTTGAAGAAAGTAATTTAAATCGATTTCGAAACTAACAAACTAAATTAGTATTTTTACACAGTTTCGATCTTTAATTTTATTAAATGCTTATGTTTTCGAATACATAAAAGAATATCATAGTTAAATAAAAAAAACTTTAATTTTTTTTTCTTGTTATAACTTAAGTTATAGCCTAACGGTACTTTGGAGACTGACCTTCATATTTCGTCCCCATGAGATTTTGAAAAATTAAAAAATTAGTTTTCCATCATAAAATATCCTGAACCAAAAAATTCTTTAAAAGAAATGGAGATTATAACTTTTTTTAATAGCTTGGTCAACAAAGGGTTAAAGTCAAAATCAAGCTTTACATTTATGTATGTATATTGTTGCAATTTGGAGAACATAAACAGCAACCATCTCGGATTGGTAAATCATGTAGTTGTCTATATTTTATTCCAGGTTTTTTGGACATAACTTTTTGCAAGATAGGTACCCAATGTTTCCTACTTAGTTTAAGGGGGTATTCTAGTCTAGCGGCACAAATTTCGGGTGCTTTTTGAAATTCGATAAAAAAAACTAAGCATATTTTTACCGGCCATGTTTTCAATAGATATTTATTGATATTTTGACAATACAAAAAAAAATTGAAAGCAAAAAAATTTTGAAAATTTAAAAAGTTACAGGCTGGTAAAGTGGGGTGGTAAAAAATAAGGGTGCGTCCTTCTTGACATGATTCCAACCCTTCTGGTAATCACAAAAAAAAAGAAAAAAAGATTCTTAATCAGTAAGAATGTCGCTATCGTCTGAACTACGGAAATAAATTTTTCACAAAATGGCGGCTGTTTGAAAAAAAGTGATTTTTTGCCCTTTTTTCAATGTTTTTAACTTTGTAAAAATAGTAAATAACAAAATTTTTACATAATTCTCCATTCCAATAGATAGAGGGATATATAAAGAAGTTCCACGCCAAATTAAGTTAATTGGTTCATTAGAACTTGAGAAATCACGTCAGACGTATTGGAAAAAGTAGTTTCGAGAACAATGCATTTAAAGAAATACGTTACAACGACCTTCACATAGAGACTTTCTGAGAATTCATGGTGCATAAGAGACTTTCTGAAGGATAATTCAGGAATGGTTTGGAGGATAAATTTTCGAAGGTCTTATCTTTAAAAATATGTAAAAAAAAAAAACGATTTTTTCAAAATTCTAGACTACATGGTTTCCTCGGGTAAAAAACGGCTTATTTTTAACAATTTTTTTTTTATATTTATAAAAAAATGAAATATTTGATTCAAACTTTTTACTGCCTTAAATATACACATTTGACAAAGAATTACTGAAATTTTTATAGAAAAATATTTAAAACTATGCCAATGCGACGTCATTTCCGGTGACTCCGCGGAAAAAAGGTACCTGCGCGTTGACAGCAGAACTCATGGCATGAACCAGGGCCTGCTTCTCCCAACAATTTGTGTGTGCGTGTTATATTTTTGCACGGATGGAAGGGACCTACAGTTTTTTGCCGACTCCGAACGGCGAGTTGAGAAGCTCATTGACAAATGATACTCTTTGATTGCTTGTCAGACATTCGAAAGAGGCGGCACCGTATAAAAACATTTAGGTGTTTGCTGGGATTGAACCCGAGCAGTATTGCGTAGTAGTCCAGCACATCGCGTTGCCCACATTGCCATCTGGGAAAAACTATATTGGTAAGTAAGGTCTATGCGAAAGATTTTCAGGACTGTTAGCTCGAAGCACAAAACTGAATGCCCTAGAACCAAATGCAAGAAAGCAGAGCAGAGTCAAAACAAGTTCAAACAAATATTCCGACAATAAACACGGATACGTTGAGAGTGAATGGTGCAAATATATAACTACAAAAGCCAAGATGTTGACGTAAAAAACTGCTACAGTAGCACACATTCAGGGAATGGAAAACAGCACTGCAGTTAACACAAAAATCATTGAATAAAATCTTAATGGGATCATTAGGGAAATCAAATTGGCGCTGTCGATTAACGCTTAACTAAATAGTGGACGCAATAAAAAATCGCAGTTCTCTGATTTATATTGAGTGTCCAATTCAGATGATCACCAAGTAGTGATAACTTGTAGATGAACACAAGCAAAAAAAAAAACTGGACTATGACGCGAATAGTAAATTCAATAACCTTAGGACTCTGTTAGTGATTTCAATTCTGATCTATGCATAGATAATTGTTGAAATAGACTTTCATTTATTATTTTATTATTATTCATTTACTTTATTTGTACATATACGGCATTTTTGATAACCTCTAACAGGGTGTCTGTAATGTTCATTGCAAATCAGTATTCGGCAAGAATCGTATAAAGTATTATATGGGCCTCTGGCTTGTAGATCCTTAGTTCAGAGGATTAGCATAATTACCCTAAATCCATATGTACGTAGGGACTAATAAAAGCTCGTTGGTTGAATAATAAAACATATAAATATAATTTTACTTTTACTTTTAAATCTTAAAACTTCATTTTTATTTGTATTTGTATTTATTTATTTAGAAACTAGCGGACCCGGCGAACTTCGTCTCGCCCCAATTTAACGCCTTCAGATAAACTCCAGAGTGATAATTAAACACAGATAGTTCAAATTTCAATGTGATTTATTTGAATGGAATCGAAATCAGTAGAGAGCGATATGATAAACAATGTTTTTCGATTTGTTTTCCGACGCAAAAACAAACAACGAAGACGGTTAACCAACACGCGAACAGGATACGCACAGCTGACTGTTCGAAAAACAGGGAAATTCGATCTTAGTCCCACAAACTTCCAACGATTGGCCTTGCGATTTATTGATTGTCATCGCAAAAGCCAATCGAACGGAGAACTGAATCCGCTCGAATTGGAATGGAAGATCAGTTGGAATAATCGGAATTCGTGGGACAAGGACATCCTCGCCTTTGAATTTGCCCTTGATGATTGTCGCTTTAATCACATTGTTCATCAATTTCTTGACGGATAACCGCGTACCGTTGCACAATTTCGGATGATTCAGATTCCGCGACATGATTCTGATCAATCCCATCTTCAGCTGTAAATTATGCGGCGGAGTTCCTGGCATATCAATCGAGTTCAAAAGTTCCGTCGGATAGTTGGTCGCTTCATCCACGTCGATCACTCTGTCAACGGATTTGTACGAATGCAGTTCTCCAGCGATTTGACTTTTCATAATGAAATTCAAGCTATCGACGTCCTTATTCTTCGCTGCAAGTATTGCCCGTTCACTAATCCAATCGAGATTTTTATAATTTTGTGCAATGCCGGGGAACACTTTGGTGATGAGTTACTCCTTCGCCGATGTGAACTCGCAAAAATTTGCCGTGAACGATATCAATCCAGTCGAAACATCAACAGGAATTTGGCCATTGCTGAGCGCCAGCAGTTGTCTCGAGAATTCAGCAGCCGATGGGTCGTTCTGCAATGCGACTCTCATGTTCTTGGTCAATTTCAACTTCTTGACATGCCGCCACAAAGACGACGGATTAAGTTCATCAGCAGCAGTAGATTTCGGGATGACGGAAAGCGTTTGTCCTTGAAAAAAAAATCAAACTTTTTGCGTTTTTCCGGGATTTTCCGAGTTTTCCACTAAGACTTTTATATTTTTCCATTCGAAAAGCCAGCCATACATTTCGATTTTACCGATTTTCCGACCTTTCCAGAGGGTTTGCCCAAAATTTTCTTTCATAAAAACCTTCCTTACGAACAACTGAAAAAAAATTTGAGCCAAATCGGGCCAGCCGTTCTCAATTGATGAATTACTATACATTTTTTTACACCATTTTTATGTACATATATAGATTATGCTTACACGTAGATACAATATAATCTTTTAATTGTGCAACATTTTTAATATTATAATAACAATAACGATTTCTTAAGATCAATAGAAAAACAAATAATAAATTTACAGCAAACATATGTACCTACATATTTATATGTAAATTTTAAATTTTATTAGTCTTAAGTCTTTATTAGTCTAGTAATTTAATTAAGAAAGAAAGAAATCCCTAAAAACCCTAAAATCAGTTATCGTATATTTTATTTTATTTTATTTGATTAGGTCATTTATTATTATATTTTATTAGGTCATTAATTATTATGTCATTAATTATTATTAGCTATGTTGAAAAGTACTGCGCCAGTTGTCTCTGAAAGTCGCGTACGCCTGAAGATCACCTGATATAAACCGGAAGCGAACTCCAAAGTCTTACGGCGTATACGAAAAACTGTTTCTTTGTTACGTTATTTATAGTTATATATTGGTGGAATGAGACTTCTACTGTGGAAGATGCGAATTGTAATCTTTGGAAAAGATACTCTGGGCTCTGGCTTTCTTTAAGATTAAATAGGAAAGTCAGTATTTTGGAGTCAAAGTATTTCTGTAGGTCTAGTCCTAGAAAATTCTTTACATGACCAGAGATGTGTTCCCTTCGACCTATGTTATAGACAAATCGCACTGTACTATTAACAGCTACCTTCAGCTTCCGCGAGCTGTAACTGTCCAAGTCACAAAAGATCGGATGTGCGTAAAACGAAATCCGCAACAGCAGTGACTTAACTAGCATAGCTTTGATCCTTAATGGAAGACAGTTTCCTACTTGATACATAGCGCGCAGAGATTCGTAGACTTTAGAGACTGTGTTCGTTATATGATTCTCCCAAGAAAGATTTATATTGCCATCTATGTCAAAACATTTTTCAAACGATAGATTCATCTTTTCCACCAGTTTTGCATTGATTACCACTATAATCTTTTCCTCATTTCCCTCATTTTTGTTCAGCGGAATAAGGTTCTGGATGAGTTCCCTAAATTAAGCAGTGTAAGCAGGTGCATTGTCGTGGTGCAAAAAGTAGCAACGAAATTCCCTTTTTTTTGGCTCCCTAACAAATTTTGGAAAACTTGCAGTAATCAAGTTTACTCATGTCAATAACCAGATACTGTCTTTTTAGCGGGATGACGGCGACCAATTTCGCTTTGGTGAAATAAATCAACATCATGACCTTTGTCGCTGTCTTCAATTGTTGGGCCTTTATTTAGGGTTTTGCACCTTCTGGGCTTCATACCATGAACCACTGTTTGGTTTCTGGGTCGCTCTTTTAAAACCAAGATTTATCACTTGTTACGATTTTAGTAAAGCAACCTGACTCTCAATTTTTGAACTTTTCCACAAAAATACTGGGTAAAATGTATATTACGAGCCTTTGCTTTTTATTCATAATTCAACGAACCCATCAAGCTAATTTTGAATATTCATAATACAGCCATAGCATTCAAGTCTAGTTCATTAGAAATCATTTCCTGTGACGTTCTGTGATCTTCGTCAACTTTGGCCTTTAAAAACGCCACATTTGTATCGTCGCGTTGGTCAAGAATTTGGGCAGACCTTTACAAAATATATCCTCCTCACTAAAATATCCAGTTTGGAATCTTTGAAACTACTTAAAAATAGTAACAACGATGTTGCATTAATTCCATAATGCATTTTGGCATTCGAGTAAAAGTTTCACTGGTTTGAGTTGACGTCGAAATCCGAAACGAATAGCAAAATCTCATACGTATAGCCGGGCCATATACGTCATAAAGAAATTCAATTTCTTTTTCAAAAATTTATTAATTGATTCCAACTAATCAACTCTATAAGTCGTTTGTCAATTTGAAATGAAAAATTTGAAATTTGAAAGAAAAACTGCTGATTTATCATTATTTCCAATTGCCAATTTTCTAATTGACCGAATAGCCGAGCCTTATACGTCGTCGTAAATAAATTCAGTTTCTTTTTCAAAAACTTATAAATTGACTCCAACTTAGCGTACTATTGTTAGTCCCTACTTATAGAGTCGATTTTATTACTGCAAATTGACAGAAGGTTTTGTTATTTGCTTTTGTGGTTGCGCTCTTTGCTATTGTTACTTTTGTGTTAGCACAAACACAAACACTTATTTTCCTGGTAATTGCAGATCGCTTTTTATTTTTAAAAACCAACATATTGCGCATTGTCTGCTTTTTAATAAATACAATTAATCAATCAACAATCCTCTTGAAAGAAACAAAAGTCTTTATTTTCGAGTCATAAGCTGGTAGTACATATGTATTATCATAAAAACAGAGATTCCAGACAGTAGCATTTTTTGTTATCTATTCATTAGAGTTATAAAATATCGTAAGTAGTTTGTTGAAATACTCATGTTGCAAAACCTAAGCACTAGCACACATCACAAAACAACAAAAGATTTAAAATATCAACAATGAAACAACCATCCAATTAAGATATTCCAGATTTTAATCCGTAAACAAATAACAAGTACAATTCATGACTTCATGTTTCGTTTATTTCTAGATAAACTAAGATAACTCATGTGAATCGTGCAGTACGCACAGTAAGAAAATAGAACTAACGTTGGATAATATTTACTTAAGATCTTTGTTAATTAAAAGCAGGGGGTTCTCTGTATAGGAACAAAATAATGAAAATGTATCTTTATTAATAAATAAATACATAAAAGCATTACAAATGTGTAACTGAATAATAATAATGCCGGAAAACACAAGTCATGCTGTCGGGCCTTTTTTATATATACGTATAGGTAAGCCTAATCAGCTGCTTGTTCCCAAATATGGTATTGTCCACCAACCCATTAAAGTATATACTTAGTTACCTCCAAAGCTGTACATTTTGAATTGACAACTGATCTTACTTCTGATTGTTTTATTCTCGCCCTCAAAAGTTTCATCGGCCGTCGAGGAATACCCCAGAAGATTCACTGCGACAACGGGACGAACTTCGTGGAGCCTTTGCTGATTTTGCTGATTGCTCAGAGGAAGCTGCAGAAAATGCGCGATAGGTACGCTGTTGCGAAGCGATCTTCTGCAAAACAAAACATATATAAGGATGTTGCTGAACGCAAACTTCATCTTTTTTTTTTGTATCTTATCGACGTTTCCAGCTTTAGAATGTTTTGGTAATTTTTTACTTCGCTTGGTATCTAACTTTTTTTCCCATTTTGGTAGCAAATTTTACTTCTAAGTGGCAAATCCATGTATTCGAATGTCTTAACACTATTGACAGTAAAAGATAGATGAAATCCTATTTGTTTGATATCTCTGCTTAAAACTGGACCCAGCAATGTGGTCCAATGGCCAACAAAATGATTCAAATTATAAATACATATCTCTTCTTAATAAATATCATACTAATTTATACAAGTTTTGCCATTCATTTTTTTGTTCTATAGCAACCCCCGCCACCCTATTTCAATTAATCGCCAGGTTGTAGTATTCGAAGCACAAATTGTTTTCTTGTTTACAAGATAATCTAAAAAAGTACCCATTGCCAAAATAATAATAATTAAATATCAATTTCACTTCCATGTCAAGTGGTTTACATCAAAACAAAAACCAAAAAAAAAAAAATTCCATCATCCTTATATACGTACGTAGAGTACATAACTAATTTTCAGCACGGAAATATTCGATCGCTGATAAGAGTTTCTTCTATCATCCGGTGATTAGTTGGTATTTGTAATCAATAATATTGGACATTCTGCCGCTGCATTATCTCTATTAGTAAACACTCACAGATACGAGTATTCATATGAATATGTGAAGAAAAAAATAAACCAACCAGACCTGCGGTTTTATTACGTAAAAAAGTATTTAAAACACCTAACAGCAGCTACGCCTTCTTTTTTTCATACGTAAGAGCCATAGATACACCTTAATGACATTGGAAAAAAAAGGAACTGACATACATATGTACATTTGTATATGTACATATGTATGATAGTACCGTTTTCTTCATTGAAGTATAATATTTAGGTCTAAAATTATCACACAGGTCTAACTATTTATCTTGTAGATATGTAGAGCATTAGATACTTATTCATTCATACATGAATACAGGCATACGCATACCTAAGAGTGTGTGTCTCTTTTCGGAAGGAATGAATACGTAATTTATTAAGGCATGCTTATAAATTTGTTCGTTACTATAACCGCACATACCTATAGAAACACGTGATGTTCCAATGACGCACAAGAGTATTTCGTGAAAAATCAAATAGAAATCGTCTTCCTCGCAGCTTTTCCCCAACGAATTTCAAGGTTCCGTTTACAAAGTCAAGTCAAATTTTTGAACTTTGGAATAACACAATTGACATTGCGTTGTATAGACGAGACGCGAAGTAAGTACGAGTATCTATCTGTGAATTGGGCTGAGATTTATGAAGTGTTATGTAAACGAGGTGATCTAATATTAAACACGCAACAAAGTGCTAAATAAAAAAAATAATAGAAATAGAAATCTAAAACATTTAGCGAACTCCTAAAATATGTGTTTTGAAAAATAATAATAAAACTATATCACATGGTATAGCCGACATGAATGTGCTTATGGAAGATAGTAAACCGAACGTTAGTACTAATTAAGTAATGCGAAAAAGGGGCGCGTAGCATTTGATGATGTAAACGCGGTTAGTACGTCTGAAATTAGCAGATAAGATACTGACGAACGTTGAACGATTCGTTTTGAAATCAGTTGATAAGCCATTTAGATGATGACCTTGACTTTGGTTGTATTGGGATTTCACTCCAAAGCCTTTTGGTACCGAGCACACAACGATATTCTTTTCAGTTCTATTGACCAGGACGCCCGTCATCAATGATCGCTTTGATATCGAAGATCCTTTGGGTTATCATCCGTTTGCTTGAAATATTCAATCGAACTTGGTTGTATTTTAATTCACACTTCTTGCACTCAGATTCAGATATTTGAAGTTCTTCGTTCGGAATAGAAACAAAGCTTCTAGGGCCAGATAGACAAAATCTATGATCAACGGTCAAAATATGACATGAAGTCCGTGTTTGGAATCTTTTGGGAAAAATGGACAAAAAGGAGGTTAGAAAAATGCCAACAAGTCAATCGAATTGATCATAATGCGGACGTTCGAACGATCCGATAAGTCTGCTTTCGATCAGACCAAACTACCCATATGTAGCGGTAGTCAAATTAGTATCTCGAAAACCTCCATGAAACTAAATATACCCATATTAACTTCACTAACAGGAAAATAAATACTGTAAGAGTTAATAGCTGTGTTTTTTTGAGACGTAGCTAGCCAGTAGTTGCTAGCAAAGTCAAATTTCACACGTAAAACAAATACAACAACCAGCTGGCTACAACTCTTGATTTTATCCGCAGCCAAAAGCAGCTGGCTAGGAATTTTACGTCTACTCATCGTCAGGGGGCGCTGAAAGCGATTTGTAGAACATTTGACAGACTGCCGTGTACGAAAATTATATAATTTCAATTACTAAATGATGTTTCACTGAAATAATCAACTATATTATGATTTCATATTGCTTTATGTAAATTATCTATTGAATAAAATACCGAACTTAATTGTTTTCACAACAAATAACAAAAAATCGATTTGGTTGAATGCCGAATACTTTGACAGTTCACACTTAACAGCTGATCGAAATCACACGCATATGACCGAAATCACACACACCAACTTGGAGGTAAGTCAGCTGGGTTCGGCTGGCTGGGAATCGTTTTAATGAACGACTGGCTAGCTACGTTTCAAAAAAACACGCCTAATATCAATGGAAAAGAAGTTCCGTACGCAAATACTGCAAAATATTTGGGTATAACATTTGACGCCAAGCTCAGATGGAAGGATCATGTCGAAAAGAAAAAGGAAGAACTAAATATTAGACTCAGACAAATGCATTGGTTAATGGGAAGGAATTCCCAGCTATCAATTGAAAACAAATTGCTTTTATACAAGCAAGTTTTAAGACCTGTATGGACTTATGGGGTACAGCTCTGGGGCTGTACCAAACAGACAAATCTACAAATGATACAAACATTCCAGAACAAAATACTAAGAGTCATCGTAGATGCACCCTGGTATATAAGAAATGACAACCTACACAGGGATCTACGGGTAGAGAATGTTAGCGAAATTATTAAAAAATATGCAATGAGGCATAACCAACAGATCCGAGACCCTCAAATTCAGCACATGGTGGAAGAAAACTACTACACTAATAGACGGCTTAAAAGGCTTAGGCCGTATGACTTACTTTCTTAAACAAAAATAAAATATAAATAAATTGTTACACACATATATAGGTATGAGATATCTATAATATATAAGTAAAATTCAGGTTACAAAGTTAGTTTCGGGGTCAGCTAATGTGATTCACCCCTCCGAAACGTTAATATTGCAATATATTAGAGAAACATTGGATGAGAGTTACTCTCAGCTGTAATAATAGGAGGTGTTTTCTTTATGAATGGGATGCTTTCCCACACTTGGAATCCACGGCTAAAAAACCCGCCGGTAGACGATATACCTTGGTACCATCGTCGGGAAATGGGGTTGGAAGCAGAGGTGGTTTTAGTTAGGGTTAAATCCCACACACTGTCTTTCTATGCTTTCCACCTTCCGTACAAAAAAAAAAAAACGAAACGAAATAAAAATAAAAATAAGTTGATCCAGTTTCAGAAGTTAATGTCAAAAACCTTCTGAGTAGGCATAACACTGGTAGTCGAATGTTGGTATGACCGAAAAAATTGATTGCACAAACATTGAATCATAAGAAACATCTGGATAAAACTACTGTGAATCATAAGCAACGACAAAACGTTCAATAGTACACCACTCTTCAGTTATCCTGGATACCACCACCCATAAAGTTAGTTGAAACCTAGGTTAGGTTAGGTTAGATTAAGGTGGTTATCCCCATCACTGTGGTTGGATAAAATTAGACACTTGAGGTCCATTGTGTTACCACATGGAGTCGATTCATTTATCGGTACTCCCCTACTCCCACTCCATTATAAGGATATTCATTACCCCTTTAGCGTAGGTATGTAAAATTATAAAAAAAAAAAAACTGCAGGAAGATCGGTGTCCATTATAAAGAAAGACGGCCATAATTGTCAATAGTTAAAAAGAATCTAGTTCTATCCAGCGCTGCCATTGTACTACGATCGTAGCAAAATTGCGACGCGATTTTCAAAAAAGTCAAATATGCTACACTGCTACGCACTCTCCCTAAAACTAGGCTTGCCATATATATACTGATCCAGCTCTAACTAGAACATCAGCTTTATCGTTTTCGGGATATCAGAATGTCCCTCTTGTTTGCAATGTGCGCTGTGCTAGCGATAGCATACACCTTTGCCTATAAAACAGTTGTAAATCTGCCCACTGGAATAGATTGCTCAACGTGGCATTCTTCTGAATAGATACCTGCTCCGGAGAGCTCATCTATTAAGGACCCGCCCGTATAGGAGACTATACTTTCAGATGGGAAATCAGACCAACCTCCGCTGTTCCATTCAGAACGATCTGGACGGGGACATTGGAGCCTTTGCCCGAAATTATATTTGGAACTTGTGGTGTCCAGAGCACCCCCCAAGGCTATTGATACTGACTGAATCGAGAAGCCGAGAAGGTACTACAAAATGAAATGAAAACAAAATTATTCATTAGTAATAACATGTTTTTTTTAGTTCGCGAAAAGGAAAACATAATTATTATTAATTTAGAGAGCTAGACGCGCACGGTCAAATTCCAGACGGTTTGGCTTTTTTTTTAACGTCCAAATACATTTTGATGAAAAAATTAAAAACCGGGACCAAATACCAAACCGGCCGGAACGCCGGGACAGCTGCCTCAAACTGGGACTGTCCCAGTCAAACCGGGACGTATGGCAAGCCTACCTAAAACCCCAGTTTTGCTGTGCTTTTTTGAACAGGAATTTGAAACTTTTAAGCCTCTCACAATAGCAATTACAAATCAAAAAAAAAAGAAACAAACATAATTTTCAAACTATCAACTTCTACAACACCAACTTATGTTGCTCTTCTATCGTATCCTACACAGGGAGTATACATTTCTTCGGATGTGTTTGAATTTAACTGGAATCGGACTGGTATTGCAATGGTTTTATTATACAAACTATACAAGTCCTGCCAAGGCTGTATAGTTTTATATTATGGACTTATTGAGTTTTGCTACGGGAATTTTTTCCTTAGTGGCAGCACTGGTTCTATTTCTATCCTGTCTTTCGTCTGTAGCTATGTCGCGATCAACACTTTTTCGTGAGACCTAAGATGCTCTCACGCCAAAACTGAATTACACTTCAAGTAATACCGACCCAAAATGAACTTGAGGTGGCTATAAACCTGGCACCACAACCGGACAAATAAAGGGCTGACTAGGTTGACTGACTAGTACAGTGTCAAAGTGAAATTCGAAAATGACACAACGCCGCAGCATCAGTCCGAAGCCCTTCGGTAAAATCTTCCGCAATGAACCCCGTCTTGCATTCGAAACTCAAGCTCAGACTTAAGAAAAAGGTGGTTTTGATAATTGGGAACACGTACAAATCATGGTAAACGTACAGAGACTTCACATCTTAAATGCCAAGGTCTATCCACCACTCACTTCGAAGGTGTATCAGCAAATAACAACACGATCTAAGTCACATAACGAAGTACGAAAATATTCCGCCAGTAAAAACATTGCCAAAAATATCTCAACTTCGCAATACTTTAATCTTATTACCTGTTCTATTGTTTAGAGATATTTCTAAACTCTTTAGTTATTTGTGTTTGTAATTAGAGCCCAATATATAAAATTTGCGTCGTCAATTCGAGATTTATTGGCCGCCAAAGCTGACGTACTTTTAATAATGTTATTTAGCTACGCATATTCATTTTAATTATCACTTCAATACACCGTCGTCTGTGGAGTTATTAGCGTTATTTTATTTAATAAATTTATTAGAACTTTACACTACGAATATGTATAAGCATGGATACTTAAAGGAACATGCACCAGGTGTTCATTTAGCACATCAAAGTCATGCCTATTCTGGTTAGTATGATTAAAGTGATTGTAAATGTTAAGCCTGCTTAGCAAGATTCTGCAACTTTTATTTAAGGCTCATTCGTATGTGATATAGAAATATGAGTTTATGCAATCGATCCATGTGACACATGGAATAACTTAAAACTCGGAAATTTGTGAAGGTCAAAGACAAACGACATAGTTTATTGGTCAATAGGACGCAATCTAGCCAATCTAGATACTCCTAAAGTTTCTGCTTTAGTTGCATAGATATGAGAATAAAAACGGGATTGTGAGCTTCCCATGCGATTATGCGAATGACCGGCTTTAGTCAGACAACTTGCATCAGACGAACACCTACATAAAATATAGAACTGATCCATTTTTTAAATCACCACTTTTACATTTCAGGTAAATGGCCAATCTAGGAACGTTGACGAGATCCAATCAATCCTAACCGATGTTAAGAGTTTTACTTTAAGATTAGTTCCGTCTAAAAGAAATTTTTGGTATGAAAAAGAACGTCAGTGTAGTGTAGATTATACTCGGAACGATATATTCCAAGAAGGTTTCGCAATCGATCCTGATATGATTTGCGTTGGTTTCTCTAGGTAACTATTGTACCTTCAATCCAATAAAGGCATAACAAAGGAGTGAATGTTAAAATGGAATTAACTAGATTCTAAGGAAAGCATGGAAACTCTAAGTAAGAAGCGAGAGAACAAAAGTTCCGTAAGAATAGCTTCCATCAGGATCTTGGTGTTATCCACTCAAAGAACTTTGCATAGTTGGGTTACTAACTTAGCGAGGATGAGCTAAAGGCACAACATGGATTCAAATCATAAAATGTCAATAAATTGGATGACAGCAAAATACTTTCGGGTACTTTAAAAATGTCTACCTCATGGTAGAAGTGTTAGAAGACCCATAGTTATGGTATATAATTGAAGACCAATTGATGACAGGTCTTTCAGTTGAAACTCGAAATCTTGATGCCATTGCTATTTAGTCTCTCAAGCATAAGAAAAATATCCACTCTATTGACGGCTTGCAAGATTTTGATCGCAACTTTTCCTTTAATCTTAATACTTCATTCTGTAAGCTATGTATATTTGAAGCTATGTACATATATTTGCTGCCTTAAATAATACTGATGGAAATGACTTCCTTCAAAAATACTGATTAAAAGGGGAAGGTTCAGGCTAGGTTAGGATGTGTGATGTAGACAATTATGGTTTGGGAATTGAATCCCCTTTTTATTTACGCATTGGTACCAGCGTTGCCAGGTTTTGGTGGAAGAAATTCCCTTTTCTTGCATAAAACAATTTTTTTTTTCCCGATTTAACGTTTCATTTTCCCCGGTTTTTCCCCGTTTTTCATTTACTTTTGATTGTGTTAATTTTCCAATAAAACACTACTTTTTATGCAGTCTTATTTTTGCTATTAACAACATAACAGAATAATAGCACTTACAGTATATAAAATAACTGAAAAAGAAAACATTTAAGTTTTGCATACACTGCGGTTCACTAGATTAGAGGCACATAACTTTCGGAGATAAAATTGATATTTCTCCTATTTCTGTCAGGGAAACAAAAAAAAATTATGGTGAAAGTAAGAGTAGTTTGTTGCCCCTATTCCGTAAGACAACTTTTGTTAAGTTGAGTTGAAATTTGGTTGAAATTTGAAATTCGGTATTACTAAACACAACTCTGAGAAAAAGAGTTGCCTGTCAACATAAAATCAAGGTGGCGAATCCTCTCTAGAGTTGTGTGGGAATTTTTCTGGTATTATGGTAGACAACGCAGTTATGTTTTGGTTGCTAGAGCTGTCAAAAACTAACAACTGGGTTTAAGCAGTTGTTTGAGAGTAAATGTTGAGATACGAAAGATGGAAAATGGACAAAAAGACGTATATCGGACAAATGAAATAATGCAATATTATTAATAACGTCATTAAAAAAATGTGTGCAGTTTAAAAGCCTTTAGTCCACATCAGTTGGAGAAAATAGTTTTACACCTTCAGCACTCGGAACTGGTAGTGGTATTGCAATTGCAGTCGAGCGTCCATGCCATTTTAAGAAATCTTTGGTTTCGATTTGAACGAAGTAAAATGCTTCTGTGTTCAGTACAAAAACACTTGTAAATATTTAAAAATAACATAAGTAATTTACACATTGCAAACGCATATTCTTTACTTAGCATTTTTTCTATTTGGAATTGGAATATGTCACGGATAGATTTTCATATGCGCACAACAATAACAATATTATCTTCATCATTATTATCATTAAAAAAAAACAAATCAAAACTTCTTTTCATTCTGTTTTTATTGAATATTGAGTTTCTGTTGGCAAAATTATTTTCTACTTCGACCACCAGAGGTCAGATTTACGTTAAATAGTCAATTTGTAGTTGTTATTCGCATCTAAAAGTATGCAATTTTTTTACAATCACAACTGAAAAAGGTTGTTTTATGTAATATGAAAAATGTATTTGATTCATAACCAAGTTTGAAATAAATTTTAGAACGACATAGCGGTACCTGAAAGACCTTTTTGTCCAATGAGTCAGAAACAATTGCATTTAAATCGGTTCATAAGATTAGAAGCTGTAAAATTACTAGCGTTGTTTGTGAAGATTTTTTTTTTTTTTGTATGAAAAGTAAATTTTGTCAATAAGAACGGGTTAGCCAAACCCCTCTTTCCTCCACCATCCTTTTTTGTTCTAGAACTGCCATATATGGGAAGATAGATCATTTTCATTTCCCAAAATTGCCTAGTGAACCGCAGTGTACAATGTACATACTTCATTCAATAATGGTCCTTTCTATGGGTATAAGAGTAACAAAATATGAAACTTAAAATAAAAAACAAAAAATTTAAGACTTAAGAGGAATTTAAATTAATCACTTCATTTTAGTATTAAAATTTTTTATTTGTATCTAAAATACACATTCTTAAATGAAACAGGATATCATTTTTCAAATATATAAAAAGGGATGAAGTCAGTGCCGCATGCGCTGTGGGCAGTCTTCAGCCAAATGCAAATGTGAGACTATGTGCATAAAATTGTCTGCATTGACGCAATGTGTATTCCTGTAATATTTTTAATCTATTACTTTACTAAATACAATAGTACCTATTTATTTATTGAAAATGTCAATGAATGGAAACATTTTTCATCATTTCAATGCAGTGCATTTTCCCCGTTTTGAAATTTTTTTCCCCGTTTCCCCTTTTGGGTTGAAAATCCCCGGAAACGGAGAAAAATCCCGCAAACTGGCAACGGTGATTGGTACCAGTCTGTGTTCTTAGTGAATTTAAGGAATTCCGATATTTTTCGCTTTTTTTAGCTCTGCTATCTTTTCAAAGATTCCGTACCGAGGTGGCAGTGGAATAGTAAAGAAGTGTCTGCTTCACTATTTTTCATAGACGATCCCACTTTAACCTATTCATCTGCTATCTTAGGTCTGTTCCCGTACTTTCTGCACTTAAATTTATGGATTTTCAAATTTCAAAGAGTGGGGGTAAACGTCTGTCAGAGAGAGGAAAAAGTGTGCAAAAGTACGGAAATGGATTGAACAACAGAAAATGGAAAATGTATGACATTTGGCAGTTGGATTAATGCTGTCCAAAGAAGCCCAATGAAATTCATTGGACTAAATTCGTCAGCATGGGGAAATTTCTTACTCTCTTGTTAGCGCTCTCTCCTCTCAAATACTACGGAAAATCTTCGTACAGGAACAGGATTTGACTCATTTTCGTAGTCTTGTGCTGTTTTCAGCTATTTTGAAGAGGTACTACGGGAACAGACCTCTTGTTCGCTTCTATATTGCTACATTGGCTTGTAGCATTTAGCACGCCTCGCCACGATAAAGCAAAGCGGGTTCTCTTATTCTGAGAATGTCCATTACTACTGAGCATTTGATGAACAATTATAGAGGGAGGTCATAAAAAATTATGTCCAGCCCAGCGTTGTTCCGGATAAATGTTGAAGTTGAGCCATTTTCCGAGCCATTTCACACCAGGTTGAGCCAAATTGGTAAAAACTGAAAAACAAAATATGAATGAGCGGTGGGTGGTTGGGTGATTGCGGTCCAGAAAAAAATAATTGGTTAATGTTTCTATATAAACACGACCATAGCAAACAGCATATCACAATTTCATTTTTTAAAGTGCTTAAGGACGACTGCGATAATTTGGTTTTACGGCTTAAACATTGCAAAAAAATATATTCGCTTTTGACGTCACAAATTTGGTGAAATGCGATATCAACGTATTATGGATCGCGAAAATTCAAACATTCGATTCAGGTTCGCTAACCATAATAAAGCATAACATAGCATAATACATAAATAAAGACGAAAACAAAATAACCAAGGAAAGAAACAATAAGGTTAACATTTCCTTATTTCGTCTTTAGGTTGTTCAAAATTCCCACAAAGTTCTTGTTGATCCTTTTTAAAGGCTCTTTAAAACTCATAAGTGAAAGTGAGTGTACTTTATATTTCAAGCGGTTGTGATTATTTTGTCTCAATGTTACATAGAGTGAATTTTTATTTCCTGATTTCGTTTTTATTGCTTTTTAATATGTAGTTTTTTTTTCAGAGAACAACATTTTGAGCCAAATGAGCCAGATGTGAGCCATTTCTCTGTGACTCGGAGCATAGAGCCAAATCAGAAATACTTGAGCCGAATTACCCAATTGAGTACTTCAATTCAAAGCTGGTCCAGCCCGCGTGTGGCATACTTTTTTGTGCTGCCGTCTTCGTACCGAGAGCTACTAGCCTTTGTACTTTGGTGAGTTTGTTCATATAGCCTTTAACTTAACGTAGCAGTCCACCAGAGAGTAGATCCATATGCGATGGTGTCTGATAATTGCAGTGGATGAGTCGCCATATTTTCCAAAAGGTCCTTGTACAGTCGTAGTAAGGTTTAATCCTTTCTGTATTCTCATCTCTATATTTAATATCCAAGATACCTTGGACCTTCTTAGAGTCTTTCATAATTCCTAGATACTGCACCCCCTTTGAGAGGAAAACGTAGTTACATCGAGTTGTGGTGGGGAAAAATTTGGAATCCTGTTTTTTCTGACGAAAAGTTCGCTCTTTTGGGGGTTGACTTTCAGATCATTCTGTTTTCTGCGGAAAACTCTTTCATAGCCGATTTCACAGGTTCACTAATCGTTGAAATAAATCTGCCTCAGTTCGTGATAACTAAGGCGTCCGCATAAGCCTCAATATTTATTCCTTTATTCAACGATGAGGACTAACAGACAGAATTAGAATACTGCTTCCTGAGGTGTCGCTCTGGTAGCTGTTTTCTGCTGTTGAGCATTTTATTAACCCAGTTTATAACGAAGTTGGATACTTCTTGCTCTCTCATCGTTTTTTTATAGTTCCTCTTCCTGTATGAACGTTGTTGAAGGCTCATATTTTTAGAAAGGAAACTCACAAAACAACTGCTGAGTAAGTATCCCAAAATTTAGCTAAACTCTAGCTTCCTTAACCAATAGATAGTTTTGTGCGTGTTATATTCATGCAAATACTTAGAGGTGTCGTAGTTTTCTTGTTATCTTATTCTATGACCATGACAATTTATATTTTTGAAGGTTTGTCAGACACTCGAAGGTTTGTCTGTGCACCCGAGGTTTATCAATCCAACGCATCCACGATAGAGAAGCACGCCATAAAACAAGGAAAGAATTTCCCTCTAATCCTCAAAGTAATTTGCAGTTGATATCTGTGAGGAGTAATACCTACCGTAAAATTATATTGGAGACTGCATATGCACGTAGTTAGTTGTTAATTAAAATATACAAAAAAAATAGTATCCAAACTATTTATTTAAGAAAAAAAAATTAAAAAAAAAAACTCACACTTCGCAGTCGGTAGGATTCGAACCTACGCTCCCAGAGGGAATCTGATTTCTAGTCAGACGCCTTAACCGCTCGGCCACGACTGCATTTAATTTCATTTGGCAAATCGAATATTTCACCTAAACACACATTTTTCTTTTGCCAAAGTGAAATGTCATCCGAAAGTGAATTGTATTTGTGTCTACCTACACACTTTTTTAGGTTAAAAAAGGACACACAGTGCTAAGATAAGGACATTCACATTGATGACCTTGAGCTGTCATTTGTTACAGTACACGACAAACTCAAATATGTACGTATGTATGTATATAATGAGAAAAATATGAATAATTTAAATGCCCTTCAAGCGTGTGTGTATTTATAGAGGATATACTTACTGTTTGTTAGTGGTGACAACTGTAGACAACAGAATTGTTTAAACTCGTACAACAACAAAACACTTTCCCATTTAATTTGTACCGAAAAAACACTTAGAACAAAATCAAAACAACACTTACTAGGTAGTCTAGGTAGTCATAATATACTCGTACTTGTATAGAAATAAAGAAAATACTTAAATGTATTTACAATTTCATTTTTAAACTAAAATACTAAAAGAATGCCGTTCAATTAAGGAACAACTAAAGACACAGCAACTGTCTAGTGTCTGTTTTCAATGTCACACACTTCACGGTCAATACAAAAATATCATATCTTCGTTGTGCGTAGGCGGTGCTGATTGGAAAGAGTCAAAATGCTGTAGATTAGTAAAACGCTTTTTGCGGACCGCGACTAGAGTATCAACGTATGGACAAGTGCAGTTAATTGATAAACAAATAAAATGGAAAATAATAAGAAAACCGATGATTTATGATGAAATACAGGTGAACACGCTGTTCGGCGTGTCAACAACTTGCGATTATATTCAATACTATTTTTCTTGGTGGTGGATAGAAACGAAATCCTTTCGTTGTGGCTTGTCGTCCTGCGGCTTTTTTTTTCATTCAACCACTTGTTTGGGAAATTCACACCGAAAGGAACAAAACAAAATGGAAAATACCCCAGCATCCATTTTGGTGGTGATATTGGGTTAGGGACATTTTATTTATTCCATTTGCATTTATATGGTTTGAAGAAGTGGTCTGAGGATGAGATGATATAGTGAACCGATTGATTGGGTGCGGATTTGTATTATAATGAAGTCAGAGATGTCGCCAGTATAAATTAGAAAGGCGATTGGTTTTACACTAGGATCCATGTTTATTTGCTTTTTTAAATAAATTTGATTTCGCGTTGCTGAGGAGGAAAGTTCGATTTAATTGTGAATGAATGATAACTTTACAGTATAGAAATTTGTTTATTAAGTATACATAAGTTGTGTTCAAGACCGCATCCTAGGTTATTTTGACACAGAGGGAAATCAGAAAATTAAAGAAACGACTTGCCAATTCATAACATGGCCATGGCATTTGATATACTTACATAACATATACCAGAATTGTGACGATTATTATGGGTTAAAATGAAACTAAGCGTGTTGCAATTGCAATATTGTGATGTTTAGTCCGAAAAGAAAACTTTTGCTGACTTCTACCTTCGCAGATACGATTCTAGTAACGCCTCACATTTAGATAGAAGTAGAAATTTCAAAATGCCTTTCAGTTTAGATTTACAACAGTCATCTACAATAGCTCGCTGCATTGACTATCAAGTCTTTTTTCTACTGTCGGCAAAGACTAGACAGCCGCCCATAATTTGACCGATAAATTATATTGCTTCACTATCCATATGGCTATTAACACATCCAATATTTAAACTCCGATGGCACAGTGCCCAGTAATGTTACCAGCAGCGATTTTTGATGTGTAAACATCTTAGCTCTCGGTATGGGCAAATTGTTTGCCGTCCTCCGTCACAAGTAACCAAACTTAGTACCTATTAGTGTCTCTGTATATGATTATCTTTAGTATAAGTGCATTTTCTGTTTATCCGCCATCATACACAAACGTATGTTTACATATCAACCTTCAAGAGTACCTGGTACTCACGCCTTTTTTTGTCATAGAGCGGCCATAAGGTCCTCACTATTGCACATGTTTTCACCTAAATTCACCTTTGGGCGGTATTTGTTGCTTCATCGTCGATGATTTTATTTATTTCGCAAATGGAATATTCGCAATGCCCAACTTACGGCATTCATATGCCGTAGTAGACGGAGCTTGCAATCTTCTTGATCTAACTAATATAAGGACTACTAGCCCTTATTTAGCTTCACCTCTCGAGTAAGATGCTTGAAATTGAAACCACCACCTCACAATTAACAATTTGCAGACGTGTTTTAAAGCAGTAACATCTGATTTATAGGTCATTGTAGCTTTATGCTCTATAATTGATCATGCAGGCGCAAGTCTTGGCAGAGACTCTCTATAATAAATTCTTTACCGTGTCATCATAGAGGTTCTTACAGCATTCAAAAAACAAGTTTGCCTTGAAGTAAATGCAGACAAAACGCCAAACATGCTGTCAAAAAATAAAGAAGCATCTATCCACCTCCCAATACATAACATCACAGTTGACAGCAGCAGCTTCGAAGTAGTTCAGAAAATCACCTACTTTGGGGTGAGCATTTACTCCACAAATGAAATCCTTATTGAGACTCGACGAAGACAGCTTTTGAAACATCAGTTTGCAGTAAGAAATGGGCTCTAAACTCGTAATTCAGAAGAAGAAATGCATACTCCACAAAACAATGCTATATGGTGCAAAGTGTTGGACGATAAGCAGATATGCAGAGCAGATTTATGGTGTCCTATGTGGACGAATGGCGGCGATGAAACCGCTAGTTTATTTTAGACATTAGAGCGTGCTGACCGCAGGTTCGAAAAAGCTATTGGCTCAACTTTTCGCCGGTTTTGCGTTAAGATCACCAATGATGACTTAAATATCATGCTTGTGGCCTTTTTCGTAGTACCTATTGAGAAGCTCTTTCTTTAAAAATGTCATTTGTCTCTTTCTGCATTGAGTACTATCCAACTATTGCTAGGAGCCAACTACTCACTAATATACTATATCATGGTTATACAAATCTTCCATTGAAGGTTTTTCCTACACGCATCCAGTTACAGGATGATAGTTCATCGACCTTTGTTTTTTAGTGTTTTCGAGGACAAAAGTTCAGTGAGCAATGTCATCCCGGAACCCAAATCTAAAAACGAACATGGGGAACTGAATTAAAGGAAGGAAGACAAAGCAGATCCTTCAGGGGCACCAGTATAGTGTGAATTTTCTAGCTGCGTTAGAATCGCACCAACCGCCCAGGAAAACTAAAAATTCGAGGACCATTCGATGTGCAAACGTGTGTTGCAAAATATTATATTGTCATTTCAGATTGCACTGATCTTGTTCAGATCCTCAAAAAAAGATAAAACACTCAGTTCGACTAAAAAACCAATCCCTAAAAAAACATAAATTTTTATATAATGCTTGAGAAAACTATAGACAATGGGTAGCTACGAGTACGTGTAGCTTTCCCTTTTATTCCTATAAAAAATCAATTCCATTAATATAGGGGTCACTAAACCATCCATTCGCATTCAACTGAATCACAAAACCGTAAGTAATTGGAGGAGAGAGCTGCAAACATTACGGTTGTGCCCTTTTTTGCAAAACACATAAAAAAACGTTTTTTCCCTTATTTTTTTCGTAATTTTGAAGGAAAAAAAATTGATGTCCCAGCAAAAAAGGGGAAATCTCCAGCGCACCCTGTCACCTAGAGACGAGTACTGCCTGCCAAATATTTTGCTTCCGATTTCGTGACTCAGTAGTTTCATTATTTTTTTGAATGTGACAGTTTGATCTTAAATTGATCAAATACGATGGAGGATGGATATACGATTTTTTCTTATGTAAGATCGGAGATCCTTGCGTGGAAATTAATTCACATAAGACACGGTTGTTGTTGTTCCTGTTATTCCCTTTAAAAAATTCAAACGCATATTCTTTTGTTTACCTGAGATACACCTTTTGTGACTGCAGGATGTTGAAACGATCAAACACACTGAGAAACTGAATGCAAGGAGAAGGGAAATAAATTCCCATGCACTGGCCTGGCATATGCATGCATAAGTGTTTCGAACTAGGGAACGTTTTTTTGGGAAGATGATGTACTTTTAGAGTAAAAAATAGGAGACAGATTTACGGAACGGATTATTTAGTAGGCTTTTTCGATTTAGGTTGTAGGTACGCGTCGACTGAGGACGTTTAATCGTTTATTTTGCCTTATCAGTAGACAAATTGGAATATTTCATAAAACGTGAGGTGGCATTGCCCAAAATCGGAAACCATGGATGAGAAGAGGCAGTGATTTGAGAAAAAGTCCTGCCTGTCAAAGAGTACAACTTTCCGTGGTAAACAGTTTCTGTTTGGGTACTGGAGGCATGATTTTAACAAACGGACAGTTTTTCTATACACGAGCTGCCATACGAATAAACGATAGGCGACGGCTCACGGAAAGTAACTTGGATTCTAGCTGAAATTAAGGATTGTACGAGAAACTAGATAAAACGTCAAACTAGTATCACTTGGTAAATTAAAGTCAAATAGGTAGTCAAAAAGTTATATAATAACTTTTTTCAAAGTTTTCAAGTTTTTCAAACACAAGTTCTTGAAATACCTTAATATTTCAAATTTATTTCTATAAGTACTGAGAGGAGAGGCACAATTAACCGCCCACCCAGTTATTTTACGATTTTAGTAGAATCACAAAAATGCATGCAATACACAAATAATAAACGGAACAAGTATAGTAACTGTTAAATTCATGTTAAAAATATACAATTGACGAAAGACATTCATTATGATTGTGTTTTACACCGTCACTTTTCAAAAACAGACATAGTGAGACTAAACAAAGGTTAATTGTGCCTGTCAGTCTAGTTTCAGCCAAAGCTTTCAAGACCCTGGCGACAAACTCAGCGGCAGGAAAAGAAACGAAAAAATGTTAAGTCACTTAAGTTTTCAATTAAATCAAAGTAAAGTATACAGATATGCCATCATACAAATTGAGTTGAGGTGCGTTGAACCCGCCAACCAGAAGCAATTAGAAGATTATTTGCCGTGACTACTCGATGAGTTCCTTTCCCAGATTGAGAGGTGTATGTATGAAAGCGAAAACCATGAAATGACAAAAGCAAGAATATGGAAATACCTTTGTTAACATTGTGCCAACCACCAGCAAGTAACCAAACTACAATTTAGATCTTAAACTGCTGATTGCTGACGCTGCGCTAGTGTCAATATTTTAGGCACTATTGACCATCACTGTGAAAATCCGTATTCACTTTTACGAGTAAATCATATCACAGATATCAGACAGATGGTTAACGAAATCTGACAGTGATATACGAGTAGCTTTCATCTTCTGAAAACTTCTAACCCTTTTTGGACCATATTAAATTGTGTGAATCTCTAGGTTTTTTTTTAACTGGTTTTTGAATCTGGTAATCTGTAGCGATTTTCGTATCCAGGAGCGTTATGTCATACATGACTTTTTCTGTAGTAAGAAAAACTGGAAATCCAAACGCTCATCCACGAGCAATACTTCATAGCTTGCTATGTAGCATTCTATGAAAATTGCTCATGGAGGAGACCGCAAATAGTATTCTATGAAAATTGCATTCTATGTATTGCTCAGATCATGTCTTTTTCTGGATAATTTTCTATGGGCTGTCAGTTTTAGTTTGAGATTTGTGTTTTTTTTCGCGATGGCTGGATGGCTAATGGACGAGAATGTCAAAAAACTAATAATTTGAGTGTTTATGGAATTTTAAAAGGGCGAAATACAAAAGACAGATTTTCTTTGTTTTATTTTGCAATTTTTTATACCCCAATGATTCTAATACGAGAACACTTCGAAATGCTTTCCTCTGAGTCATTAGGTCTGTTTGGTATCTTTTTTGTGCACAAGCGAGTGAGACCTGTCAAAAAGTAAAATCCTCTCAAAGAGATAGAAATCCTCTCAAAGACAGAAAAATGAAGATTATGACTTTTCACAAACTGTCAGATCTGTCAAGTTTGACAGAGTTATCCAGCTCACCATAAGAGAAAGAGGTTGCGTAAAATTTCATCGCTCTATATTTTGTACGCTCTCATTTCGCTCTCTGCTTGCGATGTACTGTGATTATTTCGAGTTAACAAACACAGATTCATGTGATTCTATGTAATTTTACATAGTAGGTATTACGAAAAGTAGCGTGCTACCAAACAGACCTTTTTTCACGATTGAAATAGTAAGCTATGAGATGCCCACCCTAAATTCTATTGCAAACTATTTTCTATGAAAAGCGACAGGTGATATCAAGATTCTACGAAATCTTACTCGTAAAGACACGGAGACGTCAAAATAAAGAAAAATATTCTTTGAACTTGACGGCACCAGTGTATGAAATAAAATTAAAATCTTTTACGAAACGAACTCATAAAACTTCTGTTGTGTTGCATTGCAAGCAAGAACCTACAACTTTTTACACTTTTACCGACTGACAAACATTTCAGAGTTTAATTCGTCAAAATGGTCATAAAGGTTATTTTCAGTCATGCCAAGAGACACTATTAAGGCGATAACTACTTTATTTGGCCCAAATTAGATCCAAAGTAGGTACTCGTACCGCATTATTCCCACCTAACATCGAATAACATTTCGACTACCATGGCCCCCCTCATCTGTTATTCACTTACTTAAGAAAAGATCATCAGTTATTGAACTTAATTCCCGACCTCCTAAAACAATAGCAACAAATGCCACTCGGATATCCCATATAATGAAATTTCCAAACCACTTTATTCACGCTCAAGCAAACTTGACGACAGAACGTGAACTGAACAGACTATGTACAGAGGAATGTAAATTTGTTTGCCGTCTGCGTAAAATGCATTCACCAAAAATTCAAATAAGGATGTCTGCACAGGAAGGTGGTCTGCTTTTAAAAATCCTTAACCAAAAAAAAACTCGTCCAACAATAGCGCATCTAAAAAAAAATCGTTGCGCCAGCTGATATAACTTCTTCGGAATCTCTAAACCCTTATGTGTTTCAAAAACCCTTCACAGCCGAACAAAAGGATAGAAAAAGGGGAAAGAACGCGAGCGCGAAACTCAAAACCCTTCACTACATACTGTAACTCGAGGGGATGCTAAAGGTGCGTTACCGGCTCAGTATCCCTAAAACGCGCGCCTATGGGTGTAAGCGTACATAGACGAAAGTAAATAATAAAAAACAAAACTACCTATATCCAGCTCCGAATTTAGATTATAAGAAGATGACGATGATTATTGGGATGACGACGCAAAAATTACATACGCTATATCAAATCGCACACACAATCGGCTCTATACCCATTTTTTAACGAAGGGGTGCTGCTGCGTGAACCTCTGGATTTAGAAGTAAAAAAATTATAAAAAAAAAAATCGGGGAAAGGTCCATTGAAAAATGGAATTCCCTAAAGGGTATATCTCACACATGTGTATGAGAGTATGTGTGTAGATTTCAAAGGATATCCTTCTTTTTTTTAAATAGGGTTGCAGAGACAAGTCGGTAGGTAATTGTAAAAAAAGAAAAAACTAAACAGAAACGAAACGCAACGATGTGAATGTGTGTTGAATTCGTACACCGGTCCATTGACAACAACCCGTTTCTACCACTTTTATAGTAGCTGCTGTATTGCACACGATATCCTCGAAAGACGGAAGGGATGCTTTTTCTGATTTAGTTGAAATTCGTACCCCTTAAAAATCGGATCTAAAAAAAAAAAAAAAAACACATTACTTCAAAAGCTATTTCTTGTATTTCTCTGCGTGCGCAGGATGTGGCAGTTCATTTTAAAATTTCCTCAATTCGTATGTTTCTCAAAAAATGTTAAAAAAAACACACGAGCACTGTAAAACGTCTAAAAGTGAAAGATGTGGGTGGCTTATCCTCCCCACTAAAAAAAAAAAAAAACGCCTTAAAGCCCAAGTAAAAGTGTTGTGTTGCAAAAGTCCCGAATTGCGGATTTTGCGCAATTTAAAATTTTAAAATTACAAATTACACGAAATTTATTTTAACCTTAAAAATGTTTAATAAAAAACAAATTGCAATGGCATTATTGTTAATGTTGAAAATTTATTAAATTGAATATTGAAAACCGGAAGTTTAGCGAATCGATGACGTAATTCAATAACAATTCAGTTGGAAACTACGCGGAAAGTGAAAGTGCTAAGGATACGCAGAGGTACGTAATTTCAAGCGAGAAAAGTGTGTCAACAATTGATTTTCGTAACTGTTTCTCTTTTAAATTAATCAGTGGCGAATTCTGTATCTTTTTTTTGTATTAATTTATTAAAGTGAAGTTTAAATATTAATATTTTTAATGCGTGGGTATAAGGTGACATGGCGGTATATAGTACACGTATATAGCCATAGACCGGGTATATAAGCCGTTTTGCATTCATATACGTAGTTGCACAACAGCGGCCATATTTGATTTGCAATTTGGCATTTCGGCTTTTTGCTGCTTAATAGGATTTGGTTTTTTTTAATTAACAAATAAAATTAATTTTAAATATTTACGCTATAGAAAATCATTGTCGGTTGTGTGCGAATTAATCGTAAAGTGGTGTTTTGATTGGGCTGTATTTTTCGAAAGGATTGCGTGGGAATTGTGGATTTTAGAATGTCTGCATTATCCACCGATAGAACACTGAAAGTTGGACAAACTGTCCAGATCCTTGGACGGAATACTAGGGGATGTGTTGCCTACATAGGGGTGACCAATTTTGCAGCCGGAAAATGGGTGGGCGTTGTACTGGACGAGCCAAAGGGAAAGAACAATGGCACCATCAAAGGATATTGTTACTTCAAGTGTCCCGATAATTATGGAGTGTTTGTGAGGCCAAGTCAGCTGATTCCCATAGCAGAGGTGGCAGCAACGACTACCGCCACAACTACCAGTGATTTGCCACATGTTCCGGTGGCGCCTAAAACCACTAAGTTAAATCGTACTAAAAGTTTTCTCTCTTCCAGCAGTCAAAGTTTGTTAAGTTCACCCACAAATTCGGAGCATCTTCGCAGCAAGACTACAGTGAGTCCATCCGAGTCATTTGGATTTGTAGAGACTGGCTTCTTGGAGATTCTGCGTCCACAGTTTACACCGGGCCAGCCAATGCGGTCGCCATCGTTCTCTATGATTAACAGCGAAGAACAGAAAGTGGTCGACGACTTGAAGGTACAGATTCGTGATGTGTCTCAGGAGCTGGAGATGATGAAACGTCAGAGGCAGGACGAAAAGCGGAAATTGCAGGAATGCGACAAAATGAAAATCCAATGCGAACAGCTGCTGGAGTTTAAGGTGAAAATAATGGAATCGCATGCAAATTTACAGCGCGAATTGCAGCGAGTTCGGCAGGATGCCCGAGAGACTGCCGAGGCGAAAAGTAGATGCATTCAGGAGTACACAGAACTATCGGAGAACGTTGAGCTACTGACTCTTGATAAGGAAATGGCAGAGGAAAAGGCAGACACCCTCCAAATGGAGTTGGATATCGCCTTGGAACGCATCGAGGAGCTGACGCTGGACGTGGAGATTCTAAAGAATGAGACTGCAGAGAATGCGGGACCAGTAATAGACGCTGTCATACCATCCACTGCCGAGCTGAAGAAACTTCAACAACATAATCATCGCTTAAAGGAGACTGTAATACGACTTCGAGATGTCATCGCCCAAGACAAACAGGAACTGCAGAAGATCAACAAGGAGCTGGAGACAAAGATTTCTGAAATTTCGGAACTGCAAAAAACCAAAGTCAAGCTATCGATACGAATCGATGCGATGGAGTTTCAAATCATTGATTTGCATGAACAGGTCGATGCAGCTCTAGGTGCAGAATCGATGGTGGAATCGCTGACGGAGAGTAAACTCGAACTGGAGGAACGTGTCAAGCTGATGGAAGAGGAAGTCGTTGAATTGGAGGCGCTTGAGGAGATTCATGAGCAAATCATAGAGAGTAACCACGAGCTGGAGATTGATTTGAGAGAGGAAATCGACATGCTGAATTCCAGCAACAAGGCACTTCTTCGCGACAAAGACGCAGCTCTTGAGACCATCTACGATAGAGATGTTACCATCATGAAATTTCGAGAACTGGTGAAAATTCTCAACGACCAGTTGACCGCCAGAGAGAAGGATATAGAAGCCGCAGCTGACGATTTCGTAATAATTCCTCTAGAGAATGAACCAAAAATCGACTTTAATAAGCTTTTCACCGAATCCAAGGCATACAGTCGCGCAATTGATGTCCAGCTTAGCCAAATGCAGCTGCGAGAGAGTCAGGACCTTACAGAGCTCCTCCTCAGCTTTATGCCAGATGACTTTAAGATGCGCGGCGGTGACTACGATGCTATTCAAGTGCTGCTTTTGCTTTCGCGTTTAGTTTTCAAATCCGACATCATTCAGAATGAGATACGCGAAAAATTCCCATCAACGGTAAACTTCGACAAGGACTCAATCTTTGAGGGATTTTCAATTCACAGATTCGCTTTCAGGTCAAGGTGTCTGTACCACGTGAGCAGCCTGCAGATGATCCTTCACCAAATGATCTACGGTCTGAATAACTGTGAACATGAGACACTAATGCGGGCTTCAATATACAAATCCGAAATGCTTAACCATGAAAAACATATCGACAGCATCATAGAGCTGCTTAAGTCGGGCCAACTGGATGAGAACTCATCCACCGAAGACATCGAAAGGTGTTCCAACTTCTTTAGCGTAATGTATTCGACGATAATCCACCTCGATACAAACGACCTCATCAATGAATATCAATTCTACACGGATATAGTGGAGGCATTCGAAAGAGGATGCGATTCCATTATGACCAGCGCAGGAATCATCCAAACTCTCATTCAAGTTGGCCAGGAGACAACTGAGTCCTACTGCCTCCTCCAGTTCCTCATGGAGAACTTGGCCAAATTTAAGGCAAATCTAAGGGCACTCAAAAGGAAGCTACCACGAGAGACCAAGTATGAATTTTATGCAATCTCAAGGGACCAATTTAACGGAATGAAAGTTGTGAACGAGACTTTTGCGAAGCTTCTACAGATTCTACACTGTACCTCAAAGCAGGCCGTTCAGGAAATAGCAACGATGAAATGTGAAGATTGCTCGGACGTGTCCATCCATCACGATGTGCTGTGGAAGATGCTGTGCATCAACTGTTCGAAGATCTATCAGGAGACTGACAAAAGTCCAGTAACGAATTTTCAGTTCGTCATCGACGTCATCAACGAGGAAATGAGCCATATCCTTCAAAATATCCAGGAAGCCGAAAAAGTTCAACTCACCAATGTCAACACCAAGTGTATTCGATCGAATCCGGTATTAATTCGAGCCAATCAGGTAAAGCAACAGTTGGAAGAGATAAAGAAACTCTCGGCCGCATTGGAGTACCGAGAGGCTGAAGTGAAACAGTTGAAGCTGTCAGCCAAGAAGAAATTGAACGAACTCTCCGAAATGCAGGTGCGTAAGGACATGGCCGAAAGGAATCTAACAAAACTGCAACACGACTTTGATGTGACAATTGAAAATTTCAAACAACGAATTGAAGAGACTCAGGATCAAATCGAGATTCGAGAGTGCGAGTGTGCAGACTCAATAACCGCGCTGGAGAAGAAAATCACCTTCATGGAGAGTACCATAGTTGGACTTAAGGAAAACCTTAAAATCAAAGCATGCACCGCAACTATAGATGATTTGAATTCCATGCAGGATCTATCCCTCCTAAGGACCGTCTTTAAACAGGAACGTCGCGAACGAATAAAAATCCAAGCGAAAGATCTAAAACGTACTCTTCAAAGCCTTGAACCAATCTATTTACCCCGACCAAAGGATGAGAAACTTCTCCGATTCGAGAAGGACATAATAACACTTAAAAATGACTGGATTTTATCTTATCTCATAGATCGTAAGAAAGTGGCAACAAATCTAAAGACTAAATCCGAAATGCTGGCCAAGGACATTTTAACTGAATACTTTCAGCGCAATCCACATCGGGCAGCTGAGTGTGATTTTTCTATATTTCCTAGTATCGAAGTAACTAATGCATTTCATGTTAACTAAATATTAAATTTAAAAATATACAGTTTTTTTTTTAATATATTTATAAATTAGATTAAAATCATTTGATATTTATTATTAGAGTCAAAATAAAATGTAGAACATGGTTTATTATTTTTTAAATACTAATTTATAAAATAGAGATTAGAATATTTATACCATGTGTATTTGTTTTTTTAAATTATAATTAAAAATCTTGAACTTCCATTGGAAATAAAACAAAAGTAGTAGATATTTAAATAAAATAGTTTTTGTGTGTGTTTTTTTTATTGCTACTTGTGGAACTTAATCGCCTACTTGGATGTTTTAGTATTTTTGTTGTAGCTTGTAAAATATATTGGAAATGCTTTGCTCTTATTTATAATGTTTGGCAACCCAGCGTGACTTTTTGGTTTTAACAGGTGAGTGGCTTATAGAAATCGTTCATTTTGGGAAACTTTTTCTTTAAATCGTCAGATCTGTCGGTCATGTTTTTTCAACCTGCGTCTACGTGTACATTCTTGGAGCAGAGTGGAATTGACTTCAATGTTATCAATTATCATACTCGTAGTTCAGCAGTTGAATACTTTTGTTCTTTATTTCTTTTATTGTCGTTCTAAAATCTCTTTTATTTGATTTCGTTTGGTGAGTATATAATATGTAACCGGCCAAACCCGATTTCAGGCCAAACTAGTTTTGAATTATTATGGTTAAAATTAAAAGGCAATCCATTAGATGAGTAATATTTATTCAAATAAAGTCTACTTAATTATTAAAAAACAGTATTTAGAGCAATTTTCGACTAGGACAAACTAGTTTGGCCTGAAATCGGGTGTGGCCGTTAACATATACATATATGCTGTTTTAAAGGTAATTCTACGGTCTACGTACATATGTATTCGGCATGGTTATTTAAGGGGTTACATGGGTTTCACGGATCTTAAAAATTGAATTTTTTGTCGTATTTACAACATCTCTAAAATATTGTTTAAATTTTTCAAGTCGATCGGAGTAATAGTTTCGGAGATAGAGCCCTTGGGAAGTTGCGCCCTTAAAACTTAAAACGCGTTTTTCTCGAAACTGTATTTGCAAAGTCGGATGTCAAGATTTCTCGAAAAGTACTTGACCGATCTTGATGAAATTTTGCACACGTCTTCCAGATATTACAAGGACTTGGACTTTACCGAAATTTTAATTTTTTTTGTAAAAATGTTTGCCAAAAATCCAATTTTCACTTTTTTGTTTTTTCCTTCGTCCAAGTTCTAATTGAAGGTTAGGATTAACTACACGTATTTTTTATTTTTTTTTCACTTCAGTTGATCCTGTCATGAGTTCTGCTGTCAAAGCGCAAGCACATTTTTTCCGAGCGGTCACCGGAAATGACGTGACAATGGCAGAGTTTTAAATATTGTTCTACAAAAATTTCAGAAATTCTTTGTCAAATGTGTATATTTAAGGCAATAAAAAGTTTGAATGAAATATTTCATCTTTATATATAAAAATCACGCGTCACTGTGTACGTACACGCTAGTCTCCGAAACCGCTTAACCGATTTCGATGAAATTTGGTAAATATGTGCGGTTGGTTCTAACTTAAAAGATAGGATACTTCTGGACCCGATAGGTCGCGCTGGAGTCAAGTAATCAGCAATTTTTAGATTTTTATTGAAAAAAATGACTTATATTCACAATATCTGTTGGTTTAGTGCCAACGGAGAAAATTACAAACTTCGGACCCGATATGTGGCACTGGAGTCAAGCTATTAAAAAATTCTTAATTCCGAAACTACCTGTTGAGCTAAAACTATTTTCTTTTGTAGAGAGAAAACCTTCATTTGTTTATAGTTTTTTTCATTTCGATTTTATCTTTATTGTGCTGTGTATCATTTTGTTTGGACTTCTACGCCACGATGCCCGGGTTCAATCCCAACCCGGGTCCAACACCTAAAGTTTTTTCATGATGCCACCTCTTTCGGCTTTCTAACAAGCATTCAAAGAGTATCAGTTGTCACGGGGAGCTTCTCAACTCGCCGTTCGGAGTCGGCCAAAAAATGTAGGTCCCTTCCGAACGTGCAAAAATATAACACGCACACACAAAACGGTTGCGAAAAGCTGGCCCAGGTTCACTCCGAGCTGTAGCGCCACCTAAAGCAGGTATCATTTTCTGTATTTTTTTTTTTTATGAATATCCAACTGCATTTTTAAATTCACTAGATATGCCAAGAATGCCACCACAATCTTCGATTGAAGATTGGGTCGCCCGTAATTCTGCTTCGTAATTTAAACCCACCCAGATTATGCCACTGCACACGTTTTGTCATCAAACGGATCACTGGAAATGTTATTGAAGCAACCATTTTGAATGGAAAGTTTAAGGGAAAAATCGTTCTGTTGCCCCGTATCCCAATGATACGAATATCGTCGGGTACTATAATCCTATTCGAACGACTTCAATTTCTGATTCATTTGGCATTCGCAATGAGAGTCAACAAATCAGAACGGCAGACATTGTCCATTTGTGGCTTGGACTTAGAAAATCCATGTTTCTGCTGGGGTCAGTTATACGTCGCATGCCCATGTGTGGGTAAATCATCGAATCTATTCATATTGGCCAAAGACGCATTACAAAGAAGACTAAGATTAAGAAATCAAACTAATCGCGTAACATACAGGATAGGGCAGGATAACGTCTGCCCCGGGTCAACTAGTTTTTTTATATAAAAAAAAGGATACTATCCATACTATCGTTTAGTGTTACTTTTGACAAGTTAGATATTTTTCTTGTTGTGTATAATACCCGCGCTATTTTGTCTTCGTATGCCCAATCTTTTAAGCCAAGCTGCTTTTTCGTCTACGTATGTCTACGTATCGTCGTTTATTGCTATTAGGTTTGAATTTTGGAAAGCAGCCCATCTATAGATTATGGTGGGGTGTAATAATTAATGTATCGTCAGTAAATGTAGCTATCATAATCATTAGCCGTGATTCTTTGAAACGCAGTTAGCCAGTCGTTCATTAAAACGATTTCCGATTCCGATTCCGAAAATAATTAATTTCGAGAATTTATTGAATGGATAATTTACAAAAAGAGGTATGAAATCATAACATAGTTGATTATATTTGTAAAACATCATTTATTAATTTTCGTTTTTTTAAATGTCAAGAGAACAGAACAAATCGCTTTCAGCGCCACCTGACGATGAGGTGTCGTAAAATTCCTAACCAGCTGCTTTTGGCTGGGGATAAAATCAGGAGTTGTTGCCAGCTGGTTGTTGTATTTGTTTTACGTGTGAAATTTGACTTTGCTAGTGACGGGCTAGCTACGTTTCAAAATACAGGGCTATTAAAGTATTCATCTGTTGTATTGGAATGTCTGCTGTGTATATAAGACTTAGCAATGGTTCTTGAACACTTCTAAGGGGAGCTCCAGCTTCAGTTCTGTAGAGAGGTGATTCTACATACTACATGATCCACCCCGTAGATCCGAGAAGAGCTCTCGCTAGAGCTGGACATTTGCACAGAAAATTAACAAGCGATTTTCACTTTTTCACTTTCGTCATTGCAGCTTCGGTAGAAATTGTTGTGTGGGATCGATAGTTTGGCTGCCACTACTTTTGCGATGTCTTCTGGATATGACACAGTTTGCCAGACTGGTCCACTTGAGACTCACTCACTTACGTAGGTGGCACTACAGTCCGCGGTAGACCAAGGCCTCAATCAACAACCCCTTCCACTTCCAGTTAGCTTGAGACCGGCTAGTTTTAAGAAGTGTAATATTGCCCTTTACAGCAGAGCTGCCAGATCGTGGTAAATTTACATTTTCGTGGTAAATTTCAACAACAATTTTTATGAAATGGTAAAAAGGTATATTTTTCCGTTTTCATACAAAAAAGGGAAATTCTATTGACAAATTTGTCTGCTCACATTTTCACTGCAATAGTCAGTAATGAATTCATCCCATAATTTGAAAGGGGTCATTTCACCGATCTCACCTAATTGGTGATTGAATAGGTATGCGTAGCGATCTACTATTACTGCGTTGGCAAATACATATGTCAAAAGGAACTGAAGACAACAAGAAGGGACAATTCCAATCGAGCTGGTTGGAAATTGTGGAGCTTAAGGGTTGGCTGAAACCGGTACCAGCCGATGATGCGAAACCAAGACATCGCTTAAACTATTACCTTTTTATTTCTATGTGGTGATAGCTATTCATGATATAATTTCTTCGACAGCAGTGTATAATTGATAGTGCATCAAGATTTTATAAATATGCAACTGTGATAATAGTAAGCACATCATTTGAGCGAACAACTTGATGCTGTGCACTTCCGTCTCTAAATTGAATTGTTCACATTGTACAATCAAACACCATTTAATCGTTTAATTCGACCGAACCGCTGGACCTAAAGGGCTGAAAATACATTCAGTACACAGTATATTCCTATAATGACATACATACATATAGACGTCATTTTTGAAATTCCAATACAATTTGTTTTGCCTTAACAGTGGAAGGGGGGCGAAGGGGAGCACGGGTCAGCTAGTTTCTTATAAAGCGAGATTTGGACATCCGACGCAGAGTTTTTAGCAAAATTACTTGATTTCTGTTTCTGAAACCACGTATTTTTATCTGTTTAAAACAATAAATAAACATTTTACCACAAGAAATATCATGACACATTTTCAAAAAAATTCAATATTTTACGGAATTATTCAAAGTTGAAAACGCTTTGGGTTGATTCTACTTACTTACTTACTTAGTTGGCGCTACAGCTCGAGGTGAACCTGGGCCTGCTTCTCACAACCATTTGTGTGTGCGTGTTTTATTTTTGCACGAATGGAAGGGACCTACAGTTTTTTTGCCGACTCCGAACGGCGAGTTGAGAAGCTCAATCGTGACAAATGATACTCTTTGATGCTTGTCAGACATTCGAAAGAGGTGGGCACTGTGAAAAACTTTTAGGTGTTTGCGGCGGGATTCGAACCCAAGACCGCTGGCTCAATAGTCCGACGCACTAACCACTTGCGCTACGCTGCCCACGATTCTACTCCGGTACATTTCGTAGTTGTGGAGTCTAAGGATTAATCTTATAGAGAATAAAAAAGGAATGTATTTAAATACAGCTTAAGAACAAAATATACATATGTTACATTTATCGATTTATAATCTGAAATCAAAAAACTGAAATTTCTACAGAATAAGAAACTAATTAGAGGGAAAACTGACCATTTCAGAATTTCGCCCTCACTTCGAAAATATTAAAAAAAAAAGTTAATTTTTTGGCTTAGTGCATCCATCTACCTAAATAAAATAAGTTAACTTCTCTTTTTGCAAAGACATAATCAATACAAATCACATAAACATGCAATATATTGAATTTCGAAAATCGGTTGGAATTGCTATACTTTAACTTGCCCTGGTTTCTAAAAATGTCATTCACACCTGATTCAACATAAAACCTATCCCAATCCTGTTCTATTTGTTTTGCTACCATCAATTGTAACGATCAATTGAATCAGAATTACATAATTAAAGCTAATCTAATTGAAACTGTTTCCACATTAGTGGTGTAAAACAAAAAATCCATCCATTAAAATCACTTTCAGCAGCTACATTAAAATGATTTTATTTTTCTCGAATTGTATCGACTTTTTTGGTAAAAAAACAAAAATGTAAATGGACACTTGAAAGGTTATCTGTGTCAGTCCAGAGAATACATTAATAATCCAACAGATAAAAGTCACACGTCGACAATTAAAATCATTCTGACACCGTCAACGTCATCAACGCCATGCCATCAACACTAATTTAATTAGCTGTAGAGTTGAAAACCATTGCATATTTGCCAGCATCTGAATTCCGATCCTAAAAGCCATGATATAGTCCTAGGAACGTACATATTTCAATAGTGTTTATACGGAGTATCATTTTAAGTATGAATTCTATTTTTATATACGAGGACTAAGCAAGGACTTTGTCTTCGTTCAATTAGTTGGTATGGTAGATCTACATACATAGGCACGAGTTTCTATGCAGAACGTCCTCCTCTTCGGAGTGTGCTGGTGTTGGGATGAGTGTCGCGTGCTGAAGCAATCAGCCCCAATTATTCAGTCAACAAACCAGTGAGCGGAGAGTGGTTTTTCGAATTCTCCATTCATTTTCCGAATTGGAATATTTCATTTCAATTTAATTGAAACACAGTTACACGGAAAATGCATATCAGCATTTGCATGAAGGAATCACTTTTGGTCATTTGCAATGACCACAACCACCGTAACCGTACGAAAGGAAGTTGACAGCGTTGCCCGTTTTTAAATATAATATCCATGTGGTATCTTTGTATGTAATATTCAACTTTTAATGTAATACATAGATACATATACATATGAGAAATTCATAAATGGATATGATAGCTGATATAAAAAGAAAGAATAAATATTTAGAGATACAGTGCTTTCTCTTATGCAAATAAGAGCAAAAACTTGGCTGCTTATTGTAGGTTATACGAGAATTAAGTATGTACACAGACAATTTTCAGGAGGCCTTATTTTAATTTAATTATATTCAGTCTGGTGTGCATGCCAAGTCTTAACCAACAAATGCCTCCAGCCAGTTGAGTACAAAGTTAAAAGTGAGTGCTGCTCGCTGTATATTAATTAACTAGCTTAGCTACGTCATAGGTTAAGTTATGAATGCATATCTTTTTCGTCAGATTGATTGATTGATAACTTTATACTTTAGCATTTATAACTCAAGAACGGCTGGACCAATTTTTATGATCTTTGATTTGTTGGGCGTGTCTTGGCCCCGAATAGCGGAATAACTATTAACACATTGGGAAAATTAATGAAAAAAAAAAAATTTATGAAGAAAATTCGTTTTCTCATATATTTTGTAACTGATTTTTATGATGTTTTTTTTTAATTTAAAAATCTAAACAGTGCGAATAGTGATTGGAAAAGTTATTATAAAGTGAAATAAAAGGGTGAAGTTTTTATAAAAGGGATTGTGTTTAAATATTTCGATACAGAAAAAGGTTTTATACAATCGATCCCTATATTTTTACCCATAGGAGGTAGAAACCCCACGCCACTAGATTCCAATGCTCGACAAACGTCATTGGAAGCACTCAATCAAACTACGAAAGATCTGCGCAATGACTCAAGATGTTTTGGAGGCTCAATGATTCTACTGTCTGGCCATTTCCGCCAAAGACTACCAATCATTCAAAGATCGACTGCTGCCGACAAATAAAAATGTAAAGAAACTTCAGCTGACGACAAACATGCGAGTTGCATTGCTAAAGGATCCATCTGTCAAGGATGAATTTTTAAACTCATTGGATCTGCCTGGCTTGCCACCGCACAATTTACAACTGAAGGTTGGCTCCGTAGTCATCATGCTTCGAAATCTGCACTCAAATGATATAGTTTTACAGATTTACAGATAATTTCAATAAAGCAAATTCCACGTGAATTACATTCATTTCAATGTAATTAAAATACATTTCATTTTGATTTGCGTACATTTATGAAATTAATTCATTTTGAGTATTTATTTTACCTTAATGAAAAACTGAATTTCATTCAGCTTATAAATTGACACAATATTTATTGATTTTGAGGCAGTACGAAGTTCGCCGGGTCAGCTAGTAACTTATAAGAAAAGAGAAATCGATTCAATAAGTGACACTCCGTCTAGAATTTTTGTGATTTCGGTTAACGGACATATTAGGTACCTAGCTACTTTATAATCGCAAACACCATCGATGACTAGAAAAATTTCAAGAAATAATATGCAAGATGACGTAAGGGTGAAACGTAATATGTAGCAGCAAACATATATGACAAAATTCAACAAACTGCGACAGAAGTAATTTTGCAATTTTGCGTGGTTAACAGACAATAACAGAAGTAACGATGAATGCATAAAAATTACAAAATATGTATGTATACGTTTTTTTTGCCAGAAATTGCAAAGCATTCGTTAAATCGAGCAAACAATTTTTACACATTCGAAATAAAAAATGAAAAAAAAAAACGTATTCGTTCTATTGGAAGTTCGTTAAATCGGGTATTCGTTAAACTTGACCTACACTGTATTTGTGTAATGTTGGCAAAGAACTTTCGGTGATATCTGTAGATTTTATGCTATTTTTTAGGGGTTCCGTACCCATATGGTAATACGGAACCATTATTAGTTCGCTCTAACTCAAAAATGTCTGTCACGATAAAAACATCAAGAACTGTTATTCCTAGAAACTTGAAATTTGGCACCATGTATGTGGCACACATTACGGTGGTAAAACGTAGTCTCAAAAAAAAATTCTGAAAAAGATATCATGTCGGACGTCATTCCAAAGGGCTCAAGACAAAGAATTTAATTTTTTCAGTTGGAAACTTTGGAAGTTATTGCCAAAAAAGTGTGAAAAATATCATACAAAAAGGACCATAGCGTTTTCTCGGTAACTACTGAAGTCAAAACTATGTAAAAATCATAGTTTGTAGGTGATTAACTATATTTTTAAAGAAAAGTATAACGGATCTCGTAGGTTGTATAGTTTTTGAGAAATTCACGTCGAAAAATTCAATTTTATGGCGAAAAATTAAATTTCTTAACCGACTAACTCGTAAACTACTGGATCAATTTTAAAGAAATAAGCACTATTCGACTAACAATAATTTTGAAAAAATTAAAGGCTATCCGAAATTGTGCTCCCATACAAAAAAAAATAATGAAAAAATAAATAAAAAATCGGATTTTGCCAGGACACGAACCTGAGACCCTTGAACTCAGTAGTACAGTGCCAAAAAGGCGTTATTTGTCCAATTTTCTCATAGTGAATAATATTACTTATTATAAGTTTGTAAAGTAAATATGTAGGTATAGAGGTGGGACGTTTTAGTTTTTTGTGTTAACGAAACGAAACAGTTATTTAAACAAAATATAACTAGTTTTAAAACTATGGAACACTTTGAGCGCGAGTCTGACTCGCACTTGGCCGGTTTTTTAATTCTATAATTAGAACGAAAATAAGCTGATTCCCGAATTACTGGAAAGGCTTGCAAAGGACTGGATTAATCAGTAAATTTTTTAAAAATTCTTCAAAACGAATGTAGACAAAATCAAAAGAAAATATCATAATATATTATGTACAGTGGTGGTCCAATATAACGAATGATAGTTGCATTCGCTATATCGAAAAATTCGTAATATCGAACACATTTTCCTTGTACGAAACATTAAATAAATATGCAAATATTGTTTTTAATTCATAATGCTGAAAATACATGTGCAGATTTTACCGTGCAGCGAAATTAGAATATACACGTTTATATGGGTGCGAATACATGTGAATTCTGCATGCGGCAAAGGAGCTTATCGTCGGTTGCATGTACAACACCCAAATTTTTTCATCGACCGTTTGTCTCTTTCTATTTTTTAAAAGCATGTACACAGATATTGTAGCAACATTCGTTATATCGAATATCATTTTTTTGTACGTTTGCTATATAGAGCCGATAATGCATTTGAAAAAGTATACGTTATATCGATCATTCGTTATATCGGCATTCGTTATACTGGACCACCACTGTATTTTAAACCTCAGATTCACTAGCTTTTTAAAAGCTAAATGGTGACATTCTAAATTCTGCTTTTTGGAAATCACGACAAAATAATATTGTGAAGAAATATTTTAGCCTTTGTTGCATATTCTAAGCTACTGTGGGACGTAGTGGTTAGTGCATTGAACTAACATAGTTCGTCGGATTACGTGCGTTTCTTGAAATACCAAACGTTTTCTTCAAATACCCAAACGTTTTCTCATAGTCCCACCTCTTCAGAATGTCTGACAAGAGTATAATACGTGACGAGGAGCTTCTCGACTCGCCGTTTGGAGTCAGCAGAAAACTGTAGGTCCATTCTATTCATGCAATAATATAACACGCACCCTGAAATAGTTGGGAGAAGCAGGCCCTGGTTCACCCGAACCACAGTGCTTCGCTTAGAACAAATTTTGGGACAAAAATCAAAAAAAGATTCTATGTTTCTGTTGTTATGTAATTTCAAATTTTTATTGATAAACAAACATTTTGGAACGCATTTGTTATAATTTTTTTACAATTATAGATTATGAGACTTCATTAGGAAATATCAGGATGTTTCCAAGTAACTCATCAATACTTTGGGAACTGATTCTTGGGTATAATCGAAGAACAAAATTATTCCACAACAATGGTCTATCTTTAATGTGGACATCATTTATCGACGGTTTAAGAAAAGTCCTACTTTGGTGTACCTTGACTCATGCTAACACAAATATCTCCGCTAATACTTAAAACAGAAACTTCATTTAGGGCTTCAATTTTAGAATATACTAATTTTAACTGCGCTTGAATAAAATTGATACCTTTTTTGGCTTTTCAGATATTTTATTTTTAAGTCAATATTATTAATCTTGTCCATACATTTATTTGACTTTCAGGTCGCTTTTCTACAAAAAATGCGTAATAATTATACAGTTTTATTATTTTTTCCTTATGAATGAAAACAAAGAAATTAGTAATAAATATGCTGCAAAGTCCACGGATTTCATGTTTGTCATATTTGTTCCATATATACCCCATTTTCTAGAGACAACCATGGAAAAAATTTGATTTTTTTTGTAATAAATGTCGTTTATCTTCCTCAGAGCATTTCAATACATCATAATCATTTTGGTCCCAAAATTTGTTCTAAGCGAAGCACTGGAACAATATATTTTAAGTAGCATAGACATCAGAATTATATGTACATATGTACATCATGAAATAATAAAAATAATAGCTGATAAGCATTGTGACCTAATGTGGTCTGAAAGTTGTACAAAACGATTCGAACATGTTCGCCTCATGAAATAATAACTGATAATACATACATTTATTTACTTACATTTACCTGGAAAATCAAATGCTTCGATAAATAAAAGAAGTCTTCTGCTACAACGAACGTACTCCAGTAGTCAAGAAGAGCACACATGACACATCCAGGCTTTAAGTTTATTTATACTGCAAGCAAAATTGTAGTTATATTCGAAAAACTTTCATTTTGAATAATCCTTTGCATATGCGCACGAAAGCAAATGAAATTAAATTACTTCCGGCACGCAAATTCATACTCGTTATACAAATTTACCCTTACCTGGTTGGTGTTAAATAGAATGCATTATCGATTTAAACTCGCCACCAATAGGACACAGGGGTTGAATGTCGATCATTTCATTGGTCACCTACAAATGACCCTGGAAAAGAGAAATTGAAAAGAAAGAACATGAAGGGACTTTTGTTCGAAAATCATTTGACCAACCGAGGGGTTCGTAGTGTCCGGCACTGTGTTTAAATTAATTGTGCAGTTCTGTTTTGGGAAAGAACACATACAAGCACACGCCAGTATGTACATTTGTTGGAAAAAAAAATGAAGGACTTGTTACTAAATAGGGTTTGAAGGACATTTTACACATACTTTTGAGTTTTGAATTGCGTTTATTTGAATGAAGTATGACCACACTATTTGTAGGTTATGTTCGCGATCAGTATAAGTATGTACCAATCCACATGCGTTGTATGAATCCATATAGCCATTCACCATCTCTTGAACAATAAGAGTAATTTCGAGTATATCGCGGTAAATATGTATACCATATTGATAGATTGCAAAATTGAACTGTGCAATTTTCTTTGTTTACAAAAATTTGACAGAGCATACAAGTACCATACAATGTAAGAGTAACTAATCGTACATATTCATAAAAACGAAGGATATCCTCCAAAATATAGAAGTAGTAGAAGTATAAGGTAATGCTTTAAAGTATAAGGTTGAAGTATAAGCATTTCCTTCTTTTCGTATTCATAATAATTACCTTATTCTTGCGAGGATATCCTTCAAGCACAAGTAAAAGGTAGACTCGTCAGAACGCTGAATGACATGCTAGATGCTAGAATATCTTTTAATTTTTTTGTTGCGCCAGCTCCCATCCCTTCTCTTCGCTCAGTAAGTACTACTTCTGTTATCTTACGGATCACATCAAAAGGTTTTTTTTTTTAGTGAGTATACCTTAGTGCGCATCCCCCACATGCACAAGGCACAACATCTGCCATCGCGCTGAAAATTGGATAATACAACCGTTTACTACAGAGATGAGTCTGCTACTGACCTAACTCAGACTTTTTGAAGGATGTGCTTTTTATTTAAAGTAAAAGGTCAAGTTTATGCATACTCATTTACTTTTATGTGAATAAAAGGATATGCTTTTACTCGAAAAGTATAAGGTTCTGCTCGAAATTATTATGAATACAAACAGAAGGATTTCCTTCATATTTTGCAAGTATAAGCATATCCTTTTCTTTATGAATACGGCCGATTCTGTATAATGCTAGGTTTCCACTTGTCGATTTGAAATTGATAAACGACGTATTTTTAAGTCAATCAGAAAATTGGCGATTGGAAATAATGACAAATAAGCAGTTTACAGTTTTTCCACTGTATCTCGTGTGGGCACCGTAGCGCAAGTGGTTAGTGCGTCGGACTGCTGAGCCAGCGGTCTTGGGTTCGAATCCTGCCGCAAACACCTAAAAGTTTTTCACAGTGCCCACCTCTTTCGAGTGTCTGACAAGCATCAAAGAGTATCATTTGTCACGATTGAGCTTCTCAACTCGCCGTTTGAAGTCGGCAAAAAACTGTAGGTCCCTTCCATTCGTGCAAAAATATAACACGCACACACAAATGGTTGCGAGAAGCAGGCCCAGGTTCACCTCGAGCTGTAGCGCCAACTAAGTAAGTAAGTAAGTAAGTATCTCGTTTTTCTGTCCAATTTTCTGAGTGCGAAATTTATTTGATTTATTTTCTCAACCAAAGACCAAACACAGCTTCATTTTATCGATATCGACGTCTTAACACAGCAATCTCTTTTCTTGGCGCATAACAAAACCGCCACGTTGTGGATAATGTTTAGAGTTCTGGTTTGTCCTTCCATTTGTCAACAGAAAAACAGTCTTTAAGCCCCATCTTATGAATCAATCCATACTCTTCGAAAGGTGTATAACCAGTTATTTTCTCCACCTCTAGCCAAGTAGAAAAGATTAACCTATCGTGCTATTTCCGTAAATTCAAATGAATTCCATGCCTCATTCATAACATTTTCATTGTATTATAAAGAAGTCGAACTTATTTGAACACAATAGACTCGCGGCATTCCGCATGCTTAACATCTATCTACCCACTGTTTTTTTTTTGGCTAGGTACATCTATACATACTTATCATATCCATTACGACCCTTTCTATTTGTTTTGATGGTTTGATGGTAACAACCTTTAGGAAAATATGTGTCAACAAACCTACCAATCTTTGATGAGCCATTAAAAATTAAAGAGCATGATTATGTTCTTTAAATTCAACACCGTTGTCAACTCCAATAAACTGTCAGCGATGGGTTGACAGAGAAAAGTGACATCTCAGAGAAAAAGGTTGACATGTCAATAATAGATGGATGCTGCTTTAATACTGCGCCATTTTACGCTTCCTATTTATTGTAATTGTTACTATTGAAATCAAAAAAAGAGAATCCTTCTTCTAGCTCAATATTCATTAGCTTAAAAGATTTCGAGAACAATTTTCAACTGCAATCTCTTAATTGTTTGCCCATGCATTTGTAATATTATTTTCGAATCAACAAACTGTCAAAGTGTTGCTTAAAAATTTCATGGATCTAGCTGCTGCCAACACAAAAGGAAACAGGAATCCATTTGTTTCTTTGGATTTTTTTTTTGTTTTGTTTTATAATGTGCGAAGCGAAAATCTCACGAAAATGGATTTCATTCCCCAACGGGAGGACTGCTGACTTAACTAATGTAGATATCAATCGCAAGCGACATCGTAGAATTCAGTACGGCAGCAATTCAACATTTACCTATCCTACCTATCCTATTTCGCCATTATTTTGGAAATGGATAGAGCAAGAGGAAAACCTTCTCAGCATTTTCCACAATTTGACAATTGATGTTATTTATTATTTATACATTTAAAACTCCATCCTTGCATTTGTGTTTGAGGCTGGGAATTCGCCTTAAATTAGTAAACAACCCTGTTGTATCGGGGCAATGCACGTGGTTATAGTCTTGACATTTTTCATCTGTGGTTGAAGTGATAGAAGATACTGTGAAAGTGCATTCACAAGTGTTGGGGGATTCTTAGATGTGTAGCTTTTTAATTGTCATCGGTTCATTAGAAGAGTCTTCTGTGGACACAATTGCTTTGCTTTGGAAACTATTGTTTATTTATTTACATGCTAGTCGATGCAGCAGTTTAGAAAGTTTTCCTTTAGTTGAGGTTGACAGTTTGATAGTAGATTTGTTTATTTTTGTTCTGACAAATCTGAGTGAAGTTTAAAAAACCAAATCTATAAAAGTCCGTACAATCATCTTGACGATGCGTATATCTTGCAAACAATAGGCGTTTTTTTCGTAATCAATATAGACTTAGAAAATATTTTCCAGGTTAAATACACTAACAACTAAGCGTATATAGAATAACGAAATCCAAATAGCTATCGAGTCTTATGTCCTTAGCCTGGACAAAAAAAAAATTGCTACCAAACTATTTTCTGTCGATTATTATCGAAATGCTAGCGAAAATGTCAAATATGACATGTAAGTGATAAATTTGAAAACAATTGCGGCGATGAAAACGTGATGCTATGCAAAGGAGTTTGAAAAACAAGTGGAAAAGTGAGGAAGAAATATTAAAAGTCAGAAAAAAATAAAGTGCTACCAAATCACCGAAGAGCTTTTTTTTACACATACTTTTTTAAGGCTATATAGATTGCCAAAAAAACACGCCTATTTTTTATTTTTATTTTTTTATAATCTACACACACTAAATGGGATATGAATACCCTTTTAATGTTTACATACAGCGCGAGCACATGAAGGACGAGAACGAGAGACAGACGCCTATTAAAGAAAACAACTGAAACAAGTATGTATGCATTTGTATTCTATTTTGATATACCTATGCAATTTCCACGTCTGCAATTACATTTGTTATATTTTTTGAAGCTAACCGATTTTAATTACAAATAAACTGTCATTTCGCATAGTGCTGCCAAACTGCGGTGATGAAATTCCTTAGCCCCGAAAGGCGTTGTTTTCGCAAATATTTTTTTAGGCTATATAGATTACCAAAAAAACACGCCTAATGATGTCTGTGGCGGAAGGGGCTGGGAATTGCTCAATTCGCCATGATCTTACTAATTGCAAGCGTTTAAAGAGAATAACTTCTTTGTCCAAAAGCAATTACGAACTATTAACGCAAAATTTCGTTGAGAACTACCTTTTCAACTTAACTATAAACACCAATGCTGCCAAAATTCATTACATCTAAGAGGGTGTTCACTCGAATTACGAATTACAAACATTCAAGTCCAACGCGCATCGGTTTCTCATCGTATATCCTACCTAATTTTCGCTTTAGCCTGCAGGATAAAGGGTACTTCTCCTTATGGACGCCGTAAATTATAAAACATAATTTCAAAAATTAAAATAAAATATGAAATGTACAATAAAAAATGTTGTAATGATTGATTCACTGGTCAACATGATTTTTGCTACACGTAATCTAGTAGAGACGTGATTTGTACTTACCTACCTACCTTCGATCACCCTCATTTTTTTATTTTTTTTTTGTTTGTAATAGTAACGGTCACATAATTCACGTTATTAGAGCAGATCGGTTAGAACAATGTTTTGAAATTAAGTCGTCTTGGAAAAAATAAATATTTTTTGTTTTCATTTTAGTAATCTACGTTAAATAGCATGCCGAGAACTTGTGTAAATAATCATGACCGATTCTGTTACGTGTGTGGTGAACTTACATTCATTACTCAGTGGAGAAATTTTACAGACTTTGTCAAGAAGTGTTATTTTAAATATATCGGATTTCCAGTTCGCCAACAAGATAAATTGTGGGCTCGCCGTACTTATATGTTACATATTGCACACGATGAGACAAGAACAAACACATACTACCCTTGGCCAACTTTCGCAGGTTATTTAATATGACAGATGACATGAAGTTTTCTAATTTGCGGCCAAGTCCCAATATAGGCACAGGTTATTAAATATGACAGATGAGAAAGAGAATGAAAATTTGTGGCCAGGTGGCCAACTCGACAGGTTTCACTGTATTTGATAATTTTTGAAGTGAAACTTCTCTAGCCGCGGTAGGGCAAATTTGCCTGAATCAGACGAAAAAGTGAAACGCTTCCCCTTCTCCAACTTCAACAGGCAGTAAAATAAATTCTAAAAAAATACACATACAAACAACAACAAAACAAGCGAAGAAAATGAAATTCTTATTTTCAAACAACAACAAAACAAGTCAAGAAAATAAAATTCGTATTTTCAACCCCACCATGCAAACATTGGGCCACCGCACACGAGATGATTTCTGCCGGCAGAAAATCGGTTTTGTAGGCGAAGGGTCTGCGGTAAGAAACGACTGAAAATCTTCTACCGAGTTTGAGCTTTGAGCGGTTGAATGATGTAGGAAACTAATGCATATCTACCTACAGAACTTTCAAAATATTTTGCTCCGAAAAAATGCTACCACAGTGCAAAGGGGTTTATGTATACACTTTCTTCTGTCGGTAAAAATGTTTTCATACAAAAATTTTATATGAGATGGGACTTCTTGGGTTTGTATATTCTTTGCCCTTATTCCTAAAGATATGAAGAAAATATAACGTCGTTTTTAATTCAAACCTTAAAATTCAGCTTGCAATACAAGGTCCGTTCGCGTACTTTTTGTACTAAATATGGGTTTTCTGTCAAATCTCGAAGAGTGGGGGTAAAATTCTCTCAACGACAGAAAAATCACGAAACAGTAATCGAACGCATTAAGCACCAAAAAATTAAGAATGTATGTGATTTGACAGATTTCTTGGACTAAAATTCGTAGCATAGAGAAATTTCTTACGCTCTCGTGAGCACTCTCTTCTACGAAAAACTACGAAATTTTTGCGTACGCGAACGGGTTTTCGTTGTTTTTCGTTTTGGGAGGGTTCGCGAACGGACCTACACTTTTGAATATTTCGATGGTTTTTTGGTGGCGGACAAGACTTCTTTCTTGTGCAATTTGGTTGACCAGTGATTACTGCAGTACAGTGATTACTGCAGTACTTTCAAGGCAATAAATAATCTCTACTGAATCGCAAGTTATGCGCAATCAACAGCATTTCCATTGGTTAGTCAGAAAGGTGCGTTTCCTCCCTTCCTTATATTGTAATCTGTCACATTATCACTACTTATTGAGAATAAAATTATTAACTATGAGGAAATGCATTGGGTAAATATAACCCCCGATTTATTGGTCAATTCAGTATGGCTACAGTCTCAATTTTGTACTGCGGAAAGCTTATCCGCAGATGTTGACAAAGCTTTCGATGATAGAATGTCTATAGAAATCTTTGTTACAATGCGCGCGATTAATGCATTTACCTTTACAAATTCAAATCTAACGAAAAGGGGGTTGCGAAAAGTATCACTTAATCGTATATAAAAGTTTCGTGTACCTTTGTGTTGTACTCGTACATTCATAGACCATTATTATCCTTTTCATGTGAACACAAAATAAATGTATATTCAAATGATAAATGTGTAGTGGGTTAAAAGCTCACTACACTTTGGAAGGATACTCTGAAAAATTATTAAGATCACAAGATATCTGTTCATCCACAATTTCGATTGCAGTGCAATGTGAGTTCTCATACCGTGCAGACATAATTATCTGTTCACCTTTGGTCTTTGCTTTAGCTGGTGTTAGATTTTTTTTATATTTGTATACATCCTGTGAAGTGGAAATATTAATTTGGTTTATACTCCCAAGAATAAAAAAAAATAAAACAGCATTCAAATAATAAAAAAAAAAACCCTTTTTAATTACAATTGCAGAGATACGAGTACGAAGGTGAAGAATTAGCTGGGAGTATGTCGCAAGGACAAATAATTCCTTTTTTATCCTCATACTGAATGTTTGCTAGATTTGTAATGCAATTTAAAAAGCAAATACGGTCATGTCAGTTACAATCTCTGTGGAGAAGTGAATTCTTGGAAAGATACGCGCTCGCTGCTGATGACGGATGATGAAGGACCAAACAGGGCGAACGTTTGGTAAATATCAATAAAAAAAAACACGCAATTTAATTAGAAATGTGAAAGAAAAGGGACGCAGCAATAGATGCAGAATATCGTTATGGTCAGTGTATTCAACTATTTTGTCGCCTTATATATTTTTGATTGTTGCTCAGAAAGCCTTTTTAGTTGAGCTGGCTTTCGGGCAATAATTAAAACCAAATAAAGTGCCATCACATCGAGTTGAAGCTGTATTATTACAAGTTGAGTCTTAATTTTAAGTCAATTTTAAAGTTTATTTATAATACTAATTAGCTAAACAGTTAAAGTTTTCTTCTTAGATTTTAAACATTTTTATGGGAATAAACGAAAAACGGTTATTTGTTTGGCCCTATTTCGAACATCGATTCTCGATCGGTAAATTGGTAGCTATTTATGAAAATAAATTCTATTTATAAACTCAACTGTCAGTTCAGATAAAAATAAGACATAAGTCGTTTTTAACAACTTTTCAGGAGAGCAGTTGAAAGGTTTAACGTTAGTTTACAAAAAACTATGCATCGTATAAGAAAGTTGTTGGTACATACATAAATAAAGATGAGAAAAAATTATATTTTTATATAATTGCTTATGGCTGCGTTTAGTTTCAGTAGCTGTTGGAGCATAAAAACATCTGTCAAAAGCTTACGGAAAATCTTTAATTATGCTGTTTTTCCATATGCAAATTTGTGGGAAAATTACTAATGTTGTTATTTGCTGGTCTAAAACTCAGCAACCGTTAGAGATAAAATTAAGAAAAAATATGGCAAATATAATCGAATATTGCGCATCCGTTGTTGTAAAAAACTCATTTTTGGTCGCAAACATAATGTATATTAAAATACAGTGGACTCTCCCTAAGTACAACTCTCTCTAAGTCGAATTTCTCTCTAACTCGAAATTATTCGCCATATTTTATCATTCCGTTCAATTTTCCATACAAAACTATGCTCTTAGTCGAACGCACTCTAAGTGAAACTCTCTCTAACTCGAACATATTCTCTCGATTATTGGCATCTTTTTTCACCCCTTAAGACGAATTTTTTTTTAGCACATACCAAATAAAAATACATTACCCCTTCGGAATTCGTATTTGAGTATTTAACTACTAACCATCAAGTACCTACACACTTCAATACCCTAAATATGTATATTATGTAACATCGCGTGTGCCATCATCGTGTTTCTTCCTATGAATATTCTTGGTATGTACCTCCATAAAAAGATACAATTTTTAAAAAGTTGCAATGCAAAAACAATAAAAAAAAACATTGGTATCCTTTTCTTTGTGTTATTGGTTGCATTCAAAACAGGGTTTTCAATGGATCTAGCTATCTGCGTATGTACATATATAAAACGAACTTATTTTAGTAAGATTCCAGCTGGAATTTCAAAATCAGTTGATTCTAGGCAGTTCAACAGAGCTGATGCAGTCTTTATGTGCATGTTTGTAGCTAGATCATATAAGAAAAATGTAAGTTACATAAGCTTTATTTTTTTGTTAACTTTTTTGTAAGTACATTAACCTTTTTTTTATTAATCAAACGTTTTTAAAAAAAATAAAATGTTTCTCTCTATTACTCTAATTTTTCCAAAACTCTCTTTAACTCGAACAAATCTTGGTATCCCGTGAAAGTTCGACTTAGCGAGAGTCGACTGTATTTAAAAATAAATTACGAATTACATAATATGTAGTCTTAATTATTTTACGATACCACTACGTGCCCGTTTGGTACCTCTTGAATTGCTGTAAATGGATCTAATGATATCAATGTATCCGGGTTCAACATCTTTATTCAAACCAATTTTCAATGTTTGAAACTCTGATTATAAATACAGTGTAGAATCGATTAACCGGGATGGTCGGGACCGAGCTCATCACGGAAAATCGAAAATCCCGGATGAACAAAAAATAAATTGTTATAAAACAATAAAACAAAACCTAAAGAAAATAGGTAAAGTTCATTAGGAAAAACGAAAAATAAATAACATTTCATAAAATGTACATGTAGACACATGTGCGAATGCAAACAAATGCATCAATAATGCACACACAAACCAACCTAAGTGTGGAAAATCTTTAAGTTTGGACATGTAACACGACTGTTTCGTTTTTCTTCTTAACTGAATTTTTGCTTGCAACACGGTCTTTTCCGATTAATCGTATTTCAATATGAAAGCAAGGTTTTTTTAAACTTCCCGGTTGATAGGGCTTACCGGTTAGTTGGACCCCGGTTAATCGGTACTAACTGTTACTACATATTGCATTACATTTTATAAACAAAAGTCCATAATAGATAAAATTTCATTTTCACTGCCTGCATATTTTCCATAAAAGAATGAACTGGTTTCAAAGACAAAGGACTGAATCTGTCGGCAACAGGTTAAACGACATGTCAGGCCCAAGATTGCGGCTATTTTTTTATTTATATATCGGCAATAGTGGCAACAAAATGGACCTTCTTTGGTCTAAGTGAATCCTACCGAATACCGGGATAGCCACCTAACCTAACCTAACCTAACCTATGGAATATTATGATTACAAGCCTTGGGTTGTGCGCTACTTTATATTATTTTCCCAAAAGAAGTGACAGAGTGAAACGAAACGGTTAAGCGGTTTGACGGTCTGCATAAATCAATTCTAATACATTACACAACAATACATACCAACGATACAGTGTGACTGTCAACTAAATAAATACATACTTACCAAAACCTAACCTCTAAATACATTCCATTAACAACAAATATCCTGTTTTCAAAATATAATTTTATTATAAATATTAGAATTATATTCAAAACGACAAATAAAAACTACACTCTTTAGTTTATTTTTAGAGTTCTTATTATACCGTGTTAAAGTAAATTTGTTTGGTTAAATAGAATAAAACTTTGTTTTAAAATTAATTCAAAGGCTACCAAAATATATATCTACATATGTATATGTAAATAGCATAAAACCCCATATTAGATAAAAAATTAATAAAAAAAAATCTTACTTCTTCTCTAACTAGAAAATGGTATTTGCCATATCTTCCTTTTGCGATTCAACTTTCGCTAATAACTCAGTTTTGTGCTTAAGTGATGCTTCGCATTCCTTTATTTACACTTAAAACTTAAGTAAAATGTTTGCTACTACAAAAAACAATATGCTCCTCCTGACAAACCATTCTTCTCCTCCGAAGACAAAAAAAACCACAATGTCGGAGAGGACATTTTTACAGCTTGAAACCACATTATTATATGTACGGGCAAAATATAATAAATTAAAACTCGCAATAAATATTAAAATTGCATTTCCTAACTTTTTTTACTTTCTTTACAGTTCATTGTTAAAAGTATTTCATTCCAAAAGTGAAAAAAAAACTGAACACATTTGAGTCTCACTCCAATGCCTGTCCGTCCGTCTGCCACAAAATCGTAGAGCAAGTCCGTACAAGCGAAAGACTTTTTAAATTTTGGCATACACTGCGGTTCACTAGATTAGAAGCATTTTGGGAAATTAAAATGATCTATCTTCCGATACATGGTAGTTCGAGAACAAGAAAAGATGGTGAAAGAAAGAGTGGTTTGTATTGAACCCAACGGTGGCTTCCAAAATTTTAAGAGAACAAGTTAATTGTACTTTTGAGACATGAATGTAAGTTGAATCAGTCAGATTCGCATGCAATTATATTGGTTCATAAGATTAGAAGCAGTACACCAAATTAAAGCTTAAGATGTTCTTTCATGTAACGGTTTTAAGGGGGTTTGCTTTAGAAATTAGTTATTTAAAAAAAAAACTTAAATTTTAAAGTCTTTAGAGATTAGTTGATTATTTCAAAACTAAAAATCATAGATCCATGATTTTTAGGTCATTCGAAAGACAGTGAGATCACATTTCATATGATATTAAATAGATATATGTGCGCTTTAAGGTTCTTATGATATATGATTTTATATGCCCTGTTAACGGACAGAAATCATCAGAAGATCCATCCGAAATACAAAATTCACAGAAAAAAATTTCAAAATCGCCACATACGATTTTCATAAAACTTCACGGTTTAATGTACTAAAGCTCAGCTTTATTTTAATACCAGTCTTAATGACGTACGCTCTTGGCCCAAAAGTGCCCCATTTCGTAAGCCTGAGAATAGGATTATAACGTCAATTAAGCGCGTTTTTTATTTCAAATCTATACCTATAGACTTCGAAAAAGCTCTCCAAGTAAAAATAAGACTGAATGATTATCCAGGCCAAGGTTTTGTTGTATTTGTTGCGAAAACATGTTTAGCCTATATAGATTTGAAAAAAAACACGCCTATTGATCAAAAGCATTTAGGCAACATTGTAAAGTTTAGTATTTCGGAGAAATAAGTACATACACATAAATATGTACATATGTACATATATATGTATTACACATATGTATGTATTACACATATGTACATATACGCACGCACGTGAATATATTTATAGAAAAAAAAACATTTATTTTATGTCTTACAATTAAATTCGGATTTTTTGGGAAATAATAATGACTTACAAGTACCTATGTACCTAGTCTAGTCATAAATACTGATACAATTTTTCTTGCAACTATTTTAAAAAAAGTATTAATTGTACTCTTTTCATGTTAACCATTATTTTACCCGTTGGTTTTATGCTTCTATGTCGCGGAAAAGATTTTTGTTTTTAGTCGTTTACAATCATGGAAAGGGGTGACATGGAGAATCGTGTCGTTGTGATCGGCTTACACAAGTGTAATATGGCAAGAGGTGATATTTTTCGGACCTTGCGATCGCTTGGAATCACTCGCTGTTTTGTGTACCGGACAATTAATTTATTCGAGGATACTGGTGGAGTACATGACCGTCATAGATCCGATCATCCACGCACTGTGAGGACTCCGAGAGCCATCAAAGCCGTGCAGGCGCGAATCAAACGCAAACCACAGAGAAAGCAGAAAATCTTCTCGTGGGAAATGAACATTTCGCAAAAATCCATGTCTCGCATCATCAAAGAAGACTTAAGACTAAGTGCTTACAAAAGATACACTGGACACCTGCTAACAGTCGCATTGAAGCAAAAACGCTAGCAAAAATCAAAAGCTCTCTTAAGACGGTACGCTGAAAATGGTCACAGAAACATCCTGTTTACCGACGAGAAAATCTTTACCGTCGAAGAAACTTCTAATAAGCAAAATTATCGAGTGTATGCTTGGACATCAAAAGAAGCTTCGGAACTTGTTCCAAGGGTTGAAAGAGGCCACCACCCCGCTTCAGTGATGGTATGGTGGGGAGTGAGCTACGATAGCATAACCAACCTTCATTTTTGTGAAAAAGGAGTCAAGACCTCGGCGAAAGTTTACCAAACTACTGTTTTGGAAGATGTCGTTAAGCCTCTAAGCCGTACAATGTTCGCAAACAAGGATTGGACGTTCCAACCAGATTCTGCTCCAGCCCACAAGGCGAAAACCACTCAAGAGTGGCTAAAAAAATTTAGCCCATTTCATATCACCGGATGATTGGCAGCTGGTAGTCCGGACCTCAACCCTTTGGACTACAAGTTGTGGTCCGTTTTAGAGGGAATGGCCTGGTCTACTCATCACCGAAATATTGACTCTTTAAAGCGAACCCTTGTCCGCGCTGTTGACAACTTTCCAATGAATGGGGTGCGTAATGCGATTGATGATTGGCCAGTGCGTCTCAGGTCGTGCTTCAAAGCAAATGGGGGCCATTTCGAATGAAGTCTTCCATAACTTGTAGCTAGTGATCTGACAAATAAAAAGTATAAATTTGTTTTTAAAAATATTAGCGCGTTTTTATTTTGCATACGTTTTTCTTTGTATCAGTATTTATGACTACACTAGGTATATAATATGTGTGTTGCATGTATGTATGTACATTCATACGTACATTATCAGATCAAGCTTAGTTTGATATAAGCCGATGTAAATATGTATGTACTTACGAATTACCTAACTTAGATTTTTTTGTAAAAATTGTATTATAGTTCGTTTACTTTTACTTACACACATGATATCTTATAGCGAATGCATAGAATAAAATATACCGCTAACTTAAGTAATTATCTTGCTGCCGACGGAAGGATAGCCATAAAAATATTCAAAGTCGAAGATGGCCGAAATTGAAGAGGTTATGTACGTAGATGGCTAGGACATGTAGAGCGTATTGACATCAATGCTCCGGCTCGGAGAATATTCGTTTCTTACGGAATTACAAGGGAAGAATTCAAAATTAACAGATTTTTCCGAATTCATCCCTTGTAATTTCGTCCGTTTTCAAACCGGTCGGAATTCATCACAGGGGCGATTAGGTCTGTTTGGTAACTAACACATTCGTACACATTCGTAAGATTCCTACCAGTGTTGTCACTTTACCACAATTGTGGTAGATCTACCACAATTTTGAACGTTTCTGAAATCTACCACATCTACCACGGAAAGCAAAAATTCTACCACGCTTTTAAATTCTGTCCTGCCCATATTAAACCAAACAATTCAATCTGTTCCTTTGGAAAATTATGTATATAAATGTTTCCAATCAGTTTCGCACATTCAAAACATTCACTTCCAATGAAATTTTCATTCATTTGTGTGGAAACCGTTCCCGAAATCCTCATCCGCGTATCATTTGATGCAATGTATTGTACATACGCTCATACTAATGTCAACGTTATCAAATCTACCACAATTTTTTTAAATCTGCCACATTTGTTTGTCCAATGTACCACATTTTTCAAAATCCAAGTGACAACACTGATTCCTACACATTCCGTGTTTGTTAACCCAAAATATTCGTGAAAGAGAGAGCCAAATGACAGTTGAAAAAAATTCCCCTCCACTGAGAGCGTACACAATAGGTGTGTTTGTTATCTTTTAATAACACAAATGGCACATCTGTCAAATAGTAAACGTGGGGGGAAATCCTCTCTTCTTTTTTTTTTAACTATTGAATATTTTCACAAAAAACTAATTTTCTTCTATTTTGTTAACAAGAAGTGATTGACATTTCACTAATTGTCAGATTGCTGTTTGAAGGATGTGCCTCGGTGACTCCATGAAAAAGATATAGCACGATTTTGCCAGAGGGGAAATTTTTTGACACTGTCATTTGGCTCTCTCTTCTCTTGATTTTTGACAGTTGGATGTAAATTTTCATAAATTAACAGGTTACCAAACACACCTAATCCTACACAGTCTTTTTCTTCGCGTAGGTTTGAACAACTCTGTCAGACCAGCCATCTGACAATTGTGAAATGTCATAATCTTTAGTTGGTGGAAAACAAAAACAAATTTCCGCTGGTTGAAATGATTTTCCCCCACTTCTCAAATTATTTATTATTTGACGGCGAGTTAAGTCTTACACAGAAAAAAGATACCAAACAGACCTATTGACGCTGATTAAACGACTCTTTTTTTCGTTCGTTTCGTCTTTCGTTTTTTTGACATGTACCGTCAAATAGCCATACTTTGACCAGTTTTTTACGAAAAACCTTTGCAGTGTCTTTGTGTGTAGCAAGATCTTTCGAATTTTAGGCTTATCTTGTCGGGCGCTGAATTCTGAACAAAACTAAGACTTTAATTACCTGTTTGTACCACTGGGGGAGTTTTAATTGCTAAAAAACATCCTGGTCAAAGTTTTACTTTGAAATTTTTAGCTTTGACCAGTGCAATATACTCTGTATTAAAAATAAAAATTTTATAATTTTGGTCAAAGTAACCATCCGTGGTCAAAGTTAGGCAGTTTTACGGTATCAAAGTTAAGACTAGTCAAAGTTATACTGTCAGTCAAAATTAAAAATTGCTGGTCAAAGTTTTCCGAATTTATAACATTTCATAAAGGTATTTTTCTTATTTGAATAAAATTAATTGTATTACACCTATGACTAGACTATAAAAAAAAATTACATTTAAAAGATAAATCTATATACCTGTACTCTGCCATAACTTCAAAAAATGACATCTCGTCGGAAATCAAACGAAGGATTACTCTTGCCAACCGCTGTTTCCTTGGGCTAAGAAGGCAATTAAGTAGTAAAGTCCTTTCTCGATCGACTAAGGAGACTCTATATGAGACCCTTATCATCCCAGTCTTGCTATATGGAGCTGAAGAATGGACTTTATCGAAAGCGGATGAAGATATCCTTGGTCGCTTCGAGAGAAAAATCCTTCGTAAGATATTTGGTCCCGTTTGCGTTTACGGGTTCTGGAGGAGAAGATTCAACCACGAATTCTACGAGCTGTACAGCGACATCAACCTGGTCAAAAAACTGCACATTGGGCGTTTAAGATGGCTAGAACATGTAGAGCGTATGGACATCAACGCACCGGCTCGGAGAATATTCGACTCTTACCCGGAGGGTCAGCGCAGCAGAGGACGACCTCGCCTAAGGTGGCGCACACAAGTAGAACAAGACCTCAGCCAACTTGACGTGCGCAACTGGAAGCGGCTAGCTAAGAACCGGACTAGCTGGAAGAGGTTGTTGGTTGAGGTCTTGCTTCACTTCGAACTGTAGCGCCACCTAAGTAAGTAAGTATATAAGTACCTGTAATAAATTCGACGCAACTAAATAGCTTAAAACAAAAAATATCGGAACCTTTTTTAGGAGCTCAAATCACTACCTTAAAATTGCACTACTATTTTTGACGATTACATTTTTTTTAAATATTTTTACCTCATGAACTGAATACCGCAACTTAGTTGATAAGCCAACATTCCAAATATGTTGAAATTACCCAAATATAGTATTAAAAATAAAAATTTTCTGATTTTGGTCAATGTAGTCATCCCTGGTCAAAGTGAGGCAGTTTTACGGTACGTACGATAGTGATTAGACGGTTCCTAATAATTGGTGGATACGTGCATACGTGATTCTGACGTTTATTGAAATTCACAATATATTTAGGCTGTGTGCCAATTGCGTTAAAATATTATCCTCTGGCCTCATTCTAATTTTCGATTTGTATAACGTTCAAAAAGGTTTTTATTTTCAGGGATTAAATAAAATGCGTTCCTATTTTTATCTATGGATTTTCAAATTTCAAAAACAGACCAAATATTTGGGCCGCAACTAGCATCCATAAATAAATTTATTTAGGTATCGATTTTATTCGCATAGCGTTTTTTTCGCAGTGACAAGTGTCAATGACAGAGGGAATCCATAATGTAATATATAACAATGTGTAAATTATTAAGCCAGGTTCTCATTATATAAAATAGTCATAATTTATTGTTCGTCTTTCGTTGAATATAAAATTTTGAAAGAATATGTTTTAATTTTCAAATGAGTATCTTTCTATATGAAAAATGCAGAAATATTGTACACAACAACGTTCATTCGTTTTTAAGCATATTTTATAAGAATAAAAACAAGAAAACGCTCTGAATGCTGTCATAATGAAATGACACCTCAACTTGGTTTGTAAAAAAAAAACCTCCCCACCAATTTTTTAAGTCTATCCATAGAAGTGACAATTTGAACTTCAAAGCGAACAGCTCTAATTTTCATACGTCAAATTTGTATGATTTGGTGGAAATTTTAGTAATCGCGATTTGTTTTTTTTCTTTCTTTGTACTATTTAAGAATTATTTGTGTTTAATTTTAAATTTAAAGTGTGCAAGTGCATGCAATTATACTTGTTGACTAGTTTTAACATTCAAAAAAACACCGTATTCAAAATGATAGAATCTCCAATTGTACTCATTGCGTCCGAAGGAAAGGTTAGCCCACTAGAAATAATCAACAGTAAGAAATATTTTTAAGTGATTCATCTGAAACTAATCAATTAATTTGTCTGCCCCTTTCTAGAGATTCGTAAAATTGACGAAAATGAAGATCATGTTTCGATTGATGTTGGAACGGCACTCAACTACAAAGCATATAAATACAGTTTGACTACGAAGTATTATAAAACAAACCTGCTCCTACTTCCACTGGAAACCGAACTTGACCTAATGCCTGCGGAAATAATTGAAAGCGTTGAAGCATTTCTTATTTACTTTGATTCTGGAAATGTTAGTATAATGAAAATGTATTTCTTTTTACGACAATACTTTCTATTTAGCGTGGGTTTTCGAAGAGAATTGGTTTCTATGCAGATTTTGTGAAGTCCCATCAAATTGAGCTTGGCATTCTGTTATGTGATAGACTCTACGATGATTCCAATGAGGGCATTACATACAAAGAAGCGAAACAAGGATCTAACCTTCTGTTCGATGTGATAGAACTAGAAAGATCCAGAGAAGAAGACGAGGAAGACGACCCAAACGATCCACTTGGTTATGATGAGGTACAACAGGCATTAAGGAGTTTTGTTTGGTCTAATATAGACGTCAGCTCTGGTGGTAAGTTGATTCCAGACGAATTGCAATTGTATTTTTAAAAAGTTGATCTTTATGTTACAGCCAACAAAAACTTTTTAAAAACCATTGGACTAGCAGCACCTAGTAATAGCGAAACCAGTTCAGATGAAAATTCAGTTGAAGCGCAGTTGGAAATATTTGAAAAGATGCTTTCGCAAGTACAATCATTTAGAACAGAGACTGCAACATGGTCAAGGGATCAAATGCTAGATCATGCTGAGAAACTCGCTGAAGAATTTGTTCGAATGATGAATGAGGATGATTTGGGTGATGATGAAGACGATAAAGCGCACGAGGACGTCATGAGCGGGAGTAACAAATAATAGTTAATCATGGTTTATGTTTTAAAGCTTAGATACTATTAGAGTTAAATTTTAACTATAATTATAAAGTTAGTTTAGTAAATGAAAACTAATACTGTTCGAATATAAAATCAAAAATCATGTTTATTGATATGTATGTATGTTGGTGTTTTTCAATTACTATTGCAGTTGTTTTCTAAATCGGAAACGCGGCCATTAGAACTTCTTCACTAGTTGAAGGCGCCAGCTTGCTATGGGACCTAAATTGTGGAATTGTTTATGATTATCGTTCATCAGAAGTTGACTTGCCACACAATTCTTTGAGATCATTAAATTTATACTTATATTGAAATATTTAAAAGACGGCATTGTTGTCTGACAATTAAGTTTGAACGACCATTGTTAGAGAAACTGTCCCATCGGTTTCAAGAAAATTATTTAAAGATTTCTTGAAGGATGAAGAATTCATGAGGACACGACAAAGAATTATACATAGCAAGTTGTATAACGACGCAATTCGCAAAGTTTTCATCGATAGGATTATGCTAATTGGAAATGATGGCCATCACACTAACACGTCCTGTATTTGAATCGTCGAAAGTGAAACCTTAAAGAATACCAATATTATGGAATGAAAGAAAAAACAAATTCTTTTCAGCGAATGTAGTCTAGTAATGGATGTGTACTTGGATAACGCGCTTATTATTGGCCCAACGTAGATTGGGTCAAATTTTTTTTGCTGTTTTGCAGATCAATTAATTATACATAGGTAGGTATGGACATAGATATGTATATCTAGAGCATGAACTGAACATGTTTACTTGGGTGATCTGTTGTAAGAGCTTATTCCGCGAGTGCATTTACTGCCAACATGTACTCATGGATCGCATGAAATGGAGGAAATAGTTAAACTGCAGAAAGCAAATACATGCTCGTACATCTGTTTAACATTCGCTATAGCTACACCAAGAACTTGTGTTGTCGCCGGCTGTATGTGGGGTGGAAAACTAGAAGTCATGGCTCATAATTGTATTCCAGTAATCATGGCAGGTAATAAAGTTCTTCAGTTTAAGGATATACATAAATCACTGGGAGCTTCATTTATTAATGGTAATGATAGACCTATATTCTTTGTATTTAAAACATTTATTTATTAATACAAAATATATCAGATAAGTGATACAGGGTTACAAATTACAATATATTTGCTTTGTTTTATTATTATTTCTCTTTTTTTTTTAAATATTTATTTAAATTATTATCTTTTAAAACATAAAGTTTTTTGTTTAATTTAATTTTTTCTTCATTTATTTAATTTTTATATTTATTAGTTTTATTTTTTCAATGTTCGAAATTGTATGAGTATAACATATTATGTATACATATTTATGAAAGAAAAAGTATTAAAAAATAAAAATTATTTACTGAACAAAACAAAAAAAGAAGATATTTGCATTGAGATGTTTCCAAAACTATTAAAATTGCTTCAAGGTGGGATATTTTGTAGGTGTATACTTTTTTCATTTATTTAATCTCATTGTTTACCAAATGTATGTATATAATATTGCAACTCGGAAATGGTGTTATGGTGTGTATGTGTGTGGTTTATAATCAACAATTACTTAAAAAAAACGATAAAACAAAAATGAGGCAACCAGTTGCAAAAAAAAGAACTCTTTTTAGTTGAAAGGAGGAAAAACGAAAAGTAAATAATTAGAAAACAAACGAAGTTAACATACCTTACAGGTTTCATGCCTTAAATTGAAAACGATTTAATCTCATTTTTTATTATTCTATTTAGTGTGCAAATGATATGAAAACGTTAAATTAATAACATATCCCGATGTTTACTGGAAAAATATTTAAATATATGTACATTTGTACGTAAACGAATCTCATTGTTGGAAATAATAGATAGTAAGAACTCTTCATATGGGTAATATTTAAAGGATATATGCTACATACGTAAATACACAGGAATATACATCTCCAATTAGCAGATTTATAATTTTGAACCTTACTTAAGATCGATAGACAACTGACGGTCGAAAACGCCAGAAAATACGACAGATGGACGAAAAATATCGAATAACAAATATCCTGCCCGTACTTAGAATAGAACAAAAGATTTAAAATACATTTGACTGCATATGTGATAAATATTGATTAACAGATCTGCACTGGGCATAGGCAGTTTATACGTCAATTAAAGAATCGATGAAAATCATGTTCATCAAACATTGTCAATAAATATATTTAATTATTCTGTGCTGATTTTTTAGACAAAACAAAGAGTAGAATTTACATTTAATTCAGTTTAGACATGCAAAGCCTAACAAAAGCCGACAGAATGCACATTTTTAAATAAGTAGTACGGCCTTATCGGTAAAAGATTATGTTTTTATAAAAGCGGAAAGATTAGATTAGAAAGAGAAATTAATAAGACACCATACGTGTTGAAACATAAGCTAAATCAAACACATTGAAATTTTGTTATACAAACATGTACATATATACAAATTTCACAGCGCTGCAAAGAACAACCCTCCAATTTATTTACCGGGAGAAACACGTATTAGAAGAACTCACAATTTGTTATGAAAAAAAGTACACATTTATGTTTATTACTCTGTTCACAACCTATAGCATATACGCTATCCGTTTCTTAATTATAAATAACTATAAATTAGAATTAAAAGAGAAGAATATAATTTATATAAACTTAGTTTTCCTGATATGGCATTGTATTTGCAAATTATAGTTAGCTTAAAATGTCACTCAAGCGTTATGATACAGAACTGAACTTAATTTTGCGATTTACTAATTTTTCATTTTTTTTAAAGGAACCCTGGGAAAATACAACTTAGATTATTCATTGTTATACAGTTTAGAGGTCTTTCTGGTTTTTGCCATGACTTTGCTTGTCCGAAAGACCATAATTTTTTTTAAAGGAAGCCTGGGAAACCACAATTTAGAATATTCATTGTTCTACGGATTCTACGGTCTTTCTGGTTTTTGCCATAACTTTGCTCGTTCGAAAGATTAAACAGAAGACAATAAGGAAGGAGTCTTTGCAATTCTCGGACATAGACCTGTAGTGTTGATAAAGAAGGTCTCCTGTTAAGCAATTCCAATATGTATAAACTAAAAAAAACACTTCTTCAGATTGTCGTAAAGCTATTAGTCGCAGTCGTACATATATAGAAAGCATGTATGTATGTATACACGACTTAGCCTGGTAACCTAATTAAGGAACAACAACATCGAACATAACTCCTGTCTTCAAATTCATGTCCACTAAACGAATGGAGCAGATTCGGGGCGGACGTTTTAGAGATTAACGAAAGAGTGAAACCGATATGAATAAGAAACTAGAGACGGCTAACTACTTGAGTCACCATTTTTATTAAAAAACTTTAAAAAAAAGTAAAGTAAGGTCATGAAGCCTATGCCCCAAAGGAAGAATAAGAAACTTATATACAGTTAATCAAAATAACACAATTATCTATATATTATGATGCCCATTCGTATTTAATCAGATTTGTTTGTTCATGTTTATGAAAACGGCAAAAGAAATGAAAATTTACACTTCATATTTACATTGTTCATATGTCTTTCAATTTTTCTTCCTTGTTACCTTTTTGTTTTTTTCTTTTCTTTTTTTGAGGAGAAAAAAATAAACAAGCAATTAATTTCAATAATAATAATTGTAATATGTATATAGACTAGATTATTTATTTAAAAAGAAAAATTATAATAAAAGCTTTATTAATATCATATGTATTTATAGATACTTTGTTTGTATTTGTTTATGTCTTACTTCACATTGATGGAACCATTAACATTATGCAAAGTAAAATGTACAAAAGTTTTGTAATAAAATCTATTTTGTGTATAAAAATCTATTTCCTGTACTTAGTATGAGAATAATAAATTTGAATATTGGTTTTTCTTTTAATAATTTTACAATTTCACTAAATAAAATAAAAAAACAAACATAAATAGAAATAGAAAAAAAAAACAACTTAACTGCTGCAAATATATTTGATTTTATCTCGCATATAAGACTCGTTTAGAGTTTGCTCTTCTTCTTTGTGCAATACTTCCATTGGCGCGCGCTTCGTTTTCCCCACTCTCCTTCTGCTACATATATAAAGAACTAAAAACAATATTCGAGAGCTAGCAATTTATATTTATTATAATTAATGAGATTAACTTAGAGTTAAAAATAATGCAAACTAATTATGATTAATGCAGCAATATAGTTTTTTTTTTTTGTTTATTTATTCTCTTATGTTTATACATATACATTTATATATTTATAAATATGGCTTTATTTACTTATTTATTTTGTATAGTATAAAAAAAATTGGAGTAGAAAAAACAATTGCGTATAAATATTTATAAATACCTTACATAAGATATAAATTTATCAAAAAATAAGAAAATAAAAACAAAAACGTCTGTTTGCTAAAACAAATAAATATTCAGTTGTGTGTATGTGTGTGGTCAGAGTTGTTTGTATTGTTTCGTTTCCTATTTTTTTTTTCTGTTTTTTTTTTTTTGTTATTTTATATTCTAAATTTACATTGATAATATTTAAATATAATTTTATACGTTTTAGTCCTTTGGTAGCTTATTCTCTAAATACAATGAATTTTTTTTAAATATTTTTTTTTGTTTATTTTTGTATAGCAAACACTTTCAGTTTTTTTTTTATTTTTCACATTGTTTATTTTTGAACATAAAATGACAACTTATTGGTTAGGCAATTGAAATGGTTAAATTAAATCAAGTCTAGCGTACTTTATACAATTATGGGTTTTACTGTTCATCTCCTTATGTCTAGACATATCAATTTGCCATGTTTTGTTTTTTTCTTTTTTATCACAAATAGACTTTGTGCAAATGAAAAATAAAACACGTACACCGGGTTGTAGTACACATTATAAGAAACACTTTAAACGAAACAGTAATTCGTTAGAGAAACATTATATTAACAGTCAGATGGTGATTCTGTTGAAAGCTTATGCAAATCGGCGTAGTTTGCAATCGCACGATGTAGGAACTCGTACTGCGCCTGTAATAAATATATCGAAATACTTATATAGTTACATACAAAGGAGGATTGAGAGAGAACGGATTTAATTAAGGTTAAAGTAAAAGTAATAATGCGGACGCTCAAGGGGTTAACAACGTTTATACTTAGCGCGGGCAGTAGATGATAAAAGAGGAGCGCATTGGTCTGAAATGTTTGTAGATCAAAAAGAGTACGGTTTTGTATTGTTTAGTTATGCCACTGTCGTGAAAAAATCTATGAAACATGAAAAGGCAAAATACATTCAAATGGACTGGCTATCTAAAAGACAGTGATGCTTTGGAAATACCTAACCAGATAAACGCATTATACTCGAGCTTAGGGTGAATTCGTAAACGTCAATTGCACGACGATCTCGTCAAAGTTGTAATGATCATTTGCAGTGCTCTGACGCATGTGCATTAAAATGAAATCGAATGCGCTGTTGCACGATGTTTTGCGATCAGCTGCAATGGCATTAGGTTTTCGAATTGTTGAAAAACGGTTTCGAATTCTTGATCGTAATCATCGTCATGCAATTGACGTTTAATTATTCACCCTTATACTTCATTGTAGTTGACGATTTCAAATACTTGGTCTTTCCATCGAAGGTTTGTCATTGATACACACAACAAGAATGACTAAAGTACCGCTTTAACAACTGGAAACAGCTTTAGATTTCAGCGGGATTAACCTCCAATCTTTTGTTGATAACGTATTTTATTTCGCTATCAAGATTTAATCAGCTAAATGCAGCCGCACTTAAAAGATGACATGTGGCTGCCAGTAGGTACTAGCACAGTAAGCCCTATAGAGGAACGTTTTGATACTAAGGATCTTGGGAATATGTATCCCCGCTGCTCATGAAAACATTTGGAGCCACAGTACACGTAATACAGGTAATATATTGCGCAGGAAAAATGGCCGCAATTCTTGCCTTTTCTATAATTGTACTGAGTTTGGCGTTTAAAAGTCAAATTCATTTGTGAGTTTGGCGTTTAATTCAGTCACTTGTTTTTGTTTTTGAATGTAAACAAATATTCGCAGGGCACGTATGGCGACCATCTTTATGAATTTTTGACAGCTGCGCGAACTTGATCGAAAATTAACACTCTGAGTATACTACCTTATATTATGTGTACTGTGATTTGGAGCTGTGTATAAAGCGTGATAGGGTTCCAACGACTTTACGTGCTAGGTCACTGAGATCGTTGAAGAAATATTCTCCCAGGTGTAGTTTTCTACTAAGGCAAAGAGCTGGGCATAAACAGAGATGTGTCGGGCTTCCTTCTTCTTATTCGTCTCTGCAACTTCTACAGAAGTCATTCGAAAGGATGCCAAGCCTGGTAGCATGCTTGCTTATAGGACAGTGTCCTGTAATAACTCCAATAATCGTACTTATATGTGGTCTTTTTAGGGACAGAAGTAAGTTAGAGCGGTATAGATCCAGTCTAGGCAGGTTGATCCACACTCCCATCTAACATTAGTTTTGTTGATTGTCAAGTTTGAGTGCTAGCTTGTAGGTAGCAAGTGGCTTACCTATATTCTTCTTTTCCGTTAAAATAGGTACATATAATTGTTCCAAGCCTGGGGAGTGAAAGTTGAACTGTTTAGCCATCTCTATGGACGACGATTGGAGGCGGTCTTAGTGGTAGATAAGACTGATTCCAGGGATTTCAAGGCAGTCGGACTATCCGAGAATTTGCTAACATCATTAGAGGATGTTACATTTCTCTTGATCCAAGACAGTGCTTCAGAAATCGTCGTGATCTCCGCTTGAAAAACGTTGCAGTGATCAGGGAGGCGGAAAGAGAGATTGAGATTCAATATGTCTGTTTGTCTACACCATCATTGGTTTTAGAGCCATCGGTGTAGAAGCTTATGGACTTATCTGTTTTATCTCATAAGTCATCCCAAATGGACCTATCGGGGATAGTGACTTTAAAATTTTTATCAAACTTGGGCTTCGGCACAGTGTAGTCTATGTTTGGGGGATAGTTAATTGATCCAGTATTGTGGAATGACCGTGGTTGTTACTTGACCACTGTGAGATGGCTTTGAGCCTTATGGCTTATTATTGGGGATAAAACCCTAGCTGACAGACCGATCTTATCTGTTTTTAACGCAGCTGAAAACATAATAGACTGCGTCACCACCAATATAGGAAAAATGGCGGAAAATTAGCGATTATGCCACAACTCGTAGCTTGAGACCCGCAGTAGACCAAAAAACAAAATAAACAACCACTTCCACTGGGAAAAAGCCAAATTCATGAATGAGGCTGAAATAGAATCTGTATCAGACTTTCTGTGATACTGCCCAGCACTCCAAGAACAGCACACATCATGTATAGGTGCACAGTTCTTTGACTGCCTGAATTTCAGACAATCAGACAGAGAGAATCTGCCTGGATCGAAATCTATTCAAGTGATTTATAATAAAAATTAGATCTAATATACAATATAACAAAACAATATTCATAAATAAAATAAAACAGTACAACTTACATATGTATCCAAAAGCATAGCCCGCTGTGATCGCAATTTCCTCGCAGTTGTGCAAATATCAATCTTTTTCTCAGTTCTCAGTTGCTGCACTAATATACACATGGCCACAAATAATGAACTTCGATCCGTTCCCAGGCTAGAAAAACAGTTATTTAGTACATAGACAAGTGTTTAAAAAAAATGCAAATTCACCTGCAATGTACCGCAATAGGTGTCGATGTTGAGAAATTATTTTCAGCAGTATGATGCTTCTGTGCTTGATCAACCAACTCAATAATACCTCGACACACTTCTGGCACTTCGCCTTCCACCGTTGGCCAGCCATTGTATTGGAATTGTGTTACTTTAATCGTATCGTCAATTTTACAATTGGTCACATTGAATTCCCGTCGAGTGTAATAAGGACAACTTTCGCTGTGCATGTATTTGACCAAAATATGATCATAATGAATCTCATCATCTGCCCAATACCTTGGACATCTATTTGGACCGTCACCAATCTACAAATCAACGAGGAAGGTTAAATAACACAATCTAGAATAATCAAATCCTCTCACCTCTGATATCATAACAAGAGTAGTTATACTTTGCTCTGAAATCATTCGCCAAAAATCACCGATAGTATTTTCCATAGCATCTTGTGTTATGATGAATGACTCAGAATTATCATAACCTTCAATAAAGGACGCATTTATATAAGTCGAATGTTCTCGTGTTGGAATTGGAGTCAATATGACCTGCAAATGAATAAGAATTTTATCAATCTCTTCTCTTCAAACGCTTACGGCTCAACGAGTTAACTTACCCGATTACGATCATATGGTATAACTAGTTCACTACGATTCTTATTCATGTTCTCCTCGCCACTACCAACCGAACAACTTTTATTTGTTTCATCAGCAATCGCTTTTATTTTCTACGAAAGAAAAGTTTTTAAATTAACGCATGACATGATAAGCAACCAAAGTTATACTCACTTCGAATTCATATTCTAGCTTGCATTTCTCTTTGCTATCATTCGGTTTTTGTTTGAGATTTTCGATTGTTAGACTTAAGCCTCTAGCCAGTATTTCTGTGTTGCCATATTGAGCAATGTCCAGCAGAGCCCTATATAAAAATATGTATTGTTTCTGAAAGATATAGACACGTCAGAATTCATTCTCTTTTCTATTCAAAATTAATTCAAAACTCACCAAAGACTGCACCAAAAAGTTACGCTGATGACGAAGATCGCAAACGGTATTGAAAATCGACACTTGATCCTCTTCCTCTAGCTGTTGAATAAGAGAATCAAGTGCAACCAATGTGCCTGTTCGGCCAACACCAGCACTGCAATGTACTAAAATCGGACCACGTTGCACTGAATATACTGAATTAATTTGACGAATAAATTTGATAATGCCATGGGGATGCTCGGGAGCCATAAAGTCCTTCCATACCAAATAGTGGTACTGAGTTATTTGTCGACGTTCCTCTTCGTCTTCATTGCTCGCACTCCGTTTGAATACGTCCAAGTTACGAACTAAGAAATCGGAGAATCGCTGCTCCGATGCAAATGTCACTGTGATATCACCAAACTGCTTAGAATCGGTCACCTTTTCTGGCCAATATTTAGCACATTTAGCCTTATTGTACTCTTCCAAGTTGGTGAGCATTACAATTATTTCCAGATGCTGCTCCCAAATCATTCGCCAGAAATCACTTATAGTACTTTCCATTGGTCCCTGTGCGCAAATGAATTTCTTTCGCTCTTTATAGCCAATCACGAAGTTGGCGTTAATATAATCGGATCCCTGCATACCGTTTAATTGGGAAAGTTTCACTCTCGTCTGATCATAGGCTTTGATATCTGGATACCGATTTTTATGGGCGTTTTCTTTTATGTCAGAATTTTTAGTTGTGCGATCGTTGAAACGACTTGGAAGCATTTCATATTCACGTAGGAAGCCATAATCGGTGTCTTTGTGACGATTTCTATATGCCTGTGGAAGATCCATTTTTGCTATGGGACCTATGTCAGCCGGCTTAGCTAAAGCGGAGCCAATCAAGTGTCGATGATTACTGGTGCGGCCTCCACAAAGAGCGCGACTAAAAAAATCAAAACAAAAATTAGATTAATATTTCACCAGCTGAACTCATATAAAAGTGCGACCTCACCTCAATGAATCCCGCAAACTGATGACTTCATCACCTTGTCCAGTATTCTTCGTATAATACCGATGCATAAAGCACAACGCAATCAGGAGTAGGAGGACCAATCCGATTAGCACACACAAAACTTGCACAACAATGTTTAGCCACAATGATATATCATCATCATTGTCATAGACCTCGGCCACTGTTCGAGGATTGATCGTCTCAAAGTAATTACTGTACGCTATCAACGGTTTTGCCGATCCGGGATGGTTTTCTTCTTCTCGAACTGCATGAAGAAATAAAATGTTAATTAGATTGCGTTCAATCAGTTGTTTGTGCATATATTTACCGATAATTTCGACAAAACCGGTATAGTTGCTGTTTATGTCAATCTCTCCATCAAACACTTCATCGAACAATTCATGGAGGGATACCGAAGGCATTGCTGTTGTAGTTTCGGTATTATCTTCTAAATTTTGTATATTTTGGCCGACAGCGTGCTTTGGATTCCTTCGGCGGCGTTTATTGTCAAGTATTTTGGATGCCGCCTGTGTCAAGTTGCCAGCTCTGTTTAACTGCTCGCGTTGAGTCAACTCTGGGATGATTGGAATTTGATGTTCTAAATACAATAATTGAATAGAATGTTAAAAAATGCAAAGCTTACGCTTACCATCTGGTTTTGGAGTCGTTGTAGTGGTAGTGGTCCTCATCATTGGGGCGTGGTAGATGCGGCGGAATGCCATTCCTTCGAGGCATTTCCGGCAGTGATTATCGGCAATACTTTGACTCACTTCGTCGTGGTACATTCGTTTACCATCCCCAAGGAATATTTCCGAACGGAACGCCTCACCGGGGAACATTTCAGCAATGTACGCTCCACCTCGACTGTTGTTGGCATTATGAATTTCATTGTAGGTGGATACATTCAGATTATCAGGAACTGGAAGATCACGATTGTATTCTTGTAGGCGTACCAAATAGATACGATAGCAGCAAATCGGACCGTTGCGCTCACTTACCCTCGACATGGATAGTTTAAGAACGCACTTATCATCCGATGACTTGACTTTCGTCCATGTATGCCGTCCGATTGTGTCGGGCAGGGCGACGGGCATTGTACAATATGCCGTAGCTGGTTCACCGGTCTTCTTGCGCCGCGTGAGGGCTGATACTGTTACAGAATAGTTCGTATTTGGATTGACACCTTCATAAATTGTTTTGTGATTTGGTTCATCGACACGACGTTCCTTGGGTCCCCAGGTTGCGTTCGTCAGACGGCCATACAATTTGTAGGTGGCTGTGCCCATCAAGTTTATTGAATATGACACCACCTTGCCGTTGGGTATTTTGGGAGCATTCCATGCGACACTCACCGCATTCTGTCGCGAGATATTGCACATCACATGCACGTCTGTTGGCTGACTGGCCACACCATCCATTGTCGTGCCATTAACCACTTCTGACCACGGCCCGCATTGCTTCGTCAAATCACTACAAGCTCGAACTTTGAACTCATAATCAGTGGCAGTTTTAAGGTTGTCGAACATATATGGAAGATTACGACTGTTTTGATGGTAAATGGCCTCCTCTACGATATGAGGACTCTCCCCCGGCTCGGATACAATCAACTCATAGAACTGAATGTATTCCAGGAGCTCTGGCGATGGCGGAGCCCATCCGATTGTAATTGTCGACTCCGTATTGCCGGTGGCCTCCACCTTTGGCACAAATACGGGATCTTTTTCCAACGTACGCACAGGCTGGTGATACTGATGATGAATTCCATCGCCTATGCTATTCTTTGCCGAAATTCGCAACAAGTAACTGGTGTTTGGTAGAAAATTATCTAACACGTACGATGTGTTCTTCCCTCCAATGACATGATTGTAATAGGTGAATGTGGGTGCGCCTTCCTGCATGAATTGCACAAAATATTTCTGGATTGGATCGTTACCGTCATTCAGTGTCCAATTCAGGAATATTTTATTTGCACCAACTGCCTTCACATAGTCAATGCTGACTTGAGGCACATCCATCACTAGCAGAGCAATCTCTTTGCGCATCAATTCATCACCAGTTGGTGATAGGACAACACAACCATATGTGCCATTCTCCTTCTTGTACACTTCAGTTAATTCCAGAGACACATTCACATGTGTGCTATTGAGTAGAGTTACGTTGGTACTGCTGTCTAGAAAACTGAACGATATCTCATCTTTGAGCCATTTGATGTGATTTGTAACCGGTTCGATGGGATACGCTTCGATAAGGCAGTACAGTGCTACAGCTTGACCTATTTTTCGTTTAATTTTATTCGGACTACTTGCTATGACTTTCGGACGAATGATCGGTTGTATTAAGAACACATTCTCGTTGGGTTGTTCTGGGTCAACTGTACCACCACTGCCCGTACTGTGGCAGGTGTAGTTGCCCTCGTCGGTGATTTTCACACGATGAATGCTCAAATTGTGAACGTAAGCCGTGGTAGCGGCTGCATTAGTTGTATCGACGAGCAACGCATTCTCGTCGATATCATTAACGGATTCAGTCGAAAGGTGGTATCTACAAAAAAAAGTAATATATTGAATGAGTCTTTTAATAATAATATTTCTTGTATCATCGCTACAACACGTAGGACGAGTAGCATGCATGGTTTGTAATGTATTGATTAACGCTTTAATTCTCCCATCCTAACTAGCTACTTAATGCTAACTTTGAATGAGAAGGCTCTTTATATCTTTCGGAACCTCATAAATGCCACTGAACGATATCTGCCTGTTTCGATCTGTTGCTGTGGCTTATACTATATTTTTAAAGTACGTAGTCGCCCGAGCAGTTTTTATCAACCTAAGCTCATTTAACCTACTTCAATTGATCACGGCACAGGTGGCTCTTTAGTCCTGACTTTGGCAAGTTAAAATGCACGAATAACAATTAATTATTTTTGCAATAAGTGTCGCATAAAATATTCAATGAGTAAAAAAGTTTATGTAGTCAAAAGCTTAATTTTTGCATTGAACGACTACTCAATAAGTAAACCAGTATGAGTTGGATTAATTAATGTTTAAGTTGAGATAAATTGATAAGCATATTGCAGTGGCTTGTGTAGAGCATTATTTATTTTAATGTACAATGGGTTTGAGGACTAGACTTAGATTAGGTCATTTATTTTAAGGCGTTTCGCTGGCGATTTAATAATAATCGTAATTCGTAATTCTTGTAGTAGTAAATCAAAAACAATTTGTGCACGTGTTTTAAATTCAATAAGAACATTATGTAATTAGAAATTGTCTTGTCTTTCGATAATGAGGTGGAATCCAGCTGAAGTTTAACGATCCTCGGTCGCGATGTTGAGGTCCTTGGGGTTCTCCGGTTTTTAGAACCGATCGTCATGAAAGCAACATACATATGTATGGTTGAAGACGATTGTTGTCTTTTGTAACATTATGTAATCTGTTGACGAATTTGTATTTGTAGATATCTGCAACAAAGAACCACTTGTAGTAGGTGGCATCAGCATCTCATACTACATCGATTATAGATCACCGCCGTACCTGCCTTTGCTGGACTGCAAACCAGAAAATAAAATCGCATGTCTAATTTTTTATTTTTTTCATTTCTATCAGAGAATGAGCTACTTTTGACTTATCGTATCTTTATATGGAGTGTAGATATTATAGATGAAATCGAGTATTATAGATGAAATCTCGCTTCCTTAAGAGTCGTCCTTTTAAAGTAGCTGTTTATTATACACCTACCTATGTAGATCTATATTTAATTCCGTTTGTAGTCAAAAGTACTTTTACGCTTGCACAGAGCATTTAAAAAAGCATGCGATGTTATGTTAACCCATACGATGTAAAATATTGTGCTTTATCAAGTCCAAATCGCCGCTGCCAGCACAATGAAACTTGACTTAAGGCAGCTAGCGCTTTTTGGAATATGGTTTGGTAGCAATTAACCATATTCACCAATTGGCGTGAGTTGGCCTTGTAGCATCTTTTTCAACGGGACACCACATGTTTATGTATCATTATTTGCACAATAACAAATCCAGTTACATGCCGCCGTGTTGGGGGGACAATACCTTGCTCTAATGAACCCCTATGCAACCAAAATAGAAGCATCTTTCAGATCGACAGCTGTTTAAGTAAAGCGTATTCGTTCATTCAGTGGTAGATGATAAACAAAATTCAATTCGTCTTTCCGTTGATTAGGGTGTATTTATTACCGCTATGGTGCTTCAGGGAACATCTATTAAACTATTAAAACTTTCCATCGTATGTTAATTCCCTTATGACCAGTTTTTTATTACTTGTCTCAGCTGTGCTGTCTCGTAATTGCAACCACCCTGACTCTAACAGATTAAAAATCATTTCAATTAATCAGAGCAAGGTCTTACATTTGATCGTTACTTGCCTAATTAGCTCATAGTCTACAGTTACTAGGCGTTGTAATATCTACAACCTTACAGTCAATGTAATCTTCTTATTGTTTCCTATTGGAAGAGTGAATATCCTATTAAACGCGAAGTGGGTTGTAGTTAAAAATATCTTAACATAGTGCTACCTCAACTTTTTACAGGTATAGCAAGATTTGCAAACTCCTGTTGTATCCCATTAACTACTCTACTTCACGATTACACTACTATTTCTTTTACCACAGCATTTATACCTCTTATCTTTATTGGTGAGGTTTTTCCCTTGAAAAGTCCATCGAACATGATTGCTGGACGATGTGCACTGGACAGTGATATTCTTTCCAAGTTCCACATTGATCTCGTCTGAAAAAGTAAAATAAAAATGTAACAAAAATTTAAAAAAAACAAGACCGAGTTAAAGAGCACTACTGCAATTGAGAATAATTCAATTAAAAATACTTCCCAATGATTAATTAAACAAGAGAAACAACTCCAAACGCCGAACAAACATTAATTCACTAGGCAAAACTTAGGAGTCCGCCGCGCAAGCGGTGGCAGAGGCGGCACTGGCCAGTCAGTTCTGACAGTGACCCAACGCGCGGTGGAAACACTTACAAAGAAAAAAGGTTTTCTTTTGTATGCCGCTTCCACTTCGCTTCTACACACTATCCATTCCATACTGTTCGTGTACTATCATAAGGAAGGCAGAGCAATAGCAATTGGAAAAAAAGGGTAGACGAGGAGGATGTGTGCTATATGGAATCTCTCTTACAAGTAAGGGGTGGAGGAAGGAAAATTCTAAACCTTTCCGCAAACATGCAAACTTTAATTTCAGTTTCCATAAATAAAATACCAAAATTGTTTTTCGCACTCGATAATTAACTCACCTTGGCCGTGGGACGATTGAATTTGTTGGAAAATGCAGAGAATTGAAATTAGAATCGCCGAGAAAAATAATAAACACCGCCGCCCTTGTACAGCTTGGGCTTGGTGGAACATGGCGAGGCTGCTGCTCTGCTGCTTTCGGCACTTTTTCTTGTCGGGCTTTTCACTTCCTAGACGCGAACAAAACACCACAACAATTAGTGAAATCGAAAGTCGATCATTTTCTTGATATTTTGCAATAAACTTGGATCAATTTTAATTGGTTTTTATGACGATTTTTGGACAATATTTCCCGGATTTCGAACAAGTGTTGGGCAAAACAAAGATCTCACTCACTGTGCCTCTGTATTCGATGGAGATTTTTAAGCACAAACACACTTACGCACGCACACCAGTTTGGGCAGATTGTATACGAACAGAAAAAATTGACATGCCCTGAATGGATGCGTTTAGTGGATTTTCGGAACATTTTCATGCCGGTTACGTTCGGCACAGTGGGATCAGCTGGAGAAAATTAGTAATTTGTACTAGATTGTTTAGCTATTCGAATAATGAGAAAATAAAAGATAATCGAATAAAGTTGTTCAAAACAATAAATGAAAGCTAAATGCTGGAATTTATATAGCATATTGTATAAACAATACTAAAATTCATAGTTTTTATAGCACCAGTGTGTAATAAGTATTTTTTATTAAAAACAAAAAAAAAAAAAAAAAACAGTACAGAGGCTTACTTATCATAAACTTGATTGCAAATTTATACCCTTGAAATATTGAGTAATAAGGCGGTTTAGGTAGTTCTGAAATGAAAATACTGAAATTAGTTGTCATCGAGAAAGACATTTCGAAAAATAATAGAAACTGTTAAAAATGCGCATATACCAGTGAGCAATGTTCTACCAAGAAAACTAATATTTGATATCAAAATAGTGCTATGTTATTATTTGTTGCATGTTTTCCTTGCAAAATATAAGGTGTGTTTGGTATCTTTTTTGGCACACGGAATTGAGATCTGTCAAATACTAGAATCCTCTCAAAGAGAGAGAACTCCTCTCAAAGACAGAAAACTTGCACAAAAGTAAACACACGCTTTGCAAACAACACTTGGCCAAACCTATCAAATTGTTTTTGTTTTCCACTAACAATGAAGATAATGACATTTCGCAAACTGTCAGATAGCTGGTTTGACAGAGTTGGCTTGGCCCACCCCGAAGAATTGGTCTTGCAGATAATTCATCGCAAAGAGAGAGCCAAATGAGAGTAAAAAAAATTGAGAGCCATGAAACTGTCAGATTCTATGTAGTTTACGTAGAACTTTCCAAAACTAGCATGTTACCAAACAGACCTATATTTTACTTACGTCAACGAATTTATTGAAAATCAGAACTAGAAAATATATAGCAAAGGTTTTGGTATTAAAAAATTTTTGAATTTCACCTCTTACAATAGATAGTTTTCACATGTCGTTATATTTTTGCTGAAATTGCGGTTAATGGGAACTTGAACCGATTGATTCATTTATTTGAAACAAATGCAATACAATGTTCATATTCATACAACAACGAGCACACTAGTGGTAAGTAATGGCACCTTATACATTAACGAGCTCACACACCGGAGTGGTACGCGGTAGTGGTACAACGGTACGAAGACCTATTGCGGTAAATATAGGTGAACACACTGAGGCGATATACCGCATCCGGTACTGCGGTATTGCAGCGGTACAATTTTAAGATGCTGAAAATAAATCCAATCATCCTATATAATTGGATAACATACATATGTATAAATATATTATTTCTGTAGTATAGGTACCATGTGCGGTTCTCACACTTAACCAATCTTAACAAATGAGATGTCAAAAGAAATCGAATTTCCTGAAGCACTGACAAATTTAATTTTCACTTTATAAATTTTACATTCAATTTAACATTGAACCCAAAATGAACTCACAAAAGAATGAACACTTCCCGTATGATTTCCATCTGTCAAATGACGGAAATGAATTATTCCATTTGGTTAATATGTGGCGGACTTGGCAACTCGCTGAGATTTGACAGCGCCACCTACATCTGAAAGGAGAAGAGAAAAGAAAGACACTTCCTAGCATTTTAAAACAAAAAGTATTTCATCATTCATTCTTCGTAAGCACGTCAGCTCAGACATAAAAATCAGTTTTAAAACCCGAACAATAAAGCGCATTAATTTAAACAATTTGGGAATAGTTTTATTTTGACAAATTAATAGTAATCCCATAACTGGTGACCCCGAGCTACAATGCCTCCTAAAAAAGAAAATGGTAATAATGTCGGAGGTGACACAGGTTCCAATCCTTCTGACCGTACAATTACGGAGGCGGTGGCACGTACAAGGATTCAGCTTCCACCATTTTGGCCGAACGATCCAGAACTCTGGTTCATACAAATCGAAGCAAGATTTCACATGCATCAACTGAAGGCTGATGCCGACCAATATTATACAGTTCTAGCAGCTTTAGAGGACCCTACAGTTCTCACACAAATTTCGGACATTTTGCGATCACCACCGCTCAAAGATAAGTATGTAACCTTGAAAGAAACATTAATTACTCGTTTTGCAGAATCAAAGCAAAAACAACTTAACAAGTTCCTCGCCGAATTGTCTTTGGACAACAAAAAACCATCGCAACTTTTGCGCGAAATGCGTAATATCGCTCCAGCAGGCATTTCAGAGGACATCTTACGGTCGTTGTGGATGCAACGCATGCCAATACCAGTAAGATGTATTCTGTCTCCTAATGAGGACGTCGACCTCACAAAATTAGCTGACATCGCTGACCGCATTTTGGAGCAAAGCCAGACCGCAACCACAATGGCAGTTGCTCCGACCGAAAGAAGAGCCGACAATCAATTAGAAGAGCGCGTCATCTCGATAGAGAAACAACTGCAGTCCATGGCGGAAATAATCCAGAAAATCGACAAAAAAGTTTCAACGCGCTCACGACGTTCACAATTTGAGAATTCGACCTCAAGAACACATTCGCAATTAAGACGACCAGGAACTCCGAGTCGTTCGCCAGCGTCTGAGTTCTGTTTTTATCATCGCCAATTTGGTGATCGTGCAACGAAATGCAGGTCTCCTTGTCAATACAGGGGGACGGAAAACTAAACCAGCTGTCGACGTCTGAGGCCACGAACGACAGTTCACACAACCTTCGCCTCATAGCTGAAAATCGTTTATTCATTAGAGACAACAACTCTGGGTACAAATTTTTGATTGACTCTGGCTCAGTATTCTCAGTTTTTCCTGTCACATTCGTTAATCGTGTTCACCAACAAGCAACGGATTTTCAACTTTACGCAGCAAATGCAAGTTCAATCAAGACCTTCGGTGTTCACGTACTTGAACTGAATCTCGGACTTCGAAAACCATTTGTCTGGGCTTTCATCGTAGCGGACATTCAAACACCTATAATTGGAGCAGACTTCCTCCACAAATTCGAGTTGTTAGTCGACATAAAAAACAGAAAGCTGATTGATAAAACCACCAACATATTCAAACGAATACAAATTTCATCGACTCCTGATTTTGGCATCTCAGCAGTGCAAGGACAATTTATTTATCAAGATGTCATAAATGAGTTTCCATCAATCACCTCAGGTTTTGTTTGCCCAACATCTAGCATTAAATCCACAGTGCTACACAGAATCTCCACCACAGGACAACCTGTAGCAGAAAGACCTCGTCGTTTGTCTGGGGAAAAATTCAAGGCCGCACAAAAAGAGATAGAGAAGCTACTACAATTTCAAATCGTCCGTCCTTCAAGCAGCCCTTGGGCTAGCCCCATACATATGGTACCGAAGAAGTCAAACGGATGGAGAATGTGCGGGGATTATCGCAAGTTAAATTCACAAACTTTGCCAGATCGATATCCTATAAGACACATCACTGATTTCGCCGAAAACATGTCCGGGAAAAAGATTTTTTCTACAGTAGACCTTCAACGCGCTTACTACCAGGTACCCATGGCGAAGGAAGATGTTGAAAAAACAGCCATCACAACTCCATTTGGGTTATTTGAATTTGTAGCCATGCCCTTCGGTCTCAGAAATGCTACGCAAACCTTTCAGAGATACATGGATGGTATATTTCGTGGTTACAATTTTATCTTTTGCTACGTCGACGACATTTTGATAATGTCCGAAAATGCTGAAGAACATCGACAACATCTCCGAATTCTTTTTGAATGTCTGCACAAACATGGCCTCTCGATCAATATAGACAAATGTGTCTTCGGCAAAACCGAAATACAGTTCCTGGGTTATAACATCAATGAACTTGGCTGCAAACCACCTCCAGATCGTGTTGCTGCTATCATGAACTACACAAAACCAAAGACAGTAGTAGAACTTCGTCGTTTTTTAGGAATCTTAAATTACTACCGGCGTTTCATCCCTCATGCGGCACATCAACAAGCTGTTCTTAACGAGCACCTAAAAAATTCACGCAAAAACGACACACGAAAAATACCATGGACGCCGAACGATGAAGCAGCATTTGAATCATGCAAGCAAAGTCTATCGCAAGCAGCCCTACTAGTGCATCCAATTGACAACGCTTCCTTGGCACTTACAACAGATGCATCGGATATAGCTATTGGCGCAGTCCTAGAACAATTGCATAATCATCAGTGGAAACCATTAGGATTTTTCTCCAGGAAGTTGTCACCAACAGAAACCAACTACAGTGCATATGATCGTGAGCTTTTAGCCGTATACTCATCTATAAAATTTTTCAAATATCTTTTGGAGGGTCGCAGTTTTGTAATTAGAACAGATCATCAGCCGCTGACCCATGCCTTCAAACAGAAGTTGGATAGAGCATCTCCACGTCAGGTTCGTCATCTTGATCTAATTTCGCAATATTCCACAGACATAATTCATATCTCTGGATCAGACAACGCAATAGCAGACGCACTTTCTCGATTAAATGCAATAAGTATGCCGACAATAATTAGTCTCGAAGATCTACAGTCTGAGCAACAACACGACGATACCTTAAAGGAATTACTTAACGGACCATCTTCTTTGAAACTCCAAAAACTTCGCATGAGCAGCACCTTACATTCCAAAAAAACTCAGGTATCAAGTCTTCGGTTCAATACATGGCCTATCACACCCAAGTGGGAAATCGACTGCTCAGCAAATTAAACTAAAGTACGTGTGGCCAAACATGAAAAAGGATATAGTATCTTGGGCTCGCTCATGCATTCCATGCCAACGTGCAAAAGTTCAACGACATCAAAAAAACGCGCCTGGAAAATTTTCCATTCCTGATCAACGTTTTGACCACATTCATATGGACATTGTGGTAATGCCAATGGTGGACGGATTTCGATACTGCCTCACAATTATAGACCGATTTTCCCGCTGGCCTGAAGCAATACCATTAAAGGATATTACAGCAGACACCGTCGCAACTGCTTTTTACACTTCGTGGGTCTCACGGTATGGAACGCCGAAAACAATTACCACCGACCAGGGCTCGCAGTTCGAGTCCGAACTATTTCAAAAATTGACAACCATGTTGGGTTCAGCACGTATTAGAACAACACCATACCATCCGTCATCAAATGGTCTCATAGAACGCTGGCACCGTTCATTTAAAGCAGCATTGATGTGTCAACAGGCTTCGACGTGGACCAAAGTTCTTCCGACTGTTCTACTCGGACTTAGAACATGTTTTAAAGAGGATCTGAAGTCGTCAGCAGCTGAATTTCTCTACGGAGTTCCTCTCAGAATTCCTGGTGAGTTTCTTTTAAATTCAAATAATGACCCACCGTCTCATCCACAGATCTTCCTGGAAAAATTCAGAAAACACATTCGTGCAATCAGACCACAACAAACTGCTATACATGGAAAAAGAAGCATGTTTCATTTCAAAGATCTGGCGACCTGCACACATGTTTTTCTGCGAATAGATGCTGTTAGAAAACCTTTAGAACATCCATACTCCGGTCCTCACCAAGTCGTTAAACGGTTGGACGAAACAACTTTTGTGATCAAGCTGGGAAACAGAGAAGCCACAGTTTCTACAGAGCGTCTCAAACCAACATTTTTTGCCCGAGAAGAAAGCGAAGCTTCAGAGTCTAACAACATTTTTACACAACAAAATCAAAACAACCAGCCACAACAACAATCCACGCCTCCGGTTGACCAAAATTTGGACTGGCTATTTCAAGAACACTCGTACGCACGTAAACCAAAAACAGTGACATTTTCGGACACAATCATCAGGAAGGGGGTAGCTGTGGCGGACTTGGCAACTCGCTGAGATTTGACAGCGCCACCTACATCTGAAAGGAGAAGAGAAAAGAAAGACACTTCCTAGCATTTTAAAACAAAAAGTATTTCATCATTCATTCTTCGTAAGCACGTCAGCTCAGACATAAAAATCAGTTTTAAAACCCGAACAATAAAGCGCATTAATTTAAACAATTTGGGAATAGTTTTATTTTGACAAATTAATAGTAATCCCATAAATATATTTGCTATGGATTCAAGTGGTGGTAGTGGACAAATATGTATATAACATACCTATATCAACCAAAATGAAATTTCAACAGGCTTCCTATATGGTTTCCATGGGATTTCCATAAGTTGACAGATGAAACTCATACGGGAAGTTTGGATGTTGGATGGGGGGTTTGGATTCTGTGGGTTGGATTTTCCATTGCGAGAGCTCTAGCACGGGCACACTAGTTTTGTTTTATTTTGCTAACAAATAGTGATTGACAGAGGAAAATTACGAGACCTATTGGTCTGTTTCTGGTATCTTTTCTGTGTACGGCTTAACATCGCTGTCAAATAATAAATAATAGGAAAAGTGGGGGGAAATCCTCTCAGCAGAGGAAAATTCGTAAGCAAAGTAACCAAACACGTTGTGCGTAAAACCTGTAAATTTGTTTTTATTTTCCACTAACAATGAAGATTATGACATTTCACAATTGTCAGATAGCTGGTTTGACTGAGTTGTTCAAACTTACGCGAAGAAAAAGACTGTAAGATTGTGTACTCTCTCAGTTGAGGGACATTCTTTTTGAACTGTTGTTTGGCTCTTTCATTTACGAATATTTTGGGTTACCAAATACGAAATTCGTAAAAATCTTACGAATGTGTACGAATTCATGAGTTACCAAACATAACTGTTATGTATTCAAGTTCATTTTATGATTATTTTAAATTAATTAAAATAATAATTAGATTTAGAGTGCCATCTAGGGAAAATAATTAAAATGTACCTAGTCTTTATCTAATGCGCGAACCATGAACACAATCAAAACAGAAAGCGGTAGTTTCTATGAGAAATTTGCAGGATGAAATATTTAATTTTTTCTGGTTGCCGCTTTAAAACCGTAGAGCTGGTGGCGTTCAGGGTTATCATTTCCTTGCGGCATTGGCATATGTATATGTCTATTTGGTAACTTTGTAATTCGTATAAATTTAGAGTATTCTTATGAATTTCCTGTTTGGTAACCTAAAAGATTCGTAGGATTCGTAAAAGAGAGATGCAAATGAGAGTGTCAAAAAATTCCACTCAACTGAGAGCCTCACCAATTCTTACACCAACTTTTTCCTTGGGTGAGGTTGACCAACGCTGTCAAACCAGCCATCCGACAGTTTGTGAAATGTCTGTTAGTGAAAAACAAAACCAAATTTACGGGTTTCACCCAAAAGTGTTTCGATACTTTCTGAATTTTCCACTGTCTGAGAGGATTTTCCCCCACTTTTCAAATTATTAGGTCCGTTTGGTATCTTTTTGGGTAAAGTTGTCACATAATAAATAATTTAAAAAGTGAGGGAAAATCCTTTCAGAGCTCAGACAGTGGAAAATTCGTAAGAAAGTAACCAAAAACGTTGTGGGTAAAACCTTTAAATTTGATTTTGTTTTCCACTAACTAAGATTATGACTTTTCACAAACTGTCAGATAGCTGGTTTGACAGCGTTGGTCAACCTTACCCAAAGGAAAAGACGGTGTAAGAATTCGTAAGCTCTCAGTTCTGCGATTTCAGTCTAGCTAGCACTGGTAAACATCGAACGGCACAACTGGCAAACCAGACGCACCGATTTTTTTTATCTTTGCTGGCTCAGGCTGGTGGTGTAACAACACTCGAATTTTTAATACACCAATAGTCATGCTGCTTTAAATGAACTAGGACTACATTTAACGACGCAAATTAAATACTAATGTTTGCAAATTTTTTTTTTTTTATTTAAAATAATTAATATTTATTTGAAAAATGTCAATAAACGTATATAATAAAATATAAATGCTATGTATGTACTACAGGATTATGCTTATTTAAACCGTAGGGTCATGTACTTTGCCGGCAAATAATATATTGTTTGTTCCCTCGTCAACGATAAGGAAGATGAAAGGTCGATTTGCGTTGAATTCCTCTATAGAATCACCACCGAACTTGTTGACAATTTCAACATCTGCAGATATAAGAAAATAAAATGAAAATAAATTAATTTGAAATAGCATTTAGCTAATATCTAAAAAAAATATACCTGTTGCAGCGTATGCTGTGGTTCCTGTTTCATGAACAACAATTCCAGCTTTTTGAAAAATGTTGGATACCTTAATTTCTCGATTTGCTGCATCACCTTGTACAATACCACTTAGTGCTGCTTTTTCAGTGAAGATTTCATTTATACCCAACTGAAAAAATGTATAAAAGTTAATTTGTATTAAATATGAACAATATCAAATAACGGTAAAACCTACCGCCATCAGTGTATCCTTTAGTTCTGCTGTATAGTCAAATTTGAATTTTGGTATGGTAACTTTAACTTGTTGCTCCGTCATTAACCACTGAATTCGTCTTAGTGCGTCACCCTCGATTTCGCGTGCTAATTCGTCTAATCCACCTCTAGCGCCTGGCAGAATTATTGTCATGGAGAATTTATTACCCTGAAAGAAAATTTGGTAATATGTTGATTTTACTGGCGAATAAGAGGTGATTTTAAATAAAATTGCATTGACAGTATTGCCAAGTATGTATGTATAAAAGGCAACAGAAAGGGTTATGATTTTAACAGGCTGGGTTTGTTTAAATGTAAGGATGTCACCTCATACAGCCTAAGCTATGGAACCGATTTCAACAAATGAGGTGTCGTTGGATTCGTCTTGATCCGGAGAGTGTCCTAGGCTATGTGAAGACCACGGCTATACTCTGAAAAAGAATCGTTTCGTTTCGTCTTGTTTCGTACTTTTTAGTTAGTTTTTTTCCGTAGTCGAGTTTTAGTTTTTTACTCAATTTTTAATAAATAATAAAACTGCCAGCTAAGTCGCTTATTTATTTTTCGAACTCTATAGCAAAGGTATGCAACGACATGAGCTTCACAATAAAGCGAAAACTTTCAAGGCAAGTTTGGTCCTTATTTCACTTCAAAATCGTTTCTTAAATTTCCCTATTTAGTACAAATCCAACTTACTTCATATGGCAATCGTAGAACTTTCGCATTCCACATGGTCGACTGGAAGTAAAAAAATTTATCTGTTAACGTCATGAATTCTGCACGAATTTGTTCCATTGGTTGCCTGAAGAATACACTTTCGAAGCGTTCATTGAATGGTTTGCGCCATTTGCCATCAAAGTAGATCGCATTTATTAGTAACAAAACTGAATTCTCAATATTATCTGAAATATTAATAAGAATATGAAATCGAAATCCATATTTTCCATACGATTCTTTCAATACTCACCACTGGAAACTAATTGCTTTAAATGACCTTGGGTGACATTACTACACCAACTGTTGATAATGTTTGCTGATTCTTCGGGGTTTGAAAAGTTCATTAGTTGTATATCTGTATCGTATTGATCCTTTAGGGTATTTTCGTAATTTGCTCTTGGTATCAAATTATTACGTAGATACATTTTAGTTGCAAAATTAAGTGTGTACTTAGAACTGCGTTCCTACAAAAACAGAATAATATAGACGAATAAAATACTCGTATTTAAATAAATTAACTTACCTTAAGAGATTGCAACATATTATGGTAAACTTCTTTCAGCAATATCTCTGAAGATGTTTTATAAAATATTGAAGCCAGTTCGCGTTTGGTTGCCGTTTCGCCATTAGCAGCTTCAAACAACAGCGTCAGGACAAATTTCACCGAAAATGGCGATATAACGAGATTGGTCTTTTCATTGCTGAAAACTTGCTGAAAAGATAAATTATTTTGTATTAAAAGAAAGTTCCTTAAATGCACTAATTACTAATTCAATCTATAAAATGTAAATTCTCCGATAAATACTATACGCAGGTACATATTTACTATCATGTCTCAGTTAGTCATTCGGTACCAGTATTCGGGCAGCTTTTTACAGCAGTCAGACTACTGCAAATAGAAGAGATGAACTACATACATAGATCACACAGATCAAGATAAGTCTTCTCTCCGAAATTCCAGAGCTTCATATGATCTGTGCGGCAAATGAAAAATGACGGTTGACTTGTGTGCATGCATTCTTTTCATACCTGACTCCGGCGATAGGGGACAAGAAAAAAGTATTCGATTGTTTTTGTTTTGGTTTGAATGAATGATTTTTTCACTCGTTTGGACTTTGGACTATCGGTTGATTTGTGTGCATGCATACTTTTCATACCTGCCTCCGGCGATGGGGGCCCGGATTAGTATTCGTTTGTTTTTGTTTTTGATTGTTCAGTATCATTGAACGGGTTGTTGTTAACCGTTCCGTGTTCTGGAAACGGACGTGTGAAGCGTCGTATGTATGAAAAAAAAAATATAGTAGCAAATCGAGCATATCAAGCACCCCCCCCCCCCCCCCCGGTCCCAGCAAAGTGTGCGCAATGAATGAATGAATGAACGAATAAAACTATTCGATAGTTCAAATCATTCAGTTACTCACTATCGATAGTCGAATTCGTTCGATAGTTCCCATCACTAAGCTGCTATAAAAGCACTACGCTCAAATCTGGTTGACTCCAGATCAGTCCTACATTTCTTCAATTAAACTTTGGTGGGCGCATGGAGATAAGGAGATCTATGGAAACGAAAAAGCTTACAAACTGGCTAGAAAGGGTTCGGCTGACTTCTTTACCGGCCCTGAGTCATTTTGTAAAATTCCACACTCAGCTATGAACTTAAAAATCAAAAGTTGGGAAAGTAAAATTAGTGTCTTCCATTGGGCGACAGTCGTCAGTCTAAAAGTGCCATCAAACCCTTCCACAATAAATCCACAAAACACCTACTCCTCAGTAGGAATGATATAGTATGATGAGATTAGTGGGTTTTCTAACAGGGAAGTGCCATCTTCGATATCACCTAAACAAAGTAGGTCTCATTCAGGAAAATGAATATCGCATGCATAGGCATGGAAGACGACGAAACTGCGGAACATATTCTATGCGACTGCATGGCACTCTGTGCTCTCTGGAAAAAACATTTTCACCGAGAAATCCTAACTCCCGGAGAAATTAAAGTCTCCCTCCACCAGTAAGATCCTCAATTTCATTTAGAGAGTTGAACGTCTGCAGGTTTCCTAAACTGACTATGTGGTACAAATGATCTTTTAGATCGCGCTTTTTATTCTTTTTGCTACTAGATTGTCAAAACTTAAGAATTTATTAGACAGTACAATGAGCGTAGGCAAATGCTTGCTAAAACCTCATTCACATCGTATCTGTAGGTACAGCTGACTTTTAGTACCAATTTAACATTCATCTCTAATTGTACTAATCAAACTCAGTATGGATTTTTATACGAATTTGTAGGTACGTCAGGTAAACAAACCCAACGCTGGTCGATAAATAGGTAAACACTGCACCTTGTAGACAGTTCGGCAGAATATTGTATGGCTGTGGACAGTAAACCCCAGCGATTTATAATGTATTAATCAGATACCTCAAATGGAAAGAAAAATTAATTTTTTTTTTAATTAACGCCATACGTAGCACTTAGTCATCCGAATTGAAAATAGTGATAAAAAATCGACAGTTTGCTTTTAAACAAAACGCCTACACAATGATTCATCTGAAAAACAAACAATGACCTTTCAGATATGTACATATGTGCACGTGCCCGAATGTACGAATGCGCAGTGACAATATTGACCATCAAATTGTTAACATTTGCTTATAGTTTAGACAAGAGAATTAAAAAGAAGAGGCTTAAGTAAAAATTATAGAGGAATGCTTTTGGTTAATATGTACTTTCCAAAATGTTAAGCAAACTGGTTTCCATAGAAAGAGTAAATCAGAATAACTCAACAACAACTCTGCTTCACAACAGATTCAATTTGTGTTTTTTTATAACATTAATCAATATAGCTACATAGTTTCTTTTCTAACACGTCGTATCGTTAAATTAACAAGATACAGCTGATAGTATTTTTTTTATTTTTGCTACCAAAAAATATTTAAAAGAAATACACGGGTTTCATTGAATTGCAAAAAATGCTTCTAAGATAAATTTGGTGAAAGACAATTATAAATATTTAAGTTTTTGTCTTGTGACTTGAGTTATCCTCTCAGCAGTAATCCGCCAAGTTTCCATTTCACCAGATATCGTGTTTGTAACCGTTTGACCGTTCGTTTTTTACCTTTTCAAGGTTTGGAGGAAAAAAGTCGAAAAACCAGAAATTAATTTTTAATGACATTCGACAGTCATTAGTCCTATATTTTTGTAATAAGTCTTCAACTAAGAACTTGGCATTATCTGCTTTATGGAATGATGAAAATCCTTAAATTACAACATTTAAACAAAACCAAGTCGCGTATTCTTTGCTGGTAAGCTTTTGATCAATGGCATCGGGCTTCATGATCTTATTTGTGGACCAGGAAAAATGCCTTACTTCAAATTTGCATTATGAACTTATTTTGGAAAAACGCTCTTTATATACAAAAATCATTCATCCTTTTTAAATGGCTTTCTTATGTTATGTTCGACATCTTGTTTCTATCCCATTATCCAATCAAGCTGAATTCTGAGCACACAGTTTCGGTTCTGATGAAAATACATATCGATCGACGGTTTTCAATCATCTTGTCACATTTTTGCCAAGTTTTTTCAAACGTCTTATAATAGTGATAGTATTACAGATGTGGATATTTTGTACTCAGATGTTACCCCAATTACTGATTTTTCCCTAACTAAGTTTTCAGAGCAAGACATCTTTAAGGGATTAATTGAAATCGATGCTACAAAAAAAGCTGGATATGATTTAATCCCACCACTTTTCTTATTGAAATGCGCTACGTCACTTAGCCTTGCTTTGTCAATTATCTTCAACAAATCTTTGGCATCCGATGAATTCATTGAAGAATGGAAGATATCTTTTATTAATCCGGTGTATAAAAGTGGTCTAAAGCATTTAATTAAGAATTATAGACCGATCTTTAAACTGTCCGCAGTACCTTTTACTTTTTGAAAAATTGGTAACTCAGCGACTTTTTTTTTCAGTAAAGCAATCTTTATGCTCTAACCAACATGGATTTGTTGTGGGTCGGTCAACCAGCACTAATTTATTCCTTTTTACAAATTTTTGCTTAAATCATATGGAGAATGGTAAACACATTGATGTTCTCTAGAAAAGATTTCATTAAAGCCTTTGACCGCATTCATCATGGTCTTCTTCTCGAAAAACTTAAAAAGTTGGGATTGAATGCTAATTTCATCAAATGGTTAAATGCCTATCTCTCTGATAGGGAATAAGTGGTTCAGATAGAAGGCTACACGTCAAATTTTATAAATGTCTTGTTAGGACTACCTCAAGGTAGTCACTTGGGCCCTCTCCTTTTTATTATTTTTATAAGTGATCTACCTTCTGTTTTAATCGAAGAATATTCGCTGTCAGTACAAAGTAATACAGCTTTTAAGCTGATCTTGGAGCCATTAATAAAAATACTTCATTAATCGTGTGATATTCTAATATCCGTATGAGAGTATGTACATGCAAGTCATTTCTACATCATAACTTAGAAACATGTTAGACACCCGCATCTTATACTACGTTTACACCAAACGAAACCCCGAGGTTTCGGCAAATTCATCCAAATCTCCGAGGTTTCGCCATACATTTTCGGGCTTTCGAAATCTCGAGATTTCGGCGAAATCTTCTTGAAATCTTTTTGAGTTCATCCGTCCGTGAGAGGTTGTCAAAGCGAACAAGTCTACAGCGTGAACTTCGGTTTATTTTGGTATTCATTTATAGATGTCAAAATATTAAATGCCAAAATATTTGTGGCCAATTGACAGGGCACAGGTAAGTTTGCAAGAGAATATTTATTTTATATAATTTGTTAATCTTTTCAGGCAATGGGCAACGAAAAAATACAAAAAAAAGAACATTTTGGTCACCAACTGAGGAATGTCTACAAGCAATTGTTTGCCTAGAGATGGGCAATTGCGAATAAAAACAATCGAATAATTAGATTGTTCTCCGCTCTGTCTCTGTTATATTTTTCCATATTTTATCCGTTTTTCTTATATTTTTATACTCTCAATGAGTCAAATAAAAGAAAATCGGATTTATTTTCAATTTCAATAAAATTTTCACAAAACATTTTGACAGGCGATACGCGGTCAACGTAGCTTGCTGCGATACAAAATTGTAAACCACCTCAGTGTGTGCACCTATATTTACGGCAATAGTATTTCATACCATTATACCGCTGCCGCGTGACGCTCCAATGTGTGAGCTCCTTTAGTTGACAGGAGTCGATTGTTTTGGGCGATAGTACGATTGTAAATGAGGTTATTAAACTTAAATTGAAACTGAAGAAAATCTTTTTATTTTAAATATCAAATTGCATGCGTTCAGATTTCAGATCCAAATTCAAAAGTCACACTGGTACCACGATGAATAAATTGAGACATACATTTCTACAATCGACTAATTAGTATACTCGCCTGGTAAAATAAATTTTCTGAAATACGATTTGATAGTTATTCGATTGTTTTCGACTAACACCGAATTATATTTTTATTCGATTATGAAACTAATTCTCAGTCGCCCATCCCTAGTTTTGCCAGCCACTTCAAAATTGACAGCTGAAACCTCTTCAACTCGGCGTAAACGGGTTACTGATGTTTCGGTGAATGTTCATCGAAATCTCGAGGTTTCGGCTCGGTGTAAACGTACTATTAGAGCAATTATATTACCTTAAGATGTGTAGTTTAAAATAGGTAAAACATTCGTAGTAGAAAAGATCGTGACACACAGTCTGTCTGTCTTTTTGTAAAACATTGACACTACAAATTGCAGTTCAGTATTCTGTTCCCGAAAGCAATAAACGGCCAAGTACCTAAAAAGATAGTTACAAATCTACTTCCACCCCAAAAGATACTTTGCACTTTATGAAATCTGTCAAATCGTAGTAGATTTGACGAGTTTTGCTGCACTTTGATGTTAAACTCCACGAAAGCGTTCGTGTACTGAGAAAGTTGCAAGAAGAAGAAAGAAAATAAAAGGTACTTTCGATAATTTTTCTTTACGCATAAATTGTGCTGGAGCAGCAATGAAAACTATTAAGGGGGGCAATAGCTTTAGAAATTTAGAAAAATCGATTTTTTTTTTCATATTTCGAAAATATAATGTATTGAGAGTATATTGACCAGAGGAAAAATTAAAATATTAAATATTTACAGAGTTATCGCACTTATAGTCGAGCGCATATAGTTAGTATACTGGACATGGTAAAGTAAAACTTTCAACGCGATTATCTCGAATCCGTATTTTCAAAACCTGCTAAAAAGTTATTGATCGATTTGGCTGAAATTTTGTGAGGCTTTTCTCTACACATTACCGGAAGGATAAACCTAAAGTTTCAAAGATTTCATTTAAATAAACTACTTTTTGAGGATGAAAAATGTCGAAAAAACAGTATAAAATTTTAACATTTTATTAAAGAGCGTACCTAATTTTTAATTTTAGGTACTTTTTTTTATGATTTTATAGATTTATCCTTCCCATGCATATGTCGTAAATAGAAAGTATTTTTTTTTTTGGTAAAAAGATGAATAGAGAAAGACTGACAAATGCAGCACTTTTTGACCTCGCGTCAAAGACACCTGAAGAGAAATTGAACTGAGCAGCCATTTTGTGAAAAAAAATAATAAATAAAAAATTGTTTTTATATTTTCATAGTTCGAATAAAATGATGTTGCAACTTCAAAATGATTAAATTATTTTATCACCTTTAAAAACACTGTTAAAAAATTAGTTATTTTGAAGCGTTCTAAGTTCTAAGGGGATTGCCCCCCTTAAGGGGTGACAGCCCAAGAGTTTGACAGGTAAAAGAAGGACAGCAAAAAAAACGTATATAAAATGTAAAGTTATGCAGGGTGTCCTAGTTAGGAGGTATAATCCTTAAAGTGGAGATACCTGAAGATCTGACGTACAAAAATCGATCTGGAGGGGGGCTATTTTTACCACCCTCCAAGTTATAGCCCGTCGAAGTGGGACACCTCCGATTTTGCGGTAGATATGAGCCCTTTAAATGAAATAACTTCTGAACTATTATAACTACAAAAACAGTTTTGTACATTTTGGAGAGCCTATCAGTAGCGCATAAAAAATGTTGCAGACTTTGTGTAATTTCATGCAGTTACAAAAAAGTTATTGTTTTTTAAACTTCAAAATTATGAAAATTTTTTGTTCGGATATTTTTTTTTTTTAAAATGCATTTTACTCAAAACTTTTACTTAGTAAAAAAAACTTTTTTCTTTTCTTTACTTAATTTTTATTTTACATTTTTACATTGTTACATGATAGAAAAAAAGATAAAAAAAAAACCATGCAATTTGAAGTGAGAGAATCCTCTCGATTTGGGAGATTTAACAGTTTCCATAAACCTATTACTATCATGTCTGCCAATCTATTTATGCTGTCAAATAGCCAACTGTCACAGTAATGAACGAAAACTTAACCAGTATACAATTTTAAAAATTATAGTTCTGCCTGTAATCCTAAGTAAGGGTGATGTAAAGCAAGCAAACAATTCACTTAAATAATTGAAATACAAAAATACATGAGTTCTGGTCCATTTATTTTAAGTTATTAGTTGCTAATAATAATAAATAACATTGTTAAATTTTCCCAGGGTGATGGATGCCACCGTTGAAAAGAGAAATTCCCAACCAAATAGATAAATTCAATTTATTAGCGATAAATTTATAAAGTTCATTGACAGCATTCCTATTGAATCATTCGCAAAATTCTCGCTTCATTTCGTATAAACCGGAAATAAAAAAAAAAAACGTAAAAATAAATGTTCACAATTTCTTTTGACATCTTCTGCTTGCAACAAGTTGAAGTTGGCAGATAATACGAAATTTGTTCTGCGGTCTGTGATCGCGTTTGAAAGAACCTGTTTTAAGGTACCTATAGGTATATGGGTAATCATTTTGCTCTTTGAAGATTTTTTATTTTTATTTATTTTTTATTACTACGAGTGCGAGTATATACGCAGGTATGTATGTACGAGTAGATATGTATCATGTGAGAGTTTAAATTAGGTGTGGAGAATATTTTTCGGGTCTGGTTTATCGATACGATAAAGCGTTTTTCATTAAGTGACCTCATTAAATTAATGATGCAAAATTTACATTTCTGTATATACATACATAGCTACGAATATTTCGGCAATTTTAAGCAAACGTTGAACTACATAAACAAAGCTGACCGTTTTGGAAGAATGCACCAGTTAACCTAAAGAATGTGGTCATATGACAGTTTGCCCGGTGATTCGTGTTGTTGGACCTAGTTCACTGTACCAATGTCAATTACATACTTATGTATGTATGTTATATGTAAGCCCAATTATAGTTTGTTAATTGAATACTGGGAACACATCTATCACGTCATTGCAAAAAAAGAAAATAAATAGCTTCCCTTCGATAGATTGATAATCAGAATGACAGCTTCTTCTATCAAACGGCTCTCTGAAATTACGCCAAAAAGTATTTTGGAAAAAGAACCAAAATAATTGTGGCGTAAAGTTTTTGGAAAGAACGCCAGAAACCAAAAAGGAAAATTCGCCAGAATGCAAGGAAATTACGCCAAATTTTTGGAAAAAGGCCAAAAAGTAAAATGGAAATCACGTTAGAAAAAGTTTACCTTTTTTGGTATAATTTCCAAATTTGGTTTGGAAATAAGACCAGAAAAAAACTGATTTCTTCCGTCTGCATTTCCTAGTTAAGTTCTTTTGGGTTAGGAGATGTACTGAATATGGTGTGGCGGGGGAGGGAGTCGCGCTCCACTGGGTTCGGCCGCTTGCCGCCGTGCTACCAATTTGTACTTTAGAATTTGGACACCTTTATATTATATCATACTGATCACGCGTGAACTGCAGTTATTATAGGTAAAAGCATGTGAATTACAGTAATTTTGCTACAACAATGCCCTATGTTCTCTCTACTTTGCGACAAAACAACATGCACAACACATGAATTTAACGAGTACCTGGTACTCACGCCTTTTTTCTTTTCTATTTGAAAAAAAGCTAACCACTTTTTTGGGTGTTTTTCCTTTTTCAATTAGGAAAAAAGACCAAAAAATGTGCTGGCGTTTTTTCCAAACAATTTTTTTTGGCGTGTTTTCATATTTCATATATGGAAAAAATGTCTAAAAAACTATGAAAAAAATGCCAAAATTCTCAGAATCTACGCCAAACTATTTGAGTAATTTTTCCTATGCAAAAACGCCACAACTTTGAATGGAGATTTTCGGGCTTTTTCTCCATTTCCTTTTTTTTGGCGTAAAAACTGTCAAACTGTTAAATCGTTTCTAAACCAGGACAGCGATGTTTTGACTTAAGCCCAAATAAAGTTTGATTAGATATACGAAGCATACCAAGATTTTATCTGTACGCTACAGATTTTCAGCTCGTGATACATATTAAAAACATTGGTACAGAATTGGTACAGATTTTCAATTGTCCAAATGATGGTCACTCAAATCAAATTCAAATCAAGCGCTGATACAAACGTTTACAACAGGCAACAGGTAACACACAATTCAAAACGTCAAAGCCTTTTCATATACAGTTACATTTACACACATATACATAGTTTAGCTAGCTGTGTACGCGCAAAGCAAGTGCCCTATTTTGATTTTTCACTTATCATCGAATTAATTCATTGCTTGCCTGGAATGAGCGCACCAGTCGAACGCGTTTTTTCTTCAATCAAAAACATTTGGAAAGCCGAATCGGTCTACTATCAACATCGACACGAATCAATTTTATTCCTGAAATGTAATTCAGATTACAATTGCATTGATTTGTACAATTCCCTGAAGAAACAGCCACAATTAGTGTGAATATTATTGAGACATGTCCCGAGTCGGACAAATACGCATTCAAAGAGGCTAAACTGGCTCCAGTAGTATTGCCCCTAGAAACGATGATTACGCTGCTGGCATCAGTAAGATGTCAGTTGATAGGGGACAGACTGATGACGAATCAAATTCTTGTATGTACATACATATGTATATGTTTTCATGAGTAACATTTTATTAGGTCTGTTCCCGTACCTGTCCAAAACAGCCGAAAACAGCCGAAATCAGTCAAATCCTGTTCCTGTACGAAGACTTTTCATATGTTTTGACAGAAGAGAGTGTAGTTTTCGGCTGTTTTCGGCTGTTTGCAACAGTACGGGAACAGACCTATTATAATTTCTTACCTTTTTGCTATTTATTCATTATTTCATTATTTTTAGATTTTTGAGTATGATTTTGGGTACAGATTTCGTGCGACCGGGAGTTGGTATGCATCCGTACACACCATTTTATAATTAGTAGGAATCCTGTGGGTCAATGTCAATGTCATTCGTCATCAAATGACTGAGCAAGCAGAATGACATAGACGAGTACATTCCTATAATGTATGTGTAATAATATGTAATTAATATGTGTAATATTTTGGGTACAAACAATTATTGTATTTTTGTACGAATTGTGGCATTTTTTGTTTACAGCTATTGAAGTTATCGATAAATTTAGTGGAAAAAAAACAAAATCGAACAGCATTTTCAAAAGTCAGTGAAATCCATTGACCGTGCCATTAGTGTTATATGTTTAGGCACTTTTTTTTAGCACTTATTTGGTGGAAGGCAGCTCGCAAGAGAAACATATTGGGAAGATAAGCAGCGGTTCAGAGAACAGCCGGTGTTGCCATAACGGGAGCCCTGCGCAGAATACCCACAGCGGCACTGGATACTTTTCCGACTACAAAGGACAAAACCTTTCGACTTGGCGAGATAAGGATTAACCGCATCTAAATTGCGAACATTGCAGGATCTATCATTGGGAAGTAACCTGCCAAACGTTCATATTTCGTGATAGAAAAATTGCTTGATAAGTATAACTTAGTTGCAGTATCTAACACATTTATATCGAAGGGTGGTATTGCATTTGGTGGTGCATTTGTTTGCAAATTATAAGAATGTTCCGTAAAAATTGTATACAAAGTATTGTATACTTTTGTATTTAGTAATAAGCTAATTGCTGCGTAACTTCGTGAAAAATATCAAGTTCTGGCAACACTGAATGCAAATAGCAGTCATTGTCGGCTTAATTGGCGGTAGTATCGATTCAGAAGTATAATTAAGACTAGCCTGCGGGTATGGGAGAGGAGAGAAAAGTCTGACAAGACAAGATACCTACAACATGTTTGCGGTTTCTAAGAGTGATGTATCGTTCTTTGCCTTTAGACGTTGTTTTGGTGGATAAAATCAAAGCATTGTTGATTGAATGATTTCATCGACGGGAATTTACTAAGAGGTTTTGCAACTACAAACTGCGGTGTAGTTATTTTTATTTCTTCATGAAGCATAGCAATTCGAAGGTTAAAAAATCATTATAAAATAAACCGTTACCGTATTTTGAAGTATAGACAGCCAATACATCGGACAATGACACGACGTCCATAAATCACAGATTTCTGGATTACCAAGTTAATTGAAAAGCAATAATTCAGCATAGAGAAGACCGGGTACTTTCTTTCTACACCAAAATTCACAGATTCTCAAATTTCAAGAAGTGGGGGTAAAAATCTAAAGTGTGTAAAAGTACAAAAACGCATTGAACAACAAAAAATGGAAAATGTATGATATTTGACAGATTTGGCAGTTTTCATAAAGCGTGGGGAATTTGTTTACTAATGCTCATGTCCAAAGGAGGGATCCTATGAGCCCCATCCAAAAGGCAATGGCAATCAACGTTCTCTCACAATCGCGGAAAAAAGCAGGCCTAAAAACTCCTGGATCACACAAATGCAGAAACACCAGTATTTGATTGGTCTCAATGATGAAGTGATTCAAAATCGGGAGGCCTGCAGACATTTTTTGAGGTCGAACCGGCGAGCCCCCCGGCCCCCAGGCGGACCAGTAGGAATGCAGTGAAGTGGGAGGGTTGTGATCCCTATAATTCTGATCATAACCTTGTCGCTTGTCGATCATAAGTTTTTCGCAGTTTTGGACAGGTACGGGAACAGACCTAAAATCTTTGATATAAGGGTGACGTCAGTTTTGAGTCTTCTGCGAAAACTAGCCACATTGCTTTGGTCTGAAACTACATAAAAAATAAATTAAAATATTCCTTACACTCTCACGCACGAAATCTGATGAACCACATCTACAGTATAAGAATCTATGCCAGGATTTTAAAACTGCATATTTTTTTCCAAAAAGTCACTTAGTTCATCATAACCAGGAACAACATTAAAACAAATAACCGAAGTACCAGATGCTTATGAGAATAACATAAAGCCACTAATGGTGCCTTCGAGTGGAAACAAACTACACAAGAATAAACTGTTCGAAACTTTCATCGACATCAGGACGAAAGAGACATTCACCTCAAGCATTAGTAGAAGCGGAGCAGGAACTAGTTGCCTAACAATCAGTGAGCAGTCAACAAGGCTACAAAATTTATAAAACGAAGCTATCTCCCTCCTTCGGACATAGCCATTGTGGTGGATAGTCAGCCAGCTCTAAAAGCAATACGACCAAATACAATAAAATCAGAGGCAGTTCAAAAATATCGCAATGCACTTAATGACATAAGGTACCATAAGGTTGTCTGGGTACTCGGACATAGCAATATCGAAGGGAACTGTACAAGCAGATGAACTAGCAAGAGCTGAATCGGCCATGATCAATAGTTATACTGACACCTCCATACTGCCACCGATTAAAACACTGTTCAGCATGATCGACCATATAACCGAAAAAGAGCTCAACGCTCTGTGGTTCACACGAATTGACTGCGTCACATCTCGTTCTTTATGGCCAAAACTTGATCTTAATAGGACAAAGACCATGTTACATCTGGATAAATCCTCCATACGCTTAATTATAGGACACTGTGCTATAGGTCAAATAAGCAAATGGCTACCTGAGTCCAACGATATCTGTCGAAGCTGCGGAGATGAGGTCTCTGCTACTGCTCGGGCCTCTTATAACGACGCGTCCGTACATAAGGTCTTAGATTCTTGGCAGACATAGCAGAGGTCGGAAATTTAAAGACATCGGATGTTCTAAGATTCACCGGGGCACAAACTGGTTTCACCGGGGCACAAACTGGTTGGTAAGAAAAGGATTTACTCCCAAACTATGAGGGAATTCACAATGGAACTTCGCGTCTCCAATGGAAATAATTCCTCGAACAATCACACACCCTTCCTAGCCTAACTTTACTTAATGGCCAAATTGACAGTTTATAGCTTCTTTCAAATCAATATAGTTTTGATACAGTGTACAACTTGAAAGGTTACCAATTTTAAGCCTCGCATTTGATTTTTGTCCTACGATGAGGTAAGAACGAACAATGTTCTGAGAAACGAGGTAAGCCATCAGAATGATTCAGCATGAATTTCTTTTTTATTTCCACAAAAGTACTGATCCGTGGTTCCCCAAACATTTTATGTGTTCTGATTTTTTGAGTGAAAAGCATCACCTACACACATCAATACGTCATCACTGGACCGGACCACAAGTTTAAATATAACCAATTGTTGTTGTTATGGTTTTGTGAATAAATTTAACACTTTGATGAGTTAAGGCTTCCACAAGAATGATTCCAAAAAAGATATATGTATGACTTATGGCTACACAACAAACAATTTCACGACATCATTTCCGATCATTCATCAAGTTCTAATTAGCATTCGGGTTATTTATTTATTTGGGAGATACCTATGCACGGTACATATGTACATACATACACTGTTGTTTATGTTTAAACTTCTGTTGCTCTAAATCACTCGAAATGTTTTACTAAGTACTTATTTATGTATACTCACTGATATCAGCCTCCAATCAAAATAGTCGCGGCTATCAATTTTATATGGCTGGAAACTGTCACCTTGCCAGTATTCTCTGTCGTCGATTGTTGTGGGTTTGCTTGTGGGTTTGCTTGTGGTACTGATGGGGTCATCAATTATTGTACCAGGGACCGAATCAAGGCTTCTACTCTGAGTTGGTGCGCGAGCTATACCAGATGGTGGTATATAGAACGATGGCTGGTTTGATTTTAGAGTATTCCGGAGTTGACCTGAAGCTTGGCATAGTGTTAATACGAAGCCGACAATAACAAAAACTGCAAACAAATATACAAGCAAGTATTAGAAATTATTAAAGTCTACACACAACAGTATCGCTGTATGCGCGCTGATCTCACCTAGTTTTGCCATTTTATCGCCAGAAATAAAGATTCAAGACTTAACTTTCTTCGAGATGTATGCGGTTAGGCTTGGGTCACTGTTTATTCCCGATTACTTTCTGATTCGCGAATAACTTTGCTTTTTATTATTTATTTATACGCAAACAACTTGAACTCATGTATATGCGTGTGACTGTAGACACATCGGACCGCGAATGACTACGAAACTAATGTGCTGTGTTTGAGTTCTGCGCTCAGACTGAAGTTGAAACAAGAATCGTGGTTTGAGTAGAACTCAAAAATATTATCTGTCTGTCTTTGTGTTGTTGGGTTTTCCCGCATCTTCACTTTTCAGGTATACTTTGTTTGCGAGATGTTTTTGGTTTTTACGCATGTTAAGAGTCGGGATTTGCGGTTAGCTAAACATCGGATTTTCCCGATAATAAATTATAGATGAGTTTTTGATTATGATTTTTGTTTTTATTTATTCCTGTTTAACACGTTGAATGTCGCGGTAATTTGTCAGCATTCGTGGCGCAGAATTTAAGAAAAGATTTGAATAATTATTTTGTATTTAATTTTCACCGTTCATTGGTCATGTACTTGCAGAATGAAAGAAGTAAAGTCTATTCGGCCTTTTTTATCATCAATTATTTCGAAATGGAAATCTTCTTCTTTATATTTGTTAATTTCTACTTTTAAAAACATTATTATTATTCCATTTTCAATATAAACTTACATACTAAACCAAAAATGTTTAAATCCAATTTAAAAACTAACAAATATATGACTTAAATAGCTTCGGGGGCACTCTAGATTTAACTCTATTTTTACAAACTATTGCCTTTCGGCCTTAAACTAACTATACTATGACTATAAGCTAATTTAATACATATTTAAACCCAAGAAAGGTTTGGAAAACTTGGATACTTTATCCTTTTTTATTATTCCTCAAACTATAAAAACTTAACCTACCTAAAAACTACCCTAAGCTACTTAACCTAAACTAATTGTAATCAAGGTGGTAAGTATTTGTTGCATCGTGCCCCGAGTGGTCACCATTCTGATTGCGTCTTCGGGCGCTTGGCCATCGCCATTATGAGGCCATCTCGCGACACCGAGACCTGAGCGAGGCCGTAGCGTCGGTCACCTCTCGAAGACGTTGCCCCGTAACAGCAGGCCCGGCTACGTATTGCATTCATGATAGTAGTGAGCCTAAACCTTTCAATTATTTTATGATATCTATCTATATTGAGGTAAACAATAATTACGACTGGGGTCCGTTTGTCTCTTTGGAAATAAATTAACTTTACTCAGAAATTAGTCGAGTCACTATGTCCTTGCCATCCGACAGTTTCAGACAACATTTTATATATGTATCTTTTATTTTTCTATCTGGCTACCACCCAAGTAAAATTAAAAAAATTGTCTTCCACGGTCGTTCTCGAACTACATACATAATCTGTGTCATCTCATTCAATATGGTAATTTTCGTGGGCAAATTTTTTTAAAATCATCAAGTCTGTTCAATGAAGCTGTTCTGGCCGCAGTGTTACCAGCCACTTTAATTGAAATCCCCCATCACATACCTTAAAATTCCTCTTTTTCCCCTTTGTTTGTGGTGTAAATTTTTAAAAGGAAATAGATCCATTCGCATCCTTTTTGTGCCAAATATTGAAAAATGTATGTGATTTGAAATATTTGACAGTTTTCATATAACAAAGAAATTCCTATTTTACGAAAAACTACAAACATTTTCCGTATGCGAACGGGACTTCGTAGTTCTTCATAGTTTTTGGGAGCGTTTAAAAGTAACACAATAAAAAGCAGATTAGTAAAAATTGAATCATAGCAGTGCAAAATCTCTCTATTGAAAAATAAATAAAAATTGCCGAACATTATGAAAAAGAATGAGAGAATTATAGGGATGGTTAATTATGTAGATTATTGGTATATTAAGTTATCGAAAAAAAAATTTCCTTTTGCTTTAAAAATTTAAAACTAAACCAAATCCACCTAACGTCCTAACACATTCGTTTGAATGCATTTGAAATGAACTCATGCATATGGCTCTTTTTTCAATCAGGCGTATAGGAGTATAAGACCTGCTACCTGCGCACGAGGAAGGCATGCGTGTGAGTTACGTTTACGCATTGCTATTAACACGTTATTCTTTTTTGTTATTGCTTTGTTACTCAATTAAGAGTTATTGACATTTTATTGTTATTTTCCCCATATTTCGTTCTAGAAGGGAGCAGATTCCCCTTTCATCAAATTTTGGACTGAAATTCCCCACTACCTGGCAACACCTTCTGGGCAGAAAATAACAGAAAACCTACAAAGTTTTATTGTTCGATGGAAAAAGTTTCTATCCGAGGCTGATCAGCTTTGTGTTCAATAGATTTGTTTGATGTCGCCAGCCCTAGGGTGGGTGCACTGACTAGTTTTAATTATTTTCGTGGTTGTCAAAAAACCCAGTGCAACCCTCATTTCATCGAATGCAAATACCTTGCCCTGACAACTGGCATTCTTTAAAAATTTAACAGAAATCAAATTTGGTTAATTTTCGTATATTTTTGCACTTGTTTAGTTCGTTGTTGTAAAGGGTGATTTTTTAGCTGGTTTGGTTTTGGCAACACTGGTTTTGACAGCTGACGTGTGTTTAGTACCTTGTGTCACTGTCAAACAGCTTCAGTTTGGTTTGCAATTTAACCATGGATCGTCTTACAAATGAACAACGCTTGCAAATTATTGAATTTTACTATCAAAATTCGTGCTCGGTTCGAAATGTTCATCGCGCGCTGCTTCCATTTTATGATCGGCATTCTCGACCTTCTGAGCAGTCTATTCGGAAGATTGTGACCAAATTTCGCACCAAATTTACTTTGTTGGACATTAAACCACCAACACGTTTACGTACTGTGCGTAGTGAAGAAAATATTGCGGCCGTATCAGCTAGTGTGACAGAAGACCGCGAAATGTCGATTACTGTTAATGGTGAACGCTACCGAGCGATGATAACAAACTTTTTTTTGCCCGAAATGGAAGTTCTTGACTTGCATGATATGTGGTTTCAACAAGACGGTGCCACATGCCACACAGCACGCGAAACAATGGCGCAATTGCGAGGCGAGTTTGGTGAACAGTTAATTTCACGTTTCGGGCCGGTCAATTGGCCGCCTAGATCGTGCGATTTGACACCATTAGATTATTTTTTGTGGGGGTATGTCAAGGCTAATGTCTATAGGGACAAGCCCGCTTCGATTGACGCACTGGAAGCCAACATCCATGCATTCATTCGTGAGATACCGGCCGATATGTGTGAAAGAGTATGCCAAAATTGGACTCAGCGGATGGGCTACCTGAGACGCAGCCGCGGTCAACATTTGCATGAAATTATCTTTAAACATTAAATTGCAAGGTTCAAACTATCGATTCAAATAAATATTTCATTCATTTTTTCGAATTTTTTGTGTTTTTTTTTTAAAAAAAAGTTCTCAACCTCTTAAAAACCCCTTTATTAAGCAACTTATCTGAACACAAAAAACACAAGCACAATGAGCAACACCAACGCAATGAAAAATAACCAAATGACAAATCAGCTGATTTAATGTGTTGACAGCCCATTTTTCTTGCACTGACGAAATACGGCATATTCCGTGCGTTTTCAGTGTAGCACAGGCGGACATAAACGCATCAGTGCATTTCCAGTGCACCCTGGTGCGTCCTAGGGCTGACATCAAACATATCTAATGACTCTGAGCTGGACAATTTTTCTGCATCTACTCTTGAGGCGTAACAGATTTGTGATAAGTGTCAAAATCAGCTGTGATTGCATATTTGATTTGTTTCCTTGAAGGGCAAAGTGTTTCCATGATATTAAAATTAACCAAATGGAAGAAATCGAAATTCAATCGGAAAACTGGTGTGCTCCAAATAATATTGTTAATACTAAGTACAGCAATCGACAATGAAGTTGTCATTTTTTGACAAACAACATGTGGTTTCAATTTCAAAGATCGTTCCTTGTGTGTTGGCTTGTGAGTTACGAACAATTCTTTCAAGTATGATGGTGAAGAAGTCGCATGACAGCGCGTCACCTTGTCTGAATCCTTTTTTGACATCGGAGGTCTCGGTGAGGTCATTACCGACCTTGATGGAGCAGCGAGCTTTCTCCATCGTCATCCTGCACAGACGGATGAGTTTGGCAGGGATGTTAAAACTAGATATGGCTCTATACAGTTCATCCCTCCATATGCTGTCATAGGCGGCCTTGAAATCAATGAACAGGTGGTGGGTATCGACTTGGACCTCTTGGGTTTTTTCCAGGATCTGCCTGAGTGTGAAAATTTGGTCTATGGTGGACATTCTTGGCCTGAAACCGCACTGATAGGGGCCAATCAGGTTGTTGACGAAAGGCTTCAGGCGTTCACACAGTATGGCAGATAGGATCTTGTAGGCGATATTGAGGAGACTGATGCCTCTGTAATTGGAGCAGTTGAGGGGGTCTCCTTTCTTGTGGAAACAATATTTATGCTGATATATAATGGACATATCAGCATAAATATTGTTTCTGTAGTAAAGGTACCATTTACGTCTCTCACACTAAACCAATCTTAACAAATGAGGTGTCAAAAGAAAAAGAATTTCCAGGAGCAGTGATGAATTGCACTTTCACTTAAAGTGAAAATTAAAAAACCCAAAACAAAATTTAACCCAAAATAATGAACACAGATGAAAATCATATGGGAAGTTAAGATTTTCTCTTGCGAGAGTACTCGCATGGGCACACTAGTTAAACTTAATTAAATAAATATAAGTACATATATTATTTTATGTAGACATTGGGCCATTAATTGAGAAAGAGTTGCTAAAGTAAGTACGTTAGGGAGCTACGCTAAAAAAAAATAGAGTTTAGAAGAGAAAATGTTGGATCATTTATTTTGAGAAGACCGAGGTTTTCTTGGGAATCAAACTTCCCAGTGAGTATAGTGACTTAGTTTTCTCAAAACTTAAAGCTATGATCAAATTTAACATTTGTTGGTATGAGAGAAAAATAATTTGGCCAGATTTGGGAATATCCCTAAGGGCAAATCGAAGAAATCTTTTTTGGAAAGATTCAATATGAATTTTTTAAAAGGGAAACTAAACAATAAAGGCATTTTGCAAGATTGATCTTACAACTGTTTAATAACATGTCATCAGAGAATTTACAGGCGTAACGCTTAAGCATCCCCCATGCTCCATTTGCTTTATTCGTACCTAATGTATTTTAAATGGTTTGTTAATGGCAGTTTTTTGTCCAGAATGACACCCAATTGCAGTGATATGAGCAAGAACCTTACCATACATATACATACATATAAGATATGGATACATACATATGTATACGTGGATTTTTAAAAATACCACAGCACAGATTATTTGTTTGGAGACAGATATGTACATGTTAAAACGTTGGAGGCAACTGATATCATTACCTGCCACTGGACAGAACGTCACAATAGACAGCTACAACTTCGAGGTAGTAAAGGACTTTGTCTACCTCGGCTTTGCCATAACTTCAAAAAATGACATCTCGTCGGAAATCAAACGAAGGATTACTCTTGCCAACCGCTGTTTCTTTGGGCTAAGAAGGCAATTGAGTAGTAAAGTCCTTTCTCGATCGACTAAGGAGACTCTATATAAGACCCTTATCATCCCAGTCTTGCTATATGGAGCTGAAGCATGGACTTTATCGAAAGCGGATGAAGATATCTTTGGTCGCTTCGAGAGAAAAATCCTTCGTAAGATATTCGGTCCCGTTTGCGTTGACGGGTTCTGGAGGAGAAGATTCAACCACGAACTGTACAAGCTGTACAGCGACATCAACCTGGTCAAAAAACTGCACATTGGGCGTTTAAGATGGCTAGGACATGTAGAGCGTATGGACATCAACGCTCCGGCTCGCAGAATATTCGACTCTTACCCGGAGGGTCTGCGCAGCAGAGGACGACCTCGCCTAAGGTAGCGCACACAGGTAGAACAAGACCTCAGCCAACTTGAAGTGCGCAACTGGAAGCGGCTAGCTAAGGACCGGGCTAGCTGGAAGAGGTTGTTGGTTGAGGATTTGGCTCACCCCGAACTGTAGCGCCACCTAAGTAAGTAAGTATGTCCATTATATGTACCTTGATGAAATGACTGAGTTAAAGAGAATATTAATCTAAGTATTTAGATACATATATATGTTGTTAAAAATCCTATGTAGACTGTGAAATTTGTAAACAATTCCTACGATTTTTTTTTGCCTATAAGCTTTAAAAAAGTTCTGGCAGCTGTCTGAAAATTAATCGAACAAATGGAAATGTCGGCAGTAAACCCCGAAGCATACATCAAATTAGATTCTCTATTTGTCTATTAGTCTTTGTCCGTTCGATAAACGCTTAACAAAACCCATGACGTTTATTCTTTTATATAGTCACTTTACGCAATAGCTGTACACATACGGAAGGGACTTTCCAAGATTCTGTAAGTCTACCTACGCCTTTGACAAATGGACACTACCTACATACAATTAAAATACATAGATATGTATGTAGGTATTTTCATTAAGAATAATAAACATAACAATGCTCGTTTATGTGAAGAAGTACAATTAAGAAACCACAATTAATTCGACGATCGCGATGCATCTTTTGGAGAAATTCAATATTTGATGGAATTGAGTAATATTGGATGTAAGTATTTGTAATAAAACATTTAACAAGTAAATGCTCGCAAGAGCAGCTAAGCATTGAATCATTGTTCAATAAACAATGTCTTATGAGGTTTTGCTTACGACTTCTCTAAACAATTTAGAGTTCGTTTTGTGTTAAAATTTAACTGAAATAGCAAAACAACAATAACGAGGGAAGTTTTCCATGGAAGCTTCAATCTATTAGAAAAAGTGTCTTCTTAATGGTTTATTTTTTGAAATTGAAAATAAACTACGATCGGGGTTTTTCCCACCTTACGTATCTACAAAGTCATGAGTTAAAGCTGATATGCGCAAACCAATATATGAGTGTGTGCATGTAGTTGCTACGAACAGCGACTTACACTGGAATGCGTCTCGTAAAGAAGCAAGCGCAATGTAAATGTAGTTTATCTAGTATAGCATTCAACATATATTATTAGGTATTATTATTATTATTATATGTAAGCTTTTTAGTACTGATAAGCGAAGGAAAATGAGATCCAGATTCCCCATCAGCCTACAGACCACTGTGCACGCTAGATACGGCAGAGAAGATGGTTAATCCACGACTAACTGCAGCGGTTCAAAGCGCAGGTAATCTGTCAGGCGTGGCCCCTTTACAATAGGAGCAATTGAAGAAGTTAAGACAATCCAAGGACACAACAGGGCAATAATTACTCGAGAAGAATCGTGTTACTGGCAATGGCAACCTTAGATGTAAGAAATGCCTTCAACTCGGCGAGGTGGGAGGATATGCTGAATACGCTGGAAAATACCTTCAGGATTCCGCAATATATGCTACGGATGTTAAAGGATTATCTCAAGGATCGAAAACTGCTGTACGAAAAAAATCCACATCTGAGCGAGCCGCGAAGGTTACCACGTCACTAGGCAAACTCATGGCAAGCGTTGGCGGGAAAAATCAGAGTAAGAGAAGACTCATCATGTCGATCACGCATGTCATTCTTCTGTATGGCTGCGAGATATGGGCTGATGTACTAAAACAGGAGAAATACAGGAAACAGTTTGCTGTAGTACAGAGACGCGGAACCCTCAGAATCGCAAGCTCCTATCGCATAGTATCGGAACCAGCCGCTCTTGTAGTCGCAGGAGTGACCCCAATAGACTTCCTGGCGGCAGAAAGAAAGCACGTCCATGAGAAGAAGACGGAGCTGCAGACGAGAAAGAGATCACGAAGCAGAAATAGCAAAACAGGTGGAATACCGAAACAAGAGGAAGGTAGACCGCGAGTCTGATTAGCGACTTCGCGGAATCGACGGAACGGAAACATGGACAAGTGAATTACTATATTAGCAAGATATCTTCGTTTATTGAGACAGTCCTAATGAAAAAGAGATAGGGAGACGCAAACAAACCCTCATCCAATTTGTGGTCTATCAACTTTTCTATGTCCTTCGTACGGTGTCCAATTAGCTAGTTATTGCCCATATGTTCAATTATTTTGTTATTTTTATTATGTCTGTCCAGTTTGTTTGTCCCCTAATATTTGCGTTCGTAATCCTTTTTTTTTATATTGGAATTGAAAATTGGGTTCCTGGATACAAAACATAGATCTTATACTATACTTTGACTGCAATATTTTTATGTTTGTGAATGCTATATATTAGTTTTTAAAATGATATCATGTAATTATATATGTAAATATGTTTTTGTGTATTTGTATGTATATGTACGCTGTAAATATATATAATATGCATATTATGTAATATGTTATTCATGCGCTAAATAAAAAGCAGTGGTTTATACTAAAATACTCCTCTTGTCTAAAAACAAGAATACTTACTTATTCACTTACTTAGGTGGCGCTACAGTCCGGAGTGGACAAAGGCCTCAATCAAAAACAATCAATGACCAAAGCCTCAAAAAACACTTGCCCGCAGGTAAATCGCCAATTGGGTGCTTGCACAAACATATAATGTTTGCTATTAAAATAAAACAAATTCAAATAGGTATACATTTTCTTATTTATATTTATTTTAAAATATATATATTAATATTGAAATAATATTTATACAAACACCAACACGTAGTCTGTGGTCCCAAATTTGTTGAATTTCATCGTCGAGTCTTAACAAAAAAAAAAAAAAAATTTAATGTCTTGCAGTGGGTCTTAAATAATATGTGAATAGATTAATTATTTAATGTAATTTTTGTGAAGCACATGACGAAATGTTGAGGATCTGAGAGACATGTTTTTTTTTCCAAACTAATCAAATTGAAAAATCTAGCTAGCCCAATTAAAATACATATGAAAAAAATTTATCAAAATTATACAATAATAGTGTATTATAATGCATGGTTCTTGTTAGTTATTTTATCATAAGATATTTTTTTCCAAGCTTCCGATACCCACGCTTCCGGTGGTCAAAATATAAATTAACGACGTGTTTCAGCTGTCTTTTGATTTTTGGTATATTTGAACTCAATATAAAAAATCATAGTTTGAAATACTGCAAAAAGTTTTTCATTGCATACTTGTAACTGTCCAGCCTAAAATAATTATAAACAGCAAAAAAAAAGGTAAAATAAAATTTATTTCGTATTTTTTTTTTACTGAAACTCATCGTTTAATTTCATTTCACCCACAATGCATATATGGTTTTACTTTTCTACTTTTCCAGTTTTCTTTTTCTTATATTAATTAATTTGTTTTTATATGTATGAATTTATTTTTAGGTTTGTATGTTCAGAATAAAATATGTAGATGCTTTAATTTAGTTTTTTTTTTAATTTTTTGTTATTTGTAATGATTATTTTAATAATTTTATGATTAATATGGCAAATGTTTAGTATTGTAATATTTAGTTTGGCTATTTTACTTACATATAATATTTATAAATATGTATATCTTATTTAAATAAGGGTTTAATTTTATTTAAAAATTACAAGTGTTTTAAATTAATATTTTTTGTTTTTCCTGCCTCATTGGATGGCATCAAATTGTGACGGTGCTTTACATACATTTATCTAGATACTTGCTTTGTAACTTTAATTAAGTGTTTAATTAATATGTTTAGCTACAGAAAAGTTTATTAAAATATTATATAAGAATTTTGCAGTATAACATCACAGTTAATCAAAAGGCAATCAAATTATTTATAAAAGAAGATTTGGTTTCTTTTCAAGCATAAATTAGTGACTTAAAAACAAGAGGGTCTAGTGATCGAAGCAAATGTTCGTAAACCGAAATTAAAAAATAAAGAAAACACAGCAAGTAGCTCGACCATTGAAGAATGTGTGGAAAATAACTATAAAAGTGTGAAAAGGACTGAAAGATTATATATATATAAACAAAAATTCAAGATACATACAGAGGTCTTAAATCTATAGGAAAATAATATAAAGGCCCCATTGCTTCGCTGGGACACTCTTTTTGTTGATACTGCTGCGGCCGCTGTGCATGTATCACTAACTAATGTACCGCAGAGGTCGTGGTTTGTAATCACATTCAGAGCTTGGTCGCCTAAGCCCCATTTAGATGATCAGTGCAGTTTCAGTTTCAGTTTAGCTTTCAGTTAAACTTCTGTGTATAGACGAAAAGTGAAACGATTAACTGAAACTGAAACTGAGACTTAAACTTATGGAATTCCCATCAGTTGTCAGTTTAACTGCTCAGAAGTAAAATAAAAGCTGAACTGAATACCGAACTGAAGTCTAAATGCACTACCTTTTTTAACTGAAATGTCAACTGAACTGACAACTGAAACTGAAACTGATCAACTAAATGAGGTTTTAGAGAAACATATCGAACATAAGGTACCCAATATGGCGGTCTGTTTAGGCTATTTCCGAACATCGGCTGATTAATAGAAACGTTGATACAATTCACAACTTTGAAATAAAATAAGAGAATATTTGAGAATTTTTATTGGATCTTTAAGATATTTCATAAATAATTATAAACCAATACACAAGATTGTGCATAAATCTAATCAAAATTAAAAATAAGGCCCGCAGGACCTTCGGCGATTTCCCTTTTCAGCAGATTGGCTATTATTTATTCAAATATATTATATACGTATTGCAGGAGAATATCCTTTGAGGTAGATTGATAAATTTAATCATTAAAACTAGCAGAAGCAAAAAGGTTGACAGCCACTGCAACTGCTACTGAAGTTTATTCAGTAAGTTACTATGTCTTAACCTAGAAACGTATAGACTGTAAAAATGTCTTGTTCACTTAAGAGGCTGTCTTACTCAATGTAGTGAAATATTCTCATATTTTCTCTATTTTTCTCAGTTCAGAAAGCTCTGCAGGACACTTGTATAAGCTGCTCCATTATAAGCCTAACCTCAGGATCATGCAAAAAAGTCGTCTATGATTTCTAAACGATTGATGGGTAAGTTTCTAGAGTTCGTTATCAAGTAGCTAAAATGCTTATTTCAAATTCGATGGCCTAGGAATCAAGTTGGGTCGGTTGCGCACTTCCGCCCACAACTCTTAGAGAAAAGAAATTTTTGGAAGAGTGTATTCAGTGAGTCTTCTTTATTACAGTACAACCTCGATAAAGCAACTAAAGAAATTCGGGCAATCGCATTTAATGAGGTTGTAGCAATAGCTGAGTCAAAAAATATTAGCGTCCGAAGTGTAACAAAATGATAAAAGGGGTGTTCTTCAATTCCATTTTCGAATGCTTCGGCTTCCAGATTGCTGGAAATCTTTAATTGATGCAATTATTATTTCTGCCATAATCAGTGTTTGCATACATCAAATGGTGCCAGCACTTTCATATTTCGGTAGACTGCGTTAGGTTAGGTTAGGAGGGTCGTTTACATTGAATGCAATTTCACCCAGAGGCCGTAAAGGTCTATTGTGAATACACTAGCTGTGCATGTCGAAACATGCGTTTAAAAAAACCATTTCGATTTATTAATGAATCTCTTTAGGTCTGTAAGTGGTATCTTAGCCAGATCGTCCAGGCAATCGAAGAACCGTGCTCCCATGCAAGATAGTCGCCGTTCTTGAAGAGCCGGGCAGTGGCATAGAAGGTGTGCTACAGATTCTAATTCATCTTCATCCATACAACTTCTACAGAAGTCATTTGTGAAAATGCCATATCTTTTGGTCATGTTTCCTATTATACAGTGGCCGGTTATAACACCGGTAAGTATATGGATTTGGCTTCTTTTCATAGAGAGTAGGGATGTTGTTATTTTCTGGTCGACTGCGGGCCACAAGCTGCGGGCTATGACACATGCAATAGTCAAGAGGCATATCGCATATGGCATGCCTTAATTTTTCTTTCCAAATATGACCCTCGCTTCCGGCCAAATGTTCCCATAGACTTTGTTTTTTGTAATAGAGTTTAGTCAAGTCGATCACATTTTGATCCATTGGCTGGAGAGTTGCATTGCAGTTTGTAAAATAAAAAAACAGTGAAAAAGATACAAATAAGAAAATATGTAAGAATTTATGAAACAAAAGTTGCGTTTATCGAGTCGCTTTTTTTTTTTTTGGAGCAGTTGCAGTTACTGAGTCAACCGAATGCAAACAATATTTTTGTTTTAGAATGGATCTATTAGGAGAAAGGTAAGAATTCCGTTGTATATTTTATTTTAGGTATGGTATGTGTAACTGTACAAGTGGTGCCACTATGAAAGTGGGGGAAAAAATTCAAATAAATTTGCATTCTGTGTTTTGTGTGATTTTTAACTGTGTGGGGAACACACAGTATATTCTATATTGCCAGAAAAGTTTATTCCTGTACTTTTTGAATCAGCTGCGGAAATATGCGGATTCAGATTAAATTAAGCTATAAGTGACCATACCTCTTATTATTTTATTTCAGGTGCTATCACTAAATGCTCTTTTACTAGAATGTTATGTTTACTTGTTCGTACAGCCAGACGTCTGCTTGAGTTTAAAAAGTCTGATCTGCAAACTTTTTCGCCTGATTTTTCTAATAGCCTGGCATTTAGTCTGATGTAGGACACGGCATGTAAGGCAATGCTCGTTTTTGAATGATTCTTGTGTTTCAATTAACTTTATACAAGGAAAACTGCAAGTCCTAGGTAAAAACTTTAAATGGTGAATTTGTAGGTGACATTATAGCGCACGAAAATAATACTAACAAAAAAAATTATAAGCACACTTTCCCAAGCGAAATGCGATTTTCACAAAAATTGGTAAAAAAAATTAAAAAAACCTATGTTTGAAGACCAATATCTCAAAAATTAAAGTACGCATGGTAATTCTTTTTCAACTGTCCATAGGTCACTAATCAATTGTATATAAAACGAGTCTACCTTGGTTGCTCTAAGTTTAATACGCTCGAAGTTATAACTAAATAACTGTTGGTACCTTTTTCGCTGAAAGATATTTTTTAAACACCCTGTAGCTCAGTGGGTGTTCAAGATAGGCCCTCACTCCCTTACGATTTTTTCCATATCATTAACAAATGAATCAGATCCCAAAACATATGTATCCCAAACCGAACCACCCTGTATACCGTACCGTACCGCAGCGCACCGTACCGTTATCTCGAAAGCGTGACTTCAGCTTCCCCAAATTACTCTAACACGAATTAATTTTGGGTATTTTTCAATGAGCAAGTAATTATGACCGCCTTTGTTCGAGAATGGAACCACTGTGCAATGGTAAGATTTTAATTGTTGCTTTTATCGAGGGTTGCTTTTATTGAGGTCGTACTGTAACATATTTTGGTTTCAAAATTTGCCTTATGGTCAACATCGGTACTTAGGTTAGGTTAAAGGTTAGAGTACATCCGTACTTAGTCGATAGAACTGTTACGACTTTCGAATTAAGTTCCTTCGATTATTTTGAAGAGTATTACAATTTTATTTTCTAGATCAGCAAACATTTATTACAAGGCTCAAGAAACCAACATAAAATTGTTAAGCTAAGTTGTAAAGTATAAAAAGGGCAAAAGATAAATAGTTAAAATTAAACATAATAAAATTAACAATAATTTAGGAACACGAAATTATGTATAATTTACATAGAATATATATTTGTTTTTTCTTTTTTTAATATTTATATATTTAATTACATACATCAATATAGTTAAGTAACACGATTTGCAATATTTATTTACATATACGTATAAACCATATACTAAAAGTTTTAAGTATAAAAATGTTTAGTTTTAGTCTTCATCTTCGCTTTTGTTGAGAATTAAATGCTTCATTCTGTAGAAAATTTCAAAAATGAGTTTGTATATACATATATATAGTTTCATCATTATAATAATATTTATGTATAGCTATAGCTACTATAATATATTTTAATTGTTTTCTTTGTTTGTGTATTTTTTTTTTTTGGCAAAATATCTCATAGCTACGTCGTTCCAATTATTTTTTTTTTGTCAAAAAAGCCCTTTCTGCGCTCGATACAGGAAAATTCGTCGCGTTTAACTCACCATTGTAAATCATATCATCTTCCAGAATCCTATACACGCCTTAGAGCAACTAAGCTTCTGATCATAATTCATGGACATCCCTCTTGTTCCAGTAATGATGGCTGTTGCCAGCACGTTGGGGGCTCGTATACGAGTACATGTTGTAGCCGGGTATGATGTGTACCCTTACATCGGCGGATGGGCGACATCCTTCAGTTCGCTGTCGCCTCGCCACCGATACTGTAGTTTTGCAGCAGCAGTAATGGAATAGATTAACGTATGCATTGCGGAAGTGTCTGTTCGTCAGACAATAGATGACATTGTGGAAGCAGGATTTACTGAGTCCAATCCAGAACGTATTGTAGAATACTTTGTTTGGTATGGGTGCGACCCAACCATATGCCATGACAATGCCAAAAGGCAGCCAAAATAAAACGAAAATGATGTAGCTGTAGAAGTTGGTTTTGGCCAAATAGATGTCGGAGGTGTACAACATGCTGGGCTTGAAATTCTGTGATTTCACAAAACTCTTCGCGTCGATAATGATCTTCATGTGAGTGTAGAAAGCCAGTAGGATGGGTATGAGCATTACCAGAGCAATTACAGCCGCCTGATAGGGTAGTGGTTGATTTTTTCTCTTCTTACAGAAATCAAAGCTATCTTCGAAGAGGAATTGTCCACCGGATACTATCACACTAATCAACCAGATGAGCAGGAGGATAGCTGTGGTGCGTTTACGATTGAACCACGGTCGAAGATCCTGTGGTGTGCACAGTCTGTTGTAGTTTTCAAACGCAGTCATCTAAAACAAGAAATAAAGAGAGTCTTAATTTGTTGTTGCATGTTTCTCATGTATCCATTAATTGTGGTGAGAATTAAAGAAGATATATGTATGTACTACTTTCTACTGTACAGTTATAGAAACATCAAATCTACATAAACGTTTGGGCAAAATCCTTTATTAGGTGATTTTTTAAAAAATAAAATCAAGAGTTTTGCCCTTCTATTAACATCGAATTACAACAAAGAAGTAACTACAGAGGCATCTTTAAATAAGGCTTTTTACGATTATTACAGGTAACAAATTATTTAGGCACATCAGCTCCGAGACGCAGACATTCGAAATAGAATTGATTTTTAAATTCAAGACTCACACTCATGACATTAAATCATTAAAAAATTACAGATATTCAAAAAGTACAAAAAACTGGGAAGAAGAAAAAAGGCACGATATATTAATAAAGAATGATCCTGTATTCTACACAATTAGTTTGGTCATTCATACCACTACAGAATATGGCTTAGAAGTTGACGTTCTTTGTAAACCAGACGAAGTTTGAATGAGGGGTCCTAAAAATCCATTTCCTTTCATTCCAGACATACCAGTCTTAGGAGGCCTCTATAGCTCAATACCAAATACAGAATTCTTGTCACCTTATAGCGTAAGCTAATGATATGCATAAATAAATCGGATTTAGAGTACGTGCCCTTAAGCCCTGAAGCTCTAAAAATGAAAAGCCTTAAAAGGAGGAGACTATGTACATACAAATGTCGCTGTACAAACACTAATCACAAATGAACTTGGTCCCAAATCAATGTTCCCAATCAGTGAATTTACAGAAGACGGAGGAATAGGAAACTCTGAATGATTAGAAAATCATTTGGAAAACCTATATCGGGGATGGTTGATGAATTTTTGAAGAACAAAAATAGACCTACAACCTTTTGGGGTGCTCCCTAATTATTAAGTAGCTTACATATGATTATATAGACACAATTGAAGACAGGTTCATGCAAGATTGCTGCTTTTCAAAGAAATCAGTATGCATATTGGATAAAAAGCGTGAGAAAGGCAAAGTTAAAGCCACGAACTCTATGAGCTAAGATAGAAGATGATGCTCTAGAAATACAGAAATGTCGACACATTGAGTGAGTGCGAACGAGAAACGCTCGCAGCTGACATATTTCGAGGCGGCAAGCTACAAAGTACACGGAATCGATGACCAAGCAAGCTTCAGAGTCTTCAGTCAACGGGCTCTGTTTAAAGCAATAACATACAAATACTACTGACCCATCGTTCTCACCCATACACTCCAATATCACCTAAACATCAACATTACCTTTCCCACACTCCATTCTTCTGACATATTAAATCCAATCCATACGATTTCCCAGACGTAGATTTATATTCCATATTACACTACGCCTGGCAAATACACGGGAATCATATTTGATGAGCTGCAGTAATTGGTATCCAAATTATATGCCCACAGTCATTTCCCACCATCGTTTAATTGTAAATTAGTATTTAAGGAAAAATATCATTTTAATAAGATCACTTGTGCTACGGCGGCGGTCAAGTCAACTTGTTTATTTAGATCAAAAGAAATCTTTTCATTTTGGTGACCCCGGTAAGGGGCAAATGACAATATTCATAAGCGCTTACCAGTGCTTCAAACGCTTGTATATTTCAAGCAAATAAGCAAGCACTTCCCCGAAGCATTGCCAGATTTGCAAAACACTTTAGCAGAAGTTCGAATACACCTTGCACGAATGCACCTTAGCTGGACCCATCGCTGAGATTTCGCCACCTGCTGGAACTATCAGAATAGTTCTATCAGAATAGAACCGTAAGGCGTAAATCTGAGAGCAATCGTTTTCAGGTAAGCACTCATGCAAGTGGGTTGCTCTTTTCTTCATCCACACTAACAGAGTTTCCTTACATTTTTTTTCTCCAGCTTCAAATTGGATATATCAAATACTTGTTATATGTATTTTAATTGCCATATCGTGTATTTAAAAAAAAAAAAAAAATACATACTACAAAATGGAAATTACAGCGAAAATGGGTTAACCATCGCTTTCAATAGGCGACCGTTTGTCTGATTTAGATTTCTTAGAATAACTTTGTTTCAAAGATACGAGACTAAGGAAATAGATTAGCACTTATGAAAGGCTATCATGTACAGTGGCGAGCATATAAATATGCACAATAAAATGCAGTCAACATAGTTCAAATCACCATATACCGGCACTTAAGGAAATAGCTTGGCTAAAATGCGAAGTTTATTCTCAAAACAGATTTTTTAGAACTAACTGTAACATGCATAACTTATTTTCGTCTACGTTTCATGGTACAGATACAAATTACCGTGCCAAGTGCTGAATTGGTACGAGCACATAAATAGGGAAATTATATTGTTTTTAGTTTGTACTCAACTTCTGTGTGATAGTATATATATATAGAATTGTGCTTAATTTATAGTATGTAATGTTTACATAAATATTGCTTTGTTATTTTCTAGTCATAATAACTCGATTTGTGATGTTATAGGAATGGGACGGGGCAAACACATAACGCCTAAGCAGCGGCAAGAAATTTGTCGTTTAACATGATACTACGCTCTCTGCAATATCGAAACATTTAAATATATCAATTAATGTTTGTCATCGATCTTTGGAACTGGTCAAACGCTATGGCAGCAGTTTTAATAAACCTCGCGCTCCCAAACCACGAAAAACTATACCGCGTGTTGATTGGATGATGCAGCGCCTTTCTGAAAAGGATCGTTTCAGGACCGCTGTTGACATTCACGCTGAAATTTCAGCACAAGAAAACTTGAATGGGAGTGTACACACAGTACGACGTCGCTAAGCGGAATTTGGATTAATAAAAAGGCGATTATAAGTAAAAAAATCGCAAGGCTACATTTCTGTTTGCGAAAGAACGTATAAATGGCGTTTTAAAGTTCTCCAAGAAATAAGGATTTTTCTTCATCTATTAAGTACAATTATTCCTGTTACTGATGTTATAAGATACCTAATAATATTACACCTAAAATGTTTACTGCTAAAAAAATAAAATTGATAGTTTTCCAGTTGTATAAAGTTTTAGCAAAACACACAGAAATTACTGTCTTTGGTTGTTTTTCCCTATTTATATGCTCGCCACTGTACATACCAGTTGATGAATATGAATGGTTTCAGGTGCAAGCATAATTTAGTATCCACTGTGGATTGTATAATTAAGTGACGCGCAACTTTTTAAATTAAATTAAATCGTAAATAGTGTCATAGCATATGATACGTTTTCGTACATATAAGTATTTATTTTCTTTTATATTACTGTATTTTTTATTACTTATTTCGGTGAGAGAAAAACAATAACATATTAGAAGTGGCAATTTTATATTTTTTAGGTAGCTATTAGAATATAGATATCCATATAAATAAATGTCAGTACACCACATTTCTGTTTTTTAACGGTTACAATATAATAGAATTACTGAAAAAAAATTATTTTTGTTTCCTACAATTGGATCCAATTATGTAAATATTTCCGAAAAGCAAATTAATGGTAAAGGCACTAGCAACGGGCAATTAAATTTTTTGTAGCATTTGAAGCATTATATAAATACCTACCGAAGTATTTTACTTTTCTTGTTTTTTTTTTTTTTAGATAATGCAGTTTGGAATGCCCAATTTGAAGTACTAGATTTTGACGACGAAATAATACATTTTGTCGGCCACTTTGAAGTTAGTCTCGGGCTATATCACTTTTACTTTTAATACTTCACTTTATGATCTGTAAGAGTATTTTTTATTTGATATTTAAAAAATAAATATTAAATATGAAAATATATAATTAATATTTCTCTTTCTTGGAAGTTAAGACTAGGTACAGGACCTATAGTGCTGCAAGAATTGATCCTGTCCGCATACGTTTTATTATTTTTCGTTATTATAGTACTTCTGGTTATTTAGAACTTAAGACCACTTTTTGTGGCTAAGTTCACTTTTCCAGACTAAAATAGAGCATACCATAATATTTTCTCAATGGAAGGTAAACTTACGACTTTATTTCCCGAGTTTTCGCTACTTTTTCCAATACTAATACTTGTAAAAGTCGGTGATTTTTTAATTTTCGAGTGAGCTTTTATTTAAACTTGATGTTACAACGCCCGAGAATTGTTACCAGATGTTTTAAGGGAAGCCGGGTAGTAGTAGGCGTTTTTTTCAACCTTAGAAATGATTATCCAAAAACTGCATCATTAAACTTATTTATAGTTTGTATAGTTTTTCAAAAATATATTAAATTTCTTGCCGAACTTCTTCTCTCTTTTCTGCATTATTGAAAATAATTGGGGATATATAGATTTTAAAAATTGTTTGAGCATAATCTAATAACACTGTTTCCATTCAGATGTAGAAAAACTTTATCAGAATGAACACGACTAGTGTTTTATGAAAAAAATAAAGTTTTAGAGATAATAATGTTTAAATGACTCTTTAGTCGAAGTATTCAAGAAAGCACTACTCACTCGCAGGCACAGTTAGTTTGAAATATGGGGCATCGATACATTCGGTCATTCCGTCGCGTCATTTCAAACAATACAGTGGTACTGGATTATGATTATCATGAATTGAAATTGACTCAATCACAGTAGAAAATCTTTATTGAAAATACTAAAAATTGCTTAATTCAAGTATACCTACTTCGAATGGCGGCAAAAAGCCGCTCCTGGCAACCCTGCACCCGGCTGGATTCTGTATTCAGTGAAATATCCGCTACCACTTTTTTCGCATTCCTCTCGTAGGACCAAACCAAGTAAGTTACCCAAGCAATTTTTTGTATAACATTTTATTTATTTTCTTTACAAAATGGCCGCAAACTGGCAATAAATTGTTTTTTTTTTCTGTTCCAGCCTCTTTAGATGTTATGCACTTCGTATAATATGCTTTACCGTAGCCAAGCTAGACCTAATACCGGTTGTTTGTTTTATTTTTGAAGCAAAGCCGTGAAAATTTAACGCAGCTCTGACGATGACTCTCTCTCTCTCCTATACGCTTCTGTAGTCGTTTTTTATGTACCTCCCTTTATATTTTCCTGTAGCCCAACTCATTGTACAAATAATTGGCTTCGTCCTTTCTTTTGTGATACTACGATGTTTTAGGCCCGATTCATTAAACGCTTTGATTTTGCCCTTTCCTTCCTCCGTTAAAGGCTTACCGCGACCGATTTTAAAAATTAATGGCGAAAAATAATTATAACTATCGAATACAAAAAACAAAAACTGCAACGATTTGCTACTTATCTCAACTTGTTTGCGACTTTGTTACGACTTTTTCAAAAAAATCTAAATTTGTGACTTTTCATAGAAACATTGAGACTTTTATGGTATTCTGCAACTTTTTTGTCAAAATTTATTTATTTTCATTTAAATTTTGAATGCATCAGTTTGCAGATTTTTCTTAGATGTATTTTTGTGTGCAGTTTACTTTCACACATTTACATAATACATGAGGACAAATGACAGTTCGGTCATCAAAGACATTTTTGGATTATATGTTATCATGACGGTCCTGCTAACTACTATGTACATTATGATGTATAAGTGGAGGAAATCACATGAGGCCCAACTGTGGCCGCAGTGATAAGGTGACACGGTTCCACCTCTACCAACAATCCACAAAGGTGTTAAAAAAAACCTAATTATTAATAGTCACATATTGGTGACTCGGAAAAAAATCATTTTTATAAGCTTTATATTTTACTTTGTTTAAAAAACAATGTTCTGTTATTATATTTATTTTAAAAATGAATATGTTTTTGTTAACTTGTTCTTAATTATTTTTTTAATTAAATAAAACATCTGACGTACTGAATACCCCCCCAAAAAGGTCCTACAGCCAAGAGCATTTCAATTTATATGTTGAGACTTTTTTGAAGTCTCTGAGACTTTTTTTGCGACTTTTTGAAAATTCTCAGCGGTAACACTGCACGAAGTTAGGAACAAATTTGAAACAAAAAGGAAACTTTCATAGAGAAAGATTGGGATTTGTGAGTTACAAAAAAACCGTGTTGCCATATGGCATCAAAATACCGAAAGTGTTAACTGAAATGATTGCTATTGAACCTATTTTGAAGAGCCAAAAATTTCCTAAGCTTTTTTTTCGAATAATAAGAAATGCAGTATAATACAATAACTAACTATTTTTTGTGTTGGTTTTTCTCTCAAATTAAGCATAACTAAATGATCTTGCAATGTGTATAACACAAAGTTGTGTATTAGTAATACATATATACTAGTGGCCCGTGCGAGAACTCTCGCAAGAGAAAATCCAACCTCCAAAATCAAAACTTCCCAAATGATTTCCATTTTCATCTGTCAACTGATAGAAATCAATCGGGAAATGTTTATTCTTTTGGGTAGAATATTTGTTTTGATCGGTTCTTTTATTTGTTAAAATTTATGAAAATAAATTTCAATTCGTCACTGCTCCAGGAAATTTTCTTTCTCCTGACACCTCATTTGTTAAGATTGAATAAGTGTGAGAGCCGCAAATGGTACCTATACTACAGAAATAATATATATATGATGATTAAGAGAGACGAGTAAGATTATAATTTTGAACCTATTCTGATAAAGGGCAGTGTAAGGTACGTACGTATGTTTGAATTCGGATGCTGTTCAACCCCAGATCCCCTCTAAGTTTAACCCTAGATTACTAATCTTTTTTCATAGTACATTATTACTAACCTTCGTCGATTAGACGACGAAACATTAATTTTTATTTCTTTTGAAAATATTTAGAGATACAAGTATTTTTTTTTACTGTTATAAGAACTTATTTATTTACCGTTATGAAAAATATAAAAAAACAAAAATAAAATCGGGTATAATTCAGACTTTTTTGAGCAATTCAGTGGGCACCTCAAAATAAATTAATGTTTAAAAAAAGTTTATTCAAAAATAAAAGAACAGTGAACTTCATGAAAATGTGTTATTAATATGAATAGTTAATATATATTAACTGTTAACAATAAAATCGATATTTTATTTTAATTTTCAATGCAAGAGTGACACCCATCAATATTGTGTTTGAACTTGGTACATCTTTTACCTATTTCAGATGGTACTGGTCAGAAATTTTGAAGTTCAAGTGTTAATGTTAATTTTTATGGCTCTTTTAGTAATGCGCTTGCTAGCGGCACTAAGGTAAACCAGTTGTAGGTGGTAATGTTCAAGTTTGATCCATATACATATACATAGACATAGATTTGGTTCGCTTTGTCACATAGAGTTCTCGTAATGGTAAGCCGCCTGAATTTGATCCGGAACCCTAATCGATCACTGACTATCTCCAGTTCTCAAAAAGTTACACTATTACTAACCTTCGTCGATTCGACTACGGAAAGTGGTTATATCTTTATAACGGTGGCGTAAATACTCGCAATGAATGTGTCACCTTTGAGATATCAACACTAAACAAGAATATATGGGAAATGGGCAAGATTAGAGTACTGGGCGGAAAGAAAACAAGAGAAATTGGAACAAGCGTAGTCGATTCGACGAAGGTTAGTAATCTAGGGTTAAGAATCGATAAAATATGTTCTTGACTGTTTTAATTTTAAAAGTACATAGTTGCGTTCGCACAAGTTCTGATTTAGAACGCTGTATATTGATCTATGCACTGAAGATGTAACCATTTTCTCTCGGTTTTTAACTCCTTTCATTATTAGGTTTTAGAGGGTATCTTTGGAATACCATCGATTTCTTTCTAGCGTGGCCGTATATTAGCGCACTTACCCTACCCCGAAATCGAAACCAAAAACGTTTACACAAATTTCAAGCATTTATACTCGTACATACACTCAACTAAAAGGCCGACATTAATTTGATAATTATACACAAAAATAGACAATTAGGCAGTATAATTAGTTTACAGTGATTATATAGATATATGTAGATATGTATTTTATGCAATTCAAAAAAAAAAATTAAACCAAAAATCAAACACGTTCACACACTTGACACGACAGTGATAGAATATTTATTTTTTTTTTTGCATTTTTTTTTCTGTTTTTGACCAAACAACAAAATTTAATTGTAGATTTACTTACTGCCAATGAGAATATACTGACTAAAAACGCACAGGTAGCAAGAAACCACTGCACTTTACAGACTGTCAGAGTGTTTTCAATAGCAGCTAATAGGACAATCGTTGAAGCCGGCATGACAACACTGGTAATTAATAAATCAGCTAGAGCTATGTTACCTATAAATGCATTTCCTGAAATAAAATGTTTTTTTTTTTGTTTGTATGTTCATGTGACAGTTTTATGGACCGGCTTGTGACAGATGTCAATGATCCCAAAAAAATATTATGTATTTAAAATGTATAGATATATTTGTTTATTTACAATTTAATTTAAACAAAATATATAAATACTTTAAGTAAATTAATTAAGCTAATCAATTTCGAATCTATAATACTCGTATTGCACTATTTGCAAAATCAAATTAATACAAATAACTTTATGTATAAAAAATAAAATGCCAAAAATATGAATTATACTTAATTCCAAATTGTAAAGATCTACTGTAAAACTTTTTTATTAAATTAAATTGAATTCCTTTGAAAGTTATTTAGAAAAAAAAAAGTTATAAAATAAAATAAAATAAATAAAAATAATTACCTGCTCGTTTAAGATGATCTTCGATCATGATGGATGATATCATGAAAACATTTCCGACACTTCCTATTAACGATATGCATGAAAGGAGCAACAGACGTGTCATCCGTGGCCACTCTGGTGACAATGTGACAGGAGAAAACTCATGTTTCTGTTTATGATGGTGGCTGATGACTGCGAGCGCTTGGGCAAAGATGGGTGCTGCTTCTGTGGTATGATTATCGCCATACTTTGGCACAAGCAAGGTGGTGTTCATTTAAGTTAATAGCTGAAAGTAGATGGATATTTGGTTTGAGTAAGCTTAGAAATCGGATTTTAGTTAATATTCTTATAAACATATACAGTTTGGCAGAATGTTGTGAATCCCGAAATTTAGACTGGGTTGTTTGTGTATAATCGGAGCGCAGATATCAGCGTCCTCTGTGGCAATCTCCTCAATCTTTTTCCACTGCAGCCATAAGACTACTACGAGCCATCTCTCAGTAGTTCAGCAATTTCATTGCATACTTCAGAATCATTGATAATGAAACTCAAGTTCCTGAAAACATGGACTATACTGTTTCTAAGCTCATTTTCGACAGATACTATAAGGTTCTGGATTCCTCTTAGATCATTCTGGAATAGTGATACCATAAGACAAAACAAGTCTGTACTTTTCTACACCTACGGGCCCAAGACCAAGGACGGGGTAGGAGGCATAGTAGGCTAGTAGCTCATACCTTAGCCTCTCCTTCCGCCTTCCTGAATATTGTAGCGTATTTCATGTGGAAATCATTGCGATTAAAGCTCAATTCTGGCCGAAGTGGAACGTAATATCAGTTACGGATATAAACATTTGCAAGAATAGTCCAAGCCGGGGCCCTACCTTGTATTGCAATTCTAAAGTCAAATCATTCGAATTCGCAAAATTGTTACTCTGTAATTCGAATCGCAAATCAAAATTTACGAAAATAGAACAAACTTTCGTTGCCAACTTCACTATCTTTTCTTTTCGCAAATCTAGTACATACTCTGTATTGCCAAACGAAATGTCAAAGTAATTCTGTCCATTACTTTATTATTTAACATTCACCAAATTCAATATACAAACAATTTAAACCACAAAAATCCTTTTGATTTAATTTTTTGTTGACATTTGACATACGAGACGCGATATACGAGACGACGATATACGCAGAGTTTGAGAGAAAAGTTGACAACTGAGTCGTTCGATTCTGTTTTCTTATACAGTGCCAACTCAAATCAGAATCGGAAAGAATATTCGCATCCATTTAACTTTAGAATCGCAATACAAGGTAGGGCCCCAGCTATTAAATGTCTAGAATCAGTCTTCACACCATATCAATAGTTGCCGTTCATCTCCTTGGCAGAGCAGTTCAATATTCACCGTTGCTGGGTATTCCAGCGAATTGTAAAGCTGATGAACTCCCCAGACTATGTACTTCAATTCCAATTCTACCTGACACACGTCGCTACTTGTAAACTTTTACTGAAACTTAACGCGGTCAACAGAAGTAATGTTAGATGAGAAGGCAGTACAATGGGCCTTGGCCCAAACTAGATCTCAAATGCTGTAACTATTTACTCTCTACCGAATTCTAGACTGCAAATTGACCTTTGGAATCCCTTGGAATCTTTGTAGGACTTGCAGAGCCAAGAAGGAGTAGGAAAAATTTTAAAACTATTAATGTTCTTGGTACTAGCTCAGGTCTTTCTCGCAGAAGGAGGCGCTACCTAGGATCAATCTATTTCGATAATCTCGGCAATCTGGTACAAACAAATGCCAGACACTTATTTTGCTTCGTCAGAAGCTGTAAATAGTTCGAAGGGTAGCTGTGGAAATATCCTCAAAGATCGTGGGTGCCCGTATAACAGTGGTACTCGTATTAACACTGCTCTAAGTGTACTGTCGTAATGCCATCAGCCACTCCTATACCTAACCTAACTTAAGTGGAAGTGAAAATGTCGTCTCAGTCCAAATTCGTACATGTGGCCAATTGTAGCGAGTACACGACACATGGAATTTCACATTTTCTCATGTGAGAATTTATTCACATGAATACTCGCAATAAAATGTGGACGTATGTGACAGTCACAAATATAGTGAGTACACGACATGTAGGATTTATCACTGACTCTGACGTCAAAACTACGTCACGCTTACAATTAAATGTGGTTTTTGCATGTCGTGCACTCGTAGCTTTACATATTTCTTGATTGCTGTTTTAGAGATTCATTTACTCTGGCAAACTGTGGTATCACTATGGAACAACACTGGTCTATTTAAGGCTTAACCCGTCAGCTTACCTCGTGCTAGCATTTGAAGTCATTGCTTGTGCACCCCTTGCCAAACCAACTGCCACACTATAAAATGTTTTATAATTTTATGACTTCCGGGTCCTTTCCTCCCATATTTTTAACACATACATATTTAGGAAGGATTGCAGTTTTTCTGTATATGCTTATTGTTGTTTTTATGTATAAAACAAAAAAATACTCAAGTCAATAACGCCAATAACGCATTAGCGCTCTAGACCTCGGCAAAGTGTTTTGTTAAGAATTATGGAATTTTACGATGGTATTTTGTGAAGCTGATAAAGGACGTATTCTCGCTGTTCGTGATGAAAATGACTTAAAATTTAAACTCAATATCACTTCTAAATATTGTTTTCTTTCAACAGATAGAGTCGTTTGGGGTAAGAGTGCGCAGCGGGTAAGAGTACGCACTACGCAATGCCATTTTCTTCATCTGTGAAAGAAATAGATGAAATCGCTATATGAGAAAATATGTGCTTCACTAACCGCCAATGAAGAATAACTTCTACAAAAATGTTCCAATTAACAGTACAAAGAAAAACAATAAAAAAAAAGCCGGATTTTTTTAAAAAAAAGTCAATTTTTAAAAGCATGTCAGAATAGCGTGATAACTCGATACTCCATAAGTATGTATGTAGGCATAAACAGTGTATATGTGTTTTTGATTTAGTATACAATTTGAGTGCATAATATTGTTCCTTCTTAGATTTTCAATACAATGAAAAAAAAAGTAGCTAGGGAAATAATAATGCAGTCGTTATTATTATTATTATTTATTATTATTGAAGGGTGAGATGCACCGCGACCTTAAGATCTATTGAGCCCCTACAATCTGCGTGAGTCTTCATCTGATAGACCTAGCTTCCTGAGATGTCCCCCTGAGTAAGAAACGCAGTCAGGATGCGGAGTTTGTTTTTATCAAGGCTGATGCAAGCTTTGAATCTCTTTAGGTTGTAATTGCTCAGCAGTTTCTTTGCCTATCTTAGACCCTGAGTTTTTATCCAGGACTTAGCCCTGTTTGTCTTCTCCAATGATGGGATCTCCTCTTTTATTGTGTGTTCAGCTATGCCGCAGAAGGGTTCAGGACGCAGGTGCGCAGTCGTTCTGCGCAGTGCTTTCTTACCCAGTATTAATCTTTTTATATGCTGATTAGAATACAATTATAATAATAATAATTTTTGGGCTATTATTTTCTGCCGTAAGATGCAACGAGCACATCTTAGTCATAGGTGGTAGGTTGTAGCTCTATCTTTCTGTTTTTGTTTGTCCTTAAAAATACCTCGTATCTACTAAAGACAAACGGAAAGGAAATTGATAACCCAAAAGCAAATCTGCGAGGTTAGGGAGCTGATTTAAAATGGAAGCAGCCCATGGAAGGCTGCCGAAGAATTAAGTGAGCAAAAGTACAGTTTCAAACCATTTAAACTACGAAAACTGTGACTTAAAATGGTTGCGCACTCTTACCCATACCTCTGCGCACTCTTACCCTGACTTCGGGGCAAGAGTGCGCAACTTGACTTACTTTTGTTTTTTGATCAAAACACATGAAACATAAAAAAATATATAATTTTTTTTTATATAAATTTGTTCCTAAAATATAGAGCTACCAAATAAAATGCTCTTTTGTTTGTTATCTGTTGTAAATTTGCCAGAATTTAAGCCCGAAGTCCAAAATGCGCAATCTTGCCCTGAACGACTAAAACTCAATGCAGGGCAGAAATTGGCCTGAATCCCTAAAATGGCCAGGAAATAACGCTGATCTAAAAATAATTGAGAACTTGTGTTCAATCATGGATCAGAAAGTATGCAGCAAGGCACCTACAACAATTACTAAAGAGCTTAAAACAGTCATAGAGGCAGTGTGCACTTAAGACGTAACTACAGAGGAAATCCAAATAGACAGATGCTTTTAGGAAGGACAATGCCTTATAAAAAAAATTACAGATACATATATTTAAATTTCATTGAAATGCGATACGTTTTAGAAAAGATACATGGGTGCTGCGTTTTTATGGCACGGGGTGTATATGGAAGCAGATGATCTCTTTAAGTAGGTAAGCCACTATTAAACAAGTATCATTACAGCCGGTGGTGAAACAGGGAGTAAATTCACTGTTCACGCAGTCTTCATGAGCATTTCATTCACTTATCCCATTAAACGATCAGAAAAATTGACAGGGCTGACTTTATTAAAACTTATTTTTAAGAAACCTTCTGTTCGTTTAAAGGTTTTCCTGAAAGAACTTTTTGGAAAATGCACATATCCTGCATTGGGCTTTTGGTGTTCACTTACGTTGAAAAATATTTGCTAGGACGAATGCGTAAGCAGTCCTTTAGGTAGCTTTAAAAGATTGTACGTCATGTGAAAATGTATAATCTACGGATAGCAACATAGCATGACATTAAATAAAGACAGGACCTAATTTTATACAATTACGTTAAATGTTATTCTTCCCACAAAGGCAACTAAAACTAAGTTAATCAAAATTTACAATTCGAAGTAAATGTCACCACCATAAATGTCATGTAACCTAATAACCGATGGACGTAGGAAGCACTAAAGTTTGAAATCAATAAAACCAAACTCTTACCAATAACCACACACGAGTATTATCATGTACATGGATAGTCAATCACTCGTGTTACCATGTCAATGAAGGCTCGATAATCCTCTCAAAAAAGGTATCTACATACTTAAATATCTGCAAAATATCCCAAGCAGCGTAGGAAGCCAGAAATAACAATATAAACCTGACGCACCTATGTACATATTATTTAGCCGTTCAAAGGCCCATTTCACCTAAACATCCGTTCCACAGTCCGTTATAGCCTAAATCAACTATCTACTACGTTGTCTGTGTACACGTGTTGAATATACGGTACGTGTATGTCCTTCCTGAAGAGTGAGTTGGGGGTGGTAAACACCCGAACCCATGAAATATGAACGCTGCCCGGGAAGGAGGAGACCCATTAATGAACATTGGACTATTTGGTGCGGTGCAATAATGTAGGTACACATGTAGAGCCGAACAATTAAGAGGTTATTTGCAAGCCGGCTGAAAGTTGTATATGTAGACAGATACAGCAACAATAAATATAGATAGATAGAGCTTTCATGTTAATGAGGTTATTTTTGAAATGAGCCCAAATGGCCGGAGTAGTTCCTATAAGCAATTATTATATTTGCCTAAATGAAAAGTTAATTAAAATCCTATTATGGTGAGCGAATAAAATTAAATTGTAGTGAATTATAAATTCGAATTACATACCTACCATGGTGGTAAAATTTATATTAGCTTTTCCCTTAATTGAAATATATAAGAACATTTATGTTCCCGCATACTTGTATGTAATTTAGTTGAATCCTAAATCATACACACATTCCTACACATGTTCTAATTGTTGCGTGTGAAACTGCGCCTAACACTTGTAGCGCTTTTATGAGTTTACGGTTTGTTTACATTTGTGAAACAGGATAGTGCTGGCTAAAGTATAAGTCTCAATTGAATTACTAATTAAATTATATTGAGATCGGCCTCTTGGGTATAGCATAGTTAAGTTAATGTAAAAGTATATGATTAAAGAAAATGGCGGCCGGCAGGGTAGCGTATTGATGTTGATGTCACTTACTGGGAGCACTTTTCCAGAATCAATTGATATGAAGGTTATTCCAGTGAATTTTCATCACTAGCTATGTTCCGTTTATTTTTATCATTTATCATTTATATTTTCAATTCCGATCAAACACCATCAAATGAACCGTGTTCTCATCAGTGTTGCCACATTTAACTTTTTGTAGCAAAATAAGGTAGCTTCCATAATTTGTTTTTTTATTTTCCCTCTGCAATGCTACTGAAATGTAAGGATTTGTTAATTTCAACCCATTTTATTTTGCATATTTAATTCGTTTTCTAAGTTTGAGACAGCAATCTCTTTGCCATGAGGTAACAGTTTCTGCAAGGTAAAAGAAACAGTGAACCTGCTTTGGGTACTTAGCCACAATGACATACCGGGGAACGAAATAGCATATGAACTGCGCAAATTGAAAATGCGGAAAATTTAACAGTTACCAACTCCTTATAGTCTGGCTTTTGCCAAACGCCACTCGCAAAATGGAGTCGAATCAAATACAAACATGCAAGGCTGCCAAAGAAATGACAGAAAATCCGAACCGTCAACGGACAAGGAAAGTCCTAAATACAGGTAAAACACAAATAGAACCGTATACCGCCTGTATACTGGCCACATAAGTTTTGTTATGTACCAACATGCTCATTACCTCATCATTCATTCATCCCACACATTCCCTTTTTCCTATTAATTGTATCAATGCGATACTATATTCCTAAAGAAATCCTATTCTGCATACTTTATCGTCAACGATCTCCATCCTCTGCTTGTGCACTCTCAGCATAAGCACTCTTTATATAGCATTTTTTCTTTAAATTCGTTTTTTTGAAAATTAAATTCGTTATTTTACAAATTAAATTCGTAATTTTGCAAATTGAATTAGTTTTTTTTTGCAAATTGAATTCGTTTTCTCTTCGGAACACTGGAATTTACTACAAAATCGTTTTTTTACGTCAAGTACACATACTCAGTTCCGTTATCAAAACATAATTTGCCAAGTGTAATATAGTAGGTCTATCGCCAGATAACAAGATCTAACTGCTTTAAGTACTATGGTGTTAAAAATGCCAGCTACAGCAAATGAGCAGGAACCTCATTAAAGTCTGTAATATGAGATGTTTTTCAGTGGGTGGTAAGGGATCTCACACTAAATCAGCACCCTATGAAGTTCAAATTCAAACCTGCACCTCTCCGCGGTGAACTTTGGAAACTTTTATTTCTCATAAATTTAAGGGCTTATAACAGGCTTAATCTAAGCAAGAAGGTGAGAGTAATTTTATTACATATATTAATGTGTATACAACGCATAACAACACTCTTATATAAGCGATTTGGTATCAAATCATAATGTTAAAATAAAAAAAACGAATTCAATTTGCAAAAAAACGAATTCAAAATGCAAAAATACGAATTTAATTTGTAAAATAACGAATTTAAAGTGAAAATGCTATATCATCTATCCACTCACATCTTCTATTATTTCCCTGTGCATTCAGCACTCTTTTTCCTCACTCTATCACTCTATTAGAATAATTTTGAATAATAAACATTTAGTATTAGTTCAGAAGCAAATGGAGTTTCATCTAACAATTTCAATAGATACGCGAACAGACTGTTATAACAGGAGTCTTCTGTTATTTAGCTCCGAAAAGGTGAAATCTACTGCTTCCTATTCCCAGACAATTTTCAGACCATTTCTCCTATTTTTTTATTTAAAACAAAATTCGAAATTCGAAAAGCCCATAGCAATAACATTCCTGGTTGTTGATTGGCACTACAAGTCTAAAATAGCCGTGTTTTTTTTTTAAATTTTGCTAGCAAGTCGTTCATTTAGACAGTTTCCAGCCAGGAAAACACAGCCGATTTACCTCCAAGTTGGTATGTGTGGTTTCGGTCCTATGAAATCAGCTGTTGAGTGCCAGTTGCTTTTGGCTGGGGATAAAATCAAGAGTTGTAGTCAGCTGCTTGTTGTATTTGTTTTACATTTGAAATTTTACTTTGCTAGCAACTACTGACTAGCTGCGTTTCAAAAAAATAACTCGGCTAATGAGAGTAGGTCCATTCGCGTACGCTCCCAAAACTACGAAAATCAACGAAAAGTTACGAAAACCCGTTCGCTTACGCAAAAATTTCATAGTTTTTCGTATAAGAGAGTGTAAGAAATCTCCCCATGCTGCGAATTTTAGCACAAGAAATTTCCTTGGGCAGATATATGAAAACTGTCAAATCTGTCAAATCACATACATTTTGTTGTTCGCGTTCGTTTAATTTTTCGTAATTTTCTTATCTTTGACGCTGATTACACGACTCTTTTTTTCGTTCGTTTCGTCTTTTTGACAGGTACGTACTATAGTGATTACACGGTTCTTAATAATTGGTGGATACGTGCATACGTGATTCTGACGTTTACTGAAATTCACTTTATATTTAGGAAGGGAATAGTAAAATTTCAGTTGGACTCAAACTAAATGTACTTATTATGGAGGATAATAATTGCGTGTTTACTAGCAAATGTAAAATGTCCCTAAACTTAGCTCCAAAATCCACTTCAAAATTCACCATTAACATTTCCTGCTTTGTTTTGGTTGTCAAACGAGAAATGTCAAAGATCAACCGGAAAAAATCTCAGAATTTTCATTCCTGCTTTCGTTACTTCATTTCCCTCTCGTTTTTATGCCCCTCCCCCTATCTGTCAAAAAAAAAAACGAAAGACGAAACGAACGAAAAAAGGAGTCGTGTAATCAGCGTCTTTGAGAGAATTTCACCCCCATTTTTCGATATTTGGCAGAAAACACATATATGTAGGTGAAAAAAGTACGCGATCGGGCTTAGTGACATTGACATTGACACTCCTTTGAAGTGCCTTTTATTTAATTCACAATAAAGTATGAACAGACGTTTAGGAATGAATGGCTAGAGCTAGATGAACCTTTTTTTAAAAATTGGCTCAGTGAAAAGCCACACAATTTTATTGAATGCAAATGCGTTGTTTGCAACGCAACAAACATTTTTTCGACGAACATGACAAAAGTGGACTATAATACGGCATGCTGAAGGGAAACGAAATGTCAATAAAATTGAGTCAGCGCAACAGCAAATTATGTAATGACAAAAAACTTTTTCCTAATGCAATATACATTTTACTAAAAAAAACCTAATATTTTAGAGGTTTTTGGATGAAATTTTAAATTGCCTGTTACTTTGGTAAGTCCAACAGAAGATCTCCTGTTTTTTTCACATTTTCGCGGTGATAACATTGCTGGGACTAGTGCAACATAGCATCTGCCCGAGTTGCGAAGAAAATGACGATTGTATCACCCACTTCCTCTGCGACTGTCCTGCTTTATGCGCAATAAGGCACAAATACCTGGGAAGACATATCCCAACTGGGCTGACATCGCTTAGATCCATCGATTTTTTAAAAAACACTGGAGTTCACACGACACACAGAGCGTTTTTCATGAACCACATTCTTCTTCTTTTACTTTTCCAATCCCCATCACAAACCCCCAACCCCTTATTTCTCGGCTCAGTTCCTGAGGGGAACACAATGGGCCCGACTCGAGGCCTACGTGACGAGCGAGATCAGAGAACAGATGAAAGGAGCAATGTTATTGCAAAATACCATTCGATCGAAATAGGACCTCATGGGTGTACATATACAATAGACGTCCAACCAGGGGCCGAATTACCGCATCCGTTAACGAGTGAGCGAGTAGGACTCGTTATCGAATGATCGAGTAAATTGTATGAAAAATGATACTTGATAACGAGAGCGGTAATGCCAAATCGTCACATTACGACAACGATTAACTCGTTAACGGGTGCGGTAACTCGGCCCCAGGATTCGTATCGAAATAGTCAAAAAATGTGCAGAATGCATCGTATTTAGTACATCATCTTTTTGGAATAAAACTAAAATAGGAAAAAAGGAACCACCCTTGTAGGTTATGTTCTATTTTTCTTATCAAATACCTACACAGAAAACGCGCACATATCTAAAATCATTGCCACTGAAAATTGGTAAAAGAAATTGGTAAAATCTCTGAGACTTGCTAGTTCCTTTTTCTGTTGCATTTTATATAGTAATAACACAGTGAAGATCTGTAGTCCCTATCTAAATACTTTGATTATACCAAGATGGCAAAGGTTGGTAGGCAGGTAGGTTAGTATTGCTTTTTGGCGAATCTTGCACTATACACAAATAGCGTTTGTACGCCATTTTATTACCACAGCCTTATTTGTAAGATTATGTGTGTTTTATGGATATACTGCTCAAATCCATCCTGTGGAGTTGAGGAATCTTATGAGGTTACAGAATTCAATGTCGGAAATTGAAGATGACTTACGTTGAATTTATTTAATTAACGACCTATTGCTCATACAGTTTAGGGCTCTATTTTAGTATTTGCACTTTTTATATGGAAACATTTCTTGCGTAAGTATGCCAGTGGCTCGACTCCTTTGGATACGCAGAAGTTTGGTAACACCTGCCTGACTGTCTGTCTAACAAATAAAAGTTAGTAAAATCATACCTCTTACTATATACTTTCAGTAGATTTGAAACTCTTTCTGTACATGAACCTTGAGGATTTTATCACCATCTGGCTAGTCGTTGCCCTCCATGTAGCCTTAACCTAGGATCCAAAAGTAAAACAAGTAACAAAATTCATTCCAACACCGTTTAAATGTTGTTACCGGATATAAGGTACGGCTTTGCAGGTCAAAATACTGATTAACTGAGCCTAACTTACGATTGTAAATTTTTGAAATATTGGTCGAGAGAAATAAGATTTGCATAGTCTCAAGCATCAGAGCATAAAAGCCTCCAGAAAAATAATAAAAGAATGATATTTTTGGCTCAAGATCAACCAAGAATGCAACTCTAAATGGTTAATTTTGTGGTGGCTAGTTAACGGCGGCTTTCGGAAAATGTTTGTATATATTTAAGGTGTTCACATCTCTGTACAGTTGCTCTACTCAGGTCAACTGTAGTTTATCTATTTACCTCTGAACAGAAGCCATCGAATTTAATGCCGTCTTTAAAATTAGCCGTTTATCTCGAGCCGGCACTTTTACTGGGCGCCCTAAGCGTAGTTTTGTACCATTTTCTTTATTTTTAAAATAGTTGTTTATTGCCTTAGCGCTCCTTTTCAAGCATCGATCGATTAGACTTACCATTATTTTTTTAGCTTCTCAATGACACTGTCAAAATTTTACCTCGGGTCATATTTCTATCAGAAATTAAAATTTTAATATTAAATTTTCTTTAATTTCATTAGAAAACACTCAAAATTTCAAAAATACAGCTGCGAAATTGATGGTGAGGCTATATGACCTTTTCTACTAGTTAACTTTAAGCTCCGGATTCGAATGCAGTTATATTTTAGTTAAATCTATTTAATTTTTCTCTCATTCAAGAAAGGACTCAAATAAAGATTTGACAATTGGAAGTGAAATACGCCTTATTTAATGCGGTTATACATATGTATGAGCCTATATTTTGAGATGCACTCTAGCTCGATAGTTTAGAACATTTTGCCTTAAATCGCTTTTAAATATTGTCGTTTTAAGCAGGTTCTTCCACTTATCTTCAAAGTACAATGTACTACATTCCTATCTAAATTGGAAAATAAAACCAGAGAGACACGTGGTCAATCGCAAGATCTCAGCGAAAACTACTTTACAGAAAACCTAATTACTTTTCATATGTGCAATGTTTTATTCGATCATCGAAATGACGCCATTTCGACAAATGACACATCTCCAATTCACACTCAAGTCTGAAATACAATAGAAATATGTACTGACATACAATAGCTCATTAAAAATAACATTGTAATACAAAAATGACCTGATGCGCGATACAAATCAATCAATTCAATGCCCCTAATGCATATTACGAATTACATGTCACAATTTGAGTAGATGTAGCTTACAATTTATCATACAAACTTAATTATCACCTCCGTGCATATTCATTGAAAGACATTAATGTAACTGACCCAGTTAATGTCCTCAACCATTAGAACACATTTATCCCAATTCTCTTATGACACATTCCACTTAACATAATTTAGTATAAATGTAAAAAAAATATCAAACTGCAAAGTGTGTTTTTAATCAGCAATCCCATTATCCTCTTTAACGTCGCTTTCATTACATTTCGCACTTATAACCTTCTTACCACCCCTAAAAAAACAAACAAAAAAAAACTTCGATCCTCGTGGTCGAGTGCTTGAGAGGACCACCCTGTCATCGACACTGAGCACTGGACATTTTTACTCAAGTGGAATATTGTTATTTGAACCGTGAATGCCACTTGGGTATTTTCCCCAATTTTATTCAAACAAATATTTGCGTCTATACACACATGTCGTCCATTGGGACACTCAGGCGTATGCGTTACGTAAAAATGCAGAATAGAAATAAAAACGAGCTCGAGCATACAATGTGTAGGGCGTGGTTCTAAGACATGAATTAAAGAACACAAATCAATGCATTTGTTCAGTTTTTTTTCTATTCTCGAAATCCTTTCCGTCCACCCACACGACACAGAAAATGGTTAGATTAACGGAGACTACGTCGCATACCACCGTCATCGTCACCGTCTATCATCGTCGCGAATAATCCTTACTTCAAAGTTCAACGAGCAAAATGTCGGGAGGAATCAGTGGGACGATGTGATGATTTCATTGCATCCCCCAACCACCCACCCACCACTAATCACCATCCCACCCACCAACCCACACCCGCCGGCAGTCAGAGAAAACCACTGCGAATAAGAAAAAAAAAAACGCAATTTGTCTACTTGCATTCCCATGCAGGTACTTGTATCTTGTATCTATAGATTCATTTCATGTACATATACTCGATAATAATACACCCTCCATGGGAATGGCCAAGTGCGGTAAATAGTTTATTCATTAATGGTGAAAGCCGACCGATTGTTGAGAAGTTAATTTATCAACTAAAACAGCTGGAAATTTCCTCAATCGATTCTGGAAATCACTGGCTCTTCCAAGTCGATGAAGGTGAACAAAATTACACAGCCAATGGAAATTTAAGAAAATATCCTTAAATAGAAACTTACCCTTTGTTCTCTGTGTGAATGAGTTTGGCGAAACCAAACAACAACAACAAAACGGGAATTCTCTTTGCCGCCGCTTATTCGTGGTCTGTTTCCGTTGATTATATTGTGGAGTTACTACTTTTTACACTTTTCACTGATTAAATAAACAAAAAAGCAAATTAATTAATAATATTTTCCAAACTCTGCACGTCTCGACGTTTACAACTTACAGCAACGATATATTTGAAATGAATGGACGACGAGAGATAATGTTTTTCATTGATACACAGCCAAGGAGCAGACACACTTTTTGAAAGCTCTTTGCTTGTTTTTTATTTATTTTCTTCTGTGCTCCCAATGCTTCTTCTTTTGTTGTTGTTGCTCTTTGAATCCTTGTCTTTGAGTCCTTGTCTGTTTTGGAAATTTGCCAGGATAAATGAGGAAAAATCAATTTCCCCCCGAAATATCCCAAACTCAATCCACCACACACAACGCACGAGTTTAGTTTGATCGACTTGTCGTCATAAATACTCGTAGGTCGTTAAAAATTAGGACTTTTGGCGACTTCTTGACTGATTTATGTGGGTGCAAGTGTATTTGTTGACTTTTCATTTATTGAATTGGCCAATACAGTTTTTTGTTCGAGACAATTTTATGCGCTTTCACCGGCTTTTCCATTCCACCCTTAGTGTGTAACTAAAGAAAGTGATGATGATGAGCCAATGACGCTGTTGTGTGAAAAGTTGAACTCGTTTCTTTTTGGGTGAAGGACGAAGCTTTCGAAATTAATTTTCGAATTTTAAGTTTGATAGAAAACTTTAATGGAAACTGACGGACTGAGCTTTACTATGCCGGTAGGTTGTTAGATAAGCTTTTCAATTTGTATACGTCCCTGCACTCTTAGGCGTCTGTTTATTGGTTAACAGATGGCAAACGATTTTTTTGAATGTTATTTGAAAATAAAAATACTTTAAACACTGCTTGCATCTTACTATATCATTTTTTAGAATTTACAATACACTTCTATGTGTAGACATCTTTTATTATTATTATTGAATGGTGAGATGCACCGCGACCTTAAGATCTATTCTACAAGTCCTAGGCGAAGGAACATCCCTTTCATCATTATTCCTATTGGAACGGGTTAGAAAGAGCTTCGCTCACACCTAGCCCAGGTGAGAATTCTATAGGCCATAGCACCTCATGCAGTCCAATTTACCATGAGAAATCGCAATATAAAAGATTGGATGCCTACGAGTAGTAGATTCTCTGCTGTCAGTTAGTATTAATTCAGGCACTTGGACATTTTTTTGGTAAATTTTCCAGATTAACTGGATTCATTGCAAAATCTGCATGAGTTTTCATCCAAGAGACATTACTTGCTGAGATGCCCCTTGAGTTTATAGTGTCAAGGCTAATGTCGGCTTTGAAACTCTTCAAGTTGTATTTACCACCAAATGTTTCTTCACTAGTCTTAGACCCTGAGTTTTTGTCCACATGACTTTGTCTTCTCCTCTTTCCTTGCGTGTACCTTTATGTCGCAGAACGGTTCAGGAGCACGAGAAGTGTATTAGCCCTTTTTGTTTGTCCCCCATTTTATTACCTTCTATCCCCAGGTATCCTAGTACCCAGTAGATAGCTGCGTTCTTTCATTCGCCCAGTCTAGACTTGATGATCTGAGCCCCTATTGCCTTGATAGCTGCTTCTGACATTATTGCTATGTCGCGTCTGTTGTTGAGCTTATCAAGATTGAGTTGGGGACTTCTGTCAATGGGACAGATTTCAGCGTGAAAGAATCGAATAGCTTAGTTCCGGGCCCAAACATTCCTTTCTACGTTCTTAAACCATCCGTGTACCATGGTTGTATGAGGACTCAGTACGTTGATTCTATATTCATTGTTCTAGTCTTTCTTATTACTGAGTTTGATTTGGAAGTTTTTTGACCAGTTAAATTTACGAATTTCATCGTCCCTATGGAAGGACAGAGGTTGAAGCTTATTAGTCACTGTAGCATTGTAGCATGGAGTGTGCACCGTAGCGCAACTGGTTAGTGCGTCGGACTACTGAGGCAGCGGTCTTCGGTTCGAATCCCGCCGTAAACACCTATAAAAAAGTTTTTTACACTGCCCACCTCTTCCGAATGCCTGACAAGCATTCAAGAGTATCATTTGTCATGTAAAGTTTCCCAACTCGCCGTTCGGAGACGGCAGAAAACTGTAGGTCCCTTCCATTCGTGCAAAAATATAACGCGCACACACAAATGGTTGCGAGAAGCAGGCCCATGTTCACACCGAGCTTTAGGTGCCGCCTAAAGAAGAAAGAAAGATTCAACGACGAACTATAAGCAACATCGACCGAGCCATAAAACTGCGTATTAGACGTTTGAAATGGGAAAGACATGTAGAGCGAATGGACGATAGCGCTCTAGCCCGCAGAGTATTCGATTTCAACCCAGAGAATCAGCACAGCAGACCACGCTTAAGGTGGCGTACACAAATAGAATAGAACCTTAACCAATTTGTAGTGCTAACTAGAGAGGGTTAGTAGTTGATGCCCTGGTTTACCCCGTACTGTAGCGTCACCTAAATAAGTAAGTAAGTAAGTAAGTAAATAAGTAAGTAAATGAATAAGTAAGTAAGAAAGTATGTTCTCGGTTCTGAGGACTTTTTTAACCAGCAGACTTTTTAAGATCTAATGTGCGCATACTCGACACTTCGACAGTAAAGCAGTAGATTCGACAATGTATACATATATCGGTTTGTGAAGTGATCACAGATGTCTTATGTACGCGCAACTCTCCACATTACCACATTACGTATACTTACGTATACTTCCATATACTGATTTGTCTATACAGGCGGATTTCAAAGTATCAACTTATTGCTTTTTAATTAAATTGCATGGTCTTTTGCATTCTTCCAGAGACCATCAAAATTCAACCACCCTCATTCTCTCCTTTCAGATCATCCGATTTTAGAAGGTTTTTCTCTTTAATTTGCCAATAAATGCTGTAACTGCTACCCTGAATGGGTTCTGGGATTGGGAACCAAAATATTTTTCATCATGCCGCTACCAGTCACTAGGTGGACTCTCTGGATATCATCGAATTTTAACACGGGCTGAAATGACAGCTCAAATCTGCTGTGTATGAATTCGTTTATTTTTATTTTTACAACCTTTTGCAGATCGGCATTAAATTCTTTTTATTTCCTTTTCAGGTCGCCATAACAGCTTATGTACCTATATCTTTAGGTAATAATTTAGAGTGCGTGTCTACGCAGTACTACATTTCGAGGTACAAGCCTTTCGGGCTGTGTCAAAAAGTCCTACTTTTACCATTTGGCTTTACTTTTTCAAATATTTTTTTATCACGTTTCTCTATCCGTTGACAAATCCATCCACACTCTTTCATCTTACGATTATAATCTCATTATTATTTATTCAACAAATATTAAATGTACAAGCTCCCAATTGCCGAGCTAAATTGAGAGCAACAATTCTAAAGAATTCAATTATTCAATGGCCACTATCTGAATCTGGCTTGTGCCTTGAGATTACCATCACAATCTATTATCGTCTGTCGTGGATATCGGTCGCGTGTCGTTTGCAGCAGAATGTCTGTCATAAAACTTTTGGTTGTTGCAGGTCTCACTTTAATTATTACTGTATCGGTCGCAAATACGAAACAATCAAATTCATGGTAAAAATTTTAAATCGTGTAATTATGTAAGATAATTAATATGTGTTATTATTTCAGTGCGGATTGTACCAATTCAACAAGTGTGGTGGCCTTGATTTTGGCAAGAGGTGGTTCCAAAGGAATACATAAAAAAAATCTGATGCCAGTTAACGGTATATCATTGCTAGGACGAACAATTGCCACTTTGAAGGCATCTAAACTATTTCCTGAGATTTGGGTGTCTACCGATGATGAAGCGATAAAAGAGGAAACTATTAAATGTAAGTACGTGTGGATAGAGGGTAGTTGTGATCAAATATGGATTAAATAAAGTACTCCATATATGTTTTTTTTTTTAATCTTTAATAAAAGGACTAGTGTAACTTCTTGTCGTGGTTTTATCCTCAATCTAAGTGACAACTATTTTCAGAGCTTTCTCAGTTGATTCCATGCTTCTAGCCTAGATTTCTTTAATTCTTTAACAAATTTACCAACATGAAAATAAAAATTGAAAATACTTCTTGCTCAGGTATAAAGCCACGGTGTTCGTTTTAATATCTAATTTTCTTTTCATCTTAATCTTGAACATCTTCCTTTAACCGCATTCCAACGGTTAAATAACTACAGAAAGTGCAAAAGAAGATGTTAACTATTAACTAAAATGTCTATTGTCGAATCCACACTCAACAATAAAAATTAGGTAGTTTTTATTCGTATAACAATTTGTTTTCCGAATTTACTCCGAAATAATAGAAATTAATCTCAAAACAAACACACCTAACATCGCGAATCGATTTTGACAGTTCATTTCGCTGTCACTTTTCTGGATAAAACTTTAAAACTTCGTTAACATCACGAATTAAATATGAATTCAATTTTATAGTGTTATCAATATCAATCTAAATTAATTTAGATTTATTACAATGGAAATAACCTTTGCACTAATAAAACCACATGTTGTAAAAAATGTGGCTGCGCTACAGCACATAAACGACATCATTAAAAGCAATTTCAGGGTGCTTCAAACCAAAGAAGTTACAATTACGAAACAACTGGCCAGTAGATTCTATGAAGAGCATCAAGGACGATTTTTCTACAATCGTCTGGCTACATTTATGAGCAGGTAATTCTGAGTGTTATTTATAAATTCATTGTAGCGTTTAGAATTTATAATTTCAGTGGCCCATCAATTGCGTTAATTTTATCATCGAAAGGTAGCATAGCTAAGTGGAGAACAATGTTGGGTCCCACTAAAGTATACAAAGCGATATACTCTAATCCAGATTCTATTCGTTCGCTTTATGGATTGTCGGACACCCGAAATGCTTGTCACGGATCGGATAGTTTAGAATCGGCATCTCGTGAGATAGCAATAATATTTCCTGAATTTGATTACAATGAAGCATTGAGAAAGGAAATAGAATCTGTTGATAAATCTTGATGGTGTATGTTGTCAAACTAATTTTAAGTGAACAGAAATAGAAAGAACTGAAAGTATTTATATTTATGTTGAAAAGTGGAATGCAAGAGTGTGGTATAGTCTAAGTTTAAGACAATAAAATGTTACATGTGTGTTAAAGTTTCTAAATATTCGTTTTTTAAATACTGTCTACACAATTTCTTGAAGGTTGTATACTTACCGTATTATGAATCTTAAGATTATTTAATGATATGTTATCTGTTGCTATATAGAGCCACATTAATTGGAACTTGTTAACAACGTATTGTTTCCAGAAACCACACTTTGATGCAGTGTCCCAAATATTAACTGCCATCTACAACGACTGCACGCCACCAAAGCTGTGTATTGGCTCGAATAGCTCGAATCATTTTGCGTAAGAAGGTTTTAGCAGTTAATACCATTTCGCAGAGATGGACTAACGTCTTCTATTCATTTGTTCACAGCATTTTTTTCGCACTGAGTTGCTTACCATGCTCCTTACAGTTCCTAAAGCGTTGATGTACATACTATAATTTTCTTGTTTGCGTCGTTATTAAATCGAGTTTCTTTTTGTGTTGTGTTGGCGATAATTCAGAAGCTTGTAAGTTTAAGATTACCTTACGCTACCATTATGAGAAGCCGTGGACTGCAATCTCTGTAGACTCCGCAGAGATAGCTTAGACAGCCAAATCAGTTGTTAGTCACATGAAGGGCTGTATCAATCTTTCAAAGAATAGTAACTGGTATTCGAGGTGTAGCTGATGAAGTTCTGCTGTTTTCACTTTAATTACGCTCTCGCATCAGTGCAAATATGCTGCATTTTCTATTTTTTAAAAAGGTTGGGTCCCGTTACCTATTTAATGGTACAAATATGTAGTTTTTATATGTATTCTTTCCCACTTGCATTCCTGTTTATGTTTAGACTTAATCCATGATGGACTATTTTCTTATCCTATACTTAAGTTCTTTACATTTCATTTTCAGATGGAGCTCTTGTTCACATCCGTCCCGAAAGTGTGTCTAAAGATGCCACCACTTCAATCGATTCAGTTCGAGAATTTATGGATAAACACAAGTCGATAAGAAAGTTGGCACTTTTTCAATGTACATCTGTATTCCTGCAATTGGACTATGTCATCAAAGCCTTTGAACTGTTCAAAACGTCTGAATGTGTTTTTGCAACTACAAGGTAACTTCGAATTTCACATAAGAAAAGGTCTTGTCTATTAATTTAATATAAAATAGGAGTTTCAAATTACGATGGTCTCTCAACGCTGATGGAAATCTTATTCCACTAAATTTCGATCCCAATAATCGACCTCGACGACAGGATTGGTCTGGTGAGCTCGTTGAAACTGGAATGTTTTATTTTGCGAATCGGGAGTTGATTGAACAGAATGTCTTTCAAAGTAAACGGTAATACTTCATTGTTCAGGATATAATCGTTTGTTCTTTTTAATAAAATTAAATACAATTTAGATGCAGCAATGTGGTTGTGTCCGCGAAAGATGCTCTAGAAATCGATACAATGAATGATTTAAACGTTGCTCGATGTATTGTTGAAAAGGGGAACTATTCGTTTGTAAAGAATTAAATTTATCAATGTATTGCTGTTCTACGTTATAGACGGGAAGAAAAATAAAACTAATGTACGCACACAACGCATGTATGTTATGTACATATATTTTCAGACTTTGGCGACATTAACAAAAGACACGAAACTTGAAGAATTAAAACAAGACGGAACATAATGTAAAGATGATATAAATAATTGAAGAATTCTCTAGCTAAGAAAATAAATATAGTCACTCCTATCAGCCAAGAGTTAGAAAAGATGATAACAAACCAAGAAAATAATATTCGAGAACGAGAAAAAACTTATATTCTACTTATAACTTCTTTAAAACCGTCGAAACAAAAACAATATTAGTATTTTAAAGAATGGTCGAAACTAGAGTTTACTTTTCTATTGATGTGTAAACATCTTAGCTCTCGGTATGGGCCTCACGAGTTTCTCGCCGTTACGCGTAACCAAACTTAGTATTATAGTACCTGGTACTCACGCCTTTTTTTCGAAGCGCCACCGTTCCGATTTTCAATTTAATGTTTTTTGATCTCTGCTTTAAACTAGAAGCGAATTATAAAGTTATCCACCAGCTGGCTTATTAAGAGTGTTTTCTAACATGAAAATGATCTTCGGATAAAATATAAAGAAAACATCTTAAGTGTTCTCGGGTATCCTTTAAATCAGGAGTGGCCAAACTTTCAGGCTGTGATCAACTTTTCGCTGAAATTTGTTGTTGTTGGGTAGGTAGCACGCTACCCATTATTATTTTTACTTGGACAAAAATACTTATAAATATTTATTGTACACACAATAAGAAGGTCACTAGACAGAATGGATATACCAAACTAATTGCGAAAGATTGTATCCAGCCGAAGAAAGTACTATAAAGTCTCCGCGGAAGTCCCACAAGGATAAGTACTAGGCCCCCTACTTTGGAATGAGATCTGTAATTAACACTGCCACCAGGAGTAAAAATAATAGGATTCGCCGACGATAACGCCGTTGTTACTGTTGCAAAGAGCATTTCCAAAATACAGTCAGCTATGAACGAAGCAATCAAAGGCTGACTAATATCCGCCGGACTAGAATTAGCAGATCACAAAACGGAAGCCACTGGTCAACAAAAAAAAAAAATATTTTCAAAAAACTAGAATCTAGAAATCTTACTTAAACTTCTGGGTCACATCAGGATTTCTTGAGAAAGGCTTTTATTTTAACTATAAAAAATCACCTTAATATTACGATAAAGTATTAAAATTTTCAAAATGTTGATGATTTTCTGGAACCACTTGCTTTTATTTAGTAGGAAGATTTCGGAGTCTCTCTTATAAGTAACCAAGAGTAGTCTGCCAACATTGCTTGTGCCCATTTTCGTTGGTACCGTCTCTCTATTGCAGCAATATCTTGATGGAACCGTTCATCGCTAATATCACCCATATTTTCGGGAAAAAAATTTAGATTAGAATGCAGAAAGTGGACTTTTAATGACATGTTACGTCCCTTTTTTTTTTCATAAGCTCAACATCTTTGACGTCAAGGGCATGATCAGGGGTCCTATGATTTCCAAGAAAATTTTCCGTGACATTCATGAAAGATCTCCAGGCCTCTTTTTGTTCCGAATCCAGAGTAGAAATGAATGATGGATCCATTATAAGCTTAGATTAGGTTAGCTTGAGAGGGGTTGAGAGGCTGAATCATCCCAAAACACTAGGAACCAGAGTGGGCCCATCGCGATCCACTAAGAATCCATCCAAGGATGGCACCTAAACCGCCACAATGTTCTCAAAGCATTTTATTACATTTGTATTATTTATTTATTTTATAAACATTAACAATAAATTAAAAATCTATCGCTAACAGAAAAATAAGAACACTAGCATCGAAGGCTTTCGGTTCTTATTGTAAGAGGTATATATTATTAAATAGAATTCTATGTTAGTAATTTATTATAATTTATTAGGTTTTTATTTTATGTATGCTTAGTAGGCTATTTATAAGTTCAATATTTTTTGTACTTGGATCTTTGAGGAGTTGCTCAATCTTACGCTGACTGTTGTTGGTGTGTTGAAGAAAATTATTTGAGAGGTAGCATTGTCCTAGAAGGTGAGAGATGGTTGTGGTATTGTTGCATTTGGGACATATTGGTGGCACCTAAACTGCCACAATGTTCTCAAAGCATTTTATTACTTTTTTATTATATTTATCTATTATTCGTGCGAATTTGAAACTATTATTTTCTCAAATTCTTAATGGAACGGCTGAAAAATAATGCTTTCAAATTCACTGTAACACCAACTAGATTTCTGAAAACTCTCAGCTGTATCGTGTTCAGATGTACCACGAGAACAATAAGCGCTATAGAGGGCTATAAAAGTCGACTAAGCAGAAAGGGGATGGGTACAATTGACCGCATTTTAAAATCTCGTTTTCAAAATCTCGTATAACAAAATCTTGCATTAACATAATCTCGCATTATCGGAATGTCGCAATAACATAATCTCGTATATCGAAAACTCGCAATATTAAAATCTCGCAAATAAAAATCTCGAAAACTAGAATCTCGCATTGAAATAAAATATTTATTAATTCGCGCGAATTTTGATAATGCGAGAACTTCAAATGCGAGATTTTGAAAATGCGAGATTTCGCTATTCATGATTTATTTAAAAAAAATGCAAGATTTCGTTATTAGGGATTTTAGTTTGCGGTCAATCGTGCCGCTCCCGCAGGAAGTTGGTGAGATTTGGGAATTTTTCAAGTTCATTATTATATACATAAAATAAAAAAGAAGATGCTGGATGTGTATGAAGCATTTGTGAATACGTGCTCACGGTAAATTTTCTAGTATGGAAATATGAAAACATTACCTCTTATGCTCTTATTTCGAATTTGAAAGTGAAATAATGCCAAATTTGAAAATTCAAAATTTTTAAATTATTTCACGGCACCGAAGTATTATATGCTGTAAATGCCTTCGCATTCGACCCGCCGACCGCGGTCTACGGTTTGGCCACCCATGCTTTTTAAATGATACTTTCGCACCTAGGCTACTGTTAATTTGATAGCTTGTGTAGGTTGATGGCTCATTGTGTAGTCAATTAGCGCTTACAAATCTGTCGCAGTATGATATCCTATTGGCCATTGTCCCATTTTACTATAAGTTCATTTGTTTCGGGCTGTAGTTGGGTCAAATATACTTAGAACACAGTTTCCGAAACTAAGCTTTTGGAAATTGTTACGTACTAGATAATGAATAGAATTGGAGCTGTGAGAAAGTAGTCTTTCCTTCCTATATGTATGTAGATAATCGAACTCTGAATCTGAAATTGACCAAGAATTAGTCATTGTAGACGTCTGCTGCTTATATGTTCAAAGATCCAGTAAACGAGCGGAGCTGTTCGTCCTGATCCATCCTGTTAGCCATAAATTTAATTTTCAGCTTCGTTATTTAAGGCGTGTAATTATTTAAAATGTAATATTGATGCAGATCAAAAGTCAAAACGCATTTTTTAATATCTTAATTTACTAATGATGTAATGATTGAAATTAACAAGCTCGTTAATTAAAAGACCAAACCATCCCTGAAGAGGTGGTTTCAAACTAATTAAAAAAAATCGTCAACCACTTTATTAACGAAGTTTACACTCAGTTGGGAAAAAAGGTTGTACAAACCCAACATCAGGGTATAGCAGCACAAGTAAGCAATCATCGCTGCATTTCGATTAATTAAACCCTCTAATTGCACCGCTAGAGATCCTATTTTGCAGCCCCCAACTTTACCATTACGATACCACTAACCAGCGCCACTTCAAAACACTGAAGTGGTGTTGAGGTTTCACCTCCAGAGATTTGCAAGCTCGTTAGGTACGAGTACTTTTGACGAAAATTTCCACTAATTAATTTGCCAATTGCCGTTTTCATGGGAAATTATATCCTCTGGGGCAGAATAATTTAATGATTTATTTTGATAACGACGATGATTCCTCCATAGCAGCTTACCTCCGTCGCGTCGGTTATCAGAGATATCAATCATAATTCCGCCACTTCTCTGCGCATCCTGTTGTGTGGCTTGGTCGCACTTGATGTTGATGTACAAAGGGCGCTGAAGTGTGAAACTTCAACCGAAGTAGGTATATACTTATGTAACGCAATTAATTGGTTTCCTGTTTTTCATTAAAGTACTATTTACTTTTATTAATTATTTTAAATATTTTTATTATTTTTTTTTTACAATTTCCTTACCTAGACTTCGTAATAGTTTTTGTTTTTGTATATATAGAAATTATTTAAAATAATAACAATTATGGTTTTTTTTATTTGTTTGCTACAATAAGATTTTGTATTTATTGTTATTGTTCGTTTATTGCAACCAAATGTTTTTTTTGAAACTCAAGTTATAAAGGTTACAATCAATGTGGAATGTTTATTTGTTTTGCTTTTATTTTAATACTGCATTAGTTATTAGTTAAATTAAGTTATTCAATTTAAATTAAATGAATATGCATGTAATCTCATAAATTGCACTCTTTTAGAAATTTAAATGGGTGGTTCGTGGTTGGCTGGGTAGTTGACAAAGGTTGCAAAATGTAAAATTGTAAACAAATCACGAATTCAAAAAATATACGGACTAAGTGGACTTTCAAGCAAAAGTTGAGAGTATGCATAACCATCCCATTGAATTTTAACAGGTTTTTTTTTTTTAGAAAATGTCACCATAGAAGAGGTTTATTTTTTCAAAAAAGAAGGACGAAAGGAGGATCATTTAAACCAAAAAAAAAAAAATGTATATTATTTTATTATATTTTTTTTACATTTTCATAAATTGAATGCAAAATTAATTGTAATCCATTTATTCCACGCCAGGGGACCAAATCCGCAAGCGTGAGATTTGCTGTGTACACGAAAAAATGTGTACACTGCCTTGTTTCGATTCCGCAAGCGTGAGAGTGAGTTTTTTTTTTTTACAAATTTCGTGTACACAGGTAATGAATTTATTCACTGTGAGAACGGAAAGTACCTACTTTAATTTTTTTTCCGCAAAATTTGCAATGAAAACTTAAAAAACAATTTTTTCAAACTTATTTCACCTCAGTCTCTCACAAATGAAATTACTCACTTACCTCACTCAAACTCAAAGCGTGTTGCGGAATCGCGTGAATTCGAATTGGTGGCCGTGAATGTGAGTTTTGAAAATGTGTACACATGCTCACGTTTGCGCAATTGGGCCCCAGGATTCGAATACGAAAGGTGGATGATTTTGGGGTAAAACGAGGTTTTAAACTAAGAAAGGAGGTTGGGAGGGTTTTGGAAATTTAGGCTTAAAAGGGAGGATTGTCCTAAGTATGCATGAAAGAGACGATCACAATGAAGTGACTTATGTTATTTTCCGTCGTCCTGGAAACGTCTACTAAAAGAAGTGAGCCCGGATGCCTATAGAACTTTCAGAGGAGTTTCCATTTTTTGAAAAAGTGTATCACCCCTATCATTAAATCCGCCGTGGGGAATGATTCACGAAAATTCGAAAATCGGTATCATTGGATCCGTTCGAATGGAATCGTCCACTTGTCGGTAATGTGAACAACTTTTCACTTGATCATTGAAAACGAACGTATCGAATCTCTCCATACAAAGTTTAACGTTTCAGATCCGCGAGGAAATCGTTGCGGATCTGGTGCTTTTGCTGTGGGGTTGGCTAGCATTTTTTGTTACTGCCAACAACTTTCAACGTTGAAAGTGCATAAACAAACAAATGGAATCAGAAATAGTGCGGCATAACATCCATCATTGGATCGATCTTATTTTCGGCCAAAACCAAACGGGACAGAATGCAATGCAATGCAATGCAAACGGGACAGAATCCCAATCTTCTCTGGTGTTGTCACAAATCGGGGAGGATAAGTAAGTGTGTATAAATGTTCAAGTGGACTCGACGCGTATCGTCAAGAGTCGCGAAAGTTATGTAAACGGAATCAAGTTGTCGTATAACTCCGCTTTTCAAGATCAGCCCCAAGAGTAGTTTGAAGATTTAGGATCTAGAACAGGCGGCAGAAGTTCAAAAGAATGGGTATTGGCACAGAGTTGACTTGGTCACTGCCAAAAACTTTGAATGTTGAACGTGAAGAAACAAACAAATTATGAACTAACTTCAGGCATACGTAGAATACACAGATCATTACACAAAACATGCGACTAAAACAAGGAAATTTTAATGGAAATAAATGTAAATACTAAAAACTTCGAACTTTATAAATAAAATAAATCAAACACGTCATTGGAATGCAAAACATTGCAAAACAAAAGCTTAAAGTAAAACCAAAAAAGTACTTATATGTTATTTTTTATTCGTTACCCCTGGTCTACATTGGCAATTGTAAGAAATATGTCAAGCAATTGAAATTTCTAATGGAGACCGCAAATTTCTAGAAATAATTTATTTTATGGAATCAATTTCTACTTTTATTTTTTGCAATCTCTGTGGAAATAAATCCTAAAATAAATTTGACAACGACTGCCAATTTGATTTTATTTCATTCAAACATGACTGATTGCCGAATTTCGCAAATAAAAACTCTGGAATTAATCAACTGTTTTAAACAAAATGAGTGTTTGTGGAATTACAAAAGCCATTTATATAAACGGAACAATTTAAAAAGAAAGTCCTGGGAAGAAATTGCAAGCCAATGTGTCGAGGGCGTGAAATTTTTTTTTAATGTTTGCAAACGGCACGGCGTACATATGTGGCAAAAAAAAAAAATTGTATTTTTGTAAAAAAAAAAATCGGGTAGTGGAACAGATGATGTTTACCAGCCGCATTTGTTCTACTTCATCGAGTTTGCTTTTTTTGATTCCGTCATAGTTTTGAGAAAAACTACCACCAATTTCGGGCTCATAACTAACGATTTGAAAAGAAAGTCCTGGGAAGAAATTACTTTTGTAATTCCACAAACACTCATTTTGTTTAAAACAATGAATAAATAAAGATTTATAATTAAATGCAATGAGGGATTTTTTATTTTAATCCACTGATATGGAACAATATTTTTGGAAATCATGAAATATGCTTAACCATTCGGTGACGGTAGATGGCATCTAAAAGCAAATGTTTAAATACAGTAAAACTTGTGAATAGTGGAATCTGCGAATAAAAGAATCTTGCGAAACCTGGATAGTGGACATTTTTGGATGCCAATTTTGGTTTTTTTCATACAAATTCACACATGTAGTGGAAACCTGTGAAATCTGAATAATAGAAAATTTTTCAATTAATTTTGTTTTCTTCCCATCCAAATTCACTCTTCAATAGCGGAATCGAGAAATGAATGAGCCAAAAGTCATTAAAATTTTGTCAGCTTCGTTTTCTTTTTCGAGAATTTTGACATTTTAATTGTTTCTTTTCGTGTGTACCTCATTCTGCTAGCGGCTAGATTCAACAAGTACAATTCTGAACTCCGATATCGAAATTGATCGAAAAATATTAAAAAAAATTGGGTTGGCGATAGTGGAAAAACTTGCGAATAGTAGAAATGTTGCGAATATTAGAAAAAAAATGTGCACCAAAGCATTCCACTATTCACAGGTTTTACTGTATTTCATCTTCCCACAATACCTCTTTGAGCAAAGTGTTTTCCAAATCATGCAACTGTCTTTTATGGATAAGTTGGATTACAAAAACGATGCCTTCTTTTTTCCCGGATTTTTCGATTTTCTCTAGTTTTTGCAAAGCCATCATGGCAAGAATTAATAGTCGTTGCTCCCTCGTATACGTCATGTTTGCAAATGAAATGTCCTGACAGAATTTGCCCACCCAACGAAAAAATAAAAATTTCTGTTAATGATGTCTGACATTATGTCGTAAAAAAATATGTCTCGTGGAGACTCGGCGTTAGATTTTTGTTTTCACACCACAATCACAATTTCAAGTTTCAAATCAGAAAACAGCTGATTTCGAAAACATAAAAAGGGATGTAGATGGTGACTGTGAACCGAATGAGTGAAGGGAATCTCAGATCCGTCGGATTTAATGATAGGGGTGTATGTTTCACGACAACATTAGCGGTACATACATATGTACAATAGGTTCTCAGATAGGTAGGTACTTGTGACAGTTTCGGAGTTTTGAGCTCCGTTTTGAGACCACAGCTAATGTGACCTGTTGGTTCGGATGTAGTTTTGGGAAAATTGTACCCTTCATGTGGAGCTTAAGAAGTGAATCAATTCTCCAATCTACAATATTTCGTGCATATCTCTTTTAGTTTGTTGAAAAAGGGTTTGCCTAGTGTACGCTGCCTGGCTTTCACAGAAAGTGATTGTGGGACTATTTTTTATTTTTTTCCCTTGCAGCTACGACAGGCAGGGTGAATTCGTAAACGTTAATTGCAAGAGGATTACGTCAAATTGCGATGGTCATTTGCAGTGCTGTCACGCAAGCGTATTAAAAGGAAATCGAATGCACTGTTCCACGGTTTTTTGCGATCAGCTGCAGTGGCAATAGCTTTTCGAATTGTTGACGGACGTGTCACAAAGTTTTCGAACTCTTGATCGTGATCATCGTCATGAATTAACCCATATTGTTGTGAAGAATCCCTAATTTTTGCAGTGCCCTGTACTTATTGCCACTAGTCTTGCGATATCTACGTAAAACCTCTGTAGAATATCGAAGATTTGAATTAAATAAAATTAGCACCGTATGAAGCCTAAGATTACAGTCCTCGCATACGCTAATGGTGGTATGCGGGATATTCACCTTGCACACTGAGGTTATTGTTAGAATAATTATATCAATTGGATCGAAATTTAACTCTTCTCTTAACTAGCGAATCTGAGAATTCGTGGACTATGACTTGGCACTTCAGAATGTGGTCTTTTGAAAAGTAAGGTAGAAGTAGAAGTACATATAGTACCGTTGATTAAGCCTGAGGGACCCTTATGTAAGTCAAAAGTCTTAGTTATCACCCGTCTTTTAATGTATTGGCCGCCGATTTGCTAAGAACTGCTTGGCTGATAATCTCATTACTTGCTATTTGCTATGCGTAGATAAATATTTAACTGGATGTGATTCGTTGTATCGTAGAGTTCTATTTGTCCAAAAGGCAAACCATCTTTCTGATATAGGCAAATAGATATTATTTCGTTGGTTGACGCATTTTTTAAATCATAAGGTCTGAGAAATTCTTTAGGTAGGGTATGCCACAAAGGGGTTCTGGCCCTGAGAATTTGGCAGTTATGACCAGGTACCCACCAAAGTTTGACTTTATTGTGAGTGGCTTGGGATTGAAGAGTCTTGAGTCCAAAGAGCTCAGAGCTTTGAGTGCGTCGTGGCTGTCTGAAAGTCTGTATGTTAATCAAGTCCCAGATCTCAATGGCATTGACTTCAGTTTGAAACACACTGGGAAATATTTGAAGAAACACTGAGATTCCTATTATTGAACCCTAAAGATCCCAGGACCAACACCAGAGGCCAATTTCGATACATCCGTGTACTATACTATACTTTTTCGGTCTAGGGCGGGTCCGTCGTTTCACCATGTGGTACGTTCCCCAATATGAACTTGGAATTTTCTGCTAAAGCAGTGTTCACTTATCATAATATCAGCGATGGTGTAAAGTATGTCCTGATCTCGAACATTGTTGATAATATGTAGGTGATCCGTAAAATTACCTGGTTTTTACTTATGAATAAGTTGTTATTTTATAGCGCTTCTAGCGACTGACTTCCAAATACAGATCTGGCCAGATGCCAATTATAGCTCCTAGAGCTGCGGAAGGGCAGGTGCGCATAGTACTGGTAATACCAAGACAAGCCATCCGTTGATCAAATTTGTTTAACTGTAGTCTTTTCTACTGACCATCGGGTCTGACCATCGTGGACAAAAAAAAAAAAAAACTATAGATTGACTACATCTAGGGAACATTTGATCTGGATCAACCATATATCTCCATTAAACCTTACCAGAATACGGTACAGTCAGGTGGAACCATCCAACGACGAGCTTTTTTATTTTTTAAATGTGGCAGTTGATTATTCATTTACTTCGAAAATGTGACAGGACGATTCCCTTGCCATCGCAGAACAGTAGTTGGGGAAGAGTTAAGATTATGTTGCCAGAAAGTACTCCGATCTCCATAGATTTAGTCATAAGACTTTTCTAGAAGGTTAAAATGCAGCGCCTAATGACAATAGAGCTTTAGGGTCGCGGTGCCCTCCGCAACTGGCGGGTCAAACCTTGAATGAATGAACTAAAAGAACATCCGACTTCCTCAACGATATTAACGAAAAGGATAATTGAAACTTGTCGGCTGAGATCAAGACTTAACACTTAAGACTGATAGCCTTTAATCGCATTTATGAGACTTTGTCAAATAAAGAAATTAACAATTTTTTTTTAACATTTTTTTCTTTTTAAATTATATGTTGTTTTGAATAGAGACAGGGTTTCATAATTAACAACAAAAAATAAAAAAACAATTTACTTAGCACTTTTAATTTTAAATAAACTCTCTTTCGCTACTAATCAACTAAAACTAACCTATCAAAATTTGTTGACGTAGTAACTGAAAATTTAACAATTTTAATACTTTTAATGCATAATACTACAATAATCAATATTCCCTATGCCATTAGCATAAAATATCATTTTAACTTTGTTTTATAATTAATTTTGAAATTTTTCTGGTCAAAAGATAACCGTTAGGGGTCTTCTAAAGTCACCCCCTCCTCCGCCACCGCCGCCACCGGCAGAGCCAACAACTCCGGCCGCTGCTTGGGCATACTGAGAATATCCAGAATAGTCAATCTGACTGTCATTTGGTGAATTAAGTTGCGACTTATCACCGGTACTGTCCAGATGTGGTGTTGTATCTCTTTCATCTAAACTATTGTTGTTCGGATTATTATTACTACTGCCGCCACCGATACTGAGACCGTTTAACAAATGTTGATGTTGCTGTTGTTGCTGATGGGCAACGGCGGCGTGCTGTTGCTGTTGGGCACCGTAGATTTTGGAAATATCAAAGGCATAGTTCGCCGCACGATCCTGATACATCTTCGAGTCGAAATATGCCTTTGTGAGGACGGTTGGATCTAAGTACGCACTGTATGCTGCACTGGCTTGTGCAGCCTTTGATGAGTCGTATAAGCTGCCGGCCGCTGCCGCCGAGCTTAGGTACGAGCTGCGATCCAAGGCGAATTTCGGAACATCCATTTGGCTGCCTATCGATGTCTGAAATGAAGAAAAAAAAAAACAAAAATAATTTCAATATCAGAAAATAAGGTTAGCACTTGTTATTAAAATAATTGCTTTGCAAACACCCACTCCTGTCACAGTGTAACGTTATCTGTGTGTAATCGAATAAATCTACCCCGGGCGAGTGTAATAAGCGTAACACAAACTTCAATTCATCACATCCCTAATGTCCTGTAATTGAGCCGTGATAACGGAACAAAAACAGAATTTTGTTATAATATTGGAAAACCTGCGTGGCAAATGCTGAATTCGGGATAATTTTGTGGGAAGAATCCCATTAGATGATTTAGCACATTTTTGGTGGAATACGAGTATGTCCTGCAACTCAAGTAGGTCGTTTGTCTCAATGCAGTTGTTAGCAGTTGAAACACCCCTCAATGCTCATAGCTGTGACGAATAATCAAATACTTCGTACGCAATGAATGAGCTGTGTAATCATATATTGACCCTTTTAAGTGACGTATGCAGCAGTGTTGGGAATATTTGCTGGCAGGACAATAGACATTTATTTAGAATTTACAAAAGTTTTTGGAAAGGGGCTAATATGTATTTTCTATTAGTGTTTGTATACAAAACGCCCACAAATTATAACTTAATCGATTATCGACATGGGCGCCAACAATTCCATCCAATGAGGAAAAGAAGGAACTTTTAGAGATCCCAAAGGCAGGCACCCCCAAAGTGAGGCTCAGTTAAACATAGAAATGCAATGGACCGTTGAATGCACTTTAAAGGTTCCTTTTTCCAAAGCAGACGTACCACAGCAGGATTACCGATGGGCAATTGGAAAAAGTCAGCTTAACGTAACCTGGGTAAAAAAAGGCTCCGTGCAGACACATATAGACACATACATGGACATAAATTGCTTTGCTGTCTATGTTCTTTTTAAAGTGCTTTACTACCACGTTCAATAACTTTTAACGAAAAAAAAGCTTATATACCGTTGGTCTCAACTGGCAACGATTCATTGCAAGAAATATGTCATGCAATTAAAATTTCTAATGGAGACTGCAGATTTCTTAAATTTCATGAAATCAATTTCTGCTTTTATTTCTTGCCATATCTCTCTGGAAATAAACCCTAAAATAATTTTGACAGGGACTGCTAATTTGAGTTTTATTACAAGTGAAACATTGCTGATTGGCGACTTTCTCAAACACAGACTCTTGAATTCATCAATTGTTTTAAACAGTATGAGTGTTTGTGGGACTACAAAAGCCATTTTTATAGAAGGAATGACTTGAAAAGAAAGTCCTGGGAGGAAATTTCAAACCAATTTCAAAGAAAATGGATGTTTCTAAGAAATCGGGCAGTGGAACAGATGATGTTTATCATCCGGGTTTTTGTAATCGGATCCATCTTCCCATAATACATCTCACAGCAAAGTGGTTTCCAAATCATGCAACTGTCTGTTTTTCTAGAAATGGATTAACCAAAAAATCACGACAAGAATTAGTCGACGTTGCTTCCTCGTATACGACATGTTTGTAAATGAAATGTCTTAACAGAATTTGCCAACCCAATGAAAAAATAAAAATTATTAATATTATTGCAATTAAATTTGAATGTGATTGATCCTGAACTTTGTTTAATTACTCGTTAACCTCCACATTGTCGCCAATAACAGCAAACACCCGGGTATAGAAATATAACTCTCATTATGTTTTGTATGGAATTTTTATTTTTCTTCAATAAGTGTTTGTTATATGTTGGTGATTTATGTTTTGTCGTGCTTATTTGTTTCACAATTCAACGCAGTTGTGACAAGGGACATACATACATGTATGTAGTGTCCTAGACGTTAATTAATAGTTAACAAAAAATCGTAAGTAGCTGAGTAGGTTATTTTTTTGTGTTCATTCAAGTTATAAAGTTTTCTTATCTCTTTACTTCACTGGTTGGGGTTGTTAGTCTAAAGAAGTATTCGGGTTAGTATATCTACCTAATAGGTTTGTAGGGTCCCGTAGCCATATGGTAATACAGAACGATTATTAGTTCGCTCTACACCAAAAAAATATCTATCTATTTTGGCACACTTCTACATATCGGTGTCCACATATTTGAGACAACTTATCATTCTGTATCGACAAGGAAACTAGAGCACAGCCTACAAATCTGTTCCAAAAAACGAATGCATGTGTGTATGTATACAAATAAACATGTACATATATATGTACATATTTTTTTAGAAACATCCTCACAAAATATGCTGAAGTTCATATCACTTTTAAGTTTCAAAAACAATAAGACGTTTTTTCATTCGTCATAATTTGGTGCATTTGCCAAGAGCAAAACTACAATATTGTTTTCCTTTTCGGTAATATGTATGTATTATAAGAAAAAAGAATAAGGAACCCTTTGAGTGCGAGTCTGACTCGCGCTTTTGCATTCCATCCCATCAATAAAAGAGCTCAAATTCCAAGAGCTATGTGGCACATTCGAACAACAAGTGTTGTAGAGTGCATACTAGGTTAGGTATCCCAGTCTAAGAGCTACGAGAACCGCGGAATATTCATTGCATTCCCAATGATTTGATAGATAAAGATGTACCTGGCCTTCTCATTCCTAATGATTTACATAATGTGCTATACGGACTCTAGAAAAGTTTGCCAAGTGCACATCCTCACAAAAGCAAAACGTAAAGAATGCCACACTCAATGTGCTATATGATCAAACAATTTTACTGTAATGATTGTATACTATGTATATACATATACATAAACATATGTATATTGCTATTCAATTGTGAAGTTTAAGAAATATTAATCTGTATACATACAGGCAAAACAAAATTAAATAAAAGCATAGTAAAATTTTTGACAGTTCCTCCAGAAAACATATGAAAAAGTAATTTCTATACCCTGGTATATACCATCAAGGTGGTCGAAAACAGTAAAAAAAAAAGCCAAAAACATAATGAACATTTCTTTTTTTAAAAAAAAAAAGTTCCATTTTACAATAGAACTCACTAATTTAGTCACTGGGCAGAAGCGGTTTTAGAGTATTTGTGTATTAGATTCGGTTAATAAACCTCGGATTTATTCGAAATTGAAAATTGGGATCTTATATCCAGGTGTATAACGACAATGTGAAGGTTAAGTGCATTGATTTCATACTCGCAGTATATTTTCATACTTCGGTTAAATAAGATCGTTACAAAATGCGTGCTGTTTAACCCTAATTCTACCAGGTTATATTTTTTACACAAACTACCGCGTTGTGACTCTCAGTCACATGTGTATGTTTAAGAATGCTAATATAAAAAAATTGTTGGTACATGCAAATAAATAGAAAGCAGGAACTTTATTAAACACTAGCTGTTGCCTGCCCGGCGTTGCCCGTGCTAAAAATCAGTCGCGTCATTTGATTGTAGTATGATAGAAAGGAAGTAGTAGGAATCGATATTATTTAAATTAAGATTCTAAAGAATTCTAAGGCCAATACATTATTATCTGAACTAAGTGGTTGTTCCCTATAGATGAAACGATTGCATAAAAAATTTATGGAAATGTAATATTCCTGTGTACAAACACGTCTACACATATATGTACATAATATGTATTTTATGAGCATCAAATAATGGTACTTTTTGGTTTCTTGTCTCTAATAGTTGTACTTAATGTTTATATTTAAAGTACAATAGCATTATGTAAACGCCGAGGATATTAGGCTTTGTTGTAAGCATTGATCGTGGAGTAACTGGTGAGGTTTGTCTGAAATCACCAACTATTTACTAATTTTAAGACTCAACATCGCCTTCCTACCCCTACTACAATATAATATATATTTGTGAATTTAAAAAAAAGGAAAAACTTTATTCTAAGGTGTCCACTGACTTAACCTTAAGGTAACCAAATACCGCTGTAAAGTGACAAAAAAAAAAAAAGTAAAAAAAATCGTACATTTCCCCCTTTCTGTAGATCTAGATCCGCACGCTGATGAAGCAGAAACACAACTAACTAAAGTCGGTAGCAAATATCAGCAAAATCATCCCTCCTCTACTTTGTGTCACAATCCCAAAAAGGAGCATTAATTATTAACACGAACAACCCTCTCTCAACAGAATGACGATCAATGGCAATGGTTTACCCCTCATTCAATGCGCGTATGGGTATTGGGTAGAAAGAAAATTAAAGAATAAGCGATAGCGATAGATTTGTGGCGAAGAGAAGAGCATAACATCTACAGAAACAACCCTCTCCTAACAGAACGACGATCAATGGCAATGGTTTACCCATCATTCAATGCGCGTATGGGTAGAAAGAAAATGAAAGAATAAGCGATAGCGATGGATTTGCGGCGAAGAGAAGATCATAATATCTACACGAACAACGCTCTCCTAACAGAACGACAATCAATGGCAATGGTTTACCCATCATTCAATGCGCGTATGGGTAGAAAGAAAATGAAAGAATAAGCCATAGCGATGGATTTGCGGCGAAGAGAAAATCATAATATCTACACGAACAACCCTCTCCTAACAGAACGACGATCAATGGCAATGGTTTACCCATAATTCAATGCGCGTATGGGTAGAAAGAGAATTAAAGAATAAGCGATAGCGATGGATTTGTGGCGAAGAGAAGAGCATAACATCTACAAAAACAACCCTCTCCCAACAGACTGACGATCAATGACAATGGTGTACCCAAAAATAATGACCAAGTAATAAAAGCGGAAATTGGAATAACTCGAATTACGGAATCAAGGAATTGTATGTTTTGTTTAAAAAGTAGCCTAATCTCTAATCCAGGAAGTAGACTATCTATTCCCGAAAGTTTCATTCAAGTCTGTTAAACCGTTAAGGTGTTATAGAGCAACAAACATCCAAACATCCAAACATCCAAACATCCAAACTTTCACATTTATATATTAGTAGGATAGGATAGGATAGGATTTAATTACTTATTTATACATTTTCAATAAACTAACATTTTCTGATAGTGCGTATTGCAGACATTTAGACCACACTCCTTAGAACTTCATTCGTACGCCCTTGTTTTTAATGGATACATGTGGCATCGACTACGAATATTATATGCTGTCGATCTCGATGGTGACGACGGCGTGGCGTATTGGTATCACTATTTGCTGATGTTGTTGCAATGGTCAGAAATAAGTTCACAATGTGTGCATTTACTCTGCTAAGATATCGCTGACTTCTTCGTTGAATGTTAGATACAACCATATCCTAATCCAACCCTTTTAGAAGAGTTTGCGGCGAATATTTTCCATTGGCCTCATGAATTCAGGGTAAAAACAAAGCCACACAACTGTTAAAGTAACCCCGCAAAGTTAGGCTGAGAGGGGTTGTTAGGTTGAGCAATCAGAGTGAGTCCATCGGGACCCCTCAACCTAACCTTGCGGGGTAGCTTTAACAATTGTGTGGCTTGGTTTTAACTCCATACCAGGATGGATTTCCATAAAGCATTTCATAACCTTGCAAAATTTTAGAACGAGTCTAAAGTTGATTAGGCCTGCCTCTTCTAGACCACTAAAGAAGTATATCCCTAATGTGTTCCTAAGATAGCGTGCTGTGCTTTGAAATTTGCATAGCATATGCGCGATATCCTCTGGTATACCCATATTATACGTAAAATAAATAAATATTTGGTTTCAGCAGTCCTAGGTAGAACCAAGCCTAGCTTCCCGCAACCATTTGTGTGTGCGCGTTATATTTTTGCACGAATGGAAGGGACCTACAGTTTTCTGCCGCCTCCGAACGGCGAGTTGGGAAGCTTAACATGACAAAGGATACTCTTGAATGCTTGTCAGGCATTCGGAAGAGGTGGGCACTGTGAAAAACATTTTAGGTGTTTGTGGCGGGATTCGAACCCAAGACCGCTGGCACAGTAGTCCGAAGCACTAACCACTTGCGCTACGGTGCCCACGTGCATCTCTGCAAATGTAGGTGTGCCTGTGACCTCGGGCATCTTGGCGTGTTTACCCAAGTAACAATACCCAGATAGTAAAGACTATACTTCACACCGCGGTGTAGTGGTAAGTGCGTTTGACTACTACGCAATGCTTGCCCGGGTTCAATCCCAGCAAACACGTAAAAGTTTTTTCACTGTTTCACCTCTTTCGAATGTCTGATACTCGTAAACATTCAAAGAGTATCATTTGTCATGAGGAGCTTCTCAACTCGCCGTTCGGAGTCGGCAAAAAACTGTAGATCCCTTCCATTCGTGCAAAAATATAACACACACACGCAAATGGTTGCGAGAAGTAGGCGCTGGTACAACCCGAACTGTAGCGCAACTTAAAGAAAGAAGATACTTCACATGATCATTTCTGTATCTTCAATTATTTTTAGAGTAATTTGAAAGTTACCTCGCAGCAAACATCCACCAAATTTCAATTTTGCATTACTGGCCATCTATATTTGTTTTTCGATTTACCAAGTTTGCATGCGGATGAACTTTTTTATGGGCGGATTACCCTCACTCACTATGTAGTTACTATGATACACGTCGTTTAGGAAACCAAATACACGTACAGCCACATTTTGAAAACGCATGCTATGTTTTGAAATTCTGGCTACATTAAAAATGACTGTGTGTGTCTGTAAGTCACAACGTGGTAGTTAACGTTAGTATTTTTACAACGGTAAAAAACAATTCAAACCAAGAACTAAAAATTAATTGAAATTAGCGAGTTTTATTAAGAACTGTTTAAAAGTAGAATACACAAGCCCAAAAGTAAATTACCGACGTTGTTAACAGAAATACAACCGAAATAATTTCGAATGTGACTCAAAGTCACAACGTGGTAGGATTAGGGTTAAAAGCGTTTTGTAAGTGTGGTCTTGGTAAGTCAGCCCAATAGGGCCGCAATGAGTACTAAGCCGGCAGCAAAGTAGGCACCATATACATGTGTGGTAATATCGATGGTGGGTCAGGAAGAGCCATTAAAATAGGCATTTCCTCTAAGGACAATGAAGTAATTTGCGAATTGTTTCGGAAAAATCCCACAATAAGTCTGAGGAACGCAAAAGAAAGATTGTCCAGAAGAGGAATCAAAATGTTCATCAACACAATACAATATCAACAAACTTATGTTAGGTTGAAAGGGATTGAGTGGCTAAGCCGTCCAAAAACACCAGGTACTAGAGTTTTACTGTTTTATATTTGTTGTTCTAAATTATATTAAATGTAAAATGATGGATGAATGTCAGTTGGTAATAAGTCTGTCGATTGTCGTAACGTATCGTGAATTTAGTTCGTCTCTTGTATTATCAATTTGTGTTGTTTATTATAAATGTAACTATGTTTATTGTTAATGTATAAATAAAGTGAAATAATATTGAAATTTGTTGTCTAATTATTGTTTAATCGATCGAGATCGTAACTCGCGTCAGAAGTCAAACTTCTTAGTTGTAATCGTTGTCAAAGGAAGAAGAATTTGTGAGCAGAGGGAGATATTTATACAATTGTCGATTTTGTCTATTTTGCACCGAATCAATTTTTGGCAATTTTTCGGAACGATTTTCAAAAGTCCGTTTTACCCCACCCATACAGGGATTTATTCGGTGTCCACACCTGGCAATGTCGACCTATTTCCGTCACAGCAGGTATTTCTCCAAGAATGCCTTAAAATTTAAATAATATTTCAATTTCCACAAGTGAATATCGGCGAAAACCATAGCCTTACACAGATCTTTGGAAAACGAGTTTCTTTCCCAATTAAATCGTATTATGTTATCGTGTAACACCTCAACATTCAACACACAGCAATATTTTTATATGAATTTCATTTATGTTCCTATTTACATACATTCATTTACTTATTTTCAATGAATTTCATCTATACTCTTATTTACATTCATTTTCTTATTTTCATTTGTTTTCTTGCATTCACATTTATCTGCTTTCATTTCTTATTTTCATTTATTTTCATATAACATATTTTTCTTTTGTTTAATATATTAATAATTGCAATGAATTTTAACGCTTATTAATTTTCTTTCAAATTATGTGAAGAATAAAATTTCAATTCGTACTGTACTCTATATTCTGTAATAAGCCATGCTTGAAAGCTTTCGTTAAGTTTAGTTTAATATATATGGAGCGAGGTAAAGCTTTATTCTGTATTAGAAAGCTTTTATTAATGGGTATAAATAACCCGCCCGGATCAGTTGACGGGCACTCTTGATCAATCGGGAGTTTGGACTAGTTTTGCAAGATACGGGTGACTTTCCTATTTTGCGAACTAATTCACACTCTCTGCGCGTTAACGAAGAATTTTTTTCTTTTGCTTTACTTTGGCAATTGCCTTTTCTTTTAACCTTACAGGAGTTGTTGCTTCAACGGGTACGGCAGTTCACGGACCGCTTACTCGTGGGTTAACAATTTTTTTAAGGCTTATTTCGCTTTACTCCTTCATTAATTTTGTATTTCGTTATAAGAGAATTAAGATTTTTTTTAATAAAAACACAAAAAAAAAAACAAAAGAAGCTCGGCGTTTTTTTTGCACTCTAGCAGAGTGTAAGGAATATTTTGGCGGAAAATTTCAGCGATCGACGACCCTACCCAGCTCTACCGCAACCACCGTGCTACATTGGCACCCAACTAGAGGCCTGAATTTACCCACCAAAACATTCACTCCGACGTCACGACGGAAGAAGAAACAAACGAGCTCCGAAGAAGTGCGCGCATCGCGGCACAGGCACCACAAATAATAAGAGAGGAATCAGAGGAATCGGACGAATCATACGAATCATACGAATCCGAAGAACAAGAACAAGGCAAAATGGCACAGCTTTCAGCAGAACAGCTTAAGGAGTTGATCGGAGCGATGTCAACGTTACCTACGACCAAAGGCAGTTTCAGTCACTGCACAGAACGGTTCCGAGGCGAAAAAAATCCAGTTGTGGTTGAAAATTTTATCGCAACCATACAAATTTTTAAAGACATCGAGCGAATCCCTGATGCTGATGCAATCAAAAGCTTCCCCCTTCTCCTGCAGGATAGTGCGATCACATGGTGGCAAGGCGTTCAAGCAGAAGCAACGACTTGGGAAAGTGTTCTAAGCTTATTGCGTAATACCTATGCACCCGCTAAACCAGCATATAGGATTTTTCTCGAGATTTTTGAGAAAAAGCAAAAGCCACATGATCCAACGGATGAATTTATTTCAGAAAAGCGTGCATTGTTTTCCCAGTTACGCGATCCAGTCCCATCAGAATCAATGATGATCGATATGATCTATGGACTATTGGGTATCCACATACGTGACGGAGTCAGCCGAGACGGCGTCAAAACATTTAAGGACTTAATTTCCAAGGCAAGAGCAGTAGAACTTTCGATTGCTGAAAGATCCACGCAACACGATTCACATGCTCCACCCGATAACGCTGAGAAGAAGAAAAAATGTAATTTTTGCAAACACCCAGGTCATAGCATAAATGAGTGCCGCAAAAAGGAAAAGCATGACAGAATGAGATCTCAGCCTCTACCTGATCTTGCAGAGCCAAAAATCCACTGCTACAAGTGCAAGGCACCTGGATTTATCCGCTCTAATTGCCCAACGTGTAAAGAGTTACCAAAAGGACCAACAACGGTTTCCTTTAACTGCATGAAGACCACCTTAAGCGCTGATCTGCCAACAATACCCATATCTTCCCATGGTGAGACGGGAATAGCTTACTTGGATACAGCGGCTCGCACAAGTGTGGCTGGAAGGCAACTTTTCATACACCTTCTCAAAAATGGGACTCGATTCCAAAAGGCAAGTGCCGACGTAACATTTGCTGATGGTGATGCAAAATTCCAAGAAATATTTATTGGAGATACCAACATTATTATTGGAAATCGCTTGAGGCCAATAAAATTCCTTGTGTTACCCAAAGCAACAGACAACAGGACATTAATAGGTATCGATTTTCTGGAAGAGAACGGCATAATCCTTGATCTAGGCCAAAGGATGTGGTATTTCGCAGATCAACAGAATAAAGTCTTTGATTTCTACGACACATCCCAGACTAAAGTTGTGAAGAATACGGTAGATGATGACACCTTTATTCCCAACATTGGTACTTTCAACCCTATTTCGCCCATTGGTGATACGCCGAAGCATATCCAGCATATCACGGCGATAACAAAAAGCACCAAACATCCAACTCGCGAATCCACTCCAGAGCCACCCGCGCAAAAAGTTGTAGAAAAAAAATCTGCTTTCCTAACCTGGTTCACCGACAACGATAAGGATTCACCACTTGCTACAAAACCACGACCAAAAACAAGTCTCAGACCAAAATCACCTCGCAAAAGGCGCAAGACAGGTGGTAATGAATACTCTCCACGCTCAATTCAACACATCTTCTCCAATTCACTAAGAAGCAACGAAGTGACCCCTGAGCGAAAGAAGGACAAGTCACATCTTTTCCCAGCCCTGGTTCGAGTAGAAGATGAAATCGAATTAGAACCTTTTTATATGGAAATTCTTACAATCGATGTCAGCCTACGTGAAAACGAAGCCGTCGAGCTAAGTTCTAATGAAAAGGATTCCCTTAATAATTTATTGGTGAAAGAAGAAGAGATATTCGGTCCACTATCCGAACCAACGCCATTTGCAATCCACACCATTAATACTGGAAATCACATGCCAATTGCAACAACGCCTTACCGACTTTCACCTACTAGAAAAGCGCAGCTCAAAACAGAACTAACAAAGATGCTAGAAACAGGTATTATCGAGGAATGCGAGTCTCCTTGGGCAGCACCTGTCGTGCTCGTGCCGAAAAAGGATGGAGGCATACGCGTCTGCATAGACTACAGGCAGATAAATAGCATCACTATACCCGATAGATACCCTTTACCGAGAATTGATGACCTTCTCCATGCTACGAAGAGAACACTTTTCAAAAGCACTCTCGATCTACAGTCTGGTTATTACCAAATACGGGTAGCTGATGAAGATATGGAGAAAACCGCATTTATAACGCCATTTGGTATGTTCCGGTTTAGACGTATGCCTTTCGGACTACGAAATGCTCCGGCCACTTTCCAAAGGCTCATCGATCGATTTCGAAATGGACTAACAGGAATGGTTCTACTAACATACCTTGACGACCTGATTATTTGCTCTAGCAGTTTTGAAGAGCACTATAAAGACCTGAAGCGGATATTCGAGCGCTTAAAAATGTTCAAGCTTAAGGTGAATAGAGAAAAAACAAACTTTTGCTGCTCCAAAGTCAAATATCTTGGTCACCTCATCACAGGCCAAGGCATTCAGGTTGATCCAGAAAAGACATCGGCCATTTCTAATAGAAAAGAACCAAGAAACGCTAAACAAGTCCTGTCATTTTTGCAAACCTGCTCGTGGTACCGGCGCTTTATCAAGAATTTTGCCGACGTATCCAAATCCTTAAGCAATCTCACAAAGAAAAACGCTTTATGGAAATGGGGAAAAGAAGAGCAAGCATCATTTGACACACTGAAATCCTTGCTAACAAGTGCACCAATATTGAAGCAAGCATGTGACGAAAAACCCTTTCGTCTTAAAACCGATGCCAGCAGCTATGCAATCGGCGCAGTTTTAGTCCAGGGGGAGAAAGCCGAGGAGCACCCTATCGAATATGCTTCGAGACTCCTTTCTGCCGCCGAACGAAACTACTCGACAATCGAGCGGGAAGCATTAGCTATAGTCTGGGCAATCAACAAATTTCGAGGCTATATCGAAGGAGGAGAAGTAACCCTTGTAACTGACCACCAACCATTAAAATGGCTAATGAGTCTGAAATCGCCAACCGGAAGACTCGCAAGATGGGCTTTGCAATTGCAACCATATCACTTCCATATTGAATATACGCCAGGAAGAACCAATACCGTCGCTGATATGTTATCCCGACCCCCATGTGACAGCCCAGATCACAATGAATCGGAATGCAAACTGTGCACCTTCGAAGTAGACATGCCATCAAGAAATGCTAGTGAAATCAGGGAGGCCCAACTACAAGATGAGCAACTCAAAAGTATCATTGACGCCTTCGAAAACAATACTGAAGATATCGCTAGATGGACCTCACGCGGCTACTTACTCAATGATGGGATATTGTACAGGTATTCACCAGAATCCGACGCCGAAAACGCCCAACTCATAATACCATCTCAGGAACGAGAAACAATACTTAAAAGTTATCATAATGACGCAACTGCAGGCCACTATGGTGTCGAACGAACCATCCACAGGATCGCATCTAGATATTATTGGCCTGGAATGCGAAGAGACATCACAAAGCATATAGGCAATTGTATTCAATGCATACGATACAAACCCAGCAACTTAAAGCCAACTGGTCTCTTGCAAACTGTATCCAGCAACCAAAGATTCGAAATACTAGCTGTAGATCTGTTTGGACCACTACCTACCACGCCAGATGGATATAAATGGATCCTCATAGCCGAAGACCTTGCCAGCAGATGGGTGGAACTATTCCCTTTAACAGAAGCTACAGCGGAAAATTGTGCAGTTAAATTGTTAAATGAAGTGTTCCTTCGTTATGGAACTCCACGACGACTACTCACAGACAATGGATCGCAATTCATATCTGCACTAATGCAGCATCTAACACATTGTTTAGGGATTGGACAAACTCTTACCCCCCTGTATCATCCGGAAGCAAATCCTGTCGAGCGCAAAAATCGAGACATGAAAACTCAGCTCAGCATTCTCGTAGGTAATAGCCATACAACTTGGGCTGACGACCTGCCCTCGATAAGGTTTGCTATGAACACCACAAAATGCCAAAGTACGGGATATACTGCAGCGTATTTAACATTTGGTCGAGAGCCAAGAACAGTCGACGATGTTAAGCACGATTTGAGAAGCATAACTCAAGCCGAAAATTTCATTCCACAAATTACTCCGAAACTTATGCGATTGGCTGAAGTAATCCAAGATGTAAAAGAAACGGTGGAACGTACCCAGGACCACAACAAAATCTACTCAGACAAGAAACGACGACCTCAACCTAAACTACAAATTGGTGACTTAGTACTCGTTACAACCCATGTACTGAGCAAAGCATCGAAGCAAATTACTTCCAAATTTGTACCTAAGCGTGATGGACCTTATGTGATCATAAGACAACTTGGGCCATCTACATACCAGATTGCCTCAAAAGATGACGTCACCATTCCATTAGGGACCTATCATGTGACCTCACTCACGAAGTACACACAAAAAGACAGAGATGCAGAACCAGTTCAAAATATACGAAGACGAGGACGACCAACGAAGCAAACTTTTCCTGCCGCACCATCGAGACGATCACTGCGCCAGAGGGGGAGAATGTAATACCTCAACATTCAACACACAGCAATATTTTTATATGAATTTCATTTATGTTCCTATTTACATACATTCATTTACTTATTTTCAATGAATTTCATCTATACTCTTATTTACATTCATTTTCTTATTTTCATTTGTTTTCTTGCATTCACATTTATCTGCTTTCATTTCTTATTTTCATTTATTTTCATATAACATATTTTTCTTTTGTTTAATATATTAATAATTGCAATGAATTTTAACGCTTATTAATTTTCTTTCAAATTATGTGAAGAATAAAATTTCAATTCGTACTGTACTCTATATTCTGTAATAAGCCATGCTTGAAAGCTTTCGTTAAGTTTAGTTTAATATATATGGAGCGAGGTAAAGCTTTATTCTGTATTAGAAAGCTTTTATTAATGGGTATAAATAACCCGCCCGGATCAGTTGACGGGCACTCTTGATCAATCGGGAGTTTGGACTAGTTTTGCAAGATACGGGTGACTTTCCTATTTTGCGAACTAATTCACACTCTCTGCGCGTTAACGAAGAATTTTTTTCTTTTGCTTTACTTTGGCAATTGCCTTTTCTTTTAACCTTACAGGAGTTGTTGCTTCAACGGGTACGGCAGTTCACGGACCGCTTACTCGTGGGTTAACAATTTTTTTAAGGCTTATTTCGCTTTACTCCTTCATTAATTTTGTATTTCGTTATAAGAGAATTAAGATTTTTTTTAATAAAAACACAAAAAAAAAAACAAAAGAAGCTCGGCGTTTTTTTTGCACTCTAGCAGAGTGTAAGGAATATTTTGGCGGAAAATTTCAGCGATCGACGACCCTACCCAGCTCTACCGCAACCACCGTGCTACAATCGTATATTTTTAGTAAAGGTTACATTAAAATTTCAGATTGTAATTTCCTTTTTGTCTATGGTTATAAACTAAAGAAATATAATGTATGCAAGAAAAAACTTAAAAATGTGAAATATGCAATATACGCATTAATAAGCCAATATTTGCATTTTCATGAATTTTTATACATTTGCATAGAAACCCGGGCCCTAGCTCATTACTATTCACAAAAAGTCACTCAAAAAAATTCTATTACATTTATGACATAAGCACTGTTTTCAATAGGTGAAGCGAACCGCACTGGGTAACCACTAGCATCGTAATAATTAGAGTAGTAGTTGGGTGCAATGTGCAAAAAATACCCCGTCACAAAAAAAAATATTTATTTTTACCATCATAGACTTAATATTTTGGGGCCACCCTGTATATTGACCTAAAACCATTGACGTATTATATTTATATGGACTGCTAGTGAAATGTCACTTTCATACAACGTCTGCGGACGAATTGGTTCCAACATAACTAGCGCCACGTGTTTCGTAGGGACAGCAATGTGAAACAATTATCCGCCATCATACTTATTTTACGTAGAAACTGAGTCCATCTATTGCCGTATATACGAATTACTGCGAAAATACGTTAAATTTTAAATTGTTGCCGCGTTGGTACCAACAGATGCCACTACCAAAATTTCAATACAACATTTTAAAAAAGCCGTTACTTTTCTTTATTGACCCATAAACTAGATAAATATGTTAAATTTATTTGGAATTCATGTTTTGTGTTGATTAATACTTTGTGTTTTTGCTTTATAATGCAGTACAACTTCTCACAATTTATTAAAAAAATACTTAAATCAAAAACCAACGGCTTTCGTGAATTCAAACACAGTCTAAGTTTCCACATTTCTCCGCTACGAAACAAGAGGGCTAGTGCTTATGTTGGAACCAACGCGGAGTTGGGTACTAGCAGTCCATATATAATATGTCAATGCCTAAAACATTTAAATTGATTGCAATTATGTATGTTTCAAAATAAAGTGACACGTGGGTGACTCTGTCGAACAAAAGCTGTAGAGACAGAGTTTTCCATTAGGAAAACTATTTTCTATGTATACGTTTAACTGTGTCCTCCATTTATGTATATTAGAAGGTAGTCCAGTTTTTTTCTTAATAAAACAAGTTCCTGATTCTGCTTCTATTCATCATAGAAACCAGCATAACAGCATTATGTAACTTATTAACATTTTTCCATATCACTCATTTTAAATGGTATCCGTATAACGCATTCAGAGTCTGGTTTTCTTTTTACAAATTGATTCGTTTTCGAATTGAATTTAATTACGGTGCTCTGCATGATTAATACAAAAAGAAAATTAAACTCATTCCCGCCTGAAAAAAGCTGGAAAAAAGCAAAGAAAAATAAACATCAGAAGCAACCCACAGAATGACGGTTGCAGCCCATCACAGAAAAAAAGGAAAAACGACGCCTCACTTGAAAGTGCCAGTTAAACACTTGAGGTTGCAGATTCATCCCTTAATTATAGAGCTTCTATGTGGATCAAACCTTTCAGCACGTCCACCTATTTATTAAGGCTTTTGTAACGCCAGCCACACCGTCGAACGGAGGTGAATGGATGCTGTCAGCAGGTATTTTTTTTTTAATTCTTTATTTCCATATAAAAAGTATGTAATTAACGGGGAGTTAACACCTAGTACCTAGCACAATGAATCGTCAGTTATGTACGTATTCATTAGGACTTGTCCTATTCAGATTTCTGGATATCGTTGTGGGAGTGTTTTGAAACGATTGAATATTATAATAGCGACGTGAATTGTGGGTTATTGTTAAGTTGAATCGAAATGAATTATTTAATGAATGCCTGTCAGAGAAGAATTATTAGTTAATTGTCTATTTAAGCATAAGTGCTTATATTGGGTCCCTGGTCATCAAGATATAAGAGGGTGTGAAATAGCGGATTCACAAGCTAAGCTATAGGAGTACGTAGGCTGTTCGATAAGTCAGTGACTTTGAAACTAAAAACTATTTTTTTTTTTGCCAAAATTTAATTTATTTATCAACATAGTCTTCTTTTAGCGCGATACACTTTTCCCAACGATTTTTCAACTTTGTTACCCCTTTCAAAAAATATGATTTCTAAAACCCTATAAAATAGGCATTTGTTGCATCGATAATCTCATCATTCGATGAAAATCTTTTTTCGCCGAGCTATTTTTTCAAATATGGAAACAAGAAATAATCAATAGGAGCCAAATCTGGAGAATAGTGTGGATGAGAAAGCAGTTCATAGCGCAATTCAGCAAATTTTACTGTTTCTACTGCGGTGAATGAGCCGGTGCATTATCGTGATGATAGAGCATTTTGAAATGAGACCGTTTTTTCATCAATTCTGCACTAAATTTAACCAATAAATTGGCATAGTACTGTCCGGTAATCGTTTTTCCTTTTCCAAGTAGTTAATGAAGATTACGCCATGGGAATCCCAGAAAACCGTTGCCCTGGCTTTTCCGGCCGACGAACCCGTTTTTGCATTTTTGGTGCACGTTCGCCTGAAGAAGTCCACTGTTTTGATTGTTCTTTCATTCCTGGCATATAGTGAAGCCGAAAAATTCACTTGAACAGCGCTTGAAGAGTTCCTAATTCAGCTTTGAAAACATCACCCGAATCCGTTTTTGATCAATCGTCAGCAAACGCGGCAACAATCTTGCCGATAATATTTGTATGCCCAAATGGTAAGGATTCGAATGACGCTATCATTTGAAATGGCTACTGTCTCAGCTATCTCACGAACCTTGACTTGCAATCGGCCAACACCATATCCTGGATTTTTTGACCATTTCTTCCACTGTGACGTCATTTGTACGTCCTGGGCGCTCAGTGTCTTTTAAGCTCGTACGAAATTCAGTGAACCACTTTCATACCATCCCATGCGAGTCAGCAGAGTCTCCATAATATTTTTTAAGTCTATTTTCAGTCACCTTAATGGTCTTACCGCGCAAAAAGTAGTGTTTTATCAAAACACGAAGTTAACTTTTTTTCATTTTGAGCAAATAACACAAACCAAAGTTCTTTCGATCATTGTAAAAAAGCAATGTTTAACAGATCTGTATAATTTTTTTTCTATTCCTAGAAAGAAACAAGGATGGCGGAAAAAAACTCAATGCGATCCGAGCGCCATCTTGCATCAAAGTCACTGCCTTATCGAACAGCCCTCGCATGACTCATTTCAGAACCCGAGATTATCGACGCAACGATCCAGCACTCTTTTTCAGAAGTTGACGCTAAGCTACAAAGTACAGCTGACAATAGGTCTGTTCCTTTACTTTTTGCTCCAAAAATAGCAAGTTATTAAATTTCAAGGAGTGAGGGTAAATCAACGAAAATTTAAAGGAACGCATGAAGCAAAATTTTGGATCTTACAGCAGAGTCCACTCTTGATGATATCCCAGAACCAATGCAGTATGGATCTCGTTGCCTCTCTCTTTTACTACTTTTTTGTGTTAAGGAACGGGTCTTGAATTATTACAAATTCGTTACAATTTTCAGGTAAAGGAAGTACTTAGTTTTGTCACAGGGTATTGCGTAATCGGATATCATGTTCGTAGACTTAAACGTAGTCTCGTCGGACATATGCTGAAACTGCAATGAACCGAAGACTGTAGAACTACTGGAGCACCAACTGTACAATTGTCCTGCACTGTCACTGGGAAAATTACATTTTAACTCACTCGAAGAAGTCGCAAACATGAAACTTCATCTTCTCATTGAATTTGTTTAACAAATTCGTTTTGTTTGAATAAAGCGAAAGTAATAATCAAAATTATTCTGCGGAGTTGTAGTATTACTATGGACCCTGTCTTTGTGAGGCTCAGGACACCCCTTATCATAACCTCAGCTAAATATAAGTACAACTGAGCTGATATTTAACTCGAGGTTCCTACATTTTAAAGCCCTTCAAAAATTTAATCAAGGTTTCGATACCTAAACAGGAGCTTACAAGAACAATATAGTTGAGACGCAGTTTGGTATTGAAGATATCGAAAGACTACTTTTGAGGACTGTTAAACAACGTTTAGAGCTAACATCCTGCTGTCAGGCAGTTTAATAGATTCAATCTGTAGGGCAACCAATCAGTATAATTTCCGCATCGGACGGAAGTTGAAGCCGTAAGGCTACTGGTCCAGATGGCTTTGGAACCGAACTATTTAAGTCTACATTCTACATAGTAGCATATTCATATTCATCTGCGATGAAAGCATGCAGAGCATCAATGTAAGAAACATCTGCCCAATCTATAAAAAAGGAGACCGAGTCATCTGCGCCAACTATAGAAGCATAAGCCTGCTTAACGTCTCTTAAAAATACGCGATCTGGTGCGAAATTAACAGTTTTAGATCCGAAACATCAGTAAAACAAAATGTTTCGTGTACCAAAAATTGAGCCTTGACGAAATAACTTTAAAATTTACATTTCCGGGTCATGTTCCAGGCCCTTGCGCTCGGCCTATCGCTCTGCCAATTAGATGAAACATTTTGTTTTTCAATGGCGATTCATTATACAAAATTTCAGAGTTGACGAAATAACTATTTCTTTTGAGATTTGTTTGCAAGTTTGAGGCCCTCTAGACCTTAAAACGCCCGGGACAGGTTAGGCAGAAGTCCATATCTGTGATGTATGCGACCACAGCAACCAAAAAAAACAGCATTTTGTTGACGAAATAATCATGAAAAAAATTTCACTGGCTCCGACTGTATAGGTATGTATGTATAGATGCTGGTCTAGCTGGGGCTAAGAAGGCATTTGCTCTGACAAGAAGACTGTCGACTTGATTCCAGGGTGAAGGTCATTTGGTACGTTGTCCTAATCAGACCAATTATAGCATATGGTTGTCCGGTGTGATTCAATGTAGCGCATTTTTACAAGAAAAGATTCTGGTGTTTGAGAGGCAGTGTCTTAGGACCTGTCTCAGATTATACCGAAAACCATCAGAATCTGAGTACACAAAATACTATCACAATGCAGGCCTATACGATGGGATGAAACTGAACAGGATTGACAATTTCGTCATTCAGGTGATTCGAGGGCCACTGACCACTGACAATAGTGGCGCAATAAGTGTACCATGAGAGTACGCTTCGATCTGGCTTTATCTACCAGAGGTATTTCTCCATACTGATAATAAAGAGTTAGTTAAAGAAATTAATGGCACTCGGCATCCTGATAATATTAGGTTTAAGTTAAGTTAGGTCGAGTTTTCATAGATTTAAGGAAAAAATAATAAAAAAAATTATATCGAACCAAAGTTTCCAAACGTTTCTTGGGATATTATTGCTATATTAGCATAGTCGTAGTCAGAACTGTCTTAAACCTATTGGGAGCACTGGGCACTTTAGGATAATGGGGCCCATATGTATTTATTATTTTCTTACACTGAGCACAGTCGCGAACATAAAACAAAACAGGTGAACTACGATTTTATTTTCAGTCCCGAACGAAAAGAAAGTGCACGTGAAAGGGAAACCCCAGCCGATCAAATATACTGTTCGTAGGGAATATCCCGATTACCAATTCGTTTTTGTTATCATTTTGCTTTCACAAAATTAATATATTTGTCAGTAATATCGATTGGTGATCTGGCAGTAGCTATAGAGGGCTCCCTTAATCGCGGGTCCTGGGCACTTGGCCAGAGTGACCAATGCAAAAGAGGGGCCTAGTCGTAGTATAGTTAGGTTAATGCTGAACGGCAATAATTTGTAACAATAGTGTTAAGCCTTGATTGCCCCCTAAGAGCTAGTAAGCTGGATTATGTACTGTAGTTAGATTTTAATTTGATTTAAGCATTTGTTGTCTAGTATGTAAGTTAATAGGTATCTATGTTTGGTAAATTTTTGGTGATCAAAAAGACACATCTGTCAAATAGTAAACACATAATTTGAAGTGGGGGAGAATCCTCTCATGTTTTTTAAACTATTAAATATTTTCACGAAAAACTAGTTTTCTTTTATTTCGCTAACAAAAAGTGATTAGACATTTCACAAACTGTCAGATAGCTGTTTGACAGATGTCCCTCGCTCACTCCAAGAAAAAGTTGTAGCACGAAATTTTTATGTTTTTATGTTTTGTTTATGTTTATGTTTATTGGATGATAAGTATCGCTGTACATGAAGAGTAAAACACTTATAAATAGTACAGGTAGCAAGTAACATTAGATACTATAAACAATACAAAGATTTCAAGACACTTACATAGTAACAAAGAAACTGAATAAATTAATTAAAAAATAAATAAAAATAATAAATTAATTAAGAAGATGCAAAAATTAATGTGAGAACACCAAGTATGTAGACAAAATGAAAAAAAAAAAAAAATAATAGAAGTGTGAGTAATTTCAGTTAAGCTGCAAAATGAGAGAAACAAGCTGAAGAAAATCGTCTGTATTCGATTAAAGACCTCACCTGATGAGGCAGATGGTTCCAGATATAAACAGCATAAATGAAAAACTGTCTGCGAGATGTCAAGCAGGTATATCTAGATGGTCTTAATGGAATACAACGGCTAGATCGGGAGTAAGTATGTTGTAAAGATACTCTGGTTGCTTCTTGTGAATAATCTTGAAAAGCAAGATACATGACCGATATTTTAAGAAAGCATCAAAGTCGGAACCGAGGAGTTTGCGACTTGCTGCTGAAACATGGTCATACCTACGGAGATTGAAAACATACCGAGCAGCCGAGTTAAGTGCGCGTTTAAGCTTTAGCATGGAAACGTAATCAGTGTCAGCAAAGAGCTCCCAGCCATAGGAAATAATGGGCAAGTTATTTTAGTACTGATTCTTCAGTCTACGACTGATTGTTTTGAGTTTTTTTTATGAAAAAATGACTTTTCGGTTGCGCAGTCTATGACCGTCTGTCCTTTATTATTCTTATTTACTTAATTCTAACAATGTATTTCTTATGCTAAGTAAGGGAAATGGTTAGTGCATGGGGTAAAGTGGAAAGTGCTGACAGTGAATTTGATCAAGGTGAATGGTTGAATGGCTGGAAAGTGCTGACAGTGAATTTGATCAAGGTGAATGGGTGAACGGCTGGGAAGTGCTGACAGTGAATTGCATCAAGGTGAATGGGTGAATGAGCTTGGGGTGAATATATGGGAAAGGAAGGGAAGTACGGAGGTGTCCGGTGTCCGGTTATGTTGTGTTGGATGCTTGATGTTCGTGTGTGTTAACTCTTCCCCCTGATAAGATCGAGACGTCCTCGTTTCGACATTTGACTTGCGTAATTATTGAGTCAATTTGGTTTGAGGTGACTGTATTTTGCCTGTTGCGTATAAGGAGAATTAATATTATTGTGCAAGCAATTATTGCCACTGACGAAATAGTGGTCCACCAGAGAAGTTTTTGAGTCGATATTTCTTCTCTAAGTGTTTTGATGTGGTTTGTGTTGTCGATATGAATATGGTGCAAATATGGAAGCGATAGTTTTTCTTCATGCTCAAGGTGCGTTATAGAAAGAGTCTTCGGTGGATGCGGTATGACATAGGCAGCTATTTTCTTTACCCGGTATAGGGTGTCGTTAACCCTTATTGAATCCGAAAATGTTAATAGATATGTTCCCTGGACTTCTAACTGAACCTGGTCGATGACTGTTGTTTTTGGTACATCGTTGAGGATTATAACTCCGTCCTCAATCTGTTGTACGAGGGGTACGTGGTATGCGTTTTGGGAGGTGCATAGAGCCGTATTGTTATTGAGCAACTGTGTGACGCATTCTGAAGTTGTAGGTTGGCAAATGTAGACATCTGGCGTATAAATGCATTCTTTTACGGGTAGTATGTAATCTTTACATCTTGCAGCCTGACTTCTATCTAGCTTAAGAATAGTTTTATTACGGACTACCGGATAAATTTCAATAAAATCACAAAAGTTTTCAATTTTAGGAATTTTCAATACATAGTGGATGACATCTGAATTTTGAAGTATTTTAATTTTAGCAGCGGAAAGTAAATTACTTATACTTATCGGAAGGTTTTGAGAATCAATTAAGTGACTTATTTCTATATTATCTAAGATTAATGGGTTAGTTATGTTATTTTTTCCTAACACAATTGAAAGCGCTATATTATTTAAATGGTTAATTACAAGATTATTTCTTACAGATAGGTATTCCAAAAGTAATAATTCTGATTCGGATGATTTACTTATATCACTATGTTGTGAAATTATTGCGTTGATTTGATTTGTTATTTCATTAATTTTGTCTTGTATTTGAGAATTTATTTTTGTTTGCCTATTATTGTTTTCAATAAGTGTATTTTGTTTCGTTAAAAGGAGTTCAAAATCGTTGTGGTCAGGTGTTCCGGCTATAAATTTTAGTGTACTTCCAATAAAGTCTATAGACCTTGCGAATCTTCTTGGGACTTCAAGTGTACTAATGATGTGCAATATTTCTTCAGACTGTTGATTTAGGATGTCGTTTCCTTTCTGCAGGGCCGTAATGTGAACGTGTTTGCTTTCGTAAGCAATGTTCCTATATTCAGAAAGGTTTGTGACATGGACAAGATATGAGAATTCGTTGAAGGTGACTGTTTTTCCTTTCGTTACCGCTATGAAGTGTGCATTTGAGTAATTGTGAATTTCGGCTATCGATATCCGAAGGATGATGAGTGACAAACTGAAAATATAGTATTAACGAAGGTTACTCTTATGAATCTTCTTGCCGTCTATTAAAACGGTGGTGCCTAAATCTTTTTCTATTACTTTTTCAATAAAGATTTTTTCAAATTTGTTTCCTAAGCGTCTATTTCTACGGACGAAAACTATTTCGCCGGGATGGTAGATTTTATTGGATGTATTTTTGTTTATTCGGCCAAGTGTTTTTTCTTGAGCAGTGGCTAGTTTTTTCCTTATGAACTCTAGCTTTTCTGTTTGATAATCATGCAGTATATCGGTTGGTTTTGCGTTCGTAATAGAGTGGATTGTATTATTATATTTATGAGTTGCTAAAAGCACCAGATCTACTGTATCACTTATTTGTTGTTGCGCTTTGATACAACGTGAAATTTCCAAAAGCGTTGAATGGAATCGTTCAATTTGGCCATTACTCTCACTATGGAGTGTCGGGACGAAAAATTGTTCAATAGAAAAGTGATCTCTGAGGAGCGTTGTAATAATACTTGATGAAAATGCTTTTTCGTTATCGGAAACTATTATTTTTGGACTTTTGAATTTTCCTAAGATTTGAAGTAATGCTTCTTTTATGTCAATGGAGGAACGTGAGGCTATAGGGACTACTATTACGAATTTGGAGAATTTATCAATGCATGTTAAGAAATGCTGCTTATCTGTAATAAAGATATCGATATGTAGGATTTCTCCCGGAAAACTAGGCAACGGTGTTGCGCCTATCTCGGGCTTAGGAGGTTTTCTTTGGTATTTGTTTTCCAAGCATATTTTACAATTCATAATAATAGTTCTGAGCATTTTCTTGATATCGGGGAAATAGTAGTCATTGAGAATTTGCTGAAAGTTTTCCTGAAGGGATCGATGTGCACGATTATGTTCCATTGTAACTGTCTCTAATTGGTCGTCTTTGTTTAAAAGGTCAATTACCAGTTTTTCAGTGTGAACAAATTTCACGGTTGGAAAATTTAATATTAGAGCATTTTGAATCTGGGCCAGAGTTGGAAGATCACATCGAACAGCATTAACCACATTAGGATTAACGCATTCTTGCAGATATTGCATTAATACAGCAGTAGTACTAAAGTTTATTGTATGTCGGATACATTTCTGAAATAAAATTTTTGTACTCTTATGGTCATGGCTACATCTGGATATTACTAGTTGGTTTCTAAATTGGTTAACGGGGAACTTTATTGTTTGAATTGTTCTGGTTAGTGAAATTTCGCTATGTACTGTTTCCGTTTCTGTGTTTGATTTAGAAAAGTTATGAATGAATTGTCTGGAAAGTGCATCTGCAACTTTATTTTCTTTCCCAGGTTTGTAATGGATTTTAGGCGAGAATTGCTCAATAAACGCACGCCATCTTTTGATCTTTGAATTTGGATTTTTGTCTGAAATTGCGAATGTAAGTGGCTGGTGATCTGTGTAGATGTGTATGCCTTTTGTACCACATAGGTAATGTCTGAGATTCTGTAATGCCCATACTATTGCCAAAAGTTCGCGCTCATTGGTGGCGTAATTTTCTTCCGTTTTGGAAAGCGTTCGTGAAATCATGGTAATTGGTTTGCCATTCTGAGAGAGGACCGCTCCTAAAGCAGACGAAGAGGCATCTGTAGTTAGCTCAAAGGGCTTCCCATAATCCGGATATTGTAGTAAAACGTCTTCTGAAGCTAAGATTTTCTTAAGTTTTTCAAATGCTTGTAAGGCCTCTGTGTCAAATGTTATCTTTATATTTTTTGAATGATTAGTTCCTACATGACCATTTTCTCCGCGTAAGAATTTCGTTAAAGGTTTAGCTATTCTCGCATAGTCTTTTATAAACCTACGATAGTATCCTGATAATCCCAGGAATGAGCGTAATGCTCGAAGTGTCTCTGGTGTTTTATAGTTTAAAATGTCCTGAACTTTGTCGGGGCAGGTTTTGATACCTTTTTGTGAAACTAGGAAACCTAAAAATTCTACTTCGGTTTTAAAAAATTTTGATTTTTCCGTGGAAACACGCATTCCGGCTTGTTCCAGTTTTTTCAATATTCTGTCTATGTGTGTAATATGTGTTTGCTCGTCTGGGGAGTATATGATTATATCATCGATATAAACATGACAGATTTTACCGATATCTTCTCTTAAAATATCATCAATAGCTCTTTGGAAAATGCTGGGAGCATTTTTAAGGCCAAATGGCAAGCGACAAAATTCATATTTGCCATTATTCACGCTGAAAGCTGTCTTTTGTCGATCTTTTTCGGCTAAAAGAATTTGATGAAACCCGGATTTTAAGTCCAGGGTTGTAAAGTATTTAGATTTACCCAAATTTGCTAGTATGACCGATGTATCCGGGATGGGGTACCTGTCGGCTATGGTATTCTCATTTATTTTTCTGAAGTCGATGACCATTCGTAATTTAGGTTTGCCGTTTTCGTCTAAACCTTTCTTATTAACTACGTGAATTGGGGAATTATATGGTGAACATGATGTTCGAATGATACCATCACGCAGCAGTGACATTATTTCGGTGTTTATGAACTCGGTTGCTGAAATAGGGTATGGGTAACTCCTAGTATAGATAGGTTCGTCAGTTGCTGTGCGTATGGTGGCTTTAATATGCGTATTATAAGGTAATGCCCTGTCTGGCTTTGAAAATGCAGAGGCATTTTCTTGGATTAACTGTTTAAATTGTGTTTGCAGATAATCAGGGACAGATTTTTGGTCTGTAATAATTAAGTTAACCTGTTGACAAATGAGATGGTGTAGTTTTTCCTCGCCATGTTTATAAAATAAAATTTCATTTTTGGTATCGATTTTTGCCTCTATTTGCTTAAGGAAATCATATCCTATGATACCGTCGAAAGTACTCAACGAAGGGAGTAAAAAGAAGGTTGAAGTATTTTTTAAGATATTCATTTTGCATTTTTCTGTAATCAAGTTACTTCCGTTGAGGGACCTAACATGAAAGGGGCTTTCTACTGAACATACTGCTTTAAGAAAATTATGTTTTTTAATATAATTCTTGGAAGTTCCTGTGTCGATTAAAATTCGTATCTCTTGTCCATTTATTGCAGTTTTAGTAATAAATGGCAAGAGTGATTTTACCCTAAAAAATTGATCTCATCATAAATTTGATTATCCGACTGAACTTCGTAAGAATTATCCCAACATAATTCGCTTCTTATTTCGGAATTTTCTATTGGCATTGCGTTAATTTTTTGTAATTTTTGAATAGGCGATTGGCTAGAATGTGTTCCATCGCGTGGGCGTTTAGCCATCGTGGTTTGTTGTTGGTCTACATATGTAAAGTTTCTGCTAGAATGCTGTTTTGGAAAATTATTTTGTGCGGGAGTTCGCTTTCTAAAATAGGAAGTACGATTATCTACTTCCATAGGAACTGGTTCATTTTTTTGGACACGACTATACTGTGGGTGATTGCGAGTACGTGGATCAGAATCTGTTCGATACTGTGATCCGTTAATTTTTGTTGAGCTGCCTGCTGCAAACGTACGTGCGAATTCGTATCGTTTATGGTTTGTTTCCAGCTCTTGTGCCGTCGCAAGAGCTGTGGGTAGGTCTAGTGGGCGAGCAGAAAATAATATATCGCATAAGGGTTTTCGCAGACCGGAAATGAAAATACGTAAAGCATTCTCTCTAGCACGCTCGTTGAGAGCGACGATAACCTCGTTGTTACCACTATGTGTCATAATATTTTTATTTATTATAAGTGTCAAATTTTTATCGACTGCATCGTAGTACTCACTAATGGATAAGTTACCCTGACGCAAAATACTAAGTTCGTTTTCGAGAACATGTAATGGCCTTTTGTCCGAATACACTTGATCTAATCGAGCAATAATCGCATTAAAATTTAACACAGTATTAAAAGCGGATAAGGTTGCGTTTGCAGAATCTGTTATTTTATTTCTTAGAATTCCCATTGCAATATAATAATTTTCAGAGCCTTCGTGATAATAGCCCATGGCAAAATGTGCTGCTGTACGCCAGGAAGGATATGAGGCGGAGTCGCCTTTAAATTCGGGTAATGATTTTATTAAATCGAGACCACCACCACGATTTAGAACACCGCTTCGAATAGATACAGGCACATAAGTTTCAACACTAGGCGGTTGTAATTGACCGATTGCTGATGTCAAATCATTTATTTTTTCCGCGAACTGTTTCTGTGATAGCTCGACGGTAGCACGAACAAGTTCAATAATCTGTTCTTTTGTAATGCTCATTTTGGAATACCTTTACACTATTATTTACTATTTACACTTTCTATTTTAACTCTTACAATATTTCAAATAATAAATAATCACTAATTTTTTTTTTGGTTACTCACAAAAATTTCATTCTTATTGCTGTTTTTTTCGTTGGTTAATCCTTTTGGGTTGAGTCTCCTTCTTTGTTGATTGGTGAGGTCCTAAATAATCCTTATTGAGTTGCTTGTTCAGGTTCTTATTAAGTTGGGCGCCAGTTATTTTAGTACTGATTCTTCAGTCTACGACTGATTGTTTTGAGTTTTTTTTATGAAAAAATGACTTTTCGGTTGCGCAGTCTATGACCGTCTGTCCTTTATTATTCTTATTTACTTAATTCTAACAATGTATTTCTTATGCTAAGTAAGGGAAATGGTTAGTGCATGGGGTAAAGTGGAAAGTGCTGACAGTGAATTTGATCAAGGTGAATGGTTGAATGGCTGGAAAGTGCTGACAGTGAATTTGATCAAGGTGAATGGGTGAACGGCTGGGAAGTGCTGACAGTGAATTGCATCAAGGTGAATGGGTGAATGAGCTTGGGGTGAATATATGGGAAAGGAAGGGAAGTACGGAGGTGTCCGGTGTCCGGTTATGTTGTGTTGGATGCTTGATGTTCGTGTGTGTTAACTGGCACAATAAGTGCTTTTACAAGTTTTAATTTAACTTCGACAGGTAGAATTTCTTTGCTTACTGAGAGGCCTCTGAGCGATGCATATATTTTGGAGACTATGGTACAAATATGGTTCTTCCATGTTAGTTCACTGTTAAAAATTACACCAAGGTTCCTTACATGAGTGACATATTCCACATGGGTAGAGTATAGTTGAATAGGAGGGAAATTAGAAAGACAAGGTTTATGCTTAGAAATAGGGATAATTTTGGCCTTGTCAGGATTAAGCATAAGTGAATTTTCTGTGGACCACTTTATTATAGAACATATATCCAAATTAATTTTAGCTACAGAATCTTCCACCATATCAATAGGAAAGCTTAGATAAAGCTGGACATCGTCCGCGTATATACGGAAGTTACAGTGAGACAACACAGTGAGACAACACAGAAATCAGGAAAAACCACAAGAGGGGACATTTTTCGACACTCTCATTTGGCTCTCTTTTCTTAATTTTTGGTAATTTAACGTAAAATTACCAGTTACCAAAGAAACCTAATACTGAAAATGAAAAATAAAAATATTTTAAAATATTACACTGGCATGGGATTACAGTGGCCAATCGCTGTTACTTCGGCCTTAGAAGTAAGAAGACCCAAGGGGGCTCCTAATGGGTACTTACATACATATGTATATACATACATAACATACATACACACTCTTTTTTCACCTGCAAGCTCTGATCGGTTTTTAATGTTTGCAAACATGTGTACAATGGATGTATGTACAGTGACTCAACTTTTTGATCACATGATGAAAAGAAAAGAGGTTTTTTTGTTGTAACTTTTTGAATCTAAACGTTAATGCAACGAATTTTTGATGAAGTACAGTTACAGATGTTCTAGATAAGAATACGCAAAAAATGTACCGTTAGATTTCGGAGAATTGCGGAAATCTAATCTCGAAAGCATGTGATCAATTAGTTGAGACAGTGTCAATTGTGCATTGAAGTTATTAGTGTTATTATTGTTAGTATTGTTATATTGAACCCGGTAAAATGTAAAAAAATGTAATATTTTTGCATTTGCTAAGTTTTTTACGTATGTTTTGTTTCGAGATCAGATGAAAGAACTAAGCCACTCTAAAATAGAAAAAATGCACATTCTGTTCTCAGAGCAAAATGAGGTCATACTAAATATTAAACTACAAACGTTTGTCGAAGTCAACTAACTGACAACGTATCATATTTTGTACTTTTTCGATGTGTATTGGAATTAAAAAAGATATTTAGGTTTTTTTTCATTTGCTGAATAACAACATTACTATTATTTTCTCCTCAAGATTTCAATGAATTATCTTAATAAATAAACAAGTTACAACGAAAAATCATTTTAGTATCGTGATCGTAATGATTTCCGAAATTAATACAAAACAAATGCAACCGGAAAGAGGTAAAGTTTCAAAAAGATTCGCTCGGAAATAGATTTTTTTATTTCCAATCTATCAATATAAAATAAATTGTGCTCTAATTTACACGAGTTCTAATTCTAGAGCTCTGCCTGCCTGTATTTTCATTCCAAAAAAAAAAAAGAAAACAAAGAAAAAATGATATTGCACTTCTCATTGAGAATGTTTCCTGGTTTTGAATTCCCATCGAACATTCTACAAACAACACTCAATTCCACAATCCTTTATTCAAAAACGGTTAATTGGAAAATTACACGGTGAAAAGGGGTGTTTCCTTCAAATCAATCGATAAGCATCAGACAATGTACGAAGTGTGTAATCGCGTTCTTCTCAATTAAATGCACAAACAAACAAAATATGGAAAACCAACAAAAAAAAAACATATTTCAGAACTCTTCCTGTTAACCTTTTTTTTGGAACCACTTTAACTATGCAGGTGCTCCAGATCAACCCATGCGCAATTATTATTGAGGTAAACGGACACAAGAAAAAACCCAGTGAACAAACAAGGTGTTGAAATGATGATGGAAACGTTTTAAAATAATTGACGAGCACAAGATAAGAGGGCGGCAGCTACTGTCTTGCTGTGTGCGCCCTTCAAATAATGCAATTACCAATTCATCTAGATACACATTTTGGAATTCCTTTCGTATTTATGGCTACGACCGAGAGGGAGGGTGGAGGAGTACATAATCTGCCCGAGGAGCGACGTGGCGGCACACAGGCGTCAGGGATGATTTTGTTTGCTTTTATTCTCCGATTATTATAGGTAGTCTTGTTCGACAGCGAAGTGTCGTAATTATTATTCGTGTTTTAAGTTTGAATTGCATGAATCGGCGTTGGGAGTGTTTGTGTGTGCTGCGTTGGAGGATTTGATGTGAGTTGCGCTTACCTGTGATGTTGGTGGATTCGACTGTGAGAGATGACTTCCTAAGTGATATGCTGCTGGTCCCGGAGCAAAGTATCCAGGTGTAATACCTACAAAGAAAAGGAAGGGAAATTTTAATTAAATAATTTTAATGAGTTTGCTTAAATTCTTCGATGGTGCATGAATGAAAGGAATTTTCAGTGGGCGAACAAATTAATATAATAATCGTAGGTCTGTTCAATGACGCTATTCTAGGTAGAAAAGTAATAAGTTCAGTGGAAAAAAAAATTTGTCCGAAACTGATCTACATTAGTATCTGTTCAGTGATGCTGTCAGAACAGAAAAATACAGGAAATCTTGCACCTACTCTCGAGGTAGAACTGACTGGTGTACACATATCAAAATCAGCGTTAACAGCCATTTTGATTTGTTTTCAGTAATTTATTTCTAAACAATTTGCGACAACTTGTCAAAAACGGATCTTTTTAGTTCTGACTTTTATTTGACATTTTTCACGAATCTGTGAAAAACACATTTGACGATCGTAGAGAGTGGTCGTTGGTAGACAACAATAAACACTGTCGGACAAAATAAAGTGCAAAACTAAACTTGAAAGCATTTCTTACTTTTCGCACCCAAATAACTTTAATTTTTTAATAGTTTTTTTTTTCTTCAAAATTTCAATATTTAACATTTGTTGAACAGTTTTAATCGTATATTGCAAATTACACGAATAATTTTGACTTCCAAAGCGTCAATCGTCGTTGGTTTGTCGGCATAGACCAACGACTTAATTTGTATGTGTAATCGCCAGATCTTGATAAAGCCCGTATGACACTAGCTTTTTTCCCTTTTTTAATGCATTAAAAATGAACTTAGAGTGGTAAGAAAAATGTTCAATACAAAATTCCAATAGGTGTGAGTGCGTACACAAGAATCAAAAACATACGAAACTGTCAAAAAAATACATTAAAAATGTATTTCAATTCACTTTTTCCAGCCACTGGCAGCTTGTTTTTTGAATTTTTCGCTTTTTTTTGACAGATTGTTATTTTGTTTACACTCCGCAATACAAAAAAAGGACCAAAACGTTTGTGATGGTTTAGCATTTTAATGTAAAGATAAGTGCTCGTCGTAAATTGTATTCCATCATTTGGTCTTATTGGCACTATGTATGTAGTGGTATTTGTTTATTTGTTTATTTTATTTACTGTTTCCGTTATTTTTTTAAAAGGAAAGAAAAAGCATCACTGTCGAAATATTGATGGATCACACGTGGTTTTTTGCACTTTAAATAAAATAGTTTTAATGGCCCGTAAATTTTCTGTTAGCAGGCATGTGTTTAATGAAACATAATACTTTTTTTTATTTACAACCTTGGTAGTATATTATCACAGCCGGTTTTCCAAAATGGTCGAAAATTCGAAAGCGCTCGCCAACTGAAAGAAGCAATCCAGATTTAAGGGAAAACATTTATCAAAATGAGATCCAAAACCTTATAAATTCAATGCCAATGCATTTGCGGTAAACTATTATAAACAAGTAATCATCTACGAGCTATTAATACTACCAAAGTTATCGATTTTGTTTTTTTTTTATATATTTTTATTGTACATATTATGCTATTGGATCTTATCATTATTTCGTTTGATTAAAAATTGTTTCTTACTATATTCTTAAACAACTTTTAAATTAAGTTTTTTTAAGTTCTTTAACACAATAACTGGCTACATATATAATATTATGTGTACAATTGTTTGCCCTCTCATTATTTAAAAAAAAAAACAATCACTCAATTTAATTTGGTCTTCTTTTTTTCGAGGAGTGTATTTTTTTGATACAAGTTCTATTGGCCTTTTTCGTGCAAAAATATTTCTGTCTCTTTTGCGCGCGGCTGACATTTACGTACTTTTTAATGCATTAAAGTGGAAAAAAATGTAGTGTCATACGGGCTTAACCAATTGACTGGTCCTAATGCGACGCATAAAAATTACGAGCTCGTGAAATGATGACAACTCTATAGTACGGCAGGCAATACGGCATGATGCGCCAACGCATTGAAAGCACACGTCTTCCAGTTCGCTGTCACGAAAATTTGGAATCAAAGAATCGCCGATCATCATTTGGTAAAGGGCTCCAATCTTTGATGTGTGCAATGCTCACCAAATAGCGTATTTCTGTGGATGCAAGGGCATTTCATGAAACTTTTCTGGGTTACCTTCACCTCGAATGCGATAATTTTGTTTATTTATATACCCATGAAGTAAGAAATGCATCACATTATTCACTTTCAGCTTATTTAGAGCCCAAGTACTAAAAGCATACCATAAATGCTCGTTTGGCTTTAATTCCTCCAGTTCTCTAGGAGTATCTAGGAGTATAGTATTGAATCGAAGCAAAGTACCTACTTGGGTCCGAAACTGGTTAAAAAAAAATTAAGCTGGAAATCTAGTATCCAGCAAAGAGTAAAAAAAGCTGTTGTTGCGCTCTACAAGAAAGAGCTAAGCAGCAAATAGGGACTTCAATACTGAGTTGGCTCTACGTGTCTATGATAAGACCGATACTGATATAGGGCGTAATTGTCTGTAAATCTCCCCATATAAAGCTACTATATGTATGTACATAACATATGTACATATTGCGACAGCCTGGAGAAAGTACAATAATTAGCATCTCTGTGCATTAGTTTAGCATTTAAAACAACGCCCTTCCCGGCAATAGATATCTTGGCAAGCAAATGGCAGCACGCGCAGCCATATAACCTAACGCTCTTACTATCTTCAACCCCTAAAGAGACTACAAATTAGCATGGTCATTGATGTCATCACAGGCATTGCCTTATAGGTAGAAATGCAACTAAGCTAAGCGTCCTTGCAAATGACTTCTGAAGAAGTTGTGGATAAGAGTCGAAATTTGCTTTTAGAGTAGAGATCTGGTATTCTTTTCTGTTTCTAATCTGAGAACTTGCTGCGACGACTCTACTGTGTGAAGCATTTACTATATTTTCATTAGCTTTGTAGTCAGAAGTTAGTAACTGCATACCAATCTTAGTATAGTTCTTGGCTAACTCAATTTGTACACCTACCGTCATCATTATAATGCACAGATTTTATCCTTCAAATTAGATTAGACGATGGATTTTGAGTTAGTCAACTTTGAAATAGTCGATTGCTGTTCAAATCTCCTCGTGGAGAATAGGATCCAACAAAAGTAACATCTGGTGTTGCGACTTATTACAGCATTATTATGTGGCCGCAGTCAATGACTGGTGTGAACGGAATCACCTCCTTCTTAACGTCTCTAAATGTCAATGCTTCAGTCTATTCAGATCTAATGTTTCTATTATATACCAATACCTTATAAATTCTAATCCTCTTACTAGAGTAACTTCTTAGCAAGACTTTGGTATCATTCTATGTAGATCACCAACTAAATTTTAGAGAACATACGGATTATGTAGTCTGTAAAGCTAATACGTTTGCTTGGTTTCATAAAAAGAAATTCCGAAGATTTTTCTGATCCGTATATGATCGCCGTGGCCGTGGTGGTTAGTGCGTTGGACTACTACGCATGCTGCCCGGGTTCAATCCCAGCAAAACACCTAAAAGTTTTTTCACGGTACCACTTCTTTCGAATGCCTGACAAGCAATCAAAGAGTATCATTTGTCGTGAGGAGCTTCTCAACTCGCCGTTCGGAGTCGGCAAAAAACTGTAGGTCCCTTCCATTTCGTGGCAAAAAATAGCACGCACACACAAATGGTTGCGAGAAGCTAGGCTTGGTTCTGTATAGGACTGCTGACGCCGTATATTTATTTTATTTATTTATTATACCTTAAAGACTTTATATTTATATGCATCTCTGGTAAGAGCCAACTTAGAATATGGCACTATAATATGGAATCCATGCTATGAGACTCATTCTAAAAGAATCGAGAGAGTCCAGAAAAACTTCACGTGGTTAATGATAAAACAGCTAAATTGGCGTATTGACATGCCAGCTTATATGTAGTTCTATGTGTTTGTTAATAAAAAGCAATCTTGAATGTCGTCGTTAGTACTTTTCTATCATGTTCGTAAGAGACCTGATTCACTATCAAATTCGGTGTCCTAAATTATTGTCATTGCTTCAGTTCTTCGTAGTTATTTCCACTTTCGTGAAAATAAATATACGACTAATTACGCTTGTAATGAGCCAATTGCGAGATGTATCAGAGACGCCAACTCTATGATAAGGTCTATGGATTTATTCTTGGATTGTTCCAGAGCAACTTTTAAAGACAAACTTCTTTTTCTTTTAAACCAACTTTAGAATCATAATTTTTTTATTTTATAATATTCTATCTCTTATTTCATACCTAGTTTCTTACTGTTATCTTTCTTCATTTAATATATGTACATAAATGTAGTTAGTCTGTAAGAGGTTTATAATCTAATAGATGAAGCAATAAATAAATAAAAAAAATCCTCGGCAATAGTATCGCGTTGCAGGATTTTCAATATTCTCTTAGGCTTCTGGGTACAATATTACACTCCTCGTACAAGTCTTGATTTCATATTTTCAAAATATGAGATAAACCCTTTTTCAAAAAAGATTAACTTAAATAAATCAACTGGATGTGGACTATGTGAAGAAAGATGAGATCGTCTGATTATGTGGAAATTACTGCAAAAATGTGCGCCAAGTTTTCTTTAAAATTGCCTCCATGAGCAGTGCTGCACCTAATCGCTAAAAAGTCGTTTTTGAACTTAGTTGTTTTGCCAAGCTCAATATCTTAGCCATCAATTCGACAGCACAAACCCTACATGGACCCTTAGATTATAATATAATTAGGTACATGGAAAGTAGATACCAGAATATTCAACAACGCAGCGTCCAGAAAACTGTCAAATAATTTAAACCAATTGGATAACACTTAAGCTTTTGAGAAGTTTAATGGCTACTATTTATAATATTTTAATACGTAGGTCAAATACTATTAACCGGAATTGATGACAGAACGGGTGCGCTTTTAACTACCGATGCGACAACTTACTTTCTCCATAAAAAAATTTAATTAATATATGTAAGAACCAAAATAATTAATTGGAAATGAACAATCTGCCATCTACGTCCTACGAGTATGTTGGCTCTGTAAGAAGCAATTAACCGGTGAGCATAAGTTTCTTAATGTCAAATTTTCTAATTATTACACATTCATCATGCATGAAATATTAGGAAGGTAGGTAGTATGCCATAAATTGGAAAAGGGAAATTTGTCTTCTCGCTCCACGGAGCCGAAAAGCAGGAGCCACATCCTTTTCAATTCCCCAATCGTGGATGTGTTAGGAAACCAAGCCCCCCGCCTACCCATATACGAGAGAGTTTCTTCACAATCAACTAACTAGGAAATTTAATACCACATAAAATATCCGGAACGACAGAAGCGCATATTTGCCAAAGACGAATTGTTCCATAGCACGATACAATAGGCTTTGGGAAAACTAAAACAGAAGTGCACCCAACCAACATCTAACCATAGTTTTTGTGCTGTTTCCTTGGCTCACAATGAATCCTTGTAATTTATTCCTAATGGGGATCCGGAACACCCCTGCTTTGGTCTTTCTCTCTGTGTGTGTATGTGTAAGCGTGCACAATCCTCACATGGAGCGAGGATTAAAATTATCATTCGTTATTTCTCTCCATCATCCTGGAAACAAAATCAACAACAAAGCACAAGTTACACAGGATAAGAAACACGAAAACCGAAAAAAAAACAATCAGAATAGAAATGGGTCCCTTAACAACTCCTTGGGCCACAACTCTTGGGAGCAGGGCTCTCTAGCTACAACGAAAAAATCCTTCCATTTGCATAATTACGTATAGTTGCAGAAAATAAGGATACAGATCTCAAAGTACGAATGCAAATTATGTTTTTGTATCTTAAAACTATGAATAAATTTTGTAGACATACTATAACACCCACCTGCCCGCAGCGCCTCCACTGGCACCGATGGATATGGCATTGGATATGGATAACCGTCACGACGCAGTGCCTTTGGCTTTCGTCTAGGACGATATTTGTAATCAGGATGCTCCTTCATATGCATAGCGCTGTTAATTAGAATAGAAAAATAAATTCATTCCTAAAACAGGAGATTTTCTTAAAATGTCTTTCGAGATCTTACCGAAGTCGCTTGGCTTCATCGATGAATGGCCTTTTCTCGTCCTCGGTTAGTAGCTTCCATTCGGCACCTTAGAAGAGAGGAAAACAATTTTCTCTTTTGTTAAATTCAAATCGAATAAGTTTGAGCGTTTTGTGTTTAGTCAGTGGGAATTGGAAGGTGGGAATGGGTTTATGTAGGAAATTTTGGATATAACATTTTAAAAAACTCAGATTATTCATAACAAACTTTTTAAGTCATAAGGCCACCCTTAAAAAAAGAAGCAACATTAATAAGAACCCCAAAAAACGGATCAATAAATTTCTACCCCTACAGCAGTAAAAGGTCGTCGTAAGTTAAAGTAGACAAAGTATCCAAAGAGTCTTCCTAATAGGATTGTAAGGCCACGAGTCGGGCCCGTTGTGCTCCTCTCTAGAAACTGTGTTGAGAAAGAAAAAGGGTTGGGTTGTATGTGGGAGTAAAAGGAGTTTGTGTAGTGGCATGGAAGGTTAGAATGAAGTATGTAGATTCAAGAAAGCGCTCTGTGTGTCGTGTAAACTTCAGTGTGTTCCAGAAATCGATGGATCTGAACAATGTCAGTCCAGGTGCTTGCGCCTTATTGAGCATAAAGCCGTATATTCGCAGAGGAAAAGCCTGATACTTTTGTCCACTTCTTCGCAAGCCGAGCAGGTGCTGTGCTGCTCTAGTCCCAGTCGGTTCGCTCGTTTGTTCAAGTTGATGTGTCCTGTATATAGACCAATCATAAGTTTTAATTGTGCTCTGCCCAAATTCAGTACTTTCCTTGCACGCTATGGGTTCGGATTTTCTATCATGTCTTTAGCAGCCTTGCATGTTTGGATTTGACTCCACATTATTGTGAGTGAGACTGGCTATAAACAGTTTTCACTGCTTGTACGCCGCGCCGGCCTATAGAATTTATTATGAACTTTCCCACGTCTTCCGCCCCTGCTCATCTAAGTTCATCCGCCCTCTCATTCCCGGGTATGTGTTGTGGCCAGGTACCCAGAACAGGCTCATCGTGTAGGATCTCGCAAGGGAGTTGAGTTTTTCTTCGCATTCCTTCACTAATTTAGAATTAATTTGTGGTCTTGCAAGTGCTTTCAGTGTGGCTTGACAGTCCGAGCAGATGTGAGTGCAAATATCTCTGTTGTTGGGATTTACGAGTTCGTCTACGCCCCTGCGAATTGCAAAAACTTCCGCTCGTGAAGCAGTCACCGATGGTTCTAAGTGAATAGATATATTTATCGGAGGATCTGGACAGTGTAAGTGTACCCTTCTCTGTTAATGTGTAATCTATCCTATTACTCCTACCTCGGCAAGCACTGTGCCAATTTTCACGGCTAGGGAATTCGACTGTTTTGAAAAGGTTTTGTTTCTCTATGAGATCACTTGGTTTGCTGACAAGTCTAGAGGATTTTGAAATATCTTTCCAGATGGCTCTGTGTCCCGTGAGCCTCTAATCTTTAAATTGACCCAGGATTCGCAATCTGATTGCGGAAAGCCCCGCTCTCCTTTTGACCTCTAGTTTCATCGGAAGAATATTTAGGATAGTTTCCATGGATGCCGTAGGTAGTGCTGGATTGGGCTTCAGTTATCTCTAGACAGGCCATTTGTTTGGAGGTTTGTTAGTAGTCTCTCCTGCTTTATTTCATTGCTGTTTTTGTTAATAATATTGTATCCTGTGGAGAGACCTTAGTTGGGTCTGTCGAAGTGGAATTTACAAAATATTCAGAGTGGAGATTTATATGGTTCAGATGATCGAGGCACCAACCATTGAAAAATCTTAAGATAACTCCTCCTACCTTAATTCAACAGAGAATCCTTGCTGAAAGGAATCCAATTCAATTGCATATGCATTTCTGGGGTTACACTATCTTGTGTATTCCTTCCTTGTTTATCGGAAGTGGATGTTCCATTGTGCATTCCCCTATTTCAAGTAAATTGAATTCCACTTACAAGTGCACTCAGTATACCACCAATTCACTTATAAGATCTCTCGACGTCACTCTAACCAATTCCCCGGAAATGGACAACCACCTACACACAAACACATCAAAATCATAACAATCGATTAGCAAAGTGGCCAAGTATAATATAAGTGATTATGGTGTCCTTCGCAGTGTTTCGATCCAGAGAAACCAATGTAAACACAAATAACCTCCAGGTGCAGACACACGTAAACACATCACCTCTTATATTTCGTTAGACAACACCAACTTCTAACTCATTCTATGCACACACACACACGATACTCCCCAAGGATAACAGCGAAAGGTGTTATAAGCATACAAAATGCTGCCACACTGCAGAGGTACACAGAAGTGTAAGTTCTCTGACACCTGCCCCTCTCTAGACACTAGGCTGTCATAACTAATCCTTAAAACGGTTTTGTTTGCTTTTATGTGGTCTCTCGTAGCACTGCAATCTCCCTCTCAAGGATCAAAGTAAACAGGACAACGGCAAGTGTCCTTTGACATAAAATTTCGAGACACGAGTAATATTCCTCTGAACGAAAGACAAGAAGACGTCTTTTGTGATTTGAATCAACGACAGCAATGGTGTTTCCCTTCCATGGCCACCGCACCGGTTGGTTAGTCATATCCTAGCTGCGATTGAGCTACTCAACAATTTGATATTGTTACAGGTTTACCAGTGGCATTAGGATGTGAGGTGTTAATTGTGATGGTATGAGTTCGCCAGACGACCATTCTATAAATTTTCAAATTAAATTCTCATTACTTACAACGCAGTCAGTCGGTTTTTGTATCTACGAACAGATATAGTTGAAACATTGCAAATGTGAGTTTTTGGGGAGATATCCTTATTGGGGTGTGGTTACTTTTCAGGAAAAAGACAAAATCACAATGGGAAGCAACAAAATGGCTACACAAAGTTGAAATTACATGGGGGAGCTCACTAAAAAGGCAAATAATAATACAAAAAACAAGGGAAGTTCCTTTCATTCTGTCTTTCGATCTGCGAGTATGCCTCATTCTTTATTTTCCAAGATAACAATAGAAGACGTTACGTTGTTTAAAAGATTTTGGAATTCGTATGGAAGTAGGATGATGGATTTTTTTTTAAGAACGACAAATTGGAGTTTAAAATATGATTTCCTACTGCGTTATTCTGAATGATGGTATAGTGCTACTCAAGCTGTGCGCTCGCCCAATAAAGACCAGAAGCCGGAAAGAAGTATCAATGTACTATGACAACCAATGGTGGTGTAAGTATCTAGGAAACCTCCCTTTTCAAGCTTTAATTATTTAGGAGATACCATACATAATATAGCCTGAATTAAATAGGAAAGACTATGAGTCTGTGTAGTGAGGGAATAAGTCACCTATCATGTATGTATATGATGTCGACGAAAAGGAACATTCAACATCGATAAATTGGACAGACCGTCACAATAGACAGTTGCAACATTGAAGTGGTAAGGGATTTTGTCTACCTCGGCTCTACTATAATATCAAAAAATGGCATTTCATCAGAAATCAAACGAAGGATCACTCCGTTTCCTTGTGCTTAGAAGGCGATTGAGTGGGAAAGCCCTTTCCAGATCAGCTAAGGGGACTCTATGTAAGACCCTTATCATCCCAGTTTTGCTATATGGGGCTGAAGAATGGACTTTATCGAAAGCGGATGAAGATATCCTTGGTAGCATCGAGAGAAAAGTCCGTCGTAATATATTCGGTGCCGCGTCGACGGGTTTTGGAGGAGAAGATTTAACCACGAAATATATGAGGTGTATAGCGAAATCGACTTGGTAAAAAAACTGAGCATTGGACGTTTAAGATGGCAAGCACATGTAAAAAAAAAACGGACCCAACGCTCCGGCCCACACTTCAACCCAAAGGGTGAGCGCAACAGAGGACGACCTCGCCTAAGGTGGCGCGCAAAAGTGGAAAAGGATTTCAATTAACTTAGAGAGCGCAACTGGAGGATATTACTCCATTAGCTTTTCCAAAGTTTCCAATAATGATTTATGTAAATAAACCGCAAATGATTGGAAACCTCAATATGATTTATTATTACTAAAGAGTAGAAGCCAATATAATGTACATATAAGCTCCTTTAAAAAAAGGAATGCTATTAAACGACGTCTTTGCCTTAATTTGCATTTCCAAGTTTGAATTTTATTTTTCAAAAACCTTTGGCAACGGAGCTGAAAGGTTTGCATGTAATCGAACAAAATATCCACGGCTATGTCACATGGACGAATTCTGAATACAATATGTCTAAAAGGTAATAACTTAGAAAAGTGATGAGAAAACATTAAAGAAACAAACTGTGAGGTGTATAATATCTTGTCCACTTCCACTGGGATTTGCTAAATCAACCTGTCTATTAAAAATACTTCAAAAATGCAGTTTCTGTAGCAATCTAAATTTTAACGACCACTATCGAGTAAGCCCAAGAGCCATTCTTTTATAAAATGGTGTCCCAAAGTTTTCTAATAGATGTAACGGAGTTTCGTCTTCATTATTACGAAATCTGTATGACCCCTTGTCGTCTGTTTACTTACTTACTCAGGTGGCGACATTCGAAAGAGGTGGCACAGTGAAAAAACTTTTAGGTGTTTGACCCGGGCTGGGATTGAACCCGGGCAGCACTGCATAGTAGTCCAACGCAATAACCATAACACCACGCTGCTCACTGTTTATTTACAGAAGCTTGTTTTTACTTCGTTTGTATTAGTTTCGAGAGTTTTAAGGTTTCTCACTTGCCTAGTCATGTAAGACTTTATTTGATATTTTAAAGGACGTGAATATAGTTTTCTCGCTGATAGTCAACTTATACGCAGTTAACCAAAGCCTCAAGGTTTCTAGGTCTTTCAAAAGCTTTGTAATATACTCTATATCGTCCCGAAAGGCAGTAGGCGTTCCATTAAGATTCAGTTCAAATAGGGAGTTAATATAGATTAAAAAATAATAGAGGACCGAAAATCGAACCTTGTGGTACACCATATTATTTTTTTTTTTTTTAAACAAGAGTCACAAAATGTTCCTTTTATATGTATCGTATGTATTAACTCTGTTCTCCGCATGTAAGGTATAAACTGAACCATTTAAGTATTACTTCCCTAAAACCAGCATTATATAATTTTTTCAGCAGCAAACCGTGGTCATATATTGAAGCATTTTCAACATCGACCTTCACTAATATAATCAATTACAAAAAGAGATCCGCTAATTAGTTTTAGTCAAAGCCTTGGATGCATTTCAGAAAATTTACAGGGACGGGGACGACTCTTGTCGACAGAAAAAAGTAGGACTATTAAAATTGGCAGCCACTTCCAGTTTTTTCACGGTTCCAATGAACTTAATATAAATCTTCTTAGACTTCTCGATTCACCGTCCGAAGCCAACAAAAGTCGATAGATTATTTCCATTCGTGCGAAAATACAATATTCGAAGTACGCACACACAAACGGTTGCGAGATACTTGGCTTGGTTCTCTAACGGACTGTCGACGCCAAGGATTCTCAATAGAATTTAATTTTTTTTTTTTTAAATTAATAACCGAATCCAATGACATCCGTTCTCTTATTCCTCTGGTTTTGTGTCATTTGAAAATGCGTCTGAAATCCTTTTCCAGAATTCTATAGCCTTCCTCTTAAGATATGATCCTCATGTTACAATGGGATTTCCATTCACTGCACCTATCACATACTAGCACGCAGGTGACAACACATTCGCAATTTTCATTCCATTCATTCGAATACACTCATGCACATCCCTATACACGTATGTTTGCATTCATTTCGAGGAAACTTCTCATTATGCTCCTGTGCACCTACATGGGTACTGCTATTAAATGATGTCGACATTTATTTCGTTATGTTGTCATGTTTCATTTCCTATACATCACCGGTACAACAGTGATTCCCCCTCAAAAGCCCACCCACATTCATTCTTCGCTTACGAACTGAATTTAATTTTTTTTCTTTTTTTTATTGTCTTACATAGAATGACTGAGCATCATGTGACAATGTCCTGAAAAGCTTTTCATTTTGTATTTTGTGAAAATCCGTTCGATGGGTGGTTTAACCCACTCCACCCGTTTTGATCACCCACCCTCGGGTCGTTACTGGTTACAAACCGTTGTCGTCCAAACAGTGTGCGCACAATGCTGGAGGAAGACTCCCGAAGAAGGAGTGTTCCTGCCATCAAGGAACAAGCACAGGGTGGAAGAGCATCAGCCAACAACAACAAACTGTGGGAGTATAAGAGAATAAACCTGTTTCGTTCTAGTTTTTGTTGCTGTTAATCCTTGGAATTGTGCTGACTCTGATTATCCTGCTTTTGCGTCTCTTTTTCACCTTTATACTCGCAGCCATTATGCATTGTCTGTTTGTCCTTGTTGACGGCAAAACAAGAAAGACAACAAAACATCATCAACAATATACGTACGTACGTACTCTCTTCTCGCTCTCTTCACTTGGTGCAAAGGATTGTAAAGGATATACGGATACGAAATACAAGAAACCTGCCATACCAGTAGTGTAGTGGGTGAGGCAACAGAAAGCTTAAGTAAAAAGGATTATTCTTCTTGTCACAATGACTACGAGGACACAATGCCACGATGACAGTAGATGAACGAAATATAGACCCGCATATGTATGAGTTTTGTTGATAAGAATTCACATTCTTTGTTTGGTTGTATACAGAATACAACGCACACAAGCGCATAGTTATAGTAAAATGTGAAAAATAAAACATTCGTATAAAAAATATCCTCAATAGATGGCGCTTTTACGTATTGTCAGGTTTTAAGATTTCTATTTTTGTTGTTGTTATTCTTTGTGTGTGTAGAGCTTTGTATGTTTTTATATGTTGTCCTTGTCATTATCCTCCTGTAGTGGAGGAGTGGTCTATACAATTGCAACAAAGAACAAGGGAATGAGTGCAAATGGAACGAGGTACGATGCAATTCTTTCATTAATTTTCTCGAAAACTCTTTACATTCATTCTCTGGCGAACAATCCTTTTTGGGTTGAATTTTCTTATATTTTTTATAAAGGTATACAACTGAATGGGATCTATAAAGGGAATGCAATGACAGGATTTTTTTTGTATTTCTATTTTCTTTTGTCATTTCTTGCATAAAATGGAATGGAAAGCTCACATCTTTGCTTTTTATTTTCTCCATTTTGTTCTTAGTTGTTTTGTTTGTTTAAAGCAGAGTATTGCTAGAAACAGGATCAAGGATAAGTTGAATGATGTTCCATTTATTCTCTTTTTTTCCTTTCTTCTCACTTGTGATAGGGAAAGAAGCTGGTTAGTGTAATTTGTAGGTTTGACAAGGTTTGTAGGTGGGGAGATGGAGAGACTAAATATAACCTCGCGATAGAGTTACTACTTTAAGGTAGTAAAGGACTTTGTCTACCTCGGCTCAGAGTAGTAAAGCCCTCTCTAGATCGACTAAGGAGACCCTTATCATCCGAGTCTTGCTATATGGAGCTAAAGCATTGACTTTATTCGTAAGATATTCGGTCCCGTTTGCATTGACAGGCTTTGAAGGAGAAGATTCAACCACGAACTAAACGCATTAGGCGTTTAAGGTGGGTATAAAGGACATACAGTGGCCTTTATGAACAACTTTATTAAAACCCATATGATTTTCTTCAAACTAAAACTAATAACATTTTTTTGATTCCTGTATGCAAATTAAACATAACTGCGTGTATAACGGTGCTTTTCAACCGATTAAATAAACCAAGAGGCGATATGTCATCATTCGCGTAAGTGAAGTCAGTGGAGTAGCTAGAAAAATAAATAGCACTGTTGTTTCGCATTAAAAAATTGATTTCGACAATTTTATTTTTGTAAGCTTAATTTTATTTTGTGTATTCTACCAATCTGAGTAGTTTTGTATAAGATTAATATTGGGGAGAGGAATCCACTGCTTGGCATAAAAAAGGATGGCAATCTTTAACATGTTTAAGAGTTGAAGGCCTATTTTAGACATTCCAAAGGACTTGAAGTGTTCCAAAAATGTGGTCTATAATACTAAAAGACATGTTAAGGCAGACAAGGCATTAAAAAATCTCCAAAGAAAAAAACGGGCCAAAAAAAAACGACAAAAGTCATGAACAGAGCAGGTCGAAGAGACCCAGTTTAGACTTCATTTGAAATATGGCGTTAACATCAAGTGAAGACCAATGCGCTTCCGCCTAAGCGAGGTAGGACTACATGGATGCATTGCAAGAAGAAAGCCACTTGTTGCAGTCAAGCACTTAAGGAAACGTTCGATATTTGTCAAAGAGCATTTCAATAAACCTCTTAAATTTTAGAAAATTTGTTTATAGAGCGACGAATCGAAGTTCAATAGACTTGGATCTAATGGGAAAGTGTACTTTCGTCGTGTGTGCAGCCTTTGCATGGCATGGTGTTGGTCCTATAGCTAATGTATCTGGCAGGAAGGATCAATATCAGTACAAGGCAATATTTTTAAATCATACAGAACCTTATGCATCGGAAAATTTGGCCTTAGCTTGGAGGTTTGCCAATGATAATGACCCGACGCATATAGCCAAAACAGTGCAAGTTGGGCTTTAGGATAACCAACTTCTGATTTTTAGTTTGCTATCACAGAGTCGGTACCAGAACCCAATTGAGAATTTGTGAAATAATGGGGACAAAGCCTTAAAAGAAAAAAAGAAAAAAAATGTGAATTTGGTCTAATTATGGACGTCCATCCAAGAAGCTTGGTTTTTCATTCAAAAAGCACGCTGCCAAAAACCTACGGAAATTAGTCAAGAAGACTTCCGGCATTTTTAGACAACAAAGGATATCCTAATCAATATTGAATGTAAAAAATATAAAAAGATTTAAAAATATTAAACATTTTGCAATTTCTTCGTATTAAAACATTGCAGTGCTATTTATATTTCCAACTAGTTTTCCATCCTTTTTAAGTTTTTTTAATTTTTTTATTTTGTATTGTGATTTTACGATAAAAATTGTTACTGAATTATGTACTTCAGTCAATAGTGAAAATATAGATTAAGTAATTATTAAACACATTCGAGTTTTTCTTCCGTTCTTAGTCTTTACAAGGTTCGTAGGAGAAAAGTGCTATTTATCTTTCCGCCACTCTAAAGAGCTAGGATGGATATGACATCAACGCTCCGGCTCGGAGAATATTCGACTTTAACCCGGAGGGTGAGCGCAGCAGAGGACGACCTCAAAAAACTTGGGGTGCGCAACTGGAGACAGTTAGCTAAGAACCGGACTTACTAGAAGAGGTTGTTGGCTGAGGCCTTGGTCCATCTCGGGCTGTAGCACCACCTTAGTAAGTACGTAAGATAGAGCTCGAATTCTAGACCTAGATTTTCTATATACGTTCTTCTTCACAGAGACTCCTGAACCTGCTTAAGGGTCCTGATAAATAATCGTTGATTGAAGAAACTTCGAAAATAGGAAAAGTTCCTTTTAAACTTTATTTTCTTTGAATATGTGGACTCTAAAAAATGAGGTTCCCGCAACCATTTGTGTGTGCGCGTTATATTTTTGCACGAATGGAAGGGACCTACAGTTTTCTGCCGTCTCCGAACGGCGAGTTGGGAAGCTTTTCATGACAAAGGATACTCTTGAATGCTTGTCAGGCAATTCGGCAGAGGTGTGCACTGTGAAAAACATTTTAGGTGTTTGCGGCGGGATTCGAACCCAAGACCGTTGGCATAGTAGTCCGACGCACTAACCACTTGCGTTACGGTGCTTTTATACTCCAAATAAATAAGCTGATCTTGATATAGTCTGAGATCAGCTTATGTGGATAAGTAAGGATAAATTACAATTACGAAAGAAGTATTCAAGTCGTCAATTTAGCAGAAAGTAGACCACTTCTCCTCACAAAACATTGCAAATGTCTCAAGTTCTCCTGGTCGTCCACATGATGTGGACTATTGCAATCTAACTTCGTTTTATTGAGATTGTTATTGTTCAACTTATTTTATAGTCTTTTCAAAATTGTCCAAACTTTCATTGGGTCGCATCCGCAAGGATGTGGTTGTCTTAATGCCATGCACACTGCGATACCCATAGATCTCGTAGTGCTGTTGTAGAAGAATTTTCTCCCCATTTTCGGTTAAGAGGTCCAAACAAGTTATTGAACAAGAAACAAAGTGTTATCTTCGGTTTTCGATTTTAAATGACAAATTGCAATTCCTTAACTTCATCAATTTCTTCGGCCCCCAAGTGAGAGCAAAGTGAATTGTTGATCCTAATGGCTTCTCATCATCGAACGTAGCAACCGCTTTTTTTTATATATTTCTTCTTGGTCATATTCTAAATAGTCCTTGACAAAGAAGAAGAATCCGGAAGATTTTAAACAGAGATAGTAAAAGTGTAGCAGCTATTTACATATTGTCTATAGAAATAGGGAAAAGGTCTTGTGTTTGTCTTGTAAAAATTTAGGACATGAAAATCCCATTTCTTAGAGCGGTTTCCCATATTGCAGATGAACTAGCTTAAGCTGGCTCAGCTATGAGCAACAGTGAAGCTGACATAATACTTAAAACACTGCTTAACAGAATCGACCATATAACCGATAAAGAGACCAACGCGCGCCATGTGGGTCGCAAGAACCGATTGCGTAACATCTCGTTCTTTCTGGCCAAAACTTTATCTGAATAGGACAAAGACAATGTCTATCCATACGGTTAAATACTAGAATAATCATAGGACACGGTGCTATAGGTCATACGACAAGCAAATATATACCTGAGTCCAACAAGAACGCATACAATTTCTGCTGTGGGGTCAGAGGAAATTCAACTGTAACACAGAGCTTTGCAATTTCCTTGGGTTTTCGACGTCCAATCAATGACATTTCAAATTACCTATAAAGTGAATGGACCATCTCTTGCGACTGTTTTCTAGTGATTCCAAATATGTATGTATTCCAGAAAGGACATATACTGTGAAGAATTATCCTCGAGAATGTAACTACCAATCTTCGAAAGGCGAGACAAATGTAGCTCTCATGGAGGCAATAATTGACGATGCGATTCAAGAATGACTCAAGAAATCATATGGGATGAGCAGGGCTTAACTGCCATGATGATGGCACCCGAATTACTCAAAGAAATCTGCTAGATGTGTTCAATGCAATTACATATCTAACAAGTGATGAACCTCGGACTTACAAGTACGAGATGGAAAACAAACAGCAGGCCGCAGGACGGACCTCAAATGGTGCAAGTTCCGAAGTTATTTAAAACAAGACAACAATTCTCTGCAACAAAAGGGACCTACAGTTTTTTGCCGACTCCGAAGGGCGAGTTGAGAAGCTCATTGACAAATGATCCTCTTTGATTGCTTGTCAAACATTCGAAATAGGTGGCACCGTGAAAAAACTTTTAGGTATTGGACCCGGGCTTGGATTGAACCCGGGCAGAATTGCGTAGTAGTCCAACGCACTTGGCACTTCACCACCGACTTTTATTTAACCCCGGCAAAAATTGTATATTTCGGCACCATTTTGCATGGACCTAGCGCCATGTGATTTCCGACTATTTCTTAAAATTAAATAATAAATGAGAGGAAGGGTTTTCGGTTCAAATGGAGAGACTGCAAAAGCCGAAATTGCAGATCTCTAAAATATGATTTTTTATAAGAACTAGAAATTCGTTAAATTTCGTGAAAACTGTTTTTTACTTGTTTTTCTTTAACCAATTGAGCGAACTATTGCCCGACTGCTTGTAAATGGTGATCAAATTCGAGCTTTTTATGTTGGCAGCACTGGAAATCACCCAGCTGTTTTCAAAGTGTCAGATGTACATGCTAAAGTTATAGCTTAGGTATATGCATGTAACGAAAGTTATGCCCAAAATCCATATGGCTGTTCCAACAATCTTACGATTCGCTGAAAATTCTCTCTCGATCAAGTCAGTATCAATGCTAACGTTGCCGATTTAATCGATTTTTAAGCCTTATCCGGTTCCATCTTTTACTAAAACAAAATAAAGGCTCTTTAAAACGACAGTATCTTTACCTATGGTGATATGCATATCAGAAAACCACAACTTACAATTAACTATCGGTCTCGGAGTCATCTAACGGTCCCCCTGTATCTCAGTCTAATCAGTTTCGGGTCTTCTTCTACAACAAAGACTTCTTTGCACACAAATCGTAAAAAATAATGACTTAACTTCCCTATTCAAGTACAAAAATATTAAAACAGCCCAGCAGTAAGGGCGTAAACAAACACCTGTCAATTGCACAGTGCACGAACCGAACTAATCAATTTTATTGTTCTCTAATAAATCCTCAATGGGATCTCCTTCGACTATCAAACAATCCAATCCAGGATTTTCCCCTTTTTTTCCACTCAATCTTTTCTGCACCACCGTGCATCTCGGATGAGATGTCCCGTGCCAACAATAGGCCGATCTCAATTATCGATAGATTGTTGTTCTTCTACCCACCGCCTCTGTGTTCGACTCTTTCGCAAAATTAAGTAATCTGGCTTTTTTTTTATTTCTTCTTTGTTTGAGACGAAATTACAAAACAAACAAAGCGAGTATAACCTGCTCGCAGCCATTGTATTGACGCGTTCTCGCGCTGTTGTTGATGTTCTTATTAAAAGTGGATCCGTGAGTCCTTGCCATTCATCAATTTTCGTGTTTATCCTCGGAAATGTTTTTGAGCCAACTTACTTTGGGGGAGGTGTACACTCGTGTAGATGTACACAATGAAAATAAAATAAAACGAGAATAGAATAGAAATGTACACCGAAACAAAACAAAACAAACAAAAAAAAAATAAATGAGAAAAAGGAAATGAATCCTTAAACAATGCTTTCATTATGTCGAACTTTGCACTTGACGATTCATTTGCCATATGCCAAATGTGATTTAGCGATGTGCCCCCAACCGACGAAGGCGAACGGCGCGACGCCACGCCGCACTTCAGTCTGCAACTGTCATTAATTACTGTCTGTATGCTCCTCGAGGGTCCTTAAAAACTGCAAAAAAAAAACTTTTCACCAATTAGGGAGAAGTACTAGATGGCGGTTGGGCGTTGGGGGTGGCAGTGAGAAATTAAATTTAAATACAAGAATTTCCATCTGAACGACGATTAGCCTTATTAGAGGGGTGGATACAAAAAAAGTGCAAACAAAACAAGGACACAAAAAAAATACCATTAACCATTTTTGTTTTTTTTTTTTCTGGTTAAAGTTTTCTAATTTAAATCCAATTGTGGTGGTGCGTGTCTGATCCTTTTACATTTTGACACAAATGCGACATGAAAAGATGAGGAGGCACGCGGATGAATAAAACAAACACTGGTCCTGCCATGAGTGTGTTCGGGCTCATCCACAAAAAGAGAAAAATATTTCGCTATCGGAAGAGCAGAACTCATGTAAGGAAATAGCTGACAGATAACACAGATTTAACTGGGATATCAAAACCGCTGATTACAATTTAAATTTTGCCATTCAGCATGTTATACGATGTGACATCGATATGACAATTGCCACCTTTCGTATTTGGGTGGTCGCTCTAACAATGTTGGCGTGGGTAGGTTCACTTTTGAGATTTGTAGGATGCGATATGAACCAGTGGATCGGTGACAGGGTTTGGGTTTGACGTTGTTATAAATAAATAAATGGCTGACTAGCTGCCTGACCTTCTTGAAACTTTTCATTGATAAAGCATAAGCTTTCAGACACAATTCTTAGTTCGAGGTCAAGGAGATGAGCACTTCGAACGTTGTGAAATTATCTGAACATTTTCATCAAGCTGACGGAAACATTACGATGAGCATATATGTAAAAAGAACTTTTTTTTAATTCAAACAGTAACACATTGAGTTTTCCAAGCACTATATTCTAGGGTGGCTGACATGAACTGTTACTAATTTAAAAGACTGTATTTTTTTTTTTAATTGTGAATATATTTTATTGAATCCAAAGAAATATGTTGATCATTTTTCCAAATTCAAGGATCTTTTGAATATTTCTGATATGGCCACCTTTGGCGCGAAAAATTTCGGTGAGACGGTCAGTAAATTTATCGCACGATGCACGCAAATGGGTTTGTGGAATGCGCTTCCATTCCCGGTGAAGCGCTAACCCCGAGCACCGTTTTCAAAATGTGTTGCATCCGTTCTCTGGATATGTTTAGCTCAGGCGCCATTTTTCTTCGGCTACGCTGCGGATTTCGTTCGATTCTGGCCTTCACACTCCGAATCATTTGTGACGATGTTGCTGTCTTTTTCGGATCATCTCCATAGCGTTTTGCAATGCTTTGTTAACATTTAAATGTGTCAGAGCACGAACGAACAATAGCTGCTTGTGATTTTCCAGCCAAAAAACACTATTACGTTTGAATTCCATTGTCGATAGAGCAGAAACTAAACACGCGACACCTTACACCTTATACACGCGTATCAACAATGAAATGAGTAATCAACTGTAAAAATTTCAGTGCGCTCTCATTCGTAGTTTGGCAGAGACAGGCGCGTAAAGTTAGTAACAGTTCATGTCAGCCTGTCTGGCACTGTTACTAGTGATATAACAACAATTTGGTTTGCTTCTTATTTCAAGGCCCGACAGAATCCGCATCTTAGTGTGGATTGCCGCAAGATCTGAAATCGGATCGGAAATTTGTATATTTGAGGTTAAGGAAACCCTACAAAAAGTGGATGTAACGAAAAGCAAAGCGCTGATGACTTTCTGCCAATTCTCTTAAGGATTCTTGTTGAATCCCTAATCTATGAATTTAGTCTATCAGTATTGGAAAAGTTCTATATATGTATGTACACATACATATCTACAATCTTTAAATTTGGCTCTGAGCAAAATATTACAAACTTAATAACAAAAATTGTAAAATTACAGTGACAAAATCTTTTCCGCAAATAAAGATCTCAGTTTTCCAGCATACTTTTGTTCCTAGAAAATCCACTGCAACAAAGTCGTGTTTAGGGACCAATATCACTGACCATCAGTGTATTCGAAAAAAATTTTTAAACTGATATCATTTCCATCGACTTTCCAAAGCCCTGTCAAAGTCAATCACAAGGTACTTCTATATAAATTATCTTGCTCTGGTTTTAAAACGCTATAGCTTCCTTAAAAGTTTAAAATAATATCTCATTAAACGAACTCAAATCGACGAAATAGTTGATTGTTTCTCTTATAGCATCTCGGTACCATCTGGGGCCTGTAACATAACGCGACAAGTCGACAAGTCTAAATTCACTTGTCGAACTATGCTTGTCCGACAAGTACAAATTAATTCTGTAACAGAACTCAAACCGCTGCACTTGCCAGAAGAATTAATTTCCCTTGACTTGTCGGCATTCGTCGATAAGTGTTTTACAAGTGAAAATGGCGAAAATCACGGCGGACAAAAAAAAAATGCTATTGAAGTAGTGGGCTGTATTTAATTGTTTAGTCTGGTAGCAAGATAATATAAAATAATTTATTAAAATTAATTTTGAAGTAGTAAGATTAATTGTAAATTTATCTATCTCTGTACTGTGCAATGTGTTGGGCACTGTAGCGTAAGTGGTTAGTGCGTCGGACTACTGAGCCAGCGGTCTTGGGTTCGAATCCCGCCACAAACACCTAAAAATTGTTCACAGTGCCCACCTCTTTCGAATGTCTGACAAGCATTTAAGAGTATCATTTGTCACGGTTGAGCTTCGCTACTCGCCGTTCGGAGTCGGCAAAAAACTATAGGTCCCTTCCATTCGTGCAAAAATATAACATTCACCTCGAGCTGTAGCGCCAACTAAGTAAGTAAGTAAGTACTGTGCAATAACATCGCGAAAGTCAATGTAAACTGTTTTATTATATAATTTCCCACTTGTCATCTTACCTCGCGACAATTCTCGAAGAGCTCACGGACTTGTCGTTTTGTGTTACACAATTTTTTACAAGTTGTCAAAATTCACTTGTCCTACAAGTACTTCTCGCGTTCTGTTACAGGCCGCTGGTATTCCAGACTTGTATAGAAGGTAGTCATCTTGGACTATTGCTATTCCTCCTACTTAGAAATGATATAAATGTACCTGATATATTCAAATACTCGCCATGCCTTCTCTATGCCAATGACTTTGGTAGAAGTTGGATATCTTTTTCAACATTATTGTAATTGCCTTGTTATGTGGTGTGAAGGCAACTATCTTCAACGAGCAACGAGTCCAGCAAATTAACTTTATATTGCGTGCCAAGAACTTATAGATCTTCGCGACAACGTTCAAATCTTGCTATTATTATTTCAGTGTCTGAAATAGCTTCTTTAATCAGGTCATTGAGGCCATTGTCACTGCCAAGACCTCCATTTGGAGAATACTACCGTAGTTTGGAAGTCCGATAGATAGCTGTGGATAGTTTGGATAGAAAAGATCCCCGCTTCTACTCCTATATCCACATGAGAGCCGTTCGTTTTCTATCACACCATTGCAGTCCATCTTTTATTCCAGTGTTATTATCTTAAGGTTAGTGTTTTTACTAACAGCATGTCACTAGACCAGGGGCCCATTCCACAAAAGCACTCTGCAACTCTGGCACTCTTCACTCTGCGCTCTGCAAAATTTGCAAACTGCAGAGTCTAACCGTTCCACAAATATTTTATGTGTCTGCAATTCCAGTCTGCATTTATGAATGTTTGCAGAGTGATGATTTTTTTTTACTTTGCGTGAGTAATGTTGTGGTAAACGACGGAGAACTGTCGTAGCCTTCTGTTTCACAAAATGATTGTTTTTTTTGCAAAAAGGTAACACGCAAAAATTCGAGTGAAAAAAAATTTGCGGTTTGGCAAGTAATTAGAGAAAAAAAGACAATTTTGTTTGGTTTATTTTCCTCAACGCTAGCTAGTATTGATAAAGGAAATGCTTGGAAATAAGTTTTAGTTAAAGCGCAAGCTGTCGGATTCGCAACTCAAAATGTCTGAATTGGAGGCATGATCCATTCTCTAAGTGGGTAAGTACTATCACCCAAGACTACCGCCTCTGGGAAAGGTCTGCAACCGTCTTCAAACTTTTTAGCGATTGCAAATTTTGGGGGTACTAAGCGTCGTGGAGGCTACCTCCAAGCTTTGGATTTACTGCAAAACATTCTAGGTTAGGTGTGCGTAATGCAGATTTGTATGTCTATTTACAAAGGCATGTTCATGGGGTCTTCTGACCACACTGCTGGCTTCATCTCTTATATCTGGAGGTGAGTCAATGTTTATTAGGAGTTCATCCACAAACACACACATACAAATGAAAACCCCTCTTTCCTGAAGAATTGTAATACTATCTGTGCTAGCTGGCCATTTGACTAAATCTTCAAAAAAGTGGCATACAATGAGGTTTACAATAACTGTGCGGTAGGTTGTGGACTTGGCGATTCCATGTGATAATCAAATGGCATGATATTGCGAGCCATTTCCAAGCCAATAAAGGGCGGTAAGGGCCAATGAATGGCGTTAAGGGCTTGCTTCTATTTGTTTGACACCTCAAATGAGGACTAATTTTGGTCAATAAGTACGTTTGCTCTCTTGATAGTCGAAATGTGTCTTTGAAAATCAAATCACTAAGATTTCCATTGTTAATTCTTGCTCTGTATTTTCTTGCTGTTCTCCTATCCTCTTCATCACTTGATTCATCACTCGAGAAAATTATAACATTTAACATTTCTCAGTCAATATTTTTTGATTCATAGTTTTTTGTAAGCTTAGGTCCAACATTTCCACTGCTCTCCTAAAAAATTGTAAAAAAACGACCTATGCTGTTTTTCCTTGTTGCCACAGATTTTAGAAAGCTGTTTTTTTCATATTAAACTCTGTTTAAAAATGTCACGAACTCACTTTTTTTTTGGTAAAATGTTATGAGAAGAGTGACATACGTACTCAACAAAAAATATCAAAACTCTGCAAATACTATAATAGCAAGCGTGTAATACATTTTATCAGAGCATTGTTAGCGCGAGCAAGTGCGAGATAAAATGCTCTGATAATTTAAAGCGCGAACTCGCGCGAGCAAGCGCTTGTATTACACGCTTGCTATATAACCGCAGCCTAAGTCGCAATCTTTGCGAAATAGAACATTAATGGAACAGAAATATGAAATTTACTCTGCAAATGCACAACTCTGCACTCAGCATTTGACTCTGCCTCTGCAAATAAATAATTGTTTCGTGGAACATAAAATGATTAGCAGAGTGCAGGGTGAAGAGTTGCAGAGTGCTTTCGAGGAAGAGGCCCCATATATCTGTGACTAAAATGAGTCTATTAATCGTGTTCCCAGGTTTTCCCCAATAGTATATTGCAAGTAAAGAAGGCTATTCGTGATTACCTATAAGAAAAGGGGTGTACTTGTTACTATAAGAAATTGTGTACACCGCTTAAAAGGGCATTACTTTTAATAAAAAAAAAGTTCTTACACTTATGTCAAAACTGTCAATACCATCGGACTTACTCGAAATTGAAAACACCGACTAAGGGTTATGTTAGGTTAGGAAGGCTGTATGATTGCTCGAGCAATCGTTTCCACTCGGAGACCCAAAGTCCATTGTGAATCCCCTCATAGTTTGGGAGTAAATCCTTTTCTTACCCACTCATAAACCAGTTTGTGCTCTTGGTGAATCTTTAAAGATCCGATATCTTGAAATTTCCGAGCTCAGCTATGTCTGCAAAGAATCTATGACCTAATGTACATTGTGTCATTCTTAGAGGGCGGGATAGTAGCAGAGTCCTTATCTCTGCAGCTTCTACAGATATCGTTGGACTCAGGTAGCCATTTGCTTGCCTAATGACCTATGGCACAGTATCCTGTGATAAAGCGTATGAGGGATTTATCCAGATGTAACATCGTCTTTGTCCTATTAAGATCAAGTTTCGGCCACAGAGAACGAGATGTGATGCAGTCGGTTTGTGCGAATCACAAGGCGTTGGTATCTTTTTCGGTTATAAGGGTTAATTCTAAAAATGCTTGGTTCATTTAGATTGGTTTTAGTTAGGTTAGGTTAGGTTAGGTTAAAAGGGCTGATGAGAATAATAACATCCCCATCACACGTCCATGTGGACCCATTGACCGATGGTTATCCATCCGATAGCTCGTCGATGTCCTCTAAAAAGAATTTGCTCAAGGTTTTGTTTCTTAGTTGGCAGAGGCCAGGGCAGTGACAGAGGAGATGGGCTGTATCCTCATGAGACTCTTCATCACCACACCCTCTGCAGATGTCATCATCATTCAGGCGTAGTTTCTTCATGTGGTATCTTAGTAGATTGTGGCCAGTTAGAACACCTATCAGCATCGGCAGCGATGTTCTATCTTTCTGTAGGGGTTTTCTTGTTCTTGTTTTGTTATACTCCGGCCAGTCTTCTTGATACGTCGCAGGAGGTTAATAATTTCCACCTGTTATTTGCTACACTTAGTGTTTTTCTTATTAAATTTTGGTCTTGAGGTTACAGAGTGGAGGTTTAACCATACCATCTGCTTGATCTATGTCTAGGGCCGAGCCCCTTCTGGCTAGTTCATCTGCAGCTTCAATGCCTGGTATGCCGCTGTGACCAGGTACCCAGCAGAGTATTTTTTTTCAGCTCTTCGTGGCAATAATTAACAAGCTTAGACGTTATTTTCGTAGCAGCTAATACTTTTATGGCCGCTTGGCTATCAATGTAAATTGTGATATCCTCAGGCGATATTGTCATCATTGACACCAGTTGAGCAGCCTTTGTCACTGCTGGAACCTCAGCTTGGAAAACACTGCTGTGGTCAGTGAGCCGTATGGAGCTCCTTATACCCAGTTCGTCCGAGAAGCAGCCTGCCCCTATGCTTATGTCCATTTTCGACCCATCAGTTTAGATATATTTAGAGTCTTTATTATTCTATTCTTGTTTTCCGGTGCATAACTTGCAAAAGCAACAAACCTTTAGTCAATCCTTCTTAAGTCATTGCAATAATATTACGTAATAAAGGTATGTTCAGATTATATTGAAATCCTTTTCTGTGTAGTCGATCAGCTAAATTCTTTTTGAATGATTCTGACACCATTGCATCAGCTCCTCTTTGAACTCGAACTGAACCCAAGATTTACTCTGAGTCAGAATCCGTAAAAAGTGCTTTGACGCTTGACCTTGTTAATGCTTTAAGCATTCTCGGTACCCATTGTGTAGTAATTTCTGTCTCGCCAAGTTGATGGGGTAGGATCCTTAATATGATATTCCCATGAATGCAGAAAGAGATTTCTTTTTCCAATATTGTTCCTAAGATGACTGACGTGGGTCCTTAGTTGGATCCACTGTTTTTAATAAATTTGCAAATATTCTTGCATTTTCCAGTATTTAAAAGATTTGACATAATTTTTACTAGGGTCTAGGCAAAGACACATAAACCAATGTCCTACCCACTGATGACATCTACTATCTGAGCATTTAGCTCATTTCTTAGTGAGACTTCTAAGTTATCGTTTCTCATCCATATGTGTCATATTGACATGAACATAACATTTGCCCGTCTGCAATTTGATTGCAACCATCTCAAGCAACAACTAAACGCAATTCAATAAAAAAGAAGAGAAGAACACTCTTAAATTCTCTTAAATTTTTAATCACAAAACAAACAAATCATTCGGTATTAATTATAAAAACATTACTTTCCGTAATTAAAAGCTATTAATAAAGTCGTCGTCTAGGTTTAACCCCTTGACACCAACACGCTAAGCCTTTTCAATCCCTTGTAACTGAGGCTGTGCTGTACTCTTTCCTTTAATAATGAACAGAACAGTGAACAATAAACATAAACAAAAGATGAAAATATTAAAAAACAAAAAAAAAAAAGAACTTTCAACCAAAGATAGGGAGAGTCTGGAAAAGTATTTATCCCGGACTGGTTTGGTTTTTCCCTAGAAATCTGTGAGTGGTGGCTGTAGGATTGCAGGACGATGATCCATCGTCGTCCTCCTGCCTCTTTGACTTTTCAATTATTCAACTAAGTATTCATTCCATTTAATAGAAATAAAGGAGAATAGCTTCAGGAATTTTCGCTTTGTTTTAAATGGACGCATTGTTAACCTCGACAGTCACTGACTGATGCCATGTGCACCCTTTTCTTTGAATCGACTCCGTCCATGGTGGCATCGCAAATGAAGGAAGCCGCCGCGCCGCCATCATCATCCCGATGAGTGTACGAATGCCAGAAGTATCAGTGAAATTTTTTATACTCTTACTTCAGATTGAAAGTTTTGTTTTCGTTTTTTCCAAGTGCAGTGAAATGGAAGGCACTGCTGTATGATATAACAATTCGGAGAGATACAGAAAAATACGTTAACATGTATTCTTTTTGTTTTCCTTAAAATTAGCAGAATACTCCGATAGGACATAGAGTTGAAAATTAAAAGAAAAATAAAGGCCAAGAAATGTTGGAAATTTTATACAAAATTAAAATACACATATTATACATATATGCATATGTATGTGCATAATGTATGGTAGAACCGGCTGACATGAAGCAAATTCGCAAAATAGCTAGAAAATTACAAATTTTTACTGGAATCAAAGAAAAAAGTTACAAAAAAAAAATTAATTGGGCTTACCGTCATAGAATTCTTAAAAATATTGCAATGGCCTCATATTTTCGGTTGTAATATTTTATTTGATTATACGAGAATACCATGCCAACGTTGGTGCATTACAAATCTCTATCGACTCTTAGCACCCAAACCCACACCGACACCCCACTAAGACGCGGTTACTCAGATTTTCGACATAACTAAAAGAATTTGCAAGTAATATAGCATACATATAACGAACATTAGATTGAGTCCAAAATTATCGTGAAGTATGTATGTAGCTAGGCGTCTATCTACATAAATGTATATGGACCACTTATGCATGTATGTATGTACAATACGTAATTAAATAAACAGCAACATTTATAGTAGAAAGCAAAAGCGGTTTTTGTGTACATTCATATGTAGATATCCTTTTCTATTCTAGCCATTCAAGATCTTACTTGAAAATTATATTTTACTAAGCCTTTGTCCGTCCAATTTGGACTTCTGTGTCCAATATGCTTGAGAGGACATTTATGCAGATGTACAGAAGCCAGGGTTGCCAACACGGGACGTTTCGGACAACGACTTTGTCTTTTTCAACACTTCTTTGCCATTTGTCCTTCTCAGTAATTTCTCAGTCCCAAACTGAATTTATAAAAAATTGAGCGATGTGAATGCACTTTTGGTCATTTTAAAAGCGAACGCACCCTTGAAACTATCTGTCATGCTTAAATATAAGAAAACGAAAACTTTAGCTGCTTTAACGGCAGATTGGCGATAAAAAGTGGATCCATTACGACAATTCCAAGCGCAGAAAGTCATGGGTTAAGCTCGGCGAACCATTAACTTCAATGGCGAAGCAAAATATCCATGAATCCAAACTTATGCCCTGTATTTCATGGGTTCAGAATGGTCTACTATGAGCTGCTCAAGCCAAATGAAATCAACACTGAAGATCGCTACCGACTACAATAAATGCGCTTGCGCCATCGCATTGAAGGAAAAACGGCCCGACTTCTCTGAAAGGCACGACAAAGTGACGACAATGCTGTCAAAACATACTTAAAAACGCTCAAATGGGAAGTCCTACCCCACCCACTGTATTCTCCAGACATTCGTCCTTCTGATTATCACTTGTTCCGATCGATGACTTATGGCCTTTCCGAGCAGAAACTTACTTTTTATAAAGATTGCAAAAAATGAGTCGATTCGTGGATTGCATCTAAAGATGATGCGTTCTTCCGACATGGTATTCGTATCCTACCCGAAAGATGGGAAAAATGAGTGTAGATGGACAATACTTTGAATAATATAATTATTCAATTTCATTCTATATAAACAATTTTTTTCGATCAAAAAAATGCTACGAAATAACGCCAATTCCAATAAATAGTTTTTTGATTTAAAAAAAAAAAATACTACCTATAAAGGTACATAATCACGTCTATCACAGAATCCGTCGTACTCGGAATTTTTCTACGAACTCCAAAAGAACTATCACAAAATCCGTCGTAGTGGAATGTGCATGTGCATTGCCGCACTAAAACACTTACCACTTTCTACGAAATTCGAAATTCGTAGCAAAAATGTCCACTACGACGGATTCTGTGATAGTTCTTTCGGGGTTCGTAGCAAAATTCCGAGTACGACGGATTCTGTGATAGACGTGAATGTCTAATTTGAGTTGGAAAATTAAATCTTTGTCCCGAAAGTAGTTTCTCCGTCTTTTTAGTCTTTTATTTGTCTCAAAACCTTCTTCATGTTGGCAACCGTGACAGAAGCGCTCATTCTGAGTTCCAGCATAACTTCTCGAATAAGTAACAAGGGGCTACTGGAAGCAAAATAACTTCATTCTTGATCTAATGGCGACTCATATTGCACCATTGGTAAATGGTATAGACAACGAGCTCATCTCCGGAATATTTTATGCTAACCTCCTGTACCCCGGAAGCTCATTAGAAAGCGTATCTGTGTATCTGGATGCACAGCACATGGCTATTTATAAGATTCGAGTTCCAGTATATCAGGCGTGTTTTTTTTTGTAACCTTACCTATAGCTCTATATAATAAGAAAAAGTTTACATAAAAAAACGCTTACAGTTCTCATAATACATATCTGGCAGCACTTGGCACAGTGACATAAATGATACTTCAGTCGTAAAAAATAAAAAAATAATTTTTTCCAGTTCCAGTAGCTTCTATTTATTTTTCTTTAGCCAATTAAAAATAGGAAATATGTTTTAGTACATTTTGTAATAAATTTAGCTTTTATTTTTGATTATTAACCTTTTTTCTTTTGAAGTCGTCTTTTTCGGGTGAACTTTTTTCGTAAGTGACAAACTTTTTCATTTCCGATAACTTTTTCGATAAAATTTGCCCGAAAGTAATCTGGAAGCACTGATTTTATCGGGGCTTAACTCACAATACTGGATAGCTATCCAGGCTAAACGATTTCTATATAGGTTTAGTTGTTATTGTATTTTTTTTGACATTAATATGTTTAACCACTTGATGTTTGTACTGAGATTTGTGTTGTTTCCTTTGGTTTTATTGTTGTATATTGTTTCTTTTCTACTTTGACCTGGCTATGACAAAGCCAACAAACCCTGTGCGAGAGAGTGGACGAATAATACAGTTACTCGGCATACGGACACTGCAGTCCGCAAGGACTATTGCATGGAACCAGAGCTAAAAGTGTCCTTAAGACTAGCCGTACTTCCTGATAATGAAACGAATATCGACCAAAGATATTGATATTAACGTTGACAGTCAGGCTGCACGCGCAATAATAGTTCGGCGCTAGTCAGGAGCTACCGAATAATGCCAAGAGCATTATGCATTATACAGAACCAGGTAAGACTAACATATGTTGGAGGGTGCCTGGTCAGTCTGATGTAGCTGTTTGCCGATGAGTTGGCAAAGAAAGTAGGGGAACTACCGACTACGGGAAAAACGAACTGAAAAGTACGACACGAGATGAAATGAAAATGAAACGATGATGTTGAGAGTAAAGCCCTCTGTCAATTTGTCTCAAAATCTTTTACCATTATTTTAAGAAATGATTTCAAACAAATAACTACAAACACCTATTAATGTTCCTTATGCACTTCCGTGCAGCGGAGGTCTTTGTCTTTTTTTATCCTATATACATACTATGTAGATTAAAATAAAAACGCCCATCATGGTTCATGCTAGAAGGGCAACGGACCAGAGAATTCTAAATACACCTGTGTACTCAGCAGAGAAGAAATACTGATCTGAGATACTGCATTAGCATACAAGAAAAAGATGCAAAAAATGCAAGTAGAGTAAATAGTGAGAAATATTGGTGGCTCGACTGGGCGGTTGCTAACTTTTCGGAGTAGGCCCCGATATATAGTTTTTGACCTACCAATGATGTACTAACTAGTTGATTGGTTGAACTCTTCATGTTGGCGGAATAAAAATCACATGTCGGGACCTGTTTTTATTAGGCGTAGTAATATTCATAGTTTTTTAAGTTTATTTAAAAAAAATTAAAACGTACCTGTTCTTTTTTAAAGAGGAAACAAATAAACATTTAAAAAAGTCTCGATCCCTTACTCAAACTCCAGAAAAGTTTGGCCATCACATCAAATGTTTAAATCATCTTCGTTATCACATAAGTTGCTCCTGAATTTTTAAAGACATAAATAAAAAATCCACACTTAGTGATATCTCTTCTATACGTTTAAACCAATACCTACTTTTGATTCAGAAAGTCAGCGTTTCACTGCTTTAGAGAATATGTGTCCTGCGACGAGACACTGGACCTTTTCAATGCCACAGATCAGACAGACAGACTAAACTTTCCCACTAAGGAAAATCCTTAAAAACAAACGCATTTAAGTCGCGCCTTATCATCTTTTCTTCGACGTTTAAGCTGCCTAACCACATTCATCGTTTTACATTATATACGATGATTGTCCCATTTGGGATTTCAGTAAAGCTGATCAAACTATGCCGGGTGACGTTGGAAAACACGCGATGTAATATAGAACTTGACAGCTTGAACTTCGTCAAGCTTTCACTAGATTTTGGCTAGGGGGTGTACATTTTTTTGTAGATAATGGATGGAAACATATAACCGCGACCGAAAGAAGCGTTTTTATTTAGTCCAGAAATCTAAAATGACTTCATGAACTCGCTCAAATCGAGCGAGTGTTATGTCCCAGAAAAGAGGATCTCCTAATCACAGCCCCTAGATTCAAGGCAACAAATTGTCGTAGATTCTAGAGTGATTGGTCTCCTAAAGTGATATATGTGGTACCTACCTTTTCTCTATTAGTTTCTAAAAGTTCTTGGGGACTAGTGATGTCCGAAAGTACTGTTCCGTTTCGGAACGCCAAGCATCCTGTCCCTATCCGGAAAAAATCTTAGTAAACATGTTTCAAGCGGCTTTTAGCTTACCGGTGGCAAAAAGGAAAAGTGTGTTATCAGCAGTTAAGGGCCTACACAAATCTGCATAGCTCTTAGTCATTCAAACCATTCATTATTTTGGAAATGGAAACACCCCATCACTCCACTAGAAACACTAAATTAAGGCCACTTCCCTCCACCGACTTTAGAGAATTTGCAAGCTCACTGGTTGTCACTTAATCACAGAATCCTTAGGATTGACATGTTTGCCAACTCTGTGAACGTTGCGCCACACTTAAATCACTTTAAGTCGTTAGCACACACTTATTGCCCTGTTGCCGGCAACTACCAATAACACCAACAACAACAACAACAACGAACTAATCTGCTATTCGTTTAACTCCAGAAGCCAAACAATGAAATTATTTGCAAGGGTTGTCATTGTTCCCTTAAGCCCATACATAACGCCTCGTCTCCAGTTGTGATATGTTGTGACGTCTACAACGAGCACAACATATGCATGTCTGGGTGGGTTAGATGGCAACCGGCAAAAAGAAAAAAAAATCGCCTACTCATCTTCACGTTGTGTGCACATCACCCCAAATCAAGGCTCGACTGACAAAGACGTGTGTCTTCACTCAATTCCAATCACATTTAGATGCCACGTGCCACAAATCATATTCATCCTTTCGTTACATTACGCGCGCCTATAGTCGTCTATCATACTGAACAACTGAAATCTCTAATAAACTTCTACCGAATTTCCTCATATCCTGGTAAAAAAAAAAAAACACAAGGATTCCCAATCCCATCCAATCCCCAGCCCAGTCGAGGGTGTAAGATTCTGCCAACGTTCGACTGTCACAATACAGATAGTTTCACCTCTTGTTCGCAAATCTTCCACCAGGACGACTCTACACACCACAGATAGAGGCATTTCGCTGAATCTAATCAGAACGCACCACACGCCTCCCTTGTTTGAAGGAAAAGTGCAGACTACAGCGATGCGGCTTGTAATGGCAGATTAAAATTATTTAATTTCCTAATCAGAATCATGGCGAAGAGAAATGGAAACGATAAGTACGAGCGAGAGTCGGTAACGGTATAGGATTGGAAAAGTTACACACCTTCTTCTGGCATTCAGCCACCCGTCATTCATCTGAATTCAATTTAAAGTTTAGATATTCTCTTCATTCCATTGTGTTGGTGAAAGGACTTTTTTTTCCTTTATTTTCTTGTGTCTTCATTCGCAGCATTGGAGATTTTCTCGTGCTCCTTGTCATCGTATACGAGTACAATGAAATCGAGAGAAATATTCGATTTTCCATTTTTTTTTTCACTTACGTGTGTGTATAGGTGGACGAGTCCTTTTTGGTGGACGGAGTATAAAAGGACCTGAGGATTGACATTTCTTTGGTGAGTAGAAATTTAAAAAAAAAAAACTTTTCAATGGCGAAAATCCATTATGGGAATTGACAGGATAATATTCGCTGTCAGTTTCAGTCTGTTGTTATACAAACGCTGGGGAGAATGGCAGAAAGGATATTTTTAGTGTATTCGTTATTATTTTCAATTGGTAAAAGGAAATTTTGCACTTGAGATAGGGGGCACGATAACTGGAATAGATATTTTTTGAATATTTAAAAAACGAGAAAAGACTGCGTTAGACATGATTTCACGACAGTCTTTGTTTCATCTACATACCTTCATACGTCTTTCATGTTCTACTCGCACATACACCTCGAAGACTCCGGAGATTCGAGTCGAACTCTCTCTCTACGCAAATATGCGCCTATGTATCTTCTCACCAGAGATTTATGCCATCTATATCCAAAGACACCGTGGTGTAGTGTTAGGTGCGTTAGACTACTACGTAATACTGTTCGGGTTCAATTCCAGCCCGGGTCCAACACCTAAGAGATTTTTCACGCTCCCACCTCTTTCGAATGTCTGACAAGCAATCAAAGAGTATCAATTGTCAATGAGCTTCTCAACTCGCCGTTCGGAGTCGGCAAAAAATTGTAGGTCCCTTCCATTCGTGCAAAAATATAATACGTACACACAAATGGTTGCCAGAAGCAGGCCCAGATTCACCCCGATTTGCAGGGCCACCTTAAGTAAGTAAGTAACATCCAAAGCTATGTTGTAAGCCTTGTAAGCCCTTTAACTATCACTTGTAAAATAGAGTATTCAGTGTTTCCTCTCAATTCAGTTTGTAGTCGGGAGAAGGAAGGAGATGACCTCAATCATTTTGGTTCGCTTAGGCTCAGAGGAACTCTTTTTAGGATCTAAACAGGCGTTAAATTTGCCTGGTAATTCGATCAGGATATCATTTACTGGTTACTTACTTACTTAGGTAGCGTTTCAGTCCGGGGTGGACCAAGGCCTCAACAAACAACTCCTTTTAGTCAACCCGGTTCTTAGTTATCCAAGACGAGACCATCCTCTGCTGCGCTGAGCATCCGGGTTGGAATCGAATACTCTGCCGGCCGGAACGTTGATGTCCATTCGCTCTACTTGTCGTATCCATATCTTAAGTGCCCAATGCGCAATTTTTTGACCAAGTCGATGTCGCTGTACGGTCGTATAGTTCATGGTTGAATCGTCTCCTCCAAAACCCGTCAACGCAAACAGGACCGAATATCTTACTAAAGATTTTTCTCTCGAAGCGACCAAGCATATCTTCATCCGCTTTCGATAAAGTCCATGCTTCAGCTCCATGTAGCAAGACTGGGATGATAAGGATCTTACATAGAGTCTGCTTAGTCGATCGGAAAGGCATTTACTTCTCAATTGCCTTTTTAGCCCAAAAAACAGCGATTGGTAAAAGAAATGTTTCGTTTGATTTCCGATGAGATGTCATTCTTTGATGATATAGCAGAGCCGAGGTAGACAAAGTCCTTTACTACCTCAAACTTGTTGGGTTTTCTGCAGAAACAACTAAACGATCCGCGGCTTTTATTTTTGAACGTACAAGATCATAGATTTTAGCTTAAGGTTCAACCTGTGATTTATTCTTCAGCCTCTAGTTAGATAACGTGCTTTCAGAGTTCAGCAGGAAGAAATATTATTCGTGATTACAGAAAAAAGCTCACGCTTGGCTACTTTAAGTTTTTTTGTACTGAATTTGGAAAACGTCCGGAAATGGGTGATGTATCTGTTCAATCAGTTAGTATTAGATAAGTTAGATGAGATCTCAAACCTTTTAGCAACCGTTGTGCCATACGAGATCACGGTAGAATCTGTTACCTGGGAATCTTAGATTAATGCAAGGCCAACGAAACTCCTGTTCCCAATAAATGAACAAGATCAAACCCAATTGCACCTGCTGAGGGGATAATGAAGCTTACTTTCTCAAAATATGTAGCAGAAAAGTTGGTAGCTCTAGGATGGTTGAGGATCATTCTCGGCAGTTTAATAAGGTTACACCGCACGGCTTCAAACCGAGCACTTTCTCTCGAATATGAGATGTGTACCCTAAGAGGAACTACCCCCATAAGAAGGCGTTGTTATTAGATTTGATATGTGGAATCGAGATATGGAATCGCTTAGATGGAAAAAATAGCGCGAGTCCAAAAGTAATTTTGAATAAATGTTTCTGTGCTCTCGTTTCTTATAATTCACTCACGCTAAACTCACTTCATATAGTCAATAAAACTAAAGTTAGGTGGAAAGTTGGTTCTACTCGCCTTGCCACCAGACAGATCTGGCCTAGACTGGATCTTAATCGTTCTAGCTACATTCTGTCCCTAAAAGGATAACTGGAGAGTTGTGTATTCGTGGAAATTTTGTGGTTGCTTGTGATTCACCGAAATTGTTTCCCAGATGCTTCTTATTATTCATTGTTCGTGCGATAAATTTCTTCAGCCTTACCATTTTCACTTTATGACTGAGCCCTTAAAGCAGAACAATTCGTACATATTCGTACGATTTTTTGAAGTGAATACTTCTTTAGCGACGTATTTGTTTTGAAAACGAGTTACGATAACTGCGTCACGATAGATTTCGATAACTGTATTTCGATAACGTGGAAATGATTCCATACTGGGGAAATATGTATACAGAAAACATCAGCTGTCTGTATGTCTGCCTGTCCGTCTATCCGTCTGTCCATCTAACCGTCCTTCTGTCCGTCCGTCTGTCTGTCTGTCTGTCTGTCTGTCCATCCGTCCGTCTGTCGGTCTGTCTACCTTTTAACATCTAAACCGCTGAACCAATTATAATGTAATTTGGCAGATAGATAGTCTGGGACCTAAGGAAAGACTTAGGTGGAAAAACCGCTCGCTAGGGGGCGCTGGAGTCAAGTTATTAACAAAACCTTTTCACGCCTAATCCGCTGAAGCAATTGTAATTTTATTTGGCAAAGGGATAGTCTGGGACCTACGGAAGGACTTAGGTGGTAAAACCGCTCGCTAGAGGGCGCTGGAGTCGAGTTATTAACAAAACCTTTTCACGCCGAAACCGCTGAACCAATTATAATGTAATTTGGCAAAGAGATAGTCTGGGACCTATGGAAAGATTTAGGTGGAAAAACCGCTCGCCAGGGGGCGCTGGAGTCAAGTTATTAGCAACTTCTTTATTAACTGACCAAAATGATTCATATTGACAATTTATGTTAGTATAGTACCAACAGAGAAAACTACAAAAACTGGAACCGATGGGTGGCGCTGGAGTCGAATTATTAACAAATTCTATATTTAATGCAATTTTGAATAGCTTTTCCTTTCATACTTTGTATTACAAAAATATAATCAAGCTTGCATTCATATTTACTAAATTTTATTACACATTTTCCATCGATTGTACTAGACAAATTTCTTCTCTTACACATTACACATACACAACTGCTTTGGATTGGATAAGTATTCACTTCCCCCGTGAGCTTATGCGGATGAGGCTCACACATATTTTTTAAATAGGGCAACGGATGTGTACAAAAGACATCAGTGGTTACCTGTCAATTATGTTCATATTTTTGTTATCATTATATGTATTTGGTATTTCAAAATTGGGCGTTTTCTAAGCATACATTAACGGATTGATTTAACGTACCAAATTTAATTAATGATTTAAGTAATTTAAAAACCACTCCAACCCTAGAATTCTTGAAAATATCTTCAATCTGCTCAAATTGTTGAAATTTTTGAATCCAATTCTTTACCCAGCCACTAGCAAATTCGTCCCATTAGACCAGACCCGAAATACCAAACACCATCCGCAATCGTCAGATAATTCCTGTAAAACCTCACATTTTCAATTCCAACGCCCATCGAAGGAATCGAGTTAACCCCAATTCGCAACGACCCACCCCCTAAGGTCAAATATTGAATCTACCCCTAAATTGAATGTAATTTTTGAAATAACATCTCGTACATATTTGCACTCTAAATTGTGTTGTGCAAACAATGCCCGTATGCGGGTGAAATTAAAGTGGGGAAACGGAAACGGGAATTTAATTGATCAACATATGTTGGGATTTTACGAATATGTATGTGTATGTGTAGGGGTGACTTACCTAATCTCTTCGAAATCTCCGAGTTGTGCATCTTGGGATTGTCCTGGGCGATTTTGCGTCGCTGCAAGCGTGACCACACCATAAAGGCGTTCATCGGGCGCTTTATGTGCTCCTCCGCCTGGCGTTTCGTTGTGTTTTGTATCATCAAACTAAAAAATACATCACTAGAACAAAACAGTTTGGTTTTGGTTGGTATGCTTTTGATTTTAGTTTTGTTCAAAGTTTTGTACGAGTATATGTGTACAGGAAGAGAAAAAATTAAGTATTTTTCTATTCTATTGCTTTGCTGGTGTTAGGGGGCTCGTTATAGCAAGCAGGACACTCTAACTCTAACTCTAACGCAATGCAATGCAAAAGCATAATATACAAAATGGCAGAACAAAAATCGATCCTGGAATGTGACAAACTAGGAGGCGATTACATAATTACCTGGCGCTGCTTCCGCTGTTCATGAGGCTTCCCATGTTCTGGTGTAAATTTGTCATCGGCGATGATTGGGAATTGTGGTGAGTCGCAGTCGCGTGCGGATGATGATGGGGATGATGGTTGGAGTGCGGATGATGATGTGAATGGTTGACTTGATGCGATGCGGCTGCTGAGCCGGATCCCTGATGGTGGAGTGAGTGATGATGTGCCGTGGTGTGATGGTGAAGCGATGATGACGAACTCGTTGGCGGCGATATTGATAGCGATGCCACAGATGAGGAGGGCGTCACCGATGAGGACGCCGATGAACAGGCAGCAGCGGCTGCTGCCGCCGATGCGTGCAAGCTTAATGAATTCAATGCCAGGTGGTGATTGTGATGTGAGTTACTGTGATGATGTGAAGATAATTGACCGGCCGATGATGATGAAGACGATGCAGGTCCGGATGAGAGGTGATTTTGCAGCGATTGACCCGTTGATATTGACAGTGGATGGGCAAGCGATATCCCCGAGAGAGATAGAGATGGTATTCGGTCCATCATTTTGTCGAGTTAGTCCTGCTAAAAAAAAAGGAAGAAGGGTGCAAAAAATCAATTTAAGTTCACAAACATGTTTTTAATTTAAGATGGAAATTTGTTAAAGAGGTATGGAAAATGTTACTATAGGCAGGGCATACTCGTATGTATATCTAGGCAATCACTCGCTAAATCTTGGAGACCTACCTGCATAGATTCCGCGAGCTACATACATATGTATGTATACTTATTGAGAAGAATGACAACTCAAATGACCGTCTTATTAAGCTGAGTCAGAACTAGTCATAGTGACTTATATAACTATTTATTTACATCAACTGAATGGAATCTTACATTAATGATAGCTGATGAAAAATTAAAGAACAAAAGACCGAACGCAAGTTGAGCAGATAAAGAGTCGTGCCAACTGTTTAATTTCTTTTAAAAATTGCTATTAAAAAGCATTTAATATTTTTCGATGTTTGTTTTTTCTTGCTTTATTGAAAACTAGCTGACCCGTGCTCGCCTTGCTTCGTCCACCTGCAACTTGGGAAAACTAATTATTATTTTCTTCTAATACATTTCTATAGTAGGTAAGGTAAGGTATGTAATGTATAGCACTTTTTTAAAATTTGAATTTGCTTTTACAATCATATCTGTCGTAGTAGGCCGGTCACAAAACATCATGGAATGCTATTTCAGTTAATACGCAGAAATTCAAATGTGCCACATGCACTACACATACTTTGATGTCACACGTCACCCACTGCTGTATGGCTGTTGGCTTCGGTCTCCACTGATGGAAAATTGTTGGCAATGATTACATGAATTGTTTTCAGCATAGCTCAAAGGATAAGGCAGAAGGATGATTTATACCTCAAATGAATATTAAAGGAATTTACTACAACCATTTTTTTGAATTTAAATCCATTGTTGAGTTAGGGCTCTGTATTGTGTAATGACAAAAAATTTGATTTTCTGCCACTTCGATCTCGAATTCTTAGCTCCTATAAGTCTATGGCAATAAGTTAGAGTCGCTTATGTCGACATAAGCCAATATCGAGTTTTTTTGGTCCGAAATGTTGTAAATTTCAATACCTTTTTGGTATTTTGGTCTAGTTCTCATACATCTACGCCAATAAATAACCGTTATATCGCAAGAATACAAAACAGCTTAGTCATTTGGACAAAAACAGATTTTTTCAAAACAATTTATTAAATTCACTTAAGTTATCATCATTGAAGTTACTTAAGTTACTAAAGTAGATTTTTAGCGGCTTTGTTGATACTTTTTAATATAAAAACCGAACGCCAAGAAGAAGAAGACACATTATTTATTTATGCTAAATTTTATTTATTTAGCTTTGATGCTTTTTTTTTTAAAAATTATTGAATCTTATTTTTGCTGTACTAAAAAACTACCGAAATAGACATAAGCTACTTTAACTTATTGCCACAGAAGTAATGGAATAGTCTGAGCACACCCATAAATACCACCAGAAAATGCCGATCATAATAGTGAAAACCGCATCTAAATCCGTCTAGTGGTTCTCGAGATTAGCCTGTTCATACAGAAAGACACATTTTGGGGACATCCTTTATACTATGTATAGAAAGATAGTATACTTTCCCAATATTAATGGAAACATTTTTCATTTAAATGGCTACCCATCCTGTCAACCCAGTTCTGCAGTATATTTTCGATGTTTCAAGTTTTTATGTTACGAATAGCTCGATCAACATTGTGCTTCAATGCCTTAATATGAATTGGAGAGCCAACAAAACATCAAACAGAACATTTTTCAACGGCCGGCGTTAAATCGCAGCACCGCGGAGGCTATGCAACATCACGTAAACGGCTGGCTACACGATTTTTGAACTTAGTGCGTAAAAGATCGATCGTGGACGACTTGTATATCACATACCGGCTTCTGCTGAAACCAGAGATCGTCCAAGTTAATTTCCTCAGAGTATTATAGTTATAGTAGTATAGTTCTATTCGTTTATAAAAAAATTATTTTTAAAAAACTAAAACCTGACTACGGAAAAAACCAATTTAAAAGTACGAAAAGTACTAGCTAAGTTTAAAAAAAAAAACGGCCTATTTCGTTTAATGAGCGGATTTGGTCACATTTTTGGCGATCTTAGGTACATACTAATATGTGCAGTCATCTGCAGATGTGGAAATCCTATCAATTATCAATTTCCACGCACCAGCTACAATCGATATAGAAAACAATTTAACTGACATTTGACCCACAAACAACAGGTGTTTGTTTATGTCTGTTTGTTTCAAAATAAAAAAATACAAAACAAACTTTCTAACTGCATTTCTCGATTTTATCAATGAACTCGTAAATTTCCATTGAAAAGATAGATAATGCTTCAAACAGCAGGTTCATCTGTCAAAACATCAAGATCCTCCAGCATCCACTTGTTGTGGTCAATTTTTCAGTAATATGATCCATGTCAGAGTGCAAGCAGCCAGGCAGACCAGACCGCCAACATCGTTAAATACGCACCGACACGGACTGCCACAGCTCAGAATGAATTAATTACACCGAACACTATGCCCGAGAACAAATCTCTTATTTAATCACTTCTTACAAATGGACTCGCGTGTATTTACGATAATTTATTACAATTAATGTCGATTCGAATGCTGGAACACTCTCCCGACGAGATAGCCTGTCCGCCATTGATCATCACCCAATTAGTTGACGGTGGGTCGTTGGCGCACGGTAAAGGACGCGCATCAGCTGTTCCGTCTGACATAAAGTCGTCTTAGCTCTTGTAAATTGTGAGCCGCCGTCGATTGGTCTCTTAATTCTTTGGTATATGCGTATATACGCGTATTTGAAGTGCAGCAGCTTTATGGTTGATCCACTGATTATGATTTATTGACACTCGAAGAATTTCTTGCCGTAAATCCAATATGACGCGTTGGTCATTTATTTAGTTCTAATCCGAGACATTAGATGGAGTTAATGTTGCATTTGTGAGTGAATTCGGTCATAAAAAGAGAAATCAATGTGGATTCTGCGGGCAAAAGCAATATGAATGTTTATAGCATTGGATTAGAGCTTGTAGGTTTTGGGAGAAAATGTGTCCAATTGACAGAAATTTGACCATTCATTCAGCTAATCTTTAAGAAAAACTCAAGGATTCGGCCTATTTGAACATGTGTTTCGCAGTGCAGATACAAAGCAGACAAAGAATAACTGGAGCCAGTCAATAGTGACATTAAATAATAGAGACATTTCTCCAATGAGAAAGTTAAAGCTCGTTTTTCCATTTTTTAATTAAGACTGAAACTGTTGCCCAGTTTATGCCACAAAAGGGTTCCATGCCCGACAATTTGGCAAGTGTACCTGAACGGGCCAGTTCAGGCCTCTGTGGCCAGGCACCAACAAAAGTTTGAATTGATTGTAAGTAGCTACGGATTGGAGAGCATTGAAACAGCAAACAGTAGGAGCTCAGAGCTGTGAGTGCAGCTTGGCTGTCTGAGAAGATATTTATGACAGCTTTGATACCTTTTCGTAGATTTACCAAGGTGTAGATATCAACGGCATAGAAAAGTTCCAAAAGACGCAGAAACTTAAGTGTTGAGCCCAAAAATCCCAACAACAACGCCAGAGGCCATTTTCGATCCGTTCGTGTACCATACTTTTTAGGTCCAGCGTTGGTCCCCCATTTGACCATGTACACCAGTTTACCCACCTAATGAATATTTGACGAAAATTGACTCTGGGACACCATAGGTAAATTTGTTGATAGTTGATGCTAGGCCAAATCTAATCCATCTTAGCTTCTTCTAAGAAATAAATAAATAAATATACGACGTCAGCAGTCCTATACAGAACCAAGCCTAGCTTCTCGCAACCATTTGTGGGTGCGTGTTATTTTTTCTACGAATGGAAGGGACCTACAGTTTTTTGCCGACTCCGAACGGCGAGTTGAGAAGCATGATAAATGATACTCTTTGATTGCTTGTCAGACATTCGAAAGAGGTGACAACCGTGAAAAACTCTTTTAGGTGTTGGACCCGGGCTAAGATTGAACCCGAGCAGCATGCGTAGTAGTCCAAAGCACTAACCACCACGGCCACGGCTTCTTCTAAGCGGGCCAAAACTTACTTTCGTTGATCGGACGAACAACATCAAAACATCATCGTCGAGAAACATCAAATCATCAACTTCGTTGATTGGGGAGCTTACCTTTCTTCAATTTTATTGCAGTTAGAATATGGTTGCCAGAAATATTTTGAAGAAACTAGTTAGCGAGCATGAAAGTCCCGGACTTTCCCGGACAAAATTGGATCCAAAAAAGAGTACAAAACTTGGACCAAAATGCATGTACTATCTGTTATAAAAAACACATTTATGGCGGTACTTTAATATTAAATAATTTATAGTTCTAACTTTGTATTTGGTACGTGGGTGGTCGTGGGCTTGTTGGCGTAAACTTTAGATTCCAAACAAAAACACCCCTTAAGAAAAAATTCAAACTTAACGCATGATCTGGGCTGCCAAATCTGATCACCAAATGAAATGACTCATGCAGTAGGTAATTGAATTGGTTTCTGGGCTATATAGCATATACCAACGTCTTGTTGAAACCATACCTCATCCATATCCATGGCTTGCATTTTAGGCTCAAAAAAGGGATTATCGCGATAGCGAGGATCATTTACTGTTATTGCCCGATCAGCAGCATTTTCAAAAAAGAATGGTCCGGTGATGGCTCCAGCCCGAAATCCGCACCAAACAGTGACATGCATTATTTGCTTCCCAACAATCACTCGTGCATTTTCTAAACCCCTTTGACAATTTTGACGATTAACGATGAAAATGAGCTTAGTTGCTGAAGATGATGGTCTCTTCCCGTACTTTCTGCACCAAAATTCAAAGATTCACAAATTTCAAGGAGTGGGGGTTAAAATCTCGTAGAGAGATGTAAAAGTGTGCAAAAGTACAGAAACGCTTTCAAAAACGAAAAATGGACAATGTATATGACATTTGACATATTTGACAGTTTTTATAAAGCTGCCTAAAAAAATTTCTTGGGCTAAACCTCGCAGCATGAGGAAATTTCTTACTCTCTTGTTAGCTCTCTCTTCTGTGAAAAACTAAGAAAAATTTTCATACGGGAACAGGATTTGACTGATTTTCATTTTGGACAGGTGAATGTTGGGAAACAAATTACCTCATAGATAGAATATAAGAATATGAGCCAAACATGTTAATTGACGAATAATGGAAAACCCGGACAAACCCGGACAATGTAGAAAAACTATCCCGGACGGTCCCCGCATAGGCGAAAAAGAGTACATGTCCGGGAAAACCCGGACAGATGGCAACGCTAAGTTAGAAGATCACTGTTTCTGTTCATTGTGAATGTTCCACAAAGAAGTCTGGTATGAGAATTTCTATATTTTATAGCATTCCTGGCTATGAATGAATTCGTTAATTCGTCTTTCGGATGGTTATAAAAAAATTAATCATTTTTGTAAAATAAGGTCTGTCCTCGTTCTTGGGGACATTTTTCTGTCATTAGATCTCCTCTTAGTGCAAGTCTGCTCACAAGAACAAAGTTTGAGTATATTTCATACAAGTTTGACTGAATCGTTAATTGAGCACATTGACCAAATGCCATTATTGGATGCGTCAATAGAGTGACAGTTCCATAATGGACGTTCTTCCTGAACGAATGTATACATATTCCAAAACATTAATAAAAACAAGTCAGTTGCTCAGTTCCGTATTTATAATGCTCGGCCACATCATATGTTTCAGCAAAATCACCCACAGAGCGATACAAATAAATAGTTTACCGGCACCTGAACTGATCCCAGTCGATGTACATACATACCCCGGCCATCTCCATAACTACACAACATTTGTTCGACTACCGCTGATTTTGTAATAAATTCATTTAATCCACTCCTGGATTCCATCGCCTTAATCATTAAAATTGAAATTTTCAAGAAGAAACAGGCGAGGAAAAAAACCAAACAACACAAATCTACTCCCACTAATAAAAAATGGCCATTTGACCACAGTGAATTCGAATCCGAAGTCCACTATACCAACACTCCGGAGTTCGGACACCACCGGAGCAACCAGCAGCGGAAAAAATGGAAGCATTTCGTTTTCTATTGTTCACCCAAAGAAGAATGACAAAACATCCGTGCAGAGAGAAGCTACGCCAAAGTATCATAAAAAAAGGGAAAAATAAAAAAACTGAAAAGAAATATTATCACGCGACCAATTCAAAAACAGCAGGACATTTCTGCGACCAGGACACCGAGCCGTGCTGCAATGATGTCCGTTCGCTGATCGTCACGATTCGCTGTTGTCGCCCAGTAAACTTCGTGGATAAAAGAGACACGACCACGACGACGATGTGACAAACGAACAAATGGGAAAATTGGCAATTTTTATTTTGCTTCCATAAAAGTGGAAAGTCCATTCAAAAAGGATTAACCCAGTGGGTTAGTCTACGTGGCCATGAGTTTGAATATTAACCACATGTAGAGTTGCAGCCGGGTATGGAGAGTGAAGTGGATTGGTGATGGTGACGATGTTCAACCCCCTGCGAGTGAAAAGGATTTAACGAAAAATGCGCATTGGATTATGCTTCGATGGTACCTGGGAGGATGCATACATATGTATGTATGAATATCACAGTATCACCGTTTGACACTCTGTTGCAAATTTTAGTATCTGCTGATTTTTAGTTTTTTTTTGCTGTTTGCACCGAAGTGCAAAGAGCGCTCAACACCGCTGGACAATTTTTAACTAATGATAAAGGAGCACATTCCTTAAAGCTAAGGACATTATGTGTGTACGACAAAAGCCGAAGAAAAGAGTGGACACAATCCTTAGCTTAGATGAATCTAAACTTTGATTAAACTCAGAATCGACACCTTAAACCAAAGCATACTTCTAAGTTATGTTTCCGCGTTAGGGGCTTTAAAACGGCAGTGATTTACTGGTTTAAGACAGCGCAGCGGTTGTGAGAACTAAGTAAAAAAGTATGGAGGTTAAAACCGAAAAACAAAACCCTTGGGTTTGAGGCAATGCTTGTTCCATACCTTCCAAGCTTAAAGAAGAGCAGTAGACTTGAGATATTCTTTGGTTGTCTTTAAATTTTGTGCAAAAAGTCCCCGAAAATTGTTACTTTCAAATGTGACGTTTGGACCAATTCTTCTACATAATTACAAGTCCTTCCTTCTTCGAGCATACTTACTTACGAAGGTGTTGACCAAGGTATCAACCAATAACCCCTTCCAGTAAGCCTGGTCCTAAGCTTACTGCCTCTAGTTGCGCACTTCAAGTTGGTTGAGGTCTTGTTTTACTTGTGCGCGAGTTACATAATGCAACATCAGCGACAACCCAGATGGCCAACGCCCCAACCATGAATCAGCCAATTCAGGGTTCAACAGTGGTCATCGCTCCAAAGCAAACGGAAGCAATGAAAATGCAACATCAGCGGAAAAGCTGGGTATAGGCACCTCGTCAATGTCAATGCGACGACAAGTAATTCGATTATTCTAAGAGCGATAAGTTGCAGCGACGCTTGGACGGCGAACTTAAAAGTCAATAAAGAATATTATCAAAAAAAGTCCAAATAAAGTGCTTTCGTTTCTTATTATTGAAAAGCAACATTTTATTATTTAACTCGCGCCACCTTAGGCGAGGTCGTCCTGTGCCTCGCTGACCATCCGGGTTGGAATCGAATACTGCGGCCGCAGCGTTGATGTCCATTCGCTCAACGTGTCTTAGCCATCTTAAACGACCAATGTGCAGTTTTTTTTTTACAAGGTCGATATCGCGGTGTAGTTCGTATAGTTCGTGGTTGAATCGTCTCCTCCAAAACCCGTCAACGCAAATGGGATCGAATATCTTACGAAAGATTTTTTATCTTCATCCGCTTTCTATAAAGTCCATTTTTTCAGCTTCATGTAGCAAGACTGGGATGATAAGGGTCTTATATAGAGTCTCCTTAGTCGATCGTGAAAGGGCTCAATGTCAATTGCCTTCTTAGTCCAAAGAAACAGCGATCGGCAAGAGTAATCCTTCGTTTGATTTCCGACGAAATGTCATTTTTTGATCTTATAGCAGAGCCGAGGTAGACAAAGTCCTTTACTACCTCAAAGTTTTAGCTATCTATTGTGACGTTCTGTCCAATTCGTCGATGTTGAGTGTCCCTTTTCGTTGACAGCATATACTTTGTTTGGCCTCGTTTATCGCTAAATCCATTTTAGCCTCCATTTCTAAGCTCGCAAACGCACCAGTGACAGCTCGCTGTGTTCTACCAATGATGTCCATGTCGCCGGCGTTTGCAAGTAGTTGAGCGGACTTTTGAAAGATCGTTCCTCGTGTGTTGGCTTGTGAGTTTCGAACAATTATTTCAAGTATGATGATGAAGAAGTCGCATGACAGCACGTCACCTTGTCTGAATCCGATTTTGACATCGAACGTATCGGTAAGGTTATTACGATTACCGACCTTGTTGGAGCAGCGAACTTTCTCCATCGTCATCAGGTACAGACATATGAGTTTGGCAAACTAGACATGGCTCTATACAGTTCATCCCTCCATATGCTGTCATAGGCGGCGTTGAAATCGATGAACAGGTGGTGGGTATCGAATTGGACTTCTTTGGTCTTTTCCAGGATCTGCCTGAGTGTGAAAATTTGTTCTATGGTGGACTTTCCTGGCCTGAAACCGCACTGATAGGGTCCAATCAGGTTGTTGACGAAAGGCTTCAGGCGTTATGATCTTGCAGGCGATGTTGAGGAGACTGATGCCTCTGTAATTGGAGCAGTTGAGGGGATCTCCTTTCTTGTGGATCGGGCAAACGATGCTGAAATTCAATTCATCTGGTATACTTTCATCTGACTAAATCTTAGAGATGAGTTGGTGTATGCTCACTACCAAGTCATCTCCAGCTTATTTAAATAGCTCTACGGGTAGACCATCTGGTCCAGCAGCCTTGTTGGACTTAAGCTTGGATATTGCTATCCTCACTTCGTTTTGATTAGGTGGATGGGAGTTTTGGTTATCATCATCTAAATTGAACAGTTCATTCTGCCTGACAGCGGGGTGTTGTTCTTCATCGCTTTTATACAGTCTGCAGAAGTAGTTTTTCCATATTCTTAGCATTGACTATGACGCTTATTACACGACTCTTTTTTTCGTTCGTTTCGTCTTTCGTCTTTTTGACAGATAGGGGGAGCGGCATAGAAACGAGAGGGAAATGAAGTAACGAAAGCAGGAATCAAAATTCTGAGATTTTTTCCGGTTGATCTTTGACATTTCTCGTTTGACAACCAAAACAAAGCAGGAAATGTTAATGGTGAATTTTGAAGTGGATTTTGGAGCTAAATTTAGGGACATTTTACATTTGCTAGTAAACACGCAATTATTATCCTCCATAATAAGTACATTTAGTTTGAGTCCAACTGAAATTTTACTATTCCCTTCATAAATATAAAGTGAATTTCAGTTAATGTCAGAATCACGTATGCACGTATCTACCAATTAATAGGAACCGTGTAATCACTAGCATACGTAGGGGAGAGTGGGGTTACTCCTAACACTTTTTACGAACATTGATGGTGCTCCTAAGATTTTCTGAATTAGTTAGCCAAATCTGTTTCAAATCGAAGAGCTACATTTCACCTACAAAATCCACCAAAGATGTCCAGCAAAGTCTGCTAAGAAGATATCAAAATATCGCATTTAAAAAAAGAGGGGTTGTCGGGGTAAGTTGTAACATAGGCCGGGGTAAGTTGTAACAAAATTGTGAAATCTTATATCATGAGTTTTTTTTTTCATAAAAAATACTATTTATTTCAAAAACTTATTAAAACAATATAAAAGCTCTTAAAAACATATAAAATCAAAATACACTTGATAAAAAAATCCAAAAAAATATAAAATAAATAAAATAAGGTAGGTACATAACATACATAGGTGAGGTGATGGTTTCGGTGGAGATCGCGCAAAGAGGTTGCAGTTTTAATACCACAACCATAGGTGACCAACTACATCGAAATAAGCATATTTGGATGTGGTTTAATATATTTAATTTATATCCACCCTGTGGAGTTTAAGAAGAGGATCAGTTCTCCAATCATCTTCTTGGATATCTCTCGCTCATTTGCCTATTGTAATTTGGCAATATCTTCCTGGATATGACATAGTTTGTAAGACTGGTGCATCTGAGACCAGCTAGTTTTAAGAAGTGTGAGAGTACATTGCTCTTAACAGCACCTATAGGAATATGAACATTTTCCTCTAGCGTGCTATTAATGGCTGACCGTCGCGTCGCCTCGCTAGTTCGTCGACTCTCTTTGTCCTGGAACCCAGAGAAGAGTGACTTTAGTCTGATTGCACAAGCGATTGAGTTTTTCTTGGCATTAGTCAACCAGAGGTGATGAATTTTAACATGTTAAAACTTACCCCGCAAAAATGTTACAACTTGCCCCGCCATGAAATTTAACACAAAGATCACTATAAAAAAAAAAAACCGAAATCCACACAAACCTCACATATATACACAAACATCGCCAACACATAAATGCATATCTACAAAAAACAACTGGCACTATATCTCTTGCCTGTGAAAAGGTATACCAAAAATACGAAAAAAAAATAAAAGTTACAAATCTCTCATTTTCGGGGACCCCACCCACAACTTTTTCCACTGACTACCAATTCAAAACGGAAGTAGACATCTCGTTTGCTCTGGAAAAGACGAATATTTTTCTCTTTTACGCGACTTTTAATTTTCAGGGGAACCCTTTATTTTTTAGCTGTTAAACCTTACCCCTGTTACTCCTAACCCCACTCTCCCCTACCTGTAAAAAAGACGAAAGTCGACACGAATGAAAAAAAGAGTCGTGTAATCAGCATCTATGTTTCTACTACTGATGCTGATGATGGTATACAATTTTTCTGTGTACCAAAATTGTTGTTTCAACCTTGCTTGACTATTCCATTTTGAAAAAAAGACCTGGTAAAAATGTGGGCAGTCTATCTTGGATATGTGCAGCACTACTAAGTGTTATGTTAGAGTTACTGCTTGTTTCCATTATGAGAACAATCTGTCGTTTTGATCTTAGAACTTATGAACAGACCCTCCTCACGCATTTGATTGAAGTTGCCTGTTTCACCATAACCATCGCTTTGCAATCCCAAGTTTTTTAAAGTAGCGTTGATAGACGGCTGTGAAGTGTTCAGGGTGGTCCACTTTTAAGGCGACAAAAGTTTTGCTAAATTTTATTATGTATTTCCCGAAAAGAAAAACATTTCATTTTTACAATTGTATTTTTAAGATAAAATGAAAATAAAAGTTTTAACACGTCTTTTTTTTACAACAATCGAGATGCCTATAAGAACCTACGCCTGATATCGTCGGACATCATTTCTGCTCCCGTAATAAATTAGAGTTATGAAAATGTTTAGAAATTTCCCATTTATACTGTCACGATCCCAATATGCTAATCAAGAGGTTCGCTTGTTAACTAAACTACTACCACTCTGACTCTACCTACATATATTTTCAATCCACAAAACCGATATGGCCTATTTAGGGAAAAGGCCGACACTCATTCTATTTTCCATATACATACGAGTATGCAAATGTCAATCCTACTCCGAAGTCTGAACAAATAAAACACTTTGGTTGGTTCCAAATTGTCTGGTCAGTCTCCTACTGCACTCGTCTGCGGCTGCTGCTAACCATTAGAATATGTATGTCTCTTCGGATATGACAATTTTATACCCTGCCATCAATATGTGGGCTGAAGAAAACCTTAAATTCAATTCATTAAAAGGGATTAAAGAATCTCGTTATTATTCTTGTCTCGTTTCATTCCACTGTGTTTTTTTTCCTCTCTTTCATTAACTTTAGTGATACACAACCGAAATTCCATAAAGACAGATCGTAAAATTATGATCACCTACACCACCTGCTGTGCGCTTCAGTATCGGTCTGGCTATTGATCCCGACAAAAAAACACACACACACACACTCCCGATTTGAGATTCCAAATCCCGATGTTGCGTCGCGTCGCATGAACTATAACCGAACTGTGAACAACCAAGCAAATACCCCCCGGTGGTCATAATTAAATACTTTCACACTCGAGAACAATCGCACGGGCACGACTTCTTTCAGAAGTGTGTTTATTTTTTTAATTAAAAAATAAAAAAGTGAAGGAGAACCCACCACGGGAATGAAGAAGCCGAATGGGCTCCCTGCTCCTATGCTGGTGCCATCAGACACATGGCTGATCCTTGGTCAAGTGAGGAAGGAGACTGGTCCATACCAGCCACAGCGGTAGAAGGCCATTCGGGTAACAAATCTCCTCTGGCGAAAACCAGCAGCGAATCGGGGAGGACAAGGACAACACTGTGGAATCACTTGTGTGCGATGCGAACAATGATGTGCGCGTTTCCAGAAGCCTACACAAAAATCAGATTCTGTTCGCAGCAGCAGCAGGAGTAAGATCATCACTCGGACTCGATGGGATTTGTGTGTTTGTGTTCGAGTAGAACGAATGATTCATAAATCCAAATAAAGGACAGCGACGAGGAGCAAACAGGTTACAAGTTGGTTGAGTTAATGTTGTGTGTGCTCTAATGGCACTGTAACAAATTTATTGCTAGACACGAGCTTAAAGGTACCAACTATTGTAGCTTCAGCTTAAGAAATATAGTTATATTTGAATTATAGTTGAAATCTCGAATCCTTAGTCTATAAAGTGCGGTGCTGATTCTGAAGGGTTAGGTTAGAAGGGTCGTTTGTAGCAGGTGCACTTTCACCCGGGCCAGTAGGACATCTGCTTCTTCTTAGGTGGCGCTACAGTCCGGGGTGAAGCAAGGCCTCAACCAACAACCTCTTCCAGCTAGCCCGGTCCTTAGCTAGCCGCCTTCAGTTGCGCACGTCAAGTTGGCTGAGGTCTTGTTCTACTTGTGCGCGCCACCTTAGGCGAGGTCGTCCTCTGCTGCGCTGACCCTCCGGGTAAAATTCTCCGAGCCGGAGCGTTGATGTTCATACGCTTTACATGTTCTAGCCATCTTAAACGCCCAATGTGCAGTTTTTTGACCAGGTTGATGTCGCTGTACAGACAGTAGAGTATGCAGTTAACAAAATCAGTCTGATCTTATGATGAATCCTTAGAGATCTGCAAGCGGTATCTTAGTCAGGTCGTCCAGTCAGTCAAAGAACAGTGCGCACATGCCAGAGAGCAGGGGAGTGGCATAAAAGGCCGGCAAGATCTGTCTGCCAGATCTATTTCAGAACTGCTCCTGGTCATTTGGTCTGCTCTTACGTTCCCTTTATTTCTTGTTGATCAGAGTACCGTGAAGTCATTTGGAAGGAATGCGATTGGATTCCTATGTATATCGAAGGTCAATGGGACAATTCATTGACACCTTTTTGAGGTGATGCCTCCGATAGGAATTCTTTGTCGGCCAGAGCCCCATAGAAGATTCTATCTTATGCCTTAAATAGCCACTCGCTTCAAAGTCACTGACCAGGCTTATTTTAAGCTAGAATAGAAACAGATTATGGTTAGCATAACCTAGCTTATTTGCATTGGACAGTTAAATTCTAAATTGTTAAAGACAGTTAAACTATAAATTGTCAAACCCATCTATTGTATTGTATTTAGAGGTGGGTTATCCCATAGAGACAACAAGCGCGTAGACCTGTAGGCCCATTGTACTTTGGTGAAGTACCACCCCATTCGCTGAGCTAGCGATTTTCTGTTGAGCTATACATCGATCTAAATCTGCCCGTCGCTTTCGAAAAGCGAAGCAATAGTGCAAGATTGAGCTCCAGTAGATCAACGACCGGTAGGACGTAGCTGCCTAGAGTGGCCTTTCTGATCCGAGCAAAGGCCGGACACTCGCCAATGAAGTGCTCAGCCGTCTCGTCTTTTTCCAGGCACATCCCGCAAAGGTCCGAGCTTGTGATTCCAATTTTGTGCAGGTGCTAGTTTAAGGGAGTGAACCCAGTGACCAGTCCTGTGAGGATTTTAAGGTCAGTTCTGCTAAGGTGTAATAGAAACATAGTTCTGTTTGCCCTCGGCGCGTCTGCTAATATTTTGGTCTTTCGGCATGACCTAAGCTCGTGCCAATGGTTGTAGTGTTGTAGTCGCAGAAGCTCAAGTAGCTTTTTCTTAGCATAGGCTGAACTGCAACCAATAACAAGCTGAGCGCCGATAAACGGGGCCGCTGATCCAGTTCTAACTAGAGCATCAGCTTTATCATTTCGCGGGCTATCAGAATATCCCGGGGTCCAGACCAGTGTGATCTTATTACATCGCCCAAGTTGGTTCTGTTTTATATTGTACTGTGTGCTAAGATCTTGAAGTTCTTTGCGACAGCAACGCACAAGCTGCGAATTTTCTTAAGTGGCAGGAATTGCTTTGATTGCAGCTATCAATGGAAAAGATGATATCGGCTCGCTGTATCGCATTCATTACGGTTTCACCGGCGGCTATTGTTACAGCCAGAACCTCCGCTATTGTCTAAAAGTCAGATATGGATAAATGCCTCCATCAGTGTAGATGGAGTTGGATTTTCCAGTAACTGGCTGGTTGGTTTCCCATTCTTCTCTTCTTGGGAAAGAGATGCTGCGAGAGAGAAGTCTAAGAAGGGTACTGACTTATTCATTTTTGTAGACTGTAGAGTCTGCGCGTGTCCTTTTAGGCTTGATCTCAGGCTTTCGGACTGACTAAACCTAAGCGCGTACTATATTGCCGATTCTTGCACAGATAGGTAATGGAAGAATATTCAGTATCTTTTCAAGCTCTGCAATTGGTGTAGTACGCATTGCTCATATTGCTTCAACGCAGGCCAATCTTCGAGCCTTCGCCATTATCTGGAGGCTAGTTGTTTTACTTGCAGCTGTGTACATCCAGAGCCGGGTTATTCAAAATGCTCTATTGCAAATATAGAAGACAACTAGTGCTTTCGTTGTACCTTATTTAATATTGAGTCCGCCGTTGGGCTTTTTATCGGTCTGCCAGTCCTAGATATTTGGCAATACCCAATAGTGTCAGATGGGTTCCCTCTAAAGCTCCCTCAATTTATTCGCTAATAGTTGGTAGGAATTTGCATTTAGCCATTAGCATTACATTGTCAGCATACGTTAGAGCAACACGCCACCAGAAATCTGGAGATATTCCGTATCTAAATATTTCTAAAAAGAGGAGTTTTTTGTTTTTCTCTCAAGTTGCTTGAAAAGTTGCACGTTTGAGCTATCGAAAGCAACAAGGAAACCACCAACAGAAATACACCAAAGAAAACAATCCATAGCAAATTGCAGTACCTATCTAAAAAATGCATACTATAACCATCAGCGACTTTTGGATCCCGACAATGAATCTAAAGCCTTGCTTTCTTGGCGAAAGAATGAGTTCTGATTGACCACAAAATTTCATGAAATTTCTCACAATATCCATTTCTGGCATCTTGCCAGACTTTCTCAATTTTATTTCAAAATTCATAAACAAAAATTCCCCCAAATTAATTAAGTGATAGCCAATACCGTTAAATAATTTAAAACCACTTAACAAGTTCATAAGTACGCTTACATCTCTAAACGACTCACCGACCAGTTAAGACTCCACTTATAGGATTAGAACGTTTTTCTGCACAAAAAACAATAAATTCAATCCGACCAGAAAATAATCCTTGGCAATCCTTTGAATTTGAGTGCTCTTCCAACAAAATATGGGGGTGTAGAGTTAAACTCATATTCATCCACCCATCCCTCCAACCTTTGAAATGCCAATTAACTAATTGATTGAGAATGTTAAAAAGTCCTTCAAAAAAGTCCCCAAAACTGTCCTCGTCGAGGAGGAACTTGTTTGGCTCTTGGCTATGGTGCCCCCGTCCGAAGGCTATCATAAAACAAAACAAAAGCAGAAAGCGAAGGGGAAAGAGTAAAAGAGAGAGAGAGAAAACATAAAAAGGAATTTTGAAAAATGAAATACAATACAGCAACAGCACCCAGGATAAAAAGTTTCCGTCACCATTGAAAAGGGTCCCGTGCCGCTCTGCTCCCGGTGTCCCAGTTAATAGCTCCGTAATGATGACGATGGGGTGTTATAATATCTTAGGACACCACCGAAACGAATTGGGACGAAAATTCATTATCCGGAAAGCACTTGAAATGTTTATTTTAATGCGGCAGTGGCAGTGGTCCTCCTACAGGACAATATTCATCTTCATGACGAAAACATACATTCTGTTCTGTTGTGTCTGTCCCGGGGGTTAGCCCTCGTAGGCTTGTGGTGTTTTTTCTTGATGAGGGTGTCCTGTTGTTTATGTGAAAAGGATTTGATGTCCTCGTATGTTTAAATACTTTTCTACTTAGGAGAAAAGGGTTTCAGAGTTGGACACTTGGACACCACACTGAGACGTCGGTTGTAGTCTCCTTGGCATAAGTATGACGTGTCCCCTTAAATAATCTCTCCACGTCATCTGCATTGAAAGCAAATAGGAATGGCGGAAAGTTTATTTGCATTTTTTCGTCCTTTTCCAATTAAACTGCATTGCGATCCTTTGAAGAATTCAAATGAAAGAGAGAAGACGAAATCGGTTCAAGCTACTTTGTTACCGATTCCACATTCACAAGTGGACTCACTCCACGAAGCAGAATAATAAGCAACGCTCCAAAAAATCAAAATTGAATAAATTATTATTTTTAATTAGGTGAAATTCTCTGGATAAGTGGCCACGCAATGGCGGATAAAAGGCAAACACAATCAACTTTGTCGTCATAAGTGGTGAATAAATTAATTGATGGAGTGGAACTTGGGTACGCGGCTGTTATAAACCACCAGAAGGACTTTGCTTGGCATGAGTTGACATGAGCAAATTACACAAAAAAAAAATTCATAATATCATGACAATGGGGATAGCGAATAGAGTTACATACATAAGGCACGTGTCACGTGTTTGGCGAATAATTTCAATTGTTATTTTTTAAAAGGTTTAGTGAAAGAAGAATGATTTTAAAGAGTTTCAAAAGGTTTCTTTTGCAAAAAGTCAAAGTGTTACGTCTTGCGGAATATGATTCTGCGGAGCAATAACAACAAAAGCCAGAGTAAGTTGTAAATTTGGAGATTGGTACCGGGGTGGGTATTGATGGAAACAAAAAAGCTGACAAACTGGCTGGGAAAGGTTCGACTGGCTCCTTTATCCGCCCTGAGCCGTTTTGCAACATTCCAAATACAGCTATAAACTAAAAAATCGAAAGTTGGGAAAACAACATGTGTGCTTCCTATTGGGAAAATACCCAGGGTCTTCATCAGGCTAAAAGAGCCAATACGCTTCCACAATAAATCCATAAAACACCTACTTCTTAGTAGAAGTGCACTGAACTAAAAAACGTTGTCATATTGATAATTTTTGTAATCAATGTGATGAAAAAATTGTCATTGTTATCAATATGACAATTTACGATTTTCAATTTTGAACTTGATAACTTGATTTTTCATAATGACAATTGCAATTGTCAATGGGATGAAAGCAGTTATCATATTGAATACTGCGGTTGTCAGATTGAAAACCTCAATTTTCAAATTTAAAATGGAATTGACTTATTGAAAACTCCAATTTTCAATATGATAATTGCAAAGATGCGATAATCATATTGAAAATCTAAATTATCAATGTGATAACTGCAAAAGTAAGATACTACTACTACTAAGTTGGCGCTACAGCTCGAGGTGAACCTGGGCCTGCTTCTCGCAACCATTTGTGTGTACGTGTTATATTTTTGCACGAATGGAAGGGACCTACAGTTGTTTGCCGACTCCGAACGGCGAGTTGAGAAGCTCAATCGTGACAAATGATACTCTTTGATGCTTGTCAGACATTCGAAAGAGGTGGGCACTGTGAAAAACTTTTAGGTGTTTGCGGCGGGATTCGAACCCAAGACCTCTGGCTCAGTAGTCCGACGCACTAACCACTTGCGCTACGGTGCAATCATATTTAAAAAAAAAAATAAATAAAAATATACGGCGTCAGCAGTCCTATACAGAAGCCTAATTTCTCGCAACCATTTGCGTGTTCGTGTTTTTTTTTTGCACGAATGGAAGGGACCTACAGTTTAGGAAACTCAGGTATTTTTTTTTTAGGTTTCAACTATTTCTATGGGTGGTGTCCAGACTGGAGAGTTGCGTATTATTGAAAGTTTTTGTACTTGCTTATGATTTACAGAAGTTTTTTCCAGATGTTTCCTATTACATATTATAGTTTGTGCGATCAATTTCTTCAGCCATATTCAACATTCACTGCCAGTGCTATGCCTTCGCTGTAGGTTTTGATATTAGCTTCTGAAACTGATTAACTTATTTTTATTTTGTGAGAAATAAATACTTACTTACTTACATCCGGATTTGAACCGCGGACCTTCAACGTGACAAGCGACGACGACTACCACTACGCCACGGCCACCTTCAATGACATCATGACAAATGATACTCTTTGATTGCGTGTCAGACATTCGAAAGGGGTGGCAGCCGTGAGAAATATATACCAAATTGGATACTCTCTTTTTAAGATGGGCAGTAGCTCAGTGTATGGTATGTCGGCTTCTCATCTCATAGGTCCCAGGTTCGTTTCTTGACGGGGGACTTTTTTTTTGTTCTATTTTCAATCGTGATGATAGAAAAGAAAGTTGTTTCCTTTGGTTTTTTTGTGTCTTTTCTATTTACTCCTTTAGTTTAGTTGTTTGTTTATGGTTACTTATTATTTTTCAATCGTGAGGATAGGACTTACTCAAATTTAAAATGGAATTGTCATATTGACTATTGCAATTGTCAATGTGATAATTGCAAAGATGCGATAATCATATTGAAAATCTAAATTATCAATGTGATGACCGCAAAAGTAAGATAATCATATTAAAAACCACAATAGTCAATATGACAACTGGGGTTGTCATATTGATAACTTCTTTCATCATATTGAATACCGACAAATGAAAATTGAAAATTTTCATATTGACTATCCGGTTTTCAAATACGAAGCTAGTCGGGGATAATTTTCATCATATTGATTATTTTTTTCATCACATTGACAATTGTCAATATGACAACCGATATTTTTTTCAGTGTGATATCAAGAGACTAGTAGCATTTCTAAGGGGGCTTTGCCATCTTCGATATCTATAGGGTTTTTTTTTGGAGGCATAGAACTTTTTTTAAAAATAAAACACAACAAATTCAATGGAATGACCAACATTTATAAGCTCACAAATTTCATGGCATTTAATGTTTAAAAGTAATTTCTGGCTTATGGCCTCCGCGACTGCGCCTTATGAACGCCATCCTGTCGGTCCAATTTTGTATCACTTTTTCGAGCATACCCGGTCTTATTTCGTCAATAGTGCGTCGAATGTTGGCTTCCAAATGATCAATCGTTGCTGCTTTATCAGCATAGACTAGAGATTTAACGTACCCCCACAAAAAGTAGTCCAAAGGTGTCAAATCACACGAACGAGGTGGCCAATTTACAGGTCCATTTCTTGATTCGGTCACCAAACGTTTGGCTCAACAAAGTCATGGTGGCACGCATTGTATGGCATGTTGCGCCGTCTTGTTGGAACCACATTCGTCCAAATGATTTCCAATGACAATCACTGTAGCGTTCGCCATTCACGGTAATGTTGGCACCGGTTTTGGATTTAAAGACAAATGGGCCGATGACGCCTTCGGCATGTAAACCGCACCTAACAGTGATTTTTTCGGCATGTAATGAAGTCTCAAGAGTCTCATGAGGATTGTGCTCACTCCAAAAACGAGAATTCTGCTTGTTTACATACCCGTTAAGCCAGAAATGACCCTAATCGATGAAGATGATTTGACGATAAAAAACTGGTTCAACTTCCAGTTGATTCAGCGAACAGAGCGCGAATTTTGGAAATAAATGTCCAGGATTCTATGTAACTGCATGGCACTCTGTACCGGAGGAGGCAACATTTTCAGAGAGAAATCCTAGCTCCCATGGAAATTCGTAAAGTCTCCACCAGTTAAATCCTCAACTTCATAAAAAGAGTTGAACCTCTTCTGCCAACACTTAATTTCCATTCAACCATGGTTCAAATGAACACCACTGGCTCTAGCAATCCAAATCTGGAAAACTCCATAATGGAATAATCAGTTTAAGTGTTAGATGTCTGTATTTGTGGCATGTTTTTGACTGAACATGCAGCCCTCTTAACATGCTATAGGTATTATAGGAGAAACAAGCTAACTAACAACAATTTCACGAAGCGAAGAACTCTTTTAAGTTCACTTATGTGGGTTCAACTGGGTTTATATCCTTGAAGTTCTTGCGCGTAATGGAGGGTTTCTGATCTTCTCGCAGCCATCAAACCCCGTCGGTAGAACCATGACGAACTTACTTCTATTTTGCGTTGAAAACCGCTCAGAGAAGAAGTCTCTCGTTCGCTTCCTTTGTAGACAGAGATATGATCAGAGATATGATCATTGGTCTGGATTTTTTTTTTAGGCGGCGCTACCGCTCGGGGTGAACCTGAGCCTGCTTTTCGCAACCATTTGTGTCTGCGTGTTATATTTCTTGCACGAATGGAAGGGACCTACAGTTGTTTGCCGACTCCGAACGGCGAGTTGAGAAGCACATTGACAATCAATACTCTTTGATTGCTTGTCAGACATTCGAAAGAGGTGGCAACCGTGAAAAACTTTTTTAGGTGTTGGACCCGGGCAGCATTGTATAGTAGTCCAACGCACTTACCACTACACTATGGTGCTCACGCGCTCACGGTGCTAACGGACTTAAGATAATCTAATATGGAAGGACATAGGGTATCTAAGGCGCTCTGGTCGGCATTAGACTGAAAAGGATCTAGAAAAATACTTGGACGTTAGCAGGGCATAACTTAGTACAGCTGTAGGAATATTGTCAGTGCACTGTGCCTTGGGCAAATAAGGAGACATATAAGGACGTTTGTAGATACTATGACGATATATGTATTATAGAAATAGCAAAGTATGTATATCGCACATATTTTATGCGAATGTCAGCGCAGAGCACGTTGTCCCGTAGTAGTAAAATCTTAGGCAACTACTTTACAATCTTGAAAAGGCAGCCCAAATCAACTATAGATACGTTCTAAAATTTAGCTGGAAAATTTAAATGCTTTCAGGAAAATCTTGTGGCTTAGGTGTCACCCTCTATGGTGGATAGTATTTTATGAAGGCTTGGCCGTTTATTTGCGAGTGAGAAACTGAATTGATCTCAATGCGTCAACGGCTCCGGGTCCGGCACTATTATGACTTCGCTGACTTTCAAGTCAATAGAACCTTGAGACTTGTTCAAACCTAAGGGGGACATTAGAAAGCAGAGCAACTTAAGTAAAACTTTTCTGGGTTACATTTTGATTATGTTCACTAGCTTTCTGTTCACTCAAACCTAAGACATAAGCAAATTGTTCACATATTCTGAGTGTTCTAAAAGAATCAGTCGCTACACAAGTTCAGTGCCTTGGAAACATGGTTTTGTTCGCTTAATTATTATAGTAACTTCTAAATATTATGGCTTGCATATGCTTTTCAACGTTGGATACTAATATGTCGATTGAAGAGAGGGAATTAAAATGAGTAGTTGCATTTTCCAAACATCCAGATACTTCGAAGCTTATTCTCGGATGTTCAATAAAATTAATCCCTTCGTTTCTCTACCCCTTCGGTCTATTTTTTTAACTCAGTTTTCCACGAAATTTAATATACAGTGTACTCTCTCCTTACGGACACCTCTCATAACCGGACAGATTTCAAAGAACCGAAATAAATACACGATTTTTGATATAAAAGCTCTCTCATATAAAAACTCTCCCGGACTCTCTCATAACCGGACACGGACACCAATTTTCGTAACCGCAATAGAATGTCGCTCTCTCTTAAACGGACAAAAGACATCTACGTATGCAAACTTTTAACATACTTTTTTTTTTATTTTCTCCCTCACACTTTGCAAAGAAACGAAACAAAAATGTAAAATGTGGAGTGTGCCTTTGCGTCATTATCATGTTCGCGGACACATGATTTTCGGTGGGAAATGCTAGAATGACACACGCATATCTCCGGCATTTTGAGAGACATTTAGAGCCCCCGCACACTACAGACTTTCTATCGGCCGATAGTTTGGTCGGGTTGGGCTGGTTAGTGCGTACACTGGGCCGATTAAATAGTCGGGTTGGTAGTGAGTGCGTACACTAGACAAATAATCGGCCGACTGTTCTCGAACGATTTGGTTTTGCTAGTCGTTAGACACATTTTGCAGAGAATAATCGCTTAATGGTAGTTAGTAAAAAATGTTCCAGAGAGGTAATCATTGCTCTACGCCCAAATATGTCCATAATTCCATATTTAAATACGACAAAATATCCAGAACTTAAAGAAAATTAATTTAAAATTCAGAGCAAACTGAGCTATCGAAAAAAATCGGCCAACTTTATAGTCTGTAGTGTGCGCACGTGGAAGAGCGCCGTACTGATTAAGTAGTCGGCCGATAGTTTGCCGATACTTTAGTTTGAAGGCAATCGAGTAGCCTATCAAACTTGTTTATCGGCCGATATCGAATCGTTGTAGTGTGCGCATTCTCATATATTTTCATACTGATTAAGAGCCCGACTAAACTGTCGGCCGACAAAAAGTCTGTAGTGTGCGGGGGCTCTTAATATTATTTTGTGCGAATTTTGTATAAAGATAAAAATGATTCCACTGGTCACAGTGAAGTAAAAATTTGTCTCTGGTAGGACAAATAATGGCGGAATATGGAAGTTTACTGTATTTCTCGTCAGGGTTCCCGTCTTGTCATAACAGATCCAAAATTGTGACCCGCTTATTTCCTCAACCATTAACGCCATATGCTGTCTTTTCCGCGAACGTGTTATCCAACAACTATGTGCATTTATAAATCCCATTGCATTTTTAAATAGGTTTGCAGTGTATGTTTGTATGTATGTATGTATGTGTCATTTACGCTTGATTGTCAGAAATTAGTATTTTTGGTAATTTGTGTTTATGACATAAAAATGAATTCCTTTATAAAATAAAATAAGTACCACATGTCTATTGTGTTTCTTTTTTAAAGAACGTCAATTTTTTGTTCTCCCATAACCGGACACCTCTCATAACCGGACAAATTTCTCGGTACCGTCAGTGTCCGGTTACGAGAGAGTACACTGTAATTGGTTTTGTTCTTGACCATCAACAAGAAGTTGGGACACTCTCTCCTTCAAATAAACACAAAAAAATGCCCTTCTATGCCTGTCCTCTATTCCACTATTGTAGACCAATCGCTTTTATTAGCCACCACCACTGCAGCAACTCAACGATAAACAAGTGAATACTTAATGAGCACAACCCCTCAAAACTAAACAAAGACAACTAGCAACGAAAGGTGTCGGTGTCTAGTTTTTCTGTATAAAAAAAATGGAAGATATCAAGTCCCTGTTTCCTATTTAAAAAAAAAAATTCTTTAGTTCCAACCGCGGCCATGTTTGACTTCCTGCTGATTTCAATTCAGGGGTTGCTGTGACTACCGCACGTCATTTAACTGAACAAGTGTGTCTCTTCAGTAACAAAAGAAAAATGAAAGGAACTCCCTTTTGTTTTATATTTGTACGGGTATCTCCACCAATCCAACACAAAAAAAGGAGACAAATTTTATGTGCTCAACACCTGCGCATTGTCTAGTAGTGGCTCTTCCTGTGTCCTTTTTTTCAATTATACTCCCAGAATGCATTCGTTCATCTTCGAGTATGCATTTATTTTTTTTACTAACACCAACATGGAAATGATAATAATTAATTCATATCTGCAATCGAAAGCGGGGGAGAGGGGAAACTTTAAATTTCCAAATTAAATTGCACAATAGCAGCGCCAGTTTAACGAGGCTATTCTAATTAGAAACAGTCAATTCACTGGTTTGCTGGTCGGTTACGATGCGCACTATAAATTTTAATATTTCATGGATGCACTGGCCGCATATTAATTCCAATTTGCCGGGTGTGCATATCAAATGTTCATTGAAAGCCCCCCGCGCTTTGGTTGGTGCTACATAAATCTAATTAAAATTAGAATTAGGCAAAATTTAATAAACGATTGTTTCGTGTTTTACATGCGAAAAGGTTCACTCTGTTGCAACTAATTCGTGCTTTTTATAGCCGGAAATATTTTACTACCCGAATCGAAATCAATTTTGTGGAAAATTTCATTTAAAAAAAAAAAAAATAACTCGTTGTACCTACATAAATTGCAAAAGAATTTTTTATTTATTTTTTAATCCGATAGTCATAAAAAAATGTTTCAGTGAATTAATTCATTAACTTTATTACACCTCGAATGTTTGGTAATAGAGACATTTATTCATTGTATTTAGTTAGTCAAGACGGGGTTTTTTTTATTTATTTTTTGTAAATTTGTATTTGTACAATAAATATAAAAATATAAATTCTATTAAAATTTCGCCATAGATGGAGTTATGTTCAATTATTTTGTAATTATTGTGGGCTTAAAAATTGATTTATGTGGCATTTATTAGCCATTTGCATTGGGTGAATTGAATTTAAATTAATTCAATTCAATATTCTGTTGGCAGTAATAAAATTAATGATTTTTATGGATTCTAAAGAATTAATTGGCTCAGTTGTCTACAAATATTATAATGGTTGGACTTCTTTTTAATTCTTATAGATAAGAGTCCGAAGAAGTATCGAATATGAGAGTGTCTTTGAAAATATATATATTAATTTCTAAAGCCATTCAGTGAATACGTGTTTCAGATAATCAGGTTAGAGCGCAAGTTTAAGCGCCAAATAGCTTAAAATCAGTGACATTCATGATCGTTATGAGCGATTAAGAAATTCGGCAACTGAACAAATCGACTTCAGGCTTTAAATTAATTATGACTTTTTTTTTAGTTTAAAAAATAGAATCGATAATTATAAAATGTCATGATGTATCTAAAAAAGATGATAAATTGTTTAATTAACTTTTGTCTCTTTTACAAAACCGGAAACAGATCGAAAGATTTGCATAAGCGAAAAAACTGTCAAAACATTTTAATCCAAGCGGTTAATAAACTTAGGTTATTAAATTCTACTTTTTATCACTACTATCCTCGTTAAAAATTAGCGTGTAAATCAATCATACATCATTATTATTTGTTTAGCAATTGTATTGTACAATTTAAGATCCTCAGTTACCCGCATGATATTTAACCAACAATAATGGTACAAAAAAAACGGTCAAGTGCTTGTCGGGCCTCGCTCGATAGGCGTCCCGAGCGTAGGCTAGGGATTTTTTTATTTTCAAGAACGATCCTGCCCCAAGGCTGATACTGCAACCAAAATCATCTATAGTACAGTACGATTCTATTGGTCGAAGAAGCAAACCATCTTTCTGATAAAGGCTAGTATGTCCTTGATTTACACATTTACGAAATCATAAGGTCTGAGAATTTTATGGAGGGTAAGCCGTTTGACCCCAGATATATCTACTTTATGTCCATCTTATAGTAGTTGTGAAGTTCCCTGTGATCGATGTTACTCTTAATTAACAGTTTGGCTAGCCTAAGAAAGTTAAAATTTATTTAACTGTTTGTAAGTAAAGACTGAAATTGTTGTTCAGTTGATGCCACAAAAGGGTTCCGGGGCCGAAAACTCGACAACCTGAACGGGCCAGTTCATCCGCAATCTCATTTCCTTCAATGCCTCTGTGGCTGCTGTGCAAGAATTTTTGGCAAACTTGTATAGGTGGCCAACTTATAAGGGTGTATATTTTTGATTTTTCTTTTTGTTTTTGAATAAAAATGTTTCACTCACATAGTTTGTTCTTTAGAAATACTGCTTATATTCTCTAGTTTCCCCATTAAAAAAGCATTTTAACCGTTGAAGTTAATCACAAACTGAAAACAAGAATAGTTAAATCATCTCTATATTGCACACGATAAAACAAGGACAACTATTTCGTTATTACTTACGTCTTGACGTTTTGTTCAGTGGTTAACCAAAAATATGGAACAAAATCCATCAAAAATTCCCCTTGGCCAACTTTCGTAGGTTATTTAATACTAGCTGATGTACCCGCTTCGCTGCGCATACATAAATATTCTCTTTGTATGTATGTGTATTTGTAATAAATTGTCTACTGAAAGGAGACCTTGCACCTTAAAAGTTGGCATACATGATACATCCTTGCTCCACAATTTGCTTAGCACCAAATGAAGACATTTAAAAAGAACTAGTGTACTGGTGCGAGGAATCTCGCATGTAGAAACCCTATACCCGTAGGTATAGGTAATAATATATTTTTCGTAATAACTTTAGTCGTATGAGTTTTTTCAAAAGTGTTGGTATTGATGAACAAAGTTCAGGTGATGAGCTTTCGATCAGTGTAAGAATCATTGAAATCGGTGCAGGAATAAACCCTCAGGAGGAATCACAAGCTCTTGCGCTAGCGATTTAAATATAATGATGATGATGATGATGATTTATTATAGGATCGTATAGACTGAATTGCTTGGATAGAGGATTTTCCACAGACTATTAAATAAAAAAGTGAAGCAGGTGGGTTAGCAATTTCTTCCAATCTAAGTTTCCCGCTTTCTTAAATATTACAGCACGTTCTTACCACCAAAATGTCAAACGGCAATTGAAGAACAGGCGAAACGAGTTGGCCTTGAATTGAATGATGACAAAATCAAGTACATGGTGTCAACAAACAAAGAAACATCTGTCCACCGCCGCCTATGACAAAACGTCACTGTTGGCAACATTAACTTCAAAGTGGTTAAGGAGTTTACCTACCTCGGAGTAAACATCAACTCCACGAATGACACCTTAGTGGAGATTCGACGAAGATTTACCCTAGGAAACCGCTGCTATTTCGGTTTGGCAAAACAAATCGGTTCAAAACTCCTAACTCGGAAGACGAAATGCATGCTCCACAAAACATTGATCCTGCCAGTTCTGCTGTATGGAGCCGAGTGTTGGACGATAAGCAGGAAAGCAGAGCAGATTTTGAATACTTTCGAGGGAAAAATTCTTCGTCGGATATTCGGTCACGTATGCGAGGCGGGCGAATGGAGGAGAAGATACAACCGCGAACTCTATGAGCTGTACCAAGATGTGGATGTAGTCCGAAAAGCCCAAACACGTCGACTTCACTGGCTCGGCCACATCGAGCGAATAGACAACAATGCTCCAGCAAAGAGGATCTACGAATCACAGCCCCAGGTTCAGGATGACAAGGAAGACCGAACCTACAGTTAAAGAACCAAGCTACCGCGGATGCCAGTGCGCATACCCGCTGGTGCATTGACGGTGGCGGTGGTCCAAACTCATCGTTGCCGCGAAAGCATACAAACAATATTTCTTTACGTTATTACTTTTCTCACAGAAAATGTACAAAGAAGATATATATATATGTATATCAAAATCTTTGTTGTGAAACAAATATGTTAATTTTATTTTAATACGTTATTTAAGAACTAAGATAGAGCGAGATAAATGTCCAAAAGTAAAATATAATAATAATAATAATAATAATATTTAGCTTTAGTAGTCCTAGGTGCTAGGTAGAACCAAGCCTAGCTTCCCGCAACCATTTGTGTGTGCGCGTTATATTTTTGCACGAATGGAAGGGACCTACAGTCTTCTGCCGTCTCCGAACGGCGAGTTGGGAAGCTTTACATGACAAATGATACTCTTGAATGGTTATCAGGCATTCGAAAGGGGTGGGCACTGTGAAAAACTTTTTAGGTGTTTGCGGCGGGATTTGAACCTAAGACCAAGTAGTCCGACGCACTAACCACTTGCGCTACGGTGCCCACAAAAGTAAAATATAAAGTTTATAAAAGTAAAATACATATAAACTTTTCTTTTTCTCATTTAGAAGTTTTTTATTGAAATATATTGATTTTTTTTATCCATTTTATAGATTTAATCCAACCAGAATCGATTGCAAAATACCGCACTCAAATCCGTTCAGTAGATTTTTTTTGTTTTTGCTGCATATACATACCTACATCCATTTTTTAGACTTCCTTTTATAAAAGTAGTGATAGTGATGATGAGAGAAAAAATAAAGTATATGCAAATTTGTGGCCAAGCTCCAATATAGGCAGGTTGACATTGGACAACATATAAAGGTATTTTGAGGACCATTTGTATGCAATTTTTTTGTGCAGCTAAATTTTGGCCAACTTCATCAGTTGGCGAACTTACAAAGGTGGCCAACTTAATAGATTTCACTGTACTAAAGACATTTTTTTCCGACGGTAAAAAGCATAATTTAAAAGCAGAAATTATACTGACTGACTGACTCAAACTTCCCATCACCATCTCTTAAACTTCCCATCTATTTATCTTTCAACAGGTGTTAAACAAAAAGCTATTCTACACCCGACAAGCTAATACACTTCCAAAGCCAATAAAAATTATTTCACCTCATACGAGTATATCTACGAATGTCGAGTACTCTGGGTATACACGTGATATAACAAACAAACAAAGCAAAACAAATCAAACACAATATTATCACTTCCATTGTGATCTCGAAAAGATCGGATTTGAAATTCTCAACTTTTCTTGTTATTATCATCGAACGTCGTCGTCGTCGACTACAATCTCACACATTCAGAAAGAGGCAAATAATAATAATTGTATCTCAAACTATGTATAAACACAAATAACAGTTTCGTTTAAATCAGATTTATTTTTATTGAAGAACTCACCTTGACCGTTGTGTCATTTCCTGGTCTCGATAATCGGTGATTATTGGGTTCAATTTTTTTCTCTCCCCCCCTTTTTTTTTTGTTGTAAAGAAGATATTCACTTAAAACACAAGAACCACACACATGTAAGCTTTGTAGAATTTACGATCTTTTCACATCTAGACGCGATCACAATTAGTTGGATATTTTTTTTTTATTTTTTTGTTTAATGACAATTTATCACGAGAGTAGGTATTATTTCTATTCTACTCTTTCATCTTAAGTCGCACAGTTAATAAGTTTTAATTTTTTTTTTTTGGTTATGTACGAGTTTAAGTATGTGTAACGTATAAATGCCGTCGGCTAATCAGAAATGTATCTGAGACATCTTTCAGTGGAAGCAGGAAAAAAAATAGTTTTCAATTAATTCCAAAATGGATTGTCCAACTTTTTTTTTTGGCGCACGGAAGGTATATAGTTTTAAGCCTCAAATTGTGTAGAAAAAAAATATAATTCACTAATCAAAAATAAGACCGCGTTTTTGTATGGAATTATTTCACAACTAAACTTGCAAAAACCTTCAACTAAACTGACATTTCTATTTGTTTCTTCAATTCACATTTAAGGAATTATTACATTTTTTTTGTTGTATTTTGAATATTATTTTTGTTGTTGTTTGGATGTTTTTTTTTTCTATATTTTCCTTAGTACAATGTCATGTGTGTGTGTGTAGGTTTTATTTTCGTTGATGGTTTCTCCTTCTTTCTAAACTTGTTTGAACGTTTATATGGGGGAATTTTTATTTTTTTTTTTATTTTATTTCGTATAAGATACCACGACTGCCGAACGGAGTACGTAACGAAACTAACCAACCAGGCTAGGGAGGGCAGCTAAAAAGCAATCTGGCTAACAAATACATGTGCACGGTAACTCTTTGCCTGGGAGAAGGATTTCGCAGTACCTACGTACATCTGTGTTGGGGGATGTACCCCAAATGAACATATACGAACGACTACATGGCCTGTTGGTGGTATTTGTGAGTGCGCATATCAAATGGAGTTGTGTCGGAGTGTGTGTTTTTGAATATTTTGGGGGTGAGGGTGGAGTTGTTGTCAGTAGGTACGTTTTGACCATACATTCGTTGTGGCCTAAAGCTAACAGTTTTGGGGTTGAATTTGGCTGTCAAATGACATACGGCTGAGGGTTTCTTTTTATTTTGGCATTTTAAGGATGGGGTAGTTTTTTTCTTTTAGTATTCGGGGGTTATTCACATTAAACGGGTTATGGGCTATTTTTAATCGATTATTGAACAATTGAATTTGTGTGCGCATAATTTTATCCACAGGAAACCAAAATGTATGTCGTCGTTCAATGCCCGGGACAGTTAGTAGAAATTTGACTCTATTTTCAGTCGATTTTAGGTGATGAGGAGATACTGTACTCATAGGTTGGTTGGTCCTAGTTTTTTGGTTAGTTTATTTAAATTAGTTGGGGTTTAAATTTGACATGCAAACAAAAGTTGGTCATATGAGCACCACGAACAGAAAAGACGGGATGGACATCGATTGTTCCATTTTCGAAGGGAAAATCAATATGAGGTGTTTAGCTGCTTCCATTCACTTGTGATACGATGTAGTAACGTAACACGTGTTTACGATAAAAGGAAAAAAAAAATAGCCACAGATTTCGCGTCTACGAAGGCGACTGACAGCATTCCGCTGTCTGTAAGAAAGACCTATTCTATCCGTGCGATTGTAGCCAACATTTCTGGCGACTTGGTATAAGTAAAATGAAGGTAGCAACGGCTCAATCTGAGAATCAGACAATAGAATTTTTCCAATTTTCTAGAAGATATTGTTGAAAGTGCTTTGGGGCGGACTCGACTCTCAAGACCTTAGATAAAGCTTTTCAGGATGCTCTTAAGTCGGAATTGGCTATTATAACTATTATTGGAACGGGCTAGAGTCTAACCTTGACATGCTGACCTATTACTGACATTAACATTGCTTTTATTTCAATAGGTTAATAGGTTCTATAGGCTACAGTTCGGAGTCAACCAGGGTCTACTTCTCGCAACTATTTGTGTGTGCGTGTTATATTTTTGCACGAATGGAAGGCACTTACAATTTTTGTCGACTCCGAATGGCGAGTTGAAAAGCTCCTCATGATAAATCATACTCTTTGAATGTTTGTCAAATATTCGAAATGAGAGGAGCATTGTTTTGGAAAGTATTAGGCTAAGCGCGCACATGCGATTTTCTGTCGCTGCAATTAAAACATCGTGATTGCAACCAAATATGCCCCTTTACGCACTTGTGGTATTCAGCCGGCAAATAATATAATACACAGCGTTCAATGTGAATGCACATATGTGCGGCCAAATAATAGCAGCGATTTACAAACGGTATTTTGTAAACGTTTGTCTTGTCGCAAAATAAATTAGATCACATGGGTAGGCATTCTACAGACGCAAGTTTGCGACAATCCATGCTAATTCATATGACCCATTTTAACTTGCGGTCAAACAATCGCAAATAAAATATAGCTTGTCCGTTGTCCCGTTTTTTTAATCGCTGCGATTATTAAGTAGCATATGTTATGTTTGTACTCAAAGTTAGAACTGAGTGTCTCTGTGACTAAATAAGCATGCGACAGAAACCACAATTGCGGGCATACTAATACCTTTTTGCGACTACGATTTTTTAAACGTGACGATTTAAATCGCAAGTGTGTGGTGATGGTGACACCTGCCAGTACGTATGATTCATTTTAATAGATGTAACAAATCGCAGACTTTTAAACACTGCGATTGACAGCTGATAGGTATCAGGTGCGCGTACTTAAGCTGGGTGCACACATGCGATTCCAGTCGAACGACTATTCAGTCGCAAAAAATAGAACACATAGCTTTCAATGTAAGTGCGCTCACATTAAACCTATCAATCCCAACGTATCATGTGAGCGCACTTACATTGAAAGCTACGAGTATATGTTCTATTTTTTGCGACTGTATATGTACATTGAAAGTTTTTTTGTTATTTTTCTGCGACTGATTAGTCGGGCGAAGGAGAACGCATGTGCGCGTCTAGCCTTATTCGAAACTCAGAAGCTAGCACTATAGAAATACAGTCTTTTAAAGGTCTGCACAACTTTCGTTAACCGATTTCATCATCATGAGAAAACACAACAAACTGTAAGTTGAGTAAGAGCAAAACAATAAACATAGATACCAATGAGCGAGAACCGTCCATTAAAAATTTACTAAAGGTTTTTCTTATCTTTCCACTCTTTCTTATTTTAGAGTCAAGAAATGACGTACTACGTACGCTTATCCATACTTACATCAACTACACTTCGACTTTTATATTTTCATTCGAAGCCATAACTTCTCTAACACGGGTTACAATATCCGGGTCTGTTTACAAAGTGGGCTCTTAAACATGCTGCGGTTACCACAAGCCTTTTAAGCTTGACATTGAATTTTTTTTCGAAAGCTTGAAGAATGACGAATACAGCGAATACAAAAAAATAAAAAAAACCTTTTGGTGATGAACTTTCTCTAAAAGATGAGGCAAAAGGTTTAAGACATGTTTAAGAACTGCTTAGACCTTATGAATTAAAAAATGCGTCAACCAAGGACTTACTCGCCTTTATTAGGAAGGTAGTTTGCCTCTTGGACTAATTAGAATCCTATGATACAATAGATCTTTCAGGTCGCAGTAGGATTTAGTTTAAAAAAATAAAAAGTTCAAAGACATGATCGTGGAAATCCGTGGAAGACCTATATGCACTGCAATGATTGCTACTAAGGCTTAAAAAAACAATTGGGTCTAACATTCTTTTAACTTAAAGCACAAAAGTCTGAACAAAAAATTGGCAATCAATCGGGGACTAACGCAAAACGCACTCAAAAGAACAAGTTTCACAGTGAGAGTTTAAACTTAAAGTAGAGTTTAACTCGTCGTTTAAGTTAAACGCCTCCACTCTACCGTTTAAACATTCCTGAAAATGAATACTTTGACAGCTGCCAGAAAAGGCAAAAATAATTTATATTACTTTTTAGGCATAGCTTAATATCAAATTTTTATTCTCTTTACGCTTCTATGCCAGTGGTCATTACCGCGGGGACGTTTGTGGTGTTCAAAATCATCTGCAAACAGAATTTTTACCATTGCCTTCCATCACTTTGCCTTTTTTTAAATAGAAATACATAAAATTTGACATTTTAAATCAATAGTTCTGCCAACTTTTGTTTCAACATAGCTTCCAAAACTGTGTTTAATTAACTGGGAGATTAGTTAAGACTGTGAAACCAAACGATTTAAACTGAAAGTTTAAACTCTCTAAGGTTTAGTTGATCTTCAGTTTAAGCCCTCACTGTGAACCTGGGCATTAGTAAGGTATTAAAAGCTGGATTGAAGTCCGACATAGAAGTCAGTTAGAATGATGCCTTATGTAAATAAGCTCGATATCGTTATTTCTGCTGTACAGTTTGTTCTTAGTCAGCCCTTTTTCAGACACATAGCGTTGCTGCCAAGGATAATTCAATTGGGGTTCCCAAATCATACTGCAACGACAAAATCACATTTTATTGGTAACTATGGAGTAACGAGACTAAGTTGCCAACAGTTTTAGGAACGATAAGCCATAGAAGCCCAAGCAATCTATGCATAAGTAGATGGTTTTTGAAAATCGTCGAAAATCACGACAAATAAGGCTATGCAAGCAACTACATACATACATATTTGGTTAAGAGCTAACAAATGAAAAAAAAAAAAATTTAAGGAGAACAGAAATTGCTTAGAAGGTATTTAAGTTAGCAGCGGGTTTGGCCCCAATGAAAAATGGCCTTAACATTTATATGACAACCAACAACAAATTGTTTAATTTTTTTTTTAATTGGGGTATCGTATTGTATTTGAAAGGGGGTTATCTCATAAAGACAACAAGCACGTAGACCTGTAGGCCCATTTTATTTGAATTGGGGTGATATTTCAGATCTTGGAGTCTTTTTTTATTTTTCAGCTTGGGATGATTTTTCATTCTGAAAAATGGCCCCAAAATGTTGGCACCTTTTTTTATGTCGAAAGTAATAATAAAAACAATAGGTTGGATATAGGCAGTGGAATATGTATGTATGGGGTGCATTATACCATCTTGCTTTCTTTATATGCATGTGAGAAAATTTTCGTATACCCAATCTCGCATCTACTCCCAATCCAACGGTGACCCCAAGCAAGATACAAATTTCACTGTTTATGCATAAAATTTTGAAACCGGATTTGACCCGACGGTAATTAAGGCGATCGATATTATCAGCCTTATTGTGAGTCACTCGGAAAATATTTCACCCGAAAAATGTTTGTTCGCCCGAAATTTTTAAAGCTATTGTGAGTTTCGCCCGAATAAGATTTTACTGGATTGGGGTCACAATCCCGAAAACCAAAATTCCGAAAACCCAAAATCCGAAAATCCAAAATCCCGAAAATCCAAAAACCCGAAAATCCATAATCCTGAAAATCTAGAATCCCGGAAATCCAAAATCCCGAAAATCCAAAACCCCGAAAAATTATATAAAATGCAAAATTTGATTAAATTTTTCATTTTATATAAATTTTCGGGATTGCGTTTTCGGGACTTTTTTTTAAAGGATAATCAAATGTCGAATGAAAATTTGGGCGAAACTCACAATAGGGGAAAGTGAAATATAATTTTTTCGGGCGGAATGCTGTTTGCGTGAAACTCACAATAAGGCTGTATTAGTTCTTGCTTTCATTTATTTTTGGTGCCTTATTTCTATTTTGAAACTGGGGCAATTTTTCATTATGAAAAAAAAAAAAAAACAATTTTGTAGCGTAATTTCATGAAGCGTCATAGTTCTTAACGTAGACTAAGTTATGCGGAATAGCTCAACTCAGTCAAAGTTACTTGCAACATTTCATATTCTAAATTACATAATATACATACATTATGTGTGTATTTCTGCACCATTTCTGTGATTTTAAATAGTGCATTTGATCAATCCCATGACTGTTTTTATAAGTTACAGGAACAGGACCATATTAAAGTAGCTAAAACTTGAATCTGCATTCGGCATGTTGCAACTAGGGTTACCAGACGTCCCCCTTTTTCATACCAAAATGCTGTTTGTCCCCCCTATACAAACCTCTGTCCCCCTTATTAAGTAAAATTCAAAAAGAGAAAACATTCAATTTAAAACTATTAAAATATTTTCATTAAATATTTTTAAAAGGATTCTCTATAAACACATCCATTTGAAGTTCAAAATTCTTTCAAAGCTGAATGCATCCACTCAATGAAGTACATATCACATATATATATTTAAAATAGAGTGACGTCCGTGTGTGCACGCATAACTCGACAACTGATCGTTCGATTTTCACGATTTGGGGCTTGATGGATTCGTATTGGCACAAGGAAGGACACTATGGAGGAAAATTCTGGAAAATTTCCAGGAAAATTGGAAAATTCGGAAAATCGATTTTCCATATATTTTGTATGGGGATTTTTTTTACCATTTTGATCGTAATTATAGTTCAAATGATTGCAAAAGTGAGTGACGCAACTGTTTGCGTGCACGGGCGAAGCCGGGCAGTTCAGCTAGTATACACATATATGTATATTCGTTTGCGTATAATTCTAATTTTTCAATTAATTTTTAAGGGAAAAAGTAATTTATTTTTCTTGTTTTGTTTCTCATTAATTTATTTTAGTTGATAAGTTATAATTTTTAATTTTTGTGATTGTTTTTTTATAATAAAAAATAAAATGTTTTGCTTCACTTTTTTTACGCTGGTGTTATTTTTCAAAAACAGAATATTTCGTCTAGCGATGTCCCCCTTATCATAATTTTCAATCTGGTAACCCTAGTTTCAACCCACTTCAACTTTAGATACCGAGCAGCATTTAGAATTTTGATGGTGGGATACGACAAGGTTGCATATTTTCACCAATCCTATTGCCAATGTTAGTTGACGATGTTTATCGGGCATCCGCATCCCTGATGTTGTGGTGTAAATCGAGTACAAAATCTAGTGGTTGAAATATCTATCCAACAAAGTACGAGCATATGTAACTAGGCACCAATAAAGGTATTAAGGATGTTGAATATTAAAGAAGCAGACAACTTTATTCCTAAGCTTTGCAAATATTATCAAAGCCGATGATGACGCAAAACTATCAAAAAGTTAAAATTTGCTTTGATCTGAAAGACACAAAACCTGGTGTTATAAATGGTCACTAATATGGGGACCAAAAATCGTAAAATTCCCTTGAAATAAAATCCAAGGAGATGTATCTAATGTACATACAAAACATATGTTCGCCAAATTTACAACGCGATTTAAAACATTATCAACTTAGTGATGGAATGATGTAATTTCGAACAAAAATCTTTGACATTTTACAAAGAAAATTAAGTGAACGATTCGCTCTGAAAGAGGAATTGTACCCAGAGAAGCGTGTCTCCCTTTTCACTTTTCAATTTAAGACCAAAATAATGTTTCTTTGGAAAATGCAGTTGAATAACAAAACTATTTTAAATAATCCCTTGGTAACAGCTTTGCTTCCAAATTTAAAAAAAAAAAACGAAAAACAAAAGCATCCAACAAATTGCGAAATCGAAGTGTCAAAGTATACAGAAACTAACTTAATAACCAAACAGCACATCACATCGCTGCATCATAACGAACGATATTTACCATTCATTTGTTGCCAATCCAAAATCCAAATCTAAATGTTTATCAATCACTTTGCATGCAGCAACAACAAACAAAAAAAAAACACAAGTGTCATGCACTTAATCCTCAAGAGTACACGAAATCCAACCGAGTATAGGTACTCGTGTATAGAGTGATCTATATACAATTATAGCAAAAGCACTTTTCACACAAACACACTGCGAGATACCACCCAAACACTAGGTTAGGTAAGAGTATCTGTATCCAGCGTTAAGCGCACCCGAATTCCGAACAAAAATCCGATTGCTGCCACCGCTGCGGTTGAATGCCACAAAATCGTTTCAGCTTCCTTTTGCCATAATCTCTTCATTGTTGTCTGATTGGTTCACTGTATTCGATTTGTGATTGGTATTGTCTTAGGGCGAAACTAGAAAATTCCTTAACACCATACGAATAAATGGTAGAGAGATAGATACCCGGCAATGTGCAAGGAGTGCTCCCCACATGGAACGGAACGCGCCAAGTCAAAATGTATCTGTCAGATACACTCAGTGCTGTGAGTAAAACTATATTTCGACTCACGTGTGCACCAAACACATGCAAAGTGTTTTAAATACAAATGGACTATATATGCATATGTAACTCCCCTGTGTAGTGGTAAGAAGACCGGTTAGATGGTGTCAGTTGGCAACCAGTTTTTAGAGTGCACAGCAGGTGGTTGGTATCTGCCCTCACGGGAGGCGTTTCCAATTGGATTGCTCTGTGCTGATGGACTTGAGGAGGAACCTTGGCACTCGCACCCACCCTCCACAGAATGGAATCTGCTCTGGTTGTGGTCTTATATACCAAGGGTCGCCTGCATCCCCTATGAAACAAACAGGGGAAATTTCCTCCCTTTTTTTATGTGAATTTTCCAGAAATGGAGTAAGTGTAACAAAATATTGGAGAATGTGCTGTGCGTATACTATCGTTTTTCTTTTCTTTTTTTCTGACTGTCATCCGATAAGGTCTCGCATTTGGAGTGGGACTAGTAGCGATTGAAAAGAAAATTCTAATTGGATACAAAGAAAAATCCATTTGACAGAAGAGGGAAGAAAGTGAAGTGCTCAAATGCACAACAGTATAGGTTAGGTAGACAACATAGGTAGGTAGGTACGAAGAAAGTCAAAGTCGAAGAAATGGAGAAAAAGCTGAAAAGAATAGGAACCAAGTTTCTGAATACAAAATAGAGATGGATGGAAGAAATAACAGGCGTGCGAAAACTTTCGTATAATTCAATTGAAATAATAGATGAAAACTAAAGTTTTCTTTTATTGGTGCATTGGAGCTGTCGAATTGTGTTCTCTGTCGGAGGAGAGATGGCCCTGGTGCTGGTGTTGAAAGGCGTTTTTGTTTCTGTGTTGCACCTTTGCTTTGTTAGAGTTTTGAAATGTTTTTTTTTTTTGTGGAAATTGAATAATTTTTGTTGGTCAGGATGAGAATGGCTGTGAGTTGAGATAACTTTCTGTCGGGATTGTGGTGTTTTTGGATGGAAGGACATTACAATACTGAGACAGAATATTTTGGAAGACCACAAATGGCTTACGAGATACAAGTTTATACATCTCTAGACATCTGGGTATTGAAGTTAACCAACGTCTCACCCTAGTAGACAGCAATCAAGTAGACTCACTGATTCATTGCATTTCATTAAGAGCCTCTTTATTTGCCCAGAAATGGGGCAGACCCAGACATACTATTTCGAATTTTAAATGAATTCAATTTGAAAATAGTCACACGTTGTAGATAATTTTGCAAATTCACAGAAATGCGAGTTAATTTCGACATTCTAAGTTAAACCCTCAGACCGCATACCTCCGAAATATACCTTTTTTTTGTTTTATATTTATTTATTTAACAAAAACGTAATATAATGTTTGGTTTCCCGCAAAGTCGAAGACGTATCTGCAGGAGATTGACTTACAAAAATGATTTTAAATTTAAAGTGAGCTTAATTTTCTCCATTCCAAAAAAAAAAAAAATGTTTTAATAATTAAATCGCTTAAGTTTATTAAATAGGTACTAACATAAAAAGTGTTTTTTTTAATTTAATTTTTCTCTGATTTATACTACTAATACTTTTTAGATTTGATGGAATACTATTCATTATTTTTTGAACTGCATAAATGCTAGTTGTCTTTTACCATATATGTTGTTGAAGGCTGGTGTTTCTACTTGGCTTTAGGCCCTCCTTCTTGTATTAACTTCGTATGAAATTGGAATCTGAAATCTCATGTCATCATAATATTCCAGAGCCGTAGTTAGCTTGAAGATTTGCTCCACTCTTAACACTTGGAATTCAGGATCAACGTTTCGCCTTTTTCGAGATATTATGCGTAGTATAGTATTTTGAAGTCGGTTTAGTTTATCTAAATGCACCTTTGCTAGATTCTACAAGTGCGTAATATACTTGTTTCATTACCTCAAACGTAGAACATCTGCTCAAGTACACCATCCCAAAAATCTCCTTCTTTAAACCGGATCTTATTTTTTAAAATTTGCTTGTCCCATCACTCCGAGGTATTTACATTCATCAACTACTTGGATATTCTGTACACATTCTTTTGGACACAAACGATTTTAGCACCTGATTTGCACATTTCCGGCTCTGCATTTAGGTCCGCCTATGTGTAATAATTTCGTTTTGGATGCATTTAGAATCAAACCCATATCATGACACCACCTTACTGCCTTGTTAAACTCCTCCTGCATGATGACCGTTGCCGACTCAAGGGATACGTGATGGACAATAATCGCAGTATCGTCTGCAAAAGCAAAACCAATACTTTTGTCTAACACACGTAGAAGCTCGTTCGTATACAAGATGAAAAGTATCGGTCCCAACTTTGAACCTTGTGGTACTCTATACTGCACTGACATCTTATAGCTACATCTGTCTCCAATCTTCACTTTAAAACTTCTGTTTTTTAAGTAGTCCTGAAACCAGTTGACTAAGGGTTGTCTTCTTATACCGGTTCTGTAGAGGACTTCTTTCAGCTTTTCGTGGTTTAATGTGTCGAATGCTTTACTGAAATCCAGAAAAAGAGCTAACACATGGTGGTTTCTGTTTAAGCTTTGATTAATTACATTAGAGAATTCTCCCAAAAGCTTGTTGGTGCTTTTCTTCTTTTGGAATCCATATTGATTTTGATGTACTACCTTGTTCTTTTCCAAAAAAACTCCAAAGTCTTTTGACAACTATCTCTTCCAGACATTTGTCTACAACCGATAGAATGGAGATTGGTCTGTAGTTCGGAATTTGGTTTTTTGCGCCCCCCTTGTAAATTGGTCGTACTATAGCCGTTTTAAGATCTTCAGGGATTTTGTTCTGATTTAAACTAAGGTTAACAATTTTCATTATTATAGGCGTGAAAACATTTGCGTTTGCCTTGAGATCCAAAGCTCTTATTTCGTCAACTCCTGGAGCCTCAGACTGTATATGCCGGTAGAATTCATCCTAGCGTTTTTAACTTGGAATATATCCGAAAGTGTTGACATTTTGGACAAATATAACATATTTCGTGGATAAATCGATTATATTTAATATGGTGTATACAGTTTCCTATGAAAAATATATTTAAGCAGCTTAAACCCTTTAAACGGAGTGAGAAAAAGGAAAGCAGCCCTAGTTCACTATCACTATTTGGTAGTTGATTGTTACATTCATAACGTTGTCCATACTTCGCTATTATTAACATTTCAAAAATATGTTTCTGAGCACGCGGAGGGTCATTGATCATTTATTGCGACATGTTACCACGTTATCTCATGCGATACTGAATACTGATTTGACCAACGAATAGTAAACTTGTTTGAGTGCAAAAAACGATTGTCGACACTTTTTACACAAATGCTCTATGTTCCAAGTTTCATTTAAAACTACAGTCAAATGAACTCAACTGGTCAATTTAATTCCATTATTTATGGTTATGTTACATTTTATTGATTTATCGCTTAGGTTTAGGGTTACCAGACGTCCCCCTTTAGGGGGGACAGTCCCCCTTTTTTATACCAAAAGGCGGTTTGTCCCCCTTATTAAGTAAAATTCAAAAAGAGAAAACATTCAATTTAAAACTATTAAAGTATTTTCATTAAATGTTTTTAAGAATATTCTCTGTAAACACATCCATTTGAAATCCAAAATCCTTTCAAAGCAGAGCGCATCCACTCAATGAACTACATATCACTTCACGCGCAAAAGTCCTTTGTCAGTTTTTGTTTGCAAGCTATTTACAAATTATTTTCGTTTGCGTTTAATTTTAATTCTTTAATTAATTTTTAAAGGAAAAAGTAATTTATTTTTGTTGTTTTGTTTCCCATTAATTTATTTTAGTTGATAAGTTACAATTTTTGATTTCTGTGTTTTCCATAATAAAAAAATGGAATGAAACTTTTTTACTTCACTTTTTTACACTGGTGTTATATTTTTCAAAAATATATTTTGTCTCGCGATGTCCCCCTTTTCATCATTTTGAATCTGGTAACCCTACTTAGGTTAGGAGATATCGAGGTTTGAAAATTTGAGTAATGAAATTTATAAAATTGTAGTTTTTGAGGATCAGACTCGCGCGATTTTTTTAGTTTTATTTTTTCAAAGTCTGATCCTCAAAAACTACAATTTTATAAATTTCTTTACTTAAATTCTTAAAAAGCAATTTCATTTTCGTATCGCGGCCTAAATTCATATCGTCTGATGAATAAAGCCCGCGCGGTCTAAATTCATTGTATGATATCGCGGCCATATTTCATTTTCAAAATTAATTTTGACCGCCCATACAAAACCATGCGCGGCCTAATTTCACGCGGTCTAATTTCCATGCCCCGTTATTTATTTTGCGATATAAAGCTTATTTTTTGTTGTCGTAAAAACATGAGAACTAGTTAAAAAAAAAACCTTGAAAAATGTGTAAAATCGATTTTGATTTAGGGCACAAGCTGCCTTAACTATTTGCCAAGGATACGAATCCTTTTCGTTGGTTAAAACTGGTAAAGTGGAACCTGGATATGTGAAATACCTTTTTAGTGGCAGATTTACTAAAAAAAACCTCTTTAAGTGAAATTGCCTGGCCTCTCCAAGCCGAACTTTTATTTACCTCTATAAATGGCATGATGAGTATTAGAACCTCTGTATAAGTGAGTTTGGATATTCTCTTTTTTGCTGAAGTCCGAGACTGATGTGGAGCAGTTGTTTTTCCCCACGCGAACAAACAGTTATAATTTGCAATTTTTTGACTACTGCCTTAGGTCAGGCTATGCGCATAGTTTTTCACTCAGTTCAATTTGTTTGTTGTTGTGTTAAGTTGTGAATTATTCAAAATGTCGATGCTGTGCGTTTCTAACCTCTATAACCAGAAAACTTGGTAACTGGAATACCATTATAAGTGGGACTAAAATAAATGGCCCAAGAGATTCCGATTAACCAGGTTCGACTGTATTGAGTTTTGGTTTCAAGCTTTCACTCCATTTTTATAGTTTCTACTGAAAGTCAATTGTCAATTGAGTAGCCAATTACAATTAATTGTCGTTGCTATGAGTAAATGTAATTTATGTTAATTTGCCGGAAATGGCTAGCGTCCCACTGTCAAAAAGAATTACTTACTTTAGGTGGCGCTACAGCATGGGGTCAACCTGGGCTTGCTTCTCGCAACCATTTGTGTGTGCGTGTTATATTTTTGCACGAATGGAAGCGTCCTACAGTTTTATGCCAACTACGAACGGCGAGTTGAGAAAATCATGGACAAATGATACTTTTTGATTGCTTGTCAACCACCGTGGAAAACACTTTTTATGTGTTGGACGCGGGCTGGAATTGAATCCGGGCAGCATTGCATAGCAGTCCAACGTACTTTACCATTACACCACGGTGCCCACGTCAGAAAGAATTAATTTTAATAAAATAAATAATGTTGAAAGAAACTAAATTTATTTAAAAGTTCCTCTTGGATACCCTTTTATACCTGTAATGTTCAAGCTCCGAAGAAACTAGAAGAATATCTGTCAAAAATTCTACAAGATTTTCGAATTCGATTATCTATTCGCAATGGCATCCAAATATGGCACAGGGCTCTTGTAAACTGTATCTGCGCATATATGCCACTATACACCATTAGCTAACGCAGATGCTTAGTATTCAAATCACCCAAAACACATATTTGCGAAATTTCGAAACGGTCATTAAATTTTATTCACTGAACCCATTTTGCAAATCTGCTTGTAGAACATTCCTTTGTCACATTCGATTCTGCTAATTTGCAAAAAAAAAGGAGACACATTCAAATTTTCTTTTTTTTGAAATTCGAATTAAATTAAATTTATTACTTCCCGATGGCAGATGACGGTTCATATGGGCCAAATTGAGTCATTTTTGTTCACCCCTCACCCCTTTGAAAAAAAACGATATATTTTATTTAAATCGATATTTCAATTCAGGGCGTTACTCAAAATTTAAACCAAAATAACTTCAAATTACCAGTGACACATTAGTGCGTTACAATTTTGCAAAATAATGCGCAAGGACACGTTTAAACATTTAAAACTCTATCTGCAGTGGGCTAATGTGATAACACCACTGGAACCACCCCTTTTTTTTACTTTTCAATCCGTTTCGAAAATCTCACAATGGGGTGGTAATGGCAGTTGTCAACTGCCCCCGGGGTGTTTTGAAAGGGTTACGCGGCGACTGCAACCATCATCGATAAACAGGATCAATTTAAAAATTTGTAAAAACTTCATTAACTTTTTGATTTACTGCCTTTGGGCGAGATTTGACTTTTTATCGCCTATCTTCGCTGCAAATGACCTTTCATCGAAGGATGTAATTTTCCATTTTCCTTTTTCTCTTCGCTGTTGTTTCGATTCTTGTTACACTTCCTGTGGTGGTAATAAAATTTTAAGCAAAAGAGTTGTGGTAAAGTGCCAAACGATGTTAGATTTTTGCAAGATTTACTTTAAAAGGGTGTCACTTGCAACCTTTTGCGTATTGTTACGGTTTCTTTTTTTTTAAATGTGAAATGAAAAGAAATAACGAAAGGATATTTACTCCTTTTGTGTAACAATCGGAAAAAATAGTTCAAACTCTTCGAATGGGTGGTAACGTGCAGTCATTGACACGTCCATTACCAGTGTGTGTTTCGATGAAAATTGTGTGAAAATCAATTTGTAATGGTTGGGAACATTTCGCAAATGGGTTAAGCCGAGAAAGGGGTGAAGGTTGTGTCAGCTATTATAAGAATTAAAGTATTTTTTAAATGAAACATTTTTTTTTTTGGCATTGTTGTGGGGAACAGTAGTGGAAATGGTCCTTGGAATTATTTCGCTAAAGCTAAGAAATAAATTCAATGAATTTTCTATCCCGCGGGAAGATCTTGGAGAAAAGAGATCGGGAATATACCGAAAGGAACTAACTTGCATCCATAGAAAGGACTTCTTAAAAAAAAACTTTGGGTTAAGTGCAATGCAAGTCAGAGATTTGTAGCGTTCTAGACATGTTTGCGGTGGAATAATCGGGATAAACTAGAAATCTAGTCCTAAAATATTTCACATGTACATGGTAGTCGATTCATCTAGTTCTTCTCTCCAACTGCAAGTATGGTACCTCAAGATGTTCACATAGATGCTTACAGCTCAGAGCAAGGAAAATGCTGGATTTACTGAGTCTGCCTTCATAAAAATTATTTGATTCTCAGGTTGAGAGATAGCCGAAACAGACCACTTTATTGGGTCTATTCTCGTCTCTCTTTCACAATCACTCTTACCCAGTGAGACTCTCTGGATTTCTCCATAGTTCTTACCTGGCTCCATATACTATACCCGTGCGGTGGTATATGGTGGAATTAAACTAATCTGAAAACTACCACTAACAGACTAACCAAGTTCCAGAGACTAGCAAGTTTAAGCGTAACAGGGGCAATGAGAAACATACCAACTGCAGGTCTGGAAGCTCTACTGAACATCAATCTACTTCCAATAGCAATGTACAGGAAGAAGTAGCAAAACAAGCTCTGGCTCTTCTTAGGATCTATAAATTCAAGGACGGTAACCTAAAGGGTCATCTAAGTACACTAAACAAGGTCTATCTAGCCAGCGATGACATGTCCCTAAGAATAAGCCTCGTTAAAAACTACAAAACATTTTTTCCGAGCTGGAACGAATGGAATAACATAAGAAACCAAAGTGGGTTAGGAGCGATGCCCAATGGTTCACGGTTGGGTTCACGGTTGGGTCGAAAACAGAAAATGGCGTCGGAGCGTGAATAGTGGGCCCACACATATCCCTCCATAAAGATGTCAGAAGCGGAACTATCTGCCCTCTATACAGCCGCACAAATCCTACTGGGGAGAAACTTAAATAAAACAAAGATAAACATCATGTCTGACATTCAAGCTGTACAAAGGCTCTAGGAAGCCACAACTAGAATTGAAAAGCCGTGCTTGAATGCCACTCAAACCTGCTGGCAGAGAAAAACATAGTTCAACTCATATGGGTGCCAAGGCATGAAGGACACGAGGGTAACGAAAAAGGTGTCTTCTCTTGTGAAGCCATAGTGAGGGCCTGGTCCAATAAATAGACTGTTGGCTCCTTTTTCTAAGATATCAGCTTTTTCGTTGCCCTCGTGTCCTTCATGGCTTGGCACCCTTATGAGTTTAACTATGTTTTTCCCTGCTAGCAAGTTTAGGTTTGAGTGGCATTCGAATGTGGCTTTTGATTTGTAGTACAGCTTGGATGTCCAGGCATTATGTTTATCTTTGTTTTATTTAAGACTAGTTGAACCCATGCTCGCCTTGCTTCGCATTCTAAGGGCTTTCTTATGCATACAAATATGCAATTTCAGTGGGAGCGTAGAAACATCAAAGTATTTGTCTAAGTCCACAAAAGTGTTAAGTAAATTTTGTTGATTAACTGCGATTTATCAAAAACGTTTCAGTGTGTAACTTTCAGCCCCTAACTGCAGATTTCATAGTTCTCAAAAACCGCACCGCACCGTAGCCCGTCAACACTTCCGCCTCTACTAGATGTCATTGCAAAATTGTCTCTAGGTCGGGTGCCATTACATTATTTAGGCGGGCTCAACTTTCTTAGAAGAATAGTAGGTACACCCACTTTTAGTTTTAATTTATGTGATGGCAGCGAAAGCGAGAGTTTAAAAAATTCGACCAGATATCTGGTTGTTACTTCTTGGTCCACAACCCGGGTGATTGAAATACATTCTGCACTTTGCCCATCAGCACGTGAAAATATCTCGCTATCAATTGCTGGAGCTTAATCATTCTGAGGCAACAAAATAGCTCGCTCACAAAGCTAAGAATTCTTACGATTTTTTAGTTGTGATATATCACCTTAAACCTTGTTATAAATTTACTTTTCCATTTTCTTCCGGAAGCGTTCCTCCACCAATTTTAAATAACAAATCAGAGAAATGTTGTGCGTTCGGATGTGCCTCGTGGCACTACTGATAACGTTTGCCTAAAGTCTCGGCAAAATAGCACTGTAAACCAAACATCCCAGATGACTTTCATATAGCAAATACATATGTATGTGCATACATAGTTGGACCAAAACTAACTCTTAAAACAACAGAAGTTTACTTTGGGTAGAATATTTGTTTTTGATCGTTTTTTTTTTTTTAATTTATTAATAATATTTATAAACTGAAAATGCAATTCACTGCTCTAGAAAATTCTCTTTCTTTTGAGACCTCATTTGTTAAGATTGGTTGAGTGTGAGAGCCGCAAATGGTGATAATGATTGTAGCACATTGAAGTACAAAGCATATGATCATGTTAGAGCGCGCACATATACTCACACACACGCACTATTGCAACGATACCCACTGCTGCTCGACTGCTGGCGGTGGTCTCCGCTGAAGGAAAATTGTGGGCGATGTTTTGAACAATTATTTTGAACATTGCTCAGCTTCAGGATAACGCAGGAGGATGTTTTATATCTCAAATGAATCAGCGACAGATTTACTAATTTCACCTATTTTTTTGATTTTCAATCCGATAAGCCATTATTGAGTTAGGGCTGTATAATGATAATATTCCTCTCCGATATACAGTTATTTTGACTACTACGTAAGACCCAGTAGGCTGACCAAAAAATTACATAGCTTGTGATCATCCCGGGTAGTTAAGAAGCATTTCAAAAAAAGTTTCATTGAAATCTGTCTAGCGGTTTTCACGCCATTAGGTAACCAACAAAAAACCTCTACAGTTTTATAATATTTATAGATTATAGATTTGTGCGGCTGTATTGATGGCAGATAGTTCTGCTTGAAAAATTGTGGCATCTTTATGGAGGGATATATGTATGTGTATGATATCTTGGCCCCACTATTCCTACGCCATTCTCTGTTCTCGACCATCTGTGTATCATTGTTGGGCATCGCTCCTGATCCACTCTGCATTGTTTTAGCATTCGTCTCGGAAGAATGATCCGTAGTATCGTACGAGGCTTATTCTTAGGGACATGTGATATCTGGCACTTGCCTTTTCTTTAGCTAGATAGGCCTTGTTTAGTATACACAGATGTCCCTTTAGAAACCCGTCTTTGAATTTATAGATCCTAAGAAGCGCAAGGGCTTGTTTTGCTGCTTCTTCTGTATTGCTAGGTTTAGAGCTTCCAGACCTGCAGTTGGTGTGGTTCTCATTGACCCTGTTACGCTGAAACATGCCAGTCTCCTGATCTTGTTTTGCCTGTTAATGGCAGTTTTCTGGAAAGTTTTATTCCCGCCGCTCCGTATAGTATACTGGGTCTAACCATTTGTGTATAGATCCAAAGGGCCATCTTTAATAAGAAGGATGACAGACTGATTGGTCTATATGATTTTGCTTCCACCTTTTGTTTGTATGAAAATCATCCTTACTTTCGTCCAGAGTTTCGGGATATGTCCCATCAGTTTTAAACTGGCGCTGAATATTTTTACCAGGGACGCCTAACTTCGAGGAGATAAAGCCTTATGAAAAGATTCTTATTTAAGAGTGTTAGGCTGTCATTATTGGTTATCCGCTTGTTGACTTATTACATTCATTCCAGATGTACTTAAACAGAACTTATTTCAGATGGCGTTAGCTAAGGATTTATTAGTTAAATCTCATGTCCACCATCCACAAGAATCTCCCATCTGCAATTAGTAGGTTAGGTATATAGAAATAATCCTCCATGGTAACAACACCTTCACAATTGATATAACTTGCATAGAGCGTCCCTACCCTCCGCCATCAAATAATCCTCCGGCCAGATGAATTTGTATCTCATTCAACAATTCGACTAAATCCTCCTCCAATTGAATGCTACGAGTATTTATCTCTCGGATTATTACCTCTTAACTCGTTCGCTACAAATCATCCGCACAAATAAATACGAGAATAGAAAAATCAACGCCCCACGACGCACGCGGTGGGATGGGAGTGGAGACTTGTTGAGTCGGAGCTCGGACGGTTGGAAGTGGAACATCTGTCCGAAGGGTCGGCTGAAGGTAATCCTTTATCAAAACACTTCTAGGAGTGCAAACCAAAAAGAAAAGAGAAAAATCACAGAGTGTTACCACATCCTTTGATGACAATTGTGACAAAACTCCATCGAACTTAGAGTTCGAGTTAATTAGTATCGCTTACGGTTGTTTCCCTTTCCAACTGCCACGTCAAAGAGGGTGATGTTAATTAAAAGTCACCGCAATCAATAGAAACAAAAGCCTCTTCATGTTCTTCGGTACATGGAAGACCTTCAACTTCTCGCTATGAAAAGGTGCGTTTGTTTTGTTTGTTTTATTTTTGCAAACCCAATCGAATGTGAAACCGTTGTGCTGCTGCTCTAGCGCAATTCTCGCGCAATGATAAAATTTTAATTGAAAATGCCGATTGTTCAAAAAATATTAAATGGTGGCCATGGTGCTCGTACAATATGGAACTTGGAACTAAGGAAATGAGTTAACTTGCATACGTACACACGTATGCGATAAAGCCTTTGGAAAGTCGACGTTTGGTGAAAGGATTGGGTATAGGGTTGAGAGCCCCGCCATGATTAACAAACTGAAATTTTCACGCTAACACGTTGTTTATTGTTCGGAAACGAATCAAAGAACAGCAAGCCACTTCATCATTTTACCTGCCATAACATGCACATGCATGCTTGTTGTGTAAGGAATTCATTTTGCGCTAGGACTGGGAGTACACCAGGACAGATTTATGTAGCTGCGAGGCGTATACCTTTTAAGTGAAAGCTTTAAAATGCTTTTGTGATTGAATTCTTGTTTTAATTATTTTAAATGCCATTTAAGCTGTTTTGGCCACGTAACACCTTACGTCACATCAAGCATTATAAGCGGGTGTGGGGATGGGACAAAGTAGCGCAGCACTTTGTTGAGGTTTGTATCAAGCAGCGGCATTTAATTTAATTTTAAGAAAACAGTTCAAAGGGAGAAAGAGGTTCTGAAAGAAGTCTAAAAGTCTGATTAGGTTTTATTTTGGAATTGAACAGAAGAGGCAAAAAACGTCAAAGGTTGGGAGACACATGCAAAGCCTATAATTAGGTTCTGGCCTATCCAATTTCCGCCAACCAGGACAAGGTTCGAACTAAAATCGAAAATTGTTTCTATATTTGTGCTGTAAAGGATGAGTCATGTAGAGCTTTTTTTTTTATTAATTAATCGAAAACGATATGTATTTTATTATTTACTAAAAATAATATCCATTAAGTGGGTGCCTGTAGACCTTCTGCAACTGTCTGTCCTTTCGAGGTAATATTCGGTGACTTTTTCGTAAATTTTGGGTGGTCTCTCGGCTATAACTTTGCGGATATTGGCTCCAACGTTTCGAGTTTATTGATGTAGCCATGACTTAACCCTACAAAAAGAAATCCAACGGCGGTAAATCACATGATCTAGGCGGCTAGTGGACGTCACCAGAACGTGAAATAATGCGACCTGGGAAACTCAAGCAAAGTATTCAATGTTGCACCACATGTGTGACAAGTTGCACTATCCTGTTAGAACCACATCAATCAATATCTTAGATTTCCTTCCAGAAATACTCGGTTACATGTGCCTGCATCGCTCACTTATGACTGTTATGTCCGACCCGTATCTTCTTCAAAGAAGTAAGACCCAATGACGACGACTGTCCACAATTCCCACCAAATGGTCACTTTCTGGGCATGGATCATATGAGGATATTTTTCGCCCCATAAGTTGAGATTTTGCTCATTTTAAATACCCAGAGAAGTGAGAATTTTCGTTGAAAACTCAGCAGCAATTTCCTGCTGCTTTTACATAATATCTACGTAAATTTTGCGCTATTCATGGTCCCTGAGCTTTAGATCTTGTGTGTTCAGGTCCTGGGCCAAAATGCATCAAAAGTAGCCATAACACAAGCCCAAAAGCTGCAAACGCCGCGTCGGCGAATCGACAATTCTGGGGCACTTTCACTTACAGCAGCAATATTTTCTGCTAAACGGACGATGTTGTAGAGACCTTTCCCTATTACAGTCTCATTGATTTTGCTCACTACGTCGCGAATTGCTCGATAGCTAGGATGAATAAATTTACCAAAAATTTACCGTAAATTACGATACTCAGTTCGGTCAAAATTGTTATTTCTGTAGAAAAATGAAGAATTTTAAACCGTTGAGTAAATGTTCTTAGTACGAAAGTTTGACAATAGATGGAGCTTGATTACACAAACATCAACATAAACATGAAAAATAAAAGTCAAATACAGTAGAATCTCGGAAAGATGAACGAATAAAAAACAGGCCCTGTTCATCTTTTCTAAACGTTCATCTTTTTGAGTAGGTACTTAATTTTGAGTAGGTACCTAATGTTGGTTCAAATGTCTTTCAACACTTTGCACTTTTCTTTTAAATTTAAAAACTTAACTCGGCCTTTAACTAGTGGCATCTTTCCTCTACATAAATTCACTTCACACTAGTATGCAAACAAACGAAATGAAATGCAAAAATTAAAAATCAAGCAGAAAATAACAGTTTTCCAAAGAATAACGGTTATATGAATCAACTACGAATAACTAAAACACGAATGAAGAAGAAAAAACAAGTTTTTGGGTAGATCGTTTATCTTTTCGAGTATCCAAAAATCAACCCGTTCATCTTTTAGAATACTGGAATGGTGAAAAAATTCCGTTCACCTTTCTGGATAGTTCATCTTTTGGAATAGTTCATCTTTCCGAGATTCTACTGTATGTGTAGGTAATGTCTATGTTATCTATATCGTTTACCCGATTGCGATGAATCTTTGGCAAAGGAATAGTTTTTAAAGTAGTACAATTGATGTACGATAGGTGGCGCGCTAGTTATTTATTTTCTTTTAAATCTACATTTAAGTAAAAGGCAATCTTCGTTTGTGTGTTACCGCTAACTACAAAGACCGCTCATCCGATTGAGACGAAACTTTGGGAAATTGATATCTCAATGGCGGCAAACGTTTAACAGCCTTATTATGGTTAGCGAATTGAACGTTCGATATGAAGCGAACTCCTTTGCGAATCACCCGTATCGTGGTATCATGGTTAGCGAATGTGTTATTCGCCTGTGAAACAACTGCTGCAACAACAAAAAAAAAAACAAATTAAATGACAGTTGCGAACATAATACCACGATACGGGTGATTCGCAAGAGTTCGCGTTTGAAAGTATAACATCGTTCGTGTTATGTAGATACAAAATATGACTTTAACTGCTAACTTTAGAAATCGGAAAAGCAACAGTTTCGCCATCAATAATGTATGTAATGAAAAATTGACGACGAAGCAGTGAAGCATAAACATAGGCTACTTCTTATACTAGAAAAATGCATAGTTCCTTAGGGAGTAAAATTAAGTTCGGTCTATAAACATGCACGGGCAACGCCGGGCGAGCAGCTAGTTCCTCTTTATTTTTTAGCTTAAAATCTTATAACATGCCATCGATATGTTCAATAGTACCTAGTAATCGAGTCAGGGTTCCGCTTAAGACTTGCTTTATCATTGTCTCTATTAACACATATATATAAGAATATTTTAGAAATTTTTACTTAGTCCATTCTGATTTTACATTTTGCCACCCTGTGTTAATTTTTTCAAAATATTTTTGAGCTATGGGTATTGGATATATGTACATAGTGGGTCAAAATAATATGTACAACTATGCCAAATATAAGATTTCTAAGATAAAATAATGCCTGTCACTAATGGACAATGACAAAAGTGATCTTATGATGGCTCAGCTCTTCTTTTTGAAGTACGGAACCTTAAAGACACGTAGTTTGGAAAACAGCAACTTTATTATCCTTTCACAAGTCTTTAACCCTCCGATGAGCGTATGGGTCTGGCCAGACCCAATCGGTTTTCAAATGTGCTTTAGCTTTTTTCTTGGTATTTCTGAGTAGCAGCAGTCCATGACTTTTTCAAATATGCTGAGGTGAACACAATGGAATGGTATACAATACGTTTTTGAAATATTTATAGTGGAAAAATTTAATTTTAATCAACTTTCGTGAATCATGCACACATGGCTCTGAGCAGACCCACAGTTGATGCGTAGGAGTAGGATAAGTAAAATTGGATCGTGGTCTGTTCGGATGCTTGCTCGGATTGAGATCCGGAGACTGCGCAGGCCACTCCAATAGGTCTACATAATACTGCTCAAACCACCTCATAGTTAGGGCTAGTTTGTTGCAGGGTGCATCGTCTTGTTAGAATTTGACATTTTCCATCTTGGTTTCGCCGAAAATGTTGGAAAGGGAAAGTTGAAGTACCTTTTTCAACACATTTATGTACTTGCGGGAGTCCATCCAACCATCACCCACATGCATTTCACCCACATCGCTGGCCGCCATGCATCCCCAGATCATAATACTGCCTCCACCGTGCTTTACAGTCGGTACCATGCATTCTGAGTTGTACTCCTCTCCAACCCTTCGCCCCACAAAAGTCACACCAGGGGTGCCAAATATCTGTAAATTGATAAAAAAAAAAATGGTATTCAAAAAAGTTAAATTTATCTAGGGATCACCAAAATTTTTTACATTTTTTAGTATTTAAATTAAAAGTGAATCTTACCGCAAAGATTCATCTGGCCAAAATATTTTTGACCAATTTTTGTCAGTGAAATACACCACTCCAAGCGTGCTTTCTTGTTTTTTTTCCGAGAGCCAGGGCTTCTTATTTGCTTTGCATCCTTTAGGTCCAACTTCCCGCAGTCTTCTTCTAGCGTTTCTAAGAGAAATTTTTATTGCTCGACCCTTCGACAACTCAGAAGCAAGCCCAGAAGAGGTTTACTTTCGATTTTTGAGCGAAGATCGTATTAAAAATCGGTCCTCCCGAGGCGTGGTTATCTTTTTTCTCCCGGATTTTTCGTGATTTACATGCGAACCAGTCTGGCTGTACCTCTCAATCGCGTTTTGCACTGCACAACGTGAACATTTCACTTCTTTTGCTATTTGAGTTTGATTTTTGCCTACTTCAAAAAACAACTGTATATTTACACGTTCCGCTAAACTAAGTTCACTTCTTTTTTGCATTTTACAAGAAAAATTAACAAATTTCAATATTTTGAACAAAAAAATGCAAGTTGATCACGCGTCTGTCGATTTCGAGCAATAATCGCACACTGCACCGGAAAAAGCGCATGAACCCGCAATTGCATCATAAAAGTACATTGGTGCGTTTTTTTTTATTAAAAAGTCGTTTACAACTTCATAAAATGATGCCATAATTCATAGAATTCAAACTAGATACTTCCGAGAAAGGATTTGGCAGCAAATCAAAAAAGAAGGGGATGCCTAGTACATTTGGCCAAGGCTGTAGATATAAGATATATTGAGGTACCCGCACCTTTTCAAACACTGAAACATTGTTTTATCATATCTTCACAGCACCCATACACACATGCGTACATACTAGCCACACATTTAGCACATCTTTGGTCATCTCCCGTAGCCTGTCCTGAAATATACGTATTCAATATCTATGGGTCTGGCCAGATCCTTTACGCTCCATTAACCGCCTAATATACCACCGCTCATCGAAGGGTTAATAAGTTTGCCCCACACCCTATTAATTTAGAGATAAGAACCTAAAAAACTGTTGGACTCTTCAAAAGGATGCAGATACGACCGCTCTTTGTGAATCCATGTATAAGTAAAACCTGTAAAATTGGACCACCCTTGGGAACAAAGAGCCATGGCCCAAATAGCAGTTGGTCCGATTATGGAGGATCCTTATATGAACTGGTTCACTTTTTTCTTTTCTTTCAGAGTATGCATTAGACATTGGCTCTGAATCATTCTGCGGCATAGGGGAGAAACTCCGATCACTGGAGAAGACAAACAGGACCAAGACCTGGACAGAAATTCAGGCTCTAAAGCAAAAGAAATTGCTGGGTAATAACAACCTGAAGAGATTCAAAGCTTGCATTAGCTTGGACAATAACAAGCTCCGCATCCTGGGCATTGTAAACTTAACCGATTTCAATAGGAGTAATAACGAGGGGATGTTGCTTCGTCTAGGACTTGTAGAATCTAAGGCGCACAATACATCTTTAAGTCGCAGTGCATCTCACCCTTCAATAATAATTATAATGTATACGGCGCTAGCTTAAACCCAAAGTCAACGGATTTACCATAAGGTTACCATAAATAATTATCTCACGTGCCATAGGCAATTGAATAATTTCAATTCAACTGAAATGCATTTGTTTCAAGACTCATTATAACGACTGTCACACATAAAGCCAACACATCTAACTCTCCAACTCAACACAAATTAAGGGAATATAAAAAAAAAACATTTAATTGTTACTCGAATGAATGGGCGCACACTAAAATGAGGACAATCACATTCAGGGACCATTCAATTCCATTCCAATTGTTATCTGTACATAATGTGCATTCTTTCCAATACACTCGGCTACCTATTTTCACTCTTTTCATTTTCATTACCATCATTTTAATCAGTGTGTACGCGAGTACTATTACATTTACAGGTGCACAATACACCAACAAAGGGCCTCATATCATCCCACACACTGTACACGACGAGGTATCTAGAATGCTTTCAGTATCTATCCATTCAGTTGTTTCTTTCACTTTTTTTTTTTTTTTTTGATTCCACTTTATCATTCATTAATGAAAAGCATACGAAGGAAAAGAATGAAAGAAAAAAATTACAAAAATGATGATGAATTTCGCATATTAGTGAAAGGCGAAAAAAAAAGAGGAAGATCCTTCCACCCGTAGTCCCTCTCTCAGTACACCAATGGAGAAAGGCGTTATTCAAAAAATAAAAAAAAAATCATCTACTGCTCACAAAGGATACACTACACATTCATATATGACGAATGTGTGAAGTACGACTTGCATTTCATTTCACTCAATTGACGCAGACAATGGTTGATTCTACGCCCCCACAGAACACTTTTCATAGAGCGCCCGAACCGGCTATGTGCCGCGCACTAAAGTGAAATTGTAGCTCCCCCCTCCTAGGCTTTGCTAAATTTTGTAGGATATAATCATTGCATTAAAATTATGAAAAGAATGATGGCGGATGGCGCAAGGCGGAAGGAGGTGGGTGGTTGCGTGGCGCAGGAGGAGGATGACAGAACGTCTATGCACAATAATTGTTCAAAATTCAAAAGTTTTGAAATGGCGTGAATTCAACATGCATCGCATTATGCAATGCTGAGCGATGCACTGCTTGCTTATTTAATTCTTTTTTTTTCATTGCATTTCCATTTGAATTGCGTATTGTGCGGGAGCCTTCACTCATCCCAGCAGATAAAAGTTTTCCATTTGCCGCACTACTCGTACTCGGAGTGTGTTCCAAGGCGCCATAGTGTGAACAATTACTTGCAGTTTTGAATGCGAATAGAATACCGCATTACCATGCCAAAGTTGCACTGGGTATAGAACTGTACATGGAATAGAACAGTTACGACTGCACAAGGAGTGCTAATGGTGGCAACAACCGAAATTCATGTTACGAATATGTGTGCAGTGAATTGATTCCTAAATAAAAGAGAGGATTTTAATTCATTATCCAGGGAATACAACAGATGTAAGACAAGACTGACAAAGCTTAACAATGGCGTTGATAGTTACAGTTACATTGGCCATAGGGAGTGAATCAATTTCATGAATAAAATCCCATTGACTACGCTACCAAGGGAACCTAGCTTCATCCAAAAATTCAAGACGAAACTCACGAATAATCCAATGAAGATGAAATGTGTACCTTCAAAGTACAAAAGGATCTAAAAACGGCCTATGGAGCTGGAGCAGAGCAAAGCTCCATACCAATGGGCAATCATTTGACGATTTTTGAAGCAGAAGTCCATTCAATCGAAAATGCGTGCAGATAAACCTCAACAGAAAGCAGAATACAGTTATTCTTTCTGACGGCTAAGGGGCCATCAAGACGCTGATCTCATGGTCAATCACCTCGAAATTGGTGTTCAATGGGTGTCTGGCGACATTGGAGTTAAATAAAATGATAATGCGGACAAGCTGGAAAAAGTAGGAGTGAATGCGGAATGGACGAAAACATACTTCGTTGAAAACTCTGGAAGGAGCAGAAAGGCATTAGACCCAGACCAGAAATTCCCTAGACTAAGACATGCCCAGATGTAATTCGGCAAATATAGCCAAGCCATTAATGATCCAAACTTTGTTTTACTTTACTTTAGTTGGCGCTACAGCTCGGGATGAGCCTGGGCCAGCTTCTCGCAACCATTTGTGTGTGTGTGTTATATTTTTTGCACGAATGGAAGGGACCAACAGTTTTTTGCCGACTCCGAACGGCGAATTGAGAAGCTCATTGACAAATGATACTCTTTGTTTCAGTCTAAGCTAAAATAGACTATCTTACAGGCTTCCTGGCTGAACACTACTAGCTCAGAAAATACCTTCAAATACTGGGACTAGAAAAAAATGTGTACTTTAGATACCGTAACTAAGAGGAGGAAATCGCAGACCATATTCAAATGCGACTGTGTAAAAGGATTTAGCATAGAAACAGAGAATCACTCAGAGAGACACTATCTCAGATAGATAGGTAGACAGATATTGCGTAAAAGAGGTGGAAAGATTCAAATTGCCCGTCCTTCGCGCAGAATTTAAAAGATTACGGAACTTAGTAACTGAAGAAATCAGAAAATCCAAGGAGAAGTTTTTGGCTACCAAGTTTAAGCCTAATATGTCAAGTAAAAAAACTTGGAGCAATATAAAGAGCATAGGTATCAGCAAACAAAAATTCTCTGTTCCTATTGAGTCTAATTAAGTCGAATTGAACGAACTGTTCGCCAGTGCTTCTATTACGTCTGAAACAGTCCCCGATATTAGTGAAGAATTATTTTCTAGTCGGATGCAAATAAAAAAATAAATATATAAATATTTGGCTTCAGCAGTCCTAGGTAGAACCAAGCCTAGCTTCCCGCAACCATTTGTGTGTGCGCGTTATATTTTTGTCAGACGCAAATAGAATATAATAATAGTTTTCGATTCAATAGAGTAATTGAGTTGGATGTTTTGAAAGCTGTTCATGGAATTAAATCAGATGCGATTGGCCTAGACCTCATGCATCCTAGGTTTCTGAGAATTATTATTCAACAAATATTGCCTTTTATCACATATACATTCTATAGCACTCTCACTTCCTCCATATATCCCCTAGACTGAATAATATCGAAAATTATCCCAATAGCTGAAAACATCAACTATTCGTACAAAAGAGTATCGGCATATTCTATTTTGCCATTTCTTTCGAAAGTCTTCGAAAAGCTAGTTAGCTGGCAAATTTGGAATCACCTTAATGCCGGCAACTTGCTTACGAATATTCAATCAGGTCTTAGAGCACGCCATAGTTGTACGACAGCAATATTAAATCTAGTTGATGACTTGCGTATAGAAATGGATAAAGATCAGGTATTATCTCTGGAGCTACTAGACTTTTCAAAGGCTTTCGACGCTGTTCCGCAAAATTTGCTATTAGTTAAGCTCAGAAACAATTTTCATTTTGAAGCTACGGCTTTGAAGTTATCTTTGTGGTAGAGCTCAAGCTGTTTCTGCAGGCGGATTTAACTCGAAGTTTATAGCAACTAATGCAGGTATCCCCAAGGGATCTATCCTGGGACCTTTGTTTTTTTACTCTGTTCAACAATAATCTGCCCCAAGTACTAAAATATTGTAAGATTCAATAATGTACGCAGATGACGTGCAAATTAACCTTAGCTATCCCTTGGGATTAGTTGAAGATGCAACAACACGAATTAATGAAGATCTATGGCTTGTTGCTCGGTGGTCAGAAATAAACCAACTTAGGTTGAACTCCAAAAAAAGTCAAGCTATAGTTATTTCTCGTAAAGCTTTTGACACATCATATTTTCCTAAAATTGAGATAAATGGCGCAGAAATAATATACTGCCGATCCGTAAAAAATCTTGGAGTAATTTTTAACCAGACGCTTAGTTGGAATGATCACGTTCACGTATCTGCTAGGGAATTGTCTTCCAGTTTAGACTAAAATGATGTTGATAATATCACTTTTGTTACCGATTCTCTTTTATGCGCATCCTGTTTTTTGTGACCTAGGAAGTTTAAGCCAGCGTAAATTTGAGGTTGCATTCAACAATACTGTGCGGTTCGTTTATAATCTACGACGATTTGATCATGTCTCCGAATATGTATTTATGAATGTCAGTGCACAGCACGCAGTCGCAGGAACATTTTAGGATTCTACTTCTTTGGTAACCTGGAGGAGTTAGGCCAACTCAACCTTCGACTGATTCTAAAATTTTGTAAGGTAATAAAATGCTCTGATGGATTCTTAGGGGATCGCGATGGGCCCGCTCTGGTGCCTAATGTTTTGGGTTGGCTCAGCCTCTCAACCCCTCTCAACCTAACCTAACCTAAAACTGCGACAATATCCACAAATAAGTTAATAGCAATTCTGTCCCTGAGACAAACGAATTACAGCCAAAATTTTCTCATTTTTGTGGGATGAATGTGAGGCAATAATGTGGTTCAATCTTAGGGACAGTGCGGAGATGTGCTGTATTTGCAAGTGATAATTGTTTAACCTCATCATTGAATAGATTTTGCAGAGCTAGCACTCGCTTGGATACAAATTCTGTGCAGCTACCACGTTGTGAGTGCATTACTCTTGCAACAGATGCAGTTAATATGGCTTGCGCTCGCTAACATCGAATAGCTTAATCTTCATTTTGATTTCATCCGAGAACATCTTGACTTGAGTGTTACTGTCCTTGATGTGTTTACAATAATATATTAGTCCAGTCGTAAGCTTCTAGACGTCATGCAGATGAAATGAACAATTTTTGAATAAAGCGACAAAGTTTAGGTTAAAGCATCAGTCCTTAAAAAGTGTCGTAAATAATCAAGGTTTGCCCATTTCAGCCTACACTATCTTTTAGATACAAAAAATCACGAAGTTCGAGGTAAAATCAGTAAAACCAACAGCGTTCGAGTATTGGGTGTTGAAAATGCGGGTATGTGAGATCGCGGGTTTTTTTTTGCAATACATAGATAATTACGTAAAAAAAGCAGATGACTTGGAATGATTTTTCTGAAGATCTCTTCCACTTGAACCAAAAAATAATTTGGTTCCTTTTCATTGGTGGTGTCATCGTGCCCCTTTTTCCTAAGCCGCCGATGCTTCGTCCTTGTCATCACCTTTATTTTATGAACAGTAGCTACGATTTTCTGCAGGACTACCCACGTCTTTACAGTGCAGCATGGGAACTGCCCTGGATGCATTATTTTAAAAAGCAGAGCCATGAATGTACTGTGCAATCAATCAAAGCCAGTAAAGTGTTTGTCATTTGTTGTTGCATGAACTAAAAGAAATCCCTCTAAACATTATCTATCAAATGACACAAATATTGCACATAATGTTTCTTAAGTGACTCACTGTCGCTTTTGAAAAAATAAAAAGGAAACACAAATTTTCAGGTGAAAAATGAATTTTTTTTTTTTGCAAATCATATTTTGACCAAAACCGAATCAAAAAAAAAAAAAGAGAGAAAAGAGCAAAATCTTTAGAAACTTGCATCAACAATACAACCGCATGACAGGAGAATTTCAAGAGTATATTTCGATTCATTTGATACCCGTCCAGGTCCAGGTCCAGTCCACTTATCTTGACCCCCAAACCGCATAGGTAACCGTAACATCAATCAATCAAAGAAGTATTTTTTTATCGATCATGCAACGTGACTTGCATGCAGGAATTCCAATCGTATTACTCAAGGGAAGTTTGCATACCACTATTGAACAGGAGTCTTTGTAATTTCGGGCGTCACTCTGTCTGCGTCTTCTGGCCATATGTGTGTTTTTGTTTTTTGCATGTTCATATGAGTAAATCCCTTATGAGACCAGAAACACATACAAACATTCTTCTACGCAAACAGAAGGTATTTGGCATTATCTGAAGGGCACTTGACAATAAGTTAAAAAAATATCTTTGACAAAAAGATGACATCGAATGTATCTGAAACTGAAACTGAGACCACAGGAAACGGGATAAGTATGTTCTCAAGCATTTGGTTTTCATTATCTGGCGCACAATGGCAAAGGGAATTAGCAATCTTTTATCAATTTCTATTTTTGTTCTTTTTTTATTCATCTATCCCTGGAAGAACCTCAACTTAACGGAAGACCAATTGATACTCTTAAGATCAATCGTTAGATTGCTATCAACAACGGTATGAGAATAAGAGAAACACGCACACAACACACACATGAGAAAAGAATCAAAATGACAAAAGAAGGATAAAAATGACAATTCCAGAATGGAATCCTTATTACTGCAAAGCAATCGAACAAGGACAAAGCAGATGAGATAAAAATTAATTTCCTCTTCCCGAGCCTGGGTGGATGTACACCGTTTCACCGTGTTTTCTTGTCCTTGCCTCTATGTCCTGAGAGTTTTTTTTTTTTTAATATGGCCGTCGTCTGTCCAGGCATCAATCGATATGGCAGTCCATCTGACAGTTGTATCTTTAAGGTTCAATGGAATTCGATAGGATCGATCATATTATTCGCATTTGAACTCAATTCGAATGGGGGAACAATGGCGGTGATTCTTTGTACCCATAATGGATTATGTCCTTTTGCGAATTGAATTCCGAATGCACACATAAGGGCATATGCGATTGTGGAGTATCGGATTATGATTGTTTTGGCGCATGGGAATTAAAGTTTTGAATACGAAATCTCGAGGAATATATTGTGCAATTGTTCCCGTTTTATACCGAAGAAGAATTAGATTCTTTTTTGAATTTGACAATTTTGCAGTTGTGTTGTGTCCAAAAATGAAGGCCGACGTTAAAAGGCAACGGGCTCATTCTTATCATTGTTAAGGAAAAGGTGACCGGCTGCTAAGGGTATTTTTATTTTGAAGTCAATTGCGATTAAATAATTCATCTGGAACGAGTCTAACTGTGGAGTATCTACATAAATGTTTAGACTTCGAATCGAGTGGGCTTTGTTTTTAAATCCTAGATGTGCAATAAGGTAGTTGATATCTACATGGCTATTTATATGTGTACATACATGTTTCTTTATAAGTATTAATTTAAATACACTGAGTTACAAAAAAGTGGCGCACCTTGAAATTTTGCGATAATTTCAAATAAGTTCGAAAGAAAACCTTTTTTTTTAATACTATTTTGTTTATTAACATAAAAATAAGAAATTCATGTAGAAAAAAATAGAACAATGGAAAAACTTACAAATGAAACATAAATTAACGAAAATGGGCAAAAGCTTTACAACTTAACATTTAAGATTTTTATTTTTATTTATTTTTTTCTAAAGAATCTTCGTTCCTTTAGTAGTGGGTATTTGCTCCCCGAACATCTAATAAAGTTTTAATCCGCCTGGGCATACCTTGAATAAGGTTGCTTACGATATTGTCGTCCAAATTCTCCCATTCTTCGAGCAGAGCAGATTTCAGCCCACTGAGTGTCTCTGGAAGGGCAAGTCGCTTCCTAATCATTCTTCCCAGCAGGCCCCGAAGGTGTTCGATGGGATTCATATCCGAGCTCATGGCAGGCCAAGCCATTACGTCAATTTCTACTTCTTGTAAATATTCGGTAACGTACCTGGCAACGTGTGGTCTAGCATTGTCATGCACCAGAAGGAAGTTTTCTCCAATAAATGGTGTGAATGGAACCACATATTCCTCCAGAATGTTGGTGATATAATACCTGGAGTTCATGCACAGCTCGGTTTATCCGTGCATGAAAATTCCAGCCCACACCATGACGGAACCTCCCCAGAAATGTTCCCTCTGGGCAACTGTCGCCGAGCAGGTCTTCTTGCTCTCAGGCCACTCACCACTAATCGCCGGCTCACCGTTTGAGCACTTGCATCCGTCCCTCTAACGGATCTAAGTCTGTGAGACAGCTCAACCGCTGTTTGGTGACGATATCGAAGGCTTTGAATCAGCAAATATCGATCATCCCTTGAAGATGTTGTTCTGGGGCGACCTGGGTCTTGACGCCAGGTGTAGGAGTTGGTTTCTCTGTACATTTTAATAGCTCTTCTTAGCGTCATCTCCGGTTTCCTGATCATAGCAACAGCATACCGCACTCTTCGCCCATCCTCAATCAGAGACAGCGCCCTGGCGACTTCTTCTGCTGTTATTTGCATATTTTTTTTACAAAAATTGCAAAAACATAGCGGCATATTATCAAAATGATACCAACATATCAAAAAGTGTGACCGCGCCACTTTTTTTGTAACTCAGTGTAATACAAAGAGTACGAAAGATTTGAATGAAACTTTGTGAGTTTTTGCAAATTTTGATTCTGGTAACTATCGATCATTTTTCGACACATTTCCGGCTGGATTGCGGCCATAACTTTACGGATGTTGATTTTTCAGTGCTCCGAAATTCACACACAATCTTTAGCATAGCCCAACAAAAAGAAACCCAAAATGGTCATATTATATACGTTCTTGGTGGCAAATTGCTATCGCCATATCTCGAAATCAAAAGGTTCCCTAGCCTTTTTGTGCAATAGAGCCAAGATTGTTTGTGTTGTGTGGAACGTAGACCCATCCGTAGAACCATATGTTTCTTATATTTATAACTTTAATATGCGGCCAAAAGAAATACGACTCCGAGCCACAGCGTGTATGAAATTGTCACCCCTGTTTGATGCAATGGGCTTTCGATGATCATATTTGGATCCTCAGAATACCAGGTTCTAGAATTTCGTGTGGTATTCGTAGAGCTAGCACTCAATTGTCCAATAGTCTGCAAGTTCTATGATCAGTTGCTATTTATGGAAGTTATTCTTCTCTTTTATTGCTTTCCTCTCCTCTCCGCTTCTACTAATGAGTGCAGCGCGTAGAGTGTGCGATGGATTGGATACCACCACCGCGGGGCGGTAGTTTGATATTTTTGGGCTATCGGTTTTTTTTTTAAGGTTCTGACCAGCCGGTTGCGGAGGGCACCGCGACCTAAAAGATCTATTGTTCCAAAAAGTCATTTTAGGGAACTAGAAGAGGCTCAACTCTTTTGATGAAATTATGGATCTCGCTGGTGGAGAATTTACGAATATCCATGGCAGTAAAGAGTTCTCTGTGTAAATGTCTCCTGAGGGCGCAGAGTGCCATGCAGTCACATAGAATATGTTCCCCAGTTTCGTCGTCTTCAATGCAGAGACGACATTCAGCTTCCTGAATGAGACCTATTTTGTTTAGGTGATATCGAAGATGGAAATGCCCTGTTACAAATCCCACTTAACTCTTGATATCGGGTTGGGGTCACAATCCCGAAAACCAAAATCCTGAAAATCCAAAATCCCGAAAATCCAAAATCCCGAAAAACTAAAACCCCGAAAAGCCAAAGTTGAGTAACTCGAAACTAGTTTTTCATACTAAAGCACGCAAAGGTTGAGTAGGTATAGGCAGGACATGTCTCAAGTTTGTATTACTGCTCAGAGGTATTGACTCAACAGATGGTATCAAACTCGAAATGGATGAGCTTTGATCAGTATGTTGTCAAAAACTCTACTTTTCTTTCTAACACAGTCCGGTAGGACCTACGACTAGCTTCTACCAAGCATTTAAGTATAGCAATTTTACTATTGAATGCTTGTCCAACCAGTTGCGGCGTTAGGGTAGGGCGCGGTTGGGCGACCGCCTGACATGAACTTGTTGCATTTTCGGCAGCGGCGAGGCAACCCGTAAGAGTCTTAAATTCCCTAAATCTGGTAACAAAATCATTAAGGTTGCAACACTGGAACGCGAGTACTGATATACTCATTATTTATCCCCTTAAGCATTGTATGAAAAAAGAGAGTATTATTTTCAACTTATTAAGAAGCGGGACACAGCTCATTACACCGGTGCACCTGAAAATAATTCGAATCCGTCACATTGTTTGGGGTACTTCAGAGGTTGTTCACATTGTTTCCAGCTTCCGATCACTTAAGATTATATACAATAAAAAACGCAGTGAAATACGTTGGGGAGCAAGAATAAGCAGTGTTAAAGCAGTCCATAAATGGACATGGATCTCTATAAATGCACAGAAGTGTTGAAAAAAATGCTGCGCTTTCTTGGAAGAGTATAGAAAGACAGGATTTACAATCGCCATTTTATCAGTGAAGGAATTAACTGAAGAACTTAAAATTGAACTTGTATTTAAAGTCACAATATGAATGCGATGTGTTAATGCCAAGCTGGTAAAACTGCCGCGATAAGCTTCTCCAGAAAATAAATTTTAAGTTAGATTTTTCAACTGTCTATTGGACCTACCTTAATTTCACTCAGTGAATGATTTGAACAGTTAAATTAGTACTACGAATCTTCGTCCTTTTTGTATAACATAAAAAAAGATTCCAGAAAAACCAGACCTTCTCAAACTCTGTGATGATCTCCAATTAAAATTAACTATAGGCTCGAAATCAGTTATAAATAGTTGTATGTTGTGTGATGAACTCATATTCCGATCTGGATCGACAATATCTCAATCAAGACTGGCAGCTTTGTCAATCGAAAATGAAATTGAAGAAAACATAGACAGTGCAGGGTTGCCGCGTGCAAATTTCAAAAAGCGTCCAAAAAAGGGGTCCTACTTATATATGTATGAAAAAATGCAGTTTTTCGAAAAACTGTATCTTATTGCTGAACTTAAAATAAAATAAATATTAAAAAAAAAAATAACAAAGATAAAAAAGCATGTATGCAGAACGAGTTTTTGGAAGGGAAATTCTGACTAACAAAAATACTTCGTTGATTTCATCACTGGTTGAACAAAATTGGTGTGTTTTAAGAGTAAAGTACCACGTTTTACAAGTAAAAGAAATATGAAATGAAAATAAATTGAAAAAAGGGTCCTATATTTTCAAAATGCGTCAAAATCGGAGTTTTATTGAAAAGTGGGGTCCCATCGCAGAAAAAGAGTCAAAATGACGCAAAAGCATCCCAAACGGCAACGCTGCTTCGGTGTCATACGTAAGAGAGATTGCCAATAGAAAGGCCAGAAAATTAAAATTCTTTTAGTTTTTTTTTTTGAATACATAAATGGTTATTATTTCATTGTTTCCCTTGTTTTATTCTCTCCTCTTTTCACATGGGTTTGTATAGCAGATAGGGGCTCTGGTAATGCTAAAACCGGCACTGTATCCAACGTTCCAATAGCTTACATCAGGAAAAAATTCTTTCTGGGCTTTGCTGAGATATGATCATATGTCAGTACTTTGAACAATCCGACATATGCACGTACTCACCAGAACCACTGACTCATGACATCAATCAAATTCGACTATCCCAGTACTTCTGGATAAACGTTGCTCTGGAATGTGTTAATCGAAACCAATTGCAAGTAATTTTATAATCGAATTACATATATCCTAAATCCACAGCTTTTTATGAAAATAAGTTAGACGCCTATAGAAGTCAATATAGAAGCACAACAGGATCGGTCACACGCTATGAGCTTTGTTTGGTTTTCTGAAACTAACACAAACTTCTCGACTTCATGGGAACTCCACACAAAGTCACAGATTTGTCTAAATCCTCCATGCCGCGACTTTGTTTGGCGTTGTTTCTTTATACAACCTAAAAGTCCAACAAAGAAAACTGAAGATGTTCCTGTCATCAGCTTTGACTTCAACAAATCATACCTGCTGTCAGCTAATACAAATTGCCGTTTCTTTTTCTCGCAGAAAATAAAGCGAGAGTAGTTACCTCAATCAGACGATTAGATCGCGGTCCATGAAAAAGGATTGACAGTTGTCAGCACTTGTGGAAGGATTCTTAATAAATTAAAAATCTCACAAAAATCAAACAAGGAAGTCACGAGAATACAGGAAAAAACACATTTTTTAAGGACAAAAACCCTTCTTTTGTAATAAAAATCAAAAGAGAAAACAAAAAGAAATCCTTTTACACGGTTGTTTCCTTGAACAGATGTTAGAACCGACAAACAGGGGTTGATCGCGAAGTAAAAATCAAATTTCATATCAAATCGAAGAAATAATAGAAATCTAAAGGCGTAACTGTTGCTTATTGAATTTAGATCAAGGACATTGTGTGCGAATGTACACGGTTTCCCCCTTTCCACGAAAAAAAGAAGCAGGGAAGATGTCTTCTCACCGCTTTGGTCATACGTAACTGACAAAGTCCTTGTCTTCATCCTGATTAAAAATTCGTAACGGCTATCGTGTACATAGTATCATTGAAATCCTTTTTATTGCGCATTGAAAAGTCATATATCACGAAATGGATATCCGAAATTGAATGCTCCAATTGAAGACATGCCGGTGAAATGCAAATATCCTTGCATATTCTTCTCATTATCCAAGGAATTCATTCGTATTCATACTTCAAGATCTCTGAGGATTTTACAATGGGAGATTTTTCGAGAAGAAGAATATTCTTGAATTACATATGTATGCAATGATCGGGTCATTGTGCATGCCAATTGACGTGGAAAAATAAGAATAAGATTTTTTAAAAAAAAAACTCCTTTCACATCTACAAACATCCTTAAAATAACCGCGCCGCTGGCTGGCACGTGTAATCGATACTTTATTGGAACCGAAATCCTTATTCGCAATTGACTTTGGTCGTTTGCATATCTATTCAAAGCGGACAATTGATGATTTATCTCAGTTGTATCCTTGAAAAGGATTTAAGTCGTTATACATTGCAAATTCTAAACCGGGAATATATGCAAAATAATTTTCATTTGTTTCATGAGACAATCTACATGTGTGTTTCCACAGGGAACGATAAACTAAAGGTGAACCCTTAAAATGTACACACGCACTTCAACCGATTGTATAAGGACTTTTTAATAGTTTCTCTCTATTATCTATTGAATCCTCTGTGTGGCATCAATGAATGATAAAAATGGAAATCCTCCTCTCCATTATCCTTCCCTTCACACGGACACAAGGGATCTCTCCAATTCGTAATGGTTTGATGACTGTTTAAATATGTCGAAAGGATATCGTCGATTTGAATTGAATAAAACAGCGGGTGGACTGCTGTGTCCATTGTAGGTTTTCCTTGAACCAGTCAGCTATCAGTGCTGGAAGAAAGGTAAAAAGGATTTGTCAATGAGCTGAACAAATGAATGAAGTGTGGAATAGAATGAATGAGTTTGCATATGTCTACCTACTTGACGAGAGTCCTTTCATCCAGAGGCACCATTTTTAGAGAGAGATTTTCTATGGTTTCATCCATTCTATCCTTTGTTCGTTTGGATATTATCAATTAAGGAACTCTTTGATGCGATATGTGTGAAGCCTTTCATTTCAAGTTTTGGTTTTGCGAAGGATCTCAACGCCAAACACCTGTACTTACTTACTCTCATCGTGTTAGAATCTATGGCTTCCTTCTTTCTATTCAAAGTTCAGCTTCTGAAATTGAAAGCAATATATTAATTCAAATAAAATACAATAATATCAGGATACAGGATATATCTTTGATATTCTGTAACTTTCAATAATTTTATATATCTACAGAGCGTAAAGCTAACTCCTGGACAGCCACTTTATTTAAGACTATCTTTTATAAGACTAATCCAAGATAAGATCTAATTTGGATCTTTGTCAGCTATGCCAGAAATCAAAACCTAGTGGAGGTCAAAAGATTAACATTTTATAGTAGCTTTTGTCTTTCCCTAAAGAGCGTCAAATTATTGCCCAGTGGCAGTTTTATACTCGTGTAGTCATTTGCTAAAAGACGAAACAGCAGAATTAGAACAGCCACCGTAGGTAATTATTTTTTATGGGTTTTGAACCGACTGCGTTCCATTTCGTTCTTTATGGTCGAAACTTGATCTCAATATGACAAAGACGATGTTACACTTGGATAAATCCTCCATACTCTTAATAACCGGAATAATTACTGGACACTGTGCCATAGGTCATATCATAAGCAAATGGCTACCTCTACCTGAGTCCAACGATATCTGTAGCAGATGAGGAAGAAAACGAATTGATCCAACATCTACTCTGCTACTGCTCCACGCTCTAAGAACTTCAGGTCGTAGATTCTTGGACGATATAGCAGAAATCGAAAATTTAAAGATATCGGATCTTCTATGATCCACCAAAAGCACAAACTGGTTTACAAGTAGTTAAGAAGAGGATATTCTCTATCAGGGGATTCCAAATGAACCTTCGGGTCTCTGAGTAGTCATGATTTCTCGAACAATCACACACCCTTCCTAACTTAACCTAACCTTCTTGTGGGTTAAAAACTTTTTGGAGTTCAATCTTCCCCCATAGCTTGCAAGAGCCATGGACAGATTAAGATCGACGTACAGCTCAGGAACAAATCCCAAATTTCACCAAAGTTCAATGGGCTCATATGCTAACATGATTATTACCTTTGTAAAATGACCCCCTTTAAATACAATACAGTAGAACAAACGAAGGAGATGCTTCCTGAGGTTGCAGGGTCAATTAATTCTTCAGGTATTTTGGTTAAAAAAGCAAAAACTTCGAGCTTCATAAAAAAAGAATTGTGAGAGGATTACTTGGGTTAGTTTCTACCCGAGAGCATTGTTGCCAGATATTGTTCTAATCAGCGACAGATCACAAGTGTAGTATTGAGCAGTACATATCTGTGGCAACAAGGAAAAACAACATAAGTCGATTTTTACAACTTTTCAGGAGAGCAGTGGCAAGGTTTGACGTTATCTTACAGAAAACTATGCATCGTATATAGACCAAGAGCCCACAGCAAATTTTGTGTGTGAAATATAACCGAAAAAATAGTAGATGAGATGAAAGCTGGTGTAAGGCTAATGCTATAAACGAAAGTCTTGCAGTTCATGGTCGCGGCTTTAGTGAGTAATACTGTGTTGAAAATCCATGTTTTTCCAAAATTGAGATAATTGATATAACCAGTCAGTGCTAGTTTTATTGTTTAGAGTACTGTTATCTCATCTCAAAAATGTAGGTCCAAGACGTTTCAAGCGTGGCAAGACTTATGCCAGACTGTTTCAAAATTCAAAAAAATCAGTTTTCGAGATAATTGTTATAACCGAAATTGGCTAATGCCGCGACACTGGTCAGATTACAGATCTGTGGGTCCAAGACCATTTGAACGTGGCTAACACCTTGCCAGACAGTTTAGGAATTCTAAAAAAAACCTTCTCTAAATAATTATTACACCCATTAAAATACGTCTATATATTAAAAAAAATATCTCTGAGGTCACAAATATATGTACGTATATATGTGTGTGTGTTTATTGTTTATACATATGTATAAATATGTACTAGGACCATACATTTTGAGTCTCATATTATTTATGCATTCACAAAAAAAATCTGCTAGTACAAATTCTTTACACTAGCAATTTCGAAAAGGATTTCATATAAAAACGGAAAAATATCTTTACATATGCATAACCCAACAAAATATATGTACTTTAACATATAGACCTAAGGTATCTGGTAACGAGTCTGCAAGTTAGGACCATTTGGGCGCATTTTTCTCTTTTTAATACTTATTTGCTATTTTTTTATGTAATCAACCGCAGTCTGCATATGTGTACCCTTAAATACTATTAGTAACAATTATTTTTATTAACTTGTTTTGTAATTAATTACTTAAATCACAAATAGATAAGAACGAACAAACAAAAAAACATATTTTCTTCTCATTTTTTTTGTCGACACTGAAGAGGCTAAATATACAAACATTATAACGTACCTAAGCACTTGAATGTAATTATTTGGTTTTATTTTGGAACTAAGGCTCTACTGGAAGGGGGCAGAGAACAGGAAGGCTTTAATACCTTACTGCTAACCGATGAAAACAAAACTTCGCTGGAAGCGGTATAAAAAGGTCTGCTTTACGTTCTTCCTGATAACCTATGAAATAAATGCTTCTCCAGAAGGCTTATAGGAAGGCCTACTTTTAAAACTTCCTGATAACCCCTGAAAGCAGGCCTGCAAAAGGAAGCGAGATGGTAAGCGCTTGCTCCCTACGACCTCGCAGTCAAGCTCAGCCAGAATTCATTCAAAATTAAATATTTTGAACAAATGAAAAAATAAATATAAATTGTTAAAATTGAAAGTGACTAAGAACTAGCTAACTGCAATTCCTGGATTGACATGCCTGCCTCAGAGATAGATTTTTTTTTTAAATATTTAGACACATTTCAATGGGTATAATAATTATTTCGAGAAGGTTTTTTTAGAATTTTAAAACTGTCTGGCAGGGTGTTAGCCACGTTGAAATGGTCTTGGACCCACAGATCTGTAATCTGGGGAGTATGACCAGTGTCGCGGCATTAGCCAATTTCGGTTATAACAATTATCTCGAAAACTGATTTTTTTGAATTGTGAAACAGTCTGGCATAAGTCTTCCCACGTTTTTCGTCGTTTTTCCTTGTGGCCACAGATATGTCCGTCTAAATAGCTGTGCATTCTCTGGCTCTCATTATGTAACATACAGCGCTGAACGATATGACAGTCAGTTGCAGCCGAACCAGCTTAGTGACAACTATATTAATAAACTGCTCTTTCTCTTATATCCACCGTTGTTTTATTTGTCACAATACCACAACAAGTGTGCCCTTTGATAACGCTTCTTTAAGAAAAGGCTCGGGACCAACAAACGGGTAAAGATTGTAGTTTGGCATGTAGGTTAGGCATTTCGTTACCAAGGTGACCTTTGGTATGATATGCCCAAATAAGGCCGAGAAAAAACTTTTTTAGATTTTACCGTGGCTGAGCCAATTGCTTCAAGCGCTGCATGAGAAGATACAGATAGCTTTGCCGCGTATGATAAAGTTAGAGAATAGTAGTTTTCCAATAAAGGGTTTCATTTTGAATAGCCTGCTATTCTGACACTTGTCAAAAAATGTGCTGCCATTACAGATGATAAGTAAAAACCACGCCAAATAAAAATGGGACGATACACGCTTCAATGATGCACTGAAATTGTTAAGTTTCACTACACAAATGGTAAAATTGGATTGGATTGACGTGAAGCACCTTTTGGCCAACAGATATTATTGAATTCGTTCACCATTTGAGCTATTGGAATAAGTTTGTGATGTGACGAGCCGAAGTCGTGCCCGTCACGTAAGAGCGACTTGAAATATTGCTTCTGTAGCTTGAAGTGTTGCTGTAAACCTATATTTGTCGACTGCACATCAACCACAGAAATTGGAAACAGTCCACCAAATCTTGCATAAAGACTTGGGTCATAAAGCCTGTAAGGTTCAGTTGATGCAATAATTTATACCTGCCAACCATCAGCAGCAGCGTAACTTTAAAAATTAAACTGAGCGATGAGGCACATTTTCAACTTCAAGGCTTTGTAATAAGCAGACTTGCCGCAAGCCTCCCTGTCTATAACGTGTTACTGTTTGGTACAGTTTTTGGGCGGAAGGCCTTATTTCCTCGAAAATTATGCATCTGTTATCGTAAATGGTTTGCACTCGCGTACTACGTCCAATGAATTGCTAACGCCGAAACCTAAAGGTATTGATGTTGGCAATGTTTATTTCAAACAAGGTAGCGCTGCGTGCCATGCAAGTGCGTAAACCGGGGAAGAGGTTTCGACGTCGGTGTGTGTCCACTATATTCTTTATACCGTTCATCCGATTGCCATGAAACTTTGGTGAGTTGTTGTGCACAGTCCGGAAAAGGTTCCTACTACATTGCAATCCCTTTTTTTCATAAGCAAACGCATTCATCATGATCTCGAATCTGCACTCAGCGGAGACAATAATATGTACAGTCGAATCCCTCTAAGTCGAATTTTCACGGGCGATCAAAATTAGTGCGAGTAAGAGGGGTTTTTTTTAAAAAAAAAAAGGTGTTTGAAAGATAAATTCTATTTGTTTTAAACGCATTTATTCATAAGTGGAAGTTAACAAAAAAAAAAAAAAACAGAAAGAAGAAATACTTTTAATGAACTAAATTTATTTGTTATTGTGGATACCTTAGCATAAATCCGCAGAATAATTTGTGAAAATACCACTCTATTAGAGTTTCCGATTTCCTGGTACATATGTATGTTAGAATGTTAAAGAAAATGTTTTTTTTAACACTTCAGCTTAGAAAAATCATTTTGACCTTCCAAAAAAGCATTTAAATACGTACTTGAGGAAAGAGGTTAATACCCCTATTACGGTCAGCGAATCGAACGTTCGACTCGAGACGAACTCCCATCCGAATTTCTGCTGGCGAGGTATTACGGTTAGCGAACGTTTTCATTCGCTAAGAGAATTAAGGGCTGTCTGAGGAAAAACTTCAAATATCAGGAAAAACTTCAAGTGTCAGAAAGCAGAATTGTTTTGATTATTTGTGAAATAAACTGCAATTTAATTTGAGAGAAAAGTTTAGATTGATTTCGGTGGTTAAATAAAATAAATAAAATTATTATTTTTGATGATTTGTCCCAGAATTTATTTATTTATTCATTTATTTATTTATTTATTTATTCGTCAAATTGTTTCAACATCATTAGACAACTTAAAACTATTATTATAATATAAATTATTTAATTATTGTGGTAAAGAACAGACATTAGTTTATTTTTAAAAGAATTTCTGGAACAATTTTCAAAAACATCAATGCGATCAATGATAAAATTAACTTCGTTGGTGCATCGCTCAATTGGTTCATTACTGCCATAATTTGTTTTGGGAAACTGTGTACGAAGATGAAATCTCATGCGCAAATTTCTTGCAGGAAAATAAAAGTTTAACCGCCCAAGTAAATAAGGGCATTTAATATGGTAGTTAATAATATCTCTAATAAACATTATACTAAAATACTTTCGTCTATCTTCAAGAGTTAGTATATTAAAAAGAAGACATCTGGTTAAGTAAGGTGGAGTATCAATATTCCACTTAAGCTTCTTAAAAATAAACCTAGTAAAGCATTTTTGTACCCTTTCTATCCTGTGGGAGTGGATTTGATAGTAAGGATTCCAGATTGTACTACAATAGTCTATTGCTGATCTTACAAAAGCAAAGTAGAGAGCCTTCAGTGCATAGGAATCTGAGAAGTTTTTAGTGTTACGCCTTATAAAACCGAGCATTCTAAATGCTTTACTCACAATATAGTCAATATGAGATTTAAAGGAGAGTTGTGGGTCCAATATGACTCCAAGGTCTTTTTTTAAATTTACATTTTCTAGCTGAGCATTATTAATTCGGTAATCAAAAGACACTGGATTTATGCATTTTGTACAGGTTAGGCGTTGGCACTTAGATACATTTAAGTCTAGGAGGTTATGTTGACACCAAATGGCTAGTTTGTTAAGATCTTCTTGGAGAACCAAGCAATCTTCCACAGCTTGAATAGTGTGAAAGATTTTCAAGTCGTCTGCGAATAAAAGACATGTGGAATTACGAATATAGGACGGGATATCGTTGACAAAGAGAACAAAAAGCAAGGGACCAATATGGCTTCCTTGCGGAATTTCACCTCTCTATAAGAACGTTTAGTTACTTTCGCAGTTTCAGAGTTCACACACTGGCCGCTTCTCTGGTCAACACATCACCGGACTGTGGAAAGCAAAGCAAGAGCAAGTAGAAAAACTATTATCCGAATTCTACAACGATGCCTTATTATCAGAAGCACTTGAAAAAGATCCTAAATTATTCGATCCAGGGAAACCAGTTAGACCATAACAAATATTGTACTAATGTTAAGTGTTTATTTAAAAAAAAGAAATACATTATTCTATAATTGTTTGGTAAATACATAATGTATACGTGTATTCAATGATATCAGAAGGAATGCCTAGTGTAGCAATAAGATCTTTGGTTTCCATTGTTTGTTCTATATTAAAAGAAAATTCTCCAATGGATGACATAAAGGCTCCTTTTCAGATGTTGATCACGTCTTTCTTGCACCTTCCCTGGCTGCTTTTGGTGGCTTTCAAGTATCTTTTCCTTCTTCACAATTTTTTGGAGAATGTCTTCTTTTTGTTCAATTTTTGCCCAGGTCAACTCAACCGACTGCCTCCATCAACTCAACCAGATTTTCAGATTGGCAAGGATTAGTTTTATCAAAGATTGATACCCATATTTCACACATTATTTTACTATTAATGATATATTTAGTAGTCATTTTATTAATGTTACATTTTTCTTCCATTCACTACACTGTTGCACTACGTAGTCATCAGAAAATTTCATTCGACCAATTTTGACAGAAGAAATTAATTTCTAGTTAGTTGTTAGCCGAACGTTCACTAACCGTAAAAGAGTGAAAACACAATTCGCCAAGACTCTGACGTTTGAGGCGAATGAAATCTCAGCGATTCGCTAACCGTAATACTAAATATGTAGTCACATTCGCCAACATTTTCGTTCGACTCGCTAACCGTTACAGGGGTGTAAGTTTTGCAAATAAGAAAAAAATGGCAGGCGGGCGAAACAAGGCGGGCAAAGCAAGGCAAGCACAAGTCAACTAGTCATTTCATAAAAATACGTATTTTCATGAGAAATCAAAATGAAACCTTTTCTAGAAAATCAGGCACATATTAGTTTTTCTGGTAAAGAATCATGGACATGCCGATGGTAAATGAGTAGCTTATTCTCCATTCCAAAAACTACCCAGGGAACGCCCAATTAAGTGTGCCTTCCTATGAATATTATTTGTAAAGGCAGACCTCAATGGAAGAGTCAATATTTACGTGCAGTTTAGATTGTTTATCTATTTTACTCTACGACTCACTTACTGTTTCATAGAACGGCAACACTAGTCAAATCTTATGATGTTAGGATTAAATAAAATCAAAAAAAGCTACCTTATATCATACATAGTTTCTTATATAAGAACATTTTTGTATTTCACTTTTCATTAAATTCTTTCAAACCGCGGCGATTTATCTTGACAGTTGGATCGAGGTTTATAATCATTCCTTTAACAGTTTTTACTCTCAAACCGTTCTTAGACCCAAATATTTCCACAAATAAAAGTCAATAGCTAATCTATTTGTGAAAAAAACCAACTATTTCAACCTCAGTCCCGCTAACAAAGCAAAATTATCAAAAAAAATTGAAACCGTTTTCTAAATCTCACTGTCACCGTTGTATCAGGCAATTTCTTCTTACTAACTGGGTCACCTACAATCATTTTTGCAATAATACAATAAACACTTGGACAATTGCCTCATGTCACATAATTGGATAATTACGTAAAATTGCAGTTAACAATCTAACAAAAGTTTCAAAAAAAAAATCAATCTCAAATATTTCCAAAAGGGAGCGAGAAAGATAGAAACGTAAAGCACACCAAATTTATATGAACTACTCGACTATTCATATTTATTTTTGCCAAATAATCGGATTTATTCAATCGACTGACATCTAACTACATACAACAACAACAAGAACAGAAAATGACAGAGATATAATAAAGGGGGGTGGGGGGGTGGGGAATTTGAGAAAACATTTTGTTAGGGCACTTTCGGACGACAATTGCGACAATTAAAATGAAAATAAAAGCCGACAAAAGTAACAAACACACACAGAAATCCAACAATACTGTCACACGGTAAGTACGCATGTAAGTAGCCCGTGCACAGTTACAGACAGAAAAAAAATAGCTAAGGTCCAAGCTCAAGAAAGCTGATTTTTTTTTTATTTGTATCTTTTTATCTTGTATCTAGCGGCGATACTGCGCGGTAATGATTGTGTGGTGATTATTGTCATTATGATTGCTTCTGACGTCTAGTGGACACCTCAACCTCACACAACAACGGTACTCAAAAGAACTCTTGTCGAAATCAAACCTTCTGCCGCCGTGTTGCTCGTTGCTGCTGACTTTTGGGCCAGGCTAAGTGCACAGCACCGCTGTTTTTTTTTTTGTCTTTTACAGTATTTGTTTTGTAACTGCCTTTTTTTTTTTGTTAATTCCAATTCCCTCCGTTGTTCGGCGTGCCACCATAGATAGTGCTGCCACTCTCTGGCAATAGCTGTCATTGTTAGCTCATTGAATTAACGTACAGTAGGTTGATTAGGTAAAATCCGATTGTTCGAATAGTGGCCAAGTAAAAGGTGTATTTTATATGAAAAGAAAATGTGTACATATGTTTGTACCCATGTATATTGCCCCTGTGACAGACCGGCGGGGATAGCTAGTGGTTGGTGTATGCTTATAATTGAATTGGATGATTCGACAGTTTCTGACATGAGTGGACTTTTGTTTGAATTTTTTTTTTGTGTTTCTGTTTTGGACAATAATTTTTATACGAAGTACAAGAAAGCGAAAACATCAACGAGGCAAAGAAAATAAAGATAAAATTCTTCTATTGTTGGCCAATAGTGTTTTTTAGCAAAGCCCTGTCAAAAGACTAACAACTTATATTTTTTTTTAGCACTACAGTCCACTAAATGAAAAGAGGGGGGTAAAATTAGTGAAAAGGAAAAGTTAATAATAGTGCACGCATATAATTATTAATATTGTGTTTTTAAATTGAGGCAATAAAAGTCATTATTATGTGGGCTTTCTTTTGGAAGGTACAATGGCAAATGGCGTCGGTTGGTAAATTGTAAATTGGGTAAATTTGGATTTTCAGATTTCATTTATTGACACACTGGAATTTGTCAACTTTTATTTAAGTCGCTCTTGTGAAAGGAGTTTTTTTTTTCTAAATTATTTCTATTTATACCTACTTACTCACAAAAACGAGCGGCAATAGTGGTCTTTTGTTTGCATGGATCCTAAATAATTAAAGTCACGAAAGCGAAGACTGGGGCGCTGTTCGTTTGATATTTTCTAATACAATATGATATGATTTAGTTCGGTACATTTAAATAAAGCTGTCAGTGGCTTCTTTGTCCTCATTCATCATCCTCACAAATACTAGACGATGAGTTTTTTTTTAGAAATAAGTTTAGTCTGGCAAAGGTTATACTGATCATTTTACTAAGCACTTGGTATCGCAAAAAACAACTGACCATAGAGTACTAATTTGATCCTTTGAGATAAAATTATGGAGCACGCCTTTCTGAGTATTTACATGTATGTTACCAATTGAGGAAAAAATTCGAAATTCCCAGGGAATTCATAAAGCAAAATGGTTTCTTTAGGATTGAACCGCAGGAGCAGCTTTGTGCTGAACGAAATTATAGAGAAAACCCGAAATCAGAGGGCTGTCACAGTCAGCTGTCGCAGAGTGTATTAACATTTTATTTTCTGGCTGAAGTCCGTATATCAGCTGTTTTCAGTACTTGACTTTAAGTTTCATGATTTTATTGATCTCTTATGGTCATATTAAACAGAATGCGCTTTCTTTTTAGTCACTATACAAATACTTACACAGGACCAATGCAATACGGAACTGTTTTGGCTTAAATTTTGCAGACCAATATCTCTCTAGTGTCTTCTATTCTGGAGACTTATCATTTATTTCTTCATTCCATTGTTCGTATGGTTTCTTCAGAGACTTGAGATCTCTTTCGAATATCTGACAAGCATTCAAAGAGCATGATTTATCATGATGAACTTCTCAACTCAGTGTTCGGAATCAGCAAAAATATAACATGCACATATAAATGGTTGCGAGAAGTAGGCCCTGGTTGACCCCCAAATTGTACCGCCACCTAAAGAAAGAAAGAAAAAAGAAGCTCCTGGCCTAGAGATTTTTGGAGCCTTAGATTCTAACGCTGGACTCCAGCGTGTTCTTGCCTTCGATTTCAGCCTTGATTTTTATAGCGTTATAACTTTAACGCTAGATTCCAACCCCAAATTAGGTCCAGAATTAGATTTTGGCATAGACTTAGATCTAGTCGTAGATTTTGAGCTGGGCTTGGATCTAATTTTTACTTTGATCTTGTCGCTAACTATGATTTAGCCGTTGATTGGTTAAGTCTATTTCTGACACATTTAACTCTTTATAGAATGTGACTTCAAATCATTTCTGAGCTCTGTTTTAATACATAAACATTTAACCTTACTGCAAAATTTTAAAATTTGACCGAGGCCAATTTGTCCAGCGGCTTCCAGTTTGTCAAAGAAAGTCCCTAAAAAAATATTGCTTTTGAAAGGGCAATGGCATGACATTCACAATAGATATGTTCGACATCCTCTACTGAACCCATGTCATTGCTGTGTTTGCATTTGTCCGTTTTTCAAAGGTCCACTTAAAGCCATAAATTCGGCAATCACCTCAATTGCTACCAGGCTGGAGTCACTCTTCTCTGGGTTCCAGGACATAGCGCCATAGAAGGGAACGAGAAAGCCAACGAACTTGCCAGGCGAGGGTCAGCCCTTAACAGCTCACAATCTGACAAACTGTGTTATATCCAGAAAGATATGGCCTAGCTACATTAGATAAAAAATAAACGAGCTGCTACAAGAACCCGCGTAGACATCGCAAGAATAGCGGAAGTTAGTACAGGGCACTGCAGCCACACTAGCGATCCCTCACAACAATTTCTGCCGAAGTTGCAAGTTTGAAAATGAAAAAGAGTCGCTTATTCGTTTTCTGTGCAAATGTCCGGCTCTAGCGAGCCCTCCACAGGGTGGATAAAATATCTCAAAATCACATTCGAATAAACAGGTCACCTGAGGTTGTGGTATCAAAACGGTGCCCTTTACGCGCTTTTCCATTGAAACCACCACTTCTTCCTTCCTACCTTGGCATACTTTCTCAGGAGACAGGGTCCGGAAAGTATTCCTATTAGAGTTCTTAGCTTTGCCCTATTTTGTCTAAGGATTACTTTGGTCCTCTTGTGGCCTTAAACCGGCTAACGAGCCTTGAACACTCTATTCTTGACCATTTTTGGGCCGCCATACTGATAATAGTGTTCTTTAATTTTGCACTAATGCCGCATTATGGTGGAGCTAGGTGCACAGTTTCGGTTATAGGCAGTGCCCCCCCCCCCCCCCCCCTCGTGCTATCACATCTGCAAGTGCATTTCCTTCTACACCAGAGTGCCTTGGCACCCAACATATGTATGTACATAATATGTAGTGTTATTAGAGTAATGTTGGGAGGAAAGTATTTTATTTTATAAAGAAGTGGACAAAAAGGGACCTGTCTCTCTTCATGTTATGTGAGTAATCAGAACCTCTTGAGCACAAGCAAATTATGAAAAAAAGTTGGTGCTCTCCTTTCACAATTGATAGCTTTGCGGATTTTTCGAAGGATCTGTCCACAAATCCTTCTTCGCTGTCATTTCATGTTTCAAACGACGTTGTTTTATTATTTGGAATTTCTAGCGTTAATCCATCCAATTCCTGCTAATCACTCTTTGGCTACTTAAATATGCCAGGGTACTTCCGAAATTCAATTAGAACTAAAAAAAGGCTTACACTAGATTAATGCAACGATCCGTCGATTAAAAGATACCGATGCCAGTTACAATATGTCCATAAGGTTTGATAATCATGAAATTGTTTCAAAATCATTTTCGGAAATCTAGAGCCCGAACAATTGAAAACCAAAACAGGTACGCAGATGTCATATCGTCTTACTTCCTGGTTCGCTGAGATGGACATGAGAAAATTTCCAAAAAAAAAGAACTTCAAAGGATAAACACATTTTTTTGTTTGTACTCGTAATCTTCTCATCTCGTATTTCGATCAAACAAAACGCTGACCCCCTATCTATATTTGCTTTACAAATTCATAAGTATCTGCATCTGTATATACCCACGAATGTGCGATGGGCGATAAACAAAAGCGCTGCGATCTGTCAAAAACAATCACATATATGCACATCAAAATCTCACATCCATCAAAAATCGAGATCGAGCTCCGAGGAAGCATCCTTACCTGTAGTCGCCGCTGGCTGGTTTGTATACGGAAAAAAAACTCTCCAAATGAACAGACAATGCACAATTATACTGACCCTGTGTTCCGTGTGATGTCAGATTTAATTCACATCAATTCAAAGCGCAAGCGCATCATCAAAGATCCTTTTATTCCTGTTTTTCAGTTCCGGCGCGCGAAATCGATGTCACTCTTGATGATGATGATGATGAACTTGATCTAGTGGACTCTTGTTCCTGACTTTGATTTGATTGCGTTTACCTTTGTCATGGAATTAAGCCTGAAGGTGAGCACCTCCTGTCCCATTTGAGAATATGTCCTTCCGCATTCACAAAAAAAGAAAAGGGATGAAAATCTGTGAACCGGAACACACTCGCAGTCGCATTGCATGTCCTTGCTAGATCATCTCTTGAAGGAGGGCGCAGCGCATCCTGTAAGATGCTAGCTAATTCACGAAACCGTTAAGGATCTTGAAAGTAGACCATAAGTTGATGTGTATCCTTTTTTTGTGTCCTTCGATTGTCCTTGTTCCAAGGAACCATAAAGAGGATTCAAAGAAAAAGCGATATTGTGGCAGCAACAATAATCGAAAGGGGTGAGTCGAGTCGAGTGAACGTGGACTGATTTTGATTACATGCGAACATGTTACAGGACAGGATAAAAAAAACTGTCTCAAGCATCCTTTCCTGTCCTTTTTTTCCAACCCCAAGCAATTATTTTTTTTTGCGCTGTCTATGGCCACCTTTTTCTTGTGTGTTTTGTTACGGATTCGCTTACCTTTCTTTCGTGTATTTCGCAGCGGCTAAGATTTATTTAATTTTGTTTTAGAGTTTTCATTGTTTTCGTATGACCGTGTCGTTCGTTTTATACACGCACGCATTTTGTGTATCTCCACGAGGACACAAATTGCCTGAAGGGGTCAAATCAGGATTTCTTTTATTTAGATCTTTGCCCATTGTTCGTGGGTATCGTTTATTAGCCTTGTATTACAATCTAATGTCGCACTAAGGTAAGGGAGATGCCGATGGTGAATCCTGTGTCGTCCTCACCTCCTTTTGGTGATTTAGTGTGTTACACAAAATTAGGCAATTGCAATCGTGGCGAAATTTATTGCATCCTTTTGAGTTTCTTTTTAATTTTCAAATTTTCCTCCGTGATTTACGAGTGCGTTCGTGAATTTGGTGAAAATTACGATCTACAAATTTGTTGTAAGATATGTGTTGTGTCTAATTGCGTTTATTAGGTGAAGATGAAGGAATAAGATTCTTTCCCATGGAGTCAGGCTGAAACGTTGTTCTTTTAAGTTGGCAACACCCAGCGGTGACGAGAAGAATATGTTGGACACACACATGTAGGCTGTAATCCATTGTGTACGAAATTCACATTCACATTCTCAATTTTGAAAAACTTTCATTTCGATTATTTTCTGCAATTCATGACCCACCCCATCTATAGAATGAAGACTTCAGGACCCAACAGCCCCACACAAAAAATGTTTTGTATGGCAGCAGCTAAAGCAGCGATTGTTTCCTCCATCCGAACTGAAGGGTTTCGATGGTAAGGTCTTCTTTCGACTGTCCCATGGTCGGCAAAATTGTTAACAAGTCTCATTATGGTCCATCTGCTCGGAGGATTGCCGCCAAACGTGCGCCTATACTCTCTTTGAACCGAAACTACGGACTCCAGTGCGTGATAGCGGCGGACAATCCAAATTCTTGTTTCAGTGTCCCAGTTATCCATTTTTTTTAAATCTAAAAATCAATTTGCAAATAAAAAAAAAAAATTAACCAGATTCTATAAATAGAAAAAAAGTTATTACATTTTTTTTTTTTGGTAGCGGCCTTCATCAGCCACCCTGTATATAAATTAGGGGTTGCAGTGGCCGTGGCCGTGGTGGTTAACATGCGTTGGACTACTACGCATGCTGGCCGGATTCAATCGCAGCAAAAACACCTAAAAGTTTTTCACGTCACCTCTTTCGAATGTCTGACAAGCAATCAAAGAGTATCATTTGTCATGAGAAGCTTCTCAACTCGCCGTTCGGAGTCGGCATAAAACTGTAGGTCCCTTCCATTTCGTGAAAAAAATAACACGCACATACAAATTGTTGCGAGAAGCTAGGCTTGGTTCTGTATAGGACTGCTAACGCCGTATATTGATTTATTTTTATATAAATTTCTCTATACGAGCCATATTGAACCAATGATTTAGTAAAAGCAGCTGTTTCCGCCAAAATCCTTCTTTTCTTCAGCGAAAATAGACGCAATTAGTAGCCATTGCTTACAAGTGACAATTTCAGACCTTAGTCTTTTGTCCGAGCCGAATGAATCGATAAAGAAAATGCTAGAAAACATATTCCAAAATAATAGCGTCCTTTCACAACCAATCAATTTCAATAAGAAAATTTAACTGCGTGCATATTCAAATACCATTTACACAGATAAAACTCTTGAAAAAGGAAAACAATATAAAAATAAAAAATGTTTCTTCACAAAAGACAGAAGCGAAGAACAATCACATTCCAAAGACCGATAACCGATAACCAATTGATCATCGCTTTATGAACCATCAATGACCCCAATCAGAATGTGCATCAGAATAACAATATATGCTCCTCGCCACATGAGGCTTCAAAATTGTCTGGAATGTCCGAGACCTAATGGCGACCACTTTATGCCAGACGGTGCCGAATCACCACGAGAACAAGAATCACATAATGACACATACATCTTGTCCTCTTATTGGGTTGTAGGGCATTCTGAAAGGTATCCCCCCACCGCGCCCCCATCCCGATTGAAGTGATCCAGGAATCGGTCATTGATAAAACAGTGGTAGCTTAATTCAAGCGAAAGGGGGCACACACTCACAATGCATGCCTAATGAATATAGCAAGCACTTCTAGAAGCGATCAAAATGTTGAGAGGCACTTTAGGACAGGACGCGTTGTCGGTGATCCTTTTTTTTTTTTTTGGATAATCCCAACAGACAGACGATTTAGCTGAAGATTAATGCAGGAAAATATGTAAAAATCTTTCGGGATGGTAAGTGGAGTGGTTTCTTTTTTCTTCTCTTCTTTTGATTTTATACCACCTACCAGAACTCTTGAAGGGATCCGCATTGGTCTCCTCTTGAAATGGCAACATTTTTATTTTGATTGAAGTGCCTCACATATATGTTACATAAATTTATGATTTAAGAACCGAAATCTAAAGTGGGATACCACAAGGTTGCGGCCTTTCGCCAATATTATTTTCATTTCTGAAAATATCAGTTTTGCTTTCTCGATGGGTATTAAAAGAGTTAAGCTGTAAAAGGCCAATCCTAGAGCATTCAATGCAAGGCAATGCAATCCGTAATCACGATGATAGAGGGAAAATATTGGTACATGGGGAATAAAAGCAAAGTAGTCATAGCGACTTGAGAAGAGTTCAGTATAAAGTGTGAAAGACCTCCTCCAGGCTCATTTGCTTTGGAGACTTCTATGTCACTGACTTATTATCAAGTCTAGTCCACGAGATACGACTCTCTATCTTATCTGGGATATCTAGCACAGTGGTTCCACCGTAGGCCAAAAGTCGAAAAATTCATTGTACAAGTTTTCACCCAAAACGACTTAAGCTAGCTGAGTATAAAAAATCTGATCTGCAAACTTTTTCGCCTGATTTTCCTAATAGCCTGGCATTTAGTCTGATGGCATTTAGTCTGATGGCATTTAGTCTGAGGACACGGCATGCAACGAAATGCTCATTTTGAAAGATTCTTGTGTTTCAGTTAGCTTTATACCAGGAAAACTATAAGTCCTAGGTAAAAACTTTGTATGGTTGCTTTAAGTTTAATACGCTCGAAGATATAATTGAAAAACTGTTGGTACCTTTTTCCCTGAAGGATATTTTTTAAACACCCTGTAGCTCAGTGGGTGTTCAAGATAGACCCCGACTCCCATACGATTTTTTTTCATATCATTAAGCAATGAATCAGATCCCAAAACATATTTATCCCAAACCGGAAAACCCTGTATACCGTACCGTACCGTACCGTTATCTCGAAAGCGTGACTTGAAAGAGTATAACGGATTACAGATTCGGAATCAGCTCCCCCAAATTACTCTAACACGAATTCATTTTGGTTATTTTTCAATGAATTACCGCATTTATTCGAGAGTGGAACCACTGTGCACTGCTTCAGCAACGACACTGGCAGTACTCCATATTCATCGTGTCTGGGCCTACATACAGATAGATAAGCCAAGCTTTATCGCTTTCGCGATTGTCTCGTCCTTCTACTCATCTCGAAGCTTAGGTCTAAAATCCAGAATCTGAGTAAAGTTTTCCTTAGTTCAGCTTATCCTTCGGCAGGCTGATCTTAGTTCATTTTGAAAATACAATTATTTCCTTTCCAAAGAACAGCCATAAACCATACTCCCCACACCTGCGCAAAGCTATTTGTAACGTGCATATAAAGTTTCAGTCCAATTTTCCGCGCTGGTTTATGCATTTTACAATAGTTTTACAGCAGCAGGACAATAACACACACGCACCTTCAATTACATAAATTTAAATTTAACAAAAGCAATTATATGACCGCCTTCATTGCGCCAAGAGATGCTTACACATTCACTTAGAAGATTTTCATCTTTTATGAAAGGAAAAGGCACCACGCATGCGTGTGCTCATGCCCACCTTACTGCATGCATCAAGCGTCAAAACACATGTAGGCAGACGGTAGACAGTTTAATCATACACAAAAGGACATAGGTGCGATAAAAATCATCCGCATCGCGTATTATTCCGCGTAATTGTGTGTCAACGATTTTCTACCTCATTGTGATGTTGCTTGTTGAGGTTTTTATTTCCTGGATATGACTTGGTCCGTCAGAGAGATTTTGTGCCATACCGTACATATGTCTGCGATTGAGGTATTGCCTCAGTGAAGTAGTAATTTCTATGGTAATTTCGATAGAAGGCTTATTCATAGAAGAGATCCCATCAGAGACTGCATGATGTGTCTTCAGGCAATTTGTGTAAGACCAGGTGCTGGTGGGGGTTAATGCGCGTATACACTCGTATCTCAAATAAACGATTTCATCTTTCGTTAGATGATTTCAAGAGAAGTCATTATTCTCGCACTTCCGTCAATCGAATCCATGAGGAAGTGATCCAATGATATCTGGAAAAGTGGTTGTAGATGCATCCTCGGGGACTAAATGTCGAATGTACATAGCAGATATACCAATACCATAAAAATGTGTCTGACTGTAGATCAGACTCGTAGAATGATCTTGTTATCCTTAACCTTAAATAAATTAACAAATAAGATTTAAACAAAAGATATATTGCAGTTTCGCTGTAGTTGTGGATGCTTTTCTCCTGCTTCTATAACTCATTGTAGGATGTTCATAGTCTTCAGACACTGAATTATCTTCCCGATGATTTCTTATTTCCTTCATGTTTGTTAGATGATCTCGAATTCTAGAGCGTGTCTTAAATCGCTCAACTTAAAGTCTAGTTGTGGCCCTTTTGCATCTTCATCGTCATTTCCAGCATTTCCCTTACATCAGTATTGACCTTCAACTCCAATAGATAGGAAGATCATCAAAGACTAGTTTGAATACAGCAGGCTGACATATGGAATTAAACCACAGGACTCCGCGGAAAAGAAATTACGGGAGGAGTAAGTAGCATATGGTTAAAATCTCTGAAAAGATTTTTTGTATGGAGATGTCAGATCTGAAGGACCTAAACTTACCGCAAGAAATTCAGAAAACGCACAGAGAAGGCGGGTGCAGATCTGCATGGAAGACCACCGACTGACCTGACAAAAGAGAACGAGATAGCTCTTCTGACCAAAAAACAGATCATCAGGCAAGTCGCTTTCCCTGTTGGACTGTAGATGATTATCAATAAGGACTAAGTTTAGTGTCTCGGTATGACGATAGAGTACAAACTTACATTCTGGCAGTATCCTGTCACACTAAGCAATCTTATGGCAAATGTTGGTGACCCCACAATCGAAAAATGATGAATACTTATGTCGATTACGTATGGCATCCTTCTTTAGGGGTACGATAACGAGAACGTATTGGAATCCCGCTTTTTAAAATCCCGTTTTTTTAAGAATCCCACTAAAAAAGTTTTAAAATACTGTCTCTTAAAATCCCGCCTTTAAAAATGCCATTTAATACCGCTTTGCCCCTTTCTCAGAATCCCACTTTTGTATTTTCAAAATTTAAAATTGCTTCTTGCATTTTCTAGGAAAGATATAAAAAATTTTCCATCAAGTGAAGAAAAACCGGAAAATTATGAGAAATACAAAAAATATGTCCAAACTAGGTTTCTTTTTGTTTATAATCTACACACGCTAAAGGGGATATGAATACCCTTATAATGTTTACACACAGCGCGAGCACATGAAGGACAAGAACGAGAGACAGACAGATCGACGTAGTGATAGGAAACTCAGATATTAGGTTTCAACTAACTCTATGGGTGGTGCCCAGTATAACTGGAGAGTTGTGTATTATTGAAAGTTATGCCATTGCTTATGATTCACAGAAGTTTTTTCCAGATGTTTCCTATTATTAGTTTGTGCGATCAATTTCTTTAGCCATACCACCATCCTACTGCCAGTGTTATGCCTTCGCAGTAGGTTTTTGATATTAGCTTCTGAAACTGATCAACTTATTTTTATTTCGTGAGAAATAAATGTTTTGGACATCTGGATTTAAACCGTGAACCTTCAGCGTGACAAGCGACGACGACTACCACTACGCCACGGCCACGGTTTGGTTTGGTTTTTCGCGCGGCATTTGGTTTAACATGCAATTAATTTCTGTATCCCTTTGTAATTATCTAACACGAATTTGCCAAAAAAAATCCATTAATAATGCATACACACTTCACACAATGCAAAAAACACTAAAAAGTAACGTACTGTACGCTACTTAGTGTTTGTGCTCGCGTATGAAAACACTAAAATCGAAAAATAGAGTTTGCGTACGAAGAATAGAACACTATCGTAGCGTTTCTCATCATGTTCACTACGTAGTGTATACCGGTTGTGTACACATACGCAAACATTATGAGAGATCTCAGGGTATGCGTTCTTCTTCCGTACACTACGTTGAGTGTACTGTTCGCGGAGTATACCGCACGGAACACTAAGGACCGGTACGCTAGTGTTTTTTTGCGAACTCTGCTGTGGACAAAAAAGAAAGTGCGTCCTGTCAAACGGAGACTCTTCTTACCATACATTCTTCATCTGCAGTACGAAATAGGATATAGAGAAGCCGTTATTTAGCGATATGGTAAGGTGCTAAGCCAATGACGGTGGGCAATGAAACTTTGGACACGGTATCATGCTTCATAGGTGGATGGTACTGAAAATTAAGGAAAGAGAGAATGAAGTTAATGAGAAGAAAAAAAACATTAGAATAAGTCAGGGATCTCTTCCTTGCTTGCCTTATTTACATTTCTCAAAAATACGGGTCTGGAGTTCTCTTCAAGTCTTTCAGTACACATTCAACCGACGTTTTAACTCGTTAATCGGTTTGTGCTCTTGGTGAATATTAGAAGATCCGATATATTCAGATTTCCGAGCTCTGCAATGTCTTCCAAGAATCTGTGACCTAAAGTATTGTTCTTGTGGGACGGAGCAATAGCAGAGTAGATGTTGGATCTATTCGTTTTCTTGTTCATCTCCGCAGCTTCTACAGATATCGTTGGACTCAGCCATTTGATTGTCATATGACCTATGGCACAGTGTCCTGTAATTATTCCGGTGATTAAGCGTATTAAGGATCTACCCAGATGTAAGATCCTCTTTGTTTTATTAAGATCAAGTTTCGGCCATAAAGAACGAGAGTTGGTGTCTTTTTCAGTCCAAAAAGTTTCCGGAAATTTTAAATAAGATACGAAATAGGTATGTATTCAATTATTCATCAATATTTATATTGTCGCCTTCAAAGTAGACCCATTTAATGCAACACACATATGCCAACGCTTTCTCCAATCTTCAAAACATTTTTTATATGCGATTTCCGTTATAGCCTTCAGCTCCTTCCACGAATTTTGTTTTATGGCTTCGATGGGCTCAAAACGGGTACCACGGAGAGGCAATTTTAGTTTTGGGAATAAAAAGAAGTCGGGCGGAGCTAAATCAGTTGAGTACGGTGGTTGATCGATGATATTTGTTGCGTTTTTGGCCTTAAATTCGTTCACAATTGCTGCTTTATGCGATGGAGCATTATCGTCATGTAAAATCCATGAGTTGTATCCACCAAAATCGAACGGACTGCCTCGTGAGAGATGTTAAGGTCATGTGCTATCTCTCTCAAGCTGGAATGGCGATTTTCAAGCACAATTTCTTTCACTTTATCGATGTTCTCATCGGTTGAAGAGGTCGAAGGTGGTCCGGACCGTAGTTGGTCTTCAACCGATTCACGACCTTCCTTGAATGATTTGTACCAGTCATACACTTGCGTTTTTGAATATACCGAATCACCAAAAGCCTTTAATATCATTTTCAATGTGTCTGTACACGAAATTTCGTTTCCAACACAAAACTTTTTTATCAATATTTTTAATCAATATTTGTAAAAATCGTGACGCAGTAGCGAGGTGAACTTATGCAACCAGCTGCTGTAAGCAAACTGGTTGACAGATCGTGCTCAAATTTTGCATAATAATAACGCGGGCCTTTTAAATGACAATTTCCGGAAAGTTTTTGGACATAATGTATATGGTCGATTATGCTGAGCAGTGTTTTAAACGGTGGCAGTATAGGGGTGTCAGCATCACTGTTGCTCATAGCTGATCCAGATTTAGCTAGTTCGGCTCCTCGCGTTCCCTTCGATATTGCTACATAGCACATTCTAACCTTGTCTTGCCTTATAGCAATTAGTGTATTACGACATTTTTGGACAATTTGGACATGAAATCAAAGACTGTGTTTGTGCTGGCTGAATATCCACCAGAATGGCTATCTCTGATAGAGTGATGTCGCTTCCTTTTGTGAATATTGCAACCTTTTCAATCGCGAGTAGTTCCGCCTGGAAGACACTGCATGTATACGGTAGCCTGAAAGATTCCCTTTTATTTAGTGAATCTGAGTAGAACCCTGCTCCAGTACCTAAGTCCATTGAGGAGCTGTCCCTCTGGTGGTTGTTTTTCATTCAAAAACTGTAGATCCCTTCCATTCGCACATAAATATATCGCGCAAACACAAATGGTTGCGAGAAGTAGGCCCTGGTTCATCCCGAACTATAGCGCCATTTTATCAACCCAGTCTATATCGAAGTTGGACACTTTTTGGTCTTCCAGTAGTCTTAGAGGAGTTTGAATAGAAATGGTAGTTTTATTTCTAAATAACGTATTAAGGTCTTGTTCCGCCCCTTTGCCAGTCCTCCTCCAGCTGATTTATTACTGGGAATGATTCGGTGTTTGTATTTGTATTCGGGTGTCTATTTAAAAAAAAAACTCTTGGGATATTCCAAAATATAATTAATTTCTTCTTAACAAATAAAAATTCAACTCTTCCGTATTTTAAATTTTGAATACAAGCGAAAGTGTGGCTAACCAAAATAAAATGTCATCACATTAATTTTCAATTTTTTTGATTATAAATCGTTTTGCTCCAAACAGATGTCATTTGGAACATTACACGCCTCAGTGTCCTAAAGAAAAAAAAATAAACATCTTGACTGTAATTTTCCCCAATCCATATGCATATCTAAATGCCGCAATGAATGCGCTGACGGTAAAAGCACTTGACATCTGTACAATCCGGGCATTTTCCAAAGGAGAGCACGTTCCATGACATCAGGCACCACCAGCCTCTAGCCACACTCCACACATGCGAGTGCGGATACCAAGTATCCACGTTGGATTCATCGAAGACCTACTCACATGAGTCAGTAATAAATTAGCATTAGCGCTTTGTATACGAGACAGTTTTTCTTGAATAAAAATTCACCCATACATCGAAGGTAGGGTCGGGGGAGAGGAAGGAAACACACACAAATCTGCATACCGTATCTGCTATATTGGATTAGTCGACTAAGACTTCTTTCTCTTGATGATCGCGTCTGATCAAAATATTACCCAATGTGCAATAAAAAAAAGAACTGAACTGCATACTCACCAATCAGGCAATTAATGCCTTCGGTTTGGCGGCGGGGGACTTTCGGAGATACTGGATACAGGCAGCGGTAAAGTACATATATAAAAATATGAAAACTGTTGCTCGATTTCTGTTTCCAACCTTATTGCCAATAATAACTCGACCAGTCCTCTGTCTATTTATAGGTGGGTATAGGTAGGTCTTTATTTAAAAAAAAAATCCTAGAAAAAGAATGAAACCCTCCATCGAGGAGGCTGCACAATTCCTTTTTCCTTCTCCCTTTTAACCATTGTGTCAAGCTTTATAGTAAAATGTCACAAATAGTAAAGCTAACTGAATTTATGGACGACAGCATCGGCGAATAAAGGTGGCACTAACGCACACTCGCCATAAATTATAATTTCCTATGAAAGGCTCGCTTTGCTGCACGCTTTGAATCTTCGAAGCTGGTCCACATGTGGCGATATGAGGTCCAAATATTGTTGTAACGCCTGAATGGGAAAATTCAATTGGAAATAAATGTGTTTTCTTGTATGCCAGGCGTGAATTGAAAGGAATCCGTGCCGACATGCGTGCGGTGGTAATAAATTTTAAAGAAAAAAAAAAAATACTTTAAGTTTGTCGCTCAACTCTTTTGTTTTGGATTTTGTGCCGCCCATGTAGGTGGGCTATGATGGGACTCTGGAGCAATTTCGTCTTCTTATTAATTGCTGCAGATTTATTGGCCTTTTTTTTGAATACAGATGCAGGAAGTTGTCGAGCGGGAATTCGTCTTTTTCTCTCTACGAAGCCGCAACAAAGTGAAGAAGGTTTGCATACGATTTGCTTTGGAAGCCAATAAAATGTCTTTAAAAAGGGGAATCTGGAGATTTTATGGTTTTATTTTGTTCCCATTGTTAAAAATAAAATACGTTGGCCACCAATTTATATTAATGAATGCATTCTCTCATGTGAGCTGTTGTCAAAATAGTGAATTCTTCTTCCAACTCCTTTGGTGGCAATGTGGAAAATTAAGCTTTTAGTCGGCCGGCTGCGGGCGTGGTTATTTTCCATTTTTTTTTTTGGATGGTAGTAAAATTTTGAATATATTTTCTATAAATTACCCTATTTTCAATAGGTTTTCTTTTTTATTAGGTAGTAAAATGATCTATTGTGGAATTATTGCTGGTCTTCTATTGTTTGCTGGGAATTGGAGATCTTCATTTTTTTTTTATTTTTTAGAAAACCACATTTTTGATTTAATGTTTAACAGAGAATGCGGTTTTTTTGTATTATTTTTCTTTGCACATGGACTTGAAGTCTAAGAATGCTTTGAGTAGAACCCGAGTTTGGTATGTGGGAGCAGTTTGTTTGGTGACTTCTACTACGCCAACGCGGCCTTTCGAATTGTCCTGCAAGAGACTATTCAGTTTTCAATAGCAATCAACGGACTGTGTTCGTTAAGAATTTTCAATTTTAATAGAAATACTCGTATGTTACCTGTTTGAAAATTCAATGGCAAATCCGAATACTCAGGCAGTTGAATAGGCTTTCTATTCTTCTGTTGCAGCCCATGTTAGAGACACGATTAGAATCTGTCTGTCATCTCCAATTGTTCTGCCATTGCAACTGAAGACAACTGAAATATTGGACCCTACTTAAGTAACATGGCTAATACCTAAGATAAAATGGAATATGACTGCAAATATATGAAAAAGGTTAGGTGAGGCGGCTGTCCACTGTTCTAGGTAGGAACTAACTTAGACCCAATCCCCGTTTAGAGTTGGGTTAGTTTTCATATTTTATTAATATGCGTTTTTGAGAAGGTGTTTAAGTATCCAGTGCCCTGTGACCAAATCAGTTAAGCCCCTTAAGTGGAGTTATGCATTTCATAGCTTGTCTCTAGCCCTAGTATCTGCTCAGTATCCAGCAAGACTATCATCTTCCATTATTCTAAGTTTCGACTGTATGCGACTCGAAGGTACACTGAAGAAGGGCTCAGAACCAGTGAGCAGATGGGAGGCTTCTCGTTTGTACGTTCATTACCCCTGGTTACATAGTATCCAAACAACAGTGACAATGTTGTCTTTAGCCAGGCCTTCGAGGAGGCTGAAGCAGTACCACACTAGTTTTGACACTATCGAATATGATCTTATCACCTGACTTTCCGAGAGAATGTAAATGCTTATTTGCAAGGAAATGTGAGATCTATGGAAACAAAAGTCTTACAATGGTAGGGCTTAGAAGGTCTGCCTCAGTTGAAACTTAATCTAGCTAGTACAGTAAAAACCGCTTAAGCGAAACGACAAAAAATTAAAAAAAAAAAAAAAAAAAATTGTGTGTCAAGCCTACGCACGACGGAAGTGAAACTTCTTAGCTACATATAATTGTGGACAAAGGAAGAAGAATTTATGACAAAAGGGAGAGACATTCATACAATTTTCGAATTCATTGGATATTCAAAGAATATTCTCCGTTATTTTCTCCTCAAGAAATCCTTGAAAAAATTTAAGAAATTGGGTATGAGATGAAACATAATAATTATGTATTTTCCATCAGAAATGTTCCTGGCTTTTGAATGGATTCAAATTGTTCGGATGTCTATCTAACCGCACTCTCGAATATGTGTTCCGGTGTCCATTTGGCCCCAAACCAACTTTTGACAAAAAAAATTTTTGATTTCCATTTTACCAGCTATATATTCATTGGGTGTCTTTTATTTACAACTTTTTATTTTCAAAAAATATATAGTGTATGTATAAGTAAGCAATGTCGTGTTCTACTTGTCAAACCCTTTCATTTGATACCCATATTAGGGATGTAGTAAAGATAACGGATATCCACCATTTTGGGGGGCGTCCGCCATATTGAATTTAGAATGAGGTCATATCGTATTATATTCTACTCGCCAAGCCCTTTCATTTGATACCCATATTAAGGAGGTAGTAAAGATAACAGAAATCCGCCATCTTGGGGGCGTCCGCCATATTGAATTTATAATTACGTCATATCGTATTGTATTCTACTCGCCAAGCCCTTTCATTTGATACCAATTTTTGATTTTAAATTTTGATTTTAAATTCTTCAGTTCTTTGTTTTCCAAAGAAAAAAAGAAAGTGTGAAGAATTTTTTTTCCAGTTATCCGGGTTTTTCACTTAAACGAGTTTCAGTTAAGCGAGGTAGTTTGTATGTAAGTATATACGGGGATGTGTGAATCTTTTCACTTAAGCGGGTTTCACTGTAGTTTTATATTATTGCAAGCTCCTTCTATATCCAAAAATGCCATCATGTTAAGTTCTTGATGACAATAAAAGGGTAAAGGGCTTTTTTCACCGATCTGCTTGCAGTGGGCATAGGTACTGCGATGTCGAGAGCATATTTCTGAGTGACTCTCCAACGTCCTTAAAATGAAGGAGGAGTGACTAATAGGTATAATATTTCGGGGAATAATGGGAAATTTTCCCGGATTTCGGTCATAAAAAATGTGCCGTCATACTTTGATTTTAATCATCTTGCCGGTCTGCCTGAAGTCACTTGGTATGAATAAACTTGTTGTTTCGCATAAGAGGGCCATATACTGGTTTGAAGCTATGACATATTTTATATACAATTTCAAAATAAGTAGCTTCTTGTCAACCTGCCATTAAAATCAAAATGCTAAAAGAATCGCATATCTAAAAACTGACTGAGGCATCTAGTACTAAATACAAGGACCAGACAACAACGCATTCCCATTCAGAGTTATGCAGTGCCTATAGGTATGATTTGGATGCTAAATGAGTTATGTTTTTTTAACTTTTTATCAAATGGAATTTTATCGTATACTACTGCGTCTACTCTGTTATAGCCACTAGCTCTTTCCTATTATCGTCGATGGGTTCAACACAAAAATATGGAAACCACTGGGACTCATTTTAATCCCCAATGTGGACGGTGAATGAACAAACCAAATCCCTTGAATGGATGGAATAGCCATGACCAACGCAACAAATATGAACGAAACGGAACCATACCAATCCAAATTTATGGACTATGATACTGAAGTCAGATTTTGGTAGCTGCCACCATTGTTTGTATATAAATCTTCGGCTGGCATTGCACATGGTTAATTTATTTATACCTTCGTGATGATATCTACGAGTACGAGTAAACTCTTGAATAAGAGTTCATATGTCAGCGGAACGACAAAATATTTACATTTTCAAGGTGTAGGTGGTACACGTGTATCTATGAGAGATGGGAGTGCGTACTTAAGGATCAGATGGTTTGTGGAATCTTAATCAGTTCCTAATTAAATAAGAACAGTCAGAATGGAAAAGAAAAGGCTAAAAAAGGATCTGTCATATATAAAGCGCAGGGCCAACACCGAATTGTAACGCCACCGGCAGAGGCGGACTTAAGCTTGATTCCTCTATACGACTATTCCGATTTGGCGCGATTTTAAAGGTTCATAACTATTTCATCATTTAGATTAAATATTCTAATCTTTTTAACTATGGTAGGTACACTGAACGGTTCCCCAAAGGTCGAATCTTACATTCTCCCCAATTGTAATAAGTCCCCCGTGGAGAGTTGCCATCGTGCGTTTTGTCGCTCGCTTTCGGTAACAAGATACTGTGTTAAATCATAGACAAATTGGAAGACCTTCGTTCGGACGTTCCCGAGACAATATATCTATTGAATTCTACATCGACCAGGTGCTGCTCATCTCAACCAGACATTGTACAGACGACCTTGGAGACATTTTTTTTGAATCAATTGCCCATATGAAAAACAATTTATTCACCAACTTTGAGCCAGAGATGGCACAAGCTGGTTGTAAATGGCCCGCACACTCCTTAAAAAATAAAATCAAGATTTTGGAGAAATCGATTATGTCAGGCAAAGCCCATTTTACCAACTCTGGGGTAAAAAAAAAAACACTCCAAAACACTACTTCGAGTCATGGTTTGATGTGGTAGCTCGGCAGAAAAGGTCATAAGGCCCCATTTCTTCTCAAACGGAAATGGGAACGAGTATAGAGCAATGCTCGGAAACATATAAAATCAGCAGCTGGGTCATCTATCCCTTGTCCGTATGTGGTTTCATTTTCATTATTAGTATACACTCGAGATTTCTTGTTCTGTAGAGAGCTCGCAGCTAATGTCAACTTTTTCTCGCTAAAGAGTGAGACCCCTTCTTGTAGGCCAGGAGATTTATTCCGGTCCCTAATCAGAGTCGCAGAAAGAGAGTGTCTACAATATTTTCCATTATATCCGCGATCAGAACCGTGCAGGCTATCTATACGTATGCCCAGCTGGCACATACCTACTTTATGTTAACCTATTAAGTGTTGTGATCAAATGTACAGAGTATGCCGATGATAGCCAGTGAAAAATCCTGCATATCGAATACCGTCGTCAAAGTTCGACGGGCTGCTACCTCTTAGGCTAGGGCCACGCACTGAGCGACGAGTGACTGAACGATTGAGTGACGAGCAATTGATGTCAAGTCTGAGCGACGAGTGGCCTTTTAATGAGCGTCATCGCTCGAGAAATTAGTAGTAAAAATTTCATTTTATATTTGTTATACGATGGAAAAAACGATTTGTGCTTTGGTGGATGTGTGTACAGTTGTCCTGGGTAAAAATGATGAAGACTGCAGTGACCATGGCCAGGCTAAGGAGATTTTCATTATTTTTATAAAAATCTTCGCAAATATCCACACTAATTTTTTTAATACCTTCGTATGACAGTAACATAATATTACAGTACTACCTTCCTAATTCGAACACTCGGTAATTCGAACGCTCCACTAATTCGAACACCCTTTTTTTTTACATTACGTATCTTGTAACACAAACAATTGCAAAAATTGGTACTCTGTAATTCGAATTTTTTTCCGTTGTTTCTTTGCTGGATACTTTTACTGTTATAGAGTAAAAATTATTTTCGTGAAAATATTACGATAAAACAATTCTACAATAAAGACGTGTCGAATCCATTTCGGTAGGCTGTAAGTTCCATTTTTTTTTTTTTTTTGAGAAAAACATTAAAGGTTTGCGCGCAGTTAGCTAGCATTTTTGTGTCAACTGGCTTTGTGAATGGTTTGTAATTTTAATAAATTACGATGTTAAGTTAAATTTTAATAATTCAGACAAACATGAACTGTCCTCAAAAGCACCACAAGATTTTGTTTTTAACTACTTAAAACCGCTTAACAGCTCATTTTTATCCGATTTATAACCAAAAAGTATCCTGTAATTCGAAAACATCCGTGGTTAGAATTAGGGTAGGTCACTAATAGTTCGAATTATCGCGGTAGTACTATATTTGTAATTATTTTATTTTTAAAATCGGCCATAAGTCCTGCCAAAAAGCAAACATTCCAAGCTTATTTATTCCATTTTATGAGCGATGAACTATACAATTAAAACTAAATTGAATGTAGAGCGATATCGCTGACTCGCTGGGAAATATCGCCTATCGCTTAGCAACTACGTGGCCACATCCCTGCCTACGATTGCATATATATACAATGTACATAGTTAAATTTTTTTTTCATCGCTCACACTCAGTCGCTCAGTAGCCGGTGAAGAACCCCATTTTAAAAAGTTTTTTTTTGTATTTGCGAGGCCAATAACAGTTAGCATTTCAGTGGCAAGAAGCTTAGGTAAACAGCATACAGCAGTGACCACGTTACTCCTGAAATCTACAATCTCATCTAGCAAAGGCATCAGGACAGTCTCATAGGAAGTGTTCCGCAGTGACGTAGCGTTCTCAACAGGAGTCGCAGAGTGGGTAGTTACCTAGACCTAGCATGCTAAGGTGTTTGGCAAAGGCCAGTAAGAACGCCAGAAAGCTCTTACAGTCTCTTCTTCTGGGGGATAGCAAAACTGCTGTGGATTTCTTACCGATTCTTACAATGTTTGGCCTGCCTGCATCCAGCAGAGTTGCCCCATCTTCAATTGTGTTCACCAGAGGCCCTTAAGTACATAGATACTGACAGATCTAACGTAGGTTCTGATCCTGAGAATCCGCTTCTGAGAGATTTCAATTCCTGTTATTCGGCATTAGCGAATTGAGTTTCAATGAGCTTATCCTTATTTCATCGAGGGATAGTTTTGTGAAAACCAGAATGGCGGTCTTCTGAAGAAGATAATTGTTCATGCTTAAAATTATAAAAAATAGCAAAGATTAAGCTTTAATATTCTTCTATACTCTGTTCCACAAAAATTGTCAGTACAGGCCTTATGGGGAGCTTTTTTTCAAACACTGGTGTGCCTGTACATGTCTTCACGGTACTCAATTAGCGAAATCGCCACTGAAATAAAAACCAAAGCACTGACTTACACAGGTTTTGTTTTTGTAATTTACAACAAATTCGCACACATCCCACCATAGCATGACCGTCCAACTCCACAGTCGGAGGCTGAATGATTATGTGTGGCTGCCAATCGCTGTGTATATAGAAAACATCAACATCAAAACAGTGTTACCATTATTAAATTAAAGATAATCGTTAATGCTTTTTCTGTGGTTTTTGTCAAAGAGCTTTGGGATTTTGTGCTTTGAGAACCAATAAAATTAATTTGAGTATGTGAGGGTATTGCCACATGGCTTTTGTTTTTTCAACTTTCTTGTTTTTCTGGTGAAACCGTTAAAATGAAGTTGAACGCCTTTTTGATTTTTGTTGAAGGTTTTTGAAGGTTATTTGTGCGAGTTGAGTTTTGGGTGCGGAAACGAATAGTAACAAAAATTGTGTTGTTTTCAAATCAGCAGATGGCAGCCCTATGGGTATTGCTCTCCGATTTGCGGCGATTTTTCATGCATACTATGGTAACTCAGTGAGCGCTTAAAAGAGGGACAGATTTATGAAAGCTATTGCAACCAGAATGAGAGGCAAACGTCCTATCTTCCCTGTGCTGACAATTTTTGTGGAACAGAGTATAGTTTTGTTCAAATTCGTGAGTTAAATAAAAGTTATTCAAATTTAAAAACCACTTTATCTTTATGAACCACTCTGTAAGTAACTAAACTATGTCGGCCTTTGGCAGAATATCTTACTATCAGAATATTTTGTAGTACCAACCTTTAGAAAGTGCTCTGTGTTTTTTTTTTTTAAGAAATCGAAAATTCGAATTACATTTATGGCCTTTCAGTTACTAATATTTGCGGACCCAAAAGAACCATGAATTTCCTAAAATATATCTATAGGCATTATGTAGGGTTTGATGTGTACGAGTATCTTGCGGTGTATGGTATTTGTAGATTTTGTTAAAAAATGTTGAGTTCAAATGCATTTAAGTGATGTTTTTGAGATGCAAAAATGGGCACAATACCGAAAAGTAGAAACAGTTGGTAAGTACAGTATGTGGCCATTGAATTATGACCGATGAGAAATATATGCGATTTTTCGCTTTGACCGCCAATAAAAACAAAATTAATTGGATTATTCGAAATCTTGTTGCACATATGTATTGTTACATGGCATTACAGTGATTACAAAGCAAAAAAAGGTTAGTACATCTTAATACTTAGTACTACCGCCCTTTTGTTTTACCTCCTTTACTCTTTTGGGCATGCTTTCAATGCATTTCGTGACCATTTTATTCATAGCGGGCTCGTTTTTCCAGATATCTGCAATGTTCTCCTTGAGCTCTTTTATGGTATTGTTTCTTCGACTATAAACGCAAGATTTTAGGTAGGCCCAGCAGATTTCAAGAGGATTCAGATCCGGAGAATTACCAAGCCGTGGTAAGACTTCCAATTTCATAAAATCCAAGTATTTCATGCTTGCTTTGGATGTGTAGTATGGAGCTCCAACTTGAATAAAGACGCATTCTTCTCTGGGAGAGTCTAATGTGTTCAAATATGGCAGAAGAACTTTCCTTAAGAAGTGAAAATACTGATTGGAGTCCTTCGTTCAAATCCTTCAAAATGCAGTGAGCTGGTGCATTGCGTTGCTGTAGAGCTTTATGAACAATTTTCCGGTCAGTCATTGGTGTTGCTTTTCTCTTTTTGCCACAGTTTTGCCTACTATTGTCGTAACGAAGGTTGAACCGCGTGGTATGTCCACGTGTTTTGCTATGTTGACTACTGAAGACTACGCACTATTTGAGCAGCAACTTGCAATTTCTTTTCGGCAGAAATATCGGCTTTCTAACCCATATTGACAAAAATCAATTAAAATAAGGTTTCCGACTTTCTGAGATACGTATATATATAAATAATTTCATCACAAATCACTTTTCCACTTATTACAATACTTTTTTGCAACCGCACTATTGCCAACTGCGAGCTAAAATATAACTTTAAGAAAAACACCCTTAAACGTTTTTATATGTTGGTGCATATTCATCATACGCACGTAGGTAAGTCCTTCGATGACTGATATTGAGATTAAAAAAAAGTATAGAGAAAATCCGTAGCTAACCGTATTCTGAAAAAAAATTAGAGAAATAAAGCATTTCAAAAATTACAAAAATTCGTTGAAAACTCGATCGGTCATAATTCATTGGCCACATACTGGAAATGGAAAGCAAACAAGTTACATATTATTAAATACATTCAGTCTTCGAGTAACCTACAATACATCGCGATAAAACGACATCGGCCAAATGATGTCCACGGATTCATTTACCTTTATCTAGGGCCCAATTCCGCAAGCGTGAGTTTCTCGCCTGCGTACACTTTTTCAAAACTCACATTCACAGCCTGTGTAACCCAATTCGAATACACGCGATTCCGCAACACGCTGGGAGTTTGAGTGAGTAATTTTGCGTTGATAGAGTGAGGTGATATTAGTTTGACATTTGTTTTTTTAATTTTCATAAGGAATTTTGTGAAAAAATTTCAATTATTTTCGTTTCTCACAGCCGAAAATAGAGTGAGTAAAACTCTTCACCTGTGTACACGAAATTTGTCAAAATAAACTCACTCCCACGCTTGCGGAATCGAAACAAGATATAGTGTATACATTTGTTCGTGTACCTACACAGCAAAACTCACGCTTGCGGAATTGGGCTCCAATACACGTTAGAGCTGAGAGGTTCAATTTAAGATCACATTTTCACATATATGCGGATTTATTTTATCAATAAAGCTCAGATTGACGAGGATAATGAAGAGCGTCAGCAGTGGGTCGTCCAGAGTCAATTTTCCTCCACTAAGAACATTTGTCTAGATAAATGACTGCAAATATTTAACGGTTGCGTAAAGCTTTTAAGATTTTGTTTTCCAATATTTGATAAGCAAAAATGCCTGCACAAAGGCCTTTTTCAATATTTCTTATCTGTCCATCAGTTCGCAGCACATTTTTCGTTGTTCTTGTCAATTTTCTCATAAGGATCAGCGGCGATCAATCCCAGATACACACCGATTCATTTGAAACTAGATTTGATGGCGCAACCCTCGTCAGATATCACCCCAATTATGACGTTTGCAAATTTTAATCCCATAAAGGAAGAAACAAAAAATAACGTTGCAGAGTCTTCTTTCAGAAAGCGCCGTAGGCATACCTCGGGTTATTGTTTGGATTCCATCACCATATTCCTTGTCTCTGTTTTTTTTTCCTTACTCGTACATATTTGCTAATCCTTCAACTTGATTTCTTAGTAAAAATAGTTTTCCATTGTCTGCAAGTGATTCGAAGAAGACTCTACCTGAAGACATGATCAGGATCAGGAAATGGTATTTTGATCGAATCAAAAATGTTGACACTCTTGGACGGCGGTGTGTGCAAGAAAGGGTTTGCACAAATCGAATGCGAAATAAGTACACACCTTAGGTAAATGGGAATGTTTGTGTATCTTAGAGATATTGGTTGCATGTTATTGCCGCAAAAAAATAAACAGAAAAGGAAAAAAGTATCCAAACAGCAAGAACAAAACCCGAACAACAACTTCAGGCTATTGCTGCCATTTTTTTTTTGGGGCGAATTATTTATTATTCAGTTGGTTGTTCTTATTTCCACATTCGTTTATTTAATCCGACACTTAGGAACCGGATTAAAATGATGACAAGATTGGCTAAGGAAATTTATAGCCAAATGTGTGTACGGTACGAGTGTGTGAATCATTTCGAGAGTTAGGAGTGAGAGAGGAACTTTGTAATATACGTGTAGATGGCTGCTGGCAGAGGTAACATTTTATTTCTGGAAGAAATACCCAAGAGCGCAAAACATTTTGTCAGAGCATTTGAATTTGGCCAAAGATTCTACAATCTTTTTGTACTTCAAGGTTGCATCACTTTTCTTAGCCTCTTATTTGTTTCTATTTCTAAAGATCCTAAAGGCTGCAGATTATATGAAGGTAAACTGCGCTTAAGGTCTTCTTCAACCCTTTAATCAATTCTAAAATAGTCTTGCAAAACCACATTTAACTCGGCCGGAAGGCTTTACTCACTGAAACTCATTTGGGTCACACGGGGTAAGAGGAAACATGACTACATATGTATGTAGCTCAGAAGCGGACTTCAAAGAACTAGAACTCACGTTCGGTGTGCCAACGTCTATGGCCGGTGCTTCCATTAACTTTAGGATCTCTGGTGAGTACAATCGAAGATGGGAACATGGACAGGCAGACCAAACAAATAGTCCCCATCTGTAAGAAAACCACAGCAGTTTTGCTATCCCTTCGCAGATAAGGCTGTAGAGAGCTCTCTGGCGATTCTACTGGCTTTTGCCAAACACCTTAGCATGCTAGGTCTAAGTAACATCCCTCTCTGCGGCTACTGTGGAGAAGGCGATGCGACATCACAGCGGAATACTTCCTATGTGACTGTGCCACCGTTGCCGGACTAGATTTTAAATTTTCGATTACTGTTAACCTAACCTTCTTGCCATTGGAGTGCCAACGGTCTTGACCTCCAAAAGACGGAAAAACATATTGAAATCGCGTTCTCGTCAGAGTAGCCCAGTCCTTAGCTAAATGCCTTCAGTTGCACACTCCAAGTTGGTTGAGGTTTTGTTCTACTTGTGCACGAGGTTGTCCTCTGCAGCGCAGAATAATCTGGCCCCCCGGAGCGTTGATGTCCATTCGCTCTACATGTCCTAGCCATCGAATAGTCTCTGAGCCAGTCGTCCTCGCAGTTGTGGAAGTGGCCCCCATCGATCTATAGATACGATCGGAAAGAACAAGTTGGGAAGGAAGCGGCGATAGTGGAAGCCGATGAACTCACCAAACAAAGTTGGATGACAGAATCTATGGGAAAATAGATATATATATATGGATCAGGCAAACAATATTCACGAATGAGGAACAATGGAATTTTATCCAGAGAGTACTTAGGAGGAAGAAAGGAGAAACGGATCAAATGTCTTAGGCCAAAGAAGACTAGCAAAACGATGTTCTTCCAGGCTACATGACTACCAAGTTCATCCCAAAGTAGTAACAAAATGTAAGATGCAGTTCCAAGGTGATTTATACCTGACACGAGAGAGAGTTAAATAGGTTCACGTCCTCCCAAACCAAGGCACCGATGGCTTTCTCCTTAAAAAATAAAAAAATAAAAAATCTGGTAGATGCAGAGATGTGATCCGATACGAAATTGTACTATTTGGTGCGATTCAAAACAGTTTCGGATCACGAAACCTTTATCCGAAACTGGTACGAAACCGGTACGAAACTAAGGCACTAAACTGAAGTACGATATTATCTTGTACGAAACTGCTTGGTACGATACTTATGCTGCTTTATAGATTTGAAAAAAAAAACACGCCTAATGTTCTTGACAACAAATTCTTACAGTAAGAGTAAAATCCAGACAGGAAAAGTATATCCGAGTTCGGATATATGTAGCGCCATGTCAAATCGAGAAGAAGCTATTCTCGATTACAAGGCTTCTTAGGTGCGCTTTATTTGGACCCTCGGTTTCATACTACACTTGACTGACAACAGCGTAAACGAGCAGAAATTTATCTAGAGAGTGTGTGGTTCAGATAAGTTCGTTTGAAAAATATATTTCCTGGGGATACATTAAAGGAGACAGTTCATGAGCCTTTTGCCAGCAGTGACGAGGAAGATGATCTTGATGCCCTTTTACGAAGTCGGGAAGTTGCGAGCGGAGTGACTCCTACTACAAGATTTTCATCGAAACACACCGCGGACTAGGGTTTTCCAATGAGAAGTGTTATTGTGAATGGCCCGCTATTTCGGTAGCTGTCACTTTTGAAGCTTTTATTCTTTGACATTTGACAAGTAGAAACTACGCCATTACTAAAAATGGAACGATACATGCTTCAGCAACGCATTGAAATTATTAAAATTCACTACAAAAATGGTGAAAATCTTGCAGTCACAATTCGCAAAACTAAAGCATTTTTTGGTCGTCGTGAAGCACCTTGTCGGACCGCAATACAGAAATTGGTGGAACAATTCGAGCTGTTGGGACAAGTTAGTGATGTGAAGAATAAAACCCGTGCACGTCGCTCAAGAACAACTGAGAATATTGCTGCTGTAGCCCAAAGTGTTGAAGAAAACCCAAGTTTGTCCATTCCTCGTCGTTCTTTGGTATTGGGCATTCCACAAACGTCATTACACCGTATTTTGCATAAAGACTTGGGTCTTAAGGCTTACAAAGCTCAGTTTATACAAGAACTCAAGCCGGTCGATCATCAACAACGTCGTGTCTTTGCTGATTGGGTCCTTGAAATGCATGAAAATGATCCGGAATTCCATTGAAAAATCATCTTGACTAGTGAGGCCCATTTCCACCTCGGTGGCTACGTCAACAAGCAAAATTGTCGCATCTGGGGTTCGGAAAACCCAAGAGTTATTTTTGAGAAGCCTCTCCATCCTCAACGTGTGACTGTTTGGTGCGGTTTATGGTCCGGCGGGGTCATTGGACCTTACTTTTTGGATCAACAGTTACGGTGAATGGATTGCGCTATCAAGAGATGATTAATGATTTTTTTTGGCGGAGTTGGATGGTATTGATCTGGACAACGTTTACTTTCAACAAAACGGCGCTACGTGCCAAGCAACGAAACCATTGATCTTTTACGGGAAAAGTTTCCGGATCGTGTTATCTCTCGAAGAGGTGATCACGATTGGCCACCGAGATCTTGTGATTTAACACTTTGCGACTTCTTCCTTTGGGGCCACGTGAAAGATAAGGTCTACGTTAACAGCCCAGCTTCGATTCAAGACCTCAAAGGTAAAATTCGTGAGGCTATCGAGGACATAGGGCAGCCACTTTGCGATTTGGTTATGGAAAATTTCATGAAAAGGATATGGCCCTGTATGCGTGCTCGTGGTGGCCATTTGGCTGATGTTGTTTTTTATTATTAACGGCATACCTTCCTCTTTATTACGAAATAAACATCTGATCATTTGTCTCAAAAAATGGCATTTTTCTTTGAATACCAAAATAACACCTCTTATTGGAAAACGCTATATTTCTTCTTCGTATGTGCCTTTAGTATTCAGTTAACACGGTGCAATCCCGACCAGCGGAGAGGGAAGATGTCGGCTTAACTCTATTCCTTACAGGTGCCAAATCATTGCTCCTGTGCAAATACTAATAAATAAAAAACAAACATACAAAACTTTAATTTCATTCCGGTACAAAAGTCGGTTCGAAAATCGGTACGAAACTACAGAAAAAGTACGATCTGAAACTAAACTACACGCAAGCGGTTCACGAAATTGTACGGAATGTAACAAACAGTTTCGGACCAGACTGGTACGAAAACGTACGCGCACAAGTGAGTTTAGTTTCGTACCGATCTGAAACTAAACAATAAGTTTCATACCGGATCACATCTCTGGGTAGATGTGATTTAAGAATTGCAAGGACACATAATCTTGACCAAGTCCTATACTCTTCTATTGAAGTATCCTACATTCTTTCCCCAATACTAATTAAGGAACGCCTCGGGCATTGATTTTTTTGGAAGCCTTTCACTTCAAAGTATTGAAGATTTACACAACTTACCCTCTGTTTCAAATGAATAAAGCTGCGCATATTGCTAAAATAAACGTACTCAATCTAACTGTCATATTTTTGCCTTATTTTAAAGGACAATACTCGGCTCAAAGCACCTCCATTTCCACCCTCGAACACTGTATACCTAATGACAACACACAAACATAATCAAAATCATGTCCCCTTCGTCGCATTGAACTTTTGAAAATAAACCGTATCCAGTGAAATGACAAAGAATACAGAACCGCATCCATGGTAACATTCAATACACATGGTTGCTCATTTGCATATTAAGCGATTTTAACAAAGGTCTTCCAGCTTAGGCCACACACAATAACAACAACAACAAAAAAAGGAATAAAATATCGAACGACGAAAAATATGATTGATCTACGAGAGTATACGAAATCCTCTAATTCGGATAAGAAGACACAGCAACGCGTGAAAGTCCTTATTTCTCCATACCAGGCCGTGGAGAAAAATTCAAAGAAAAGTCGCAGGGATTCCTGTGCGCTGCCAAGGATACCCACAATACCTATGCTTTTCATTCAAAAAGGGAATTCCAGAATAATGATCTCCTTTTGGCAGGATTTGTGGCCGCTTTTGCTTCCTCCTTTGATGCCTTTCTTCTTGTTTGCATCATTTTTTTTTTATTACCAATTCGAATGAGATGTTCTAAGTAATAAACCTTCTGCAACTTCAAAGGATATAATTGCTGAATGTCTTAAACCATTGGTTAAGGAAATCCACATGTACGTAGTTCGAAGAATCACTTTATGTCAGTTTGCAACAATACGTGTAGCTCTATTGATTCATTGATCAGGAACGCTATGGACATTTGCGTGTCAATAGAACACAGCACCAACACACAGTGCGTATCTATAGTCCTGAACCTTTTGTCAGTGGGACTATTCTTCCTGCATGAATGAATGCATGAGCTATTCTGGCCGCCTGCCGCCTTACTTCTTGCACTTTGTCTTATTCTCTGCAGCCCATTACGCATTCCATTGTCTTCCAGTCAGTCAGTCTGAATGAATGATGGTGCTAGCAGGAAGAAAATGTCCGCGACGTCGATGAGCCGTCGTTTGGAACAGCCCACACCTTTTCAATAGGTAGCCAGGGAACATTAAACCAAAAAAAAAAAAAAAAAAAAAACAGCCTACACTCAGGTGTTCGACAGTCCTTTTTATGCCATCGTTCGTCTCGGCCAAGAATGTGACTGCCTGTGCCTGGTCATTTCATGACTTCGATTCCCTTGGGTTATTTCAATGCCTCAGCATGGGGGCCCAGTTTTTTGTTGTTGTTTATTTTTTTAGCTCCTTTTGTACCCCGAGCCGGTGTATGATTTATAAGTGCGTTTTTATTAGGGAGGTGTTTTTTTATTTATTTATTTTTTTATTTAAGGAAGACTGTTGTAAATGGAGTTTTGGATAAAAGGTGTAAAAAAAATGACCACGAAACGAAACTGGAATTGGAATGTGTCACCACTACCAACTGCACTTGACCATTATTTACCGGCAGAACGATGAAATGGCGGCAACACACGTTCGTAGAGGCGGAGTTTAAATAAGACTTGTTATCGGTTTATTTTATTTAACGCTTAACATCACTTCTCGGGATAATAAATAATATTCTTTGTTTCTCGGTTATTTTCTAGAGTAGCTATTAAGGATTCTATGAAGATGCTTTGGGAACTACCACCTTTATGGGCTGCCTATAGAGTGCATTCGTTGGCATTAGATGGTTGAATTGATTGACTTGGAAATAATAGCGGTATCGTACGACTTCTGGTTTGATATTTTGAACCCACATCTCACTTAAAATTATTGTGCAGTAGCCTTTGGGTCCTTAGTAATTCCCATGGCCAGAAAGTGTTTTCTGACTCTGCAGGGTCCCGTCAAGAATCCGGTAAATATGTATCTGCTCTCTGTCCGATTATAGGTGATATTTAGTTCTTTTAAGGAAAGGCGCTGTTAGAGAGTAAGTAGTAGTGGCTATGGCTACCGACATTGTGATGATACTAACGATCTTTGGGGATATATCCTACCCGTCGGACCATTTAGACGAAGGGGCCTCGGAGATCTGTTTTTACCAGATCGCCGAGACTATCGGAGTGGAATGCCCTCGGGTAGCATTTCCTTCTGCGGAAAAGAGCTGGACAGGTACAAAGAAGATGGACAGTTCTTTCTTCGTTCTGCGTGCCAGTGATGACACCTATCAATTTACCGATTTGCAGTTTTTTTTAATCGGTCAGTAGAGAGTTATAGCATTTAAGATCGAGTCTGGGTAGATCTTCCTTGTGAAAAGCCCCGTTGTGCTGCCTGAAGTCAAGTTTCAGTAATAACTTACCAGTAGTGACGGGCAGGCTTATCCACCTTTTGCGAGTTAAAATTGATATTTTAGTACATTCCACTTTGGCCAAGACAGACCTTTTATCCGCCATAATTTACACTTGAAACATGCTACAAAGGTCCGATGCCGATAGAGAGGCTACAATTCAACCTACTAGAGAAAACACCGCATCCTACTTTGTCGTAAGTCTTGCACCCATCACGTCGGTGTAGGTAATGCATTACGGCGTTACTATCATAGAAGGATTATCTGGACTCCTGAGCTTCTGTCTAAGGTAAGTCTTTGTTTTCAGAAATTTAAATTTTATCGTTTACGATTATGGAGTGTCCAGTATAATTACTGGATCACTGAAAGATGACAAACATCTCATACCGATTCTACACCTATTTGAAGTGATATGCCTCGGGTTCTAACGGTGGCATATGATTTAAAAGGCTTATAGTAAATTGAATGTTTTTGCAATGCGAATGATTTTCTGCTTGCTCGCCGGTTCCATGCTGTTGGCTACAATGCGGACATCTGGTTCAGCGCTGGTATACTTTAGTCTTTCGGCTGGAAGCAAGATCTTGGGCAAGATTAAGAGTTCCTAAACTGAAACCCGCTGTATATTCTTCGACTTTATAGCCGCATGTGAAAGCATTGATCATCAAGTAGTTTTTAGAATAAAAGCTGAATTCGAAGTCTTATTCGAAATTTAAAAATAATAATCAACGATTATTTTAAATCGTGGAAAGATAAACTCAATGCTGACAAAACACAGGCCATATTTTTCACTAGAAAAAGAAAAGCTTGTGCCTTACCACTTGGTCAGCTTAAAATAAACAATTGTGATGTCCCGTGGGTTAATTCTATCTATCTAGGTGTATATTTAGACAAGACGTTAACTTTCAAAAACCATATTACAAACACCCTCAACAAAATAAGGATTGCTACTAAAATGCTATACCCCCTTATATGTAGGAAATCACCCCTGAGTAAATTCAATAAAATTATAATATGTAAAGTAATTTTTCAAGCCAGAATCTTATATGCATGTCCAGTATGGGGAACTTGTGCTAAATCACACATTAAAAAATTACAAGTTTCACAAAATAAAACTTTAAAAATGATAATAAATCTACCTTGGCTTTTTTCAACTCAACTCTTACATGAGCAAACCGGTGTAGGTACATCAAGTTACAAGAAAAATTGAAATTCTCAAAGAAAGATTTAATCTAAGATGTAGTGATTCCAAGAATGTATTAATACATAATTTAATAGATCAATAAAAGTGTTCCTTATATAATGTTTTATCCTCACAATTTTTTGTACATAATATAGATAATAAACATTTTTGTACATTTTTATTTACTTATTCAATGATTAAATTAATTATTATTTAATTAAACAAATATTATATCCCATAGATTTTAAGTATGACTTGTATCTAGTCAATTTTTTCTTTTTTTTTCTTTCTTTTTATATAAAATTCTAAAAAAATCATATTAAATGAAGGTTTTAATCATAGTTTTCCTTCAAATGTTATCTAAAATTAAAATTATCTTAAAATGTTTATAAAATTTTTCAGTTGTAAGATATAATTTAAATATCAAATCTCTGAGCAAGCTGCATATTATAAAAATTTGTAAAAAAAAAGCCTTAATCTATGAAAATAAAATATCTAATAATAATAATAAATAAAAATAATAATCGACTATTCCCATCCTGGACTGTATTTTGGAATGAAGTACTTCAATATCATTCAGTCTTGGCGTTCAAAATTCTAAATAAAGCCGCTTTATCATTTCAAAACCCAAGCAACAAGATGCTGTCGAAGCCAACTTCCTATAATCGAACGTCATGAAGAGGCGGACAAATTTGCCAGAAAAGCAAAGCAGCCAGTGGCTGCTACACCCTTTGTGAACCCTAATGCGGCATATGGGAAAACACCATAAAAGAGCAACTCCGATCACTGGAGAAGACCAAAAAGTCCAAGCCCTGGATAAAAAACCAGGCTCTAAGACAGCAGAAACTGCTGGGTAATAACAACCTGAAGAGATTCAAGGCTTGCATTATCCTGGACAAAAACAAACTCTGCATCCTGGGTATTGTAAACTTAAGGGCCATCTCAGAAAGTTGGGTCTATCAGATGAAGACTCATGCAGATTTTGCAATAAGTCCAGTGAAACTCCAGAACATATACCTACTGGTGGAATGTCGGGCATCAAGAAAAGAAAAGATTCAAGTGCTTGTGTAAATACCAAATTACAGCAGAGGATCTACAACTCATAGCACCCAATCTCCTACTGTGATTTCTTAGGGAAATTGGCCTGGATGAAGTGCTGTGACCTATAGGGTTCTCACCTGGGCTTGGTGTGATCGAAGCTCTATATAACCGATTTCCATAGGAATAACGACGAGAGGAATGTTCCTTCGTCTAGGACTTGTAGGGGGTACAATAGATCTTAAAGCGGCCTATACACGCAACACTTGTGTGCACACCGGTGTCATGACACCGGTGTATCTTTCCTCCACTAACGCAACACCGATTCGTCCACACTTCAGTTGTGCATAAGAGTTCTATGGGGAAAGACCATGGACGAAGAGATTTGTGCGTTAGTTTTAGTCCCATGCTGTATGACTAAAAATGAAAATGTATGACTTAACCCATTAACGCTCAGCGTCCTATTTATAGGACAGCTGAGGACGAAAAATTCTAGTGACTAAGAAAATAATAAAAAGACAAGATCTGCATTTCTAACGTTAAGTTTAATCAATTGTCTTTGTAATTGAAGGGTAAAATAAAAAAAATATTATTTTAAAATATTTTTTTTTTTAATTTTAAAAATAAATAGTTTTTGGTTAAATAATACACTTTTTGGGGAAAAAAACTTTAAAAATATAAGGTTTCAATATAAATGGATGAAACTTCAGATTTTAATAACTAATTGATTATTTATATTAAAATGGGTAGTCAGATTAAAAAATAAATAAAAATCAGGACGAAACTAGAAAGGATTGCGATTAGGTGTCCTAAAAATATGACGCTGGGCAGATATGATAGCTTTACAAAAAGAAAAAAAATGTTCATTTTGATACGTTTTTTTAAAGTTTCTTTGCATTATAATTGTAAAATATTCGCTAAACTAGCTATATAGCATACATTACATTCAATTTTAAAGTCTGAGGGTGAATTTTCTGTGACGTAAAATAGCATTAGACACATATGAAATACATACAAAGCCAGTGATATTCACAACCCTTCCTTTTGGCTTTGTCATAGTCAGGTAAAAAGAATACTATTTAGCTGTAGCAATCAAAAAGTGATGCGGATTAGTCTGAACTGAATAGTTGAGTTTGATGGAGTAGTTCTTACTTTTTCCTTTATTGATTCATTTTGCAATTCACATCCCCCATGTTTCAAAAAAAACCGTTGGTTTGAGTGTTCACCGAATTGCCGATATGCTCGAGCAACTTCAACATAATTAAAAATTCGAAGATGCAAGTGTTGCAGTTTTACCTCCGCCTTTAGACTATGAAACTGACGAGAATTCCAGGTTTAGAAGATAACTAATTTGGTCTCTAGCTTCCATATATTCTAAGAAATGACCTATGTATGGAAACGATAACGGAAAATCTTTAGGCTAAGATCCTGTCCAATTATTATGAATTGTTGAAATGAAGAAAACGATCGTGGTTTCTGTGACCGCATGTTTGACATTGCAAAGAAGATTTTCATAGTTCAATTAGTCACAACTTCTTCAAATTTTGATCGTTTTGAACCTGCAAGTCACTGCTCGCATTATTTACAAAAAGCAAATAAACGAATTTAATTAATTGCCTCAGCATCAGTTGGTAAAGCAATACAACCCTTACAAGTGTAAAGTTGATAAATATGACTGACTTACCTCCAAATACAATACTGCAGCAGAAAATGGTACTGGTACACTTCACCCGAGTTTATATATGGCTATGGTGAATGTTTGGGTCATACTCATACACGAGTTTTTGGTAGCAGAGAAATTGAAATAATCATCGCTGCTGCAGTTAGGACGAAGAAGCTTTTTCTCCTATACTCAACTCCGATTTATATTTGTTCACTGTGTTTTTATTTATTTAAATTTTAACCTAATTATCAATTAATCAATTCTTCGCCTGGCATTTATTTCATTTTTTGGTCAACAGGCATTTATAAATTCTTTAAAAAAAATTAAAATAACTGAAAATTATTTACATAGGTATCAAATTTTAGACCTCATATCTGCCCAGCGTCCTATTTATAGGACACACAGTTTTAGAACTTCTGTTGCAGTATTTTTTTTTTCAAATTGTCTATCGGTAAGTAACAAAATACTAAAAAATTAACTAAATTGGGCCCAAAATATTACTCTGAGCGCTAATGGGTTAAAATGAAAATAATAGTCGAGTTCCACTTACGAATCCCTCCGATATCTCCAAGCGATCCGTAAGTGGAACACGATTCCTCAACTGAGGAAAGGGAGATTATTTTGCATTTGCTGAGACTATATTTTTTTGGATTCGTTTCCTCACTCTTTCTGTTAAAACCGAGCATGTGGTTATTTTGGACATTTTATGGAAGGAATCCATAGTTCTTAATGCTGTGAAGTGAGAAAATTGTCATGTTTTTCATTTCTGCATTATTTTATTCAAGTAAATAAATCTAGAAAACGTAGTTATTGAAGAAGAATACTAATTTTGACAGATTCATTTCTCCTCTGCGGAGAATGTTGTTCCACTTAATAGAGAAATCTCTGCTGAGGCAGCGGAGGAAATTCTCTGAGGGATTCGTAAGTGGAACTCGACTAATATTTAATTAATAGCTTTTCCAACGCTTCTTTCTTTTTGTCCCTATTCTTAAAGTTATTGAATTTTATTTTCCAGAGCTCCGGAAGCTCTTTATACATATAAGTCAATAAAGTTGCGCCAAAATTCGCAATCACGCATTGACATTCTAAAAACAGCAAATGAGAGACGTGCGATCTTTATCAAACAACGATTCGGCTGCAACTGAAAAGTAAATGTGCACGCACATCCCCATACACATCACGCCGATCGAAACACCGACACCAAAAATCAAGAATTTTTCATTTTAGTAACACCCGGGAAAAATTTCCGTACACCGACACCGGTGTGCATACAAGTGTTGCGTGTATAGGCCGCTTAAGATCGCGGTGCATCTCACCATTCAATAATAAAAAAATAGTAAATACTCGAACCTCGCACAAAACCTCAATTAGTTGATGATGACTTTCCACAAGCTAAACGTAAATTTAAATATTCTTTCGAACACTACCTAAGAAAAAAGCCAATCCCAGCCCTCTTCCCAAGCACTTATCGCAAATAAAAAGGACTTCACTATCCACCTCTCATCTAAACCTACACCGTGTGTGTGTGTATTTTGTGACTTTAATTGAATATCTGAATGAATCGCCACATAATCGGATTATTTGGTGACCATTTCACGCATCAAAAATTCGTCCCTTTTGTCCGTTCGCCTTTGAGAAAGCCAAATGGCGAACAAAAAAGGTCCTTTTTTTGTGAATGATTTTTTTTGTTCTCCTTTTTTGTGCAAATTTGTTATACTCATTCAGAAATCTTCTTAGATCCTTAAATGGTGAACATCAATTTGGACGACACTCGAAGGAAATCAGGGATGGCAGAGTAGGTACTTATTTCTTCAAGCAAATAGTTGAAATCCTTGGTCGATAGTAGCCACACGAAATGGGGAGTATATAGTCGTGTGTTGTGTGGTCAGCTTAATGCTTGAATAATAAACAGTGAATGTTTGACATATACACACACATATGCTTGTACGCAGGAAAAATAGGGGAGAACATGTACAAATCCGGGTTTATGAAGGATAAAAGATGTGATTATGATTCCTTATTAGGGGGACAATCGATAAGTAGTACAAAGTAAGCTGTGTGCATGGCTTATTGACGAATAATTGAGTAAGTAGCCATTCAGTTGGGGGCGCTATTCAACCATACATATGGTATATGTGACGTATTTAATTGACAGAGGGTGTTTCTGGGTTAATTGGGTGCGTTTTGTGGTTCCCTAAAAGTGGTAAAGGAATCCGTCTCATTAATATGCAAACAATAGCACACGTCTCGTACTTACTCGAATATGCGCAATTATTCGAAACACAATAGTTTTGGTGACGCATTATAGCACAGTCAATATACTCATATCCTGTCATATCCTTTTTCTGGTAACAATATGCAAATTCATTTTGTATTGATATTTAATAGGCTTGTTGCGTATCGTTACGCTATACGTACAAAAGTGTTTGAATAGATAAAGGTAAAATATGCAAATTTCTCAATTCCTTTGATACGAGTATCCTATTCTTTCTGAACCCCTAAATGCAATAGTTCGGATGGTAAAAGAACAAGCACTTGATCCTGGAAAAAATACCTTCAAAATGTTTACTATCTTTTCGGTTTATTTGTTTTCTTTGTCCGTACGTACATTGAGTACCTTAATGTTGATGCATGGAAATTGATTCTAATTCCATTCTGCGACTGATGGCTGTGATCTTTGTTAGTTTAAAGTTTGAGGGCTACTGGAACCCATAACATCTGCATCATATTCTCGAAAACTCAAAAACAGTTTTCTTTATCAAATATTACTGACTACCACAAGATGTAGGTTTACTGATGTTTAGGTTGAAGCTAATAATCATACATACATAAAATAATTGGTGTTCTATCGAGATACTTAGACTGCACGCTATCTTGAGTAGAAAATACAAGAAATGCTTTGTTAACGGCACACAAATCTCTTCTTTACCTCTATACATCGATTTTTACTGAATTATGAGTAAGTCCTTCTTTACTATTGTCGCGGTGGATTTAGGAAATAACTTAGATCAACATAATAACATACTCTATATGGCTTAAGAGACCGTTTCACGTCTTATCAACCTGTCGATAATTCAAAAATAAGCAAGAGCTGAGAGATATCATACGAAAATTGTATTTGGTCTTGTGTCTGACAACTTCATACGAAGTCGTGTGTCTCGGTGGTGCTCAGCAAAATTCAAATGTTCCAAATGTTAAATGGCTAAATTCTGTCTTCCGAAATCTGACAATAGAAAAGTATGTACGTCTCTCGGTATGGGTTCCTGAAATTTGGTGTTGCTTGGCATCACAGGCATGTTTTATAAAAGAAGTTCGTCAACAGAAGTTCTTTATTGGTAGCCTGAGTAGTTTTATTTTTTAGAATACCAAGCAAAACCTATGAACTCGTATGAAGACATCTGTTCCTTATAACAGAAAAGGGTTTAAATAAGACCACGAGATGAAAATATTAAGAAAGGCAAATAAGAAGCAAGCTAATGGTATCACACTCTTTAATTCTTTAATAACCATGATCCATAAACATTTAAGCGCTATCAGAACTGGGGGAATCTGTCTATCATGGTTATTGGGGTACGAAGGTACGGCAGGAAATGCAAGAGACGGGACTGCCAATAGGGTTACGATAGGGTTTCCCTTTAAAACTATAAATACAGCTATAAACAAAAGGATCTGTCATAAGTTCAACAAATACTGAGAAAAACTATTAATCTGCGAGGCGACAAGTACTTGTAGAACAAGTGAATTTCGACAACTTGTAAAAAATTTTGTAACACAAAACGACAAGTCGGTGAGCTCTCCGACAATTATCGCGAGGAAAGGTGAGAAGTTTGAAATTATATAATTTCCCTCTTTCTGTAACAAAGCACGACAAGTATCAAGAAACACTTGTAGAATTGTCGTTCAATTAGGACACACGATTTGAATATTGTCAAAAGCTGAAAAGTGCTTTATTTATGTCATAGCTATCTTTGAAAAAGCAGAATACAAATGCAGTAATAAAATAACATTTAATTAAAAAATTACTTTTTCAGTGAACGGGTTGAAAGTTTTTAAGGGGTTATATACAGTCAGGAGAGCTAAAAAAAGCGATTTTTCAAGAATTTTTCCTGAGAAAACGTACATAAACGTACACATATTCAGGTAACTTTTAACTATGTTTTAATATTTTTTATATGTAAAAATAATAATTTTGAAGGCTGCTATAGCTGATCTCCCGGCGCTCCTCTCAAAAATGACGTCTTGCGGTGATCACGATATCTCTGGACTGGATCATAGAAAATAAAAAAACTAAACGGATATCGTTAAAGAAATGTAGAATCTATGTATTAATCGAAGGAATACGCAAAATAACATTTTTTGCAAAAATGCCATCCTCCCAAAAAAAAAAAAAAACAAAACAAATTTGGGCATTAAATTGTTAATAAAAAAAAAATATTTATCGGTGAGAAAAAACCTTCGATTAATTACTAAAAAATATACTTAAGAAGCTTGTGTTAAAATTTGAGACGGATCGGTTCAGCAGTTTCCGAGAAATCGTGGTCACCGACTATAACAACATGTTTTTGGGAAAAATGCGTTTGAAGTTTGAAAAGCACTTTACATAGAGTAAAGAAAGCGCTATGATGTCTTTACAAATATTCGAGTAACTTCTAGAATAATCGTCGGATTGACTATATATACTAAATATATATACATAAAATGATGAAAATTAAAAAAAAAAAACGATTTTTTTGCAAATTCTAACTGTATATAACCGCTTAAGCCAAGAATTAGTTTTGATATTATTGTTTATCTGTTTATTGCAAAATTTCACTTATCTTCATCAATTGCACATAATCTCGCTGCCACACTATATAGTAAAATACAGTGGTGGTCCAATATAACGAATGATATAATGTCCAGTTGCATTCGCTATATCGAAAAATTCGTAATATTGAACACATTTTCCTTGTACGAATCATTAAATAAATGTACAAATACTGTTTCTAATTCATAATATTTTATTTAATTTATTCACAAAGTCAGCAAAACAAGTTAAAAAGCAGAAAAAGAAGTAAAAGAAACTAATACAAATTTAATTTCTTTCTTTTCCTGTTCCAAAAAGTAATTGCCAATAAGGACATACTTTTGCAAACGTTGAACGCAGAAATTTGTAGCTATTTCCCGTAGACTTATTAGAACAAGTTTTTTAGAACTTCCAACGTTGTTAAAAGTTAATACACTTTCAACGACCTCGAGTGGGCTGGTACGCGTTTCTTCTTGAAGAAACATTTCAGTATTGTTCCAAGATTCCAAATCCTCCGATTAGCTTAACTAAGCGAATGGTTGATTCAAGGAGCTTACCTTCGATTGCATGTACAACACTCAAATTTTTCCATCGACCGTTTCCTAAACATTCTATTTTTTAAAGCATGTACACAGATATTGTAGCAACATTCGTTGTGTCGAATATCTTTTTTTTTTTTGTTCGTTCGCTATATAGAGCCGATAATGCATTTAAAAAAAAGTGTACGCTATATCGATCACTTAAAATATCATTTTTGTTGTCCACCGTGATTTTTGCTATTTTTATTTACTAAAAACATGTCGAAGAATGCCGAAAAATCAAGGGAAATTAAATCTTTTGACAGGTGCAATGGTTTAAGTTCTGTTACAAAATTAATTTATACATGTCGGACAAGCATGTTCTCAAACAGCAAACTAACCAAGAGTGCTCCAAGTTCCAGTCAAACGAAATTAAGACTGATGATAGGATTCATAACAGGACACACTAGTCTCAACAGGCACGCGCACAGACTTGGCCGCATTTATACGGCAATCTGTAACAACTGTGATTTCTCACACGAGAAATCATAGAGAGTCCTAGAAACTCGACTGATGGACACTTGTATCATATTTTATACCAAACTAGCTGACCCGGCGAACTTCGTACCGCCTCAAAATTAATAAATATTGTGTCAACTTATAAGCTAAAATTCAGTTTTTTACTAAGATAAAATAAATAATCAAAATGAATTAATTTCATAAATGTACAAAAATCAAAATGAAATGTCTGTCTGTATGTCTGTCTGCCTGTCTATATGTCTGTCTGTCTGTCTATCTATCTGTCTATCGGTCTATCTATCTACCTGCCTGTCTATCTCTCTGTCTGTCTATTTGTCTGTCTGTCTGTCTATCTGTCCGTTCACTAATCCAATCGAGATTTTTATAATTTTGTGCAATGTCGGGGAACACTTTGGTGATGAGTTCCTCTTTCGATGATGTGAACTCGCAAAAATTTCCCGGGAACGATATGAATCCAGTCGAGACATCAACAGGAATTTGGCCATTGCCAAGAGGCAGCAGTTGTCTCGAGAATTCAGCAGCCGATGGGTTGTTCTGCAATGCGACTCTTATGTTCGTGGTAAATTTCAACTTCTTGACATGCTGCCACAAAGATGACGATTTCAGGCATGCATTAAGTTCATCGGCAGCAGTAGGTTTCGGGTTGACGGGAAGCGTTTGACGAAAATCTCCGGAAAGCAATATCATAGCCCCACCAAATCGTCTCGTGTACGTCGTCCAAGGTTTGGTCGTCCAAATGGAGGCATTAGTCAAGGAAATAACTCTCACTAAAAACAACAAAGTCGTTTGTTAATCCTATTCAAAAGAAAATTAAAAAAAAAAACTTACGGAATGAATGTTTCGCAAAGAATGCCCGCAACCCAATTGGATAACCTCACTTTTTAAACGCAAACTTATTTTCTGAAAAAATGATCGAATTGATAAATATCGCATTGAATTTCAATTGATCGTAATGCTTGTACCGTTTGCGGATGTGATGCGCGATATACGACTATCCGGAATCAGTGTAATAATACGCAAAACTCGAATCAATTGCAGCAAGAAAAATAGCACATTTCCTCAATAGAAAATGACAATGCGAAAAGGACATTTGTCAAATTCAAATTGCGCACAACGTATAACGCCATCTATCGGGTTGTAGCGCAGCATAGCGCCATCTTTTATTTATCTCGTTAACTTCTCCACCCAAAATGCACGCAAAAGGTCTTTTATCACAATGAATTTCACAATTATCCGAAATTGTCCAAGCTCCACAACGAAATTTCCACATTTACATCGCGATAAAATGCAAAATTTCGTCGAAGAAAAAAATTCAAATTTTTCGCGTTTTTCCGGGATTTTCCGAGTTTTCCACTAAGAATTTTATATTTTTCAATTCGAAAAGCCATAACGGAATAATTGCACACAAAATTCTATACATTTCGATTTTTCCAATTTTCCGACTTTTCCGGAGGGTTTTCCAAAAATTTTCTTCTCCTGGCAATTACGTACAACTAAGAAAACATTTGAGCCAAATCGGCCCAGCCGTTCTCAATTGATGAATTACTATACATTTATTTACACCATGTACATATAGATACATGAAATATGCATCGGAAAACCAGTGTTCATGACTTGCAGAAAACTAGAAGTTTGAATTTGGGAAGCTCGACTGTATAACACCTTTTAAATTGCTTTAACAAAAAAAAAAAATATACAAAACTTCAGCTAATGGCTTCCGAAATAAATAATCTAAAACGATTTCTCTTTAAATCAAGATCGATTAAACCTATGTACATAATGGTTGAAATTCATGCAAGCCTATATTTTTGGATTGTTTCGATACACTGTGGAGCAATTTTGATAAGGGGGGCCAAATTACGCAGCAATATTCAAGAATATGAAGAACTAACGCGATGTAAAAGGGTCTGGATATTCAGAAGAGTACATAAATCAAAATCCATACATACATACATAGCATTGCTCTCCATATAATATTATCAATATGCATTTGCAATGCAATCCAAAATGATATATTTAGCTAATAGTCCTTTGAAGCACGCAGTTTGAAGCTTTTAATTTAAAAAAATGCATAAGAGATCTATAAAACGGAACATTTGTTTATATCTAAGTGCTTAGCAATACCATACACAATCAGACATTTATGTGATAGACATCCCTCTCTAAATCCAAGCTGTCAGCCACATACTTGATTGTCTTAAAGATCTTAACATTATCTGCAAACATCAGAGAATTTGGTGCCTTGATTACTGAGTGAAGATCATTAAATTAAATTAATTACCAAAGATCCAAGGTGGCTTCCCTGTGGCACAACTGAAGAGCTTACAATAAAAGATTTTTCAGACTTTTTTTTGTACAAATTGCAAACAAATCCACACAAGAAAGGTAAAGTAAAATCCCAGAATTTTAGTTGTTCTCTCTATATCTATGTAAAAACATCCGTTTGACACTTGTTTCCCATATTTCTTAAACTAAAATTTGTAAAAAGAGTTAGATTAGTTGTAGTACACCAGCATGGTAACAGCGCCATCAAATTTGTCTTGATAAATGACTAAAAAATTTTAGACATTAACTGCAGTTTATTGCAATGTTTGAATATTTCTTTGACCCGATTTATATATGGGAGTGATAATGAATATTTTCGCACACATCAAGAAACTCACCAGTAGCTAGAGACGGGTTGAATAAAATATGCAAAAGTTTCGATAAATAAAAAGAACACTTTAAAAAAAAAACATTACAGGATCATAGTTAGGGATTCCAATCCCGAAGCTTATTTTCAATTCCGGGATTCCGGGATTTGGAAAAATTAATCCCGGGATCCCGGGGTATCCCGGAATTGGACAGAATATTTTTTTTTGTAAAAAAAATAAAAGAAATCGAACCAAAAATTGATGTCATGTTTTTAACAAAAAAAAATCAACTTCCGGTAATTGCTCACAAAAATGTGGAAATTAATTAATTATAAGTGTCTTATCTTTTTAAATAAATAAATGGCCTGAATTTTTTTTTTAAGAAGTTTATTTAAATTAATAAAAACTTAATTGCTAAGAGACAAACAAAGGGGCTATTTAGGGTCTAAATAGCACAAATATAATCTTTTTTTTTGCGAGGAAATTAAATTTTTTTTTCGAAATTCTAACCTCAAAATACCTACTGAAAACTAATATTTTATTGAATGAAAGCGGTAATTTTATGAGGAAATATAGTGAAATATATATTTGCAATCAATAAATAATGTAAACAGTTGGGTAAGTGGCGCGCTACGCGCGTTTAAAAAAAAACAATGGATAGGACATCGACTGAAATCATTAAGAAGTGGTCTGGTCCTGTATGGCTGTTGGTCCGTTAGCAAATCACACATGACTACTATATTTTCAATTCTGTTTCATTTGTTTATGTTAACAATGTCGCCATTGCCAATGTAGCACATAGCGCCCATTTCTGCAGTTTTAAATGAAATTGCATGCATTTTTGTAGGGAAAACCCAAAACTTTAAAAAAATAATAAAAAATGGAAAAACAAGTTTCCTCGCAAAAATTTTTATGCAGAATATCTTAAAATAAATCAATTTAAACAAAAATCATAAACAATTTTTTTTTACCGCAATGTTCATAATGGAAACCTCAGCCTTTATTCTTGCTCTTGGTCTCCATCTGACCTTTGGAAATAAAACCGCAGGAAATTAAGGGCATCGAGAGTAACATCCCCAAGCGGGGTTCTTAATTTGTTGCCAATATAACTTGCCGCTAAAAACGCTCGCTCCGCTCTGCTTGTGAACTAAATCCAGATGATGTCCTCGGGTACCTCCATTTTCAAAGAGATTCAACTTCTTTCTTAGGCACGCTGATAAATCCGATTCTGTTTGTGTTTCTGGTAAAATGGTTTTCAAACTTTTTTTTAATTTCTGCTTGTGGTTGCTGCTTTAGTGTAAGTTGGATGGGTGGTTTCAATAGATTCACACTGTTTTCTTCTTCTTTATCACTATTAGAAATGTTTTGGTGTTGGTTAGTAGCAATAAGTCTCTGAATTAGTGATTTTATGGCAGATAGTATCAAACAAAATCAGCTTTCAATCCCGAAAATCCTAGGATTGCTGACTGGTAATCCCGGGATCGTTGAAAAATCGTCCGGTTGATTTGCCTAATTATAATCTATTGCTATCAAGACCAGAAAGTTCTACAGTCAGTCAGCTTCATGGACCTCATTTCAGTTATTTGAGAAATATAGAGCAAAGCTTCCCAATTGATTAATTTGATTAGAAAGAGTTGCAAACCTGTTACAGATTTCAGAGAGATCACTAAAAATCTATGATGCTCTAGCGGATTTCGTCCGAGCTATGTAATCTTACAGAGCTAGAAGACGTGAATACAAATTACGAACACTAAATGGCAGATGGAGTTCCACTAAAGTGCGCCATGATTTTAAAAGAATTTTGCTTCAAAACGCATCTTCTAAAAAAAGCTGAATCCTCTCAACGTGTTAGTTTTGCAAAGATAACAAACTCACGCGTACTCGTATCTCCTTTGAGGCGATGCTTTTCACTGCGAACTGCGACTGTATCTACCCTAATTTCAAATCTGAATCTCTGTGACCAACGGCGATATTTCTTTTTTTTTATGGACACTTTATGCTCCTCAAGCTGGGCATATGTACATGTGCATTATCCATTGTACCACCGACCGACCGCCACCACAATACAAATAGTGTTACACGTACGAGTATGCACATTTTTCCTTACTTAGAGATTCTTCTCGCGTTTGTTTTTGTCTCATTTTTCTTGGCTCGTTTGGGCCTCGTTTACCTTTTGTTATTCCATGTCAAAGTACATTATGACCTATTGTTCCGCGGAACGTTTTTATGAATTACCATGGGTGATAAATCATCTTATTTATTGTTGATCTGCCATTTCGTTCGTTTTACTTAACTCTCGTCTCATTCGGTGTGAAGACCACGACGCGTATAAGGTATAAACGTATAAACCATAGCCAAAGCCCAAAGATGAAGCCAAAGACGAAGACGACGATGAGATGCGATCGTTCATAATTATAACCAGGTCCGAGCGCAGCATCAACAATGCTTCGACTTTGACTTCGATATCTTCAGAGGTGGGAAGGGGTTCGAGTTGGAGTTGATTTTTGAAGCTGAAGTCTCCTCCTCCACCACCACCACTGCCACTTACTAAATTATCATTTTGTGTATTCGTATTCTCTGCGCAATTGTTGCTGGTGTGATATTTCATTTTAAGTAGTTTTTTCTTCGTTCAGATACTTTTATTCTTCGTGGTGTTTTTGTTATTGTTTTGTTACGATTTTGTTGTTTTTTCCTCTCATTGTATGCGTGTTGTACTGTACTGGTGTCTTTCTTTGGTTTTATTTAATAAATATTTTTTTCTTTCCTTTCTTCTTCGGCTCTGTTGTGGTCATTGTTTTGGGGCTAGAGGTCTAACAGAGATGATAACACATGTATTTTGATGCCCAAAAAAAGAGCGGAGAAAAAAAGACATACTACAACCCATTAAAGGAAGCAACAAATGATAACAATGATGAAGAATGCGGTATGCAGCTTTTTAGTGTCAAGGTGGAACAATGAGTTTGAAATATTTCAAGTTACTTATTAGAGAGGATGGAACGTGTCCGTCAGATATTGCCTTTCTTCACACCGATATTATTATTTTGATTGTAGTTTTTTTCTTCAACATTGTTGATGCAAGAGAGAGATGATCATGTGTGGAGTGCTGGATTACGGTGGATTAATTAATGCTTCATTGTCGATGACAGTTTTCACTTTGAAGAGAACAATAAATTTCAAAACACTCGTACTCGGATATGTAATTATTAAGTTGTGAAGGGTGCTTGTATTATATCCATGGCAACAGGTGAGGTTTTGTTTATTTATCTTATCTACATAGTGGAATTGTTCATTATACCAACTTGTACAACCGAGTGTGAGTGACGAACTGAACTGCTACCAACTTAATTCTATTCTAGACACAATTTAACTGACATGCTAATTGTCACTTGTCAGTCTTATCGGACTCGATCACAAAGGGTTCTTATGATTACCGTTATATTAATTTTCCTTATTGTTTGGTATTATATTCACATATTCACATATACATCACATATTTTCAGCAATAACTGCCAAAAAATTAAAAAAATATTTTTGTTTTACATTTTTCCAATCTTTTTGTGAGCACAAGTAAGTCAAAACTGAAAAGAGATGATATTTTGTAATAATTCAAGGGAAGAAAAGTGGAACCTAGATGCGATCTAATTAGAAGTGGTAAGAGAGTGGCTTCGTCTATCCTTAAACCTAGAATCTCGTTCAATCTATACCTCTAAAACATCTTAAATGAATCAAAGAAAGTCTTAAGCTGCTCATGGAAAAATGTTCTCAGTCGTAAAGATGTGAGTACACTGACTCTATTCGAAGCAACTGCAAGATCCTTAATGCGTTACGCAAATCAGATATGGGGACACGAAGAGTACAAAGAAGTTGAAAAGCTGCAAAGATTCTTCCTCAAGTACCTGCTTAGGCTACCAACAAATACACCAACGATATACAGTGTACTCTCTCCTTACGGACACCTCTTATAACCGGATACCTCTCATAACCGGACAGATTTCAAAGAACGGAAATAAATACACGATTTTTCATGTAAAAAACTCTCCTATAACCGGACTGGACTCTCTCATAACCGAACACGGACAATAATTTTGGTAACCGCAATAGAATGTCGCTATCTCTTAAATGGGCAAAACACATCTACGTATACAAACTTTTAACATACTTTTTTTTCGTTGTTTTTTTTTTCTCTTTTTTACCCACACTTTTCAAAGCAACGCAACTAATATGTAAGCTGTGGAGTGTGCCTTTGCGTCATTATCACGTTCGCGGACACATGATGATTTTCGGTGGGGAGCGCTAGAATGACACACGCATATCTCCGGCATTTTGAGAGATATTTTATATTATTTTGTGCAAATTTTGTATAAAGATACAAATGATCCCGCTGGTTACAGTGAAGTGAAAATTTGTCTCTGGTAGGACAAATACGAGTAATGTCGGAATATGGAAGTTTACTGTATTTCTCGTCAGAGCTCCCGTCTTGTCCTAACATATCTAAAATTCTCATGGCTTATTTCCTTGACCATTGACGGCATTATGCTGTCTTGTCCGCGAATGTGTTATCCAACAACCATGTGCATTTATAAATCCCATTGCATTTTTAAATAAGTTTGTATGTTAAGTGTATGTATATATATATGTATGTATGTATTTATATATTTATATATATGGCAATTTGTGACATAAAAATGAATTCCTTTATAATATAAAATTAATACCACATGTCTACTCTGTTTCTTTTTTAAAGAACGTCAATTTATTTTTTTCTCCCATAACCGGACACCTCTCATAGCCGGACAAATTTCTCGGTACCATCAGTGTCCGGTTACGAGAGAGTTCACTGTACATACATACATGTATGTATGTACATATGTATGTTCTATGTCGAAACCGACCTGCCTCTTCTACGACCCTTAGGCTCCATTTCAAGTATGTTTTAAGAATCTAGCTTCCTGATCATCGGCTTCCAAAAGTAGTCGTCCGATACCTTATCACCAGGAGAGCGAACTTTTTCCGGAAGTGGCACCAATTGAGCGAGGAAGTGGGAGTTGAGCTGTCCGGAAGATGGGATGATAGATCCGGGTGGACTATGGCCCTAGATGATGTTCCAACTTTGCGGAAGTTAAATCAGGAGATTCCAAAGATTTATGGAGAAAGCGGTGTGGCTTAATCTACGAGCAATTAAGCCATAGGTTCCACGAACCTAACATAATAAATCAAATAAGTAGGGATGTAACGATTACCGATATATCGGTATCGCCGATTATTTACCAGCCGATATTAGACAGTTTAAAACACGAACGTTTTTGCTGAGCATTGTATTTTTTCGCGCCTGGTTCACATCGCCTGTCGCCGCTGTCGGTTTTGTCAGTCTAAGTAGGAAACCGTTGCTAGATTGACAACACGAATTCGCGCTTTTTAAAAAATTTCGCTGGATTATTACTTTGTGAATGTAATGACAATTAATTGCTTAATAACTTAGCTTACTTGATGATGACTTGACAATAATTCTTATCTTAATAAATAATATCTTTGAATTTTTTAATTTTTATTTATTTATTTGCACACTCAAGGTTGACTTTCTGTTTAGTGTAGGTAATTTAGTACATGCAAAATAAAACTATGTATTGTTACATCCCTACAAATAAGCTTTATCTTCAAGACTCAAGGAGAATTTTTACCTTTGAATTTCAGGCCGTACAGGGAAGATATTCCAGTACCTACTCTGCACTTTATGTAACTTGCGTGCAAAAGAAGATACATATCATTTTCTAGCAAAATGCCCAATTCTTCAAGAGACGAGAAAATACCGTTACAACCAATCCGTTCTCTCAATGGATGAGGTAATTCAAATACTAAACGGATCTAACTGGAACGTTCTCTGCAACTTTGTATCGGATGCCCTTGCGTATAGGAAACAGTTTATGAAGGAATAGATTCCTGAAAGACGTTGCAAATCATTCAAATTGCCATCCAACAGTTAACAATGTGTTTCAATAATTTATTGTAAATTATAAAAAGGAATTTAATTGTAAAAATGTATCCACGCATAAAATTGTCAATCAATCTGGCTGACAGCTTTTGCCATTGCTAATAGAATTTGTAAAAATCGCAGTTACAACAACATTTTGCCACCCTGTGTGTTGTACAAAGGTCGGCGATATGTACCTATAATTACTCGAATGTCAAAGTTCAACTTTCTTTATAAAGCGATTTCTGTAATAAATGCCTGTGGCACACGCTAAAAACGAATGCATGAGCTCCAAATGGGGCAGTTCAGCCTATTAACAAAGCCTTCGATGATGGAAATGTGCTCAGAATGATTTTTTGGTGAACATTTTCGCTTTAAAAATTTCACTGCATTGCATTTCACTGTATGGTTTAATTTTTATTTATTGCGTTAATTTTACTTGTCATCTGTCAAAAAATTACAGCAAACTTTTAGAAAGGTGGCAGAATAACGGACTTCTCAAATTGCAACCTTTTATTGGAAACCCCTTTACATATGTACTTATATTCATATATGTACATAATATGTCATGTAATATTTGAGGAGGCAATTCCCCAAATCCCCAAAAGTGAATGAGCAAGAAGATGCGTTATGTTATGAATAATTGTTTGATAACATAACTTGAGTAGATTATGCACTCAAAGAATGTTCCAAGCAAATAGTTTTAGAAGCTAAAAGGAGTCGGTCATAAAAATAGTCAGGACAAATTGAAGTACAAAATTTCGAAATCAAAGCAGAATATACTCAGTGTTTCTATAACTGTAGCTTCAAAGCCAAAGACTGGTGTACTTGCAGCCGCTGTTACTATGGCTAGTCCCTATAACAAGAGTTGAAAGTAAGGACTTTCCTTGGAGCCCGTTGCTAAACGTATGCTAGCTAAAAACACAATTTTGTGCGTTCAATTTAAAGCTAAACTGTCAATCAGCTATGCACTCACTCTAGGGCCTAAAGAATAATAGTGTCGTGTTCATCGTGTAAATTTAAACTTCTAGGACCTAAGTTCTGGCCCGATCCTTTGAGCTGCATTTTCAAGCTCCTCATTGACACACATTTGCTTACCACTTTTCACCCGATGTACCTACGCAGGAGGATTTGGCAACATACTGTAAATGCGTTTTACTGACATTTTTATGCGTACGACCCTTCTTCTAAACACAGGCAATCGACTCGAATCAAATCGAATTGAATCCTTTCTGATGCGCACAAAAATGAACAAAATGAAAAGAAAAAATAATTAAAATTAAACAGAGAACCCCTTTCACCTTTAGAGGTCCTTTTGTCATGACTTATTGTCTTCTTTTTTTGCATCCAATATTACGCTGCGCCGAAACACAAGCTAATCAATGTTTATTGTTATGTATTTGTGAATTCCCATTCGATGCGGTATTCATATTAGATGACAAGCGTCATCTTACAAGGACACATCCCCTCTGATTATTTGCGGAAATTCATTAAATTTCTTCGCTGCCAAGGACCCCTTCGCAAAAAGTGACATCACTTCGACGAGATCGAAAAAACTCAATCGAGCTGAAAAAAGGAACCCTTCAAAGTGCCATACGCTTGCGCGTAAATTGCTCGTACCTTTGCCCTGCCCTCGAGAAAGTTCGTGGCCCAGAAATTGTCACACATTGTCTAATGAATTTTCTTACCAAAGGATCTTATCCGCGTCGTCTTTGCCAATCGATAGTGTTTCGTGGCAATCCATTGATCGGTGGAATAGATCGTCGAAGATGAATGTCAAAGGGGTCGTTCGGGTGAGCCAAGATGTCACCAAAGGGATTCTTTATTAATTCCGCATCGAAAAAAAGGGTTGATCCAGGCAGATCCTTGCTGATTGTGCGATTGATTAACATTGGATGCGAAAAATTCAATTTTTGCTCTGATTATGAGAGAACTGGAGTTTGATGTTTGTGTGAATTTTGTCATTTGTATAGATTCCGTTGGTGCATAGATTTCCAGCCAAGCTGCAAAAGGACATTCGGCAAAGGGTTGGCTGGTTCCTTTTTTTGTTTCGAATTTGGGTTTGTCTATGTATTTTTGAATAAATCAATGATCAATTGTAGTTGATTTGAGCCTTTTCCAGGATCTGTGTCCTTTGTGTATGAAAATGATATTTTGTTTTTATCAATTTTGTGAGAAAAAAAAACGATTAGAAAATATTTTGTGGGAAACAAATTTAAGCAACAAAACCTGGAATCAAAAACCTTTTGTCGACAATTTGATTGGTAGTATGGTTTTACGGTAATAGACTTAATGATCAAGTTAGACAAGACTCTGGAGTAGACCATACATTCACACTTCCTATTCCAATTAATTTCATGGAAAATGATTTCAAAAGGGATAGCTGTGATGGACTTTTGGCAGTTACCTCTTCAAGGACCTGGAGGACAACAATAAAAGTTAGCCAAAAGGCCTCTCCAAATTAGCGGTTTTTTTTTCAAGATGATCAGGGTCAGTGATGTCGTTTGAAATACAATAGTAGTTTTGTACTACACATTAGTCGTCCGTACTACTGCACTACCCTTGCCTTCATTTGTACTACCCAAACATGTAAAAAAAAATTACACAATGCAACCGTTTGCAACAAGTAACAGTAGAGCACAGGTCCAAAAGGAATTACGAAGAGTCCGTCAGTGAAAAAACCATACGCGTAGAAGCAAAGCAGCAACCATAAAAACCAAACGAATTGTCTGAGTTGTATCCACCAGTGGAAAGAGAGATAGATTTCTTATTTGTCAAATCGAGTCGTCTACTGCTGGTCGTTTGCAAAATTCCTGTCAATGCGAATGCAAATAAACAAATAAATGTTCATCAGCAGAAATGGATAAGTAGGTAACCAGACAGGTATTAACAGAATCAACTTAATTTATTTATGTTAATACATGCAGGTCACAGAAACTCCAAGCTCATCAAAAAAGGTTGAGGAGATTAAAAGAAAAATTGGTGGCAAGAATACAAACTAGTTAAGGGCTATTACAATTTACGTATTTTCTTTAAATATAAATGCTAGTACAGTAAAACTTGTGTATAGTGAGATCTGCTAAGAATGGAAACATTTTCGGTTGACAATTTTGATTTTCTCCACACAATCTGAATAATAAAACATTTTTCAATGAATTTTGTTTTTTCCCATGCAAATTCACTCTTCAATAAAAGTCATTAAAATTTTGTCGGCTTCGTTTCCTTTCCGAGAATTTGGACATTTAATTTTTTTCTTTTCGTGTGTGTTTCATTCTGCTAGCGGCTACATTCAACAAGTATACATTCTGAACTCTGATATCAAAACTGATCCAACAATAGGTAGTCAAAGAAATAAGTTCGCCGATTGTGGAAAAAATTGCGAATAGGAGAAATGTTGCGAGTATGTAATAGAGAACAAAGTACACCGAAGCATTCCACTACTCACAATTTTTACTGTACTACCTTTCATTCGTAAAGTACTACAATATAATCGAAAATCAAGTACCCAAAAAATTAACGAAACGGCATCCTTGATCAGGGTAAGAGTAACACAAAATGAGCAAAATTAACCCAATCCTTTATCTAAGTAAGCAGTACCTATGTCAAAAGCTACCAATCTTAAATCTAACCTAACCCTAGAGGTCATGCTGTGTCTAGTTTGGGCTTATATTTTCACCTTCGCAGGATAATGGTAAAAGTCACTAAATCAAGGTTTGTAAGTCTTCTCCCAAAAAAGTTTTGAAAACAAGTTTCAGTATGACATGAGGCATTCTCCGTCCAGAAAGTGTCGAGTGAAATAACAGCGACTATTTTTTAAGCCTGGTGAAATAATATAACAGTTTTATTGTATGTACGTCAACTGTGCGACTTGTACTTTTGAGGCTCTTCACCATAGACTACCTTTTGGTTTGCAGGTCATAAAACATAAAGCACTCAGATTCATCACCATTTGAGCTAAACGAACGGGAGCCTAGTTTTATGAAGTCATTAAAAATGTATGGAACCCTTAGGGCACATATTCTTTGCATTCAAGCCCAGTTGATTACTTTTGATTTCTAATATGTCTATTCAGTGAACTTTTGTTAGATCCTTCAAAATGAGAAATCGGGGAAATTCTTCTTCTCTTTTTAAAAAATGATCAGGAAAACTAAGCTAAAACTCAAAAAGGGCAGCAAGAGCTGCAAATTCACAGCTACATCCGATAAAATTAAAGCTGAAGTTGGGACCTTAGCATCTATCCAGACAATACGAAGAGTTATTCAACAGCAGAGGCTAAGGGAAGAAAAGCCCAATTGCTTCAGTGACATAGAGATGCAAGTTTAGACAGCAGTTATCTTTTTGTTACGTCCATACAAGTTTCAGTAGTAGTAGTAGTAGTAGTAATTTAGACTTTATTTATACAATTCAATTTTACATTACATTACAATCAAGTTTATAATGACCTGGTTTAAAAACCGTCGGTCAGATTGACATTAAGTAAGATGAAACAAAAAACAGAATATAGTACATTGAGATACAATTTAACAAATTCAACAAATTCGAAGGTTACAAAGAAAAATAAATAAATTGAATTTAAGTTTGAAATGACATGAGTTTGCAGTTATTGCAATCAAGTTAAAAAAAAAAAAAGAGAAGTGATTATGATTTAAAAACTCTCGGTAAAAATTTTCTTTCTATACGTCATTGAACGTTGGACATATTCAAAAAGGGCACTCCAGCCTCTGGCTCCGTTTAAAACACCTAATGTTTCTTCTTCGCTTAAAAATTTTGTTTGAAATACATCTCTCCTGATTTCGCGTAAGATCGGAAACCTCTCGTACGATGGTTGAAATCATGTTGGAGGAATATTTCGCATGAAAGTAGTTTTCTACACCTAAATTGAAATTTAGTTTGGTATAGTATCGCCTATGTTGTGAAGACTTTGCCAAGGTAATGTGCTCTTCACGTAATTTTTCGTCTATGGACGATAGCAGTTCATACAGCTGTGTCCTTACTTCGGCAATATTATCCACATCTAGCCTTAATGGGACTCCATGGGACTCTGAGAGTAGCATCCATTCATTTACGAAATTTAATTTGTTTGCTATCAGGAATTTTGCAAATCTGTTAACGAGTCTTGAAGAATCCATTTGAAGAATCTTGAGAATATAGTCAAAGTGCAACTTGAGGGCATCTAAAAACATGTTTGGCGATCCAGTCTCAATGTATAGCATATAGTTTGGCGTTGTAGATGGCAGTTTGAAGATACGTTTTAAAAAGAAACGAAGCAGTTTTTCTAATTCCTCGCGTTGCTTATAACCCCAAACTTGGGCAGCATACAGCATTATGGACTGTGAGACCGCTTTAAACAGCTTGTATTTTTCTGAGTGGCCAATAAATCTGTTTGACATACAGCTTTTCCAAGATGCACAAATGGCAGACTTGGCTTCGGACAGCTTAGACTTGAGATGCTTTTCAAAGCTAATGTTGCTTGTAATGGTTACACCTAGGTATTTAAACTCCCTTACTACATTCACTTCCTGTCCTTTGAAATACCATTTTTCGTTGGCGGCGCATCTTCCGACCCCTTTTCGAAAAATCATAATTTTAGACTTATCTGTATTAACGGAGAGGTTCCAAGTATCGCAATATCTCTCCAACTTGTCAATCATTTCTTGCAGCTGATTTGGGGTGTCTGCCAGTAGTACTATGTCATCAGCGTATAATAATGCCGGAACAGCAACACATGCAACATTTACACCTCCCGCAAGGTACTCTACGATGTCATCAATGAAGATAGCGAAGAGAAGTGCGCTCAGTACGCATCCTTGTTTAAGGCCCATCGACGAAATAAATTCATCTGAGAGCGTAACACCATCCCAAACAGATATCGTGCCGGTTGCATACAAAGCTTTTAGTGTTGCTAGTACTTTCGATGATATTCCTCAGTTCGAGAGCTTGTAAAAAAGATTTTCCCGATCAATTGAATCGAACGCAGCTTTGAAGTCAACAAAGAAGGTGAATAGTTTTTTCTTGCGCTGTAGGTATGTCTGTGCAAGATTCGATAGTAAGAATACTTGATCAGTTGTAGAGTATTTAGCACGAAAGCCAGCTTGAAACTCACTGAGTGGTCTCATTTCATTTATCCAATTAGTTAGTCTTCGAAATAACATCCCTCCATAAAGCTTCATTGAAGTATTCAGAAAGGAAATACATCGATAGTTTTCAGGAAGATTAAAGTTTCCCTTTTTGAAGAGTGGGAAGATAATTGAAGACAGAAAGCCTGATGGCATCTCGTGGTTTCGAAAGATCTTGTTATAGCAGGTAGTTAGCATCGCGATAAATTCTGGGGTGGCATTTTTAAAAAACTCGTACGGGATCCTGTCCGGACCTGCTGCTTTGTTCAGCTTTGTTGCGTCCAGTGTTAACATGAGCTCTTGCACTGTGAAGTCGGCATCGAGAAATTGGTCTATTCTTAACGGCTCCGCATACTGAAACCGTAAGGCACGGCGCTCAATGTTGAGCAAAGAAACAAAGTAGTCTTTCAACTCATTTGCTTTAAGCGAGCAGCTTATTGAGTGCTTCGATCCATTTATCGTTTTCATAATTTTCCAAAAATCGCCTGCCGATCTTGCATTTGATAACGACGCGATGATGCCCATGCTGTGTGCTTTCTTTTTCTCTGGGCATAGCTTCTTGTACTGCTTGGCAGCTGCTGCGTAGCTAAACCTAAAATACGCGTTGTTATAAATGCGGAACAGGGAGAGGAGAGCGAATGATTTCTTCCTGGCAGCTTCACACTCGTAGTCGAACCACTTTTCCTTGAACACTTTTCCTGAGCTTAAATTTGGTTGTCTAGGAGTAGAGCTTTTTTTAATTTCGAGCAAGTCGTCAATACTAGCAGAATTATTAAGTGTTATCAGGTTGTTGTTTAAATTACGACGATACTCGCTAATAAAGTTATTATTCCATTTCAGTTTTGGCAAAAGCTTCAGATCCGTTATCCCGACAGTATCAGGGCTAGCACAGCGTATCGATGTAATTAGTGGCATGTGGTACGAAAACGTTTCTGCGCCAACCTTGAAGTCAGCTATGATATTCAGACAGTCTCCAGCTGCCAAACAATAGTCTATGACGGAGCGAGCCGAAGTACGTACAAAAGTAAATTCGCCGGCTGGGTCACTTAGGCTTCTAACGTTCAGGATATAGATATTGTAGGAATCGCATAGGTTTAAAAATCTGACGCCTTTATTATCTCTTAGATTGTCTTTTGTAACGCGAGAGCTGATCAGATACGTTGGAGTTATCAGCGAATTAGTGGGCCAACACTGTTCGGTTCCAATTCTGGCGTTGAAGTCTCCCATTAGAAAAATATTGTTTTCATCCAGCTCTGCGAGGAGATCTTCCAGGTGGCAGAAATCTTCATTCCAATGATTGCAGTTCAAGTATACTGGAACAATTACTCTCTTTATACCCTGAATATGGCATACAATAATAACAGAGTCTCCGTGCATTTGAAATTTCATAATGTTTTTCAGGGTGCTTCTAAATCCAATCAGCAACCCTCCACTTGCTCTGCCAAAGTTAGATGTTCTGGAAGCTGCCTTCCAAGAGAGTTCATAACCTCTGAAAATATAGCTGTACAAGTTTCAGTACTTGCTTAGGTGTATAGCATTATTTTATTCTGGATACATATATTAGGTCTGAGTTTCTTTCCAGTAACCAGTACATTTTTTTATACTTCTATACTTATTACAACTCTCTTTCGATTTTAACTTCGCATCCAAAGTCATTCCAAGGTATTTGGCCGTATTGGCGAAAGGTACAACTAAGTGTGCAGGTACCCGTAATAACCACTGCTACCTAGCCCAACCTACTTCAGGAAGCGTGCGTCATTTTTCAGGAATGTTATGCTCTCACATTTGATATGAGTGTTTTGTTGCATATTATTCGACGTCTTCCTTAACGAAAGATATTTGTTAATCTCAGTGTGGATTCTTATTTTTGATATAAAAGTAACGATTTGATTTTTTTCCAGATCAATATTTTTATGCCAGAAATACTCCATTTTAATACGGCCCATATCACCTCCATAAAAGTATGGCCCAACGACACTCTTTTTGTGTGTCTCGTAAGTCGTAGATCATTTGATTGTCCTCACTCTATATGCAGCAATTTAGCTCACTCAGAGAGGTGAAAATAAGCCTCATCGGAGAATTCAGCATCAACTTTCTGCTGCTTTTACACTCAATCTTCGTAAATTCTTCGCCGTTTATGATCTCTGGGCTTTCTAATCTTTCTAATCTTTCTAATTGTAGGTTTCCACTTGTCGTTTTGAAATTGATAAATGGCGTATTTTAACGTCGATTAGAAAATTGGCAATTGGAAATAATGATAAATAAGCAGTTTTTCATTATTTCCACTTGCCAATTTTCTAATTGACGTAAAATTATAATCTTTTATTATTCTGATTTTATTCGGATGTATGTGCAAAACTGGATTAAAAGGCTTCAAAGGGAACCAAATGCTGCAAACGCTGATGAATTGATTGGGTGGATTCCAGTCTACAATAGTTGTCATGCTTATTGCCAGTCCTTGATGCCAGAACTTGTCCAAGACTTGAGCAAATTATTTGCAATGCAGCTAAAAAATTTATATAAATAAATACAAATCCCTTGAATCCTTTGTCCAAAGTCATCGTTAATGGACAAAAATTAAATTGCTCCTTTCCTCCAACTAAATAATAGGAAAAGTCTCAACTGTCTATACTGAATGAAGCCTCAATTGAACCGTTTGGGATAAGCAGTTCAAAATATAATTCAATGCCCAGTTTTATTGCCACTTTATAGGAGCTAAAAGTCAATGGAACTCAATGTCTTTTGTCTCCCATTCCGCTTTCATACAATTCACCAATGCCAAGAAGACGAGACAGAGAAAAAAAAAGGGGAGAACCCCTTAAGAATACTTAGAGCAACATCATCGGTCCACTTATCCAGCATCTAGAGTTTTTTTTTTTTTTTCTAATTCGAATTAATGGCCATACCTCCTTAAGGTATTACACATTTGAATAACAGAATCAACTTAAAAGTTGATAGAACCAAAATCAAGTGGAATGGGGCACAGTATGTGCCGCCGCTGCCATCAGTTGCCGTCAGTTGCCGCCAACCAGAAAGAATGACATCTTGATTGTCCAAGCGAGATTGTGATACACAACACACCCGAAGGCATTTATCTCGTTTCATTGTTCACCTGAACGTCATTAGAATGGCTCTGGTGGCTTTTATGAGATTCGACATTGAATTGGAGTGGCATTTGGGGTTGAGGTTGAAGTTGAGGTATCGCGCGCTTTGAAATTCGAAATTGAATCGAAATTCGGTCCCGCAAAACAAACGTAAAAGTACGCTCCTTGAGGAAGTCATCATCGTTAAGGAATACCCACACATACACCTTCCCCTTGATAGCGTTTATTTACTTAGCGGTAGTTGAGAGGATCTAATTCTTTGTTATATACATTTTTTTTTATTGAGTTTTCTAACTGATCCTGTTTTCTATGCGAGTGTGTGTATCTATTTGGATTAACAATGAGTGAAGCACCCCCCGCGGGGGAATCGAACCGAAGAACGAAAAGAAAAAAAAGAAAGAACTGGCACTTGATTGCGTGAAGAATAATACGAGATTAATAATATAACACTCACGGAAGAATGCATCTCATCACACCTCGTCCATTGTTGCGGAGGAGGATATGAAAACATCGACAGGCAGTCGGTTGTGTTTTTGGGCTTCCCAGCCAGAGTGTCTGCGATCATGCGAGACACTCTGGCACCGCGACCGCACCGAAAAGAAAAAATTGTTGAGTTCTACCTGAAATGGCCGATCACCTTTTTATTGTGTACATTTTGTATATAGGTACATAGTGTGTTGGTTGGGTTCTTGGGGGTCTTAATAAAATGGAATAGATTTTAGTTAAAATCCATGTTAGTCCAGTCAGAAATTTAACGAGTCCCGGACGCCAAACGGCCAAGAGAAAGATATCCGTTTACAGGTCTCAGCAAATCAAAAATCAAACTTGCAAGTAGCTTTCTACTGGCAATACACAATACTGTCAAACAGCGTATTGGTAGCGCATTATACGTCACAAATTAAAAACGTATGTTCTTCTTTGCAGCTTAAGATAGGAGCGCTAAGTGTAGTGCCAATCCATGATAGCCAGCATGCCTGTCAAAGAGGCAAGTCGACGGAGACAGCGCTGGTGGAGCTGACAGGCAGAGTGCAACGCGCTCTCAACCGGAAGCACTATAGCATCGCTGTATTCCTCGATATTTATTTATTTATTTATCAACTTCATCAATTAGGTTGTAAACCTCTTACAGGCTAACAGAATTATGTATATTAAATAAGAAAGATAACAGTTAGAAACTATGTATGAAATAATATTTAAAAATAATACATATACAGTACGCCCTCGATAAAAGCAACCGGATAAAAATTCGAGCAGTTGCGTTAATTGAGGTTGTTGCAATAACCGAGTCACAAAAGAGTATGAAAAATAAAAGAATAATGTTCGTCGTAAAAGAAAAGAAGAACAATATGTATATTCAATTCTGAGAGAAGTAACTGTAAAATAACTGCCCAGTTATAGTAAAACCAAACACCAAAAAATAGAAACAAATATAAAACGAAATAATAGATCATGTATGGAAAGTTGCGTTTACTGAGTCACATTTTTTTCAAAAGTTGCAATTACTGAGTCACTAATGGTAAAAATTTGCTTTGACCGAGGTATTGCGTTTATCGAGTGTTGCTTTTACCGACGGCGTACTGTACTAATGAAAAAAACGATGATTCTATAGTTGGTTTAAAAGAGAAAGAAGTTTGTCTCTAAAATTGCTTTGGAACAATCCAAAAATAAATCCATAGACCTTATCATAGAGTTGACGTCTCTGATGCATCTCGCAATTGGCTCATTACGAGCGTAATTAGTCCTATTATTATTTTCACGAAAGTGGAAATAATTACGAAAACAATGATATGGAGAAAAAAACTCAAGCAATGACAATAATTTATTACAGCGAATTTGATAATGAATCAAGTCTCTTACGAACAGGATAGAAAAGTACTTACGACGACATTCAAGACTACTGATACTTATTAACAGATACCTGTAATTATAAGCTGGCATGTCTATACGCCAATTTAGCTGTTTTATCATAAACTGCGTAAAGTTTCTTTGGACTCTCTCGATTCTCTTAGAATGAGTCTCATAGCATGGGTTCCGTATTATAGTGCCATACTCTAAGTTCTATGAGATACATAATATATAAAGCTTTTAAGGTATATGGATCGGAAAAATCTTTGAAATTTATTTTTAAGAAACCAAGCAACACATTAGTTTTACAGACTACATAATCCGTATGTTCTCTAAAATTTAGTTGGTGATCGAGATTGATAACAAGGTCTTTCTTAGAGGTTACTCTAGTAAGAGCATTTGAATTTATAAGGTATTGGTACATAAAAGGAACATTAGATCTGAATAAACTGAAACATTGACATTTAGAGACGTTAAGAAGGAGGTGATTCTGTTCACACCAGTCATTGACTGTGGCCACATTTTGCTGTAATGAGTCGCAATCATATTCTGATTTAATGAAGCAAAATAATTTAAGATCATCGGCAAAAAGAAGGCACTCAGAATATTTGACGACGAGTGGTAGATCGTTGACGTACAACAGGAATAATAATGGCCCAAGGTGGCTCCCTTTAGGAACACCAGATGTTCCTGTAATAGGAATCGAAACACAATCATCGATTTTAACATATTGGACCCTATCAATTAAGTAGGACTCTACCCAACTAAGAAGGGTAAAATGGAATCCAATAGTCGATAATTTCTGAATAAGGGTACGATGATTACCTTTATCGAAGGCCTTTGCAAAATCAGTAAAAATTACATCACTTTGCCTACCAAGTTCGAAATGATTCACGAAATAGTTGCAAAAAAGTGCCAGATTTGTTGAAGTTGATCTTCCCTTAATAAATCCATGCTGATGGTCCGATATTTCATTGTTAACAAGAAAAACAATTTTATTATAAACAATCTTTTCGATCAATTTAGGAATGGAAGAAATCTTACAAATTGGACGATAGTTACAGACATTTTATTTAGGACCAGACTTATGTATAGGAATAATGTGAGATATTTTCCAAACATCAAGGAATTTTCCACAAGCAATTGATTCCCTGAATACGTGGCAGAGCGGTACTGATAAGGACTTTGTGCAGCACTTTAATAAAATAGGAGCAATTTTGCCATGATATTACTTTTAAGACTACTAAGTGCCTCCTCCACGTCAAGCTCTTCTATATTTATATCGCCAATGTCAATGACTGGGCATAAATTAAATTAATTGTTAGATTGAGAATCTATAGAAGAATACACAGAATTAAAAAAGGAAGCAAAGAAATTACATAAAGTGTTTCTTTCCTCAGAGGACGAGTCCAAATAATGCATAAGACTCGGAAGTCCATTTGTTGGTATTAAGGAATTTCCAGAAGTACTTACTGTTGGATTTTAATTTATTTTCATTGGAAATAAGATAGAAGAACTTATTAAGTACCTTGAATTCCCTTTCGCACTGTAAGTATTTTTTTATTTTTCATGTGACACAGCATTTTGTTGAACCAGGGTGGATTCGAATTTCGATTAATTATTTTTTTGGGGACAAAGGTGTACACTAGATTATTCAAGATAGAGATGAATGAGTCATACTTTGAGGGAGATTTCGATAGCCCCACCTTTGAAATGATTGAACATGCACTAAGATCAAAAGGAATTGACACGACACTCATCGGTTGGGTCCTAGCGATGCTTAAAAGCAGATCAACAACAGCTTCATAAGGTAGTTACTCCAAGACAGTGCAAGCTGTAAAAGGCTTTGCGCAAGGTGGACTCCTGTCGACCACATTGTGGAACCTCTTAGTTGCCTCCCTATGGGGAAGACTTAACGACGGAGGTGGATTCGCTGATGATGAATGCATCATCGTCAGTGGTAGCAATTTACCAGCACTCTGTGAGCGGATGCAATCTGCTCTCAGCGTTGTTAGAGTATGGTGTCGTGAGCAGTTATTATCGGTCAATCCCTCCAAGACTGAGATGATGTTGTTCATAAACAAAAGGAAGTTGCCTCCTGTAAGATGTCCTACGTTCCTAGGCACCCAGCTCAAACCTTCTAATACGGTGTAATACTTGGGTATCCTGTTGGACCCGAAACTAACCTTCTTAGACCACTTGGTTGCAAGAACAACTTAGGCCACCAACATACTCTGGCGATGCCGTAAAATGTTTAATAGATCATGTGGCTTAGCCCAAAAATGGTCTACTGGATTTATACGAGTATAGTCAGGCCATATGTCGTATATGGCTCGATAGCTTTGTGGTACAAAGCGAAGTCTCTCAAAAGTTGCCTTGAAAAACTTCAGCACCTAGCGTGCATTAGTATTACCGGGGCCATGAGAGGTACACCCACCGCCACCATTGAGATCCTTCTTGCCTTGCCTCCACGGCATATCTTCATTGAAAACGAAGCTTGAAAAGCAGTATTCCGCATATGTGTGCTTCTTGGAAGGCGAGTTACCTTCAGTGAAGGTAGTGGAGGTAGCAGGATGAGGGAGGTTCTCTTCTCGATTCAGTACCAGGAGCCTTGGGCTCCCCCCAAGCACCACAAGCTCCAAATACAATTTCGGGCGAAGGTTCCAATGTCTCCTTCCAGATCGCTCTGAATGGAACAGCGGAGGTTGGTCTGGTTTCCCATCAGAAAGTATATCCTTCTATACAGACGGGTCCTAAATGGATGAGCTCTCCGGAGCAGGTATCTACTAACTCAGAAGAATGCTACGTTGAGCAATCTATTTCACTGGGCAAATTTACAACTGCCTTTCAGGCAGAGGTGTATGCTATCGCTAGCACAGCGCACATTGCACTGAACAAGAGATGGAAAAGCAAGTCCATCCACAGCTACTCTGATAGCCAAGCAGCTATTAAATTGAGGAAGCTCTCAATAAACTGAACCAGATTGGACGATGTAATAAGATCACACTAGTCTGGGTACCGGGACATTCTGATATCCCGGGAAACGATAAAGCTGATGCTCTAGCTAGAGCTGGATCAGCGACCCCTTTTATCGGTCCTCAGCCTGTTATTGGCTGCAGTTCAGTTTATGCTAAAAACAAACTTCTTGAACTGCTGCGACTACAATACTATAACCATTGGTACGAGCTTAGGTCATGCCGACAGGCCAAAATGTTAATAGACGCACCCAGAGCAAACAGAACTAAGTTTCTGTTACACCTTAGCAGAAATGACCTCAAAATCCTCACAGGACTGGTCACTGGGTTCTCTCCCTTAAACGAGCACCTGAACAAAATTGGAATCAGAATATCGGGCCTTTGCGGGATGTGCCTGGAAGAAGACGAGACCGGCCTTTGCTCGGATCAGAAAGGCCACTCTAGGCAACTGCGTCCTACGGGACGTTGATCTACTAGAGCTCAATCTTGGCCTATTGCTTCGCTTTGCGAAAGCGACGGGCAGATTTGGATCGATGTATAGCTCAGCGGAAATCGATAACTCAGCGAATGGGGTGGTACTTCACCAAAGTACAATGGGCCTAAAGGTCTACGTTCTTGTTGTCTCTACGGGATAACCCCTTTCTAAATACAATACAATGCAATACAATGTTATAAGGCAACCATCAACCCAACCTAACCTCCTCTGGCTACGAGAGACCTTCCATTTATAGAACTGAATCCATACAAGAACATTGAGTTAGTGGCTTAATGAGTATCAGAGTATCATATGTGGAGTTAGTGTAGCCTTTTACAGTGAAGTTCTGACCAAATGTGTTTCAACCTAAATTTGGGTAGTTTTTTTTTTGGGGTTGCACACCAAGAAAAGACACCAAAGACAGATCGTACAGAAAGACGAAAAGAAGAGAAGAGCAAGATGTTTGACCCCTTTTATAACATTATAAAGGTTCTATAAATTGTGAACTGACCGACAACTAGGTTGCAACAAATGAATGGAAAAAAATGATCATATTGGTCGCAGGGAGGACGAAGTTTTAGCTCTCGATATCCATCCGTCTTCCTTATCTTAGCTCCCACCATACCTTGTTCTCGACTAAGCAACTATTCCAAACTTGATACGTGGAACGTGAATATACTCCAACAAGATCTCATCGAGTTTAATTCAACCTCTTAGAATATAGTGACCAGACGTCCCGGATTATGCGGAACAGTCCCGCATTAGGCTAGCTGTCCCGCATCATCAAATGTCCCGCAAAATGTCCCGCATTAACAGATTAGCCCCGCAAAGTCCCACAAAAATTCACAAAATCAAAACAAATAATCAAATCGCACCACTTTAGAGTAGCTATTCAAATATTGCCCACGTGGAACCTATAATGTCAATGGGCACATTCCGGATTTTAGTCAACAGTCTCTGATTAGTCGACCGGAAATTGACTAATCATTTAGTCTATTTTTTTGAGGTCGTGGACTGGGTTTTCAGTCAAGAAAGTATTGACTAAAAAAAGTGTCCCGCATTGACTTAAAAAAAATCTGGTCACTATATCTTAGAACAATTTTAAACCTATTTCAATCATTTTATCCCATGAATACTTCAGTATGAGAACTGAAAAATGCAAAATTGATGAACGCCCGAACACGACATCGACATATTCTAAGCAACACAAAGGCAGTTGTATAGCTAATCAACTTCAAATTGCATTCGTTTGCTCACACCATTGTTGCTCCAGATATCCATGTTCTCTTGGTAATATGCAAAATCGATCATTCTTTTGCACAATGACAGCCTGTGAAATTGCATGTATACCAAATAGCGGAACACAATCAAACCTCCGAACAAAAAACAGTTTTTGAAAAATGCAAAATTAAGAATCTTCTCATCGTTTGACAAATGCAAAAAAAAAATGAGAAGAACGAATAACAAACCAATCTGCAAGGATAAAAAAACTATAACAACATCCGAGGTGACTTTTTTTCCAAGCGAAAGGATTCAAATTGATTTGCACAATTCGAAGAAATATCGTAGTTTCTTGATTTTTCAAAATAACAATTGAACAAAGGAATCCAAAAAAAGGATCACAAAATTTAAAACAGTTCCCATATGGATGTCCTGTGGAATATTGATTTGTGCCCCTCTCTATACGCATCGATCGCGTTTGATCTGCCAATATTCGTGCAAATTAGGGTGCGCTTCTTGTCTGCTCTATGAGTAGTATTGCGCATCGCAATTTTCATATCCTTGCCGATCCTTTTACTCTATTTTGGTTATTTATGCGAATTAAATTGACGGCAAGGAGCTGTGCATCCAGGGGATGGGCACGGTGAGTACATGAATATTTATAATTCGATTTACACAGCGAATGTATCCTTTGAAGATTCAATTAAAAATAATCTCTCATGTTATCCTTTCGGTTTATTGAGTATAAGGAAACAAATAATATTCGGTGGCATTTTAGGGTTAAAGGATTGCGTTGTTTAGAGCTCCGTTTGCGTCATATAAACTTGTTGATTAAAATTAATTTATAAATTCAATTTAGCCCTTCGAGAGACTTAGAAATGTTTAATTTAAAAATATAAAAGTCAACACCTTATTTGTCACCACATACTAATCGAATTGAAATTTTTATTTTTTACTTAGCAGTTTATGTAAAAAAAAATTAAATTAAAAAAAATCCAAAGAATGTCACCATAAATAAGAATCAAAAGATTTTTTAATTAGATACAAAAAAAAAAACTCGATGAGATTAAGTTTGAATTATACCAAACGGGTCAGGGATAAGCTGACCTGTCTGGCACCGAAACCAAACCTTAACCAGATATTTTAATATAAAGATGGATTTTAATATCATCCAGGGAGTTAAGTTATGACTCTAAGTCGGAACTTGTGATCTGTTTTAAGCATAATAATCGACAGGCCACTTTTACAGAGAAAATGTCAAGTCGTTGTCGTTTCATTTTAGGTGTCAACTTAACAATTAGTTGGACATAAAAAAAATACACTATAGAAGGTCAGCTGCTGAATGTTAAACTATTAGAGATAGTGGCGGCGTAGTTTGGAAAAATTGGATTTTAAAGAAAACAAAACAAAGCAAAATAATAGTCGTGGAGTACTTCGTTGTAACAAAAGTCAGTTTTCGCAAAGAATTTTAAAGGAATGGTAAAAAAAACAGTTAAAATTCACTTAACAGTTATCAAATTATTTGTCTTTATAATTTAGGAAGACTTTAGTTACCGCTTTTGTTGTTTTTCTTGAGTTGTTGTACGGCAGTAGCCATTTTCCGTGTACAATAAAATATGTGCATTACAACAAATATGCTTTATTTATTTCGTATGTATTGTTTTTGTATTTATTAGTTTTTTATTTTTTCATGATGATTAACTTAAAATATATAAATTATGTGATAGACCGGATAAAAAAGAAAACAAATTGACGAAAGAAATATTGTACCGAGGAAAAGTGAGCTTTAATAAAAAAAAAGTTGTGGAAAGAAAGTAAGACCTATAGATTTTTAGCTGAAACGGTTGGCTGCTCCCAGAATATGACTGGCGTAAAACTGATGAAAATCAAAACAGGCCGCTTAGGACCACGAAGACAAGCGATCGCCAGATTGTCAGAAAAGTTAAAAGAGGATCCGATTGATACTTCTACGTTCTACCCAAATGAAAAAAGAACTTGGACTAAGCTTACAAAGCTCGACCATAAGAAGAAGACTCCTGGATAGCAAATAACCTGCTAGAGAAAAGCCCACTGCTAACCACAGGGCTCCGACAAAGGTGAAAGCAGTTTGCCCAGGAACATCTTCATTGGCCTAAAGAAAAATGGAAAAATGTTTTGTGGCGCGACAAGTCCAAGATCAATTTATTTAGCAGCTAAACTTATGTAAGAAGACTTAGAAGTACAGAATTTTCACCGCGTTACACACCAAAGACCATTAAGCATGGCGGTGAAAGTGTGATGGTTTGGGGATACTTTTTATGGTATGGAGTAGGTCCCATATATTGGATCAATGGTATAATGAAAACCGTAGGCTGCATTAATATCTTAGAAAATGTGCTGTTACCATTTACCGAGTAAGTAATACCACTCCGATGGACGTGTTAGCAAGATAATTGCCTCAAACGCACTTCCAAAGTCGCGAAAATGGGGTTTTGCATTTAAATTTTAGCGTTATGGACTGTAAAGCACAGTCTCGAGATAGATATTAACACCATTAAAAATCTTTGGGACACTTTGCACCTCCAAGCACCGAATTAAGGAAAAATTGTCGCACTCGGTGAAAGCAACTTGGGAATCTTTACCCATTGAAAGGCGCCAACGATTGGTGGACTCCAGGCTAAAAATGTCGTCATCAAAAATAAAGGATTTGGGACCAAATATTAAACCCTTATTCTTAATTATTATTTATTAAAAAATAAAAGATTTCTTCATCTTTTAGGGATCACATATTTTGCACATATTGTTTTTTTGCAGTCAAAAAAATAATAACTTATTATTTATTAACTAATTTTAAAGTTTACCAAAGTTTTTGTTATCTATTATAAAAGAGCATTAAAAATTTAAAACAAAAAAATTTAAATTAAAACACTGGGTTTTAGGTTTAGGCATACACCAATTATTTTGCACACCACTAAGTAATAAGCTCTTATTCCATTCTTCCAGAACTAGAACTGTTACATGGCTCGAATTGTTAAGAACCCCAATAGTCAATATTAAAAACAATACAAAAATATATTTGGCATAAGAAGTCCTTTAAGCACCAAGCCAAGCTTCTTGTAATCATTTATTTATGGGATACATTTCCCGGACAAATCAACAAAGTATTTTTGTTAGTCAGAATTTCGTTCCCAAAAGCTCGTTCTGCATACATGCTTTTTTGTCTTTGTTATTTTTTTCCCAATATTTATTTTTAAGTTCAGCAATAAAACACAGTTTTTCGAAAAATTGCATTTTTTCATACAAATATAAGCGGGACTCCTTTTTTGCTTCTGGAACCCTTTTTTGGACGCTTTTTGAATTTTGCTCGCGGCAACGATGATAGACAGTCTTTGTCGTTCATCGTTTTCGACCCAGAATGTATTATTTTTTTAGTTCTCCGAACCAAGCTTTTTATATTCCACAAGAGTTTGGTCCATAAAATTAAGATTCTTGAAGACTGTGATTGAAAGATTCTCTTATCTGGACATCTGGAGCATTATTGTCTATTCGCTCAATGTGGGCGAACGTTCTTTGGAATTTTTGGACTTCAGCCATCTTGTTCCAGCTCATGGAGTTCGAGTTTATGTCTTCTCTATTCGCCTTCATCGCATACGGAACCAAATTGTTGAACTATTTTCCTCTTGAAAGCTTCTAGCTCTGCCAGAAGTCGACGCTATTTAGCCGATTTGACAGAATCAAGAGTAATGTCTATTGATCGATAATGTATAAAAGACAATATCGGCGAGATATTTATTACAGCTTCGGTGGCATCTTGGCATAATTGCTCATCAATTCCACCAATATGCCTTATTACCTTGTTCTTTAGTTTTTGAATTATTGCTGGCTTATTGGCATAGACTTTTCTTTAAGATAGCCAAATCGTACATTCCCGATGTCTAATTGACATCGCTGTTTCGCGAGACAATTCGTCCTGGGTAATTTTTGAAAGTCTGAACATAGCGTAGCTTTGGAACCACATATCGTTTACATCCATAAGATCTTATTTGGGCCATAAAAAGTTAGTTATTAGTAGTAGTTCTTGAGAGGTTTAATTCCTGTGCCCGTTGACAAGTCTATGTGGTTGAGCTCTCGGCCACACTTTCACGTACGGCAGCAATGTTTTCGGCTGAATTGCCTTTACGAGCACACGCAAATGTTTTCACGTCTGCTACCGACCTAGTTTCTTAAAATTTGGGCACCACATTCCAAATATTACGATCAACAGCTGGCCACAAAAAAACACATAATGCGCAATATGCACGGAGAGAATATGAAAAGACCTTAATTGTTAGACCTAAAACATAATCACATTTATCTCTTTAATTAAAAGCAATGAGGGAGTAACGTTTTACTTATGGTGGTGATATAAGGACTTTATCTCGACTACTACGGTTCACTTGAATAAAGGCAACACTAAAATTTCACTAAACAGTGAGTTATGGCCAGGAAAATCGATACACAACTATATAATTATTGATTGTAAACAAAGTTTCAGAATCTCTCCAGAGAACACACTTACAAAACTACTTTCCCTTACAAAGAAAACGGGACTTTTCCCAAAGTTTGTAAAAAGATTCGGAAAAGTATGCAATAAAATCGGTTCACATGAATAAAGGCAAAGGCAATAAATTAAGGAAAATTTGTGCATTTTGATTTTATTTATTACTTTTTTTTTTGGTTATTACCAAAACTAATAATTCAACAAAGAAGTGAGTAATGTGTAACATATAGCCACCGTTTTCTAAAATCACTTCAAATATGCGGTCTGGAAGTGAGTCGTACAAAGATTTTATGTAATTGAGCGATATTTCGGCTCAAGCTGACTTAAGGGGTTAGGCCATTCTAGAGGTCGAAAAAATAGGTTTTTTATGATTTTTTTTTTCAGAAATACCACAAAAGAAATCGAGATTTTAATAAAGAGTATTTATTATACATATCAATGACTGTACACAAAAAAGCGATTAATTTCAAAATGGCGACTGTGCAGCGTTTTTCGATGACGTTCCGGGTCCACGGCCGGAAATTTAACTCAGACAATTTTCAACCGATTTACTTGAAATTTTGAATATGTCTTGAAAAATACATTGTCTATAGAATTACGTAGGTTTTTTTCGATATATTAATTTTTGGCCAAATGGCGCACTTCCAAAGTGAAAAGTGATAAATTTGCCTACAAATCATCAGATAATTGTTAATAATAATAACAAATGAACTATTCAATATAAAAACACGTACTTTCATGGACAATGATATATTCAAAATTTCAAGTAAATCGGTTGAAAATTGTCTGAGTTATGTTTCCGGCCAACTTAAAAAATGCAGTTTTCTGATTACACGAGTTTGATGTTTTGATTAGTAGAAAATCATAAGGAAATTTTGCAATGCCTTTAATTTGCGATGGCTGCACTGAGTACTTAGAGATTTTTCCCGACCATAATCTTTTAGGATATCATTTTTGAGGTCTTAGGGTACAATTTCAAAAAAAAAATCCATTTTTCGAAAATTCTAGGGTGGCCTAAGGCCTAACCCCTTAATACCACGGAGAAGTGGTTCTTTATTGTGGCACTGCTTCCCCCCTTTGTATACTTTGCGAGTAAGTCATCCCCAAACATTTCAAGTCAGGCGAATACGGCGGCTTACTCATCATTTCCACTTTCTGACTTACAACAAACCACCTTACTACGCGCGCAGTATGTATTGGTGTATTATCCAAGGCAAAGCTCCAAACAACTCGCTCAACTTAGGGAATGCTGACTCCAATATTCCTTTGTAAGTAATTCTCGTCATCTTACTGCTCTGAACATTTAGCTCAAGTCCTTCATAATAGGTGATTTAATTAATTTAATTTAGATGGACCGGATGGCTTTAAACTTCTAATTTCATGATTTACACACAGAACAACGGTTTTTTACGCGTTATCATGAACTTCTTTTCATCGGTGAAGGCGTGTTATCATAGCCGAGAGGACGGAGTAATGGTATGGGGTGCGATCACCTATTACGGAGCATAGTCACATAGTCGACTGGAATTCGAGAGACCAGTAGTCTTCGTTGGATTCTGTCCTTAGTTTCTGAAATCCCGCGAGAAGTACGCTAAGGGCAGGGTTGCCGCGAGCAAAATTCAAAAAGCGTCCAAAAAAGGGGTCCAGAACAAAAAAAGGGGTCCCGCACATATGTATATATTTGTATGAAAAAATTCAATTTTTCGAAAAACTGTATTTTATTCCTGCACTTAAAATAAAATAAATATTGAGAAAAAAATAACAAAGACAAAAAAAGCATGTATGCAGAAATAGTTTTTGGGAAGGAAATTCTGATTAACAAAAATAATTTGTTGATTTCATCAGTGGTTGAACAAAATGGGTGTGTTTAAAGAGTGAAGTACTATGTTTTGTAAGTAAACGAGACATGAAATGAAAATAAATTGAAATAAGGGTCCTATATTTTCAAAATGCTTCAAAATTGCAGTTTTTTTTGAAAAGTGGGTCCCGGGTCCCAACGCCGAAAAAGCCTCAAAATGACGCAAAAGCGCCCCCAAACGGCAACGCGGGCTAAGGGTGACTGTGAAAACTCCTCTCCGACATCTTATACACCAAATTCGACACAGTTAGGACCTGAAATTTTAATTGGACTTTACTGTTAAATCATTTCGTAACATTTTGGACAAAGTGTACCAAAATGTCGGTGGTGTACATTTTTATCAGTTAAAACGTTAAAAGCATGTACACTGGTCCCTCGCTTTGGGCGGTGGTTAGGGGAATTAAAAGTCACGCGCAAAGCGAAGTATGAACTTCATGTAATTTAGGGTGGTGCGTTCCTGAAAAATGAAATGTAACCATTTATTTAAGCCACGCAAATCGAATTTTGGTAGGCAAATACATTTTGCGCAATGGTGAAACCGCGCGAAAAGAAGTCGCGCAAAGCGAGGAACCAGTGTATTTAAGTCAGCAAAGCTTTAAGCCAGATAGATCGAAAAGGCTAAAATTACGATTCAAGGCGGTGTTGGAATCTCGACAGAAATTCTATCCTCTTGTTAGGTATCATTATGTACATATATAATATCTATACATAAATATCTAGATACCTGTCAAAGATTACCAGACATTACCTCTCTATTTAGCTTTTGTGCGAATATGATATTTCTTTTTTAATTAGAAACGTGTAACAGACTTAGACACTCGCCCTTTTAAACGATATATCTATATCCATACAATCTGCTGAGATCACGAAACAATCGAAGAATAACTAACACGGACCCATCGATCTTGTGCCCTTTGCATTGAAAAGTGACTAAGTATTAAGTGATTCTTCCATACAATTGACTGTCAAAAAGTACTTTATAATCAGAAAAATACTTCGCATTGTAGTATCGACAAGGACGTATTCTTTTCGAGTAATTTTAACCGATTGCCAATGAATGACCACATCCACCTTCATATGTCCAGATTCCTAGATTTTCTATTGATCCTCAAATAGTCAATGGAATACATTACAACCGTTTTCGAGTGGAACCATATACCTACGCTTTTCTTCTCTTTCTTTTCCTATTGTTGATGACAAAAAAAAAAAATTAAATAAAAATACGGGTGCCCTGCCCTGTCCGACAAGGATTTTAATAGTCTGACTTTCCAGACAGTATGTCGCCATCGAAGCCGAACAAAATACCCACACACTCCCGCATTCAACCTCTATGTACTCGTATTTGAATGAAGCCAGACAGTCAGGCGGCAGATACATTGCCGCTCAGGTAGACAGGATAACGCAAGTAACCCGGCAACGAACTCTTTGAAAACGAATTCTCTTCGCTTGGCCTTTGTCCGCTAACAGAATGGCCGCCTGTCTATTTTCTGATCCCACCACCACTTCGATCAGGACAATGGAAATTGAAAAAGAAAAAAAGAAAATTATTTTATATTCTGTCAAAAAATAAATAAATTCACGCGTATTTTCCAATACAATTGTTCGAAAATAGGAAACTAATCCTGTTGGAGGACACAATGGATCTAAAGATCGATTCTGTACGTTGAAGTCATTTATTTGAATGAATTCTCTCTCTATTCAGCGAGAGGGTGTGTGTGTGTGCATTGAAACTATTTCATTCAGAAGAACACAAAATTTGTTGACGTTATCCTTTATGCTCAAAATTTTGTTCACTTTCATTCAATTGACAATAAATTTAATATTTTTCTTTTTTTGTTTGATAAAAGGATTCTTTTATATCTAATGACTGGGCAAATTTGTACAAGAATACCGACAAAAAAATATAACGATAAATACAAATTAAATGACCATTAGCCGAAGGTAGTATTGTCAAAAAAAGCATCTAGTCGTACTTGCCATCGGCAGTGTAAAAGGACACTATTGTGGGAAAGTAAGGTGGGGTAAATAAAAAAAAATCATTTTTATCGTTCAATTTTATTTTTAATTCTAACGTACCTACCTCCGATCATCAATATACGAGGAAAATTTTTCCAAAGTTTTCTCAAGAAACTATGTTGAAAAGTTATAAATTTAAACCTATACCGCAAAGGCATTCTTACAAAGCGCTGTCTAGTCTATTCATATTATAAACAATTAAATGTTTGTTTTAATTGAAATAAGTAAGTGGAATTGGGTCTTTTAGTTCATAGTTAGTGATGCATATGTCATTTTTAGGGCGTAGACGACGAGCATAACCTTCCACACTCAATGTGCCCAGTTATCATGGGCAAAGAGGATTGAGTAATAAATATTATATAGATACCTGCTTAATTATTTTAAATCAATAAGAAAACATCGAGCCCCATAATTCGGAAGACTAGAATTGCATGGAAACTTACGTATTGTAAACTTTGTCAATCGCTTTTAGGTTCTCTCTATTCTGATAGCACTGTATTATAGTAAGGATTCAAAACTATGCAATACTACTAGAGTAAGGAGTAAATTAAATGTATGAAAATAGACTTAAACATAATATATGTATGTACTAGCTGTCCCGCCCGGCTTCGCCCGTGTCTAAAAAATATAGTGTTTTATTACAATACATACATTGTCATTTAGTTCGAAGAATCAAAGACAGTGCGAACGCACCCCAAGGTTTGCAATCTAGCAATATATACAATCCACAAGTGTGGATTGTAAGTATTTGTAGTTTGAATAAGTGACATTTCGCAAGAAAGTGGCTATTGTTAGAGTGTTTTTATTTTTGCATTAATTTAAATATGTAAAATTACGAATAAATTAATTTAAAAATGGGCCTATAATAGGCACAGGATGTTAATGAACTGGAATACTAAGTTTTACTTCATTGTGTGCATTAGTTTTTGTGTTTATCTAATCGTAAGACTGACAGGAAAGACCGTCACATTGTGATTTATATATTATATGATATGATATGATATGATATGATATGATATGATATGTTATGATATATGGATATCGATGGCGGAAATCTTTGAGTTGCGAATCAAAAAACCCAATATTGGGTTAGCCTTGGATACAATGTGGGCAAAGTTAGTTTCAATGTCATGCTAACCACTATGCCCAAGTATTTTTAAGATATGTAATATAAATTTTATAGTCATAAGAAAGATGGAAAACTTTCCCTGAATAACTTACGACACAATTTATACCGATATTTAACCGCAGTCTATTACAAGTGCTCCAATTTGTTCAGATAAGAGTGAGTGAGTGTGGAATTAATCGTCTTTGCATCGCGAAGCAGCGTAGTCAATTCGTTCAGCAATAATTTAAGAGCTGAAGGCCAAGATAATAATATTAATAAGGTATATCGGCGGAATAGAGGAGCAATTATGCCAGGGAATCATCCTAAATTTGACAAATGGATTGATATATAGGTACCGTTGTGAACATTTGGCCGATCAATAAGCATTATTCAATAATGAAATAACATACACATACATTTGTATTCCACAACAACTTTGTATAACAATTACTAGTGTTAAGCCAGATGAATATTTAAATTTGAGAAATGAAAAAAATTATATTTTATTTATTTTGTGCATTATGAAATTCTTACCCACCCGGCATAATAAAAAGATGAGGTACGTATGTTCAATTTGAAGTACATACATATTTCGTTTAGTAAAAAAAAATCTCATGAAATAGAAATACATTATGTATGTAGATCTTAAGCATAGATCAAGTTTAAGGGTTCAATGTTGTAGAAGAGAAGTTTAACAGAACTAAATTTTTAAAGTTTACAGTGTTTGTAATACTATGATATTCACGGGCAGTGAGTACCATAATCTCTGTGGCCACAAGCGATAACTGCTTAAGTCGACTTAAGACAAAAATTAAATTCGTTTTTATAATTTTCATTGCAAAAAAGCTTATTTCAAATATAAAATTTTTTTCATACAAATCGATTAAGGTGCATTTTGAGAATCTGCATAGGTTTTTTATTTAAATGTGTATTCGTTTTTTCAAACTGAAAATGCAATTTCAAAAAACTAATTCCGAAAATTGCGTTCCAGACTTAAGCGGTTATCGCTTATCGCCACAGATCTAATGGCTGATCGAAATCCAGGCCACAAAAATGTTGGTATTTGGTAGAGTTACGATAAAAATGCATTATATGAAAAGCTACATATGTAGGAGATACTTTTAATGATGTTGTATCGAAATATACCATTTCTTTCTTGCAGAGTGAAACCAAGTAAGCTCCTTAAAAATTTCGAAGTGTAATAGAATCTACGAAGGCCGTATATACATAATACTGCGTCATTAAAGGCTTGTTACTTGTAGTTTCCGCTGAGATAAGGAGTCGTATTTGTTTTATTTTAAAAAATGTCTTGCAATCAAAAAAAACATAGACATAAATAAGATAAAAACAGAGGTATTATTATGCACTAACCTTTTATTAATAACTCGTATTCTTTGAAACAAACAAATCATAGAATATAATAACAAATATGTATAACAATTCAACGAATATGCAAATAAATTAATAATATTCATTTAATTACTCAAAAAATAAATGAAATAAAACTCAGAAGTTGTACTTCTATTAAACTAGCTGACAACTATGGACTATGGGCACCGTAGCGCAAGTGGTTAGTGCGTCGGACTACTGAGCCAGCGGTCTTGGGTTCGAATCCCGCCGCAAACACCCAAAAGTTTTTCACAGTGCCCACCTCTTTCGAATGTCTGACAAGCATCAAAGAGTATCATTTGTCACGATTGAGCTTCTCAACTCGCCGTTCGGAGTCGGCAAAAAACTGTAAGCCAAACGCACAGAAAATTAAGACGTTTAAGTACGAACAGCAAATCATTCGGAATAAGCGGAATCCGCGGAATAAAAATATCTTCGCCTTTAAATTTTCCCCTCAAAATCGTCACTTGAATGACATTTTATTTTAGATTCTTCAAAATCAAACGCGCTCCGTTACAATGATTTGGTGCATTGAGGTTGCGCAACAAAACTATAACAGAGCCGACTTTCAATTTCAAATTGTGTGACGACAAGCGCGGAGCATCCAAAGAATTCAAAAATTCCGTGGGATAGTTGGTGGCTTCGTTTTCTTCCATCACGGTCAACAGATTTGTATGAATGTAACTCATCGGCCATTTGTTTTTGAATGACGAAATTCAAATGATCGACGTCCTTGTTTTTCCCATCCAAAATCGCTCGTGCACTCAGCCATCGATATTCGGAAAACATTCGTAATGAACACTTATGACGTCGTTGTAAAGTAGCAAAAAAATGAAATGGCCAAATGAGAAGGTTCTGGAACACAAATTAAAAAACGTTGAAAACAAATTGGATTCGTTTCACAAAAATCAATAAAATTTCCACTGACTCACAAATTACACAAATCCAATTGCACCGGAACGAAATCAAAAGCTAACTTTTCACAATACAATTTTTCGATAAATTTCAATTAATTAAACAAAATTCATGGAAATCACAATAAATCTCACTTGAACACAATGAAAATTGTGAATAAAAATTAATAATATTTTATTTTTTCTGCACGCAATAGCAAGTCCAATTCAATTGGAATGACGAAAAGAAAATGACACCTGTCATAATGCGTAATGGCAAGTGGATCAACTCCGCCGCCTGGCGGTTTTTCGAGTCATCAACAAATGTCAAAGTCGATGTTGAGTGCCATCTGTTTTCGAACAAATGTACCACCAAAAGCGGGATTTTTAGACGCGGTATTTAAAAAATCGGGATATTTAAAAAATCGGGATTTTAGAAGACGGCGTTTTAAAACTTTTTTGGCGGGATTCTTAAAAAAACGGGATTTTAAAAAGCGGGATTCCGATACATTCCCGACCAATGACAACGTTAATCTGATTATACCAAGTCAAATTGCGATTCATAACAAAGGCAAGACTGGTAACAGATTCTATTAACTTCAATTTGTCATACGTCTGATACAAGATTGAAGTCGAATATCTTCTGTCATGTAGGTGTAATCTGAGATTTTGCATGTCTTAGCAGCATCGAACAATTATAGATTCGATATAAATCTTGACTGAGTTTGGCAATGAGTGTACTCATGGGCCGCGCCAAGTGGAGATGATCGTTGTCAGTATATAAATGTACAAAAACATGTTCTGTATATAAGTAGGAGACAAACCATTGATAAATACGCAAAACAATATTGGTCCTGAGATTGACCTTGAGTTAAAAGCTGCAACTAAGAGAACTTAACCCTTTGGCGGTAACAAGAACTATTTCGATGAAACTAAAACGAATGTTGTAGTTTACAGCACATCAAAAGCATTTGAGAAATTGATCATGATATTGTTCTGGAGCGGATGTACTCAATTCAAGTCCATACTTTGATTTCAAACTGAAGTGCAACTAGAATCTGATGTTTTTTGCGAGCTCTTATTTGGACCTTTCAACATTAATTCCATTCACTCCGAACAATCATTTAAACCCTAAAAAGAAAGTACATATGTATGTAGTACATATCTAGATTACTTTGGAAATATTTTCTCAAATGAAGCCGTTCTAATAATGGGTCTGTTTGCAAGCCTACATTATTAAGAATTGAAGCCTAATTCAGTTTAAAAATAAGGTTTAAGAGAGCAAAACATTTCCCTTCCGTGGAGAATTTTCAAAGTTTAGCTCAAGAGATTTCTGTGGAATTTGTCAAACTGTCAAAGTTAATAATTGTGGATTCATTAAATTTGGTATTTTGTTAAATTCTTTTTCTTTAAATTTCCATCTGTTTAGGTAATGCGTTTTTGTATGTTTTTTTTGCTTGTGTCTCTAAAAAAATTACGATTTTTGTTATAAAAAGTATACGGGAAAAAACTTAATATTCTTCAGGTGAAAATATCAAACTGTCAGTTGTCATCTGTCATATTTTCAGCATCTCAACTTATTTTTAGGTACTTTCGATACCAAAATATCTTAGTTCGACACAAATTCTTACACAAAATTAAACTTCTCATCCCCTAACGCAGCGCACCTGTCCCTTTTTTCCTTATGTCCTAGAAGAAGATCCCACCAGACATTTTTATATAACAACACTAGACAGTCTGTCGCCACACAACTGCCATAGCATGAGAATAGGAAAAAAAAAACTAAACACATAACATTCTTTGCCTAATTCCATTGTCTATTCTGTGAGAATGCTTTCGATGCGTAGGATGTTTCCGTTCATTGTTCTCCTTTATATACCTAGGCTGACTTTTCATTTTCTTACCCCATGCCCAGCGGTCAACAGAGAGTACATTACCTATAGATCCTTTCGAACAGGTATCAAAACGATAGCCGAAGATTATCAGTAGGTATCCCGCCAAGAGGAATCTCCCTGTATCCAGGTGGACATGTGAAATATTTCAAGTATTGTTCTACCATTAACCGAAAAGAAGTTTCGGTTTATTTAAGAAGTTATATATCAACAGCGTACGAGTGTAAGGATTTAGCGAGTAAATATTTGTTTTTACTTTTTTCTTCTTTTTCTTCGAGCTGTTCTTCATTAATGGATGAAAGGATATAGTATTACGGTAGTGTGTTAGTTTTTTTTTTTTTTTTTGGTTTGCTTAAACAATTTTTTTTTGTTCATGTCAAGTTTAGAGTTTTATTGTAACGAGTGAGAGATTACAACGAAATTTGGTGTTTTACATTTGTAGAGGTCTTGAGAGTTTGAAAATATAAGCTGAAGGACTTTTACTTATTTCATTACTATGAATACTTTTGGAGAACAAGGAATTCCATGGGAAGGGTGGGCCATCTGTTAGTTTCTTTTTTAAAAATTGCACTAACAAATGTTATTCTATATTTTTTAAAGTTTTTTTTTTATGGAAAACAGCAAACATTCCGAAACTCAGAACTTTATGAAAAACAAATTTAACTGAAATATGCGGCTGACTTGGAAGAAGCCCATACTTATTAATCCAATTGTGGAGTATGTTTCGACGGTACGGGCTTTCTATCATGAATACTTGGATAAATAGTATGCTGAAATATCAAAAAATTGCAGAGTTTAGCAACATGTCATCAATCTATAAGGGCACCCCACCCCATCGTCACGGCGCGCGTCAAATTGTAGCTCCGCGAAGGCTAAACATCATTATTAAAACGGCTGATTATTGAACTAAGTGCGCCAAGGTGTCAATTTGTTTGATGGCTGGTATGGCTCTAAGCGCAATCTTGCTGAAACCAGAAATCATCCAAGTTCATATCATAAGTATCAAAACAGAAGAGTCGGTTTTCATGCGTATGTAGTGCTCTCCGTTGACCGTAACATTGTTGCCATCTTCATCTTCGAAGTAAAGTGGGCCAATAATGCCGCCACTCTATTTTCGGCAACAGCAGCAATATTTTCGGCAATATTTCTTCCCAAACTGGCGTATTGCATGCACGGTGCTTTATTTCGACCAAGATTTTTTTTCAAAATGTGCACTGCTTCAGAAACACAACACTCACTCACTTTGGAAATACCTATGTACGTGAGTTCTCAATATTTTCCAACATTGTTCAAGCATAAATTGACTCCAAGGTCCAGCATTCGTGCCATCTCGTCAGTGGTTGTCCCTGAAGTCGTGGGTTGTTTATTTTGCCATCTAGACCTGTATTTGCCATTCTGCATTCTGCAGGCATGGCCTCTCCATATTGTTCTTCGGGATGTCGACCACCGAGCTACATAGGCGATTCGGCAGATTTTTCGAATTTTGACATTGGTTTCTTTTCATCTATTCGTAGGAATTCAGATATCTTATGGTGTTCAATGATTGCTCCTATTTGTTGAATTTAACTGGTATCTGTTCGTATTTTTAGAGCGTACGTCGAATGCACATCTTATACATGTTCTCATTTAAGCATTTCTCAAGCAGTCTAATACTTAGGCGACCTTATTTCGTTGTGTGTCTTACCTCTTCTTGGGATCTCTATTTCTAGTTATATAGGCTCCCAGGTAGGAGGGTGGTCTATGACCTATTCTATTAGCATGCTCGTCCCGGTTCCTTTGGCACTACGAGATCTCTGTATTGAAGTGAATTTAATAACTTATAGGGCAGCCTTTCTAAGTTGTCACCGGTAGAGATGCAGTATCCATCGGACATTGTCACATTGATGGATTCCGAACTCTGTTACATCGCCATTGACTCTAATAGATGTCCTATTGCCAGGTGTCTTATGATCGTTAGAACGATCGATGTTAAGCCTCTGCATCTGAAGAGTCGCTCTAAGTCGATCAAAGGCTTTTGTTAGGTCTACAAAGTATGCAGGTTTATCAAACTTAATTGCTTCTTCGCATATGTCCCTTAAAATGAATATTGCCAATGTTTGTTAAGATCTTGAAGATAGATCTGAGAAAGGAGCTGCGCCGTTAGTTTTGAGTTTAATTTTAATCACATATCTTAGAAATGGGTATGGTGATACTCTCCTTGTACTGTAGAAGTACTGATGTGTTGTCAAATAGTGTTTGGATAAGCTTTTGTATTTCCATATGGATGTGGATGTTTCTCAATATTTAATCGACTAGGGATTTGAGGTCCCAAACTCTGAGTCATTTAGGCATATCTCAGTTGATGCTGTAATTTGTTCTTCATTGCTCAACATAGACGAAAAGTAGCTCTTCTATGTTTCGCCTGTTATGGTCGTTTAACTTCCTTGTTGTTCTACATATGTAAATATCTTTATAATCCTTCTAATTTAATGGGGCATGCTTGGCATTTGAGGAACTTCTTTTCTTTTCCTTATGCAACTTAGGCAACAAAAAACTTTCCTTTTTTAATTAAAAAAAGTTTTACAAACCAGCCAAATTCCAATTTTAATGGACAGGATAAAAATAGGTTTTACTCATCGTTAGTAAAATCTCACTAGCACATTGTTTCTGTTAAATCTGTCAAAAGGCGTTAGTGTTTAACTTAATTGCGGTAATTGATGTATCTTTGATCACTCTGCCCTGAATTCATAATGTTAAAATTTCAAATTCGAATACAAACGTGTGCATTTTAAACTTTGGAAATTTAGTTGTAAATTTATTTACCTATAGTTTATGGAGGAGGTTTTAGGTTTTAGGAGGTTTTACTCTGGATCTCACATCTTGGTCGATATAGAACAATTCTCAATACATATTGCTATAGTTTTAAAGGTGAAAGCCAGAGGGTAATATTACAACTCTACAAAAGATTATGGTAGTCCTTCACGTAGCTTATACGCCAGCTTATAATGACTTTATTGAAAAAGTTACGATTTGAATTCATGTCAAATGACTTGTAGTATCAAAGTCATTTAATGTTGCCCAATTATACCCTAGGCACCCCAAAGCTGATTTACGAATAGCCATTGTTTCACTCGCAATAGAGAAAACTCACACTTAAGCGGTCCAAGGTTAAAGATACATTTTGCTTTCCTACAAACAAACCTCACATCTTTTCCAACAAATAATGCGAGAATATTTAATCTAGCACTCGCCTCGACGAACAATACGTGCGACAAAGGACCCTCACACAAAACCAATGCAATACAATACTTCAAACAATATTTAAACAATCTGCAACAATTGCAGTTACACAGATTCAAACGACCGTAAAACGCTAATCTGTGTCATGAATTTTTAAAATACGTAATCAACTGAAGGGGATCTCATCTGCAGTGCAGCCATCCTCTTCACGGTGATCCGCAAAAGTGCTATGTACTCTCCTGCCATTCGCATATGGAACAATCACAATTCACAACCGACAACGCGTACTCAAGGATCAAGGATTTGTTCGAAATTCTGTTGTTTTCCTACCCAACACACCGGGCATTAGGTAACACGCGCATCATTCTTATTTTCATCTCTCCCCTCATTCTCTCTCGATTCAAACTCAAAGCATTCAAGCGCAAGCGACATGGTAAAAACAACGCCAAAGGATATTATCCTTAATTCGATTTTATTGTTTGTTTGTTGCAAATAAATTTACCATTTATCATTTCATCCACCAGCAGCAGTCCATCTGAAGAGGGATTGTGGGTCTGGATGTTACTTTTGTTTTTCAAAATTTGTTTCGCATTCATGTTTAGATCATTTGTTGTTGTTGTTTATGTTGTTTCTCATCCTTTGTCGCCCCTTTGTTACCTATTGAAGCTATTTAGCGGAAAATGCGTATACAAATTTAATCCTGAAATTGAAATAGAAAATTCAAATGTCAGATTAAATTCCCTTGCATATCCGATGAGGCACAGACATATCACTGAAATTGAAAAAAGGACTTGCAGCCAGGATCGCCTGTGAAATTGTTTTTTTTTTTTTTTTTTTTTTTTTGAAATATGACCGTTTGAACTGAGGATGGTGTGAAATTTCATCGAAATCAATTCCAAATAAACGAACATAGTGTCGCGCACCTTTTCAAAATATAAACTATACCCACGCGAACAAGGACAAAAGGAGTGAAATGTTTTTTTTTCTCCCGTAATTATAATAAAACAATAAACAACAATCTCTTAAGAAGGATAATACACTCTAATGCTAATTACTATTCCCAGGAACTATGGTAACTATGCGCGCAACAAACAAAATTCTAAGGATGCGGCGTGATTCCGGAATTCCCCAAAGGTGTGTTTTGTTATCCGAATCCGAAACACATTCGAGCAAATAAACAGAATGTGCTAGAGAATGGGAATTCTCTTAGTGTAAAGGATTATAATCGAAAAACAATAAAGGATAAAGCGAAGGATTTACATTTGGGAGTTTCTATTTTGACCTCTTTGTCTTCTTCTTGGTTCGTATATGGAAGTTTAGGCGACAGAGTGTCTGGTGTGCTCGATTTTGACCTTCCTTAAGGATTGTCAACTCTAATACAAACCATATGGAGGCACTGTGGATTGGGGGAAAAACCCCGATATGTAACTTATGTTGAAGTGATTTAGTTTACAATGTCTTCAAATGTACTTAACACATAACAATGGGACTGGCTCACTCCTTTTTATGTTTACGGTTCGTGTCGTGGTCGTAGTGTATCCTTTGTGGCCATGGAATTTGTCATTTTACAGCAATTATTTTAGATAAAGGACGATACGATAATATGCATTTATTGTCATTGAACAATTGCTTTGCTCGAGAGATCTGTGCGTATGCAGAAGATAAGATAGGATTTCCTTATTTCTATGTTAAGAGAAGGGACACTTGGTGAAATTGTCCATCTGGCGATGGTTATTGATCTACAGATTAATTTTGGTTCTGTTATGTGTTTGTAGATCCTCATTCGGTTAATTTCATTTTAAAGGTGTTTTCTTGATTTGGATATATGAGTGGATAAGAGCGAGTTTATGCCTCTGGACTGTTTTCCAGTTATAAAGCTCGTAACTTAGATGCAAAGGTAGCGAAAGGGTCTATGCTTTTCAAATAAGGACCAACCTACAATGTCTTGAAATCAGCAACGTTTCTGGTATCTTTTCTTTAAGCCAATAGCAGTATGTAGAGAGCTGTCTATTTTAGATCTAACAACTCTCATTTGGAACATAAATCCTTTATCTTCATCTTTTTACTAAATCCGTCGCATAATTGTTTCAAAAAAATATAAATGTGGACTGAGCGGGAATTCGATTACAGAACCCAAGCAAATACGAAAATCAGGCTTGAAGATATCATCATCGTTAAAAGATGTGTGACAAACTAACTTACCTAACTTAACTTTTCATGGTAATTACAGTCCCGTATAGGTCACGGCTTCAAGCACCTCTATCTAACTCGGTTCCTTGCTAGCTGCCTCCAGTTTCGCATAGTTGATGTTGCTCTCCATTTGTGCGCGCCTCCTTAGATCAGGTCTTCCTTTGTAGTTCCGTCCCTCCAGGATGGACTCAAAGATTTAACGGGCTGGAGTTCTGATATTCCATGCGCTCTTCGTGTCGCAACCATTTCAGTTGCGGAATTCGCAGCGTTTTTACTAGGGTAGTATCACAGTTCTTCTCGTTCACGCTCCATCGGTATAAACTGGACCAAAAATCACACGAATAATCTTCCTTTAAAAGCATTTAATGGCGCTGTCATTCATTTTTGACAAGGTTCACGTCTCGGCGCCATGTAGCAAATGCCCCGCTGACAGCCCTCCACATTTTACCAAGAATCTAAATCATCCCAATACTTTCGCAAAGCGTAGCAATTGAGTTGTATCGAAGCGCGGAAATAATTCAATATCTCTTGAAGTACTGGACCAAATATGATGAATTTTGCACCAAAGTATTTGAATTTTTTCATTACAACTTTCTTTGATATGTTTTGATATTTTCGTTCGCCAAATCCGAATTCACAGAAAAGATTCTGGTTAGTTGTCCATAATGATTTCTTTGGAGCCTGAATTAATAGAAAATACCACTTTGAGCATTTCAGTTCACTGACGCATCTTACCACCTTCATTAGAAGATAGTTAAAAGTTATTTTACATAATTTTTAGAGAATTGGTTAAAGATAAAAATTTTGAAGAAAAAAATTACCAAGCAACAAGTTTTCATAATTTTAAGTTTAAGGAACTATAACTTTTTTGTGGCTGCATAAAATTAAACAAACCCTGGACACCTTTTATGCACTACTAAATTACCTCTTGAAAAAATACAAAATTGTTCTTGTAGCTATAATAGTTCAAAAGTTATATCATTTAAAGTGGTTATACCTCCAAATCGAAGGTGCCCCACTTTGAGGGGCTATAACTTGGAGGGGGGTGAAAATAGATCCCCCCTGTGTACAATTTTTTGTTCGCTAGAACTTCAGGAATCTCCAGTTAATGGATTATACCTCTTAACTGAGACACCCTGTATTAGTACAGTATGATTCATAAAATCGACTTTCTTCCGATCCTGAACCACTGTGCGCCGTTCGGAGACTGCTTTCTAGAAGGAAACCAGACCAATCACTGTTGTTCCATTTAGAGTATCCGATAGCAGATAATGAGATCTGCGCCTGAAATTGTATTTTGAGCTTGTGATGTCCAAAGCTCCGCTCAAGACTCCTGGTAATTAATAGCGAAGCTCCGACACCATGTGGTTGCCGTCTTAAGTGCAGAATGTATGAAGACTATGAACAAGGCTTTCAAATATGTCTCCAAACATGATTCATGAGGTGGAATGAGTTGAGAATGGGTAATGCGATTGTAAGTGGGCACCGTAGCACAAGTGGTTAGTGCGTCGGACTACTGAGCCAGCGGTCTTGGCTTCTCTTGAGAAGCGTTGACCGTTGTTACTTCGCTCGTTGACCTCCAATTCCTCATCTCAAGTTTGTTGAATGATGAAGTCTTCCTTCTGTCGAAACTAAAAGCATTCGAAGACATTTTAATTAGAAACAGCATGTGCTTAGAAGCAGGACCAAGATAATGAGGACTAACATTGCGTTGTTGTCAATTTGGATGTGAAACTCGAGTCCGTCATGAGTCTTACTTATTTAGTTGGCGCTACAGCTCGAGGTGAACCTGGGCCTGCTTCTCGCAACCATTTGTGTGTGCGTGTTATATTTTTGCACGAATGGAAGGGACCTACAGTTTTTTGCCGACTCCGAACGGCGAGTTAAGAAGCTCAATCGTGACAAATAATACTCTTTGATGCTTGTCAGACATTCGAAAGAGGTGGGCACTGTGAAAAACTTTTGGGTGCTTGCGGCGGGATTCGAACCCAAGACCGCTGGTTCAGTAGTCCGACACACTAACCACTTGCGCTACGGTGCACGGTCCTGAGTCTGATGCAAGACATTTCACTTAGCTGGATCTCTACGATAGTGGTCTCATTGTCTGAATTTTTAGCGGAGCCTGAGTCTAGAAGATTGCTTAAAAGTGGTCGATATTGAGAATCCTCCTTTTAACTTATTTACGTACTAAACGGAATCTTAACCCATCTTATTTGATCCCAGACACTTTGCTTCCAGTTATGCAATTCGAGCGCTCCTAGCGACTTCTTCTTTTTTTTTTTTTGGTTGAGCCAGCGAGGTGGGAATCTTCTTACGTGCTGGCGTGCACGATTCACATACCTGATCCTGACCTCGAAGTTTGAGACGAGGTGGCTGGTTAGCAAATCATGCTCCGTCATGTGTCAGCTTCTGCTGCTTTTCTAAGCTTTTCCATTCTCCGTAGCTCCTGCTGGAGTACTGTTTTGTAGCTGCAGATGGCCATCGAGGAGCAACGGCAGATTTGGCAGAGTGATTCTCCAAGTTACCAAGCTAATGCAGCTAAATACTGCGTGTACCAAGTCTTCTTCCTCGTTTGGACATTCGGGGCAGGATGGTCAGCTGTCCAAATCTGTTCAATTTCCGGTAACCGCCGTGGCCAAACTAGAACGGTGTTAGGTGGTAGTTGCAGTCCCCTTCTTTCGAATCCAGTCTTTGATTATCAGGATCAGCCTTTTTGTGTATTGTTCCAGCGGGCTTCGCACATAGATGTTGACGCTGCCCTTTCTTCTAGTCTTATCATCCTGATTTCATTAACGTCATGTTGGCCCAAAGCACTGCTGGTATAAATTCTCATCGTTTCGTCTATAAGGTTGTCGATGTTGACCATCCCAGCGAAAACAAAGGTGGCTTCATCGCAGATGGTTCGAAAACCGCTGATCGTTCGTAGGGCGCAGAGTCTGTATACTGACGACATCTTCCTTTTTATTCCCTCGACTTCCCTGTGGTCACGAAACTGGGGGCAACGATTCAAAGGTTGGAGCGTATAAAGATGTGAAGATGGCGTATACTTAAATGCTGTGTTTTATTCTCCATCACCGTCTTGCTTAAGCCTTTGAAATGTTCCGATAAGCTAAGTGGTCGAAGTTGTAGTATGAAAACACCATCTTGAAGGATTCTATAGTCTATAGATTCCTACTATTTTCCCATGAAATTAATGCTAATGAACTTCCCTGATAGAGTTATTTTGAGGCTTCAAACCAAAGAAAACATAACGCTTCAACTATCAGGAAACTTAAAGAAAAAGCGCCACCGCAATTACAGTTCTAAAAATCTACTTCATTGGTCTCAAATCGATGCTAGACAGGACATAACCTTTAACATGTCCTTATATTTACTTTTGTATTTTTTTTTTACCGTAGAGATGACATGGTCGGGCAAACACTGCCTCTTGATTTGGTACGGATGTCCAGGGATTTTCGATATCTTGTCTTTCTACCTTACCAAACTTCATTTCATTTCACTACGACTCAATCATTAATCATTTTCTAATTCTAGACTAATCCAGATTCCAGAGGCTAGCTACAGGACACAGAAGAAGAAATTCCAGTTCGTAGGCCGAAGCAATTATGCTAGAAAATACAGAAAGTCAGTGTTGCCACCAAGAATTGTGTCCACATCAGCCGACATAGAGCAGAAAGTGGAGCTATCGCAAAGTTTAAAAAGGAAAAAAAAAATGAAGCGGTAGTCCGCCATTTTGCTTGGTGCGCCCGCCATATTAAATTTTTCTGTTACGTCACATAGCCTAGGACACTCTCTGGATAAAGACGAATCCAACGACATCTCATTTGTTGAAATCGGTCCCATAGTTTAGGCTGTACGAGGTGACATCCTTACATACATACACACAAACAAACAAACCCAGCCTGTTAAAATCATAACCCATCCTCTGCGTAGTCGGGTAAAAATAATTATAATTAAAATAAAAAAATTCTACAATTACTTAAAAACCTTAGATTTCAGATCACGGATTTTATATTATAAAAATTACAACAGCTTGAGCCTCAAAAATCGCTGCTTCTTCGAAACAAAAAAAAACAAGGACTCGGACAGGTCAGCAGATATTTAGTTTGTTTAAAAAAATTTGTTCATGTGTTTAAGATGATCGAATGAAGGTGAAAATATGTTTACGACCGTCTTATTCCGACTTTCCGCTCGGCATTTCTATCGTTTTTTGCTATGGAAAAGCTCGGAATGTCAATGTTGACTAGGGAAATCTGATCTAAAAATCAAGAACCAACAGATGTTTAGATTCTAGTCCTTCCCATACCCATTTGGATGGATTTTTGCTATAGTTGTTTTCGAACCTATAGATACAAAAATACTTCTAACTGGAATTTATTTTTTTAATTCACTCGACGGGCAAAACCCAACGGGGAGACCTCTTCAAATCACTTACATTCGAGTGCAAATAACACACTAATGATTCTGTAAACATTTTTACAACATTTCTCTCCACTTGAGAGTTCAATTTTGTTGAAAATCATAAAAGAAACACTGGAAAAATAAAACGGTACCGCGATAGCATTGGTATTCTAAAACAACCTTTCAAAGTTTCTTCTTTTTCATCGCATCCACCACGCGCCGCATACCTACACATATACAGGACGAAATTAAAAAAAAAAACAGAAAAGACTGAGAAAAATCATCATCAGCCCAAGTGAAACACTGAAACGTTTTCGAGTGGAAAACAATTTTTTCCACATGACTTATGCCCGATTCATTTGCAACTCTCCTTTGGTTTGCATAAAACACATACACATACACAAATCGAAATGAATTCCAAAGAGCAGGTGGAAAAAGTTATTAAGTGCTAAAGTGGAAATCGTAATCGTCAAGTTGCATAGAGCATCACTCTGTGAAACGAGACCCTTAATCGGCATTCGCGGGTTCACTAAGTTGGAAATACATAATAAAAAAAAATACGCAATTAACTTTAGTCCTTGCTGTGATTAATTAAAACGGGAAAAGATTAAATGAAATGAAATTGCACCGCGAACCGATCACAACACGCAAGGATATAATAAATTTCCATTCAAATGAATTCCGCTTGAGGGAAAGTTGTTCTGCTGTCAAAGGACCTCTTTCTAATTGAATAGAAAAATTAAGTGGAAAATTGCTTTGGAAAATTTATTTTTGGTATTTTTTTCTCTCCTCTCTATTGTATGTGAGTACGAGAATGTATCTCAAACAGAGAGATACAATTAGGTGAAATTCTTCTTTAAACAATGAGGCCACAAAACCCGCCTTTTTGTTGTGATTGTCTGTGAAAAATTCCAACTGAGAGACACAAAAAGGAACAAAACAAAAAAAACAATAGTTATGGTCAGTCTAATTGTTTCGTCCTTGTGTCGCATAAGATTTGCCACCATAATTCGAGATGCCAGATGTCCAAAATAGAGCAATTGATTTTGGTTTGTTGTTTGCGTATGCCACTAATCAGGGACTTACCTTAAGTTCTATTCAAGGAATATAAAAGGACCTCCCAAAATGACTTATTCTTTTGGAACAATGAGTATATGTGTTTTTTATATTATCTTTTCTATGAAAGACAACAAATGAATGGTCTTTGGTTTCGTAGATTGTCCTTACAGGAAGTGTATTTCGATGCGGTGTGTTGACAAAGGATGTCTTCACCATACATGGAAACAGTTCTAGCGAAATTCCAAGTCTAAGTCCAAGTCCAAGTCCAAGTCCAAGTCCAAGTCCAAGTCCAAGTCCAAGTCCAAGTCCAAGTCCAAGTCCAAGTCCAAGTCCAAGTCCAAGTGCAAGTCCAAGTCCAAGTCCAAGTCCAAGTCCAAGTCCAAGTCCAAGTCCAAGTCCAAGTCCAAGTCCAAGTCCAAGTCCAAGTCCAAGTCCAAGTCCAAGTCCAAGTCCAAGTCCAAGTCCAAGTCCAAGTCCAAGTCCAAGTCCAAGTCCAAGTCCAAGTCCAAGTCCAAGTCCAAGTCCAAGTCCAAGTCCAAGTCCAAGTCCAAGTCCAAGTCCAAGTCCAAGTCCAAGTCCAAGTCCAAGTCCAAGTCCAAGTCCAAGTCCAAGTCCAAGTCCAAGTCCAAGTCCAAGTCCAAGTCCAAGTCCAAGTCCAAGTCCAAGTCCAAGTCCAAGTCCAAGTCCAAGTCCAAGTCCAAGTCCAAGTCCAAGTCCAAGTCCAAGTCCAAGTCCAAGTCCAAGTCCAAGGCCAAGTCCAAGTCTCAGTTTTGGCAAGATTATGTAGTTAGTCCTTTTGGACCGTTCCTGGAATTCGCTGAAGACTTTTTATTTGCATTAACAAACTTAAAGCTTTGTGGAAGTAAAAACTATTAAACTCGCCACTATTCGGGGATTCCCCCTACAAAGTAACACCGCCCGCTGCCCACACTCCGTAGCTAAGAATAACTTAATTAATTATAACCAAATAGAGTGGTTAAAAGTAGACACAAATCGAAAACCGATTAAAAAAATAATTTCCCGTGGAGAAGAAGAGGAAGAGGAGGAGGAGGAAACAACGATGATATGGGATGACATGCAAAAACAATTCAACCTTTATTCTGGTCTCAAAAGCGTGACTAAACGATCACCACACACAAATGGTGAACACAATTAGGCTGAAACAACCGGCCGAACAAGCGAAGTGACGCGGACGTTAAATTAGGTTTATAATCTACGAGTATCTACGAGTTGTCGTGGTGTGTAGGGTTATGTAGGTATAAAAGTATCTGCAGCTGTAGCAGCAGCATCAAATCAAGCCACTCGTCCTCCAAGAGGATGCACATTAAAACAAAACTAAATCATGGATTAGGTCAGGGCTAAAGAGCGTCTTTATGTCTATGTGACTGAGCGCGGGTGCTTAAGTCCAACATTTTTGACATATTTATTGCTGTACGGTGGATCGAGCAAGACAGCGTCGGCACTTCAAGCCTCAAGTGAATTGGTAGGAGTTGGAGGTGGTGCCTGTCGATGTCTCGTCGGATTCATGGTTCATTTAATATGGTATTGTGGTCGTAAAGCTATGTGGGCCAGGTATATTTGTGATCGGTCCGTTGTGGCAGCCGCTTACTGTTCGATCGTCGTCTGTGTGTCTACGAGAATTCCTTTTAAAGTGGATTTTTATTTATGCCTTGGAAATTCCTAACACAGTGGGGAGGCGCACTGTTGCAGTCGTTGTTATGGTAGAAGTGCCATGCAGGTATGAATAGTCGATTTAGAAGCCATATTTTGAGGTAAGATGGTTAAATTATTTGGCTTTTAGAAATGGCTGAAGGATGTACCCGAAAAAATGATAGGACAGGCAAATGCCTGTTCCACGACCGCTGACTAGCCTTATAAATGGAGAAACTTTTATGTGCAGATACTTAAATGTAAACTCATAAAGTTTACTAATCAGAAAGCCTGTTGAGTCAATAGAGTCTGCTCGGAATTGAGTCTTCATCCTCTTCCATTAAAATCGTCATCGATTAATGCTGTTTCTGTCCTGCTACAGACTCAAATGGCGTTTCTAAAGTTCAAATTTTTTTTTTTTAGCGATGATAAAATAGGCTTTGTCTCTGCTATATTACATAAGATGATTGGTAGATCAGCATATCTAAGTTTCAACAACCTAAGGGCTGTGCCATAAATTAGCCCGTTCACGATGGGTTTCAAAAAGTTTAGGCTTCTCAGTTTAACTTGCAGACTCAGTATCTGATAAGCCATTAGACGTTTCTAACAATCGTATTTGACAAGTCAACGTTGTCGAATAAGGTTCAAGTAAAGCGTTTTTCTAAGAGATTAAAGATTTGGGCCAGCCCTGTTTGCTTGGAAAAAAGGGAATATCTCTTGTTACCATTTGAACTGAGACATCTTCTATAGACACTTATTCAACCTATGAAGTTCAAGTCTGTGCCATGACGTAGAAGATGACGAGATTAAGAGATTCTTGAAGTTATAACTTTTCTATGAAATCGAACTATACTCAAGCCAAGACCGCCAGCTTCTGGTCATCGACCTGCATTATACCTTTTGATAATGTGAATTTTGTCCAGCATCTTTTACTGTCGATACATTTTTACGACTCATTTTATGTCTCAATCAAAAGTAAAGGCTCAACCTGACTAGGAGAGTCATAATCCATACGAAAGCATGCCCACAAATCACCCGGGCCACTTCATAAGCGAGTGTCCGGCCTTTGCTCGGATCAGAAATGCCACTCTAGGCAACTACGTCCTACAGGACGTTGATCTACTAGATCGATATATAGCTCAGCAGCAAATCGCTAACTCAGCGAATGGGGTGGAACTTCACCAAAGTACAATGGGCCTACAGGTCTACGTTCTTGTTGTCTCTATGGGATAACCCACTTCTTAATACAATATAATACAATAAAGGCTCAACCATAAATCACATAGGGAAACATAGGCTTATGTCAAAATAGAACAAAATGTTCCCTTACGTTTCTTAACCCTTTGACTAATGGTGGCCACAATTGTGTACACGCTCTTTAACACTGAAATACTCAAAATTTAATTTTTTTTTTTTTTAACTGTTTTTTCACACGACAGGTTGATTTGTTGTGAGTACATTGTAAGTGAATCTCATGACATTAGCATTGCGAGTGATCAGATTCTATCTGTTTTTCGTTGTAACTACGAAAAAAATAAAAGTGTAAGAGAAATTTGCAAAGAGTGATTGAGCAAAAAACTTAAAAAAAAATACTCTAAACAAAGCACATTTTTAGTAACAAGTGAATTTTATTTTCAAAATATGTCAAGCAATGAGATGACAAAATTAAAATACAAAAACAACTTTTAGTTTGAGCTCAGGAAGACAATTGTTGCCTGCAGTCAATACCTCCTAGCGGCCAAACCAGGAAGCATTTGATACAAGTTCATATTTAAGGCTCAATCAACAACTGAATGTTCTCAAAAACATTTTAATACCGCACAAAATAATTCAAGAGTCAAAGGGTTAAAGTCCGTCAACATTTTTTCTCTGGTTGCTTCAAGAAAACCTATGTTTAACCCTTAACGACCCATACAAATATACACACCAAAGTGCCCATAGGTGGTACCGGGGTACTACCATATATTTCGGCGCGGTTTACATAAAAATCATTTGATCATGTTTGTGGAAAGTGTGCGTAATAATGAAAATAGCCGGATCACGTCCGCCATATGATCGGATGTACATTTTGGTCCTTCGAGCCGGATTACGTCCGTCGTACGATAGAACGTACGTTTTGGTCCTTCGAGCCGGATCACGTCCGCTGTACGATCGCCAAAACACATGAAATAAAACCGGCGCGTACTATGTAGAGTTATTGGACAGATTCAACGAGGAATTGTTGAAAAAACGTCCTCGTTTAGCAATTAAAAAAGAGATGCTTCACCGGAACGATGCCCCGGGCTCCGTATTGCCATACAGCTTATCAGCACAGACATCGGTCGCTCTGCCATAGTCTGTGCTGAACTACTCCTTGCTCTTCGATTTTCAGAAAATCTAAAGCAAAATATATGCTACCACGGACTGCTCTGTGATCATATGCGGTTTGCTTTTTTAATTAATGAAAAAGCTGAGGCAAACCATGCGCTACTACAGAATGCTCTGCGATCATATGCGATTTCGCTGTAGATAACTATGTAAGTGATAAACAGAGTTTTCAGAAAATTCAAAACGGAATGAATTTACGTTATTAGCTTATTTGTTTGTAATTATTTTGCCTTAAATAAATTTCTGCGTTCACTATTTCTATATTTGAAGGCAAAATAATTACAAAACAAATAAAATTATTGCTGCATTTAAAATTTATTGTTTTTGGCATTCGGTTGATACATATTAGGGTATAAACAGAAAAAATTAAAAATAACAGCAGAACAGTAGAATAGTAGAAAATGCCTTGGAGGTAAGAGATTCGCATTAAATGAAGAATAAAATCACCGCAAAACAGGACTATTTTATAGAGTTCCACAAATCCTATTACTCTGACGGCTTATACAAGTTGAAGTGTCGCTTGGCTATCGAATTAAAAGGAGATTATGTTGAAGAGCAAAAGGGATTTTTGCCGAAAACCGTTATCGATAACCCCACACAGAAATAAAGTAGAAACAATTTTGAGCAAGGAGATGACAAGGGGCCTCCAACATCAGCTCGAGGGTTGTTTCGCAGGAGAATTGGCCTTTTTATGTTGCATTCCTGATACCAAATATTTCGAACTTTAATTAACTGCTCAAAATCTGAGCTAATACAGTGAAATCGTTCTCAAGCGGACAGCCACGGGACAGGAGTTCTTTGTCCGGTTATGAGAGCTGTTCGCTTATAAGAACGCATTTTATATGGGAAATTAGAAATTGGTTCCTCAAAAATGTGTCTGTTAATGCGAGTAGTCCGCTAAACAGTGTGATTTTACTGTACTGCATTCTTCTTCCGACACCAATTACCATGATGTGATTGACTGGCAATTTAAATAAGTCTCCAGCCAGACCGGGTATTTCTTTTGTTTTTCAAAATTACCCTTTTCATCATTTCAAATTCGAGCCTTTTCGTGTACCAAATTTCGCCATATCCCAGCCCCTTTTATTTAACGCAAACAAAAGTAACTGTGAATTGTCTTGATTTTTAACAAAATAAAATATAACGGTGTTGCTTTGTTCGCATTGCACTCAGCCTTATTCGTTGCGCTTTCCCGCGGCCGGTGGCACTCGAAAAACTTTTCCCATTATTTGTTGCAATTCAATACAATTATAAATGTCATAATTATCGCGCGCTTTTATAAATTTACCATTATACCCCATAGAAACCAGGCACAGTTACCAATAACAGTACCCACAATATACCTACCACAACTGTCAAGAGGCTATAAAAGTTTATTTATTGTTTCTGCAAAAAAAAATAAATGTTATACGGGAGTATCCGCAAAAAAGGTTAACAGCAACGAGTTAAAAAATTAATATTTCACTCGTTGACTACACAACCCAAGGGTTGGACATAAAACATAAAACCATTAAACAAAAGTGGAAAAAAGTTAACAACAATTCATTATTATAACTATGAATGTGGTAAATACGAGCGACTCTAACCTGCAAATTGAAAATGAAAAGTTTAAACATTAAAAAAAAACCTCGAACACGGTGGAAGAGGTACGTTAACTCGGTGACCAGGAGCAACCGAGCAGGATAACAAAGGATAAAGGCACTGTTTTGCATTTTATTGTGTATATTGTTGGTATTGATGAAAGTGCGATAGGACTCAGGATTTGGCTTTCAATTATGTATAACGATGCGATGTCGGCACGGGTGCATTAATTTTCCTGTACGATGTCGCAATGTTTTGGAAAAAAGTTTTTTTTTGTTGATTTGCTTACTTTTTTTTAGTTTTTGCCTCGAGGAGGATTTTAAATAACTAGGAGTGAATAGGGAAAGTCTGGTTTATGAATTGTAGACAGAAAAAAATAATTGAATTGTGTAAAATTTGAAAATGCAGGAAAGCGGTTCTACTCAAATCAGCCTTCCTATTGTACATTCAACTTGAATCGATTTCATTTAACGAGGTGTGGATTAAAAGTTTGGGAATGAATAAATCCGTCGTTAGTATTAGGAAACAAACATATGTACATAACTGCATTCGTCTCGTTTTACTTATTTGTGATGCGAACGCGAACGCCAAATACGGTGGCCAAAAATTGTATTACCAAAATCAGTTCAGCGATCCTCAGAAAGTGGCCCACTATTGGTAGGGTCTCCATCTCGGGTCTTGAAAAAAAGAGAACATTTTTGTCCTAGAGCTGCAAAAAAAAGAGAACTTTCAAGAAGAAAAAAGGAGGACAAAAAAGAGAAAACTCAACATTAAAAATTGTACATGAGAAACAATTTTTTACTATTTGCAATGACAAGAGCTATTATGGTTTTATTTTTGTGTGGCCCTGCTGTTATCTGCTTAGTTATTGCAAAGTACTCGAAGATAGCTTTGTACAATTTCTTTGAACAGTCGCACCAACGGAAACTAAAGTTATGTTGCATAGTATGGAACACCAGTGGCCCTTCAGCAGCTGCACTTTTATCTTCAAGTATATTTCTTTTTAAAGGAAGTCTTGCAAGTTCTTAGAACTATTTCAGCTTTAAAAGTGGACTGGTGTTTGACTGGTACCGCCACGTCGCGCCGCCGCAATGAAAAGTGAATTCAAAATATTCAAATTGAGCTGGTAGTATTTTAATTTTCTATAGCACAAGGAAATACATAAAACAGTATTTGTATCTCACTTTCAGTAACAGAAATTACTAAATTTATTGAAAAAATAAATATAAGAAAAATTCGTATATAAGTAGAAGTATTCTAATTTAAAGAGAATAATTATACATTAAAAATGTATGTATGAAAAAGAGAACGAAAATAGATCCGCAAGGAAAAAGATAGTATAAAAAATATCAGACCAAAAACAGAGAACATGTTCTCTTTTAAAGAGATGGACACCCTAACTATTGGCAATATCTGAAATATTCGATTTCCAGTAAATTCTATGCAGAAAAATTAAGATTCGGCTAAGATGGCTGTGTTGGTTTGATAAAGTGAAGTAAACTGATCAATCTTTGGATAAAAAGTCTGTCTTAAATCACATTTGAATCAAATGACTCAAATTATTGGGCTTTTTTAATGTTTTTAATTGAACCGTTTAGAATGAGAAGGTGTTAAGTGACATTTTGAAAATTTTGACTTTTTTTAGTCGATAAAGGCGTTATGTGACAACTTAAATTTTCGTGTGTTCGGCGTGCCTCTACTGTCCTTATTTAAGAAGTTGGCTTGGGATGAAGGTGTTAAATACACATATTCTTTAAGTTTCTTAGCGAAAGAAAGTGTTAAGATCGCTTAACACCTTTACACCCTCTGAAAAATTAAAGGTAGGTTTTTTGAATCAAATTATTTTTTCATAAAGGTGTTAAATGCGCCCAATAATTGCAATTTTAGCATGCAACACCATGCACATCTTTTTTATTGTTTGCTAAAAAGAGTCAACCAAAAACGGTACTTTTCAGCTTAGGTTAGGTTAGGTTCCACTGCAGTACCGTTGGTTCTATAAATAAGGTATGGCTACGGGTCCCGACAACAAAAGTAATATCAAAAAGATATAAAAAAAATACTAGAAATGTGTATGTCACTTAACACCTTTTTAATTTTTCGGAAAAATTAAACCAACACAATTTTTGCATAAAAGTGTTAGATACATTAAATTGATCAAAAAACCAAGTTAACAACAGTTTAAATAAATGGAGTGCTATTGTTCTCAATAATATAATTTTTCTTAATTTTTATGTGATATCTATTAATTACTCTTGCATTTACAAAAAAATTTCTGTGCAAGAAACTTTAAATGCTTCTTACTCAAAACTTCAAAATTGTCACTTAACACCTTCTCATTCTCAACGCTTCAATTATTTATCGAACAATAATCGATATGATAACAAACTAAAAAAGATGAAGCTTTCATTATTGTTAGACATTATTGAAGTGTGAATTGCTTCTTTTCTAATTTCCTTACTTTTTAATTTAAACAAAAAATAAAAAAGAAAAAGAAGTAAATCGAAAGTTTGTTACAAATGAATATTTTATTTTGAATGAAAATAACAAGAATAAAAAAGAATAGATATGTATGTATGTAATTATACAAATCTATAAATAAATAAATAGAACAAAAATTAATAAATAGATTTGAAAATAAATTAACTTTAAGTAAATAAGAAACCATAAAAGTAAATAAGCTTAGGTATATAAAAAATGCATTTAAAAATAAATAAATTAATATGTTTAAAGTAAATAAATTAAACGTGTACAGTGAACTCTCTCATAACCGGACACCGACGGTACCGAGAAATTTGTCTGGTTATGAGAGGTGCCGGTTATGAGAAAAAAAAAATTAACTGACATTCTTTAAAAAAGAAACACTGTAGACATATGAAATTCATTTTATTTTATAAAGGAATTCATTTTATAAATAAGAATTCATGTGATAAATAGAAATTACAGAAAAATACTAATTTCTGGCTATGACAATCAAGGGTAAAATTACACAAAATTAAACATATTCTTGTTGTTTCGTGTTGTTGGATAACACGTTCGCGGACAAGAAGCAGCATATTATGCCGTCAATGACTGAGGAAATTACGGGGTCATGACAATTTTAGGTATGTTAGGTCAAAAGGGGATACCCTGACGAGAAATACAGTATATGTACATACTTCCATATTCCGGTATTATTGGTCCTACCAGAGACACATTTTCACTTCGCTGTGACCAACGGAATTATTTTTATCTTTATAAAAAATTCGCACAAAATAATATAAAATATCTCTCGAAATGCCGGAGATAGGCGTTTGTCATTCTAGCGTTCCCCACCAAAATTCATGTGTTCGCGAATATGATAATAACGCAAAGGCACACTCCACAGTTTACATTTTAGAGTCATTTCTATGCAAAGTGTAAACGAAGGGGAGAACAAAAAAAATAAATTATGTAAAAAGATTTGTTGGACGACCAAATTAGGGTTAGCGTTCGAATTGTACGATATGTTTGACAAACATCATTTCTGATAAGATGTTGAACTGTGAACATGGGGCGGGTATTTTGTTTACTTCTTTAATTACAGCATTATCGTCTTGGAATTCCAAATGAATAGTAGACAATCCTTCCATTTTTGTTTTCTTGTATTTTTTGAATTTTAAATCTTTGAAATACCAAAAATTTCAAAACATTTTATCCACGTTCGACACCATATTTTCGATGTTTACTCACTGAATACACAAAATAAATAAAAAAATTACCTGAAGTTTAACGACAAGTTCAAAAATTTGAAAAACCATACGATAAGTTGGACGATTTGTTTGAACGACCGTACGAATTGAACGATTTGGTAGGTCGTCAAACAAGTGTGTTAAACAAATCGTTCAATGTGAACCCCGCTATAAGTTTACGTAGATGTGTTTTGTCCATTTAAGAGAGAGCGACATTCTATTGCGGTTACGTAAATTGGTGTCCGTGTCCGGTTATGAGAGAGTCCGGTTATGGGAGAATATTTTATATGAAAAATCGTGTATATATTTTCGTTCTTTGAAATCTGTCCGGTTATAAGAGGTGTACGGTTATGAGCGGTGTCCGTAAGGAGAGAGTACACTGTATATACAAATAGTTGTACAGGCCATAAATTATGAATTATGTCTGGGAAAATTTGATTGATATTTAAGCGTATTATCTGGGAATTAACACGTAATAAAATCGGCATTAAATTGCAAATGTGCACGTCTTGTAGAATCAGTTATTATAATTTAAATCAGAACTGACATTTAAAAGAAGGTGTGTATTCTTTGTTTGGCTGCCTGCATAAAGAATGAGCAAGCATTGTTGATGCTTGCGCTTGGCATAGTCACTTTATTGCAATCAAGCATTCTTCAAAAGCGTTTAATGATTTTTATTTCATAAAAAAGTAGTTTATGGCATGTCCATCATATTGGCTAACAAAGAAACAATCTTAAATATGAAAGACTTGAGGAAAGAATCTAGAACTGAGCCCTCATACCATTAAATACTACACAAATAGTTTAAGAAATGAGGAAACAACGGTCGCTTAAGCGTTTGGACCGAGAACAAAATATTCGATCCTATGGGCGCCATTAACTTTAAAGCCGATATCTGCGTTCCTGGCTAGCTTAATTCAATAAACATAACAGACGCGACATAGTCGACATAGCACAAGTCATCAAATCTAGAATTGTCTGGGAATACATGAATTTACAGATTGGGCAAAGGAAACAGCGTAACCATCTACTTATGTATGTATGTGCTAGGTACTACGACATCTTGAAAAAGATAATGAAGAGGCGGACAAACTTTCCAGAGACTGCTACCCTTTTCGTAGGTCCTGAACCCATTTGTGGTATCGAGCAACTTGCAATAAAAGAGGAGCTGTGAACGCAAGCAAAACTTAGTTAAATACTCAGGGTCTAAGACAAGCGAAGAAGGGTAACTATAAGAAGAAGTCTTGCATAATTACATAATTAAACAAGTTCAAAAATGTTCTTCAATAATACAATTTCTGTTCAGTCTAAGTATATCTATACAAGGTGTTCCGGTTTCGGGTAGTACATGGTAAGAACTGCGAACATCATATCAAAAGCGTATCTCTTGGATTTGTAGCATGTGTGAGATCAGTGGCTGCCATCCTTTCACTTTAAAAAATTATCCAAGAAACGTTTCTTCCACGCCAAAAGGACGCAAACTCCACACTTTGGGTCCCTAAAATCGAGCCGTTTTTGCTGTTGTAAACTGTGGCTTAGTAATAAACAGAACGAGGCGATGTTTTGCTTCCGATAGCCCTGTTTGAAAATGCATTTTCATATTGAGATTTCTCTTTCAATCCCTTCACCTTGAAGACTCCACTTTTAATTGGACGCAAATTTACCCTAATCGCTTCGGAATAACATCAACTTCGACTTTTTATGACTGACAAATAGATTCAATAGCTTGCAGTACTGGTCGCCGTGGCCGTGGTGGTTAGTGCGTTGGACTACTACGCAATGCTGTCGGGTTCAATTCCAGACCGGGTCTAACATCTAAAAAGAGTTTTTTCACGGTGCCACCTCTTTCGAATGTCTGACAAGTATCAAAGAGTATCATTTGTCACGATTGAGCATCTCAACTCGCCGTTCGGAGTCCGCAAAAAACTGTGGTCACTTCCATTCGTGCAAATTAACACGCACACACAAATGGTTGCGAGAAGCAGGCCCAGGTTCACCTCGAGTTGTAGCGCCAACTAAGTAAGTAAGTAACTAAGGCCACCAACATACTCTGGCAATGCCGTAGAATGTTCAATAGATCATGGGGGCTTAGCCCAAAAATGGTCTACTGGATTTATACGAGTATAGTCAGGCCATATGTCGTATATGGCTCGATAGCTTGGTGGTACAAAGCGAAGCCTCTCAAACGTTGCCTTGAAAAACTTCAGCACCTAGCGTGCATTAGTATTACCGGGGCCATGAGAGGGACACCCACCGCCGCCATTGAGATCCTTCTTGCCTTGCCTCCACTGCATATCTTCATTGAAAACGAAGCTAGAAAAGCAGTATACCGCATAGGTGTGCTTCTTGGAAGGCGAGTTACCTTCAGTGAAGGTAGTAGAGGTGGCAGGGTGGGGGAGCTTCTCGATTTAGTACCAGGAGCCTTGGGGGGAGCTCTGGACACCATAAGCTCCAAATACAATTTCGGGCGAAGGTTCCAATGTCTCCTTCCAGATCGCTCTGAATGGAACAGCGGAGGTTGGTCTGGTTTCCCATCAGGTAGTATAGTCTTCTATACGGACGGGTCCTTAATGGATGAGCTCTCCGGAGCAGGTGTCTACTCAGAAGAATGCCACGTTGAGCAATCTATTCCACTGGGTAGATTTACAACTGTCTTTCAGGCAGAGGTGTATGCTATCGCTACTACAGCGCACATTGCACTTAACAAGAGGTGGAAATCCAAGTCCATCTACATCTGCTCTGATAGTCAAGCAGCTATCAAAGCCTGTTCAGCAGCGTTGATCAACTCAAAAATTGTTGAGGAAGCTGTCAACAAACTGAATCAGCTTGGGCGATGTAATAAGATCACACTGGTCTGGGTCCCGGGACATTCTGACATCCCGGGAAACGATAAAGCTGATGCTCTGGCTAGAGCTGGATCAGCGACCCCTTTTATCGGTCCTCAGCCTGTTATTGGCTGCAGTTCAGCTTATGCTAAAAACGAGCTTCTTAAACTGCTGCAACTACAGCATTACAACCATTGGCATGAACTTAGGTCATGCAGACAGGCCAAAATGTTAGTAGACGCGCCCAGGGCAAACAGAACTAAGTTTCTGTTACACCTTCGTAGAAATGACCTCAAAATCCTCACAGGACTGGTCACTGGGTTCACTCCCTTAAACGAGCATCTGAACAAAATTGGAATCAGAAGCTCGGGCCTCTGCGAGATGTGCCTGGAAGAAGATGAGACGGCTGAGCACTTCATTAGCGAGTGTCCGGCCTTTGCTCGAATCAGAAAGGCCACTCTAGGCAACTACGTCCTACGGGACGTTGATCTACTGGAGCTCAATCTTGCCCTATTGCTTCGCTTTGCGAAAGCGACGGGCAGATTTAGATCGACATATAGCTCAGCAACAAATCGCTAATTCAGCGAATGGGGTGGTACTTCACCAAAGTACAATGGGCCTACAGGTCTACGTGCTTGTTGTCTCTAAGGAGACAACCCCCTTCCAAATACAATACAATACAAGTAAGTAAGTAAGCTTGCAGTACTCAACTTGTCTATCTCTCATTAACTCCATCCCGTGGATTCTATCGGAGAGGAGGGTGAACTTGAGTGATCAGCTAAACATTCCGGAGAAAATTTTAAAATCCATTTTAGTCCAGCGACCAGCGTGACCATAGTTGAATATAATATTCCACAAGTGGAATATTTTAGACCTGCAGAGAATATATTTTTTCCGATAGTAATAAATTCTACGCTTAAGTTAATTTTATTACTTCTAAATCGCAAAATTCACAAAGCTTTGAACTTTGGCAGCACTATTTAATATTAATTTTATTTCCGAAGTAACCGAAGTACAGTAACAGACTTTTTTTCTACGCATTTGTTCGTTTTGCACTATACTTTACATAATCCGTTTAAAATCACGGTAAACTTTTATTCCGCATATTTTCTTGTTTTCTGAACACAAAAAAAGGTTCACGGGAAAAGAAAAAAACATGCGCTTGGCATCCAAAATAACTCAGATTAGTTCAAAAAATTAGAAATGAATATATGAAGGTTTTTACTTATAAAATGAATTATATAACATATTCATGTATATATTTTTTTAAAAAATTAAGACATGCTTTTTTTCATATTCTTTTTATTTATTTCATATTTGACACCCAATTTTTTTTACTAGGTTATTCCAACAACAATAAGCAGCAATAAATACAACTGCCCGAATTTCTGTTAGTTGATTTTATTGAGGTCGTACTGTACCAAGTGGAATATAAAAGTTGAATATAAAAATATTAAAGTGGAATATAAATATTGCATTAAACTCATAGTTCAGAAATAGGAGTCTAATCTAACGAATGTTGACTGACCGTGACTATCCATCTCATTCATTGAGGGTGTGAAGTCTACAACTCTTCCCTATGCATTGAATCAGGACCTATCGACAGAATGAAAAAAAGGACATACCTATATTCGTATTTGTATGTGCACACATTCCTCAATAGCCCCTATTCGAATATATGCATTAGTCGACAGTTTTACATGCTCTTATGAGCATCCACGTCACATAAATAATCAATTTCCGATTTATGCACCCATTTTGTCGATCAATATGAGTGCATCCTGCTGATGCATCCACATTAAGGCGTCTACACCCTTCGCAGAATCCTGATATAATTTATGAGGCGACTAGCATCGACACAGTAATTTGTGTTCTCACAATGTACGGCAACAATGGACCGCATTCTTTCAAAACATTAACACATCCCCTATGGCTGGTCAGTGAAGTGATAGTAAGTAACGGTAAACAGTAAACAATAAATGATCACTAATGATCACCGAAACAAAAAAAAAGTAAATGATGCGCACCCAAAAACCAAATCAAAAATGTCCTCGAATTGCAGCTACCTAGTTCGTGTAGTTCCAGAGTAGATCTACAGTCATTAGTGACGTCACGCTCGCTTACGATAAATTCAATAACAAAGAGTATCGATTTAACAATGCGAGTGTGACCAGCCGTCATCGATGACACCCGAATGAGTATTAGAAAAAAAAAAAAACAGCGGGCAACAGTTTCTTCCTTTTTGTTGAAAAAAAAGCGTCACGAAAAATTTGCCAAGTAAAGCACGATCATTTTCAGCCATCAGTCTCAGTGGCAAAATTTGACAAAAATGAAGCAATTACCGCGGGTTTGTTTATTGACAAAAGGGTCCGAATTATGAAACTCACCACCGCGCGCTGCGTCTATTTATCGTTTTGTATAGCGAGCTCCCAGCAGTAGTGGCGAATTCATGCTGTGTGCTGTGCTGTATGTCCTTCGAGGAGCTGTCAGAGTGAATTAGGCATTTCACTTCTAAACCTCGCACCCCATTATAAGAGGACGAGTAGACAGGGATCTCTCTGTCTTTCGTCATTGGTGATGTGCTCAACTGATTTCCTGTTGAGATACACCAAATGATTACGACGAGTCTACACAAGCACAGCGATTAGGGGATGATGAAAGGGCGGTTTGTTTTAACAAGTCCAACCGTCTGGAAATAATTTTATTAACCGGATTTCACCATGGTTAGGAGAGTGTAAGTATGTCTCATCTGGTTTTTTCCGTGATGCTTATCAGCGGGAGAATTTTGTGAATGTATCTGGATTATCTGAATGGTTAAAGGGGAAGGAAGGACGTACAAGCACTGATAAACGTTTAAGATAGAATCGAAATGAATTTAGAAAGATTGGAACTTAAAAGTGGAACAACATGGGGCTTTAGTCAGTTGAAGCAAATATGAAACTGTTGTTCGACAAGGTATATACTTGTACCTGAGCTTACTCAAGACACCAGGCTTCTATCGTCGTCAATGGAGCCCAAGTGAGCCTTGTCAATAATAGACAGATTAGATCTTCATTAGTTTGATAGCCGAAATGATTCTACATGCAATTGAAAAACTTACGTTAAATAAGGTTGATGGTATGTTATGGTAATCAGACCCAATAAAGCCAACTGTTGGTATAAGTGAGAATTGAATATAGTCCTAAGACACCCATCAGTGCCACTCTGTACTCTGTAGGTACTGTACTCCGATTGACCCTGATCCTAGAAAAGGTTGACATTTACGAATAAAATCTACAGCTGCGCCACCACCTTCCATAAGTTCAGTATATATTACCTTAAGGGAAAACTTTAAGACAGTGTAGCTAAACCCCTTTGCTTGGTAAAACAGCAGAGCCTTGAGGCATACATATACCGTTGAGTATATTTTTAAAGAAATTGAGTGGGTTTTGGAGCACAAACTGTTATAATACTCAAACCTTCACTCGTTATGTTGGAGCCCTCCAAAGCTGGGATTCGTAAACTTGTGATGCTTAGCTACCGTAAAAGGATGAATCTTAGGGTACAGGAACAGACTGTCCTTTCGTCCATCAAACCTGGAACCAGAAACAGATGGAATCTATACAGAATTTTTAAGAATAGTGAAATTAAGAATGTGGCTTGCCCGTTGCTTCCCAATTTAATCAACACTTTTAAAACCCACTGCCCAATTGGCCTTCTGTGTCTGCACTCAAACCTCCTCAAACACATAGATCAGAATTAATTTGGCTTAGACAACGAAAATACTGTCGCGGATGAACGAATAGGTTTCAAAATATCCAGAAGTTGATCCTGAAACATAAAAACCGAGCACAGTACATAAAAACCGGGCACAGTTTATCTACTGCTATCATCCAATACATCATAATCAACGACTTTATAATATGTATGTTCAATTTTTAATGTTTTCCAACACCAAAATCGAAGCCGATTCGCTGAGCGGGGTCAAACCACTTTAGATAACATGCATGGGGCATTATGAACGCTGAACCAAATAGCACTATGCTATGTTCCAGGTCACTCCGGGCTAGAGGATCATGAGTATGACCACGTGTTAGTAAGAAAAGGAGGAGGACAGCCACTGACTGATGCGCTAGTAATATTACCACTATTATGTGACATGGTTCGAAATAGACGAGCATAGGGTATCTAATGTATTCTGGCCGGCATTGGAACGAACAAAAAAACTAGAAAAGTCCTAAGACCTAGCATGACGCACTAGAACAACTGTAGGAATATTGCCAGGTCACTGCCTCTTGGGTAAACATGCTAAGAGGTTCGGATTCACAGATATGAACGCTTGCAGCCCAAAGCACAGCGTAGGAACATCAGCTACATCCTTCACAAACTTGAAGAGATAGAGCCAAACCAACTACAAACATGTTCTTAAACTCTGTAGAGAAATCAAGTACATTGCTACGGCCTTGTTGCCAAACATAAGATGGATTTCTTCACTATGGTGCTTAGTATTTGATGATAGTTTGACCTCCCCTCTCAGCCTAACCTTACCTAACCTAAAACGCGCCCAAAGGAAAACTCCATCCCGTGACAAACGTATTCTTGTAGTGTTAAAAAAATCACATCTTCTGAAAAAGCGGCAATGTTAGATTTATCTGGAAGGATTTGGAAAAATATTGACAGAAGCTGAACATAGGGATTGCAGACCCAGAAAAAAAGATAAGCTCTCTGAGAAGAACCAGTGGGGCAAATTACATAAGAATTAGTGGGCACCGTAGCGCAAGTGGTTAGTGCGTCGGACTACTGAGCCAGCGTGGGTTCGAATCCCGCCGCAAACACCTAAAAGTTTTTCACAGTGCCCACCTCTTTCGAATGTCTGACAAGCATCAAATAGTATCATTTGTCACGATTGAGCTTCTCAACTCGCCGTTCGGAGTCGGCAAAAAACTGTAGGTCCCTTCCATTCGTGCAAAAATATAACACGCACACACAAATGGTTGCGAGAAGCAGGCCCAGGTTCACCTCGAGCTGTAGCGCCAACTAAGTAAGTAAGTGACCTGAGTAGAGCAACTGTACAGAGATGTGAACACCTTAAATATATACAAACATTTTCCGAAAGCCGCTGTTAACTAGCCACCACAAAATTAACCATTTAGAGTTGCATTCTTGGTTGATCTTGAGCCAAAAATATCATTCTTTTATTATTTTTCTGGAGGCTTTTATGCTCTGATGCATGAGACTATGCAAATCATATTTCTCTCGACCAATATTTCAAAAATTTACAATCGTAAGTTAGGCTCAGTTAATCAGTATTTTGACCTGCAAAGCCGTACCTTATATCCGGTAACAACATTTAAACGGTGTTGGAATGAATTTTGTTACTTGTTTTACTTTTGGATCCTAGGTTAAGGCTACATGGAGGGCAACGACTAGCCAGATGGTGATAAAATCCTCAAGGTTCATGTACAGAAAGAGTTTCAAATCTACTGAAAGTATATAAAGGGTGATTTTTTAGCTGGTTTGGTTTTGGCAACACTGGTTTTGACAGCTGACGTGTGTTTAGTACCTTGTGTCACTGTCAAATAGCTTCAGTTTGGTTTGCAATTTAACCATGGATCGTCTTACAAATGAACAACGCTTGCAAATTATTGAATTTTACTATCAAAATTCGTGCTCGGTTCGAAATGTTCATCGCGCGCTGCTTCCATTTTATGATCGGCATTCTCGACCTTCTGAGCAGTCTATTCGGAAGATTGTGACCAAATTTCGCACCAAATTTACTTTGTTGGACATTAAACCACCAACACGTTTACGTACTGTGCGTAGTGAAGAAAATATTGCGGCCGTATCAGCTAGTGTGACAGAAGACCGCGAAATGTCGATTCGGCGCCGTTCCCAGCAGTTAGGCCTTTGTTACAGCACTTTTTTTTGCCCGAAATGGAAGTTCTTGACTTGCATGATATGTGGTTTCAACAAGACGGTGCCACATGCCACACAGCACGCGAAACAATGGCGCAATTGCGAGGCGAGTTTGGTGAACAGTTAATTTCACGTTTCGGGCCGGTCAATTGGCCGCCTAGATCGTGCGATTTGACACCATTAGATTATTTTTTGTGGGGGTATGTCAAGGCTAATGTCTATAGGGACAAGCCCGCTTCGATTGACGCACTGGAAGCCAACATCCATGCATTCATTCGTGAGATACCGGCCGATATGTGTGAAAGAGTATGCCAAAATTGGACTCAGCGGATGGGCTACCTGAGACGCAGCCGCGGTCAACATTTGCATGAAATTATTTTTAAACATTAAATTGCAAAGTTCAAACTATCGATTCAAATAAATATTTCATTCATTTTTTCGAATTTTTTGTGTTTTTTTTTTAAAAAAAGTTCTCAGCCTCTTAAAAAATCACCCTTTATAAGATGTAAGCCAAACCCTAACAAGGACTTAATCTTAACAGCCCTACCTACACTAGTTATGCTTTCTCTATTCAACTCGCTGTTATGTTCATTCATCGTACCCGAAGTCGATGTCGTCTACAACAGCACTCTACAGTACAAGGTCTTCCCGTCTATGGTGCATTCCCTTTATCCCTCTCTCTTTGGGTAAAACATTAACTTTTTCGAGTGACATTTCATATGAATGGCAAGTTTATTCGCTTCCCATTTGCAAAAAAGGAGAAGAAAAAAAAGGTCCTTTTAACGCATTTATTAACTTTTTACCCACAAAAGAGCATACACATGCACACATTCATATCCGAATGGTAGACGAAGTGTAGCCGCACCTCAAGAGAGTCCTCTTTCAGTCACAGGACCTGCAAGTTGTTTCTTTCATTTGCAAAAAAAAATGAACATAAAACCAGCTCCTTTTCACGTGCAGGAATTATTCTAAAGAACAACCACCACACCGCGCATGGTGGAGAACGATGGATGGATGGATGGATTATCCTTTGGCATACTTGAAAACAATTACGAAATGTCAAGAGGGTTTCATGGCATTTAAAATTACAGTTATAATGTAAATTTTGTGTATTGGACTGTTCCAGAGTAGTGTGCCAGGCCCGACATTGAGTGGGCCACAGAATAGCTATAGCTACCCACTACTGCCAATTTCTATATTGAATGAGCCTTACTCCCTTTGTGGAAAGTCCTGATCCTGAATGTTGGCGTCGCTTATACACAGTGGTACGGTGGTAAAGTTTTTTTTTCCTCCAGCCGATTGCGATTGTGACTTTATTTCATTTGAGAAGTGGAAAGGATTTTTTTTCTTCCTTTCAATCGTGTATTTTCTTTATTAAGTTCCTGGGCACAAATCCTTTTTAACCCATTCAATGGACATTACTCCTTACAGTGGTGGTGGCTGGTGGTAGTTGGATGTGTTCTCTGTGTCGAGCCTCTCCAATTAAATGAGGTGTATGTTTTGCACAATTTTTCAATGGCTGCTGGAGTGCTTCTCGAAATGGTGGACGGACGGCAATTACAATTATATTTCTTTCAGTTGGTTATTTTTTACTTTTTATTTGAATGGATTGTGTCGAGGACTTTACCTTTTTGGCATACATTTAACGATTTCATATAAATGAAAATGCAATAATGAGAAAAGACTGCCAGCCAAACTCACAGTTTTATATCGTTCTGCCCTCGTTTTTGTTGTTCGTCCTTTTTAATTGAAGTGTTTTTGAGTTGCGATTTTGCATTTAACTTTTGTGTTCTTCTTCTCTTTTTTTTTGTGTTGTTGTTGTCCTGGTGGCATTTTGTGACTGGGTATCGAGTTAAATGCGATAAAAATTAATTGTTAATAAATGCCAAACCATTGAGATGGTGTTGAGAGTTGGTTTTTAATTTCTTTTTTTTTTGAGTGCGAGTCATTTAAGTTTCGGTTGCGGTTTGGAACAGGATGTCATGATTTAGGTAGGTACATATAAAATCTTTTGTGACTTTTGATTCAGTTGCTTGAGTCGAGGAGTTTTCAAATTTACGAAGAGGGAACTTGAACTTGTCAACAGAGTTAGGGTTACACAGTCATGAAACGACTTTTGAAAAAATAAAAAAAATAAAAAAATCTACTCGTGGACTTTCTGCAGAAACATGTCTCGCTGATCCATCATACCGCCGCGCCGTACTAGCAAAGCAAATAATCAATTTAGCTGTATTTCTATCGCAAAAGCTGTCAAATGTTATCAGCTATTTACTGTTTTTTTTCATAATTTATCAAATTGTCTAATCAAAGACCGAGTTATTATGACAACTTCTTGCCCATTGTCGCCAGAGTTGAGATTTGAATAAAATAGTCTTTAACCCTAGTAGGTACAGGGACTGGGGTAAAATGTTACCCCAACGCTATTTTGAAATCGGACTAATTTTTTTCTGTCAAGTTTTGAAACCTGGATTTTTGTGCTACTCTACAAATTTTGTCCTGAGTCCATTTTTAACGTTTCCAACGATCTGGGAGCACTCCATATATTTCTCCCATATTTTTTTTAAAAAGTCTACGAGTTATTTTCAAGCTATTTTCATTTATTTATTTTATGTTTATCTGCCTGGGCATTGTTTTTTATGCCATTTTTGTTGACAACTGCTTCTTAAAAGCAGTCCATTTAGTGCTAAATTATACTTGTTTGGTCTATAAAAGAATCACCCTTTATTTTATGTGAATAATCTTGCAACATCTTGCCCTCATTTACCGTTTACTTACGTCTTTTTATTCGTGGGTAAAATTTTACCCCAGGCTTTAACCCTTTGACTCTTGAATTATTTTGGGCAGTATGAAAATGTTTTTGAGAACATTCAGTTGTTGACGGAGCCTTAAATATAAGTTTTTTTTTTACTTTTATTTTCTCATTTCATTGTCTGATATATTTTGAAAATAAAATCCACTTGTTACTAAAAATTTGCTTTGTTTTGAGTTTTTTTTTTTAATTTTTTGTTCAATCACTCTTCGCAAATTTTTTTTACACTTTTATTTTTTTTGTAGTTACAACGAAAAACAGCAAGAATCTGATCACTCGCAATGCTAATGTCATGAGATTCACGCACAATGTACTCACAGCAAATCAAGCTGTCGTGTGAAAAAAAACAGTTAAGAAAATAGAAAATTAAGTTTTGATTATTTCAATGTTAAAGAGTGTGTACGCAATTGTGGCCACCATTAGTCAAAGGGTTAAAACTTATAAATAGACCTTGCCCCTGTACTAGGGTTAAAATGATGTCTGAAACAGAATAAAGAGAGATTTTTGACACCCTTTGAGCCCTCTTCCAATAGTTGTAACTGTAATATCACATGGGGTTTAGTTAAAGATAGAATGCAGACTAATAGTTTCTGTTTTAACCAGTTCTCTTCCTATGAAATTTTTAACTCAATGATGGCTTTGCAGAACAAAAATATTTATTTGTAAAGCACTTCTTTCATTCTTGCTGTCCAGCTTATCCTACCAAGTGCCAGTTTTTCGGGGCTGTTATGGTGTAAATTAATAAACTTCTTAAGCTTAAGAGTTAAATGTCAAATCTAACAAACTAATCCGCCAATGTGCCTCTAAATTTGCCCAAAAAAAAGGTCTACAAAATTCCATCACCGATAATGGTTAGTTCCGCTTCCTCCTGCTTCCATGTCCATGGTATCGAAGCCTTTTAAGTAAATAAATTCCATTAGAGACCTCCAACAAAGTATGTAAGTCGTCGGCAATTGCCGATAATTAAGACCACCATGACTATTAAACAAAGCTCACATATCATAGTTGAGAACGGATCAAAGCCCATTCCAAGACACGCGAAACAAATCCAACGGCATTCTTAAGTCAAACCTTTCTGTCACTCTTCCAATGACATGATTAATCCGCCACTTAAATCCATAGACAGACAAAGCGATCGCCTTTGGACCTCAGTAGAGAAAGAGCGTGTGCTATTGAAGTGTTCCCCTGTACCCCCATGCATCGGTAGAGCATAATTACAACACATTAAACTCCTACTGGCATTGTTCTTGACTCCTTTCATCCATTAAGCACGCCTAATGACAAGTCGCTTTTGTATGTACCTCTGGCGGACACTCACTCGAGCAAAGTGACAGAACTCAGATCAGAACACGACTGTGGAATCTCGAAAGCAAGTAGCTGCTACCGATTTGATGGTTGTTCGGTTCGGTTGTTCCGTTTCGCTTGCATTTGGAATTGGAGATGGAGAACTTCGTGACATCCATACCCCTGCTGGTTGGGGCTAGGACAAGCGAGATACCTGTCGGATTACAGTGGCGGCGCGGTTACCCTCTTCCAGGTCGTTTTTCATAAAAATTATTGGATCCATAACCAGTTGGTGTCGGCATAAATTAAGGTGTGGTGGAGGTTGTAAATTTTATTAAAAAAAAAAAAAAACACGTAATCTATTTTCGCCAGAAGGTATTAATTTATTGTCAAAATGTTCGATAAACTGAGATCGTTGCCTTTGTCTGCGGTGAGGATTATCACCGATCGAACAAAGGCGAACTAATTAAGTTTGCAGCTCGTTTTGTTTCAGTTTTAGTCTGCTTTGTGGTGTGCGAGTGATAAATTAAAGATTTTGTTGCATTTCGGATGAACTAATGTTAATCATTCTCATTAGTGACAATGAATATGACGATGACATTAACACGTTATTGATAGGAGCTGAGCCTTAAGGCAGTGCCAATATATTCTGGAGACAATAGAATGCGATCTAACGAGCCCAGAGATTCTCGAACTATACTATAAAGATCATGGCGTCTGGGGAATACATGATTCCATTGATTTATTCATCTTGCCCGGAATTTAAAACAGAAACATTTTTATAATTCTTATACTTTATACTATACAATTTTCAGTTTGTCGCAAAAGTTCGTTATTTGGGTTAGTTTTGAAAAATAATCTTTGGTTTGAAGGATGAATTTATTTGATTATTTGCTTGCGACGGTGTTGACAAGATAAATCGCGAGCCTGGTTAACCATTGACTTATGGAAGATTTGTAGCAGGCTAGCAATAGATACAAGGATTTTAAAAAGTTTAAGTGATCTTTAGTAAAACCCATTTTTCATGATTACTCGGCGCCGCAGCTTCGGTCTTTCCGTCAATGTAGGTTAGGTTAGGTTAGGTTAAGGTGGTTATCCCCATCACTCTAGATGGATTCACTTAGACACTTAAGGTCCATTGTGTTACATGGAGCCGTTTATCGAAACTCCCCTACTCCTACTCCTATGTCAACAACACGCGGTGTTTCAAATAGGTCACTCATCTAAGTACTAACCGCGCCCGACCCTGCTTGATTTCGGTGATCTAACGAGAACCGATGCTTTCATCATGGCGTGGTCGTTGACTTCCGTGAATGTAACTCTAATAAAATTTAATTTGGTTTATAACAAGTGAAACTTTGAAGTTAATCGAATGAGCCTTAGATATTTCTTTAAACTTTAAAAATTGATAACTATTCAGTGTTGCTGTTGACAGTTTTATATAGAACCAAGCCTACCTTCTCGCAGTGTGTTTTTTTTGTATGAATGGTTGGTACCTATACCTACAGAAACCTACCTTGACAAATGATACTCTTTAGTTCTTATCGGAAATTCGGAAACTTAAACAAGTTTTGATGTGTTGCTGGGGTTGGTTCGTGACAGCACGTTAAGTAGATAGCCAATGCGCCTAAGAACATTAATTTTAGCACAAGCAGAATTAAATCGGCCTTAAATTTCAATATTTTATATCCTTCCAGGGTCATTAGAAGCAATACTCTTAAGTCATCTGAATTAATGATATTGTCGTCACAAGTAGACTGGATAGAAGAATGACTTTCTTTGTTGCTTTTCAAATAGAAGTCAAGGATCTCTCGCTATGCTTTGTGCCATGGATCGATAAAGGACATTTCTGTCGCTTTTCAAAACATTCCAACAGCACAACGGGCCCAACAGAGGCCTACCAACCTACAAGCCTTTAATTGATTTAGTCTTAAGTGTCGCTGTTCACTGTTCATAATATACCTATATATGCAAATATATATTATACGCATCAAATACCTTGAGAAGATAAATAAAAAAATTAACTCCTAAAAACCCAAACGTCCACGCTGTGTTTCCATATATTTCTTTGAGCGCACTGATTTCCTTACCCTCCAGTGTTTAAAGTCATTAGTCGACTTAGTTTCCAGTCTTTATTGATACTTCTGATATGTCCTGCCGAAAGCAGATTGGATCTGGATGAACTTAAAGATATCTGGGATCTGTGATCGTGGTTGTATCGGTATCGTATTCTCCAGTCGTAGACGCCTTGATAAGTCCTGACAGCGATAAGTCCTTCTGTAGGTTATAGACTGTATTAAATACTCCTTTTATTAGTCGTTTTAGACCTCATTGGTTCAGTATCCTGGTTGAACGAGTTTTTTATTATATTGGATCATATGTAATCATATGTATGTAATTTCACTTTTTTCAGTTTTAAGTATAAAAAACTATTCTTCTTCTTCATCTTTAAAAGGGGGATAAGATTTTAATCGTGATGCGTTTCTGCTGATTCTGACATCCAACATTTGTGCCATCTTTTCGGTCATCGTCCTTGTGGCGTTAGGTTAGTAACTTTGCAATTAAAATGTCTTCGGGCATACTGCGAACATGGTCGCTCCACAGTATTTTGTCTTTTTATTTTGTGGATTCCTCAATCTGCCGAATGATGGAACCTGTGTTCTTTGTACATATAGTCGGGTCTGATCTCGATTGGCGCTGGGCTTGGTTCTTCGTAACTGAGTAGCGATTGCAAGTAGCTAATCCATATGTTTCGATTGTTACAGATGCAGTGCTGACTTACTTGTTGACCAACCAGTTCCAGAGTTTTTTGTTTGTCCTCCATACATGGTATTGAAACATAACAAAAAGTTGGCTATCAGAGCCAAACGGTACAACTATTTTAGATTTTAGACACGACGTGTTTACTTACATATTTTATTGCTCGTCACTAGATGAAGTTGTGGGTGAGGTTCACGAATTTGTAACTTTTGTTTATATTTTTGTTATTCCTCTTTACACACAAGATATGCAGTGCTAGTTGTTTTTTGTAGATATGCATTTGTGTTTTGGTGAAATTTGTGTACCTATATTTGTAATATGGTAAAGCTCAATCACCACTGATTGATCAATGCCAAAACAAACTGAATCGCTTGTGCAATCAGCCTAGAGTCACTATTCTCTGGGTTCCAGGACAAAGTGCCATTGAGAGAAACGAGAGAGCCGACGAACTACCCAGGCGAGGTTCGGCCAGCTCACTAGCGCAAAATGTTAACGGCAATATACTCTCATACTTCTTTAACCCTAGTACAGGGGCAAGGTCCATTTACAGGTTTTAATGCCTGGGGTAATATTTTACCCCACGAATAAAAAAAACGTAAGTAAACGGTAATTGAGGGCTATATGTGGCAAGATTATTCACATAAAATTAAGCGTGATTCTTTTATAGACCAAACAAGTATAATTTAGCACGAAATGGACTGCTTTCAAGAAGCAGTTGTCAACAAAAAAGGGCATAAAAAACAATGCCCAGGCAGATAAACATAAAATAAATAAATGAAAATAGCTTGAAAATAACTCGTAGGCGTTGGAAAAAAAATATAGAAAAAATATATGGAGTGCTCCCAGATCATTGGAAACGTTAAAAATGGACTCAGGACAAAATTTGTAGTAGTAGCACAAAAATCCAGGTTTCAAAACTTGGCAGAAAAAAATTTGTCCGATTTCAAAATAGCGTTGGGGTAACATTTTACCCCAGTCCCTGTACTAGGGTTAAAATAGATGGTCTTAGGTGGACCGATCTTACAAACTATCCAGCAAGATAGGGCCAAATTGCAGCAATAGGTCTACAACAAATGAGCTGCCACAAATATGTAGACATCGCAAGAGTAGCGGCAGTAAGTACAAGGCACTGGCCAATTGGGGACCATGCAGACAAACTAGGGGTCCCTTACAACAGTTTCTGCCGTAGCTGTAAAGATGAAAATGAAAAAGGATCGCTTATTTATGTAGATAGGAATGTCTCAAACTACATCCAAATTAACGGGTCACCGTAGTCGGGGTAAGTTATAAGAACCCCTCTTTTTTTAAATGTGATATTTCGATTGTAATATTGTCCTTTGATTTAAAACAGGTTTGGCTGACTAATTTGCAAAATTTTAGGAGCAGCATTAAATTTTGTCAAAAGTCGTACTTCTTACCTTGCTCTACCCTAATTAAAAATTGATATGGTTCAATACTGAGTTTTAGATATGTATGGGGTAATTTCAAATTTATGGTCAGACTTTTTGGATTTTTAGATAGAAATTACCTTCGTCATTAAAATATCCCTCGTTATGTGTGGTCAGCTTGGTTGACCAAAAGTTACCCTTAGCAGATTTCCACTATGAATTCGTCAAATGTATGTAGAATCCATGAATGGAGCATTTCTTAAGTCTAAGGCTAAGCGATACGAAGAACAATGAGACTGGGGTCCTGGTACTCATTCGAAGCATAGTTCTTTAGGAACCTTAGAATTTCCCTGAATTCTTGTCAAATATTTTATCCCTTGGTCCATTTAAGGCTTTCTGAAAGATTCTCATATTTTTCCTCCTTCCCCATATATCCCAACCTTTCATAGAAAATATAACAACCACAACTCTTAGGTTATGACTTATGAGTCTAAAGCACAGCTTACAAGAACTATTGGCACGCCTGAGTAAAAACACAAAGATTGAAGTTTTCCAGCAAAGCAGTTGCAGAAGTTTTCTCTCACTGGCAGAGTTTCCCTTCGTTTCTTTCGTCTAAATTTTCCACACCACTGAAGAGCGTATTTAGTATCCAGCCTGAAGTTAATACATCAACTGGTATACCTTGACTCATTATGTCGCTTTAACTTATTCAAGCTTTGTAGACCCCTACAGCATAGCAAACAAAACCAAAACAATCCCTCTATGGCAAAGATTTAGTCCTTTCTTTTGAACTTAACTCCATCCCCTTAGCTGGCATGGTTTACACTTCGTGCATTATTCCCTCTGAGGCGAATATCAAAGCCACACTACTCGTATACGGTACCAAGGTGTTGGAGAATCAAAGCCGCGCAATTTTGTGCTGGCGCGCACCTTGAAAGCAAAAGCCTTATAATGCTCAAGCAGCATAAAAATTAACGCACATTAGCTTTTAAGCCTTTGGCGACTTGCCACCAGAAAGGCACTAAAATTTCGATGCTAATGGAGAGATGATGATGACGACGCGACGCTCTCATCTTTGTGTGTGCACAAAGGAGCTCCATCAGCAACTCAAGATCCTGGCTAAATCCGTTGCGGTAGTAAATTGGTGCTTCACAGTTATTCCATGACATGCCATGGTACGAGTATATGTGCCTTTCTGTCCTTCCATTTTTTTGCGATGCATGTCAAAAGCCAAAGGTTGTTGCTGAGGAGATCAAAGAAAGGTACAAGGACATGCTGTGTGCTTTGCAAGGAATATCCAATGTATTCAAGGTCAGCTGGTATAGTCTACTAAAGCAATTAATCATAATTTTGCTGTTGGTGCGTTCCGATATGCATTCAAGCGTGAGTTTTCCTTTTCATATTCCTTTAACAGCAAGGACATCCCTTAAATCAGTGTAATGGAAACTCATAAAGATGTCATTTAGACAATATTCGATGTGGCATTTTGGATAAGTTCTCATCCTTTCTCGTCCTTTTTCATAATTCATAATTTCATAATTATTTCGGAATATATGTTTTGTTAGCAGCGCACTAGGGTTTGTTTGTGTACGTTCGCGTGGTAAAGGATAAAGAAAGGATGAGTACTTTACGGTACTACACTATGGCACACTCACACCCATTAGAGAGAAATTATAAATAAATATTATTTATCGTTGAAGTTATGAAATATTTTTTTTTTATTTTCTGATTTATTTCTCACAGGAGAGGTCGCACAACTGCACTAAAAAAGGATAAACGTGTAACGGTTGGGAGTTCATCCTTTTTTTTCTCGTCTGTAAAATGTTTTCATAGAAAAAATCACATAAGTGCTCTCGAGACGAAAGTGGAAAATTAAGTTTATTTAACTCGAGTGTGTCGTTAGTCCTTTTTTTTGCTGAATAAAACGATCAAACTGAGGTTCACCCTTAGTCATTGTCAACCCCCATAGGGCGCAGTTTGGTGGCAAGAGAATTTACATTAGCCAACGCAATTGGCATTTAATTGATATTAATTGACAACAAGAGAGCTGGAGGATCTGATTGAAGTGTTTTTGTATGGCGTGCAGTGGCACAAAGTTCGAAAAAGGGGCACTTCAACTCTTAAAACAAACTTCAATAATATCAGTATTTTAGCTGATTTAAAAAAAATAGTGAATACTTTCTAAGCTAGAAATTTCTAACGATCTTTGTGATTTTTTTAAACATTTACGAATCAAAAGGAACACAGTTTTCCCAGGACTTATTCTGTACCTTCCAGGCTAAGAGCGATAACTAAGCAAGGACGCAATCTTCTTTCTTCTACGAGCAATTAGAACTGGACAACTTTTTGTTCCATTACTTGTGCTATGAGACCTTCCTTTGCGCCTATTCTCAAAATTCTAATTCAACGGGAAGTACCTTATATCTTGTAGTCAGTGCGTCAGTATCAAAAAAATTAGAGATTTTGGCCATATCTTGAAATTTCATTGGATGAGATTTTTTTAAAAGTCTAAGAACTGTTGACTTGATATTTTTTTTAACATATAAGAAAAACGATATTGACAGACAGACAATCTAAAAGAGTTCATTCTGAAAACGGAATACTAAAAAATAGAAAATAGCCAGCAAGGACATTCGTTGTAATAATTGTCTAATCAGTGATCCGTCGATAACACAGTGTTTTATTAATTGAGTTCGTTGCTGAATTCATACAAAAAATCCAGATTGTCCAGAACGGATCAGCATATGAGTAGGTATAACACTTGGTGACAAAAATGTCAATAGAATCTTCTCGAAGAGGTTAACCATTTGCTATTCGAATTTGAACTGGGCACGTTTCATAGTCAACCCATTCATTTGCTTGTGGCCACAGTTAATTCTGGGTCTAACATGGCACGACCAGACATCTAACAGCAAAATCTGCTTACAGAGAATAGCTAGCAGCTGATCTATATAATCGTGGAGTAATCGCTGGCTGGTAGCAGACAATTGAGCAACTATGAGAAGAGAACTCCCTCCCAGGAGAAATATTTCCAAAAGCATAAAAGACCAGATTTAAAGGGGAAATCAACAGGCATTTCAGAGCGCTATATCAGCATTATAAGTTCGCGATAGCAAGGCGTGACCAGCCCATGGAAGGCTTTAACCCTAACTTATTAAAATCATTCGCTCGACAGTCAAACGGATTAGCCAATGAATCTTGACTCTTACCGCAAACATCATGCAAACAAAAAAAAATACAGATCTTAAAGAACTTGTAGACTTCATCAATTATTTCGAAATTGTTGAAGGAGACAGTCATCATAAGCCAGCTACGATGAGAGAGAAAGGTTATGGTAAAAGGTCAGAAATTATACCAAATAAAGCGGCAACATGACGTCTTTTCTGTTGCATTATGTGAATGTCAAGAACCTGAACAAGGTAAGTCCAAAATATTTACAATCAAATGTTGGCAATGTCCTGGGAAATGAATATCGCTACCTATCATGAATAAGAGAGATAGCTGAGCTTAAATCTTATTACCATGATAAGGAGTAGGTAAATTGTGAGTATCTATCTATCTATATAATTAAATCCCTGGAGTTTATTTCCGCACCGATTTCAATGATTCTAACACTGATCGAAAGCTTCGTAACTGAACTTTGTTCATCAGTATAAACAATTTTGAAAAAGTGGATATGATAACATGATTACCTGTACTTACGTTCTCTTTTTGTTCATTCGTAAACCGGAAACGGTTGTAGGGTTTCTATATGCGAGATTACTCGCACTGGTCCACTACTAATACATAACTTTACAAATCAGGGAAGTTAATAGTTAGAAGAGCCTCTGCCGCCTATAGAATAATCAAATAAATTGGAAAATGTTAAAGTTTAGAGCTACCGGGAAAAAACCACAAACCTTAGACTACCAAAAAATTCTACCAGATTTAAGGCGAATATTACTAGACGGAAACACCAGAGAGCAGAAATAGGAAGTCAATTATCTATGAATAATAATATAAGATAGTGAACTCCTTAAGTTGATGAAAGGGAGACGTGAAATAAGACCCAAGAAAATAAGACCAAATCTCAAATTTGGCCTTGTATCGATTTTGAAATAGAAATAATGCCAAATTGGCTTTACAGTAGACTCTCGTTAGCGTGAACACCGGTTAATGTGAACTCTGGATAACGTGAACATATTTCTTTTAACATTGTCATATCTAAAACTTGAACAAATCCTGAATACTCTAAAACGTGAACTACAATTTCAGCTCAAATTAGCTGTAAAATTCAAGCAAGATGGAACTTGAAATTTGTTTTTTGTTTTTATTAAACATCTCGTCTTGTACAGTTTTAGTTAGCTACAAGTCAGTTCGTTCGTAGAGAATGCTAATGTTATATTTTTCAAATTTTTGTTTTAAATAAAATCGTTTGCCTTGGTGCACTGTACAATTGAAGACATTCATGAATGGAACGAGGATATAGACGACTCTAATGTTGTGTCCAAAGTAACCACCATCATAAGTGATGGAGAGACCGATGATGGAGATGTGCTTGAACTGCCAAAAGCAAAAATTAAGCCCAGTGAAGCTATTTAAATCTTCAACAAGGCTTTGTAATAGGCTGCTAGTCAAAATGAGATAAAGCCAAATTGCGAAGTTTGACTAATTTGGCTTTGTTACAGTTTCAAAAACGAAATAACACCAAATTTTTTGCAATTTGCTCTTATTTCATTGAGCCTTATTTCACGTCACCGATGAAAGAACCAACAAGGCAACAAGAGCACTTATGGTGCGCAAAAGGCTAGCCAGTAAATCCTGGGATCGTAGCTCAAGCTCGCTAGGATCCTCTCATCACATACAAGTTCATAGACATAAGTTGATTACAGCGAGGAAATCTCTCGAAAAGGTACCAAAGTAAGCTAGTTTATACGGACATATCCCACAGCAGATCTGGAGATAATTTTGGGACGATCTCTTCTGCACATCGTTATTACAAATGTAGCGAAGCAAACAATGCTAAGGTTTACTAAAAAGGACCTGTAGCAGGCGTTTGTGGGCCGAAGACCAAAAGTTCCATTACACTGGCCAAATATTCATTTTGCATTTTCCATGTTGGGCACCGTAGCGCAAGTGGTTAGTGCGTCGGACTACTGAGCCAGCGGTCTTGGGTTTGAATCCCGCCGCAAACACCTAAAAGTTTTTTCACAGTGCCCACCTCTTTCGAATGTCTGACAAGCATCAAAGAGTATCATTTGTCACGATTGAGCTTCTCAACTCGCCGTTCGGAGTCGGCAAAAAACTGTTGGTCCCTTCCATTCGTGCAAAAATATAACACGCACACACAAATGGTTGCGAGAAGCAGGCCCAGGTTCACCTCGAGCTGTAGCGCCAACTAAGTAAGTAAGTATTTTCCATGCAGAAGTTTACACAAACAAAAGATGCGTGCGGATAAACCTATACTAAAAGTATACAGGAATCCGAAGCAAAATACAGAAATCCTTTCCGACAAATGATATGGAAAATCACAATTGTATAGAAACGCCGAATGAAACTAACCAATTAGGCACACTACAGTGTGTGCCCAGCCTAGTGGACGTGAAAGAGGCGGACAAACTGGCAAAACTAGGAGCATCTTCCGCCCTTTTGGGGCCAAATGCTTTCTGGGTGATGGGCGAAAATGTCATCCGTGAAGAACGTCGAGAAGAGAAGCAAGGTAATACTTGAATAAATGCCACGGACTAATACAAGCCAAGAACTCTGAACTAAAATCGTAAAAGATGCAGGCTCTGTATTAGTCTAAGCAAAAGCAGACTTTGGATCCTCAAAGGCTTTCAGGCTGGACACTGCAAGCTGAGAAAATGCCTAAAAATACTAGCATTAGAAGAATAGGAGTCCTACAGATACTAGTACGAAGAACGAAGACCGCAGCATCTGCAGATGATCTATTCCGCCAAAGAAGAGACTGTCTTATTTAATAATTTAGTGAAGCATTGCAAATAATGTATTTACGAGTAGACCTCTGTTCTCTGAGGTGCGGTGCACTGGTCAGAGAAATTACAAGTCCCTATTCTAATTAGATATTCATATTCATTAAATACGATTCTTAAGCATCCAATTTGTCACAGATTTCAAGTGAAACGATACGAGCTTGCATCAAGCACACGACTATGTTGTTTAGCACTCACTGATGTTACATGTCCATTCGATTAATGCACACATAGATGCCCACAAGTGTGATATGGTACAAAACAAACGGAAATAATTAGCCGTTGTCCGATGGTTCCGATTGAAACACGCCAAAGATACATTTTTTTTTTTGCAAATACATAAACCAATTGCAATAATAGAAACAAAAGGCTCATCATTAATTGATCGGACATGCTGTGTGCGCATTTGGAATGGAAATGACATCTATCTGATTAAAGTATCCAAACAATTGGATAAAGAATTGCAATGAATCGGTATGTGACACGCCATCTGGTCATTGACTAAACGCAGACGGTGAACACTAAAAACAATTTGCACTGTTGAATGAGGAAATTGTTTTAATTTTAAATTAAACAAATAAATCCATGTAATGGGAGGTGTAGGTTGTAGATGCACTGAAAGATATTCTGATAGATAGTAGATACTTCCCTGTGCGCATTTCCAAGCGCAACCTTCCTCTCTGACCATTAACCGTGCAAAGATTCATATCACTCGCCGATCGGTTACAAATAAATACCACCAAACATATGCTGTGCGCGGCTTTGGCTTCTTGTGTTACTCGTACTGCCAAATAACAAGAGTATCTCAATCTCGATACAATCTCATGATGATTGTGAGGTTGCCGGAAATAGTCCTTGTTAATTCATTCCAGCGTACCTATTGTCGAGTGCGCTTTGTATTCACATATCGCAACCCCCTCCCTCGGCTATTATGGCGCGCATTATGCGGCAATATGTGTTTCACTCAATTCAACTGCTCTACAGGATAAACACAGTTTCCAAAGTAACACTTGAAGGACCACACGACCATATTACAGATTTCCCATTCAAAAATCCAACGCGCATAAAAATCGCTCGAGAACTACGCGATTTGCAAGGTAAAAATCCACCCCTCCTTGTAAATCAGGATATTCGCCGTACAAACAGGATCAAAGTATGCTACAAAAAAAAAACACAGTTGAAAAGATGAGATAAGAATTAGAATTAAAGTATCCTCAATTTCAATTGTTACAGTTTTTTTTTTTTATTCTGTCGGTCGATCTTGATCATGGTCTGTTGCATGAGGATAACGAAGAGGATGTCCTAGATATACATACACAGCGCTTTTGTTATACGTTAACGAGTAGGCCCTGTAATATTACGCAAGGTATTTGTTCTTCCCTGACTTGAGGGCAGGGAAGTTGTACACTTTCGCATGATTGCCGGTGAGTCTGAGTAAAGATACATTTTCTATTACACATCCTGTATCTCTGTTTGTATGTGTCTATAGAAACAATTGAACACGAAAAAAATAGAGGAAGACAAATACTCATTCAAGGGATGAGAAGATCCTTTGATTGGGATTGTGTACGGCACAATGGATTTGATAAATGAAAAGGCTGCTCGGTTGATTTAACCATTAAAAAAGTATCGAGGAACTTTTTTCATACATATTACAACTCCAGGATTGGTTTTCATTAAGCTGGAGATTTAAGCAAGTGATCATGAAAAGAAGACACAAAGCGCCAGTGGATACAGGGGAACAATGATGTGTTAAAGTGATATGGGATCTATTAGATTGCATAACATGTGGTGTTGTCAATGAAATGAAAATCATCTTGAGTTAGGATTATCCTTCTCAATAAAAAAAAAATAAATCCGAACGGAAGGAAGTTCAGCATGTGAGTTGCAACTTGCAGGGGATGCGCGATTTTCTTTCTGGAAAATAATGAAACTGCTGAAGGATGCACAAAACCTTCCAACTATTCTAGACGCAAACTGAAGTTTTAGAAAAAAGATGATGCACAAGGTGCATGGTTTTGGAGGGTATCTAAATACACCAACTATCCACAGTAACACAGATGCCGCTGGATTTCGAGTACAAACCATCATTTTTAAAAGCTTCTTGTCTAGGGTTATGTTCATAGTACCGTTCGAAAATACAAATACGAAAATACAACAAAACCTTAGCCTGGATAATTATGGAGTCTTATTTTTACCTGGAAAGCTTTTTCGAAGTCTATATAGATTTGACAAAAAAAGGCGCCTTTTGTAAAAAGCAAACAACAGCCACGCAGTACATTCAAACAAATCGGTCAACTGTTTTCGACGTTTAGTCTAGAATTTCTTGACTTAAATCCAGTCCCCGACCTCAATGAAAGTAGACTAGATGTTCTGTCAATTTTTCGGGCTCTCGACCAATCAGAGGCCGTAAACTACTTGCATTTGCTAGTCTAAGTTTTCGAATGTGCCCAATGTTTAAAAAAAAAACATGAATTATTATAAATCGTTTTTAATAAAACTATGTATTTGACAGTTTTTACTTCCAATCCATAGTTTTGAGTTGTTTCTTGAGTCCGGAGTTTATTTATCATCGAAAAAATTCTTTCTTTAGACTCATTTTGTACCTGGTAGATTTAAAATGTATTTCACGATCTGCAGAAGATTTTTGACCAAACAATCAGTCATCTACTCTTGATATTTAGTCAAAATTTTCTTGACTAAAAACCCAGTCAATGACCTCAAAACAATAGACTAAATGATTATTCAATTTCCGGTCTCTCGAGGAAGCAGAGACCGTTGACTAAAATCCGGAATGTGCCCACTGACATTTCAGGTTTCACATGGGCATTATTTGAATAGATGTGCGATTCGATTATTTATTTTGATTTCGTGAAGTTTTGTGGGACTTTAATCTGTTAATGCGGGACATTTGATGATGCGGGACAGCTAAACCTAATGCGGGACGTCTGGTCACTATCTATATTCATAGTGCCGTTCGAAAAATTTTGCTCAAACTATTTTTTTTCTTGTTTTCTTAGGCTTTTTCAAACGTTTCATTGTAGTTTTAAAAAGTTTGAATTTTTCACCTGTGGTCAATGGAGCAAAATATTGTTAGACCGTAAAATGGGCTTTTTGGGTTTCTAGTACAATTGCAGTTGCTTGCTTAATTATTACATTTTTATTTTATTATTGCTTCCTAGAAACACTGTCCATTTAAGCAGTACTTTGCTGGACCTCCTCTTGCTTTGATAACTGCTCCACATCTACGATTCGTTGATTCATATAGCTTTTTCCATATGAATACAGGTAATGTGTTCCAGAACGAGATAAGTAAATGTTGTAGGATTTCAAGTGACTCTGGACGCTCTTATGCTTCATGACTGACCATATATTCTCAATAGGATTTAGGTCTGGGCTGTAGGGACGCCAGCCTAGCACATCAGCATTGTCTTCTTCGAAGCACTTATTAACTTAAGAAATAAAATAAAAATAGAAATGTAGTTTCTAGTCATTGTTTGCTTATTTGAAAGCTACAAATAAATCTTTTATTTAAAAAAAAAACAAGTTCATATTTACAATTTTGGCTGTATGACCAGGTAATTGATCTGCAAGTGTCACCGAAAAACTTCATATTGCAGGACCCGTAGATAAACTACAGCAGTGCCTTCTGATTCTAAAAAGGCCATTCAGAGCATCCCCAGACCTTCATTTCTGGAGTCATCCGTAAGAGGCATTCAGAGCTTAATCTTACCTACGGTTTACTTAGCGCAAGAATCCTCCCATCTTCATAATGCAGCTTAAACTTGGATTCGTCGGAAAAGATAACATTGTTCAACATGTCTTGAGTTCAAATAAGATGAGAAAATCCTACTTCAATACTGGCTTGAGTGCTTTAATTCCAGCTGTTACGAGCCTTTCTTACTGAGCTTGCTGAAATTATTTTTCATGTGTCGGCCTTGGTTGTCTTTTTTGGCCTTTGTGAGCCGTTTCTTCTGCTGGTAGTCCCGGTCTCACAATATTTTTTTTTATTTCCATGCCATGTTGTCGAATTTAGACGCGACAGACACAAAAAATTAGATTTTGACTCAGAACTGATTTTTAGAATTATTTCTTTTTTTTTTAAATTAAGAAATAAATAAATAAATATACGGCATCAGCAGTCCTATACAGAACCAAGCCTAGCTTCTCACAACCATTTGTGTGTGCGTGTTACTTTTTTCCACGAATGGGAGGGACCTACAGTTTTTTGCCGACTCCGAACGGGGAGTTGAGAAGCTTCTCACGACAAATGCTAATCTGTGATTGCTTGTCAGACACTCGAAAGAGGTGGCAACCGTGAAAAACTTTCCTAGGTAGGTGTTAGACTCGGGCTGGAATTGAACCCGAGCAACATGCGTAGTAGTCCAACGCACTAAACACCACGGCCACGGCCGCCACGCAGTCCAATGCACTTACCACTACGCCACCGAAATTGATTTATTTAAAACTATTGGACTGGACTGGACTGGACTGGACACCAACGCTCTGCGATTATTCGCAAATCACAGTAACTGTACTATCGCTATAATTCAAATAAGCCTCTTAACGAAGGATCATTCCTTCATGCTGCTGCGTGTATCAAGCCTCATCAACTTAAAGGAATTTCGAATCCATTGCTGATTTATTGACCAACTAAGGTTTGAGTGTATAAAGAGTACCAAATGCTTATTCACCTTTTCCAAGAAGGAGACAAAGTCAAATATTGTTTTAGTCTTTTAATACAATTTTATCCCAAGACACACCATCGCGGGTAATGATTGTTTCCCGCAACTAAGTTCACATTATTTTGTGCTCTGAATTGTCTGTAAAAATTATCACATGGCACCAAATCGTCGGAAACCAAGAAGTCAAATTATCATCTACTCTCATACCACCAAAATCCACCATCAAATCCACCACGATATCCAAATGTTACACAAGTCCCTACTTCAAGACTGACTTTACACGTTCAATTAGTGAGCACTTCCTAAAGACATACCAAATGCCACTGCACTTCCATTGACATCATCGGTGTCATTATCATCTTCCGATTGTTATGGATCCATCACAAAGGGAGCACATTCATCGCAGTCTATGAAGTCGCACAGGGATTTTAGAATGCAACCAGAACGCAACCTTTCCTTTGGATGCATTTGACTACAGATGACACTTCCACGAGTATATTTGATGTCCGTCTGACTAGGTTTAGGGCGTCACTGGTGTTTACACACTCCTACTGTGTGTCGCCGTCCACGACTACTGTCTTTTTGTTTGCACCTAAATACTGCAGGCGTGTACCTTGTACCTAATCTACATACTCGAACAACGTTTTCGAATAGCTTCAGAGTGTTAATGATGAGAAGAACCCTATTTGCGGATGCAATTAGTGTCGACTCTTATCCGCATGGTTTACCATTTAGAAAATTGATTCGGTTAATTGTTTGGATACATTTCAGTTCAAATTCGGAACAAAATACACCATTGTGCACGGTGTAAAGCGTCGAGATACTATACGAGTCGATCATCAATATTTGCTAAGAAGTAAACTCTTATTTTCGTATTATTTTCACAATAATACGTGACAATGGACGCTAAGTTAGTGAACGGCTGTTTTCGGACTGTTTTTCGCCTGTTTTAGACGGTTTTGTGTGGCAGATTTTAACACCTTCTGTGTCTGGTGTCGGTGGCTCGCTCAAAATACGGTCTGAGTTATGAAAGATTATTGAAAGCCGTATGCATAGAGTTGTTAATCGAATTTGAAACTGAAATCTAGCCTCATAATGGGGTGAAAAACGGTGCCGCAAATAAAATAATAACCTCAAAAGTGGAGCATTTTATTACGTTCGGTAGTTAGCGGTGAATGGGAACTAAGAATGGGTGTATTTGAATAACTTACTTGCCCAAATAAAATTATTCTATTTTTATATTATAAAACCCAATTACATATTGTGTTGAGAATAACCGCACGCGTATGTTATATGGTTGTTGTTCGAAAAGTTTTTTTCAAAACATACACGTGGCCGTTGAATTTAGATCAGCCGAAGCTATGTTTATAGAAAAAGGATGATTTTTTAAGTACACACTGAATTTTTAGATTATTTTTGTATAACCGTTTACTGTAGTTTCGAGAACTATAAGTCTGTCTAAACCGCAAATTAAAAGGTATATTCCAACTTAACATAGATCATGAGATTGGTTCAGTATGGCCATTTTTCATCACTTTGACAACCTCTGCGCCACTTATTAATGAATTTCAAGATACAGTGGGAGTCCAGTAGAACGAATGCCGATATAACGAATGATCGATATAACATAGATACACTTTTTTTTAATGCATTATCGGCTCTATATAGCGAATGAACATCTTATCGAAGGTAGAGCTCCAAGCGATCTTCGAATCATTGAGAAAGAAGAAGTCAGTGGGAATCGATGGAATATCTAACATTGTGCTTAGACATCTCCCTCTAGAAGCGGTAGACATTTACTGCATTTTGTTTAATAATGTGCTAAATAATGCACATTATCCAGCGCATTGGAAAACAGCAGTAGTACATCCTATCCCTAAAAGGGGTAAGGACAATTCCAATCCGGCAAATCTCCGGTCAATAAGTCTCCTTCCGAACATCAGCAAGGTATTCGAAAAAGTGGTCTATAGAGCCCTGACTAAGTGGGTTGACGACAAACATATAATTCCAGATAACCAATTCGGATTTAAGGCGGGGCATGATACCATACATGCCGCGTCTAAACTCGTATCGGATATTCAATGGAACAAAAGCAAGAAACAATGCACGGGTGCCTGCCTGGTTGACTTGGAGAAAGCCTTCGACACCGTTTGGCTAGAGGGACTTTTTTACAAGTTGAGCAGGTTGAGCATAAGTAAACCACTGCTGTACATACTTTATAATATGCTCACCAGTAGGCGGTTCGTTGTGAAAAATGGCAATGTGACCTCTGCTGGTATTTTTGAAATTAAAAATGGTCTACAACAGGGTGCGGTTAATTCGCCGATCCTTTTCAATATTTACACAAGTGATCTCGTAGGGTCTCTTCACCATGCTATTGCGTACGCAGATGACTTGGTCGCGTACAGATCAGGGCCAAAGATCGAGGTCATTTCAATTCTCTTGCAGCGTGACTTCGATAAGATTCAGCGATATTGTGACGACTGGAAGTTGAAGATCAACTTCCAGAAGTCAGAAACCATCTTGTTTCGGACGCCGTTGTCTGGGGCCTCTTGGGACACCAGAAAGAATTGGCGAAAGTTCGCAATCGTGGGACGACACGGGCGGCCACTTGCATGTCGAAATGTAGTCAGATACCTCGGGCTGTGGCTAGACCAGTATCTGTATTTTAACAAACATATAGATGCTGCTCTGGCCAGAGCCAGAGGCGCTTTTGCTCTTACAAAGAGACTGTTTTATAGCAGCCAACTCGATGCGAGGGTAAAGGTTATCTGCTACACGGCCCTTATACGGCCAATGATAGCATATGGTTGTCCCGTGTGGTTCAACGTCGGACCAAGTTTGATGGAAAGGATTCGGGTGTTTGAGAGGGCTTGTCTTCGGGCTTGCCTTCGTTTATACAGAACACCAGAGTCCGAGTACAAAAAATTCTATTCTAATGAGGTCCTATACAACAGGGCTAACGTAATAAGAGTGGACAATTCCTAATCAAGTTGACTCGAAGGCACATTGCAAGAGCAATGGGTTCGATGAATAGCCTGATCTTCGGGGCTTATTACCCCAATTTCACGTACCACGAAAGAGTGCGCCTTAACGGCTTCGTTCCACCAGAAGCGTTCCTCTATTTTGACCAACAGGGTCTGATCCAGGATAGAACAGCGGTACCGCTAATCTTCAACTACGACAGAGACGTCGCACAGAGCCAAACGGAGCGCCTCCGGTTTAGTAGGTCGGTTTCGGGCGCGATGGGCACGATGTTGAACAGCAACATCAGAAATTCTGGTGGCTGTTAGAAAGAGATGGAATTCCCTCGTCGATTCCGTTTGATCCGGGGTAGACCCCAAGGCATAGTTGGCCGCCTTTTATGTTTATTATGTAGACATGCCGTGGCCGGCTTACATAGGTTTAGTTAGTGTAGGTATTTGTAAGTTTTATAAAAAAATAAAAAAAAAATATATAAAAAAATAAAAAAAAAATACGCACAGCACTTTGCCAACAAAAAAAAAATATAACAAACAAATAAAAAACCACAAAAAAAAAATTATAAAATAACACAGCACAAAAAACAAAAAAAAAATTACGTATTTAATTACGTAGCTAGACTTAAGATAGGTTAAGTAGTTGTAAGTCTTATTTAAGGTAGTTTTAAGCAAAAAACATGTCCTGTTGCTAAGTTTTTTTTTTCAAACTTTCCTTAGCTCTAAAATTGTAACTTTAATTAAAATTCTATATTATAAGTTAGGTTACGTCGAAAGACATAGTATAAATATTAAGTTTAGCTTAGAGTGCCCGTGTGGGGCCAGTAAGTTAGAGTAAGGTAGTTAGGTTAGTTAAGCTAGTTTTAATCACTTTTGTCTAGCATTTAAGATTTAATTGAATTGATAAATAAAAATGAATTAAAAATGAAAAATGATAGCGAATGAACAAAAAAAATTATATTCGATATAACGAATGTTGCTAAAATATCTGTGTACATGCTTTAAACAATAGAAAGAGACAACATTTACCTAAGAAATACAATTATGTTTAGGAAACGGTCGATGGAAAAATTTGGGTGTTTTACATGCAATCGAAGGTAACCTCCTTGATTCAACCATTCGCTTAGTTAAGCTAAGCGGAGGATTTGGAATCTTGGAACAATACTGAAATATTTTTTGAAGAAGATAAGCGTATCAGCCCACTCGAGGCCGTTGAGAGTGTATTAACTAAGCCAAATAGAACAACATTGGAAGTTCTGAAAAACTTGTTCTAATATAATAGCTACAAATTTCTGCGTTGAACGTTTGCAAAAGCATATCCTTATTGACGATTGCTTTTTGGAAAAGGAAAGGAAAGAAATTAATTTTGTTTTAGTTTCTTTTACATCTTTTTCTACTTTTTAACTTGTTTTGTTGACTTTATGAATAAATTAAATAAAGTGTTATGAATTAGAAACAGTATTTGTACATTTATTTAATGTTTCATACAAGGAAAATGTGTTCGATATTACGAATTTTTCGATATGGCGAATGCAACTTAACATTATTTCATTCGTTATATTGGACCACTATTTTAGTTTTGCAGGCCTCTAGCTACATGAAGACGTGACTGCAAAGAATCTTTGGCTGGACCAATTTTGTTCCTTCTTCGTTTCTGTAGACTCTGGAGTAATTTAATACAAAAATTAATTTATAACAAACTTAATAAAAATTAATACTTTTATTATTAACACAAATTTATTTTATAGCTTAAACCAAAAAATATTATTTTTTTTAAAATTAATTAATTAAATGAATTAAACAAATAATTTTTAAAAAATTAAATTTGTTGTGAAATTATACGTATTGCACGATCTCATATCTAACAATACATATTTATAACAATAAATAGATACAATTAATTTAAGATTACAATAATTAAATCAAAAATGTAATTAAGTAATTGAATCAATTAAAAGGCTGACAAATTAATAAAAAAAACTTCATAAATATACTTCACCCATAATTCTATTAACGATATTATTCTTAAAACTAAGAGTTAATGTTTCCGTTCAAAAGATCGAATGAAAATAACGATTCAGACAATTCTCTACGATTAACAAGACTGAACATGTTAATCAGTTTTAAATGATGAGAATGACGAGGCAACACAAAAGAGTTAGAACTCCAACCTAGACCTCTCAGCGCATTTGGACAGATTCAAGATTCTTATTATCAACATCATACAACCAAGACCAAATGATTCCTTGGACCCTTTAGCGAAGACATTTGGACAAAATTAGGTGCAGAAAAAGATAGATTTGAATCATATATGGGTATCGCAAGATTAAAAGATTATATATATGTATATACATATGTACATAAGCATTTTAAGACACAAGAAGATGGTATTTTCTGTCCATAATCTTAACTGAGTATTGGGAGTTAGAATAAATTCATAGCGTTTTTTTAATCAAAAAAAATTGTTTACTTATGTAAAATGAAATTGAAAAATTATATTGTTTAAAGTATTGTCCATTGCTAGTCACTACTTGTTCCCATCTTTCGGGCAGTATACGAATACCATGTCGGAAGAACGCCTTACCTTAAGATGCAATCCAGGAATCGACACATTTTTTGGAATCTTCATAAGAATTAAGCTTTTGCTCGGACAGGCCATGAGTCACCGAGCATGTCGCCATTATACATATTCGCATGGAATATGCTAAAATAATCTGAGATCTGATCGTCGGGTTTGAATTCGGATGTGTCTGGTCTAGATTGAATAGTGAAGCTTAGAAATTGTGTATGAAACAAAGCCTGACCTGAAAATATTCTACGTGGATTTTTGGACAATATGATCTATTTGCGTTTTACCTTATAGAACACTATGAGTTAGAAGATCAGAGGCAAATGGCGACAAATATCTAAAGACGAGCTTGAAATTTATCGGACTTACAGATTTCTTGCCGGGTAACGAGAATGTAGCCCAACTTCCTAGAAAAGTCTCAGTCTTAGACTCAAATGAAGCTGATCCTTCAATAGAAATAGAGAAAAGAATGCGTACAGACTACAGAAGCTTAAAATAGATGGAAGGGCCTAAACTTTGGCATTGCAACAAGAGAATTATGGCCACACTATGACAAAGGCAGGAACTTCCACTCTAGGATAGTAATTTCTTATCAGTCTTATGCAGTAGACATTATTACCGAGCGCAATATAACTTAGCGATTAATTTGTCATTGACACACCCTACTGCCCAACGCTGTACAACATCCCCTTTAAAAATCTAAGAAAGCTTTACTTTTGAGATTTAGAGGAAGTCTCCTGGGAACCGGAAAAGGACATGGTTCAGGAATCGTAAGGCAAATCATCTACGCAAACAAGGAATCGAGCGGCATTGTTCGTTGTAATTGCGGGTGCAATTCCCACCTAGGGCTTGGTAACTTACTTGAGTGCTCCGGAAAGTTATCCCACGCACCCCATCAACAATAAGGACCAACTGGTTCTTTGATATTCGTTTTGTTCGGTTCGGTTCGGTTTTTTGTCCAAAATAAATCCAAAATTAATTCATGACTTAAAGGCTACCGCCGGATAAACCATTGACGCAGAACTAAATGTGCATTCTGATAGTTTTGAGAATACCTTTACAAAAGTTTCCTTAACGAAGAAAAGTGCTTAGGTATATTTTATCATGACAGCGATGCACTAAGAACTGATAACATCCATCCGGAGAATATCCAGAACTCCTTATAGGAAACAACCTTTAAAAGAAATCACAAAAAAGCAATCACCAGGGACCACCCAAAGTGCACAAATTTCCAAGGAAAACCTTTCGCAGATTTTCCACCACGCCATACCCCACCTTCCTCTACACCACCTCCTCGTCTTAAATGACTGACAGCAAAGCATTCGGACTTAGATCCTATTAATCTGAAAATTTATGAAATTATGACACGTCGTGGTTTTGAGATACAAAAAAGCAAACATTTTATTGACGTAACCATGTGAAGTAGCTTGAGGCATGCAAAGTGGCCCAAATGAATAATCTGCACCAAAGGCTCACAACGTTTTACTACCATCAGGTAATACAAAAACCATTATGTCCATCAACTCTGCTCCTAAAGAGGGTGCCAACAAAGCCATTCTCGCTACGGCATGTATTACGATGACACGATCAAAAAGGATCATTCTTTGCCCAAGCTAACAAGAAAAAAAAAAAAAGAAACAACAACGCCGGTGTGTTTATCCTTTTGTCCTCGGGTCATAAAGAGATCGTGAGTATGTTTAATTTTGTGTCTACATTTGAATGCGTAGGATCGTAAAGGACATAAAAATGAGAAATTCATCTGCTGTCGAATGATGGCACACATAAAATATGTGTGGTAACAAGATTATTCGTTGCGCCAGAGGGTCCTTGTTCACAGTGTTGTCTGACAAAAGCAAAACGCATTGTCAGAAAGCTGCAGACTGCGAGCGCGTATTTATTTCGCGCAAAGTGTCCAAATCTCTGTTTGACCTTTGTCCCTTTTCTTTAGTAACAAAGCAAACAAATAGCAAATCGAAAAGAGTCCTTAAATGAGTTTCATTTCATGGTCATCGCTGTGAATTTAGGGTTCGCGTCTGCTAAGCTTCTTCTTTTTTTTATACTTTTTAAAGGGTTCAGGCGATTGATACATAGAAGGACTTCTGGTTTTTCTTTGTGGAAAAGAATCACAAGAAGACAAGAAGCTATAAAAAAAAAACGCAGATGCATAACAAAAATGTCCGATGTTGTCAGCTGGTATACGAGTACGAGCCCATTTGTTTGTACATTCAGACAGGATAATGGCACCGTCGAACAATGAGACCTTAATATCACTTTAATGTGCGTGTACAAGTGATACAAGTTTTGCCTCCTTTAGTCCTTTTGTCATTCTGTGTGTATTTATTTAATGTTTCGTTAAATTTCAGTGGTTGGATTTGCTGGCTTCTATTTAACCATTTGCAAGGACCTATGATCTTTTGAGCATGTTTTTAAACACTCATTTGTTACTCTAACAATAAACTCAAATGGGTTTATTTAAAGCGACGATGATGAGAAGAAGTTGTCGAATCCAAAGGGTTTGCTAAGAGAAATGCCAATTTTTTGTATACTATCATAACAGCTTGTGGTTGCAGTTTTTCTTGCCGGTCACACTGTTTCACTTGAACCTTACTGAAACCTTTTAAACTTCAATTATCTATATTTTCTATAGACCTGCCTTGATTTTCATCCTAAATTAAGGCTTTAAATTAAACGGATTCTAGCTTAGTGAAATTGGGCTCCAAATGTGTGGACAAATTCAAAATATAAACACACAGCATTTTCATGTCCTGGACTACTTCCCATCCCATCCCATCCCAAAAACTAACAGAGTTGCAGTCTTTCCTTACGGAGGCCGAATCTACTTTCCAAGTTCAAGTCCATTGCTGTTCAAATTTTCAAGCCGGTACGCGGCGCACAGTGGCCGATTTAGTACGCGGTAGCAGGTCAAAAAGGGAAGTTTGAACATATTTGCAATAATTTGAATCTCCGTTATCTGAGAAAACGGTATCCAAATAAGCAGAATTTCGTTTTTATTTTGTCAACCACTCGATCGTAGACGAGGCATTACGTTGCAAAGTCATTGCTTACATTCAGTGTTTCTGCAGCAGTACGACCAATAGCAAATTGTCTGTGCCCAAAAAAATTTAAAGCTTATTTCAAACGGAGAAGTCGAAACATGGAAATTAATGAAGCATTTGGCAGTAAGTACTTTAATACAACCAATTTTTGAACTGATTATTATAATAATAAGAGGATAACAGGAGCTTTTTTGTATAGACAACAATGTTAACAATGAAAACATAAAATGTTGTTTAGTGGACGTAAAAAGTACCACAGAATCCTATTATATAACTGCTTGTTTTGCTGTATTTCAGACTTAGGCAGAAAGAAAATTTGCGTTTTGCCTGATAGTTAACGATACTGTTTTAGTACACGGTCGAAGCCGGGCGGGACAGCTAGTATACCCAACAAAAACAAAACTTTGCAGCCAATGCGTATGTTTTTCTCAAATTAGTGAATAATGAACAACGCAGTGGGGGTGGTCTGCGTCGCGGCCGCGTACCGTTCACGTCACACGCCGACATGGAGCGCGGCGCTAACGGCCACGGTAAGCGGTCGCCGCGGGAATCATTTAGTTTAGTACAATCGTTCTTGTTGTTTGATTTAAAAAAGCAATAAAATTGGGAAGTCCAGTTTATTCAAAACTACGAAGAGGCTTGCAATATATGTCATCGAACTTGGAGTGGGTTGCATTTTTTCAATGACATTCTACATTCTCAGTAGAAATTTGCGCGTTATTTCATTTTGTCTTAATTTTTTTGGGTGCTATTTCCTTTTTCGGGCATTATTTCCTTTTCAAATATTTCCACTTGTTATTTTGGGCTTTACTGCCTATTATAAAATGAACCCTGACTAGGAAATTACGGTGAGGTGAAATAACGCCCAACGAAATACCACCAAATCTCAAATTTAGCCTTATCTCGCTTTTGAAATGGAAATAATGCCAAATTGGTTTTATTTCCATTTCAAAAGCGAAATACATAAGGCCAAATTTAAGTTGGAAATAAAGCCAAATTATTTTGTTCGATTTATTTGCCATCAGCATTGGTTGCAATTGGTTGTTTTGTGCATACCTAAACAGTGAAATAAGTATGGGGGGGCATGCTGCCCCCCTGCTTGGTCGCTGTTGGAATGGGAGTAGATGCGAGGTTGGATATATGCAAAGTTTTCTTACATATATCGAATACTAGGGCGAGTTCGTAAACGTCTGACTGCATTACTTGCGTTCATAAAGCGAAAAATAAATCGAACTTACGCAGGCAAAAAAAAATATAGTACGTTCGTAAACGTCCAAAATATGCAGTAAACAAGTTGGAGTCGGGCAGATATTGCAGACAAAAAAAAAACATCTGCATGAAAGCAGGCAAATAAGTTTTACAAAATAATGTAAGTATGTAATGTGATTTAAAACATTAAATTATTTTAATTTAATTAATGAATATATATTTCTGTAAGGGGGATGATAAAAAACAGGGTGGTCCGGTTAAAATAATAATACATAGTAAAAATAGAATTATAAGCACACTTTGCCGAAATAAATGCGATTTTCATAAAAATTGGTTAAGCAAAAAATAAACAAATCTGTATTTGAAGAGAAATATCTCGAAAACGAAAGCACGGATGGTAATAGCTTTTAAATACTTATCAATTATCTATGATATGTGTCCACTTTGGTTGCTCTAAGTTTAATAAACTAGAAATTATGATTGAATAACTGTTGGAACCAACTTCTCTAAAGGATTCTTTTTAAACACCCTGTAGCTCAATGGATGTTGAAGATAGACCGCCCCTCCCATACGATTTTTTTCATAACATGAACCAATGAATCAGATCCCGAAATATCTGTATTCCAAACCGGACCACCATGTATGTATCATCATCATGTTTTTCTATAATGATCATTACATTCATGATTTTAGGCACTAAACGGTTATACACTAAGCTTACAAATATTAATTATTAGGAGCTGTCTTTTCTTTTCATTCGCCTATCAAGAACTATGTGCATTTCCACTTTCTTTTCGGCATAGCTAATTCTCTTAGAATAATATTTAAAATGCTCTGCGCTCTCATGACGATTATGAACACAATTTAGTAAAATGACTGCAGCCTGCTTATCGTCGCAGACGAAAATTTGTTTTTGATTTGCAGGCACAAAGCAGGCATGTGATTGGACTTTCGCAGATTACTGCATTTACGAACTCGCCCTATTCCTCTATCTTATAATAATTGGATGTATATCTAATTTGATGAATATCTAATTTCTAAATGGAACCTTAAGTTTTTGAGCATAAGATAAAGTAATAGTATAAAGTTCGACCCAAAAAAAAAAGGAACACAAAGACCGTGGAAATGAAATAAGGCCAAATTGGCGTTTTGAAAAACGAAATAAAGCCAAATTGCGAAACTTGACTAATTTGGCTTTATTACCATTTCAAAAACGAAATAACGCCAAATTTTTTGCAATTTGGTCTTATTTCGTTGGGCCTTATTTCGCGTCACCGGAAATTACACCCAAAATGACTAAAAAAAAATACAACAACAAAATGTTCGAGATTTTTTGATTACGATTATGAACACAATTTAGTAAAATGACTGCAGCCTGCTTATCGTCGAAGACGAAAATTTGTTTTTGATTTGCAGGCACAAAGCAGGCATGTGATTGGACTTTCGCAGATTACTGCATTTACGAACTCGCCCTATTCCTCTATCTTATAATAATTGGATGTATATCTAATTTGATGAATATCTAATTTCTAAATGGAACCTTAAGTTTTTGAGCATAAGATAAAGTAATAGTATAAAGTTCGACCCAAAAAAAAAAGGAACACAAAGACCGTGGAAATGAAATAAGGCCAAATTGGCGTTTTGAAAAACGAAATAAAGCCAAATTGCGAAACTTGACTAATTTGGCTTTATTACCATTTCAAAAACGAAATAACGCCAAATTTTTTGCAATTTGGTCTTATTTCGTTGGGCCTTATTTCGCTTCACCGGAAATTACACCCAAAATGACTAAAAAAAATTACAACAACAAAATGTTCGAGATTTTTTTGGGCGTTATTTTCAAATCGGCTTGGGCGTTATTGCCCAACGCCACTTTTACCACAGTAGGGTTCACTCATTTTGGTCTGCAATAGGACAATAATCTTCGCAGTGAGATGGTTACCAATGTTATGCGAGTAGATTAGTCCTGGCCTTTTATCAATTTACCACAGAAGTTTCCAGCGTGACCCACAAGCAAACCAGCAGGAGTTATTTTTGACCAGTACAATTTGAGCTAACGAAACAGCTCATGCCAATGAATAAAAATTTTAAATTTACGAAAAAATCTGTGTGATATAAAGGGAAGCATAGACTCCTCAAGGATTTGTTCAATGTAAAGTAGAAAAATGCTTTCTTGATATTTTCAACTATACTGACATTTTTTCATCCATCACTTGAAACCGTTTGACTAATCATTGAATCCACTTTTTTATTCACGATTGTAAAATGCGCTCTGTGACACAGAAAATGTCCCTCCGTGATGTTCAACAAACCATTAACAGGATAATCGCAACTAATGATTCTAGAACCAGTATAAAAATGTTCCAACATAAAAAAAAACATGAAATCCCATCATTTGTTACAATATTGCACGACAAAGATTCGCCCAACAAAAAAAAAGCAAGGAACACACAAAACTCCAAATGATTCTTATGATTTATGATCTGCAGATACATGTGTGTTCGGCCAGGCTGTGGCCAGGCAACTAACTATAAGTGCCACTCTCCGCCTGATTAGGTGTCAATTTATCTCACTTTCAGCAACAATCGAACGGTCCCAGTCCTGGATTGTTTCCGCCAAGTCATTTATAGGATTTCATATGTACCGACACCAGCACCAGGTTCTATCTGACAGCCTCACCGATTTGCCCAACGAATCAAACAACAAAATTAATTGTGAGTCCCAACAAAAAGATTAAAAAAAAACAGCGCAACCATATCATACCATAATGGGATTTGCTTTGTGACGATGCACAAAAACAATCCCAGATTGTTCCAAAGCCTCCAAACAAACACAACACAAACAACGCAGACATGCAGACGGTACAGTACAAGTACAATGCCGATGGTCAATGGTCATAGATGCGATTTTAGTATCTAAAAAGCCGACAATTTACTTTTGGTAATTCCTGGCTAATTGATGGCCATTGTCCGAGGACACATACACACATACATACATAGATGTGTACAAATGCGGGATCTTATTTGGACCATAATTACAATTAAAACCATTAAGTGATTACACTCTTGTGTGGAAAGTCATGCCGATCACATGACAGATTCGTGTGACTCGAAGTAGAGGAGCCATCTTCCGGTTTCGTTGCATGGAAAAGGCCAAACCTTTGCTTCTCCCCCGGTGACATGCGACTGGAACATCTGGCATAGACATGGAGCATGAATATTCGATTTTCTATCGGAATTAATGTTATTCTGATGAATCGACAGGTTCTTTGTTTCCGTCATTCAATCGGTCGGTGGGTCGTGTCTCCCGCACCCCCCCTCTACCCCCTCGTGCATGACACATATCGATTTAAAGTTTTTTTTTTTACAATCCGGTTCAATGGACAGTATAGTAACGTTTTCGCATTCGAATTTGAATTGAAATGGATTTTGATAAATGAGAGCAACTGGGACACAATGGCACACCCCCTGCGCCGGTATTGTAATCGATGCGGACACTAATGTCCGGTTTTTAGATTTTATTTTTTTCTATAAACAATTACGTAACAGAAAGTCAGTCTATTTAGATAACCTAAATCGATTGTTTGGGCTTAGAGAATTCAAATGGAGCGTGCTGAGGGATGCAGTCGCTAGTCGCAGTTTGAATGGTTCGTTGAAAAGGGGGTCAACAGGTAATACGGGTACGGGATTTGTATTATTTTTCAAATGAATTGAATGGGGAATTGTGATTTGAAAACACTGAATAGAGTACAATTTTGCAGGTTATGTGACAGTGCAATGGACTATGCAGATAGTGGACGTAACCGGGGGATACTGAGGAATGGTGAATGATTTTCTCTTCAAATTGCAATATTTTTTTTTTTTAATTTGAAAGTATGTGTATTATAATTTCATAGACTATGTATTACAATTTTGAAAGTATAGTAAAGAGCCTAACCCATAACAACTAATACCAGCACTAAATGAGTAGCCTGTTGATGCACATTTTGCCCTGGCAAATCTCTGCTTGTGGCTGCTGCTTGTATTAAGCACACCACGACACAGATCTGTTAGTGTTTGAGAAAAGACTATCGAAAAAAATTCATGAATTTTTTCCAGACCAAGTTTCACTGTTATAATCATTTCTGTACTTTTCTATGGAAAAGGTCATTTTTAAATACAGTGAAACGCGAATAAGTGCATTGGCAGAATTGTCCAAGGTACATACATATTATGTAGGTACATATCCGGGATATTTAGTTACGAAAACCCGCTTAGCTGCTCATCCATGAACAAGACAAATCCGCGAAAAGCCAAAAGATCTTCACAACCAAAAATCGAAAAGTAACAGCCAAGAGAAAACGTCAATGTCTTACTAGAGTAATAGAACTCGCCATTTTATGTACTAAATTAAGTTTATTACCTTTTGTTTTGTTTCGATTCTAGAGCTTTATTAAAAAGGGTATTTAAAAGGAGGACATTTCATTTAAACTAGGACAAAATGAAGAAAAATAATGAGTACTTAAATGGGGAATGTACATAGTTAAACGATATGTACTTAAAAGGGCATTTCAACAAGAATATTGCTTTATGTTGTAAGCTTAGGGTTTCAAAAAACCGAATATGCTATGCGGGTTTTGCAGTTAAGAGGGTGGTTCTTAACCGGGTTTCCCAAGTTTCCCAAAAGGTTACTTTTTTAATTTTTACCGTCAACGTTATTCTATACAGGCTATACTATTGTGAATAGAATATCGCAGCTGCAGCGGCCAGTATTCCCGATGAGCTAAATTTGTCAATTCTACGGCGATCACAACATTTGGAACTTTCTCAGATGTCAACTTGCAGAGTACTGTGCAAGGATTTGGGGCTTTCACCTTACAAAGTCGTACAGACTTAAGAATTGAAGCCAAATAAACAGAGATAGCGTCGGGAGATCTGGCCTTTGAGCACTTGGAAGGTGATCCTGATTTCGGCTAAAAAAATTAGTTTGTATCTTCCCCTCTTCCCATATCCAAGCCAATGGTTTTCAGACCCATTTATCCGGAATCGATCCTCCAAGAACCTGCGCTGATCGGAATTCTTCAATATATCGTGGGCTGCACCTCCATATTGAGCATTCAGTGCAGTTATCCAGTACGAATTCGCTAGTGTGATCTTTAAATTTTCGATACAGTGCTTATCTTCCAATTCGTTTAGCAATATGGATGTGATTTTTGAGACCGTACTCTGGGCCATCCCAATTAAATAGTCGCTGCCGACAGAGTGCTGATATCCCCCACTGCGAAACGTCGATGCTAATTGCATCACGGGAGGTACTGCAGTAGACAATCGCGAGCTTTGGTGAACTTTAGAGAGAACATGTTTAAATGCTTCCTTATTCAAGCGAAAACGTTTAATGAATCTGAAAATGGAAGTGTACATGTAATACAATCGCATTGTAAATTGTATTTCAAATCATTCTTTCATTTCAAATCATCGCTTTGTTTGGTAGTTCGAAAGGGTTATGTTTGTCTCGTAATTTCCTTCGAATCAATTTTTATTTAATTAAACTCTCTTCTAAATCAGAGGAACTTAAATAAAAATGCAAAATTGAATCCATCGTTTGTTTTAAACCTTTTACTTCGATAAATAATTTCAAAAATGACACACATTGGACGTTTAACTATTACGTTTTCTACTACTTTTCTGTTCTACTACAATTTTTCCCACCAATAATAATTACGTTCTGTAAGCAATCGTTTGTCATAATCTGAATCCGTTTACTCGATAGACGTATAAAGTAATTTTTATACGTACAATCGTCCATACGTTAACGGATGCGATGATTCGACCGCTGGTTGAAGTAAGTTTTGCATTTTATGTAGAAGTCCTTAATGCCAGACTTTGTCAAAATCTATTGCCGCGCCAACAAACGTACTTATAATCTATAAAAGTATAAAGTATCTTTTTTCCTTAAAGTCTGTTGAGTTTTGATTTGTTACCATAATGGGTCTATTGTACTTTCAAATGTAGTCCCCGAAAACCAATTTGGTGGCGTTGGTCCAGTAGTGGAGTTGGTCCAGTAATAAATAGGTTGTCACATATTTTAATAAAGTGGTAGTAGACTAATTGGTCTGTAGGATGCAACTTTCTTCAAATCTTTCCCAGGTTTAGGTATAGCTATTATTCCTGCATACTTTACGAAAGTATTTAACTCTTATTATTGGGTTAAATATATTTCTTAAGTACTTTTGTTCTCTATGAGGTAACGCGTATATATCGTATGGAAGCTTGTTAAGTAGTTTTAACACTGTAAAGATTGTAAAAAACTGTCTTTCACCGGATTTTAAATGTGTTAGAGTTTCCTGAAGATTGATGAAACCTCTTCAAATATCTTATCAAAATGTACAGTTCAAACCTAATGAGTATCCGAATGCCTGGCAGTGATATTGACAGAATTTATTTGAAATAAGAGATGACTTCCATAGAATAATAGAAAAGGCTCGTAAGAATGCAGCATAACCAATAGGCAAGTGTCTACATTTTGAACAAGCCTTGTTACCTTTAATGCCCAGGTAATTCAGCCTGTTAAAGAGAACTTAAAGTCCAGGTGACCGTCGTCGTCGAAAGAATCAGTTCCGTAATCAGTGTTCCGTCTTTATGAATTTATGTAGCAAACGCCTGCATTTCATTTCTTGTTTTTCGTGTTTTCTCATCTAAAACAATCCTTTTCAAATACTTACGAATCCAATTACTACGTCTGCACCAACAAAGGCTATCATCACGAGAAACTAAACAATTCTGAGAACCTTCCTCAACGCGCAGTCTTTTTCGCTGGACTATGAGACTATGCACGAGTATCTATGTCAACATATCACGCAACCTATGCGTCATTTGACTTCAAATCGGTAGCATAATTATTTGGGTTTCTAAAGAAAGGAATCGTGGACAGGCAGACATTATCCAACTATGCGTACACATATTTCCTTATTTTATTAACAAGGCTGAAGGACTCGTGTTCTCTGCATTAGTCCAGTCTTTGTATTTCCTTAAATGATTGCACACATCGACAATGTGTAACTTCCACGAATACCCGCACTCGCACATCCCTTGTAATCTTAAAATCGAAAGTGTGAATGGATATCTCAAATAAAAGGTAACTGGAGCCGTTTGCTTCCTTCTATCTGCTAAAACTAAAAATTATATGTTTTCCTTTGGTTTTGAAAGTCTCTTCTGCTTCTCTATTTTTTTTTTTTTTTTTTTTGTCATCATTTTGTGAATACAATTGGCACCACTCAAAAAGGGACAATGGATGGCATAGTGTACGGATTTTTGTGTGAATTCAATTGCCCGCCGTTTTATAGCCGATTTACTATTGTTATCCTGTCAGCCAGATAGGCGCAGTAACAATGCTTGTTGTGTGTACGAATGTGTAGTGTTGAAAAAAAAATAATAATAATAATCAAGGGATACAGTTCCTTTTTTTGGACAAAAGGTGAAAAATAAAACTTTTGCGTTTTTGTTTTCAAAGAACTGACAAAGGGGCGAAGGATACGATATACGAGATCGTATATCTCGCGAAGAACACCTTGGTGAGTGAAAAGTATTCCCTCTCACCTTACATATGAGTAGAGAATTTTAAACAAGGGTCGGATGGTGAAACTGAGTATGCCAGGGATAATAGGATGAGTTTTACTCGCATACGCAGTAATGCGAGTTTTTGTGCCACAATTCGGTGAGCTAGAAGTGGATAAGAGTCGCAGATTGAGCTTCAATTATTTTAAGTTGTATAACGATTTATTAGAGTTCCTGGAATTTTGAACTTTGACATTTCCATAAATTGACAGTCCCAGTAAATAAGAAAATCTTGAGCCGTTTGGCAGCCTCTACAGACAATTTTTTTATTTTTTTTTATTTTCTTTTGTTCTTTATTTCATTTAAAATTCACTTATAGTAACAATAATAATGAGAGATAATTATATTAAAAATATATTAAAAACTGCTAAAAACAATAATTCAAATACAACAATTATTTAACATTAAAGATTTTAAATGAAATAAAGGGTGATTTTTTAGCTGGTTTGGTTTTGGCAACACTGGTTTTGACAGCTGACGTGTGTTTAGTACCTTGTGTCACTGTCAAACAGCTTCAGTTTGGTTTGCAATTTAACCATGGATCGTCTTACAAATGAACAACGCTTGCAAATTATTGAATTTTACTATCAAAATTCGTGCTCGGTTCGAAATGTTCATCGCGCGCTGCTTCCATTTTATGATCGGCATTCTCGACCTTCTGAGCAGTCTATTCGGAAGATTGTGACCAAATTTCGCACCAAATTTACTTTGTTGGACATTAAACCACCAACACGTTTACGTACTGTGCGTAGTGAAGAAAATATTGCGGCCGTATCAGCTAGTGTGACAGAAGACCGCGAAATGTCGATTCGGCGCCGTTCCCAGCAGTTAGGCCTTTGTTACAGCCCGAAATGAAAGTTCTTGACTTGTATGATATGTGGTTTCAACAAGACGGTGCCACATGCCACACAGCACGCGAAACAATTGCGCAATTGCGAGGCGAGTTTGGTGAACAGTTAATTTCACGTTTCGGGCCGGTCAATTGGCCGCCTAGATCGTGCGATTTGACACCATTAGATTATTTTTTGTGGGGGTATGTCAAGGCTAATATCTATAGGGACAAGCCCGCTTCGATTGACGCACTGGAAGCCAACATCCATGCATTCATTCGTGAGATACCGGCCGATATGTGTGAAAGAGTATGCCAAATTGGACTCAGCGGATGGGCTACCTGAGACGCAGCCGCGGTCAACATTTGCATGAAATTATCTTTAAACATTAAATTGCAAGGTTCAAACTATCGATTCAAATAAATATTTCATTCATTTTTTCGAATTTTTTGTGTTTTTTTTTAAAAAAAAGTTCTCAACCTCTTAAAAAATCACCCTTTAGTTAGGGACATTCTGTTATTCTAAAGAGTAAGAGGCGAATGCACCATTGAGTAAAGAATAAGTATCTAACAAATTTACACAATTTTTTTGGGGATTTATAATTAAAGTTAAATATTTAAACATTCAGTGAAAGCTCTGAAACATTTAAAGATCAGAGTTCATAATTCAAGAAAATTATAATGAAGTAAACCAAAATAAACTAACAAAATCAAGTTAAGATTTAAGATACAATCTATCTCTGAATGATTGAAAGTGAATAACCACTGTTTAATTTTTCTTAAAAATGTTGATTCGATTCTCTCGCTTCTGAAGTCTTCGGGTAATTTATCTCAAACTGTAGTTTTCTTGCATTCTTACGTTTATATGACCAGTATTTTTAAAAAACAATTTCAAAATATTAAAGTAATACAAATGTCTTACAGGAAGAATACTTAAATTACAAAACAATGGAAAACTGGGTGAACTATGTGTTGCTTTTGAGATAATGCGAATAGAGTGTTTCTGTTTAATGAGCAGCTGTTTAATTTTGTAGGAGTGAGTGCCACCCCAGCAGCAAATTCCATACTGAAGCTTAGATTGTAGTAGGCCGCTGTAAGTTAGCTTAAGAACAGATGGAGGACAGTATAAACTAAGATGGTATAATTGCCTTACCACTGCGTTGAGATATTTTTTTTAAATTAGACGTGTGCTCAACCCAATTAAGCCTTTTATCTAATGTAATGCCTAAGTATTTAAAGTAATCGACGCATTCGATTTCAAAGCAGCCATCACTACAATTTAATTCGGAACTAAATATTTGCGGACAAAGTTTGAATTTAGAGCAACACGGAGCATGGTACATTAAAGATAGACCATCAGGAACTATCCCCAATGGGTTAAAAAGCATAAATTTAGTTTTGCTGCTAATTATTAGCATATGCAACTTAAACCAACGACGAAGAATTTCCAAATCATGATTCATATCAGCGAATGTCTCAAAATAGTTTTCATTGGTGTATCATCAGCAAATGCAGTTACTTTACCTTTAAGTTAAAAATAACCGAAGGATCTTCCTAAATCGTGCCCAATTTCAAAGTTTGTCCGGGTATTTATTGTCCTTCTTCATTTTCCGACAAATAGAAGAAAACAAACTTAACCAGTGTTGACAAGTTGCGTAGATATCTTCAGAGGTGAACGTACCTACCAAAGAGTTCCATTTTCAGATGTTTTTTTTTTATTATTTTTGTTGTTTTCTTCTTTGTCTTGCTGATCCATTAAATTCTGTGGTGTTTTTTTAAGATTCCAGGATAAGAGCATCAAGTCGATTCATAGCGATTTTGTGTCTCAACCAAGTCAGCTACGATATTAGGATAAAAGCAAGTATATCACTATCGCGGGTTTGCTTTTATTTACAAACTAAGAGAATTGCTGGTCGCCGTGGCAGTGGTGGTTAGTGCGTTGGACTACTACGCATGCTGCTCGAGTTCAATCCCATCCCGGGTCCAAAACCTAAAAAAAGTTGTTCACGGTTACCACCTCTTTCGAATGTCTGACAAGCATCAAAGAGTATTATTTGTTACGATTGAGCTTCTCAATTCGCGGTTCGGAGTCGGCAAAAAGCGCTTCCATTCGTGCAAAAATATAACACGCACACACAAATGGTTACGAGATGCAGGCCCAGGTTCACCCCGAGCTGTAGCGCCACCTAAAGAACAAGAAGAGTATTGTTGGAGGTGATAAGAATCCTCTACAAGGATAACAAAAAAGCAGTGTGGGATGGCAAGAATATTTCTAGCTGGTTCGAGTCAACAATGGTTATGCAGCAGGGCTGCCTCTTGAGCCCTCTACTTTTCTCGATATTCTTAGATGACCTCGCAACGTTCTTTACCTGGGAGGATTGCGTTCAATGGTCTCTACAAGCTCCTGCTGTACGCTGATGACATTGTGATACTCGCGGAAACTCCAACAATAATGCAAGACAAACGAACTGTATCAATATCAACTGTATCAAAATAATGGTATTCAAAAACGGGTTTCGGCGATACGCATGAAACAAGAAATTGCAGTGAAATAATGTAGAACTTGAGAAGGTAAAGGAATACAGGTACCCTGGAGTCATCATCACACCACGACAACTAGAAAGATATTCTAGAAAAAAGGAAGATTACTCCTAGCTCCCAGATCCATTATATGTTACGCAACTTAGGTCTGGAGAATGTTGCAGTATGAGGAAGTTGAGAAGCTGTTGAGATACTTCATAAGGAAAATGTTTCTTCTACCGGTAAATACACCACATACAAGTTACACCACCAAACTGGGCTACATCCGCTATATATGTTTACGTTAAGGATGCACTTCAGTTACATGTACAAAATATATGAATTACCAAACTATCGGCTCCCAAAATCGCTGTAACGCACCTTCTGCTCCGATGAAAAAATGTATTTTTTTTAAATAATGGACGAGGTTATAAGTGACGTGCATAATTTCCCAGTACCTGCTATTGAAAGAGAACACTGAAAGTTAGAATAGCGCTCTACAGGCTTTGTGAGTTATGATCGATGGTTCCAGTCGTATAAGAAAAATTCACCGAATACTGTAATATGACCTTAATAAAATTGATTCAGTCCTTATGATTTCTCTGAGAAAATACTGTCTCCTTATGGCACAGATAGCTACACACTCACATAGTACATTATTGTTCTGCGGTTTCCTAAATAATATTTATTCTATATAGATAAGTGATATAGAAGCTGGTAGTGTCCCATTAAAAAGCTCAGTGATAGTTTCAAAATACTTTGGAAGGGTTTTATATCGCTTTTTCAGCTTTTCTAGGGCCCAGTAGGATAAATATACCTATCTTGCTGTCCCAACTTTTGATCGTTGAATTTAGAAGCTTCTGGACCAGTAAACGAAACAGCTGAACCTTTTTTTTGCCAGCTTATGGACCTTTTCTTTTGCATTTATAACCCTAATGTCCCAGGACTAACCGGAGTTTGACTTTATTTTTTTTAGATAAGGCGCACAGGGTATTGAAGCAGTTTACTAATGATTTGGAGTCGAACAGAAAAGAGCTCAATGATTTCAGTGCTGCTTGACTATCAGTGAGTATATAAATGGTAGCGCCTTTCATTCCACTTCTAAGACTGATATTCCCACATTTTTTGAATGTGGACTTTTTCCCATTATTTTAGAGATATTGTTGTTAGGCAGATGGATACCAGCAGCTACTCCGTTGTTCGTTTTGGAACCGTCCGTATACCATTTGATGCCTTTGAGGATTGGTTTGTTTTGTATTTCCATGATTCTCGAATTGGGATCAGTATATTGAATCTTCTATCAACGCATAAGGTTTTCGGAACGCTGATCATAACCATCAAGTCTCTAAGAAAAGGTTTGAAAGTCCAGTTGCACTGCAAGATTCTTCTCTCTTGCTTGTATTGCCCTTTTTTTTGTTAAATATAAGTGAAGAGCTGCCCTTCAATAGAAGCTGTTCTGTTGGGCATATTCGCACGGCACCTAAGATACCTAGGCATTCAAGTCTCTAAAGATGTTGAAGCTTTGTTATAGTGGAATCTTCCTTTGTTTTGTTCCAACATATTACTGGTGAGTATATGTGATGATTGGCCTCACCATTATTATGTAAATCCAATGGGTGACCTTCGGGGTTATGTACTAGGCCTTGCCGAAGCCCATAAGGCCTTAGTAGCTTTGGCAATTTTGTTATATATATTTATGTTTATTATAGAATAGATTCAATTATCTTTCACTTTCTGGGCTGAAGAAATTGTTACTACCTACTTTACACTGTAATTTTTATTAAAAAAGAAAATTGGCTCCACCGCCAGATGTTTTGACAGTTTCTTTTTTTGTTGCCCCAGAGAAGTTGGTAAGAAGTGCGTGCTGGTTTGTGAAGAAAAAGAAATTAACATTTGGGCTAAAATGAACGAGGAATCTCACATGGGAGTAAGCCAACAAATCTAAGTGGTGTCAAGTGGCTCTAATGTTTACATTCTCCAATGAACTTATCTATTGCGTATCACTACTCTCACTCTGTCTTTAAGAATATCATTCTCCGGCCATAAATAATAACTTCCCTTCCCAATTTAATGGCAAATCACCACCCCATGTCCACACAAATTACACGCACTTACTAAAAATCAAACAAAAAAAAATCCAACAAAACCAATAAAATTCAAATGAAATTATGACAAATTTATGCAAATGTACAATATATCCTCTAATCATCCCTCTAAGTAATCCTAATTTTACAGCAAATAATTCATTTCTCCTTTAACAGGAAGAAATAAATTACACTGGGCATCTCGATACTCTATTCAAACGGACGGACACCCAGCCAATTGCAATGAGTAATAAATAAAAGCATAAACAATTGTTTCCTCTTTCCTCAACAACACATTGAGAAAAAAGGACATGCTGCGCGCACAATTACTACATACGAGTCCCCGCAATTGAAGAATGGGTGGAATGAATGAACCTCCCCCTTCAAACGCAACGACAAAGCTACAAATCAAACTCTAACAATCGGGAGAAGTTAGTCAGGATCAGGATACTCGCAAAATCATGTACAACAGGACGACATCACTATTAATCATCTTGAAAAAATGAATTCCATATTACACCACTTGAGGAGCATATTGTCGCCCGGGACTGAGAGCCGAGCCTCACCTGCACGTGTAGAATGAAAATTTCGCCACCATTTTCTAAATTGAATCGGTGGCAGAGAAATAAAACGGAAACAAGATGAATAAAATTAAAAATAAAACCGCAACACAGGGAGCGAGGTTAATCCTTTTCAAGTGTTTCCCTCTGAATTGCTGGCCTGCACCACAGCCACCAGCCCCGGCAGGCAGTGATTTTCAAGCCGGGGTGCTTTTTCTTCTGCTTTTTGACAAATTGGTAACACTCACCCGATGGCACAGCCATATAGAGAAGGTGCTGTTGTATGTCATCGCCGGGGGTTAATATGCAGATTGGTGTTGAAGTTGTTAATGATGACGATGATGATGTTTGACACGGGCGAGAAGACACACCAGATGGAGGACGAGGATGTTGTTAACCACGAAACGACACTACAGACAACGATGATGTTATGGCGTTTGACAAATTTGTTCAGTTGCACGCGAAGCGAATAAATCCATAAATCACGGCAATTTAATTCGCATTTGATGAAAATTTAATTAATCCCCGCGCTGTGCATTCGCATGAATGCCAATATGAATCCGATTTAGAATAGTAGCAGTGGAATCCTGGAATCATGCGGCTGTTAGAGCGCGATAGAGAACGCATGACTATCCTAATTGGGGAGACGCACTGGTTGGTGTTAGATTGGGATTGGGATTTGTTTTAGCGCGAAAGTTATATCATTAGCAAGTAAGTTAGATCCTTATTATAGTGCAGTATTCGCACTCGCAGGTGTAAGCATAAAATCTCCAATTAAGGGCGAATGTTGAATTGAATTTAAATGTGATTCCATTGGAGGAGAAGATACACCTGAGTATCGGTCTAAAAGGATGACACAGCGATTGACGAAGCCCCGAAGCGAAGCCAACTTTTCTATGAAATTATATTTCATGGAAACTTTATTAAGTTTTAAAAACTAAGTAATTGATCGCTGATTGAGGTTCCCTCCAACTTCTAATGATGGCAATTTTCTTCTGGGAAGATGGAAGCCCTTAAGAGAAGTCCTATAAGAAGATTTCAATCGCCTTTTCGAATTCGACTTATCACTGGCACAGCTGCCAACTAGGGAAATGGACGACCTTTATACTGCCCCCGCCCTTCAAGATCTCAAAGGCGTTTTGGACGTCTTGACGCATGGTTCTGCACGGACGAGACATTCAATTAAATGTCGCGTCCGTGCTACTAAATAGTATGATTCAATTGAGGTGCAATATCTAAGGGTGTCTTATCTTGAAGAATCGACAAATGATATAAAGATGCAGATTCGGACTCTTTACCTCCATCTCTACCGCATCTAAGCAAACAAGTCATTTGAGAAGACAACTAGACTTCTAGCCATCATGCCTGTGATGTATTATCCTGCATCTCTTCTTAATCCAGCAGAGTAAAACTATGTATAGTGTATCATTGGTCTAAGTGCCGTGAGAGATTCCCAGACACCTTTCGAGATGGGAAGGATTAAGCTTAGCGCGTTAAGTGTTTTTTGGTTATCTACACAAATAGCGATGTCCGGTCCTGCAAATTATTGGGCATAGATAATAATCTGCTCTGCACTGCTGCAAAGATCTGCTCTAGAAGGTGCTGCATTCATCGTTCTGTCGATAAGAAACAGAGCTCCAGTTTCTGTCTCTGTCTTAAAACCTACACATTTGGTAATAGTGCTGGCTATTGTCCATATCTTCTCTATTTGGGATGATTTCATGTTGAATGGCATGCCGATGTAATTGCTTCCGAAGAAAGACTTCGAAGTGAACTTTTTATAACGAAAATCGCTCTCATGACTGTGCACCATCTATAGGAGCCTGCTGATCAACGCATTTTTTAGTAGGCTGGAAAAGTTGCACATTGTTATGCGTTCCTTTCAAAATATATATTTGATACCACCATCTCCCATGAGAGGCACTGAGCTACAAAAAAAGCTATGAAATTGTTTGCCATTGAAGAATTTTTTCAAATGGATCCATAATGGATAATGAAGCGGGTGAAGGTATCTGCTCAGAAAGACTAGAACTAGGCCGTCAAGTTTGCCTACAGAAAATATACCTTAGTACACCAAGCTGAGATGGTTGCTTTGCTGCATGTGTTAGATTACTTGCTAGCACGTCAGATGGAGGGAAGAGAGATCCTTATAGCACTGGACAATCGGCAGTGATCAGACGCATGGAACAGCCAAACATCCAACATCATTGGCACTCGAATGTGTAGTAAAAAGCTCTTTGAGTAGTCATGTAAAAATTAAGTAACGCTGCTTTGGGTACGATCATGCACCGACATTAAGGGTAATGAAAAGGCGGACTCTCTTGTTAAACAGCGATTAACCTTGATGTTGCTCAGACCGTAACCATTATCTTAAATTAGTAGAGTAAAACCTGTCCTCTTAACAGCTAAGCTTTCGGAGACATATATAGCCAGGCTACTCTCAAGGCACTCGAATTATATGTATGTATTTAGATTTACATATATCGACAATGGTAGAAAAATGTTGCTTTATGCTAAAGACATAAGGCTGACATACCCGTGTAGGGTGTAAGGGACCAAAATACTCTGATGTGAATGAACTTGCCGATGATTTGACAAGAAAGGTGCACTGCCAATTCCTTCGATGGTGGCCATAGCTCCACTATCTAGCAATATCAAGGCAAAAGATTAAGGAATCAAATAATAAGAATGGAGAATCACAAGTCTTTGGCCGCTCTTAGCCCACAAGAGGACCAAAGAAATCATTGGACTAAGCAGGGCAAAGTCATGAACTTTAGATAGATGTCCCGGCACTGCCTCTGAGAAAAACATGCCAAAAGAATGAAACTTTTTAACATGAACGGTTCACCAGAGGATATCGAACATATTATCCTTTGTGAATATCAGGGCCTTGTTTTCTCACAGGAATTTTTTAATGAGCTTTTTCTTTGACACTGGACAGCCAAATTACGAATTTCCTAGGTAAATTAAATATTTAGACGGGGATTACGATGGACCCATTATGGTGTCCCATGTTTTATGATGGCTCAGTCTAACCTTACATAGAGGTTAATTACACATGAGGGCGGCAATTAGAAAGCACCTAAGCCAGAACGCCAAAGCGCCTCTTATCTCCTCCGGTCGGGATATGCTCAGATTGAATTTAAACAAAGTCCTTGTTTCGGACCAAGCCTGATACACATTTAAAGGAGCCGATTCCAAGTAAGACTGTCTGTCATCATTTCAGCATCAACAGTAGCAGCCATATCACGTCTGTTTCTGGAATGTATAAAGATTTCAGTTGCACACAAGTCCTGCATTTTGTGGATTAACCTTAAATAGAGAAGATTATTGGAAAAAATACATCTTCCAGCTGTAGAAAGGTCTTAGCGCACTTAAGACGATTTCCTTGCGTAAACAAACTCACTCCTTTCAGTTGGTTGCCATTCCATGCTCAATCTCTCTGAATGTTTCCGAAATCACTCCCACCTGCCGCATTTTTTCGCAATGAATCCACAAATAGCAACATATTCCATATCCTTTAGAAATTAATGCCAAACAACCTTCCATCTGCAAGAACACGCTCCCAACATTCGCATTTTTGTTTCCTTTGAGCTAATCCTGGCGTGTTCCAATTTTGAGCGGAAACACCTAATCTTTGGCGTGATTATTTCATACTCGTACCTCGTACATGACAACAATAATCAGAAATACATAACCAATTCAATGTAAAGGATCCTAATCTTCTAATTGCCTTGTTATGAGTTTCATTGGATTCAATGAAAAGATGAAATGGATCGTGCGTTTGATCGATTTATCGTCTTTTTTTCTCTCGGATTTAAGTCAGAAGCATTGTTAAATTGCAACAGCACGTTGCGTAAATTGTGAGGGATGTGACTCCTCAACTAGCTTGTTATGTGAAATATCCTGGAGTAATCCTTAAATACACACTGACGTTGAAGAAACACGTTTCAGTTGAACTAAAGCCGGCGCGGAGTCTTAGTGTAGTAGCGGCTTTGGCAAAGAATATGGGGAACGGCATCTGGAATTGATGTTAAACATGGCGATCAATCCTTGCTTGGAGGATACAGGCTAAATCTGTTTTTCTTTTCTCGTGATTTTATACTCGTAAGAGAATAAGATCTTGCGATGCCCTGTTGCCACGAATCCGTCCAAAAAAAGAAACGATGAAGAAGGGCCTGAGAATACTTATATATGTCAGAAGTTCACAGAGCATCTTTAAGCTCATTTCAAACCTTTTCGGTTGAAGCTTTTCAGTGCGCTTTCTTAGGTAGTCGTTAATTGTGAAGTTCGTAGTTGGAGCGGTGTTTACATAATCACAGTTTAAGATGGCAATAATGAAATATTTTACAACGGCTTCCTAAATATGTCATCTATTGAGATCAAGCTGAACTGGCAGGGAGGGCATGTTACCAATCTCAAGTTAGTTGGTTCGGTCAGCGAGCGCGATGTACATATGTATATATGTATGTACCTCTTAACGTTTTCCGAGTAATCGTATGTTAATCAGTTGTAAGCGATCCCCATATGGGGGTACCTAGGTTATATCTGTCCTTTCACTGTAGGCTTGTAGAACAAAACGGATGAACATGCATTAAATGGCTTCACTTCTAAAAGCATTGATAATAATGCGATATTACTAGCATATTCAAGAATAGGTGCCGTAGAGAGATATTGTGACGCTAGGATTCAAGACTTGTTTAGGCCACCGCTTTACAAAACCGAGCATAGAGCATTGGCTCTGCTAATGACTTGGTTGAGTTCATATAGCAGTGAAAAGCTATTTTTTTGTAACAGGTGGCACCCAAATCGCGGGGGACAAACTCGTCAACGGTGAAATATGATCGAGGGACTGGTAGCAGACGCTCACGGGAATAAGTAAAAGTTTCACTTTATATAAATTGTGCAGGTCGTGTTGGAGTGAATGGAAGTCGGTGCAGGTCTGAAGATTTTCATGCCGTCAGCATGTACCGCACTGGACAGAAAAAAGTTACCACCATGAAATTTCCCAATATCATTAAGTAGCAACGCTAATTATATTTGTTATTTGACCCACATCCGCAAAAATTTTTACGGAAAAGTAGGTAGCGGTTATAAAACTATCACATTTTTATGTTTTTTCTCCTCAATTAAAAATCAGTTCAGTTCAGTTCCGCTTTTAGTGCAGTGCAGTCAAAATGGGTAAAAAAAACTTACCAGTGAGCAAAAAGGTGTAATTGAGTTCTTGAATAACGAAGGGCTTTCAGCCCGAGCTATTTCTAAGAGAATTGGATGCAGCCATGTGACAGTTTTAAAATTGCTAAAAAAAGTTTGAGTGTATGGAACTTCTGCCAAGAAAACTGGCACCGGTAAAGCTAAGAAGACGACCGTAAGAGAAGACCGAATTTCTTTTAATTTCTGCCACAAGGTGCTACTAGGTGCCAGCAGGTAGCCATTTCATTCGTTATCCGTAAACGGTTGTAGAGTTTCTACATGAAAGATTAAACTCCGTGATCAAGTCATACTATGTAACTGTAACTGTCCACAATCAGGCTACGTATATTTGAAATTCGTTAATTTCCTTAAACTTCAGCGTTTCATTGAGATTTTAGAGTATGTACTTGGCAATGTCCCCCAGAAAGCTAACTCAACAAACAAACAAAAATACCCACCTTAAGCCTTATTTAATGAAAGCTCCTCTTAACATTTTCAAAAACCAAAAAATGTAACAACTTTTTAACTCACACCGAGCCTTGCTACGATTGTAACTGAATCCCTTCTGAGCACAATGTACACACAAGAGTCCGTATTTACTTACATCGGTCAAACCGGACACAATAGTAAACATATTCAATTATATTTCTCTTCCTGACTGACACTTAAAACAGTACACGTGGGCTGAGGCCGGAAAACATGATTTCAGCCAGTGCTGCATCTGCAAGTCATAAACACATTGGAGTACCTCATCCAGTTGCCGTCAATGAATTTCAATTTCAGTAGCAATTTACATCGCTACATATGTCCCGGTCCTGGACTGGCAATTCTCGTTCACTTCCACTTCGTGACTTTGAATACGCAGCTGGACGTGGGGCCATCTCACGTTTTAGTGTCAACCGAGAAGTTGAAATCAATTTTTCAGTTAACACACTCGAAACGAATCGCATTCAGCCGAAAGCCGAAAAACTATCAATAAGACCAAAAAGTGTTGACCTTTTAATGATCGTTCCCGTGTCGTTTATTGTTTTGGAAAACATTCAAAACATTGACGAAGAACACAAAGTGAAAACCGCCCACCGAATGAATGGATGCGTATTTTAGTTTCCCGAGAAATTAGTTCCGACCGACAACACAAGCCGAACCCAGGTGTGCTGTGGTACGAACAAAAGTTTCCGGTCACCATCTATGATATCGACCGACAGACTTTACCATCATTCAGGTGAAATTCGATCTGGTTGAATTAATGATGCAATGCAAAGTTCATGTACAGTGTGTCTGGGAAGAAATGTAGCGGATAAATTATTTGGTCTGGTTTTCTTTAATATTTTTTAAGGCAATTTACAAAATTCGTATTTCTTTTTATAAAATAAATGTTCTCCGAAAATATCTTCTCCAAGGTGCAGATGACTCTTGATATGATGACGGAAGTTGTACTAGGCAGGGTTACTGACAGGTTTTTACAGTTAGTGCCTGCGGCGGCTATATTTCGAAAAAAATATATTATTGTCATTTGTGGATTAATTTTTAAAAATAATGAATTTTTTTAAATTAAAGAAAGCAAAATACTTTAAAAATAAAATAAAAAAAAATAAAACTAAAAAGGTGCCTTACCTATACAAAATTAAGTAAAACCTAATAAATGTGTCCATGTACTTAAATGCATGTGTATATCCTTTTTTGGCCAAAATTCCTTTCCAAATTGCCCAAAGGTAACTCTGGCTCTTGGAATCACCTTCAAATTCATATTCTCGTGCTTATTTTCTTAAAAATTAATCAAAATTCTATTAGAACATATTAAAAAAATAATCCTGAATCAAGAACTTTGTTGTCAGGTTCAAATCACCGCACAAAATAAATCCTGCTTGTTAGCTGAGATTTTTCACAATGACTCCTTCAAAACATTCGATATGATTTCTCCAGAGTCGAAGAAGAAATTGAATCACCTGCTATGAGATTGTCTCACCCTTGTTGATAGAAGAATGAGGATGAGATTGTTACTTATTCGATGAGCCAAACGACTGAAGGTAAATTGACCTGAAAAACATCCTTTCTTTCTGGGTGGTTCTAATTTAGCGGTCTTATTACAGATTCCTTATAGACGCAATAGACTGACAAGTTGGCCTGAGTGAGCGGTGACTGTACGTCACGGGAAGCTCTTTTTTGTCCAAATACTTTGGTCATTGTTCTTCATGTGCTCGTGCTGTATTTAAACATTATAGCGTGTGTAGGTTATATAAAAAAAAAAACAAAAACAAAAAACAAACGGCATAGATTTCAAACTACATACGATACCTCTAGTATATTTATAGAGTCTTTGGCACGCATCTCTTTCCACTATTAAGGTAGCTACGCCATTTTCTGAGTGAAGCTCTGGACAGTGTCAAATACCCTACTATTTCTTTTTTATGAATAAAGCTAGACGTTGAAGAGTCAATCCTGTACTGAGGAAGAGTTCCGCTTGAATCTAGGCTATTTGGGAGATGACAAATCTTCACATCTTCTTCTTCGCAAAACTTCTCGTAAGCACCTATTTTCCATGCAAGTTCGGGTCTTTTCCAATCAGCAATCGTGTAAAGCCACAATTTTTTTACGTCAATCTACGCAAATTTGGTTGATTGCCCCCAATTTCCGTCAACCAAAATTTACTCGATTTCGTCAATCGTGTAAACGAATTAATTGAAAAACTAGCGTCAACCCACAGCTCAATTCCGTCAACCAGTGGTTGACGACTCGAGCGTCAACCACATGCGTCAATATTGGATCAATTTCGCAGCGAAATCAACTTATCTTATGTTTTTTCGTCCCAAAGAAAGTAATTTCCTTTCAAATCAGAATACATCGCGTCGCAGACTTCTGGTACTATGATCGATATTGTACAAGGTGCCATTCGAAACAGTATTGAGAGCGATTTAAAGCTGTCGCCAATAGCTAAAAATCTCAAAGTTACGGCCAAACGCCCATATGCGTAAATCGACCTTCTCATATTTGTGTCTTGTTTTTGAATTAGCGGTGTTACCATATGCGACAATTCATTGAGAGTAGTTTCATTCATCCGCAGAAAGTTTTAAAACAAATGTTTCTGATTCTCGATATCACGGAATTCCTTCAACAAACTGTTGTGTGCTGCACTTTCTATGTACTTAAATGTGTTTTATGCAGACGACAATGCCAATTACTCAGGAACATTGTCCCGTCAACGGAAGTACCATCACACAATCGTATATTGTATCATAAAACAACAAAACAGACTAGGAGCAACATAGGGACTAGATTCAGGTCACATGCGTGATCTAAATTATGTAGAAAAAAAAATCCATCTTTTAGGCGAGCAGGACGAAAGCCAATGCACCACCACACGTCCAAAAGTTCACTAATTACATAATATCACACATTCACATCCGGATGCAAATTAATTTAGAACACACGCAGGCACACTCTTAATCCCGAAAACATATTCCAAACTCACTTGAAACTAAACCCCCGCACTCAATATATTGAAAAAAAAGTAATCCACGATAATCCTATTTGCACCGCTGACTACTCGTACATATGCCTATTAAAATTTATTTAACACCACTTTACTGGAAAACATTACAAACCATCGACTAAACTCATCCCACGATAATCACATCCATGTAAAAGTTCATGCAACAAGGACAGGACAACGGGAGGACACCCCTTTTTTTGGTGGTCTCTGGTCTGTCAAAACCGATTTCAACAATCGAATAACCCCTAAAAACCTATTCCACCGAATATCACCCAATTTACACCCTCAACGCCTCAACACTCGTATATACGAGTACATACATAAGTTTTGACGAAAAATCACTGTACCGTATGATAACATGATTTGGGCATAGGGTGCACTCTTGTCCTTATTCCTACCACGATAGGTCGTTCCTCGTTCATTACCCTCACCAAGTTCGATAAAATTTCGTTAGCCAACACCACTACTCGTGCATATGTATGTACATATATGGCTATTCTCATAAATTCATTAGCATATTGTTCATGGCACACACAATGGCATAATATTTGTTGTAATTCGTTTGTTTGCCTCGTGAATGGGACAATACAAAAAAAAACACACAGAAACGAATGAAACCACCACCACAACCACCCCACTTAGTCTCTTTTTTTGACAGGACTCCTTGTGCAATATCAAATAATTGATATTAAATATTTAATATTCATAACGTATGTCTGTATGTGTGAGTGTGCGTCCAGCCAAGCTACTGCAAGGGTTGGTTTCACGTTCGGGCTTGGGATAGCTTATTTGCAACAATTGCCATCAGGGGAGTTGAATTAAAATCTCCGATAATGACATCGGCCAGCTTTGGCTAGGTGAAGATTGGTTGGTAGGTGAATGGCAGACAGAGCATAACCTTTATGTGTGTTTTTGTCCCTGTGACAAGGACTACGAATAAATTATGAAATACTCGTACAACCACGTTTGATGCAGGTACAAACGGTGAATATCGATTCAAATTCAGGATACGATCACAGGTGATGATTACAGGACACAATGTTGGAATATGTTCCCACATTTGAATAAAATAATCATCGTTCGTACTCATTCATGTGTGTCCTGATGTCCTGCTATAGAGGATTCCCCGACTCAACCCTGCACAGAACTTTGAGTTGTTATGTAATTTTTGTGGACAGGATATGTCAGTTAACCTGTCGTTCGGCGTTGTCTCTATGTTTAGGTTGGAGAGTGTCTAGTTTGGAAGTTAGAATGTGTTTCAAGCAGAATTCAGTTAGAAATAAAGCTGTGCCACCGAAAATAACCTCAATTCAAAAATGATATACAAGAAATCAATAAATAAATAAAATTTATAATAGCAAATATATTAATAGGTGTGAAAAATACACGAGCTTGATTTGTACATATGTAATGCATATAGGGGGAGATATGGGGTGAAATAAAGGGAAAAAAACGCCGACGAAGGAATCAATGAATTAATTAAAAATCCATTTAATTCAGTTGTATTTGTTATTTTAAGCTAATAGGTACACTTTTAATTTTGATGTATGTATGTAATACAATGTCATCCAGTGAAACCTCCTGTAACGGACGCGTCCCTTGAGCGGACACGGACTCTACATTACAGAGCAAAACTGTACAAAATTCTCCCTTGAACGGACACATCTGAAGCTTAAAACATACTTTAAATATGAGATGCATACAGGGCTTCCGCCGAGTAAGTCAAAAGAACATTCTTCTCCGTTGGCATAGAGGGGTTACGAAGTTTTTTTTTTTTGGTAAGAAAGAATCCCTTCAAAGCATTGGCGATTCCTGGTCTTCAGCCTTGGGTTGGCTACTTGCTCTGGAGAAGTTAAAAATGTTTTTTTTTTTAATTTATTAATTAGGTACAATATATGTATGTACTAAAGAAAAATGTTTTTTTGGAATAGTGTATACAAATTGCCAATTTATCGAAACATAAAATCGACTTAAGACATCTCTACTCAACTTACCGTCTCACGTCACAAGTAAGCACGCACGCACTGCATTTTCGTAACAACTTCATATACGCATACGCACCTACGAAACTAAAACAAAAAAGACAAAGTTCTCCGCTGCACGGAAGTGCATAAGGAACATTAATATTTCCTTGTAGTTATTTTTCTAAAAATCATTTATTAAAATAATCGTAAAAGATTTTGAGAGAAGTTGAGACCAGGGCTAAGCTCTCAACATCAACGTTTCATTTCATCATGTGCCGTACTTTTCAGTTTTTCCCGTAGTCAGCAGCTTTCCTTGCCAGCTCATAGGCAAACTGACCAGGAACCCCGAATATAGTCTTACAAGGTTTTGTATAATGCATACAGCATACCTAATGCCCTTAGCATTATTCGGCAGCTCCTGACTAGTGCCATTTGAAAGTGAACTATTTAAGTCTGACTGTGAATGTTAATTTCATTATCATGAAGTACGACTAGAACGTCTGCCTGAAATACGCTGCAGGCACCCGGGAGTCTTAAGGAAACTCTTAGCTCTGGTTCCATGCAGTAGTCCGTGAGGACTACATAGCCGGGTAAAAATAGAAAAGAAACAAAAAAACAATAACAAAACCAAAGGAAACAACTTTCTGTTCTATCAGCACTACTACAGAAGCAAAAAAAAAAAAAAAAACTACACAAAAAAGAAATTGAACTTCCCTCGTCGGGAAACGAACCTGGGGACCCGTGGATGAAAAGCCGACATGCTATACACTGAGCCAAAGCTCTCTGGTTGGCGCAAATTTTAGAGCCAAACCATATTTCAAGGGATATTTTTTTGCATGCAAGAAAAATTGATTTGAAAAAAGGTAATTCTAGTTTTCATGCACTACTCTTCATAATTACTGAAGTTCGTTATTCGTTTCGTATAAAATATATTTCATGGCATTTATTCATCTAAAATCTTGGTTTGGCGCCGCCAACCTAGCCAACTGAGAGAAATCGCCACTGCTTCAAAGGACAAATTTTCTAGTCTCGTTGGTGTTCGTTCAATGGTTTTTGAACCATAGTTTGTAGACATTTAGCTAAACCATGAACGGTAACTGTGGCGATGCTCATAAGTTGCATAGTTCTTAGAAAATTCACATCAACAAATTTGATTTGATGCAGAGAAATAACTTCACGGGAATTCAGTTCACATAGGAATTAACCTCGCCTCAAATGGGAAATACATAAATGCACTTTAATAATTTGAAATTATTTCTCACTATTTACCTAATGCTCAAACATTCCATTTAAAAATTAGATACAGGGAACTCTCTCATAACCGGACACTGACAGTACCGAGAAAATTGCCCGGCTATGAGAGGACATCCTTTAAAAAAGAAACACCACAGACATATGATATTAATTTTATTTTATAAAGGAATTAATTTTTATTTGATAAATACAAATTACGCGAATTATCGAAAAATACTAATTTCTGTCAATGGCAATAGGGGGGTACTCACGATCCGACATATCAGACACACTTGGTCGGATAGATATCTGACAGACCGATATCGTAGCGTTCACATTGTCCAACATGTTGTCCGACTTCACTTTGCAAGTAAATTTGAAAGATGTCGGACGTACTGAGAGCAGCACTTATGATTGATACAATTTTAGAAAAAGAAAGAAAATGGAAGCGAATTTGTGTACAGGAGTGGGTGAAAAAGCGACCATAGTTTTCTTATGTTAATTTGCTAACACAATTACAATTATTAAAATCTCCACGCGATTATCAGAATTTTTTATAATTTTATATTTCTCCAAAATTCAAAATTTCCATACACAGTCATTCATGATTCTCCAACAACAACCACACCCCTTGAAATTCATTTCAGAAATGAAATTTGCTCTAGGTCAGACAGACAAGCGTACACATTATCAGATATGTCCGTCTGACCACCAAAATATCAAAAAAAAATTTAAAACCATCCATGTCATACATGTCTGCCGTTCGACCTTCGTTTCTTGCGTTCACATTGTCAGATTTTGTCGGACAGACCAAATCTGTCAGATATGTCGGATCGTGTGTTAGGGGGTACAAACTTAAGCTTAAAATTGAACATACATATGTACGTACACTTAACATACAAACCTATTTAAAAAAAACGGGACATAGTTTGTGGGTGGCCGTGGCGTAGTGGTAGTCGTCATCGCTTGTCATGCGAAAGGCTCACGGTTCGAATCCAGATGTCTTCGAAGCATTTATTTCTCACGAAATAAAAATAAGTTGATCAGTTTCAGAAGTTAGTGTCGAAACCTACTGCGAAGGCATAACACTGGCAGTAGGATGTTGGATATGGCTGAAGAAATTGATCGCACAAACTATAATAAAAAAAACATCTGGAAAAAACTCCTGTGAATCATAAGTAAGTACAAAAATAATACGCAACTCTCCAGTTATCGTGAACACCACCACCCATAGAGTTAGTTGAAATTGAAACCTATCATCTGAGTTTCCTACCACTACGTCGATCTGTCTGTCTCTCGTCCTCGTCCTTCATGTGCTCGCGCTGTGTGTAAACATTAAAAGGGTATTCATATCCCCTTTAGAGTGTGTAGATTATAAAAAAAAAAGAAAGAAAAGTTATTGGATAATAACACAAATGCACATTCCACATAGGCTTGCCACCCGTCCTCCTTTGAGGAGGACAGTCCTCCTTTGTAAGGCGATGTCCTCCGTCCTCCACAAAAAGAAAAATGTCCTCCACACACATAATTACTAAAACAAAATCTAATTCCTTTCACTTCTTAAAGGGTCAAAGAGTACGATTTTATTTTACAAATGTGACAACACCGCATTTTTTTTTTGTTTTAGGGTTCCGTACCCTTATGGTAAAACGGAACCATTATAAGTTCGCTCTAACTCAAAAATGTCTGTCACGATAAAAACATCAAGAACCGTTCTTCCTAGAAACTTGAAATTATGGTGGTCCACATACATGGACAAAATATTACTCAAAAATATTGTGAAACAACTATACAGGGTGGGTAAAATGTGATCTAAAAAAAAAATGTTTTTCTTAATTTTTTCTATTAGAAACTTTTGGAGTTATTGCCAAAAATGTGTGACAAATATCATACCAAAAGCCCCCTACTATTTCCTCGGAAACTACTGAAGTCAAAAATATGAAAAATCATAGTTTGTAGATAATTAACTATTGTTTTAAAGATAGGTTAGCGAATCTCGTAATAGTTTTTTGATATATTCACGTCGAAAAATTCAATTTCTCAACCGATTAACTCGTTAACTATATGTACATATATATTATACTGAAATTACCACTATATACGATTAACTATAATTTTGGGAAAGTTATAGGATATACGAAATTGTACTGCCATAAAAAAAAAATAAAAAAAAATAAATAAAAATACGGATTTTGCCAGGAAACGAACCTGAGACCCCTGAACTCAGTAGTATAGCGCAAAAAGGGTTAATGGACGCGCCACACACTCAGCCGCGTTCTTAATGTTTATCCAATTTCTCATAGTGAATAATATTACTTATTATATTAAGTTTGTAAAGTGAATATAGAGGTGGCTCGTTTTCGTTTTTTGTGTTAACGAAATGAAACAGTTATTTAACCAAAATATAACTAGTTTTAAAACTACAGAACCCTTTGAGCGCGAGTCTGACTCGTACTTGGTCTGCTTTTTTTAATTTTTTGTATCTTTCTTGTCTATTTATTTACCCGTTTTTCATTGAATTGTAATTTTATTATTATTTATTTTGTAATAATTGGGCAATATACGCATTTTAAGGGGGTATTCTAGTCTTACGGTACGAATTTTGGGTGTTTTTTAAAATTCGATTAAAAAAACTAAGAATATTTTTACCTGCCATTTTTTTATTAGATATTTATTTATATTGGTGAAGTGGGGTGGTGAAAAGGGTGCATCCTTCATGACATGATTCCAACATGAACAGAAAAAAAAAATAAAAAAAAGGTTCTTCTATAAGTAAGAATGTCGCTATCGTCTGAACTACGGTAATAAAAACCAAAATTTGTTTCACAAAATGGCGGCCGTTTGAAAGAAAAAGTGATTTTATGCCCTTTTTTCAATGTTTTGAGTTTTTTAAAAATAGTAAAAAACAAAATTTTTACATAATTATAATTCCAACGATAGAGTAGAGGGATATATAAAGAAGTTCCACGCCAAATTTTAAGTTAATCGGTTCATTACAACTTGAGAAATCATGTCAGACGTGTTGGAAAAAGTAGTTTCGAGAAAAACGCGTTTAAAGAAATACGTTACAACGACCTTCACATAATTTCTTTCTGAGAATTCATAGTGTATAAGAGACTTTCTGTAGGATAATTCAGGAAACGTTTGGAGGATATGTTTTTGAAGATCTAATCCTTAAACGATCTAACGAATCTAAAAACGATTTTTTCAAAATTCTAGACTAGAATTAAGTTTTAAAAAAATGTTTTATTTTTTTAAGTCCTCCACGAGATTCTCTAGGAGGTGGCAAGCCTAATTCCACAGCTTACATTTATATTTCCTTTCTTTGCAAAGTGTAAAAAAGAAGAAAACAGAACAAAAACAAAATACAGTACGTTTAAAGTTTGCCAAACGTAGATGTGTTTTTTGTCCATTTAAAAGAGCGCGACATTCTATTGCCATTACGAAAATTGGTTTCCGTGTCCGGTTATGTCCGGTTATAGGAGAATATTTTATATGAAAAATCGTGTATTTATTTCCGTTCTTTGAAATCTGTTATAAGAGGTGTCCGTAAGAAAAAAGTGGACTGTATTCTATTCAGTTTTTTAATATTAGAAATTCAATACGTTCGACATTTTTGAACCTCCAAAAAATATACAAGGACAAGCAGAGACAAGTTGAAAAAGCTTTGGAAAAATTGGATAAGGAAATCATTTCCATTTATTATTGAGATGAGATGACAAACGAGCACAACTAGCTACCTTATTATAAAAGAAGCTGCAGCATAATTTGGCATTATGTCATTTCATAAAGCGATATAAGAACAAATTTTGATTTTTTTTTTTTTTCTTTCATTTATTTTTGGGAGTTTATATCATTTCAATAGGACAGAATTTTGTTATGAAAAATTACACCAATTTTGGGGCCTTATTTCATTTCTACTTTTGGACGCTTATCTTCTGGGGCCTAATTTCGCGTGAAAAAAAGGTGAGCGAAATAATGCTGAATTTCAGAATTCGGGTCTAAAACTGCATATGGCACGGGGTCTGGTATCTACTATGTGGAACCAGATCTTAAATTGTCCTTTAAACTTCCGGATGCTTGCAGAGTTTTTCAGGCTAAAGTTCTAGCTGTAGTAAGAGCTCCTGATATTAAATATGATATTGATGATGATATTGATATTTACTTCGACGGCCAGGCCAATGCACTTAAATCGTGCACACCAAATCGCTACTAGTCAGGAGCTACCGCACAATACTCAGGGCATCATGCACATAGAACTAAGTGAGACTATGTTGGGTGCCTGCTAACTTTGGGATAAAAGGCAAAGAGTTTGTCGTTGAGTTGGTAAAAAAAAGGAGGAGAACTGCTCCACCATTATACAGTACAGAATCAAAGGTAAAAGAAAGTGTGACGAAGATGGCTGACCATGGCAGGTCTAAGATGGTATATACGGTTTCTAAGGCATTCCAGTCGATATAGGACCGTAAAAGGACTAACGAAACTTTGGACTTTGAAGGGCAAAAAATTAGAATAGCTATAGGGAGTATCCAAGCATTGCCTCTTGGGCAAACATGCCAGAAGCCTGGGAGGAATAACCCACTCTGGTGCCTAGTGTTTTGTGATAGCTTCACAACCTCTCTCAACCTAACCTAACCTAACCATTATAATCTATCCAAATGTTCTCTGTTTGACTCAAGAAATACAGTAAGACCCCGCTTAATGGACTAGATCTAATTTATTTAATAAAGTACATCGAGCAACATAATATAATCCAGCTCAGGCTTGTCACTATTAGAGCTTTAGTGAAAAAAATTTACTTCAAATGTCCTTCTTAAATGCAGTTTTTGGTACGTCGAATTGGCACAATTAACTGTGAGACTGATTTCCTAGAAATTTCCCCAAAAAAAATGGAAGAGAATGGAAACTATTCCTGAAGCTTAGTTACATCAAATTTGACCTCAAAAGCCTTTAAAAAACATAGAAAACTCCTCGTCATTCTTAATTATTTCGCACAAAAATAACACATAGTGGCATACTCCTACTGATCTACTTCGAATGAAAATGCCAACAAAAAATTGAGCTATCACTTTGAAACAGCTACCGTAGCCCTAGCCACTCGTACAGCAGGAGTGCGCAAAATTCCATACACCAATTGATCTCACGCAGCGTTCGCGCGAACTACGACTGTTTCCCCGCTCAAGACGTTTTCGACTTCAATTTTCTCAATTACAAAAAACCGCATGTGTCCAAACACTCAGATTGAAAGTAATAGTGATTGTGGTGGCGACTGGCAATTGGTTGTGGTGTGGAAAAGATGCGGAAGCTTTTGTTTGATGCTTCTGCCGTGCCCTGCCTTCGTCTTCATCTGTTTCTAACCTCTAAGTGATAATTAATGTTTACAAGGTGGTAAGTGGATACAAAGGTGATACAGCGGATCACTATTATTTTCTGATTTAGCGTATGTAATTTTTTATTTTTTGTTTTTAGACAAAAAGAGAAGGTACTACCTGTTCGTCATCACTTATTAATGAGATGTGGAGAGTACAGTGTGACCTGCAAGAAAGTTAGCTTTATTGAAATTAACAACTTTATTTTGGAAGACCTAAAAATGGGATATAGATACCTATGCACTACGACTACACTAATACAGTAAGGATCCTTTACTGAAGTTTGAATTTCGTTGCTCGATGGAAGTCCATTATAGTAATTGTTGACCCAGAGATTGGAAGACAGGAGTATTATCACGAATCGTCCGAAGGAGGAAGTAGACAATGACGTCTCAGTTTAAGTTAAGTTGTTGTGGATACTAAAATAAAAACCACTTTTGGACACTAACGCTGGGATTCATTCCCACAGCAGCTAGATTCTGAGGCTAACAAAAACGTCGCGGAGTGTTATTTCAAACATAACCACAATGTGCATGCAAACTCCAACGCTGTGGAATAAAAATAACTTTTTGGTGTTGCCTTCGATGAGAACCAGTATTAGCTACAGTTCTGTAAGGTATAAACAAGATACTACATGGAGTCAGCGATAAGCAAGAAATAACGTGATCTGATGAAGTCGAAAAACTCGCATTTGATTCGAACATTTTACACGAAATACAAGCAATTGACAGTTGGATTTGAATTCGATACCAAGGTTCACAAAATAATTTAAGCAACCTGTTCAGCGCTAAACAGCGAGTTCCAAGTGTTTTCGGCAGCACTGTACATCAAGCAGTTGTTATTAAGCACATGTTTCAAAGTGTAAGACTTTCTTTGTCTAGAATTTGGAAGTCCACCAAGCCAGTTGTTCAATGTAAGGCACTAAAAAGTAAGAACCGATGTACATTTTATGAACGATTTCCCAACAAATCCCACAAGTGGCTATAATGCATTTTAATGCGCAGATAGTTGAATTTTACAGGTCTTACCGGCTTTCTACACAGCTAAAATATAATACACCGCATCACCACTACTTTAGCCGTGGATTTATGGCGCAACGCCAACGATTGTGCCATAAACCGCAACTTGTGTCTCGCAGTCGACCAGAAAAGAACAATATCCCTACTTTCTGTGAGAAGAAGCCAAATCCATGTACTCGTCGGTATTATAAGCGAAGACACCGAAAATATCGCATCCTTACAAATGACTTCTGAAGAAGTTACATGGATGAGGTTGGAATAGAATCTGGATCACACCTTCTATGCCGCTGGCCGGTTCTTCAAAAACGGCGTCTATCTTATATGGGAGCATGGTTCTTCGATTGCCTGGATGACCTGTCTAAGATACCACTTACAGACCTAAAGAAATGTATTGGAAAATCGAAAGGGTTTTGTTGAATTGAAGTTTCTACATGCACAACTAGGGTATTCGCAATCGATCTTTACGGCTTCTGAGTGAAATTGCATTAACTGCAATCGAACCGCCTAACCTTAGCTACCTTACCTAGATGAACTATCGAATGGATCAGATATTGCACCCAGCAAGTGTCAATGATGCGAATATGGTACAATGAAATTGTTCCTTTGGGCACTGCGGTCAGCAGAAGATCTATTGGCTGTTTTCATTTACCCCGAAGATGTGCTGAAGCTTCCGATAAACCTCAGTATCCTTCTTGTTTCCATGTTGTATTCTTCTTCGGAATTCAATAATGCTCTTTATAGATAGAAAACTCTCCTCTTTTAGCCCAGACAACGCGAATTAGAATGGACCTGAAACTAAAGAGTAAAAGTCGGTATCTTCTAGTGCACGCCTAGCCAGACTTCACTAAAATTTAGCACGGCAATCATTCTCTCATTTCCAGATTGTTGAAAGTATGTGACGCAGTATGCTTGTTTTGTCTTCTTTGGCTTAAGATATATGACGAAAGCGAACCTCCATACAGCTGTTTTATGGGCGTTGGGGGACATATTAAAGGAGTAGGTTAAATAGAGCCTGAGAAAGACTGACACAGACCCCTATGTCTTCCATATTTGGTAGTGGACACGAACCCAGTATATAAATACTAAAGTATGCCTGTCAAATCTGCAAGATTCGAAGTTAAATGATGCCAGTCCAAAAATATCCTCCCAATGAAGTTTTCTATCTTAGAAGGACGCTGGAAGAACTGCATGCCAAGTGGATCCTTCATTTTGCCTACTTAGTGAAAAGCTAACTGAAACACTGCATCACTTGGATTCAATGCTCGTCTCACGACCGACGGGAATCCCCATTTAAAACCGATGACATCCCTATCGACATCACTTCGCCATCTGTAACTATGACTTACAGCTGTTTAGTTTAAAATAGTTTTTTTTTTCGAATTCTGCTCGTGTAAATGTGAATAGTATTAAAAGAGAATAACATTTACATAAGTCTTACGTAAGTTAAAAATGAGAGATAAACAACAAAAAAAACTGTTTTTAAAAAAAATCATGTTTTTTTTGCTGTAATCTATGAAACAACAACAAAAAAACAAAACAACTTCCCACTGATTATTGAAATATTTATAACTTATTAGAATGACAATACAATGTTATTAAAATGTTTAATTAAAAAAAAACAAAAACTATTTTGCCTTTCCAACGCCATTTGTTTGTTAAAAATTAAAATTGATTATCACACACATACAGAGCGAAATAATTAATTTAGTATTCATAAAAATGTCAAGTGTTTTGTTAGACAAACAATCAACAATGGCCTTATTCGTTTAAACAATTTTCATTCTCCATAATTTCATTTGTTATTCGAGCTGTTGTTTTTTTTTTTTTTTTTTTGCTTATATTCATATATCCCACTACACATCTACGTAGGGTATATTGGGTTTGTTGCAAAGCTTGTAACGTAGAGAGATCATTTAAAGGGTAAGACTAGCTTTTGGAAAACAAACAAACACCCAAAAAAAACACCAGTGCTAGGGATACATTTTTCCGCCCGGCACCTGTACATCACATCTTCTATTAATGAGATTGGTTATAGAAACTTATGGATTGTTTGATTTCTGCCTGGAAAGCAGGTGCACAATAATCAGTTTTAGCAAGTTTAAGAATACCTATGTATGTATGGTATGTCTAGGCTTGTAATTGTTGACTCTAAGTTGGTATATTTGGAGAGAAGTTTCTTCCATCATGTCATGCAATAATGTCTAAGATGTGCAAAAACTTCTTCCAGGTGGAAAGTTTATTTGAGAAGTGTGAACCGTGTTGCTGTTCATCCCCATAACTTCTGAACCCAAAATGCGAAGTTTCAGTCTTACAAAAGCAGAACACTGACACAGGAAATGTCCTGTAGTATCCCCATTTGTATTTTTATGAATGATTTTACTGGTGAAGTTAATATAAACTGACTTTATATTTTTGAGGTACATTTACAATTATTCTCCTGGTGACTTGCTATGAAAGTATCTTTTACACCGCGCACAGTGTGGTATTGAGCCCCAAAACCTGGCCATAAATGGATTTTTAAAAATTGGCGGCCTATCCCTTATAGTTATTCCTTAAAATAGATAAGTTCTTTATTACTGCATTTAAATATAAAGAGAGCAACGCGCTAGTGCAATATAGCGCGCCGCACGACCAATCGGAAGTTACCGTTCACTCACCGTGTTAGCGTGAGTGTGAGCTCAAATTTCATAGTTTTAAAAGTTCAGTGATTTTTTTTATAAACATTTTAGTGATCGTTTTTGTGATGGATTACTCTAAGCCAGGTATGTACTTTATATAACATTCAAACTTTAAAAAGGGTTTTTTTATATTTCTCCACGCTTCTCCTCAGCGAAACCTATTGTATAATATGATGCACTTAGTGCAGAAATCATTTTTGAGTAAAACTGCCGCACATAACCGCCCTTTTTTTTAATGATTTGTTTTTTTTTTTTTTTTTTGTTATGTAAATTATTGTTATATGTAAATATCATATGTAAATTATGGTTATATGTAAATGTTGGGTGTCCTGAATAGGCTTCTTTTAATTTCAGACATCTAATAACGGGTTTGAGAAGCAACCCGCACAGTAAAAGAAAACCTTTATCGTCAGAAGTTTTTACTTTATTATCAGAAAGTGATATAACAAATGTTAGCATTATCGACCATATTAATAGTTTTGTACAAATTCCTCGATTCCTAAATAAGTCTTTGTTTTACTATTTTTTACTCTAGAAGTCAAGTCGATTTTGTAGATGTTACATACATAAATAAAATATTTTGGGGCTCAATACCACACTGTGCCGCGTCTCCACGAGACATTTCAAATGGCACGATTTCATTGTAAGAGAAAAAAGAGAAAAAATAAAAAATAGCAAGACATCAATAGCTTGCGAAGAATCCTGCTTTTGATGGCACGGTATCGGCATATGGTGGTCTCCATCAGCCATTTCGATGGCTTAACATCTCTTATATTTTCTGTTTTTTCTGTCAATCCTGTCATATGAAATGTCTCGTGGAGACGAAGTGTTAGGAAGATACGATTTAAGAGTTTCTGTAAATTCGTTAGGCAAAAGCCGTTGGAGTTAATACAATAGAACTTCATATCACACATTGCCAAAAGCTTGAAAAAACGTACAAAACCCTCAATTTGAAAAAAAAAAAAATAATGCTTACAACAAAATGTATGTACCTATAGGTAATGATATATGTAGTTATAAATATATACAAAAATTCATAAATAAATATTATGCTAATAAAAATAAAAAATATCACAGAAAAGGGGTAATTTGATTAACAGACAAAGAAAAATACTCAAGTTAGTAAATTGGGCATAACAATAAATAAATTAACAGAAAATAAATAAATTGAAAATAAATAAATAAATAATAATATGTATAATAATAATAATAATAAATAAATAATAATACAATAATAATAATAATATTAATAAATAAATAAATAAATAGATAGATAATCAAATAAATAAATAATTAAATCAATAAATAAATAAATAACAACAGAAAAAAAATGTAATTATATGTAAAACAAAGAAAAAATTATTACAAATAAATAAATTAACAAAAAATATGTAAATAAATAACAATTCATTAATTAACAAAAAAATAAACTAATCTATAACATTTTACGTATGTATAAGGTTAATAGTTATTTAAACCTCCTAATACCTAGTGATATTTTTTGTTTGTTTGTTAGTATGTATGTACATATATAATTCAAAGCATAATCTATTAATACAAGATTTCGTCCTTTAATTTCACCAACACTCTTCATCAATATTCTCCTCTTTAGCGTTAACTTCCGTAATAAAATTGATAATTAACGTTTCTAACTTTAAATGAATGAAAGTATGTATGTAAGTTCAAATATGAAAGGAACTGATTACTCGGAGTTTCTATCGGTAAAAAGTACAACAATTGGGTACTTTGAATTACTTGAGTTTGATATTTACGATTAGACTCGATTTAAAGATTTAAAATCAATATTCTACATGAAATCAACCTTAAATTATATTTTATAAAAAAAAATAGGGTACAACCCCAATTGGTGATGACGCATTGCAGCTTTACCTACAGTATCTTTTTCTCTGTCTAAATAAATGAAAAAAATAAAAATATTCTGAATTGAAAATTCGGATTTTTAGCAGACGCTGTGACACACAGGTATGCATGATTTATAAAAACAGATGTTTTGGTATAACAAAAAAGGGTGCAGGGGTGTGCTGGATTAATGTAAGTGGATTAATGCACAGCACTATGTTTTTTTGTTTTTTTTTTTGTAAACCAGATAAAAGCGAATGATACAGCGTGAAGGTGGACGTCAATGACACAACTGTCAGCTAGGACACACTTCTGTCATTCTTTGATTTTCATTTTTTTAATTGTATCCACCATGTATCACCTGTTATGGATATTTTATAGTCCAGGTGTAGAAAGTCGTATTATGAAAAAATCTTTAAAAAAAAAAATGAACGTGAGTTTGAACAAATTAGACAGAATGAAGGTCAAATATGAAATTATATTATTTAAAAAGCCATAACATTAAGTTCTGATGTGGAGCAGACGACATTCTAATCATAGACCGGTGACGGGTGACAGACAGGAAGTGCAAATCTCTTTCAATGATATGCAGACGGTCTAAAAGTCAATGTAAATGTGCTTTACCTACATACATATGTACAATCAAACTTGTATCCAAAAAAAAAAGAAGATTTTATTAGAGAATTTAAAAAAAAAAATAGAAGCGTATTCGCCATTGTAAACTTCCATTTCCGTTTTTAGGCTCAACTTGTATGCTGACATCCAATGGGTTGATACACGATTAATTTTATGACATTTTCCCTTTTACAGGACGTGTGGTTGTCAATAGTTTATCGATTCCTTGTTGAAATTGCAGCACATGAGTAGTTTTCAGGCGCTAGCTTCAATGAACAATGTGAACCTTTTTTCTGAGATCAAGCATCCTATCAATTTTAGAAAAAGGAGGTGCCCAAAGGCATAGATAGCTAAGACCTTTAGGTATTATATTGAACTTTATATAAAAAAAACACTTGAAAGCTGCATTTTACCATCCACTGCAATGTTCTGCTTGTTGCGTAGGACTTAACACATTTGCTAGCATTAGATTCTAGTGCTTCACGGTAGTTTCACAGGTTCTTAGAATGTACATATGTTTGCAGTCGAGAGATTCTTCAAGATAATCGATAGATCTTCCTTTATTTTTCGGAAGCTAGAGAGGAGCGTAGCTGTTAGCAAGGTTTGTATCGATTGATGCGACTTTGTATTCCAATTTGTATAATTTTTGGAACTTGTAGTTGCTAGCCAAATTTTAGGAAAACCATTCCTTATAGACTTAGGTTTTAGGATAAGACGATTAAAATATTGAAAAACCAACAACAGGTGTTTTAAGTTAAATGTTCTTCTTCTCCTCCTCGTTACCACTTCGCGGGTTTTAGGTCAAAAACTCTGACGAATAACGGATGCTGAAAGTGAAACTTAACTGAAGAGGAATGCAATACCAGTCAACGATATTAACACTTTTTACGGATAGTCAGGAATTTATAAAATCCTTGGAATCGGTCCCGTAATATAAAAAGTTATGCTAGAGATGACAGAGCAGTTTTCTCACTTCATCTCTGTTGAGTGCGCCGGGACAGAAGGACATTCCAGCCAACAAACTACTCAGACTTGGAACTACATACATATATGTATACCAATTCTGTCAGACAAGGGAAGCGTAGGTTGCCACATAAAATAAGCTCCTCAAGCTATACGGGGCAAAACTTAAAAAAAAAATACGTGAAATGCAATCCACTTTGTATGATAATAGGTTCATATTATTACGAGACAATGTCTTATAGATGGACATGTAACATGGCTCCGTCCTATCTCAAATAATTTCTGTAAAAGCTGTGAATGAGGAGAAGAAATAAAATATTTAGCATCTCCTATAAAACTGTCCAGTTCTCTCCCGTAGAAAGAAACTTCGCTTGAGAGCCAAATGATTTAAGCAAATCGTAAACTTGACAAATATACATACTATATACACATATACATAGATGTCAGAAGCTTATTGCAACTTATTCGACGCGTTATCATTATGTGTTCTTCAAGTGGAACATCGGGCGGCAACAAATCTCTTCCATCTTTATCGGTCTGCAGCTAGATATTTTAGTCATGGCCACATATTCCTCTAGAGCTCTGAAGCAGCTTCAACCAAGACTGTTGATCTTGGTTTTCCAACCTGCCATGAGCTCTGAGGATAGCATTCGCCATGTTGCCATGTGGCTTCCTAAGTGTGTGACAAATGCAGCGTGATTAACGCTACCTTATCTCGACATCTAACACCTTTCGATTCGTTCTATGCCACAATTTTTGGTTCGATATGACTCTCAATCAACGAATCTTTTAGGAGGTATCGCAGGTATCGTGACTTTGGATTGATGTTGGATTGAAAGAGCCTCAATTTAGTGCGTTAGAGAATTTGATTGGGTTTCCAAACTGCAGACAGTTAGATTCATCTCTTTCTGATCTAAGTGTACTAGTTTTTTGCTGTCAGTCGAGTCTACAACTTTTATCCAAGTCTTCTGGCAGATGCTTATCAAACACCAGTCGATAGCGTCTTTAGATGATCATGAACCTCAAACTCTGTTCTTTCTCTGCTTTTTCAATAACGCGATGATTGTTGGTGGATCCTTTGTTTTGTTTACCTTAAAATTATTCACTCTGGCAATCTCTGAAAGATTTAAGATCGTCTGGCCTTATCGCTGATACATTTAATATAATTTTTAAATTCCGAATCAGCCTCTAATCATAAATAAGTCAGAGGCGGTGATTTTCTTCCTAAATGCTCAAAAATAGCGTTTCGCGTCATATTTGGACATAAGGACGAAGTCATAAGCTGTGTCGCTATGGCTACTGTCATCTACATCTTCAACCGGGAAACTTTGGATAATTGTCCAAGTGCTTTCGAATTTATTCGACGATTAAGACCCCCGAACACGACGGCCTAAGATGTTGAGATTGAAATTCATGAAAGCTCATAAAGTGTTACATGTTAGTCATACTAATTTTAACTATGAATCTTAAGTAAGTGCAAGAAGGCATCTTCACTTGAAAGTCAATCTATCCGGCCACGCTGACTGTATCTAAATAAGTTTCACAATAAATTATTCAGCGCAACTGAAATTGTAAAACATTTTCTCGAAATTCTATTAAAAGAAAAAAAAAATTATATTTTCGTATCTTAAAAATGGTAAACAACAAAATAAATAAAAAAATATATATATTTATTCGAATTGTAGCTGTATTGTCAATTTGAATGGCTGTTATGCGCGTTATTGTTATTTAAATTATGTCATACAACTGACAACAAATGGCAACTGACAACCCATAACTCTCGATAGTTTTCACATTTCCATTCCACAATTTGTCAACATTGTATCTGTAAACAGACGAGCACGAATACCCATAGATACTCGTACAGCAATATCAATCAATCAATATAATTAGTGGAGTCAGATACCTGAATGGCAAAATGTATAAGTAAATCCGTATTTATTGCCTCACCAAGACTCATATGTGGCGGGATTATGTTTGGTTAGGTTAGGTGTTTTTTAAACGAGCGTCTTTTATGCGGGCTACAAGTATCTATAACTGTCGGTTTTAAAATTATTATTATTATTATATTTTCGTTTTAACTGAAAGACAGTAGCAACAATAGGATGGACGCGACCACCGTTTTGTTTCACTCATCACGAACAGAGAGGTCTCATCTCGAATAATGCCACCTCATGCCATTTGTGCAAATAGAGGACTTTTGAATGAGGGGAAAAGAAATAATAAATTAAAAAATAAACAACCGCATTGAGTTGGAAAACATTTACTCTGCAAACACAATTCATAATGAGACATGTTGTTGAAGTTTATGGCTTGAGGTTAATTAAGACTGCAAATGGGTTCGGATATGAAGAAAGCTGACAGGTAGTTAAAGGTGGACTCCAGAGCCGGCGGAACTAGCAAAGAAATATTGGTGTCAAACCATATAAACTTAGTAAAAGAAAGTCTAAGTATGGCTTCTGGTTGAAAAGATCAGCTTTTTACATCTTGAAAATACGAAAAGACTATTAGAAGTCTACAAGATGATGCCGGTTGCCAGTATCTGGATTCCTAGCAACAAATAAATAGTATCGTCAATCTTCAGCTTGAACAGATAGTCACAAGTTTAACACAGCTGCAGAGTTTTGCTGACAGTATCAACATTTCTACTATAGAGACAGATGTGCCGATCGACTGACTCATCAACGAGAAGCCTAAACCTCTGGAGTCTAGACCTAGAAGCATGGCATTTGGTGAGTATTCCTGCCGTGGCGTATTTTAAAAGCGATTTATGGAATCGCTATCTCTACAGTTGTAATCGGAGGTACTCCTGGGTAGGGTGTCCATCTGGGACCTTTCTAAAAAGAAAACATTTTGCTCAAGAATCTATAAAAAAAGAGAACTTCGAGGAAAAAAAAGAGAACACTCTGAATTTGAAAAACACGAAATTTTTTTATTCAAAATAACAATCAACTAAAAATTCATTTTTTATAAGAACAAGAACAGGTACAAATAAGTACAACATTAACAAAATATACATAAATATATATGTTAATTGCTTAAAAAAGTATTAATTAAGTCTTTAAATTGTTTCAAATCACATAACTGTTATTTATTTCGAAGCTATTCAAACAGGCTTTTCTCTTCATCTTCATCAATGTCATCTTGATATTTTTCTTTCTTTTTAATTTTTTCTAGTATGGCTTTGTCGTTCAATAAAATTTTATAAATTACACAGGGAATAGATTTGACAGTAAAAATTTTGAGTCTATTTCTTTCTTTTGTCCATTGGCCCCCAAAAAGAGAAAATATTCTTTCTACGTTTGCATTTTGTCCTGGGATTGCAAAAAAAACTCAGAAATTCTGGAAAGCTCTAAAAAGTGCTCAGGATGACTTAAACTTTGAAAAAACTTTGTCCATTTTTCACTTGAACGTCATTTATTGAAATTCAATATTTTCAAATCCTTCTTAAAAAAGTTATTCAATTCACAAAATTCATCACAACATTTACTATCATTTAAAATAACTTATTTTGAACTTAAATAAACAATGCATAGTAGTTTCGACGTATTCCCATTTTAATCTATTTTTTAGTGCCATCCATTAAAAACATGAATCCTTTTACTTTACACCATGGTTACACCTCTTTGAAAACAACATAAATTTATTTAAGTTGTTGAAAATTATTTAAAAATTAAAAATTATATAAAAGCGACTTGCAAAGAAAAAAGATCCTTACAGAAAAAGATAGTGTAAAAAAGATCGGAGCTAAAAAAGAGAACATGTTCTCTTTAAAAGAGATAAGATGGACACCCTACTCCTGGGTCCCTTCGCCCGTCACAACCTAACTTAACCTAAAAAAAATGTTTTTTTCAGAAATTCTCCCCAAATAATAGGACGAATCTGAAAAGTTTAGGCGAGACAATTATTTTCCAGCAAATCCAAAGAAAGTGTTTTAAGATTTTATTGTTCTTTTATTTCATTTTATTTCAAGGGATTTGAAATTCGGGAACCACATAACTTTATTTTGGGCTCGAATTCACTATTTGAATAGGGCTGCGGAGGACTTAAGGACGCTAAGTGGTAACAGCTCAAACAAAGCCTTATCCCTTTACTGAGCGATGAACCAGTATATGTATGCATGTATCTTTCGAGCTAATTGCCGGGAGAATTTGTCGAAACTAAAAAACAGGCAAAGCAAAGCTCGACCTAAGAAATCTTTTAATCTGCTTAAGTTAAACCCAGGACCAGCATTTGCCCAAAGTTTGTATCTGCAGCAAACCAACTGTCAGTGCTATCTTCAGTGATGTATCTGTAGCAACACATAGCTGTTAAATTGCATATTCGCTTACCCAAGCTATGACACATACAAACGGACTGCAGTCATTGAACAGCATCAGAAAACAAAAGCCCAAAGACTACTGCACTTTAAGTGTATGGATGAATCTTCAATAACTACGCTGGAGAGCCTCAGGGCTGCATACTTTTACTCAAAATTGAGCGTAGGTACACCTATCATCTAAACACATCTTTCCTTTTTTCAATATCAAGAAATATTTTACTAAATAATTTATTTACAGATTTCATATTACACATATTTTAATAAGAGGACAATTAATGTAAAATATGAAAATATTACTATTTAGTATGCACGCATTTAGCATTTATGACTGTTCGCAAGTGCCGTGGCAAGGACTCCACTTACTTGTTTGTGACAGAGGGGGCAGTTTGTTCCCACGTTTGCTTGACCTTGTTTTTAACTTATTCTTGTTTGAACAGTTTCTATTTTTCAGCCGGGTATTGACTTTCTGTCGCAAATGAATGATAGGATTTAGGTCCGGTGCTTGTGGAGCAGTTTTGAGCTGTTTTGAAATATTTTACAGCAACCATTTGCCTACAAGTATTTTCTGTATCGTTATCTTGTCGAGCTTAAAAATGCAAAGCCAGCTCAGATTCTCTGTGGAATTGTGCAGATCTCTTTTGGAAATATCTAAAGACTCTATTTTGTCCATTGTGGTCTTCATAAATTCCAAACTCCCCTGATCAACTAGCTGGAGCATAACTCCATAACATAATGCATCCTATTCCATGTTTTACTGTTGGGCAAATATTGTTGACTTTTAGCCCTGTATTAGGTTCTCTCCAGACAATATCTTTACCATCTGAACCAAATGTTTTTATTTTCTATTAAGCGGTAAACATACCCTTTTCCCAAAAAACATAGTGGCTCACTTACATGTTTTGGCGAACTCCAAACGCAGTTCTCTATTTACAGCAGAAATGTAGGGTTTTTTAAATGCTATTCTTCCATATACATAAATTGTTTTGGATTAAGACGCATCGAACGGTTTTTAATGAGACGGGTTTCTCGATAATCAAAGAAACTTCTACGAGTAATATTAACTTTGGTATGCTGGCCTTTGGATTGGACTAAGTTTTGCGGTAAATAAATCGTTCATCATGTGTCGATAAGAGCTTTTTCTTTTACTTCCAGCAGTATTCGGTAGGGTACCTTCGTATATGTATGTGTTTATAATTTTATGAACAATAGAATGTGTTAGCCTAACAATTTCACATATTTTTCGCAAAGAATTACCTTCACAATAGAATCTAATGACAAGTTTTTTGGTGAAATGTCTGCCTGCTTCCTTTTGTTTTCCATGCTCTTAAAATAAATTGGCTAACACAGCTTTTGAATTTCTCATACAAAATTGCATTACTAATGATCAAGAAGATCCTTCCTTACCTTTTCTATATTTTAAAATAACGGTAAATGTCGATTTATTCGTATCCCATGTCATTTTCATACGCGTGTTCATGAAATTCAGTGCTTTTCACCTTTTCATATGTATAAATAATTCAATAATCTACTTTTTTTCGGTTTTGTTTCTGATTATTACTATAAAGATATGTGTAATAAGAATTCTGTAAATAAATTATTTAGAAAAATATTTCTTGATATAGAAAAAAGGAAAAATGTGTTAAGATGATAGGTGTACGCTCAATTTTGAGAGCAACTGTACCAATTATATTTACATTCGATATTCATTCAAGAGTATACTTTTTTCATTTATTTATTGCACATCATATCCGGATTAACAAGGAAGACAAAAGAGAAAATTAAGAGATATCTATTGTGATATACTTTCATTCATTTTATGCTGAGACTTTTGATAAACCTCAGTACTTACCTTTCTGAGTTTCTTATTTCCTCCAATCCCATGAACGTTTCTTGTATAAAAATTACGCTTTGCAGGATTTCGGCATAGTATCTGTTATTTCGTTGCATTCTGTTCACCACTGACACTGAGTTGACAAAAATCGTCTTCAGATATTCGACTTAGAAAAACAAGACCCGTATACCCTCTTAACCTTTATTGTTTAGGATAAGCTAAGATTCGACTTCGGAACTGCAATCGTCTGCAGTCTTTCAAAGAATTGTGTTCATGTAAGCTTAATGATAAAACCTACCTGTTAAGACCAAAAAGATACTTCAAAGCATTCTCAAGGAACTCTTTAAAGTGTATTCAATCTCCACCATTAGCTCGTCGAAGGCTTGGAACAAATTTGTGCCTATACTGGATCTTAGATCTTAGAAATGCCTTAAATCCATTAAACTATTTTTAAAGCCCAAGTTTAACCCATAATTTGGTTACCCATATGGGAATAGTAGTTTGCTCTATTTCCTTGATTCTATAGATAGGAAGACGTAGGTCCAGCTGACAACTTGTACAAACAAAACGTCGGTCACAAGCCTTAATTATTGTTCTTGGCCAGGAAAACATGTTTTAATTATGTTCCAAGAATTCAGAAGCAGTTTTTGATTTTTACCGAAATCAAGTTTTTGGCCAAAACTTCATAGCAACGAATACTTGCTTATTACAGACCTGAACTAATTGAATGGCATAGCTCCATTTAGCAATGAAACAAACAAAAACACAAAAACAACAAATAAAAGTCGTTAAATGACATTTGCTTTATTTTGTTTTGATTCATTATGTTCGATTAATTTCGTTACTGTTCCAGACAATTGGATTGTCTATTTACGTGCGTACGGAGTGTGTCCGTATGCAAAGGCTTAACAAATATTTTTAATCGAAAGTGAAGTCAGTTTTGTTTTTTGGAATATGATATGACATGACATTTTAAAGTTAAGAGATTTAAAAGTAGATAAGGAATCAGGTTGTAAAAGAGTTAGCCAGCGACTTTTGGTTGTAGTACTTATTTAACCTCCAATAAAGCTAAGAGTGCGTTTTTGCGTTTCGTCTTATGACGACTTAAAACCGATGGAATTCTCCAATTTTGCTAAGACACTATTTCTACTCCAGAAGCCCTAACATATTCCTTGTCAATCGTTGCTTGTGTCTGCCCGGCTACAATCAATTCCAATATTTTATATCGAAAATATAAGACTGGTTTACAAACTGTATTGGTACATATACAATTGATGTTGATGTCTTTATCCAGAAAGTGCTGGAGCTACGGATTATTATAGCCTCAGCAAAGGCTTCAACTATCGACGAGCTAACTGTGGAGAATGACGTTCAATGCAAATTCTACAATGAATCATAGGAGACTTAAAACCAAAATAAAAAATATAAGGAATCCATGAATAAGTTCTGAAGAACATTCTTTGAGGCAATAATCATAACAACCAACTTCAGTCAGTTTTAATCATTCATTCGCAATGAACAAACATTTAATCTTACGAGTATGTGGCCAATTCACAAAGAGATGCAATTGACAATGTTCATGTCATGTCATGTTCATGACAATGGCTCATTCAGACTCTACCGTCGTATTCTCAGGCTGCGAACCCTTTTGTGGCATAAACTGGGCAATAATCTCAGGCTTAATTAACACATGGAAACATAATCTTAGACTCTCTCATCGGAGAAATGTCGCAGGGCTTAGGCAAGCCAAACCGTTAATCAAGCCTTAGGTATACCTATTACAGGGAACTTCTAAACCACAATAAGAAGGATATTAGGTATCTAACAAATTTCCTCTCCGGTCATTGCCAATTACGATACCACCTAAACAAGTTAGGCCTGTCTAGAAAGACCGATTGTCGACTCTCTTTAGAGGGTGTCGAGACAGCCGGACACGTGTTTTGTGATTCCTTCGGGTACAGACGGTGTACCCTATACAAAGAACTCCTTAGACCTCATGAATGCGTCCTCTAAGGACATACTTGCCTTTATTAGAAAGGTGATATTCCTCTTGGACTAATTAGTATCCTTTGATACAATAGATCTTTTAGGTCGCAAACTTCAACAATCCGAAGTTTTCTGCATTTTAATCATGAACACTGCTATTCCGATGAAATTTCCATGTATGGTATTTCTGATTTCATAAATCGAATTTCTTTAACTCGAATTTATTTTTCACTTCTAACTCGATTTTTTTGGCGATTTCATTCTCGTTCTGCTATATAAAAAAAATTGTTCAGACGCGTAATTTCGAGGTCCTGGAGGAAGCCCTGCGATTAGGGATCCCGGGATCACGGACGATTTTTGCTCTTAAAAGATCGGTTTTCGGGATTGAAAGCTGATTTTGTTTGATACTATCTGCCTCAGATAAAATCACTAATTCACTTACTGCTACTAACCAACACCAAAACCTTTCTAATAGTGATAAAGAAGAAGAAAACAGTGTGAATCTATTGAAACCACCCATCCAACTTACACTAAAGCAGCAACTACAACCAGAAATTAAAAAAATATGTAAACCATTTTATTAGAAGCACAAACAGAATAGGATTTAACAACGTACCTAAGACAAGAGTTGAATCTCTTTGAAAATGGAGGTACCCGAGGACATCATATGGATTTAGTTCACAAGCATTGACTGTCCATCGAGCGTAGAAGCAGAGCGAGCGTTTTCAGCGGCCAGTTATATTGGCTACAAATTTAGAAGCCGGCTTGGGAATGATACTCTCGTTGCCCTTATTTTCCTGCGGTTTTATTTCCAAAGGTCGGATGAAGACCAAGAGCAAGAATAAATACGCCCTTACATTTTTCACTATTTTTTTTTTTTTAATCTTTTGGAATTCATTTTGGAATTAATTTTTTTTTTTTTGATTTGGTAAGCCCCAATTGAGGAATTTTTTATTTATTTTATTTATAACTTTATCAAAAATTATCATCTTTAAAAAAATTGTATGGAGTGTAAATATTTGTTTGTTTCTTAGCAATTAAGTTTTTATTAATTTAAATAAATTTCTTAAATTTTGTTCCTTTTGATACATTTTAATAATAAAAAAAATGCAGAGCATATTAGTTACGCTGTTTTTTATTTAAAAATATAAGGCACTTATAATTAATTTCTACAATTTTGTGAGCAATTATAGAAATTTGATTGTTTTTTTTGACCCGTGTATCGATTTTTAGTTTGTTTTCTGCCCAATCCCGGGACACCCGGGATTCCGGGATTCATTTTTCCGAATACACTAGAAGTTATGATTGGTACCTCTTTCTCCGAAAAAAAAACTTTTTGAAACACCCTATAGCTCAGTGGGTGTTCAAGATAGACCCCCCCTCCCATACGATTTTCTTCATAACATGAACCAATAAATCAGATCCCAAAATATCTGTATCTCAAACCGGACCACCCTGTATACAGGCACTGCCTATGGTTGAAGCAATTGTTCAAACATGAATAGCGGACGAAGTCGGACCGAGTCAAATATAAATCTTTCGTATACCTTTCACTAAATACCTAAGGTTAACACATGTGAAGTCCGTTTTTCGGAACAACTCGGAACTTTTTTGTACGGGTTGAATTTTCCGAAAATACTGTCAAAAAAGACGTTAGTTCAAACAAAAAATAACATGCCTTGCCGACTAAAGAACATAGAATGTTTCTATTTCTTGACATTATTTACTACTAAACTATGTTAAATGACAATATTAAAAAAAAAAAAGACTCAAACATTCTTTCCGACTTGATTATTCGACTTGAATTTTCGTTAAAATGGCAGATTTTTATACTCGTTTTTGAAGTTGTTTATTGAAAAAACGTGTGGAAAAACGAGACCGTGGGTGCCAAAATTTAATTGACATGTCCACCAGTGTCTATATAACAGCTGTATATACTTTGGAAAGCCGTACTAGATACATGCAATTTTGACCCATGTCGCGATTTTTACACCCTTCGTCCCACTGTGCGGCGCGGCGACGGTACTATGACTTATCAGTGAGAAGTTCCTTGAGAGACTGAGATAATATGAACAAAATGATGGTTGCAACCTTCCTGGTCCCAGAGTTTTTGCTTATACATATTATAATTTCCAATAAATGAAGAAAATAAATGTTGCCCAATGTTTTGTATAAACCTATAAAAAAAACTCTTGATAACCATTGTTTTGACTGACGATTTCAATTTGGCTAAGAGTTCTTCAAAACCTGCTTCATTCATTCACTTCTTCACATACTTCAATGTTTAGCAGCGGATTAAGAGCAATGACTAGCGCTTCGCTCATTTTCACGATGAACCTAATTCAAATTGAAATAAATGTTTTCCTTTCATCCTGGTCAAGGAACAATGTACAAATTATTTTTTCCTCGAAAGTCCCGTCGCTATCTGTGTGTTCAAACAAAAAGGTGAAAAGGTTAAGAAAAGGTCTGCCAATACTGCCGACAGTTCTCTCCCCCGTTATATGCTACTGAGTATTGAAAGAGTGGCAGGACAGCACAGTAAATTTTTTTGATTTTTCCCGAAGTAAAATCCTTCTACGAAAATTTATTAAGTTTTAAATTTAAATTTGGCTGTCGAGTAACATACTCGAGGACGAAAAACGAGAACAACATGAAGCTAAGAAGCTAATTTGTCATATGACAAGGGAATGGACAACAAAGCTTCAGTATTTTCCAGTTTACTGCTAGAAAACCAATCATAATATTCCAAGCATTGCCGGGAATCAAATGTTGTAGCCTGACAGAGTTTCTGTAGACACCTTGAAAACTCTTAATTTTTTAATGATAAAATTCCGTCGGCTAAATGACAGTTTCATGGAATAAGGTAGTTCTTCTTTTTCCTCCCATATGTCCACCTACAGTCTTAATCCTTCGAATAAACAAATCCAAGCTCACCTGTTAAGTTAACCCATCAACCGAAAATTAAAAAAAATAAAATAAAAATTAAAGTTCAAAACAATTCTTTTTTTATCAATAAAAAACAAAGGAATCTTTATTTACAATCTTTTAGTTCTTATTTTTTTTTTTTCTAATATAATTATGTATAATTTTTCCATCAAGGTAATCAATTATGTAATAAATATCTCTGCCATCCTTACAAATAACTGTAATAATAATTCAATTCTACATTTTATATTCTATGTACAATCTTTGACAAAGATTTATACTAAAAAAAAAAAACTTACACAAACTATATAAAATGCTTTCAATAACAAAACAATAATATTAATAATAATATAATTTTTTTTTTTTTTTATATGTAATTATTTAGGTATTAGCTTGTAGTGAACATTTTTTTTTCATTTACAATCTAAAGACAAAAAATTAAAAGAAAATTAAATTACAATCTAAGTCGCTTAAAAATTACACAAAAGACTCTTAAGTGAGATGCACGCACATTATGTGTGAAAACAAATTTTTTTTTTTTAAATAAATAAAATACTGTTGTTTTGTATTTCGTTAAATCTAATTTTTTTGTTTGTAATTTTTTTTTAGAAGAACCACATTCAATAATCACTTGTCAAACATTTTTATTTTTTATTTTATTCTTTGCACAAAGGTTGAAACTGTTTTTGTTGTTGTTTTTGAGAATCCTTTGAAGTTGTACTAGATTAAATATATTAAAATTAAAGGGAGATCTTAAATTAATAGAGCACCGGCACCGGTCTTCTTAGTGCACTGTCCATCGATTCGACCATATTGTTGGGGGTTAGGGTGCCCGGACTCGAGCCAGGCGAGGAGGTCGATGAGGTGTTGTAGAGTCCATTGGAATGCGCCGCATATAGGGAGGGTGCCGACATACCGCTATAAATACCCGAATAGAATGAACTCAGTGTGGTGGGTGGCAGTTGTGGGGCCTTTTGTGCCTCCAGATGACTATGCGATTGATTGGATGCAGCTGCCGCCGCTGCTGCTTGTGTTTGATGGAGTTTGGACAGTGCCAGTGGATCGAATCCACCGAAATAGGGCACTGGGTAGGGTTGATCCAAGTGATGTGATGGTGCGAAATATGGAGGCAATTGATGGAAGGGATTGTAGGAAGCCGGTGATCCGCCGTTCATTTGTTGTTTACCATTAGCGGTGGCGCCCATCTGAAGACCTTGTGGACCGGCGTGTAGTGGGTTCTTTGGCTTGCGGCGGGGTCTGTACTTGTAGTCGGGGTGTTCCTTCATGTGAAGTGCCCGCAGGCGTTTCGCTTCATCGATGAATGGACGTTTCTCTGATTCTGCCAGTAGTTTCCATTCGGCTCCCAATCGCTTAGATATCTCCGAGTTGTGCATTTTCGGATTATCCTTGGCGATTTGCCGTCGCTGAAGTCGTGACCAGACCATAAATGCATTCATTGGACGCTTAATGTGTCCATCTTGCCCGGGTGAGGTTGGATGATGTCCACCGCCAACACTGCCACCGCTCGAATTCGGCGAATGATTCTGTTGGCCATGTGACATTGGGTGATTGCCCATGCTGGCTGTTCCCATTATGGGATTACCGCCGTTCCCAACACTGTGTCCGCCGACGGGTGAACCACCCATTGCGGCTGATATCGCTGCCAAACTGCCACTCTGCGAAAAGTGCATCACCCGCTTGATATCCATGTCCGAGGGGCTGAGCGTCGATTGTGGGGCGTAGTCCCCCGGTGTGGGCATATCCATACCGCCGCTCGACAGATGAAATCCATACTGTGGATGCGACGATAGGGTTGCCATTCTCGATAAATAAATTTTGCGTGAGTTACTTGTCACCGGGTTTATTATTTCAAAGCGCGCAAAACTTGTTTTATAAAACTTTTCTCCGAGAGAAGTATCTTTTATCTTTCACTTCACTAAGATTGCTGGAATATTGTGTTTTTTTTTTTGCGGTGTTCTAATCAATACAGTTTATCATCACGCACGTAATGTTTTATTTATTCGACAATGAATGTTCTAGATACACGCAGATAAATTTGATTTTCCTTTTTTTTTTATTATGCTTTCAATTGTAAACAAGAAGAAGAGGAAGTAAAACAAACAGAGAACTGAACTCGACAAATGTATCTCAGTGACTGACTTGACTGTGAAATAATTGATTCTGACACGATCACTGAGTTGCTTGAATGCCATCGGCCTGTGTACCGTATGAATGGATATTATATCTTTTTTTGTTTTCCTTCCTCGCACCAACACAGGTACACGCAGATTTACTCTCTCCTTTTGGCAAACCCATCGAATATGGGATGAAAAGAGACACTTATAGTCGGGCAAGTAGGTTGGGTCTACCTATAACAGCAGCACGAAGAACAGAGACAGAGCGTAGGTATAACTGGATTAGTGTACACACAAGGCACACACACTCCAATGTCGATTCGTGTGGTAGTGTAAAAGTATCTGAAACTTGTTGTATTCGAGCAGTTCTCATGGAGAATGCCTTCTTAAATGGCCTACCACTGTTCGGGGATTGTTTCTGTTGTGTGCTCGCTCATTGTTTGACTGTGTATATCTGAAAGAGAAAAAAATAAAGAACAAGGGGTGTGTTCCTCTGTGTTCCTCTGTGTATTCTTGTGTTCTGAGTTCCAGTGTTCCCGCATTTATCATGGGGGCAGCGCGCACACTTATATCTATTTATCTGTGGAGATTTTATGTACAATGCCAAGTTTCGAATTCAATTCGGTTTGCGACCAATCACAATTGTTCTTCGGTGTGAATTGCTTTTATGTGCACGGGATGTGGCTATTGTGCTCAGCGAAGGGGGGTTTCTAGGCACGCTGGTATTCGTGTGAACAATATTAATGTGTTTTAGTTGAAACTGGGTGTTGTTGTTGTAGTTTTTTTTTCTGGCTTACCACTCACCTCTCGGGTGTATCTATATGAGTGGGGAATATCTTTTAAATTGTTTTTTTTTTTATGATGAAATTTGCATTTTTTTTTGTGTACTATTTTTGGGGGACTTTGTGTGTTCTGTCGAGTGTATCTATGCATCTATGGGTGACTTAAAATGGAATTTTTATTTTTGTATCTTTGCAATTGACAAATGACAAGTGATTGGAGTGGATTGAGATATTATTTCGATTTTTTTTAGTTTATGTAATAACAGCAGCACTACTTCACACTTTATTTAGACACTCACATTCTGTACACATTCTTTGCACTTTATTATTTATTGTTGTTTTCATTTAGAACTTCGATTTGTTTATGTTTTTATTTTCCGTCGACGCCACTGTTGATTTTCGCCAAATGCATGATTGGAGGCGGGTTGGGGTGTTTTCTTTTGTCTTGTTTTTGTTGGACATTTTTCAGGTGATTCTGAATGGGGGTGTTGAGATTTTAATTGAATATTTCGGAAATTGATTTTGAACATCGTTATGCGGTGTTTGAGTAAGCATACATACGAGTATATGTATGTACAAAGGTGTATGTACCTATGCATTGTAATAGCTGTTGAATAAGGTGGGCATAGGTTTGTGTATAGCTCATTGGAAAATTGCTTAATTACGTTTCGGTATAATTAGGCGGTATATTTAGATGTTTTCGTTGTTAATTTTTAATAATGTTTACGATGTTTGTTCGTATAGGTACCTACCTACCTATGTTTTATTTGTTTGTTATAAGCCACTTAAGTGAAAATAATTGTATAGGGTCATCCAACTAAAGGTGTCATTTGAACTTTCGCGCCATTGTTGAACTGTCAACATTCAACTATCATACCGATGACGTTTGATAAATAAAAATTAGGAGGTATGGATCGATACACTTGTTCAGTGTGTTAAAACGATTCGTAAAGATCGTACTGCTTTTCGTCATCATCAAGCGCCCTCTCGCACAGACATAGTGAATTCAAACAATAAATTTGGACGTCTCGGACAGGTTAGTAATGTGTCCAACTCATGTTCGTCCAGCGAGGTCAGCTGAAAATATCGCCGCCATAGCTGAGAGTGAAAACCCAGGTGTTTTCATTTCGGGATGTTCGCAAGACTCGGGCCTATCCACAGCAACTTTGAGCCGCATTTTGCATAAACATCTTGGCCTACATGCTTATAGCGTTCAATTGACATCACTCACAACTCCGTACTTTTTCTATTGACCTCTTGTTGGATGGTCATAAGTAGGCTTCCGTATCTATCAATTTATTGATTATTTTGAATTAAGTAGAGATACTTGAAAGCTCCCACAGTCCTTAGATGTAGAGGGATATTTTATAACAATAGCTCATTCGAAAACCGCACTTTAATCACTTGAAACATACAAACATATACTCCGAACGGATTGTTTGGAAAATACAGTGCGTTTCAAAATTATATTGTTTTAATTGAATGTTAATACATATCCGAAAAAAAATCAAAAAAAATCTGGTTCTTTGTTTTGTTACTTATTAAATAGTTTTTACTTTTTTCTGAATTGATTAAAACTTTTGAATATTTACCGAATCCAACAGGTGTCTAAGTGTTCCAGCGCCAAGCCTCCTTGCACAGCCTCTTTCAGCTCACCAATCGTTTGGTACTAGTGTTTTCATTAGAAAACTTCCCCCACCTGAATGAGAATTCTTCCATTATTCTGCTGCAAAATGAAGTTAGTGTAGTATCGGCTCGCTAGTACACGCACTTACGGTGGTCTCATCAAGACTGCTTAATCCACCTTTTCTGCAAGATCAAGATTGTGCATGCACACGAGAAAATATATGTTAGCTGAGAGCAGTTTAGACTGTGTAGTGAAAGCTCTCGCACATACAGTCGTGCTCATATAATTAATTCACAAAAACACGATCACACTATCTTTGGTAGAACCAAGATTTATTAACAAATTCAGATTAATTGGTTTCACTAGAATGTTTATAAGTATTTGTAAAATTCAATTCTTCTTGATTTTTTTGTTTAGCAAATCATTAAAATATAAATTTTGCAGATTATTTGTTTATATCGCTTTGAGCTCAGTGACATATAATTAAGTCATTTACTGAAAAAAATGTTTAAAATTAAATATACATTAATAATTGTAGATATTAATACATATTCTATCTCTTTTAGAGTCAGTACCTTGTTTCCAAACCTTTTTGTCTCATAACTTCGGCGCATCTATCGCCCATAGTTTTGACAAGGGCTGCACATTGAGTGGGTTTGAACTTGTTCCATTCCTGTTGAATAACTTGCCACAGAGGCCTTGTTTGCAGGTTTTTTTGTAGCAACTACCCTTTTTATAACTCCCCATCAAATTTGTATGGGTTCTTTAGTGGGACTTTGAGCTACCCACTGAAGGAGATGGACTCCAACCAAGGTTAAACGATCCTGGAGCAATGCTTTGGATCTTTATATTGTTGAAAGATCCATGCAAGTAGCAAATTGTCTGCCAAGTCTCTATTTAAATGATTGTTTATGATGTCTTTATACATCTCACCAATCGTTTTTTCATTTATTTGGATGATCGGACAAACGCCGGATGAGGTGAAGTATCCAAATTAAATGTTTTTTATTTCCATGCTTTTTGCAATGTCATTCGTTTTTTATCCGAGCAACAGGCCTTATTTTCCAAGAACAAATTCGACGTAACCTTGTAGATTCTTCAAAAATAGCGGTCTATAGGTTTTTGTATTCCTCCAACACATTCCTATTGGTTTTAGTTTTATGTGTTTTGCCAAAATAAGACAACAATATATAATATGTAACAAAAGTTATAATAAAAATAGATAAAATTATTTCAAGTTTAATTTAGGTACAATAATTGAATAAAAATTTAAGTAAGTAAAAAAGACGAAAAGTGAGAAAAAAAAGTAAAAAATTTGACACATTAATTAAAAAAACAAAAAACAAAAAAAAAATTCATGAAGATACTTCAGCCAATATTCTAGTTTATTCTTAAAACTAGCTCTGCTAATGTTGTTGTTATAAATATCAGAGAACTTGTTAAAAGTTTTGGAACACCGATTAGAAGGTTCATGAAATGCATAGTTAGTTTTCTTTAAACTCAAACTTTCTTTAAACTCCCTGATAAATCAATTTTTAAACCTCTCTTCGATCCATTCATCACTCAGTTCGAAAGTTGCCTAAAATTTAAATAAACTCCACCTTCATTTCGCTAGCTAATTGACTTGGTATGTTATTAATTTGAGAAAATCAAACTGCACCTCGTTAAGGTAATAGAGTTTCATTTGTTCACCCCGAACTGTAGCACGAGCACCACCTCAAGAAAGTAAGAAGCTAGAAATATACTGAGCACTTAAAAGATGCTGCTCATACATAATGACATCAGACTGAATTGCATTGTCAGATAGCGGGGTTATTGGCAGGAATACAATTGCGGATTACTTCTTTAGGTGAAGTACTCAAACACCTTCTTTGATATACACGCACACTCTGAAAAAAAAAGTTGTAATCACAACAATTTTATACTTTGTCACAAAAATAAACGTTGGTTAAAATCTGCTCAACAACTAAAATTGTTAGTTCAAGAATTCTCGGTATTAATTACTACATAAGAATACATCAAGAAACAAAGTTCTTACATCAAGAAAAAAAAGTTCTTACATTTAAGAACTTACATTGTTGTACCAAATAAGGTCTTGTTAAAAAGAATTAACAATGAAAGACTTGCACCAAGAATAAAGAATAGTTAAGAATTCCAAAACGTGAATTCTTGTCTTGAACAATTTATTTTTGGTAGAAATTGAGAATAATGTGCTTACGCTGAATACGCAAATGCTTAATAAGAATAAGAAATGTAAAAATACTTACCCTGGTTTGGCATTTTAGATTAAAATAAATTATTCCTTGCTAAGACTGAAAATCAAGAGTTCATAATTAAAAAAATTAAAAATGACCACATTCGTTTTAATAACTTATTTTAAGAATACTCAAATATTCTGATTTTATTAACACATGTTAAAAATGTTTAATATTTCTTTTGAAGATATTCAGCACTCCCTCAATGCACTGATTCAATCCATGGAAATCCAGTATAAGTCTTAACTTCCAATATCAATATTGTATTATGTAGTTGAAACTCACTGACTTCGATTGCATTTTTAGTTTAAGTTTTTATTGTTTTAAATTTCCCACTTACTGATCTTCAGTCACGAAAGATTCGCAACGCAATGTAAGAAAACGCAAAGAAAAGTATTTATAATTTCCGACGACAAGAATAATTTAATTTCACTCTTAACTCGAGAACAATTTGTTGCGCGAAGGTATGATCTGTTGAGAATTCAAGAATTTATTTCATTTGATAATATAATTCTTAAACACCAATATGAAGAAGCATTCTTTTCCACCAAGCATTTTTTTTTATGCAACTTTTTTAATTGTTATTAACCCAGCAGTTTAAAATATTTGGATGGAGAACAAATTGTTAGGCTAAACCTTTTCCACAGTTATTGTCAAACAACAATGTATTTCTTTTGCCTTCAGTATGAAATTGTTATGAAAAGAATTTTAGTTCTTAAAAATTCAAAAATTTTGATTGTTGTTTCAAAAACAACATTTTAGATTCGAAATATTTAAAAATAAAATACTTGAGAAAACACCTTTCTTTTTAATCTAACAATTTTTCACTTTTGATTATATCTTAACACTTACAAATATTTGTCCTGAGTATGAGATTTTTGATACAATTTCAAACCAAATATTTTAAAAATACATTTGTTGCCACAAGAACTAATATTTACTGGCAAGAATTTTCAGCTTACCATTTTTTAACAATTGAAACTTGTTTCAACAATGTTTTCTTTTCTGAGTACATGTATAACAGTAACATCCATCTAAAGTAAGATGTAAACTCATTGAGTTTCAAAGAAAAGTTCTTCTCAATTGGGAGCCAACACAATGGCAATGTTCATCAACTTCTTTCACGGGCTTTGAATCCTTTCGTAGATTAACCTTTAGTCAACTTACTTTAGGGATTACTTTATTGCCCCCAAATTCTTCTGCAACTTTCGCTCTTTTCTGTCACTTTAAGCTATGGCCTGTGGAGTTTAGGAAGAGGATCAGCCATCCATCTTTGTAGCTACGGCAGAAATTGTTGTGAGTGATCGCTAGTTTGGCTGCATGGTCCCCTATTAGCCAGTGCTCTGTACAAACTGCCTCTCTCGACTCTTCCTCGCCTGTGTTATATGTTAGGCTGATAAGGTTTTTATACCGGAGACTGTAAGCTAAGGACCAGATTGGAAAGAAACTCCAAATCACTTTGCAGAACATTTTTTCGGGAATATACTATACCCCTTTTTTCACTTAAGTATTCGACCGCTCAGCCGTCTTAAACATCGACAAGTCACAGTAGCGGCCCATTTACGCTTTAAATTGACTGGAACTAGAACTAATACTATAGATTCAACTACCTTACCACTTGCAAGGAAAAAGAGGAGGTCGATGATTGTTTTTCTATATGGCCTACAACTCTGCCTGCAATTATAAGATATCCACTTTCTTCATTTTATTCAAAACCAACAAAAAAAATTCTTCTTTTCCACTTTTTAACAACCAACTCGGATAGATCCTTCTCTCGAAAAAAAGCAAACAACAAACCTTCACCCACACCATAAACCAATAAAACGACAAACACGATTATGTTTAACTTAAAACTAAAAACAAACCCATGCATTAGAATAACGATTCCAGGACTTCAAATAAAGATAAAGAGGACTATGCACATCAGGTATTAAGTGCGTTTATAGCGGGTCCATAAAAACAAAATTATCCTTACAAAACTCACGCCCTAAGTGAACTGCCAAACATTCCCGAAAGGACATTAGTGAATTGTTTTTCACAGGTATAGATTACGGCTTAGAAAATAAGTAAAAATAAAAGAAAAGAATACATCCTTGACTCTAATTAGACCCGATTGCCCCCAAAGTCCTTTATGTTTGGAAATTAATATCTAAATTCATGTAATGCATTCAATGCCGCTGCTGCTGCCATTGAATTAAATCTATGACTGGCCATTTATCACAGGCCCTCGGACGACACAATGCTGGTATCCCCAAAGGACCTTCCTAAGGCCGATGATGATTATATCGTGTTGCCATTCAGTCATTCAATATCTGAATTAAAAATCTCCAACATATTCAAATCAACACGTACACACCGGTTACGCATTAATGTGTATGACCAACACTAAGCAACACAATGGTGTCCTCGGCGAAGCCTACCCATTGCAGATTGATGTGGAAGAAGAAGAGAAAAATAAATTCAATGTCATTGTGGGATAATCGAATTCTATATCCTATCGAATGTTGTAACAAAGAATGAAGTTTTTTTTTATATTTTAGGTAAGAAAAAAAGGAAGAATATTCTGCTTTCTTTCTCTGTGTAGGTGGTGGACAAATCCTGCTCTGAATCAATTTACAGGATTTCACTTCATTTCACGGTATTGTTGCAAAAGGATTCCATTTATAAACGCATAGCAGGGTGTGACCGGTGGAAGAAAATTCCATTCAAAGTGAGAGTGGTTGCATATTATTACCTTTAGTCCTGGTAGTGATGAAAGCGGAAACACATTTACTTCCGATTCAATTATGTGCTGTTTTTTTTTTCTAATACCAATACTAGGATATTGGTTTGTGCATGTGGTCAGTTAGCAGGTCGTTTTGATGAAAGGATAAGAATGTAAGCCGGAGGATGTAGAACATGGATGTTTCTTTTCTGGATGATTGTGTGTAGTCTTTTCTGCGAAGTGATGTTTTCAATTTTAAATGGTCAATGGATTGGAATGACCCGAATTCTAAGTAATTACAAACAGCAAATGGGATTTGTATGAGTATCTGCGTGAGAATTATTTCATACTTCCGTGTTTGGGATACGAAGGCAATGTTTGTTTGTTTATTGGAAATGACATATCCTGATCGATTAAGGACACAAAAGTTGTTTACACTGGCCGAACGTTCCCAAAAAAATGTTTCCACTTATTATCAGCTTACAGTTACACCTGCAGTCAATGAATTGTTTTACAGGTAAGTAGAGGGGACCCATTTTAGACAAATTATCTTTAAGGTGATTCTTGAAACAGGTTTTGAATGGTACTGTAAGGCAAGAATCTAATCGCAATCAGATGTGAGAACTTCAACCGCTTTCATGTGTTTGAAATGTTCATCATTCCTTTATCTTAAGCTAGGTTAGTTTAGGGTATATGGGTGTCCTCTTGGACGACTCACTTAAACAACATAGAGTCCATTGTGCTCGATTTGAGAAACTCTGGAAACTTTAAGTTGTACATCCGGTTAATACATGTACCTATACCTATGTATATTAAAAACAATGTTCGAGCGATAATCGACACAGACCACCATATCGAGTCTTCCACCCAACAGAGAGACTCCAGACTTCTCCACAATTCTTTCCTGACTGACGAGTTCGAGTTGACGCTAGTACCTGCTTAAAAAAAATCTGTTTCATCCTCCGGGTTTGCACTCACTGATGACCCAAAAACGTTCTTAGAGCAAGTTGGCAAATTTAGTGCCATCTTAGGAAGTCTACATCGTTCCACGGTCGATCATTTGCGCATGTTTGTCCCATTTGTCGATCATATACTTTGCTTTGTCGAAGAAGCAAATACACTCGTTGTGACGGCACCCCAACTATTGTTGGTATCTTGTAATATATGTATAGCTCTTGAGCATCCAATTCATTTCATGGAAGTTCTTGTTCTTGTTCTTGTTTTGTTCTTGTTCTTAGAATTGAATCCGTCCGAGCAAGTGTGAAACCGCTTACGATAGAAAACTAGACCTAAAGCTGTAACCGATTAATGAGAAGTAAAACGCCGTACATACGAAAACAATAGGTGATCCTATTATTACTGCAGAAAATATCTTCATTATTTAACCTAATTTCACCTAACAAACCCAGCATAGAGACTTTGGTATGGTTGAATATCAGGTAAAAGCCATCGGTTTTGAAATTGACTAGGAGCTGGCTACGAGAATTTTTTAGAGAAGATATAACTTTCGACAGCTTTAACTTCATAGAAGGTTAAGGCACTACAGGAAGTCATTTTCTGACTTATGTTCATATATCATGTACCACAACTTTCGAGACGCATTTACATATGTAGTCTTGAAGTTGAGCAAATATCTACTTTTTGACTTACTTGACTTAACAAGGGTGGCTTCAAAATATCAGGTGAATTTTAAATTTGAATAACTTTTTATTTGATTAACGAATTTTAACAAATCTTGAGGAATATTGAAGCTCAAACTTTGCTAAATTTTATGATTTTAAGAATGAAAAATGATATCCTTTAAGTGACCGCCATTTTAGTTTTTGCAAAACTGCAATCTTTTAATTAAATTTTCCATCACTTTTTTTCAAAATGTTCGGTGTCAAGGTCAATATATTGGACTTGATGTTCCTTACTGTCCCTTCAAGAGACTGGTATACAAACATATGTTTATTTTTATAAGCTTCTTCTTCTTTAAGGCAACCCTATCGGAAGAAGTCTGTAGCTGTTAGAAAAGCGAGCTGGTCAACTGAAATGTCTCCATTTTTTGATTTTTTTTAATCATTTGTAGCGCCATCTTATTGAAACCACATAATATGGTCACAGAATTGGTGACTTAATAAGCTAATGATTTTAAATCTTTCGGTCAAATAGGAATAATGAAAGCTGAAGCCGGATGATGTGCTCAACGATATAGAAAAAAAATCGGTATTAGAGGAACTAAGTTTAATTCAGGTTCAGATCGGAGCTACAAGGCTAACGTTAGGGCTGCCTACCTAGGCCTTTTGTTAGATTATTGCAAGGAGTAGTACCGGTAGTCGAGCGTACCCAAAGCTGAAATCTATTGCTTTCACCTTACTCATCTTGAAGCCAGAAAAAACACCCTGATCCTAAACCTATCTGGTATAATTCTTGAGAGGTTACTTCCAACTTTCACTTCTGCACTTTCCCTGGTTTACTCTAATCGTTTAGTATGGCGCCCCAGTTTTGCTAAACATTCATCACACCTACAATGTCGACCTTCAACTCAACATCTGTGGCACTCTTAAGCCAATCCCAGTCGATTGGCTCTCAATGCTTTGCGCCATAGCTCCATCAGACTTGAGAAGAAAGCAGGCCATCGTCCAAGAATTCGAGAAAGTTAAATGAAATGCAAATATTGCACTATAATCTGTTTCAGATATCCCCCAGCTCCAATAGAACTTCCCAAGAAGTTAAAAGCTAAAAACTTCACTATAAAAGACACATTATCATCATCATGGGGTTCCGGTAGACAAAGTCTAATTTTCAGTAATAAAAGAGACAACCTGATACGAGCTTCCACTTGTAGAAACGACGATTCTTATTCTAAGTGGGATTATACCTCCGACCTATCATGACCATATCCAAACAATCCTGTCATAATAGGGGAAACTTGGAAGATATCGATAGCCTGTCAACCTAGCCTGCTTCCTGGTTAAAAACTTTGAATTTATAAATGTAGTCTAAGACCCCTCTTTTTGTAGTTCCATTTGCTAAATAATATTAAGGACTGCTTGGAACATGTACAATGTACATGTATGAAGAGCAGATTTATACGCGTTGACAGGTTCGCGGATGGTCAATTTGGTGCACTGGGTAAAGAGAAGTGGCAATTTAAGGTTGGAAGATCTAAAAAAAAAAGGTCAGCAGTTTTCGGATGTTGGTCCAAATTTTGAATTTTACACAAAAATCAAATTTCCATTACTAATTCGCCTGCAAAGAGCCGCCCCAAAATATTAAGCGCCCTGGCACATATGGTTATACTCGTATGCCGACCGCGGCCTTGTGCCTAGATAAGGTTGATAGAAACTGCGGTTTGTATGATATCTGATGGATTGTATCACTGGTAGGTAACTCAAATTTTTGAGGAACTACTTGCTTGATAGTCTTAAGCAAGCCCCGTTATCACAAAAAGACAATCCTTAGATATTAAAAAACCCCGTTCTGACAGAGTTTTGAGTCACCCATCAGATAAACGTCACCCGCGAAGCAGTTACCTATTTCACTTTATCTGTATAACATAAATCAACAAGCGATTTCTATAAGTAAAACTAAAAACTCAAACTATTCAGATTATCCAAATCAAAGAGAAAATTTCGCTAAACAAAAAAAAAAATGAGAGAAAAACAATAAAACAATTAAACAGCCGTAAACAACTCTTAAATTATTTTATTGCAACGCGAAACGCCCCTCTACGCCAACACCAAACCGGTCGCGATTAAGTGTATTCGTATCTCTATCTGTACTCTAAAAAGCAAGGACACCATGAAAGTTACGAGGAAAATAACACAACCATGGTAAAATGCGTCAGAAGTCCTAGTCCTGGAACCAACAATTAAGCAATGAAAATGGGCATTTCTAAAAGACACGACGACACACATTATCAGGCCTCCTCGCAAGTCATAAAATCATTGTTTACACACACAGCACAGCGTTATCCTTATTGTTCCACGAACTGTTTACCATGCCTTAGAAAGGACCTTTTCCTTGGTCTCTTTCTTTACGCACTGCTAATGGTCAAAACAGCACAAAATCGCACTAATTGTAAAACTTAATTGCATTTTATTGCGCGCGGCATTCATTTGGGTTTTAGTGCGGATCCATGACGCGGCACATGGATTATGTGATACTGACCTGTCTTCAGTTTGGTCGATTATGCCTCCCCGAGTGTATCGTCAGTCTACCGCTGAGCACAACAAAGAGGCGGGTTCATTGTAAAATCATTCCTTTCGTCCTTTAGAATGGACGAATAGTTGACTGCAATTATTACCGAGAGGGAATCGTGTTTTACCTAAATTTACGATAAATTGATTAAATATTTTGTTAGTTAGCCGCGCGACAACAGTCGGGGATTTTTGAATACAAAAAGACAGCCTTGACTTTTGGCGAATAGAAAAGAAATTAGCTGGCTGTGTCATTGCCACAGATTTAGCGAAAGAGCCAATTGAGTGTTGGTGGGACTGAGCGTTTATGGACGTTTATGGTTGTAAGAGTCCTCTAGACATGTGTCTCATTATTACAGGATCTTGTAGAGTAGTGGCTGCCTGCTTTGGTCGTCTTTAGGACGAGTTACATTTCACAGAGTCGCATATTCTACATCCTTCTGCGATTCCTGAATAAATTTAATTCAAAACTCTTTAAGCCCTTGGTCTCTCAGTTGCTTCGGTGGTCTAGTGCATGTATCACTAGCTTAGCTAGCATACTCCAGAGGTTGTGGGTTCGATTCCCATACGAAAAAGGACCTAATATGGCGGTCTGTTTCGACTATCTCTCGAACACATATAATAAGCCATCGGTCTTCTACACCCACACTTTATAAATAAAGATGAGGTAAACTCTGTTAAGCTCCATCGAATAAATGGTATAACGAAAGATAAATTTCGAACTTGAACACTTTTAAAGGTCTTTAGGTAGGGCGACGCGCTGTCAAACAGCTTCTTCAAAATCATAGGTAAGGAAGATGTGTAGGATTCCTGGGCCTCAAATCTATTATAGTGAGATTTTTTTTTTGCATCTCCTCCAAGTTTTTCCAAGACAACCGACTAAAAATTTAAATCTTAAACTTGTGTCATTTGTAATGTAAAGCTTCCCAACTCGCCATTCGGAGACGGCAGAAAACTGTAGGTCCCTTCCATTCGTGCTAAAATATAACGCGCACACACAAATGGTTGCGGGAAGCTAGGCTTGGTTCTACCTAGGACTGCTAAAGCCAAATATTTTTTTATTTTTATACTTATCGCCTTTGGAAATATTGTGATCAAACTACAGCCAAGTAAAGCCTTCAAACTTGATGATTGCTGTTACATTATGACAGTTGAAGCCGAAAGGGAGTAACAGTATTGATGGTACTATTTAACCCGGGAAAAATGGAACTTTAAAGATTGTTCCTATTTCACTCCTTAGTCAGAGAAGGGCCGCTAATGCACACATCAACTATGTGAAAGTCTGCTTCTTCTCTGTCGTCTCTACTTCATTGACTGAAAGACGGTATCTTGCTTGCCGTAAGGCTCCTGATTCTAGTTACATGGAGAATTTTTAAAGAGTCCCCACTTGTCAGGACAGTGGTTTCTCGACTACTTGAACAACCACAAAGGAATGAATTCAACATAGGTTACGTAAGGTTAGGGTGGCGACTTCAGCCACACATAGACCAGTGTTGGTCTCTATAGTGATACCACAGCTCTCCAGGATAAACTAGTTATTGTTGGTGTCACTTAAACAGAAAGACTCCATCTCTTAGTCAACTTGTCAACTTCATTCGTGGATTCACTCATTCTAAATCCAATGGAACAACAAAACCGCTTCTGCTCAATTTTGTAGTTTTTCCGTTGTGTTTTGATTTCTGGATGGATTCTGACTTGAAATAAAGAAGCGAAATTCTCTTCTCAGAATCGTAAGAAGAGAAATTTATGTGCCAAAGGAACGATTTCAGAAGAATTCGTTTTGATTCTGGACGCTCCCGGACGCCCAATGGAATATGACTTTAGTTAAAGAAGAAATTTCTATGTTGTCTGTTCCCAATGCAGGGCAAGGGCGCAGTCATTCATCCAGTGTATTTTCAGTTTCCGCTGGGAACTTATTGATATTTTACCTGAAACTACACGTTTCTAAAGCTAGATGGTGCTGAGCTCTGTCTATCAGACGATTCAAATTTTCCTGGTATCATGGAATGAAAAATAAGCTTGAATCTAAATTTACAGGACAGAATCAGAAAGGCGTATAAGGCCAAACAGTAAGAATTCGATGATAAGGCGTTATTTCAAAGGTCAGCTCGACAAAAGTACTAATCAGCCTCATTTTGGTCCAAAAACAGTTATTAAAAAAATGTAATACCAAATAATAAAAACCGATCCGATTGCCACCGATCGATTTACTCGATTCTTCACTATTCCGCATTGGCGACGCGTCGCACGGTCGGGATATTTTATTTAACTTTTTGTACGCAGTCGCCCAACTATACTTGGAGCCCTGATAACTTGCCCAAATACCCATATGCTAGTCGCGGGCCTGAGTATCAGTGCGCTCTGATATCAGTTCCGAATATCTAGGGATCCTAAGAATGTTGAAATATTGCTAAAAGAAGAAAATGCAGTCCTCAGGAGATTTGAGGAGGTTTTAAGGAATATGCAACTAGGATCAAAAATCTAGTACACCAACGAATACGGTTATGCGACCGACTTTAGTGCACTTTAGTAGAATATGGAACCAAAAAGGCTACAGTAGCTTAGCAAAAAAGCTAGAAAAAAAACATTCTGGCCGTTACCTCCAGAGGTTAAACTCATTCAGAAATTGTAACCAAACGGGCACTCAAAAGCGTGATGAGATGAAACCCATCTCAACTTACATTCTAATCTAAAATCACTTTAAAACATCATACTGTTAGATATCAAGGATCACAGAGTTCATCACACACGAGATTGTAATTGAACCGAAAACTTGAAAGGACATCAATACAAAAGGATCACAGTATATATTCCACACAATCAAACCTCAATCAACTGAATTGAAATCGAAAAAAAATGCAATTGAATCCTTTGATATTCTTTGAAATGTCCTGCGAATAAATGACAATTGTTATTCGCTTTCAATCACAGAAAGAGAGGAAAAGAATGGGAAGTCTTTCATGAGACCTACAAGGTCCCACAAACAAAATAAAGAGTTGACTTTCTTTGATTTTCTTTCCCGTTTTTCTTAAATTAATTAATTTCTGATTTCTTCTTTCCAATCGTTATCCTTTCATATTTTACCAGTGATTATTCTCAACCACCCACTCCACCCCACTAAGAACACTCAATTCAGTTTTGTTGAACACCATGGCAAACAAAATGTTGGTACAATTCGGTAAGAGTGTCCCTTGAATGGCAGACAACCATTTACACGTATTGACATTTAAATTTCCAGGACTCGCTTTGTGTGTTTCTTTTTTCAAATTTCTTTCTGTTTCCCTTCTTCATCTGCGGTGAATGGTGGGTCGGTGGGATGATGGTGTCAACGTTTATTTAACGAATCAAATGAATCTCACTCACTTCAGTTGGTGTGCACGTCCTTTGCCGTTGGATATTTGACTTTTCGAAACCACTGTACACGGGTACTGGTCCGTCATGCCGCGGAAAGTAAACACACAATCTAACAGAATGACAGTGCAAATAGATTACTTTTGAATTTGTCGAAGGAATATAACGGGAGAAAAAAATAGCGAGCAGTATATTAATGTTTATTCAAAGGACGAGGATAAAGCTTACCTACAACTGCCACCACCGGGGCTGTGGTGATTCTCTATGATCGTGTTGACAGACGCAGGTATTTCAAAACAACTTTTTTCTTCTATTTATTTTCATCAAGGAGTTCTAGATGTCAAAAATAAGATCCTTCGGGATACAAAGGCAGGCAGGGATGTCGACTGTCGTCAATGTTTGTTTGTAAAATTTCTAATCTACATCACGGTGAAATTCAATTAAATTCACACCTGTAAGCAAGAATCACATAATTAAACTTGAATTGCATGAGGGGGAAGCGTATTATTTGTGGGTGAGAGTGAAAGCGAAAGCCGTCTCCCTGGACGAGGGTGACGAAGTAAAAATCTGTAATTCATTTCAATTGATTCGCACTCTGTTTGTTGTTTGTTGTGCCAGTGGTTGTGATGGATTGATATGGAAAGGAGATGTACTCGTAAGGATAAGGGAAATAGTTCAGCGGTTGTTATTTCAGGTGTTGGGGTTATAAGTACATTTTAGTTAAAAAAAAACGGACCACAATACTATCCATGCTTTCAATACGTCTAACTTCGCCTTTGTAGGGCGTATTTTTATAAGATGACCAAGAATTAATTCTTTACCACCAAGGCCAGTTTGAAGATTCTTCTCAAAATGATTTGTTGATCCTTTTGCGACTTGCCACTGCCATATAGTGAAGTGAATATCAAAGTCGTACAGAAGACAGTTGAGTCTAATATTGGCTCTGACTTTAAGAATAACGTTTCTCGAAGCAATTTTAAGATTGACAAAGACTGTGACTTTCGTCTGCATGCTTTCATCTTCTGCTTAATACAACAAAGCAGAAAAGAGAGGTAAGACCAGGAGAAGCGCACTATTGAAACGTCCTAGTATTTTTTTTTTTTTGACAGACTAAAGAGGTAGACATACGATATTATGGTGCGTGTTCTGCGTGTTTTCTTGGTCCCGAGCAGACCAAGAACCCGGGACTGGATCCCAACCGAACCCCCAAATGCTGCTGATGTGCTTAACGTCGTTAAGCTCAGCAATCCCCAAATTCCTACGCACAACCGGAAGATTGGTAGGTTAGACGAAGTAGTTGGTCTCTTTAGGAGCGCCTGTATTTTTATCAATCAGAAATCCCTGGCTCCTCTCGCAAAAATAAACGGTGTAATAAGCTTTGACTCTTTTACCCTTAAGGTATACAAAAACGACGAGGTCATAGCAGAGTCAAACCCTACACCGAGTGACCTCACACCTACTTCGGAGTTACCGTCATGCTCACAGATGTCAGAGCACAATATAACCCGTCCAGTGCACTGACAAATGCCTCGAAGACGGTACCTTCACCACTACCACCACCACCATCTCAATCCCACCCACCCCCCATCCCCTTCGGACGAACATCTTTCGGATATGGAGATTAAACCGATTATGTGCGTGAGTGAAGACGAGCTTTTACCCTCGGATACTACTTAACTCACTTACTGCAACCAAGGTTGCGCACCAACTATCATAACCTGTAATAGACAGGAAGTCCTAGATATTACACTTGCATCTGATAATATCTCCCAAATGATCCACAACTGGAAAGTAGAAAAAAAAAGTGTGTGTGTGTCAGTCACACGCGGTAAAAGTTTTTTTTTTTTTAAAAATGGTGTATATATTATTTGTATTGATCATATTATTTTACGAATGAGATAAATACGGGGAGATACAGATTGCGAGAAGGCGAAGAGCGACAAGGATGGACAGAAGAAACATATCATACATACATCATTCAACACGGTCAACTGAATTTAATATACCTACAAATATAATTTAATTACTTATATATTTTGATTAACCAAAATTACCAAAAGCTTGAATAGCTATGTACATAACTTCATCTTCAAAATGTTTCTCAAGTTGACTTTATCAATACTGCCTTGATAAATTTTGAGATTTTAAATGATGATTCATCATTTATAAAACATAAATACTACTTTAGGTATATTTACCGATCAGTCAAACCGTTACAACCATAAATATCTGTAGACTTCTGTAATCAGATACTGATAGTTTCAGTATCAGGAGCAGTAAAAATGGCTAAGTCCTTAAACTAATCAAGTGTCAGTACCTACATTACAGGAAAATGATACCGAGTGTTCAAGTAATTCGTATCATTTCATTCTTTCTGTTGCCGTACTTAGGTTCGCCCCAAATTTGACAAAGCATATAAACCACATTGTGAATAGATCATACTCAATGTAAGGTTTTGTGATAGAAGTGTAAAGAATTTAAACGCCCTATGTCACTCTTTCGCTCTATTTTAACAGTGTTGTCCGTGTTCGTCCTCCTCTCGAATATGCTTCGCAAATATGGACATCTTACTCAGTCGTTCACAGACCTCCGTGGAGAATAGACGTGTTTCGGCTTCCAAGTGAATAAGCAGTGAGTTAACTACAACATTTGCCCAGCGAATTTTAATTGGCTCGGTAGCTCAGTGGTGGTAGTGGTGGACCGTCACCCAGTAGGCTGAGGTTCGAATCCCAGTCAAGAAATATTGACAAAAGAGTTTTTTTTAAATTAATAATCAAAACCGAGTGGTCGGCAACAGCCGATAATACCGGAGATGGCTGATGGCCAACTGTCCGCCTCCCCAAAAAACGGGAATAGTGGACAAAACAACATCAGGCGATGTGCCAGTGGAATCAGGCCACCAACCAACAGTGGTCAGTGAAGGAACGGGGAAGAGGAGGAGAAGGCTGAATCTGACTCCCAACATGGAAAAGCGCCCCTCTCTGTCAACTTCTACAGAACAGTTGCATGTGGAAGTGGGGGAGGAGGCGCCTACGACGTCAGCAGCAGCAGCCAAACAACAACAACAACGATCAGCCGATGGTGACCGATTCGCCTACGTCTCCGACGGTGGTGAAGGGCACTACACAGGCACGACTAACAGCTTCGCATCTCTGGCGGCCTCAGAGTCAGAGGATGAAGACGACGAACTGGAGCTCCTAAGCCGCAGCATCAGACAGCTGCAGCAAAAGGTGCTCATTATTAAGGCCAAACAAGTCGCCAGGAGGGCAAAGGAGCGGGAAATGGAGCTCCAGCAACCACAGCAACAAAAAGCAGCAGACACAACTCAGCAGCAGCCCAAGCAGCAACAACAACAGCAACAGCCAAAAGAAAACCAACAGGCTGTGCTGAAAGTAAAACGACAGCTGTCACAACAGCAGCAGAATCAGCAGAATCAGCAGAAGCAGCAGCAGCAGCAACAACAACAGCAGCAGATCCAGCAGCAGAAACAACAATAACAACAACAGAAGACAACAAAGGAGAAGGTGCCCCCAATAAACACCTTTAGAATGGAACTTAAGGACACCATTGAACTATGTAAGTCGGCCATAGGCAGTAATTTTTACATAAAAAGATTAAGCGTAAATAGACATGCTATCCACTGCAATACAGTGGATCAGTATAATAAGATAAAGAAATTAATAGCGGACTCGACGACGGAGTTCTTCTCCTTCACCCCGAAGGGGGAAAAGCTGCAAACTATGCTGCTGAGGCGGATGGAACCGTCCACCGAACCGGAGGAGCTCCTCAGAATGCTCAAAGAGAAGAAGTGCGATGGGCTTGAATTCGTAGGGGTCAAGCCTTTCACCACAGCAAGGGCCAAAAGGGAGAATCGGAAATTACCGTTCTTCCTGGTTCAGCTGTCACCCAACAGTAAACTGGATGGTCTACGGAACATTAAGGTCGTAGACTACCAGGTTGTCACATGGGAAAAAGTAAAGAGGAGCAATAGCATTATCCAATGCGTTCACTGCCAGAGGTTCGGGCACGCCGCGTCGAACTGCGAGATGCAGCCTCGATGCGTGAAGTGTGGAAAGAACCACAAGTCCGAAGAATGTTCTCTGGGGAAAGAGGGGGCATCTGAGAAATCTCAGCTCTCGTGTGCGCTATGTAGGAACTCGGGACACATCGCAAACTATCGGGGTTGCCCCAAGTTCCAATACATTAAGAAAATGAACATGGTTCGACAGCAGAAAAGCGTAGTGAAAAGTCTACCACGTCCAAGCCAAAGTCAAACCGTCACACCCCAAATTTCCTACGCCCAAATGGCGGCAGGAAGGGGACAGACGGTACAGCAACAACCGAAGGCTGCTTCACAGGCCCCACTGCCTAAAGCACCGGAGGCTGACTTGATGGCTATCTTGCTCTCTATTCAAGGGCAGATGGGTCAGCTACAACGTCAGGTACAAGAGCAGGCGAAGAGGGTGGACCAAATCTGCGCGCTTCTGCCGGGCCTAGCGCATCTCCAATCATAATGTGTGCGATGGCGGAGAATACCTTTAGGATCCTTGCGGTGAATGTAAATTCACTGATTAGGATCGAACGAAGAGCCGTACTATTTAAGTTGTTAGAAGATCAAAGCCCTGAAGTGCTTTTGGTTAGCGAAACTAAGCTAAACCAGAAACATAAGTTACGGCACAATAATTATAATATAATAAGAAGAGACCGACCCAACTCTATACAAGGAGGAGGTGTTGCGATCTTCATTAGTAAAAAGCTTAAATATAAGGTAGTGTACAGTGGTGAAGTGCGGAGATTCCAGGAGCTAGAAGCATGTATCGTGTGCATCCCTCTCCATAGTGGAAAGAGGATGTACATGATCTCAGCTTATGCACCTGAAGCTACGCAACCAACTTTGTTTATTTCAGAGCTCGAGACACTTTTCCGATGCCTTAGGCTGGAATCGGAGGAGAATTATTTCCTTTTGGCCGGGGATCTAAATGCCAAACATAGAGATTGGGGAAATAATATTCCTAACTCTAGAGGGAACCTACTTTTTAATTGGTGGGGTCAGCACAGTGTCGAGTATAGACTCGATTTGAAAGCGACAGATAGTCCGTCGTTTCCTAGAAGCGGATCATATCTGGATCTCCTGCTGTTCGACGTACGGTTACAACTGACTAACACAAACGGACAAACTTTAAACTGCCTTCACACTTTTATGTATGACAGTGACCATTGCGGACTCAGTGCCGAAATTACAATTCCCAACGAGATTGCGGAACTTGAAGCGTTTGTCCATGCACATCCCTACAACTATAGTAGGGTGCGTTGGACACGCTTTTCTAGAGTTATGACAAGAGCACTCTCCTCAAACTCGCTCAACCCACCATCCAATAGGAATCTGTCAAATGAGGAGATTGACGGATACCTAAAACAAATGGACGAGACAATAAAACAAACGATGGACAGGACGATACCTCGACATCGACAAACTGACAATGTAGGGATATACCGCAACGCAACAATTGACGCACTCCACCAACACAAAAGTAGACTGCTGTCGAGATTAAAAACCTTGTACAGACGGTTTACTGACAGACAAAACTCAGAGATTAGGACACTAAAGGCGTTGATTAAAAACCTCCAACAGTTAGTTAATTAAAGAAAACTACCGATTAGCGGTAAATCTGCACTGGAACAAAAAAATTGGGGCTGTAAAAGCCAACAACCCCAGTATGTTCCCGCAAATAAATAAAATATTTCGGAGGAATAATCTCAACGACCTTCCATGTCTCAAAATTCCTCGAAATACGGACAACGAACGAATACTTGTGACAGCAGGTATAGATCCAGTAAACGCAGTCGATGACGACAATTTCTTTTTGATCGAAGATCCGCAGGAGAAGGTTGAGACTATAGGAGCGACTTTTCAGGAAGTGTATAAGGTGAATAGCAGTATTTGCCCGAACCATAACCTGGAGAATCGGGTCCTTGTGCACAACTTCTACCTTCGAAATGAACTACAGCAATGGCGATCAGAGAACATCGGTTTCACCGAGTTCAATGAAGACAATAGGGCAAATAATGCCATCCCCGTTCTTATCGAAGGTAGAGCTCCAAGCGATCTTCGAATCATTGAGAAAGAAGAAGTCAGTGGGAATCGATGGAATATCTAACATTGTGCTTAGACATCTCCCTCTAGAAGCGGTAGACATTTACTGCATTTTGTTTAATAATGTGCTGAATAATGCACATTATCCAGCGCATTGGAAAACAGCAGTAGTGCATCCTATCCCCAAGAGGGGTAAGGACAATTCCAATCCGGCAAATCTCCGGTCAATAAGTCTCCTTCCGAACATCAGCAAGGTATTCGAAAAAGTGGAGCCCTGACTAAGTGGGTTGACGACAAACATATAATTCCAGATAACCAATTCGGATTTAAGGCGGGGCATGATACCATACGTGCCGCGTCTAAGCTCGTATCGGATATTCAATGGAACAAAAGCAAGAAACAATGCACGGGTGCCTGCCTGGTTGACTTGGAGAAAGCCTTCGACACCGTTTGGCTAGAGGGACTTTTTTACAAGTTGAGCAGGTTGAGCATAAGTAAACCACTGCTGTACATACTTTATAATATGCTCACCAGTAGGCGGTTCGTTGTGAAAAATGGCAATGCGACCTCTGCGGGTATTTTTGAAATTAAAAATGGTCTACAACAGGGTGCGGTTAATTCGCCGATCCTTTTCAATATTTACACAAGTGATCTCGTATGGTCTCTTCACCATGCTATTGCGTACGCAGATGACTTGGTCGCGTACAGATCAGGGCCAAAGATCGAGGTCATTGCAATTCTCTTGCAGCGTGACTTCGATAAGATTCAGCGATATTGTGACGACTGGAAGTTGAAGATCAACCTCCAGAAGTCAGAAACCATCTTGTTTCGGACGCCGTTGTCTGTGGCCTCATGGGACACCAGAAAGAATTGGCGAAAGTTCGCAATCATTGGACGACACGGGCGGCCACTTGCATGTCGAATGTCGATACCTCGGGCTCTGGCTATACCAATATCTGTATTTTAACAAACATATAGATGCTGCTCTGGCCAGAGCCAGAGGTGCTTTTGCCCTTACAAAGAGACTGTTTTATAGCAGCCAACTCGATGCGAGGATAAAGGTTATCTGCTACACGGCCCTTATACGGCCAATGATAGCATATGGTTGTCCCGTGTGGTTCAACGTCGGACCAAGTTCGATGGAAAGGATTCGGGTGTTTGAGAGGGCTTGTCTTCGGGCTTGCCTTCGTTTATACAGAACACCAGAGTCTGAGTACAAAAAATTCTATTCCAATGAGGTCCTATACAATAGGGCTAACTTAATAAGAGTGGATAATTTCCTGATCAAGATGACTCGAAGGCACATTGCAAGAGCAATGAGTTCGATGAATAGCCTGATCTTCGGGGCTTATTACCCCAATTTCACGTACCACGAAAGAGTGCGCCTTAACGGCTTCGTTCCACCAGAAGCATTCCTCTATTTTGACCAACAGGGTCTGATCCAGGATAGATCAGCGGTACCGCTAATCTTCCATGTTGCTCGCAAGTCTGTGGATAGGCGGCTGAACTACGACAGAGACGTCGCACAGAGCCAAACGGAGCGCCTCCGGTTTAGTAGGTCGGTTTCGGGGCGCGATGGGCACGATGTTGAACAGCAACATAAGAAATTCTGGTGGCTGTTAGAAGCAAATTGAATTCCCTCGTCGATTCCGTTCGATCCGGGGTAGACCCCAAGGCATAGTTGGCCGCCTGTTATGTTTATTCATGTAGACATGCCGCGGCCGGCTTACGTAGGTTTAGGTAGGATAGGTCTATTTAAGTTTTATAAAAAATAACAAAAAAAAAAAAAAAACAGCACTTTGCACAAAAAAAAATATAAAAACAAATAAAAAACCACAAAAAAAAATTATAAAATAACACAGCACAAAAAAAACAAAAAAAATTACGTATTTAATTACGTAGCTAGAGTTAAGATAGGTTAAGTAGTTGTAAGTTTTATTTAAGGTAGTTTTAAACAAAAATTAAAATGTTCTTTTGCTAAGTTTTTAAAAAAAAAAAATTTTCTTAGCTTATAAATTGTAAGTTTAATTAAAATTCAATACTTTAAGTTAGGTTACGTCGAAAGACATAGTATAGGTATTAAGTTTAGCTTAGAGTGCCCGTGTGGGGCCAGTAAGTTAGAGTACGATAGTTAAGTTAGTTAAGCTAGTTTTAAGCACTTTTGTCTAGCATGTAAGGAATACTTGAATTAACAAATAAAAATGCATTAAAAATGAAAATGAAAAATATGGACATCTTACTGTAAGAATCACAATTGAAGTCCTACAGCAAAGCTTCCTTCGCTTCGCATTAAAAGATCTTCTATGGGTCAACCCTTTTAACCTCGTTCCATATTTGCAACGGAGAAAACCTTTTTTTTGAGATGAGCTAATAACGACATCAATTTTATGCATCAACTGATTTCAGGTCTGACATACATACTTTTTCCCCGTTTTACTATCCATTCAAAAATATAACTTTCGTGGGCGATAATGTAATGTAAATATCAATTTTATTCTCGTTCAAATAGTCAATGATCATACTTTGCATTCAACTAAAACACGAAATTCATATTTTCCCCAAAATATACAGAAAAACAAATACTTTCATGCTATAACCTGCGCAATTTTATGACTTTTGTTTTGGCTTATTCACTGTATGATTTTGAGAACATACACACCCACACACATACAATGGGTTTTACTACTCATGTGGTTTCATTCAAATTCCAACCAAAGAAAGAGAAATAAATCCGTCATGCTCGAAAGTCGTAAGCTCGTAAGTAGTAAAAGCCAAATCCCATATTTTAGTTCTCAATCTCATTCTTAATTTTCATTATTCGCGCTCTCAATATTTCAATTCGAAAAGAGCTTGATGAGAGTGGTTTCACATACAAGTACAAGATACAATGTTATCATGTATGAGCGCGCTAGCACTGTTCCACTGTATACCACCCGAAACCCCACCAAGTAGCACACACATGCACTTACACTGCGTGAGCGGCCGCCCGACTGAGCTGGGCAGTGAACAAAGCTGAGACTGAGTGTAGAGTCTATCTCATTCTAACGCGTGCTAATACGTTGGGTTCTGAAAGAGATGCAATGTTTTTCGTGACGAAATTTCGTTACACGATTTTGGATTCACACCGCGAGCTAAGAAGTTTCACTTCAAAAAGAAATACCATCCCCCACCCAAACCAGAGTTTCGGAACTACCGGAAAACCGACTGGGCTAAATATAGGGAAACTCTAGAAAGGTTAATTCCTTCTTCACTACCCCCTGTCACAAGCAGCACACAAGAGCTTGACTGCATGGTAGGAAAACTTACTTCAGCCTGCAATAAAGCATTATATGTGCCATGCCCTACAATAAGGCCAAAGGGGAAACCGAAACCACCATGGTGGAACTCTGAAATTAGTAGTACAGGAAAACGCTGCAGACTGCTATTCAACAGGACCAAATTCACAAAAAATGCACTAGATTAGAACTCTTATAAAGGTTGGAAGTCAAAGTAGTCTTTATTCTCAAAGCGGGAAAGAGCTCTCACGCCAGTCCAAAAGATCTTAGACCAATTAGCCTATCGTCATTCTTCCTAAAAACTTTAGAAAGACTGATCGATACCCACCTTCGTAGCAGCATCGAATCAAGACTGCTATCAGAATCCCAACATGCTAAATGTAAAGTTGAATCAGTGGAAACTGCACTGCACTCGCTAGTACGCACCATTGAAAAGACGATATACTGCAAAGAATGTTCAATGGTTATCTTCCTATCCTAGATATAATGTCAAATCGGAGGCTATAGTAGATGCCCTTTCAAAGCTCAAGGTCGAGAACTCGCTTCGCAAATTGATCAATTTACTACTCACTAGTCGAATTATCAACACCAAGCTGGGCAAGTCCAAGGAGATTTGTCAGCAGAGGTACCCCCCAAGGTGGTGTCCTATCCCCCCTTCTTTGGAACCTTGTAGTAAATTAACTTTTGCTACTCCTGGAAGGCGTGGGATGCAAAGAAATCGCATATGCTGATGACGTCGCTAAGCTATTTCCGGTAAGGATCTTCACACACTGTTGAAATGAACCGAGAAATGTGGACTGGGGGTTAAGATTAGCCCGTCTGTGCATTAGTGGAGCTCTAAGATCAACCCCCTAAGCTGAGATCTGAATGATCTAGCACAAAAAGACGTAGGAAGCCTTCTTCGCTTTGTACCAAGCTCCAAATGGTTCTCTTGAGTAGCGGGGAAATATCCCCAAGATCTTTGGTATCACAATGGGCCTCTATAGGCCAAAGTGTGCTGGTACCCATTACCGGCAGCCACTGCTACCTAACCTAACCTAATTATCTAACCCAAACGTTTTATATAGATAAAATGGTTAATGATTCCTCTATAACAAGGGTGTGGCATGAGTTCACTTCACACCATCAATTAATAGTTTTTGTTAAATTTATATTTTGTGTTTGAATTTGCATCAGTTTGGTAGTGAAAAGACTTAAAGTAGGATAAAGAAAATTTAAGATTATCAACTCCAGAATTTGTAAATCTGAAAACACTTCAAAATTATATACTTTGCCGTCACTTAAAGTAACTTTTAGAATTCTACAAAAAACTAGCATTGTCCATTTTTATTGTATAAAAAACATGACCTAAACCCACTTTTAATCACCAATGCAGGTTTAATGTACCTATTAACAGTTATCTGTTACTAATAAGACTGATTTCTGTGACTCGAATCCTTGTTATTTTTCACATAACTTTTTCTTCGTTTTTTGTCCGGTGGTAGGCGGAAATCTTCCAAGGACACTATGAGGAGATGCGTGCTCTCATAGTAGTGTGAGGTTTTTACTCACTAAAAACACCTCCCTTCAATATAAATATGATACTAAGTGCAACTAAGTTAAGACTTATCAATCAAATTTTTTATCCCAAAATAAAAACGTTTGCCAGGTGTCTTTCCAATGAATGTTCCTGCTTGTTCCGCTTGTTAAGCCCCTTATTCCCAGAACAAAAATCGTTGCGAGGAAAAAAATCGTTGGGAAACAAAAATCGTAGCTTGTGGTGAGAGGTTTTGAAGGTAAATTCCTAGTTCGAGACGACAAGGAAGAACGAACCTCCGGTTTAAGGACCAAGCTACCGCGGATACCAGAGTGCGCTTGGTCTAGACAACTGGAAGCAGCGTGCCCGAGATCGAAGAGAGTGGAGGGCTGCCGTATCTCAAACAGAGACTCTTCACGGGTCGGGAGCCCGTTAAGTAAGTAAGTAAGTTAACCGCACTTTCCTTTTCTAAAGTATTTCATCGATTAGCAAATAATTTTTATTTTTTTTTTTATTTAAAAAAAAAAAAACTTTAAAGGACATTGTTCCCTATAACAAAACCTTCAAATGCAGCCACAAAAACTCCTCCAAAAGTAATCAGAAACTTTTTCTTGCTCGTTTTTAATTCCAGTCACTCCACGTAATCGGTGAACTTGGGTTGTAGTTTTTTCTCCTCCCACTGAGAAAGGAAATTCACCTCATATTTTGTTTGTACTTCTTTCATTTAAAAAATATGATTTTCAAAATCAAATTTCTCAGAATTCTGAGGAAACACAAGAGCATATATTCAACACACACGAAGACAACCAAACCATCGAATAATTCCTATGGCCTAATGAATGCATCTACAAAGAGTAAAAGATACAATAATGGACAATGGGGAGGTAAAAATCTGATAATTGCATTATATTTCTGTTTACACATTTTCCTGCCGAAATGATCCTGAAACTTATTGAAGTTCGGCGCGTAATTGTTACTAAATGCAATGCTAACACAAAAAGTATTTGTGTGTATATGTGTGTTTTCGTTTGTCCCGGTATCGGAACTCATGAGAGATACTTCAACAATTCCATAAATTACATCGCATCGCACAATGGATGAATATGCGTATCGATTCCATTGTGCGTTTTGTTTGTATCTCTGTGTATCCATCCATCGATTCTTCCTGCATCGATCCTTTGAACTGATATCACTGAGCAGTGAGCAGTGTGCAGCGAGTCAGGGATAAAAGGTATGAATGAATATTGGCAGCGGCGGCGTTCTTGTTGTTGTTGGTTCTCTGTGTATTTGTGCTGTCATGGATGCATTACAATTCATACTCACCTGACTCAACCAGGTCAGGACAGGAGTTCAACCGGCAGGAGGATGCAGCCGGGCATATTGTGTTGTGAGAAGTGTGTGCTCGCACCACCACCTTACAATAAACCGGATATTCTATTTATTTTTTCCATTGATTTTGTTCAGATTGTTTGTTGCAACCTTTTGTGGAAATCCATTGATCCTTTTGTTCGATTGGAGAATTTCACACGTCCTTTTTGTCTATGATTCTGTAGTTTTTTTCTTCTCCACCTCACGGGCAGGACAATAGAATGAAAGGTGCGTGGTTTTAATGAGTATGTGTGAATGGAATTTTGATTTAATTGGTGAAAATATTTTACACTGGAGCAGAATGATGAATAAAGTAAATAAAAATAAATAAATTTGTTCCCGATTGATTTTTAAATTAATGGAAAGTGTTAACTTTGAACTACCGGTGTGTGATCCCTTAAATCTTTCAATAAACTTTGGCTGGAAATATTCTGTTTTAATTCTTCTATCTAAGTGTACAAGAAAAAATCGATATTTAATTAAAATATAAATTCACAGCAATCGAACGCGACTTGGGGTCGTTCACAGTTTTTGAAGCTAAGAATGCCCATGCACGCGAGGGTTTGTTTTACCGACGATCGACCTCTTAAATTGTCCCCAGCGAAAAGACGACGATAACATACCAACGAAAAAGGCAAGCACACGACCAGTTACGCGCATACAAGTTTGTCTGGCAAATCGTGTCGTGTATGGGTCCTTTTGAGAAGGTTGGCCATGCAATTACCCAGATATCGAACACCAAATGGTAAGTCAAAGCTAGAACAACACACGCGGGCTATTTGCACTGTTCAGGGCAAGAAAAGGCTCGCAAGGATATAATTTTCTTCTGTGCCTCTGGTCTTATAAGGCAACATGAACCAACAAGAAACGAGTCAAAAACAAGTGTTAGTCAACGGAATTCTTTACCAAAATAGTTGTAGATCAATGCATGTGGAGTATGGGAAGGATATGGTAGTGTTAAATTCATAAGCATGCAATTTTGATTCTTCTTTGATGGCGGCAGGGTCGGGATCGGGTTCTGGCAGTAATTTCTGTGCGTGTGTTATATTTCTTACATGAAAAGTAGGGACTTATACGGTTCCGGATCGGAGCAAGTTGATAAACTTCTCACGAAAACTTATCAAACGGTTGCACCATAAATGCTAGGATTTTTAAAAAACATCAGCAGACTCAATAGTCCAACGAATTCACCGCCTAATTAAAATGTTTTAACACCTTGCTCCAAGGAAAGTGCAACATTCTTGGTCAAAACTGCTACAATTAAATGTGGTGTCATGCTTCAAGTAGTTTTATAGAAAACTACAAAACTCAATTTAGTCATTTCACTTGGCAGTGGAGAAAAGCAGAAACCAAAAGCATGTTCTTATAGTGTAATCAGTTTTGAAGCATGTGCTAATGGTGGCAAAAGATTATGGCACGTTTCTTGGTCTACCGTTTTATAAGCACACATCTGAGCTTGTGGTATTTGGTTTACCATTCCTTTCTATATATACCATATTTATATTGTCTGTCGATCAGCAAAGAGGATGGGCTGGAAATCTCAGTATTGAGAGTGCTCGTAGATGAAAGTTGAATGTGTCGGTGTCTCTAGGAGATGATGCGAAAATAATTTGCACTGGCGGAATCATCAAGTTTATTTCTAAGAATTTAACCAGTTATAGAACTAATATATCTTACTGAGATCTGGTCTTTTAAATTTCCAAGAAGGACATCTATTCAATAATCATGTCTATAAGAATGTGAGCTTTTGGTCATGGTCTGCAGTTGATTGTCTGTAGAGATGTCATTAGCTCTGATTTTGGCGAAAATAATAGTTGAACGATCATCTTTGTCCTATACTTCAGGATTCAGATCCAGCCTTGAATGCAGATTTAAGAATATGGCGAAGGTGCTCCCAATCAACCCGCGTTTTTTTCTTTTAAAAAAATGATTAACCCTTACCCACAATAAAAGCAGAAGAAAAAAACCATTCCACATCCACCTGATTGTGCGTGTGAAACTCCCAAAGGACTATTAGGCTCTAGTGGTACCAAATAAACACAATAAATAATCATATTTCTTTCTTATCGGCAATCCAAGTCGTCGTTCTGTGGGCGCAGCATTATGCAAAACTTCCTTCCTACTTTTATTTTATTTATTTTTATTCATGGCATTCCCCAGAGAAAATCGATGTCCTCCGCATTGGAATAGGAAATAAACTTGTAAATTATAACGTACAACAATTTATTCACCAGTAACTGCTTTTGGGAGCGGCAGCAATGCCAAGTGAATTTTCCTTTAACCTTCTCTAACACATATTCTAACGTTTATAACTTTTTCCATTGCGGCGCGGCACGGCGGTGGCTGGAAACGTGAATGGGCACAAAAATGTTGGTTTTCTTTTTTTTTAGCGATGGATTTTCCCAAGGACACACACAATAGAATCAAAACTTGAATGATTGTGACAATTTAAAAGTAGACTGGGGATACAAAAAAAAAATTGCATCAAAGCAGCAAGGATTGGAGTATACTCGTATAAATTGTCATCGAATTCAGTAAGAGGAATACGAAGAAAAATAATGAAAACTCCTGAGGGTGGAAAGCATTTTTAACTTCATTATTTGTGTTTTTTTTTCTGTTTTCCTTTTCCATTGAAAGGATATCAGATCGATCTTTGATTTCTTTCCAAAAGTCCTTACTTCTATGGTCTTTCAATGGAGCCACTAGGGAATTTGTTTTCTCCGAAATTATTTGTTGACCCTGTGAATTATTTGTTTGTTGTTGTTTTTTTTTTTTTTTTTGTGGGTTGAAGCATAACTAAAGATGTATCAATTGCAGGATTTGCAAATGAAAATGCGTTTTGAATTCATTTTGGTTAGAGCCATGTCTAGTTTTAACATCCCTGCCAAACTCACCCGTTTGTGCAGGATGACGATCGAGAAAGCTCACTGCTCCATCAGCACGGTAAACATCAAAAAATCACATCTCATCAGAAATGAAACAAAGTTTTACTCTTGCCAATCGCTGTTTCTTTGGGCTAAGAAGGCAATTGAGTACTAAAGCCCTTTCCTGATCGACTAAGGTGACCCTATATAAGACCCTTATCATCCCAGTCTTGCTATATGGAGCTGAAGCATGGACTTTATCGAAAGCGGTTTGCGTTGACGGATTTTGGAGGAGAAGATTCAACCAAGAACTATACGAGCTGCACAGCGACATCGACCTGGTCAAAAAACTGCGCACCTTAGCTAGGACATGTAAATCAAATGTATGTATATCAACGCTCCGGCCGGCAGAGTATTCGATTCCAACCCGGATGGTCACCTCGGTGGCGCGCACAAGCAGAAAAGGACCTCAACCAACTTTTAATGCACAACTGGAAGCAGTTAGCTAAGGACCGGGCTAACTGGAAGGTTTTGTTTGTTGAGGCCTTGGTCCACTCCGAACTGTAGCACCACCTAAATAAGTAAGTAGGTGGCGAGGATGACCCATGACAGAGGCAGAAGGAGACAGAAGTCCATTATGCAGATAAAAAGAAAACAAATCCTATATTCGATGTTCAAGAAACTGATGTTCATACAAAATGCTTACTTCCATTTTTCAAAACCGATTGAGTGCTTGGATTGCTTCTAATAATGTGCTACGGGAAAAATAAGCTGGCTTCAGACCGGGTTACTTTATCATCGATCAGATCTTAGCACAAGGACGATGGTAGAATCCCTTCTACGGCAAAGTAAAAAAAACATTACGTTATCTTCATCGACTGCAAAGCAGCCTCCGATACTATAGACCATAACACCATTTTATAAAAGTTTTATGGTATTGGAGTATTAACCATCAAGGCAGTTTTTAAGAGTTATCCGACATATTAACTAAGATACACAAGCAGCGGTATGGAATGGAGAAGTTTTATCGAAGTGGTTCCAAGTCTAAGCAGGTTTGAGGCAAAGTTCTATGTTGAGCCCAGAACTTCTTAGGTCTTAATTAATAATTATCACAACGTGGAAGAGATTATTCGTTCTATTATTCTCCACAGCACTAAATTTAAGGTCGCCGAAGCTGTGCCCGAAGACACGTTATTTTATGCAGTCCAAGTCAGTGGATCCCTATGAAACTCTATGAAAAATGGTTGAAAAACTACAGGAACAATGTACGGAAGTTTTAGCAAAAGGTAAAAAAAATGTGCCAGCAAAACAAGTCCCGTACAGAAACCTGTAGAAACACGCGAAGGAAACCTTGTACATAGTAGAAACACAGTCGGTGCTGAGAATATGGGAAAACTACTTTTGCATACTGTGTAATGATGAAGACCAATACTCCGCTGTCAGGCAGAATGAACCATTCAATTTAGAATATGAAAGCCAAAACTCCCATCCACCTGATCAAAACGAAGTGAGTATAGCAATTTTCAAGTTTAAGTCCAACAAGGCTGGTGGACATTCTACCCGCAGAGCTATTTAAAGCAACTGGAGATGACTTGGTAGTGAGCATACACATCATATATGTGTATTCATCTCTTAGATTTGTTCAGATAAAAGTATGCCCTCAACTGCTCGAATTACAGAGGCATCAGTCTCCTCAACAACGCCTACAAGATCTTATCTGCCATATTGTGTGAACGACTAAAACCTTTCGTCAACAACCTGATTGGCCCCTATCAGTGCAATTTCAGGCCAGGAAAGTCCATCATAGTCCAAATTTTCACACTTGGGTAGATCCAGGAAAAAATCCAAGAAGTCCAAATCGATACCTACCACCTGTATATCGATTTCAAGGCCGCCTATGACAGCATCTGAAGAGATCAACTGTATAAAGCCATATCTAGTTTCAACATCCCTGCCCAACTCATCCCTCTGTGCAGGATGACGATAGAGAAAGCTCGCTGCTCCATCCAGGTCGGTAATGACCTCACCGAAACATTCAATGTTAAAAAAGGAAATCTTCAACTTCTTCAACATCATTCTTGAAAGAATTGTTCGAAACTCACAAACCAACACACAAGAAACGATCTTTCAATATCCGTTCAACTACTTACGGACGCCGACGATATTGACATCATTGGTAGAATACAGCGAGCTGTCACCGGTGCGCTTGCGAGTATAGAAATGGAAATGGCTAAAATGGGTTTAGCGGTAAACGAGGGCAAAAAAAAAGTTTATGCTGTCAACGAAAAGGGACACTCAACATCGACGAATTGGAGAGGTAGAAAAGGAGCTTGGTCCACCCGGACTGTAACTCCAGTAAACGGAAAATTGGATTGAGTAACTCTTCGAATATTCGAAAATCAACCTTATTCAGAAATGTCTGCAAGGAAGTCATGGACCCACGTCTCTCTTATCCGGAGTGTTGCCAATCCTTTTACAAATTAACTTAAGGCATACAACTCTGTTACGAACCTTGTAGCCACCAATAAATAAATTCTCATCCGAGCACGATCATTGTTGTTCGAGACATAAAATCAACTTAATTGAATTACTGTCATTCACCCAAGCTATAAAGTCAAAGGATTCTCGACTCGAGGTACTTTCTATGGAACCTTCCTGCTGATTTTCTCACCCATCACGCTATACCTAAACAAACTGAGTGGGAACTAAATACAAGAAAAAAAACGTCATAAAGCAAAACGTCAGCGAATAAAGGACACAAAGGTGACGAAATTCGAAACAGAACAACGGCACAATAAGATTAATAAAAAAGAACACACACACACTATTAGGTGCGAATAGGAATTAGAGCAAAGAAAAGAGTTTACATTCAAGGACCTTAATCAGGAACAATACGCTCCTTGAATATTTACTCCTATAAGAAGGAAGTGGGCGTTTTCTCAGCAACATGAGTAGATTTAGTTTCCATTGAAGGCTCGGTGTAGTATTTTTTTTTAAGGAGAACCCCCGCTTATAAACGTTTTGGTTGACTATGGCCAAACAATCGCGGCGCACAATGATCACGATTTGAAGTCTATAATCATAATGCTGGTGACAATTATTGTGTGTACACTTTGGGTAGTATATGCACACACACTCACACACCCGTTTAATAGATGGTAACGGTATGCAATTATCCTTTTGTCTGTTCGACAGGACAAATGTGTATGCCATGGAATAGTTCAAGTCCAGAAATTGTGTTATGATTGGTCCACCCCTGGTAGGAAAAGTGCGAAACTATCATTATCGCCACTGCGGTTCCATTGTTGCTGATATTCATTATTAAGCTAAACAGTTATTTATTGGAATGAGAGGTGCGGTGGGGGAATTTAATTTAACCCGTCGTCGTCGCGGATATAGTACATACATATATGTATGTATATGGGAAAAGGTCTCATTGAGGTGGTGGGAATTTTCTATAGAGAATGAGAAATTGGTTATTATAATATTTTAACGGTTATCAATTGTCGTGACCTTGGTACGGCAAAATGACTCAAAAACAGAACCGTGTTTAGAAAAATTGGTAACAGCTTCTCTGGTGAGTTTCATATGGCCAGTCATTGGCACGTGCAGATTAGAATCCGGTAATACAATCATTTGAAAAAATCAATGACTTTTTCTACGATATACATACATACAACACTGTTACCACACATTCATTGTGCTTATTTTACCTCCAAGTCGCTACCCAACCGGCCTCAATTTACTGAACTGAAGGTCGATAAGGATTTCCAAGTACTAGTCAGGGTTTTGAAAAAGAGATGGTAGCAGATGAGCGCTTAATGACCAACTGAAATCGACTAATAACCGTCGTTCCGACATGGCCCTCCAGGTTGGGGGTTGTGACGCTGCCGTGCTACGAAAAAAACCAATAGTTACGAAGCAATCAGCAGAAGCAGAAGCAAGAACAATAAACTTCGGATCTATCTGTGGAATGCTAGGTCCCTTAACCAATTACAGAGCCATCAGTCTGCAAAACATCACCTACCAGATCTTATCTGTCACCTTGTGTGAACGCCTGAACCCGTTCGTCAAAAACCTGATCGGTCCATACCAGTGTTGCTTTAGCCTGGGAAATTCTACTATCGATCGATTTTTTACACACCACCCGTTCATCGCTTTTAAGGCCGCATATGACATCATTTATAGAGATGAGCTATGCAGAACAATGTCTAGTTTTGGCAATACCCGTCGCGACTGCACCATGACGCCATGGGTTTTAAAACAGGAGCGACGAAGATGGGTTTGACAATCAATGACGGCAAAATCAAGTATATGCTGGGACACACAGAATAACTCTCTTCCCAATAGCTGCTTCTTTGGGCTAAGAAGGCAATTGGGTAGCATGTAGCAAAATCCTCTCTCAAACAACTACAATTACCATGTTCGGTTAAGAACTCGAAAGTTAATAGAACTCCAGAGTGGTCTGGTACCGATATTGCGGTATAACTTGTGATGTCTCGAAAAGACACTGGTGCGAAATGAAACAACCTTCCTTGATGGTTGGCATGGACTTTGTAAAAAGTGGATGAGGTTGCTCTTGGCTGTTTTTAGAGGAGAATTCTTAGGGTAATTTTTGGTCTCGTCTGCATAGACGGTGAGTGGAGAAATAAATACAACGGCGAACTGTACTAAAAAGTGAATCTCCAACGACTGAGATTGCTGGATCATATAGAACAGATGGTCAACAATGCTCCAGCCATTCCCGAGGGATGACGCAGTGGAATAAGACAGTGACTCAGATGACTAAAGCAAGTTGAAGGCCTTAACCAACTAAGCGTGTGTAACTGGAGACAGCTAGCAAAAAATCGAGCTGGCTGGAGATGCTGGTTGGTTGAAACCTTTTACATTTACGTTTATAGTACAGTTTCCTAAATTTAATGTTCAGTACTTCTGTTTTCTTCTTCCATTTCAGTTTGGCATTTAGGTTCATTCCTAGGTCTTTGTTGGAGTAAGGAATTTGTATTCTAGAGGTGGTAATCGGAAGCCGTTTAATCATTATATGTATTTGTGAAGTTAACGTGTACTGATTTAGTACTATTGAGGTATATGCGCCTCCTTCTGCTCCAGTGGACTACAATATCTGCAGCATTTTGATGGATTCTGGTTGACTCTACTTCCCTTTTTTTGATTTCAAAATTGACCGTGTCATTGACGAATGTGGTAGTCGATCACTCGTACAGAGTTTATATAAAACTGTGTCTAATCTCCTTACAGTAATCCAGCTGTAATTTCTTTAAGGATTGAACAAGCATCTTCTAACAGGAAAGTATCTTTTGGAGAGATAAGACTCCAGTACTTTATTCTTTAGCAAAAAAAATATATAAAAAAAAAACCTGTACGGAGAAGTGCAAGGAAATTGGTTCTGTATTTACAATAAGCCCTAAAAAAGTGAAGGCAATAACGGACTTGTACATTGATAAGGTAAAGTCTGGATTTCAATACAAATCATATCGTACTTGACATTAAAAGATGTGTGGTAACTTTTAAAGCTACGTGTTTTTTAAAAGGAACATCTTTTTATTATTAGCTACCAAGTGAAGTGAAGTGAACTTCATATGTCTAGTCAATTATTGGGATTTTCAGCTCATGTCTGGTTACGATAGCATAGCTTTGAAGGAACATTTTCCAATCCAGTCTATTGAATATAATGAATGCTTTAAGTTGAAGCCTGCATCTATGAGAACTGATTACGACATATCCAGGAACAAATAAAGAAAGCAAATGGGGCTTCAAGTCCGTATAAAGTAGGCTCTTTGTGTCCATTATCAGACTGATTCTGATGTACGGCGTAATTGTCTGGCGGAACACCCTAGATGAAGCTATACATCGCATCAGCCTGAGGATAGAACAAAGGATACATTGTCTGTACATAAGTGGAGCACTAGACATCCTAATTTATCTCCCACCCGTTGATATAATTGGCAAGCAAATGCCGGTAAACACAGCCATTGGACTTTAGGCTCACAGTTGCTCCGCGATATTAGATCGTCTAACTCTCCTTGAAAATGTGGATTATATACCATAGTATAAAACCGAAGCCTAATTTTAACAAAAACTTGCAGGTGACTATTCCCGATAGATCCTTTTGGGATGACATAGGAGTTAAGACATAAGACTTTTGCACTGATAATTCTAAAACCACCTCAGAGTGTATTTTATCTAATATCGAGATGGTTAAGCAGTTTAATATTCACATTTATTGGGTGCCGGTGCACAGAGATATTGTAGGGAATTGTAAGGCTAACGAACTTACGAAACAATACCTATTCTATCGGGAAAGAAGAGTATACATAGAGTAGGTAATTGTAAAGTACGCCCCTTGCTACTTACAAGCAATCACTTGAACTTGGCGCAGGCTGGATCGGAAGCAGTCTAACTTTCTTCTGTCCCTAAAAAGCTGTCAAATGAGCATATTATTGGTGGTTTAACGTCTTTTCGAACGACTTCTGTATAGAAGTTTTTAGGGACGAGGTGGAGGAAGAAAGTACTACTCATTCCCTCTGTTCCAGCTCGGCCCAGCTCTTTCGTGTAGAGGAAAACTATACCTAGGTGAATACCTTAGTGACCTAGCACGATCGGATGTTCGAAGTCTATCCCGCTCTATACAAAGTTCCAAATGATTCAAATGAGTAGAGGGGATACATATCCCGAAAATCCTTGGTATCACCATGGACCTGTTTATCTGCAATACTGTCAGCCACTGCTACCTTACCTAACCTAAAATGAACTTCAGTTCCTCAGAATCCTTGAATAATAGAAAAATTGTTTTGCAAAAGGATCGAGAAATAAGCAGGGTAGACATGTTTTTTCGTTATATTCTTAATTTTTGCAATAATTTCGCATCCCTTCTCTATTCAATTACCCATGAAACCAAATCAAACATGACATTAAGGACCACCAAATATGAAGAAGAAGCACATTTGAAGCAATCATTCAAGGACATTGACAGATGTCCCCCTTGGGCTAGATGATATTAAAAATAAATCGCGAGCTCAATTATCCATTCATCATCGTTTTCCTTATTTTACAGTGTCATCAAAGGATGCTTTCTTCTGCACACTCTTATTATTTTTCTTTTTTTAAAGTTCATTCAGCCATGTACGAGTATCTCTCGGTTTCATTCTGAATAATAGAACACAAAAATGTCATCTGAATAGATGAAAACGAACTGTAAAACTTAAATATTGACAGATCACATGATTCACAAGAAAAGGACACTCTGCCAAATATGTGAAATGAAATGTGTTCTTCAACGACACACCACATTGACAATTGATGATGATAATTGTTTAATTTGGAACTCAAGTACTCTACGAAATGGGTGAATAGAATCGCAGAAAAAAGGAAGAAAAGATCAGCAAAAGGACTCTCAGAACTGGATTCGAAAATCGCCAGAGGCTAAGTGGTTTCGCATTAGGTGAGGTCGGTATCTCCTTCTGCGTTAAATATGCACTTAGAATCTGCATGAGCAAATCCTGTGTTCAGGCAGTCCTGAGAAAAATATTCTCTTCTTGCAGAGTGTCACAATTTGCATGCGTTTTAACACTACATACGTAAAGGCTTCCTTGAAGGACATTTTCCCACAAATCAAGCAAACACACTTGGCATAAGCTTTAGGAAGTAGGCACTGTGAAAATGTTCTCTCAAAAACCCAGCGAGTGAGTATAAAACAAAACAGCAATCAGTCAAGGACTCTTCTGTAATCGACAAAGGCAATTTAATAATAAAAAAAATAAAAACTTCCCCCATTCCTGGAAAACGGGAAACAATGCAAATTTAAGTCTAAATTATCGAAAATGCATTTAACCACTTAGGGGTTGATTCTGGCCTGCTCACTAAATGAAATCCCTTACAGTTTTTAGTACTTCCTTAAGGGATAGGACGTAAACTACGTAAGAAAAGCACACAGTCAAGAAAAACACACAGGATCTTGCCTGGCACAGGAATTCCCGTCTGCACCACTTAAGCGGATTTCATACACGTTTAACATCAAGTAGCTACGGCGGTTTCCAAAGAAGTGGCCACTTAAATCGATAAGTTGCGCGGTTGATTTGTTAAGAGGATCCCACGGTTTGTGTATGGCCACAGAACAGTGGTTGGCATATTTTTTTGTCAGCGTAGTCCTGGTGCTGCTGGTTCTGGGGGTCATTTTAGTGTGCAATTAGGAAAGAGTGTGATTTGTTTAGTGAATGAACATTCGATACTCATACATATACAGTGGTGACTGAAAGTTTGCAAAGAAAAGAAACAAAATTATCCACCCACTTGCGAGCGGGCATCATCTGCTGATGGCGGGAAATCGCCTTAGGCAATTAATTATCCCTTGATTGCGGCTTTTCCCTATGCGGTTGTATCAATTTGAAAATGGAAAAAGAAACAGGAGAGCGAGTATGTATTTAGGTGTGAATCCCGCTGCGAAAAAGGTGTTTTATGTCAAATTCAACATTTCACTTTTAAATAGTTGGGCGGAGAGGTTTTTTAACGCCCACGAGTGTTATTGTGAATTTTTACGGGAAAATGTGTCATTTTCAGATGTGAAATCGGAAGCGGTACTCATTTTTTTCGGATTTTAATATAATTGGACCGCAGATGGAGAGTGGACGTTTTAAAGGAACATTTGCTTAGGGAACTGGTTACTTACTTACTTTTTCATAATATGGGTTTTAACACTATAAATGATACGAACTTTGCCACTAGAAACTAGAAGGACATTGCAGCCAGCTCGATACTTTATACGAATTCTGACAAAAAGTCAACATTGCGATTCAGATAAACACGGCAGATAAATACGAAAACACCTTTTGTTCTGTCAGAAAATAGTATCAAATGTTACTGGTAATAACCAGCATCATATCGACAGATGAATAAATTAAACTAGTCATTGGCGAGGACTCGTCAATACACCAACTAGGGTGCTGATACGAACTCTGTTATTTGTGTATCACTAATTTAGCTGATGCATCGCGGTATTACTCGTATCTTTCGAGAGCATGTCGCAGTGCTTGTGTACAGATTTTGTACGTTATCGTATCTATGAATTTGTGCCATCAAGGTTCTATTTTTGTAGTTGAATTCCCCAGCGATATCTCTACTATCAGGAACCCAGCATAAGGTGAGCGTACATCAGTTCGATATCTCGTTTAGTGCTATGCGACACCAATTTTGGTCTAATTATTGGCGATTCGACTGCTTTGATATGTTGCTCCTTGACTAGCGATGCACATTAATGACAATATCCAAACTTTACATCGATAACCATTCAGCGGCTTTACTAATAGCCTTAACCTCCGCTTAGTTTGAGAACGTTAGGCCCAATATACACGAAGCAATTGAAAAAAAAACCGATTAGCGATTCGACTTGGCAACTAGTTTGCTTTGAATCGTAACCTCGTAACCTGTGTAATCAAATGGGACGCCGCAGACGAGACAACTGGTTGCAAACTCGTTTGCGATTCATAAAAACCAGTTTGTAACCAGTCGGTTACTGATTTGCCTGTCGAGTTGCGTATTGATTTCAGTTTCTAGTTTGTCGAGTATGAGCGAACAATAGACCAGCCTGTTGCTGGTGGGGGAGGTTTTTCACGCCCGGTATCTATGACGACACTGAACAAACTAGAGATTTTGATTGCTAATAAGTTTCCTCGTGTGTGGTGGAGTCGAGTCGCCGCTGAGTCCGTAACTGGTTGCCAACCAGTTTAGTTTCAGGCTAAGCGCGCCTGCGCAGATACCCGCTCTAACACAATCGCCCATCTTAGATCTGTCCGTGATATGTCACTCCCATTTCTGTCGGCTGGGAATATTGGTCTGGTTCATGTCTTCGTCTTCCATTATAAATATTATTAAAGCTATATTCAAACAATATAGAATTAGAGTGTAAGTAATTAATGTACATATATCATTAAGTTCCCATCTCCTGTCGGTTTTGACGTCTCTCCAAGGTTTAAGTTGTTCGCCAGATCGCCTCTTGTTTCCCATCGACATCCTCCAGCTGTTATCCTCCAACCTTTCCACATGACCAGCGTGGTTTCATTTCTATGCCTTTTGAATTATATCTGCAAAAAGGTTCTATCTCTTATCGATACGTTTTGGATTCCCTGGCTTCTTGAATAGTTTAATATACATATGTATGTACAGTACATACATAGATCTTTCCATTGCTCTCTGAGCAATTATTATTTTTAGTTTGCTTATTGTTTCGTAGCTCCATATTTGGGAACCGTGAGGTCCTATTCAAGATTACGTATTATAATTTGTGCTTTTTCTATTGCCCAGAACCGACTATTTTGTTTATTACCGTTTTGGATTAAATGGAAATTCAAATATTTACCAAAATGGCGATTAAACAAAATAGAAAACCTTCCTGGCGAGTACCCTGTATTTCGATTCGTTGGAAACGTCTAACAAGGATGAAATAAAAAGGGAGTAAGTCGCGTTTACTAATACCTTAGCTCTGTATGAACTTGGAACTTGGTTCATTCCAAATCTATTGCAGGAATTATTCGGTTGAAACCCGATTCAAATTGGCAGTCAAAAGAGATTAATATTACTCCCGTTTAACAATCTACAGGATGCAAGTTTGCAGCAATGACTATGATTGTGAATAATCGGGATCCTACTTTCTAAAGTTATTAACATTTTTCAAAAGTTTCAACTCTATCGATCGCAAACGATGTGTGTGGCATTATTTGACTCCAAATGAATAAATGACGAAACCGATTGATAGGATTTGACAGAATGGTTAACCATTTGACATGTCCCTTCGACTGTCCAGAGAAAAAAAGACGGACAGGTGCGAGTAGGACCTGAGGGTAAAATTACATTATTGTAGAATGTAGAGCCTAACTTGGAAAAATTAAGTTTGTCACGACCACGAGTATCGAGATGAAGATCGCTTGATATTCAAAGCTCAAAAAACTATTTACACCGCATACTCACCAGCTTCAATGTTTTAATCCTGCATAAGGCATAAAATGTGACATATCGACTTAACCGACAATCATTTTATCATCAAAGTTAAAAACTCCACTTTGCGAATTCTCTGACACAAAATCAAGATTCACTGTAACACACGTGCTGCAAGTCGAATACATTGAAGCATTCTACAAAACCATCTCCGGAAGAGACCTTCAAGAACTTTTAAAACATCTATCTCCGATAGTAATATAAAATTCAAATATGAACTTATTCATAAATATAATTATTTTATTCTTTTTACTTTAAATAGCCAAAAGCTCCGGTAGCTAACGCTTTTTTTCCATTATTGATTCAATATACTAGGTCCACGGGAAGGTTAATACCTCCGTTAGCTGCAGAACTCTGAAAAATACAAGACAAGGATTATGCCTATGGTGGGGCTGCAGGAAATTGACTCGATAGTGAAATCTATCGGATTTCAGATCACGATGGCGGCTGAGATCGAAAGAACTTTACACTAAACCCCTATTTGAGTTAGTGTACTGCTAAGTCCATAAGGATGTTATTGACGACTTAGACGAAAATGGTAAAAGGCAACAAGCTATGTGTCTATGTGTTTTTTGTTCGCTGCGAATATTCTTTCCAAAATGAATTTTGAACAATTTGTAAAACGAGATCCAAAAGGTGTATTAGGGGCCAAAATTTGTGTATGTTTTTCGAAATTTGCCATCTTCTAAAACCGCGTCAAATAGCGTAAAGGGATTCGTGTTAAAATGTTGGTCGGTAGAGCCTTCCCAGCGGCCTTCGATTCTGACTCTTGTCGTTGGTAGGCAACTGCTGTGAAATATCCTTTTCAGTGCTATTTATGTAAGTCCACAAAAACAGAAACTTTTACATCGCTAATTTGACATCAGCCAACTTCAAGACAAGGGGCTTGAATTTCTTTCAAATTTAGGAAAAAAAATGTATAATAAAATGTGCGACGCTTGATGTTGTATTCAAACATAGAAAGAGCTATATACAATCACAGTTATGCAAGTCATATTCCACTCCAAATGACACCAAGCTCAATTCTTAATATTTACTTTGTATATCCACCCTCGGATTCGTAACGACAACAGTTACAGGACATGACAAAACACTTCTGCCTCTCGAAACCATATGGATGAGCTGACAAAATGTTTACATTTAATGAATGATAATAGCGACGCTCGCTCCAAGTCGCGCACATCAACAATTCACAGTCAACACATCCCATCCAACCCAGGCCCGTCATGTGCTCTCAAGGATATGGGCAATTAGTCGTTTCCGGTTGTGTGTGCTAGTCTCGCTCAAAAAATCAATTTTCCAACTCACAATCGTCAGAATCGCATAAAAATGTCACCGCATAATGGCACATAACGGAAAATATTATAATTTTATTACCGCTACGACTATGAGAGGGAAAAACCGTTAAAAAGGATCGTCCATAATTTATTAACTTAGCCCCTCGCCCTGAACTCGTATTCGTATTGTGTGGTTGCGAAAGTCTACGGAAAATGGTGCGCGCCCAAATGCCACCCAAAACAGCAAAACGCACAAAAAGGACATTTCACAATAGTCGCGTATATGGCCATATTGGGCTCGGTTTTTCGGGGCTATTCTGGGGTGGCCTTTGGTTTTTGAGTTATTGCCCTCATTTGTGGATTGTTATGATAATTCAAATTGCTCTTCCACTTTCCGCACAAGGCGTACAATGCGCGATAGTGACATTGCGATTGTCATATACTCGTACATATACTCATACACTGGGAGTGATGCCAATGCCAAGACAAGGGGAGAGCTAGAGTAGAGCGCACACAAAGAGGGCGGCAGCAGCACACACCAGTCTACAACTTAATAATAAGGATAATAATGCCATTAAGAGCATCGTTTCTACGGTTTAATGTCTCAATTTGATTGTTTGTTTGCGGATTTGTTCGCTCAATGGGCGAATTGCGAATGGAGTCGTTCAGTCGGGTGGATGTGTTTATCCTGCGATGGGGAAATAATATCCCCGCCCTTCTTTTACTTCTTTTTGCCATTTAAGGTTAAGTAAAGGTTCATTGTTGTTGGAATCGTACGTAGGATCGAATGTGTTGTGTTGGAAGCAAAATTAAATAATGGTGATGGGTTTTTAGCGGCAAGATATTAATTTGGAGAAGGATTTGTTTAAGAAGAATTTTGGTTTGCTCTCGGATTCAGTTTTTTTTTCCTAGATTACCAGTCAACTTATGTGAAAGTGATTGAGAAGGGCGAAGATGTGAGTCTTGTCCTTAAACTCGATGATTATTTGGTATTGATACATAAAACGAATACGTAACAGCACCTAAGGGAACGGAAGGATTGCTTAAGCAAATACCAAGATCGACTATACCAAAGGATGCAATGCTCTCATGAAAGCCCAGAATGGTGGTCAATGTAGAGAAATGCGTCGTATTTTAATCAAATCGTTCCGTTGCCTACGTCCTCCCTCAACTGGAAATGTTTCCCTTAAATGTTGGGAAATTTATTATGACATAATTTATATTACTATCGACATGATAGTTCTAGTACAACTAGTAAAAAAAAATAGAAAGGAACTAACTGCCGTTAACAATCAAAAGCATTAAGGAATTTCTGCCTTGCATTGCTATTATTGGTTCACGCCAAATAATTTAGCCTTAATTAGATTGAATGGACGGACTTAAGGCTGAACTATAATAGTAGAATGGATTCATACGTCGACTTACGTAACTGTGCAAAAACAGGAAATTTATATTGTACGACTATAATAGCTTTTCGCTTCGATTCGTTCACCATTGCTAACTCACGAAAGAAGCGAACCCATTCGCGAAAATTTGATATTTTGCCTTTAACAGCTGTTAACAGCAATTAACAGTACTGAAGAAAACTTAACGTAGGATTTTGACAGTAGCTTCCAATTGCTTTCGACTATTATAGTTGAGCATTTAGAGTTTAGACGACATGTGGTTCCAATAAATGGATAAGTCTTCTGATTTGATTGCAATATGTAGCCGCCTTGATCTTACGGTTTTACCACATTCGATAGGTATGCTTTCCCTTTCCAGCTATCTGAAGGGAAAAGTTGACGAAACAAGCCTCGATCGATTAATATCAAAAACATCATCCGAGCAGGTATAGAGTCATAACCAGGGACGCCAAAATATTCCCGGAAAAGGTGTCAAAATATGCTCTTTATATTCTCGGAAAAGTGTTGAAATATGCTCTTAAAAATTCCCTCAAAAACTCGAGAGCATCAAATGTAAATTAGCGCTTCACATCAGAAAAATACCGAAAAATATGTTAATGTAGTTTTTTTCTGATTTATTGCAATGCATACATATGAATATGAATATATTCATTGTACCAATGCACACATTTTTTGGATCATTTTGGATCATTGCATTTAGCAATAACACCATGCTTCAAATTTTGGAAAAGGAATTTGTGACGATTGTAACGAAATATTGGTTGTATTCACTGAATACAGGTTCAACTTCAGCATCTAATGTTGGGGTAAATTAGAATTTGCGAGATCACCGCCCAAAATGCTGCAAAAACGACTCAATGTTTCAAAGTTGTTTCCAATCATGAAATTCATTTTTTTATATATAGGTAGACATTTACATACGCTCTATCTTTGAGCTGGCTAAGTCGTTTACAAATGCTGTTTACCAAATCAATGGAAATATCAATTGACATACCTACCGCGTGTTTTTGATTGATTAAATGCAATTGGTTAGATCGAAAAACTCGCCTTGACACATTACACCACATACGACATACCGAGGCAGTACGTTTAATGCCGATTGAATGGTCTCGAACTTAGAAATTAACAAATGAATAATTTCAATAATTACATGCGCAAAAAATCAATCTTTCGGAGACGAAAAGGCCAAAATATTCTCTGAAAGCAAAATTGGCAAAAATATTCTCTAACGCTGAAAAATAGCAAGAATATGCACGGAGCATATTCTTTATGCAATATTCCCGATTGGCGTCCGTGGTCATAACTATCTCAAAACATAATGACAACTTTCTAAAAAGAATCATTTGATGTCAAATATTTTTATTGTCAGGCTCCTACCTACTTTCTTCTAAAATCTTCTTGAATTCTTACGCACGAACTTACGTACAAACGGGAAATAAGCGATGACTTCAGCACACTTTTCAAAACTTATGCCGGGTCCTAATAATTATGCCAAGCAGCCTTTTCTGCAATGTTTCTGCTACGTGGTGAACTCTTTGAATAAGGCGCAACCTATCTTTTTAGATGAAACTCTTCTGGTGTCCCACCCGCACATAACCCTTTTGTACGAAATCTTACATCATTCTTGGATAATGTCTTGTCACCTATCACCTACGTAATCAATTTTCGTTCTAAAATTAAATGTTGGTTACCGTTCGCTAATAATAGGAGTGTTTTTGTGTTTCTAGCCTATATGGAGTAAACATGTTTCAGCAACATGTTTTCCATGTAAAATACAACAAAACCTTAGACTGGATTATCCGTATTAAGGTTTTGTTGTATTTTACATGGAAAACATGTTGGAGAAACATGTCTGCTCCGCGTGCATAGGCTAGAAAAAAAACACGCCTAATATTATGCTGGTACCTAAAACTATGCAAATATTTTGTTTTACAAACATTTTTCTAAAAATTACGATATAAGAACATCGACTTAGTTACTGTGTTCTTGTCTTGGCTATATTCCGTTCCAACAACCATGAGTGAAAATAGCAAATATTTACTCCGTTTTGCTAGTAGGGAATTCAACCCATTCCGGCGTAACTTTTTTGTATCAAATTGTTTAGCTAATTTTAAAACCATCCTCATACACAAAAACTGAATAAAAGGTGTCACTGCTAAATGTTACCAAAATAATGCCTTTGCGACAATTGAAGTGGTTTAGATATGTGCTAAGGTATGGTAGGTACCACACGATCCACTTCCTTTGCAACACCATTTCTTCTCAACATTATTTACATACATGTACATGATTTTGATGCTGAATTATGTGTAGGCACATGCACTTAATAGGCGTTTTTCTTTATTAGTTCAGAGCAGAGCCTAAGTTGTCACAAAAAATATTCGTGTTTCTGTTTTAGCTCAGAGTGTTCAGAGTGTGGAACGTAGTGGAACGTGTGTTTCTTTATTCGTTCAGAGCGTGGGCTGAGCGCGCTCGGTGCGCTCAGAATAAATTGACTGGGCATCCTGAGTAAAATGCTGAGCGCAGCCAAAACAACATTTGACAGATAGCAAATAATCGAAAACAATTGAAATGGCGGACGAAGATTTTTGTTATGGCGTAGAAGTTAGTTAATACAATTTAATAATTGCATTAATTAATATTAATAACTAGTTTGATTATGCATAAACTTAATTTAAGGTTATAAATGGATGAAAAACAATTTAAGGTTATAAACGATTGAAAAATCATATGACAGCTAAGTGCTCAAGTGTGTTTCAAAATTAAATCAGAGCGCTCAGTGCTCAGACGCGCTCTGAACATAATTAGTTCAGAGTGCGCTCGATTCGCTCAGGCTCTGTTCAGAGCTCAGCTCTGAACTAATAAAGAAAAACGCCTATTAGGCGTAACTGCTTAGAACTTGCAACATGGTGGCCGTTGGTTTTGAAATTAGAATATGTACGATTTTTTGAATATTTTTAAACAAAAAGAAACACAATCAACTAATGCCCACAGAGGAATTGTTGAGTATATACGGTATATAGTTCTTACCAACGCAACTTTTCAATGCGTCGTTAAAGCGTGTTTCGTATTCGTTCCATTTTTATTAATGGAAAGTACCCGAACCGAACCCACATTTTAAAAATTAGGAGCAAACATAACAAAACAATAGGACATGTTACGAGACTAAATTCTTAAAATAATCCGATCATACTCACCACAAAAAATCGAACTCCGCCAAACTGTTAATCTCACCCCCATCGGGTGAAGCGGCAGGTACAATATCATCGGAGAGCACTAAAAGTATCAATGACAGTTCACCAGCTGTGTAGAGTTTTCCTAAAGAATAACAAGTAATAGAAAGAAAAATGGATAAGCGTATTTTTGAAGTAAAACTTCTTATGTCGCGGTAGGGCAGTAAAATGAAACTCAAATGAAACGAGAATATTCACAGAGGGGAAATTTAAACGGGGATAGAAATAAAATAATTTAAAAAAAACAGTCTACTTGTTTATTGACAATGACAAATGACAATTATTGACAAAAGTAAACGAAAATATTCACAGAGGAGAATGAGCCAATGAGCGCTCCTGGTGGGGGACACATTCGGAGGGATAAGCGAAGCGATGGTAGAGAGCGGGAAAAAGAAAGTGGATAGCGCTACCGCTACAGCCCGGCTACAGCCTAAACCCTATACTACTTAACCGATTTTAGCAAATAGAGTGTCGTTGGATTCGATTTGACCCGGAGAGTATCTTAGGTTATATGACGTCATAGAAACATTCAATATGGCGGACAACCTAAGATGGCGAGTTACCGTTATCTTCACAACTTTCTTAATATGGATATCAAATGAAAGGGTTTGACAAGACAAGCAATACGCTAAGTAACGTCATTCGAAATTCAACATGGCGGTCCACCAAGAAGTCGCATTACCGTTACCTACACGACATCCTTAAATTGGTATCAAAAGAATACGCTAAGTGACATCATTCGAAGTTCAACATGTCGGTCCAGCAAGATGGCGAACTACCCTTGTCTTCACGACCTCCATTATATGGGTTTCAAATGAAAAGGTTTGACAAGATAAACAATAAGCTAAGTGATCTACATCGTATTTTTCAAGTCAAGGTTAACTTCTATCGCGCAGCTTTCTACGCACAATTTTTTTTTTTTAACAGCAAGGGTACTTATACAGATTAGCTAACGACAGCGCTTATGGTACAAAAACAAAAAAATGGTATATGAGACGAACGTAAAGCCGGTCATCCACCATCATTCATGAATGTTATTCTGCCTAGCTTAAGATAATGTATACCAACCTATGTATGTGCATATGTATGTACATATGTATGTACATACATACACACGTATGCACAAAGCACTTGCTCTCAGATTGACGTTATAAATTCAGCGAATTCATTAAATGTATCATGTCTGTTCTAGTGGCTGAAAATTCGTTTCTGGAAAAAGGAATAATAACTTTTATTTTGTCAATACGCAGCTCACCAGGCTAGAATTAGTCTGCAATATATTTTTGAATAAAACAAAAATTTATTTAAATTCTTGAAACATTTTTAGACAGAACAATCTGTATTTACCATTAAAAAATTGGCATGCAAATTTATCACGGATTAAAAAAGGAATCGAAAGTATCGGCGCATTGTCTTTTAGTCGTTTTAGTTTGCTTAGAGTCTGAGTCTGATGCCTTTCATTTTAAGATTTGTATTTTTTGCCAAGCATCTGCTATGTAACACATGTTCCAATAATCGGATTATAGAACTTATGTTATGGAACCATCGTAAAAATAACTAAAAGCCTTTTGATATACATATGACAGACCAGATAGTTATGAAGACATTTTTGGGTTGTTTATGTGTGTACATTCCCAGCTTATTTAAGGCTTATGTCAATAAACTTCATTCATTAGCTAGTAGATAAAACTTGCTAAAAATAATAGTTCAGTCACTCCTTAAGCCTCAAAACGTTAAGAATCTCTCCTTCTGTTTACCTATAGTGACTCTCTTTTGTCTAATCATTATATTATTTCTGTAGTATATCATTATGTAGGTACCATTTGTAGCTCTAACATTTAACCAATCTTATTCTTAACATATTAGGTGTTAAAAGGAAGAGAGAATACACCTCCTAGCTATGTACTTATATCTACATCATTTTTGAGCAGCTGTCATGTTTTTTAAACAAAAAAAATGCGCGTAGAAAGCTACGCGATGGAAGTGAAACTTGACTTGAAAAATACGATGTAGATCACTTAGTCCTGTTAAACCTTTTCGTTTGATACCCATATAATGGAGGTCGTGAAGATAAGGGTAGTTCGCCATCTTGCTGGACCGCCATGTTGAACTTCGAATGATGTCACTTAGCGTATTGTTTGTGTTGTCAAACCCATTCATTTGATACCCATTTAAGGATGTCGTGTAGGTAACAGTAATGCGCCATCTTGGTGGACCGCCATGTTGAATTTCGAATGACGTCACTTAGCGTATTGCTTGTCTTGTCAAACCCTTTCATTTGATATCCATATTAAGAAAGTTGTGAAGATAACGGTAGCCCGCCATCTTAGGTTGAATGTTTCTATGACGTCATATAACATAAGATATTCGGGTCAAATCGAATCCAACGACACTCTATTTGTTAAAATCGGTTGAGTAGTTTAGGGTTTAGGCTGTAGCCGGGTTGTAGCGGTAGCGCTATCCACTTTCTTTTTCCCGCTCTCTACCATCGCTTATCCCTCCGAATGTGTCCCCCATCAGGAGCGCTCATTGGCTCATTCTCCTCTGTGAATATTTTCGTTTACTTTTGTCAATAATTGTCAATAAACAAGTAGGCTGCTTTTTTTTAAATTATTTTATTATTTCTATCCCCCTTTAAATTTCCCCTCTGTGAATATTTTCGTTTCATTTGAGTTTCATTTTACTGCCCTACCGCGACATAAGAAGTTTCACTTCAAAAATGCATTTTCTGATGATCTTGTTAGAGTATTAATTTTTTATTTAACATAATTTATAAGTATATTTTATAAATTTTGTTCCATAGCTATGATACAGAGTTTTAAAGTTAGAGCATCAAAAACTGTGACACCTCCAGAACCGATTTTATGACGTTCAAATACTCTTAGCGGTTCAGCCGTTCAGTGGATGGCGTTAGGCTTCTGCCGCCAATACGCCACATCGTCCTTTGATTCGCCTTGTAACGTTGTAACATATATGGGAAGGTTCGTTGATACATTTACTTTTTTTAATAATGAAGATCTTTTTCAATCCTACAGGATCTTCACGCGATATATACATATATAAGTCTTCTCCCACTTGCTACTATCAGTCCAGAACATTTACTGAGCGCGGCCAAACAATGATTGTAGAGCCAAGTGAAGTGCTAAATATCAAACCCGAAGACAACTATTTCCACTCTGTAAAAAAGGAAACCTTTATATACAGAGGAGGTCAAGCTCAACTGTGTTAAAGGGAATCTTTTCGAAAAACCTACGATTCCCAAGTAGGAAACTTTAGACCTTTTTGCCGTCATCTAAAGAAAATTATATTCGAAAGTAATTACAACAAAACAAAGTTTTAAGCTTTTGACTATTTAATTGAAGCTCCTCACATTATTTGTCGAATTCAACATTCTCATCGCCGCATACAAGTCCGGCCGTGGAATACCTTCTCCGAAATGATAGTCCAACTCCAGATTTCTGGATATACGAACAAAAGGTCCATACTCATTGCTAACTTGTGGCCAAAGGCGTTCATCTGGCCGTCCAATGCTAGCAAAATTCGTCCACATTGTTACCAAAGATTGAGCTACGTCCCGGTCGAAACTGTTTAAACGACTTACTTCGTCTGGAAACGGAAACAAGTAAATATTCTCATCGCTTAGATTGGCATCGATTTCATAGGGGAAGTGGGTACGCCTTCGTGGGAATCTATGGAACTGTCCACGATAGTCGAAAATATACAAAAAGGTTGCATTGGTGCGCCACGATGACTTAATAGATTCCAACAATGGTGCTTTGTAGAGGACGAGGTTGGTTAGCTGAAATGAGCAAGAAGATGAAAGATTTTACAATTGGAAACAAATCTTCTAGTACCTCCAATAATCCACTTGCTATATTGCTAAGAACCGGCATCTGAATGTCCTGAGGACTAAAGATATGCTCCAAAGCCCAGCTTCTCCATATGGAATAGTACTTCGGAGTGGTGGTATATTTGAGAACGACATTGATGTAGTCACTGATGTTTCTGCTATTTAGACGGACCAATTCATCGTACTTCCCTAGAATCAGATAGATTTAGATGAAACAAACACCGTGTCCGCCTTACTTGTTAGAAAAAATGCTCCAGCATCCTTTGTGAGACCAGCAACGAGGGGAAACCCAAAAGACTTTAACATCAACGCCGGATGAACTGGAATGTAGCCAAGCCTATCTCCTACAGCCAACTTGGCACCACCATATGCGTATATTCCGCGATTTTCATTGTGATTCTAAAACAGATTTGACTTATTGAGAATCACATAAAGAGTCCTTAAACTTACACAGTGTTCCACAAACGCAGTTATGAGCTCTGAAGTTCTCAATCGGCCCAAACACTGATTAAGGTCGTACGGTGAATTGATGCTGCTGTATGGACATTGAGCCTCCCTACCAATAGCCCGTGCGCTCGAAAGTGGATCTTCATCAATGAAAAGTGGATTAAGAGCTGTTCCAGACTGGAGAATCAATCTGTCAAAATTCACGGGATTGACCTAGGTATACAAAGACAAGACCTGCATAGAATCCATGAATTGTTACAAGACTTTCCCTTACCTTTTCACTTAAACTCAAAGCATGAGCCAAAGTAGCACCACCAGCCTGTCCAAACAATGTTATGCTGTTTGGATTGCCACCAAAGGCTGCGATGTTGTCCGTCACCCACTGAATCGCCATCTCGAGATCAGCCAGCGCAACATTTCCCGGTATATCATCAGTCTGAGTAGAGAGGAAGCCAAATGGTGCCAAACGGTAATTCACGCTGACCAAAACGATGTTCTTTTCAAGTAGATACTCAGGTTTTGCCTCTTCGGCACTTCCATCGAACAGCATCTCACCATGGACGTAGATCATCACTGGGTATGAAGCAAAAACATTAGGAGTAAACACCGACACTGTTAGGCAATCATCCACATTAATCCCTTGTTGTTCTGCCCTTTCGACTTTCAACAGGTCTGGAAATGAAGGGCATGCTGCAGGTTCCATAGTTGCATCAACAACTCCGATGGTAACTGGAACCGGTTGTGCTTTCTGTAAGTCGAATTTACAGATCATTTAGATGGCAATGGAACTCCTCCAACTCACCTGAAATCTCGCTAATCCGCGGCCGACACTACCATACCGAAGGCCCAGGAACGCCTTGACATTCTTACCCGTCCAAGCAGTACGAATTTCCTTGCCGCGTACATAGCCTTGTCCGTAAGGAAGGGCTACAATGTTCGGATCACTGGGATAATCAGGTGGAGGTGGTAAACGATATTGCGTAGCAGGCGTGGATACCTCGTCATAATTCTCATAAAAGTAATCTTCAGCAGCCAGCGCCGCCGCAGCTGCATATATTAAGAGGACCGCACAAATAACCACTCGGGACCGCGAAGACGACATCCTCAAGCGACCGCTAAATTTTCTCAACTGACGCCACTATAAACCAGCGAGTCGCTGATCACCCCGGACAATGCAGTACGAGGTTATCACAGGCGGTAGTACCGAGATAAGGACAAGTACAAGTAGTCTCCTCGCTTTCGAAACCGATAACAGAGGGTAACGTATTGATGCGTAGCCCCAGCTGTCATCAACATGAATTAAGATTTAATTTTAAATGTCGCAAGTCTTAGGTCTCACAGAAGAGACGATGTTATTGGCCAATGTGAATTGTGATAAGAGTTCGCTTGATGCCAATGAGATGAAATGCTATAAAAAAGGGCATACAGTTCTGTACAAAAGACTAAAATTATTAATTATATTACTGTGCTTGAAGGCACTTGAAACCTTGAAAGACATCACTATTAATTTAAAAAAAAAAAAAACAATTACCAAAGAGAAGTTAGTCATCTGAAGCCGGGGTCTTCTCTCAAATGGAAGATTTTCTCGTAGTTTCCTTCTAAGAATTCAATTATGAATAAGCCTGTTTATTATAATAATATACATAATACGTCAGTGGAAAGATAAAACAGTATCAAATCTCCGTATAAATTGTGCGGACAATTCCAATGTACGTATGTATATATTTTTTACGAAAATAGAATCTATCAATCTATCTATCATCTAAAACCGGGAAATAAAGTGACACTGCTAGGCGTCTCTATTTTGCGATGAAGATGAAAAAAAAATGGATGCAAGACTGAATAAATTTTTTCTGCACAGCACAGCACAATGTATGTATGTATATGCATGTACTAGCTGTTTCCCGCCCGGCTTTGCCCGTGGACTAGAAAATCACAGTCGCGTCTTGTCAACAACTTTGCAGAATTGAGCAATACAACTTCCCGTCGGTTGCATATGGATTTAATTTTATTTAATATTCAAAAATGACTTATAAAACACGTACAAAAAACATTTGTATGTGAAGAACGTAAGGAAAAGAGTTGGCGATAGCGATGGAGATGAGTGCCTAAGATGATTGACCGATGAAAAATTCGAATGAATTAAGGAATGTAATTTTTTCGAATTCACCAACTTAGAGATCGAATTTCAACAGTCCTCTTATTAGTGGATGTCATTGTCTATGTCGTTATAGAAATTTACTGTCCAAATCAGGGTTACCTTTGGGTCCCTTTTGGGTCAAATTGAACCTCTTTTGATGGCAGGGACGACGGACCCTTTTGGATCGTTTCTGTAAATTGGGAAATCATTGAAACATTCAACCAAAAACCCCTTTACTTCTTTTAGCAGATATCGCCATCGACAGCAATCTCACGTTCATATTTACACGTACATGTGCGTGCCATTGCCAAATAATGTAAATTTTCCCTGTAATCAAAAAAAAGAAGAAACTAATCCTACCACCCCGCTTTATTCTTTCATTTTATATGGGACCCCGTTTTTTTGCTAGGTTCCCCTTTAAGGACCCTTCCCAGAAATTTTCAGAGGTAACCCTGGTTCAAATGTCAGCCCTTTCGGTACAGCGGTTTGCTCTGTGCATTGTCTGTCAGTCAGTCAGTGAACTGTTTTATGCATATAGTTATAGATATGTATTTGTACTTCTTCTAATATTTTACATTATACTACAAGATATAAGTATCATTAAGAAGTATTGAATTTAAAGTTACATACCTAAATATATATTTTATAAACAAATCTCACACATTTTTATAAAGTACAATACGTAAACACATTCTTAACAATAACATAAAAAGAACCGGAAGCTTGTACCAGCTCGCCCAGAATATATGTCTTCAAAGCTAGCTTTACCACTGTATCAAGTTGCTGCGTAAAGTAGTTCATTCATGTCTTGTCTTATTAAAATGTTTGTCAATTCAACGAATAAAGATCGTGAAGGTTATCAGAACCAAAAACTTAATCAAAGTGTTTTACTTGTGTAGACTCACGCTTTTTTTTTTGCATTTACATGGCTATTGACTCAATACGGAATATCGGTCTGGTGGCACGAGTTACGTATCAGCTGTAACAACAACACTTGGGGATCGACGCGACCGACGGCAACAAGTGCAGGTACCTTGCACTTGACTGGAGTTATGTTTTAACTGTTCATTATATTTGTTGTTTCAATTATGTTCAATGTAAAACTATGAATCTGTGTCCAGTTGGTAATTAGTCTTTAAAAGTTCGTCACGCGCCGTCTTTGTTTCGTTTATTCGGACTCGTAGTTTTGTTTTGACAACGTGTGGAAGCCAACTTGTCTGAGAATTTTGGAATGAGGTCATCGCCGCCACGGAGGCCTACTTTGCAGACCTCGAGAAAACCTATTTTTTGGATGAGTTAGAGAAGTTGGAGCATCGCTGGATCAAGTGTATCGAGCTAAAAGGATACTATGTTGAGAAATAAATCGCCGTTTTTCCAAAATGTTTGCTTTTCTTTTGTAGGCTAAGTACTTATCGGACCGCACTCGTATGTATAATAATACAAAATATAATGTGGTTTAATTTGTTTTATTGTTTCCAAAATTCGGAAATGTAACTCACGCTGCAACCAGAACCAGCAATATTAAGCATATGGCCAATGTTTAGAGAATCGCAGGGCACCGTTTTGATCTACAACCTCAAGTGGCCCGTTTATTCGAATGCAGTTTGAGATATTTGAATCCACACTGTGGAGTTTAAGAAGAGGATCAGTTCTTCAATCCTCTTCTCGGAAATCTTTTTAAAGTCATTGAAGAAAGGTTTACATAGAAAATGAATAAGCGACTCTTTTTCATTTTCATCGTTGCAACTTCAGCAGAAATTGTTGTGAGGGATCTGTAGTTTGGCTGCATGGTCCCCTATTGGCCAGTGCCCTGCATTGGCTGCCACTACTCTTGCGGTATCTACGCGAGTTCTTTATAGCAGCTCATTTGTTTTTGACCTGTTGTAATTTGGCCATATCTTTCTGGATATGACACAGTTTGTCAATCTGGTACAGCTGAGACCAGCTGAGATCAGACCGAGGGGCAAGTAATCAGTGTATTCAAGGAACTTTTCTGTACGTATTCATGGTGAATAACAGTGCATTCACACGTATTCATATGTGTTCTTCATGTATTCATTCATACGAATTCACACGTATTCATGTGTATTCTGTAGTCTAGGACCACGCAAAAATATTGATTACTTGCCCCTCGGATCAGACTGTCCAATACTTCGATTTCGATAGACCCGAGAGCAGAGAATAGTGAGAAAAAAACGAAGTATCTAAGAACTCCAAGTCCATCTACACCGATGACGGTTCAAAGATGGACATACATATGTAGGTATAGGAGCGGGTACGACTCCAAGACCACAGCAGCGCTTTCCAAGCGGATATTCGAGCAGTGACAAAGGCTACCCAATTGGTGTCACCGATGACAATATCGCGAAAGAATATCACAATTTACATTGACAGCCAGGCTGCCAGCTGCTACGCAAATGACATCTAAGCTATGTAAAGAATTACCGCGAAAAACTAAAGGTGCTTGGCACACAGCACAATATAAAACTCTGCTCGATCCCTAGTCACAGCGGGATAGCAGGCAATGAGGCAGCGGATGAATAGGCTAGAAAGGGCTCAGTCCAAGACAGAGAACAAGCAGAATATGGTATGGTTAAATTCCACTCTGTAACTTTAAGGCCAAAATTGAGCAAAAATCAGTAATTGAAGAAATAGGTGAATAACACTAACCACCCGCGAGGTATCAAGTACGAGCAGAATACGAAAAAACGAGAACAAGAAAACTCCTACAAAAAGACAGGAAATCGCTGTCAATGCTGATAGGAATGCTAACTGGCCACAACCGTCTGAATGTTGATGACATTTGCAGGAGATGCAGCGACGAAGAGCATCTTGAGGACACAGCCTATTTCCTCTGTCACTATCCTAACCTCTACCAACTAAGAAGTAGAACCCTGGGCAGATTCTTTTTCGAACACATCGAGGAGCTATCAGATAGATCACCATCGGATCTACTTGAATTTGTTAGAGCGTCCGGATGGTTGAAACCTAGACATTAATACCGCGAGTGGGACTGGGAACATAAATACTATGGGTATCACATGGACCTAAGTGTGATGACGATGTAACCATTCTTATCAGCCCACTAACCTAACCTTACCTAAGTGATAATAGGATCCATGCGCGTCTTTCTTTTTGATTTCCCAAGTAAAAATAAAAAACTGGCAAAAGTAGTACATACCAAACGGTATGTAGATGTATGTGTAGGTACATCATGAAGGCATTGTATAAAAGTTCTAAATGTTAAGATTAAGGTTCGTACGAAGCGTCACTTTACGAATTTGGACATATTATACATACGAGTAAATACTATTTCATGGGATCTCCCGCTTGAAATGGATTTTTGCTTTGATTAAGTTTTTTGGCCTTTGCTTTGTTGCTCCTTAAACCATAGACTCTAGGTTCAACAAACACAATTCGAAGGACAAATATGTTTGTTTATTCGTACTCCAATCTAGTGTGATAGTGAAAAAACCAGTGTAAATGTTTTCTTTAGTTTATATTTTTTTCACAGCTCTCTTATAATGTAGCAATTATTTTTTATATGTACACATAATGTATGTAATTAATAATTTATTTAACCAAAAATTCGTTTGCGTTTATAATAAGACTCTCTTATCAGTTTGATGTCGTGTTCCTCATCGCTAGTTGTTGCTGAGAATTCATTAAAATAATTTCCAGCGATAGTCATTGTCTCATCAATCTTCAAATACGGTCCATACATTGTTGTCATCGGTGGCCAGTATCCCCCACGATGAGAGGCCATCGGGTGGCCATTGATAACGAACGATGTCCACAGATCAACCATTCGTCTAGCGATTACCTCATCGGTTGGACTCAGCTGCGATACATGTTCGGGATAGGGAAACAAATATAAAGCCTCATCAGTTAAGGATACGCCAGCCTTAAATGGACTTTGATTGTTGGTTTCCTCATCTAATTCCGGGTACCGATTAAATTCACCACGATAATCGAATGTGTAGAGAAACGTATTGTCCGCTAGATTTTTCCCATTCATATTCAGGGCAAGTAAGACGGGCAATTTGTGAAGCAAAGTTCCAGCCATCTGTTGGGTAGCTAATGAGTAAAAAGGAAATTTAATGAAAAATAACTTACGTCGACAAGTCGTGGTATCAGCACATTGAAAGTTCCATTTTCGAGTAACCGCCGATTGAAAAAGTCATGTGTTACGAAACTGGTCAAAAGCATGTTCGAGTCATTTCCTATTAACTGTCGCATGAGGTGGTTTATGTAATCGAACGTGTTGTATCGATCATCGGGAATTACTCCATCGAAATCGTTTTCGAAAATTTCTAAAAAAAAATAGATATTGTTTAAAGCCTAATTTGAATGGATTTTTGACCGTTGAACTACTCACCACTTAAGATACGCGTTCCAGCATTTCTGGGACAACCACCCATAGCGGGGAACGTGAAGTTAGAAGCTTCAGACATTAAAATCGACGGATGCACCGGCAAAACTGGACTTGGACCACCGATAGTGAACTGAACGCCACCGGTGTTTCCGATTCCGTTTAAAGAGTTTTCTTGCTATTCACAAAAAATTTAAAAAAAATTAACCTTGGGAAGCCCAATCAAACTTACAGCATGTTCCATGAATCCTTTCAACAACTGTTGCGTACTCAAGTTCATAAGACACTCATTTAGATTGCGCAGAGTTTGCATTTTACATCCAGCACGTGTGGCTATATCTTGCGCATGTTTTCTAGGATTCATGTCCAAAAAGACGGGCATCACAGCCGATCCGGAGTGATAGATGACTTGTTTAAATAGGCCGGGATCGACCTTGAAAAGACGGACATAACTGAAAATTGTTCCATCTAGAAGTTTAGCCAAACTTACAATTGGAGATAATGTCAACAAGTGTACAATAGCGGCGCCACCAACCTGTCCGGCCAAGGTTACCTTATTTGGATCCCCACCAAATTTGGAAATGAAAAACTTTACAAATTGTAAAGCCAAAAATACGTCCATAACGCCAGCATTTCCGGGTACTTCCTCTGTTTTTGTAGAAAGAAATCCAAATGGTCCCAATCGGTATTGTGGGACAACTAACACGATATCTTTCTCTAGCAAGTAATCAGGTGGTGCTTCAGAGTTACTCCCTTCATATAGGTATTCCCCGTGAATGTACACCAAGACTGGATAATTTCCTGTTATCTATTGAAAGAATTATTAGATTACAGACTTATTGCAGAGGGTTTTTCATTTACGTTTGGTGTAGTGATGGTCATCGTCAGGCAATCTTCAAGGTCCTTATCATCATCCATTTCATCCTCTGAGGACAGTGATAAGACTGATGGGCATCCAATTTTCTCCGTTGTTGCATCATAAATACCTTTCCAAGGACCAACAGGAAGTGGGGGCTATGAAATATAAAAATGTAACTGATGTTAAAATATGCAAAGATAAGGTAGTTCACTCGAAGAATGAAGATCAAGTCAAACTGTTCGAGAGAATAATGAAGGCTACTTGCTTAACATCTCAAAAATTTCAAGAACCTTATTAACTGAACTGAAAGAATCGGAAGAGAAAAGCTCTTCAATCTTTGAAACTTAATTCAGTGTGTTAGACTGTTTCGTTAGAGCTCACACCTTAGAAAGCATTCAAAAGCTAGTAAACTATAATTACTGAAAAGGACTCCAGTAATGTCATATCATTCTAAGAGGTTTTAAGCTTCGTGTCTTTTTCAACTACTATCCAACCAACAAATAATAAACTTAGTCCTTTCCACAAGAGCTGTCTTTTTAGCACACTCGATTAAACTGAGCACCGCTGCCGATCTTTCACACAACACGTCCGCTAGTGACCGCGAAGAGGCTTAAGCAAATGACCATGACCACGATACCAGAATTCCAGAACACTTGGGCACATGGGTTAAGTTTAAGACTTAGAAAAGCGTTGCTGCTGCTTTCGCCAAACTACATAGTTACTTTTTTTTGGGTGATTTGACATTTTTTCGATTTTTTGCATTTTGGGCGATTTGACACTAGGCGTGTTTTTTTTCAAAACTGTATAGGCTTAGAAATTTTTTTCCATGTTAATTACACTAACAACTAAGCCTATATAGGCTTACGAAACCTGGATAATTATCCAGTCTTAGGTGCTTAGCCTGGATAGAAAAATACCAAACTGTTTTTCGTCATAGTTATCGAAAATTTTATCGAAATGTCAAATATGACATGAAAGTGAGGGAGAAATATGAAGGCCGGTAGCTATCAACCGAACTCTGCTGTCATTTCAAATTGAAATTATTTCTGTTCATTTTAAAATGGGTAGAAAAGAAAGAAATACGAATTTATCCGACAAAGAAAAGAAAATTATAATGAATTAAGGAAAATGTTCCTTATTTTACTATTTAATTGAATTAAATTTGACGAAAAAAAATCCTGTCCACGAACTTATTAATGAGCGCTTGATGACTACCGACCTTACTTTCAATGAAAACAATGCCGATGTGAAACTGTTAAACGTCAATTAGCATAGTCCTGCCAAGTCACTGTTCAGCGCTTTTTTTCTCATTTTCCGCTAAGCCTATATAGATTTGAAAAAAAACACGCCTACTGATCATTTTTTGATATCTCGGTATTTTCGATATTCTATATTTCTTGGCAGAAGATAATGCGAATAACTTACTATTGCGCTCTTTCGGGCGTTTGTAGTATAAGGTGAGCAATGGCCAACGTACGCGTTTGGAATAAAACTTCAAATTGTATTCAACAGCAATCTTGGTAGTCTAGTGCAAAGGTGATTACACATAAATGTGAAGAAATTCATTATAACTGATAGAGAATACACAACAGCTTAAGTTTTTAATATCACTAAAGGATTACCGCAGCTAACGGTCTCAGCACCAACATTATTCAATATTTATATTTGCGAAATTCTGGGGGCTATGGACGATTCGTTAGCATTTGCTGGTGATGTTATTTTGTATGTTCACAGTCCAAAGATCGAAGGGATACAGAGGCAGGTCAGAGTCCAATAAAACTATTCCAAATATGAATCCACAATTGATCAGGACAATTTCAATATTTGGATCGTTTATTAAAAATGTAAAATGCTGGATCTTTAGCTTTCATTATGCTAATTTAAATAGAATCATTTATTGCCGATTTCTTGGTTTATTTTACTGATATTCTGGTTTAATTTTTGTTTGTTTTCTCCAATTGTATTTCATGTATTGACATGCCTTTAAATGCTAATTTTGACAGTTTCTTGTTTTTTGATCTAGGGTCACCCCACCCAAAAAATTGTATCTTTTACTGTTAAGTCCATTGAAGTGGCATTCATCACTATTTTTACTTATTAATCAATTTGTAAAATACCGAATGTCTCATTTTTCTTATCTATTATCTATCTTTGTACCATTTATTTTTTTTAATTTATACGTATATCTAAAAAAAAAAAAATAAGTAATGAGAACCAATAACGTCATTTACAAAAAAAACGTTGTATAATTGTAGTTATTTTAAGTTCATTTCAACAAAAAAAAAAATCTGTTAGGGTTCAAGTGGAATAAAATAAACATAACCTAACGTATTTATTCCTAGCAAAAAAATAAAAAAAAAATCTAAATACAAAGTTAGTAGTTATTACACATAAAAAACTGCTAAATATAAGGTTTATTTTCATCAATGTTAGGGCTTATTGCATGTTAAAGTTTTAACAATTATTTCATCATAAAATACATCCTGAAATCATGTGAATGAAATAAATCCTTATTAGGAGCTATTACACTTAATGTTGTTAGGAGTTATTTCATCAATGTTAGGAGTTATTTCATTTTTCTTAAAATTACATTAATCCTAAGTTATTTTGTTTTTTATACAATAAAGAATTAAAAGTGTTAAATTCTATTAAGAAAGAATGTGTTGATGCATTCGCAATACGTTTCAGATGATTTGTTCCAAGTAAGTTCATTGATCTTATTTAACTTTTTTCGGATTTGCCCTTGAGGTTGTTGAAGCTGTTCAAAGGAACATATTTGGAATAATTTCGGTGTAATTTAACACAAAGATGAACAATACAACTTTTTTAAAGCCTGTATTGAGAAAGAAGACTTTTCGTTTTGTATATTTTCTTCAGAGAAGATTATAAAACTGATAGAGAAGAATACTCCACGGCCAAACCGTAACTTCCTGGCGGATGGGACATTTTCTGTGGTGCCTATTGTATGTTTAACTAACTATTTGTTATATATGGTGAATACTTCAATAAGGTAACTTATCCGAACATAAAAATGAAATCTGTTTTATCGGCCTTGGGGGGCCGAACGGCGGGTAGCGTCGCGAAAACCGCCCGCGCCGGCTGGGCTGATAAAACAGAGTGAATGCTTCGATAAGCTACATTCGGATGAGGACGAATTTATAAGATGGCATGTATGCAGATTCATAGTGGTTGACAACATCGAAGTTATTGCCCCTATTCCGTAAGACAACTTTTGTTAAGTTGAGTTGAAATTTGGTTGAAATTTGAAATTCGGTATTACTGAACACAACTCTGAGAAAAAGAGTTGCCGGTCAGCATAAAATCAAGATGGCGAATCCTCTCTAGAGTTGTGTGGGAATTTTTCTGGTATTATGATAGACAACGCAGTTATGTTTTGGTTGCTAGAGCTGTCAAAAACTAACAACTGGGTTTAAGCAGTTGTTTGAGAGTAAATGTTGAGATACGAAAGATGGAAAATGGACAAAAGGACGTATATCGGACAAATGAAATAATGCAATATTATTAATAACGTCATTAAAAAAATGTGTGCAGCTTAAAAGCATATAGTCCACATCAGTTGGAGAAAATAGTTTTACATCTTCAGCACTCGGAACTGGTAGTGGTATTGCAATTGCAGTCGAGCGTCCATGCAATTTTAAGAAATCTTTGGTTTCGATTTGAACGAAGTAAAATGCTTCTGTGTTCAGTACAAAAACACTTGTAAATATTTAAAAATAACATAAGTAATTTACACATTGCAAACGCATATTCTTTACTTAGCATTTTTTCTATTTGGAATTGGAATATGTCACGGATAGATTTTCATATGCGCACAACAATAACAATATTATCTTCATCATTATTATCATTAAAAAAAACAAATCAAAACTTCTTTTCATTCTGTTTTTATTGAATATTGAGTTTCTGTTGGCAAAATTATTTTCTACTTCGACCACCAGAGGTCAGATTTACGTTAAATAGTCAATTTGTAGTTGTTATTCGCATCTAAAAGTATGCAATTTTTTTTACAATCACAACTGAAAAAGGTTGTTTTATGTAATATGAAAAATTCGTTGAGTTGCGCGAAAGTGGAGTTGAATGACAGCCAACTCGAATAAATTGAGTTGTGTTATGGAATAGGGGCATATAATTAAGACTGTATTGCCACTTAATTAAATAAAGACAAATGTTTTACACTTTAGGACTTATTTAATTTTTTAGTGTTAGGAATTGTTTCCATTTATCAGTTAAATTTGTAGTGTTCAGGATAAGATTTTAATGACATAAGTTACAACAATAAAAAAAAGTTATTTTTCACATAAAAAAAATACATGCTAACATGAGTTATTAGAAAATTGAAATTTCCTATTTCAAATTCTTAAACAAAAGTGAATCATATGAAACACTTTCGCCGGTTCGATAAAAGTTCTAAATTCCAAATGTATGCAATAGCCCCATTATTATACTTAAACAAAGATTTACTTTTACTTTAATTTAATTAACATAAAAGCGGTATTTATATGCAAACTCATATGTTTGATTTCACTGTGCCAATTTCGTACTCAGTCACCGGACACTCCCGAACAACTATAAAACAGTTTGAATATTACTTTCACGATTCCATACATAATAAAATTCACTCTTAATTTAATTTTGGATATCAACTACAGTTTACACACCTTAAAACGTCTAGCACCGGAGGGTGGTTCCGCATATTTCACATCGACAAACTGATAGACTTCCCTATTCGTCCAGGCCGTCTCGATTATCCTACCCTCGATAGAGCCCAATTTGGGTAGATTCACAATAGTGTCATCCTCATACAAAGAAATCACAGAGATCAATGGAAATAACCATAAAATTATTAAGGATATAGCAACGGACATCCTTATGGTGGATACACGAGTTTAGAAACCGTTTGAGATCAGTGTTAAATCGAGTCCGATCAAAGACTGAATCTTGTATCATGATTATTTGCATTTAAGAAACTTCTCAGTCGAAGAGATCACTCTTCGTTATTTGGTATTGATCGTCATCTTGGGTTATGCAAATTTATTTATTTTTTTTTTTTGTTATTTTTTAAATAAAAAAGAAAATCATTAAATATTCGATGCGGTGAATCTAGAATAAATCCGTATTAGAAGATGTGCTAAGACATTGCCTGCAGGTCATTTTATAGCTTTGCCGAATGATGCTAAATTGACACTTTTTTTTTGTTTTCGGGAAGAAGCCATTAATACAAATGAACGTAACTAATCTTCGCGAAATGACCTCTTGTGTGCTAAATAACATTCGGTATCTGGAGTTCAATGACTTGGATAGCATTCTGATGCATAAGAAAAGGTAGAAAAAGTTTATTAGGAAGTCTATTATACATTGCTTGGTATATTTTTTTTTTAATATAGGTTACTAGCAAGAGGCTATCATGTATGTAGGTAGATGTGCTGTATTTCTTTAAAATCGAAATGAAAAAAATTGTAAATTTAAATAAATCTTTGGTTAATAAAAAAGCAAGAAAAAAAACTGGAGGCGATCAGGCTGTATTAAGGCATTGCCAGGTGTGTTATTTCATCTTTACTATACACTCCAGTTGGTCTTAGGAATCACGTTTGAATCTTCTATAATCTTCTATAACTTGAATCTTCTATAAGCTTTTACTTGTTAACATTTTTTTGATATGTACATATATACAGTGGACGTCCAGTATTACGAATGCTCGATATAACGAATTTCCAGTATAATGAATGAATTTTTTTTCCCCATTAATGGTTCTATATAACGAATGGTTTAAAAAATTTACACTCGATGCAACGAATGCCTTGCAAATTCCTGTAGGTGCAAGTTTACTTTTGTCGAATATTGTCATATTTTGTATGTATCCTTACTTCTGCTTCGGCTAGTAACATCTGTTGAGTGTATCTATATTTTTTTTTTTTTTGTTAATTCCTGGTAGATCAGTTATGCTAACATAAAAAAGGTCTGGAATCCGACTTCTTAAGACTTCAGGTGAGAAATTGTCTTCGCAAGTGTAACTGGTTGAGCCGTTCAAAAAATGAATGAACGTCCAGATTTTCAAAGACTGGGTTTTCCATAGCTTTGTACCATAGGTTTGTCAGTCAAAAACAACATAACTTATTAAGTTTTCTTTAAAAATAAATGTGTGTTCCTTTCAGGTCGAGGAATTTTTGCATAGGTACTCAGAACTTACCAAAAAAAAGCACTGCTTATCCTGGTTAATGCACCGAGTCATCCACCTACCAAAGAACTTTTGAAGAAAACTGATGAAGGAAACATAATGGGTAATGTTTATGCCACCGAACGTTACTCCTCTTATCCAACCGATGGACCAGAACGCTATTCGGCTAGTTAGTTTGTACTATAAAAACAGTTTGCTTACAAAAATTGTAACTACTGGTTCAGAAAACATTATGTATTCTTTAAAACAATTCGACGTATATGACGCGGTTTCTTTAATTACCCTGGCTTGGCAGAAAATATCAGCAGAAACATTAAAAAAGTGCTGGAGGAATATTTTAAGGAGCAACTTTGAAAATTGTGATGAAGAAGATGAAATTCCGTTGGCAGTATTAATGAATCAGGATGAAGTTTTAAGTTTAAGACAAACACTCAGTCTAGCTAACAAAGTTTTTCCGGAGGTAGGTTTACAAATTTCAATTGTTATTTGTTTAAAACTATGGTTTTAAAATCTATTTTAGTCTTCATTCACTGCTGATGATCTTGTTCAATGGAACAGTATTGCTTAGGAAGAAGAAGACGAACAGGAAGGTGATAAATTTTAAGTGGAAGTGAGGAGGAAAATTACCTTCCTGAGCTGCGCACTGATGAAAAAATAAAACATTCAGAAGCAATGAATTGCTTCAATAAATGCATACAGTGGTCAGTTGAAAACAATACTGACTACTCAAAAACACTTTTATTAAGAGAAATGCTAGAGGAGGCGATCGAAAAAAGCTTCGGGGGAACCAAAAGGCAAACTAATATTAAATACTTCTTTTCCAAATCATAATTGTTTTGTTTACCAAAAACTTATTAATTAATTTTTATTTTCTTATAAATAAATACATAAATTTCACTGCAAAAAGCACTTGTTTTTATATTCTAGTATTGATTACCAAAAAAAAAAGACGTTCGATATAACGAATTTTTCGATATCTACCCATCTAACCTAGTCTGACAGGGGATTTCTTTATCAATGTCATTCAGAAATGACTTGCACGCCGTATCCTCAATTATAGGCAGTATGTTCTATAAAAAAAAAAAAAAAAAACACCTAATCTGTATTATAGACTAGCAAACAACTTTGTGGAACACTTTGTTCTGCATTAGTTTCAAACCGACCAGTTCTCCGTATACACAAACTTGATTCTGCGCAGAACTCCTGTCAACCTAACAACAGATTTTGGTTCCAGGCTCAACGAATTGAAACCCGAGCCAAGACTTGCTAATTGGTCAGCAGATCACATTGTCTAAAATGTCTGTGTGATAGAAACCCTAAAAAGGATAACCATGTTTTTCTTTTACAACCGCATTTATTATAACTTGTTCATTATAAATTGTTGTTTCACGACAAAAAATTTACTAGTCATGGTCTGTTTAGCATAGTGGGGTGTTGCTAGATCGAATGCTGAAATCTTTAATGTTGATCGGCCTGTAGGTGGCGCTACAGTTCGGGGTCAACCAGAGCCAGCTTTTCGCAACCATTTATGTGCCCGTGTTAGAATTTTGTACGAATGGAAGGGACCTTTAGTTTTTTGTCGACTCCAAACGGCAAATTGAGAACAAATTGGGACGAATGATACTCTTGAATGCTTGTCAGACTTTCGAAAGAGGTGGCACCATGTTTGCTTGGATTGAACACGGATAGCATGCGTAGTAGTCCAACGGATGCTGCCACGGTGCCACTTGTCCATTACATTTTCTTTTTAATGACAAAGTAAATATAATGTATTTGTTGTTTATCGAATTTTGAGAAACCAACGCTCTCGCAACATTCTTGCTCGTGTTTTTGCTATGACTGACTGGTTTTCTAACCTTTTTATGACTTTCTGGGCGACAGATGTTTTCAGTCCAGGACCTCTTCGTATTTTTTAACAGTTTATACTTATAGTCCAAATTCGAAAGCGATAATTCTGAAGTGTTTGGATTATTCGTTATCCGCTTGTAGATGCTTTTTTTTCAACACGGGAACTTAGCACCGACCACTTTTCCACGGCCAGATCCAGCTTGCTCTGTTGATTGGCCAATTGAATTTTCGATAAATATTTATTTTGCTCATTAAAGGATAAGATTTTAACTCTCCTGAGCTCATTGTTTAATGTTCCGTCTCAAAACTGGAAAAAACGTATACTTACGGCCTCACGCCATTGTATGTCCGTCACAATCTCGCAGAGCCATAGTTGAAATAAAACCTGTTATGGATTTAGATATGGCTAGATAATTTGGTTAATTAAGGGGTAAAACAGGCTATTTATTTCTCAATATTAAAAATCGGAAAAATCTGAAATAAATTTTAGCGTGTTATGTTACACGTCGAAATTGATCAAAGAATATAGGCCACTTTGCCTATTAGTATTTCGAAGAAATTACAGACTGTTGCTTAACTAACACCCACAATATTTCGAATATGTCTTCGAAAAAATTACGTCACTGCTCGTTTATCTTATACATACATATGTACATATAATTCAAGCACTTCCATAAGAGCATCCCAGTAAGGGGGATAGTCTATGTGTATATATCTTCCCGTTCTAGCAAAAATGAAATGCATAGTAAGACCTGATTTCACTTCTTCCTGCCAACCCCGATATAATTTTGTAAGTGCTTCAAAGAGAAGCGAGATCCTACTCGTAAGTTCTTATCACCACATTAGACGAAGTCATTATGTAAGTGCAAAAGTAGTCGATGTTTAACATTGTAAAATCTGAAAGAATCGATTCGGTAAGGTGAATATCGAAACAAACTCATGATTCGCTGCCTCAGTTGCAGTTGTTCTCGGTTGGATATGTTAGGAAAATATACTCGGTTGGACTCGCACAATATATGTTTATTAGAGTGACTTCAGAAGCGAAATGTTCTTATATGAGCTTTTGCACTGCATACCTAGGGACTAACAAAAGTTTACTTAGTTGATTGAATAATAATAATACTACACAAAAATAATTTTATTATTATTATTAGATATTTTATTTTCATAGATAAAGGCTCTTTTTTTTAACAAATTTTTATAATAATCAGAGATTTGATATTTAAATTATATCTTACAACTGAAAAATTTTATAAACATTTTAAGATAATTTGAATTTTAGATTACATTTGAAGGAAAACTATGATTAAAACCTTCATTTAATATGATTTTTATAGAATTTTATATAAAAAGAAAGAGAAAAAAAGAAAAAATTGACTAGAAACAAATCAAACTTAAAATCTATGGGATATAATATTTGTTTAATTAAATAATAATTAAACTTATAGTCCAAATTCGAAAGCGATAATTCTGAAGTGTTTGGATTATTCGTTATCCGCTTGTAGATGCTTTTTTTCAACACGGGAACTTAGCACCGACCACTTTTCCACGGCCAGATCCAGCTTGCTCTGTTGATTGGCCAATTGAATTTTCGATAAATATTTATTTTGCTCATTAAAGGATAAGATTTTAATTCTCCTGAGCTCATTGTTTAATGTTCCGTCTCAGAACTGGAAAAAACGTATACTTACGGCCTCACGCCATTGTATGTCCGTCACAATCTCGCAGAGCCATAGTTGAAATAAAACCTGTTATGGATTTAGATATGGCTAGATAATTTGGTTAAATAAGGGGTAAAACAGGCTATTTATTTCTCAATATTAAAAATCGGAAAAATCTGAAATAAATTTTAGCGTGTTATGTTACACGTCGAAATTGATCAAAGAATATAGGCCACTTTGCCTATTAGTATTTCGAAGAAATTACAGACTGTTGCTTAACTAACACCCACAATATTTCGAATATGTCTTCGAAAAAATTACGTCACTGCTCGTTTATCTTATACATACATATGTACATATAATTCAAGCACTTCCATAAGAGCATCCCAGTAAGGGGGATAGTCTATGTGTATATATCTTCCCGTTCTAGCAAAAATGAAATGCATAGTAAGACCTGATTTCACTTCTTCCTGCCAACCCCGATATAATTTTGTAAGTGCTTCAAAGAGAAGCGAGATCCTACTCGTAAGTTCTTATCACCACATTAGACGAAGTCATTATGTAAGTGCAAAAGTAGTCGATGTTTAACATTGTAAAATCTGAAAGAATCGATTCGGTAAGGTGAATATCGAAACAAACTCATGATTCGCTGCCTCAGTTGCAGTTGTTCTCGGTTGGATATGTTAGGAAAATATACTCGGTTGGACTCGCACAATATATGTTTATTAGAGTGACTTCAGAAGCGAAATGTTCTTATATGAGCTTTTGCACTGCATACCTAGGGACTAACAAAAGTTTACTTAGTTGATTGAATAATAATAATACTACACAAAAATAATTTTATTATTATTATTAGATATTTTATTTTCATAGATAAAGGCTCTTTTTTTTAACAAATTTTTATAATAATCAGAGATTTGATATTTAAATTATATCTTACAACTGAAAAATTTTATAAACATTTTAAGATAATTTGAATTTTAGATTACATTTGAAGGAAAACTATGATTAAAACCTTCATTTAATATGATTTTTATAGAATTTTATATAAAAAGAAAGAGAAAAAAAGAAAAAATTGACTAGAAACAAATCAAACTTAAAATCTATGGGATATAATATTTGTTTAATTAAATAATAATTAAACTTATAGTCCAAATTCGAAAGCGATAATTCTGAAGTGTTTGGATTATTCGTTATCCGCTTGTAGATGCTTTTTTTTCAACACGGGAACTGAGCACCGACCACTTTTCCACGGCCAGATCCAGCTTGCTCTGTTGATTGGCCAATTGAATTTTCGATAAATATTTATTTTGCTCATTAAAGGATAAGGTTTTAACTCTCCTGAGCTCATTGTTTAATGTTCCGTCTCAAAACTGGAAAAAACGTATACTTACGGCCTCACGCCATTGTATGTCCGTCACAATCTCGCAGAGCCATAGTTGAAATAAAACCTGTTATGGATTTAGATATGGCTAGATAATTTGGTTAATTAAGGGGTAAAACAGGCTATTTATTTCTCAATATTAAAAATCAGAAAAATCTGAAATAAATTTTAGCGTGTTATGTTACACGTCGAAATTGATCAAAGAATATAGGCCACTTTGCCTATTAGTATTTCGAAGAAATTACCGACTGTTGCTTAACTAACACCCACAATATTTCGAATATGTCTTCGAAAAAATTACGTCACTGCTCGTTTATCTTATACATACATATGTACATATAATTCAAGCACTTCCATAAGAGCATCCCAGTAAGGGGGATAGTCTATGTGTATATATCTTCCCGTTCTAGCAAAAATGAAATGCATAGTAAGACCTGATTTCACTTCTTCCTGTCAACCCCGATATAATTTTGTAAGTGCTTCAAAGAGAAGCGAGATCCTACTCGTAAGTTCTTATCACCACATTAGACGAAGTCATTATGTAAGTGCAAAAGTAGTCGATGTTTAACATTGTAAAATCTGAAAGAATCGATTCGGTAAGGTGAATATCGAAACAAACTCATGATTCGCTGCCTCAGTTGCAGTTGTTCTCGGTTGGATATGTTAGGAAAATATACTCGGTTGGACTCGCACAATATATGTTTATTAGAGTCACTTCAGAAGCGAAATGTTCTTATATGAGCTTTTGCACTGCATACCTAGGGACTAACAAAAGTTTACTTAGTTGATTGAATAATAATAATACTACACAAAAATAATTTTAACTTTAGATATTAAATCTTTATCATTTTTTTTTTTTTTCTCTACACAATTCCCATTTATTTCAGTACATTTCGATAGATCCATCTTTAAAAACAGCTTTCAAAATCCCATTTTTGGAGCTTTTCGATTTCGACATTGACTGCATTAATCTCTTCATTAGATGTGAAGATTTTTCCCCTCAAATCTTTTTTTATTTTCAGAAACAGCCAAAAGTCATACGGCGTTAGATCCGGAGAATAAGGTGCTGGGCGAATTTCATTGATGCCCGGTAGCGCAAGAACATTTTTGGTTTTTTCAGCAATGTGCGCAGGCGCATTGTTGGGGTGCAAAAAGTAGTGGAGCAGCTCCTCTTTTTTCGGTGTCGTAGTAAATTTTGGAAATCCTGTGGTAAGCAAGTTTCTGTATCCCAATTAGCAGCCTGACCAGTTTTAAGCGGGATGACGGCGACGATTTTCGCCCTGGTAAAGTACATCGACATCATAACTTTTTTCGCTGACTTTTGTTGTTTGTCATTTACTGGAGGATTTGCACGCACCTTCTGGGCTCCATATCATGGACTGCTGTTTGGTTTCCGGGTCGTACTTGTAAAACCAAGATTCATCACCTTAAACGATCTTATTGCAGCAGCTTGACTCTCTATTTTCAAACGTATCTAGGAAATATTGAGCAAAACGAACCCGAGCCCGTTTTTTTGCTATTGATTAAAAAATTTGTAATCCCATCCCATATTGTTCTGAAATTTGGAAATAAATATTGTTAGAAAATGAGATAAAGAAATTTCAAAAACTACTAAATTTACACCAACTGAGCGTTGTTAGTCCCTAGCCCTACGTACTCACGCAATCCGTTTCGGTTTTTCTTTGTCATCGATTACTCGATATTTGTTTGATATACTCGACTCATTTTTACCTCTGCTAGATTAAGTAGCCCTTTTGTGTTTTTTTCTACTGAAATAATCTTTTGAAGTAAATATTCTGTTGATATGCTAAAATCTGTCGAGCAGTAATTACATATATGTATAAAATGAGAACACTACCTACTTTGTAACGTGGTGTATTGGGCTCTTTATGAACAAGCCGAGCTACTGTTTATAGAAACTTTCCTCAACTTGCTTTATGTATGTACATTGTACAGGACATACACTGAAAAAATTATCGTACATAATATCAATGAACGGCATTCATACAGCAAAATTCATTCATTTTTAAGAAAAATTCATTGATTTTATGTACAAAATCATAAAAAAATAAAATGTTTTTATGAACGATTCATTGTTTGTATGAAATCGCGTTCATAAAAATATTTGTATGAGAAATTTGGGGTATGAACGCTGATTCTTATTTTTAATGAATTTTTTCATAAGCGTATGAACTATTCATATAACTGTCCATCACGAGTTTTAAGAAAAAATACATTGAATTAATGAAAATAATCTTTGAATTAAAGAAAAAAAGAAAATGAATGTATAGATTCATACGCATTATGTATCTATTCTCAAAAAGTATGTATCAAGTCATAAGCAGTATACCGATTCATAAGGGGTATGTATTTTGTCCATAAACTATAAGTATAGATACATACTCAAAGGTTTCGAATGTGTAAATAGTTATACACACAATGCATTCGTATTTATTTTATGGCTTTGGCGTAGTGGTAGTCGTCGTCGCTTGTCACGCAGAAGGTCCGCGGTTCAAATCCAGATGTATGTAAGTATTTATTTCTATAAAAAAAAACAAAAAAAAAGTTGAACAGTTTCAGAAGTTAATAACAAAACATACTACTACGAGAAGGCATAACACTTGGCAGTAGGATAGTATGGCATGGTTGAAAACTTTCATCACACAAAAACTATAATAAGAAGAAACATCTGGAAAAACTTCTGTGAAACATATGCAAGTACAAAAAAAAAACTCTCCAGTTGTCCTGGACACCAACCCATAGAGTTAGTTAAAACCTTACAAATAAGTTTCCTACCACTGCGCCGATCTGTTTTTTTTTCCATCTGTCTGTCTCTCTTCTCCTTCATGTGCTCGCGCTAATTTATGAATGTCATTCATTAATTTTATGCATAGATTCTTACTTTTTATGAACGATTCATAGCTGCATGAATATATTCATAAACGTATGAACGGGGATACATGTTCTGTAAGAATTTGATGTTTAGCTCAATTTTAATGAACTTTTTCATTTAGAATATGAATTTTTTCATTTATATCATGTACCTTTTTGGTTCAGTGTACTTTGAATTTTCCAAAAACAGCCAAGTACATCCCCTTCTGTAGGATTGAGTTCGTGAATACTTGTAGCTGGTTAGTGGGTCACGTAGACCTGTGATATCTAAAAAAAAAAAAAAAAAAAAAAAAACTTTCGAGCAATTAACGTGTCCTTGGTCGCAATTGAACTTCTTTCACAAATTATCACAATTTTCACACAACAACTGTCAACTATATATGGAACTCGTTGCAATCTTTAATCGCCGCTATCCGTCGATTAGAACTGAATACTGAAGTAGTAGCGGTTAATAAACCCAGTATATGCCCGAAATGTGACTCATTGTTCCCATCGCATGGTACAACGTGAAGGGGCGATAAACCTGGCCGACGCGGGCCATTTTTCGCAACACGACAATTTATCTTGCTTATCACCGTAAGCAGGGTGATTCCCCATTGAGTTATGGGGCTTGGAAATCATCATCATCACCTTTGGTGACGCGTAAGTTTCTGCCGATTACTACCATACCGACTTTAAAAACATATTCATATTAAAAAGAAAATGAGGTCATGTCTGCGCATCTGTATCAAATTGAGTATGGCTTAAACATATGTGCGGTCTTTTTTTTAGATTGATGACTTATGTAGAACGGAAATCAATTAACATAATGCTTATGCACGTCAATCTTCTATTTTAAGTTTATATTAGAATGTTCTCTTAACCATAAAGTTTAGCTTTCTTTTTTGTTGATGACATTCTGAAATCACAGTGGAGCTTAAAAAAAAGTAAAAATAAACATACACAAAGTCACAAATCACAAAGTCACATTAAAAATCACTGTCAAAGGAAATCTGAGCGGTTATTGGGTTGTGGGGAGATACAAATGGCTTTTTTCTTCTGGATACCTTAACGCTGTCTTTTCGTTTCAAAAATGCATCTAAGTTCGTCTGTCTCTAGTCACATCGAATTTGGTCTGTATAGTAGCCATCAAGAGAATCTAAATCATCATCATCAAATGTTTACTTTCACGCCCCCAAGCAAAGATACATACATATCCCTGAGTAGGTACGTGTAATCAATCAACCTCAGCATTCACCACTTGGGTTTTTTTTGTTTTGCATTACTTGACCGAATAAGAGCCAACAACTTTTGAGCAAAAAATGTCAAATCGAACATCAGTTTTGTGGGTCAAAGAACTAGGCTAGAACCAGTTTGACCAGCCAGATCCATTGTTTACCCGTGTCCAGTCCACGCAACTATGTGCCATATTTTTATTTTAATTATGCGAATAATATTAAAATTCGTTCAATAATATAGATTAATATCGGCCTATGAGTGGATTCCTAAGAAAACGTTTGTCGTTCTAATCGCTTTATTAGGAAGTATTCCGGTATCCATGAGTATGAATATGAAAGATGATTGACCTCTTTCGAATAATTGGTGGGACGCGCTTTAGCATACGGATTTTATTTTCTTTTTCTATCGCATCTGAAGTACCTCTCCAATCTCCAGCCACCTTTCGAGGTGGAATTCTTTTGTATTTTAGATTTCTTTATAGGAAAAGCAGCAGGTAGAGATTTAGTCTGATTTCAGCATCTGTGGCATAGGGATGGCGTTGTCAAAGTTGGTTTTAGCCGTTCTGTTGGCAATTTTGGCTACAGTGACTTTTGGTGATGCAGAAGAGCCGATGGTTAAGCAGTTGCAGCAGTTTAAGCCAAGGGCAAATCGTTATGTTACTGTATATTTACCGGAAGTTGGAAAGATCCGTGGACGAATCGTACGCACTCAATGGAGTCGAAAGGTGGTCTTTCAGTTTCTCGACGTGAAGTATGGTGAATCGCCAACTGGCGAGTTGAGATTTAAGGTAAAAGTACCTAAATGTCTATCTTTCGATTGGAAATTCCTTCAAGAGTGTCAATTAGCCTTCAATTCCAGCGAAACCATGGAAAGATATTCGGAATGCATACATATCCCGAAGGGGATGTCCATCGCTGCAGGATGTCGCTGCTCTAAGGCTGTCAGAGAAAAAGGGGAGAGACGTGGAGGATTGTCTATTCTTATCCATCAACACTAAATCGGTGAGCATTTAGAATGATTATTCCTTCCTTTAACATATGTACTTACACATCAAACCTATTTTTCAATCATTAAGTTCAAAGAGAAATCTCCAGTGATGGTCTACATTCATGGGGACTTTTTATATGAAGGCAGTTCAATGGAGGCTCCTCCAGGTTACCTATTAGAAGAGAATGTCGTCTTAGTATCGATTCGATATCGTCTCGGACCATTTGGCTTGCTATCATCACTGACAGACGATATTCCTGGAAATGCTGCTGTTAGCGATGTAATTTTAGCCTTGAAGTGGATCCAGAAGCATATCGAAAAGTTCGGTGGCGATCCATCGAGAGTGACTTTGTTTGGACAAGTTGGCGGAGCTGCTTTGATAAACGTTTTGACTATGAGTCCGGCGGTTCCTGTGGGCCTCTTCCATCGTGTCATCTATCAATCTGGATCGGCTCTGTCGCCAGCATTTATTACAGATGATCCACTGAGTGCCACCAAAGACATTGGCAAGTATGCTGGATGTAAGAACTTACAAAAGATGGACTCCCTTAGCAGCTGTCTACAGAATGTGAATGCCAGTACGTTGTTGGAGGCATTCAGCATTCATGGACATGTGCATGCTAACCTTGGCGTTGGTAGCTACGGAGGAGTTCAGTTTGTTATCGGTGGACCGAGTGGTATCCTGCCGGAGCATCCTGGAAAATTGTTAGCTCTCGAGAACTTCCGATACTATCCAACTATGGGTGGAAGTGTGAAAAATGCTGGAACATTCCTTTTGAAAGGTGAGACAGAAATATGCATTTTTTGTGCATTTCTTGTAATTTTTTTTTGTTTCCAGACATCTTTGTTGACAACTTCAATGAAACTATACCTGACGATGTCTTCGATGGCTTGGGATACATAAACCATATTATTTCTCAAACGAATGGTGCCGATCCTACTCTGGCTTGGAGAAAGTTCGCCGAAGCTGAGTTCTTTAGTGAGGAAGAGATCCAGAATGGGACTTTCTATCGCATGATTCCTGGATTGATTGACGTGAGTATGAATTTAAAAAAGTTGCCTATCTCTTCTAACGCCTTTCTTCCCCCCTTAGATGTGCGGAACGATTCCTTTTAAAAATCCTGTTCTCCTCGCCCTGCAAGCCAACGCAAAGCGGTTAGCTAACAGCACATATCTTTACAGCTTCGACTATGTCGGCGATACAAATCGCTACCAAACCCAGGAGGATCAGGAATCTGATATTATGCCATTTGATTTGGGTGTCTCGCTGACAGATGAGAACTTGTATCTGTTCCCATGGCCATGGTATGCAGTGGTCAGTAAGAATCGTGACCTTAAGATTGCTAAGCGAATGGTGGCATTGTGGACTTCATTTGCGGCTACGGGAATACCAACAGCACCGGGAATACCAGATTGGCCACCAATGACCGATGAGACGGGTCCTTATTTAAAGATCGGGAATACAGTAACTGTGGGTGATAATTACTTGGATGAGTATTCAATTACTGTTATGGAAACTAGAATGGGTCACAATCTCGTCAATGAAGAGTTTTTCGATAACTTGGAGGAAATTGATCCTGCAGCTGATCATGAAGAAACTGAAGATGAGAAAGAACAAACGGAGGAAGTCGACGAAGGTGATGTGCAAGATGAACAGCAAAATGTGCGACCGGCTAAGGGTCAGAAAAATAAGAATAAGAATCCAAGTAACAGCATTGCTAGATCGGGTTAATGGTTCGGATGTGGCGACAACTGCAACAACTTATTTTTATGCGATCAGAACTAAGGGCAGAACAAAAGATATGTGATCTCGTTTGAATAATAAATCAAGGATAATATATTGTATGCAGTTGTCTTGTTCATTATTGGGTTTTCTTATGCTTACAAATACATATTCACTTTGTAGTAAAGAAGACGGCAGCACACAATCTTAGAAGCGATAAGGCGGGTAAAAGAATGCTCTCTGATATTATTTGTACCTCGTCTTATTTACTAGTGGCTGCGTGCGGATTGTGTATTAAAGAACAGGTAGAAGAGGCAAATTTCTGAGTCAGTATAGTCAGGCTGCTCTTAATGCTTTGCTCAATTTCTTAACCAAGTCTTGGCGTGCAAAACCTGAACTCAACTTGTTGAAACTCGTTGGGATTTCAGGATAGATCAAAATTACAGGAAACGAGATCTCTGGAAGGCTTACTAGAAACGGCTTGGAAGATGATTTCTCAGGACTTGAATAGTGAACACAATCGTAGATGGGTGCAGTCAGGCCAAACAAATTGTTCCCAGCAGAAAAGACTGTAGAGAATGTTCTTACATTGTTTTTATTTGCCACTTTAACATGATAGTTCCTAGTGATACCATTGAGCACGCAAGTGAGCAGTTAATATGTGACTGTACTTTGCGCGGATATTTTAGATCTTCGGTACTAACGTGCTTAAGTTATGGTATGCCCGTCTCGGCAAAGAAAAGCCTATAAAACAAACATCAAAGTTTGCTACAAGCCTTCGATGGCCAAGCGGTTGAGACTGTGATGTTAGGACTGCTATTCTCGGTTCGTCGGCGATTGAATGAAGAAAATGTTTGTAGGCAATATTCAAATCCCGGTTTAACTTAGTCCATGCATCAGAGAAGAATCAGCGCTGCTCCGAACCTCACATCTTACCTAATTAACTTACTTATTACGGTCCTATGTGTCATAATCGATGAAATTCCGGGGCTAAAGCACCTAATAAAAAATAAAAAATAAATGTAGCCTAAAAAACTGGGAAAAGTAGCAAAAGTAGCAAAAGTAGCAAAACCCCTCATTCTGAAAAGTGGCCTAGGGTAGCAAAAGCAAAACTAAGAACGTTTGCAGGTTAGGTTACGTTGAAAAAGGTTATGAAGGTGATGGTACCTAAACCGAAACATTTCCATCAAAACATTTAGCTTCCCTGCAAAATGGATTTGATTATTGCTAGTTTAGCCATCCTCTTCCAGGGTATTAAGAAGAATTTCCCTAAAATTTTCTTTCGAGAACGAGCAATGGCCTAACAATCACAAAGCGTATGTTCGATATCCTACGATGTACCTATGTCATTGCAGTATCTCCATTCGTGTCGTGTAAATCCATTCGCTTAGCATGTTTTCACCAGAGGCAGGGTCCTAAAAGTGGTACCTTACGAAAAAAGGGGTCCCATATAGTTCAGTTATTTAAAAAATACATAAATAAAAACTCTTAAACAAAACAAAAAAAAATTGTTCATTAAAAAAAAATATTAGTTAATTTACGAGAAATGTAAATACGATGAAGTGTAGTATGAGAAACGAAACGCACTCACTATTTGAATGTGTCTGTTTACAGGGTTAAATTAACATTATGTGGCGTTGGTCAACACATATGTATGTTATTTACATACCTACATAGATGGAACTCGGGTAAATGCAAAAGAAATCAAGCGGTATTCAGCTGAATGTGTCAATTATTTCCCAATTTATAGAAAGGGTCCAAAAGGGTCCTATTTTTTAAAAAAAAGGGTCAGATTTCGATAATTTTCAAAAAGGCGGGCCCTGCAGTCCGTACCATCACAAAAAGTTCAATTTGGGTCCCAAAAGTAACCCTGGTCCAAAGAGTATTCCTATTAGAGTTGTTAACGTGGTCCAAGGATTACCCTGGTCCTTTTGCAATCTATAGCCGGCCAAAGAACCGTGTGTGTGTGGTGTGTGTGTAAGAGCAATCAATTTATTTCACAAAAACTGATTGTTTATAATGTTTGTCTTTTTCGTTCGAGCACAAGTTATAGGTTATGCTACCTACCTTGGAGTCAGGAAAACACTTCTTCACAACTTTTAGAAGAGAATCCATTGGCCAGGAAATGCTCTGCGAATCTTCCATATTATCCTATTTATTCCTCCGTTTCCTTTCAGTCTCTTATTACCAATCTGCAACAATTAAATAAAGTTCGATGAGCGATCTATAACAATGAATAAGTAAAATTATCTTACCGATCCATTTTACACTTAAGCAGAAGAAATTCATTCAACAATTTTCCTGCTTGCTTCAGTTGGCAGTTCACCATTTTTTGAATTTACATGTTTTCACAAAACAGCAAATTCAGCTCTCACCCTTAAATGCATTGTTGGGATTGAAAGCAACAGAAAGCAATACCAAACATAAACAAAATATTTTGCAGTGAACTTAAAACAAAAGGACAATGTGGAAAATTAAAGTAGCAAATTGAAAAAAAACCTAAATATTAATAAAATTTTTGCTATAAAGGTAGCATTGTGTCAACGCTGCCCCCTTCTTGTTCGATGGCTGACTTTCCACGATGTGATCTCCATTTGATATGGTGGTGACTCTTAAGATATTTGATTATGTCCACATCAATGACCATTTTCATATCATAACATTCAGTAGAGTCCAGAAAAATGTTTACAAAGAATACTAATACTCGTAATATACTAGTTCTGGTGTACAGTTTTTAAGAACTATTTGCTGGAATGATGCCTTTTTGCAATCCAATAATTGTAGTCTTCGGAACATTTCTCGGTCTACAAAAAAACCCATGCCAATGATGTGAATGCTTCTGAGTCATTTCCGATATTATCATTACGTAGAACAGAAATAGATTTGACCTAATAAACATGGAAACAATCCGTTATCCGATATTTACAATTTATTCACTTGGCTTCTACGTACATATGGGCGTAGATAGTTCTGTTATTTAGATCACAACTAATGGAACCTTATACATACTACAATTTAAGAAAATAATAATAAAAAAAAAAAAAGTGACACGTTCCGACCGTGACAGGACTCGAACCTGCAATCTTCGGATCCGAAGTCCGACGCCTTATCCATTAGGCCACACGGTCATATTAAATTGGGTGTCAAATTAAGAATAAATTCAGCAGTTATGACAAATACTGAAATTCGAATATAAAAAATCTAATTTCGAATTAGAAATTGGTTGTAACCTATGCTAAAAGTTCTTACTAACTTCCGATAGATGGATTCAAAAAGCCATGCAATTAAGCATTTAATTTTTTTTTTTTTAAATAACATCCCAATCATAAAGTAAACTTGTCAACGAGAATTGCAATTTGGGCGGATTAAATGAATTCATCGTGAAACAAGTAGGATTCAACCAAAAAACCATAGGAAATCGTTGCTACTTCTGTATGAAAAGCACAAATTTGCTCTGAGCCCCTAACCTAGAACAAAACACTTCTTTTATGTGATACCATTATACTGGGCGATAATTATAAAAGAATTTGTAGCATGTGAATGCAGTCCAATCCAAAACACGTCGACATTATAGATTTTCAAATCACAGAATCCAGACAGTCAAGACTGAACCTCCGTTTTCATGACCATGCGGATAACGATTGGTTTGAAGTACTGGAAATAGTGCCCGGAATTGAAGATGAATGAAAACAATTCTACTCGATCGCATGGGTCGATGTTAGGAAAGGATGTACTTTCTAACAATGGAAACGTCTGTAGTAGCTACTCTCAATTGTGGCGCTAAAGAAGCTTGACCTCTAGTTTGGTCTGTTTTCTCGCAGTAATGCATTCTTACTGCGTTTTGAAACGCGTTACAGTACATTTAAGCTTTTTAGAATGAGCCCTTTCTACAAATGTTTCTCAATTAACCCCATTTGTTGAAAAAAAAATTATGATGCAAACCAATAAAAAACTGTTTAAAAACAAAAGTAAAAGCAACTCTGATAACATTTCAATAACTTTGTTAAAATCATGTAATTTAAAAATTTAATTAAAGCATATATTAAAAAAGGAAACAAGAAAAAATCCAACAGAAAACAAATAATAAGTTGAATAACAAAAGAAACCCCACTTGATGTTTACAAGAGAATAGTTTTTTCATCGAAACCAGCGGTGGCAACAGATTAAATCTTTATAAAGCTCTGCTTGCACTACTGATAGACAAGGAAGTTCTCCATCTTTGTGATACTTTTGGCGAATTTCTTTCCATCCTCTGTGGGTGCACTGAAAGCGAGTTTATCTGAAGGAATCTCCTCACCAAATATAGTGCACAATTGCACTGCTCTTATTAATTTTGACGCGATATGGAATCGTCGATGTAATGGGGAAACCCATATTCTTGATACACCGCATCTGAAAATAAAATAAAAGAAAAGGCAATTAAAATAAAGTAACTGTGATGTCATTGTACTCACCTAGCGTCGAAGGCTTCAACGGAGCAACAATCAACGCCATTCATTGAAATGTATTGATGCGCCATTGTCAGTGGTTGCACTAAGCACACGCCAACGATTTGGCTTTGGCGAACTGCAAAATACGCCTAGAAATATAAAGGAAGGTTAATAGAGGTATATTTTGTATTCAAAATGCCTTCATCGACAGTATACAGAGTATACACTTTCAAAATCAACGGCGATAGTGTTTTCTTGTTTCATCTTCTCTTGGATGAGGCGAACCTAAGACGATGCTAGTATAGCACCCAGCAATGATTCCTGAATTGCTGTAGATAGTGAACTTTTGGGAAAGCATTTCGATCAGGCCTACTGCAAATAAACCTTTCCTTTTAGCAACATTTTCATGATTTACATTTCTGAAAATAGGAAAATTTCTCAGAATTTATTAACGTCACCGCTGAATGCATGCCCATAAAGCGGTTGTAGGGACAGTTCCCAAACGGATGTACAGATGATTGGACCCGGCGGTTTATCATTTGGACTAAAAATACTAATCAATTGATGGCCTTGTGACAATTTCTTCTGACCCTGAATAAATGCTATTCTGTTCCCACCCGACGTCCTGGAAAATCCTGCTGAATAAAATTGGCTGCCAGTAACCTACTAATATACTGCCATAAGTCTGTTGATACTTCTGGATGTTGATCTAATTTTCAAAAATCGTTCCTTGTAAATCAAATGAATTCGCATTCAAAATCTATGTCTGTGAGCCCTCAGAGCGGCTTACTCCGAACTATCTCAATCGCTGCTGTTGTTTTTTTTTTCGGTGCTCGATGGCTGAAATGTATGGCCCAAAATGTATGGGCTAAATGTTGTCTTAGCTTCGTGAGTCTCGCCGCATCTATTTACGATATGAAAACACTCTGTTACTTGTTTTTTTTTTATTTTACATTCATTCATTCATTTCTCGTTGAAATCTATTTCATTATTTTTCCTTATATCTTCTTTAAATAAAAATATCTTTCTACCAATATATTTTCTAATCAAAATACCGAGCAAATTCTGAAGTCCGTTACTATGGATAGCGACCATCACAAGGCATTTGAAGATCTTATGAAAACCGCTGATGAACTTATCGCAAGAATGAACGCGCATTTGGAGAGATCCAAAGAACAAGACGATTTCATAAAAAATGCGCAATGTAAAGATGAGTCTTCAAATGAAGACCATACAACACAAAACTCAAAAATACTTTTAAAAATACGTAAAATCTCTGATAACTTCTCCGAAGTGGTGTCTAACGAATCTAAAGAAAGGAAAAGTGTAAGTCAGCCAACAACAAACAACTTGACCAGTAGGGTAGCAGCAGCGCGCAAAAGCAAGAACCAAATATGTTCCATATGTTTACAATTATATAAGAAAAGGAATCCAGTGGCAACGTATTGTGGGCATATTTTCTGCAACGAATGTATACACAAAGCTATTCGTCGGACTAAGAAGTGTCCGCTGTGTAATCGCGTTTTAAATACTTTAAATATTTTTCGAATATTTTTATAACGGGTGCTTGATATTTTTTTTTTTTTTTTTTAAAAGGATGTTGCATTTGCATACATAAATGTTTAAATTTGAGTGAGTTTGTTATTATTTTGATTCAACCATGCCTATAGCTTTGGAAAACGCTCTTTGTTGCCCGACCGATGTGTTGGACGCAATGTAGTCGGATTCAAACTAGATTAGGGCAAATATAAGAACTGTCCTACCAATCCTTCAGCACTCGCAAAGTATTGCATGTCTACACTTCTAAAAATACATAACAGTCGCTACGAAAATTATTCGCTTACCGTAAAACACTTCGGTAGAATATACGAAGCGAATCCCAACTCCTTGTCGACAAGCTGCAGCACATCTTTCAAACGCTGCTGCCGTTTCAAATGTGATTTTTCAGTTAATCGTATTATTCGCCCATCGGGACCCCACTCTGGGTAGATATGCACAATATCCTCATCGATCCATGATTTGAACTTCAGAATATAAAGAGAAGCATGGAATTCTTTATGCAACTTCTCTTCATCTGGTTCGTGAACTGTGTAAACCAATCCACATTGCTTGCACTGTCTAGCGCCAAACTGTTTTTGACCAGCATCGATTTGATATTGATCTAAACCTTGTCCACCGTTCCATGTCCTACAGGTTTTTCGGGTTGAGTTTGGCTGTACGATTGGTTGACAGGTTTCCGGATAGAAAATCGGAAACAATTTCTCTGACATCACCTCCAATGTTTTCTGGTTCTGCTTATTTTGATCGGTGATTTCCAATTCCATAGTTTCCAACATCTTTTGCTGCTTATTGAAATAGTTTAGTTCACGCTCTAATTCTTCGGCACTTATATTGTGGGTTGTCGCTACAACATCAGTTATAATACGATCGGCTTCTTCGTGTCGATTCGCGTAGTCAGCAATGAATATCTGAAAGTTCTCCTCATTGCAAAGATTATTCTCGATGAGGAATTCCAGGAAATTTCTCTGTTGGGCAATTTCTACGGGATCTGTTGTATTGTAGGGGATTTGTTGACGGAATTTATCAATGCTCTCGCCGACCACCAAAACAAGCTGATCGACTATCTTCTGAGCTTCTTCCTTGTGGCTTTCAGGATCTCCTATGAATATTGTAAAGTTTTCTTCGGTGCAGATTTTATTAGTTATCAAAAAGTCCAACAGAATGTGCTGTTGCTCGATTAATTCAGGATCGTTGGTGTTGTAGGGCAAGCGGCAGCGGAATTCATTTGCGTCGACTTCTTCTGTTTCTGTAATACGCATTTCCTCTAAATTGTCGCAGTCTTCAGTTGACAATGTCGAAATTGGAGGACTAGATATAACTTGAATGCGATCTTCGGTGTTTGTCTCCACTCCCGCTTCTTCTGAAACAATAACAGATATGTCAAAGTTCTTTAAGATTTCGTCAACTTTAGCTTGCTCCGACGAGAATTCATTAACTGTGGAATATATTTCACATTAGAATTCAATTAAAAATGTATCATGCTTAACTTACCATGAGTATTTCTCAGTTTTAATTTCTTCTTTCTTTGCTTCGGGTCGTCCAATATAAACAGTTTTCCATTGCTAACTGAGGCTCTAATTGTATCGGTAATCCTAAGCTCCTTCTTGGTCGTTGAATAGCCAGATTTAAAGAATTTCCTTCCCGCTACTGGAGTCGGTATTCGATTTTCTGTTTCCTCATGGGTTTCAATGGCATCTAGTCCCGTCGCAGTCGCCTCATCGAGCAATTCTGGTTCAGATTCACTGCTGCACTCTATGTCGGAGAACCCTAAGGAGACATCGTTACGTTCATTCATGTAGCATCTGGTAGATTCAGCAGATGTTGTGCTATTGTTATTGTTCCCATCGTTGTTCGGACAACTTGCATTGCTATTGCCACTTCCAATCGTACTCAATGGTTTTGCCATTTCGATAGGATTTTTTCCAGATTTGAATATCTTATGGATATTCTCGATTTGATCTTTTTCCAAGCGTTTTGCTATGAGCAGTTTACGAAGTCTCTCATTCTGTATTGTGCTCAGAATATCAACGACATTGGTTCTGGACTTCGTCACTGCAGAAGATATTTTGTGTTTAGGTCTCCTCCGGATCTTATGATGGACTCCTTTGTTTATTAGAGTTCCCACTCCTAGTTTGGTATATGAACGCCGGTTTTTCGGTGATGGCAATTTTGCAATTACAGCCATTGGTGCGCTCCTAAATGTCGGTGATGTCTTTGTGTGAGAGTAGAAACTTTTTGTCGAAATAGGCGGCCGTTCATAGTTATCTAGTCGCCTTATTTTTGCCTCCGAACTAACAGCAGAAATGTCCGAGGCAGGATGATTTCGTTTTTTCCCTAATGCTACAGCCGTGCCAGCGTTCGTCTCTTCGTCGGAGGAGTCCTCAACTATTAATTCCACACTGAATTTCTTGCTTTTATTTAAATTCATTGAGTTTGTGAATAGCGCCGGTAACTCATCGCTGATAGTCTTCCGCGACGGTGTTCTCAGCATATGCTCTTTGTTCTTACCAGCGATGGCTTTCGAAGTCGATGTTGATGGCGACGTTGTTGAACTCGTTGCCGATGGTGATCTACTTGTCGGCTTCAAACTAAGCCGCCTACTACGCCGCAAGGGCGAAGTGACAATGTCCTCTTTGGAAGGTGGACTTTCGGGTAATTTGTCGAAAACATCATCATCCATACGCTCCGGAGAAGAGCCGTTACTGTTTTTAAGAAAATTGATTGCCTTCGGGGTTCTATGAATCAGATCCACAGGGTACCCATCCCTTGCGTTGGTCTTTTTTGTTTTTTTCTTGCTTCCATTTATTGGAACAATGTCATCTAAGGAATAGTTTTCTTGCTCGGAGTCAGAGTTTGTCTCAGGTGTTTTGCTACGAGTGCCGAAAAGACTTTTTTTCCGTTCTGATAGCCTGGGTGTCGGATTGCGAGCCGGACGTTGGCGCAAACTTCTTGGTGTCTCCATTCGTTCTGCAATCATTCGAAAATGTATAATTTTAATTTACACATACAAGGGAAATTAATAAACTTACTTTACAAATAAATCACTGAATTAAAAATTCGTCATACGAAGTTAAATTATTTATTTTACCGCGAAATGTTCAATTTCAATTTCAAGAATTTGACATATCGTTGTAGAATGGCGGGAAATTGTAAACACACTAGAACGAGAGACATCTGTGAATGTCGGTAGGGTAGGCTGGTGGTTGATACAAATGATAAGAAAAGTGGGAAATTTTGTAATCTAGATTTTAGATTAATTAAAGATTGTTTATTTAATTAATAACTATAATAATGGTTATTTTATGTTAACTAGTAATTTATTCGGTAGTTTGTAAAATTTGGTTATGAAATAACGAATATTTATTTACTTTTGAAAGTGCAATTTTTTTGGGAAATATTTATTTGAATAGGGAAATTCTAGTCGATACACATGATATCAAAAATTAATCGAGTATCGAAACAAAAAAAAACGGAAGTCATGATATTATACATTTACCACGTTTCCTTTTCCTTATGAGATATTCGAAATTATTGAATTGTGTAGTGTAGACAATTTTAAATCCTATTTTTTAAAATGTACCTACTCTAGTATTTTAAAAAGAAAAAGTAAGAAAGTTTGTTTCTGTTTTTGTTTATAAAAAGTTGCGAACTTTTTAAACGTTAGTAGGTACGAAATTACTAAGAATTATTGGCGCAAATTCATAGTCAGGTAAAGCCAACATTAAGGAGCTCACACACCGGAGCGGTACGCGGTAGCGGTAGCGGTATAACGTCTATTCGTGCACACAGAACCGGTATTCACATAAATTAAACCTTTCTTTTTTGAAGCACTGATGTCACTCACTGACTTGCTTTAACGCCTCTGCTATATTTTTCCATATTTTATCTTTTTTCAAATTAAAATTGACATTTTGACGCGGTACGCGGTCAACGTAGCTTGCTGCGGTACAAAATTGTACCGCCGAAATACCGCAGTATCGGTTGCGGTATACCGCCCCAGTGTCTAAGAGAATTTATTCACCTACATAAAGGAGCTCACACACCGGAGCGGTACGCGGTAACGGTAGCGGTACAGTTTTCATTTCAGCATTCTTTAGTTTTTCCGGATAAGTTTTTGTTAGGTATGTCAGTATGAAACTAAGGTAGTACTTTGTTTTGTCGGTGAAGACATAGTTGGTACCGTTTAATGAAGGAGAGTTAATATAAGGGATTTCGTATTTCCTAGTGAATAGAACCAATTCAGTTTTCTAAGGCTGACACCCAAGCCACAACTTTTGGTCCATTTTGAGAGCTTGTTTAGTGCTCTGCATGAGCTCTTTAATTATGTAAAGATGCTTGCCGGAGATAGCTATAGCGACTTTATCAGCATATTATGCTATCCTTGCTATTCACACCTTCCAGGAGTATCAAAAGACTGTTTTCTACCAGATTCCAAAAAGGGGAGGTAATATACCATCGAAAGTGGATATCGATCAAGTTTTCTTACGGTTTTACGAGGAATGATGATAGACTAATAGATCTGAGATTGACATAAAAGTATGATATCATTTGAAGATCAGACGCAACTGCTCTATGCACAGTTTATTGGACGAATACTGTTGTCAGATGCGATATGACATATTTGATTTTTTTCCTGCAATATTGTTGAAATTAATCTATGGTTTTAACTTAATTTTGATCTGAAGATCGTCACAAATATGATAACGAAAAAAAAATGTATTAGAATGGAGAGACATAATCCATTGTTTTCCGTCGAATTAATATGCGTGGGATTGAAGCAATTCCTTGTTTGCTCATAATCTCACAACGGTGAATTGATTGACATGTATTTTTGATATTTTATTTATAGTTTAGAATAATCTGAGTCATGCCTGATATGCCATATGCATAGATACCTTCATACCCCGAACTACGTGGACATGGGAAAGCTAAAACAGATTCTCCATTACAATTGATAACATTCTACGAACTCACAAGTATCAAACAAAGTTATGCATTTTAACTTGGCGCATCTATTTCCCAAGATTTTTATATTACATTGCACTTATCGCAGATAAATTCTTTTCCTCAAGACAGTTGTTAATGTATTGTAATGTTTTTCCGATTTTCACCAAAACCTCTTTCTCAGCCTTAAAGGAACACTCCATTGCTCTTCGTGTTACAAAAGATGAAAGTCCAAGATTTACTTCCAGATTGTCTTGACAATTATTCAAGTTGTCATTAAAAGTCTCAGACTCTCTTTCAACCTAAAAAAAATGCACAAATTATATTAATTCATATTGAACCGACGTTTTTTACCAACTTTGGCAACAACACATTCTTCCTGCTGCGTGCCATTGCTTGGAAACGCTCCACAATTTTCAACAGCCAGAGGCAACTGGACGTTGGCAGTGTGCTTTGCCAAATTCAGTGGCGTCTCAACGTCCAGTGTCAGTTGTTGGAACTTGATGTCGGCTGCGTTTGAACATGCGTTAAATTTCTCTTGAGCCTGCACTTTTGTATACATTGTCGACTTATACCTTTGGATGCAGTGCCTATAAGTTGAGTTGACAGCTTGCATAAATGTCAGATGCTCGTCCGTTTGGTAGATCTCATCCAAAACCCTCTTCTGTCTATGCACAATTACATTTATCATGTCACTATAACGATCGTTGACAAAGTCAACTTGAATCTCCTCTATTTTGATGTCATATTGCATTTGACGTTGCGCCAGGAGGGCATAATCCTTACTATTACTGTCAGCCTATAAAAAAAAACAAAAACATGATTATATTGTCAACGTGTAGATTAAAGGAGAAAATTTACCAAAGAACAATTTACGAGTATTTTTAGCAGAATGACTAAGAAAAGGTGAAGTTTGTACCTCATCGTGTGAATTATGGCTAAACACTACCCGTCCAGTCATGGAAATTTATTTTTGGTCAGCTCAATTGGTTGATATACAACTATGGGACTACGGTCTTATCTTTTTTCTCCAGATTCGATGTTAGCTTATATGTACATATGGTTCTTCTATGTGTAAGAGATAATATATAACCGAACATTACTTATCTATACACATGTAGTACATGTACAAGTACAAAAAGTTTGCAAAATAATTCCAGATAAAATCAAGAACGGTTGTAATTTTAAATTAGATTCATAGATTACGATGACGTATTTTTTTTTTTATCATATCTTAATTCCTATATATATGGTATTAACGTTTTATTAACGTTTTATTTAATTCATTGAAGGTCGTCGACAAGTCTGTTATTCAGGTTGCGTTGTCCTTCAAAAGCAGAACAGAAACTTAGAAGATGCTCTATGGTATTGGTTTCCATTTTATCTATTTAATGTCATTTGAGAAAACGCCCTCGCTGTTTGTGTAGTGTTTTTGTTTTAGCCATAGGCTTATAGCCATTACTATGCTCATTGCGGGGCTTTTCCTTGCCAGTTCGTCTGCTATGTCATTTCTTTCCATTTCAGAGTGGAACTGTGTGATAATGCCAGAAATACTGTAAATATGTAAATAACTTTCCAGTTATCCTGGATGTCAACCATTGGAGCTAGTTGAAACCTAACATCTGAGTTTCCTATCACTACACCGATCTGACCCCTAAAAAATGGATTTGTGTGGAAATACCGTAAGTTCTAGTAGCTTTGTTTACATATTCGCGATTCAGAAATGTTATGGCAGTTTCATGTGTTTTTTGAAGTTCTTGCATTCAATGATGAGAATGATTCAACTGAGAATTCAAAAGAGTTAAACAATTTCGAATATTTGTTGTAAAATTTTGAAAAAAAAAAACTTCTGAAGGGGGGTAAGAAGCCAAGGCTCTAAGGGATACCCAGCATCACCTGTTAAAATAAACCTTATACCAGCAAAACTTAAAAAAAAGTGGTTAAAAAAAAATTGCGTTTGAAGAAAAATATCTCATAAACGAAATTACGGATGGTTTTTAACTGTTATAAACACTAATCAATTGTCTTTGAAACGAGCCAACTTTGGTTGCTCTAAGTTTAATATGTACACCAACTTCTATAAAGGATCTGTTTTAAACACCCTGTAGCTGAATGGGTATTGAAGATAGACCCCCTGTCATACGATTTTTTTCATAACATGAACCAATGAATCAGTTCCCAAAATATCTGTAACCCAAACCGGACCACTTTGTCGTTATTATAACGGCTACGGCATGCGACCACGGCTATACTCTGAAAATCATCGTTTCGTTTCATCTTGATTCGTAATTTTTAGCTAGTTTCTCCCGTAGTCGGGTTTTAGTTTTTCAAACTTAATTTTTTCCACAACTTTCTAGTTGTAGTTGTTTCAAAAAAAATGAGAAGAGTATATGTAGGCAAGCAATGTTGTGTTCTACTTTTCAAACCCTTTCATTTGATACCCATATTAAGGAGGTAGTAAAGATAATGGTAATCCGCAATCTTGTGGGCGTCCGCCATATTGAATTTTTAATGACGTCAAAGCGTATTGTATTCTACTTGCCAAGCCCTTTCGTTTGATACCACTTTCAAGGCGGTTGTAAGAAAAAAGGAAATGGTACTCCGCCATTTTGCTTCGTGTGCCCGCCATATTGAGTTTTTCTGTGACGTCACATAGCCTAGGACACTCTCCGGATCGAGACAAATCCAACGACACCTCAATTGTTAAAATCGGTCCCATAGTTTCGGCTGTACGAGGTGACATCCTTACATACATACAAACAAACAAACCCAGCCTGTTAAAATCTTCCTCTGCGTAGTCGGGTAAAAAAAGAACACCGTTTCTTCTTTCATCTTAGTCCACTTCGAATACAACTTATGTATTGCAAAATATTTAACATCTCGCCAAGAACTTTGCTGACTGTGGATCTACCAATGCCAAGCACACCTATCATTAAATCCGACGGATCTGAGATTCCCTTCACTCATTCGGTTCACATTCACCTATCGTCGTGATCATTAAATCCGCTGTTTTCTGATTTGACACTTGAAAAGGCGATTGTGGAGTGAAAACAAAAATCTAAGGAATAAAAAATAATAAATGAATACTTTTTTGGTTTTACTTTAAGCTTTTGTTTTGCAATATTTCGCATTCCAATGTCGTGTTTCATTTATTTTATTTATAAAGTTCAACGTTTCTTGTACATATTTACATTTATTTCCATTAAAATGTTCTTGTTTTGGTCGCATGTTTTGTCAAATGATCTGTGCATTCTACGTATGCCTGAAGTTTGTTCATCATTTGTTTGTTTCTGCACGTTCAACATGCAAAGTTTTTGGCAGTGACCAGGTCAACTCTGTGCCAATACCATTCTTTTGAACTTCTGCCGCCTGTTCCAGATTTTCCATCTTCAAACTACTCTTGGGGCTGATCTTGAAAAGCGGAGTTATACGACAACTTGATTCCGTTTACATAACTTTCGCGACTTTTGAAGATACGCGTCGAGTCCACTTGAACATTTATACACACTTATCCTTCCCGATTTGTGACAACACCAGAGAAGATTGGAATTCTGTCGCGTTTGCAATGCATTGCATTGCATTCTGTCCCGTTTGGTTTTGGCCGAAAATAAGATCGATCCAATGGTGGATGTTATGCCGCACTATTTCCGATTCCATTTGTTTGTCTATGCACTTTCAACGTTCAAAGTTATTGGCAGTAACAAAAAATGCTAGCCAACCCCACAGCAAAAGCACCCAGATCCGCAACGATTTCCTCGCGGATCTGAAACGTCAAACTTTATATGGAGAGATTCGATCCGTTCATTTTCAATGATCAAGTGAAAATTTGTTCACATTACCGACAAGTGGACGATTCCCTTCGAACGGATTCAATGATACCGATTTTCGAATTTTCGTGAATCATTCCCCCCGGCGGATTTAATGATAGGGGTGAAGATCAAAACCCTTTCCTGCTGACTTTTGGTAACATCCTTCAGCCTTGCGGTGTAAACCAATCATATTAAATAAAATAGAATCCATTTTTAATAAAATTATTCGTTTGTATTAATTCACTTTCACAAAACAAAAACAAGGAACTGAAAATAATCTCTCAAACAATTTTGAAATGATCTTACAGCTGATTTAGACATTTCAAACAAATGCATTCGAAGTGGACTCCAAAAATTCGAATTCACGCGGAATGCAGAACACTGAATTCCATTTCGAGTGAATTCCAAATTCGATTTGAATCCACTTTTACTCAAAATGCAGAAGAGGGCGGTACGCTTTGCTAGAAAATTTGTTCACTATACATTTTATTTCATTCACGAAATACCCTTCGGCCTGGAAAGATACAACTTTCCAGCAGATCCCCTCACAACTTATAGGCCGTTTATTTACAGTACACAGCCCCACAGTATTTCCGATATAAAAGTTTGGAGATCTCTGTGGGTGCACCACAAAATAAGAGGAAAAAGCCATACAAGGTCATCAATTTGGGGGTAGTGACTGACCTGATGACCGAAGTGTTTATTGGAGCATTTAAGATATACATATTTATCAGTCGTCGCAGATGCGTTAAAACTCATCTTCATCGGGGTAAGGAATCAGATCCAAGAACAACACGGCTCCATCAAAGCAAACAAGGGCATAACATTCACGTCATTGGCACGCGAAGAATTGGAAAATGTACTTACATTTGTTAAGTAGAATCTGCAATTAAATTCAAAAATAACGAAACGGTTTTGTTTTTTTTTTATATTTATTTTTTATTTATACGTACAAGAATTTATTTACGCCTTTTTTATTTTAAGCAAATGAGTTTTTTTTATTATCATTTTGTTCGGGGGTTTGTTTTCATACTTAATAATATTTTTAAAAATTTTGTTGCAGTTTTATTTCTTTTATATTATTTGTTTGATTTGTTTGAAATGTCGATTTAATCAAATCAGAAGATGAAGTCATAAAAATATGATTTTTAAAGAAAAATTTAGTATTTCTCTTATAAATGAACAATGCTTAAGAAATATTCACGTATATTATGTATATATGGATGTATGCGCAGAGTATAAACAAATATTTCTTAAATATTGTTGCATTTGCCGTTGTTTTTTTTTTTTATTTTTTTTTAAATATCTTTTCTTGTTCTTAACATTTTTGTTTTTAATATTTATAATAATTTTTTTGTTGTTAATTTTATTTTTACTATATTTTCTTATGATGTTTTATTTTGTTTTGTTTTCTTTTATTATTTATTTTAAATTTAATATCAATACACAATACGTAATTTTATTATTTTATTTCTATTTTTTTTTTAATTAATACTAATATTTATATTTATTTATATATAAAAACATAAAAAGAAATAAAATGAAATGTAAAAAAAAAAAACAAAAAAAAAATGTATATATGGAAAACTTAGAAAAAAAACTTGTTTTTTGCTTCGATAAAAGAAACGAAACAATTTGTATATATTTATACGAAAATAAAATAATTATAATAATATTGGGGAGTTATCTATGCAGTATTGGTATATGTATGTATAAAAAAAATTTGAGAATGTTTTCTTTGCTCAATATAATAATTAGTTTAATGCTACATACATTTAATAAATATACTGTATTTTTTCATATTTTGTTTGTTGTTGTTGCCCATTGATTTAAAAATATTATTATAAAATTTGTTTTGATTTTGTCCAGTTGGTGTAAGTTGTGTGTTTATAACAACAAATAAACAAAATTAATCTGTCTGCTTGGCGAACACCTTAACATAAGACTTTTGTGTTTTTTTTTTTTTGTATGATATTGCCTATGCTTTCTTTGCATCACTAATATTAAAAAAAAAAGAGGGGTGGTAAATAAATAAACGCGTTAATATTTTCCGTGTTAAAATTGTTGAACAATGGCGGCGAAGGTTGATTTTCTTTTTGTAAAGAAAAGAACAAGCATACGAGTATCTTATCTGTTACTATGTTTTGATATACAATATTTATGTAAGTATAAAATACACTGAGTAAACGTATAAATCTATTGATTTCAAATTAACGATTATGTTTAGTTTTTCATCGTTTCGCTTATAAAAGTGATAATGTTCTCCAGACAGACAAAGTTTGGGTTTTTGCTGCTTTGTCGTTACTTTTGATTGTATAGTTTTTTTCGTTTGTTTGTTTTTTTTTATTATTTTTAAAAAAGTATCAGCTAAATACACACACTTACTATTTTGTTTTATATATTTTTTTTTATTTTGTTTCACAATATATATATTTTTGTTTTTTACAAAATGGTGACAGAAATTGTACAATTTATTTTGTATTTATATAAAGAAATGAAAAACGACCTACAAAGTATGTATATATTTATATATTTACTTGTTTCAATTTACATTTAATGATATTAAACGAAACGTTATTTACTTCCCTTTTTTCATTTTGGTTTTCTGTTATAAAAAAAAACCGATGTAAAATTTTGGAAACAAATAAATACATAAAGCACATTAGAAAGAAATAAACTGTAAATAACAATTATGAAACTAAATTTAGTAAAACGAAATCTGTTAAAAAATTATAATTTCTTGTCATATCTGTTGTTTTCTTTTTATCATTTAAATTTATTTGTTTTCTATTGAAAACAAATTGCCATTCATTATACAATTCTTTAATCTTAGTATTTGCACACAAATTCGTTTCGCCCTATTTAAAAAAAAACCTTTTTTCTCAATCCTCTCATATTCTGATTTTCTTCTTTTCCCAGCTCTTTATATATAAATATATATTTAATAATAATTATATATATAAAAAAAATTAAGAATACATAGTCTATAAATCAATCGTCAATTATTTTGGTTATTTAACTAACTTGCTTATAATAAATTTTGTATTTTGTTTTTCTTTTGTTCTAATACATCTTGATTTTTTTTATGTTTTTTTCTGTTTTTCTTTAATTTTATATATATAAATATAAAAAATGTTGTCACTTATTTTTTGTTGTTGCTGGTTGTTAATTTTGTTTAATCATTGTTTTATTTAATTTTGAATGATTAGTTTATATCTATATTTATGATTTATTTACTTCTATAAATATTTATATAAAAAAGAAGGGTGAGTAATGTTTTTCTCTGAATGTTTTATGTGAGGGGTGGGATGATGAGTTTGTTTATTTAGCCTCCTCCTTTTCCTTGTTTTCTTCCGTCTTCTCTTTCTCGTCGGACTATAATATAAAAGAAAGAAAGATGACATAAATATGATTCGACTAAAAAGTATCAGTGTGGTGTTGTAAAATAATAAAAATGCATATGCCTTAGTCTCAGGTACATTATGTTAAATTATTATAATAATATGGTCATAGATAGGTAGGAATTCTTTAGAATCAGATGTATAGATTCGAAGTGCGTCTCCACTGCTTTTAGCACCACTACTCTGTCTACCAATCAATCTATTCCTACTTTGAAAGGGATGCATTGGGCTATAAAATCTTACATTTATACACATTTTTGCATATGTACACAAGTGTGAGTTGTAAAAAAAATAAAACAACAAAAAAAGTCAACCAACCAGCTGTAACCTTTTACAAATATTGTTCCTCACTTGTTCGCACGTTTCAGCACTTATTTTAGCAATTGTTCCGTGCCCGCCGGTGTACGGTGTATTCTGCTTCAACTAAAATTGTCGCGGTTTTATAGCATATCATTTTATAATCTTACTGAGTCGTTGTGGGGTACACGTTGTGGGGTACACTTGTGTAGAGAGCTTGAGCTTTGTTAAAAATCATTAAAACTAATATTTATAAATTCATCAAAATGTCGTGCAGTATTTGTCAATTCAAGGTTGAAAGATCAGACCTTAAAGTGAGGTGCGCGGCTTGTGAAGCTATTTTCCATGGAAATTGTGTAAAAATTACTGCCATCGATCTGGATTTCATAAAGAAAAGCAGATCGGTTTGGAGGTGCCAACCGTGCTCAAACCAACGGAGAGCGTCTTTCTCTGTGGCATCCAACAACAATAACCATCCAGTCAGCCAGCCACCACCGTCATCATCGCCACCGCCGTCACCATCGCCACCACCGTCATCATCGCCACCACCGTCTACGTCTGCTGCATCGACTAAACCGGCAACTTTACTGTCACAAGCATCCAATACAACATCGGAATTATTTACGTTCACCTCGAACCAGCTCCATGGTACCAATATCACTTTAGATATGATTTACGCAAAGGTTGTATCAATCGAAGAAGGCTTAAAAATTCAAATCAACGCACTCCAAGCCAAAAATGATAAGTGTGAAAAACGAATTGATTCTCTCGAAGCGAAAATCAACAATCTAGAGAAACAGCTACTCATAAACAGTATTGAAATATTCAACGTTCCTAACATCAAACATGACATGTCGTATACTGATGCAGCTCTTAAAGTATTTCGTGACGGTTTGAGCGTGAACGTAAACGAAGGAGACATCGACCAATGCTACATGAAGAAATTTAAAATAGCCAAACCAACAACTAAAGGCAATGCAACAAAAAACATTCTTCACGTAAAACTAGTGTCTCATCTGTGCAAGGAAAAAATAATAACAGCCAAGAAAGAAAGAGGAAAGCAACTAACCACGAACCTACTCAATCCCGAAGCAAGAATGGATAAGATGTATGTCAACGAGTGTTTAACGTATGAAACACGACAACTATTAAAAACTGCAACAACAATGAAGACAAAGAAAGGGTACAAATATGTGTGGACGAGAAATGGGACTATTTGCATGCGAAAAGAAGAGGGTGCCAACTACGTAAGAATAAATTGTGCTGCTGATTTTCTTAAATTATGATTATTGCTAGCTCCCTCCCACTTCCTAATGCATGTGAAAACCCAGCTGATCTCGTTAATTCTGCAGAATGTTGTTTATGTTTACATCAAAATATACGTAGCATGAGAGCTAATTTTTCGGTATTCTTAGCTCATCTTGATTCCCTGTTGGATTTACCCGTTGTAATAGTGTTAAGTGAAATTTGGATATACGAAGAAGAACTTCAATTGTATAAAATAGAAGGTTACAACTTTCCTTTGGCAAATTGTAATGAGTCTTATTGTGCTGGAGGTGTTGCCGTGTATGTTAAAGAGGGGTATGTGTGTGATAGTACTAGCCTTAAATTATCTAGTGCCGACGTATTAAAATTTTCTTTTGTTTTTGAAAACATTAATTACACTTTTTTGAGTATTTATCGACTCCAGGGTGTTGCGAAAAGTGTTTTTATTCATGAACTGAGTCATATTCTTTGCACAACTCTGGCTAAAAATTTAATTGTTGTCGGTGATATTAATGTAGATATTCTTGATGAGTGTAACATTGATACTGAAAATTATTTGTTTACTATGGCTTCTAATGGTCTAAAGAGTTTGATTTATGAACCTACCCGTTTGACCGATTCCACTACGAGTTGTATTGACCATATTTTCTTACGAACTCAAAAAAATAATAAAAATATTTTTAGTGGCCAGGTACACGATTTGAAGTTAACAGATCATAGCATGATTGGCCTAAATTATTCATCAGTTTACAATTATAGTCCTGAAAACTTTAAATCCACATCTAATAGAGTGAAGTATTCCATAAATTATGTGATGCTGAAGGATTTTTTAACTTTTGAATGCTGGGAAACGGTTCTTTCCGAAGGCAATCCTTCTGTTGCTTTTGACCTATTCCTGGATATTTTTCAAAAACACTTAAAATCGAGTACTTTCCAAAAAAATATATCGAGTAAGAAGAAGCACTTGAAACCCTGGATGACTAATAACCTAATTAATAAGATAAGGAAAAAGAGGAAGTTGAGCGTAAAATGCAAGAAACATCGGAACAATATTAAACTTAAAAAACATTATGAATCTTTTTGTAAGTCTTTAAAAAAAGAGATCGAAGACACTCGTAACAACTTCTACAGCGATAGGTTTGCTAGTGCTAGAGGTAATGTACGCGAAGAATGGCGAGTAGTTGATAGCATTTTGGGAAAAGATAGAAACTCTGGTAAAATTGATACTATTGAAGTTGAGGGAGTAATTGTGTCCGATTTAGGAAGGATTTCAAATAAATTTAATGATTATTTTACGGAAATCTCAGAAAAGTTGAAACCGGCTGTCGAACAAAGCATAAATTGCGATTGTTTCTCATCTTCTGGCGTTTCTGTGGATGCTGTTCAATCAAACAGTTTTGTGTTTAATGCGATTACACCCAGAGAAGTCTACAATGCTATTGCTTCCCTTAAAAATAAAACTTCTTGTACAAGTGATGGTGTTTCAAGCATTTTATTAAAAAATATTGCCTGGTATGTAGTCGATGTATTGTCCTTCTTATTTAATAAAAGTATTGAAATGGGTTGTTTTCCTGACCACCTTAAATGTGCTGAGGTCCTACCCCTTTTCAAAAAAGGAAATAAGAAAATGGTTTCTAACTATAGGCCAATATCACTTCTTTCGACGTTTTCCAAAATTTTTGAAAAGTTAATTAAGGTTCGAATTGTTTCATTTCTGGATAAGTTTAACTTCTTTAGTAAAAATCAATTTGGTTTTAGAGCAGTTTTGTCAACTGAGGATGCCATCTTACGAGTGTGTAATCAGCTTTACGGAAGTTTAAATAAAAACAAATCAACTTTTGGTCTATTTCTTGATATGACAAAAGCTTTTGATCTTGTAAACCACGATATTTTGCTCGCTAAGCTATTTAATGTTGGTTTTCGTGGTAACATTTTCAATTGGCTTAAATCTTATTTAAGAAATAGAACTCAAAAGGTAATTATTGGTGGGATCTCAAGTGAACCTAGGCAACTAAAAAACGGTGTTCCTCAAGGATCTGTACTTGGCCCCCTGTTTTTCTTAATATATATTAATTCTATATTTAAACTAAAGTTAAATGGTAATTCAACTGCTTTTGCGGATGATATAGTTCTAACGTACCAATCTGAAACTGTTTTCGAAGGAATTACGATGATTAATGAAGACCTTGAAATTCGACGGTTGTGGTTTACATATCACAAATTGGTTGTCAGCGAAAAAACTAAATTGATGTGTTTTAAAGTATCTGGAAATGTCCTAATTGATTATAATTTATGGTTTCACGCTTCTGATTGTAAACAGTTTCCATTACCTTTACATAAGTGTGGAAAGAGTAATTTTATAGCTAATGTGCATTGCACTGAAAACTGCTTCAAAATCGAAACGGTTCAAACCTTTAAGTACCTGGGTGTAGTGATTGATTTCAATCTAAATTGGAAAAATCATATTCAAACGATTAAAACTTATTTGTTCTTGGTGATACGTAAAATGTATCTGATAAAGCCTTTTTGCTCTCAAAAAGTCTTAACAACTATCTATTATGGTCTTGCTCACTCAAAGTTGCAGTACGGCATAACAAGCTGGGGAGGTTCGTATACTAATACCATTAGACCATTATTAATAGCTCAAAAACACCTTATAAGAATTGTTTCAAATAAAAATCGTTTAGCTGAGAGTTGGCCTTTATTTAAAAATTTGCGTATTCTGCCAATTAGACATTTATATGTTTTTAAAGTTTTAAGAGAGTTCTTCAAACAAAGTGGAAATATTCCCAGTAGGAACATACAAATGTACAATCTGCGTGTTAACAATATGAGCTTAGTCAATATACCTTTTGCACGTAGAACACACTTTACACATTTTTATACATATACGGCTCCACATATTTTCAATGAATTGCCCTTATTTATAAGAGATACACTTCGTTTTTCATGTTTTACTAAAGAGGGAATTGTTATGTTTATGATCGAATCACTAAATGTTTTCTTTTTTTCCAATCTTAATAATGTGAATTGAATAAATTAATACTGATTGTCACCCCACAACAGATATCAACTGAAATGTAAATCTGGATGTGTCATTCACCACTAACTTTTAAGTTAAGGAATGATAACTAATATTCCATTTATAAAAATTGTTAGGTAATGTTTAAGTTTATTATAAATGAATAAAATGAAAAATGAAATGAAAATGAAATGAAATAAAAACAATATGTCCTCGTTAAATTTGATTATATAGGTAACCAATAAAATCCAGCGTTTTTCGGCATCGGGAAAAATTTCTTACACAAGATTTATTGTGGCTCGCAGTGTATAGTATGTGTAGCACCACCATGGCAAAACCTAGTTCTTCAATTTTTGGTTTCAAAAAGGAATTAGGTAATTCGTTACCTCCAGCCTATATACAACATCTGCTTGATACTTTGAATAGAAGTAAGGAGTTAGTGTCGCATTGCGCTAAAATCTATTTATTTCAATTATGACCATTTTCCGGGATCACCGTTCTCAAGAATGAACCATTTTGTCCTGCCAATTTAATTAAGTTTTGTATTCTTTAACTGAACGGATTCATATTAATCTAATTAATGTACTTTTAGATACAATATACATGACGCCTTACATAGTTGTCGGTCAAAAGTGATGTTTCTTGGACTTTACAAATATTATACATACTTTCTACAAATCTTAACTCACCTTGTCCTTTTCTAATTCCTTTTCGATTTTCTCTGTTTCATTATCTTGCTCTGTTGACTTCTCCTGTTCACCTTCCTTGCCTTCCTTAGCTTCAGGTCTAGGTTAAATAAAATAAATAAATATATTCAAATTAATTGGATGTAATAATAAAATCAGAGATAATATAACAAAAAATCAAACAATAACACTTACTCTGGTTTTGGCAGATGTGCATTCAAATCTAATTTAGTGCAAATCTCATCCCAATCGGGGAAGCATCGCTCCTTCATTCTTGACACATGTCCCACCAAGTTCGGGCATTTCTCAGTCATGAAATCACGTAGTGGATAGGCGATATCCTTCGACAGATAATGCAATTGTGAGAGGACGGCAAATGCAACCACATCCAAAGTAGTTGGTTCATCACCAAAGAAAAATGGTTTATACGCCAACATATCGCTGATTACTTTCAGGTCGTTCTTTCCGAATTCCTCGATCTCCTCGGCACTGTGTACACCGATGCCATGAGCCTTCAATTTTTTGGTACCCTGGAACCACTGTACGTGAGAAGAGACAGCCACCAAACGGGGGAAAGAATATATTTTTGAAAATGTTTAAAACTAAATATAAGAAACCATAAACGTAAGAGTTAAAGAAAACAAAATCCCGACATGACATTTGTTTCGAGAACCGAATTGTTTTAAAAAGGCTGTTTTTTATTTTATTTTTTTTATTTTTATTAAAATAAGGACTACATACATATGTATGTTTGTATTGCAGGAAAGACAGAAAGCATTTTGGTTGTAACACGAATAAGCAGCGGCAGCATGGATTTATTTGCTCATAAATCTACTTAAATAATCATAATTTATTCCTTCTCTGACGATGATGTGTATGCACCTACATAGTACAGTGAACAGCAAGAATTATGGGAAAAGTATTCAAAAGAAGCCGAACATGATTTCCCACTCAATTAAGAACGAAAAGCATAAGGGAATGGAATGTCGTTAATGTTCCATATCTTACATTTCCTGTCATGTAGAATGTTCGTCCCTTATTCTTTCGTCTCTTTGGATCTGACTCTAAGCCTATAATCCGCAAACGTGACCTTTTTTTTTGTTTGACCGGAATTTTTATTGCCAACAACAAAGGTCACGGGCTTAATTAAATCGCCCGTCCATGACTGTGGGATTAGATGCCCCAAGCTTTCAGATCATATCAAAGGATAACAAGAAATAAGACAAGTTTCACGATTTCTTTCATCTGATAAACGTATGCGCAACAAACTGCATCATGTTTAGTTCTAATGGCAGTGCATAAATCAAGGCACTAGAGCGAATCAAGTCGGTAAAACTCTGGAGCAGCGCGCATGTTGTTTCTTTATTTTTCCATTTCTCAACTTTCTTTTTTGACGATGACGTGTTGTTTATAAAGTGTAACGAATCAGTTGATGCTGCTAACCCAGATAAAAATAGATTCATGCAATTATGTCGTTCACATTGGTCTTGAGATTTTATTTTCATCATCAATAAGCAATGCGTCTGAGAAACTTTAGAAATGAAAAATGAGATAAAGTGAAAATCAGTCTTTTTTTTCTATTTGTGGCTTAAAATGTAATTATGGTTTGCTATAATATTTTGGTTGCAGTGAATGGTAATAGACCATTCCTTGCAATCGAAGAATATCTAACACCAATTCATTTCCTACTTAGAATCTCAGTTTCGTTGGTCCGGACAACGAAGAAAAAAGGTACAAAAATGGATCCTAAGGACCGAAGTTGGATCCAAAGCGTTCTAGTAACAGGTTAATTTTGTCCAACAGTAGAATCGTAGGTAATATCACATTAGACTTTTCAATACTAATATACAGATTACAGAAAGGATACAGTTACAGTTCTTTTTTCAATGGAAATCAATATGCTTTATTTTCAAATGATTATAAGGATTATATGAATTATACTCGATTGCCTCGATTATGGGATGCGGTCAATCTAACCGCATTTAATGTCCTTAACCATCAAAGCCCTGAACTCATATGTACATACATATGTGAGGTAAACTGGCAAGAAATTAATATGTGAGTTGTAATTTGAACTTCTACTTTCTCATTGGAGTATCATCCTGAAGCAAGGAAATTAAACCATACACGCATCATAGGGAACTTCTCAATTTTAATAAAAAAGATATGAGATACTTTTTCCTCTTATGGCATTGTCTTCTACGATACCACATAAACAAGTTGAGCCTTTCTACGAAAAGGGAGAGTCGACTAAGCTTAGAAGAGGTCGAGGCGGCCCAACACATTTTCTGCAAGTCTTTTGGGGTTCAAAGAAGGTTCGACTTTTCAGTCATTACGAACTAAAAAAAACCAAAGATCTTTTTAAGTCCCAGTATCAGCCTTGGATCTAAGTCTTAAAAAAATGCTTAATGTTTTATGGACATTCTAAAGAGGTGGCGGCGCACCATGAAAAAAAGTTTATTTGAACATTCGACAGTTTGTCAGTTGTTCAACGCACTATCCCATGCGTCACAACGTCGAATAGTCAAAAATTGCAGCGGAATCTTATTGATCTTGACTATGTATTGCAATATTTTCCTATGATACGTTTGTTCTTCCATTAATTCATTCAATGTGTGACCTTTAACATAGACCACAAGTCAATTCTCGACTAGGCGCTTGGAATTGAGGCAATTCCAAGCAGCCTAATAAAGTGATATCTTCTAAAAGATATCGTTTTCCATCGATTTCTACCTACACCGCCAATTTCTTGTGCTGCTGCATCGTGATACTCATAAACAAATAAACTCAAACTCATGTGTTAGCATATAATACAAAGAAGCATTCAAAAGCAACTCTATCTCTCTATGTGTGTCTCAATGTGTGTGGTTGAATTTAAGTGTATTTTGTTGTATTTTTCTGGCTTACATTCCGAGAAGGAAATCAAATAAAATTTATTATTGTAGGTGTGTATGTATATTCCCTTCGAATTGCTGTTGCAAAAGCTAATTTCGAATAAAAACCAAAATCATAGACCGCACAAAAAAGCAAATTAAATAACTTAAACAAAAATAAGCAGTTAACAAAAAAATAAGAACAAAACAAGTGAGAAATCAACAAGAATAAAAGTACAAATGAATTTCAACATAAGAGATTAAAAAATTAAATGAAAATAAACTAAAATTACATCGCAAACGAAATACCCCGACCATAACAAAAGCGAATACCTTTATGATTTCTTACTTTAAGCTCTGTTTACACCTGCTGTGCTGGTTGTGTTCTTTGGTTGATTTTAAACTTATTTGTGTGTGTTTGGTGTTTTTGTATTTATTTTTTATGTGAAATATATCAGCGCACGCAACGGAAAACAAAAAAAAAACAAAAAACAAATCAAACTCAAGAAAAACACAACAAACAAAATCCAAGTGTGTGTACAGAAACAGATTCAAAGTGAACATAATAATAAATGAGTAGATGATTGATGGATGAGAGGACAGGAGGAACAGGAAAAGATGATTATTATCATTTTGGAAAAAAAAATACAAACCTTGCGGCCGAATGTGATCTTGAAGAAGAAATTCAAAATCGAGTTTGGCCATCGGAGACCCAACGCATGCTGCAAATTGACTTTGTAACCCTTGAGCACATTGTCTGGGTATTTGGCACGCCAGTAGAAGATGATCCAAATTAAATGATTCTCCAGCATTGTAATTGTTGCATACGAGACGTTACGTTGTTCCAATGTTAGGGCTGCGTCCAGATCCTTCTCGTATTTTGCAGAGAGTTCCTTAATAATGATGGCTGAATCGGCAATTTCCTCGCCGTTGAGCTCAATAAATGGCAGTTGTCCTTTCTTAGAGCGGAAGCGCATTTTATGATCGACATTCTGGAAAAAAAAAAGAAATGGGAATACATTAAAAATTATGTTATGTTAAAACATTTAACATTGACTCTGAAACTGGTTAGACTACAATACGTATCTTGGCAGTGTTTTTGTAACATAAGACGGTCCACTGGCAAGATAAGCTAAGCAAAAGAAGCCTGTACGGAACTGCTTTACATCAACATTCAAATCTGAATCTTTAATTTTAACGTAATCACCTTCCTTTTTTATGGATGCAATACCGAAAACTGGTAACTCAAACGATGACAGATGTCTGTATCGCATTTTGACAAAAATTAGAAAAATAGGAAGCCAGATGGCTTAAAGAGAGACAGGTATGGAATGTAGAATATACACGAGGAAACTGGAACCAAGTGCGCTCATTCATCGAAGAAGTGCTGAAGATGAAAAAGAGAGAAGAGAACAGAACCCTGTTAAGGCCATAAAAGCTTAGAGCACTATAGAGTTTACTGAATTTAGAAAGAATGCGATTAAATGGATTTATTTGGAGTTCAGATTCGACTCACTGAAAATTCCTTTAGAACCAACTGTTAAACACAATGGGTATAAAACGTGTTTTTTTGCACACGTATACAAAAGTGTACAAAAAAACGTCTATGGCCGCTTAACGAATTCATCATAAACGACTGGCAGCACAGATATATTTATGACAGATAATTACAACGTTTACATGCAGGGTTGAACTCAGCAATATATTGTGAAAAATATTTTTCATCTATTAAACTTTATATAATAACTAAAAGAAAATGGATGAACAAAAAGAAGCTGTATTTTTATTTGCATAAAAGCTACTAAAAGAGAATATTTAATTTAATGTTTTCATAATGTGGATGGCACATATTCCGCAATATCTCTTTTTTTACATTTCCAAATAATTTTTGGAACGCGCAGCAAGAGTTAAAAGTTGGCCAAGTCGTACTACGCGTCAGCGACATACTATGCTGCAACTATCTCATTGTGGGCGCAATATTGACTTTCGATATATTTCTACTTTGACAGCGCGGCATACTACGCGTCAAGTTCAAACAAGGGTGACTGAAAAAATGAATGTATACCTGGGTTGAGTGGTTGAACTGACATGTATGCCCCTATTCCATAACACAACTCAATTTATTCGAGTTGGCTGTCATTCAACTCCACTTTTGCGCAACTCAACGAATTTTTCATATTACATAAAACAACCTTTTTCAGTTGTGATTTTAAAAAAAATTGCATACTTTTAGATGCGAATAACAACTACAAATTGACTATTTAACGTAAATCTGACCTCTGGTGGTCGAAGTAGAAAATAATTTTGCCAACAGAAACTCAATTTTCAATAAAAACAGAATGAAAAGATGTTTTGATTTGGTTTTTTTAATGATAATAATGATGAAGATAATATTGTTATTGTTGTGCGCATATGAAAATCTATCCGTGACATATTCCAATTCCAACTAGAAAAAATGCTAAGTAAAGAATATGCATTTGCAATGTGTAAATTACTTCTGTTATTTTTAAATATTTACAAGTGTTTTTGTACTGAACACAGAAGCATTTTGCTTCGTTCAAATCGAAACCAAAGATTTGTTAAAATTGCATGGACGCTCGATTGCAATTGCAATACCACTACCAGTTCCGAGTGCTGAAGATGTAAAACTATTTTCTCCAACTAATGTAGACTATATGCCTTTAAGCTGCACACATTGTTTAATGACGTTATTAATAATATTGCATTATTTCATTTGTCCGATATACGTCTTTTTGTCCATTTTCCATCTTTCGTATCTCAACATTTACTCTCAAACAACTGCTTAAACCCAGTTGTTAGTTTTTGACAGCTCTAGCAACCAAAACATAACTGCGTTGTCTACCATAATACCGGAAAAATTCCCACACAACTCTAGAGAGGATTCGCCATCTTGGTTTTATGTTGACAGGCAACTCTTTTTCTCAGAGTTGTGTTCAGTAATACCGAATTTCAAATTTCAACCAAATTTCAACTCAACTTAACAAAAGTTGTCTTACGGAATAGGGGCACTAGTCTCTGTGTATGTGATCTCTATGTTGTTTTTTTTTTTCCTTTGTTTGGGGTGGGAAATAATTTGTTTTGCTTGCGTATGTTGACAAAATGGAAAAAAAAATTATTTTGAAGAGAAAAAAATATATAAAGATGGAAAACTAGGGAATGCACATTCAAATATATTTAATTCCGATAAAAGAAATACTTTATTATCCTAAATAATAATGCATTTTAAGTAACAAATTGGGACAACAAAGTTTAGTAATTTTGAGTTTAAATAGCCCTAACTTTTTTGTGGCTGAATAGAATTACATAAGTCTTCAACACTTGTTATGCGGTTCCGATTGCCTGTCCAAAATGTCCAAAGCTTTTCATAGCTGTAGTAGTCCAGAAGTTATATCATTTAAAGTGGTCTTACCACCAAATTGGAGGTTCCTTACTTTGACGGGCTATAACTTTGAGGAGGATGAATATAGACCCCCCTCTGGGCATACGATTTTTTGTTCACTAGAACGTAAGGAATCTCCAGTTAACGGATTATACCTCTAAGCTGGGAAACCCTGTATGTACATACATATGTTGTAGACATATCAGAACAAAACAAATAGATAAACTACTTTTAAATCCTTCTACTATATTCCCAAATCGATCCTCTATCATATCTACAACCCAACTCAACTTGGCAATGGCATCCAGAAAAGACCTATCATTACAAATAATTTTCCAAATGAAAAATTATATACCCAAGTGTATAGGTATAGAAGTAGATAGTATGTTAGATGTACACATTAAGAAAATTCAAACAGTTTTTTCTCCCAAGGATCCTAAATGGAGATAAAAATAAATATACGTATAGCAAGGCTCACCAGCTCCAATCATTCTCTTTATATTGACGTCACTACACACGAAGCCGTTTCCTTTTTTATCAATTTCGATTCGTTGCGATATAAAATTTGTGTTTTATATTTTTTCTGTTCTATCAAGGACTCATGAATACATACACAACAATATTGATATACAAAAAAAAGTGAATAAAAAACCTCCATAATCGATACTCATCCCAGACAATAGCTATTGTTATTATTGGGTCCTTGCGGATAACAACTACATCTGCGGCGGATGGACGTATTGTGATAAAATTGATTTCGATATATTCGTGGATCTATAATTTTCTGCAAATAAAAATAGGGATTTGGTGGTAAAATCAAGTCCTTTATTTTTTTTTTATCAACGAGCGGTTGTAAGCTTTAGAAAGTTCACGTAGAAATTAATCCTTGGATATACTATGTATGCATAAAACCATGATTGGGTTCAGTGAAATATTAAGTTTCCTACCTTTTACCGAGTTAAAACTTCACCTGCTGGTAACAAAAAAATACTGTGGTGTCACGTTTTTCGGTTATATCCTGATTTATATATTCAATCCGTGTAGTTTCAAGGGAGCAACTGTGGCAAATTTGCAACTCAATGAGTTTATGATGGCTTCCCTTGACATGGTGGAAGTGGTGGTGGGAGGTAGTCAGCTAACCAAGAAGACAAATTGTCGGGCAAAAAATAAAAAGAAGCACGGGAAGCCTCTTAAATATGAAATTATAAAGAGCACATAAACAAGCCAAACCACAAGTATATACATTTTTTTTCTCGACGATAAACATTTTTTAAGGATATTTTATTCGACAAAAAAAAAAAAATCTCCCCCCAGTGGGTTTACAATGAGCAAGCATTTCTCACGTCCTTTATTCATCTGCAGGGACTTAGAACTTATAAATTATTACTGGGTTCTTGTATGTATAGAACATGACAACCAAAAGCACAAGTCATAAAATATCCTTGAATACAGAAATATAAAAATTCTTTTTCCCATATTTAATTAAATTTTAAATTCACCCAATTTGAAAGGAAGAAAGGAGCAAACAAAAAATTGATTTAAAAAAAATCTCAGTAAATTCAGCAAATTTGAATGTACGTACAGCCGTTACATTGTTAAAGTAAGAACCATCGAACCCTTGCGCAAAGCCCACTTCGCACTTAACACAATGGCTTAGGCATGGTATGGTGGTACACGCAGCATCCCGGATTCCATGTCAACCCCTTTTTCCCCTTTTTTTTTTGGTATTTTGAGGTTATTGTGAAAGAATATCGGTTCAGAAAATTGGGCGTTTTGTACCAATTCAACAGCATGACCTCGCTGCTTCGCTGTCGTGTTTAAGTGTGTCGTCCTTGTCGTTCGCGCTGCAAAAATAATGATTTCAATAATGAAGCTTGTGCTATGATTGTCGTTCGGCCTCCCGATGGTGAACCCTTTTTTGGCACTGAAGTGTAATCACATTTCACCATAAGAATGAGTATTACATTAATTTATTCACACTCCGCAAGAGATGAGGGATGGAATATGCAAGTAGAACAATTAAACCATTGAATTGAAATGAAGATGAAATGCGAACAAAAAAGTGTGAGGAGTGTGAAGAGGTTACAGTCAGGTTTTGTTGTAAGGATTTCGTATTGAGGGCAGAAATTTTGAGTTTTTTTGTTTCTCATCGATTTTTTTTTATTGATTTTAGGGATCATTTTGAATTTCTATTTCGTTTCGAGGTCAAATTTGAAAGGCAGTTAGGTTCAATATAAAATGAGTTTTTTTTTTGTAATTAAGTTTTAATGCGGGGGCAAGGGCAATGTTACATCGAAGATCGAAGTGAAACAGGATACGTGACGCTCTGTCTGCACGAGGTATTTGCGAGAAAATTATGTCTAGACATATATGTCATAGAAATAAAGCAATCTCGGAGTTCACATTCGAATACACTTTTGTTTATTTGATTGACTTTCTTGGTATAGGCGGATACCAATACGCTCCTTCGATTATATCTGGTCGATATTGCGTCACATTTTGTTCGCTTCTTATTTTTTTTCTTTGTTTTGATAAGTTGACAGATATCTGACATTTAAATTGAGTAAAAGAGCAACAGTCGCCGAAATGTCAAGATTCAGTTAAATATGTATTCCTTAATACATTTTGCATTTAATACCAATCACTTTGTATTGTATCAAACAGATCCATATCTGGTTTGATTGTTATTCTTCGCTGGGCCGGCAATTTTCCAGACTTAACCCTCTCCATCCAAAAAGCCGTTATGGTAAGAAAAACTTATTTTTTATGTTGTATCATTGGGAATAATAACCATTCCTACTGTTTAATTTTAGAGTTACGTAATTTTCGGATCGAAAACGGGTTAAACCCTATCAAAAATTATTGGGCTTAATTACAATCAAAAATCTATTCTCGAAGGAATATTTAGGATGTGTGGAAGAATGACAGTGGCATCAAAGATGTGATACCAGCATGAATTGCGAGTATGACTAACAGAGTTTACAGTGTCTTAAAGAACAAAGGAAATTTGACAAAATATTAAGCTAACGTACATTTAGGGGAGAGGGGAACACCTTTGAACGCGGGGCAGATTTAAACATTGCTAATAACAACTCAATTAATAAATATTTTAAAGCATTAACCGAAATTTCCACATGGCGACCCTCGTCTTAAGTCGTCAGCACTTTTCGGGGATTTAGTTCTGATGGTATTATAATGTTAAGTAACTACAAAAAAAAAAAATACCGATCTTAACGCAAATTACATCAAGACCGCCATTTTAGCGGTTACTCAATGCTCCAGGAACTTCAAGATGTTTAAGTTTGATTTTTTTATAAAAAAAAATTGTTTATTTAAAATGGTTTTTATTGAAATATACAGTCAAACTTCCTATAACGAACTTCTATACAACGAAGCTCACACTATTACGAATTTTTTTCAAGTACACAGCTTTTTCGTTCTACTTTTAGTGTTTTGATCTCCTTATAACGAATTTCCATACAGCGAATTTTTCTCTACAACGAACAAATTTTGTAGCTGGAAATCGAACTCTCATACGTTTTTGTCTCCATATAACGAATTTTTCAAATAATTTTCTGTTTCGCACATTAAAAAACTTTGTACCGAGAAAAAAGTAAGACATATTAGGGGATTCCCCAAAAGTTGAAATAACAACAGGAAAAAAGTCCCATCAAGATCAATTTTGGCAGCAGTTGCCTGTGTTCAGTGAACGAATTGACAATGTCGCAGCGAAGTAGCATTTCTTTTGAGAAAAAGTTATTGATAATTAATAAAGTTAAAAAAGGAGTAACAAAAAAAAAGATATTGCTAAGCAGTTTGGAATTCCTCCCAGCACCTTATCAACAATTTTAAAAAACAAGGCAGAGATTTTAAAAAATGTAGAAGATGAGGAATCAAGCACTAAACGCAAAGGGGAGGGTATTGAGGGTATTAATGAAGCAATGCTGAAATGGATAACCGCCGCACGTGGGCCATTAATGAGGCAAAAAGCCGAACAGTTCGCTATTGCAATGGGAAAATTGACGTATTTCGAACGTTTTTTTTTTAACACTATTAATAAAGGTTGAAAAAGAAAATAAATCCTAATTTTTGTATAACGAATTTTCTATATAACGAAGTGATTTTCTGGTCCCGAGCGAATTCGCTATAGGGAAGTTTGACTGTATTTGATTCATTTAAAAACAAGCGCGCAGCCTCTAATTTACTGTCATAAACCATTCAAATAGCTACATTTCAAAAGTGTGCCCGGTTGGGGCACATGTGGACTTATTTAAAAAAAAAAAATTATTTAATATTTTATTGAATTTAAACAAATGATGGTATTGAAGGTTAATTTCACTTTTCAACGTGTGAATAACTTAAAGACCAATAATTCAAATATATTGGTGTTGAAAAGCCTTTAAAGGAAAAAGTGTCCAAAGGTGCCCCCTCTCCCCTACTGATTACAAGACAAAGTAAAAAAAAACTGCATCAAAGAGTCATAAGTCATAAGACAATATTAAAATTGTAGCATTTCAGCTGTATTCATAATTTTATGGCGGGGTTCTGTAAGTACATATTATGTATGGTTGACCTCAGTTATGAAATTATTATTGTGTAGACGATTTTCATACCTAGTCCGAATATTAACATAATCAATCTCTGGGGTTGGATACTAAGCAAAGGACACTCACGTAAAAGTTACACAGCCTTATGGTGAGAGGAGTTGAGAGGCTGAGCCACCCCAAAAAACCCAGCACTAGAGTGGGCCCATCGCGATCCGCTAAAGAATCCACAATTTCCTCAAAGCATTTTATTACCTTGCAAAATTTAAGAACGGATCTAAGGCTGATTCGGCCTACCTCCTCCAGATTACTAAAGAAGTAGGAGCATAAAATGTTCCTGCGACTGCTTGCTATGACTTGACATTCATATGTGCGATATCCTCTGCTACACCTAGAAGAAGGTCATTCGGTATCTGCAAATATCCGTGCCTATGAGTCCGAGCCTCTTGGCGTGTAAAACGACATTTTTCAACGAGTAAAAAATATGGAACTTGCACGAAAGCTAGGGAAATATGTATGTGATCAGAAATCCGTTCATCATATTTTTTAAAATGACAGATTTTTAACTGGAATAAAATTTGTGTACAAAAGTTAATCATCCTTGATAATGATTGATGCAAAACCAGTGGCACGTTACCCCTTCCTTGTCTTCGGTGTCTGTAGCCGAAATAGACTACATAAACTGCCAGAAGAGAGTGACTTTTTAGCTTAGAGTGCCCGTGTGGGGCCAGTAAGTTAGAGTAAGATAGTTAAGTTAGTTAAGCTAGTTTTAATCACTTTAGCATTTAAGATTTAATTGAATTGATAAATAAAAATGAATTTAAAAAAAAAAATTAGGGTGACTTTAATAGAGTTGCGAAAAACTTTGATGGCTAAGCTCGTTACTTTAAGTGTTATAAGCTGCGAAACGAATTTATGTAAATACATATGTATGTACTTTCTTGTAATTTCAAAATGTTAACAACTTATTAAAGACTACTAATTCTAACAACTTCCGTTATGATATTCTTGAAATTTTGCAGCCCCCTCATTCTAAATATGTAATTCCAATCAATCTGTTATTTGTTCCATGTTTAAATGTTGTTAGTCAGCCATATAGTGGGGAAGGTTTTTGTTGTGTTATTCCACCACCCGACATGTTCTGTCAATTCCAATGAAAAACAGGTTATTTCCACCCCAAAGAATTATGTCTCACCACCCTGTGAGTGATATACATAAAACCGACACGTGTAGCGGTATACTTAGTAACGTCGTCGCCAAGCCTTTTTTTGTATTTCATATTTCGTTAACACAGCTTTAAATGGAATGCCGTATTTCGAGTCGACTCCCATTGCGGCGCGGCATTTTTAATCACTGCAATTAAAGAAGGAAAAAGTGGAAAAATCCTTTACGAGTAGTTCCGGCGGTGGATGGGTGTGTAGTGTGTGACGACTCTTTGCCAGACAATACCGGTAAAATTACAATAAAAAAAAACGTACACACAAAAGCCGGTTTTAGTTGGTATATCCTTAAAAAGCTTAGGGGGCTGGGGCGGGTTCTACTAGATATACCTTTAAAAAGCTCGGGATACGCTTCATCATCATTGTGAAAAGCTCTTTCTCTCTCTCTCACTCTTTCCGAATTGTTCTCGTATCAGAATCTGGAAATGAAACATGAAAAAGGACAACGCCTCGGTTGTGTCTCTATACCAGAGAGAACAGGTAGGTAACAACTGTATTTTATCGATTCCAGTTATTTTTTGTGTTTCACATCCCGAAAATCCTGTTGATTATACACTCCTGCAAAGCACTGTAATTAGGACATTTTGAACTCGCAATTTTTCTATTCCTGGTTGTTTGAGATTTGCACCAAACTCATCTCCCTCGGACTCACGAGGCACCCCCTCTGTAGTAGTAGAATAGTAGAGCTTGTTGCTAAGGGCGCTTATCATCATCATCTCGGAGTGTAAAGAGCTTCCACATCATATGCGCACATACATATGTAGGTACACAATTAAATGTAATTTCATTCCAAGGGTTGGAAGAAAATTGCTGAAATGCATGCAATGGCGTATGTTTTTCATTTTAATTTGCAGCCTGTTGGGCGCCATTAAATTATAGCATTCCTTGCAGAATAAATAAATATCAAAGAAACACGTCCTTTCCTATCATAGTTATGCCATCAGACATTTACATGCAACTTGCTAGCAAATATAGTTTGTTAAAATTGCATGTCGTACTGTTATGCTTCAACAGATGGCGCCAGAACCACCACCGCCATTAGGGGTTTTCGTTTATATATAGAATCGAAAAGCATTTACGTTCGAATGCATACTTAACCCAAGCTACACCCACGCGACCAATGTCCTTCTGGAACACGCATTGGGTAAGTGAGGAAGAATGGAGAAAAACTTTACAAATCGAATTTATGAGTGAAGCGCGCGTTAGTGTGGTTTGTGGATGGAATAAGGGCTGCTTTCGGATGAGAGACAGCAAAAGGGCGTCGTCCCACTGAAAAATATTTTTTTGTTTGTATGTATAGCTTGCTTGTATGGGAAAAAGTTTTTTGATGAAATTTCATATTTTAATGCCGCGGGGTATAATGTAGCAGCTATTTTTAGAAATATATCCGTATAAGGACTTGGAAGGATGCTTATCTTTCATTGTTTGACAAGAAAATATGTATTAATATTAATTGAGGATGATGTCTGAATATATAATCGTACCGGAATGTAATTAGCATTTAGGGTATCGAATACATTTCCGTGTTCATTAATATTGCAAATATAAATGAAATCAATTTAAGGAATAATGGAAAATAACGTTTTATTTATAGCATTAAGAACCTCGTGGGTTTGCTATAAATTCCGAGTGTAACACCTCTCATAACCTGACATCTCTTATAACCGGACAGATTTAATATGTTTATAATGACCTGGTTTAAAAACCGTCGGTCAGGTCAGGAAGTATAAAATAATGACGTAGATAAATAAGAACTGCAAGTTGAAGCATCTAAGCCACATTCAAGGAGTAAAGTTAACTTCCGTTCGATTGGGTTATAAAATTAAAGCATTTCTAATTCAATTTGAATGCAAATGTGGGTACCTAATTAGATTAAGATTTCAGACAGGCCCATTACATTTCGTATGAAAATACTAGAGTACAAGTGTGAGAAATCTCGCATGTAGAAACCCTACAATCATTTACGGTTTAGGAATGAAATGGCTAACTACTGGCACCTAGTGTAGGGTTGCTATATATTCCTGAAATCTCGTCGGGACATTTTGGTGAACGGTGATTTTTACAAGTATTTAAGCTTCTGTGGAACAGTGGTAAGTACGCCGGACTACTGCACGAGCTTCGCAGTTCAATCCCGTTCAAACACCAAACAGTTTTTTCATGGCCCCAACTCTTATGATCGTCTGACAAACGAAAATATCCATTTGTAGCTGTCGCGAAGAAGCTTCTCAAGTCAAACTGTTCTAGAAGTCGAAATTATTTCGCCGTGTTCTGTTGTTTTAGTCGGCTTGGAACTAAAATTTGTCGGGATATCAGGACAATGCTGTTATAACGGTAGCATGTCCTGACGTATCGGGACGATTGGCAACCCTATTTGGCATCATTGAAATAGGTGCGGAAATAAACTCTTTAATAATTATATACTCGTAGATAATAAATATACCTAGATATGTATATACATACATAAGTGTAAAACGATGCTACCTGTGTATGCATAATACTTTTAATAACAAAAAATAAAATATTTTAAAACAAGAGTTTCATGCTCATATCGGCTATTATAAAATCAAGTATACAACTTCAAACTTTCAGTGTGAACGCACCCTTAAACCGATTACCGAACTGTCAATATCATAATATTCAGTAAAATTAACATTTTCATCATGGTGAAGAACACGAAGGAGCAGCGTTTACAAATAATTAAAATTCACTACCGAAATTCCGAGTCGGTGGTCGCAACGTTAAGAGCGTCAACGCCAATTTTCGGCCGTAATTCTCGTCACAGTAGACAAGCATTTAATTGTCTAGTGAAAAAATTTGGGTCAGAATATTCGCTGCTTGATGTTGCCGTGCCAGTGAGACTACGTTTTGCCGAAGTGTGGAGAATATTGTTGCCGTAGAGGCGTCCGTCGCGAACGACCCAAATCAGTAAATTTCACGGCGTTCTCAAGAATTAGGCGTCTCCTACACCCTTACAAGATCAAGCTGATTCAAAAACTAAAGCCACTTGATCATATGAAGCGACGTATCGACCGCTGTGTACGTCCTCGTGGTGGACATATGAACGAAGTCGAATTCCATTAATAAATGTTTTGAAGGCAGTTCAAGTCAATAAATTTTTTTTTAGATATCTCAAGTAGTTTGCATTTTATTTAAAAAAAGACGTTGTCAAGTCCTTAATGAAAGACCCTTTACATATTATGTATCCCATACAAATATTACAAGAAGCTACTTCACCAGCCCCACATCTGAACTCATATCGAATGCAAGTTATGACATTTACATTTTTGCATTTCCAACTGTTAATTAAGTGTTCTTACGTACACACTTTTGTTATTATATTCCCATCGAAAAAACTGTCATTCGTTCTCACACTTCTTGTGAACCGGACCGGACCGCACCTTTAATATCCGCTCCCTTAAAATTGATACCCTTGGACTGTCGTCGCTCATCCCATCGCCCGACGCTGACACCCACTGTACACTTTTCCTGTCCCAGCCCAACCCTTCTGGATTATGATTCATTCATTCAAATGTAATTAGCCAGGGGGCACAGCAACAATCCTCGCTTAATTTATTCAAAAAACAACTCGATAGCGTTCAACTCAATTTAAAGGTAATCAAATCAAAGGCAAGGCGCTTGATACGAAATACACAATGCGCGCGTGTCAATCCTTTCTAACTTTTAATAGGGATATGATAGCGCGCACGTTAGTCACATATTACTGTCCTAGCAACAAGAATAAAACAACAATAGTTTCGTTGAGGTTCGACAATAGTGGCGATGGCGACAACTAGGCGCGCATCGAGTCGGTTTACTTTTGCATACAACCCCCTTAGGGATTTCTTCCTTTTTTTCACCCTCCAGAGTGGGTAAGTATAGTAAGTCGGTTTTTATTTGTAAATGGCGGTCCGGCGCGTCCTGTTTTGGCGACATGAAGGCAACAGTTATAGTCGATTACGAATAGGTCGCGTGGGGTGGGGGTGGAAAACTTATTTTCGCGCTTAAGCCTACGTCGAATAAAATGGGTACTTTGGGGGATTGCGTGAGGTGCCATAGAGTCTGTCTGTAGTTTTTTTTTGTTATTTTACTTTATTTTTTTTTTAAGGATCATTGTCTGCCTTTTACCAATGGTGGGCGTTTAGGGGGTTGCTTTGGTTTATTTTCTTATTACACAAAGAGTAGCAAGCATAGGAAGTAGCACACGCTATTGAGAAAGGAAATGACCCCCCACTGTGTTTATGACTTAAAATAGACCCGCGCGAAGTGTTTGAAATTGACTTTGAAAATGATTATGTGGAATGCAGTGCAGTTGATGATAGACCGTTGAAAATCCATAAAAAATACTTAAGGCGATATGGTCATGAAATAATGTTGGGAAAACGGGCTAACGGGAACTTTATTATCATGATCTATTTAACGCAAAGGGTGTGACAATTTCAATTTTTTTTTATTTTAAGACCCATAAATTGCTAATTAAACGGGATTTTATTGAGACTTTTAACAACCCTGGAGAGGACGGACAGTAGTTTTCATGCTTCTGTCAAATCTTTTGGTGGTCAATTAATTATTTATGGGAGAAGTTTTTATGTTTCTGGCTCTTCTTTTACTGCTGTTGAAATGTAGGTACACACTAGTAGTACATAGGAGTATTCCTTTGTGAAGCAATGAATTAGTATTGAAATTGGAAATCTTTCGTTACTTTAGGAAATGTTTCAACTATTTTAGAGGCGAGTAAAATACAAGTTCTAGGACTACGAGATTATGCGATTAGTTATTCACGCCTTCTTAGCTTAATGTGGGCTTGTGTTTGGCCCATCCATTGTTTAATCACCGGTCTTCTAGATCCGGAGCTCCCAAACTGTCTTCCGCAAGACCACAGTTTTATTGTAATTGCTGATATTAATGTTAATGTGTTAAACATTGCATATGTCTTTACTTCTTCACGCAGAGGTAAGGTGGCTTTTTCGTGAAAATACTTTGACCCAGCTCTTTGTAATAAGGGCTAAAGTTAGAACCAAACTTGGCAGGCGTATTCAAGGAGGGGTCTGACAAAGGTTATGTAAATAGATTTTTTAACGTAAGAGCAGCTTCCAAATGGTAAACGAATTTAAAGAAGAAATAGTTTCAGGCATTCCCGACAGTATCTTTAACATTTACCCGCTAAATTTGCTCGATAGTTTATTTTGTAGAAGAATACCATGAAAATATTAATGAAAACGTGTAGGTTGCAAACCCATACACTTCTGCGTCGGCAAAACCAGCTTCTCTAACATCGCAGCGATATGAATATTTAATAGATTTAATATCAGATTCTACAATTAAAGAACATTTTGCAACAAAGAAGTCACTAGCCCCTTGTTCTGCATTCCACTTTTAGTGAATTCAACCACCAAAAGTGGATTGGGTGTTCTGCATTCCGAACGAAACTATGAATTGTGGATTGTATGCTCGAAAGCGAATATTTTGGTGTTCTGCATTCCACAGCTGTAAATTCGTGTTCTGCATTCCTAAAATCCTGGGATTTTAGTGAATTGAATTCACTTGAGATTCTTGAGGTGAATTGAATTCACATGCCGTTGTAAAGTAAATTAATTAATTAATTTGTTGATCAGAATCATTTTGAAAAATATTCATATAAATATGAATAATAAGACTTTCCATTAATGTATTAAAATAATACCTTTGTTTAATATAGTACAAAACAAAAATTAGAGGCAGGACAGTATTCTCTTGAATTACATGGAAGAAAATCAAGATTTTGTTGAACGGGACAAAGCGTATACTAAAGATTTGTGGAGGAATTAAAAAAACGACTGGATGGAAAACGATAAGAAACTGAAGTTAACAATTTTTATTAACAAAATAAAACATTAAATTTTGTTAATGGATGAAGGTGAATGCTTGTACCATCCAAGCAATCTATAACCCCCGGAATCCCTCATTATTCAAAAATTTTTTTTTTCTTTCATCTGCGTACTTTCCAGTTCATACCACTTCGACAACTTATGTTGCATAATGTTTTACATCTCGCCAAGAACTTTGCGGACTGTGGATCTACCAAGGCGAATATTAAAATCCTTTCCCACTGACCTTTGGTAACATCCTTCAGCCAAAAAAACGAAGTGTTGCTCCGAGTTTGAGTGTGAGAGGAATTGAAGTTGGTACCATCTCTGACTCCACTTCACTTCGATTTGTTGCAGGATATCAACAAATATTTCCTTAGCCACTCACCCTAAAACTGTTTTTAAAACTACAAAAATCATTTAATAAATAATTTTTCTTCTGTTGTCTAACTTCTGCTTACAATGCTTCGGGAAGATCCAGAATGTTAGATTTATCTCGCAAAATCTTCCTGCGAACTCCTTCCATTCGATTTTCACCAATCATTTAACACAAAATTGAGTTCATTTTTTCAATAAAATATATTTTTTCTTAAATGTTTAATTCACTTGCACAAAACAAAAACCAGGAACTGAAAATCTCCATTGATTTTGAAATGGTTTGACAGCTGTGTTTGACGTTTCACTCGGAATGCAGAACACTGAATTCCATTCCGAGTGAATTTCAATATCGGTTTCAATACACTTATACTCGAAATGCAGAACAGGGGGATATCCGAATTCTGGACTAATTCAAAATGTTGTCGGATAAAGCGAAAATATTTTTACTGCCGTTGGAAACAACTTACATTTGTGTGAATCAATATTCTCTGCCTACGTTGCCACCAAAATAAAATATAGATCCCAAACCCGATGCAGAGCCAGATATTCGGTTGCAGCTGTCCAAAATTCCACCATAGCAGCAGATCCAAACAGGCTTACTAAATTCAAACTTTCTGAGCAGTGTTGCATTTATAGCTATTTATGTATTTATGAATTCCTTAATTTTGAAGTTCAGTTAATATTGTTACTGTAGTTTTGGATACACTTCCATATGGGTACGGAAAATAAAAAAAATGGAAATGATTTTTCGTAAAATTACGAAAAATTATATGGGGTGGCGAAGGAGAGCCCCACTTTTATTAAGATGGAAAATGGTTAAAATTCGTGTGGGAATATTGCCGACAATTCCTTTCCGCAATATTATTCTTTTATATATGTACATGTAGTGTGCATAGAAGTGTACATCACTTGTCTTTTTATTTGCAAAATATTCTATTGTTTAAAAATCTTTTACTGACCATCGTTTCAACCACAGGAAAGCCTTCTGTTTCTATTTCTTAATTGTCTCTTTTTGTCAAATTCTATGTCTCATAGCGATTTCCCACAATCTAACAAATAAGCATCCCATCCTATAAGCATATCAAATCAATTCTATTTCTGATCCAATTGGCACGTTCGAATCTAAATAATTTTACCATAAATATAGACGACTTTAATGCTCCCCACGATACCCGCGCTCCACGTCTCTGAAGGAATCCTTAATTGAAAGCGAACAGCAGCAACGCCTTCAGTGTTCAGTCATGTGGTTCTCAGCACCGAAGAGCTTACAAGGAAAATCAATCCCTTTTTCCATTTTCATTTGACGATACGGGTGGTGGTAATGATACACTCGTCGTAGCATTTCTGCAATAGGGCGAGAAAGACTGTGTTTCCTTTCCAACTACATATATGTTCTCGCAATAAAATAATGTGTGTGTTTCCTGCTAGTAAAAGATTCCCTTATCCCTTCTCCGGACGGGTGTACGAGGTAAATCCCTGTTGGCCAATAAAATGTGCACAACTATTGATTCTGCCTGGAACATGTTCCATGCGTATTTCACTATATTACGAGTATGAAAGGAAACATGAAATTAATTGATTGAATTTTCCTTTTATCACAGCGCGGCTGATGGCGCTGTTGGTGGTGGCCAATGTGTGTAACTGATACGAAGGAGTTGAATATATGAATTCCTGTCTTCCGTATACCTATGTATACCTTAATTTAATTGAGTTAAGTTGAGTGGTGGTGAAAATGTATATCCTTGAGATCTTTCTGATGTTTCCTTTCACTACACTTTATTCAAATTGGACTCGAAACTCGAAAAATGTTTGATGGAATTATTTAAGAAAGCTTTCAAAATTCTTTTACACGTCCTTTTGATGTTATTCCCTTTTATGGGTGTAAGAGATTTTCTTTGGTTTTACCAAAAAAAAAAAAACGAAAAAAGTATCTAAAAGTAGAAATACAAATATTGCAGAAACTGTTTCTACATTTCCCAAATGGGAATGAAATAATGTTCTGTTCTAGTGCCCGGCCATGGGGCAAAAAATAAACACCAAAGTAAAATACTAGCAGATTGAGCAGAAGAGAATAACAAAAAAAAAAAAAAGAATCACAACTTTTTCATTGACTGTGGTTGTGTGTTGTTTGAAGTTGTGTAAAGTTTTTCTTTATTTTTACGCCACAGGACACAAACCAAATTTGAGTGAGTGAATATTTTATGATATTTACCGGTTGGTTTTCATTTCAAAAGAAAGTCATGTTGAATAACGTAAGCTACAGCAGTGTAGGTTCAAAAACCGCTTTTGCGAGTTTGTGTGTTTTTGTTGGTTAATTATGTATGAAAAGTGTAATTGTCAGAAGTTTCACAACAAAGCTACAAACTTAAGACAGGAACTAGCCACTGCCTTCGAACAATAAGAAAACAAAATTCAACTATGTATTTTGAGTCTTGGAATTTTTCCCCAGGACAGTATTCCTGTAACAATTGTTTGTCTTTTTTAAGGCCATACGGACTTTATGACCAATTTGGTTAGACTATTTTTAAGTGATATGTTATTACCTATTACTATTGTAGACCTTTTTTGACAATGTCTTATGATCAAAACTTTTTCGGAGATGAGGCAACGATACATTTTAATTGATTTTGTTAACTCATCATCACTCACTCGACTTTCTTTTATTAGCGATTCATTGCTCAAAACAAGATGAAAACAGTTTCCAAACCCGCGGACTGGTTTTCGAGATGAGCGGGTGCAAACAAAAATTAGTGAAAAGTTAAGCTTTTAAACCAGTGTGGAAGTATTGTCGCAATTTACTTGCTTCTAGACTACAAAAACCACAAGTGCTTTTTAAAAATGGATAACTTTGGAATGAAGCAATGTTTTTGAACAATCTTTTAGAATAAATACATATTTCAATTTTGAATAATTGTATACTGGACGAACCGACGCAGTCATTTTGATTGTAAAGAAGTGCATAACTCGTCTAGAGATCCCATCGTGTTTTATCACAGACAAACTGGAAAGCCTACTCCCGGATGTTCCCGAGACAATATATGTAAGCCACGTTCATTTGTTGCTGAAAATCCTTCAACATCTAGCAAGTCGACGCTTGTCCCAGCTAAACATCCCAGGGACGACCTTGCAGAGAAGGGATTTGCATTATTTTTGACATAAAATTCTATTTAGTCAGCAACTGCTCACCAGTCGGTTATTATTGACCCGCACACTGCTTGAAAACTTAAATCAATATCGCTATTTTTTGGAGAAATGATTTCTCAGGCGAAGCCCATTTTTATTCACCTCAATTACAGTGAAATCTCTCATTAGCTTATGTTCAGGCGGTCACACCAATCTTAATATACTACCTAACATAAAATTTGAATTATCTATTACTATTTGCTACATAAAGAATCTAGTACCTAATATGTTGAATACTTAACATCACAGTTAGCTAGTTTCTGGAGTAGCGAAAACCCTCAAATAATTCAGGAGCGGCCGTTGCAGTCACGGTTTGGTTTGTTGTCTCGGCTAATAGAATGATATAGGGCCACTTTTTTAAATGGGGATGAGCATAGGACAATGCTCGAAAGCTTTTTACATCCACAGCTGGGTCACTTATCCCGTGGCCGTATGTTTTTTCAACAAGACGGCGCTTATGCCTAAACAGCCAGGGATACGATTACGTTTCTTCGAGAAACGTTTCCAGGCAAAATAATCTCCAAAAATGGAGACATTGGCTCGTTCTCTAGACAAACGTGGCACCTGAAAGAAAACGTTAAGCCCCATAGATTGGCTTGTTTTATGATGTAATTGATAAGTTTTGCACGGAATCCATTCTATTGTATGAACGTCTTTGTTCGTAGTCCGTTGACTAGGTATATGGAAAATTTTGTGAAAAGATCTTGACCTACTAAAGGCTTACAAGATTCAATTGGTGCAAACATTTAACCCAAACAAATATTGTTTCAGTACATGTACCCTAAGCAGGGTCGATTTTTGTAATCGCAAAATTTTGTTCAGTGACGAGGCGCATTTTTTCCTTTGGTATGGAAACAAACTAAATTGTCGCATTTGGAGTGAGATGCACAAAAATTGACTGTTTGATGCGCATTGTACGCTGAGGCCATCTTATTTCTTCAGCAAATGAGGCTGGAAAAGCGTTACCGTCAATGCAGCTCGTTTCCGAACAATGGTCATATGTTTTCAAAATTTGGGTGACATAGCATTGCGAGACATGCAGTTCCAAAAAAAGGCACACCATGCCACACTGCTAGTCAAACTTTGGGTTTATCATCTTCTTCATCTCACCAATTCGATTTGTCCATTGGTCACCAAGATTATGCTATTGAACGCCACTCGAAAATGTAAGTTAAGTCGCTGGTCGATGAAGGTCAATATGACTTAAAATAATTTCCGATAAATGGAGTACACTTTGTAAGAGGAGGTATAGGTAGTCTTGAAATGCCATAAAATAAACTCTTACAAACAATGTTTTGGTTATTTCATAATTTGTTGTCATAAAAAACAGTGAAGCTCTTTAAACAAATCAAACCAATTGCAATCTCATTAGCAGTCATAACTCCCCTCTTCAAGTACACTAATTCTTCCATTAGATTTCAACTTATGTGCATATTTACTCTTTTGCACATAATTATGTTCTTAAAATTCATCTGGTTTTTCTCAAGCACTCGTACATACCTGAAAAGAAACAGAAAAAAAGGGAAATCATTAGACTTAGTAACAAACAGATACATTTGTATCTTTTAATAGAAATTTTAAAGCTAATTCTAAAATAAGAAAGGAATGTAGGAAATGTACTCTCCAGCAATCAATGAAACACTAACAAGCTCCCGCTGCCACTCATAACACGTGCCCACAGTATACCATCTGTGGCCAAATTTTGGGTCTATAGAAACGTGTTAGTTTTGCAAAACTTCTGATTTTCTTCTACGCGTCATCGTCGCGTCGTTGTCTTTCACATTCCGTCAGAAATCAAGAAGACGACCTCCCCATCATTGCAATGAGACGGCAGCGGCACCATGCAATTAAATATTCGGTGGGATGTAGACATTTATAATTAAAATACCGTAACGTTCGGTCTTTCATCTTCCACACAAAGTACCTCGTACTTAGTTTAGTATTCGGCAAAAAAAAAATAAACATAAAACGTATCTTTTCGCGCCCGAGCGTATCTTTTTGTTTTACGATTATGGTAGTAGTACCGTCGCCGTGAGTAGCGCATCGTTTCCGCTCCGTTTTGAAGAAAAATTCCTCCACATATTTGTGTGTACTACGAAATGGACAGCAGCATGGCTTTTCATTTTTTTTTTTTTAATATGCGTGTATGCCCATAAACGTTTTGGCCGTAATCTAAAAATACGAATATGTTGAAGTACACGCGCGTATGGATTCGCGTACGTTCAACATTCCATAAATGCTTCTGCTACTCGTACTTTGTTGAGGGCTAAGAAATAAGAAACCTATGACTGAATGGTCTATTTTTGTTAACATTTTACTATTGTTTAGTTTAGCTGATTGTGCGGTTACCAAGTACCGTTGTGTTTTCTTTTCTAGAAAATATTCCTGTTTTGTTGTCCCTGTCTTTGTCTTGCCGGTGAAATGATTATTTGGATTTCTTTTTTTTGGGGCAAGTTGTAATGATTTTGTGGAAAAAACGGATGAGGTATCTTGTAGGAATGAGCTTCAAATTGTGCTATTGGAACATGTAATTTGTGTACTTAAACTCAGGAACAGATCTTAGTACTCGTGACGTGATAGATACGTAGTATAAATTGCACAATGCTGTGAATCAACGTTAGCGACGAATGGTCGGCCTTTAAGTTCTATATACAATTCAGGTTATTCAAATCCAACGCAAAATCTGTCGTCTTGAACGCAGTAAACGAAACAAATTTGTAGGTAATCAGATTCGGCAAAAAAAAAAAATGGAGATGATTTGGCCAAATATTGATGAACGAAATCAGCTCAATCCCTTGTGCAACCAGGCTAGAGTCATTCTTGGTTCCAGAACATAGCGCCATTGAAGGGAGAGCTAGGTGCTGTTAAGGGACAATATATTCTCACACTTTTTAAAACTGGCCGTGATCTCAGGTGAAACAGTCTGACATGACAAACTGTGTTATATCCAGAAAAATATGGCCAAGTTATAACAGGTCAAAAACAAACGAACTACTACAAAGAACCCACGTAAATATCGCTAGAGTAGTGGCAGTTAAAACAGGGCACTGGCCAATAGGGGATCACCATGTGCCCAACTAGAGATCTCTCACAATATCTTCTGCCTTAGCTGCAAACATGAAAATAAAAAAGACTCGCTTATTCACTTTCTGTGCAAATGTCAAGCTCTAGCGAGAGCCAGGCAACGTATACTGGACAAACTATTCTTCGATGACCTTAAAGAGATATCCGGGAAAAGGATTAGAGAGCTGATCCTCTTCCTAAACTCCGTAGGCTGCATACCAATATCTCCAAATTACATCCGAATAAACGGGTCACCCGAGGTTGTGGTATCGAAACGGCACCTCCTTGCGCTATTTGGGTTGTGCTTCCACCGAAACCACCACTTCTACCCACGTACCTACCTAAATCATCTGTGGACATTACCAATGTAATATTGAAGGAATATTCAAAGATCATTTATTTGACCTTCTAGAACCTGAGCTGCAGCAAACAAATAATGGCCACCGTTTGATATTCGGTGGAATCTGTGAGAATTTCTAAAGGACACTGACTCTATAGGCGACATATGCATGCCGTATGCATGCCCCATACTTTGTGTTTGTTTTTGGCTTAATTGGATCGCAGCAATTATATCAGCTCCTTACTTTTGTCGACGGCGTGCCAGTAAAAAGAAAGATTAGAAAACATTAATGGACTTGCATATGACACACCCCGAAGAAACCGAGAAGTTGCCAGAGTAGTCATGGAATGATACCCCCAAGGACGGCATAGACCAGGCAGACCACGATCTACATGGCAGAGGTTTATCAAAAGTGACCATGAAACAAATGTGTCATGGAACCTTACAATTATTGTAACCAAAAAAAAACCATAAAATCAGTCTGAAGAGAAGAACTTGAAATGAATGGGAACTTTGTTATTTTCTCTCTCTCGATATGTGTGCCACTGGAAACTGGAAACATTAATGAACTAACGAGGTCTTGAGGTTTGAAACCTTTCTTTATTTTTTGCGGGTAGCCGAAAAAATCCGATTTCAAAAGTCTACAAGCGAACCCAAGGCTTTGAAAAACTAAACAAAAATGTTTTATCAAACTTTGCCGCCAAAATGACATCTTGTCAATGGCGCATTTATATTAGGATTAACACATTTTAACAGTTAAGTTAGGTTAGGCTAGACTAGGAAGGGTGTAAGATTGTTCGAGCAATCATAGCTTGAGAGTAAATCCTCTTCTTACCAACTCGTAAATCAGTTCGTGCTCTTGGTGAATCTTAGAAGATCGATATCTTTAAATTTTCCAGCTCTGCTATGTCTGCCAAGATTCTATGACCTAATGTAGGTAGGCGTCGTTCTTGGAGGGCGGGGTATTTTAACAGTTATTAGATATTATTTTAAAATTCTTACGTTGGAGGCACTCCGAAGCAGACGGCTTTAAAACATAGTAGACTTGGTCTTCGCGTTAAAATTTCGACTGAATCTGTGCAGATGTCAAAGTAAGGTTACTCGGTTGCTAGGGACGTTTCGATACAAGTAAATATGAGTATATACTCGATTCTTTTGTTTCGATCCAAGTACTTTTTGTACTCGATACTTTAATTTAAGTAGTTACTTGGTATCGGAGCCAGATTCCAAATATTTCCAATTCCAAGTATAAATATTTTCATTTAAAATGGACAGGAACACTTGAATTCCGTTATGTTACAATATATATAATTTTTAACTCTTTATAAACTTCTCTTTCCAACATACATACATACTCAAACCATATACAAAAAAGGCAACGAAGAAAAATGAAAAGGACACCGAATGTCTTCATTGCGTCAGTGCAAACGTTTCATCTGTCATTTCATTGACACAAAAGCTTCTAGTTCTATGTATCCACCACCACCAACCTTTCCATAATCCATAAGTTAGGTACAAGATAAGTACTAACAACAACGAGTACATACTCGATACTTTTATACAAGTAAATGAGTAGTTTCGATACGAGTAATGAGTAAAAGTATCGATACCATGGCGGTATCGGAACGTCCCTTTCTGTTGCAAATGCATTAACATCCGCTACTGCATTCGCCCATTTTAAAAACTAAGCATATGAGGGCCAAAGTCAAAACTAAGACTCGTTTGACACATCACTTTCAAAAAATTTAAGGTTTGTGCAACTGTTTTCTTTTCAAAGAAGTGCTCGTCTTCAGGCGGCCAATCTATGCAACCTCTTAATCAGAAAACATCAATTTACGTTAAATTTTTAATGAATTAATCACATTTGTTCGAAATGTCTTACTTTATTTAATTTCCAATGCATGTCTTGCATATCCGCCGAACATAGTCGGGTGCGCACAAACATTTCGCCCCGTTTTAGAGTCGTCGTCTGGTGAACTGGTGACCCAAAAATTTTAATTAAACAAATGCAAATCTACTAATTACGTGTAACTTTTGAATGTAACCATCCAACTACGCTATATTCTGCGGAACAATATACACAAGGAGTACAATACATTCCATTGAAAAGCAAATGTTTTCCTTTTTTTACTGGACGCGATGCGGTACATTGAATTCAAATTGCATTTTCATTTCTTTTATTTTTATTTATGAATTTTTTTTAAGCATCGCTACGATATGCTTTATAAATTGAAGTACAACAAAATCTCTACAGATGTGTAGGTATACGTACATATGTATAGCGAAGTGAAAATAAGAGTACGTCTAGTGAGTGTGCAAGCCAAATCATTACGTGATTAAAAATAAAAACTCTTCCACTATAGAAACTAAAAACTGCATTAATCAGTGGCTTTTTTTTAATCGATATATGTACATATGTACATTTGTACACATGTTTGCAACGGTGTGATTTATTCATTGCAGATGTGGTGTATATGTACAATTGTACATATGTATGATGGATTTTGATTTGTAAAAATCTGAAGTGTATGTTCACTTACTACGCCTTGTTTGACTTTGGACATAAGTAAATATGTAAGTTGGGCTCGTATGTAAAATTGGACATTTTGAGTTATTATTTATGCATAACGATGTACAACCTTGAAGATTTTACAAAAATAAATACCATACACATTCATTTCAGCTAGTTCTCCTGCCAGGGTTGTTACATTTTAAAAAGTATAAAATGTGGCATTCAAAGTTTAAAAGAAACAACCTTAGACACACCACACCTACATACTTGTATTTTAACTGAATTTTAAAATATTTCCTGTAAAAGAATCCGAGAAGCAAAGAGATTGAGTGAGAATATGTTTTTCCCCATTCCCATTCATGTATTCATTCTCCTGCCACATTTTGTCAGACAAGAAAAAAATTGAAAACTGTCAAATAAGTGACAGCTCAAAAGTTAATGTATTTTTTTTTTTTTCTTACATTCAGATGAACTACGACGTGGTCGCTTCTGTTTTGCAATAACCAACTTGTTTTTTTTTTTTTGCTTAAAATTATGTGTATTTTCTTTATTTTGAGCAAAACCTTCGGATTTTATATTTTTGATTACAAAATTACGTCCACCAATAGACTTTAAATATTTAAAAAGTTTAAATTCAATCAAAATCTTTTCAACTTAGAGATTAGCTTTAACGTTTTTTTCGCGAGACAAACTGACAGCATCACAATATGAACTCACATTTCAAATATAGAAGAGTGACAGATTCTGTTGTGATATTGGAATTCAATCAAACTTTATGTACAAAAACAACAAACAAAATAACAAAGACATTTATTTCAGTCTCTTTGATTCTGATAAATCTTGCCGCTGCACCAGTGTTGACGAGTTTCAATCTGAATGCTAAATTCATTTGACAGTTGGTTTTTTGTATTGGATACCTTCAAAGCCATGGAATTGTATTTTACCATTTATTGGGGAACGAGAATCGAGATTTGAGCAAAATTTCGATCGTCATCAGAAATAAGTGTTTACAGCGGTTAGATGCGGTTAATCCTTATCTCGCCAAGTCAAAAGGTTTTGTCCTTTGTAGTCGGCGCAATAAACTGCTCTCATCCAAAATTAGTAGGACTGTACTGTTAACATGTCCGATTAGTCGGTTTCTATGCTTTCGCGCGAAGCTTTTAGTTTCAGCTTCGATTGTCGGAATTCCGAGATCCCTGTGGATATCGTCGTTTTTAGCATACCACGGTGCTTGGACAATTTCTCTAAACACTTTATTTTGAAAGGTCTGTAAAATATTGGCATTTGTTCTCTTGGTACAACCCCAAAGTTGTATACCGTAGGTCCACACCGGCTTTAGCACTGCTTGTCAATGACATGTCAATTAGCATTTAAAAGTGAACTGAATGATATATGTTGTACACAAAATATATACATTAATATGCATCTACTCTTATTGACAGTATATCATACCAAAAATAGACCAAGTGAACATATGCTTTGTCTTCCATCAGCCGTGAAATACACTGTATTACCACTTAATGAGATATGTACTGACAAACGACAAATAAATTAACCGTCGCTCCTCTTGATTTTACAAAAGCTGTCAAATCGGATGCGTTATTGGAGTCCGAAGAACTAATCACCGGATATCCCTTATTTGTAACCTCAATTTTAAACGACAAATTTCAATATCATTCTAAGGTTGGATGGATGTACATGAATGTCAAATGTATCTACCTTCATAGATAAAAAAAAATTAGCATATGTATTACAGTTTCTGTTCTCATATGACAATCATTGTAATTGGATTGATAAAATAAAATCACCGTGAAATTGTTTATTTTTTTCAGAGATGGTATACCAGATTAGCACTATCGATTGATTTGTTTTTTTTTTTTTTTTAAACTAAATGAAAAATGTAATCGTGTTTAATATAAATAAATCAGTTAATGATGAACGGTTATGATACCGAAACACTTTCATAACAATCGCAAAGCTATATCAATCAGACCGAAAAATTAATCCAATTACTTTGTTTTCACACCCAATTTGATTGATGTCCAAAGCGTGAGGTTTTTGTGGGCAAGTTTACCATATTGGAACAAATTCCAGTAGTGAATAAGTGAAACAAAAAAAAAAAACAATTTTGAATGGCAGTGTTTTTTTTTTTGCGAATTAATCATAACCGTTAGTGGGGAAAAGTGATTGATATTTTAGATCTGTCAGTTACATTAGAAGGGAGAATGTTTTCCATAATCTTAGTTGTCATCCATTACGGGTTTATTATTAAGTAATCTACAAATGTCTTTTGAAACATTTAACTTACATCACAAGAACACACACAGTGCGAGCAAATGCAATTGATTACCTACTCGTATTTCAAGACATTTACATAGCCCTGCCAATTCATTCACATGTCATTCAAAATATCACGTCACATTCGGTTAACCAAAACACAGATTGCATCTGATGACAGCAAATACTTAAATTACATGCTACGTGCATGGAAGAAGGAAATTACATCTTCAATTTCTGGCATTACCATACTCCATACCAGACATTTCCTAATTAACGTCAAACTTCCCTTGCATAAAGGCAGTACCACACTTTCACTAAATTAGTTCTCCATTATCAAACCCAAGAAAAAAAGACCGAAGCCATTCTAGCAATTTAACTGCATCTGTCAGACACAGACACTTAGTTTCAAATTTTCCCGTCAGTCAACTGTCATTTTTGATTGAATTCAACTTAAAAACAAAAAAAATACTGCTCTCTCTCTCTTTCCTTTTGAGAAAAGTCTTCCTTCAGACACTGCACCAGGCACCACCGGAAGTATTGATAAGATACCCCCTGCGGCCATGTTGGTAATTGTAGAGAATCAAATCTTGATGTAGTTTTCCACATTCAAGTGTCTTTCACTTAAAAACTCATTTCTCAACAATATTGACACTCAATGCACGTCTTTTTTTTTCTCCATTTTTTTTTCCAGCTTAATATAGATATTCATTATTTTGCAACAAAGAATTACAATAAATTGTGATTAAGTGATTTCACTTGCTAATCATATGCACATGCACACATACATACAAATATGAGAGGTGTGAAACTACATACATGTGTACATATTGCGCTGGAATGCATGGAATGTGACTTTATTTATTCCGTTTGATGCTGAGAAAAATTAAAACTGACTACGCCTTGTTTGGGAGGCTTGATAGGTTTGTTTGTTTTATATGCGCAAAAGGGGTCTGGTGGCGGTGACTGGTACTGGTACTTCATAAAAGAAAATCATATGTATTAGGTATATCTCGTATTTTTCTATCAGTGACTTTGCGAGTAACTTCAAACGATTTGATTAAGCTGAGCGTCTCTATTGTCTACGGTTTACCAATTCACGACTGAAATAGTAGGTAATTTGTAGTTTTCTATTCAAATCGGATTAATCGATTGTGCTGAGGTTATACTGATGTAGTATGTGCCCGTTTGTTTCATTTTTGTTTTTATTGCGGTCGTTTGGCAATGGAAGCTGAAGTAGATTTGAGCATATTTTGCTGACTGTTTTATGAATATGAAAAATCGCATAGATTAGACCGCAAAAATGACTAACGATTCCTGAGATGGAAGAGTACTTGGTAGCAAACCTATCAACTTACACAATTTAGAATTGTGTCGAACAAATTGTAGACCACACATTGTTGATGTGTGGAAAGAAGTGAGTTTCAAGACAAAATGCTTTCAGAAAATGAATCATATCAACCACAAACTGCGTAAAAAAATATCGAAAATATGCTGAATTGGGTAACGCTAAATTATAAGAGCGACTTGAACAGCATTATATCATATTTTGTCGTATACAGAAAATAATTGGAGGATAGCCTGAGTAATGAAATCGTCTGAAGTGCCTATTGACTGAAACTCATATTCAGGGTCTGTCAGCAGCTTACAATTTCGAATTATTTTCCTTCTAATTGTACCCAAATATAAGATGTCTATTGTATGAAATGTATTTAAATCGACGAGCCAAATGAATACATAGGTAGGTACCTATTTGTAGCAGAATGAAGTAGGTACAGTACAACTTGTGAATATTGGAATGCTTCGGTGCACATTTTTTTTCTACTATTCGCAGGTTTTTCCACAATCGGCAACCTAATTTCTTTTATTATTTTTCGATAAATTTTTATATCGCTAGCAGAATGAGACACACACGAAAAGAAACAACTGAAATGTCAAAATTCTCGGAAAAGGAAACGAAGCCGACAAAATGTTAATGAATTTTGGCGCATTCATATCTTGATTCTGCTATTGAAGAGTGAATTTGCATGTGGAAAAATTAAAATTCATTGAAAAATTTTCCAGTATTCAGATTTTGCAGGTTTCCACTAAATAAGAGTGAGTTTGTATGAAGAAAATCAAAGTTGGCATCCAAAAATGTCCACTATCCAGGTTTTGCAAGATTCTTTTATTCGCAGATTCCACTATTCACAAGTCTTACTGTACTATTAAAGTTATAAAAATCCAGCTGAAATTTTGATAACGTGAAACTGGCCTAGTCATATCACAATTTTGCTACTGGCTTCCAGTCCGGTTCTGTAGAAAGTATCTTGCATTGCAAACTTCCCAACCCAGTATACACTTCAAACAGGCGGAGGCCCATTTGTGCGGCGCTTAGCTCTTCGACTGACAAACACTATTCGGAAGGGAGTTGATGGCAGACCGAATTTGGAGAAGTTTGACAAAGTCTGGTTATTGTTTGTTAGTTATTTATTGCTGACAAATTGTTATCAAAATGTGAAGCAGCTTAAATCATATAGAAGTGGTTGATGGTTATAGTATTTTTAATCGTATCTACCTCAAGTACAGCGTGTTGAATATTGATCCAATAAACCACATCACAAGAATCTCCAGATACTTTAGCAGTACTATTTAAATTTTCAACTGTTTATAGTTAAAACAGGAGCTTGTGTTGTATTCGCATTTCTTTTGTGGTCATTCTGACAGAGAACTGACTTTTAGACCCATCGGCCCATTGTACTTTGGTGTTAAAACCACCCCATTCGATGGAAGCTAGCGATTTAATACAGATCTAAAATCGGCTTGGCAAAGCATATGAGATAAGCCAGAAGAATAGTCTTCCACCATGGTTGACAGATTTACTTAAAGCTAGCTAGGTATCAACGATTGAAGTATTCAGCTGCTTCGTCATCTTCTACGCATACTACACTTTGAGGAGTGAATGCGGCGATTAGTCTCATAATGATGCTCAGATAACTTCAACTCAGCCACCTATTGTTGGTTGTGGACCGATAAATTCTTTCACAGAACATCAGCCCGGTATCCGTGCATGGGCAGGACCTAGAACCTAAGCCGATTTAACTTACCAACCCTTTTCAGCTTACTCTTATAAGTTTCACTTGGAGAAAGCCACTTAATGGTGGAAGTCTTTCGTTGAAATCCGACCATAAGTGATGTCATTCGCCATTGGTAGGAAAACTGTACCTAAGCCGATGGCATTTGTATACAGTCAAACAGTTCTGTAGTTTATCTCAGATTTACAGAAGCCATGCAATGACCCGTCGGGAATTAGGCGTTGTTCTATAAATTTTCTCGAATAATCAGCTTTATGAGGGAACGCATTTAAACCACACTAAACGATGTTCCAAATTGACACGTTGGGTCACTGACTTAAGAGGTAAAATTACAAACGCTAGCCTCCCGGTAAAGACTGCAAAGCATGGTAACCAAATGGTGTAAATTATGCAGCCAACCATGGTACATATAACAAAAGATTGAAAAAGAATCAGGCGCCCTTTCCAAGATGGCACTCTTTGAAAGCCGCTTAAGCGTGGCACGTCTCCTAAATACGACCAATGCATGCATGACCTGTGCAAAGAACGTGATTTTTCTCCATTTATTTTCCCCTTTAAGCATGCAAATCATGTTTTATGCAAAATTTTTAAATAATTTGCTCCATTTGCTTATACAAAATGTGTGCAAATAGTTCGCTTAATTGAACTGTGAGCGAAAATCAAATATTAAATGCGCCAAATATTTTTCTCAATTTAAAAGTAAATAAAACATGAAATTATTTCTTTATGAAAAAAAAAACGCCTGCATTCCACAGGATAAATTAAAATTCAAATCGCATCTAGCAAAACACTTCGTGCCTTGCCTACCAATCAACTTCGCGTATAATGCATTCAAAACTCATTTGTCTATCTATATTGGGCGGAAAAACATTTTCTATCGTACTTCTTAGATACTTGTTTTTTCATAGCTCCTTCGTTTTTAGTATTTCGGTATTTGTATGCAACAATAATGGGCACGTAGTACGAGTAGCATAAGTACCTACCAAGTCGGAAGTCGCATGGGCTGTAATAGAAAAGCCTGTGCGCATAATGCATCTTCCATTCCATGGTCTTCAAAATGGTGAAAATTTAAACAAAGAGAAACCCCCAGAGCTCACCGCCTTAACTAATTGCATGTTATGTTCGGCAGCGGTAGCGATGGACGCGATGTTGGTGCGGGTTGGGTTGTTTCACCTCATTTGGTGTAAACACCTTAGAAACCATTAAAAGTTCGGATCGAATTGTTAGAAATTATGATTAGTTAATGGTGTGGAAAGTGGAAACACCGAACAATGGATCGAGAAATCGCATTGGATTTTGTACGAGTGCATTTCAACGTGTAGATTAGCGCGAAGACTATGGAATTTAATTTAAAGAGAGGCGGGCTTCCTTTTTTTTTTTTTTATAGTGTATTAGTATTAAGAACGTGTTTATCATAAATCAGAGGCTAAAATACAGGAATCAAGTAAGATACTATGTACAGATATGCCATTACGAACGGTTCTGTGGAGACTATACTCGTAGTAAAAGGTTATTTAAAATAACGTCCACTTCGCGCCGCATTTTGTATAATGATCTTGACATACATGCTTATAAAGTTCAGTTGACACAAGAATTGAAGCCAGCAGACCACGCAGAATGCAGTACTTTTTCTATGGATTTAAAATGACACCTCTTGTTGGATGAGCCTATAGTTTCAAATATATACCTAGCGCAAGACGATTGGGTTCCGAACTCCTAGTTTGAAGGACCTAAATGATGCTTTTTACATCCATAATTCTGCTAATTTTACTTATACCGCCGAGTACTGAATGAAAAATAGAATCGTATCAAACCTATCCATAATCAAAATCTTTTATGTAAACGTGGCAAATAGGACCCATAAAGTTTGTCTGCAATTAGAATACAAGGTCATTGTTTAAAAAAACTAAACGCCGGGTCTCTCAACAAGCAAAAAATCTGAAGATGATAGCCACGCTGAATTCCGGGCCAAATCTAATGGCCAACGACAAGCAAAGCAGACCTAAGAGGATTAACTGCTTATCTGACAGGGCACTAGACACTCAAATACCACCTCAAGAGAATGGGAGACCTCCCATCGGCGGACAGAGACATCTTTTTTGTCCACCTAAGGGAGTTGTCCGTTTAAGAGATAAACACAATTTTTTTAAATAATATGTATATCTTAATTTATTAAAACATAAAAAACATTGCAAATTTATTTGAAACGAATAACAAAACAAAAAATCAAAAATAAAAACAAAAACTCGGTGTGAAGCTTAAGATTTTTTTGTTTTTTTTTTTTTTTTTTGTCCGTCTAAATTAAATAAATATGCATGTCCGAGTCCGATCAAGGGAGAGTCCGGTTAAAAGAACGTAAAATGTATTCAATCTGAAACATAAAAGCTTGGTAAGAAAGGATCAATCCTTCTAAGGGCATTGTCCGTAATGGGTGATTTCACTGTATCTGAAAACGATTCTTGTCAAATTTTCCTGAAGGTTAGAGATGATGGTCTGTGTACTACATATACGAATTCCCAACAGTGGCGAAAGGTGAAGTACTCCGTTTACAAAGAGCGCTCCTAAGCTTGACTTGAAATGTGAGACTTAAAACCAACATACTACATAGTTTATTGAATGAGCATCTTTTAGGTAAAGGCCTGCACAATAAATACAACGATACGTATCCTCCGGTATACACTCTCCATTTAAAGTTCAACAAATAATGACAACCCCCAGCTCTTAGTCAATTAAAATTAATAATTTAATTTACCAAACATTCTAAAACCATCCGTAGTAGGTGTGTTGTTCTTAGCGTCATTCACTTCCTTACATTGTTATAAATAACCCATCTGGACATGTGTACATCTGTTAAATAATAATTCCACAGACTTGATAAAAATTAAATGTAACAGCACAGCAATTCTTTTCAATCAAAATGGAATTTATTTTCTTTTTAACGAGATGCCCAACAATTTCGCAAAGATAACCATAACCATCACTCTGAAGGCAACAGATATTGTTGTGCTGATAACCTCTCCGCGCTTGCATTCTTCTCAAACCGATGAACACAAACTAATGAAACAAAAAGAGAAGAAAACATAAATAAATGGGATAAGTGCTTAATTTGTAACAAACCCTTGCATTGTGCATTATTAAATTTTATTTATTTCCAGATACAGTAACCCCCGCCGGAGGACCGTCTTGCATCGTTCTCCGGCTTTCTTAATAAATTGATAGAGTCCGAGCGCGGCCGGCGTTCAATTGCATTGAAGTTGAAGATACGTAAACGGTTCGCATGATAGCACATAATACTGGATGGGACAGACACACTCGTATATCTTCAAAAGGGCGAGGCAAACAAAGTCAATCGCCATCATATCATGGTGCAAGTCAACTCAGCAAAGTTTTTTTTTTATTTCGACAACGACATTCCACAAATGCGATAATTTATAACCCTTTCCATTCTACACAGGGGGCAAAGGGAGAGTTTCTATCTATACACACTCTTTAGATAGATATCCCTTTTATACAGATACATAAGTATGGAAACACTTTATCAGAGTTAAGCAGTTGTTGCCATCTACCACCAACCATTCCAATGGATACAGCACTGAACTGCAATTTAGATTGTGTAGGCGTGGCATTAAATTACAATCAAGTGAAAAATAACAGCAAGTATAGTATCTGTACTGTAGTGCATAAAACACAATTTATATAAAATAATTGTCGTTACTGATAAAGAGAAAGGTTCTTCTTGGGATATTTTTAGCTACACGAAGCAGATATCTTAGTATGAATGACGACAATGAGTTCATTTCTGTCAGCGCGCATTTAATAAAGATTACTCGTACAAATGAACTATGAATGTGTGCACAGAAAGAGGAAAAATAAGAAGAAATGGGAAATACATTTTCCAAGGAGAAAATGCATTAAGCCAATGACCTATGTACGCCGAGAATGTGAGGAAATTGGTACCTTGCCGCATTTTATCAACAACCAACTGCGCTTAGTGTCAAACAAACAGAAGGCGCCTTTACGATAAATATTTGTTTATCTTTTTTTTTTTGTCAACACAAATTTTACGTGTTTACTTAAATTTGTTGAATTCGACACTGTCCTAGTCTAAATAAATATTAACGCGTTAGGTAGATATACGGCCTCGATGAAGATTACGTGTGTTTGTCAAGTCAAATAACCAGTGCAATGTTGTTTAGATAACTTTATACGCGAGAATGTAAATATTTATAAAAAGATAAAGATACTATGGATGCCTGCTTACATTTGATAGTGAAACATAGCTCGATCAATTGTAATCGGTTTTAATCGACTCACCTGCACACACGACGGCAACGGTTGTTGGGTCATAATCATAACGAACCGTTTATGCTTATTTAACTAAACTAAAACTAGCTCGACTCGTTGAGCTTATATGTTGATGAATGTGTGAACTATAGCATATAGTTCCCTCATCATATTCTGAATGAAGCTAGAAAGAGGAACACGTCCAAAGTCGATGATTGATTAATTGTAATGTTTTACGAAACGGCATCTTCAAAAGTCATACAGGATGAGCTTCAACTGCATACACGTAACGTCACGAATCGTAGGCGACTTTGGTAAACTAATCGTTTTACGCGAAGTCACTGTCGTGTACGCTTATGACGAAATAGCACTAAGATGACTGCACCATATTTGCAAAAACCCATGATGATTGAACTGCGTCGAAATGGCGTAATGTGATTTGGATGAAAGGAAGCAGAGTTGTCCTGATTGGTGGTACTGAACCCGTCAGTATGCCCGACGTCCGCTAAACACAAAGTAGGTACTTGCCCGAATTCACAGTAATGGTCTGTCAAACATGGGCATGGTCTGCGGGTGTTTCTTATTTAGTTTAGGTTAGGTGGCTATCCACCGTACTCGGTGGATTTAGTTTAGGTTAGGTGGCTATCCACCGTACTCGGTAGAATTCACTTAGATCTTAGACCAAAGTAGATCCATTGTGTTGCCACATGAGCCAATGCTTATCGAAACTCTTGGAACCATTTTGAAAGTTGGATAAATGTCTTGTAGGTGTTTAAAGAAATAATTCCCAGAATCTTTTTTTTAAAGCGGAAAGTGCTGGGAAGCTGCCTGGATACGGGCTTCTTCCCCTTCCTCATCTAGGTATGCAACTGTGACAGAAGTCGTGCATTCCCAATCTGGTGGCGTGTCTTCTTATTGCGCAATGAGCTGTCAATACCCCAGCCAGGGTGCCGATATGTGCTCTGCTGATTTTTAGCAGGCTGTAAGTTTTGCGACGATTTAGCTAAAGCCAAGTCACTTTAACGTGACTACACGTATCAAGTTCACGCCCTGACGTATCATTTTTATTGATACATAGGGTTTACTTCTTGTGGTAGAATTCCCCAGTTTTGTATCTTTCGTCTACTTAACAGTTACCTGACATGTCACTATGACCAGGAACCCAGCACAGTGTGAGCATGCATCTGCTCGAGATCTCGTTTAAAGATGCGCGACAGTGCCTAACCAATTCTGATCTTATAATAATTGGTGATAGCTGCTTGGCTATCGGTGTAAATGAAAATGTTCCAATTGTACATAGACTTCATCGACAACAACTCGGCGGCTTCACGAATAGCAATCATCTCTGTCTGCAAGACACTACAGCGGTTTGGAAGTTTTAAAGTATTGGAACATGTCTAATTTCCTACTGGTTTACCCTTTGTCCATGAAAGCTACTACTTTTTTCGGTACAAGTGTTAATTCGAAAATGTCATTTCGAAAGGCAGTTTTGAGTCGAGTAGCAGTTTCTTTTTCACAATAAAGTTGATTAGGTATCTGCGTTCTTTGTTTTTAGCTCTTTCCATTCCATTGCAAACTATGTACAACCTATCTATGTATCTATGAGTGGTAGAGAGAAACCTGCAATCCAATTTATTTTTATAATCCAAGAGATAATTGAATTACACGTTTGGTTGATTAGTAAGACAAAATTGAAAACAAAGAAATAGAGAATTATTGACGTCGCTGGGTTGAGAGTGAAGAGTGGATGAATGTTAAAACTATTAAGAACGGCTTCCATTTAATTCCCAAGGCTATGTGATTACTTTTTCTTTACATCTACCAGACTGAATCAAGCAGATTATGAAATAATGATTGTACGTTGTTTGGTATCCATGTAAACCTTTTGTTGGAAATAAGCAAAATATAGTACCGAAATATATTTGAAGTTTATGGAAATTAACATAGAATGGCGCAGTGTAAACATGGGTTGAGTAAAGTGCGTAAGATGATTTCATTGGAAGTGACCGTCAACAGTCAATAAAGCGACAGAGCAATGGAATATGTATGTACATATTTTCCATGTTATATTTGGGTAACCTTAGATATTTGATTCAAAACACAGTCAATATAAATATTCTAAAATCCAGTAAGGCTCTGTTTGATCTTTTTGTTAATGATCAGACGGTCTAGGTGGGTTTGGAATGCCAGAACGAAATCAGAAAATTATGTGATCTCTCCAATGTCGCAAGGTGCTGGTATGCATGTATCGCAGTATTGCCAAAAATACTTCTGTAAGAAACCGGCAATACCACGGCATTTCTACGTCTGTTTTGAAAAGCAGATTAAATGACACAAACCTAAAATTTTTACACCTAATTGGTCAAATCAAAATGTTAATTAGACAAAACGACCGCAAGTGCTGGAGTTTTGCAAAATGTAATATTCCAAAAGTACAGTAATGTAGAGGCCAGGGATTAAGCATGTGTGATATTATTTCCTGAGCTGTTAAAGAACAACATAATTGCAAAAGTTCTACAAATCTACTTGTTAAGACAAAACATCCAACAAAGGAAGTTAATTAAAAAAAACACGCTCTGGCAGCACTGCAAGTATAGTTTTTTTTTTTATATGTTCTATATAAAGAAAGCAAGAAAGACCACCTGACATCGTCGTTGACAGTGGAAGGCTGCATCATCTTTCTTGTAGCAAATATGTTGCAAAGAATATCCCTGTTTTATTAAGCTCTTGGTAACCGTCACAAAAATTAGGTACCGAAGAATTCGCTGAACACAGTCAACTAAGACAGAAACTAATTCTTTGTATCATCATGTTATCCAGGCTCAATCCGGTTAACGATTTCTACATAGTCCTGCCATAACTACTGTTGCACAATTTTTAGTGATCATTGTTTAAAACTCTTTCTAGGAATAGAACAGTTAACTTTTATTCAGAACATATGCCTAGATCACACAGAATACCAGCCAGTTTGGTTTCAGCTTGCGATTTATTAACATGGAGTAGGGTGTTAAAGAGAATTTAATCACTGTAATGGCGTTGCATAAGTGCGGAGAGAGTACTGGAAAAAATTTCGAGTTGTTAAAACCCCTCGGAATATCGAGAATGTTCATTTCTCGGGCTATTGGTCACTTCGGCCAAAGTAGTAAAGGGCAGGCCAAGAGTTGGCCGCGCGTGGTTCGTACGAGTTTAATAACAAGATGTGCTAGAGGGTGGTTCGACGAATACTCTATGTCTATCTATTCTATTCAATAGAGAGAACTGTATCTTCAAACAGGACTCTGCTCCAGCGCTTATACCCAAAACCAATGACTCAGGGTCAATATTCCTGGCTTTATAGCAGCAGAAGATTGGCCGTCGGGAAGTCCAGATTTGAATCCACTGGATTATTCTTTATGGTCAGAATTGGAAAGCCTTCAAGACCCCTCGCAGAAATTTGGGAGGCTTCAAAGCAGCATTAACCGCAGCAGCCACAACGTTGGAAAGCCTGTGTGAAAGCAAAAGGCAGTCATTTCGAGTGAAACCTATTTTTTCAAATGATCAATACAATACTGAATACAAAATGTTCACTGTTTTTTATGCCGTTTTGAATTTGTAACCGAACTTATGGCAGGACTAGGTATACCTGCTTTCGAAATAAACATACATACATACATACATACATACATACATACATACCATACATACATACATACATACCATACATACATACATACATGTGTACCACTTGTCGTTATCACTTGTTCTTAAATCTTAGAAACAATCTTTTTTTAGTTACTTTATCGCTTGAGGTCACATAATTGTACGTCCAATAAATAATTAAAGTATTTTATTTACTGGTATTCCCCAAGGCAGACATATTGGGCCTCGTCTCTTTCTGTTACATGGAATTTCGATGAAATCTAAACGATAATCTACGTTAATCTACCAAAATATCTGAAAATTTATTATTGTGATTCAAAACCAAAGCACTTGTTGGAAGAAAAACTGCGTGAAAATGCGCTTTTCTCATTTCAATGACATGCGAGACACACTGAGAACCAAGTTCCACAATTGAAATGCAACTGCCGCCTGACACTATAAATAAGAATCACATTTGCATAAATACAATTTGATTAGAAACATTTGCCTTACAGATGATGCACATGTAGCCCCGTTCCCTTATTCAGAATCCTGTCAGATTTTAATTAAGCATGCGAAGTGTTTTCGTTCTCTGCGAGAGTCACTCTTACCAGCAGAAGCATAGTGCTGATGCGGTTTTTCACTTTTAATTTTCTCTGCTGTGACTCTGTGAGAATGCGCACTTATTTTCTATTTAAGTCAAGTTCACGCATCGAGACCGAGATCGAAAAAAAAAAACAAGACTGAGGGAAAAATAATTTAAAATTGCATTTAAAAGAGTCTAGGGTAAGAAATGTTGCAAAAAAAATCCACCGACAAAAGAGGCGTGCAGTTTTTGTATGGCAAATTCTCACGCTCTAATGGCGGTGTGGGGTCGTGTCTTTCGTTGCATTTAAAATAAAATATATGTAATGCCTGGGAAGAATCCACTAAATATTTATCTAAATTATTTCATCACTTTTTTAACGCGGTAAAAATATAAAAAAACATAATCGCCCATCAATCAACGATTTTATGCCAGTACTCCGCGGGTAGCACATTGACCCTTGGATCAATTTTCTGTTATGCCGGCAAATGTGATTATCAATAAAACTATTTCTGTATAACTGTCGTGCAATAAATAAATTTGTTTCGTTTGACGGAAAAGTGCCGCCACTGCTGCTGCTGCTGCCACTGGTGTTACATGAAACGCTCGCTCGTTAATCTACACCCGGGCAGACGTGTTATGATTCATTTTTCATTTCAAGAAAGAAAAAAAAAGTGTCGCACGACACTTTCACACCGCTTAAGCTTTTTTTTTCTTTGTTCCTTTTTGTGTTGTTTATTCGTACACTGAACTTAAGTTTTTTTTTTTCTTTACTTTTTTTTGTCTAACCTTCACCTTAACTTTGCGCGCATTTGTTGTTATTTTCTGTTTCTCCTTTTACCAGCCGGTTTTTTTTAAGCGTCGTCTAGCGGTGTTTTTTGTAGCTTGTTAGTTTTGTTTTGGTTTTCCATTAGATGGCGATGTGGGGAGACACTAAATTAGCTTTCACTTTTGTCGTAAAAAAAAAGTAGCAGACGGATACTGGTCTAACGTCTAATCGCACATTCAGCGATTGACAGCAATTTTTATCCAATTACTGCGCGCAGCTCGTATAACTCGAGTATCCACTTGAAATTTTCGGTGCTTTTGACTCGAAAGAGCATATTACAAATGATACGAGTATTTACCCCCTCGTTGGCGGCGTTCATGACGCCAAGCACCAGCACTACTGCTGTCGCCGCCACCGGGATCTGTCATGAAAGTGTATATAGTCGGGGGAAGGAAGAGCGAGCATACATTTAGTTTTTCTTTTTTCAGTGTTATTTGCTTTTGGCTTCATAAGTTTTATTTTATTGAGCATAATACTCGTACATATGCCTACTACAAGAGTGTATAGATTATTCACGCTACCACATGTGTTATGCACTTTTCATGACATGTCATTAAGTAATTAATGCTTGTAGTGGTTATATATTTTTTTATAACACGCTCAAGACAGTCTCTTATGTCAGCGTAATGTGGTTGCGTTTTATCGAAAAAGGAAGCTTCTTTGAGTGGTTTTGATGATTGGCTGGCGGCAGTTAGCTTGGGAGCGTCTATGAGCCGCAACGAAATTGTTGGTTGTTTAGTAGGTAATAGCCGGAAAGACATTTACTATTTCGCATACGAAAATTCAATCTAAAAGACATTTTACCAAAAGAGACTATACAGAGACTATACATTTTGCGTATAAATGCGAATGTTTTTTTACTCACTTGTTGAGCAGCGAAATGCTGATAGTTTCCTAACTTTACACAAGGTTGTCTAGTAGCACCTATTACTTTTGTTTTGAGGTTCGAAAATGTTATTGTGAGTCGATACCTACACAAAAACCATGAAACGAAGTCGTTTGAAGAATTTGAAAAGACACCCTTGAATGGGTCACGCCTGAACTTGCCAATTGTGGTTTTGTATCAAAGAACTGCCGGCGTTAGCATTCTGAAATGATTGTGCACATAATTGCCTTAAAATCAGAGAAAACTACACGATTGGATATTGTTAAAATTTATTCTACAATTAAGGAACTTTAAAGTTAACAAAGACGTCGAGATTTCAATTAAAAATATTCTAGAAAACTAATTCAGTCCTTTTTATAATGATGTTGGAAGTGTGCGCTAAAGCCGAAGCTTCCGTCTTTCGTAAGAAGTTGGTCCACTGGTTTTCTCGCGATTTCATCCAAAGAAGATTCAATTGACTCAAGAACTAAAGCCACAAGACTAAAGCGTCTGTTAGACGTTTGCTGATCAATGCCCTTGAGTATTTGAAAACGGATCCTAATTTTACTTTGGGTGCAACATTTTCATTTAGCGCTGAAGCACTTTTTTGGCTGAATAGCTTGGAAGGTAAGGTGAATTCCAATCCAATAAAATTTTAGGAACCTTGCTTTACATCCAGATAAACTGCCTGTTTATCAGCCATGTGATACATATCATACGTCTTCCGAAATGAGAACCGATTTATCAAAAATGCGCTATTTAAGGTCCTCAGATTTGTTTCCATAGAAATACGTTAGTTCTATAGCAAACTGCCAATAAACAATCTGGAGAACTATTGCTGAAATCCAGTCCAGTTTATGTGGAAGTCAAGTGAAATTAGTCCTCCTTCAATTGGTAAGCAAAAAGCAAGTCGATATCTCACCTGACATGAATCTGCCTGTCTGTATCTTTCGGATAGCAAACGAGAGCCAGTTAAAATTTGCCAGCTATATTGACTCGGACATTGATTGATTGATTACTTAAAAAAAAGCGCGCTAATGGTCCAAGGTTGTACATTGATAGCTTCATTTTAATACGGGTACTTACATTCATGTAAAAATCCAATTGGATACAAATTTTGTGATACATACCTAAAAGAAGAAAACAAAAAAAATCGGAATGTTTTAAATAAAACAGATAAAGTCTTGTTTATAAGAATCATATATCCGGTTGCTACATTTTTAAATGCAATCGCATTCCAGCACATTTCAATAGACTTTTCCACTGCTCAATGTTTACATAAACAAACTCTAAAACAAAAATGACTAATGACTTATGTATGCACTAGCGCCCAGAATAAAAGTACAAAAAAAGAACCCTTTAACTCAACAACAAAAGTTTCTCTCAATTTGTTTATAATTTTATTTACACCAAGCAACATTCTTATAAACACAAATAAATCCTATAAACAATAAAGAATGAAAAAACCACGGAAAATTCCCAAGCACTTATGTTTTAATTGTAAACAAAGATATTTATGCAACAAAACACTGTAAAATAAAATTAAAAGGGAAATTTCACAACAACAACTCATCCCAATTTTAAAATTCAAATGTAGGTACTTAGGTATGCGTGGACTTATGTACATATTCCAAAAAGACCAGAAAAATTGAGAAAAACAATTTAAAGGCAAAAAGCAACAAAGCACACTTTCCTCTTGGTCCTACTGCTTTTCCTTTTCATATTTAATTTTTATTTTACGGCAAAGAATGCCAAATGTTCCACCAAGATACAACGCAGCAAAGCACTTGGGTACCATATGTTTGTCATCCGCTTCGTAGTTCATTAAAAATAAATAACAATAAAGCGGAATACAAAGAAATGAAGAAGTTGGAATAGAATTCCTTGCTACAGATGTAGGGAGGACTCAAAGCCAAATAAGAAAAAAAAAAAACAGGAGCAAATTAAAATGCGGATAAGAATTATTGGAACGGAACGCCATATGATTCTGATAGAATATGCTGCGGATCCGTAAAGGATTTAGAACCTGCAGCCTTGAAATTGATTACACAGACCTGCATGGAACGTTTTTTTCAGATCAGAATGGCAAATACGGTCGGTTTTGGGTGCTGATTATGAAAATAAAAATATATGTAGCTGAATATCCCATTCGCTGCAATGCTTAAATCTGTATGGAAAATGAGTAGCAAAGTATCTACAACGTTAAAATGCCCAATTTTACAGTGTCTAGTTCTGAAGGTGGTAAAGAAAATGACAAACAGCCATTATGATCGACTGACTTTAAGTTTTGTAACCGCTATATCAACACCGAGCAAGACATAGTTTAGGAGTACAGTCGACTGCGCTTATCTAAACTACGCTTTACTGAAGAAATCGGTTAATTGAAACACCGAAATTAGCAATTTTTAAATGCTTAAATGAAACCCGGTTAACCGAAAAAATGATTACGTCCGAAATGAATAGATTTATACTAATTCAGCCAGAATTGTCTCGTAAGCATTTAAGTTTACTTTTTATGTTTTTCTTTATTATGCGGTACGTTTAGTAAAACATTTATTATTTAAATAAAAATGTCAAATATTTATTGTTAATGGTTTTTGGATTTTCGGATGAAATTGTTTTTCAGTTATCCGAACTTCGGTTAAATTCAAAAATTGTTCAGTTATCCGCATAAGTGAAAATACCTCTTAAGTATTATAAAATTTGTGGCAAATTGCCGTTTCAGATAAGCGGAGTCGACTGATATAAGGTTAGGTTAGGTTAGAAAGGGGTTGTGAGGCTGAGCCATCACAAAACACCAGACATCATGGGGCCTACGCGATCCCCTGGAACCATTGATATTACCTAAACCCAAAACATTGCCGTCTAAACATTTGATTTCCCTGCAAAATATTAAAATATGATTGTGGCCAGTTTGGCCAGATTCTTCCAGCGTGTCAAAGAAGTAACTCCCTTAAACTTTTTTGCGCAAACGAGCAATGGCATGACATTCACAAAGGATATGTTCGACATCCTCTGCTGAACCCAAGTCATTGCAGTATCTACATCCGTCTGTGCTTGAACGTCTCTTCTTTCTAGCTCATCAGTTAATTTTCTTCTACACCGGAGTGTCCTGGTACTTAACATGGTTTAACCCTGTTATGGCTGCTTAAGGTTTTGAGCATAGAGCGACAACCTTCTTCAATTGCCGATTTAACGATATGCGATTCTAGCGCCCTGAGCGCAGCATGACTGTCGATGTATGCAGATGTAGGAGTACATAACACGAGCATGGAAAAAAACACTTCTACCATATTGTTTTCGTTAAAAAACAGACAGCTTTCACATTTCATACTTGATACTCATCATTGTGTCTGAATTTATTGCCCGCCAATTCTGAAGACCACCACTTTGATTCATTGATATAAGTGAATTTCGCTTTAAATCGTTTCGTATTCCCAGACCTAATAAATTGCCTCTTTCCTGAATGAAATTTTACTTCAATAAGTCACAATTCCATGAATCATTTTGATATCACACATTTTAAGCTGCAGAAAGTGCACCTGCACCTGCACTGCGCTTATTCAATTTGCCACCGCCCGTGTTTCAAGAATTCAGTTGCGTCAACAAACATTAAATAAAAATGACATCAAAACTCCTGTCAAACTGTGATAACACAATATTGACATTGATCATTTATAAACTTCTATTTTCATCGACATATTTGTTTTCTTTGGGGTGGTTGTACATTTCCAAAACCCTCACATTCATAAATATAATACTTTGGAGTAGAAAAAAAAATCAATGACTCCGACTAGCCCACCTTAAAATGCGCCCCGACCTTATCTCGTTTAACTTTTCGTGACTCCACACAATACAGTCACACGCAGTGTTACGAGTATGACAATGATAACTACATAACAATTGTTGGAATTGTCTGCGCGACAGTAATTCATACCTTTAATCTATCTCCAAGTCAGCGAACCTCACACAGCAGACACACAAAGAACACACTGTTCAACAGTACTGAATCCTAAATCAGGCATAATTGCAGGTGGTTGGATTTCCCAACACGACGCACGTATGGTGTAGGGAATAATTTGGACAATTAACAAAAGGATAATTGGATGAAAGTGTCTACTCCTCCGAAAATGTGTCTCCCCAGTCAACTTTTGATTGTATTTTATAACACGAGTGTGTTTTGGGTAATTGTGTTGGGTATATTACACCTGTATAATTTTACGTCACCCTCATTAAAACAATAACCGAACTTTGAGTGTAGATACTCGGATGATGGATTGCAATTGAAAAATATGCGAATTTGTCAAAGTGAAAGGTAAACATTGAAAATAACATCTAATGGATTATTTCCGCAAAAACAAACAGATAGATCACAATAAGTGGATTGAGACTTCCCAACTGTGGGTCACACGGTTTAAAAATATCCATTCCCTAGATACATATCCCCCAAATGAATGAACAAAAGATCGCATCGCATCGCTTCGCAATTGAACCCAAAAAAATAAAAAATAAAAAATACAGATACTCGCACTCGTACTCGTTTATGAAGTAAGATGTTTGCTTTAATTGCTTGTCAGACACACAAGTACAAGAATGTTTGTTTGTGGAAATTCCACAAATGGGTGGTGGCGATCGACGCAGTGGGAACCGATGATCGTAAGTGGTTTCGCTTTAGATACGAGTAATTTCATAATCTTATTGCCGTTCATTTGGGGCTGCTGAATCATATCCCCCAAGCAGCGCAATGGGAATTGAGAAATTAAACTAATTTTCGTCACCCAATTACTCACCATTTGACTTTAAAAAAAAAGAAGATACAGATACTCGTAGATACTCTGTTTTTTTTAGTGACCACAGGGATGGCTACTAATAGAGATAAACCGCACGGCGCATGGGGTCTTTAGCTGTGACCGATAAATTGATTGTCTTTGTAATTGAATACAGTGGCCGAGTGGCCGGTATTTTACTGACTGTGCGCGTTAAGCTTCGAAATGATGAATGGCATATTTGTATATTCGAGATAAGGTTCAATGCAAAGATCAACAACGTCAACGCGTATGCAGGCGCGGCGTAATTCTTTCAACAGACCGCTCAAAAGGCGTTTATTTTTAAACATTCGTATGTGCAACGCAACAGAGATACTATTGTTGTGGTTTTAGTAACACCCGATAAGATATTGTAGGAATGTTTATTTATTAAATGAAGCAAAAGCCACGAGTAACCGTAAACAATGACCGGCATTGGCTTGCGATTATGGTGAATTCTCATCACGAATAATAAAATTAAATCCATGGTTATAGACACAGTTGTTGGGTAACACTATTCAAAAGATGCCTGATTTGTTTTGGTATACAAGAATGTTACTTTCCACACGATAGACACATGTGGTAGGTGAAAGGATGTCCAGTCGGGAAAGGGCATAGTGCTAAGCTGTACGAGTAAAATGGGGATTTTCTGCCAGTATCTCCGGTTGAAAGAGTGAAAAGAGGAAGAACAGGATGTATTCTGTGAATTCACAAAACCACAGACGACAGTGGGGGTCCGGAAGACATCATCCTGTGGATTGCTTGATCCCTTACTTCCTATCAAGGCATCTGCCCCTATCTAAGGATTTTATGCCATCGAGATGATTAATTGTAATGGGAGATAAGCCCCAGAAAGCTTTGTCCTGGATTTCAAATTTTAACTGTCACTGGCTTATGATGTTTAACCCCTAAGCGGTGTGGGGGAAGTGAAATAAGGAAGAGGAATCAATAATTGTGGTATGGCCACGTATTTTACATGTGAAGTAATAAAACAAAGATAAAATTCAACATCGGGATTAGATTGTCCGATTTGCATTAAATCCTTTCAGTACCTAGATAGAAAGGAATTAATGAAATCGGATGTGTAACTTCTGTCACAATCACTTTTTAACAGTTCCAGTTACGTATTTTGTTTTAGTGCGTTCTCCGAAGATACATTTATCTTCTCCAGTGGAATTTTTATTTTTTTTTTCTTGTTAATTATCAAACTTTTTCTGCTATATCAAGTATTCCCAATTGAACCAAAAAAAGTACGTTCTTAGTGTCCTCCTATTTAAAGCATTAAATCCATATAACGAAAAATTAAATAAAAATAAAAAAATTTAAGTGTTGGGTATTTTTTGTTTGTGTCTTATTAACGCTCCCTCGTCATGCAGTGTTATTTTAATGATGACTGACAGAGCACATAAGTCGCATTACAATTGTATAAATAAAAAATTTAGCCTCATACTATATAGACAGAGATAAATATTTTATAAATAGAAATAAGTGTGATACGAGTACAATCAATTGAATAAAGTTGTGGAGAGGAAGGAAGTAGCAGTTCTGCTCTCTCTGATAAAAAAAAAAACAAATTCATAGTCTAGTTTAACTAGACAAACGTTTGTCAAAAAAAAGATAAGTGAGCACCGTGGTGTAGCGGTAAGTGCGTTGGACTACTACGCAATGCTGCCCGGGTTCAAACCCAGCCAGGGTCCAACACCTAAAAGTTTTTTCACGGTGCCACCTCTTTCGAATGTCAACTCGGCGTTCGAAGTCGGCAAAGAAGTGTAAGTCCCTTCCATTCGTGCATATATAACACACACACACAAATGGTTGCGAGAAGCAGGCCCTGGTTCACCCTGAACTGTATAGCGCCACCTAAAGAAGAAAACCAATCCACCTGACTTTATGTCGGACCATTTTTCTTATACCTTTCAAATACAGTCCCATGGACAAGGAGATTAAGGTCAGTAAAGGTCGGTATTTTTTCCAAAACTTCTTAAACCAATTATTCGTTACAACTCTCCCTTTTTTACCTTATCCAATTCATCTTTTGGTTGTAAGAGTAGGGGGGTAGGATAGGTAAGTTTAGGTTGGGTGGCTATCCGCGGTGTTCGAAAGAATTCACTTAGACCAAACAGGATCCATTATGTTAGCAACGTGAGTCGTCCATTCTAAGAACAATTTTAAAGTTAGATAATGTTGGAAATATCTTGAAGGTGCATTAAGATGAAATATTTTCCCAGAATGTTCTTTCCAAGGAAGAAGATTGCTGGTTAAAGGGGATAGAAAGGCCGCTTTAAAACTTCAAGTAAATCTATCGAGTGTACAGTAAAACCGGGGTAAGATTTGTCCAATGTCGTGAAATACTTATCCGGGATATGTTTAGCTGCTCAGAGGTACTAATCCACAAACTCTATGTTCATGTTTATAGCAAAAACAGAACGAATAACAATGCAGGATGAACAATCGACAAGTGACAGCCAAGATAAAACGTCAAAAGTCTTACTAGAGTAGGTACTACAGAACTCACCACATTACGTACTAGATCAAGTTACCTACCTTTTGTTTTGTTTTGATTCCAGTTTATTACAAAGGGCATTTAAAATAGGAATTCATGTTAATTATGACGAACGAAAGGGAAACAATGGGTACTTAAACGGGTAATGTAGTTAAGCGATGTTTACATACTTAAAAGGGGGCCCGAACAAGAATATTACATTACAGACTTAGAGTTTCAAAAAAAGACCGAAGATGCTATGCGAGTTTTGCACTTAAGAGGATGGTTCTTAGCCGGGTTTCACTGTGATTAATTTCAACGTGATGGAGTCTGAAGAAAAAAACTACGATCTACACATTTAGATTTGTACCTACAACCAATCATCTCCTCTATCAGTTACTCCAAAGTATCTTATTTCTTATTAATACATATGTATATAAATCTCAATGTGACGCTCTTACCTGTCAATCTTACGTTTAGATACACACAAAAACGAATGCACACAATGAAGTAAAACTTCGTATTCCAGTTCATTAATATCCTGTGCCTATTATTGGCTGATTTTTAAATTAATTTATTCGCAATATTATTTAAATTAATGCAAAAATAAAGACACTCTAAAAAATGCCACTTTCTTGCAAAATGACACTTATTCAAACTACAAATACTTAGAATCCACACTTGTGGATTGGATGTATTGATAGACTGCAAACCTTGGGGTGCGTTCGCACTGTCTTTGATTCTTCAAACAAAATGACAGTGTATATATTGTAATTGTAAGTAACACTATATTTTTTAGTCACGGGCGAAGCCGGGCGGGACAGCTAGTACAATAAATAAATCATCTATTCCAATGCACAAAATCACAGAAAATTGTGTAAAAACAAGATAAACCCGTTAAGTCTCTATGTATTCGCTATTCACCATAGTCCATGTAAAGTTTTCCATTCGCAAAAGCATAGATTTAACAAAAAGACAAAAACCCGCCAACAGCTTAGGGTAAATGTACACATCTCTCTACACGAAAAGTCACATGTCACCATATGCGAAAAGATTATACAAAAGGAATACGTACACGAATGCACATACAGGCACAAGAAGGAAAGAAAGAAAAAAAGATGTAGAGTACAGTTCAGCTAGTAAGTCATTTACCGTGAAAATCGGCTTTTAGCCAAAGTTTAATCCAATTAACAGTCATTGACAGAAACAGATTGCGGATTGTCGCTCTTTTTTTTACTCTAAATGGTGAACAAAACCTTTACCCGATAATCAACTCTATACCCCACGGGAACAAATTGAGGAAAAATGTGCGCATGCCAATGTTGGGTTAAATATTTTAATCCTCGCATAATTGTGCATATCCGGCCGTCATCTGGCAATGTCCTCCTAGCTCCTAGGTGTGTCCTCCGATAAGTACAACAACAACACTAACAACCCTCATCCCTCAGACTGTTTTCGGTCCCGCATAGTTTCAATTAAAAATTCTATCAATCGAATGGAAACCCTCTTAATGATGACTCAAATACGGGTGCGGGTCAACCACCAACCACCAATTTATTATTTTTTTGTGTTTGATAACTAAATCTATACAAATCCATAGTTGGCGGGTTCGATTTAATGTATTCATGTTGTGCAACGTCTAATAAATTAGCGGGCCAAAGTACTTTAGATCCTCTCCCCTTCGTTACCACGTCAGCAAAAGTATGCATGAATATGCAAGGAGAACAGTTTCGCCATTGTGTCATTTCATTGCAATGGGGTTTGGGGGTTAGAGTTGGAGACCTTTTAATGGGGTGGTGGGTATGTTCAGTTTAATTTTCACAAATGTAATTATATGGGAGTAAGCAAACGATAGTCATCGTCGTCTTTGTGTTAGCCGGCTCTTGCAGTTAGAAACTTCCCCTTTGTTGTCAACTGCTGTTAAAGAAGAACCCCACCCTTATTTAGAAATGTAAAGGAAAAAAAATACAGGACAAGATGAATACACAACGAGTTCATGCAGACGCACAGACACAAGCACACCAACAAATCTATACAGAGAGAAGGGCACTTTTAATTTTTCCAAGTGCATTGACTTTTCAAAAATACACACACACATACACACACGCCAACACCAAACACCCACCCCTATAGGTACTCGTCTCTACTACCACTCGTACATATAGATACTACCGCATGCAACGAGTTGAGATACGGAACGTTCTTGTCTATATGGCGTGGTATACGCCGAAACATTAGCAAGCACTTTGGAGTTTCATCAACATCGACCCAGACCTGGTTATGTTTCATTTCGTTCCCTACACTTGCATGTGCAGTGCAGTAGGTAGGTATAGCAGTTTAGCCACTTTATAACACAGAAGCGAACAAAGGAGGGGAATACAGGGTGGGAAATTATATCCACAGCACTATTTCCACCCTAGAGCAAGAGCATGCAACCTCTAGGAGCAGCAGCAGCAGCACGTTATCTTCATCACGTTCATGACGATGACGACGACGACAGATACAAATGTGAAAGATACAAATAAATTGCTCTAGGTATTTTTTTTATGGGTGTGGAATGAAGAGTCTGTTGCCTATTTGGGAAAACGTTTGCCCGGCATATATCAGCTCACACAGGATCTTCTTTGTGGATGGAAAGTCGTCTGCATACAATCGCTATGAACACTCATACTGAAAACCCTGCATAGGTATCTCTTGTATTTTTGTGTGTAAAATAAGAGAGTTCCGGTGTATCCTAACGTGGATGGTTGGTGAGTAGGTATTACGAGTATTATCAGATGCACATGCGCTGATTTTTGTTAAATTTAAAATATTGCACAATTTAAGAAACTTTTTACGGTTTTGTCTTATGAAGAGTTTTTTCTTTAAAGCAAAACGCATGGTGATTTAAGCTTCGGTGAAATCAATCACGTTACTTGAACTATACAGGCCAACTGTTCAATCAGATTTGTTTTTGGTTATACGAAAGAAATGATAATTTAAACGAAGCTGGGGAGAAGACAGAACCCTGTGGCACACCACACCAGATTAAGTTGTAAATTCGGATGATAGTACGGGTTTAAATTTAAAATTGCATTTTTGAAAGGTCCCAGCTTTTGGCTACTTGAAGTAGCTATTAAACGTTTTCTACAGGCTTTCCAGCATCAGAAAATGTAACAATGAGTTCCTATTTGCAACCGAAGCTTGAAAATCTAGTTTAGATGTTGAGGATCTTTAATCAGTGTTGCAAACATTTTATTTAGAGTAGGCTGGGCTACTGAAATGGATCATTCCATTGTTAAATACTAAATCAAGTACAGTGAAACCTCATATAAGCGGAGACTCATGGCCGCATGTCTTTTGTATTACAGGCGTTGTCCGGTTCAAGGAGAAATCTGGACCTTTTTTTTAAAAATTAATGAAAAAATGTTTCAACGGATAACCACAGATTTTGTCCAAAAGTTTCTTAGAGCTTCGCATCTGTTGATGGGAGACTTTTTTTTATAGGAGTGGTCGCTTATCGGGGCTATTTTATTTATGTTATTTTATTTGTTTATTAAAGCTCTGTACAAGGAACGTTTTCAAGGTAAGTATACATGCAATGTTGAATGCAAATAAATGAGAAAAGAGAGATAATTAGAAATCTATAATTATTACCCAGATGTACATATGTACAAATATTAACTCAAAAAATCTAAGACCCTGAGGACAGGACACATTTTCAACGAAGATCAACGATCCAATCATGTCAAGCTGGAGACAATGTTACAGAATTTGACAGTCAATGAATACTTCAATGCAGCGTTGCCGTTTGGGACGCTTTTGCGTCATTTTGACGCTCTTTCGGCGATCCCCCCCACTTTTCAAAAAAAGTCCGATTTTGACGCATTTTGAAAATATAGGACCTTTATTTCAATTTAATTTCATTGCATGTCTCTTTTACTTTTAAAACATAGTACTTCACTCTTAAAACACACCCATTTTGTTCAGCCAGTGATAAAATCAACAAAGTACATATTTTTGTTAGTCAGAATTTTCTTCCCAAAAACTAGTTCTGCATACATGCTTTTTTTGTCTTTGTTATTTTATTCCCAATATTTACTTTATTTTAAGTTCAGCAACAATATACAGTTTTTCGAAAAATTGCATTTTTTCTTACAAATATAAGTGGGACCCATTTTTTGCTTCTGGACCCCTTTTTTGGACCCTTTTTGAATTTTGCTCGCGACAACGCTGATGTCATATAGACTACCCATGGGGGAGTACCTTTAATATGTAGGCAGAAAGACATATGACCTTAAATACGAATATCTATCTTAAAACACATCTACCGCATGATACGATTTTCTAGTGCATTCTGACCAAGAGAAGTTCAACTGTGCTATCTTTTTCGTTAGCCCAGAGATGCGCTCGCGCTTTTGAAAAATTCAGCATATTTTGGGGTTTAAATGTTTCATATTTACTCCGAGCTTCCTTTTTATTTTTATTTTAAACTTGTTTTAAACGGGAAACATTTTTTAAGCAATATTTCTGAAATGTTTCGTTCGGTCTAGACACGTCTTTAGGATCATTTAATATCCGGTAAAAGGTTTTCCCGAAACTATGCGAATCATAGCTTATGGATGTGAAATCTGCTGCTGCATCAAAGCAAGTACCAAAAGAAGACTAAATGTTGCGTTCAAAAATATTACTCGATATGTTTTTGCCTTAAACCGCTATGATCATATTTTTGCTTACACCAAAAATATTCTTGGATGCTCATTAGACCAGTACCTGGACTTTTGTACTATTAAATATCCTCACGGGATTATAACCTCCAAACAACCTTCATATTTGTTCAATAAACTAGTTTTTGTGCAGTCTAATCGGTCCCTAACTTCGGTTTGGCAAAATAAATGGGTTCAAAACTCCTAACTCGGAAGACGAAATGCATGCTCTACAAAACATTGATCCTGCCAGTTCTGCTGTATGGAGCCAAGTGCTGGACGATAAGCAGGAAAGCAGAGCAGATTTTGAATACTTTCGAGAGAAAAATTCTTCGTCGGATATTCGGTCCCGTATGCGAGGGCGAATGGAGGAGAAGATACAACCGCGAACTCTATTAGCTGTACCAAGATGTGGATGTAGTCCGAAAAGCCAAAACACGTCGACTACACTGGCTCGGCCACATCGAGCGGATGGATAACAATGCTCCAGCAAAGAGGGTCTTCGAATCACAGTCCCCAGGTTCGAGACGACAAGGAAGACCGAACCTCTGGTTTAAGGACCAAGCTACCGCGGATGCCAGTGCGCTTGGTCTAGACTCTAGACGACTGGAAGCAGCGTGCCCGGATCGAAGAGAGTGGAAGGCTGCCGTGTCTCAGGCAGAGACTTCGCGGGTCGGGAGCCCGTTAAGTAAGTAAGTAAGTAAGTAATCGGTCCCTAACTCTAGTTCTTCCGCGGTATTACTATCTTTGCACTGAGCGTCAATTTTTCGTTCATGCCGTTCGTATTTGGAATGCACTTCCTCTCAGCATGAGAAGATCTTGTTATGCGAACTCTTATGAACTCACTCTCTTTAGGCATATGGCGGATTAGTTAAGTAACCTTCTGAACTGTTATTACTACACATGTAATTTAAATGTTCGTTTTTCTCTTCTTTTTATTTCCAAATTGTATCATTATTTATAGCTTAAAGATTAAAGCAGTCTATTGTAAATGATGAATAGAAATATGAAATATGAAATATGCTAATACAGTAAAACCCGGATAAGTGCATTAGCAGAATGGTTCAATGTCGTGAGGTAACTATCCGGGATATGCATTTACGAAAACTCGCTTAGCTGCTCAGAGGTATTTATCCACGAACAAGACAAATCCCCGAAAAGGCGAAAGATCTTCACAACCAACAATCGAAAAGTGACAGCCAAGAGAAAACGTCAAAATAGTCCTTTGTTAAAAGGGTATTTAAAAAGGGAATATTTAACATATGTTAATTATGACGCTGGGCACCGTAGCGCAAGTGGTTAGTGCGTCGGACTACTGAGCCAGCGGTCTTGGGTTCGAATCCCGCCGCAAACACCTAAAAGTTTTTCACAGTGCCCACCTCTTTCGAATGTCTGACAAGCATCAAAGAGTATCATTTGTCACGATTGAGCTTCTCAATTCGCCGTTCGGAGTCGGCAAAAAACTGTAGGTCCCTTCCATTCGTGCAAAAATATAACACGCACACACAAATGGTTGCGAGAAGCAGGCCCAGGTTCACCTCGAGCTGTAGCGCCAACTAAGTAAGTAAGTAGTTATGACGAAAGAAAGGGAATCAATGACTACTTAAACGGGGAATGCAGTCAAGCGATAAGTTATTAAAAGGGGATTTTAAGAAGAATATTACTTCATAAACTTAAGGTTTCAAAAAATAGAGCATGCCATGCGAGTTTTGCACTACGTTTTCTTACTACGTTTTCTTGCACTATAAGATTTGCAAAAAGCAGTGTAATTCAAAAACTATCTGAGGCTCTATAGCTAAACGGGAGCAAGTTTTCAACAATTCAGGGAAAAAGTGCCCATGGGATATCATTTTTTTTTTCATTTACTACTCGAATGTTACTTCATTATAAAGTAATAAACTTAATTATGCACATGTATGTACATAATCTATAATGTGTGTTTTAAGATATCCCTAACATATTAACCTTTCCACTCGAAAGATTGAAAACTCAAACTGCGCATTTTACATTGCAATAACTAACTCTGTACAAAATGTAGGTAAGACTTTGTTTTTATGTTCAATCAACATTATCATAAACCGTAGTTGTTATGGGCTTCCAATTATAGCTGAACAAACTGGATCTAGGTTACTTTAAATTCCAGTTTTATTTTTCAAAATAAAATCAAATGAGTTAACCCCTCAACATGATTAAGACTATGCGATAGAGTGAGAGGTATATATACAGTCAATAGAAACATGTGCATGACACATGTTACAACATTTCCACAGAAAACAAAGACAGTCCCTCGTTCTCCTCCTTGCGGCCAGTCACCAGTTCAATTGAATTATTTAAGAACACAAAAAAAAAGCCAACAACCTGATTTTTTTTTTTTAGTATGAACATTTGTTTTTGTTTGTTTGCCTTTTTGCATGATTTATGTTTTATGTCATTTGATACCAAAGAGCAGGCTAACAACTAAACACTACGACTACACAACTGATATTTCCATCGCACGAGTGTTGCACATTCTTCTGGCATATGGCAGTGTGCTTCTGCTGCAAAAGTTGCTTCGGTTTGGTTGGTTCAATGGATGAGAGAGATACAACTACGAACCGAGGTCAATAAACTCTGGCCGCTGTTTATTCCTTATTCCGCATACACACACAAATGCAAATAACTTTCGAATAATGTAGTAGATTAGGAGCAATTGTTGGGGATACACTTACCGTACATATACGAGTAGGTATAGGCGGAGTTGTAACCACCTATGGGTTAGAGATTCGTCGATTATGTGTGTACTCGTATATCCCAACATGACGACTTGGGACAGTTGTTGAATGCGCGAGATATTAAATCATAAGCTGGACGTTTTTCTTGTTAATTTTATGACATCCGTGCAATATTATTTGAATGCAGTTGATTATTGTGTTCCTGGAAGACGAGTGGTGGTGGTTTTGGTGCATCGTACACGTTTCCATGTGAAAGGATCCCATCGCATATGCTTACACACGTAATAGCGACGTTTGTGCTCATAAATAAGACGCAGACTGTAGGAGCAGACAAAAGGCATAGGGTTCAAATGGAATTGCATTTGTCATTAGTCCCGAAGGAGTTTGTATTGTAGGATGGGTGTACGAGTATGATTGCCTATAGTGATAGATTCAATGTAACCCACGCTCTTGGTACGGAAAGTACTCGTATCTAATGACTTTGTGATGATAGATTTGCTTTGGCAAGTGAAAGGAAGTATGTACCGTATATAATTATATTGGTTCCTGTTTATGTATGAGGTGCTGTCCCTCTTGAAAGCATTTTGAAACAACGACAATTGGTTTGCTAATTCTTAATATTCGATTGTCATCTGACACATTAACGAATTAAAGAGCTCAACTGCCATAACGCATTGAAACTTCACAACGACCAAGGCAATATGACGTGTCTTGCATTCATTGCAGAAAATATACTAGAAAAATTGTGAACTGATGGCGATCTGGAGCATACATATGTACAAGCATCGGACGTGTCTTTCCGAGTCAAAAAGACTTTAATTGTCCACGTATATTGTCCGATTTAACATCTTGTTTGGAGCTACGTCCAGGTGAAAAGGGCTACGCAAATTCACCCACAAACAGCTGTGTGACAGTGCTTGGATGTGATGCAAAATTTTGTTAAAAGTATGATCATTTGCCAACTAAGCTGACGCTGCTATTTGTCCGAGATAGTGAACAGAAATGTGAGCTCTTTAAAAATCACAGCTCTGCTATTGAAGCACTCATCTGTTAACAGAGTTTAGTGTTCCCATCATTATAGACATAGAGCAACCTTTGTCAATTAATTATACGAACAATTTCTCAAATTGACAGGAGAGAATAAATTGATTTCCTGACTGATTTCATATTTTTATTTAAGGAAAAGCGTCCCATTTAATCGGAAAAATGTAGAGGGCAAACTTCATGGGTGAGCAAAGAAGCTGTTCCACAGACCGAAGCGCAGTGTGTATAGGTTCATGCTTTCACCCACATTCGACAACTACAATGGTTGTGAACTAGTTTCTAGACGTGTCGTTTGCACAAAGTTATTGTCTCTCAGAAGCTGATACCTTTAGGGTCACTCACTGCAGGGAATGGAAGCCAGATCCACCTTCCCATTTAATTACAGGCTAGGCCAAGACGCTCTCGATACTTGCATTGACTTATCACCGTCTCCTGGTACATCAGTTGAGGTCACCTTAGTTCAGTCGACGATATTTTCGACGAGTGTGTGTTTACTCAACCAGAGGATGACGGCTGAAGTTTATAGTCTCGCGCATTGGAACATGACGCTGTCCCGTATTTTTTTTAAGATGAAGATAAATGTTTACTATAAAAGACCAAGTCTTATTGTACTTATGAAAATTACTGTTAAATAAATTGAATTGAATTGAATTGAATTGAAATGAAATGTTTTATGAGTCAACGCTGCGCCGGCCGCTTGGATTTGGCAAGTAACCATCCGTATTGCAGGCCCTGCTAAACTTACAGGAATGAAGTCAATCTCTTTGATCATGGTAACGAAACCAAATTATAGCTACGATGACGCCGTTTGAATGCCACAACTCAAATGATTGTTCGGATCTAGTTTATATTCATTCTGCAGAATTTAAGAAATTTTACGTCAGTTCTCAAATCTTTTTCGTGGACATCTCTTTTAAGTCGTCGAAAAAGGGTTTGCCTACTGTGCCTCTGACCATATTCTTTGTTTTCTACTAATAGGAAGAGATCATTGGATCATGGAAAGGTTAAAGTAATGGTATCGACATACAAGCTTGCATTGAATCACTCACTGAAGTAACGCAGGGGTACACGTGTAAACGGAACGTGTAACGACGAATGATCCTCCAAGTACCATGTCAACATTAGGCATCGTTAATCAGACATTTATTTTGAAAAGTCCCCCTAAAGTAGATACTGTAACTGCAAACTCCAATAGAATGTGTTTTGACTTAAAACAAAAAAACACTCCAAAGCCAAGAAAGTCTTTCGCATTCCCAGTCACCAGGTTAAAGATGACAAGAAAGCCAAAGCCTCCGTTTGAAAGAAGCACACTTTAATACACATATTTCCATTTGATGGGCCAATTAACATCTTTCATTTAATGCTGCTTTACTTTTAACCATAAAAAATCGTAACAGTTAGGTTAAAATTGTATCTATGCATCTGTGCTCGGTTTTTATGCTCTTTTCCGCTGAAGCACTGTTCACTTTTTTTTTTTTTTGTTGTACATACCTGACGGCCGGTTTACATACATAATATTCAAAAGAAATTGTTAATCGTTCGCAAGTACATACCTGGAATGAAGAAAAGAAAATGTAAACATTTAATAGACTAATTAAAACAAACTGCTAAAGAAGCATTTAAACAAAACTATAACAAGCTCGATTTGCAGATGGTCATAGAGTCAAATCGCAATCTGTCGCCTCTAAGCCAAAGTTTTCCTAGTTTTTCCCATTCAGTTTCGATAGTTTTTCTTTTCTTTTTTTTCTCTCATTTTAGGTTTTGTGTTGTGGTTGGCGGTGCATTGCGAGCATAGACGCCTGTTTGACGTGAAAGTGGGTAAAACAAACACACATTAGCTCCGGACAGAGTGTACGCAAATATTTAAACGCATTTAATTGCAATCGGGTTTATTTTTAGACTGCCACGATAGATCCCGAGTCGTGGTAGCTTTCATTTGTTATCCTATCTAATAAAAAGCCTAAAATCCATTACGTGTAAGCGTACAAGATATTAATTTCACACCCACGCCCTACTAAGTTATCTACCCCCATTCACCCCGTTAAGAGGATTCAAAAAAGTACTTAAGTGTGTACCATGACGAAGACAAGAAAAAAAGGGGGGAGTTAGAGGAGTGACGGCCGGCGGCGGCAGAGAAAGCGTCCTTTTCGTTTCAATGAACCCGAAATATATAAATCAGTGTTTTATTGAGCGGAAAGAACTACATCAAGGAGAACAACACACAAAATGCGGAACAATTGATGGGCTACCCTTTTTGCCAGTGTGATTTTTATAAGTATGTGCTGGTGGTGCTAGTGGTGTTGTATCTATCTGACAAACAAGATCACGACCCTTTTCATTCAATCACGTACACTTAACGTTATCCAAGGACACACTCCCTCTTACCGTCTGACGTTCGGTTAGGTTGTGTTCAATCCACAAATGGAGAGGAAGCAGTCTGTTGGATGGTGTACCTCATCAAGCGCGAATCTTCTTTGTGTGTGGTTTAAGTTTTATAATCAGTTTTTTTTTTGTCCTCCTCATCGTAGAGTAAATAAACAAAAGTTTTGAACGAGGGCAAAGGAGGCACATTTTTTGTTTAACCATTTTCTCACTTCATACTTAAACCGACATTCCATCCAACGAACCGTATCGTTTCTCTCCCAATGGCAAATCGATTTTACCTGAACGCCAAGAGCTTGGATACGAAGAAGGAAATTCTATCCATATAAACCATGTAAATGTTATCCTTTGTTGGTAAAAGATGTTTCGGACATCCGTCAGAGTTGCTCATTGAACTTTGTGCTATTCGTGTACAACCATATTCTTCGTCGTTGTTATCATCCGCCATCCAGATATATCTATTGACGACATTCTCTCCGTTCAGGCATTTAGATGAGACGAGTGTTGAAATACTCCAAAGGGACAAATTTGGAACTTGGGTAGTCGCTATATGCTTTTTAGTCATTTATGTTGGTCCTTTTATCGAGATAAGATTAGAACTTCTTAACATCACACAAAGGAAGTATTGTAAGAACATGAATGATAGGAAAGAAAACGGAATGTGTGAGGTTATGGACTTATGGTGTGAGGTTATGAGCTATCTAATTCAGCATAAGAGAGGCAACTTCGAGCAACTCGGTTTAGTTTATTTTGATTAGCTCCGTGTGCAGATGGTCTTTTCCCACCGAATTTGGCTTTATAATGTAATATTTGAACATTTTACTTTACAGGATAATATACATATGTACATATGTATGTACATATACCTTAAAACTACACCACGGCTACTCTCTCTTCGGCAGTACCGCAGGCTAATTTCTGTATATGACGCAATAAATTAACCATATTCCCGTAAGACTGGCTCAGCTATAAGAAGAGGTATTGGTTTCATGTGATGTCCCAGAATAGAATGACTCCACGTAGTCTAAGTTTCTATTCGCATTGCTCTACTAACTTTGACGATGTGGAAGCTAAATTTATAGCTTTGAGGACAAAACTCCACTAATCTTCTATTCTGAAACCTTACGGCGAAATGTATAGAAGTTTTGTAGACAGTTCCAGACGTAACCATCTTATTTAGTATCATATCAAAACTTTTAGCAGCCCAGCAAATATGTTGATTCTGAGAATCGGATTGCACTGCACAGCGCTTTGCTCTTGATGTAAATGTCCAGAGGTAGTACAAAGCTCTTAATTTACATTTTTGATTTAATAAAGAAAAAATTTATTATTTATTTTTATTCCTTCAAATTCTAATTTTTTTTTTTTCAAATTTGTCAACGGGAACCTTAAGGCGGCAAATGCCATACGAGCTCCTTTTGAGTACATAAATATATAGAAAACCAATAGCACTGTACACACGAGCGCCCGCGAACAAAATGGAGTCGTGTGTACATTTTTCTATATACTAGGTACTCATGGCGCGGAAAAGGGAGCTCGTGTGGCATTGGCCTAAATGTTGGTATTACATCCGTGATGCTTCTGGAAATATGACTCTAGAGTTTCAAAAGTTTTTAAACGTACTCTAATACAATTAGCCATTAGCTTATCTCTTGGATCGCTCATCTTTCACATCTCTAGGGATCATTCCAATTCAAGGATATTCAAAATCATCAACGACAACCACACACATTAGGCAAATGGACACCAGCAATCGCCTTCAACTCGACACAAGATGCCTCTCCTAATGTGGCACATAACGACCAACTGTTAGCAAAATATCCAGAAAAGGCCTTGAACTGGAAATGCTCATGTACTGTATATATGTGTAGTAAACTCTGGGAAGTTATGTCGACTCCATTCCATTCTCATTATTCATAAACGAGATCTCTCAAAACCATTTGCTTACAAATAAACGTTGCCAATAAAATTGTACTTTATGAGAACACAACGTATGTATGTATGTACACATATAAAAAGACATATGTATGTAAATATACTTAAGAACGAAATTACTCCCTATCAACGTCGCATTTCCTTAACTTATTCTCCATAAAAAAATTCACATCGTTAAGAGTAATAGATAACTCGATAAGATGATGAAGGAGAGAAGAAAAAAAAAAACAATTTATAGATACAATTTGACTACTAAAAGTTGGTATATAAGATTCCCATCAGAAGTTCCTCGGAGCCCGTCATTAAATGCACATTTAAGGTCGTAAAACCAAAACGTGAAACCCGTTAGTAGGCAATCCCATTCTCCCTCAATTAACTCTTCCTATTCCCTGGCACTGGCACTGGCACACACAGTATGGTGTTTAATGTTCGTCCTTGACTTGAGGTCTGCTGGTATCAGCACAGTTTATTGCTTCCAATCAACTGTAACAGTACATGCATACTCGGCGTTCATATTACTAATGCAGTACATGTCACCCTGGTTAAAGTGAAAAATGATAAGCGGACATTATTCATTTTGATATAGTGGCTTGCAGTTAATTATAAATTAGTTTTAAGTCTTTAGATAGTCGTTCTTTGTTATAAAATCAAAATAAACAAAAAAAAAAACTGATAATTCCAAAGATAGTCGCGGAAGATTGCTTCTTTTAATTTTTATTTCACTTCGTTGCGTTCCATTAAGAACGTCGTGAGTCAGTAAATTGACGACGTCGCGCCGCCGTCTTTTTTATTGATACAAAAATGCCATTGTGTCAAAGTTCTTTGGAATTGATTTATACAAGGAATAGGTGTATTGAAACTTCCTGTTTATTAGTATTTTCGGTGTAAATTGTTTGTTTTTTTTCTTTTTAAATCGGCGGATACGATTCTTAAATTAATTTATGTTCTAGAGATGGAGACATTCAAGACATATCCATATAAACATAAAGAAAATTCATAGAACTAGCACTGAAGGACTTGTCAATTCGACAATAAATGTTTACACAAATATACAATATTTTCCTCCCTCCTTTTTTTTTTGGTTATTCTTAAATTTTTCAGGTTATGAGTATGTAAACAGTTTTTTTTTGTTTTGTTACTTGTGAAGTGTGTCATGCTATATTTTTGGAGAGACTGTTTTAATGTTTACATTTACCCTATGGAGATGAGTTTGTTTTGGCTTATAACAACTTCAAGTGTATTTTTCCCGAAATTGAATTGAATTTGTTTTTCTTACTGACACAAAACAGAAATTATTTGGATTGATAGAATGACATTTCGGTTGTTTGCGTTTCTAGTACCTATACGTTCCTAATCCAGACTCAGACGATACGATAAGGTAGTCTTAAAATGAATGTACTGACACTAGAACTGAAATGTTAACCAACCTACGGCCTCTTACATTGTTTTTTGGTTACACTGACCACATCAGTGTTGCTGAACACCTCTCGCATTATCATAAAAAACCCCTTGTGCAAAAATTAAAATCAATTGAATTTTATTGTTTTTAGGGTTCCGTACCCAGATGGTAATACGGAACCATTATAAGTTCGCTCTAACTCTAGAATGTCTGTCACGATATAGGTACATAAATATCAAGAACCATTCTTCCAAGAAACCTGAAATTCGGCACACTTATACGTTATACATTCCGGTGGTCCACATATTTGAGACAACTTATCACTCAAAATATTGTGAAACAAGTATGCAGGCTGGGCAAAATATAAACTCGAACATTTTTGGAAAATATATCATGTGGGATCAAAGTGGGAGCAAAGATTCAAAAAATTTTGTTTTTTAACCTTTTCCGTTTTAAGCTTTGGGAGTTATTGCCAAAAGTACCCCCACCTCATCTCTGAAACCACATAAGTTAAAAATACGAGTATGAAAAAATCATAGTTTGTAGATGATCAGCTATATACATATGTATGTACATATTTAAAGAAAACTAACTATTTATAGCGAATTTGTATAGATTTTGAGAAATTCACGTCGAAAAATTCAATTTCTACCCGATTAACTAGTAAACTGGATACTGGATCTGTTTTAATGAAATTATAACTTTTTATCAATAATTCCTTAAAGAGTATTATATATCCCGTTTATACGACAACTCAATGCGCATTGGTTCAATCCGCTCATATAAACACCACTTCGAACCGAATTGAAATACTCAATTCGCATTCGTTCATTCCTGCTTATAAACCGCATTGAAAATTTGAAACCGAATTGAAATATCATATAAACACTTTCAATTCGCATTGAAACATTTTACTCTCTCGCGCTCTCATCATTCTCTTATCTGTCATCTTATGTCAGGCAATTCAATAGTGTAATTTGTAATTAATTAATTTTTATTTTATCAAACTGTCAGTTCAATCAGCTGTTTATTAAATTCTCTCAATTTTTTCACGTTTCGGTTTTGAATAATTTCATGTAAACACCAACATTTCTATGCGGATTGAACCAATGCGCATCGATTCAATGCGCATTGAGTTATCATATAAACGGGGTAATAGATATTCCAAAGTTGCACTACAGGTTATTTAAGAAACAAAAATAAGAAAAAAAGACCTTGATTTTGCTGAGACTCGAACCTCCAACAGTGGTCCTGCGCATGCTTTTGGCAGTGATTTAGGAAACTAGAACACAGCCTACAAATCTGTTCTAAAAAAATTAAATGCATGTACATATACATTATGTATGTATGTATGTATCTTATTTTAACCGGTGTTCGTTGTTCGTTGTCAGACATACGCGGAACAACGAAAGTGTAAATGACAAAATGGAACAACGTTCGAAGAACGAACACGTACGCAAGAGGTTCCAAGCAGTTTGGAATTTTCGGTGCCAAGTTTCGGTTTTGCCAAAACACTGCCACTGCCAACAATGTGATGGTAATTTTTTGATACAAAGAGCGAGCTGAATCAAAAACAACGTATAGTGTGAATGCTTCTTCGTTGTTCGGTGTACGTTAACCGAACGAACAACGAACACTGAATAAAGAACGAAAGTGTAAGGCCAGCTTTAAAGGGTATGTACAGTAGTGATCGCTTAACTTTCGGTTATAACGGACCACTAGTCTCAATAAATGCTCCAGAAGAACTATGGAACTAGGGACTAACGAACCCGATTAAAGCGAATTTTCACATATAACAAACCCTTTTTGCGTGTTTAGTAAAGAAAACGTTCGGTTATCTTATAACGAACCAAAAATGTCTTTACTTGACATTTAGATTTCTAAAAAAAAATTTTGTTCGTCTTTTTTTTTGATTTTCTGAATGTTTTGTTTTTTTATTAACATATCACTTATAACGAACGAACAATTTGGTCGGTCCCTTCCAGGTCATTTTGCCATGGAACTTAGATTTCCTTTGGGAACTTTTGTACACAGCCGATTCAATAAACAAAATATCGAAATAGTACGAAAGCTTGGACGATGGGAGTATTTAATCTAAAATCTAACTTCAATTATTGCCTCAAACTGCCAGACATGTAGGTGTAGGATCTGTCAAGCTGATGGCATTACAAAAAGCCGCAAATAATCTAATGAATTGCAAAGACGGCTCCTGCATCAACATTTATGTTGATTCGTTCAAAATAATTGAAAGCAATTTCATATAATCATAGGTACTAAACTGCTTCGCTGAACTCAGCAAAAGCAACACACTGCTTATATTGGGCTTCAGTTTATCTGTTCGCCGACCTAGCACTATTACTCTGAGATTTCTGCTAAAGAACAAGATAAAGCTGGCAATATGTGGAGTTAGACCACTTACTTATGTGTAGGGCAGAATAACGAAATTATTCGAGCTATTGCTCTTTGTCAGAAATGTTTCCTGGCGCTGGCAGTCATTTCACGAAATGGTGATTAATTGGCCGCCGAGATCGTGGCATTTAACACCGTACTGCTACTTTCTTTGGGGACATGTGAAATAAAAGATTTATGCCAACGCTTCCTAGTCAAAGCAAACATCCAACTGTGATGGAAAATTGTATCAAAAGAGCTTGGATGTACATTAGGGGTCGTGCAGGTCTTTTGGCGGTTATTGTTTTTAATTTTTAACGGCAACCATTCTCTCTTTCTTTACGTGGCGCTACAGTTCGGGGTGAACCAGTGCCTACTTCTCGCAACCATTTGTGTATGCGTGTTATAGTTTTGCATGAATGGAAGGGACCTACAGTTTTTTGTCGATTCCGACGCGCGAGTTCAAAAGATACTCATTACCAGGGATAGGATTTTGTTGACCTAAAAAAGTAAAAAAGGCAAAACAAAAGACTTAAAAAGGCAAAAAAAAGACATTTACTAAAAAACAAGAAAATGGAACGTAAATGCACATTTATTTAAGGTAGCATTGAACTACCAAGAGCTTTTTAAAAATTTCTCTTAGAAGCGCCTTGAAGGAGCTAAATGACCTTTCTACTTCAGCTGAAACGAGTGGAGCCCATCTAAAGCTTTCAACATTATTTACACCAATGTTTGATGGTACTTCTGGAAAATATTTTTTAATTTCTATGGTAGAACGAGTATAAGTCAAATATTACTAATTTTCAGTAGAGGGAAAAAACTAAATAAACCTTCTACTATATCACATACAGTAAGGCTACTTTGCACTGCCTTTTTTAACCATTTGTGTGTGCAACAGACCGATACAGCTTTTACCAAACATGATATATAAAATTTGCAATCGAATGATGTATTTATCACATTTACAATTTGACTTATACTCGTTCAACCGCCTAACATAAATTTGTCGAAATACGTGTACAAGCATATTTAGACTGATTTAGGTAGATATGTACAAACAAACATACATACATACATATATAGATCAGTGATCGCATGGCAGCGACACTTTTGGTGGCGGCAATGCAATATGTAATTTTTATAAAGCGTAGCAATGCACGCATGGCATTCGCTATTGTACGATATTTCCATGTTGACTCTCCCCACAGACTAGACGTTTTAAATTTTAATGCATCTAGGAATGTAAATATGCATATTATGTACGTATTGTGGGGAATAAGCATAATGCTTGCACAGATGAACATGCATACATACGAGCATTATTTTTTTATGGAACAAACTTTGAGAGAGAAGCAAAATATGCAAAAAATGCAGAAAAAGGCAACAACGGCAAGAAAAGGCAAAAAAAGGCAATAATGGTATAAAAAAAACAAAATAAAATACATATATTTGGAATCAGGAGGACATGAAACGTGTTTGTCTAAAGTCGATACTATCTTCCAAATAAGCAAAAAAAAAAGAGGCAAAGTTAGCAAAATCCTATCCCTGCTCATTACAAATGATACTCTTTGAATGCTGTTCAGACATTCGAAAGAGGTGGCACCGTGAGAAAAACTTTAAGGTGTTTTCTGGGATTGAACCCGGGCAGCATTGCGTAGTAGTTCAACGCACTTACCCCTACACCGTGGTGTTCACTAACCTAATCTATCAATTAAAATTAAAAACAAATTGTGTTTCATAAAAATACGTCTTTTCTTGATAGATCAAATGAAACCTTATATTGGAAGCCCCATATGCCTACATATTATATAAAGTGCTTAACATGCTCAATAATTCCATAGTAAATCCTTAGCTTAAGATACACAAATTCCAAAAACGGGTGCAGTCGATTTATCTTCCTGTATTCAACACCACAGAACCCGCCTTAAAGAACAACAATCCCTCCCTCGTTTACTCATTTAATCGCCTCAAGTTTCTTAATCTTTTCACTTTTCGCAAAAAAACAAAATTCTTAAAATTAACGAAATCTGTTTACCCAAAAAGAGAGATATCAAATTTCGGGACACATTCCATACGATACACCTATCTTTTGTAATACTTATTGGAATGGTCATTTAGGGAGTGGTAACTCAGACACGAAATTTATTGATGTCCCCTCTCTCTTTCAATTCATCACTTCAATGTCACATCATGTTCAAAGGAATTTAACGAATTTCTAATGGTTAGACATCTAATTTACGACAAAAGACTGAAAACTCCAGACATACCCTACTCGTACATATAATCTGCTGTTAGTGTGTGTTGTGCATCGCTTAAGAATTAGGGACAGGCATAATCCTTCGTCTATGATAAATGATTGCGGCCACTTTAAAGGTTATTTCTACCTGGATTTATATTTATAGTCCTCTGTGTCTAAACCTAATGCGGTGTACAGAGAGGCACACATTTAGGTAACCAAATTGCCTGTCTCCCCTTATAAATACATACACAACATGCAGACGACAGTGGAGAGCGAGTAGGTAATAATAAAACATGCATGAAGAAGGAAACGAACCCGCTCTAATAAAACAAAGGGCAAGTTTACTGACCGACTGAAAACGCATCAATAACATTTATAAAAACAACCAAAACAGCGTTCAACCCAAAGGAGCGGGTATACAATGCGAGGAAACAAGTTTTGGCCTTCAACAAAGTGTTGGTTTGTTTGTATGCGTGCAAAAACAAAAAAATATAAAAAAAATTCTTGTATCCCAGGCAAGTAATAAATATAAATAAATAAAAAAAACAAAGTAGATAAACGCAAGAAGGGTCCGGTGTTTTTGTTATTATTCAAGGTAATATCGGTGCTAAAAATACGAGTATCTATAGATGTACATGTGCTGTCGCTACTGGTAATCTCCTAGTGATTCTGTTCAGAATCTGATACCGAGATACATACGAAGATAGACAGGTAAGTATCTCTGTCCCAATCTCAGTCGCAGTGGACACATTTTATCGATGTATTGCACACTTAAATACTAAACGTTTTGATGTATACTTTTTTCTTGTGTGAATTTTACCGGTTTGGTTTTGTGTTTTGTTGTGGAAAAAGGAAGATAACGTCCATCACCTTGCCCCCATAAGGAAGAGATTCAAATCCTGATACAAAATAAAATTTCGTGTTGCATGGTTGCCAGCTTTTCTACTCACTCAGATCGACTCTCAATACAAAAACAAATCGCGAAAAAAACATCCCTTTTATGACAGCGTCACAATTAAAAAAGATACAATGACCGCGAGGATGAATAATATACTCGTACTTATAAAACAATGGGGGAGACGGCTTTGTATGGGTAGAATTTGCACGCTTTGTTCTTTCTTTAAACCTTTTTTTGTTGTATTTTATGCACCATGGAGATGCCAATGTGTGAAGTAACTGATACGAATATTTTTGGGGATGTGGTTCCTGTTTATTGTGCGGTGTTTTTTATGCAACAATGAAGTAATTTACGGATGGAGTTGGACACTGCTGCTTTGTGGGTAATAAAAAGGATTTTGATTCATTCGGGTGCATTTTGTTGGGTGTAATCGATTTTTGTTTCACTGCACACCAGGGAATCAAATTTAGATGCTCGCTTCGTAATGCGACGTGTGCTCATGTGTTTCTCTATTATTATGGTCAATCAAATCCTTAATAGGGTGTGGCTATTTTATCTTCTTTTTACTGCACTTTGACGGGTATATTTCTAGTCCAATAGAGAAAACACATTTTTGTCGGGTTAATATTCGATGGAAAAAAAAACAGAGAATTTCAATACAAACTCATTGGGACAATCACATTGGAAACCGGTGATATTTTGTATTTTATTGGATATCAAGTTCGAAAAGATTGACAGAAACGCCAAGATTCTGACCATGGCAACGATATCTATAACTAATTTTACCGATTTCTCTTTTTAAGTTTTAGGTCAACATATGCACAACAACATATCCTACATAAAATAGAAAAATTGTGACAGTTGCCACGCACTTGTAGGTATGTACATATTCGAAAATGCGTGGTAACAAAAAATCCATTGGTTTAAAAATTTACTTTGAATTAACATCTACGGGTATATTGAAAGATTGTGCACACTTATAGTTTTAAGGACAACCCGAAGATGGTTGTAGATCTTTAGGGCCACAAAGCCGTCCGCAATCTGTCCCGCGATATTTTATTAAAACGATTGCTTAGATAGCTATGTAGATAATACATTTTTTTCTAACCTCAAACATATGTATGTATGTAGGCATACTGACAATAATTGACATCCATGCCATTCGCTGAGTTAAACTATTTTATAGAAATATGTACGTGGGTCGTTTTTCAAAATGTTGCAATAATGGGTTCTTTGTTCTTAAAAAATAAATCTAATAGGTATAATAGATCAAAACTATTTTTTTGCAATATTATCAAAAAAAAAACTAATAAGTGAATTCTGGTGCTGGCAGTGAAGTTTCTCAATAGTTTGAATAATATAAGATAAAATGTCACCAAAACTCTTAAATCGTGTCATTATCGTCACGGACCTTAGGACTGATAAAAAAAATCGAATCAACGTTTATTTTAATTACATTTTGATATCTACGCTGTTTTTAAGAATAACTGTAACATGAGTCTATTTAAATGTAGAAATTATTAATATATTTTCTTTACTTTTTTTCTCATTTATGCCATTAGCGTCACGAAAAACAATTTAAATACTTTTATTTTTCGTAAAAAGTTAGTTAATAAATGTGTTCGGCTTCATCATTATTTGCACCTAAAAAAAGGTTCATTGCAAAGTTGATTCCTCTTTCCAAGAAATTTACAGAATTTTCTTGGTGAGAGAAAAATCAAATTCCTTCTTTTTTTATCTGGGGACAAATGACAAAAAAGTGACGAAAATGACAAAAATTTGACGAAAATGACAAAAATGTGACGCAATAGACAATGGAAAAAACGTTTTCATTATTATTTCATTATTTTCAAGTTTATATGTAGTTTTTGTACCGTCACTTTCAAAATGTGACGTTAATGACATGTGACGATAATGACAATTCACACTGATCCCAGTAGTAACTCATAAATTACGAATTGTATACCCATTATTATTTATTTTAAAGCTTACGTTCCACTTTTTCCTTCTTTACAAACTATTTTTAAATTATTTTATTAATAATTTGTCTTAAAAAAGGTCGTGACACTCACTATTGACATTGAATAAACACACGGACCATACACCTTCAATAGATAAGACACAGCTGGCTTATTTCCTCGTTTTAAATTTTTTTGAGGCATATAGTATGTAGTTCTCTTTTAGGGAGAACTAGAACAGTTCAACAATTGCAAAAATAGGCGAATTTCAAACCCAAATTTTAACGGAAAACAGTTTCGTGACGCGAATGACAAAATATGGGGACAAGGTTTTCTTGAATGAAACATAATACAAGACGATTTTTTTTGTTAAATATTGATTGGAATTACTAATAAACAAAACAAACATCTTGATTATTAGCTGTGCTAGCGTTTGTAAAGCCACGCCGAAGCTTATGATATTTAATCGAGAAGTGCAAATTTCTGGGGTGGGGACAAAGACATTTAGTACAAAACTATTTGCAGTACTGGCCAATATTTCAAAATTCTTAAACTAAGAATTAAAATTTTCTATTTTAGATTAAATTTAAATTTATTGCAAATAAATCCACGTTCTAAATACTGTTTCTAGACATGAAAAAAGTTAAGTATATGTGGTTTTATGAAGCAATTAACTGCAGGGGACATCTTATTGCAACATTTTGAAAAACGACCCACGTATAGCTTGCTGAGCAAAATCGTCAGTTTAGGGAAAGGCATAACAAATGCTCATTAGCAGCTAAATCTTTTAAAAGGTGTTTCCCTGGTTGCATTGTCATAGATAGAAATTAACAAGTAGTGGAAAAATATATTAACTCCAACCCCCGAAACAGAGTTCGAAGAGGAGGATGATATTCCTCTTTCAGTTCTACATGGCGCCAAGAGATGGATTTTCCCAGAGGTAATGTGTTTTCGGTATAGCAAATGCAACTGGACATTATATCATTCGTTATATTGGTCCAGGACTGTATCTGTTTTTTTTTTTTTAATTTTTTTTTTAGATTTTGGTTATCAACTGCTGAAGAAAATATGTAGTATCTGTATCTATGTATTTTTAGAAAATTTAGCGCTACTTTTCATAGGGAGTTAATTCTAAGTTTCGCGTAGTTTAGCACTTTTACTTAAATAGAAAACAAATTAACACTCATACGTCATAAACCTCATTTCTGTACTGATGTATGAGTGTATGGCTATCAAAGTTTATTTAAAACTTCCCTTTAATCATGGAGGGATATTTCGTTTCAAATTTGGATGCATTCAGCAACAATTTGACTTTTATGATTTTTTTTCCCCATTAAAATAACTGACAAAGGGTGAGACCTGGCCAAATCCTGACGTTTGGAAACCCTACCCGGACCCATAGGTACCTTTTTTTTACAGTTTTCAACATGACAAATGTTCATGTTATCCTTCTGATTAGATGATACCCCAAAAAACCCAAGAAGTAACTAATAAGGGTATAGAGAAGTTTACTAGAAACAGCTGTAAAAGTCTGACCAAGAGATGTCATCTACATATGTATATTTTCAGCAATGACGGTGTACCACGCCCCTTTAAGAGAAGGTAGGTATTTTTTATTTTTTTTTAAATCGAATACTGTATGCATGATTGTATCCTTAAAAATCAACTTATTATAAATTTTAAAATGTCGTGGAAGTAGCTGTCAATCTAATATCCTTAAATTAAGAGTTAGACATAAGCCTTTGTCGAAGTAAGTAGATACGCTCTCTATGCTTAAACTCATGGTTGTATCTTAATTGATATTCATTCTACGCATTAAGTTCTCCTAGGTTGTGGAAATCTGACACTGTGTCGTGTTGAGTATTCAAAAACGTTTATTTTTTAATTGAATGTATGGTTGGATATTAACTTAAAATAAAATACATACTGTACATAAAGCCATATTCCGAATATGAAAATTGCACACAATTGTATATGTATGTACGTTCAACATTCCGACGAAGAAATTTAATAACAAAATACCAGCTAACTGATAAGGATCAACGATCAAACTTATGTTGATCGTCGTTTGTTGAATTTATTAATTCCTGTTTAGTACTATTCCGTTCTAGAGAAGGCAATTATGTTCATAGGCTGTCTAAAACTAAAACTTTCATTAAAAAATTGGTCAAAAAATATAAAGACAAAAAACTCAGAAAGTAAGCAATTTATAGATCGTCCGGCACTTAGGATTTCGTTTGTTTTAATTAAAAAAAAGCTCAATAAAAGAGTAAGATTGTACGTCTCTATTGACTCAATCTGGAAGCAAGGCGGCACACTTCCACCAGTTGAACTTCTTTTTTTTAAGAGTCTTACTCCATTTATTCCAACTTACAAACTATGGATACAATAGCATACAGTCGATCTATCCGAGTAAGTACATATCTATACATATCCCCATAACCCTCTCATTTTCACTACCACAATGGCTTTTAAAAGCTGTTGATGAATTTAAGATAAAGGACAAAGGTACCTGCACTCGGATGTACATACCTATAATAACATTTAATTTATGCAACTTAGGAGAAGAAAATCGCAATAATTGCTTTGAAATTTAGCAACACTCTGCAGCCAATAAGCACACAAACATAATGTTGTTTTTGCATCCATATTGACGAGGCAGGGACCCACTGAATGCAGTCACAACTTAATTTTATGCAAAACAAAAAATGTGTTTCTTCTCAGATCCATCTTCGTTTTCTGTATCAAAATTCACCAGCAAATAGGTACAGAAAGTAAAATAATCTTTCTAAACCAAACATATTGGGCCCATATGGTGGGAAACAGTTTTTCCTTTTTCTTGTACTTTTATCTTTTCTTCAGATACTGAAAATAAAATCAAATAAATAATATTACCATCCCAACAGAAGAAAATAGAACAAGGAAAAGGATTTTCTTCCCACACATTAAAAAAAAGAAAAAAATTCCATTTTCCAGTGTCTTATTCCCGGTTCCCTTTTACTATACATATTCCTGTCTCTGTCTCTGCCTACCCGGTTCAATTTCTGTTTCCCCTGTTCGTCTATTTAAAAAAGGATATGCCAATGCAAATGTGTATGTGTCACCGGAGAAATCAGTTAATTCGTGTACGGTGTACATCCATACAAATATGCGTGCCATCTTCAAATCTATCCACATCTCGCTCTTTGCAGCATACATACACGAGCAACACACACACACCTAACATCTTTCGAATGAGGCGAAATAAATTTTCTCCTTTCCTGTGAACGCGGGCGGTGGGACAAGAGTTCACAGTAAAGGAAAATTTAAATATGGCGATTTTTGAAAAAATAAAAAATTTCCTTTGGAAAAACGCACTCACCTCGTATTTTAATCCAGCCAAACGCAACCATGTTTCCACCTTCAGACAATATGGGGACAAAGATGGCAGCAATGGGGTACGCGAAAACTGGTACAAATAAATGACATCCTTTTCAAAGTTCGCTTTGTGGACGTTGTACTTTGGTGGCGCTTCGGTTTTCGTCACGGTGGTGTTGTTGGCGGCATTCTCATGGTTTTCGCCAGCCTCCTTCTTGGCATCTCCATCGGCTGCTGGGGTTGTGGCTGAACAATCCCCACCGGCAGCGTCTCCAGCATCGCCCGCTGCAGCCTTGTCTTCGGCAGCGTTGGCGGTAGCATCGCCGCTGGCTACTTTTTCGGCTGAGACAGCTTCGCCGGCATTGTTGGCGACTGTTTCTTCTGTTTTATTCTCAGCGGCTGGTGGTGCTGCGGCTTTTTCATCGGCGGTGATGTTTTGTTGTTGATTTGTTGCTACTTCAGCTGCCATTTTTATTTAATTTTTTTTTTTTGCTATTTCTTATTCGAAAAAGTTTGAAGGAAAAAACAGTTACAGAAATATTCGAATCAAATTCGCTTGAGCACTAGATTTCTTTTTTTACAGATTGCACATGAACGGTTTTTTTTTCTATGCACTTCCCGTTAGGTATAAAATATTTTTTTTTTTAATTCACAGGGACACTTAAAATAGGACCGAGAATTTGTCAAGTTAATGCATATACAAATGTGTATATAAAATCGGTATATATAGAGATGTATGTATATAGTGTAAATCTGTATAACAGAAAAAACACAGAGAACACAGACTTGCACTTGCACTACAATGAACAGTTATGCTTGAACAACTAATAACTGACAGCTAAGAATGCTCACACTATACTGAACAAATGTTGCGCTGCTGGAAAACCGTAACGTATTCGCTTTTGATTTTTCTTCAATTCACCACGCACACTAGGGAAACACAACAGCCATGAAAATGCGAATAGAGTGAGAGTGTAGTGGTGTTGGTGTTGTCGCACACGCAGTTCACCATTCGAAGTAGCATGAAAAAAAGGGGATAAGGTAAGGAACTGTAGTTGTGTTTTGTGTATGCCGTGCGGAACAGATTAAAATAATGAAACGGAATACCGAAACCGAGCGAATGCAGGGGAAAGTTGCAACGCGAGGTGAATTCGAGAATGAGTGGATTCGACGATTCGTCCATTCTCCATCAACAACTCCAACTTCAGTGTGTTGAATTTCTTTGGAGTTGCCCAAATTCTACAATATATTGTATTTCGGCGGATAAGTGCTGATGCTGAAATTGGAGTAAGTGATTTATGAGAGTTGCCATTGTAGTACAAGGATGCGGAAATGAAATTATAATAATAAAATAAAATTATAAAAAATTGTAGAAAATGGCTACATTTCCACTCATGTAGATAAGTAAAAATAAATGACACCACAGCCTGTCCCATGAGAACAGGTGAGATTCTGATAAGACCATCGGAAAGGTGATCGCATATCCCTAGAACTCTTTAGAACATGCACTTACACTCCTGTCACCCAATTTGGCCAAGCAACTCTGATTGAATTAGCCTCTGAAATGGACTCAGATGAAAGGTATAAGAGGACTAGGATAGCTTTGTCCATTCCTCCTATAGCCATAGCTCAGTGCAACTTAATGTGCCGGCTAATTTGCATGGGATTCGGTAAAATGTTCGCTTCGACCAAACGAGGTCCAGAAGATACGAATCCCAGACCTGTTATTCTAGTCTGATTCCTCATTCAGATACCAAACCTAAGCTAGATTGCACGAATACAGGGTGTCCCTGTTTAGAGGTATAATCCTTTAAGTGGAGATTTATGAAGTTCTGGCGAACAAAAAATCGTATAGCAGGGGGGGAGTCTATTTTCACCCGCCACCAAGTCATAGCCCGTCGAAGTGAGGCACCTTCGAATTGGTGGCAAAATCACTTTATATGATAGATATAACTTCTGAGTTACTATAGCTACAAAAATAGTTTTGTAAATACATTTTGGAAAGATAATCAGAAGCGTGAAACGCTTCCCCTTCTCCAACTTCAACAGGCAGAAAAATAGATTCTAAAAAAACTACATATACCTACATATAGGTACATATCGAGCCACAAAATATCAAAAGTACAAGCAAGCCAAGAAAACAACGACAAAACAAGCGAAGAAAATAAAATTCTTATTTTCAAACAACAACAAAACAAGCCAAGAAAATAAAATTGTTATTTTCAACCCCACCATGCAAACACTTCGCCAACGCACTCGAGATGATTTTTGCCGGCAGAAAATCGGTTTTGTAGGCGAAGGGACTGAGGTCTGCGGTACTTTTTTACTTAAAATGTATTTTTCTCAAAACTTTTACTTAATAAAAAACTAAAATGCTCTCAATATTATGTTGGAAAACTTTTTCCCGTAGGTTTCACAGAAGTCGTAGAAAATGTCATTTTTTGTCAGACAAAAATGATAGGAAACCGCAAAACAATGAATTGAACGTGTGGTGGTTTGGTCTATTTATAATAGCCTTTGGCTGTAATAATTCATTATTTTACATGGGTTCTTATCATTTTTAGGACACCCTGTATATTAACCGAATTTCAAGTATAAACAGTGTACCAGTGCGAGGGATCTCCCATGTAGAAACCCTAACCCGTAGGTATAGGTAATAATTTTTTTTTTCGTAATAACTTAACTCATATGCTTTTTTTCAAAATTGTTTACACTGATGAACAAAATTTAATTGATAAGCTTTCGATCAGTGTTAGATTCATTGAAATCGGTGCAGATATTAGCTCTCAGGGGGAATCACAAGCTCTTGCGCTAGTGATTAAATTATATAGAAAATAGATAGATATTAGAAACAACGTACATATGTACGTGGGCGGTCCCATAAGTACTTAGCCTCACCGCCCGATGGTGCCAGTATCGCAAGAGAGATTTACTATCGTCTAGTTATCTAGCACATTCTCTTAGACGGCTACTGCCGAATCGGACTCGTAGTTTTGTTTTGACCACGTGTGGAAGCCAGCTTGTCCGCGAATTTTCGAATGAGGAGGTTATCGCCGCCACGGAGCGGAGGCCTACTTTGAAGACCTCGAGAAAACCTATTTTTTGGATGGGTTAAAGAAGTTGGAGCATCGCTGGATCAAGTGTATCGAGCTAAAAGGAGACTATGTTGAGAAATAAAGCGCCACTTTTCCAAAATGTTTGTTTTTCTTTTTAGGCTAAGTACTTATCGGCACGCCGTCGTATGTACCTATGTAAATTACATATAATCAAATGCTTCTGTTTTCTTTTAAGATAAAAATCATTATTCGTACGATCGGCGGTAGTTTTCAATAGACATAAAGATTAATGAATGAGTGACTCCAAAATTGTATTCCGCTATGATTAAACACTGATCATTAGATAAACAACTGTATTTGGTATCGGTGATGTGGTGGAATGCACCCGGACAGTTTGATACGAAAAAGACTCCCCTTTTGGGTATCTAATATAATAAAAAAAAATGTTTTGATATTAAAATTATTGTAATATAGTGTCAGAATATTTATTTGCATAAAAATAAAACATGGCTGAATTCTATGATATGTGTAAACATATCACGCAGGCTTTGAATTTTAAACATTTTTCTGTTCAAGTCGAACATCGCAATTTTTCAAAAGGACACACGCTCGATTTTTTTTTCAGCAATAAAATGTCTGCTGCAGCCGCTATAAGGTGTTAGTACCGTATGATTAAAAACACTTATTTTTCACATAAAAATCTTTGTATTGCGAGCACATCCCACAAGAACTCTTAGATTGAGAGACTGGTCCATTGTACCATTTATCAATTGTTATATTAAAATCTATTGTGCCCCCTACAATTCCTAGACAAAGGAACGTACTTTTCGTCATTATTCTTATTGGAATCGGTTAGAGAGAGCTTCGCTTACACCTAGCCCAGACAAGAATTCCATGGGTCATAGCACCTCACCCAGATCAATTTCCCTAAGAAATCGCAGTAGGAGATTGGGTGCTATGAGTGGTAGACCCTCTGCTGTAGTGCTGTAATTTAGTATTTACCCAAGCACTTGAAGAGTTTCTGGGTTAATGCCTCACATTCCACAAGTATGCGTTCTGGAGTCTAAATCTGGAGTCTTCATCTGATAGACCTAGCTTCCTGAGATGTCCCTTGAGTTTACAATGCCCCGTAAGGAATGCAGTCCAAATGCCGAGTTTTGCTTTGACAAGGCTGATGCAAGCTTTGAATGTTTTAAAGTTGTAATTACCCACGAAGAAATTGCCTGTCTTAGACCCTGAGTTTTTGTCCACGACTTAGTCCTGTTTGTCTTCTCCAGTGATCGAAGCTCCTCTTCTATGGTGTGTTCTCCTATGCCGCAGAAGGCTTCAGGGCCCACAAAGGGTGTGGGGTGTGGCAAATTTGTCTGCCTCTTCCTTAGCTTCTATCCCCGGGTGTCCTGGTACATTTACCCAACTTCTTTGCGAGCAATTTCTTAATGGGTAATTCATAAAGTCCTTAAACAATTCTGTAGTTAATAAAGTAACCTACGTCCCATGTCAATATTCTTACACTAAGTAAGTACGTCTTGTACATAGGTATGAGATAACTGTGGAGGCTATATAAATTCGTTTACACTCACACGATGTCGAATAATTTAAGTAAAATGCAAGCCACAAGCAATCACAATTCTCGTCCACAATCATCCTGTTTATTCAACTTAGTCTTTTATATTAAATTCTTCTCTTTCCCGTCTCTATTGGCCTTTTTAAAATCCTATAATTTGGCAAAGGGCCATTAAGTAGAAAGAACGAGAGTAGGAAAGTAGAATTTCATAGCATTTAATGAAGTTTCTAAATTTGATGTGTGCCTTGCTGACTGAACCCAGTCTTTATACTATACGTAGTCCTTGAGTGTTTGCCAATGTATACGAGGCTATGTGGGTACCTATACCCGCTTGCTTTCTCTTGACACAATTGCGCATTGCGCTTAGTAATTAAATTCCATATGGCCACGTAAAAGGAGCAAAGAGCGAATAACCACAGCCATGTGTTTTGAACATCCCCTTTGAATGGGTATTTTACCCTTTTAGTGTAATGTAAAACGTTTAAAGAGGGAGCGACTAGATTTTTAGTGAGAAATTTAAGAATTTCACCATTTACCACACCGAATTACACTGGAAAGGTTTGCGAAGAAAACTTTTTTAATTACTCTTAGAAATTGTACCTAATACCTAAAGTTTAAAGCTAACAGATATTTATTTAATGGGAGGAAGAGTATCGATATCATGAGAGGAACAGAAGAGTATCGACAACTTGAAATTATGTACGTAAAAGGAAAGATAAGCATACGCCAAATTTTTTTTGACAGCCGTCAGAATTACTAGAACTAGGAATTTCACCTTATTTAATATTTTAGGAACAAGCAAGCAGGTTTTGATTTGTACATATATGTGACGGGTGCTTTAGGTTGTCAATGTAATAGCCACTGGCAACACCACAGGATGATGAAAGCTGTCAGACAACCGAGAACCGACCAATGAAAAGAAGGCTTTTATCGAGTTTTTTCAGTTTAGTTTTTTCCTGCGACGACGCGACACGACTTCTTCGTATTTTCGTATTTTTTTTTTTGTAATTAAAAAGGAGATCATGAAATCTTCAGTCTAATGCCATTCTGTTGACAAAATCCACCACCGCCTCGCATTACTTCAGGGCGGAGCCGCTTTATTAAGCCCTCTTTGGGCTGTCTTGTATCCTTTTTAGGTATTTGTTAAATTAGATATGTCTAGTTGCGAGCTGAGTGGTGTAGAAGTACATTTCGCCATGCTGCCTTTGCAACCATACTCTCACATCGGTGATTAGCTTCGTGGTTCATCTTTCTTTGATTAATGTAAGCCAGCGGGCCCGCATAGATCACACAGATTAGGTGAATCTTCTATCCGAAATCCCAGAGCTTGACATGATCTGCGCGGTAAATGACCGCTTACCAAAAACTTTATGCTTCGGCAGGAGGGTCGACATAGTGATTCCTAGCCGTGAAGCATGGAAATATAAAAATCCTACATCAGACCTTAGGTAACAAGTGGTATACGGATGGATCAAAGATGGACACCGGGGTGGGTGCTGGTATTTTTGGACCAAACACTAGAATATCAATACCTATGGGACAAATTCCCAGTGTATTCCAAGCGGAAATTCATGCCATTCAAGTGTGCGCCAACGTCATCCTCAAATCGGGAATAAAAGGTGTCCTCATCCATATACTCACGGATAGTCAAGCAGCCTTAAGAGCACTAGGCTCAAACCTGTTTGACTCCAAATCAGTCCTGAACTGCTTCAATACTCTCCAAGACCTCTCCCATAAAAACAAAGTCAAACTTTGGTGGGTGCCCGGTCATGAGGGTATTGATGGAAACGAGAAAGCTGACGAACTGGCTAGGAAAGGTTCGACTGAATCCTTTATCGGCCCTGAGCCGTTTTGCAACATTCCAAATTCAGCTATTAACTTTAACATCAAAAGTTGGGAAAACAACATGTGTATCTCCTATTGGGAAAATTCCCAGGGTCTTCGACAGGCTAAAAGAGCCATAAAACCCTTCCAAAGCAAATCCACAAAAAATCTGCTCTTGAGTAGAAATGATATCAAAAGTTTAGTAGGATTTCTAACAGGACATTGCCATCTTCGATATCACCTAAACAAAATAGGTCTTATTCAGGAAACTGAATGTCGTCTTTGTATGGAAGACGACGAAACTGCAGAATATATCCTATGTGACTGCATGGCACTTTGTGCCCTCCGGAGACAACAGTTCCACAGAGAAATTCTAACTCCCACGGAACTTCGTACAATCTCCACCAGTGAGATCCTCAAATTCATCAAAAGAATTGAGCCTCTTCTGGTTCCCTAAACTGACTTCGTGGTACAATAGATCTTTTAGGTCGCGGTGCCCTCCGCAACTGGCGGGTCAGTACCCCTTTAAAAAAAAAAAAATAAAAAAAAAAGCCAGCGGGCTTATCATTTATTCATGCTTAGTTCCCTTTGCTGAGATATTGCATAGGGGAGATATTCCCCGATTTGCTCTCGTGGTCCTATTTCCACTCTGCCGCCAACAAGTCACTTGTCAATGAGTATTACTTCTGAGACGACGAGCACTGCTGATTCCGAAACTGTGCAGTAAGGAGAGCTCCGCGTCTCTGTACCGCTGCCGCTGCCTATATTTCTTCTATTTGCATGCATCGACTCAGATCTCGCCGCCCGTAAAGAATAATCAAACTATGTAAGCAATCATCGTTTGCTCATTGTGGGGCCATTTGCCATAAGATTGCTTAGTGCGGCTTTGGTCTGACGGCTTTTGTCATACCCAGATACTTAGCTGCCTCCTTATACTGATAATCATTTGCCTCGAGATCTGTTTTCTGCTCCGGAGAGCTATCTCCTTCTTTTCTGTCGCCATGCTCAGTCTGTGATCCTCCATGGAGACCAGCACCCTCCTCGTGATTTGACTAAGTCTCCGTCTTCTGTATTTCTCACGGTAATTATAGCTCCAAAGTGATCGTGTCCTAAAAAACATTTCAGAGATCAGGTCCAAGAATTGAACTCAGTGCTGCTCCTCCCGTAATTTCCTTCCTCTGGACTCCTTCGTAATATGTTAGTCTGCGGTCTCTTAGGTAGTCTTTGAACTTTGAAGTCTTCCCATCTAGCGGAGTTGAAGGCATTCTTCACGCCTAATGTTGGTAGCAAAACGATTTTCCTCGAGTTGTGACTGCCCTATTAAGCAGTTTAGGTGGCTTTGATCACCCTCTAAATTGTAGAGTACCACCTTCTGAATCCATGCTGCCTGTCAGACAGATCGTTAGAGTAGTCTAAAACTTCAGACATAAGAACCACTGCCAACAACTTTTTTTTTAAGTAGTTCAATGATTTCAACATACATATTTCAAATCACTCTTTTTAGAGTGCCCGTTCTTTCTCTGAAGAGCAAAAGGATGGTGAGTTGATGCTACTGGTTGGTATTTAACCAAAACCTTCCCGATACTAGAGACATCCGACAATCACTAGTAAAGAAACCGATTTGCCTATCGGGACAGTAATTGGCAGACAACGCTGTCCAAAGTCGGCAGACTAGACACATGCTCTTTTTTTCTATTTTCAATGTTTCCGTATGTTCTGCGCCTTATAAGTACCTACTCGTAACTAATACTGTCTTCTTTGGAGGTACGGTATGAATAAAGTTTATTGACATACATATTTTTCAAGTACCTATAGCCTAACAGTACCCAATCTGCTCCCATTTGAATGTAAAGAAAATAAACAACGCATATCCCAATTAAGTGAGGTTATGTAAAATTACAAAAGACGAATTGAATCGAATCAAATCGGATGGTCAGCCAACTAAGGGGAATCCGTAGATCACGTAGTCCCCACTGAAACCGATTATTAGATTATTGAAATATTAAATTAGTGCGGCCCAACTACGTACCTACGTCAATCGTGGGTTGAATGGAATTTCGAACGTAGCCATTTTTGGGAAGCTGGGCAGCAAAAATGTGAAAAAAAAGAAAATATACACGTATTTGTATTCAGACTCACATCAACTCGTAACATTCCGAGTTCGATTTTCATTTACTCGTATTAAAAAAATGAAAAGCAAACCTGTGCGGCCAAGTGTGAATGATTTTTGATTCGATTTTTTTTTTTATTTTCCAATCACTCCCCGCCCGCAGCGCCCTCCTGTGGTATAATGAATTCGTGAGATTAGTATTCAATAATCATATCTTCCGTATGGTCTAAATTAGGACTATGACTTATGAGTCTTTGCATAGCCATATGATAAATTTATCGCACATTTAAGCGATAAGCGGTGCAACACTTAAAAATATGTCCAAGCAAGGATGCCTGTCCAGCGTCTGTTCCACCTGTTACATGACTCATGCAGACGCCTTTAAATGTGCACAAAAAAAAACGGGAAAACACCCAACTCAGCAGCAACCATATGGAAGGAAAATCGATTTTTCTTCCGTTGCAAAGTAGATGCTACAACTCCACTATCGGTTGAGTAGCACAATCTGGAGTTTCACTACGGAATGGATGTGGATTATAAAAGTATGAAACCCGTTCACAAGAGAGAAGGTGTTTTTTTTTATTTTGCACACCTTACATACCCACAATCTGCTTAGCTGGCCAGAGGGCAGGCGAGACAGTTAAGAGCCTATGCAACAGTCTGTCTATAGGCATTCACTACACAACTTTACAACAAGTATCTATGGATCTACGTATACTCTATGTACTCGTATAAACCAAAGCAAAGATACAAAAGGCGTTGCTTAGTTTTAATATTTTTCTCAAAATTTCAAGAACTTGGTTGTATAGGCAGCCACCACCCTTGACTTGCTTTAAAGCACGACTACGATGATGAAGACACGTGGAAGACGAAGACGGGTGGAATACTCCTCTTGAAAGTTGCATTGAGAATCATCGTTGTCTTGCGAATGCACTTTGGATGATTGTGGGCGAACGGATTAAGGGGAAATCCTTGCAGCAAATGCAACGAATATGGTTATTCATATTCGGATCTTGTGGAACTACATACATATGTATTAGGGGTAGGGAAGTTTTATTTTTATTGTGGTCCATTGATGCAAATTCTAGGATGCATATGTGTTCCTTAGAACTGCCTTGAGAACTTTTCGTGATTTATCTGGTCAACAATAGGTAGATGACTTTCGACTAACAGATATTTTCGATCTTAATTCCTCTATATGAATAGGACACGATTGTCGAGCCCTAAATGGCCATCAAGCGTAAGAATCAAACGATAACATTGGCCATTGCAAACGTGAATATGTCTTCAGTTCAAATATCCCTCCATACTGGAAAGTACATCAGAAAACCAAATGATAACGAAATCGGGGATACAGTTTGGCATTGCAGCTCCGAGTTCATTGTCATTTGTAACGCTGAGCGATGCTGAGCGAAAACCGTGAGCCATCGCACACTGTGGAGAAAGTCGTGTTGCCATTTCAGGTTTGTTTCGCCATTTCTGAAAACTGTCTCGCAGTATAACTCAGTGTTGTGGTCTCAATCGACTCGTCAAAAAGACAACTCGGAATACAGAAATCAATGAAATGAGTGTCTGGAGATACCCATGAGACCGTTGTTCGAGCCCATGCAAGTCAATGATGCAATCGCTTCTACATCAACTCTGGAGTTTTAAGATATGCTTTGCCATCATTGGTCGACTATGGAGGCGAATTGGGCAGCAATTAGCATAAGTATAACGTGTGTGACCGTCTCTATTGTTCGCACTCGTTGAAAATACCGAATTCAAAGCTGCCTAGTAATACATTCCCGCACAAAGCAGTTGTGGATTTTAAACTATCCAATATTTACAGGAAATCACTGGAATCGGGCAATGTGGGTGACCGTGGTGTAGTGGTAGTCGTCGTCGCTTGTCATGCGAAAGGTTCACGGTTCGAATCCAGATGTCTTCGAAGCATTTATTTCTCACGAAATAAAAACAAGTTGATCAGTTTCAGAAATTAATATCGAAACCTACTGCGAAGGCATAACACTAGCAGTAGGATGTTGGATATGGCTGAAAAAATTGATCGCACAAACTATAATAAGAAACATCTGGAAAAAACTCCTGTGAATCATAAGCAAGTACAAAAAATAATACACAACTCTCCAGTTATCCTGGACATCACCCATAGAGTTAGTTGAAATTGAAACCTATCATCTGGGTTTCCTACCGCTACGTCGATCTGTCTGTCTCTCGTTCTCGTCCTTCATGTGCTCGCACTGTGTGTAAACATTAAAAGGGTATTCATATCCCATTAAGCGTGTGTAGATTATAAGAAAAAAAAAAAAAAAAAAAAAGTTCTCTAGTTCTCTATCAAAATCCAACAGTTACATATCAACCTAGTCAGCGTGGTTTGTTCGCTTTAGAGCCGATCAGTGCGCGTCTATTATTACTGTGACACCGAAAAAAGTGGGTGTCAGCAGTCCTACAGAGAACAGAGCCCAGCTTCTCGCATTCATTTGTGTGTGCGTCTCCGAACGGAGAGTTGAAAAGTTCCTTACGAAGAATAATACTCCTTAATGCTTGGCAGACATTCGGAAGAGGTGGCACTTTAAAAAAAAACTTTTTAGTTTTTGCTGGGATTGAACCCAGACAGCATACGTAGAGTATAGTTTAATGAACAATCCATTAATGTGATCTTTGTACCTAATATAACGAAAGTCAGCGAATAAGAATCCGCAGTAGAAGACGGAAAATAATATCCTGTATAGAAAGGGATGTTTATATAGCCACCAGCTTGAAGAAGTCTACGTGTCTCTGATTTTACATAAAATACTATCAAACATATGTTCAACTTCAATACTTACTAACTTACTTAGTTTGATGATACAGTTCGGGGTTAGCCCGTTCCTTAGCTAGCTACATCCAGTTGTACACTTCAAGGTGGTTGTGGTCCTCTTTCATTTTTGCGACCCACCTTAAGCGAGGTCATCCTCTGTTGCGCTGATCCTCTGGATTGGAGTCGAGTTCTCTGCTGGCCGGAGCGTTATTGTCCATACGCTCTACATGTCCTAGACATCTTACACGTACAATGCGCAGTGTTTTGACCAGGGTCAATGTTGCTGTACAGCTCGTATAGTTCGTAGTTGAATCGTATGCTCCAAAACCCAGCACCGCAAACTGGACCGAATATCTTACGAAGGATTTTTCTCTCAGAGTGTCCAAGGATATCCTTAGCCGTTTTCGATGAAGTTTATGATTCCATATAGCAAAACTGGTCTTATATGGTCTTATTATATGATCGGGAGAGGGCTTAACTACTCAATTGTTATTTTAGCAAGAGTAATCCTTCGCTTCATTTCCGATGAGATGCAATTTTGATCTTATAGCATGGCCAAAGTAAGCAAACAACTTTACAACCTTAAGTTAAGCCTTAATAGATCTGCTAAAAGATGATTCATATTGAATTCAGACTTGTCTGACAGTAAAATATTCATCATGATTCCGAAAAATATTTCTGTCTCCCATTTTGTCTTCCAACCTAACGAAGCATTTCTTCTTACAAAATTGTATCAGTACATAAATTTGCGGGTACAATTTACACGATTTGTAAAAATTCTACTGTTTATCATAATTAAATTCACCAGCTGTCAAAATGACAGTTGTCAACTATGACATTTCAATTTAAAACACAGGAAAAATAATAAGATAAAGCCATGTTATTGTGGTAATGTCATGCTTATCGCATTACGATCATATTTCCACATCTCTGGACACGCTTTAATCAAATTGTCCAGTAATAGAAAGAAATTCATGATAATAGCAAATAAACAACTTCACGGATTCAAAATTAATCCCCGGTCGTAAATTCCAGTTCATAAAGTTCTCAATTTAACAGCACATTCGTTATTGGTTATTCATATTCGGATCTTGTGGAACTACATACATATGTATTAGGGGTAGGGAAGTTTTATTTTTATTGTGGTCCATTGATGCAAATTCTAGGATGCATATGTGTTCCTTAGAACTGCCTTGAGAACTTTTCGTGATTTATCTGGTCAACAATAGGTAGATGACTTTCGACTAACAGATATTTTCGATCTTAATTCCTCTATATGAATAGGACACGATTGTCGAGCCCTAAATGGCCATCAAGCGTAAGAATCAAACGATAACATTGGCCATTGCAAACGTGAATATGTCTTCAGTTCAAATATCCCTCCATACTGGAAAGTACATCAGAAAACCAAATGATAACGAAATCGGGGATACAGTTTGGCATTGCAGCTCCGAGTTCATTGTCATTTGTAACGCTGAGCGATGCTGAGCGAAAACCGTGAGCCATCGCACACTGTGGAGAAAGTCGTGTTGCCATTTCAGGTTTGTTTCGCCATTTCTGAAAACTGTCTCGCAGTATAACTCAGTGTTGTGGTCTCAATCGACTCGTCAAAAAGACAACTCGGAATACAGAAATCAATGAAATGAGTGTCTGGAGATACCCATGAGACCGTTGTTCGAGCCCATGCAAGTCAATGATGCAATCGCTTCTACATCAACTCTGGAGTTTTAAGATATGCTTTGCCATCATTGGTCGACTATGGAGGCGAATTGGGCAGCAATTAGCATAAGTATAACGTGTGTGACCGTCTCTATTGTTCGCACTCGTTGAAAATACCGAATTCAAAGCTGCCTAGTAATACATTCCCGCACAAAGCAGTTGTGGATTTTAAACTATCCAATATTTACAGGAAATCACTGGAATCGGGCAATGTGGGTGACCGTGGTGTAGTGGTAGTCGTCGTCGCTTGTCATGCGAAAGGTTCACGGTTCGAATCCAGATGTCTTCGAAGCATTTATTTCTCACGAAATAAAAACAAGTTGATCAGTTTCAGAAATTAATATCGAAACCTACTGCGAAGGCATAACACTAGCAGTAGGATGTTGGATATGGCTGAAAAAATTGATCGCACAAACTATAATAAGAAACATCTGGAAAAAACTCCTGTGAATCATAAGCAAGTACAAAAAATAATACACAACTCTCCAGTTATCCTGGACATCACCCATAGAGTTAGTTGAAATTGAAACCTATCATCTGAGTTTCCTACCGCTACGTCGATCTGTCTGTCTCTCGTTCTCGTCCTTCATGTGCTCGCACTGTGTGTAAACATTAAAAGGGTATTCATATCCCATTAAGCGTGTGTAGATTATAAGAAAAAAAAAAAAAAAAAAAAAGTTCTCTAGTTCTCTATCAAAATCCAACAGTTACATATCAACCTAGTCAGCGTGGTTTGTTCGCTTTAGAGCCGATCAGTGCGCGTCTATTATTACTGTGACACCGAAAAAAGTGGGTGTCAGCAGTCCTACAGAGAACAGAGCCCAGCTTCTCGCATTCATTTGTGTGTGCGTCTCCGAACGGAGAGTTGAAAAGTTCCTTACGAAGAATAATACTCCTTAATGCTTGGCAGACATTCGGAAGAGGTGGCACTTTAAAAAAAAACTTTTTAGTTTTTGCTGGGATTGAACCCAGACAGCATACGTAGAGTATAGTTTAATGAACAATCCATTAATGTGATCTTTGTACCTAATATAACGAAAGTCAGCGAATAAGAATCCGCAGTAGAAGACGGAAAATAATATCCTGTATAGAAAGGGATGTTTATATAGCCACCAGCTTGAAGAAGTCTACGTGTCTCTGATTTTACATAAAATACTATCAAACATATGTTCAACTTCAATACTTACTAACTTACTTAGTTTGATGATACAGTTCGGGGTTAGCCCGTTCCTTAGCTAGCTACATCCAGTTGTACACTTCAAGGTGGTTGTGGTCCTCTTTCATTTTTGCGACCCACCTTAAGCGAGGTCATCCTCTGTTGCGCTGATCCTCTGGATTGGAGTCGAGTTCTCTGCTGGCCGGAGCGTTATTGTCCATACGCTCTACATGTCCTAGACATCTTACACGTACAATGCGCAGTGTTTTGACCAGGGTCAATGTTGCTGTACAGCTCGTATAGTTCGTAGTTGAATCGTATGCTCCAAAACCCAGCACCGCAAACTGGACCGAATATCTTACGAAGGATTTTTCTCTCAGAGTGTCCAAGGATATCCTTAGCCGTTTTCGATGAAGTTTATGATTCCATATAGCAAAACTGGTCTTATATGGTCTTATTATATGATCGGGAGAGGGCTTAACTACTCAATTGTTATTTTAGCAAGAGTAATCCTTCGCTTCATTTCCGATGAGATGCAATTTTGATCTTATAGCATGGCCAAAGTAAGCAAACAACTTTACAACCTTAAGTTAAGCCTTAATAGATCTGCTAAAAGATGATTCATATTGAATTCAGACTTGTCTGACAGTAAAATATTCATCATGATTCCGAAAAATATTTCTGTCTCCCATTTTGTCTTCCAACCTAACGAAGCATTTCTTCTTACAAAATTGTATCAGTACATAAATTTGCGGGTACAATTTACACGATTTGTAAAAATTCTACTGTTTATCATAATTAAATTCACCAGCTGTCAAAATGACAGTTGTCAACTATGACATTTCAATTTAAAACACAGGAAAAATAATAAGATAAAGCCATGTTATTGTGGTAATGTCATGCTTATCGCATTACGATCATATTTCCACATCTCTGGACACGCTTTAATCAAATTGTCCAGTAATAGAAAGAAATTCATGATAATAGCAAATAAACAACTTCACGGATTCAAAATTAATCCCCGGTCGTAAATTCCAGTTCATAAAGTTCTCAATTTAACAGCACATTCGTTGGGGCACGATATCATGGAATGTGCTCTGAATGAAGTCAAAAAGATTTAGTTCCAGAACATGGTGTGCATCTTTAGGATTGTTGTATCCAGCTGTTGGATGATGGAACGATACGCATAGTATGAGGGGGGGAGGTAGGAGGAGGTAGGAATAAAAAAAAAGTTTGCCTTCAATGCAATTTCGCTCCAAAGGGAACGTGAAAAGGAACAAAGATAAAGACGAAGACGAAGACGACACACTCTCAAATTTTCGTCTCTAGACAGGGTGATGCTATTGCTGACATAAGAAAAAAAAGTGTACATAGACAGAATATAACTTTCTTTCTTATTTGTTGTTGTGGCTGTAGCATGAGTTATTATCCTTCGTTTGTCCAATGAAGTCCTTGTACATGATTAAATGTGCAAATGCGGTGTGGTAAAGTGACGAAATCAAAATTATAATGAAAGCAGAACCGTGAGAGAAATGATTTCCTAGTTAATAATAAAATAATTGAGTTAATTACAAAAATGAATATTATGATGGTGCCGCCGCCGTGCAAGTACAATTTGTGTGTGTGTTTTTCTTTTTTATATTTATTTGAAAAGGTCTTAACGGCAGATGACATTATGAGGGCACACAGAGGTACCATAGACGAACGCACACGCAGACAATTAATGTGAAAAATTAGGGGTGGTTAATTGCTTGTCTGTACCAGTAAATAAAATCACAAAGTCATTATGAGGGCCCAGTTTTTAGATTGATAATAATTGGACATAGAGATCTGCACAAAAAGTTATTTAATTATTTATTAGAATTAGAGTTTATTTATATTCCTGCAATATGTGTACGCGTACAACCTCTCAATGCAATCAAACTTTTTAAATGTCAATCAGTTTTGCGTTCTCTTTGGTTCTCTTTTTCTTAAATTTGACACTTTTGGAGGTGGAACGGGAGCAACAAAACAATGTACCCCCTGTGGTGATGGTGCAAATAATAGGCGTGACAATATGCAGCCTTGTAGCACTTGTACCGCATTCCGTTTATTTTTTGAAAATTCTTGGACACGTCGTAGGTTGTCCTTAGAAAGCAAATTGCTGGTGAGGTTTTCTCTTTTGCGCCGGTCACGTGGCGGGAGCACACTGTCTGGTGAGGATCAGGTGAAGATTAGATGAAGTGAAGATCTTGGGTTTTCGCTTAGCTTTATGATGATCTGTTCAGTTTTTATTAAGTCACTAAAAATATTTAAAAAAAAAAAAATTAAAAATACTAAATCCTTTACCAAACTCTTAAGAGTAAGCTATGTTGCAACTGAGCCCACTGGACTTAAGCTGATTGTGTTTTAATTTAGTTCCCTTAATGTTTTGTTTTTTTTTTGTTGGAAGAATCATTTTATTTTGTTTAACTGAGCTTGCATCCCCAAAAAAAGCTAATCCTCCATCGTACAAATAACTTCAGAAGCTTATCGCATATAAAGTACTATCCAACATGCAACACGTATTGTGTGAATTTTTTTAGCTCTTCTAAAACACATTTATACAAAGAAGGGTACCTACATACCAGTGTGGAAAGGGACAATAGATTTCAAGTCAAGACTCACCATTTTTTCATCGATTTTAGAGCATTTATCGCTTTGAGCTCTCTCCTGGCAAAATTCAGGAACAGCTCTTCTGAAACTTTTCAAAATTATACCGAATTTTTTTCAATTCGTCCTGGAACATGCAATGGGTAATCCAGCTATCAACAAAGAGTTATAGGAACTCACCTTCCTCTAGTTCATCCTATCCCTGCTAATGATGGTTTCCCAAATTTAGGGATTTTGCCGCTTTGGTGTTGGAATTAGCAGGGTTTCATAAGAACAAAACGTTTGCTAAGTAAATTGGTCTCAAAGTCCCCAATAATTTCGAAAAAGGTCAAAAATCCTGTGTTTTTAAAATGTAGTCACCCTAAGTCTTGACGGTTAAAAAAAATCGCTAAATGTGTCCTATCAGAAGCGCTGGGAAAAATCCATAAACGTTTCCAGTTGTAAAGTTACACAGGAGTTTTATCGTTCAATGGTATACTCTTGTAAGAGCAAGCAAGGAAACTTTCAGGATAATAATTCCTTTTTCGATCTACCGCAATGTGTGAGGTATACCTAGGAAGTGTAGGTGTATCCCTGCTTAGCATTTACAATGGCATATGATATGCTCCACTGTTTCTTCATCTTCGTTACACAATTGACAAATATTGTCTTGAGCGATTCCCATGGTCAAAACGTATTTTTAAGTCTGCAGTGTTCCGTCAAGAATCCGGTAACTATATGTATCGGCCCTCTGAACAATTGTAGGGGTTGTTTATTAATTATTTTAAGGGAAGGGGTTGGTCAGGTCTGTTAACCTTAGTTTCCGTCTAGAAATGAAGGTTTCGAACCATTTATTGACGCTGCTTTTCACAGAGCTTATATGCACACTGCAGAATGATCTTGACATCATAAATAATGAAGCGGATCCTTTTGTGGCTTTTGTTTCCATAAGTCCATACACGGGTAGACGCAAATTTTCATAGTCACTCCGTATACTCCTGCTGAAATTCTTTCATCTATTTTAGATCCATCCGTATACCATACTAGAGAATCTTTAACAAATGAACGCTCTTTTATTCTGTTCCCAGTTTTGTCTTTCTGGAAAACTAACCTTGAGCTTGAACTAGTGGCCACTGACAGTTGACAGTTAGAGGTAATTCCTAAATCCTAATAGATCACTATTACCGACTTTCTGAACGAGGGCTGATTGGAGACTTTTTCATCCCTTAAGATGAACGTGATGACATTTAGGCTTAGTAAAACCTCTCACGATACGGTGGTTGCTGTTCTCAATGCACCCGATATACAGATTCTAGTCTTTAAAGTATATTGAGTCCATCCTAGACTTTTGTTGACCACCAATAGGGTGCTGCATATTCAACAATAGATCCAGCAATTGCCATGTAAACATAGATCTATATTTTCGTTTCGGGGTTTAGACCTTAAATTTTAACCAAGAAGGCTTTTGCAGGTTCATAGGCGCTACCTAGGGAAGTCTTGGTTTTTGTGTCTGCTGGCATGCATTTGCATCCATTTACATGTGGTAAATGTCCACTCCTGTGTATTGGATGCTTCGATATGTGTGGGAGTGATCGGTGTTGTCAAATGCGCCCTCGATATCACAACAACAACAAACTCTTTGTTTTTTACTGATTTTCCAACTAAGGAGGTAAAGCTCTGAAGTACGTGGGTGGATATTTTTCCAGCAGGTAGAAATATTGATTTTTATGAAATTTGATCTAAGGTGTGGCCATAGTTTTTTGTGGTTCACACTATGGAATGCTTCTTTAAGGTCAAAGAAGAGAACAAAACACCTTCCTGTTGATTTGAAAACTATAATCTGTATTATTGGATTCAGCATAAGCCTGTTGGTTAAGCTTTTCCGTCCATCTGTTCGTCAGGATATTTTCAACCATTTTCAACAGCAAGATGTTGATCATTTGATTGCAGAGATTTATCTCTTTTTTGGAAAATCATTGATTCAAATAATAATTGTGTTTTGATTTACCCATCAAAAGATTTTGAACAAAATGTTTGGAGTACATTACACCAAGAACTGCTTTATTCTTACTTATAGGTCTGTGTTTGTTATTACGTAGACTGCTATTACGAGATCTATCAAGATCTGGGTGACCTCACGTTAAAGCGAAGCTATCAAGGGGCATCTGTCAGTATTTGCAAATTGCCTTTCCGTAACTCGAGGAGAGTCTTATCCTTTTAAGTTTGATACTTCTAGCTTAAACGTACATTGCATTCGTTATACGTTCGCTGTCGTACATCAAAACCAATTTCACTATCTTTTCCAAAGAAATTCCCAAATGGAAAGTGGGGGTGGGTGGATGTCTGAGAGTGCTGTAGTGGTCCGTTCTCGTAAGTTTGCGAATGCTCAATTATCGGGAAATACTCATTCCGGTCGTTTACTATTTCCGGTGTACTTTTAGTAGCCTTAAGAAATTATTATAAAATGTAACATTAAAGACTTCTAAACTGAAATAGAAAAAAAAAAACGTCGAACTAAAAATGTGTCAACGAACTATTTACAAAACGGAAGCAGACTTTTCTAAAAAGGGGAACCACATGGCATGTAATTAAATTCCAGTTAATGATTCGTAACTCCCTGTTGATTAGGCTACATCGTGCATATCTGAAACTGACCATTCCACGGTAGCATTCCTGATTCTCTCAGTTACACACAGCTTTCCGTGGTGACATCACCATCATCGTCTTCGTTGTCGTTACAATACAATTTATTTCCATCCCAACCCACCCAAAAGATTTATCTTATAACATGCACTTTATAATGGAAGCATGTACGAGTACAACAAAAAAAAAATGAGCCTGGAATTAAATGATTGCATTATGGCATGGAATTCATCTTGGTCACATCGTCAGGGCATATGGACGAGTATATATGTATGTGTGGTCACTGCATTCCCCAGCTATACTCGGGGCTACTTCACTTGTTAGCTCTGGGCATAAGATATCATCATCGGGGTGTACTCATAGTCTAAGTATCTCCAGATCTGAATGAAGGAAAGCATTATACTGCCCTCCAGTGAGTTGTTGTGGTTATATTGCTCTGTATGGCCTATCAAGCACTGTTCTAATGGGGTGTGTCATTATTTGTTCGTTAAGATTAAGATTCCCAGCCCAAGATCAAAACAACAACAACAAAAAACAGTGAATATTCTGGGAATACTCGCACTCTATCGACATTATTATCATTCTGGACGCATTTTTGGAATCAGTATCTTCTTATTCTCGAATCTTGAGATGCCTACTAACTACTTGTTGTATTTATATAGCGTGTGTGCGACAACAACGACAGCGTTGTTGATTCGATTCAATTCGAGTGAAGAAGAATATGTATCCCTTTGGGGGTTTCTTACGTCGTGGTCGTTTCCTCTTCGGCGATTATTTCCGGCATTTGGTCAGATTAGTAATTTGTGTCTCGTTTTGTATCTGGGTGTGTGTGTGTGTAGTTCCATTGAGTACGATTTTCTGTATTGGCCAAGTGATTTTGCGATCTTTTTTTTTTTAGTCTGAGAATAAATGAAAGTTCTTGTGTTGCACAAAGTTTGTTTATATCGATTTTAGGCATCTGGGCAATCTGTTGATTTCTTTGTGTTCACAGTCGAAGGGTTTTTGTCTGTTTTTTGCAAATTGCTTAGCGGAATTTAATTTTCTCAGTTTAAAATACGTCATATTGAATTGAATTTATGTACCTATGAGCAAAGTTGGTAGTTGTTAAGAGCAAATCTGATTCTATACACTTTAAAACATACATTCATTAGCACAGTTGACTCCAGATGTTGGTCCAGATGCAATTTCATGGCGTGTTGATTAGAGGAGCTCTTTTATTCTGGGCAAAACGTTTCGCGATTTCGCCTGCAGTTCATAATAGGTGCGAACGCACTTTTCTGATACAGTGAAACCTGGCTAAATTGGCCAATTTGACTGCACCGAGAAAATTCCATACAAATGTTCTTCAAAATACTTTTATATGTTGTCCACCTGCCTACCTTGGAAGATTGGCACAAATTTTCATACTTTTTCCCATCTCTCATATTAAATACCCTGCGAAATTTGGACACCTTTATATTTTGTCCACCTGCCTATCTTGGAATCTGTCCGCAAATTTGAATATTTTACGTCATCTCTCATATGAAATAGCCTGCGAAAGTTTGGCCAAGAGTAGTATGTGATGGAATTTGTTCTATATTTTCGCATAACCACTGAACAAAACGTCTAGACATAGCGGTAAAATGACGAAATGTTCGTTGTTGTTTCATCGTGTGCAATATAGAGATGACTAATTCTTTTTCTTTAGATTGTGATTAACTTCAAAGGTTAAAGAATTTTTTTTTTAGTGGAAACTATAAGCAAGAATAAATATACTTTGTTTGTATGTATATATAATGTATGTATGTACGAAATCAATTTTTTATTTTTATTCAAAGAAAAGTAGGTACACACCCAAGTTCTTGCACCGCAGTATATGTAAATTCCGTTTTACAAGTATGGTCATTTTTGAAGGAAATTTCTATGTAATTTCTCAGAACTCTGGCCCTATTGTAGGTACCAAAATGAATAATTTACAGAGGATTGGCGAACATTTTATCTTTCACATAACCTCAAAAAAGTTTAGTAGAAGTTTCTTCTTTAGGTGGTGCTACAGTTCATGGTGATCCAGGGCCTGCTTCTCGTAACCATTTGTGTGTGCGTGTTTTATTTTTGCACGTATGGAAAGGACCTACAGTTGTTTGCCGACTTCGAATGGCGAGTTGAGAAGCTCATCTTGACAAATGATACTCTTTGAATGCTTGTCAGACATTCGAAAGAGATGGCAGATGTTAGCTGGGATTGAACCCGAGACAGCACACGTAGTAGTATAAAGCTCAGGTTTCGTTCTTTTATTTACTAACTTTTTTTTGCGGCACCAACTTCGCTTTAGTTAAAATACGGACTGATAAAGCTAGAAGTTCAAAATACCGAACCTAACATTCACTCGCTGTGGATGAATTGTTCGTCAATTGCTCTTCATCTTGAGGGATGTTTCGGTGTTGCAGTTAAAAAAAATTGATTACATTAATGAAACCAGTTGGTATTAACCGTCAAAACCGTCGTCTTGAAGTTGCTAGCTGGTTTGTAAATGAGAGATGGTGTGGTAGAAGCATTGGCATTTGTATTGACAGTCAAGCTGCACTTAAAATGCTTGAAACTCACATTAATCACTCAAAAATTGTCCCAAAATGAATGTAAGTACAGACTGGTATTAGACCGAAAAAGAACTACAGAAATCCTCAGACAGGGTACAATTTAGAACAACTGTAGGAATAATGTCAGGGCACTGCCTCTGGGGCAGATATCCTAGGTGGCTCCACAGATAAGGCCTTTCTCTGATACTGCATCGATGTACATAGCTGTAGCAAAGGATATCACACATATTCTATGTGAATGTCAAGGCATAGGTAGCACGTTTTCGTAGGAGCGAGCATCTTAGGCAGCTGCTTCTTTAACAATCTTGAAGAGGTAGGCCAAATCAACTACGGAAACTTTCTAAAATTTTGCAGGGAAATAAAAGGCGTTGAGCAAAATGTTGCGGTTTAGGGTTCATACTAGGATGGATTTCTCGGGGATCACCACTGACACACCCATTATGGCGTAGTGGGGTTGTGTTCAAAACCCCTTTCAATCTAACTTAACCTTACCCAAGATGGTGTCCCAATGAGGAGGTTTTATTCTACATAACTACTACAAAATAGCTCCTCTGTCAGTGTCCTGCTTTGTAAGACACGGTTCATTCTCATTCGCTAGCTGTGATTTTTCGTGTTTATCCTCCGTGTTTATCGCCGTGGCCGTGGTGGTTAGTGCGTTGAACTACTACGCATGCTGCCCGGGTTCAATCCCAGCAAAAACACCTAGGGTAAAACTATACAATACGCCCCACTTTGAAAACATCGCCAATAAAACGCATAAGTTAAAAAAAAAACTAAAATATTTTATTGCAAAAAACTAAAACGGATATTTTTCTTGACTTTGGCAGTGAATTCATAGCTAAATATTTTAATACATATTTTATATATTTTTTTAAAAAAACTTTAAGTGGGGCATTTTATAACTCGGTTGTCAGGTAAAAAGCCCCACTTTAGTGACAAAACGCCTCTAAGGAAAAAGTGGTCAGGAATGGCATTTGGGTCGTAGCGGCAAATTCCTGTTGACTTTAAGGCCGGAATACCATTGGACACGCTCGCAGCTCTCCCTCAAGATTTGAAGATGTTTCTCCATTGCCTTCTTCATGTCCTTTTCAAGCTATAATACCCGCAATATATAGCATTTTCACTTTAAATTCGTTTTTTTGCAAATTAAATTCGTTATGTTACAAATTAAATTCGTATTTTTGCACTTTGAGTTCGTAATTTTGCAAATTGAATTCGTTTTTTTGCAAATTGAATTCGTTTTCTCTTCGGAACACTAGAATTTACTACCAAATCGTTTTTTACGTCAAGTATACATACTCAGTTCCGTTATCAAAACATAATTTGCCAAGTGTAATATAGTAGGCCTATCGCCAGATAGTGGGTGGTAAGGGATCTCACACTAAATCAGCACCCTATGAAGCCCAAATTCAAACCTGCACCTCTCCGCGGTGAACTTTGGAAACTTTAATTTCTCATAAATTTAAGGGCTCAGAACAGGCTTAATCTAACCAAGAAGGTGAGAGTAATTTTATTACATACATTTATGTGTATACAACGCATAAAAACACTCTTATCTAAGCGATTTGGTATCAAATCATAATGTTAAAATAAAAAAAACCAATTCAATTTGCAAAAAAACGAATTCAAAGTGCAAAAATACGAATTTAATTTGTAAAATAACGAATTTAATTTGCAAAAAAACGAATTTAAAGTGAAAATGCTATAGTTCTGGTATAATTTCGTGGCATTTCTATTATAAAATAAGCAAAAAAGAAGGCGCTTATAAGTGTATATTTCAATGTGTTAGTTGGGGCATATTACACTTATGCTACTAGGGCGTTTTGTAAATTTCGGAGTTCAACATTTGAAAACCACACACTCCACCATAGAGATAAGCAAAATCGAACTATAATACTTATTTCATACACTTTTTTAAACATATAAAGGATTCTGGTGTCATGTTTATTTCTGAAAAAATTCAATTTTTCTTGTACTCACTCAAATATGTTTTAGCGCCAACAATTTTTTTTATAGAATATTTCGCTACTGGACCTAAAAAGCACTACCCTCTACTTTTACAGTTCACTACTGATCGAAATGATTCGAATATGTTCGGTTGCAGCTGCATAGCCACACTTGTGTAGGTGCCAGGCTAGTGGGACGCTTTGTCAACTGGGGCGTTTTGTATAGTTTTACCCTAAACGGTTTTTCACGGTACCACCTCTTTCGAATGTCTGACAAGCAATTCAAGAGTAGCGCCAACTAAGTAAGTAAGTGTAATGAATAGGACTGCTGACGCCGTATATTTATTTTATTTTTATTTTATCCCTCACCACAACAGCAGCAATAACAACAACAACAATCAAGTTTGAATCTAAAACTACATACATATGTTATATCAGCAAATAGGTTTTAACCTGTTACATGCCAAAAATGGCCGAGGATTTTCTCTACGGTGATCTTTTTCGACAGAATTGTCGAATTTTGATTTCCCCATTTCATGTCTTTGACAAATAATTTTGATGTGCCTCAGTGTTCTGTGTTTTCTTCGTTTGTTTTCCTGCTTTCCTTCAAATATTCTACAGACTTTTTAAAACTCTTTCGATGTAAATAAATATGTACTTCTATTAAAAGATCAATTATAATCTCGAAAGTGTGTTCCAGAGTTTGTCTTATTTCATCACAGTCTACGTTTTCGCACATCGCGCAGAAAGGCTCTGACCCTGAAAGGAAAGTTATTGTTTCTTTTTTGCCAGCACCTATTGAAGGGTAACGTTGTTCTTTAAACCTAAGCCGTAAAGTTCCTTTGAGCATTTCCACAACAATTTGGAGAAGAATATGACTCAGCTGCTAAAAGCATGACTGTGTGTAGGAATTGCAATGTCTTGCTTGCTTCTTTTGAGATTTATCTGCACGCATATGCCAATTATCATTATGCTCCAGAATTCCCTTAAGCATAAAGCATTTTTTTTTTTTTTTTTTTATAATCTACACACGCTAAAGGGGATATGAAAACCCTTATAATGCTTACACACAGCTCGAGCACATGAAGGACGAGAACGAGAGCCATACAGATCACATTTAGTTTGTTTTGAAGGAAACCCTGCGTACAAAAAGGACCTACAGTCCCACAGCCTACTAAAGCTTAGCTGTCTTGCAAAACAAAATAAATGTTAGCAGTTTGAAACATTTTACTGATCTTTGCAGATGATTTCTGTAAATTGAATATGATGCCATAACTAGCTGCAGTTCTACTATGTTCTTCAAGCTTTAACAGAAATTTCGTCCCTACGGTTCCATAAAAACTTTATTTTATACGTATTATGTTTCTTTATAGTTCATTTTATTATACAATTGTTTGTGAAAGGAGTTTCTATTCCTACAAACACATCACGATATGGTTGAGAAAATTCATCCCATCTCCATTCCAATTTGGCTAAAACAACATGTGTAAACATCTTCGGTCAACTTAACACACCGAACCATATTTAGCCTAAATAACCATTACTTCCAACTGACTTACTTTCATTGCATGCATAGGCAGCAACGACACAGCCCTGAACACCATAGATATTCCAATTTTAAAGTTTCTTCTTATTTGTTTGCTTGCTTGTTTGTTGGTACATGTGCGGTATGGCATCCTTATTAAAGGGTCTCAGTCCCAAACCCATATAAAGACGTATAAACATGACCTAATCTAAAGTAAATCAGAAAATCCATTCACTGTTCACTCTATAAATATTTAAAGCTTGCCATATGGTGACGGTAGCCAGTACAACGACACGCCCTATTTCAGTCGGCAGAAAAAAAGGACCTCATTTCTCCATCCGACCGGCAGGCCCACGCAAAAAAAAACCAAACTTTTCACTTCGATGGAAATGGAGTATGGTTGGAGTCCAACTCAGAGAGCAGAGATGTGGAGGAGTGAAAAATAATATTCGCATTGGCATCATACACAAACGCACACCAAGCAAAGCAAAGAGAGAACAAAAAAAAAAAACGGAACCAGTATGTGTGTTTCGATGTCCTAGGGTCGATTCCGGTACGGTACCCGACTTGGATCAAAAACTTAGGGCAAACTTTCCCACTTAAAGTTCAGTGCCAAGAAGAATAAATAGTTAAGTGTTTTTTGGAAAATTCCTTTTGAACACTAAAAACGGAGAGCTCACAGGAAATGGAGATAAAAAGGACATTTCCATAAAACAAAGCCTTGATGGGCGAATGTGACACACACCCATACAACCGGTTGTCTCCTCTCGTCAAAATTGTTCGACAGCAATTAAGCCATGTCGTGCAATTTGGCAAACATGGTGTGGGTGCGGCGCGCACTAAAGAGGACGAAGCAAAGCACACAGATAATCACTTAGGTACCCTAGGAACCAATGCTGGGGAGGAGGGGGACTCAACGATTCAAGTGGTGTATACACATTTTTCTGTTTCCTTTTGCCCCCCTCCTTCCGTATCATTTGCATTCAAACGAAATTAATTCGCATTGTTCCTTGAACAGGAAAAAAATGAGATAAAAAAGGGGGCCAACCACAAAAGAAGAGCATACCAACAAATTGTGGTGAGTTTCCTTCTTTTTTTTTCATTTTTATTTGGCGAATATCTCTCTAAAAATACTAAAAATACTAAACTGCCTCCTCCTGTATGTGAATGTGGCTGTGTGTGTGATGAAAGGAAAATCCAAATCCGAAGAAACGAAATAAAAGAGAAATGCAAAACAAAAGAAGACTGCCTGTGCCCTGTGCCTGGTGGTGGGTTAACATTAACACACACACAGGCGCACATCAAGTGGGGGGACCAAAATGAAAATACGGGAGCACTTCGTATGGAGATGAGATAGAGAGGGAGAGAAAGTGTCGCTTAGCAACCAGGGTGCGGTCGGTCCTTTCCCATTGAACTTGGCTTCTTGATGGAGAATTGACGACGACGGTGATGATGATGATGATGATAGAGCGGCAGCAGAGTTCCCTCTCTGTACAAAGAAATGCGGATAAAGTTTAAGAGTGGCTTTTGTGTGCATCTGATGCAATCTCAGAATTATGCTCCTTTTGGATGATGGATTTTGATACTGAATCCAATTACATTTTGTTCGCTCAAATAAATGGAAAAATTATGGAATCTGGATACAGTCTTACTGTTCCTTCTGGCTTTGTGTATGCTCTTTCACCTGTGAAAAGAGATTTTACATTTAGTGGTGAGTTTCAGTTCAGTTCCAATGTCCATGTGTCCCACACGATGAAGCTCCAGCTTCAGATCCCGTGACAAAAAGTCATGTGTATCCAGAGTTTGTGTAGGCGACATCTGATGGTGCGATGGTACTTAGGGGAATGCATACTCGTACATATACAGCACACTGGATGAAATAGAGAGAGAGTGTATGAGTTCGTTGCGCTGGTCTCCATAAATTTGATGGAGAAAACCATTGGTGAACAACTGAACGGTTATAGTGGAGGAGTTTTAATTGGTGAAAATATGGTTCTCCTTCATTGAAGAAATTAGTGTTTACATCGCGGTGGGAATTCAAAACTGAAACCGACAAAAGGTAGTAGGATCCAGGAGAAGGAAATGCTATACAAGTGCAATCATTGCCTAGCCATGGTAACAGATATATTTTATTTCATTATAAGATACAGAGATATGGACAGATTACAATTTCAGTTTCAAAAGAATGCTTACAGTCCATCAGTTCTGTTACAAATAAAAAAGAGTGCTAAAATTATACAAACGACCTTACGAACTTAAAATATTGGCCTTTATTTGATCAAATGATTAATAGAAAATACATAATTTCACTTTAAGTGTCTTTAATATTTTAACTTTGATACAAGTCCTTTTAGCCTTCATTATAAAGCACAAAAAGCGAAAAATTGTTGAGATGTAACTTGTGGAAAATTACAAAAAGAGAACTTGTGTAAGTCAGTGATTTGGTTTTTATTTTAGTGGCAATTTTGCTCTCTTCAGTTCCGTAGTAGTTCCGTGGGTGTTGAAGATGGGCCCCCCTCCCATAAGTTTTTTTCAAAACATGGTCCAATGAAACTTTTCCCATAGTAACTTTTTTCAACACCCTGTAGCTACATATGTGTGTGCTGAAGATAGCCCAACACCACCCCCCCTCCCACCATTCAATATGTTTTTTCTGTTTTTTTTTTTTTTTCATAAAATGAGCCAAAGAATCAGCTCCCAAAATAAATTATACAAAAATATCTGACAATAATTTTATTTACAGATGTTCCAAGCTTCACACATCTGAGAAAATAAAATGAGCCTGCATATGTCCGAAACGCCTGACAATGGCTGACAATGTCACAAAAAGGTGTTCACACGATTGGCAGAGGCCTGACAATGTATTGTTTATTGGTCTGCCAATTATCTGAGAATGATTTTTCTGACAATACTTGCAGACTAAAATTGCCAGTTCACACGGTTGTAAGACATTTGAGACATATTCTTCATTGGCAGACCTGACAATATTGTCAGATCTGGCAATCGTTAGAACATAGCGTCTTGGACAAAAACTAAGGGTCTTATACAGGCGAAGAAACTTTTGGGTAACTTCATCTTGAAGTGATTCAAAGCTTGCATTAGCCTGGGCAAAAACAATCCTCGCATTCTGACTTCGTTCCTTGCGACTTGCGAGGCATTCTAAACTCAAGGGACATCACATGAACCTAGGTCTACCAGATGAAGACTCATGTAGAATACAAAATACAAAAACAAATACAAGATTCAAGTGCTTGGTTGAATACCAAATTAAAGCAGAGGTTCTACCACTCATAGCACCCGATGGTCTGATTGAGGTGCTGTGACCTATGAAATTCTCACCTGGGCTAAGTCAACAAGATCGATAAAGAACACGAACACTTCTGGATTCGAGAAACCACTGACTAATAACGATTAGTGTGTACGTTATCTTAATCATTCCCACATTATTATTACGAACACGGTGGTCGAATGCCTTACTCGACTCTACATATAATGACAGTTCAAAGCGTCACTGGTACAAGGCGAACTCAATTTTATTATTAGCACTGTGGAAACCTAAACTTAGCGATCAAGAATCTCCTGCAGCCAGCACAGCTTACCAAGTCCTTAATTCTGTTTATATTTTTAAAAAGCGGTCACCCAACCTTTTTCCATAATTTTCAACAGGTGTCACTTTAAGCGAAACAAGTAGCATGCTTCTGAACTTCTAAAAGACCACTCTAAATCTAATTCGATGAAAAAAAAAACAAAATGTTCCTTCTATTGTTCCCTTATCAACCGTTTAATGATGCTTAACCCCATCCTTATAAGCAGAGAACGAACACTTTGAAGTCAATTAATTAAATTATGCGCGTAACTCATTTACACCATGATTCCCTTATTCTGCGTTTGTGTTACTTGAAAATGACATTTTAATTAGTTGTAAAAGTGTCAGCACCTCCCCGAGAATGTGACTTTATACGCTTTACAAAAATGAGAACGCCTAATGATGTTTGTTATTCCTTTGAAATTTCATTGTTATACACACACACACATACACATTTAAATTCTGAATACGAGTACATACATAGATATAAAATTAAATTAGTTTAATCGCATGTATCAGATCAGATGTTAAGTCATTATGGGTTTTGTTAGTTATTTTGGAAACACTGGCACTTATCAATTATTTCTGGAATGGTTGGGTGTGTGTGTGAGGAGAATTGGGCAGTTGCATCCATTAGAAGACCGAACGGATAAGGTTTTTTTTTGTTTTTGTTATTATGACGTACAAAAAGGGAGACAAACTGTTAGCTAGGCCCGAAAACTTTGGGCGAAACGGGCGAAAACATCATCTGCAAGGAACAAGGTAAAGAAGATGGCAACACAAGAGGACAATTCTGTTATGAACTAACAAAGTGGCAATAAACGGCTATTTGCATTGGTTATTATAAACAGAAAATATTTGAACATTGACTTCAAACAGGACATTATTACTCTGTTGGGTTAGGTTAGGTTAGGAAGGCTGCGTGATAGTTCGTGCAATCATTTCCACTCGAAGACCCGAAAGCCTATTGTGAATCCGCTTATAGTTTGGCAGTAAATCCTTTTTTTTAATAACTCGTAAACCAGTTCACATCGACAGCCAGGCTGCGCTTAATGAGCTAGAATCGTCCACTATTAAATAGGTACTAGTCAGGAGCTGCGCACAATGCTCAGGGCACTATGCACGCAGAACCGGGTAAGACTATGTTGGGTGCCTATACACTTCGAGAAAGAAGGCAACGAGGAAATAGGCCGAATCAATCATAGACTCATTCTAAAAATGTTCAGGGTAATAAAATGCTTTGAGGAAATTGTGGCAGCTTAGGTGGATAGATTCTTAGGGGATTACGATGGGTCCACTCTGGAGCCTAGTGTTTTGGGATGGCTCAGCCTCTCAACCGCTCTCAACCTAACCTAAACCAGTTTGTGCTCTTGGTGAATCTTAGAAGATCCGATATCTTTAAATTCCCGAGTCCGCTATCTCTTTCAAGAATGTATGACCTAAAGTACGGAGGCGTCATTCTTGGAGGGCGGGGCAGTAGCAGAATAGATGTTGGATCGATTCGTTTTCTTCCTCACCCCCGCAGCTTCTACAGATATCGTTGGGCTCAGGTAGCCAAATGCTTGTCAGTTAATACTTCCAATAATTGGGTATATGTACATAGAGAATGTAGATTCTGTAACGATGACGAAGAATCGCGTTACCATGTAGTGAAAACGGGATCTATCTCTAGAGTGGATCTCATCGATAATTGTGTTTCCTTGGGCCTCCACCAAACCTACGCACCTACACTTTTGGCTTCTAGAGCTTTGCCTAAGCTTCTTTCTAGTTGATGCGTGTCATCTCTAGCTAGTAAAAGATTTTATTACGCAATATGACAAGTAATAGAAGTGTCGCCTTATTGAAATGTATGTCTAAAAACTACCACCTTTGTCTTTCAATTTTTATGCCTTGTACTCTGACCTGTTCCTCTTGAAGATATAAGTTGGAAATACGGTTTGGCCAGACAATAGAATATTTCGTAGACACCTATTCAGAAACGTTTGAAGCTTCCTTGTAGTAGTGGTGAACATTTTCCAGGTGCTGCACTCATCAAGTAACACAGATTCAACATTCGACAGGAACACACCCGCGGCTTGGTATTTAAGCCAATATCATTGCTTCTTTATATCTTGGGCAGCTTGCCGAGCGGCGATTTTCCCATGGATGGCTATACTATCTAGTTAAGTCCCGCCATCTTCAGAGACGATACTTCCATGGTTTGAGATCTTCAATTGACTGGTATCCGTTGAAGTGTCCTTCACATGACGCCAAAGAAAGATGCCGCACGGTGTTGAATCGCAATCTCGGTGACCAATTTTGATCAAAAAATGACTCGATCAAGAACATTTTGCTCACAGAAGAGCAAACGGTTCACCACTCATATGGCGCTTAGCTTCCTCTTTTTGGAAATAAACATCGCCCACATCTATAACTTCAAGTTCCGGCAAAAAAAAAACATTGATCATGGTTCGATAGCGCAATCAATCCACAGACAAGAAATCGGTTGACCAAGCTTTATGCCTATTATGATTCATTTCGGTTCAAAAAACCCATGTATCCAGTTCGACAAAACCAATCATTCCACAAGGAATGACCGATGAAAACCTGCAAAGATGTGTCGGAAGTCGGAAGCTCTTGTTAACTACAAAAGTGAGGTTATGCATTTTCCTCGAGGCAAAAAATCTTGACAAAAAGTCAAATAAAAGATTCGCGACCTAAGCCATCCATCATATTGATGGGTCTAGGAAAGGATGGTTGGTCTTCAATGTCAAATCGAAATTTATTGCTTCTATTCGAATATCATCTTTTATCTAGCCAATATATATTAGAGTCGAATTTTTCGTCCTGAGTCCATAGCGCCTCTTCAGTCAGCTTTTCTTTTTTCTGACTGCTCCTTGTAAGTTTAAATGTGTCTAAGCCGAATCATTCGTATTTAGATGAACACTACGTTGTCGATGTCGGTTCATGAACAATAGCCGTGTTTTATTATCTCCGTTATCTGATCCGGATCAGATCAACTCATAAGTTTGTGTGCATTACAACAACAATACGAGATCTTTCCTTTTATCAGGATTCATTTTTGGGATCCAAAAATTAGTTCAACTATTCCTCACTATGATACACTTTCGTTTGTGAATGTCGCTGTATTATCGATTGTATTTATTGTCAAGGGTACATGTTGCCAGATTAGAATATAAAAATATTATTTGCAATCCAAATATCATTAATGTTATTTTGCTTGAATCAATTAATTTTTCTGCTCATAATGATATTTATGTGATTTATGTGTTCTCATTCGGTATCTGTTAATCAAAATTAACAATTTCCTCCTAAAAAAAATAAAACAATCGCATTAAATTTTCATTTAAAAGAAAATATTCATTCGTATGGCAACTTCGCACTAAATGTCAAAATGAACTTAGCTTGTACAATCACCACAACACAGAACTTTGATCTAGTTTGTTTTATTATTCTGATCTGATCCGGATCAGATCATGGGGATAATATGTGTGGTTTTGATTGACAGTTGTATCTGACGGCCATTTTGTCGCTGTAAAATCCAATAAAAAATTAACTAGAAGCTTTCATAGGTAACTTGTCCCCATAAAGCCTACTTACAATTAATACTACACAGAATTCTTATTAATTAAGCAAATCAAATTACTTCATTCACCTTTAACCAACACCGTTAAAAAGCTCAATTAATTGAATTCCTAACAAATATTTATTAACTTTTCTTACCGCAAAAAGTTTTAAAGGTTGTACTTCATACAAAAAATAAATTTTTTTCTTAACTCAGTTTTTATTTTATTTTTTTGCATTCGACAGCCGAGTTATAAGAAAACATGAATATCTTGTAATAACATCCCTGCTTCTCATCCCCACAACAAGAAAATTTACTCATTCAAGTTAGCTTAATAATATCGTCACCGGAGGTTAATATCTCGTAAAACTCACTTTCATTCCAAAAAAAGAAGAAAGTTTTCCAAATAAACAGTCGTGGAAAACTTTTCCATTTTGACGTCTCACCCAACTGATGAGGACGAGCAAATGGGTACAACGTACAACAAATGCACAACGGTGTTCTGGTGCTTATTCCTAACCAATTTCCCAGGACCAATTGAAATTTTTCATTTGGAATTTATTACAGCTCATCGTGAAGTGAAATGATTGTGGTCAGGTTTTGGTCTTCAATTTATCAAAGGTACATACATACAGACACACATATCCATAGGTACACATACACATACGTGAGCATGAGTAGCTTTCCGGACAATGACCGAGCTTAAGTGTGTGTTGGGAGCATATCTCCCTGATTTTCCTACTCGCAAAAAAGGGTGCGAGTGCGAATAGTCTATTAGACTAACACTATGAAAAAATCCAAATAATAATCGCGTTCACTTGTATGTGTGTATGTTAAGTATCCTTAAATATGATTCAAGTGGAATGAAACTGGAATACGATATGAACTCACGCATAACAGTTGATGCTTTTCTAGAAAAGAAAAAAAAGGAGAAAGTTTTACTGGCGAAACGTGTGCTCAGCCACGGTACTGAGAATGAAAATACTCGTACATATGTATAAGGAAGTTCATGTCCGCAAATTGCTTCACGGATACTCTAACTCTAACTCCACCGCGTCGATATGAAGTCGGCTGTATAATGATAAAATTCCATTACGAATCCAGGAGAAAGTTTGCACTCCTGCTTCGCAAAGTTGAAGATAATAATTCCCTAACGTGCCGCTGCCCTTTACCCCAAGCAGTATTTTCAAGTAAGTACTGGTGGAGTGGTGGGATAGTGGTTCGCTCAGACATAGCAACAAGTAAACTGACTAAGGAAAACGTCTTCTTTTATTTTTTAAATTGTTTTTTGTTCGAGCCAACTTCCTGATTGATGCGGTAACCAAACGAAGGAGGAAATAAGGATATGGATAGGATTTTCAGGAGATTTCTGTTTCACTGGTTGCTAGTTGGGAATTACCGGTCGCGAACCCTTCCAATGATGACAGCGATCTGTTCGTTGTTGGTCCTGGATATGATGGTATGAATGAGTCAATTGTTGTGTTAGTCATAGCAATTTTGATAATTGAAGCGGAGCGGGTATTCGACAGAGGGTGGGGTGCAAATACAAAGGATGTTTTGTGATGATACATTTGGGATAGGTTATTCAATTTTGTGAAGTGGAAATCTTTTGAGTCATCATTTGGAAATACATACATAAGGTGAAGACAAAGTACTCGTAGGTAGGTTCTAGTGTGGGATGCATTTTGAAAAAAATGTCAACATTTTGGCCAGACTTGGTTAGAAAAGGCATGGTATCAAATAAAAATCTAATACTCGTACGTACCACGGTGTGGAATATTGCGCGTATTCCTAGCCGTCATAGTGTTAGCCTTTGTCATGTGCAAGTCCTATTACATTTCTTATTCCTGCTGGAGCAAACTTTTCAACTGCTGAACCATTTTAGAGAAGCGTTTTAAAACCCGTAACCTAGCATTTGAATCTACATATGCTTTTAGAAAACATTGCTGTTAAAAGGTTAACGAGAGAGATGTCACGGAGAAGAGGCATAGAAACATCATTGATATGGAGAAAGAGTTCTTAATAAACTGGATTTTAAGGGAGCCTGTTGGCTAAGGGTTTACGTTCACTGCAAAGTGCTCTCCTACAGTGGACAATTCTGGTGAACTAGATGTCTGATGGATCTGCCAGGTGACAATTTTTCGGACACCTCTCAGTTTTTGTTGGTAGAGCTGGTTCCACCATGAATGCAGTCGCTGTAGTCTGAAGCATCTTCTGTAATACGACATCATTGCTTGGCACTGGTAGTTTGTCACCATGGTATTCAGACGCATTGTATTGAACAGATTCAAATCTCAGAAACACCTTGATTGTCTGAAAAGGAGTTTTGATTGCCTTAGTTCTGAAACTTTTTTTTTAAAAAGGGTTGGCGATTTTTCTTTAAGGTTCTAATCAGTCATGGTTACATCATTCAGAATAGACGATACTTGTTAAAAATATAAAATTTAATTATAACGATTATGTTATTTAGCTGACAACGCTCAATAATCTACTTCCCCTCATGCTGGTAACGTATCCTCCAGCTTGGTCTAATTTGCCGTCTCCAACCTAAGGGCAATTGGGACCATGTTCGAGTCCAAGTCCAAGTCCAAGTCCAAGGCCAAGTCCAAGTCCAAGCCCAAGTCCAAGTCCAAGTCCAAGTCCAAGTCCAAGTCCAAGTCCAAGTCCAAGTCCAAGTCCAAGTCCAAGTCCAAGTCCAAGTCCAAGTCCAAGTCCAAGTCCAAGTCCAAGTCCAAGTCCAAGTCCAAGTCCAAGCCCAAGTCCAAGTCCAAGTCCAAGCCGAAGTCCAAGTCCAAGTCCAAGTCCAAGTCCAAGTCCAAGTCCAAGTCCAAGTCCAAGTCCAAGTCCAAGTCCAAGTCCAAGTCCAAGTCCTAGTCCAAGTCCAAGTCCAAGTCCAAGTCCAAGTTCAAGTCCAAGTCCAAGTCCAAGTCCAAGTCCAAGTCCAAGTCCAAGTCCAAGTCCAAGTCCAAGTCCAAATCCAAGTCCAAGTCCAAGTCCAAGTCCAAGTCCAAGTCCAAGTCCAGGTTTAATTCAAAGCCTATGTCCGAGTCCAAGTCCACGTCTACGTCCAAGGTCAAGACCAAGTCCAATCCGAATCCATAAGTCACTGTTTGGATTGTATCTCCAGCAACGATCTCCTTACACAGATAACCTCGCTACAGGAGATAATCGGTCATAAAAAATGAAAAAAACTCAAACGGTGTGCTCAATGCCATGATTTCAGATGTGAGTGTATCCTTTCCGCGAAATTGAACCCAAGCTTTATTCAATTGCAAATTCTTTTTGCGCCATAATGGTTTCTTAAAAACATCGCTGTCTTTATCCACCGTTACGGTTTCGAACATTGCCGCATATCGGGCCCAGCGCGAAGCGTCGCCATCGAACAACGGCTCATCATCATCTAAACATGATGAAAACATCAATCAAAACAGGAATCACAACAATCGAAGCTCATTTTTACCTTGATTCGATTCAACCGGTTCATTATTTACAGTGGTACTTTCTTCAGCAGTAACTACAACATCGGCAACTGGAAATTAATGAAAAAATTCATTCAACACACAATACAAAAAAAATTAAATCAAATTTTACTTTGATTCAATGCTTCATTGCCACTGCTAGCTATAACAGCGTAGCTGTTGGGAACATCTGCTTCGTCAGCGGAAGCTGCAACATTTCGTGCCTTTTGACGTGGAGGCACACTAAAGTCGTCACCATCATCGTCACGATTCACTCGTAGAGAAGCTTCGAAATCAAATTCCGGATCTACGTCACTATCGTCTCCGGAAAAATCGCCGGCTCCACTATCGGACCATGCTTGTTGATTGACGTATGTTGCCAACTCTTCTTCGTTGCGGAAATGGAGTTTGCGCGGCATTCTAAATAACAAACCGAAAAAAACAAAGCAAAAATAACGAAAACAAACTTTTTTACATATGCGAACACATAATACATTTTATGGCCTAAGAGACCAGCGTGCCATTTTGGGCACGAACTAAAAATCGAAAAAAAATTATGAAATTTTTTTTAATTTTTTATTTTGAACACTCACATCACTTTCTAGGCACAATAATAATCATGGTAATAATTCTTTGAACGTCGGATTCGACCGATTTACCACAAACAAGTAAGTGTGAAAATCGCAAATTCACAAAAAATGCGTATCGTCGTGCGGGCAAACTCAACTGAAATTTAAATTTTCAAATGCAGTTGGTTTCTAAGGGCAACCGTTGCAAACTGTGTTGCTTGTATCGTATAAAGCAGCAAATACACGATACAATCGTTGTACAACGGTTGTATGCAATTTGCGGTTGTATGCGACGATTGTATCGTGTGTTAGCTAGCTTACGACGGTTGTACCGATATCGCACGGTTGTACGCTTTGATTCGAAAACCTGCGGTTGGATGCGCCGTTGTATGGAAATCGCATGCAGATTGTATAGTGTGTGTGCTACTTACAACGGTTGTACCGATATTGGTACAACCCGCGGTTGTACAACGATTGTATCGTGTATTTCCAGCTTAACGTACAAAAACTATTCGCACCCAGTTTGAAATATTTTCGTTGGACAAACTTTTTGTTTAAAGAGTGCGTGCCCAAAATAGACATGTGCGCATTTAAGGGTTAATTTTGCCTATACAAACATCTTCAAAAGCCCGTACTTGAATGAAAGTAACTTTTAATGTATTTCAACCTCAAGAAGGTCTACCAGGTTGCTATTATAGAGATGTTTTCTCCACCAGTCTGGTGTAAAACTTTTACTATTTACGGCGAGTTCAGTGCTCATAGCTTGATGTCGACAAAATACATGTAACCTTTCAGCCTCCTGTATAATTATTATTATGTAGTAGTAGTAGAGATGCATCGCGACCTTAAGGTCTTTTGTGCCCCCTACAAGTTCTAGACGAAGAAACCCCTCTTTATATTTAATTTGCAGATTGTTAGAGGGAGCTTAGCTCAAACCTAGTCCAGGTAAGAATTGCCTAGGCCAAAGCACTTCATCCAGGCCAATTTTACTGAGAAATCGAAGCAGGAGACCGGGTGCAATGAGTGACAGTTTCTTTGCTGTAATTTGTGGTTTACCCAAGCCGTTGAACCTTTTCTGGGTTAATGCAACACGTTCAACCAGTATTTGTTTTGGATTTTTACTGGACTCATTGCAATATCTGCATTAGCCTTTATCTGATAGACCCAAATCCCTGAGATGGCCCTTGAGCTTTCATTGCCCCGAAAGGAACGCAGTCGTCTCAAACCTGGGGGCTGTGATTCTTAGATCCTCTTTGCTGGAGCATTGTTGTCCATTCGCTCGATGTGGCCTAGCCAGTGTAGTCGACGTATTTTGGCTTTTTGGATTACATCCACATCTTGGTACAGCTTATAGAGTTCGCGGTTATATCTTCTCCTCCATTCTTAGTCCTCGCATACGGGACCGAATATCCGATGAAGAATTTTTCTCTCGAAAGTATTCAAAATCTGCTCTGCTTTCCTGCTTATCGTCCAACACTTGGCTCCATACAGCAGAACTGGCAGGATCAATGTTTTGTAGAGCATGCATTTTGTCTTCTGAGTTAGGAGTTTTGAACCCATTTGTTTTGCCAAACCGAAGTAGCAGCGGTTTCCTAGGGTAAGTCTTCGTCGAATCTCCACTAAGGTGTCATTCGTGGAGTTGATGTTTAATCCGAGGTAGGTAAACTCCTTAACCACTTCGAAGTTACTGTTGCCAACAGTGATGTTTTGTCCTAGGCGGTGGACAGATGCTTCTTTGTTTGTTGACAACATGTACTTGGTTTTGTCCTCATTCACTTCAAGGCCAACTCGTTTCGCCTGTTCTTCAATTGCCGTAAAAGCCTCTAAGACGGCTGGGAGCGACCGATGATGTCGATGTCGTCCGCGTATCCCAGTAGCTGGACATATTTGTAAAAGATAGTGCCTTCCGTGTTTACACCTGCCCTGCGCACTATCTGTTCCAGCACAAGATTGAAGAAGTCACATGACAGCGCAAATCCTTGCCGAAATCCGGTGCATGTTTGGAATAGTTCGGAAGAACTGTTTCCAAATTGCACGTTGCACCGCGTGTTTTCCAGCGTCCCGCGGCATAGCTGGATCACTTTAGTCGGGATCCCGAATTCGGCCATCGCCTTGTAGAGCTCAAGACGATGAATGCTATCATATGCGGCTTTGAAGTCCATGAAGAGATGGTGAGTCCGGTCTTTTCCAGGATCTGTCTTAGTGTGAAAATTTGGTCGATGGTCGATCTGCCGGGCCGGAAGCCACACTGGTACGTGCCGATTAGTGTGCTACAGAAAGGTTTCAGACGTTCACACAGTACGTTGCATAGGATCTTGATGGTTGTCGGACATTATTCCTATGTCGCGTCTGTTGTAGAGTTTATCAAGATTGAGTTGGACCTATCTATCAATAGTACAGATTTCGGCTTGATAGAACTAGTGTAGTTGCCCATGGGTTCGACTAGTTTGGTACCGGGGTCGAACACTCCTACACCCGTTCCTTCCTCAGTTCTTACACTATCCGTATATCATTTAATTGTATGAGGACTCAGCGTGTAGATTCTAGATTAGTTGCTGCAGGCCATTCTTATAAACGTCCAATTTGCAGTTTCTTCCACTACGAGGTGTAGAGTAGTAAGTTCCAATAGCACCCTAAGTGCTGCAGTCGGACATGATCTCATAGCACCTGTTATTAATAGATATACCAGTCTCTGTACTTTGTTCAGTATGTTTCTCATTGTTGTAAGGCTGGTTCTTTTAGCCCATACAATTGTCACGTAGGTGATTATAGAGGTCTCACCATGGCAACATACATCCATCTAAGAATATGAGGTCGACAATTCCATGTCTTTCCTCTGTGTGCATCTTCCAGGTAAGCTTACTGTCAAGAAACACATTCAACTTCTAGCACAGGTGATAATCGTATCCTGTAAGAAAACTTATTAAGATTCGAACCCTGTGTTTGTTTATCTTACGAAGTTTGACTATTTCAGAGATAGGATATGGTCTTTGGTGATGAGCTTCTGTTTCTGCGTTTGCCAGTTATTCTGCCTCTGTAGCATTTTAATCCGCAGTGGCTATTGCTATTGCCAAAGTATTAAGTCATTTTTGGCACTTGTACATTCATCTGGAACTGAAATGATCCAATGTCTTGGTTACGATATTTTTTACCTTACAAGCTTGAAAGATCCAATTGCGTACCATTCTATTAAAAGGCCCTTTCGAGGAGTACATGTAGGTTTGGGTCACTTCGAATTTCCCCATTTCAACGCAGGTTAATTCATCTAATAATCCCGGAAAGGGGTGTCACTCTTTAAAGTGATTTTCGTCTCGTCGTCCGATACTCGACTAAACAACAATGGACCAACACTATTCCAAATGGAACACCATTCTGCAGCTAATCACATTTATTAGCTTCCTATCGAGAGCCACGATTAACCAAACGACAAAAAAGTTGAACGCAATTGGAAGCTCCAAAAGCAATCTAATTGAATTTCAGCGTAATTATTTCGGTTCGTCCGAAATGAATTATTTTAATGACGTAGCGCATTCATCTACTCATGGAATTATTAAAAAATAATAACCAACATTCAACTACGAGTACACCCCCCTCCGTTAGGCATTATGGTCCATGCCGGCTCAGTAATTAAATATTAAATTGAATGCCATCAGAGTCGAGTAGAGTACAACGGCGGAAATTGTATCTCACGCTTTCGGTGTGCATCTAAAATGACTTCAAACAATCCCGACGAGTATCTATAGATTCTCGTGTTTTTCTTTTTTTGTTCAGTCACCCATTTAAGAGCGTTCAACAATTAGGAGCGGTTAAAACATCAAAAAGGCGACGAAAAAGGTTTCCCTAATCCTCGAGTACAAGAGTATGCTGGCACTAGGCGTAGGCACAGGCAATGGCACTACACCCTGAAAACGGGAGCTTCCTACAGCAGCCCGATTTAAATTTCATTATCTCGTCTAATTGTTGCCTTTTGCTTGGGATTTTTGTCCGCGTGTAGCGTAATCCTACGACCTTCGTCTTTAGCTGACAGCAGCCTCTATCGAGCACAACCTTTGACATTCGATACGATTTTGGTTTTTTTATTTTGTGCCTGTACTCATGAATCAAAATGGGAATAAAGTGCCGAGAGTTGTTTAAATGTGACTGTTGGCAATAAAGCCATCAATCATAAACGTAGCTACTCCTGTATACGCGTCCAAGCCAAATATGCGGGAATATTATTCAAGGGTGAACGGACGCGTCATTGACTACGAGGCGTATTCGTATTCCATTCTGTGACAATGAGTGAAACGAGGAAAAAAAACAAATAACAGCTCATTCCGTTTGCCAGTTCATGTGGGTTTGAGGTCAAAAGGTCACGCAGTCAAAATAGGACATAATCCCCCGGACACGTAATTAATGGGAAACTGTTAAAAATATTTGAGTTATCCTCTTCCATTTAAGGATATGCGGATCCACATTTCTCTATGTGTGTAAGAATGGCCTGGATTTTTTTTCCATTATGTGTGCGTGTGTGCGTAAGAAGGCGTAGAGTACTCTTGTTTCGCTGTATTCAACATAAATAAATTGGATTTATTTTGAGTAAATATTTGGCCCATCTCGTGGGTAAATGTTGGAACTTTGACAAATTATTTTGTTTTCTTTGATGGATGACAGAGATGGTTAGTGTCGCACTCAAATGGGTGATAATCTGACATTATACAAGGAAGAGATTTACATAAGTCGTAGATACTTTCGATGGCATAATATTACGGTGTAGACGTGGGTCTTAACCAAGATGCTTTAGTATCGCATGCCGATTGAGTAAGGTCCTTTTTTATTTGCGCATGTCACCTGAGGTGAAGTATTCGTTTGTCAAAGTGGATTCTAAGACTCTGAGAATATGAATTCAAATAGTTTCGACAAATTTCATGATTTTAAATGGGCTTTGTGTCCCACAAATCATCTTATTGAACATAGAGCAGGACAAACACTTCCTCTGCGATTGTCCTGCTCTATGTTCAATAAGACATAAATACCTGGGAAGACACATCCTACCCGGGCTGACATCGCTCAGATCTATCGATTTCTCGAAAACACTGGAGTTTACACGACACACAGAGCGTTTTTCTTGAATTCATATATTCCTTCCAACCTTTTCCATTCCACTACTCTACCCCTTTCACTAACACACACCCCAAACCCCTTCTTTCTCAGCTCAGTTCCAGAGGGGAGCACAACGGGCCCGACTTGCGGCCCACGTGAAGAGGAGTAATCCTCACCCTCTTTAACCAACCATTTAACCAACCGTGTCCCACAAATCACTCGAAATACATATGTTAATGTCTTCCGAATAACTGGGATAGTAAGCTTCTAAAACAAACTCTTCCAGAAAATGGTTTGAAGATATTTGAGTGCCTAAAATTCATCACTGCACTTGTGATATTTTTGCGATTAAGGCCTCTAGTTGGAGAAAATCCTGTACCACCTCAAAATTGTAGCTGATTCTGGCTTATTCATCGGTGTTAAGTATTCTTAAGTGAACCTTACTGCTTAGGTTAGGCAAGGTTAGGTTGGAATCCACATAAGGTAGGATTCACTTAGACCAAAGTAGGTCTATTGTGCTGCCACATAAGCTGACTCTTATTGAAACTCCTGGAACCATTTTGAGAGTTGGATGAATTTCCGTGTTTTATTGATATCCGTTGAGGAAATATCTCAATATCCCAGAATCTTTTTTCTTAAGGAGGAGAGAGCTGGGCAACTGTATAGTAGGTGATAGGGGGTTTCCTCCTCCTTCTCATCCATGCAGCTGTGGCAGAAGTCATTGGCGAGGATTCCTAACCTGTTGGCATGTCTACCTATTGCGCAATGACCTGTCAATATGCCAACTATTATGCCGATATATGTCCTGTTAATTTTTAGCAGGCTGCAAGTTTTACGTTGGTTTAGTTGTGGCCAAGTCTCTCTGGCGCAGCTACACGTGTCAAGATTGCGCCATCTTTTATAAGCCGGTTGTAGAGCTTGCGTAGAGGTTTTATTGTTTCTATTGGTACATAGGGTTCACTTTCCGTGATAAAACTTCCCAATTGTGTACCTTTTCTGGCTAGTTCGTCTGCTTCACAGTTACCTGGCATATCGCTATGACCAGGAACCCAGTACAATGTGAGCATGCATCTGCTCGATATCTTGTTTAGAGATGCGCGGTAGTGCCTAACCAATTTTGATCTTATAATTGGTGATTCGAGTGCTTTTATAGCTTCCTGGCTATCGGTGTAAATGAAAATGTCGCGATTGTACATTGATTTCATCGAAAGCCACTCAGCGGCTTCAGGAATAGACACCACCTCCGCCTGAAAGACACTACAATGATCTGGAAGCCTCAAGGACAAGTTCAGGCTGAGCTGGCCCGAAAAGATACCCGCTCCTATACCATCTCCTGTCTTGGACCCGTCTGTGTAGATCTCCAGTGCAGATTTGTCATTTAGACAAATATTTCCTACCCATTCCTGTCGGTTGGGAATATTAGTCCTATATTCTATATTGAAATCTAGGAGCGGAGTCATGTAATCCGTAATTCCTGTAGTCTAAGTTATTGATTGAGAGTATTCTGGCGTGCCTGACTGCTTAAGTATTGACAGAAATATTGTGTGTGTGTGGCTTGTAGCTTACGCTGTTTTCGTTCTATACAATTTTATTATTTTTCACTTGTTTAATGACGAAGAGAGTTCGCACAGCTGAATTACCTACTCCTTTTGTTGTTTTAATATCTGCGACTCTGACTCGACCATGTTGGCCTGTGGTAGTGTGTAAGTTTAAATTAAATGATTAAATAACTATAATTGAAGTTGATTTACTTTTTATTAATCTTTCATTTTAAGACTGTTTTACACTGAGTTCACTTAGAAACTAAACTAACCTAACATGCCCTGCCTGTGAATTCCCGTTCTCACACCGATTCTTCGTGACACTCCAACGATGTGCTTACCTTGCCGCTTGTGCAAGATATCATGTTGCGAGGTCACGTATTTATTTATTGATTCGGAATTCGGCTGCGTTGTGGGAAACGGTGGCGATGATGGTTTGGCGTGTCAGCGGTATGTGTCCGCTTTGAGTCTATCGTGTTAACTTGTATAACTCGTCCAAGCAGCCATCTTTACAGTAGAAGATTGTCTTTATGAACTATTACTACGGCCCCTTCGTCCCTTGGTGTGTCTTCAGTCTATTTAGTTCGTCCTTGTAGCTCGTCGATGTATTCGTTCATCCATCGATTCCAGAAGTGAGATTTGACAGCTTTGATGCGACGCCATCTTTGCAGGAAACTGAAGTTTGATGCCATGTCTAATCGCTCCGGTAGTGCCTTCAGCGGTGCTCCAATGATGAAGTGTCCTGATGGGGTAAGTACCTCTAGATCATTCGGATCCATTGATAGTCAGTGGTCTGGAATTCATTACTGTTTCGATCTCGACCGCAGTACTATTGAAAGCTCTTCGAAGGTGAGCTTGGCGTTGGCTAAGCTGTGACTAAGACGACCGTTGTCTGTTTTCACAGAAGATTCCCAGATGCTCTGAGTCCCTGGGTGGAATAAACAAAAAATGCATTTTATTCTCGATGCAAAAAATTGTTAACAGAAGATTGAGTTTTAACATATTTTGCGTTGTCGCAATAAATTTCTTTCAGAATTCCTAGACGGCCTATTATACATATGAATACTGCCGAACACGGAGAAAGGACGGAGACGGCTTCCATGTGCACTGCCTTAGAAGCGAAGCTTACAAAAACCGCCACGTATGATGTCTTATATGGTACCTTGCCTGGGATCTTGTAAAGACATATTTTTTATGTCAGACATCATTTCAGAAATTTTTATTTTTTCATTGGGTGGGCAAATTCTGTCAGGACATTTCATTTGCAAACATGTCGTATAGGAGGAAGCAACGACTATTAATTCTTGCTGTGATGGCTTTGCAAAAACTAGAGAAAATCGAAAAATCCGGGAAAAAGGCAGTTTCACGCCATTGCGAATGTATGCAGATGAACCCATTGCTTAACAGCATGGGGCACCGCGTATGCTATTGACACCTCAATTCTTGATTGTACTATTAGCGGGTAGTTTTCAGGGTCAATCTTTGCCTGATCTTCACGAGAGTCAGAGTTAAGTTTGCAGAATGCGCATTGTAAGTGGCAGCATTGTATCTGTGCTACGGTTACTAATTGCTGGCAACTCTTTGTACCATTCAGCATGTCAATCTGTGTCATGTTTCACTTTCTTTTAATGCGTGTTATCGCCCATGAGATCCTTTTCTTGTACTCATTCTTTGAGTACTCGTACATCACTTGTCCACTGTCCAACTGTCCACTGTCAAGCAGGAAGGCTTAGCTACAAGAATATCTCTGATTTAATTGAACATTGTCGGTCACTTCGGCCGATAAATTTAAATGGAATGTGAATTTCCGGTCAGTCCCATCTTTTGTCCATTTCCTGTGCCACTAGTACACTGTCGTCGGTCGATCGCGAATACCAATTTCAGCATTAGGTCTCTAGTGCAGCCCGAGTTGGTTACCCATGACGTTCGTCTCTAACGCATTCGCACAAAACGAGAACACTGCGCAATCAATTTGTAAGTGAAATTCTAAAAGAACACTTGACAACCTCTCCTCAGAAACTACGACGAAGGGGGGTTGGAGTTACTCAACTTAACATCAATTACCGTGGGCCTTTCTTAAAGAGTGGTTATTGTATGAGTGTATCTATGTATGTGGATTGCATCTACGTTCTATTGTTGGTTAAGTTGCTTTTGTTATTGGCAAATGGCAATGCAGTGACTTTTCAGTGTGCGGCAACAATTATCGGAGTTTGTCTTCGGCTGTACATTGTCATTTCGATCCAAAGTCCATATCCGAGAGGAAACAAGCGTTAAACATGCATTATCGTACATGTACATGTGAATGGATATATTGGTGCTTCTGCTTCTTCTTTGTCTGGCATAAGATAGTTTTTCTTTTTTTTTAACCGAAAGTAATCAACTATAACGTAACGGTACGGTGTGAGTGTTAGTGTCACTCGTATGAAGGTCAATATTATGTGTATACTCATGAACGATAGTTCATTGCATTCTGTCGGATAGATTCAGATGGCTGGAAGTCAAGCATTTGGATTGGCAATAGAATCAATCTAATTTGATGCAGTTCCTGAAATCCAAATTGAGGTGCTGGAGAATGATTAGTCACTCAAGGCAATGAAACCGGACTCATATCAGTAGCAGGTAACATGGGACTGTCCAACCGAAGGAAGGTTTGATGAATAAAACATACAAAGAAATACACAGGTGGTTATTGGTGAGTTCTAACCTAATAACTCTGGAATCAGCAGTCTGATGGAACATTTAATACAGACTAGCTAGAAATATCCAGGCTTTCATGAAACTTCCTATGTTAGTGTGTGTGTTAGTGTGATTTGCCGCGACTTCTGCCAAACGCTGCTAACCGTTTTTGATACTACATTTATTTTGGTCGAGGCAAGACGCCTCCAGCTTTTCCGTTGCTCACAAGGTTCTATGCCTGGGTAGTGGGCGCTCTTCTATATGCGCAGCTAGAGTTGGTATCCTATGGAATTTAAGAAATGAATTCAGTTTTAAACTATCCATAAGCTGCCAGGCTTTTGATGAGACTAAAAGTAAAATTCTATCTTCTTAAATAATTCCAAAACGTTACTAATAGGTTGTAAGGCAACAGAGTCTCCTAAATGCCAACTTATGGTTGATCCTTTTAAGAAGCTTGTTTATTCTTTTTACATTTTTTAGAGTTGACCCAATTTTTTTTTTTAAACGACCATCTTATTAGCTTAAGGCTGATTAACTTAAGGAAGTGTAATAAGCAGGGATAGGATTTTGATTACTTTGCCTCTTTTTTTTGTTTAATCGGAAGATAGTATCGACTTTACGCAAACATGTTTCATGTCCTCCTAATTCCAAATATATGTATTTTATTTTGCCTTTTTTCCCCGTTGTTGCCTTTTTCTGCCTTTTTTGAATATTTTGCTTTTTTCTCAAAGTTTGTTCGCTAAAAAAATAATGCTCGTATTTACATATGCATGTATATCTGTGGAAACATTATATACTTCTTCCTCACACTACGTAATACGTATACTTACATTTCTAGACGCATTACAATAGGCGTTTTTATTTTGTAATCTATATAGACTTCGAAAAAGCTTTCAGGGTAAAAATAAGACTCGATAATTATCCAGGCTAAGGTTTTGTTATATTTTACATGGGTAGACATGCTGCTGAAACATGTTTAGCCTATACAAGGTTACAAAAAAAAAAAAAGCCTAATTTAGAACGTCTAGTCTGTGGGGAGAGTCAGCATGGAAATATCGTACACTAGCGGATACTCTGCGTGCGTTGCTACACTTTATAAAAAATATATATTAACAGCATTGCCGCTGCCAAAAGGGTCCCTGCCTATGCAATCGATCACTGATATTAGGCGCGTTTTTTTTCAAATCTATATAGATTTCGAAAAAGCTTTCCATACAAAAATAAGACTGGATAATTATCCAGGCTAAGATTTTGTTGTATTTTACATTGAAAACATATTGCGAAAACATGTTTAGCCTATATAGGTTTGAAAAAAAACACGCCTATTGTACATACATACATATCTACCCGCGTTGGTTTGATAATTTGTATTGCTTGTGTTAAATATGCATGTACATACGTATTCCGGAAAATTGAAAAATACAGATACAGATACATTTAGTTTTATCATAGAAAAACAGTTTACATTGGCTTTCGCGATGTTATTGCACAGTACAGAGATAGGTAATTTACAATTTATTTTACTACTTAAAAATTAATTTTAATAAAAAGTTTTGAGAAAATTGAAAAATATTTTCCAGAAAGTACCATCAAACATTGATGTAAATAATGTTGAAAGCTTTAAATGGGTTCCACTCGTTTCAGCTGAAGAAGGAAGGTCATTTAGCTTCTTCAAAGCGCTTTTAAAAGACAACCAAAAGATTATTACCAGAAAATTTCATAAAAGCTCTTGGTAGTTCAATGCTACTATAATTAAATGTGTATTTACGTTCCTTTTTCTTGAATTTTTTAATAAATGCCTTTTTTGCCTTTTTAGGTCTTTTGTTTTGCCTTTTTTTACTTTCTTAGGCCCACAAAATCCTATCCCTGGTAATAAGCTTGTATCAGAATGTGGACTTTTTGCGTCGCCATGGGGGGGCTTCTTCAAGAAAATTCTGGTACCTGCTAGGCATGGTTTATCCTCTAAAAATTCTTCTTTTATTCTAAGTGGGTTGGAAATCCTACATCGAGCATGGTTCTTGAAGTTCAGCTTGAGAGTAATGTAAATAGTTTAGAACTTCAAGTTGCTAAGACGTCCGATCCGGCTCTTTTAGCACGACTGCGTTTTAAAGTAATGGTTAAGTGGAAGAAGTTGCAACGACAGAGTGCATTTGAGGTGTCCATACATACTCTCCGTTCGTTGGAATTTCAGAAGATTGTCTATATTTTGTACTCAAACTAGCGAAACAGACTTATACCATAGAGATAAGAATGTGTACATTACATCCTGAGATCTACGGAATTTGAATTCAAGTCTTGCACTTTGGTTTTCATAGATGAAAGGCATCCTTAACTTTTGGCTGGAATCACACTTAAGACAGAACTTCCATCCTAAACCTTTCTTCATCATTACTCTTAGCATAATATAGTACCTTCAAGTACGAGTAGTTGACAGCAAGATCTGTGGGTAAATCTTTCAGATATGAATTGTATTGTATTGTATTTAGAAGGGGGTAACCCCATTCGCTGAGTTAACGATTTGTTGCTGAGCTATACATACATCGATCTAAATCTGCCCGTCGCTTTCGCAAAGCGAAGCAAAAGGACAGGATTGAGCTCCAGTAGATCAATGTCCCGTAGGACGTACTTGCCTAGAGTGGCCTTTCTGATCCGAGCAAAGACCGGACACTCGCTAATGAAGTGCTCAGCTGTCTCTTCTTCTTCCAGGCACATCTCGCAAAGGCCCGAGCTTCTGATTCCAATTTTGTTCAGGTGCTCGATTAAGGGAGTGAACCCAGTGACCAGTCCTGTGAGGATTTTGAGGTCATTTCTGCTAAGGTATAACAGAAACCTAGTTCTGTTTCGCCGGGACGCGTCTACTAACATTTTAGCCTGTCGGCATGACCTAAGCTCGTGCCAATGGTTGTAGTGTTGTAGTCGCAGCAGCTCAAGAAGCTTGTTTTTAGCATAGGCTGAACTGCAGCCAATAACAGGCTGAGGGCCGATAAAGGGTTTCAGTTTATTAACAGCTTCCTCAACAATTTTGGAATTGATTAACGCAGCTTAACAGGCTTTAATAGCTGCTTGGCTATCAGAGCAGATGTAGATGGACTTGCCTTTCAATCTCTTGTTAAGTGTAATGTGCGCTGTTCTAGCGATAGCATACACCTCTGCCTGGTAGACAGTTGTAAATCTGCCCTACCTGCTCCGGAGAGCTCATCCATTACGGACCTGTCCATATAGAAGACTATACTTTCTGATGGGAAACCAGACCAACCTCCGCTGTTCCATTCAGAGCGATCTGGAAGGAGACATTGGAACCTTCGCCCGAAATTATATTTAGAGCTTGTGGTGTCCAGAGCTCCCCCCAAGGCTCCTGGTACTGAATCGAGAAGCTCCTTCACCCTGCTACCTCTACTACCCTCACTGAAAGTAACTCACCTTCCAATTCAGATCTGAAGGCTGGGAGGTGCAAAGCAATTATTTTTCAGGAATGTTCTAAAAAAAACCTTGACACAATCACTGCTCATTTTAGCTATCTTAACATGAGGACTATGTGGTCCAGTCTATGTAGATACTAGGTTTACGCGATTGTTATCTATTGCCCAGCGTATTTTTTGGAGGAAGAGGGAGACAAGACCGCTCTCTACAGTATCTGTTTTTCGTTGTCTTTTAGTAACCCAATGAAAAAAACAAACGATACTTATGTAAATAGATACCGAGCATCTTACAAAAAACTCTATCATGGAGCTAATAGCACTTGGTGATGATTACAAAATATGTTTTTCCTGGTTTATTTATTTTTATTCGTTATAAGCCGATAACAACATTCAAAGTTAAACATTAAAATTTGTAAGTAACAGAAATCTTATTTTCAAAAAAATAATCGACTTTCAGACAAGGCAACAACCACCATAATAGTGGGTGCGTGAATATGATAAAAGAAAGAAATGGAAGCTAGCATTCTATGTGGATTCTATCTGATTCTATGTTTGGGATGGTTGGTGCATGGGCTCATTATTTCATAGCTTACGCAACTACCACTTAGTGTACAATCTGGAATCAATCCGTAGATAGAATATGGTTTGTATCTTGGATTATATGTGGTTTCAACATAAGGATGGTGTGTTTTTATTGAACCATGTAACTTTTGCGATTAATTGTTTCTATTTTTATCTTATGAATTTCGAAAAATATAAGAAATAGGTTAACGACATAGTGCTGCATGGATATGGGTATAAAATATACGGCCAAGATTGCTGCTGAAGAATTTGAAGAAATCGCAATTAGAAGGGTCACCGAGCGCAAAATTAAAATCAAATGAAAAAAGAATCCTAAATTGTCAACTTTCAATTTCAATAGCCGTGTTTTATTATCCCCGTGATCTGATCCGGATCAGATCAGAATAATAAAACAAACTAGATCAAAGTTCTGTATTGAGGTGATTGTGCAAGCCAAGTTCATTTTGACATTTAGTGCGAAGTTGCCATGCGAATGAATATTTTCTTTTAAATAATAATTTAATGCGCTTGTTTTATTTTTTTAGTAGAAAATTGTTAATTTTGATTAACAGATACCGAATGAGAATAATATTTTGTAGCTATAATTTCACTTTCACGTCGCTTACATATCAATATGAGCAGAAAATTAATTTATTCGGACAAAATAACATTTAATTATGTTTGGATTGCCAATAATATTTTTATATTCTAATCTGGCAGCATATACCCTTGACAATTGTCGATAATACAGCAACATTCACAAACGAAAGTGTATCATAATGGGAAATAGTCGAACTAATTTTTGGATCACGAAAATTAATCCTGATATAAACCAAGACCTCGTATTGTTGTTGTAATGCACACAAACTTATGAGTTGATCTGATCCGGATCAGATCACGGGGATAATAAAACACGGCCAATATTCTAAAAGGCTTTCTATTGGGCACGCAACGCAGTAGTTACACAAAGTGAAGGCTAATACTAAGGATCCTGTATCATCCTTCGATGTGACTATTATGTACAAACGAATGTTCTGAACTTAAACAATTTTGATTAAAAAAAGGCGTTAGTACTAAGTACTCCTGAAATTTGATATTCAAATATACGTTTGTGTATGATGGCGGGTAAATAGAGAACGCACTAATACTAAGTTTGGTTACGTGGGACGGGCGACGGCGAAAAATGTGCCCATACCTAGAGCTAAGATGTTTACACATCAAAAAGTCCAGTGTCTTGTCTCCTGACGTCAAAACGACAATCTTGGGTAAGTTTAACTGCGGATACACGCTTTGACTAGGAATGTAATTAAGATCTGATTTCATGCATCTTCATCAATATTGTGTGCAAATGTATTGGCGATGGCTCAGACCGATGCGAATACCGCTACTTCTGTAATCGAAGCTAAAGCTATCGAATTCCTTATGGAAAAACCAGCGAGTTGTTAGCAGTGGGGCTGTTTTCAATGGCATCAATAATAAGGCAAACTAGAACTATCGGCAGAGTATTAATCCTGGATTTGACTCACTCATACAACGCCAATTACCCAGGTATTTGCTTGCCAACGTTATGCAAGCGACCATGCAGCTGCAGATGGAAGATGAGAAACAAGATCCTGCCAAGAAAACTGACGGACAAATTATGCAGGCCAAAAGGGATATTAATACACTTGAAATGTTTTGGACAACGCGTGCTATGTGGAAAGGAATAACCAATCTTGAATATCTATGCATCTTCTTGAGAAAGAGAAAAAGTTGACCGGCTAAAGAAAGCATCTCTATATTTCACTGTACTTAGGTTTGTTGGTAAACTGATACGAATTCGTTGCGAGATGTGCATTGCGATAAATCTGCAAAATACAAGAAATGCAACTGGCTATTTCGCTGAGGTACTGTTTATAAAAAAAGCGATAAGATTCGAGGGAGTCGCACGTTTTTTAATCCTTTCTAGCAGGTGCAGTGTTGTTATTAAATCACCTGATCAGATATGAGCAGGGTTCGGATTTAGTTGACCAAAAAAGGCCCAAAAATGCAAAATGATACCGCTGAAAAAGGCAAAAAAGGCATTTAATAATAATTAATAATAAAGGTTTTTATGTATTATTATTAACATTGTAATAGCACTGCACAACCCAAAATATTTTAAAGTGATTATCTCTCAGGAAAGGTTTGAATAAAATAAAGGATCTTTCAACATGGGCAGAGCCTAGTGGAACCAAGGTAAGAAATGTCACGTCGTTGACTTTAATATTTAAGTCCAATATAGAGTTTGACATTTCGTTTATTTGACTGTATAATTATCCAGGCAAAGGTTTTCTTGTATTTTACCTATATAGGCTAGTTTAGCCTTAAGTGACTGATGTTCTAAATTTTGCTATACCGACATTAAATTTTGAAGCATTAAATTCCACTCTTTCTTAGATGCCCCATTTTATTATGCTGTCAAGATCGGTTCCACTGTAGATACGTGAATCTGCGATACAAACATTTGAATGTCCAACGGTGTTCAAATGAGACGTATATCCTTAAATCCTTACCGTGCTGTAATAAAATGTTAATCTACTGCCGGATGTTCGCAATTAAAAGACCGTCATACTGGCAGGCAGAGACCTTCAATGGAGGCGACGAACGATTACCGCCTGCAGTGTCAACCAGATGCTTATGCTGACGATGATGAGGATGATGATGAGGTAATAAACCAATGGCAAGACCAATGAATAAATGTACTCCGCCAACCATATCAAATGGTTTTATTTTTTTGTTTATTATTTCATGGAACAAGTATTCCAGAATCGCATTCAGTACGAGTACAAGTACCCTCAAGCGGAATGTATCTAGGTACACATATGTATCTATGCCGTGGTATGCATGTAAATAATTTATTTTTTATTAGAGTATGAAATGCAATTCAAAGCTATTATAATTAAATTAATTCAACGGATTCCGTGTGTACAGGTGCATCTGTGTCTTACATAACCAGTATCTATTGGATTGTTTTTCATTCACTTGTTCTTTCCTCGAATCTGGATTAAGAGTCGGGGAGTGGGGAATAAAAATGCATCGAACTAGTTTACTCGCTCCAGTAGTAATTTCTTCATAATTCTTATATACTTCGACTACATTCGGTTACGCTGTTGCACATGCGCGCTGTGGGCGATTTATATTGTTGCTTTTAAATAACAGCGCCCAACAAACAAGTTGCTCGTAATAATACACAACTGCTTCATCCTTAACTATATTCTGCGATACACTTTAAACTGGGCGGCAAATGTCGGTAAATATGTATCCGTTGAATTTATATCAAAGAATGCAGACTTTGATATCGATTGAGTGCTCTGTCTGAACAAGACAACTTGGTCCAAATCAGGTTTCGTACTTCAATCACGACTCACGAGTGACAAATGCGTCTGATTTCCGTCGAGAATCTCGGAAAAGTATTCCGAGCAAATCAAACGCCAGATTGATTCGGAATTTCCACAGATTTAAGTGAAATACTCACACACACACATACTTACTGAGGTTTTCATTTCCACTTTTGTAAACTGCGAAAGCACTTTCCGTAATTTAGATGCGAATTGTTTTGTAAGTCAGCACGTTTGCTCGCCGATGTTCGAACCAGTCTCTTTTTGACCGAATTATAGTGCATTCGTATCTGTATGTGTTTGCATGTGTATTAGATAGAAAAAAACTTTCCACTTTAGATTCATCAGATCATTGGCTGTTAATCGGGCGCATTTGAACTAATGGAGTGTTTAATGGGTATCTGCCGGCGCATTTAGAGGAATCGATTCGCCTCTGGAGTTTTGGTTTAGATCCCGAACACCGAACAAAGTTAGATTCAATCAACATTAAAACACTTATGAATGAAAGATGTATGTGTAGATGGAGAAAATGTATCTTTTAGATTCTCTACAGTATACAGATTAGGTTATAATAAGGGTCTGGGTACACCGATGTCATTGCCACCCATTGGGCATAAAATACTTATTAAGTAGAAGCAACCCAGAGCAATTTATAGTCCATGGAAGTAACAGTATGATGACGAAAATTCCGATTTGGAGGCTGTCAGTTGATAGAATGTTCTCAGTAGGGGATCCGGATGCGAGTAGGTGCACAGAAGCCCGAAGGGAATAGGTGCACAGGGTTAGTTCAGTTCAGCTAAGATTAAATTTCTCTCAATCAACGATTTTAAATTCAATCGAATCACCTCCCATTGGTTACAACCTTTGAACTTTCTTTTGAAGATATGGGTGTCCTTGAAGTTTATGTGAAAAGGGGAGCAGCAATCAAAAGAAACATTTAAACCAAACCTAGGCAGGGGGAGTCAAATAACAGGGGGAAACACTGGACTTTAAATCGACGATATGGAATTGGCGATTAAAAATGGTACCTAAAGTCCGAGGTAGTAGACAGACAGATCCAAAAGCATCAGTGGTATGATGCAGATAAAGATACCAGTCGCTGGATCCATGGATAGCAATAGCTAGAACTCGGTGGTTAGTACACGACAAGAAGAAATCGGCCTCTCTCTAATTAAACTCAGCGTTCCGTCTCCGGTATCATTACTGGGTACTGTGGCATTGGTTCTTATACAGATCGTCGCGGTATCTTTTCCAACGACATCTGCAGATGTTGAAATTGAGTGAAATGAGATTGAGCCGATAAAACTCCTAAGAATCGTATCCTTTTCTGGATGGTTCAGCGGACTCTTTAAAGGTTTCAGGGTAAAATTCTTATAGGCATCATGGACTCACACGTTTGGTCTTAGTGAGCGCTAACTATACTTCACGGAGCATCCATTTACCTATCATAACCATGATAAAGATTGCTATTGGTTCAGGGGAAAGCCATTTGCACTACTGAAACTTCGTGTTTACCGGAAAAATGCAAATGTATGTTCATGTCAACCTCAAATTCCAACGATTCTATATACCAGATAACAGGGAGACTTGCTTACTTACTTAACGGGCTTTCAACCCGTGGAGGGTCCCTGCCTAAGACACGGCAGTCTTCTATCCTCATGGCACGCTGCTTTCAGTTATCCAAACCAAGTTCTCTGTCATCCGGAATAGCTTGGTCCAGCGGAGGTTCGAGCTTCCTTGTTGACTCGTACTTGGAGGCTGTGATTCGAAGATCGTCTTATTTTTAGCATTATTATCCATTCGATTTACAAATGTAGCCGAGCCAGTTTAGTCGACGTGTTTTGGCTTGATTCCGAAAAGGATTCCATTTTCAAAATAATGCAGCTTATGACATTTCTCAACGCAGAGATTCGTCTACGCTGCTTGGCGAGATAGAGTCTGAACTTTGAGCAAAAGAGCCCATTGTGGACAGTAGAATGATGTTTAAGTCCATGTCCACTTAACACAGTCAGTAGAACTAATGTAAGATAGGAAAGTACGATCTTTAGTATGTACATATCTTTCCAGCAGGCAGATCTGGCCAAGGCTGGATCTAAAATCTTCTGACACTAAAAAGACTTCATTTTGGCATGGTTGTCGGTATCAGCAAAGGACATTGCCATATAGGAAGACATGCAACCAGTGTCATCGAGCCAATAACCTGAAATATGAAACATCAAGAGATCTGGCAACACCCACCAGTATATTCAGCAAAAGAGAAACAACGTTTTCCTTTTCGCGCTCAAGTCCACAGTACTGAGCAAAAATGCATTTGCTCTTTTCAAAGCACGTTGCACAATCAACGGTAAATATTTGTCCTCTTCACGTTTCAATCAGCCCCACGCTGAGGTTGCATACGTTGTCCCTTTCGGTGGACAATTGTGTTAAGTGCACGAATTTGGCGGACGTGCTCGAGGCCTTTTCCATTTTACATGCTGGTAGCTGAAAGGCATGCGTTGCTGCAGGGTTTTAATTATAGAGCTTTCTGTGGCTTATACCAAAGTAAGATCTTTGTATTATACCTTAATTATAAGAAAAAACATTGTACTCATTTTTCCAGAAATAAAATCAACTCTTCACAAGAAACGACTGATATTTATTCTGGTGAGAGCCACCAGTTAGAAACCTCAGAATTTCCTGCAACGACAACCAGACTTGACGTCTGTTCGAACAACTGTTGCAGAAGTTGTAGTGCGATGAGGAAGATAAAGAAAATACCAAAGAATCTTCTGTTCATGTCCAGCTCTTCCCATAGAACGAAACTAAACCTTGGTGAATACTGCTTTAAAAATCATAGTGAACTATCGGAAATGGATGCCTATTTCGCTTTGTATAAAGCCCCAAATGGTTTTCATGAGTAGCCGGGATCAAGATCCTTGGTATCTAAGTGTGATGATCTATGTAAATTTATGGAACCTACATTCGTATGGAGTAACGATGTCTGAATTATTATGTGTTTTTCTAAACAAATCCAGTTGGATAACTCTGCGTTACCAGCCGTGCCCGTGGACATACATCATTCAGCCTCTGTATGTGTATGTGCAGAAGATTGTCTTCAGATACATTGAACCACTTAATTTATAGTTACATCCATCGATGGCGAAAATAACAAGTTCGCCTCCGCTGACATGCGATTTCCATGTGGCGGCCTTGAAACACTTGATCCACCGATTAGACCCTCATCCACATTGCTGTCGTCAAGTGGTTCTCTGTGCACATGAGCCATCTGGTCTCTGGTGTCTGGAGTTCACCTCGATCGATTAACAAGCGCATTTAATTGTTTTCATCTTAACGAGTCTCTAACACACAACACAGCCAAGCACCTGGAAATGTTCTCATTCCTAAGCGTTGCCAGCAGACTATGCCCGCTTAAGTTATTTTTAATTTCGCCAATTTACGTCTATTACATGGCTTTCAGTGGAAAACCACATAATTACATCTCGATATCATGGAAATGGCGCTCGGTTGGAGTTGAAGCTGAGTCTCCGGTTTTTTTTTATTACACGGTTACTAGTGGCGTGAGTTCTTAAGTTGATCGTAATCAATCACATTTTGTTCTTTGTCTTAAGTCAAGATAATGTATCTTTGCCGCACTTTGAAGTAGGTATATGAATGAGGAAAGTTTCTGCTTATTTGATGAACAGAGCAAACGATTTGCATAACCCAAGGTGTATCTCGATTGGGTAATAAGCACTTACCCAGTACCCACCCACTTAAGTGAAATCGTTTGTTTGTATTGACTTTATTAGTAACCGCTGAAGTGGATGCATGGATAGTGTAATGCAAGAAAATTTAATTTGATGACATTTCCGCAACGCACTTAACAAATAAAAGTTTCGGCGTCCTCCATCAAAACGTCAGAAATAACACATGAAACTAGACAGAACTGAGTGAACGTTTGACAGAACAGAGTGCGCGATTGTCATTTGCATTGACATCGATGATGCTTTTGTCAGTGTGACTTTTGACAGAATGCGTGACTGCTGCTAGACAGCAAGGCGTAGTTGATTTAGTAGTGTGGTTGATTAAGTGAACAGAACTTTAGTTGTGGATTTGAATTATTGTGGGCGTTCTGTGAAGGCGTGAATGGCATTCTATTTCCACTGCTATGGTGCATGTTATTTGAGTTTTTGTTAAACATGTTTACGAATTTATGCGTTAACGCTCAGGTGGCACTGGATATGATCCATGAATTGCTGCACTATGAATGGAGTATTAGCTAACATTCCCCGAGCTATGCTTTTGTGTACACAGATGTCGTTAGCTGCCTACATTTAAAAGTCAGTCTTTCGTTAGAACATACCACAGAATTATCCGTTTTTGTCTGATAGTAGAATGGATATGTAAGGTAAGGTTAGTTAGAATTTGCTTGCCAGTCCCATTAGACCCGATAAAGATGAATGATTTGCGCAATTTTCCAACGATTTCTAACACAAAGACTTTTTTTGGCATAATCTCTCGGTTATTAGGAAAGATACATAGTACATAAATGTATTGTACATAGGTCTGTCTCAGCTACATACAGCTTTGGCTGTATTGGCAATATTGCTACTCTATTCTATCAATATGCCTTATCATCTCGTTCTTTGTCGGGTTATTGCGGTTGCACGAAATGGTTTTTGCTTCGCACTTTGACTGACGCTTCTGTTGTTGAAGCAACTAATCTTAATTGCACAAATTTAGCTTCATCCAGCTTTGTTTGGAAATGTTTGCTTGAGTTTAGGTTGAATGTAAATAAATACTTATGTGGTCCGATGAAATCATATGTATGTACATAAGTACTAAAGTGAGGTTTTTTAAAAAACGAAAAATATTTGTGGAAGGTAATTGTTGAAGAAAGCAATCGCCTATAATAGCAATCATTTTCCAACTGATATTCAGCTTGTTAAAGTTGTATTAAAGAAAATGTTAATTAAATGCCCAAATGAGCGGTACAATTAATCATTTGATTCGTCTAAAAATAGTAAAGCGTTGAAGAGGCAATAATAACACAAAGATTAATGATATTCAACTCCAATCGTATGAGGTGGAACGTAAATCTTTTTTATTTTATTTTCATGTGATTCACCAGTTCTCCATCAACACTTCTTGCTCTTCTTCCTTGTTCTGTCACTGATGACGTTGATTCGTCAAGTTATCTGACCGGCGTGCGATTGATTCCTTATGCCAAAATAAGAAAAATGATGGAAAAGGAGACTACAGTCGATTGAAAGTCGAAAAATCAGATTTGGAAGTTCATTCACTTTTAAACTATACAAATGAAAGTACATTTATGCGGTTGTTGTAACATCAGACATTAGTACGCGTAGTCAAAAGTTCAAACACGGCATTTCTTAAATGCTAACAATGTTCGCAAGAAAAAAGTTTAGTTCTGTCAAAGAACTTAAATGTAGGATTGTAATTAGGTCTGTTTGGTAACGTGCTGTTTTTGGTAATACTACGTAAAATTTCATAGAATCACATAATTCTGAAAAATCACAATACATCGCAAGCAGAGAGTCAAATGAGACCGTAAAAAATTGAGAGCCTGGAAATTTTATGCAACATCTTTTTTTTGTGCCCTTGTGGTGGGTATTGGTCAACTCTGTTAACCAGCCATCTGACAGTTTGTGGAATGTCATAATCTTCATTTAGTGAATTTGAAAACAAATTGACTGATTTGACCAAAAGTGTTTCAAAAGCGTTTGGTTACTTTTGTGCAAGTTCTCTCTATCTGAAAGGATTTTCGCCCACTTTTCAAATTATTTACTATTTGACAGGTCTCAATCACTTGTCCACCTGAAAGATACCAAACACAACTACAGTAGACGCTCGATATAGTGGGCTAATAAAAACCAGGCCTGTTCACTGAAGCGAGATTATTCATTGTAAATTTGCAAATTTTATCAAGATGTGTATGCTTTTACGTACAATTAATCGAAAATAGAATATAATTACAATTTCTCTTTGCGATTACTAAAAAAACAAGCCAATATTTATAAAAAAGAATATCTTATTTTTAACAAAAACAACTCTTCCGTAAAAAACATAATACATTCCATGTACTTAAAAAAACAAAAATACAACAAACTTAAGCTGTCCTTAAGCGACATGGTCACAAAGAATATCGTTCAAAAAATAACAAAATAAGCAACACGCACTTTGTTTTTGCACTAAAAACAACCACAAGCTTTGAAACAAACAAATATTCTAAATAATGAACAAACTTGTTCACTATTTAGAATAGCCTGTATAAAATATTGTGTGTTCACTATATTGGATTGTTCACTATATCGATGTTCACTATATCGAGCGTCCACTGTATTATGTTCTATGAAATACCGAGCTCCAAAAATGAATTTGACAACCGAATAGCCACTCGATTGACAGCGTTTGCCAGCTGTATTTATCCAAATAAAGCTAGCGATGGGAGTTGGTTCTGAGAGTACTTTTCTTAAGGCAGATTTTTTTTAAGCAGTTTCCATGTCAGAATTGAAATTTCATTTGAAGTAACCTATCACAATGGTTAATGGACCTTTATATGCCTACGTGTGCTGGTACTCGAACTCTCGGCAGTCACTGTTACGAACCTACTGCATGTGTGTCACTCTGACAAGTCTACCGAAACTGTCATACACAGCCTCACAATTAAGAAGGCTTTGGAAGCCAAGGAAATGGATCTCTATACCTTGATCGACATTCAAGGATCGTTTGACAATACTTTCTTCGTTGGTATTAAAGAAGCTATCATTGTAAAAGGCTGACCTTAAACTGGGTTCTAAACATGTTTGAAAATAGAATTCGAAATCTGATCTATGAAGTATCACACTTAAGCTACTGTGTAATGACTGCAGTGAGTGGTATTCTCTCCTCTGAACTTCCAGACCTTCTTGATTGAGTATCAGGGTACAAAATACAAGGTTATGCAGATGATGCAGTAATCATTGTAAGATGCCAGCATGATTCTACCGTATCAACGATGATGCAAAGGGCTCTAAATATAAACTACAGATTGTGTCCTGGTGCCAGGACACAGTTACCGAAATTTCAGGAGAAGTTATAAACCTAGGCATAGTACTAGACAAAACCCTCACCTAAATTCTAACCTTGATCAAGTTACCAAGAACGCGTCGAGAACAATGTCAATGGCTTAAGAGCGATGCTCAGCCTCCCTAACGCCACCAGGATCACAGTTTTGTGATCCGATGGTTCCAAGAAGGAAAATTATACTACCGATGCTGGAGTCTATGGGCCTACAGCTAAAGCATTAAAAAAATCACGCAGCATCTTTTAGGTGGGATACGCCATAGAGGTGTGTGTTCAGGATTACTAAGGTTTTGTTAGGTAGCAGTGGCTGCCGGTAACGAGTACCAGCATACTTAGGCCTATAGAGGCCCGTTATGATACCAAGGATGTTGGGGATATTTAACCACGCTACTCATGAGAACCATTTGGAGTTTTGTATAAAGCGAAAAAGGCTTCCCACGTCTTATTGAGCTAGGTCACTGAGATCATCAAAGAACTATTCTGCTAGCTCTACGGGAAAGAACTGGGCTGAACAGAAGAAATGTGATGGGCTCTCTTTCTCTTCTTCGTTTCTGCAACTTCTGCAGAAGTCATTTGAAATGAAAATTTGAAAGGTTGCATTCTTGCTTATAAGGCAGTGTCCTGTAATGATACCAATAGTCGTGCTTATGTGTAGTCTCTTAAGAGACAGAAGGTATTTGGAGCGGTTAAAATCTAGTCTAGGCCAGATCTATATAGTGGCAAGGCAGGTAGTTTCACCTTCCAATCTAGCGTTGGTTTTATCGGGATTACTTAAGAAGACAAATAAGCGGTGACCGCATTTAAAATCGTCTCGTATAGGCAAACAAAACTCAATGCCCTTAGATCATGCTCGAAAGTGTCAAAACTGGTTCGGGACTGATTCAAACTTCTCGAGGGCCTGGCTAAAGACAATATAGTTATCATTGCCTGATCACGATGGTTCGAAGGTAATGAACGTGCAGATTTGTTTGGCGAAATGGAGCGGACGAGGAGACGATGGAACACATTCTCTATGAATGCTCTAAAGCGGCAAAAGGCAGATTACTCCATGTGCAAAGACCATTTCGAAGCTCGGAAGAGACATGAAGACATGGAACCGAGAAGAGTGATCAGGTCAATACAATAGACCTCCCTTAGTTGCAGTGTACAACACTAGAGCCTTTAACTTTACATTACATCGGTATAACTCATCTGATTTCTTGACCAGCTCGTTTTGTTCCTCGACAGGATGCAAAAATAACGATAACGCAGAGTTAGCTAATTGATCTGCAGAAGAAGTTATCTCGTATATAGCCATCCGTTGCTAACTAGATACGCTTTCATCGCTTAATACCTCTACTTTTAAGTGACGGTCTAACAATTTGGGCTAATATAATTTATATTATGACAAAAATTTTGTTCGCATATCTGCGTTATAATAAATTCGATAAAATTCTTTCTGAAATAGGGGTCTGACACTCTGACGCTGACGCGATTAAAGAAAGTTTCAACTGATTATAGATTCAGGTCTCACTGACATTAATTAATTCAGAATTTAAAAAAAAACAAAAACAACGAAGTGTATCTATACAAATGACAGTTGCTTTCGATGAATACTAATTTCGAATATCAATGGCAAACCATATGCAAATATGAATCAATTAAAAAGTACGAAGTACGAAAACGAGCTTCTATCGAAAGAAATCGAAAAAAAAAAATTAGTCACTTCATCCCAAAAATTTCAATTGTGTCAAAATAAAAGTGACAATCGACATTAGACTCAATTACAGAAGAGTAGATACTCAATTTCACATTGAGTACACTCACACTCGGCCTACCTCAAAATGCAAAATGATACGGATACGATACGGTTACGGACAATTTAGTTAGACTCAAGGTAGGCGCTCTCACCTTACCACCCAACTATGCCTATAGTTAGTACCTACTGGTGATGGTATTTAAGCGTTACCCTTTGCCCACTGTATTCGGTTTTTTTTCCACTGATTCTTCTTTGGTAAAGCTCTCAGGTATTCGACTATAGGTATACCGTAGAGAGGTGGCTTGCTGACTGGCTGGCTGACAGGTTTAGCTTGATACCACCACATATAGTAAAAGTTGTGGCTCAAGATCACCACTCAGCTGAGATTTGAATTCAGTTGCTCAGCGGTTCTTGTCGCAGATACTACTCTAGTGCTATGTCCATCGGTATCTCTTTCTCGCGTTCCTCGTGTGTGCTTTCAAATCGACTCTACTGTATAATCATATGTAGATACATACTCGTATGTGCTTCTTGAGGAGATAATTTATTACTGTATCACGGACCGTTGTTGTTACCAATATCGGTTTACCTTTACACATTTGTTCAGTTTCTCTATATTTTGTATCTGTATCTATTATACGTGTGCATGGCCATTTCATTTCGCTATTTTGTGTGTCTTACCATGTGTATCTGGTTCTTCGACTAACTTAACTATCCGAGTGGTAAAGTAGCATTTCGCCGTTCGTTCGTGGTGAGCGCTGCTATTGTTGGTAGCCCCATAGTGTTTGCGCGATTTCAAGTCGATGTCTCGATTCCGATATTTTAACATTGAGCTCAGCTAATACATTTCACTTGGTAGAAAGTTGTACTGGTTTTTAATTTATTTCATATATCTCTACTCTGAACTGTTTGGACTGGTTCGTGTGTTGACGACGACCACGACAAAGACAACGAAGACGACGACGACGACTTCGACGTTGTTGACGGTGTCGGGCGCGTGTACTCGCTTGGTGTTTCATCTGAGATCTGTATACGTACAAGTACTAGTTTACACGGGTATAACAAAGGATACCACCCGTGTATACGAGTGCAATGAGTGTAAAATTTTATATCTCTTGATACAGAAAAAAAAAAAAATAATTGATTGTGTTGTTGTGTTGTTGGAAGATTATTTAACATAAAATGCGATGCTACATTCAATTGGATGAATGAAAGTTTTTCCATGGACCCCTTCTGTGATAATAAAGTGAAATTTTTTCCCCACACATCAAGGAAAGTTGTTTGACTTGCATTACACTATACACGTACATGTATGTTTATTGGATTTACTCGTACTTTTTTGGATTAAAATAAAAAAAAAAGATTTGGATTAAATCTCTAATCAAAGCCGCCATAGCCGTAGAACGCCGCAGCCGTAGCCGCAGCTTCAGCCAACGACAACGAGTTTTTTCTGTAAGTATCTACAAGTTTAGGGTTTAAGTGTTTGCGTGTATTTACAAATTATTTGCACGTTTATCTTTAACTTCACCATTCACCTACATATCCGTAAGTACTGTGTTTGCCTTCGGTGAGGCTCCGTTGAAAGCGGCGAGCACAACCGACGAGCATTGATCTTTTCGGTAGATCTTTGGAAGTGTTCAGATACTACACTTTGTGTCTGCACTTGGTTTGATTAATGACTGACATTCATGCTTGGATCTTGGATTACGTAATGTGGAAAGGTTTACGGTTTCGGCCGCATAGAAAATGTGGTAAAGGTTGGATTTTATTTTGCTTTAAATGGGTACTTCGTTGCTTGGGGATTTTTAAATATGGAGTACATTATTTAGGTAGATCCTCTTGGTGTACGCTCTGAAGCCGGTAAGCGTATGAAATATAAACATCGATCCGAGTTCGATAACACAAATGAGGATTAGATTTTCAAATTAAACTATGGAAAATGTAATTTAGTTGGACCCTGTCTAACTTAAGACCTGCTGTGGCGGTTTTTATTTTATAGGTTTCTTTACTATGTGAACGATATATGCCATTTGGAAATAATTCTATCGAGTTCTTTGAAACATGCAGTGAAGAAGGAAGCTTCTTGTTTGTACGCCGGATGCGGCCTATACTCTATACAGTATACACTATACACCATAGATATCTGTTACCGCCCCTTTGTCGATGAGCCATTTTAGATGCTCTTAAGGGAATTAAAAATGAATGAATGAATGCCGATATAACGATACACTTTTTTCAAATGCATTATCGGGTCTTTATAGCGAACGAACAAAAAAATGATATTCGATATAACGAATGTTGCTACAATATCTGTGTACATGCTTTAAAAGATAGAAAGAGACAAATTTACCTCAGATATACAATTATGTTTAGGAAACGGTCGAAGGAAAAATGTGAGTATTGTACATGCAACCGAGGGTAAGCTCCTTGATCCAACCATTCGCCAGGTTAAGCTAAGCGGAGTATTTGGAATCTTGGAACAATACTGAATTGTTTCTTGAAGAAGATACGCATATCAGCCCTCTCGAGGCCATTGAGAGTGTAGTAACTGAGCCAAATAGAACAGCGTTGGAAGTTCTGAAAAACTTGTTCTAATAAGTCTACGGGAAATACCTACAAATTTCTGCGTTGAACGTTTGCAAAAGCAGGTCCTTATTGGCGTTTGCTTTTTGGAAAAGGAAAGGAAAGAAATTAATTTTGTTTTAGTTTCTTTTACTTCTTTTTCTACTTTTTAACGTGTTTTGTTGACTTCATGAATAAATTTAATAAAGTGTTATGAAACAGTATTTGTATATTTATTTAATGTTTCATTTATTTAATGTGTTGGATATTACAAATTTTTCGATATAGCGAATGCAACTGGACATTATATCAATCGTTATATTGGACCACCACTGTATTTAAAAACAGGAAACTCGTATTAACCCGTTTCATGCCCAATGGCATACATTTTTTTTCTTTTGCTTTTTAGTGAGTCAATCAACCAAAGCTTTCTAAGAAACATGTTCTATCGTAATCTTTTCTGCCCTTTCTGAATCAAGTGACAGGATTGTTCTATCTGCCGCCATTTTTGAAATATGGCAGCTGAAAGCAGAAACCATTGCGAAATTTCAATTTTTTTTCCAAACAATCGTAAATTTGAACATAAGCCACCTACGCGATAGGAGGCTATTACTTCGTATCTGGTGGCATAATCAATTTTTCTAAAAGATAGGACCAATAAAGTAAGAAAATTCAATATGGCGGATTTAAGATTTAAGATGGCGACCATAACTTACGATATTTACAAAGTCAACCGATCTGGACCGAATTTGGTACAAAGGGGTTTTTGTCACTTCATTTCATCCTGTGAAATGGAAAAACTTTATAAGGTTACAAAATTCTATGTCAAAAATCTCTGAAACGTGGAAGTATCTGTCGAGTGCATGCTGCCTGATGTTCGCTAGTGCCGAGCAGTCACAGAGAAAGTTAAATAAGCTTTCTTCCACCGACGCATTCTTGAAACTGCGACAGTGGGAGTTGAATGGGATCTGTTGATTACGTATAGGTCTGTCTATTTTTGTTGCAAACGGGCCAGGTCTTCCTTGGAATGACACCTATGTATACCTATACAAATGTATGGAGCTATAAAATACACTTTTAATGATTCTTTTTCTTAGTTTCCCTTTTCTTTCCACACTTCAACTGAAAATTGTCCACATCGCATCGGTTATTGGTTATCGGTTATATTGATCATATTAAGCGGCGTACACTGTATTTGAGTCTGAAAGCTGCATTAATTAAGTGTAATATGTATATACTAGCTTATGCTTTCGAAACTGCAACCAAAAACTATATTCGTCATCAGTTCAAAGTCGAAAGCTTTTCTGCTTAGGATAATATTGTCTAAGCTAAGAGGGTAACTGCATCCAATGAGAGCAACACAGAACACAGGAAAGCAAAATTTTTATTCCGCTTATTTTGTAAATTTTAGAATAACTCTAATAACAAATTGTTTCCAGTATGAAATTAGTATTTAGATATAGATAGATATTTATTTCGTTTAAAAATACAATGGATTACTACCGCACAGTTTACAATTCAGAGATATGATAACACTATGTATCTTTCTACTGAGACATTATCTTATTTTCTAGGTTTATTTGTTTAAGGAGAATTTTTTTATTTTTGAGGGAAACAACGGACAAAACCCTCAATTTGATAAAAAAAAAGAAAAAAAATAAGATTAATATTAACAACAAATTGAATGTAAATATATCTACATAATATGTGTCTATAGTGACAAATTTGTTGTAGTTTTATATATATCTACGAAAATTAATAAATAAATATTACGTAAGTAAATATACATATATGCATATAATATACTATATACATATATTTATATATATCACAGAAAAGGATAATTTGATTAATAAACAGCAAAAAAAATTAAGTTAATAAATAATATAAATAATAAATAAGTATATAATATAAAAAATAGATAAATAAATAAATAAATAAATAACATAAATAATAAATAATAATAAATGAATAAATTAATAGAAAATAAATAGATTAACAGAAAAAATAAATTAATATATATATCACAGAAAAGGGTTAAACATAACAAACAAAATAATACTTAAGTTAATAATTAACATAAATAATAAATAAATTGACAGAAAATAAATAAATTTAAAAAAAGGTAAGAAAGAAAGAGGTAATAACTTTACAGAAAATAAAAAAAAATAATTTAATAATATATATAATAAAAAACAAAATTATTACAAATAAATAAATTAACAAAAAATAGATATTTCAATAGATTTACAAAAAAAAAAGAGAAAACAAATAGATTCATTAAAAAAAAAAAAAAAAAACAATAAATATAACATTGAGTATTATAAGGTATTATAAAGAAACATGTAACTGATTTATTAGGCGATTATCGGAGTCTTTCAATTGAGCTAAGTACTTGCTTATATTGTCATTCATAATTCCGTCGAAATTATATCCCAAAGATAAGAGCAGATTAAGGACCATTATTACAGGAAATTTGGTGAGAGCTTGGCCACACTTCAAACATACTCGTACATATTTGTGACACAAATACATATTGCCATTATCATTCATATTGCTGAAATATATTTAAATGATTTATATTGGATATTCGCATTAATGTGGAAGGTGTTTCAAAAAAAAGAACTTAAATAGCCTTTAGGTTGTTTTTCGGTTGGACGGTGGAACTTTTCAAAATATGCTGATTTCTAAAGAATCTGGTACCCCGCGTGAATGTCGTTATATATTCATTTAAAGCCTTTCTTGCGTCACATACTTGAGTCGTTCCTTCTTCCAGGATCCTTCAAACACTGCATTTTGTTGTCGTTCCTGTCTGCCCTACTTTTTTCTCATGGTGGCCAGTCGTCACTGTGTTGCTAACTGCACCCCAATCTATTTCTGTGTTGTTTAAGTCTTTTTCTAGTTTGTCTTCCATTCTTCCTTTGGCCATTTGCAATAGAAAATATAATGTATAACCATATCTACAGCCTAAATATTTTCCATGGCGGTCATTGACACACCCAAACTCATAGCCCACGGTCAAGCGCACGGATGCTTAGCCGTGTGCTGGTGACCAGTTCCGTCGGGTAGGAGTTTAACTTTTCATACTTCCTGCTGATCCATGCGTCGATGCTAAGAATGACTCTATGTGCATATCGTCCTTTATAAGTTCATGCTCTCACCGCATTACCTCGTAATACAATACAAATATAATACTGTGTCTCTGAAAAAAAAAAGTTATACGAGTTAATCATTGTGAGCTATTCTTTGGAAATTTTGTCTAAATTTTCAATGGTAAAAGGTACCTTGTACCTATAGTCACCACTGTCGTGTTAGTATTCATGTCGATCGACCTTTACTGTAGTAGCCGCCCCTTCTTCGCAATCGTATTGAATATGAATTTCTCTTTTTTTTTCAATACCAACCACAACTAAACGAATAACCTTCCAGTCCACTTCTATACCTCAAAATCACAACAACCATATGATTCACACTTTGCACGTGGTTTCGCGTAGCTCAGCAAAGAAGTGAAGACCTCTTCAATTAGTATGATGGCCTAAAGTCAATTTGCGTTGCACTCTTTTCTTGGCGTAGTTACGACTTAAGTACCATTTATAAATTTTTGTCTTGCCTTCAATCTCTGTCTGGGGGCTCTTCTCTCTTCTCTGTTCTTTTGCAATCCATGGAGAAAAATCTTCATCACAAAGATGCAAAAAAAAAAAAAAACCAACAATAAAAGAGAAACAAGTTTTATACCTTCACAGAGGTTAGCTTTTATTATTATTATACTGCTTGAGTTGTTTTCTTTATCTGAAATTATGATGAAAATAGACGAAGAAAACCGAAGAAAGAGTTGAGGAAAAAAATGAAAATGTTTTAAGGTCGCCTTCAATTAAATAAAAGAGCATGAAAACATAAACTTCACAACAATAGCACATTGTTGTAGGTTAATCCCAAAAAGAAAAAAAAATCTACTTACACTCGCCTGTATAACAATAAAGAATAAGAGGCGAGTGCCACAATTGACTAGGTCATGAAGTGACCATGTTTTTCGTTTTGGGTACCTTAAACGGAACGAAATTGTTACAATTTCAAGAATTCCACTCAATGGAAATTACATTTTTTTATGTAAGTACCTACTTTCGATCCGATCGACTATAGATACTCTTGAATTGAGGCTCGACTTTTATCTGTGCCGATTGACGAAGATCGCATCGATACGGCGCGCGGCTATCATCTCAATTGCAACGAGTTATGCAAGAAGCCTGAGGCGATATTAGCAAATTCCAGCTAATGTTCCTACATGCACCTTAACTCCTCAGTTTATGTATAGCTGTAAAATGTTTAATGAATTACATTGGAAAATTCTACATACATGATTAAAATAATGCGTAATCGCGTGTCTCTCACAACCGGAATGCAATTGCGTATCTGAGTATCTGAGTATCTGAGTAGATAGGGAAGTTGTCTGTCAACAACTTCTCTCTTCTTGAAGTGATCGCATTAAATTTACCTCAATTATATGTTTGACTGCAGAACTGCAGTGCATCTGCTGCTGTTGGTCATGCACTTTATAATTTATTTGCAAAGCCATTACTTTAATCTGCAGGTGATAAATGTTCGTGATTGAAGGATATTATTTTACAGTCGCCTAACATATCCGTAAATCTTTGCTTTACTTGACTGGGTAGCTAGTTATAGTTTGAAGGAATTTGAACTACGAAACAAATCCATTCTGCACTTTTCAAGACAAATCTTTTTATTACATCAATAGAAGAAGAATCCGGTCAGTTGCTAGTCGTACTATCATTTATTTTTACATACATACGTAAGAGATTTAGAACTGTTTTTATTTTTATAATCTACACACGCTAAAGGGGATATGAATACCCTTATAATATTTACACACAGCCACAGCTCGAGCACACGAGGAGAAAGAACGAGAGACAGACAGATCGGCGTAGTGATAGAAAACTCAGATGTTAGGTTTCAACCAACTCTATGGGTGGTGCCCAGGATAACTGGAGAGTTGTATATTATTGAAAGTTTTGCCCTTGCTTACGATTCACAGAAGTTTTTCCAGATGTTTCCCATTATTGTTTTGTGCGATAAATTTCTTCAGCCATACCATCCTACTGTCAGTGTTATGCCTTCGCAGTAGGTTTTGACATTAACTTCTGAAACTGATCAACTCATTTTTATTTCGTGAGAAATAAATATTTCGGTGACATCTGGATTCGAACCGGGAACCTTCAGCTTGACAAGCGACGATGACTACCACTACGCTACACGGACACAAATGTAAGCAACTTGATAAAATTACCTATCTGACGCCCTTTCTCATCTGCTTAGAAGATTAATTATACAATATACATGCACATAGAACAACAAATAAGGAATACAATAAATTTACGCATGTGCATCATTAAATACGTGGAATTTTGGGATGGCTGTACACAAATTCAATTTTGCCAATGAAGTACATTTATATTATAAGTACAGGAAATCATCAAGATTCCTTTACACGCTTAGATCCTTGGTTTAAGTCTAAGTTCAATTGTTATACCCGAAGCGAATTTTTGTGGCATATTTCTAGGATTAACCATATAATTTTTACTCTCACACATACACGATTGTGATAGGGTTACGTCATTTCTGGGTTCGTAAACAGTTACCCAACTGTTGTAATTAACAAAAATTAATTTAAGAAAACCCTCGAGGGTAGGGCAGTCCTGGTAATTTTGGTTCCATCTACACTTTATTCTCAATCTTTGCAATTTTATTCAGATTTTTCTGAGCGATATTTTCAGAACTAAGGCCTGGGACAGCAATTTTTAACGTTTTTTTGGAAAAAGTAACACAAAAAAATATTTCATACATTTTTGAATTCGTGAATTAACGAGCTTTAAATTGATATACCCCACACGATGACCTCAAAATTGTTTTTTTTTTAGCTTCCCATTTGACTTCCCAAAGTCGAAATTCAGCTTTTTGCTGGTCTGTGTTTGGGCCACTAATTGCTACAACTATTCCAAATTTCAATAGGCTACGTCAAATAGCAGATGAGAAAAAGGCCTGTGACAGACAGACAGGCAAACACCGAATTGATTGCATTACAGTTCCGTTTTTGGGTACGGATCACTAAAAACACGAAATTTAGTCTTGGTGTACTTAAAATATCGAAAACAAATATCTACCTCCTCGGATATTTCAAGTTAGCTAATGAAGTCAATCTTTAACATTGCCAAAGCAGCACTTGAGGCGAATGTTTTAATAGGATTTAACTTTACACTGAGTGGCTTTTTTAATTAATTTATTTTAACATAACTAGAAAAATATTGAAGCCTAATGCAAAATATTGTCATTTAGGTGACATTCATTGTTTAAAGTCTAACAGAGACTGAGAATTATTCTCGTAAACCTATTCTTTAAATAACCATATAGAAGTCCGATAATGAGCCGGCCAACCAATAATTTGTTTAGATTATTCGGCCTGGGACAATTTCACGTAGTATAGTAATAGTCTAGCGCCATCTTCTTGAAATGGGCACAGGTTGTGGATGTAAAACGTTTTTTTTTATATTCTTCCCCATTTACCGTTATTGCATTTCTATTTGCGTTTTCCCAGAAATAGGTCCAATAACATTTACAGCCGATATACCACTCCGAATCGTGACTTCCACCATTTGGCCAAGTTTAAGATAATTTTCTGTATATAGTTGTTTTAAATGTGGATTCATTTCTAGCTTCATTTTCAGGCAAGATCATCCGTGCGATGTTTATCTCGGACGACCACCGCTGTCACCAAATCGCTGTCAACTGGTGCGAGTCCAGCAAGCTTCACTTGAAGACAAACTGCATATTTTTTCACCACCTCCAAAAGATCAAAAGAATCAGACGGCAGTTTGCACGGTGGATGGTGGCCGCCGCCAGTTGATTCTTTTTGGAATCTCGAAATTTTATAGAGGTCCTTGCGAATGTTACTCCCCCGATCCCGAAGTTCTTTTCCCGTTATTTGCTCTTTATGAACAGCGATTGATTGAAATACTTACCACGATACATGTTAGGTTGCAACTAACTCTATCGGTGGTGTCCAGGATAACTGGGTACTATTGAAAGTTTTGTCATTGCTTATGATTCACAGAAATTTTGTTCTTCATATGTTTCTTCATTCATTTTTTGTGCGATCAATTTTTTCGGCTATACCACCATCCTACTGCCAGTGCTTTGACTTCGCAGTAGGTTATGGCATTAACTTCTGAAACTGATCTAATTATTATTGATGAGATCAATGGATTGCTTTAATTTAGGACATGCAGCGTTATCTTTCTAGATGTTGACCCCAAGCATCTTAGCTTCACTAGAAACTTGCCAAAATTACTGCTTCAAGCTGTTTTCTTGGACCTTAATATATTTACGAGTGTTGACATCTTTCGGTGAATAAAAAACGGTCGAAACCTACTTGCCATCATGTGGGCTTAGATTATGATACTGTGTATCCACATTTGAGTGTTGACACCACATACTCAGAGGTCAAAACCTTTCCAATCTTTCGGCACTCATAGACTGCCACATTGGTATGAAATATCTTAAAAGGTGTGACAACGTAGAGTTTCAAAATCACTTGAAACTTTTTCGACTCCTTTGTTATTTGACCTATTCCTCTGAGCTCGATTTTTCAATTTTTTCAGCTAATAGTCACCCAAGCACACCGGGACTTTCCATTTCGTTTTTCGTTTGTTTTAATAAACGTGTTTGCCCAACTATCGTACGAAATTTTGAAGCAAGTCTCTGACGAACAACTGTTCACTCGGATAAATCTGGCTGGTGTTTTATAAGATCGATCAGAAATGTCACTTCGCTACCAAAATTTGAGAAAAGTTGCATTAAATCAGAAAAATAGAAACCGCTTTAGAACGAGTAGAGGCTCTGACACGTGTGTTTGAAATTAATTAATTAACATTCAAATCTCTTAATGTGATTAAAATAGTTAATTGTTTTAATTTCCCGTTTATATTCTCTTGAATTTTGACACAAGTCTACAATAAAATCGCTATAAAAAATGCGCATTTAGCAAACATGGCATATGTATATATACAAGTCTGTATCTAAGACAACACTTATTATACTCAAATTAATATGATGCATGTGAAACTCGCATATAAATTTGAGTTCAATAAAACGTCGACCGTGAAAGTTTATCCATGGCCAGCACCAACTTGATTAATACTACAAGTACATATGTATATACCTATACGGTAGTTTCACTAGGCATCCGCTCATTTAATCTGGAAAGATGAAGAAATTCACGGAAAAGTGATCACTGAGCGTGTTATCCATTAATAAGCACACCGACCACATCTTTAAAAAAGCTACATTAAAAGATTTGCATTTCAAGTAAAAAAGACTTTCTTCGCCGTTGAGCGGCATCCAAACGTGACCGGTCCCGTACCGATGATGATCAGCACCTAGTCAGAGCTACACTGGCCACCAAATCCAAACCTATTCATTACATTGGCCGCAATAGGAATCGGAGTTCCAATCATCCATTACCTCAATCCACCGTGTGTGAGTGGTTGAAATGCAATTTTTATTTTATTTTTACTCAACATTTAGATTTACGCATGACTATCTTGTATCTATGGCTTATAATCAATTTGTCAACTAAGACAGGCGCACACAGAAGAAGAAAAGAAAAGCAAAACATAAAGAAAAGAGAAAGAAAGATAAGAAAATTGTTTTCCTATATCCGCGGGTGTGTAAAAGCGAAAGCCAAAGCGAAAGTTTTTCACTTAAACATTTTTAGCGTCTAGGAATGTATTTATTTATTTTTTGTTTCTATTATTTATTTTCACATGTCAATCAAATCAATTTAAAAATGAATAAAATATTAGCGATGAGATGCGAGATAAACCGAGGCTTGTTGTGACTTGTGACAAACGTGGGCAAGTTTGTTTTTTTTTTTCATATCTTTTATTGAGAATGTTAATGGGCTTTATGTCTACATAGGGAAATGTTAAATACCTGCACTTAAAATAAACGAATGAAATTATTTAAAATTTAAGTGAAAACAGTGATGAATTGTTTATGAATATCCAACAAAAATTAATCAATTCCACAGAAGAAGACAAAAATAAAAATTCCAAATTTAGAAAAAAAACCATTACAGTTAATAGAATACAATTATTTATAATTTTTGTTTGTATATCTATGTACATACATATGTACATAATTTCAATGACTTAACTTGCAGATGTAATATATTAGGTATTTAACGCTTCTCATGGTCTTAATCGATCCCACACACGCTGCTATTCCTAACATCCGCATTCCACTGATCGCGTGGTTATTAAATTTAATATTTGGTATTGTTTGCCATCTAAAAGATAATCATGGCCCTAGCCAAAGATACTCGTTGGGCTTTTGCTTTGTGGATTATATCACCAGCGCTCTTTTATTTAATCACAGTTTAATCGCAGTTTAATCAATCTTTGGTTTGAGCTCTAACCATATGGTTGGTGATGTTAACTGTCTAGGATGCCTTCGATATTTTTAGGGTTCCGTACCCATATGATAATACGGAACCATTATAAGTTCGCTCTAACTCAAAAATGTCTGTCACGATAAAAACATCAAGAACCGTTCTTCCTATAAACTTGAAATTTTGTACACTTATACATTACGGTGGCTTACATATCTGGACAACATATTACTCAAAAATATTGTGAAACAACTATACAACTATAAATGTAATCTCAAAAAAAAAACTCTGAAAAATATATCATGTTTTTCAATGCCAAGTTAATGCCAAAAATGTGTGAAAAATATCAGACCAAAAAGCCCCCTATATTTTTCTCGGAAACTACTGAAGTCAAAAATATAAAAAAATCATAGTTCGTAGGTAATTAACTATATTTTTAAAGAAAAATATAGCGAATCTCGTAAGTTGTATAGTTTTTGAGAAATTCACGTCGAAAAAATCAATTTTATGTCAAAAAATTCAATTTCTCGTAAACTACTGGACCAATTTTGTAGAAATTACCACTATTCGATTAACAATAATTTTGGGAGAATTAAAGGCTATCCGAAATCGTGCTACCATATAAAAAAAAAATAAAAATACGGATATTGCCAGGAAACGAACCTGAGACCCCTGAACTCAGCAGTACAGCGCAAAAAAGGTTAATGGACGCGCTACACACTCAGCCGCGTTCTTAATATTTATCCAATTTCTCATAGTGAATAATATTACTTATTATAAGTTTGTTAAGTAAATATAGAGGTAGATCGTTTTTGTTTTTTGAGCTAACGAAACGAAACAGTTAATTAAACAAAATATAACTACATAGTGGGCGTCAAAAGTGAGTAAACACCCATATGATTTTTCGAGTTACATGTAATTTAAACAAAAAAATTAACAAAAATTGGATTCCAATGATGCAAAATAAAAGCTTTATTCAATAGCAACAAAACAGCGGAAAAAACTAATCAATTAAAATAAAACTAATAAATTTTTTCTAATAAAAACTAGCCATACCCCATTTTTTACGCGTCAAAAGTAAGTCAACATTATCAATTTCTTTAAGGAATTCATAAATTTAATATCTTAAAAACAAAACTTAATATTTTGTTTGACCGCGTTCAGACTTTATAACTTCTCTAAGTCTTCGTGGTATTGATATACCAAGTTTATTTGTAAAATCGGAGATTAATTGGGACCATTTTTCAATTAAAGCCTGTTTTAGGTCATTTTTGCTTTTAATAGTCCTTTTACGAATGTTCCGGTTCAAATGATCCCATTAATGTTCCATTGGGCTTAGGTCCGGTGATTGCAGAGGGCGATCGAGCTATTTTCGAGTCTCATAAAGCATCCATTCGTTAACGAGCTGCGAGGTAAGCTTAGGAACACTGTCTTGCTAAAATATCCAATTCTTGGTCGTGCCTAACTTGACCCCGCTCGGTTGCATGTTATCCTTTAGGATGTTGAGATAGTCTTGCTCATTCATTGTACTTTCAATTAAGGCAAAATTCCCGACCCCAGGTGCTGCCATACAACCCCCACGATCACCAATCCACCCCTATGTTTTACTTTACTTCTAACATTTTGTTCGGTAAATTCTTTACTCTATTCTCTCCAATTTTTTTTATTTGTGTTGCTTTTAAAAATTAAAAATTTCCTTTTGTCAGTAAATAAAATATTTTTGCAAAACGAAATGTGATTATTTATGTTCTTTCTTAAACGCTTAAACCCAATTTTACTTTAGATTTGGAGAGAAAAGAATAAAGAATTTAATGAACAAAATGTTAGAAGCACCGTAAAACATAGGGGAGGTTCGGCGATGGTGTGGGGGTGTATGGCAGCATCTGGGGTCGAGAATCTGGTCTTTATTAAGAATTCAATAAATAAACAAGACTATCTGAACATTCTAAAATAATAACATGAAACTGACCGTCGATAAATTAGGTATGGCTAGGAATTGGATCTTTCAGCAAGACAATTATCTTAAGCATACCTCGCGGGTCGTTAAGGTATGGTTTTATGGGACTCCAAAATAGCTCGATCACCCTCTGCAATCACTGGACCTAAGCCGAATAGTACAGCTATGGGATCATTTGGACCGGAACATTCGTAAAAGGACTATTAAAAGCAAAAAGCACCTAACAAAAGGTTTTTAATGAAGAATGGTTCCAAATAACCTCCGATGTTACAAATAAACTTGGTATATCAATACCACGAAGACTTAGAGAAGTTATAAAGTCTGAACGCGGTCAAACAAAATATTAAGTTTTGTTTTTAAGATATTAAATTTATGAATTCCTTAAAGAAATTGATAATGTTGACTTACTTTTGACGCGTAAAAAATGGGGTATGGCTAGTTTTTATTAGAAAAAATTTATTAGTTTTATTTTAATTGATTTATTTTTTCCGCTGTTTTGTTGTTATTGAATTAAGCTTTTATTGTGCATCATTGGAATCCAATTTTTGTTAATTTTTTTGTTTAAATTACATGTAACTCGAAAAATCATATGGGTGTTTACTCACTTTTGACGCCCACAGTAGTTTTACAACTACGGAACCCTTTGAGCGCGAGTCTGACTCGCACTTGGCTCGTTGTTTGTTGTTGTATTAACTGGACCCTGCCCCAAGGCTTTAAAAAATTTACCTTAAAGATCTATTGTATCGTAGGAGTATGATTCTGATAAGTCCAAATACCAAAACACCTTTCTAATAAAGGCTAGTATGTCCTTGGTTGGTGCATTTTTTAAGTCATAATGTCTGAGGAGGTCTTTATGTAGGTTACACCGCCGTCTGACCTCGCAATCACAAAGGACGAGCTCAGCTGTCTCGACCTACTCTAAAACGAGTCGACAATCGGTCTCGCTCTTCAGGCCTAGCTTATATTTAACTCTCTGACCAGGCACCCATCAAAGTTTGACTTTATTATGAGTGGCTAGGGACTGGACGGCATTGATGCTTTACCAGTCTCGAGTCCAAAGAGTAGGAGTTCAAAGCTTTGAGTGCCCCTTGGCTGTCTGAGAAAACATTTATGTTAGCACCCTTGATGGCTCTCTGTAATAGGTCAATCAAGGCGCAGATCTCAATGGCGTGGACCTTAGCTTTAATCACGCTGGAGCATGATCCAAGAGGGACGGAGATTTTGGTATTGGGCCCAAAGATCCCAGCACCAACACCAGAGGCCATTTTCGATCCATCAGCGTACCATACTAGACTTTTTGGTTCTGACGTCTGACCATGTGGTACGTTCCTCAATGTGAACCTCGAATTTTCTGCCAAAGCAACAGCGGCTGACTTCCTAATGAAGAACTGTAATGGCGAGATGCCAATTAAAGCTTCTAGAGCTGCTGTAGGGCAGGTGCGAATAGGACCGGTTATACCAAGACATCAAGACCAAGCCGACGAAGTTAATTAAGAAATGGTAGGCACTGCTTACAAAGATCAACAGTTGAGTCCATTGCACAAACATTTTTGTATTTCATTGGGATAACAAAAAATGAGGAAAACAAAACTGTGGTTTCACCACCACCCGTATAAGGAATACAAATCTCAGCAGGTGCCTAGTTAAACTTCATTTAAGGCATACAACTTGGTTTAGAAGTAACTGCCCTCAGCAAGGTCAGAACAATAACATGCAGGTGAAGGATATGCATATTAAATGTTTTTCTCATCCCTGTAGCTTCTGCGAATGTGATTGTAAAATACGAGTACAAATACGATACTTTTCATGAATACTACAGTGCACAGTGCCCAGGATAAGCTTAGTCTGATAACAGGATCTGTTTCTAGATGATATGCTTAAATTAAGACGTTGGTTTATTGACTTAAATCTAAAGCACTTCTTTACTGGTTGAAAACTGAAGGCAATAGGCAGGCCAAAACATTATACCAACCCCTTTCCTTAAAACAACTAAACAACTCCTCCACAGCGCTCCCAGTTTTACATTGCCCCTGCTCTTCTGCAGTGGAACTGGAACGATCTCCGTACCAACAATAGAGATGGTAAGACCATAGGTATGCTTGTGAGCAAGTGTCCTTTGGTCCTATTTTTTTCATAGAGCGGAGTCAACTGTTTTGTTATTATATAAGAGTTCAGGAATCTCTTCCTGAAGCTACCTTTTTGAGAAGTAAATGATGGGATTCGTATTAAGTTAGCAGGTTGATCAAAGTATAACGCTAGACCTTCCCTAGCAAGCTCATAAGCCCTCTCATTCCCTTGTATAATTTAGTGACCAGTGGCATATTTCACCACCTACAAATTACAACCATAATTTTGTACTTGTAAATTAGAACTACAAATTAGTACTTTTTGGTATACGTATTTAGCATGGTACAAATGTTTGGTGAAACGACATCAACCAAATATTTTACAAATTTTGTGAAAAAGCAATTCTAAACATAAATTTGTAAACATAATTTGTAACAGGAGTTGTTAGAGAGCTCTTTGTGTTATTCATACAATCTTTTGAATGACATCCAGATCCACCGATGTCGAATATCTATCTAGTAAATAAAGAGCTTAAAGAAAAGTGATTACGTTAACAAAATACATAAACATTTCCAATAAATCTTTTCCTCTTCCAACATTAACGAGATTTTTATTACAATTTACACAGATCACCAGCACTGAATACACAATTAATGTCATTCTTTCGATGGTGGATTGTGGCATTGCCCTCCTTAAAGGGAAATATAATCAAATTCAATTCACGTCGATCTACAATGTGTTATACCTTATACGCCAAAAAATGTATAATAATATCTGTCAAAGGATTCAGTAGCATGACAACTAATTCTTGAAAATAAATCAACAAAACTCAAAATGATTACCACACCGTCAACCGCCAACTATCCCCATCGTCGAAGCAAAGTAGTAGTACTTGTCAACATTCATCTTAATATCAATTTACACGTAACAACTTGAATCTGTGTTAACCCCTCTTACATTCAAATGTAAGCTATGCCTCGAGTTCAACTTGTGGTCAATGACCAACGTAATCATCGTCAGACATTCGCATTTTGTTAGTCGGTTAGGACAAGGAGAAGAGGAAAAACAAGAAAATCTGATTCTTTGATGCCGCTAGATAGATAATGAACACTGGGAGATACATACTTAAGACACAAAAAGAGAAGAAAATTGGGTATCTATATCTATCAAATCTCTTTGTGGTGACATTGTTTTTATTTTCGCATAGAAACCGTAACCTCATTTTGACACATTGACTTTGACATCCGTGTTGTTAAGTAATACAAAAGTCTAATCAATTTCGGTTAACAGAACAAACACGTCTTTTAGGCCGCCTGCAACAGTTGACAGAACCATTTTAACACACTTTACCAAAAGGTTGATTTGTTCGGAATGAAACTAAAGCCACCATTGAATAATAAATATCCGTCCGTCCGGACAAAAGAAGCGGCGGCAACAATGCGAAAAGAGAATGTGAATGCGGAGAGACGAGGCAATTCATTGTTATTCTTAACGAATAATCCGTAATATTGAGCACACCTCATTTTCGAAGCTATAAGTAGCCAGCCGGATGGGGGATAAGCTGCAATAAAATTATTATTAATCTTTTTTTTTGTAAATAAACCAAAAGCCAGAGCTGTGCAATATCCACTGCCAATTGGCCAACATCTAGATACTTGTATTTTTTGGAATAATTTTTGTTGTCTCTGAACTCTTGAGTTGGATCACAGTTTATGACTTTGAAATGTGAACAGACATGGGCTGACCCTTGTTGACTTGGGCGTGTATATCGAAGGTTTGTGTTATGTAATGGAAAATAATTACATATCTCATTAGCGGCATCACGGACTTTAAGAGAATTTAAATGAAAACAAAGATGACATTGTGATTGTTGTTGTCTGGAAAAAAAAAATTGTTTTCTTCTTTTTATGGTAATTTAAAAATCCATGAATAGGGTAGGAATGTGGTGTGACTTTGAATGTTGTGGTCCCCATTGAGGTGATATTAATGAGGTTCTTCGCCTCATTATCAAAAAAAAAAAAAATAAATAAAAAATATAAAATTACCGTGATATAATAGAAACGTCTATAAGCAATAAGTATAGAAAGTAAATACAGCGGCGAAAGGTATTATACAAGTCAGTTCGTTTCAATCAAACCGATATTCGCTGCTATGAACACAGTTCCAAGCTACTGGCATCAAACTTTAAGTCCGAAATTAAGACTTTGCTGTTACTTAAAGAATAAGGTAATCTAGTCACTGATACTCGTATGTTGTATCCGCCAGCAGCTACTAAATGCGTATTTAATTAGCTGCAATCAATCTTTTCAGCACCATCCATTCAAAATAGAACTTGATCAAGAAAAGTAAAGCCACCTTAATTTGAGCACTTATAGGACCATATTTTGAGACGCCAATTCAGACATGACTGCGACTGGTTTGAATACAAAACCCGCCCTATAACTACAACAAATTAGAACATTCTGTATACTGTGTCTAGTTCATATTTAATGGCCTAAAAGAGGTTGAGATGACTGAGCATACAAAGTGTGTCAAATAATATCCCGGACTGGCTCTAGAAAATATAATTTTTTGGTATATTTATTCCAGATATTCTGCTCCCGATTCAATATAATTGTCACAGCGATTCAATAGTGATTCAAATGACTGATCCAGCTCCTTTTGCGGAATTGCCTCCAGTGCTCATGTCGAAACTGCTTGAATGGTCGGAATGTAGCCAAAAAAGCATTCTTTCAAATGCAATTTCAATTTCAGGAACAAAGAGTGCCAAACCAGATGAAAAATTGGCAAACAATGTTGCTATTGCTGTGTGACTCGGTGCATTATTGTGCAACAGAGACCAACTTTCTGGATCGCGATATTCGACTCGAATACGCTTCAAAACTTCAACATAATATGCGGCAGTAACTGTTTGACCAGTTGGAACGAATTCTCTGTGGATAATTACTTTGCTATCGAAGAATGTGATGAGCAGGGATAGGATTTTGCTGACTTTGCCTCTTTTTTTTGCTTATTTGGAAGATAGTATCGACTTTACACAAACACGTTTCATGTCCTCCTGATTCCAAATATGCGTATTTTATTTTGCATTTTTTTGCCTTTTTATACCATTATTGCCTTTTTTTGCCTTTTCTTACCGTTATTGCCTTTTTCTGCCTCTTTTGCATATATTGCTTTTTTCTCGGTTTGTTCGCTAAGAAAATAATGCTAGTATGTATACATGTTCATCTGTGCAAACATTATGCTTCTTCCTCACAATACGTAATACGCATACTTACATTCCTAGATGCATTACAATTTAAAAGGTCTAGTCTGTGGGGAGAGTCAACATGGAAATATCGTACACTAGCGAATACCCTCCGTGCGTTGATATGCTTTACAAAAAATACATATTGCATTGCCGCCACCAAAAGTGTCCCTGCCCTGCGATCACTGATCTATATATGTATGTATGTATGTTTGTACATATACATATCTACCCGCTTTGGTTTGAAAATTGTTATTGCTTGTGTACATTCATAAATATGCATGTCCACGTATTCCGACAAATCTATGTTGGGCGATAGAACGATAAGTCAAAATTTGGTCAAAATGAGATAAATATGTACATCATTCGATTGCAAATTTTTTTATATCATAATTGGTAAAAGCTGTATCGGCCTATTGCACACAGAAATGCTAAAAAAAGGCAGTGCAAAGTAGCCTTACTGTATGTGACATAGTAGAAGATTTATTTAGTTTTTTCCCTCGACTGAAAAATAGAAATTTTTGACTTTTACTCATTCTACTGCCCACCATAGAAATTGAAAAATATTTTCCAAAAGTACCGTCAAACATTGGTTTAAATAAGCTCCAATCATATCAGCTGAAGTAGAAAGGTCATTTAACTCCTTCAAGGCGCTTCTTAGAGACAATCGGAGAAGATGATTACCAGAAAATTTCAAAAAGCTCTTGGTAGTTCATTGCTACTATAATTAAATGTGCATTTACGTTCCTTTTTCTCGTTTTTTAATAAATGCCTTTTTTTTGACTTTTTAAGTCTTTTGTTTTGCAACAAAATCCTATCCCTGGTGATGAGTATGGCTTGATTTTTGAAGGAACTTTTTGTGATTCCTTCAGCGTCTCTCTGTCGCCCAAAAAACATTTACGCCACTCGAAAACAACTGTTCTACTCGAAGAATCATCACGGTACACAAGTGGCATCAATCGAAATATACTTCTGACTGATTTTTACCAAGTTTTGCGTCGAATTTAATGATCCATGTTAAAATTTCAACATGAAATGAAAGTATGTTCTGGAAATATAATTTTTATAATTGTTAAATGTCAACCAAATGTCATGAAAATGACAGATAGTAGAGAAAGATACAATCCCTTAAAACGCATGTTTTAACAAATAGTTGGCGCTCTTGGTTGCTGAGATGGGTAATTCCATGAAAAAGCGGACATAAAGTTAGAGAGAAAAAAAAATTAAACTTTTCGACTTCCTACTTATTCCTAATTATTAACTAAATATAGAAACACTTCTTACAAGTGCCCAATGTAAGACTTATCGAAATATGCCGTTATAAAATGAATGCAAACTTTCGATTGCAAATTATCAACAAACGTTGGCGTAAAAACACGTTTACGTCGTGATTATTTTACTAAAAACTGGTAGTGAATTAAGATGAACAGTTTCATATTATTTCAAGTTATTAATACTATGTGTAAACAGTTTTTTAGAATGAGGTTTAATGTGTAAAATGTTAAATGCATTTTAGATAAATTTTAGTGATTTCACTTCTAAATCCTTAATTTTGAAAGTGCGAATGGGAAGGCAATGCGAGCTACCGATTTTGTGTAACGCGAGTTACCGTAAAATTTATAAATTTTCTTTAAAAAGTTTGCATAAATATTAATTTTCTCATTAGAGATGCGCAGATATGGCTATCTTCTTGATCTTAATTCTACATAACCAATTGACTTTATGGGTAACTTTCGCAAATTTTTGAGTTAAGTACATCTGCAAAAAAAATAGTGTCCGAATATGGTAACGCGAGTAACCGACATGAATTTATTTATTATTAAGTAAGTATTTAGTTATCACAAAATATTTATTTCTACATCGCTCTGGAAATGGTTATTAAGTCTAAAAAAAAAATAATTTGTATAATTCAATGTTGACATTGATGCGCAAATTTCAATCCATTAGATATGAATTGTTCTGAATGCAACGCAAGTTATCATGGAATTACCCAGATATGGTTCGTAGCCATATTCTCTGTAAATGGCGGGGGTGTATCCAGCTAACGTGGAGTCAACATTAAGTTCCAAAACACTTTTATGAAGCTAAGACTTAAACTGAAGCTGTTGTTAATAGCTTTATGGTATTCCACTCTGGCAGTATGCAAACTAATCTTTTATCCTCTTCATTGAATGTTACATTTTTTTATTTTTTTTTTTGTTTGTAAGAAGGTGGAAAGCATTCGAATGCCTGTGTGTGTGGGACTTTAAACTACAACCACCTCTGCATCCGACCCAGGATCCCCGTGGTCCCGCAGTTAAGCATGTGGTCATAAATTTAAATGCGGTGGCGGGGGGGTGGGGGGCGGGGGGTCAGCCGCTGCTTCTTCAGTTATATTGTCAATTTGCCCTATGATGCGTACTTATATAAATGCTATTATAACGGCATGCGGCCACGGCTATGCTCTAAACATCAGCGTCTCATTTCAGCTTGTTTACTTCTTTTAAGTTAGTTTTTCCCGTAGTCGGTTATCGCTCTCGCTAGACATGCCTGACTTATTTAGGTGGTATCGTTACTATCAGTGGCCAGAGAGGAAGCTTGTTAGATGCCTAGTATCCTTCTGATTGTAGATCACAAGTTGCTTGTGATGGTTGTTAGCCTTAATTAACAATTTGGCTTGTCTGAGCCCTGGGACATTTCTCAAATGAGAGAGACGAAGGTTAAATGCTCTCATTTGCTAATTAAGGCTGAGATTGTTGCCCAGTATATGCAACAAAAGGGTATGGACCTGAGAACGGACCAGCTCATCCGCAATCCACTTATCATAACATCAGCGACGAGAATATTTTTCATAATGCTTAGATGACCCGTTACATTATCTGGTTAGTACTTATGATAAGTCCTGATTAAGATCTGTAATGGCAAGATGCCAATTATAGCTTCTAGAAATAATTTTTGTGTTCTCAAGACAACTTCTACCATACAGTCGGCGACTTGCCTATAAGGCTTGCACGGTTTAGTACAGAAATGAAGTGAGAATTCTACTTGAGGCGCATATCGGTTAACCCTTTCATGCCCAAATTATGTAATTTGGGCGGTGTTAACATTTTTTGAGGACATCAAGTTATTGGTCGAGCCTTAAATATGAACTGATATCAAATTCAAGGTTCTATGTTTCCTGGTTTGACCGCTAGGAGGTGTTGGCTATGGGCAAAAATTATGTTCCTGAGCTCAAACTAAAAGGTTTTTTTTACTTTTATTTTCTCATCCTATTGTCTGACATATTTTTTTTTAATTTTTTGCACAATCACTTTTTGCAAATTTTTTTTACACCTTGTAGTTACAACGAAAAATAGCTAAAAACTGATCACGCGCAATGCCAATGTCATGAAATTCACTTATAATGAACTCACAACATACCAACCTGCCATGTTTAGCTTCGAAGTCCTTGCGGTATGAAAGGGCTAATAATCCTTCTCTTCGTGAAAGGTAATAGAATGGTTTTGTAGGGATTGCCTGAGAGTGCTTCCCTTCTACACCATTCTGAAACGATTTGTAGTGAACTTTGCACTCGTGATGGTAGAGTCGAATTTGCCACTCACTATGGTGGTAAGGTTGATTTGATTTGATTTATTCAATCATTTAAAAAATTGTGACATAAAATTATGTACCTGCAAAGGCTGAAGGGCTTGTTTGCAGAAGACTGCTTACACGTATTTATTACATTTAGTGTTGAGTATCCTTTAAGTCTATGAATAAATCAACAATAAGGAACAGTGAATAGCAACTAAGAACAATTAAGAATTTTACATAGATCATCAGCATCTCTTCCTCTCCATTTAAATGACGAGGTTATGATCAGAATTATAGGGTTCACAACCCTTGCACTTCACTGGTTCGCTTCACTTCATCATTGAGGCCAATCAATTGCTGGTGTTTCTGCCTGCCTCCTGCCTCTTTTACGTCGGATCGTCGGATCCCTCCTTTGAACATGACAATATCAACTGAGCCGGTCGTGCTCCAGTTTTTTCGAGATGGGTTCATTAACGAGAAGGTTTCCTCGGATTTCGGAACTTCTTTTTCGATCAAGCTTTGTTACCCCTGCTGTCATGCGAAGCATCTTCATCTCAGATGCTGTCAATTTGCAGTCATACTTTTTGTACATTGCCCAGCATTGTGAACCGTATGTGAGCGCCGGACGCACAACTGCGGTGTAGAGCCTTCCTTTCCGCTTAGGTGACATTTTCGACCACAGAAGACGGCAGAGTTTTCCTGCCACTTCAGCCACCCTACGCTTACACGATGATTGATGTCGTCATCAACGGCTACTTAGCTGTTGATCATTGATCCCAGATATTTCAACTTTTCACACTTGGGAACCACCACTCCATTCAAATAAATGTCATCAGGGTATGCGAGTTTTGTGTGAATTATTGGACATAAGAGTACCTAACCTAGATAGCGAAGTTTCTGATCTGGAAGCTAACCTATGTTACAGTTGATACAGAAGTTAATTTACAAAATGCCTCATCACTTATCTATACTATTACTCAATGCGCTGGACTTATAGTTGATAACAGAACCTTAATTAATGCCGCTATGTGCATGTAATATTATGTCATTGACGTTTATTTAACGAATTGTTTAATCTGAAAAATATTCGATTGTGTATTGAGTTTGACAACTTGCTTCAGTTCGATCGCATTATCTATTTTGATTTCCATGGAAAATCACCAAACTTGTTAAGTAGCTTTTATCAATTCTATTCACTTCAAATAACATAAACAAAAGCATTATGCTTTTACTCGTAATATGAATAAGAATGCATTTTTCAAATTAATGCTCTTATGCAATTAAAAAGATTATTAATTTGTTTAACAATGCATGTGGACATTTTAAAAGTACATAATCTAACTAATAACACTTAATCCGATTGCTTCTTTTCATTGCACATATGAAAGTGAATACTCTTTAGATTTTCATGAAAGATGGATGACTCTTATCCAAACCAATCCCGAATACAAATCGAATTAAAGAATTTGAACTCACTTATTTAACCCTTTGTTGACCAAGCTATTAAAAAAAGTTATTACCTCCATTTTTTTTTTTGTTTTGAAGAATTTTTTAGTTGAGGATATTTTAAGATGGAAAACTATTTTTTGAATTTTTCAATGACTCATAGGGACGAAATATGAAGGTCAGTCCGTACCGTTAGGCTATAACTAAAGTTATAAAAATAAATTTTTTTTTAAGTTTTTTTTATTTAACTATGATATTTTTTGCTTTCGAATACAAAAGCTTAAAGATCGAAACTGTGTAAAAATACCAATTTAGTTTGTTAGTACCGAAATCGACTATAATTACTTTCTTCAAAGTCTAATATGCTGTCATAAAAACCGTTATATCTGCGGCTAAGATAAGGTAAACATACATAAAAAAAACAAATTTCATTGAGGTTATATGATACTTAGAAGTCTTGTTTGGTCTTAGTTTCTTAATATATTCCTATAGGGATTTCATTTGAAGTTAAACGTGCTGGTACTTATAAGTACCGTCAGACAACAAGGGTTAAGCTACTACCTACTCGTATAGATTTGATGCAGATACAGTGGTGTGCAAAATACTCGGGTATGGAATACTTCGTTGCAACAAAATACAGTTTTCGCAAAGAACTATAAGAAAAAAAAAAAGGTTAAAATTCATTTAACTGTTAATTATTGGTCTTTTCATATAATTTAGGAAGACTTAAGTTACCGCTTTTGTTGGTTATCTTGATTTGTTGTACGGAAGTAGCCATTTTCGGTGTGTAATAAAATAGGTGCGTTACAATAAATACGCTTTATTTCGTTTTGTTTTTAATAAGAAGTGTGTTTTTTTTTATTAGACTTGTATTTTCTTGTTTACTTAAAACATATTAATTACACTCGTATGACCGAACGGATAAAAAATAAAAGAAATTCATGAAAGAAACATTGTACAGAAGAAAGCCGGGCTTAAATAAATTGAGGAGGGAATGAAAGACCTGTAGTGGCAACTCTTCATTTTATAATACAATCGATATTTTAGCAGTTAAGGCAACACTGAATAAAAAAGATGAAATGTCATCATTCTTTTTGGATATTTAAAAAAGCGCGTGTTTCATTTTTCTTCCACAGCTAAGATAAAAAGATAAAGATTATAAAGGCGACAAATTGGTGACCCCAACGCAAAAAATAACAAATATTGGTCGATTAAATTTCAAATATCGCAGTTTTTTCGTTTTTTAAAAAAAGAAAAAAAAACTTCAATTTTACATTATTAAAATTAGCACTTGGCAAGATGGCGGACGGCGATAAAGAAGACAATGGTACACTCAATGAGCAGGCTGGAGGCGGTCCATCACCGAAACAAGCAACCGCACAAGGTAATTTTCCTAAAATCTCGGTTAACAGGGTAGCAGTCAAAATTCCACCGTTCTGGGCAGAAAGACCGGAGGTTTGGTTTACTTTACACAAACACGTTTCATGTCCTCCTGATTCCAAATATGCGTATTTTATTTTGCATTTTTTTGCCTTTTTATACCATTATTGCCTTTTTTTGCCTTTTCTTACCGTTATTGCCTTTTTCTGCCTCTTTTGCATATATTGCTTTTTTCTCGGTTTGTTCGCTAAGAAAATAATGCTAGTATGTATACATGTTCATCTGTGCAAACATTATGCTTCTTCCTCACAATACGTAATACGCATACTTACATTCCTAGATGCATTACAATTTAAAAGGTCTAGTCTGTGGGGAGAGTCAACATGGAAATATCGTACACTAGCGAATACCCTCCGTGCGTTGATATGCTTTACAAAAAATACATATTGCATTGCCGCCACCAAAAGTGTCCCTGCCCTGCGATCACTGATCTATATATGTATGTATGTATGTTTGTACATATACATATCTACCCGCTTTGGTTTGAAAATTGTTATTGCTTGTGTACATTCATAAATATGCATGTCCACGTATTCCGACAAATCTATGTTGGGCGATAGAACGATAAGTCAAAATTTGGTCAAAATGAGATAAATATGTACATCATTCGATTGCAAATTTTTTTATATCATAATTGGTAAAAGCTGTATCGGCCTATTGCACACAGAAATGCTAAAAAAAGGCAGTGCAAAGTAGCCTTACTGTATGTGACATAGTAGAAGATTTATTTAGTTTTTTCCCTCGACTGAAAAATAGAAATTTTTGACTTTTACTCATTCTACTGCCCACCATAGAAATTGAAAAATATTTTCCAAAAGTACCGTCAAACATTGGTTTAAATAAGCTCCAATCATATCAGCTGAAGTAGAAAGGTCATTTAACTCCTTCAAGGCGCTTCTTAGAGACAATCGGAGAAGATGATTACCAGAAAATTTCAAAAAGCTCTTGGTAGTTCATTGCTACTATAATTAAATGTGCATTTACGTTCCTTTTTCTCGTTTTTTAATAAATGCCTTTTTTTTGACTTTTTAAGTCTTTTGTTTTGCAACAAAATCCTATCCCTGGTGATGAGTATGGCTTGATTTTTGAAGGAACTTTTTGTGATTCCTTCAGCGTCTCTCTGTCGCCCAAAAAACATTTACGCCACTCGAAAACAACTGTTCTACTCGAAGAATCATCACGGTACACAAGTGGCATCAATCGAAATATACTTCTGACTGATTTTTACCAAGTTTTGCGTCGAATTTAATGATCCATGTTAAAATTTCAACATGAAATGAAAGTATGTTCTGGAAATATAATTTTTATAATTGTTAAATGTCAACCAAATGTCATGAAAATGACAGATAGTAGAGAAAGATACAATCCCTTAAAACGCATGTTTTAACAAATAGTTGGCGCTCTTGGTTGCTGAGATGGGTAATTCCATGAAAAAGCGGACATAAAGTTAGAGAGAAAAAAAAATTAAACTTTTCGACTTCCTACTTATTCCTAATTATTAACTAAATATAGAAACACTTCTTACAAGTGCCCAATGTAAGACTTATCGAAATATGCCGTTATAAAATGAATGCAAACTTTCGATTGCAAATTATCAACAAACGTTGGCGTAAAAACACGTTTACGTCGTGATTATTTTACTAAAAACTGGTAGTGAATTAAGATGAACAGTTTCATATTATTTCAAGTTATTAATACTATGTGTAAACAGTTTTTTAGAATGAGGTTTAATGTGTAAAATGTTAAATGCATTTTAGATAAATTTTAGTGATTTCACTTCTAAATCCTTAATTTTGAAAGTGCGAATGGGAAGGCAATGCGAGCTACCGATTTTGTGTAACGCGAGTTACCGTAAAATTTATAAATTTTCTTTAAAAAGTTTGCATAAATATTAATTTTCTCATTAGAGATGCGCAGATATGGCTATCTTCTTGATCTTAATTCTACATAACCAATTGACTTTATGGGTAACTTTCGCAAATTTTTGAGTTAAGTACATCTGCAAAAAAAATAGTGTCCGAATATGGTAACGCGAGTAACCGACATGAATTTATTTATTATTAAGTAAGTATTTAGTTATCACAAAATATTTATTTCTACATCGCTCTGGAAATGGTTATTAAGTCTAAAAAAAAAATAATTTGTATAATTCAATGTTGACATTGATGCGCAAATTTCAATCCATTAGATATGAATTGTTCTGAATGCAACGCAAGTTATCATGGAATTACCCAGATATGGTTCGTAGCCATATTCTCTGTAAATGGCGGGGGTGTATCCAGCTAACGTGGAGTCAACATTAAGTTCCAAAACACTTTTATGAAGCTAAGACTTAAACTGAAGCTGTTGTTAATAGCTTTATGGTATTCCACTCTGGCAGTATGCAAACTAATCTTTTATCCTCTTCATTGAATGTTACATTTTTTTATTTTTTTTTTTGTTTGTAAGAAGGTGGAAAGCATTCGAATGCCTGTGTGTGTGGGACTTTAAACTACAACCACCTCTGCATCCGACCCAGGATCCCCGTGGTCCCGCAGTTAAGCATGTGGTCATAAATTTAAATGCGGTGGCGGGGGGGTGGGGGGCGGGGGGTCAGCCGCTGCTTCTTCAGTTATATTGTCAATTTGCCCTATGATGCGTACTTATATAAATGCTATTATAACGGCATGCGGCCACGGCTATGCTCTAAACATCAGCGTCTCATTTCAGCTTGTTTACTTCTTTTAAGTTAGTTTTTCCCGTAGTCGGTTATCGCTCTCGCTAGACATGCCTGACTTATTTAGGTGGTATCGTTACTATCAGTGGCCAGAGAGGAAGCTTGTTAGATGCCTAGTATCCTTCTGATTGTAGATCACAAGTTGCTTGTGATGGTTGTTAGCCTTAATTAACAATTTGGCTTGTCTGAGCCCTGGGACATTTCTCAAATGAGAGAGACGAAGGTTAAATGCTCTCATTTGCTAATTAAGGCTGAGATTGTTGCCCAGTATATGCAACAAAAGGGTATGGACCTGAGAACGGACCAGCTCATCCGCAATCCACTTATCATAACATCAGCGACGAGAATATTTTTCATAATGCTTAGATGACCCGTTACATTATCTGGTTAGTACTTATGATAAGTCCTGATTAAGATCTGTAATGGCAAGATGCCAATTATAGCTTCTAGAAATAATTTTTGTGTTCTCAAGACAACTTCTACCATACAGTCGGCGACTTGCCTATAAGGCTTGCACGGTTTAGTACAGAAATGAAGTGAGAATTCTACTTGAGGCGCATATCGGTTAACCCTTTCATGCCCAAATTATGTAATTTGGGCGGTGTTAACATTTTTTGAGGACATCAAGTTATTGGTCGAGCCTTAAATATGAACTGATATCAAATTCAAGGTTCTATGTTTCCTGGTTTGACCGCTAGGAGGTGTTGGCTATGGGCAAAAATTATGTTCCTGAGCTCAAACTAAAAGGTTTTTTTTACTTTTATTTTCTCATCCTATTGTCTGACATATTTTTTTTTAATTTTTTGCACAATCACTTTTTGCAAATTTTTTTTACACCTTGTAGTTACAACGAAAAATAGCTAAAAACTGATCACGCGCAATGCCAATGTCATGAAATTCACTTATAATGAACTCACAACATACCAACCTGCCATGTTTAGCTTCGAAGTCCTTGCGGTATGAAAGGGCTAATAATCCTTCTCTTCGTGAAAGGTAATAGAATGGTTTTGTAGGGATTGCCTGAGAGTGCTTCCCTTCTACACCATTCTGAAACGATTTGTAGTGAACTTTGCACTCGTGATGGTAGAGTCGAATTTGCCACTCACTATGGTGGTAAGGTTGATTTGATTTGATTTATTCAATCATTTAAAAAATTGTGACATAAAATTATGTACCTGCAAAGGCTGAAGGGCTTGTTTGCAGAAGACTGCTTACACGTATTTATTACATTTAGTGTTGAGTATCCTTTAAGTCTATGAATAAATCAACAATAAGGAACAGTGAATAGCAACTAAGAACAATTAAGAATTTTACATAGATCATCAGCATCTCTTCCTCTCCATTTAAATGACGAGGTTATGATCAGAATTATAGGGTTCACAACCCTTGCACTTCACTGGTTCGCTTCACTTCATCATTGAGGCCAATCAATTGCTGGTGTTTCTGCCTGCCTCCTGCCTCTTTTACGTCGGATCGTCGGATCCCTCCTTTGAACATGACAATATCAACTGAGCCGGTCGTGCTCCAGTTTTTTCGAGATGGGTTCATTAACGAGAAGGTTTCCTCGGATTTCGGAACTTCTTTTTCGATCAAGCTTTGTTACCCCTGCTGTCATGCGAAGCATCTTCATCTCAGATGCTGTCAATTTGCAGTCATACTTTTTGTACATTGCCCAGCATTGTGAACCGTATGTGAGCGCCGGACGCACAACTGCGGTGTAGAGCCTTCCTTTCCGCTTAGGTGACATTTTCGACCACAGAAGACGGCAGAGTTTTCCTGCCACTTCAGCCACCCTACGCTTACACGATGATTGATGTCGTCATCAACGGCTACTTAGCTGTTGATCATTGATCCCAGATATTTCAACTTTTCACACTTGGGAACCACCACTCCATTCAAATAAATGTCATCAGGGTATGCGAGTTTTGTGTGAATTATTGGACATAAGAGTACCTAACCTAGATAGCGAAGTTTCTGATCTGGAAGCTAACCTATGTTACAGTTGATACAGAAGTTAATTTACAAAATGCCTCATCACTTATCTATACTATTACTCAATGCGCTGGACTTATAGTTGATAACAGAACCTTAATTAATGCCGCTATGTGCATGTAATATTATGTCATTGACGTTTATTTAACGAATTGTTTAATCTGAAAAATATTCGATTGTGTATTGAGTTTGACAACTTGCTTCAGTTCGATCGCATTATCTATTTTGATTTCCATGGAAAATCACCAAACTTGTTAAGTAGCTTTTATCAATTCTATTCACTTCAAATAACATAAACAAAAGCATTATGCTTTTACTCGTAATATGAATAAGAATGCATTTTTCAAATTAATGCTCTTATGCAATTAAAAAGATTATTAATTTGTTTAACAATGCATGTGGACATTTTAAAAGTACATAATCTAACTAATAACACTTAATCCGATTGCTTCTTTTCATTGCACATATGAAAGTGAATACTCTTTAGATTTTCATGAAAGATGGATGACTCTTATCCAAACCAATCCCGAATACAAATCGAATTAAAGAATTTGAACTCACTTATTTAACCCTTTGTTGACCAAGCTATTAAAAAAAGTTATTATCTCCATTTTTTTTTTTGTTTTGAAGAATTTTTTAGTTGAGGATATTTTAAGATGGAAAACTATTTTTTGAATTTTTCAATGACTCATAGGGACGAAATATGAAGGTCAGTCCGTACCGTTAGGCTATAACTAAAGTTATAAAAATAAATTTTTTTTTAAGTTTTTTTTATTTAACTATGATATTTTTTGCTTTCGAATACAAAAGCTTAAAGATCGAAACTGTGTAAAAATACCAATTTAGTTTGTTAGTACCGAAATCGACTATAATTACTTTCTTCAAAGTCTAATATGCTGTCATAAAAACCGTTATATCTGCGGCTAAGATAAGGTAAACATACATAAAAAAAACAAATTTCATTGAGGTTATATGATACTTAGAAGTCTTGTTTGGTCTTAGTTTCTTAATATATTCCTATAGGGATTTCATTTGAAGTTAAACGTGCTGGTACTTATAAGTACCGTCAGACAACAAGGGTTAAGCTACTACCTACTCGTATAGATTTGATGCAGATACAGTGGTGTGCAAAATACTCGGGTATGGAATACTTCGTTGCAACAAAATACAGTTTTCGCAAAGAACTATAAGAAAAAAAAAAAGGTTAAAATTCATTTAACTGTTAATTATTGGTCTTTTCATATAATTTAGGAAGACTTAAGTTACCGCTTTTGTTGGTTATCTTGATTTGTTGTACGGAAGTAGCCATTTTCGGTGTGTAATAAAATAGGTGCGTTACAATAAATACGCTTTATTTCGTTTTGTTTTTAATAAGAAGTGTGTTTTTTTTTATTAGACTTGTATTTTCTTGTTTACTTAAAACATATTAATTACACTCGTATGACCGAACGGATAAAAAATAAAAGAAATTCATGAAAGAAACATTGTACAGAAGAAAGCCGGGCTTAAATAAATTGAGGAGGGAATGAAAGACCTGTAGTGGCAACTCTTCATTTTATAATACAATCGATATTTTAGCAGTTAAGGCAACACTGAATAAAAAAGATGAAATGTCATCATTCTTTTTGGATATTTAAAAAAGCGCGTGTTTCATTTTTCTTCCACAGCTAAGATAAAAAGATAAAGATTATAAAGGCGACAAATTGGTGACCCCAACGCAAAAAATAACAAATATTGGTCGATTAAATTTCAAATATCGCAGTTTTTTCGTTTTTTAAAAAAAGAAAAAAAAACTTCAATTTTACATTATTAAAATTAGCACTTGGCAAGATGGCGGACGGCGATAAAGAAGACAATGGTACACTCAATGAGCAGGCTGGAGGCGGTCCATCACCGAAACAAGCAACCGCACAAGGTAATTTTCCTAAAATCTCGGTTAACAGGGTAGCAGTCAAAATTCCACCGTTCTGGGCAGAAAGACCGGAGATTTGGTTTGCGCAGATTGAAGCGCAGTTTTGTATTGCTGGAATTACTGTCGACAGCACAAAGTTCCACACAGTCGTCGCTGCGATGGAATCAAATGTAATTTCACAAATCACTGATGCCGTACTTAATCCGCCAACCAACGATAAATATGGCAACCTCAAACGTAATCTTATTGAGCGATACTGCGAAAGTGAACAGAAAAAGATTCAGAAACTGCTTTCCGACATTGACCTTGGTGATCGCCGACCAACACAGTTACTTAACGAATTAAGTGCGTTGGCAAAAGACCGCGTAAGTGATGATTTCTTAAAATCACTATGGCTTCAGCGTCTTCCACCGCACGCACGAGCCATTTTACAAGCTTCGAACGACAGTCTGCCTGGTTTAGCGAAACTAGCGGACAAAGTATTAGAAGTTGGCGGTATGGGACACATTGCCGTGACATCTACAACTACAGCTACTCCGTCTGCTAACGGCGAAGTAAACGAAATAGCAAACCGAATGTCACGTTTAGAGAAACGTATCGAGGAACTGTTAAGGGCACGCCCAGTAAGACGTCCTTCGCAAAACCGTCGTTCGTCTAGTAAACGAGATTCAACACCTAATCTCTGTTGGTATCACGCAACGTTTGGTAATAATGCAAGAAAATGTCGCTCTCCTTGCAATTTCAACAACGATACAAAAAACTAGAAAGCACTTCTGGACCGTCGCCCCGCGGACCAGAAGACGACAATCGCATAGCGAGGCTTACAGTTTTCGATGAGGGCACCAAACGTAAATATTTGATTGATACCGGCGCCGACGTTTCAGTTTTGCCTCGACACCCGAACGAAAAGCTTAAACAGAGTGGCATTCAATTATATGCAGCAAATGGTTCAGTGATTCAGACATACGGAGAAAAACGAGTGAAGTTGTCATTGGGATTGCGACGCCTGTTTGAATGGACATTTATCGTGGCCGACGTGGCCACACCAATAATTGGTTCAGATTTCCTACATCAATTCGACCTGTTGGTAGATGTAAGACGAGGAGCGTTGATTGATCGAAAGACAATGCTGCAACGGAAGGGAGAGATCGTTAAGTCCTCCACGACAAGCGTATCGTCGTACGAATCCCACAACGAATTTTCACAGTTGCTTTCGGAATTCAATCAGCTCTCAATGCATAATCACAACGTACAACCAGCTACTACGAAAGTCACTCATAACATCGTAACTCGCGGATCAGCAGTTTTCTCACGGCCACGAAGGCTCACGGGAGAAAAACTTAGCGCAGCGAAAAAAGAATTTAATTATATGGTAGAGAAAGGGATATGCAGACCATCTTGCAGCAATTGGGCGAGCCCCCTCCATATGGTACAAAAATCTAACGGCGAGTGGCGGCCATGTGGCGACTATAGGGCATTGAACGCGAAGACTGTTCCGGATCGCTACCCGATTCCATTCATGCACGACGTTTCGCATATTCTCGCTGGTAAAAATATATTCTCAGTGATCGATTTACAACGAGCGTATCACCACATTCCGATAGAGCCAAACGATATACCGAAAACTGCTATAACAACGCCATTCGGTTTATTCGAATTTTGCTTTATGACTTTTGGATTAAGGAATGCTGCTCAAACCTTTCAGAGGTTTATGCATGATGTGCTGAAAGGCTTTGAATTCGTTTTTGTCTATATCGACGACATTTTCGTTGCATCCGCTAACATAGAAGAGCATAAACAACATTTGAGGGCAGTTTTCGATAGGCTTCGTGAAAACAACGTGACGATTAATATGAGTAAATGTCAGCTCGGTAAAAAAGAGATTAATTTCCTGGGTCATAAAGTTAACGCCTACGGACTTCAACCAATGGAGGAGAAGGTTAACGCTGTTCGAAATTTCCCACAACCGAAAATCGCGAAAGAGCTTAAGAAATTCCTGGGAATGATTAATTTCTACCGGCCTTTTATACCGAACGCGGCAGTTAATCAAAGTAAATTACAGGCGTTGATCAAGGGAAATATAAAAAACGACACAAACTCCATCGAGTGGACGGATGAGGCAGTAATAGCGTTTCAGGAGTGCAAGACCGAACTCGCAAATGCGACGCTTTTATCCTACTTATCACCTGATGCTCCGCTTTCACTGACGGTCGACGCTTCCAACAACGCCGTAGGAGCGGTGGTGCATCAAGCAGTTAATGGCGCTTCGCAGCCTTTGGGGTTCTTCTCCAAGAAATTAAATTCAGCTCAACAGAATTATTCTACGTATGACCGGGAGTTATTGGCAATATACTTGGCTGTGCGACATTATCAGTATATGCTGGAAGGTAGGCAGTTTATAATATTTACTGATCACAAACCATTAGTTTTTGCATTTTCTCAAAAGATGGACAAAACTCCGCCAAGAAGAGCTCGACAATTAGATTTCGTTAGTCAATTTTCGACGGACATACGACACCTGCCAGGGAAAGACAATAACATCGCGGATCTGCTCTCTCGAATCAATGCCATCAGTAATTTAGATTTCGAAATCATAGCAAAAACGCAAAGTCAAGACCCTGAGCTGGAAGCTATTTTAAAATCAAATCAAACATCGCTAAGTCTCAAACAGATTCCAGTTCCAAACTCAACATCATTTTTGGTCTGCGACTCATCTACGAATAAGATGCGTCCGTTTGTCCCGGCCACTTTGCGCCGCCAAGTGATGCAAAAGTTGCATGAGTTATCGCACCCAGGTCGAAAAGCAACACAAAAACTGATTTCGGAGCGGTTCGTGTGGCCCTCGATGATGAAAGACATCGCGAGATACGTTCAGGCTTGCATACCCTGCCAACAATGTAAAGTTCAGCGACACAACAGGGCCGAGATAGGAGACTACGGACCAACAGTTCGACGTTTTGATCATATCAATATTGATATAATTGGTCCATTACCAGTGTCTAAAGGAAACCGATATTGTCTCACCTGCATCGATAGATTCTCAAGATGGCCAACGGCGATCCCAATACCAGATATGGGAGCGGAAACTATTGCGACGGCTTTAATCAACAACTGGATTGCATTGTTTGGAGTGCCTTTGCGCATAACCAGCGATTTGGGCCGCCAGTTCGAGTCCACCATTTTTTCCGAGTTAATGAAAATTTTGGGCGTTAAACATTTTAAGACGACGGCTTATCATCCACAGTGCAATGGGTTAATCGAGCGATGGCACAGGACTCTGAAGTCAGCAATCAAATGCCATATGACGACGAATTGGAGTGATATTCTGCCGTTAGTTTTACTAGGCTTGCGTACAACATGGAAAGACGACCTGAAAGCTAGTCCTGCCGAAATGCTATTTGGTTCTCAGCTGCGAATCCCGGGAGAATTTCTTTGTCACAGTAAAGCTATAAGGAACGAGACGGATTTCTTGAAGAGACTTCGCTTTCACATGCAGTCGCTAAAGCAAAACAACACATCATGCCATGGCCGGAAGGGTGTATTTATCCAACCAGATCTTCGCGAATGTAAATACGTTTTTGTACGAGTTGATCGGGTTCGCGCTCCATTGGAACCACCATACGAAGGTCCTTTTGAGGTACTAAAAAAGGAGGAAAAGTTTTTCAAATTAAAAATGCCTCGACGTGAAGTTAACGTGTCAGTGGACCGACTAAAAGCAGCTTTCCTCGAAATTTATGAATCAGCCACTCCAGTACAGGTGCAATCACCCAACAACACAAAGCATTCACAGTTTTCACCATTCCCAGTAGCGACAACTGGTGAACCGTCAACTTCGGAAACCACATCGGAAACGCGAGAAATTTTTCCTGCCACAACAGAAACAAGATCAGGACGAAGGGTTCATTTTCCGGCACGTTATCGATAGTGTCCAATCTAGCGGCGGAGCCCTGTAGTGGCAACTCTTCATTTTATAATACAATCGATATTTTAGCAGTTAAGGCAACACTGAATAAAAAAGATGAAATGTCATCATTCTTTTTGGATATTTAAAAAAGCGCGTGTTTCATTTTTCTTCCACAGCTAAGATAAAAAGATAAAGATTATAAAGGCGACAGACCTTAAAAGAAAAACCACAGAATTTTTTTATTCGTTATTGAAAAAGAGCTTAAAAAATGTAACACAACAAAATTAAAATGAAGGCTTTGGATTCAAAATTAAGCAATTAAGCGATCGATTCAGAGGTTTTTAAGACACACAGCTATTATTTTGTACACCACCGTACACTATGATTAAATTAAATTTGCAAAAACGTTGGCCTTCCAGTCAACAAATAAAAGTGTTTTTTTTTTGTTTTATCTGTTTTTTTTAGATACTCTTAAGAATAACAAGTATTTCTTTCTTCCTTTCGTGTTTTGAAACTTAACGTAGATAGTTTAATTCGTATGCTTAATATGTACGTTTTTATTTTTAAATTGCTTTTACGAGTTCACGATAAAAATCCAATAAAAATAACAGATCGATGTGATAGTTTTTACTATGGCGCCATTATGGTCTCAACTAATGTGGTAGCCTTCGCAAATTTCCTAAGTAATATGAAGTCGATATTTATTAGAACATGAGTATAGTAAAACTAAAAAACAGACTTTGTCTACATATTTAGATACATATATCGGAATTTTCGTGTGTAAATGCCTTTTTGACTACCAGTATTGAGATTTCGCTTGGACTATAAGAACTCGTGTCAAATAGGAACCTATAATGACTTTTTGGTGGGTGCCTGGTCATAGGGGCTTTAAATAAAATGAGATTGCGGATGAGCTGGCCCGTTCAGGTGCAACTGCTAGATTCTCAGGCCCGGAACCCTTTCGTGGCATAAACTGTGCAACAATCTCAGCCTACACTAACAAATGGGAACATAATCTCCGACTCTCTCATTGGAAAAATATACCAGGGTTCAGACAAGCCAATTTGTTAATTAAGACTTGCACCCATCACAAGGAACTTCTGATCTACAATAAGAAGGATATTACGTATCTTACAAACTTCCTCTCTTGTGATTGCCAGTTACGATACCAACTAAACAAGTCAGGCATGTCTAGCGAAACCGATTGTCGACTCTGTTTAGAGGAGGTCGAGATGGCTGAGCTCGTCCTCTGTGAATGCCCGGAACTTTTCGGGGTCGGACGGCAAACCCTACATAAAGAACTCCTTAGACCGTATAACTTAAAAAAGCCGTCAACCAAGGAGAAACTAGCCTTTATTAGAATGATAGTTTGCCTCTTGCACTGATTGGTGTCATACGATACAATAGATCTATTACATCGCAGTATCAGCCTTGGGGCAGGATCACTCATTGTAAAAATAATTAAAAAATTTCAAATAAACACATGGCCCGATTGAATCCCAGTGCAAATAAGAAACATTGTACCTATGTTGCTCTGAGAAACTGCTTAAAAATTTTCTGGCATAACCGTATCTCTAACGAACTTCTTCAGCAAAAAACAAGTCAGATACCAATAGGTACAATCATCCAACGGCCAAAATGGGTGCAGCGCCCGCTGTAGCGGTTACGTCCCCCCGGAAAAAAAGACAAATTGGCGCGGATTTTTTTTAAATAAAAGTAGTACATATTTTTTATTTTCAATAAAAATCTAGTCATTTCACATACATTTTTACTAACCCATTTCCGGCTAACTCTGTGAAAACGCAACGTGCTAAATGTTGGCATTAAATCTTATCTGATGATGAGTTTTAATAAAACAATTATTATTGAGTTTGAAAGTTCAGAAATTGTTTTTAAATTTTTGTATAGCATCTTAAAAATCCGATATTGTCAAAATGTTAAGGCAACATTTTTAATGTACAGTATACTAATCTAAAAAATTATTTTTGTTATGAGTTTTTGCAATGAATTCAATAAATGCGAACTAAATTTGTGCAGAAAAATATTGCCATACATTTTGGTAACTTCAAATATACGGTGAAAATCTGAATTGAAGAATTTTACTAATTTCCTCAGGGAGCGTGAATATGAATTTTCCGGAAAATTTTAAGCTTTTCCAAAAAAAAAAATTATTGATGTCTTTTAATTAGGTAGACCAAAAATAGCCACAATCTGCAATTTCAAGTTTCTAACTCTAGGGAAATTGGTAGCCGGCGGAAATAGGTTAAGCAAGGGATATTAGAAGGAAACTTGTAGATAACATAGCAAATATTGACAACCAAGTATGTAGTACAAAACTAGCCATAAATTGTTAGCCGCATAATTTTTTCATTTTTAAATCCTATTAAAAATGTGTATTATTGAACAGTCAATCAGAATGCCCTTATTATAAAAACAATACAATGTAACATTAACTATGCTAAAATCACAAAAAGTCACAAGTTGTAGCCGCGCTCTGCTCGCGTGCTATTCTGATCAGTGAAGTAAAGGGTTTTTCAATAAGGACGTAACAATTTTGTATTTAAATAAAATACAGAACAATTAAGATATCAGGCTAAAACTCAATTCATTCGATCTCGTTCATATGACCACCGCGATCACGTTTTCAGCGATCGATTCTCTGGAGCCAATTCGGCTGGAACGTTGGCAAATTCGCGCTCGATATTGTTCCTGAGCTCCTCTAATGCTTTTGGCTTTTGTCTTACACGAACTTCCCCTGTGGCACTATCTTGTTGGAACAATATTGTATATCATTGATAAGTCAAGTCCATCCAATTTTCTTGGAGCACATGTGGGTTTGTTGCTGTTCAATAATGCCACTTACCCAAAAATGAGCTATGTACAGCGCTGTAGATGATTTATCGGTGAAATTCAGGATTTTCTTTGGCTGTACTTGAAAGTTTCAATAGAGATATGTAAATATTTTGGTTTTGTTCTACTTTTCAAAACAATTTATTCCAAACCGAAAATCCAAAAAATCATCTGTTTCAAACGTGTGACTTTCAAAGTCTACTTTGTATTTATTTAACTAAACATACCTCTTTTATGATTGTTATCTTAAAAATCTAGAATTGTATATATTTTAAGGTCTTGGACATACATAACATAAGTAGCATAAATACGCTACGCCCTGTAAATTTTTGGTAGCCGAAAAAATCGATATGTGAAATTATCTATCAATTGGGTACCTATTTACCATCAATCAATATTTTCACTCACTTATAGCCAAAATGCCGCCCCTAAATCTTGGTGCCCCGGACAAATGTCCGGGTTGTCTTTCCCTAGAGCGGGCCCTGATGGGAGTGGATTGGTTATGCAATGCGAAAAATATTCCTGCCCACTGTTTCTAATTCGATTTGTTTCTAATTCTTAAGTTCCTTGATGTTAATCCATCAATTTTGAGAGACTACGTATGAAGTTTCTTTAAGCGGAACCAGTATTATGAAGTAGGATATGAGCTACGTAGTTACGTCCAAGCACCAACTCTATACCGCCTGCCCGTCTGTATCGAACATCAATTATTTAAATCTGACTTCATTGATCGACTAATCCCATGATTGATCAATTTTACCTGTCTGGTAACCAACGGATGCCTACCACCCATGAAAAATGTCTGCAAATCTACTTTTTTTTTTGTGGTCAACGAGACTTGCGTTGTCGTTTCCTTCTTCCTATCTTCACACCCCCCTGGATAGACTTCCCGTAGAAGAAATATCGTATGTAATATGTATGTGTTGTCCAACGGAACGCCTATGGGTTGAACACCTGTATGTATCTCAGATGCAAATCGATGAATTGAAGTTGCCAGTACGAGTATTCTATTTTCTGTCCAAGTTCATTGAACGATCATCATTACCGTAACCATTTTTCCAACTTTCGGTTTCTCACTTTCACATCGAAAGTACCACTCTCTCTATCGGTATCACAATCGAGGAGGGCCTTAAAGGCACAATTCAAGCGTAACCTATATCTTGCCGCCTTCAGGTGTCTGTTTAAATCAAAAGCGCAGATTTTTGCAAACTAATTTCGACATATACTCATATATAACACTTAACTACTTAATTTTAACCATGAAACTATTATATTCAATTATTATTGGCGCTCATGCGTGAGATTGCGCAAAGTCACTCCATTGCAGTGCGGTGTCGATTAAAAGTGGCCAATGCTGCCATTAAGTGTGAACATTTAACTAGTCGGTAACACGGATGGATACTCGAAGTGAAAACTGCCTACGAGAATAACCACGTGGGCTGTTGTCCAACAAGTGGATTTTTATACTCGTAGATACTATTTTCGGAACATAAATAACTTTTGGCATATGAAGTCATTTTCCATTGTCATTCAAAATGAACGCCGCGCCGCTCATGTTTCGATGTTTATTTTCGGTTTAGAACCAGTTTGTGTTTTTTGTTTTTAGAAAAAAAAAAAAATGTTGCTGAATGGTGTCACAGGTATGCGAGAACCTGCTGAAGATCTCTCTAACAACGCGCGCATATTTGGTTCAAAAATTTAATAAAAACAACAAAATTTCTATGACATAGAAAACATATACTGATCTGGAATTAATTATAAATCTAATTTACACAGTGTTACCATATGCTTTGTAATATGTACGAGTAGAGAATAGGAAAATAAATTAACCGAGACCGGCATTGTTTGGGGGGATTTTAGAAAGAAGAAACAGTTAAATTAAACTCGTACGCTAACTAGACGAACACTTTCCCTGTACAAGCGCAGTGCAGCCAAACCATATACGAGTACGCACACACAGACACATACATATATTAATTGAATTGCTGATTAAGTTCGGATTAATTTTTTGAGGTATTTGTACCCATATTCCAAACCCCCACCTGGTCTTATGTCACAGTCACAGTCACTTAAATCATGTGCGGTTTATGAAACAAATTGCCGTTATGGTATGCGGTTTGATATGATTTTCTGTTGTTTTTTTGGTGGAAATATGAAACTTGAAATTAATAGAGAACTAAAAATGGCGGAGAGGTTATCAGACACTTAAATGGTGCATTGTACTCTGTGCTCTTAGAAACCGTCAATTGAATTATACTTCGTCCACTAAATGGAACGAAGAATCTCGTGTTTAACCCTACAGCAGCTTACTTACTTACTTAGGTGGCGCTACAGTCTGGGATGGAATAAGGCCTCAACCCACAACCCCTTCCAGTTAGCCTGGTCCTAAGCTAACTGGCTCCAGTTGCGCACTCCAAGTTGGTTGAGCTCCTTTCCAATTGTGCGCGCCACCTTAAGCGAGGTCGTCCTCTGCTGTGCTGGCCATCCGGGTTGGAGTCGAATACTCTGCGGGCCTAGCCATCCTAAGTGTCCAATGTGCAGTTTTTGACCAGGTCAAATTCGCTGTAAAACTCGTATAGTTCGTGGTTGAATCTTCTCCTCCAAAACCTGTCAACGCAAACGGGACCGAATATTTACAAATGATTTTTCTCTAAAAGCGACTAAGAATACTTACATCCGCTCTCGATAAAGTCCATGGTTCAATTCCATATAGCAAGACTGGGATGAAAGGGCTTTACTACTGAATTGTCTTCTTAGCCCAAAGAAACAGCGATTGGCAAGAGCAATTATGTGCTTGATTTCCGGCGAGATGTAATTTTTTGATGTTACATCATCAGAACCCGAAATATGTACGAAGTCTTAGTTTTGTGAGTATCGTGGCCTAGTGGTTAGTGCGTTGGACAACTAGGCATGCTGTCCTGGGTTCAATCCCAGAAAACACCCAAACGTTTTTTCACGGTGCCACATATGTATGTGGATTCAATTGTTTATTAAACGAGTCTTTGGTTGCTCTTAATTTAATACACTAGAAATTATAATTGAATAACTTTGGTACCAACTTCTCTGAAAGATCTTTTGTAAACACCCAGTAGCTCAATAGGTGTTGAAGACAGACCCCCTCTCCCATACGACTCATTTCATAACATGAATCAATGAATGAGTTCCCAAAATATCAGTATCCCAAACCGGACCACCCTCCACCTCCAAAGGCCAGTCATCAGTTTTATTTGTGCTCTGCCCAAATTTAGTACTTTCTTTGGCCGCTGCGGGTTTAGATTTTCTATCATTTCTTTGACAGCCTTGCATGTTTGGATTTGACTCCACAGTTGTGAGTCCTATAGAGCCTATAGTATTAACTGATATTTTCAAGGTCTTTCGGCCCTGCTCTTGCAAGTTTATCCGCCCTCTAGTTTCCCGGTATGTTGTTCTGGCCAGGTGCAGGTACCCATAGCAGGCTCGCCGTGTAAGATCCTGCAAGGGTGTTGAGTTTTTCTTTGCATTCCTTCACTAATTTAAAATTAGGGCCAATTCATATATGCAATATTGTGCAAGCTGTGCTAAGCAGAGAGTTCACAAATGCATGAATTGGCATCACTGCTAAGCAGAGCATTCTTAAATGTAATAGAGCTCTATTTATTGCGCAGTTTTGAGCCCAATCGTGCAGCTGTCATAATCGTATTGCGCTGGTGGTTGTCGTGCCTTGCTTTGTAGTAGATTTGAACTTGCATTTGCGCAGCTTTTCCTGCTATGCAAAACTTGCATTTATGAATGAGCCCTTAGTTTGTAGTCTATACAAGTGTTTTAAGTGTGGCTTGAGTGTTCGAGCAGATGTGTATGCAAGTGTCTCTGGCATTGGCATTAACGAGTTCGTCTACACCCCTGAGAAATGCAAAAACTTCATCTTGGAAAACGGTCACCGAGGGTTCTAAATGAATACAAATGAATACGTATGTAATTATGTATATTTATCGGAGAATCTGGGATCAACTCCCGATTTTCGAGACCGCTGACGTCCCTTCGAGCTTTCAAAAGGCGATTATATTGCCGCTACACAAAAAAGGGAGCATTGACGATCCGAAAAACTATAGAGGCATCTCATTTTTAAATACAGCGTCGAAGCTCTTTAGCTCAATATTGTACAATAGACTCAGTGAATGGGTCGAAACCAAGAGTATCTTAAACGTTTTTCAAGCGGGGTTCAGAAAAAACCAATCGACAGTGGACCAAATCTTTTCGCTAATGAATATAGCCGACTATTATATAAGCAAAGGAAAAAAGCTGTATGCTTTTTTTGTGGATTTTCGGGCAGCTTTCGATTCAATACCCAGAGAAGTACTTTTTTATAAACTCTACAAATATGGAATCACAACAAGGATTATATCTGTCATTAGAGCAATTTACGAGGAAAATCATGCGCGTATATGGAACGGAAAATCTCTGTCAGAAGAGTTTGGTACGTCGATGGGCGTTAAGCAAGGATGTGTTCTAAGTACCCTTCTCTTCAATTCATACATAAATGACATAGCTGACTCGGTGAATGGTGGTATTGCCATGGGAGGAAAGAATATTCCAGGACTGATGTTCGCTGACGATATAGTTTTCCTAGCTGAAACTATAGACGGGATGCAGCTGATGATAAACAGGCTCCAGCGCTACTGCAAAACCTGGAATCTATCGGTTAACCTCTCCAAGTCAAAAATGATGATATTCAGAAACGGCGGCGGGAGATACTCCAGAAGGGAAAAGTGGACTTTTGAAGAGGAGTCAATAGAAATAGTCAAGGAGTATAAGTATCTGGGAGTCTTGATTGCTTCTAACCTAAGTCTACATAAGCATCTACAAGCCAAATTAGCGGAAGCCAAGCGTGCTATGTGTTCTGTGTGGAGAAGTTGCATCCTTAAAAATAACGTTTCTCACATAGCTAAGTATAAAGTCTTTAGAGCAACCGCAATTGCAATTCTGTTTTATGGAGCACAGGCATGGGGATATCGTTCTTTTGAAGCCGTGGAAAAGTTCCTTCGTTATTTTATTAAAAGTACCTTCAGACTGCCCAGTACATCACCAAACTATATGCTATATCTTGAAACGGGAATAGCGCCCCTCTTTTTAGACACCCTTAAAATGCACTTCAACTATGTGGCAAAAGTTATGGCGATGAGCGAAGAAAGGATTCCAAGACTAGTTCTAACACAAATTATAAATTCGGGTGGAACATGTGTAAATGAGTGGAACAAACTGGCAATCGAATGCTCATCAACATTTTTAATATCAGCCGACGAAAACCCCGATTCATTTAAAGCAAAATTTGATGACTTGCTGAAGAAAGCTGGTAATATGATGTATGATAGGTACATTAAAGAAGCCGAATCGTCAATCTACAGGGCTTACTACAGTAAAGTAAACCACTTCTTAAAGCAAAAAACCTACTTCTTAGCTGAGAACACTTCTGAAAAAATCAGCTTGTTATTTAAAGTAAGAGGTGAACTCCTTAGTTTGAACTACATTCCACATCGACCAGAGCTACCATTATTGTGTGACTTATGCAATCGTAAAGAACGGGAGGATGTGTTCCATTTCCTGGGAGTTTGCCCAATACTCAAGGATTTCCGTAAACGCTTCTTTGGTGTAGCCACGCTTAATTTAGAGGAAACGATCAACATTCTGAACGGTGAACGAAGTTGGGACCTTCTTTATCAATATTGCTTAGGAGCTATTCGTTACAGAACATGCATAGTTCAGGAAACTTTTTAAAAATCTTTCTCAGAAAATTGTAAATAATTGTAATAGTTTTTTCTTATTATGTATAAATTATAATATAAATGTCAGTCTGGTAGACGGCCTTCGGCCAAACCATAAAGGACTTAAGTCAAACTTAAAGTTAAGAAAATATAAATTGTATCTATTTTTGAAGTCAATAAATCTAAAAAAATCTAAAAACTCCCGATTCTCTGTTAATGTGTGATCCATCCGCTTATAAAACTATGCCTCCTACTTCGGGAATCACCATTTGGCGTTTTTCGCGGCTAGGGAATTCGAGTTCGAGTTGGTTTTGAAAATTGATTTTTTCCTTGCTTGACTGTCACTATACATTTCAAGGCTTCTACCACAGCATTTCTCATCCAAAATCCCGGGGTGCCTCCCAAGAATTAAGAAAACTTCTGTCACCGCAAATTTACCCAAAGCATAAGAATATTTGGTTTATTGTCCAAATAAAAACCGGATAAGCTCACACTGAAGGTTATAGAGCCACCTATTAGACCACCAAATCATCCTATTGGAGGATAATACTGTATACCTCCTATCGAACAGGACGAAAGGGTTAATCTTTTCAGATGGGATTAATGATGAAGGACATTGTTCAGATACCTATTGATATATAGCGCCATATTCTAAGTGACCAATGTGATTTCTGTTCAACCTGTTCAACCAGATATCTAACTTCTGTAGAAAGTTAAAGAATACAACTTTTCAACTTTGGTAGCAACAGTTCAGAGCGGTTCTTTGTTGTAAGTTTAGAATGCTTGGCTTTCCCGTATTTTTGTTATGAGTTAGGCGTTAGGAGTATTGAACTATTACACTTAAAATCACCAAATCCTTTTTTCTACTTTGAAGTTCTGAACATCCAAATGGGGTCGTTGAGGGGCTATTGCATCCAGCATGGCCATGAATGAGCGTTTGGCGCGCGTTGCAATCTGTTCCGGTAAATTCTTTTCGCTTTGGTGAAACGAGATTGAAGAAATTGATTAGGGCTACGTGCCACACAACACAGGCAAATTTATTAATTTTATCTGCCGATCTTTTTTGCCAATTTTTTGCGACTCTTACCTCACAAGAATCGAAATTTCCGGCCAATAAACCGATTTTTTTTACTCCAGAATGGTAAACATAGTCCCACGTTTAAAATATTTAAATCTTTTACATGTTTTGTTTTATTTTAATTTAACATTTTTAAATCATAAAATTAATAACCCTTTGTCTTCAAGATTGTTCTCTATGTATATCAGATTTCATCAAGGACACTAGTTTCTCATAACGAACGCAATTTCTCAATAATTGGCTATATAGTCACACAAGACTCTGCTCTCTCTTCGACTTACTCTTTTAAGCGGCACGACTTTCAGGTTAACCCTAGAAATCCCAAATGATTCTCTGGAATTGTAAAATACATTTTGAAGTCAATTGGTTACAATTATTGCTAAATTATTGCTTTTCATGATGCGTCTATAAGTACATTACCAAATGATGCCCTGAACCAGTCATTATTCCTGGTTAAGAGCGATGTAGTGCGATCTTTAAGACAACTTTCTACCTAACCTAATTCCTGTATAGATAACGCCATCTGTTTAACGCAATTTAAACATAATTTTCTTCTATTTTTCTCCATTTGCAGAACTTAAGCCCACAATCCTTGATATGCATTTAAGCGGCAGCATACGAATTCACCAACGATGACTTCCAAATACGAACGTATCAAGACCGAATGCAAAAAGAAGGCCATTCACTGGGAAGATCCCGACTTCCCTGCGGTCCAGACGTCTGTATTTTATTACCAAACACCTCCGTTTACGTTTCAATGGAAGCGGATACCAGAGATCGCCCCAACTGCGTGCTTCATGAACGAGGGCGAAAATTTCGACATAATTCCCGGAAAAATGGGCGATCGTTGGCTGGTCTCCTGCCTCGGTGTCCTGTATTCCCTAAAGAATCTCTTCTATCGTGTTGTGCCAGCCGATCAGAGTGTCGACAATTCACACGGGATGTTTCGGTTTCGACTCTGGTGGTGTGGCGAATGGGTAGAAGTACTGGTCGACGATCGACTACCCACAATCAATGGTAAATTAGCGTTCCTCCAGCCGCAGAAGTCGAATTGCTTTTGGGCGTCATTACTGGAGAAGGCTGTTGCCAAGTGAGTCTTTAGAATTTCAATAAGGGACTTTTTTTTAAATTTTGCTGTCATCCTCTTCAGATTGCATGGATCCTATGAAGCTCTCAAGTATGGTACACGATCGGATGGTTTAAGTGATCTCCTAGGTGGAATAGTTGAATGTGTTCCCACTAAAATAAACAATGACCCCATCAGGCCGGTGCAGCTGCGGTCGTTTTTGGATACCACGTGCATTGTTACCTGCATTGCAACAAAGATCGCCAATGGGCAGTACAAAAATATTCCTGAACGCCTTGCGAATGGGATTTGTGTCAATGTCAACTACCGGCTGTGTTCGTTAGATAAAGTGAGTTGTACCTCTGACATACATAGCTATCAAGGATTTTATAAGTTGATTTTTCAGGTGGAAACACTTCTGGGAGATGCCGTCCAACTGGTGCGACTGAAAGATCCTATGGCCTGTGAAACATTTGGCACCAAGTCCGGCTACAATGGCGAATGGTCAGCAATGTCACAGTCCTGGGACCGGGTGTCAATTCAGGAGCGAGATCGACTTCTGGGCCAATTGGATGTTGGTGAATTTTGGATATCGTTTTTGGCCTTCACACAATCGTTCACGTTTCTCGAAAGTGTCCACTTGGACACAGACACTGCCAAAGATGAACTATCACTGTCGGATCGGCCCAAACGATGGCAGATGAAAATGTATCAAGGACAGTGGCGACGTGGTGTAACGGCCGGTGGATGCCGCAACCACGAGTCCTTTCACATAAATCCCCAACTACTGCTGAGCATACAGGAGAAGGAGGAAGTAGTCATTGCATTGAATCAGCACACGGCTATTGAGCCAAAAGTCATCGGTTTTACTATGTACAAACTGAACACAGGTAAGAAGCGTGAAAAACCTACCAGCTACTGAGGATGTTCTATCGGAAGTTTTGTTTCGTTGCAGTCAATAAAAATAAATTAACCGAATGCCTACCAAAGGAATTCTTCAAGAGTCAAGTTAGTTATATCAATTCAGACTACGGCAACACTCGACATGTGAGCTACCGGTGCAGCTTAGATGTGGGGAAGTATCTGCTAATGGCGACGACTTATGAGCCGGGCGAGGAGTCATGTTTCACTGTTAGGATATTGGGAAATTCGTTGCGACTATCACAGCTGGAGACACAGACAATGATGCTGCTGGATCCATTCCCAGCACTGAATTTGAATAATGAACCCGACAGCGCCAAAGTGAAGAAGTGCCAGTATGAGCCGGTATTTATGCAACTAGCCGATGAAAATAAGTAAGTTTGGGTGAATGAAGTGCGCTTTGAGGTTAGGTATTCACTTTTATTCTATTTCAGATCGATAAATTGCTTTGAACTGCAGGAACTGTTGGAAGCGTGCCTACCAAATGACTACATCAAAGGATGTGCTAACATAGACATTTGTCGACAGGTTATCGCCTTGCAAGACGTGAGTTTATTGATTTCTGGTTACGTAGGATTCATAGCGTTCTGTATGGCAAATTTTTTTAATGAATATCCTTTGGTGCTTATTGTATGAATCATAAATTATGTTTAACAGGGGGTATCTTAAGCGATTACTCATTTACTTATTTAAAATGATGTCCAAACATATTTGGTTAAGGTGGACAGAGCCACAACATTCACTGGCCGAACACAATGGTGACGCTGTAGTGGAAGTATGATGCGCTGTCAAAGCTAAAACACACGTAAACCCTATCGCGCGAACACAATGCGAAGCTGATGCTGTAGTATGAATTGAATGGTGAAGCGCAAAGTTCAGCCAACATCAACTTTCTACTTCCACTACAGCGTCACCATTGTGTTCGGCCAGTGAAGGTGAATTCTGCTTCCTCGCTAAGGACCTGTTTCTTTTATTAGTCGAGCTGTATTCGTTTGTCTAATCTGATTTGTCAAGAAAACGGGCTTTAAATGTTTTGATTTTGAAACTTATCGAATATTGGATATTCAGTGTTACTCGGTGCTGTATCTCATGCTCAGTTGGAAGTACGTTAGATTGCTGAGTTTGCTGACATACGTTCAGATTGCAGAAAGTGCTAACAAGTTCGTCTTTTTCTTCGAAGCTCTGAGAAGGATTAAGAGCACCTGTATCTTAAGCTTCTGTTGGACCTTGCCAATTTTTCAAACAAATTTACCATGTGCTTAGCAACGGTTATACATATAAGCTAAGCTTTAGATCCTCTACTGTTCTTGTTCTTTTTATAATCTACACACGCTAAAAGGGAAATGAATACTCTTATAATGTTTACACACAGCGCGAGCACATGAAGAACAAGAACGAGAGACAGTCAGATCGGTGCGGCGTAATGATAGGAAACTCAGATCTTAGGTGTCAGCTAACTCTAGGTAAGGGTGGTGTCCAGGATAACTGAAGAGTTTTTGTGTATAATTGAAAGTTTTGCCCTTGTTTATGATTCACAGAAGCTTTTTCCAGATGTTTTCTATTATTTGTTTGTGCGATCACTTTCTTCAGCCATACCACCATCCTACTGCCAGTGTTATGCCTTCGCAGTAGGTTTTTGACATAACTTCTGAAATTGATCAACTTATTTTTATTTCGTGAGAAATAAATGTTTCGGTGACATCTGGATTTAAACTGTGAACCTTTAGCATGACAAGCGACGATTGTTACTAAGCCACAGCCACCCACCGAAATACATATAATGCAAAATATTCTTTAACCCAGTTGAGACCTTCTCGATGCCTAAACCCACGGTAAGTCAATCATATACATATGTATGTAGTATGTACATACATCGAACTATAAAAATATTGTGACCAATCCCAATTTGGTGCTGAAGTTATTTGAGTGTCAACTTAGCTTTTAAGTGGCACTTGGCAGTAGTAGCAATACTCAATGGTACCTAAAGACCATTGGTTGGAGAGGGTGAGCTCTAGCTCTCTCTTAGACCCACTGTGTTCACCTCGTTATTACTTCTGATAGGACATAGGAGTAGATATGTTATTGATGAGGGAGTTGGGTCTATGGAGGTTCTGGATGGTGTTGATGAGACAAGCGTTTGGTTTGTTTGACATTCTTTACATAAATTTTAATATGTATTACCTGCTTTATCGAGATCGAAATAGTTGATGAAGAATGGATTTAAAATTGGATGAAATTGAGGCTAGAAATGATATCAACATATTTGACACAACACAGCCACAAATATGTTGTTTAGGTAAGGAAACAAATATATGAAATAATTGCATAAAATTATAAATATTAATATGCATTACAACCTGTTTTATAGAGATGGAAATATTTGATATGGAATTGGATGTACATATGTATTTGATATTAAATATTCACAATTTACCTCGCAATGCAAATATAACACTTAAAACAGCCAGCCACGCACGATTCACGAAGCCAAAGAATTTTGTAACCGTTATTCCGTTATTCGTTTGGCGTTTCGTGAACCACAAAGTTTCCTTATTTTAGAGTTGATGGAAACGTTAGTATAACAGAAGCTGTGCATAGGCGCTTTTGAACTGACATTTATTTAGAAAATTGTGGATTTAATTGGGTAGACATAGAAAATTATATTTTTATTTAAATATCTTGAAAATTGATGAATGTAAGGTCGAACGTCTTGTAAATTTTTTGAAGCCTAAAAATCTTGAAAAAAAGATAAATCTTGTAATCTGGCATCGCTGACGATGACACCTTCCTATTTTATAGAAGAGCTTCAAGTCTGGTAGCAATGGTGCTCTCAACACTTTATATCATAGCCTCACTATTTCTGGGCAAAGTCAGAGGAAGTGCTCCAGGTCTTCTTCCCTTCCTCCTCTTCATAAATTGTGCAAATTGTGGTATCTATGAGGCTACATATACATATGCATGTACGAGTACATAAGTCTAGGTACATGCCTATTAAGATTAATGTGTCCTGTTAGTCCTGAGTCCCACCAATAGTCTTAATTGCGGTCTACTAAAACTTAGAGCACGGTTGGTAAGTTTGTTGTTTGCCTCCTTATCGAACGATCTAGCAACTTTACATATCGCAAGCACCTCCCAGTAATTTTTTCGAAGTTCTGGTGGCTCCGCCTGATTATGACTCTCTTGATAGTTGTTAAGGGAAATCCTACCAGTTTTTCTGTATTTTATTATTTTCTATTGGCAGCGATTTCTCTTGCCAAATCTTCAGCCCTTTCTTATACCTTCATGACCTCGTACCAAAGTTAGGCAGACTATATTGAGGTTTACAAGGAGATTGGGAAATATCTATTCATATCATGGGTTTGGCGTGTTTATAGGAAAGACTGTCTGCCTATCATGAATGGTTTACATTTACTCATACGGTTGATAGGCTAATTCATATATACGGTAATTTATTCTATGATGAGGAACATACAGTTACTCTATTCTACGCAGGTAATGTTCAATTTCTAAACAGGATATTAAGTCAAATACGTCAATCGGTCTTGAGATCAGTTGGTGAATAAAAGTTATATCAATATTAACTCGTCTTTGAGCCAAAGGTTGCATTTGCAAGAGTTTTATTATCCGATGTCCTTGGGAAGATCTTTTAATGCAAAAAGAAGTATTGAAATTACTTGTACAAACAATGAACAATAAGAAACATCTGAAAAAAATGTCTGTGAATCATAAGCAACGACAAAACTTTCAATAGTACATACACAACTCTTCAGTTATTCTGGACACAACTCATAAAGTTAGTTGAAGTTGTAACCTATGATCCGTCTTTCCTATCACAACGCCGATATGTTTGCCTCTTGTTCTTTTCCTTCATGTGCTCGCGATGTGTGTAAACATTATGAGGGTATTCTTAGCCCTTTTAGCATAGATTATAAAAAAAAAACTTACAGAGCATGTTCGATGTGTTAAATAGTGAAAGAGTGTCATAAGGATTTTTAAATTCTTTACAGCGACTTTTAACGAAACCTAACATTGAGTTTGATTTATTCACAATGTGATCAAAATTACATAAATACCGAGGTCCTTAAAACTATAAACCCGACAGGGAGAGTTATTCGATATCAAGTAATTGAACTTAGTCGGTACCCATTTTCTACGGAACGTCATAGACTGACACTTGAGTAGGTTAAGGACTAAACCATTTTTACAGCACCAGGTACTGCAGTTATTAATATCTGATTGCAGAAGTCTAGAGTCATTTATGGTTGCAATTGTTTTACTGATCTTCATATTATCATCATCGGCAAATATGATGGCAAGAATAAAAAAAAAAGTGAATCTAGTTGACTCACTTGGGGGACTCAGGATCCTGCTAAAAAGGAGTCTGAAGGGAAACCTCCAAATTTAACCTTGTACACAAAATACCAACTACTGTTTCCCCTGTTATATTCTAACCGTCTATGTACACGAGTAATACTACCCCGTTTGTTTTTGTCGTTCATTCTTTCATTCAAAATTCTCTTATAGGGGAAGTTGTTTTGAAGTTTTTGACAAAGTTGTTGGATTTATCAACAGGATCACTGCGGCTATCGGTCAGCGATGTTGGATGCCCTGTTTTGACTCTATTGTCGAGGTACTCGAGTGTACTGACAAATATTTTCACTTCTATACGCACTGATATTATTTTTGTTTTCACTTCCATCTTTGCGCGGTTGCTGTCCATTCTGTCGAGGTCATTCTTTGTACGCTCGTATACACTCGTGATTGCATACATATTTGTTCTCTATCGTTCTTTATCCAGTGGGCTTGTTTTGGTTTTAAGCCCCATGACTTTCCAAAGGTCCTTCTGCATAATCCAGTACGCCTTTTCGGCATTGATTACTCGTTCATCCCAGTTTTTTCTTCAGTTTTCGATCAAGTATTATGCCCGGATACCTGACACCCGTGTGACACTGTTCATAGCTTTAAAGCTTTCAGCACATCTACTTATCCTCCAGCTAAACTCGAATCAGTTTCCAGACAGTCGAATATTCGAATAGCTTATCGTAAAAAGTAAATATCTCCAGTCAGCGCCGACTTAATAGTATTCTGTGTCGAGGAATAGAACGAGTTCAATTCAGTAAGCGGATTAATGCCATGTAATTGCCCGTGGCTCAAGACTCACCTTTGTATGACGTTCTTGATGGGAACAACTACCGAAAGTGCTTGTACTTCAAAGATTTTTCTGATCATTAACTGAAAATAATCCAATTCAATTATTATTTTGAAAATAAGTGTACATCCATGACCAAGACTTGCTTTCTATTTCAGAAGTGTGACACTTAATCTCTGTTTGTTAACTATATCCGATTATTTTAGAAAATGCGGACCAATTTTGCGAAACGATTTATGTACCTACAAAGGTCGACTATTCTTCCAGCTCATTCTGATTCTCTGAAGTTTGTGTAAGCAGCTTAGACTCTTATAAGCAATGCTCCATAAAAATACTTTCTCTGATCTTAAATCGTATGTCGTGGAAGAATTTAGTTAACACACATTTTCATCTTTTTAGAAAACTGGAACCGGTCGAATAAACTTTATTCAGTTTAAGACTTTTATGGTGAATCTGAAGGCATGGCAGGGCGTCTTTAAAATCTACACAAAAGAAAAAGCCGGAGTTCTAAGAGCGGAACGTCTGAGAGATGCTTTATGTGATGTTGGTTTCCAGCTAAATACGGAAATCATGAATGTTCTAATGCATCGATACATTCGAAAAGATGGCACCCTTCGGTTGAGTGATTTTACGTCGGCTATTTTGCATTTGACAACAGCTTTTGGTGAGTTATCCATATTCTCTATATCTATACCGATTTATTTATTAATGTAATTTTTTTTTGTAGAAATTTTCCAAAAGAAAGACCATGACCAGGATAATGTAATAAAAATTGAAATGTCTGACTGGATCAAGTCGGTAATGAGGTGCTGAACTTAAATAAATACGTAAAAAAGTGTTCTAATATGGATGTCTAATTTATTTTTAAGAATATTTAGTGTTTTTTTTTTGTGTTTTAAGAATTCACTTATTTAGTGTAAACTATAACGTCTCTTTGTAATTAACATTGTTATTAAATTTAAAGTTATTTCTATCATTGTTAAAATTATTTAACTGTAACATTTAAAAAGAAAAACAAGCAAACCAGAAGAAAAAATGTTAAACAAAATGTAAACTATTTTTCCTTATTTTTTAATTCTAATTTTGTTTTATTTATTAAATAAAAATAAAATTATAAATGTTTTTACTTTTGTACTGCTTCAAAGTTGGGAACGTCTTGTTTGATAAATGTTTGATTACTATGTAGGTAACTTAGAACTCGGGTATATAAATCGAGCGATATAAAATTTGTGGGTTAATCGAAAACTTGTAGAAAAGTTGGGCTCAATGTCAAGAATCCAAACTTAAATTAATAAGAGCTGAATACACCGAAATGCTTAACTATTATTGACTTTCATTGAATGCTGAATTACTCAAAATAACACTAGTCTACTATATTTTGTAACACAGATAAGACACATCATTTCTTGTAGATTATTTGACGCTGAATCTAAATCTGGCAACAGAATTGCTCTAGGTCAGAATTTTGAGGTATACCAATCTCAAACATGGTTTTTGGCGATATTTGAAGTAATTTTTTGAGAACAAGAAATTTTTATAGTCATTTTTAACTAAAGCATCATAATATAGTAGTACTACTCTTTCCCTTTCAATACCATTTTAGTTTGTTTCGCTACGAGGTTTTTTTCTCACACATTTCAATGGGTATAATAATTATTTCGAGAAGGCAGGGTGTTAGCCACGTTCAAATGGTCTTGGACCCACAGATCTGTAATCTGGGGAGTATGACCAGTGTTGTGGCATTAGCCAATTTCGGTTATAACAATTATTTCGAAAACTGATTCTTTTGAATTTTGAAACAGTTTGGCATAAGTCTTGCCACGCTTGAAAAGTCTTGGATCTACATTTTTGAGATGAGATAAAAGTACTCTATACAATAAAATTATCATTGACTGGTTATATCAATTATCTCAATTTTGGAAAAACATGGATTTTCAACATAGTATTACTCACTAAAGCCGCGACCATGAACTGCAAGACTTTCGTTTATAGCATAGGCCTTGCACCAGCTTTCATATTATCTACTATTTTTTCAGTTATATTTCACACAAAAAATTTGCTGTGGGCTCTTGGTCTATGAGGACGAAATAGAATCGGTAGCACACCTTCTATGCCACTGCCCGGCTTTTTAGGGACGGCGCCTATCTTGTATGGGACCATGGTTCTTCGAATGCCTAGATGACCTGGTTAAGATACTGCTCACAGACCTGAAGAGCTTTATTAGAAGATCGATTTTGTTAAATGCGTGTTTCTACATGCACAACTAGGGTATTCACAATGTACCTTTACGCGCTCTGAGTGAAATCGCATTTACTGCAAACGACCCTCCGAACCTAACCTAACCTTGTAGTTTTATAAAATAAAAAAAAAACAGTATTATGCTAGGTTTCCACTTGTCGATTTGAAATTGACAAACGACGTATTTTTACGCCAATTAGAAAATTGACAAATGGAAATATGAAAAACTGCTTATTTATTATTAGGTCCGTTCGCGTACTTTTTGCACTAAATATGAGTTTTCTGTCAAATCTCGAAGACAGAAAAATCACGAAAAAGTAATCGAACGCATTAAGCACCATCAAATGAAGAATGTATGTGATTTGACAGATTTGACAGATTTCATAATACACCCCAAAGAAATTCCTTGGACTAAGATTCGTAGCATGAGGAAATTTCTTACTCTCTCGTGAGCACTCTCTTCTACGAAAAACTACGAAATTTTTGCGTACGCGAACGGGTTTTCGTTGTTATTCGTTATTTTTCGTGGAATTTCGTTGTTTTGGGAGTGTACGCGAACGGACCTAGTATTTCCAATTGCCAATTTTCTAATTGACCTAAAAATACATCGTTTGTCAATTACAAATCGACAAGTGGAAACCTAGCAGTAGCCACTTCTTATTTCTTGAGCTGGAAATATTATTTGGCTGACATGAATCAGCACGACAACCTTTCAAATCTACAATTTTTTATACAAATACCCTTTAAGTAATCAATCTGGAAATCGATCTTGTTGCAGAAAAAGCACAACTAAATTGTAAGATTCTAAATACCTATACTTTTGCAGAAAAACTCGACCTATCCGTTTTGACTTTTCTGTGTTAGACTAGTCCCTAATCCCCAGCTCTTTTTCGTAGTAGAAAACTACACCTAGGAGAACATCTCTTCGATGATCTTAGTGATCTAGCACTAAAAGACGTGAGAACCGTCTCGCTATATACAAAGCTCCAAATGATTCTCATGAGCAGCAGGGTAAATATCCCCAAGATCCCTGGTATCACAATGGGCCTCTATAGGCCTAAGTGTGCTGGTACTTATTACTGGCAGCCACTGCTACCATACCTAACCTAGACTAACGCTGGCATCTGTTGGTTATTCTCATTGAGCAAGACCACCATTTTATCACACATCTGGTCTTTAGAACACGTAAGCTGTTGTATTAAACCTCGGCTGGAGCCCATCATTTTTGGTTACTTGATTATTAAGATTTAACCCAAAATGTGCGAAAAAACACCATCACAATCTTCTAGATCAGTGGTCGAAATTCGACCAATTGTGCGAGAGAAACGCATGTATTAATCACCACAGTTCTGAAAGTCTTATTTGTCAGTCGCATACGACCATGCTCGTATTTTGTAATTTATTTGCTATTACAATATACGAGTATGGTCGTATGCGACTCGTAAGTACGACTTTCAGAATTGAGGCGAATATAAAATATTCCAGGTAAAATAATAAATTTTATTATTTTACCTGGTTTTTACCTGTCTTGGACACAACATATTACACACTGCATATGAAAATCAACCGAATATGTTGTGTAAAAGGCAGGTTGAACTGCTTTGCATTCGCCTATTTAGATAATGATGATGATGATAAGAAAAGTGTTCAGATACCTATTCCTAGTCATGACTTGCAACAAATTTAATTTGTTTACATTTCATTATTGATCGAGTCCAGTCAAGCATGATAGACACACTGTTTGACCTGAAACAATAATAACATTTTTTAAAATATTATTGATTAGATAAGTTATATGATAGATTGATAACGGAAAGACGAAAAACATACAACAATCAGTTCATTATCAGTCGACACTCTTGTAAGTCATGTCGAAAAGCTAATAAATTTCTTCAAAAAAACCGGTATACCCATTTTTAGCTCGATTATATTAATTAGTAAGCGTTAATCGATAGCTTCTCGTATACTACCATATCTACATGGAGAAGAAATGTTTTTAGAAAACTATTCGGATTCAGTTTTTTCCTGCCATTCACACGGTACGGTCCGGTCCATTCGGTTGTTCTTTGTTTGTTGAACCATGGGTCTAGAAGGAAAAGTTGTTATTATCACCGGAGCTAGCTCCGGAATCGGTGCTGAGACATGTGTCCATTTCGTACAGAATGGTGCACACGTTGCTGCAGTTGGAAGGAATATAGAAAACCTAAAGCTTACAGCTAATGCCTGTTTGAAAGCCAACCCCAACGTCAAATGCCTACTGATCCAAGCTGATATAACCAAAGATACACAGAAGATCGTGGATGAAACTATCGCTGAATTTGGTAAAATCGATGTGTTAGTTAATAATGCTGGTATTTTGTCTGCTGGTGGAATTCTAGATGTCGATGTTGAACAATTGGATACGACTATGGATACCAATCTCCGATCGGTGTTTCAACTGACAAAGTTGGTGTTGCCTCATCTAATTAAATCCAAAGGCAACGTTGTGAATGTCTCGAGTGTTGCTGGAATTCGATCATTTGTTAATATAGTTACATATTGCATGTCAAAGGCAGCTTTAGATCAATTTACTAAGTGTGTAGCACTAGAGATGGCCCCCAATAACGTTCGAGTAAACTCCGTCAATCCGGGTGTTGTTGTTACCGATATACACAAACGCCTTGGAATGGATGATGAGTCATATGCCAATTATTTGCAACACTCCAGGAGTACACATGCAATGGGACGAGTTGGACATGTGTCGGAAGTAGCTTCTGCTATTGTCTTTTTAGCCAGTGATTCAGCAAGTTTTATTACTGGAACTCTATTGTCAGTCGATGGTGGTAAGAGTGCCATGTGTCCTCGTTAGTTGGCAATGGCTGTGCTTATGTAATTTTGTCATTCTTAATAAAATGTGTTAAATGTTTACCTATGTTAAAATGTGCATTTTATTTTGTTAAATCGTTTAAATATTATTTAAAAAAAATAAAAAAAAACAATAAAGCAAAAAATAGCAAAGAACTTTCAAATATAGATGAAAAAAACTAACACAAACCATACGTTTAATTAGCGTTAATTAGGATTGAAGATATATTTTATATAATTTCACTCTTCATATGCATGAACAAGAGGAAAGAAAATGCCGGAAATTAAAAATAACAAACAACAAGTGTCATTCCCATTTTGTGATGATCCAATCCATTACCAGATTAGACGCAAAGTTCACTGGGTAAGTGACGAGGTGCTCTAAAGACCCATTACGAATTCTCCTAGGCTTGACTTATCTTACACATCTTACACATACATCAGTATTTAAATCGAATCTTGCAATCAGTGAATGAGAAGTCCTCTATATGCTTTGCTCGCTTGAATCATTTATATGAATTTTTTTTTGTGTTCAGCTTCCAGATATGTACGTTCTTTATCGCAAAACTCTTTGAAGTGAAGTTTTTTAAGGGTTCTGACTTCTGATTCTGACCCGCTAGTTGCGGAGGGCACTGCGACCTAAAAGATCTATAGTATCGCAAAGTCAGTTTAGGGAAGCAGAAGCGGTTCAATTCTCTTGATGAAGTTGACGATCTCACTGGTGGAGACTACGAAATTCCATGGGAGTTGAGATTCTGTTCACACCTGGTTCAGTTTCCTGAACGACCTATTTTGTTCAGGTGATATAGAAGATGGCAATGATCTCTTGATATCATTTCTACTGAGGAGTAGCTGTTTTATGGATTTATTGTGAAAGGGTTTAATGGCTCTTTTAGCCTGACGAGGACCCTGGGTATTTTCCCATTAGGAATCACACGCGTTGTTTTCCCAAGTTTTGATTTTAAGTTAATAACTGAATTTGGACTATTACAAAATGGCTCAGTGCCGATAAAGGATTCAGCCGAACCTTTTCTGGCCAGTTCGTCAGCTTTCTCGTTTAAATCAATACCCTCATGCCCGGGGACCCACCAAAACTTGACTTTGTTTCTATGGGAGAAGTCGGCGAGAGCATCGAAGCAGCTCAGGACTGATTTGGAGTCTATCTATAAGGTTGGAACTTTTCAGTGATTCCATAAATTTTTTTTGTTTATACTTTTTTTTCGTTGTAATTTTTATAAACAAAAAAAAAATCTTATACAAACAAGCTGATCAAAATAATAGGTAATAATTCATAATTAAAATGTTATAACTGTAAAAAGAATGTTACTGTGATATCAAATTAATAACTAAATTAAATTATTTTATTATTTAAAGTTAATTAGTAGCCAGAATGACCACCATGATGATTGGCATCTTTTTATGAAAAGGTGGAGTGGCGTTAGGCCAATGATCGCTTCTATAGGAGCTGAATTGCAGTCGTTTTGTTGCGTTTGTAATGTGACCCTAGGATTTGCTTTGGTATTCGTTCGTGGATAACTAAAAGACCCTGAGCATTCCAACTGTTCCGACATCAATGATAAGATTTTTTGCATTAACTATACTATGCTAGGATGTAACCACCACGCTGAGTACATCTTGGTAAGACTCTGGGGCACCTATGCTTTTGACTTGTACTGCCAATCGAGTGTCACAAAAATCATTAAACCTATTCACATTTGTTGTGTCCGCTAAATAAAACAAGCTTGGACAATGCAGATTTAGTAATTATTTTCAAAGATTTGCTGTGGGTGGACATAAAGCCTTAAAACTGACCCCCTCATTCTGCTAAAATGAAAAACTTCTCGCAGACAAAGAAAGATGCAGAAATAGCTAAGGCAGTTCTGATATAAGGTTTCCACGTCCACAAAGTAGTTTAGGGCTGTTGGAAATAAACACAACATTACTGGTAATTTTACTGAAGTAATTTTTATTAGATTTTAAATAAAGTTGAGCTGATCTACAAATATTTAGTTCAACGAGACGATTATTGGTTAATTCACACCAAAGGCTTCAGTTTTTGTCACTGGTTGTGAAGACGATTTATCAGTCAAATGTGTTTTTGGCTAAGTAGAATTGCTTTGCGGTCTACTTGATAGTCACATCTCACGATATCCCTTACCTGATCTTATTTATTTAATTAAAAAAAAAAGGAAAAGCAATTCTGCTTCCATGTCATATCACACTGTGCACAGATATTATTGTTATCTTGGACGTTTTTAAGATCTGATTGATATCATTCTGCAGTGTCATTTCAAACGACCGTCGGAAGATGCGGCTTAGGCATTATCAACGTTCTCTCAACGTTCAGATGAGCTTTGTTTTTAGGACACCACGTGCATACATAGTTTTGAATTATTATTTCTTGTACTTTCGCCTTTTCCCTAAATGGGTTTTATCAATACAAGAGGTTTCATTGCATACTGCGCACGTTTTCAGTTTTGCACCAGGCAGATGCAACTTCTTGTGCCGAAACAACGACGAAACGTGCGCATACGAAGCTAAACACTCTTTGCACTTGAATGGCTTTCTCTTTGGATGTTCGTCCTTGTAATGTCGGATAATATCGAGTTGCCGCTTGAACATCTAAATGCGAACAAATCATTAGGTATATGTATGGGTTAAGATGGAAGTCATTATAATCTTACTTTGCTGCAGTATGGACAAGGAATTTTCAATTTAACAATATCCGTTCTCAGCCATGCGTACTTTTTGCGTAGTTCCGATATTCTGTTTTCACCTGGTTCAGATCCTTCGTATTTCCGACATGATTCGGGCGCTTGATATTCCTCTTTTGGTTCGGATAATTTATCAATATGTTCAGTTTTTTCATATTCTAAAATGTGTTCTGTCTTTACATTCTCCTCGCCTCCCGACCCTTCACTTCCTTCGATGATTTCAGGTTCTTTATCTTTTTCGGGTACAGTTTCTTCAATTTTATCATCAGGTTCTGCTTTAATTTTGCCCAATATACTCTTCAGAATCTCTTCGGCACGTTGACTTTGCGTACGAAAGGCGTACAAGTTGTTGACCATCGTGAGGCAAGCGCTGCAAACATGATGAGGCAACTTGTCACTTGATTCTATCTAATGAGAACTGTTAATTACCATTCTAAAAAGGATAATGACTTGGCGTTTACCTTAAGACCAGTTGCTTCTTCAAACATTTCGTAAATACGCACCAGTTTTCCAGAAAGGATAACGCATATGGTTTCGTTGGACAGGTCATTGTCAGACGTTTCACGAAGACAGGTGCGGCAAATTTTCGAGAAGTCGGTTTCATTTTCATATATTTTAACGCCAAGAGCTTCGAAGGCGCTCAAATCTGATTTACTTTCATTCATTTTATAGGTATGGTGTAGCGATACAAGAAATAAGAAATCTTGAAACTCAATAACTGAATTGTCAAATTTAGAAAAACAGCGTTCTCCTTCTATCCTGAGTATTGTTTTGTTGATTGGAAAGCAGCTATAGAAATAGAAAGAGAGTAACAGTGTGTACACTATTTTCTTCCTCCAACTCCTACAAACGTCTGCGGAAAGCGGATCCATTCACAATAGTGTTAAGATAATGGGAATATTACACTGTTCTTGTGGTTTAAATATGCACCTACCAACTGGAAAAGGACAAAAAATAAACCTCCTCCTTGGTAAAAGACCTGTCAGAACTCAGAAGGTTAGGTTTTAAGGTTAACTTCAGTTTTACCCTAAGATATCGTGTCGTTGGAAACTTTCTTCGATTTCTATGGAACACATTCCAAATATGTATAGTTATTCTTTGTTGACGATGGAGCCATCATAAACGTTCTCTCACAATCGCGTAAGAGGCAGGCCTAAAAACTCCTGGATCACACAAATGCAGAAACACCAGCATTTGATTGGCCTAAGTGATTCAAAATAGGGAGGCCTGCAGAAATGTTTTTATGTCTTACCGGCGAACCCCACATAACCTCGTCGTTTAAATGGAGAGAAGAAGACATTTCAAATATGTACTGTGGGCGTCAAAAGTGAGTAAACACCCATATGATTTTTCGAGTTACATGAAATTTAAACAAAAAAATTAACAAAAATTAGATTCAAATGATGCAAAATAAAAGCTTTATTCAATAATAATAAAACAGCAGAAAAAATAAATCGATTAAAATAGAACTAATACATTTTTTCTAATAAAAACTAGCCATACTCCATTTTTTACGCGTCAAAAGTAAATAAACATTAGCAGTTTCTTTAAGGAATTCATAAATTTTATAGCTTAAAAATAAATCTCAATATTTAGTTGGACCGCGTTTATACTTTATAACTTCTTTCAGTCTACGTGGCATGGATATATCAAGTTTATTTGTAACATTGGAGGTTATTTGGAACCATTCTACAATAAAAACCTTTTGTTAGGTGTTCTTTGCTTTTAATAGTCCTTTTACGAATGTTCCGGTCCAAATGATCCCATAACTGTACTATTCGACTTAAGTCCGGTGATTGCAGAGAGTGATCGAGCTATTTTGGAGTCCCATAAAACCATACCTTAACGACCCGCGAGGTATGCTTAAGATAATTGTCTTGCTGAAAGATCCAATTCCTAGCCATAACTAATTTATCGATGCTCGGTTTCATGTTATTTTAGAATGTTCAGATAGTCTTGATCATTCATTGTACTCCCAATAAAGACCAGATTCTCGACCCCAGATGCTGCCATAAACCCCCACACCATCGCCGAACCTCCCCTATGTTTTACTGTGCTTCTAACATTTTGTTCATTAAATTCTTTATTCTTTTCTCTCCAAATCTAAAGTAAAAAAGGGCTTAAGCGTTTAAAAAAAGGACATAAATAATCACATTTCGTTTTGAAAAAATATTTTATTTACTGACGAAAGGAAATTTTTAATTTTTAAAAGCAACACAAATACAAAAAATTGGAGAGAATAGAGTAAGGAATTTACCGAACAAAATGTTAGAAATAAAGTAAAACATAGGGGTGGTTTGGTGATCGTGGGGGTTGTATGGCTGCACCTGGGGTCGGGAATTTCGCCTTCATTGAAAGTACAATGAATGAGCAAGACTATCTGAGCATTCTAGAGGATAACATGCAACCGAGCGGGGTCAAATTAGGCACGACCAAGAATTGGATATTTTAGCAAGACAGTGTTCCTATGCTTATCTCGCAGCTCGTTAACGAATGGTTGCTTTATGAGACCCCAAAATAGCTCGATCGCCCTCTGCAATCACCAGACCTAAGCCCAATAGAACATTTGAACCGGAACATTCGTAAAAGGACTATTAAAAGCAAAAAGGACCTAAAACAGGCTTTAATTGAAAAATGGTTCCAAATAACCTCCAATGTTACAAATAAACTTGATATATCAATGCCACGTAGACTGAAAGAAGTTATAAAGTCTAAACGCGGTCCAACTAAATATTGAGATTTATTTTTAATCTATTAAATTTATGAATTATTAAAGAAACTGCTAATGTTGACTTACTTTTGACGCGTAAAAAATGGATTATGGCTAGTTTTTATTAGGGAAAATGTATTAGTTTTATTTTAATTGATTTATTTTTTCCGCTGTTTTATTGTTATTGAATAAAGCTTTTATTTTGCATCATTGGAATCGAATTTTTGTTAATTTTTTTTTTTAAATTACAAGTAACTCGAAAAATCATATGGGTGTTTACTCACTTTTGATGCTCACAGTATAAACCTTGAAGTCATACGCTCAACTCGGTTGAGGAACTATTTTAGTAAAGCCGTTAAATAGTTAAATAGTCCGCTTCCTATCCAGTGTTACCCCTTTCAGACGAAAAGGAAACATAAAACGAAATATCTTAGCTAGATCTTTATTTGCACATAATCCTATTTGTACACAATCATTTCTAAAAACTTGCCTAAATCGGCACCCTATCTATTCTACATTTACTGTAATTTTCTTCCTCGGCCGCCTTCCACACAGCTCAGTTTTACCTTGGTGTACTTTCATGTGCAAGTACCAGCCATTGCGTGATCGCCACTCCTTTAAACAAATCGTGCATTTGTACATTTTACCTTCCGTGTGAGTCAACATATGATCTTTGAGTTCTGTGTGCTGCTTAAATGCTTTCTGACAAATGGAACAGGGGTATGGTCGTTCATCAGTATGCGTTCGTATGTGACGCTTTAAGTCATCTGCTCTGTGGAACATCCTACTGCAAAGTGGACACATTTTTTCTTTAGCGCTTGCTACATGCGTTTTACAGTGACGACGCATCGATTGAATGTGCGCGAACGAAGCTAAACAATCTTTACACTTGAAAGGCTTCTCCTTGGGATGTTCGTCCTTGTAGTGTTGTATAATATCGCGCTGCAGGAAGAATGCCTAAGTGCAAGATAGTCATCATTATTCACATTGTCGTGGTGGCACCAATCTACTCTTACCTTAACGCAGAATTGACAGGCAAAGTAATTGTCTGGAAATTCCATGTTCAGCGCCTCGAGCTTTTCATCTGGTTCAGAAACCTCTTCAAGCTGCTCAATTTCCATAACCTCCTCTTCTGGAGTATATTGAGAGTCATAATCATCATCTTCTATTACGGAGATTTCTTCAATGTCATCGGTCTCCTTAGCGGACTCGCTGCTATCTTGTTCCTGACATATCTCTGGGTGATCATCGCCCGCCTGAGTTTCTTCAATTGGATTCTTGGCTTCTCGTTTCACATCACTTAATAAACCACGGAGAATCTCATCAGCTCGCTGACTTTGAGTGCGAAAATTATACGAATTATTGACAAGCTTGAGGCAATTGCTGCAAAGATGATGAGGCAGTCTGTCATTGGATTCTATCTATAGAGTGAGATTAGCAAATGTACTGAAAACATTATGAATTGTGGTTTACCTTAAGACCAGTAGCTGTTTCAAACATTTCATAAACACGTACTAGTTTTCCATTCGAATTGATGATGCAAAGGGTGTCGTTGGTCAAATCATTGTCAACAGTTTCACGAAGGCAAGTGCGGCAGAGTTTAGAGAAATTCATTTCATTTTCACATCCTTCTATATTAAGAGGTTCTTCGGCAAGTAAAGGAGATCCGAGACGATTTATTTCTGATTCAACTTCGTTCATTTTTTTTAAGTTCATACAAGAAAAATATAAAACCACACAAATGCTTTGGTTTTGTTTGACATTTGTTATTATTGTTTATGTACGCCAGCTGATGGAAGTTATTACATTCCACAATATGGCGGAGCGTGATTAAATCCATTCTTAAGGGCTGCTTACATCTGCAAATACGAACATTTCTTAAGGGATCTGAGTTTAGTTTGTTGTAGGTAGGTAATCAGTTTTATTTCTTTTAAATAATTCAAACAAGAAAAAATAAATGAGAAATAATAAGCATTTTTGGTTACAGTTTTCATTTCTATTTTTTTGATGTGTAGTAGTAGTAGTAGCAGATAGACATTTTTTCACTCACAAAAAAAAATATATGTACGTAAATAAAGACACATTTAGTGCTTAAAGTAATTTCTTACGGCCATATTATTCACTCCGGGGTTAAATCAAAATTAAATGAATTTTAAACCCGGTCTTTAACTCGCATTTTTTAAATCCGAAAATTTAAACGTATGTTCATAATATTCACTCAAAAACGTTTAGTAAGCCCGATGGGTTGAAAATTAATAAAATGACAAATGTAATGTCAGTTGAAATTAAATTAAAAACTTAGAATTCTCTCTCTATGCTTCAACCAATGAAAATGCCTGATCTCAATTTGTGAATGCGTGAACTTAAATATGTGAATGTGTGAACTTAAATCCTTGAATGTGTGTCCTGACAACAGAAGAAAATCGTTGTCAAACGATTGGCAACGGCGATGACAGTTTCTCTACATTTTCTCTATGCTTCCACCAATGAAAATACATACTCTCAATTTGTGAATGCGTGAACTTCATTATGTGAATGTGTAAAATTAAATGCGTGAATGTGTGAACTGACAACGGAAAAGAGTCAATTATGAAATTGAGTTTTAACTCGGGTTAAAGTATTTAAACTCGTTGCCGGAGGCAGTTTAAATTTATTCGGATTTAAAATTTAATTTAAAAATTTGTCGGGTTAATGTGCGGGTTGAACGAGTGAATGTTATGGAGTTGGGTTTAATTTTCGTTTTAAATTTACTTTAACCCGGGTGTAAGTTTTGACCCGGGTTAAAGTGAGTGAATAATATGGCCGTTAGTCATTTTGGTTTGGCTAAAGGCCGTCTACCAGATTAACATTTGGAAATTTATAAAGTTAATATTAATACCTATTCATAAAGTTTAGATTTTTTTTTTGTTTCATTAAAAATTTTCTTCGATTATGCAGCTTCTGTATCGTAGGGAATTCGATGTATAATTATATAATTTATCCCAGCCTCTGTCTCCATTGAGTATGCTTATCGCTCCCTCCAACTCGAGTATATGCACTCCAAATATACCTAAACGGAGTTCCTTAAGGATGGGGCATACTGCTAGAAAGTGGTATAAGTCCTCGCGCTCTTTCCGGTTGTATAGATTACACAGGATGGGAAGTTCTGGGCGGTGCGGGATATAATTAAAGATTGTGCTCATCATATCGGTTGATTTGTCAGCTAAAAAATATGTTCTATCTCGTAAATAGTGGTCCGGTCTGCTATAGTAAAGTCTGTATTGCGATGCATGGGCTTCGCTTAAGAATTTGTCATACAATCTTTGACCTGATTTTTTCAATTTGATGTGTAAACATCTTAGCTCTCGGTATGGACCTTACGAGTTTCTCGCCGTCACGCGTAGCCAAACTTAGTATTGGTGAGTTGCGGTCTCTGTATTATTATCTCTGTGTATGTGTTTGTGTAGTATTAGTGCGTTCTCTCTACATATATGATTCTCTTTGCTCAATAGCAATAGTATGGCAACGCCATCGTTCTCTGTTATGTTTACACATCAAATTTTACGAATGCCTGCTACTCACGCCTCTTTTTTTATAGAGATTCCAAATGTTTGGATATAAGTGAGAGGTATTCGAGAATACATCTGACCGATACATAACGGTAAGGCAGATTAGATGAACTGAAGGATGTAATTTTATTTATTTGGTTGTTAGAACTAGGTACATAAATGATTTGTTTGCTAGTATACAAAATAATAGATAATTTAGAGACACCACTTCGAAGGCCAGCAAAAATTGTGGTAAGTCCTAATTTTTAAGGATGGTAGATCGGTTATAAAGCAGTAACTAGATAGCTCTTGGACTTAACATTTTATGCACATCTATGTTATGTAAGTATATGTCAGTATCACTTAAAAGAAGCCTTTAGGAATTGATTTGTCCTGCTAATGATTCCGCCATCTTGCGAATTCAATAATGACTTAGCCACTTAAGATAACTGGGCAATTTCGGCGAAGGACAATAAAATGGGAGAGGGTTTACAGTTTCAGAGTCATTTGGCTCCAGTAATATCGTCCAACAGATTCGATGAGTTTTTGCTATCATCCGCCTCCTGACCCCATTAACCCCAAAGAATGGAATAAATCATAAAGATTGCCTTTTACTTAAGGATGACCACTGGTTGCATGGAGCCTCAAAATTGAAATCAGTGCCATTCGCTATCTTGTATATATGCATGAGTACCTATTTCCGTAATCAAAATAAAAACTCCATTGCATGTAGGTCACACAATAGAGCAAAATAGTCCTCTCAAGGAATAGGTACACATTTCAAAAAGAACTCTGATAACCTTGATCCGAAAAGATAAGCAAATATAACTTCATGCGCCATTGCCAGCGGAACAATGTACGGAAGTTTTACCAGAGGGTAAAAAGAATGTGCCAGCAAAACAAATCCCGTACAGAAACCTGTAGAGACGCGGATGGAAACATCGTAGTAGAAACACAGTCGGTGCTGAGAATTTGGAAAGACTACTTCTGCAGACTGTACAATGGCGATGACGACCAAAATTCCGCTGTCAGGCAGAATGAACCATTCAACTTAGATGATGATAGCCAAAACTCCCATCCACCTGATCAAAACGAAGTGCGGATAGCAATATCCAAGCTTAAGTCCAACAAGGCTGCTGGACCTGACGGTTTACCCGCAGAGTTATTTAAAGCAGCTGGAGATGACTTGGTAGTGAGCATACACCAACTCATCTCTAAGATTTGGTCAGATGAAAGTATGCCAGATGAATGGAATCTCAGCATCGTTTGCCCGGTTCATAAGAAAGGCGACCCTCTCAACTGCTCCAATTACAGAGGCATCAGTCTCCTGAACATCGCCTACAAGATCATATCTGCCATATTGTGTGAACGCTTGAAGCCTTTCGTCAACAACCTGATTGGCCCCTATCAGTGCGGTTTCAGGCCAGGAAAGTCCACCATAGACCAAATTTTCACACTCAGGCAGATCCTGGAAAAAACCCAAGAAGTCCAAATCGATACCCACCACCTGTTCATCGATTTCAAGGCCGCCTATGACAGCATCTGGAGGGATGAACTGTATAGAGCCATGTCTAGTTTTGACATCCCTGCCAAACTCATCCGTCTGTGCAGGATGACGATGGAGAAAGCTCGCTGCTCCATCAAGGTCGGTAATGACCTCACCGAGACCTTCGATGTCAAAAAAGGATTCAGACAAGGTGATGCGCTGTCATGCGACTTCTTCAACATCATACTTGAAAGAATTGTTCGAAACTCACAAGCCAACACACAAGGAACGATCTTTCAAAAGTCCGTTCAACTACTTGCATACGCCGACGATATTGACATCATTGGTAGAACACAGCGAGCTGTCACCGGCGCGTTTGCGAGTATAGAAATGGAAGCGGCCAAAATGGGTTTAGCGGTAAACGAGGGCAAAACTAAGTATATGCTGTCAACAAAAAGGGACAACCAACATCGACGAATTGGACAGAACGTCACAATAGACAGCTACAACTTTGAGGTAGTAAAGGACTTTGTCTACCTCGGCTCTGCCATAACATCAAAAAATGACATCTCGTCGGAAATCAAACGAAGGATTACTCTTGCCAACCGCTGTTTCTTTGGGCTAAGAAGGCAACTGAGCAGTAAAGTCCTTTCCCGATCGACTAAGGAGACTCTCTATAAGACCCTTATCATCCCAGTCTTGCTATATGGAGCTGAAGCATGGACTTTATCGAATGCGGATGAAGATCTCCTTGGTCGCTTTGAGAGAAAAATCCTTCGTAGGATATTCGGTCCCGTTTGCGTTGACGGGTCTTGGAGGAGAAGATTCAACGACGAACTGTACGAGCTGTACAGCGACATCAGCCTGGTCAAAAAACTGCACATTGGGCGTTTAAGATGGCTAGGACATGTAGAGCGCATGGACATCAGCGCTCCGGCTCGGAGAATATTCAACTCTAACCCGGAGGGTCAGCGCAGCAGAGGACGACCTCGCCTAAGGTGGCGCGACCAAGTAGAACAAGACCTCAACCAACTTGGAGTGCGCAACTGGAAGCGGTTAGCTAAGGACCGGGCTAACTGGAAGAGGTTGTTGGTTGAGGCCTTGGTCCACCCCGGACTGTAGCGCCACCTAAGTAAGTAAGTAAGCCATTGCCAGCAGCTCCATACTTCGCTTCCTAGTGTCAGTTAATAAAACTAACTTCATAGTGCGAATGTCGTAACACACTTTCGTGGCACGACAGTCATTCCGACAGCTGGCATGTGTGCCAAATACCATATATCTACATACATATGTACATACAATAAACTACAGCGAGGTGTTTGACAGCGTCACTATGAGGCAATATCCCATCCCCATATCTTCAATGCAAAATTATAAGCAGAGAAGAAGCTTCAACTACCTGTTAACGTCTCAACAAAGGGTAAATCAATTTCGCCGTCACGAATGTAAGCCCCAATCAATACAAAGGAAGTGAAACTTTCCCTCACGCAACCCCCACCTCACGAAGTTACAAATGAGAATAGTTGACAAATATACCAAAGAAAATGTTGTCCTAGCTCCTAGCCAACCCCATCCCCTACAGCACTTCCCATTGAAGGGTGTTTTATCACGAGATACCCTCGCAACTGTACTCGTACATCAACTTCGTCACGCGAAGCCTATTTCTGTGGCCAATTCGAAAATACATCGAATTGGAGCTCCAAATCGAACAAAGGACCACACCAGGACGATTCAATTCAGTCGCAAGAAGTCTGCTAACAAGACAACTCGTCGCGTTAATTTCAATGAGCACCCAGTTCAAATCCGCGCCATGTCCAATCAGTTATTCTTCCTCAGCTTGGCTGACATCTTCTCTGTTTATCCGAAGATATTTCGTGAAATAATCGCCAACGAAGAAGTGAAACGCAAAACCGAGGGCAAACTAGCCAAAGACCATGTCTTCCTGCCCAGCGACGAGGAGTGGCAAGAACGAGTCTACTATCGCCTACTCGAAGTCCAGAAGAGGATCAACGAAGCACTGGAAAGCGGACTGTTAGTGAGCCCTATCCTAGTAACATGAAACTATCCTAGCCGCATAAAACTTCAAAAAAATAAGAGAATCCTTAAAAAATTGTTTGTGAAAAAAGTGACGAAAAAATAATGCGAGAATAATATTATTTTGTGAATTAACTGGTAATTGAAAGCCTTTAATAATATGATTACGCCCTCTAGGACGTTGGAGGAGATCACCAGAAAGAAAGAGAGACCAGTGTTTGATCCATCGTTTGTGATTGAGAAATTTAGCCCGTCAGCGACCCCAAATGGAAGATTCGATACGCATAAACGTTGTGCTCCCGATCATCCAGTTGAGTTCATTGACGCAAATCTCATTGGTTGCTGGACGCTGGAGAACATAACCAAGGCAGCGAAATTGTTAAGGAAACCACCGCTTCAGGTTGTATTTGGCGATGAACACGAGATGCGTAGAGTCTATTCGCTGATATATGATGTCTTCCGATGTGAGTATTTATCGGCTTTTTTGTGGATTGTATTCGTTCTTGATGATTTGCAACGCCATCTATTGGGGGTAGTATTCTCTGTTGTTTTGTAGATTTTGAATCCTTCTGACCTACATTTTTGGGTATCTAAAAAATGTATCCATAATTTTGAGATACAACTGCTCATTGTAAGATGCCATCGCCGTGGAGTGGATTAATCGAATGTCAAGTATTGCGTCCTATTCTAAAGTACAGTTCTAACGCTTAACATTTTGGCCTTACTAGACTACTAGTAGCGTATTGAATGTGCTGTCAAGTCAGACCTAGCAATTCAGTTCTATTACTTGTAATAGTGCCTAATGGGGGCCAATGGACCCACTGTGAGCGATGACTGTACATCACGCATCACCCATCTACCTAACCTAATTGTTCCTTAACAGTATTGCCATTGCCACAGAAAGGTACATAAATATGTAGCAAGTCAATGTATTTCCATACAGTGCTGCTTCTGGATGTAGCTATTTTTAACGCCCAATGCGCAGTTTTTCGACCAGGTCAATGTAGCTGTACAGCTCATATAGTTCGTGGTTGAATCTTCTCCCCCAAAGCCCGTCAACACAAACGGGAATATCTTATGAGGGATTTTTCTCTCGAAGCGACCAGGGATGTCCTCATCCGCTTTCGATAAACTCAATGCTTCAGCTCCATACAGCAAGACTGGGATGATAAGGGTCTTATAGAGAGTCTTCTTAGTCGATCGGAAAACGGCTATATTCTTCAAGAAACAGCGATTGGCAAGAGTAATTCTTCGTTTGATTTCCGACGAGAATTAATTTTTTGATGTTAGTGCAGACTCGAGGTAGACAAAGTCCTTTACTACCTCAAAGTTGTAACTGTCTACTGTGACGTTCTGTCCAATTCGTCGATGTTGAGTGTCCCTTTTCATTGACAGCAAATATGTACCTTGTTTTCGTTTACCGTTTTACCCATTTTAGCCGCTTCCATTTCTATTTTAGCAAATGCACCAGTGACAGCTCGCTGTGTTCTACCAATGATGTCAATGTCGTCCGGCGTATGCATGTAGTTGAACAGACTTTTGAAAGATCATTCCTTGTGTGTTGGCTTGTGAGTCGCGAACAATTCTTTCAAGTATGAAGTTGAAGAAGTCGCATGACGGCGCGTCACCTTGTCTAAATCCTTTTTTGACATCAAAGGTCTCGGTGAGGTCACTACCGACCTTGATGGAGCAGCGAGCTTTCTCCATCATCATCCTGCACAGACGGATTAGTTTGGAAGGGATGTCAAAACTAGACATGGCTCTATACAGTTCATTTCTACAGATGCTATCATAGGCGGCCTTAAAATCGATGAACAGGTGGTGGGTGGTAGGATTTGGAGTTCTTGGGCTTTTTCCAGGAAGTGTGAAAATTTGGTCTATGGTGGACTTTCCTGGCCTGCAACCGCACTGATAGGGGCCAATCAGGTTGTTGACGTTTCAGGCGTTCACACTGTATGGCAGATAGGATCTTGTAGGCGATGTTAAGGAGACTGATGCCTCTGTAATGGGAGTAGTTAAGGGGGTCTCCTTTCTTCTGAACCGGGCAAACGATGCTGAGATTCCACTCATCTGGCATACTTTCATCTGACAAAATCTTCGTTTTGATCTAAATTGAAGGGTTCATTCTCAGCACCGACTGTGTTTCTACTAAATACAAGGTTTCCTTCGTCATCTCTACAGGTTTCTGTACGGGACTTGTTTTGCTGACGCATTCTTTTTACCTTCTGGTAAGACTTCCGTAAATTGTTCCTGGAATAGCTTCTCTCAATATCCTCGATCGCACGGTTATCGTGCTCTTTCTTTTTTATTCTTAGAAACCGATGTTCCTCCCGTCTCTTTTGTTTGTAGAATATGCGAGCAGATCTTCTCCTTTTTTAGAGCGCCGCTTTGTACGCCTATTGTTTTTCTGCGTTTGCTAGCCTACCACCACCATCAAACCAAGGGTTCCGCGGTGGTGGTCGTGTGAAACCTAGCACTTCATTCGCGGCACTTATGGTGGATGGCTTGCTGGCAGTGTTGCTACTTCTCTTCTGCACTAGCTGTTGCTGCGGTAGGAATCGTAGCGAGGGATCGGGATACGCGTTCTTTGTAGGTTCTGTGATTGTAGATTTCCGATATTATACTATCTGCGTTCGTACCTTGACTTCAACAAGATAGTGGTCCGAGCCAATGTTGGCCGCTCGGAACGTTGGGACATCCAGAATACTGTAGGCGTGCCTGGTGTCGATCGCAATGTGATCAATTTGGTTGACAGTTTGTTGATCCGGACTCCGGAGACCGACATGTCCACTTATGGATATTGAGATGAGGAAACCACGAGCTCACTGCAGCAAAGTCAATCAGTCGTTTGCGGACTTGGTGTCGTGTAGGCTGTGCTTTGTTTTACTAGATATTTTCAAACGTTTCATGACACTTTTAGAATGTTAGAATTTTTTACCTGCAGTCAATGGAGCAAAATGGTCCTAGACCGAAAAATTGATTTTTCGGGTACTTCCTTAAGTGCTTTATTATTGCAGTTTTTTTTATTTTTTATTGCTTCCCAGAAACATTGTCCATTCAATCAGTACTTGGTTGAACCTTCTCTTTCCTTTATTACTGCTGCACATCTGCGATTCATTGCTCAGATAGGTTTTCCATGTAGATACAGGTATGGTTTTCATGAGCCGGACTAGTAATTTAACTAGGAAAATCCGGCTTCAGTACTTGCTTGAGTGCTCTAAGTCCAGCTTTTATGACACCCTTTTCTCACTAAACTTGCTGAAATTATTTATCCTTTAGCTCGAAAATGATTATTATTTGAATATTCACTGAAGTCTTAAACTGATACCGACGGCTTTGGAGCACCAAAAAATTATCTTCCACTGGGGTCGCCTTTCCTTCTGCTGGTAGTCACGGTCTCACGATATTTTTTTAATTCCATGCTACAGTTCGTTGCACAACATTAAATCTTTCATAGATTTGACGGATTGTCGAATTTGGACAGCAAGGAGATTGCCCGTATGTTTTGTCAACAATGTAAAGAATAACCTTCTCTACTGGAATAAAAAAAACATTCTAATAATGGTATACACAGAGATTTTCTGAACTTATTGAACAATCCAATATATATGTATTTTTTTTTCTTATTTATTTAGATAAATTCGAAACCTAGGACCTTTACAGATCAAAAAAAAAAAATAGGTCACAGCGATACATAAGTTCAGATTTACAAATTATATTCAAATCTATACAATTTACATAAAAAATTAAAAAACAATAGTTAAATAAGCAAGTATGAGAAAAAACAAGTAATTCAAAAATGCTAAGCACAATTTACTGCGAAGAGAAATTATGTTTTGGTTGTTTTTGCCAGTCTAAACAGCCAATCAATATGTATGTTAATAACGTTTGCTAAATGTGTTTCTAAACTTCAATGTATCTGATAACACGAAGCATAGTTTAAGTTTATTCAAAAACATTAGATTACATCTACTATATGTAAATCTCACAACCGTACAGTAAGAGGGGCTGTACTTTACATAGCTTCCAATGCACCTTTAGAGGAAGGTGGTCATTTATGGAATATATCTTGCGTAATGTTAAAAAAATCTATTTGATGGTATTATCAATATGGCTTTCCCATATAATTTTTACATCCAATGTTAATCCAAGCACCTTTACAGCGGTTTCATAGGGGATGTCATTGCCGTTGAGTCTCAGTATGTGCATAGACATAAGTCTAGGAGAGGTGCAGAGAGCAATAGCCTTTGACTTAATTGAATTTAATATCAAACAATTTTTATTCGCCCAAGCGAGTACTCTTTCAAAATCCTGCTGTAGTTCGTTGACACAGTTATCGGGTTAGCGTAGGCTATATGAATGAAGTAATTGCACATCGTCTACATAAATATGAACGGAGCTAAATTTTACAACAAGAGGCAAATCATTTATTAACATTGTAAAAAGGATAGGACCCAGTATTGAATTTTGCGGAACACCCTTATTAAGGAACATGTTACCAGACGTTCCCAATGCAGTGGTAACAAACTGACTCCTTCCATTAAGAAAAGAATATACAAGATTGCATGCAGTTGAAGAAAAGTCAAATTGTTTTTTTAAGTTTGAATCAGAGATGATTATGATCCACACTGTCAAAAGCCTTACTAAAATCTAATAGTATAGATTTGAATTTACTTGCCAGCTTGCAATTATTTGACTTTTCACACGCACACTTTAGATAGTGCAGGGAGAATGCTTATAGGCCTAAAATCAGATGGTACGAGAGGATTTATGGATTTGGGTACCGGACAGATTCCAGCAACTTTCCAATCCATAGGAAAACAGATTTTGTCAAGATAGAGTTCGCAAGAAAAAGAATGTGCCTGCCTAAAGCTTGAAATAGCTCCCTTTCACAAATATTCCGGAAGATTCTGTATTTCCACCTCAAAGCACGCAAATCGATAACCGATATATCCAGCTACCGATCATTTCCGACGGAATTTTACCGTAAGTTTGGAACATGAACTGCAATATATTGGCATAGATATTTCAACCGAAATGCAAAATGTATATTCGTCATCGCATTTATTTTGAGGCCTTCCTTTATAACTATTTCCAGCCCTGTATGTGTACTTCTTATGAATTTGAGAGTTTCTTGGACACTCGTTGTCATGAATAATATTTCCAAGGAGACATCCTAAATAGAAACCAATAAATCAACAAATATTGCAATAGTTCCAATAAAATAAATGCTTTTACTGCCAGCTGTCGCTTTATAGTTTCAAGTTATTTGTTACTTTTCTAAGTTTTCTTTGGCTAGATATCGATTTGAGGTACTTTTGCAAGCCTCGGTTAATGTGATACTAGTTTTCGTGTCCTTCGAGTTATTGTTACCAATAAATTCAGTAACGAAAAACAATTTCATCGAACATGCAAGTGTGATTACCCACAATAAACGTTCCCATTGCCAATAATAGCTATCCTATCTATTTCATGGTTGATTAACTTTTGTATCTGTATGTATACTCTATAGATATTAGATTGAGTATATTTTTGGTTAAATTGATTTTCTATCTACGAGTACGTGTGTATATTTGATTGAACTCGTTACTGTTCTTTTTTTTTTTAGATAAAGTTGTATTGAGTAATGCCTTAACGGATGTATCTTTCTATGCTCATCACATTGAGGTAAGTTATATCGATTTCTATTTATAGGAAAATTAAATTGGTTCATGTTTTTTTTTTTTTTAGTTAGTCGGTCAAGAAACTCGTGTTTGGTTGATGCTTTTTGAATTATTTACGCGACAGTTTCTTAGAAGAAAATCCGAAGAAATCGCTCTGCAAAATCAGTTGTACAAGGAATCCGAAGTGTTAGGTATGCCATTTGCAGGGAAAACGTCCACCAAATATATTTGTTTAAATATTTTTAGAAATAGCTGAATGCTTGTGGAAGCATCGGATTCGATTGGCAGCGTCCATATCACGAATGCGAATCAGAAGTGGAGCATTGGAGCTATCACAGTTGTTGCCGACGCATTTGCAAAATGAAAAGGTCGCTATTGCTGCAGCGAATCCAATTGTTACCGGATGGATAAATCCTTTTGTATTGGAGTGAGTATTTTGCAATTTCTCGGGCCCCCCTTTTTTAATGCCAAAGGAGTCAATATATTCTCTTCCTGAGACAGCAAAGCCATCTATTCTACTTAATTCCTAGCATATTGCCCTTTATCACCTTGTCATCGAATAGAAGGTTTGGTCTTCCATTCTGATTCAGAGTTAAAAGCTTGGATTCGAAATAAGGGTGCAAAAGGATACTTTAAATTGCTCCTTTAGCCATACCGCACTGGAATTTAAAAGCCGTTATTAGTGTCGGCAGATAGTCTACATTTTAGATCTTCCCGTTCCCGTTTGGCTCAGAAACATTCCCGTGGACCTAATATCATCCCACCGGGATAACTTTTAATTGTTTTCCTAGGCCATAAGCTTGATCTTCAGATGGCTGGTCCTGTATAGCAGTTGTTTTCTTCTTCCTATGGCGATCACAAACTTACAGCCTACACTTTACGTAACCTTCTCTCTTTTAACCCTCCCCCAGGAACAAGACGATAGCCGAAGCGTACCTGAAAAACCTTGGCCTCACCGAAGTCGTTCAAGGTGATAATCTGACTGAGCAACCTCTGAAAGAGAACCAATTCAAATGGGATAAGATCTGTCCACTGTTCCTTTCATTGCTGCCCCGCGACAGGAGTCAATTTGCCCAATCCGAACTGATACGCAAGCATTTCCTTGTGATGCAGGTAAGTCCTGCGAACATCACTCCTTCGAGGTTAATCCAAAAGCCCACTCTCATAGGATAGAACATTCGCCTTGGCACCAGCGATTGTCTCGCAACTTCTCGATCACTATGAACTCGATGGCGATGTTGTCCAAACGCACGTGTCCTCGCCTCGCTCCACAGCCTACCTAGCCTCGTTATTTAGATCCATAAATCGCGTCAATGAATTCTTCGCCTATGGGTGTGGTTCCATGCTGGGCGAATATGATGTTTACATGAAATCGCTGGGAATCAAAAATGTTCAGCTCTTCGCTGAAACGTTCGCATCGATTCCATTGGAAACACCAAAACTCGGAACAGTGGTGGGAATCCTCGCAACACCACCGAACTCATTTAGTGCTGTCGCAGATCCCATCGATTTGATATGCAGTCGCGGAGGCGATCTCACTATGTTGCAGGTGATGACCGAATCGGAGATCAGTATTGATGGTAAAAAGCGAGTCGCAGAAATTCTCGAAGAACAGAGGGAGACCCTACGGCTAGCTATGTCCCGACCACAAGTTCAGTTTGTTCTTTACCAGACGCACTCAGTGGTCGGCAGTGAGAATCAGGATATGATCCAAAGTGCTGTAGAGAACATCAATCGGAATGCATTCGAGAAACACCTGCAGCACTACAAAGAGCTGAAAAGGCTGGAAGCTCTGGCCGAAGCCGAAGCGGCTGCTATTCCATCCGCAGCGAATGTGGTATCGCCGCGAAAACGCACAGCGGCAGCGTCCAGTGCGACAACAAATAAAACGGATGACACTTTGCAGTCGAAGTTGCGAGTCGAAAGTCGGCAGAACTCCTTTCAATCGGAAGAGACGAGCACTCTAGATGGAAACGTTGACTACTCACAGGCCATCAAGGTTCCCAAGACCGATGAGTTTCAGATTACGAAAATCCCCGATGTGTGCCTAAATCAAGACAGTTGCCTGAATCTAAGCACTATGGGTTGTTACATTGCTCTGGTTCAGCGGAAGCAAATAACTCGATTGGACGCCAAGTATCTGATCAAGATGGCTGAAGGACGAGGCTTGTTTGGCAAAGCCGATCGCGATAAGAGTGCCAAATCGAAAACTTCCAAGAAGCAAGAGAAACTCGAACCGAGGAAATCAATCGAACTTAAAGTGTCCAAGGATAAGAGGGGCGAGCAGGAGAGTTTGGTAAGTGGTGACAGTTGGATGATATGAGTGATTTATCCATACGTCTTATCCTTAACAGGTTCAGCGTCTTAATCAACCAACACACTCAAGCTTCATCAGATCGAACATACGAAAGCTGTCATCAGTTGAAACCAGGATCTTATCATTTAATTCAGCCAAACGTCAATGCACCCGACACTCAAAACTTCACGAACTAAGCTCGTTTGAGGTAAAACAATTTATGTCCTATTCATTCAATAATCAGTTCCCGCCCACAGTTGAGTTTGTCACCAAGTCATCCGCGAGCAAAACGATGGTGGCAGATTTCAGTAAAATACGTACAAATCCTTCAGAATCGTTTTAAGAAGCGTAAAGGTCGAACGGAAGAAAAGTCTGACATTAGAAAGCTAATCAAGCACATCACATATCCACTCTTTTTGCCATGCAGAGAGAGAAGGGTTTTCCCCTCAAAGGAGCCATATCCTGTGACTATGAATTACTTGGACTTTGATGAAAACAGTCTGGATTTGATGAGTAGTGATTTCTCGAGGTAAAGTTGTCTTGGTTTGCTTTTTGTTTCTTTCATCTCCTAACCTCAATATTTGTTTCTTAGAAGCGAGCTATCGATTCCCCATTTTAGTGCTTATGAAAGATCAAAACTCTATCAGATTGCCATGTCGTCAAGATCAAGTTCAAAGCCATTGGGTTTATTTCGCTTGAAGAATTGATTTGCTTTTTTTTGCCTTGTTTATTATATTGTACAACATTTTATACAAATAAGAAGAGTTGACAAAATTGTGTGTCCTAAACCTGGGGGATTTGTGGAAAATGCTGACGTTGTCGATGGAATTGGGGAATTGAGGTATACAGGGGTCCTAGTTTTCTAATCAATTTTGGTAGGTTATTCTCATCGTGGTCGACTTATAAAATATCTCCATAGAACTATCGCAATGGATTTTTTTTAGGGAGTCGGACAGAATTCCGAAAAACAATCCCGAAAGCCCAAAATCTGAAAATCCGAAATCTAAAAAACCCATAATCCCAAAAACCACAACCCCGAAAATCTAAAATCCCGAACATCCAAAATCCCGAAATATAATCGGCAAACAAATAGCGTCCAGGGCGGAACTCAATTTCATCTCTCAGTGGTCACGTAACTACACCGGCCACTCGACAATATTAGCTGACTTAACTCTCCCCGCCAACATATACTGTGCCAAAACCCAATTTTGATAAAAAAAAAAGAAAACTGTTTCCGATAGGTCCTTTTGGGATGACTTAGGATAAGGAGCTAAAACAGATAAGTTTGTATACATACTTCTATGCCGATTGTTTTAAAACCAACAATGATGTATAGAAGAAGGTGATTTCTCAATTACGCCTAACTGATAAATGTAGTGTTTCTCAAGCGGAAATTATGGCGATTTCAGAAGCCTTGTCCTGGGTCAACAGGAATGTGATAGCTACTAATGATATTAGCATTTTCTCGGATAGTCAGGTGATTTTATAATTACTGGAATCAGACTCATTTACCAAAGGAATTGTAAAGCGGATGAACTCCCCAGACTAGGAACAACAAGACCTTTTCTACCTGAAAAGAAGAACATAGGTATGTCACTTGCTACTCAAACTTACCACGGTTAGATGGAGAAGTGGGTACACTTGCCTTGCTACCAGACAGATCTGGCCTAGGCTGGATCTTAACCGCTCTAAGTACCTTCTGTCCCTGGAAATACTATATATCAGCACAATCATTTGTGTCATCACAGGACATTGCCTTATAGGCAAGCATGCAACTAGGCAACTAGGCTACGCGTCCTTTCAAACGATTTCTGCAGAAGTTGTAGAGACGAGAGAAGAGGAAGAAAGCCTGCCCAACGCAATTTTGTTCATGCCCAGCTCTTTCCCGTGTAGAGAAAACTACACCTAGGAGAATACTTCTTTAACGATCTCAGTGATCTAGCACAAAAAGTTGTTGGAAGCCTATCTCCCTATATACGAAGCTTCAAATGGTTCTCATGAGTAGCGGGGATACACATCGCCAAGATCCTTGGTAACACAATTGGCCCTAAAAGCCTTCGTGTGCTGTTACTCAAATTACCGGCAGCTACTGCTACCTAACCTAGCCTAAGTCGGACACTTTGAATGTGTCGGTTAGGTATAGGTAAGGTTTTCACTCGGAGACTCGAAGTTCCATTGTGAAGCCCTTTGTGTTTCTCAATTAATCCTCCTTTTTATTAACACGAACGATATGTGAAGGTGACTTGTGACTCACAAGTTCTGACATAGTCGCTTCTTGTGAGCCGCAGAGTGTTGGTCTGTTTTTCCATTAAATTGTCGAGCCTGTTAAACATAGGCGCAAATTCGTCATAGTCAGATAAAGCCGACAATAAAAGAATTTATTCACCTACATAACCTAAAATATACTATATGCTATTCATAGTCACCTTATAGTCGACTTTAAACGTATAGCCGGCTCGAAATTGAAAATGATCCAAACGTCACTTTAAATAATTATAGTCGGTTCTAAATTTCTCATATAATAGTTTGACGTTTGGGTTTGTTCGTTCAAATGAGTGTTTATTTTCGATCAAGTTCGCGCACCTGTCAAAAATTCAAAAAGATGATCGCCATACGTGCCCTGTAAATATTTGTTTACATTCAAAAACAAAAACAAATGACTGAATTAAACGCCAAACTCACAAATGAATTTGACTTTTAAACGCCAAACTCAGTACAATTATAGAAAATTCAGACTGACTTATTCTTACGGCGGATTCTTGTAGAAAAATCAAAAAGATAAATCAAAGAAGTTTCGAACAGTTTCAAGCCCAGAAGTTGATGAGGTACGTATGGGTTCTATTGCACTAATGCAGTCTACTCTCGGAGCATTCGTCAGAGCTTTGAGATTAATGGCCTTACCATACCAAATTGTCCGTATAAGTGATGATAGGTCTGATAACCGCCGCCGTAAAAATACGGAGAATAATCTTTGGACTGGGCCCATAAGTCTTTCCGAAGATTTGATTGCAAGTATAAAAGAATTCATTACTGGTTCCTTCTTTCTTTATATTGACTCCCCAGTTGAGCTTTTTGTTTAACACTAGCCCTAGAAATTTGGCAGTCAGATTTTTAGAGGGGTTCCCTCTATGGATGGAATTCTGAATTGCGGCATTTTTCTTTTATTTGGAACTTCGCTTACGAGAATGCACGAAAACGTAGAATCGGAGATCAGGGCAGAAATTAGATTTAGTCTTAAGCTGGAAATAGATTATGATCATAAAAGCATGCAAACTCTAATATACCTTAAAGGTCAGGTATATGGTTTTGGGGTGTAAAACTGCGTTTTTTGTTATGTTGCATTTAATCAATGTTTGTAAAGTTGTTTTTAAGCTTGTCAAAAAATGTGACCTAAGCTTTGAATTACGAAGTAGGAATATGTTAGATTTTGATCCAAGTAATCTCAGCGCTCAGCTTACTTAAGCTCCTCTAGATGTGCTGGTCATGTTGCAGTTTTTTCTTTTATTTCCCAAAATCGCGACCTCCTATCATTCATATCTTAAAGGTGTTTCTCCTTCTTCTTGTTTTAATAAATTTCTAACGTATTTCAGGAGCGACATGGACCATGGCTATTGGACTACATAATTTTTTTTATTTTTATTTGAATGTTGTGTCTGACAAATAAATAAGTTGATTTAAAATACCGCATTTAGATTTATTGTATACTTCAGACAGCTTTGATTTGGAAAAAATCGGCAGGCAGTCAGAAATATGTAAGTATATGTTCCAGAACACTCGCTATCCGTTTTTTCGACATTAACCTAATTACTGGTTTTAAGGAATTCAGTGATTATCATGTGGAGGTAAAGTGATGGACAGACAGATTGCTGGTTGAAAATATTTACCTACTTTGAAAATATTGCGTGTTTTTATTTGATATGAGATGAGATAGCTTTGAAAGTCCCGATAACTTGGTTGAGGAACTTACACTAGAATTCCGAACTTTGGTTTTGTTAAATAATACACATTTCTTACATTTAAAATTACACAATATGATTTTATTAAATACATAAGTAATAAATAAGTTTAACAAATTTGTAAAATTTTACAACTTTATGGCTTATGGAAATAAAATTAATTAAACAAATAAATAAACGTTTTATTCCCATTAAAGTACATACCTATGCACATACATACATCTATGTACACATATCTTTTCAATCTTAAATAATAATCTTAAGCTTAGACTATACAAAATATTATTACATCAATATATTAAAATAATTAATTAAATAAGTTATGTAAATTTAAATGTTAAAGCTTTTTTATGTACGTGTATTACGATTACTGGATTATTGTAGATTTAAATGTAACCTCGATACGAAGTGCGATATGTCTGTGATAATGTGTGTTAGTGGGATGCGTTAAGGTTTTAAAACATTTTTGTGCGAAGAATTTAAGAACCACGTTTTCTACAGAACACGCAGCTTGATTCTGAAGAGCGGTAATATTCGATGGATATTAGAGAAGCAAGAGCTATTTAAAGCTGACGTGGAAGGACTTTAAAGGAATCTTCGCTTCTTATGTCTGTATCGTCATTGGAGGACTTTCAACTGCCAATCTAAAGAAATGGCATCAAAGCTCTCTTGGTACGGTTATGGTTATGAGCAGGGAACGGATTTTGTTGACTTTGCCTATATTTACCTTTTTTACTCATGTTGCATTTTTAGTGTTCCGTCCGTACCAAAACGGAACACTAATGGAATCAGGTCGGTCGTCGGTGTCTGTCTGTCACAGGCCTTTTTCTCAGAGACTATTTGACGTACACTATGGAAATTTGGAACAGTTGTAGCAATTAGTGGCCTTAATACAGACTAGAACTTAAAGAGCTGAATTTCGACTTTGGGGGCTAGTTTCTAACACTTTTTCACAAAACGTACACAACTTGCTGTCCCAGGCATTATCTCCGAAAATATCGCTCAGAAAAGTCTGAATAAAATCAAAAACATTGCGAACAAAGTGTAGATGGAAACTAAATCATCAGGACTGCCTACGTTCGACAGTTTTTTTTTTTATTTTTTTTTTTTAATTTTAACTACTCAACTGTTTACATATCCAGAAATGGCATAACCATATCACAATCACTTAGAAGCAGATAAATTTGTATGTGCGAGAATAAAAATTGAATGATTGATGAAAGTGTTATACACAAAGTTGAAACTTGGAAAACTACATGCATACGCAGGGACCCTCTGATACGTACAATTGTCCCTAAGCAATTTCTCAAACCTTCTATAAAAACAAAACAACACAACAACGTAAAAGTGGATACGCACAGGGAGATTTTGTGTGCGTAAGTGCAAAAATCTGTGGTCGCCGTGGCCATGGTGATTAGTGCGTTGGACTACTATGCTATGCTGCCCGGGTTTCAACTCCTGGCCGGGTCTAACACATAAAAGAGTTTTTTCACGGTGCCACCTCTTTCGAATGTCTGACAAGCATCAAAGAGTATCATTTGTCATGATTGAGCTTCTCAACTTGCCGTTCGGAGTCGGCCAAAAACTGTAGGTCCCTTCCATTCGGGCAAAAATATAACACGCACACACAAATGGTTGCGAGAAGCAGGCCCAGGTTCACCTCGAGCTTACTTACTTAGTTGGCGCTACAGTCCGGTGTGGACCAAGGCCTCAACAAACAACTCCTTCCAGTTAGCCCGATCCTTAGCTAACTGCCTCCAGTTGCATACTCCAAGTTGGTTGAGGTCTTGTTCTACTTGTGCGCGCCACCTTAGGCGCTGACCATCCGGGTTAGAATCGAATATTCTTCGAGCCGGAGCGTTGATGTCCATACGGTCTACAAGTCCTAGCCATCTCAATTGCACAATGCGCAGTTTTTTTTTATCAGGTTAATGTCGCTGTACAGCTCGTACTGTGGTTGAATCTTTTCCTCTAAGACCCGTCAGCGCAAACGGGACCGAATATCTTACGGAGGATTTTTCTCTTGAAGCGACAGAGCCTTCGATAAAGTCCATTCTTCAGTAGCTGAAGATCTAATGAAAAAATTGTACGCCGTTTTATCAGCAAATGAAGGAGATGGCGCTGCAAACTCCAAATTGGACTCAAATATTAAAGTCAACGACGCGACGTGACATCTTTTATCTTGGCTCTACTAGTCTCTGGTCATGTTCAGAGATCCTTTAGTTCATTCACTGTTACAAGAGAACTTCAAAATGTTTTTGGTTGTACAGTGCTATTGCAATGTTGATAATAATGCATAAAATACCCTATTATTAAATTCCTTTTTTGCCTTTTTTAGCTTTTTTAGGTCAATCAAATCCGTTTCCTGGTTATGAGTGGACAGATTTGTGGAATCTATTTACCTTATCCGGCGGAAGGACGATTCTCACTGAGCCGACGTTGAACGTAGGTACATAAATAGAAGAAACAAAATCATTGAATTGAACAATTACGATGATTCGTGTACCGCAGACGAGATACTAACAGGTTGTAAGTTATTCATAGGAAAGTCCTTTATCAGTGGTGAGTCCTTAAACCATCCTCACTCCCAATGTCCCTCGTATTTAGAGTACTTGGATTGGTTTCATTATAGGACCCTGTTTACAATTTTTTTTCTTTTTGCTTCGACTCACTTTACAATTTTAATTTTAAGTTAAGTATCACATTGACAGTTGTGTGTGTAGGTGTGTGTTAGCAAAAAAAAACTATATTTTGAACATTATACGAAATGTGACGCCTGCGCCTGATATGACTTTTTCTTTTCAAAGACGATGATGGTCTTTCCTTTAACCAATCTATAAACTCACATCCATCGGATGTACGAGTATAGCATCGTCCATATTTGAATCATAGCGATTGCTACTGGTGCTACTCCCTACACCATTTGTACTGTTCGCAAAACGTATTCGTTTCTTCGTGTGCACTGGGCACGTACTATTGCCATAGATAAGACTTATGTCATCCGATGTCGTGGCAGTGTTGATCGGTGTACTACCGGCCTCTAGGGACTGCGACTCGGGCCTTAAATCGTTCAAGAAACTTGAATCGTAGACCCGAGTCGCAGGCAACTGTCAATCATCCGGATCTTTGAGTTTCACATAAAGACAGCAGGATAGTATCATCCCGATGATGTGAATTAAACAAATTCCTAAACCAACAGCTCCGAGTATGGTTAGATGATGGCGTAGTTCTTCGGAAAATTGATAGATGCAACCCTATAAGAAACAAGAAAACCAATTAGTATATCTATGGGTGTCTAGATTATGACACTTTTCTTACCGTGTAAGGAATATTGCTGGGATGATCACGACTTCCACAGTTTACCGTGGGCGTGATACAACAGGAATCGGGTACAACATGACCATTTATAGGTCGCAGTGAATTCGTTCGATTTGATGACAGCCACTCGCTAGATCGCCAGTCTTCAAAACGAATAGCTCCACAGCATTTGTACTGGAAAAGTTTAGGAATATGAATTAAAATTGGATTTAGTTGGTGAAAGGTTTTATTCTATTTACCTCTTGTTGCATTCGATCGATTGCAGTGGTTCGACTTTCATCAAAGCCGTAGCTGCTTAGAAACGTATTGTTCAAAGTTCGATTTAGTTCATCTTTAAGTTGGGTTTCATAAAAATACGCAAGACCACCAATTATCAGCTCCAGCAGGAAGACTAGAGCCAGCAGGAATATGTACTGAAAAGAGAAATAAGAGTTTAAGTTATTTAAGTATTTAAGTTAACTTGGTAGAAAGCTGGCAGCAGAAATTTCCAGCAATAATGTGTCTTGCACCCTTAATTTTAATAAAAATAAATAATCAGCCTTCGACGCTTATATGTGAGTATATATGACATCCCGGGATGTTTGCAAAAACCTGATAAATCTGTTCAATTAAAACTTCCGTAGGATTTGGGAAATGCGAGTTTCAGAGCAAGCTTGTCTTGTAACAAACGGAACTCACTAGACCAGTTCTAAGGAACATCTTCATATCATAAAAGTATCATCAATATCAGATATATTCGATTCAGCGAACTGCTCGTCTTTATATTTCAATTTTTTCAATTCAATTCAATTTTTATTTCAATCAATGTATTCTAATTAACAATTATGGATTAATATGTACTTAAGTATAATATTTATGTCTTATATACTAGCTTAAATAGTGTACTTTACTCGAAATTAAAAGAGAAATATAACAGATACATCCTATAGTTATAGAACTAGTGGCGGATGTATGGAACTTTATAATGAAAAAAAACCTAAGGAAGAAATTATTGTGGGGTGAAAGCATTTTGTTGAGATTTAAGATTGCAAAAAATACAGGAGTTAAGTTAATGAAGTTAAATTAAGTTAAAGCATAATATAAATATCATGAAGTTAAACAAAACTCTGACAAGATTACCAATTTCACTGAAATCAAAACCCAACAACCACTTCTTAATAAGTCGAGAAGATACAGAGATTCTACGGCTGAACTAAGACCAGTACTCAAGTACACTGCCTAACTCGTGCTTTCTAAAAAAAAAAAAAAAACCTATCTGCACCATTTTGAGGTATCTTTTTGCGTGCAGTCTGATTTCCTGGACGCCTGGATAACCTGATTATGTGGCAATGCCGTGTTACACCAGAGTTAAATGTAACACCAGCAACATGACATTTTTCAACTCTAATTGATCTGTCCTGGAGTAAAGTTATAGTTTATAGTATATAGTTTTCCATGTATAAAGGTATTTTAGCACGAAGAAAAACATGTCTATCAAATGCTATGAGTCTGACAACGTCTGGCTTTGAATTTGCAGATTTTTTGTAAACGCAGTCATCTACCAATCATGTGAGTGAACTGAAAATGTTTTCATCTAACAATATTGTCAGAGTATTGTCAGGTCAACCGCCTAACAATAAATTGTCAGAAATTGAGACAAAACCTGACAACCGTGTGAACTGGCAATTTTACGTTGTAAGATAGTTTGTCACTGTCAGCTCATTGGCAGCTAATTATCAGCAAATTTGCAGACCTGACAATATTGTCAGATCTGGCAATCGTCTAAACTAAACATAGCTTTTTTCTAATACCTAGTTTATTGATTCTGAAATTTTCTCAGTTCACTGCTTCCTAGGTAAAAATTGGAAATTGTTTCCTCGGCTATTTCTAAATGTAAGGTACATCTTTGACACTTAAATGACTTTAAGTCGTGTTCCATTAGATTTGAGTTTTATAAAAGGACTGTTTGGTAACTTGCAACAATACGTAAGAAAAAGGCCCAAATGAGAGAGATTAAAATTTCTCATCAATTGAGGAACTGAGCGAATTAATACGAATCGTTTCACCACCTTTTTCTTCAGGTGAAGTGGGTAAAACCAAAGCAGTTCCTGTCAGTGAATATAGTTGTCATAATTCATTGTAAAATGGAATACAAATTGACGGTTTATACCTACAAAATGTCAAAAATTTGGTTTAATGCGTTTGTTTACTCTCTTGCAAGTTTTCTACTCTCTGAGAGATTTTTCTCTCTTCTTATTCGCTTATTCGACAAGGAGGCTATCTGCTCAAATTCTGCATAAAGACTTGAACTTTTTTCTATACAAAATCAGTTCAGATCAGTACGACAACTTCATAAACAGCCTTTTTTATGCCTGACGAGACACATTTTGAAGGTTTTTGTTTTCCAGAACTGCGCCGAAAACAAATACATTTTAACTTTGCGTGGCTTCAGCAAGACGCTACTTTTCCCATCCTCAGGGATGTTATGGCAAAATTGACGTACTAAATTTACCAGCAACATAATCTCGTGGAGCCACACAGTTCCTCGGGCTCCAAGATCACCCGAACTAACTGGAGCTGATATCTTACTGCAGTGTTATTGCAAGCAAGAGATGAATAAGTCAAAACCAACAAATTCCAATGATTTAAAGCAATTCGCAAGTGTTTTAAGCCCTCTATGTTGTCCCAATACCTTTTTCTGGGCTACTATGTCCATTCTGGAATGAATTAGTTTGTGTCTTCTTTTTGCAACCATATTAAGGACCTGCTTCGATGTATATCTGCTCCTTTTGTTAGTCAATATACAGCCTTTTTGCCTACGTAGCCTGGTACTCAGATGAGTGTGTCTGTTTACAGAAAGATTGAAAGTGCATCAGATGACGAGGAATATTCATACTTCTTCACATCTTACGAAGTAGGCGAACTCAACCTTAAACCTCCTCTCCAAGCCAAGCGAGTTCAGAAAACTGCCTACAACTTAAAGTTCGTCTACTTCCTGACCAGCTTATTACGAAGCAGGCTTTGAATTATTTTCGAGCAACCTAGTAGCAAATGAGATATGGATCAAGGGGTGTTAGGATCTAATTTTCAATGGCGTGTGCAAATGCACTTATTCCGGTGACACTGGATCATTTTTTGATCGACCCTGCTTTAACCTAGAATAATGTGCTCTTCAAAGCAGTTCCAGTCCGATTCCTATTGGCCTCCCAATCGTTAAACCAATGAACTGTTTTTTGCCCAATATCAGTTTCTAAACTACTTTTCGGCGTTGTTAAGCATCTGGACATTGTCTATAGCTTCTGTCGAAGTCATTTTAAACGATGCCTAACATCTTGTTCACCCATATTTAGAAAATCGTAAAAATAACGTAGTGATATGCATCAGTGATCGGTAAAGACGGATGGCTATTTCCATGTTAAAACAAACAGCGATCACCAAAAATACCAATCATCTCAACCGTGTCGTATCAGATTTGTCATTAAAATCAATGATTGGTTTAAAAAAAACAGAAAGAAAAATCCCTCTTTGACACCTAAAAGGAAATTCTTTCAACAAACTGTCACAAATCTCGTTCTTGAATGAAAATTCCCCTCGCATTTTCATCGCCTATTTTCCAGTTCATCGCCTTTGGTAAATGCACCACGACCACCACCGCTCAAAACAATAGACATTCAACCATCCACGACACCCACGTCAAAGTATCTAGAAGTGGAAGCACACATCATCACGGTATGAGCGCGGCACCTATTTATCTTTTGTTGCTGATGAGGATGACTTTTGAATATCTGCGTACATATGTACATATGTATGCTATTTACCTCTACGTGGCCAAGGGTTAAGGTTACAGATTAGTCTTGTACACAAAGCTAGCAAAATTAGAAGCCGCAAAAGGTGCACCACACTGTATGTGATTGTGTTTGGAGCTGATCGTGACGCTTAGTATGCATCGCTTCGTAAAGTAATACCCGCTTCACCATAATAATAGACTCCCCCACATACTTAGCGGCTCTTACAGTTCGAATTAGGATCTCGTCTTGAAAATGATTACATATTCGAAAATGATGAACCACAAGATGATTGAATTATTTTGTCTAAGTGGATGTTTAGTAACACACGAAACACGGAAGTTCAATTTTCCTATATACGAGTACAATTGAAGGTTTGTAAAAAAAATCACGAATACCATGCACTTAGGAGTATCTATAGAATTATAGAATTAGCCCCCCTGCCCACACCACTAACCTAAAAAAAACAAAATCCACTTAAAATGTAAATTTAAATTGTTGCCCGACGGGTACGGTGTGTAGATCGAGTGTTAACAAAAAAACATATATACAAAAATACCGGCGAATAAATTCTTAAGTGTAATTGAAATTCTAATTTCTTATTTGTTAATCCAATTCGCACGAATTGAATTGTTACGTGATTTTAAATTAAGAATCGTGATTTTCAAATTTTTTTTTTTTACCCATTTTCGTGATTTTCTGAAGAAATCCAAAATTGGAAATTAAATATAAAAAAAAAAACGAATCCGAAACGAATGTATCTATTCCATTGTCGGAGTATTTAAATTAGTTTTGATCAAGATCAAGTTTGCGTTGATTTTGGTGAACTTAATTGGTATTCAGAAAGGAAGATGTATCTTTTTATTGCTTTCACTGTTACTAACCCATGGAGACAGTTTAGGTGGGAAGATATCGTACGATTATTGCTACGGTACTTTGATTATTATTATTTTTGTTTTTAAATTGCCTTTTGGGGATGACCGGCATATTTTTGGTCCGTATTCCGTAATAGCTTTTTATAAAGATTTGATTTTTTTGGGCTTACTTTATTATTTAAGACTAGTGTGCCTGTGCGAGAACTCTCGCAAGAGAAAATCCAAACTTCTATACGGTGAGTGTTTATTCTTTTGGGAGTTCATTTTGGGTAGAATATTTGTTTTGATCGAGTTTTTAAATTGTTACAATTTATGAAGTGAAAGCGCAATTCGTCAGTGCTTCAGCAAATTCTCTTTCTTTTGACACCTCATTTGTTAAGATTGGTTAAGTGTGAGAGCCGCAAATGGTACCTATACTAAAGAAATATTATTTAAGATGTATGTATTGTGCCCCCTACAAGTCCTAGAAGAAGGAACATCATTCTCGTCATTATTCCTTAGAAATCGCACATTAAGATTGTGTGCTATGAGTGGTAGATCCTCTGCTGTAATTTAGGATTTATCCAAGCACTTGAACATTTTCTGGGTTCATGCCTCACATTCCAAAAGTATGCGTGCTCTGGAGTTTTACTGGAATCATTGTTTAATCACCATGAGCAGGGTTCGGATTTTGTTGACCAACAAAAAGCCAAAAGGGCAAAATAATACCGCTGAAAAAGTCAAATAAGGCATAATAAAGGTTTTTATGCATTATTATTAACATTGTAACCCAAAACATTTTGAAGTTCTCTGGTAACAATCGCCTGCGATTATCTCTCAGGAAAGCCTTGAATAAAATAAAGGACCTTTCATTATGAGGAGAGCCTAGTGGAGCCAAGAAAAGAGATTTCACGTCCATGACTTTAATATTTGAGTCCAATTTAGAGTAAAATTGTTTCATCCCATCTTCAGCTACTGGTCGTTTAGCTTGTTCTAATTTCTCCTCGAGTCCATTCAAAGTCTTTAACACATCTTCTTTTAAATACTACGCATTGCACTAAGATCAAGTGCTCAAATTAAAATACATATAACTATTACGAGTCACCTATAATTTTTAAACTCTTAAATATGTGGTCTTTCGGGTCGACTAAAAATATTTTTCCAATCAAACCACAAACTTTTGCAATTGGCTTGAATCTTTCCACGGGTCTTGGGGCATTTTCACTTTCAATGAAAAGCAGCAAAATATTTTGGGAACAGCACGCATTTAAGCACACGCAATATTCAACAGACTAGCACTTAGTATGACCAGTACGTATATGTCACAGAATATGAATCTAGATGAAAAGGTGCACAGTTACGCGAAAAATATTTCCCAGATGTCAAACGGTTTTTGTCAGATGAAAAGATGGTAAATAAAAATGTGGCGAATGCCTGAGATTGCACGTACGGCACAAGAAAAATCGCATGTACGCTGAGTTGATACAAATGTATTTAGGGTTGTATTGGTGTGTAGGGATTTTTTTTTGTGAGCGCTAGTGCAAACAACGCGTGCAGTTATGTGCTTGTTCATACGAGAGAAAAACCTGCTCTCATACGTGTGAACACTGAAATTTCTTTCGTGTGAGCGAAATCGTGTGAGAAGAAATTGCGCAGCGCTACTTTGACAAATAGTACCAAAAAGGCAAAAAAGGCAATATGAGTAAAAAAAGGCAAAAAAATGGCAATATGAGTAAAAAAAAGGCAAAAAAAGGCATGTCAACAAAATCCGTTCCCTGACCATGAGTATTCATCTAATAGATCTAGCTTCCTAAGTATACAATGCTACATAACGTTTTTCGTCCAAGCCGTGGCACCGTGGTGTAGTGGCAAGTGCGTTGGACAACTAATGCAATGCTGCACGGGTTCTATCCCAGCAAAACACCTTAACGTTTTTCACAGTTTCAGGAGCTTGTAGAAGGGTACAATAATAATTTTGTTTTATTCAAATTGTATTAATTTTTTGTGCAAATACCTTTTTGCTACATAACAGTTTCACAATGACGCTGTAGTGATGTAATGAGTGCCTTTCTGCGTTCCACAAATATATCGAGACATGGCCTTTTTCAGATTTTCGAAAACATGATCCATATTTGAGGTTTTTTGAATGCTTAAATAACAGTTAACATCTCCTCATAAGTATTCACTGGGATTAAGATTAGCACTTGCCGATGCCCAATCCAAAACATCGATGGAATTTTCTTTAACAAAAAGTTCGCGAGTTTTGCCGTATGTTTTGGATCGTAATCCTTTTAACACTTTTATTTAATGGGTCAATTGTTCTCTGCACATGACAACATAACATTTTTCAATCTGTCAACATACATACATATGTATCTTTCTTTTGTCAAGATGCCATCAATCAAATCTATCGGATTGATCGTACAACACCATTCCATGAAAAGGATCCCCAGACGTTGATTGATCCACCCCTATGTTTGACAACAGGTGAAAAGTATTTCAAAGCGAATTCGCTTATTTTTAGCCGACGAACAAATCGTCTTCCATCAGAACTGATGTTTTTTAGTTTCATCTCATCACTCCATAGGATGAATTTTTACTCTGCTGTTGTTCATGATCAGTGCATCCAAGCGAAGTGAAGCCCTTCCGTGGAACTCGATCATGAAGTCCAGCTTCGGGTGGACGTTTCCTGACAGTCCAAACAGATATTTGTGGATCAATCCCATTCAAAATTTCCCGTTGCACCCCTGCACACATTTTTGGTCCATTTTCGATAAGCTCAGAATCTTTGTGTCATTCCGAACTGTCGTATTATGAGGTCCTTGCTTAAAAAGTTTTATTGCATCAAACACTTCCTCTTTGGAGCTATTTAATTGATCCCCAATTTTTATAGATAATTTTTCAAGCTCCAAAATAGTTTTTCCATCAGCTGGCGAGTTAATAGCTGCTTTTCCCAAAATATCATCGTACATATTATGTATTATTTCTGTAGTATAGGTACCATTTGCGGCTCTCACACTTAGCCAATCTTAACAAATGAGGTGTCAAACGCAAGAGGATTTCCTAGAGCAGTGGCGAATTGCAATTTCACTTTATAAATTTCAACAAATTAAAAAAAAAAAAACAAATCAAAACAAATATTCTATACAAAAAGAGTTCCCAGAAGAATAAACACTTCCCGTATGATTTCCATGGGATTTATAGCAGTTGACAGACGGAAATCACATGGGAAGTATTTGTTGTCATTCCTTGTGGTTGATATATTTGCTATATGGAAATCATAAAAAAAATAGACGAAGTGATTAATTTTCGAAGATAATACCGCCAAATTGTTTTGTTTCCAATTAGTTGCTCTGTAAAAATGCGCAGTTTCTAGTCTTTAGTTTCTAAATAAATTAAATTATAAATTAAACTCTAACAACAACCATATGGATCAAATTTCCGAACAATCAGAATTCAAAAAGGAACAAAGAAATGAGAAGCATTGAAAAGGAAACGAGAACGTGATCCCTGCCGTTATAAAATGATGAATACAAGCGTTGGTAAATCGTTTCTAATTAGTAGCTGATTATCAAATTTTCTACAAATGGCACGTACAAACCGCTTTAAAGTAGAATTTCATTTGTACGACTTTTTAAATTACTTACGTATTCGATAAATGAAGCTAAAACAACTTACGTAAGTCATCATGCCAATCTGATTACTCAATCATTCGATCACGAATCTTACCCACTCATACGGTGATGTGAAGTCTTTGTATAAGGCCTCTGCTTCTGACTGCCCTTTTCTATCTAAAACACCGTATTTTCCATTTAGGTATGTAACATCTCCGGTAGTAATTCTACCAACAAGCATATTTTATCTTATCTACATATATGTTCATATATGTACACCTACGTCAATTGTCATGTATCTGATTATCTCACAACTGATACGCCACTTGCCTATTTCTAGATTAACCATCTAAACACGTCAAACACTGTACATGTCCAGAATCTCTAAATTAACTCGCACTTTACTCATCTGCCAAAAGCGTTCTATTTCTGTCAAATTATGAACTCATTATCATTACACTATAACTTAAGTCAAATTTAATTAACCTAAAAGCATCGGAGTATATTATACCAACACAGGAGTCAGACAAACCTCTAATGTACAACCACGCGTGTTGCGTGCTAATAGCACATTACCCAGAGCGTCGTTAATACTATTCAATATGCAAACACTTGAACTTGAGCTGGAGCAGCCGACTACTCCTGCAAACGAGCATGGAACACACCCATTACTAAGCGTAGCTAGTTGTGTCTTACATAATCCGTCAACACGAACGCACATGCAAGTGGTGTCCCGCCCATATATGAGTACGAGTACGAGTATGTTAAATAGGTAATTATGCGCGAAGCCTAATGCCACCGTTGGTAGCACCTAATTTTTAACACCTCTACCTCATCGCAAAGTTGGGTTAATCTATTTCTCTATTAAAACAATTGACAGGCCAAACAACAGTGCATTCCGATAAACTGTCAGTGTCAGTTCAGTAAAAGTTCACTTGTCATGTGTAATTTGAAACGCATGACATGATATCAGCGAAATGGTCAGGTGTTCGTGATACGGCTAATGTGCGGACACCCCACATCACGTGTGTTAATGATCGCAATGAACTCTTTGGGGGAAATGTAGTGTTTTAATCAATTAGTGCCTATGCATGTGATCACATCAGACAAGCACAACTCAGATGATTGGTTATGTTAATTGCTTCGGTAGTTGTGTCATTTGGCTTTCTAGAGAAACTCTTGCCTGTGATTATGATTCGATAATGAGTATGTGTGTCATGATTAATTCGAATGAAACACACAAAACAAAATAAAAAAAACTAACAACCATTTAAATAAGTGAATGTCAAAGTTTTAATGTTAAACCTGTTTTGGTTTGTCTCTCATTTGCATGACAGCAGAGGTGACAGTTTTTGTGTTGGCAGCTTTAAGAGTTTCGCTAGAAAATTTTTCAAGGTAAAGGGACAAAATAGCACAGTTGCTCATGGTCATTGGCATAGAAATAGAGAGTCATGTATAAATTTACATAGCAAATTTGCATAAAATAAATCCACAAATATGTACACCATACACAAATAAAATGCAAACGGTTTCAAGCGAAATGGAAAAAGGTGTGTCGCATTTTGTAACACGAAATCTCCACACGACAGATTTCCGTGAGACGTTCTGTTTGCGAATCTGTCAAAAAAATTTTTATAAATGTTTTGTTGTTTGCAAATTCGGTGTGACATTTTGTTTAAAAACATGTCATTGACCATAGAGCAATTAATAGATATTTACGAATTATGACAGCGGTAGGTGAGTTGGACAAAATATTTTAAAAATAAAAATCAATGGAAAAGGACGAAAGTATAAGATGTCAGTTCATAAGTTAAACGCTGCGCTCGTTGTAACGCACTTTCTATACAATACAGATACGCAAAGGCGAAGCATGTCCTGGCTGGGAATATTGTTGAGAATATTCAGGTTACCCGTAAAGGTGTGTCCAGACCGAACGAAACATTTCAAAAACATTTCAGAAACATTTCAGAAACATTTTAAGAACATTTCAGAAACGAAAAACATTTTTGAAATATTTCTGAAATGTTTCTTTTGGTGTGTACGCTAATGAAACATTTCTGAAATGTATTTGAAAAGTTTCTGAAATATTTTTTATTTCCCATCCGAAATGGAAAATTATTTTTGTTTCTCATGCGGAAAGTCTGGATTTTTGTGAAGATAAACATGAAAAGGCGTGGAGTAATGAGAATAGAATTATTTTAAATAATTTTCTGACACATTTCGTGCTCTGCTTAGCCTATGTATACAGAAGAAATCGGTTATAACAATACATCGATGTTGGCTGTAAAGGCCGTATCTCTAAAAACAGTGTGCTTTGGATGGTTCTCAATAACCATTTTTTACCATTGCTATAATCAGGTTTTTCGACTGTAAGTCAAAACACATGAGTTGTTTAAAATTTGTTTGAGCACAGATGGACAAATTACTTTAGACATATTTACGAGACTATAAATAAATAAAAAAAACATGAACGTAGCCTTATTTTAACACGAACGAGATGGGCCAATTTGTTTGTGTACATCGAACAACTCATAAAATCGTGTAGAAGCTATTGGGCTTAAGCTATTCTGAAGGTACTGCTGTATCAGGTATTCTTATAACCGATTTCTACTGTATACAAAGGCAACGCAGAGCTAAAAATGTATCAGAAAATTCATTAAAATAATTTTATCGTCATTACTCCACGCTTTTCTTGGCGTTTTCATTTTAATCTTCACAAAAAATAAATGGCTTTAAAATAATTTTCCGTTGCGAGGGGGAAAAAAACATTTCAGAAATGTTTCATCAGCGTACACACCAAAAGATACATTTCAGAAACATTTTTGAAATGTTTCTGATATGTTTCTGAACCAAATGGGAAACAATCGGGAAACATTTTTTAAGCAATGTTGCTGAAATGTTTCGTTCGGTCTAGACAAGCCTTAACATTACCTGGTTTGTACTTAAAACCAAAACTCGACCGCTGGATATAGATACTTCCAAAGAACAAAGACTTTAACCACACCTCATATATAGTTAGAAATATCTTTTGGAAAAGTGCAATTGTTTGTTATTAGTATTTTACCAAGACAGACAGTACCAGCAAAAGAATGGGCATCAAAAATGAAAGCTCAAAATTTAATAAAAACACATTTTGTACGCAACATTCATACTTAGGTTAGGTTAGGTGGCTATCCCCATATTTGGTTGGATTCACTTAGACACACAGTAGGTCCATTGTGTTGCCACATGAGTTGATTATTATCGGTACTCCTACTCGTAACTCCTAGAATGCCAACAACACGCGGTGCTCCCAAGCGGTCCCCCATCAAAGTACTAACCGCGCCCGACGCTGCCTGATTTCGGTGATCTAACGAGAACCGATGTTTATTTTTTTTTCAATATCCGATGTTTTCAGCGTGGTATGGTCGTTGGCATTCATATACTTACAAATAATATAACCATTTTCTGCTCAAAGAATATTGCACAGCATCCCATGAAACCACCTATAACTGCCAAAACTCCAGCTATCGCCAGTCCATATACTCCCACTTGATATGCTATTGACGCCAGCAGAGGGGCATAATGTAGTTTCCAAAATATCGTCCATATGGCAACACCACACACACCGAATCCAGACAACTAAAAAAAATAAATAAAGAAACAAATTATTAGCTTTGTTCGTTTTGAAAAATTTGTACAGAAAAAAACATTTTTTTTTGTAATTTCAATATAATTCCCTCTGGCCTTTAGGTTATATAAATTGTAAGTACCAAACCAAGGTATCCGCGAATACGAAAGCGAATCCATAAAACTTTAACTTCCCATATCTACTGAATAAATTAAGATACAACAAACTTCGACTTCGACTTTTAGTTTCCGAAATTGATTTGTTCCAAAGGCAAACTCAGACACTCAAGCTGTGCCAATTTTAAATCAATTGGTCAACAATAGGTACTCATCGTCATCTGGGTGAGGTCTGTCATCTATTTAACCTCTCATTTCAATGGATACCTGGTAGTTATTCAGTTAGCGTCCGTCACCCATTTATCACCCATCATCAGTCACTTATGTCACAAAAGCGACGAGTTTCGCTAGCTACTCCTCCTAAAGAGCGCCACAGAACAAACAAACCCCACCTCCACCACTCTCCTCCTCGTAAACCAGCTGCAGAGCAATAAAATGCAAATCGCTAACAATTATTGTTAGCACGGCCCGTGCAACACGTTCCCATATAGAGATACACGATTGCAAATCGTAAACAGACAGATCTACCGGCCGGTGCGGCGCGGTGCGGTGCGGTGGCGGCGCAGATCACCTTGATGCAATAGCGTAGCGATGTCTGATGACAGCAGCAGGTTTATACACTGATCACCACTGGGACCACATTAACTATGCCATGTCAGATCAATAGAAGTTTCAATGAATCGAAGTCGAGTCGGAGTTCGAAGCGTAAAAGGAATTTAAACAAGTCAATTGGAAAATGTAAAGTGACGTTTAAATGACAACACACAGGCGGCACGACACACTGCGCACGCCGCGCCGGTAATTGAGCGTCATCTTGTATTCAACTTTCACCTGCAGTTGATGCTACGTGATTAGTTTTTAATAACACCTACCCACACAAAAAAATGTAGGTCTATAGTTTGTGGAATTCCGAAGGGTTAAGCAATTAAAACGGGATCACTTAAGGTTGAAGATTTTCGTAGGATTTTCCAGCGAAACAATTTGGGGCGCCATAAAATTTAATGCATTCAGTCCAGGGCCACTTGTTTGAAGCCAAAGTTGTTTTTATTGATGGAAACAGATCATCTGTGATTGTGTGTCAGGTTTTCTTTTTTCCTCGGACTGATAAAGTGAATGTGCAGTGGTTTTCCTCTTTTAATTCTTATCGGTGGATCGTGAAGTGTATTAAGTCGTTATACGTGTCCACCATTAAATGAAGAAGTGTGCGTGTTTTTTTTTTTGGAGATACATTTTTGAATCTAGTGGCGGTTGTTAGATTCTTATCGGGACAAATTTTCCCACATTGATGACGGCGGCGCGATAGGTTTAGTTAAATGCATCTGGTAGGGCGAATGGAGTGAGTGATTTTTCGTGGAATTTCACGCCTTTTTGGGTTTAATTGCTCTTAAATATGTTTGATTGTGGATTTACGGTGGATTGTAATATTTTGGTGTGCAAACAATTGAAAGAGGTCGAGTTGGTCGTATTTGGATCCTCGTTATTAGATTTATTTTACTACTTACGTAGATACTATTTGAGATCAAGAAAACACTTTTTTTTTGACAGATTTAGGAATGATATAATTTCAGTTCCTGTTTACATTTGGGTGTCCACTTGAAGCAGCAAGAAATGGCTTAAAGTGTTTATGTTATTCGTATTAAAAAGAAGGAAAATCCATCTACTTAGTGTGAGAGTTTCTGCCTGGGACACGGCACCATTTCATACCAAACTTGCGGCCTCAGACCAAGTGCTCTGTCATCCGCGATAGCTTCAATAATTTTGGTTTGGTTTGGTCTATAATTCAAAGATTGTTGTCCATTCGCTTGATGTAACCGAGCCAATGTTATCCACGTGAGTTGGCCTTTCGGGATACATCTTAGGCCAATGCCACACGAGCGTCTTTTTCCGTGCTCCCATTTGGTCGCGCGCCATGAGTATATAGAAAACCAATAGAACTGTACACACGAGCGCCCGCGACCAAAATGGCGTCGTGTTTACATTTTGCTTTACACTCAGGGCGCGCGACCAAATGGGAGCGCAGAAAAAGACGCTCGTGTGGCAAAGGCCTTATAATGTTAAGAACTACACTGTGCACATTCTGCTTGAGATTAAAGAAAAATCACATTTGAGGTGAAAAGTTATCAGCATGACAATGAAACACTGCGATTTTTAGTTAAAAAATGATTTTATTTTTCTACAAAATCTCGCTGGACTTCAACTATTCCTTCCTGGAAGTGAGAGTCTGTAAGGTTGTACAAATATTCTTCTACGGCCCTCTCAACTTCTTCATTGTTTGGGAACAGATGGAACCCTGAGGGTGCCAAATTAGGAGAATAGGAGGGATGGCCGAGCAAATCGTTCCCCAAATCCCGCAGTTTTCCCATCGCCAACACACCCTGGTGAAAGAAGTGAAAATTGACCATAGTTCAAAAAAAGGCTGGTATCGATTGGTGCAAGGAAATGTTAAAAAAATGTGTGAGCCTCATCCGCATAAGCTCACGGGGGAAGTGAATACTTATCCAATCCAAAGCAGTTGTGTAAGAGAAGAAAAAATTTGTCTAGTACAATCGATGGAAAATGTGTAATAAAATTTAGTAAATATGAATGTGAACTTGAGTATATTTTTGTAATACAAATTATGAAAGGAACAGCTATTTAAAATTGCATTAAATGTAGAATTTGCTAATAAATCGACTCCAGCGCCACCCATCGGATCCAGTTTTTGTAGTTTTCTCTTTTGGTACTATACTAATATAAATTGTCAATATGAATCATTTTGATCCGTTAATAAAGAAGTTGCTGGGCGATTTTTTCGCTTATGTCCCTCCTCAGTTCCAGACTATCTGTTTGCCAAATAACATTATAATTGGTTCAGCGGTTTAGGCGTGAAAAGGTTTTGTTAATAACTTAATTCCAGCGCCACCTGGCGAGCGGTCCTTTCTTAGGTCCCAGACTATCTCTCTGTCAAATTACATTACAATTGGTTCGGTGGTTTAGGCAGACAGTCAGACAGACGGACGGGCGGACAGACAGACAAACAGACGGACGGTTAGACGGACAGACGGACAGACGGACAGACGGACAGACGGAAAGACGGACAGACGGACAGACGGACAGACAGACAGACGGACAGACGGACAGACAGACATACAGACAGCTGATGTTTTCTGTATACATATTTTCCCTGTATGGAATCATTTCCACGTTATCGAAATCTATCGTGATGCAGTTATCGTAACTCGTTTTCAAAACAAATACGTCGCTAAAGAAGTAATTACTCCAAAAATTCAATCGCGGTGTCTCGACGTCTATAAGTTCATTACAGGCGACGAATCATGGATCTATGTATGTATATGAGCCCGGAACTAAACAACAATCGACTGTATGGGTCTTTCAAGGCGTGCCAAATCCAACAAAAGCTGTTCGAAACACTTTGAAGCAAATGGTCGCCTGTTTTCTCAGAATAATTGGATATGTCTCGGAGCAACGTAGAACGGTCAATTCTGAACGGTATACCACCATTTGTTTGCCAGAAGTGCTCGGAAAAATAAGGGAAACCAATCGCAGAAGCAGAATCATTCTCCGCCACAATGCAAGCCCTCACAAATCGTCTCAAACAAGTGAATGTTTAAGCAATCAAAACATCGAATTGGTAAGTACAATTCTGATTTGGCACCCAATAATATCTTCTTATTCACGCAGATCAAAAAATAAATGCGAAGTGAAAGTTGATGCCTTCAAATCACATGTTTTGGCGGTACCTCAATCTGAGTGGAAAAGGAAACTTGGTTCAAACGCATGCAAAAGTATATAGATCTTCATGGAGTACATTTTGAAACACAAAAAGCCACTTTCGATTATAAATATTTATTTTTACTTGTCCATCTCAAAACCTAAGTAGCAACCCTCGTAGCAGAGCCCCACCACCTCCTAATCTCATTTAGTTTCCGGCTTAATTGGATTTTATTATTTTTTTGAAAGTTCGAAGGCTCAGAATTCCACTCAACTCCACTTCGAAACTCTGACTAAACTCCAAGTTCAGATACTCAGATACTCGTGTCGTATGTCGTATGATATATTTAAATGAGGATTTCTTCCACCAGTAAAATAAACTAGATTCGGTTAGGCGTTAAAAAATCACACTAACAGCATGTGTTTTGGGAATTCCCCAAGTAAGATGTTTGTTTTTTTCAAAAGACAACCGCGAAATCCATTCAATCTGAGTTCAGAAATTCCAATCTGTCACAGTGACGTTAAATCCGCTCTATTAATGCATAAATCTATCATCAGACCCAACTTATTATACATACGTCTATGGAAGCAATCAAAACATACTCGTATACACGTTTAGTGGTCCTAAGAATATGTGTTCTCCTGTCCCCTACGTCTGCTGTCAAAGAACAGATCATAAAATTCCATCCTATTAAGCGACCAGGTAGGTTCGTGCGCACACACAACTACGTGTCACATTTCTTAATCCAAACACTTGTTCCTCCACACGGTCTCATAAATATACATGAATTTATAAGGAGGAAGAGGAAAATGCATTCACATACCACAATGTCCAACCGGAATGACACACACAGAAAACCCTGGGCGTGCACTGGAAAATGTTCTCCTGACTAACAAAACTATTCACCCACACCTCTGGGAACTTGTCGCCGATGCATCAAAAGAGTGTCAGCTATTTGTGTCTTGTATTGGATTCCTAAAAGGGAATACTTGTTTCTGTAACTACGATTTAGTGAAGTCTTTCAGAAAATTACATTTATGTCAGGCGACAGCCGCCACCCATGTATAACCGTGTCCCGTGAACACCTCGCGTTGCACGTAGCGCGTATGGGTACCTGTGGCATGTGTTGCCGCTTTTGAAACATATTCTTTGGCCGCCACCAAAACTTGGACGAAGACCAAAGCCAATTAAAGTGCCATCAAAATAATTCATTCCTAAAGAGCGGACGGGGTCATAAACAGAACAATGTTGGCGACAGATACTCGTAGTTCAGGCCGGCAGTCGTTAAAATGTTATCGGCGCTTTGTTCAAGGCAGCACAATCTTCCCTGGATCTGGCACAAATATGTGGAGCTACTAGTTAGTGGAGAAAAAATATGTTTGACATGTCATTATGTAACAGAAGTATTTCAAAGAATTCAGTACTTTGGGTAGGAATTGACTGATTTGTAAGAACAAACAAAACAGAGGTTAGAATGAAAGTTCGAAGCTGATATTCCAAGAAGTGGGGTTAGGTTTGGGCAATAGAAAGTGATTAAATTATGTACATATAGCGGAGCTAATATAGAATCAAGTGGATGTGTCCTTGGAACAATTCCATTCGATAAAATCTGACGATGAATTTCAGATTGAAAAAAGGAACCCTTTTTGACAGAGATTCCGCGGTCAAATGACAGATCGCTTGGCTTTAAATATTACCAGCAACAGAAAACTGAAACTAGAGTCTGATTGTAAAGAAGATTTCCCCCGCAACTTGGCAATATGCCGAATAAAAGGCTTTAACCAACTCGACGGATGGAATAATTTGGAAGAGCGTACTGTGACTTTGGCGAATTTACTTTTAAATGAAGAACTATGAAGTGCTATGCTGATGATCTGATAATACTAGCCGAATCACAACAAATATTACAGCTCATGATAAATAGATTGAATATACGCTCGCAACGCCAGATGGACCAACAGATGGACGTAGAAGGTGCGGTACTGTGGAAAAACTTATATGGACCTGCCTTAACCCTCATCCTGTAAAGGAAAAAAACTACATATTCAGTGTTTTGGGTGAATTGTTCTTAGCACAATTTTATTGCATTCTTTGCACTTTTTACAATATATTTCCGTAAATGAATGCTTTCTAGGCATAACTGAATTACATTTGTTACATTTGGTAACATACATATTATAGAAATCGCGCGAGTTTTTTAAGTCTCAAAATGCGTTTGGGTAAAATTTGCCCAAAATACAGGATGAGGGTTAAAAGACTCTTGGAGACAGGAGTACCACCGTTATTTATCACGACACTGATGCTGCATGTAGACTTGCAGAATATGCCGATTGCGAAAACTAGACGAACACAATAAATAATCAAGGCTACAGGTGGAACACGCGGGCGCAACCTAAATTATAATTTACAGGAAAGAAACTTTTTCAGAAGCGAGTGTTGGACAGAACAAATATCAAGCATATTCGAAGCAAGAAGTGAGCTGCTTCAATTAAACTACATCAGCAATAGGGATGATCAACCAATGCTCTGCTCAGTCTGCAATCTTTCTGAGAGAAAGGATTTGATGCACTTCATGAGAACTTGCCCAATTTATAAGGAGCGCAGGAGATCACCTAATCTAGCACCGCGTGACTTATTTCCATTTGGTCGACTCAAAACAGCCATTCGGAGAACGCGTTTTAACAGAGGAGTGGAGATAATGGAAAATCACGATTTCGCATTACTTCAGAGTGGTGTCATTGTCTTTACCCTCTGACGACTGGCTTTTCCACTGCGGGTTTATTCTATCTCAGACGGATAAGGAGATGTTTGCGTTTTCCTCTCTCTTTTTGATCTTGAGTGTACTTCTAAGGAAAGAAGAAATTTGGCTCCTGGTCTCATCAGCATCTCTTCGACCATGTTTTCTGGGCTTATTACGCCGATGCTTCTTTCCAACTTTCTTCGTGTGGTTTGCATCGTCTGCTGAAAAGCCCCCGTACTGGCAGGCTGCACTGTTTGGTTTACCGATCTTGTGAAGGAAGTCGTTAAGATATCCGCGTCCATTCCACCTACCCATCGATCAGCTTCGCCGCACCATCATTCTCTAAATTTCCGAGCTCCAACGCTCTTGTTACCGCCGTTTTGTGAGCTCCTTTGTCCCCTCGATTGCCGCTTGCACTTCAATTCGTACTTTCTTTCTGCAGCTAGGAGATCGAAAGTGGTCACTCCTGCGACTACAAGGATGGCTTTTTCCAACATCGTTAAGTACCAGCTCCGCGTCTCTGTACTGCTGTCACCTGCGTATCTTGTCGGAGTACATCAATCTAGATCTCACAGCCATAGAGAAGAATGGTGAGCGTGAGCGACACTAGTAGGCTTCGTTTACTGGCTCTCTGCTTAGTGACATTGTTATCTTAAACGCTCGTTCCGATGCGGATTTTACCTCTTGCCCGGAGGGAGGACTTCGTATTGAGAGTCAGTCCCAAGTTCTTCACTGCTACAACTTGATCTTAATAGGACAAAGACGATGTTACATCTGGACAAATCCTCCATACGCTTTATCATCGGAATAATCACAGGACACTGTACCATAGGTCATATGATAAACAAACGGCAACCTGAGTCCAACGATGTCTGTGGAAGCAAGAAGCTGCGGAGATGAGGAAGAAAGTGAATCGATTCAACATCTACTCTGCTACTTTCCCGCCCTCCGAGAACGACGCTTCCGTACTTTAGGTCATAGATTCTTGGAAGACATAGCAGAGCTCGGAAATTTAAAGATATCGGATTTTCTAAGATTCACCAAGGGCACAAACTGGTTTACGAGTTGGTAAAAAAGAGAATTTACTCCCAAACTATTAGGGGATTCACAATGGACCCTCGGGTCTCCGAGTGGAAATGATTGCTCAAACAAGCATACACCATTCCTAACCTAACCTAATCTAGTCGGAATCATCTTTTTGGTCAAAACGTTTCTCTCACCGTTTTCGTAGAAATCTAGCTACTTTCTTCAAATAAGGGTTTGACCAGAGCAGGTTGTATCACTTTCGCTTGTGCCGGACATTTGCATTGAAAGTGAGTCTCAGACCCCTGTTCATATCTATCCTCACAGCTGCAACAAGAATAGCTGCTAGGAGCGCCCAGTTAAGCTTTTAAAGCTTTTAATAACGCAAATTTACAACCAAATTGATGGCGATCTGCTCTAATCGGACTTGGCCGGATATGATCCAATTTATTTATCTCATTCACATTAAGCCGGCCAACTTTAGTGTAAGAGCCAACTTATCAGCTGTATCTGCGTTAAGGCAGATACTGCTCAGCCAGATTTCTGTTGTTTTTCATTTAACGACCAGATGTATTTCTTTTCCACCATAACAAATGCATTCCGTTTCGATAGCGGTATAGCTAAGCACGCTTTGCGTAGGACAAATTTTACTTGGTGAACTCATAAATACAAAGTCCAACACGGTTGTTAATCAAAAGCACTATAAATTATTAAAACCGTTCCACCCGCCTTAAGGCATTCATAATCCATTTTTTTTTTTTTTATAAAAAAAAACAAACAAAACACTTAGCACTTTATTTCCGCTTTCCGCAAAGAGAATAAAAATGCTTACTTCCTAGGCGCAGTTAGTTTGTGTCATTTACTCGAAGTAAACATTGTTAAGGCCATAAGCAAGCATGCGCAAGGTTTAGCAAATCGATCAAAAGCCGTAAGCGTTCCATTACCGCTGCCACAACGCCGTGTAGGTGTTGTTAACATGTTCGGACATTGCTATACGCCGGACATAACCTCTTTTAAGCCGCGTCGTCGTGCCTTACACAGATAAAATAAAAAACCGGCACCGACAAATACCGCGTCTTTCAAATCGATTGTAGGCTAGGTACACTCGTAGGTGCGAGCATTCTCAAGTCCAATTACATCCATTAAATAATTATTAGCTCCATGGCGCGTATTGGTATTCATTGTGTGTCCGAGCTCTTGTCCAGATAATAACAAGCCACCGCCACCACCAGCTGGGATTTGGTGTGATCTATGCCGCGCCACAAAAGGCCTCGAGGCTACGACTTTAAGTAAACAAATGCGCTGACAAAAATCTCTCAGATTTCTGCCGCTCTAGTTGGTTGCTGATGGATGGATTGATGCGAGTTTTTTTCTTCTTTTTGTGTTCGATTGGAAATATTTGTAATTCACATGACGTTTGGGAGAGAAGTGTTCACCCGAAGTTGTTATTATGGCGAGGTTTCGCCTTTTTTAGGCGTTGTTAGGTATCAAAATAACCAGGAGGTCTTAATACTTTACGAGGATTACGTAAGGGGTATTTAACGTATAATTGATCGTTTAAGCTTGGTTTTAGTTAAACATAGTATAGCGGCAAATAGATAAGCACGAAAGGTCATGTGCACAAGTCATTCATAAATCAATTGCTAAATTCTGTGGGTTCTGTGGGTTCCTCGATCAGACTTGTAGCTTTTAACACGAGAATGAGGACTTGGTGACTTAAGGACAACATCATCGGAAACGGACTAAGGCTTGGCAACTTTGCGACGAAGGAAACCTGATGGGTTTGATGAATTCTCGATTTGCAATTCCGTATGTAGATTATTTAACATTTATAAACTAGGACGCCTGGAATCCGGACAAAAGGCTTCTAGATAAAGGAAACCCCGAGTCCAAGGTGAGCTCGTGTTGCGTATTCATAAAGCTTACAGGCTTACAGATAGCCGCTCAAGGTCTGTCTTTAGTGTTCTTGCAGAAACGACCCCAATGCAGAAGAGTGATTACTTTTCTGATGGATTAACTTCGCATGTGTAAAAGAAAAATAAAATTAAGAAATCCAACACGAAAAGTCTCTTTAATCATTTTGATCTGATTTTTTATCAGAACTTCATCGGGGAATTCCAAACGAACTGAATCACAACATTGGTAGCTTCTCGGATACTGAAGCGAGCTCAAAGCTACTTGGCTCTCTATGTATTAAAACAACTGAACGTATCCCTTATCAGGATGAGCCGCTTTTTGATTTGAGTCCCAATAGATATTGCGCTTCTTCTTTTTTCTTTACAGTTCGGGGTGAACCAGGGCCTACTTCTCGCAGGTGCAAAAATATAACGCGCACACACAAATGGTTGTGGGAAGCTAGGCTTGGTTCTACCTAGGACTGCTGAAGTCAAAATATTTATTTATATATTTTATTTAAAAAGAATACAGAAAGTTCCTGCAAGTTTCAGTTAGCGGGACGATGCGTTTTATCAAGATCAAAAGTTGGTTGGAACAGAGGCCGGCAAAGACATGACTTAATGTTGACATCGAAGTTATCAAGCTAAGATTCTACAGTGACTCAACTTTTTGATCACATGATTAGTACAAAAATGATTTTTCGTTGTAACTTGTTTATTAATTAAGATAATTCATTGAAATTTAGAAAATAATAGTAATGTTGTTATTGAGCAAATGAAAAAAAAACTGAAATATCTTCTTTGATTCCATATACCTCGAAGAAGTACAAAATATAATACGTAATCAATTAGTTGACTTTGACAAACGTTTGTAATTTAACATTTAGTATGACCTCGTTTTGCTCTGAGAACAGCTTGAATTCTGTTTGGCATAGTTTCCACAAGTGTTCTGCACTTGCTAGAGCCTAAACTGTTCCAAACAGTTTGAGTCCGGCCCCTGGCATTTTTGAAATTGCAATTGGGTTAAGATCGGGGGAATGTGGTGGCCAATCAAGCGTTTGAAACTACTTACCTTTAAGTCATGTTTAAGCCACTCGGGTAGTGTGTTTCGGATCATTTTATTGCTGGAAAATAATATCCGACACCTTCTTATTCCAATCATTCAGACATTTCTGCTGTCCTCGTTCAAGAATGCTGACCTATTGATTGGCATACATTTTGCCTTTAACTTCCACACATTGACCAATACCTCCCATGACCATACACCCCCATATCATTAAATTTCCGCCACCAAACGTAACGATTGGTTTGACGTGACGGTACTGGGTTGCTTCATCAGTCTTTTTACAGGTCCATTGACAACCATCGGAGCTAAAACGATTAATTTTGTTTCACTCGACCACACTACCCTTGCCCAGTCACTAATCGTATAAGTTGAGTATTTTTCTGCGAACTGTAGCCTAAGTTTCTTATGTCGTTTTGTCAACAGTGGCTTTTCCTCTTTCCAACGTCCGTGTAAACCGTTTTTGCGTACAATTTTCCGAACAGCCTCTGTTGATACAACTATTCCGTCATTTTGTCGCAAATCTTTGTTCATTTGGGCTGCATTTCCGTGCACTCCGTACTTTATTTGTCTTAAAATACGGCTTTATATAAAAGAATCTACGATGGGTTTTCTACCGGGCTTTGTTTTTTACATCTTCAGACTTGAAGTTTTTTTCTTATTTTTGTGGTTCAACCCAATGAAAATTCAACTTTTATAGAAAGAAACGGTATGTGCACTTAGCATCAATAAACATTTTGATTTCTTCTATTTAGAGCGGCTTAGTTCTTTCATGTGATCTCGAAACAAAACAAACGTAAACAACTTAGCAAATGCAAAAATAGTAATTTGTTTTACATTTTACCGGGTTCAATATAACAATACTTACATAGAACTAAAATAATATTTGGAAAAACCTCAACTTCTCCAAGTTTTACCATACTACGATCACACCCAATGTACAATTATTGACACTGTCTCAACTAATTGATCACATGCTTTCGAGAATAGATTTCCCAAATTCTTCGAAATCGAACGGTTCATTTTTATTTTTTTTGCGCATTCTTATCTAGAACATCTGTAACTATACTTCGTCGAAAATTCGTTGCATTAACGTTTAGATTCAAAAAGTTACAACAAAAAAACCTCTTTCCTTTTCATAATATGATCAAAAAGTTGAGTCACTGTATATACACACTCAAAAGAAAGTAGTCCCGAAGCCTATTCGAACCAGATCTATTTCAGATCTGCTCCAGAAATCCAGAAATTATAATCTGTATCTAGCGGTCAATATTTGCAGTAACGCACTGGCTGGCTTCATTTTAAGATGTAAAGCCAGCTCTTTATGTGGATTTTTTTTTTACTCCAAAAGTGGCAAATTTGTGTACTTGGGTTAGGTGCTGGGAGCTGGGAATTAAAAGCCTTGGAAGGTCGTATATCGGTACCACCGTTTAGCTTTAGATTGAAGGCTACTTTGTATCTCAAAGAGACTCATCAATCGGGAGCTCCCTATCCATTGTGTACTCAGACACAATGATTGCTTCTTTGAACTGCCGAACAGGATCTCCAAAGTAGCCAAAAACTGGATGGAAAGCTACTGATATATTTACATATGTATCCACAAGACCACCGACGCGGCTGGAAAATGTGATTTTACTGACCACACCAAAGATACGTTACTCCTGCTATTAACTGTTAATTGCTTTGCTTCCTCAATTTTTCAACATCCTGGTACCACCACCGAAAGATACACAAACACAACACTTCCATCATTGCCTGCATTATTTCTCCAAGTTGCCCCTAAATTTCTCGTCATTATTATTAATTTCCAATCATTAAACAAAAACTCTCCAAGCCAGCTGACACATTTCATCCCCCAGGCGCTACATGATTGCATAACAGCCCAATCCCCAATCCTTTGCGTTATAGTCTTACATTATGCTTTTACATTAATTATTTTTGGGGAAAGAAAAACAATCAATTTCCTGGTCAATTTAAATTTCCAAACCACGACGACTACGTCAGCAAGCACTTCAACATTTAATTAATCTTCACGTGCTCCCCACTCGCAAGGAATTTCGGTAGCACTGCACCCGAGTCAAAACAAATAAAATCCGATCCGAGGGACGTCGACGGCAGCGTGATTTGTGGCTCATGAAATGATGCACACCGAGATCTTCTCCATGAACAGAGCAGAGCGAGACATCCCGCCACCAAGATCGTTGTTGTGTAGTTGGTTATCATGTGAATGGAACTGGTTCGCCGCATGAGTACTTGGGGCAGCAGCAGCTACTTGGAGATTTTTTGGAGCCCAATATGAGGTATGAACCAGATCGGATCGCCCATCCGCTGCTACTGTCAGTGTGGTTACGTTTTTGGGTGGCCAGCAGTTTATTTGCATTTCAAATGAATGCCTTGTCGATATAATGTAAGAGAAGAAGCTCAGTTTGCAGGTCCGTTATGACCTTTTGGCTGGCAAAAGGCGAATTGCAAATCATGCCATCAGCAACCTTACCTACCTGTAGAGCTACCACCTACCTCGTGCAGTGAATGAAGATTGCAAGAGAAATTTAGTTAGTAGTTAGTGCTCATAGGGTATAGTAGATTTGACGCATAGTTTTAAACAGAAAGAATAACTGTGGGAATATGCATTTGTACAGGGTGATTCAAAAAAAGAATAAAAAATCAATTTTTTCATTTTAGTAGACAGAGAGGGAAAACAGGAAATTAAAATATTTCGCGTAAGCATTCGTTTAGAGAATCAGGCCTAGCTTCTTGCAGTCGCAACCATTTATATTTTTCACACAAGTGAAAGTGACCTATATTCACAGGTAAATACAGAACAGGGAATTGAGTAGGTGCTCCCAAGCTATTTGGCATTTGGTAGTTTGTCAAGTCGAACACATGTTTCAATTCAGCATGTTACTATAGCCTAGTAAAAATTGCAGTCAAAATATTGTTTTTAGACAGCATATTTCTTTTTGACCGACTGGCAAAAAGAAGGGTCATGATTTGTGAATCTCACAAGGTATGTTTGCTTCTTTGTTTGTCACCTCTTAAATCCTAAACTATGGAACCCATTTCAACAAATGAGGTGTCGTTGGATTCGTTTTGACCCGGAGAGTGGCCTAGGCTACAGACAAATTCAATATGACCCCCTCAATAAGCATATCAAATGAAAGGTTTTGACAACTAGAATACGATATTGCTCTGTATATTTTATGTAACTAAAAAGTTGCAAATAAAAAACTAAGTTAAAAAAACTAAAACCCGACTACGGGAAAAAAAGCCAGAAGCCTTGCGGGGAGCTCTGGACACTACAAGCTCCATATATGATTTCTGGCGAAGGTTTCAATGTCACCTTCCAGATCGCTCTGAATCGAACAGCGGAGATTGGTCTGGTTTTCCATCAGAAAGAATAGTCTTCTATACGGACGGGTCCAATGGATGAGCTCTCCGGAGCAGGTATCTACTCAGAAGAATGCCACGTTGAGCAATCTATTCCAATGAGCAGATTTACAACTCTCTTTCAGGCAGAGGTGTATGCTATCGTTAGCACAGCGCATATTGCACTTAACAAGAGATGAAAAGGCAAGTCCATCTACATCTGATCTGAAAGCCAAGCAGCTATTAAAGCCTGTTCAACAGCGTTGATCAACTCCAAAATTGTTGAGGAATCTATCAATAAACTGAGCCAGCTTGGGCGATGTAATAGGATCACACTAGTCTGAGTCCCGGGACATTCTGATATCCCGGGAAACGATAAAGCTGATGCTCTAGCTCAGCGACCCCTTTTATCGGTCCTCAGCCTGTTATTGGCTGCGGTTCAGCTTATGCTAAAAACAAGCTTCTTGAACTACTGCGACTACAACACAATAACCATTGGCACCAGCTTAGGTCATGCCGACAGGCCAAAATGTTAGTAGACGCGGCCAGAGCAAACAGAACTAACTTTCTGTTACACCTTAGCACTGGGTTCACTCGCTTAAACGAGCACCTGAACAAAATTGAAATCAGAAGCTGGGGCCTTTGCGAGATGTGTCTGGAAGAAGACGAGACAGCTGAGCACAAGACGAGACTGCTGAATCCCTTTAGATGCTATATTAACTTAAAATAATTTATTTTAAATATCATTAAAAAATAAAAAAATGGACCGTTAAGGGTTATGTAAGTCACTGAGTCACAAAATGTCGAGTTTGCATTGTTTTTTTCTTAGATACTATATATACGACTGGTATGGGCTTGCGCATGCTCCTAAGCATGATATTTTTTGAAAACCTTAAATTTAGCATGCTACAAAATCTGATTCCTGATGAAATATGTACCTAGTCAGTGAAATCTTCCAGATAAATTACAGAAAGGCAATAACATTCAAACTCAATTAAAACCGTCATTTAGATCAGACCGATTGTTTACGTACGTGAATCATCATTAAGTGCAGCGCAACAATGATTCTTAAAGGTTTTGTGTGCTTTTGTTTAGTTTCGTTTCTCATCCAAATTCAATTCAGAAAAAGCGGATTGCATAATTTTCAGACAAAAAATAAGCTAAAAACACAGCAAAAAAGCACATAGAAATAGAGTAAATGTTCAGAAGTCGACGACAGCTAATGTCAAGGTCACTGTCAAATGCCAAAATAAATCTTTTTTTTTTTATAACAGTGGGAACGACTCAGCATTTCAGCAATAATGTGCCAAGTGACCGTGTTAATTTATTCTTGATCTAATGTAAAGATCGGTGTAAAGATTGGTAAGAAACTGGTTATTGACATTGAATTTAGTTTTTGGTATCAATGGACGTAATGTTGGGTGGGCCAGTTGGAAATGTTGCTGAATTAAGTGAAAGTGCAACACTGCGCAATTTTAACCAAAGATCCACAGGTCAAGAGGAGGACTTTTTGCAAATCTTGTCATCCATTAAATAAAAAAACAAAACCATCGCATCTGCTATACTTATTGAAAGTCCACAGTCTTCAATGGATTCACCAAAATTGGGCCGTATTTATGTACATATTCCATACATTTACTAATAAAAGTACAAGGAAACTTCTCTAACTCGAACTTCTACAACTCCAAGTTTTCTCAAAAGGACCTTCCGAAGGTAGTGTTAATTTTTTTTACTTTTACTACAAAAGATGTCCTGTCACTTTTGTCAAAAAGGTCAAAACTTTCGGAATTAGTTTGTTAAAGACTTAAAAAATTTAGCCGGCTCTGGAGCTGCATACAAATTTTTGACATTATTTGTAAAGGGTGATTTTTTAAGAGGTTGAGAACGAAAAAATGAATGAAATATTTATTTGAATCGATAGTTTGAACCTTGCAATTTAATGTTTAAAGATAATTTAATGCAAATGTTGACCGCGGCTGCGTCTCAGGTAGCCCATCCGCTGAGTCCAATTTTGGCATACTCTTTCACACATATCGGCCGGTATCTCACGAATGAATGCATGGATGTTGGCTTCCAGTGCGTCAATCGAAGCGGGCTTGTCCCTATAGACATTAGCCTTGACATACCCCCACAAAAAATAATCTAATGGTGTCAAATCGCACGATCTAGGCGGCCAATTGACCGGCCCGAAACGTGAAATTAACTGTTCACCAAACTCGCCTCGCAATTGCGCCATTGTTTCGCGTGCTGTGTGGCATGTGGCACCGTCTTGTTGAAACCACATATCATGCAAGTCAAGAACTTCCATTTCGGGCAAAAAAAAGTTTGTTATCATCGCTCGGTAGCGTTCACCATTGACAGTAACGCTGCGATTCGCATCATCTTTGAAGAAATATGGCCCAATAATGCCGCCGGCCCATAAACCGCACCAAACAGTGGCTTTTTCGGGATGCATTGGTAGCTGTTGCAATGCTTCTGGCTGATCTTCACTCCAAATGCGGCAATTTTGCTTATTTACGTACCCATTCAACCAAAAATGAGCCTCATCGCTGAACACAATTTTTCGATAAAAAAGCGGATCCTCGGATTTCGAACCGAGCACGAATTTTGATAGTAAAATTCAATAATTTGCAAGCGTTGTTCATTTGTAAGACGATCCATGGTTAAATTGCAAACCAAACTGAAGCTGTTTGACAGTGACACAAGGTACTAAACACACGTCAGCTGTCAAAACCAGTGTTGCCAAAACCAAACCAGCTAAAAAATCACCCTTATAAACCCATAAAGGAGTAAGAGAACGAACGGTATTTTTGCAATGGGCACACGGCCTGAGGGTTACAGTCTGAAATACCGAAAAAGTGTTTAATTTTACAAATTCCATTTTAATTACAGTGAGATCTCTCTTAAGCGGACAGCCATGGAACCGGAGTTTTTTGTCTGGTTATAAAAGTTGTCCGTTTATAAGAATGCATTTTGTATGAGAAATTAGAAATTAGTTCCCCAAATAGGTGTCCGTTAATGAAAGCTGTCCGCAAAACAGGGTGTCCGCTAATGAGTGATTTCACTGTAACTATCTTTAAAGACCCTGTGATGGTAACGCATAATTGTGATAAACAATTACTTCGTTTTTCTTTTTGTTTTACTAAATCAAATTAATGGGACTCAGCACTCAGACAAATGGCATATGATTCGAACAAGCTATTGACAAATGTCGCACAGCACGTACAACATGTCCTTATCATCGTTTTTTATTTTATAATTCACTCTAATTACCCTCTGAGCTCATACGTGGTTGCAATCACACATTTTTAGAATTTTTTGTATGATAAACCAAAGAGCAGCGCATTCAAGGCTGAAAGATAAGATTTAGCATTAAATTGCAATTTCCTCTAAATCCCTTACGAAAGCAACAAAATTATGGTATTATGTCAGTCGAATTGACACACATTTGGCTCGAACTAAAGCTCCCGTTTCCAAGAATTCGTCCCATCGACGTTTGTTAACTGACAGCTAGATAGAATCTAATACTGTTTATGGAACGGTGCACAGCGGGTACGACATAGAGAGTAGGTTAAGTTTCTTATACAGTAAAACCCGGATAAGTGCATTAGCAGAATTATATGTATATAGTAACGAAAACCCGCTTAGCTGCTCAGAGGTACTTATCCACAAACAAGACAAGTCGGGAAAAGGCGAAAGATCTTCACAACCAAAGATCGAAAAGTGACAGCCAAGAGAAAGCGTCAAAGTCTTACTAGAGTACTAGAACTCACCACATTATGTACAAGGTTAAGTTTATTACTTTTTGTTTTGTTTCTATTCTAACGCTTTTTTCAAAATGGTATTTAAAAGGGAAATATTTGATGTAAATTATGACGAAAGTAAGGGAAACCATCTGTACTTAAACGGGGTATGTAGTTAAACGGTGGATTTTACAAGAATCTGTATAATTAAATCCTCCTGAGAGTTTATTTCTGCACCGATTTCAATGATTCCAACACTGATCGTCATCGAAACCTTATCAACTGAACTTTGTTCATCAGTATAAACAATTTAAAAAAAAAGGATATGGATATGGATATGAGTAAAGTTACTACGAAAAAACATTATTACCTATACTTACGTTCTATTTTTGTTCATTCGTAAACCGCAACCGGTTGTAGGGTTTCTATATGCGAGATTTCTCGCTCTGGATCGACTAGTATTACTTTAAAAACTTAGGGTTTCAAAAAACCGAGGATCCTATGCGGGGTTTGCACTTAAGGGGCTACATACGTCCAGAATTTTAACTACTACTACTACTACTACTGCTACTTTTTTTTTCTACAGATTATTATTCTCTATAGTTTTGGGCGTATTTATGTGAAAGCCGATTGTATACCCGAAAAGAGCCCGAATGGCGCAGGTGGCCTTTGTTTGAGGCAGCTTTTTTTCGGAGTCCTTCAGTTTGTCAGTTCTTTTGTTATCCTTAAGTATGTAAAGCGACATTTATAAAGCATGAGGAGATTATATTTAGGTTTCTGAAGTGAAGGTAGTTGTATTTGATCGTTCAAAGTGAGCTGCGCGTAACCTCGAGCGAAACGCACTTGAAACTTTAAACGCGTTTTTATCAAAACTACTTTTTTCGGCACGGTCGGCATGATAACTCATACAGTTTTTAATATTTTTTGATGCATTTTTTTTTTAAATATTCGAAATTGTTTTCACTAGAGTCTGTCGAGCGGGATTTTTGATATTTTGACTAAGAAATTTTATAAATATAGTTAAAGTGACATTTTTAGCACAAATGCATACGTTTTTTTCAAACTGCCGTAAATTGTTAAATTTTTCGAATTTCGAAATTCCGGCTCGACAGACTATAACTACAACTCAACTTTACAAGATTTTTTTTTAACATTTTGTAGATCCATCAACATTTCAAGGAGAAATAATGCCGACCATGGAGGAACTTTTTTTCATAGTGCCTTGTAAAACGGGATTTTTTATATTTTAATTTTTGTAAAAAAAAATGTAAAGACATTTTTTTATAAAGTCTAAATACCAATAAACAATGTGTAAAATTTATTTTTATTAATTTTTATTGCTATCCTTTCTAAAAAAAGTTTTTCTTTTGGTGCGTTTTTGGCGCTGCTGAACGTATGTATGTACTCCCTTAAGAGGATGGTTCTTTACCAGTTTTTAATGTAATTCATCCGTTGAATACGTGGACAACCGATTGACAATTGCGCCGGATTTTATTATTATTTTATTTATTTTATTGTAATGCAAAGAATTTCAGCCAATGAGCATGAACCTAATGTCTGCAGAATAGTTTAGTTCGCCAATCAACTGATTTGTAGCTTGTCAAAATGAGTTATCTTGCCAGCTTGTTTGAGAAATATTGGAAAGAAGAAAATAAAAGCTCAGCTGTCCGTTAGTTTTTGCTTGTTTACTGCACTTTACGCTTCAAAATTGAGCGAGTTATAAGCACACACGCTGAGTTTAAAGGAAAAAAAGGTCACAATAGAGCCGAGTTTGCGAAATTGGTATTGTGACTTTCTGACAGCCCATACATTTTCCCCGAAAGCATAAATAAAAAACCAAAGTGTCAACTAAAAGAACGATGCCCTTTCCGCCTTAAGCCGTGTTACGTCCAAAAATGTCTTCTTCTAATTCAGTAACGGTTTCTCTGCAAACGGAAACTTCAATTTTTCGAAAACTTAATCTCATGTCATCATCAATCTTACCAACAGACCCATAGTTCACAATGGTGAGAGACATGATAATTCTTAACTTCTAACAATACTGCGAGTGACAACAAAACGGTACAACAAAAGAAAGGCAAACAACAACAAATATGTAACTCACCAGAAAGACAATGTTGAAGATATGCAGCATACACTTGATCAGGCTGATACTCCCACAGCAATGGGAGTTGCTATATTTTCGCTTTGTCGTGCTGTAATGTGGCATCTTATCGTTGGATGACGTGATTTCCTTTGGACGTATCGCAGCTGGAAACTGGGAACACTGGGTTTTCCTTAACGAAAGAAACTCTACGAGTATCTATATGAATCTCGGTTGGTTGCAGATACGCAAAGCGACAGTTAGATAATCCAAGCCAATCTAACTATTCAAATTCGAAGCGTTATTGCCGCGCACTGGAACTGCACCGAAGCATGACCAGCGAAGTGATTATTTGAGATTCTATTCCACTTCCACCCCTAACCTAAAACTTATTTTAATGATTTCCATTTTGGGATTTTGGCGTTAAAAAAAAACCGTCTTGGTGACGTTGTCGGTATGAGTTTGCAACAGGGATTGGCTCACGAAAAAGGGAAGAGGTGTGTTCCTAATTGGCTGTTTCCCAAGATTTCGGTTTTTTTTTTTTTTCTTTGGTTTGGTACTCGTACTCGAACTTGTTTATTCAAATTCGATTGATTGTGCGCTCGGTGAGTGTATGTAGTTCTGGATTATTCATTATTCGGATTGATGGCGTTCTACAAGTATCTGCCAACATGACGTCTTCGGTATGGTGGCAAATAATTCACATACGAACTGTCAATCTGTGAACAAAGACCGCCAAGGTAAAGTCTTTTGTCGCAGTTAATGCGATTATCAATGAAGCTGTGTGTGATGATCGAATGGCGCTCTGATCTGAAAAAAAAACAGGATAAAAGATTATAGGTTTACCATTCGAAGTGTGAAGTTTAAAATTAATTTATTTTTTGAATGACATTATTATCAAACGATTACGTGATGATTTGGTATGCAGATTTGGAGGAGAATTAGCATTGGAGGGGATTTTCTGGGAGCATCTTGGGAGGTCAGGAATCGAAAAATATTGACATTTATAAAAAAAAAAAATCTTTCATATTGCCACAACTTCAGATAAATATTTTAAATGGAACAGTTTTAATGCGCTTAAAGTCAAATTCTGTTCGATATGCAAATAGCTTAGTCGGCTTGAATCAGAGATAGCGACATAGCGGTGTGCGGTTCTAATCTGTCTCGCAGCATTTAATTAAAGTTATTACAAAGGGAGCCCTCCAAAGCCGGGGTTTAATTGTTCATTAAAAAACGTATCCGAAAACCTGAAGACAAGAAAAGCTACGCCAAAACTGTGTGTTTTACCTTGACTTTTGTTCAATAATACCACTGACATATGTTCAGATAATTGAGTTATATGTACAAGTTTTCGTAGCTTTGTGTTTCCCACCGAAGTCCAATGGAAAAGAGAAAGCACATTCTAGTACCATTCTTCTCTTAGCAATGAAAGCTGTTCCTATGTTCGATTTGCACATTTCTAATGACGTATTTAAATTTGTAAGTACCTTATGAACGCTTCAACAAAACCAGCTAATAATCCATAAGATAATAGCCATACAATCCAGAATAATAGCTCGCACTTAAGTTGATCAATTATTTAATAATAGGACATACATATGAGTATTGTGAAACAGTGAAACATTCACATTTATAATTGAAACAGAAGCTGCTCGATTTTTGTTTCCCAATATCCCAATCTAATTGCCAGCCGTGCCGCATGAACATAAGCGCTTTGCTTTGTAGCCGAGCGAGCGGTAATAGAAACAATCATCGTTGAATGCCACTATATCAATCAAATTAAAATCCAATAAAAATCAACGTTGATTGAAGCGAATTTTCTCCGAGTTAAATTAAACCAATCATTTATATGGCGTTGCTGGAATCTTGCCGCGATTCCAAGCTGTCATACAAACATACATACCCGTCGTACAGTGCGCTGTCAAAGCAAAGCAAGCACCGAAAGCATTTTTTGTTTGGCAACATTTCGATTCGAGAGTGAACGTTTTTAATGGGGTTAGAAATATGTATGGCCTTAAGCCTTGAGGAAAAAACAGACAAAAACAACAACAGTCTATCTACGAAATGATGTTTTGATGGGGGAAGAAGATTAAAGGAGGATTATGGGTTCATTGCATCTGTAATTTGATATACGGGAATCGTTTGCCACAGACAATTGCATATGCATATGCAAATGCGGTGCTATTTGTATGACTGCAGTTCCTTTAGGACCGTAAAAAGTGTATGTGCAGAGTGTAATGAAATTCAATTGCACGCCCTGAGGTTTTTGGAATATGAAGAGTTTTTTAACATCGAACACACTGGATGTGGTACAGTGAGGGAGCTGGTCATAGGTCATTGGGTTCATTTTCATTGAGTTCGTTTTTTGGTATTGCGGTTGAAATGTTCAGGGGGGGGGATGCAACTGGCTATCTCATTTGAGCACTCGCGGCGGTGACTAAGGCCATCCGCACACGGCTCGTATCGTTATCATAGCGTCATCGTCACGTCATGTATTTGCCGTTCAGCTACGATAACGATACGGCTATTGAACCGCACACGACGCAATTTTCATCCGTCAAAATACAAAGCGTAAAAACATCGTCGGACGTTTTTTTAAATAAAACACGTGTAAGCACATTGAAAAATGTAAACAAACAGCAAGCGTACAGTCGTACACGACGATTAGCGACTGACCCTGCTTGACGATAGTGGTCGGTCATATGCGGTACTCCTTTTAAATACAAGGTGTGGGACAACAAATCATATGCCTCTCGTACATCGCGTCGCATACGCCGTGTGCGGATGGCCTTAGAGTTATGTACAAGTCACCATGTCTCGATAACCGATGAGTTTTATCGCTCGTTTTTGGATTCTGCCCAGTAGCTCCAGGTATGCAATTAGTGCAACGGGCCAGATATGACTATATGACCGTTGTACTCCAGTTTGGGGCATATAAAGCATTAAATTCCACTTTGTTGATTGAACCCCACCTGAGTATGCTGTCAAGGTCGGAATTTGATGTGCTTCACATAAGTTGCCATTCCAGTTCTATGCTCGATGATGAGGGAGGTAAACCAGGAAACGAATATGAGAAGCTTATGGTCCTATCAAGGAATGGATTGGATTAGAAGTAAGAAAGGTAAGAACAAATAATGGATTGAAAGTGTTTTTGACTAAGGGGATCAAAGCACAAAAGACGTTCCGTCTTTCTAAAGAATGATAGAATATCATTCGTTGATACTCCTAATGGTTCGTCTATTTCAGCCAAACTCATGCCCTGCTGAGATTACGACAAACCCAAGCTTGACTTTACCAGATACTTCAAGGTTTCCAGTCTAGACAGAAGGATCTGGAACAATTCCGATAGCGCCATCATTGGAACATACATTTTTATAGATATCTCAAAAATAGAGAAAGGTACCATAGCAGGAGTCTTCTTGGAAGAATTATGCATAAACCAGTCTTATCGACTAGCAGCATCTTCTAATCAGAGAAACATATATGCTCTTAAGAAAACAGTAGAAATTGTCCAAGCAAGGAAATTACCCGCAACGGAAATCAGTATTTGCGTGGACAGCCAATAAAGCACTGGAACTGAACTCCACTTCTGTGAGCTCAAATACAGTACTATTCTGCTCTATGGACATGTGGGAGTAGAAGGAAACGAAACAGAAGACGAACTGGCTAGGAACGGCTCTGATATGGATATAGCACTAGCTGACAGACAGGTCTTGCCGGCTAAAAATCTAAAAATCACTAATTAAGCCGAGGACTGATGGCGCAACGCTAGCGATTGTGCCATAACCCATAACCCGCAACCAGAAGAGAACAATATCCCTACTGTCTATGGGTAGAAACCAATATCCAGACTCGTCGGTGTCATAACCGGACACTGTACGATAGGCAACATGGCCAGAAGATACGGCATCCTACATCAGAGAAAATGTTCTCCGAAATGTGTCCTTTTGTAGGCATTGTTAGAATAAATGACCAGAATAAAGTTTATGAAGTTCGTTGTGCTGGTCGATTGACGGAATGGGAGTAGATGAGAGGTCGGATATATGCAAAGCTCCTTTATATCCAAGTATAAGATAGAGTAATAGTATTCGATATAAGAAAACCATTCCAACAGCGACCAAGCAGGGGGGTTGCAGGGGGGCAACATGCCCCCCATACATATTTCACTGTTTAGCTATGCACAAAACTTTGCAACCGATACTGATGGCCAATTAATCGAACATAATAATATGGCTTTATTTCCAACTTGAATTCGATGCCAAATTGGCTTTATTTCGTAAGGCCTTATTTCACGTCACCTTTTACTGGACTAAATGAATGAGAAGGGAATTAAAAACATCTGCAATCTACAAAACAGGTGTAATGGAAGTCAATATAAAGGTGCCAGTGGACGTTCCAAAAACACCAGTTCAAAAGGCTAAATCAATACAAGTGTGACTTGATGAGCAGTTCCGACCTCAATCTATTAGACCATAAGGCATAGTACTTTTTAGAAGCGATGGCCTATTCTACTCGACGCCCACATATTGAGACCGTGCGCAGTTTTCAAATCGAAAGGTAGTATGATGGTGGTATGACCGAAGAAATTGATCGCACAAACATTGAATAATAAGAAACATCTGGAAAAAACTACTGTGAATCATAAGCAACAACAAAATTTTCAATAGTACACCACTCTCCGGTTATCCTGGACACCACCTATAGAGTTAGTTGAAACCTAACATCTGAGTTTCCTATCACTACGTTGATCTGTCTGTCTTCTCGTTCTTGTCCTTAATGTGGTCACGCTGTGTGTTCACATTATAAGGGTATTCATAACACCTTTAGCGTGTGTGAAATTATAAAAAAAAAATCGAATAAATTCTTTAAATATTGTCAATTCAAGTTATTCAGGAAAAAAATAAAAAAAATTCTCATTCGCTTTGATTTACCGCAGTTTTAATGATTTGACTACGTGTAGTACCTACTGTGGAAGCTCCTTAAAACGCCATCATTCGCAATTGCCTGTATCAATTAAATTCAAGTCTTATTGGTAAATAAGATATCAACACAGCTTATCTAGCATCGCAGACGTCGTAGATATCATGTAACAGAGCCGCGACAGGTGCTGTACCACCAAACACGCTCATAGCTCATTTATCAAAAAAAAAAAACCTAAAGCGATATATACAGCCTAATTAAATAGCTCTGACGGACGTCAACTTTTCTAACGAGCCCTGACTCACATGCCGACAGCCGTCGCTTCCCATAGCACTCACTTGCAGCACGAATCCTTTCTCCTCCGCTGTCCATCAGCAATCACGCAGCTGTCATAATCAAGTTGAACGTTGATTTTAATATTCAATCCAAGTATGTACGTACTGTATGTGGCAATAATTCACTTGTAGCTTGTTGCTTGTATCACATCCAATGCACGTTCCGTGACCTCGTATGCAAACAAACATCCAAGGAAATTAAATTATTTTGATCCTAAGCCAATCGCACGCCTGCCATTCGCGTTCACTCGGAAAAGAAGTTCACACCATCAGCTGGCATTCACTACTTGTCTGGTATTTGTCTGCTGGTTTATCTGTCAGTTGAAGTGACCACGAAACGCTTTCTTCTAATTTCCCAAGATTGCGTGCGCATTCAATCGGGTGTCAGCGACGCGAATCGCAATCCCATGGTTTCTTGTTTCACATGATGTGAGAGTGTGTTTGTGTGTTGCCAGCCTTAATGATGATGGAAGCGATGAGATATGGCGAATCCGGTGACATTTGTTGGGGGACAAATGCTACAACTCCATGCAGTTAACAACACACCGCCATAAATGGAAATTAATAACTGCGTACCGCGCGACTGCATCAAACTTTCACTCAAAAGTTGTCACAGAAAACTCCTCGCTAGTGCTTCCCAGAGACTGGCTTACAAGTCTTGTCTCGGTCCTTTATTAATCTCATCTTTGTCATCTTTGTCATCTTTACCCCATCTAACATCCCAAAAGTAAAAAAAAAAGATACATACTCGTACTTGCACTCGAACGCGTATCAAGTTCCACCTAGGAAACCGGATGAAATGCTATACTCGTATGTTTTAGTTGCGGCGGCACGGATGGCTCTGACTGTGGTTCATGGTTTCAGCTTGCATCTATGAATGAGGGATAGACTTAGACACATTCTTGTTCTGCGTGCGAGCAACGTAAAAGACCTTATAAATGCGGATTCACTTCTCATTACATGCACTAGAAGTGCTGTAGTGACAGCCCAAAGTCGACAAACGGACAGCAAACATCTTCTTCTGCCATTTGAGGTGAATCGGATCACATATTACGTACGATGCTGCTCTGGTTAACATCATTCTCGCATTTGGCAGTGTCAATGGTGGTGACACTTATACCTCGTAATACTCGTACGTGTACGTTACGTACCTACACATGCGATGCGGGAACGGTAACCACAGAAACAGATCTATTCGAGCAGCTAAAGATATTTCACAGGAATCATCTTCACCGAGCAGTGCCAGTGATATTGGTCATTACATTAGCGTGGAATGGTGATCGGAGTGTATGTGGTTGAACAGTGAGCAAATTTTTCATAGGCCCACTGGTGATTCTATCTTATCTTTAATGCTGACAGGAACTGCAATAATGTCGTCTTCGACTTTTTTTTTTGTATCTCGAACAATCAATTAGCTTGCAACTCAATGCGTGCCATGCTAATATCATACATCACAACGCTAAGCTAATATCACAGATAATTAATCTATACATATGTTGCACCACTGTATACAAAATGGTACAATTTTTGGCCTAACAGACAACCTGTTACCAGACAAAAAGCTTAAAGAATAAATAAAGCAAAAAAGCTCTTTCTCTTTCCTCACTTCGTTTATTTGTTAGCCAAAATTTTTTCCTCTCCTCTTGTCTTGTGATTTCGCAAAGCAAACGAATGAGATTAGAACGGGACGGGCATAGAAATACAGTCGTCGTCGACAAAATTGAGTTTACGATTGAAAAATATTACAAAAATAAATACAAATTCTATTTAAAAAAAATTATTGTTCCCAACAAAACCTATTAAATTTAAGCTAACAATAAAAGAAAATAACAATAAAAGTGAAACATAATGTTGTATATTGTTTTTAATAATACATATGTATTTTTCAATTGTCCATTCAATTTTGTTGCCGACTGTAGGTACATGACCGTGTGAATTTCATAAGCGTATATGCCGAGGCGCCAAACGGAAGAGCGGGTAAACTCGATTTTGTGATTGAAAATGAATCAGTTCCTTCAGAGCAAAATTAAAGGATCTACTGACTCCGCGTCACACAATTGAGCGTACGGTAGCGCTACAGTTCGGGGTGAACCAAGGTTTGCTTCTCGCAACTATTTGTGTCGGCGACGCGACGTTTCATATTCTTACACGAATGGAAGGAACCTGAACAGTGTTCATCGTAAAAATTTAACTCTTAAATGCGTGTCAGACATATAAAAGAGGTGGCACCGTGAAAAATCTGTTGGGGGTTTGCTGGGATCGAACCCGGGCAGCGTGCGTAGAAGGCCAACACACGTGGGTGTACAATCGATTCCCAGATTGCCATTAATTTTTCGTCATGGATATATACTTGTTGGCCGATCAGCCAAAAACATTGCTGCCGTACGTGAAAGTGTGGCCGAGCGCAAGTCGTCATCGTGCGCAGGAATAAAGCCATGATAACTAACTTTTTATGGCTCTAATTGGATGATATGGATAAGGACGGACGGTTTGTGGTTCTAAAAAGTGCGCCACACAGCCAATGCAATAATAACTTCAGTGCACGAAAAGTTCCCGGGACGCATTATCTCGCGAAACAGCGATACCAATTAGCCACTGAGATCTTGCGATCTGACACCTTTGGACTTCTTTTTTTTGGGTTATCTCAAAAGTAAGGTCTATGCCTATAAGCCATCAACAATTCAAGCGCTAAAGGGACAGATATTAGGGCAAATTGATGGAATAGAGGAGCAATTATGCCGTCCTACATTTCTACAAACAGACTGATATATGCCGCCGAAGCCGTCGTGAACATTTGGCCGATATCACACATTAGGCTGTGGTTATATAGAATATATATATACTTGTACAGTCTTGTGCAAATTAATGTGAACAAACACTTTTTTTAAAAAAAACTTGTATTATTTATTTGAAGTGGCAGTAAGTAATGAATTTATAAAATTAATATTAAATGTGTCCACCCTTGGCTTTAGGCACCATTTGTATTCGTTTTGGCATGGATTCCACCATTTTTTGACAGTTTTCAACGATTTTTGGATCCCGGTATCATACTTGAATAAAGCTACGTGCAGACGATATGTTCACTGAACAAATTTGTGAGCATACGCTTGGGTGTGCATATGTGTTCATATTCGTAACAAATGCTCATATGTTCATGCGGCGTATGATAGGTGTTCAGACGATATGTTCACTTTTTCCCAAAGTTGCAAATTTTTGGGAGTGAACATTATGTGCTCAAATGCGTTGTGTTCATATTTTCTCTGTGCATATGATTTTGGTTATGTCTGCAAATTACGGGTCTCCACGAGACATTGGTATGTGAAGTAGAAGAACTTCTCTTGAAAAATGTCTCGTGGAGACGGGGAATTACAAAAATGAATTAAATCCGGAAAACGTCAACCATTCAACGAATTTAAATAGGAATTTGTGGCAACAAAAGCAAACAAAAACAACAACAAATCTACTGCAAAGTGAGCATACATTTGGCATATGCTCATAGTTGAAACTTCCAAAGTGTTCAAATGGGACAACGTGAACATATCTGTGTTCAAATGTCCGAACTTGCACAATAGTGTTCATATGGTCCCAAAAGAGTGTGCACACGATATAAACGCGACGTGAGCATACGTATGTTCACGAGGTGATCAAATGTGAGCATATGCTTCGTGAACATACGTATGATCACAAAAATATGGTGTGCACACGATATGTTCACGTTTGGGACAAAATTTTACTCAGATATGCTCACAAATTTGCTCAGTGAACATATCGTCTGCACGTAGCTTAACTGACTCAATCAGCTTCGTTTTGGTTGTGCAGTCCATTTTCCTCAATTTAGTTTTGCATATAGCCCACAGTTTTCTATGGGATTAAGGTCTGGCGAGTTGCCATGCCAATCCAAACAAGTTATAGCCTCTTCTGCGAAATATTTTTTAACTCTCTTTGACGCATGACACGGGGCCAGATCTTGTTGAAAAATTGGGGTTTCTGCATTCACTTTTGACAGCTCAGGAACCAGATGACTTTCCAATAATTCGATATATTTGTCACTGTTCATCACTCCTGTTATTGGAACTAACGATCCTGTACCAAAGTAAGAGAAACAACCCCAAAACATTTGCTTTACAGGATGTTTTACAGTCTGCTGGATATGGGCTGTTGAAATGGGTTCACCATCGGATCCTCGAACATATTGAGGTTTCATACCCTGCACGAAAAAATGACTCTCGTCCAAAAATAGCACATTTTTCCATTCATCCGCTGTTCATTCTTTATATTTTCGACCCCAAGCCATTCTCTTCTTTTTCATTACAGCATTGAGAAGTTGTTTCTTTAGAGGTTTTCTTGCTTTTCGCCCAACTTCTAGAACCGTCGAGGCATCCACAACGGTTCCTGCAGCCGCAAATTCTTTTGGTAAGTCGTCACTCGTTTTACTAGGGTTGATCTTACTGTTTCTTATCAGAAGAGCATCTTCTTTCTAGGTGGTTTTACGTTTTCGACCACATTTTCCTGTTCGCTGTGGTAAAATCGACCCAGTTTCTTTATGGCGTTTGATGATGTTGTTAACCGACCCTAACGATATGCCACACTCTTTGGCTATCTGTCTCTGATTTTTAGACGTATGCTCAAACAAAGTAACTACTTTACTACGGATTGCAACGGTGATATCCATTACTAAGCACTTTTGAACAGGATCAAACTTATCAGCAGATTAACTTTTGTTTACACAAATCGGTAGGTCCTCGGAATTTTCAAAAATTTCAATTCAAAAATATTTCGGGAAGATAGGCAAACTATGTTTTCCCCAGGGCTATTATGTTCTAGTTTAAGAATATGTAGGTACAATTTGGACAAATTCAAGAACGTTGTGACAACAAATTACCTTGTTTGCCATTCCAATTAAGAAAAATATGAAATGTTCAGATTAATTTGCACAAGACTGTATGCATACAGAGTTGCTCGTGAATATTGCTACATTCAAAAACTCAAACATAACTTTTTTTTCAATTTATATTTAGTTTAAAAGATATTTCATTTTTATTATGTTTTTTAATGATTTTTAAAAATTACTGATTTCAAATGGTATCCTCGCTCGCTGACGCATGTGCGACATCTTATTAAAAAGTAGTTCATTACCTGTAGGGTTGCTGCGGGAATTTCTTCAATTATTATTCAATCAATTTACATGTATGGGTATAGTTCTGTAGACTTTCTATTTACAATATCTCCACAAATAAATCAGGTGCAGTCCAGTTTGGAGACCTTGACGGCCAACCTAAAGTGGACTTCCTGAATATCAGCTTATTTGGGAATTTTCGCTGCAATTCTGTCATAACAGCAAGTCTGCTGGATTCAATTCGCTTATTTTTTTTAACTTTAAGGAGAAATAAGCTCAAATCTTGGTGCATAATTGTCTGCTTATTCTCATTTGAGCAGATAAGTCCCGGTTTGAAATCCTGTATCCTAACTACAGGATCTTGGTGATAAGGCCTTCTTGTGACTATCCGACGCTCGGCAAAAGAGTTAACTTGCATCATCCTAGTCGATCTGCTAAGAGAAATGCCGCCAAATGACCGCCAAAACTCTCTTTGGACTAAAATCACAGACCCCAAAGCATGATAACGACGCAATATCCAAATCCTGGTGTCATCCAATTTTGTTAAATCGAAATGCCAGTCTGTAAAATAAAAATTAAAGTTCTTCGTCTAAAAATAACGTCATGTTTAGCACTTCACTAAACCGAACAGAAACTCAAGACCCTTTTTACTATGGCTTACATAAGTAAGACCTTTGTAATAAAAATAACCAACACGCTTAAGATAAGTAGTTCCAGTGAACTTCTTGATGAAAAGTGCCTCTATGGTTATCTAGCTTGTCAAATATTGCTTCGAGCGAAACTTTGGCGCAAATAATGTTTTTTTTTTCTTTTTGATTACAAATCGTCAAAACTTGTAGATAACATAAAAATAAATATCGTATTTCAACAATGATGTCATCATGTTGAAGTACATCGTAATATCAAAAATTCAACACTATTTTTCTCATATGTAATGTAATATAATTCCACTGAATCCGAATTTTTGTTGATAACTTTTTGCAAGCAATCCATCAATGTTATCAGCAATTTTGTGATTTATGCTTCAAGTTATATCAGTACAGTACAGTTATCAGAATTATATAAGATGAACGCAAACATGCCGAGTCAATAATGTTATAACATAATTTTTTCAAAAAGAAAAAAACAACTTAGCTTGTGTTATCACAATACAAAAAAATCCATATAGACTTACATATGTGGTGCGTGTAATCGATAATGACACACACCCAAGTATTATTCACTTTTTCGATTCTGCATGTCAATTAATAATAAAAAAAAAAATAAATAAAAATAATTTACGACACTGCACCCACTTCAGTCAGGAAAGTTGAGTGGATGCAACAACCAACAACCCCTTCGGATCGAATGGCAAAAAAGTCACGTTCCGCCCGCGTCACGTGTCAGTTTTCAATTGAAAGCACAATTCTAGTTCCAACTGCAGTTATAATGAAATGTCAAATGGTTCTGTTTTTATCCAGGCATAAAATTTCGGTCATTGATTTGTTTTATTGTTTTTTTTTTATAAATAACATAACGCTGCGGGTCTGAGTGGCTGCCGTCGTCATTTTTTTTTATGTGCAATTCGACACCAATTATTGCTGGCAAGTTGACACATGGACGACCAAGCGTCTGTGACATTGTTTCGTAGTAGTTGGCTTGGCATTTATTTATTGTTGTTCTAGTTAAACGGAAAGTACCACAGTACAACGATTTAGTACAATTCGTCTGCTATGCCAACAACACTAGCTACTACTGAATTAATTTGATTGTAAAGCATACAATGCGAGGTGGTTTATTTTTCGCAGAATAATTGAACTCATTAAAGGCCATGGCGCGGCGGTGACGATCTCGTTTCGATGAAATTTAAAAAGCGAGTGTTATTCGAATTAATGCGTCGAAAACTAAGACGAGTCGAAATTTAAATTGGATGTGAGTGTGGCTGTACCTTAATAAGTATCGAGTTACTGATTGAAGAATTTTTCCTGACGCAGATTGGAACACGACGTTTCAGGTCAGCCAGCGAGTGACAGGTCTAGAACCCCAAACGAATGACGTTTAAGGTAAAACAATCAAAAGTTAAAACGTTTTAAAGTACGATTTGTTTTTTAAATAGCCACACCGGCTATCCAATTAAAAAGGATATTTTTTGATTAGCTTTTTTACTTCTACATCGATGGGACTGAGACCAATAATGGAGAAGGAGTGGGAGTTTTTTCGAACGGGCGAAACATTAACCTCTGATCTAAGCTTCCTTACCACTGCGGTGCTATCCAAAGGGAAATCATGGCGATAGAAGAGGTCTTGAAACGTTATATACTCGAAGGATATTAGTGTCTTTACTGATTCCTGAAATCGGTCTTGCTAATACGAGTATCATTAGTTGTTTTGAATTGTCGCTCATCTCTTATAGGGCTTAGCAGTTAAATTTGTTGGAGCAGGGCGTAGGGACATTCCAGGTATAATTGTAAAGCAGACGAGGTCGCTGCTTAAGTTAGGTAACGCCGAAAGACATAATATAAGTATTAAGTTTAGCTTAGAATGCCCGTGTGGGGCCAGTAAGTAATAGTAAGATAGTTAAGTTAGTTAAGCTAGTTTTAAGCACTTTTGTCTAGCATATAAGAAATTACTGAATTACTGAATAAAAATGCATTGAAAATGAAAATGCAAAAATGAGGTCGCTTTATTAGGAACAACAGTGCCGATTCTACCTAATAAAATAAATATTGGTAATCACTCGCTACTTTGAATTAAATGCAATCAACTAGGAGAGTAAATGCCCTACGGGCAACATTACAGAAAGATCTGACCCGTGCTGGATCTAAAACACTCGAACTACCTTATCTTACTAAAGAGACTTCAGTTCAGTACAATAATAGGTGTCATCGAAGTACACTACCTCACATACAACAAAACTTGAAATTCTTACTTACTTAGGTGGCGCTACAGCTCGGGGTGAACCTGGGCCTGCTTCTCGCAACCCTTTGTGTGTGCGTGTCACATTTTTGCATGAATGGAAGGGACCTACAGACTTGAAATTCCATCCAATGAATTTAGCAGAAGCTGCAGATAAGAAGAGGAGGAAGAAAATTCAGTTCACCTTCTGGGTAGGTGCCAAGTTCTTTCTTGTATAAGGATACTTTACCTAGGAGCTTAGTTCTTTAATAACCTCGAACAAATCTTAGGAACGAACCTCTTCGGCGTTGTTCAAAACTCCAAATGTTACAACATTCCCCATGATTCTCGGTATCACAAAGGACCAACAGCTGCATCTGGCCACTCCTATCTACTTTAACCTAGAACGTAGTTCCAATGTTCGGAAACCTCTCATTTTAGGACCAAGCTATTGTGACTGCTAAAGTTTCTGTTCTGAAAAACTGGGAACAGTGTGCACAAGATCGAATAGAATGGAAGACTGTTTTTTTTTTTCAATTTTCAAATAGTCAAGAAATCCGTTAAAATAGTTAGGAAGGACGATTTGTATCACTAACACAGTAACGTGAATTGGCCATTCGACTCTCAATTGACTGAAAAGTCAAAATGTGAAAGTTTAGATCGACCTTTGTTAAAGAGACCGTCTCTGGGGATCTGGTATAGGCAACAGTGATCTGGATCTAATCTCAATGTACGCTTTTTTCCCTCAAATTAAACAAATCAAACAAATTCAAACTTTCGCCAACAGTATCTGCTGAACTTCTCCGCCAACGGAGTATAGAAACGCGGATATCAAAGAACCTATCAGTTTTGTCCCGAATCTCATTGGCATTGGGCATAGTTTAAAATAAACTAAAAGCATAAGATATAAAGACACCAAACCGAACACCGAACTCCATGCATGCACCAGGCGATTCTTGTAAAATTTAGGTGTCCATTAGCCCTGGTTTCAATATTTGTTACCCTTTATCAACAATAAAGAAGCTTAGACATAATATCAGTTAGTCCTAATACGATGATGCTTATATGGCCCCTGTGATGTCAAGTTAACCAGAGGCTGTTGAAAACTAAGAAACTTAAGAGTTTGTACGACAGATGATAGATATATAGTAGGCTAGGTTAGGTTAGGTGGACGCAGAGCAAGACTCGTGAAACTTATCTCTTTGATCCATGTAGGTCCTTTGTGTTTTACAATCTTGATAAAGTTACAAGATTCCTTCACGCTAGAGTTTTTTTAAACGCTAGAAGACCTTGGTAAACGGTCTTCTTGCGTTTAAAAAAGTTAAAAAAGGCAGAATCTTGATGTTTATTGCAGCTTGCCGCTAGACCAGATTCTCATGGAGATGAGAATATTTCTAGCGAGTGTAGAAAGAGCGACACAACTAGGTTCTAGGTTCTTGGAATATTCTATTTCAATTGAACAAATACCGGTATTTAAACAGTTTAAACAGTTGCTTCTCTTATATTATACTCTCAGTTTCTCTCGTTTTCATGCAGTTTGGCAGCACATAAAACATACTTCTGTTAAGCTCGTTAATAATGTAAACCGCAGAAGTTTATCACCTCATAAATGAGCTATAAAAACAAAAGTCACAATCCTGATTGCTGCAGTGATGGTGTCCAAACAAGCTCACGAACGTCAATTAGACGTTTGTAGGCCATCAGCTATTTTATTTCTTAGTTAATTTGTCTCAATAAAACTAGCTTATTTTCAGCACTTTCAATTTAAGACAGCACACGGAAAAACTATTGCCACGGTGCGTTCATAAAACAGGATCAATTAAAATACAGAACCGATAAAAATCATTGATTTCCTTTTCTTGCTCACCTAAGGCTAGCGCATGGGTTTCCGAAAAAAATTCACATATTTTCAGCAATAACTCCCAATTGTATTGTATTTTTATTGTATTGTATTTAGACGTGGGCTATCCCGTAGAGACAACAAGCACGTAGACCTGTAGGCCCATTGTACTTTGGTGAAGTACCACTCCATTCGCTGGATTAGCGATTTGTTGCTGAGCTATATATAGATCTAAGTCTGCCCGTCGCTTTCGCAAAGCGAAGCAATAGGGCAAGATTGAGCTCCAGAAGATCAACGACGTAGTTGCTTAGAGTGGCCTTTCCGATCCGAGCAATGGCCGGACATTCGCTAATGAAGTGCTCAGCTGTCTCTTCCTCTTCCAGGCACATCTCGCATAGGCCCGAGCTTCTGATTCCAATTTTGTTCAGGTGCTCGATTAAGGGAGTGAACCCAGTGACCAGCCCTGGGAAGATTTTGAGGTAATTTCTACTAAGGTGTAACAGAAACTTAGTTCTGTTTGCCCTGGGCGCGTCTATTAACATTTCGGCCTATCCGGCTTGACCTGAGCTCGTGCCAATGGTTATAGTGCTGTAGTCGCAGCATAAGCAGTCGTTCAACATAAGCCGAACTGCAGTATATAACAGGCTGAGGACCGATAAAAGGGGTCGCTGATCCAGCTCTAGCCATAGCATCAGCTTTGTCGTTTCCCGGGATATCAAAATGTCCCGGGACCCAGACCAGTGTGATCTTATTACTTCGCCCAAGCTGGTTCAGTTTATTGACAGCTTCCTCAACAATTTTTGAGCTGATCAACGCTGCTGAACAGGCTTTAATAGCTGCTATCAGAGCAGATGTAGATGGACTTGCCTTTCCATCTCTTGTTAAGTGCTATGTGCGCAGTACTATCGATAGCATACACCTCTGCCTGAAAGACAGTTGTAAGTCTACCCAGTGGAATAGATTACTCCGGAGAGCTCATCCATTAGGGACCCGTCCGTATAGAAGACAATACTTTCTGATGGGAAACCCAACCAACCTCCGCTGTTCCATTCAGAGCGATCTGAAAGGAGACATTGGAACCTTCGCCCGAAATTGTATTTGGAGCTTGTGGTGTCCAGAGCTCCCCCCAAGGCACCTGGTACTGAATCGAGAAGCTTCCCCACCCTGCTACCTCTTCTACCTTCACTGAAGATAACTCGCCTTCCAAGAAGCACACCTATGCGGTATACTGCTTTTCTAGCTTCGTTTTCAATGAAGATACGCAGTGGAGGCAAGGCAAGAAGGATCTCAATGGCGGCGATGGGTGTCCCTCTCATGGCCCCGGTAATGCTAATGCACGCTAGGTGCAGAAGTTTTTCAAGGCAACGTTTAAGAGGCTTCGCTTTGTACCACCAAACTATCGAGCCATATACGACATATGGCCTGACTATACTCGTATAAATCTAGTAGACCATTTTTGGGCTGAGCCCCCATGTTCTATTGAACATTCTACGGCATTGCCAGAGTATGTTGGTGGCCTAGGTTGCTCTTGTAACCAAGTGGTCTAGTAAGGTTAGTTTTGGGTCCAACAGGATACCCAAGTATTTCACCGTACTAGAAGGTTTGAGCTGGGTGCCTAGGAACGTAGGCCATCTTATAGGAGGCAACTTCCTTTTGTTTGTGAACAGCATCATCTCGGTCTTGGAGGGATTAACCGATAATGACTGCTCACGACACCATGCTCCAACAATGCTAAGGGCGGTTTGTATCCGCTCACAGAATTGCTACCACTGACGATGATGCATTCATCAACAAAAAAAAACAAAAAAAAAAGTTTTTTTACAAAGGACATTTTTAAATTCCTGACTTCCAACCCTTTCTACTTTTTAGCAATTTTTTTTGCAGTTTTAATTTTTGTCACCCTGTATAATTTGCTCACAGTATTTTTGAGTGATGTGTATGTCAGACCTGTCCAGAACTGCAAACAAAGTACGAAAATCAGTCAAAGCCTGTTTCCGTACGAAGATTTGTCGTAGTTTTTCACAGAAGAGAGAGCTTATAAGAGAGAAAATAAATTTCCCATGTGCCAAAGAAATTCCTTTGGGCAGGTTTATGAAAACTGTCAGATCTGTCAAATGTCTTACATTTTTTGTTGTTCAAGGTGTTTCTGTACTTTTGCACACTTTTGCCTCTCTCTGAGACTTTTACCCCCACTCTTTGAAAATTGAGAATCTGTGAATTTCGGTGCACAAAGTACGGGTTTGGTAACTTGCGAATTTGTACAAATTAGTACAAATTGTCACAAATTTCTTTTTTGTCAACCAAAAAAACTTGCAACAGTTCGTAAGAGAGAGCAAAAAAAAGTGTTAAAATGTTCCTCTCAATTGAGAAGCTAGCGAATTGTTACGAACCTTTGGGTGAAGTGGGTAAAACCTGTCCAAACAGCCATCTGTCAGTTTCTGTCAATGAAATTAGTTATATAGGTCCGTTCACGTCCTTTTGTCACCAACTATGTGTTTTCTATCAAATTTCGAAGAGTGGGGGTGAAATGGTCTTCTAAGATAAGAAAATTACGAAAAATTAAACGAACGCGTTGAACAACAAAAAATGAAAAATAAATGTATGTGATTTGACAGATTTCACAATTTTCAGATATCTACCCAAAGAAATGTCTTGTGCTGAAATTTGCAGCATGGGGAAATTTTTTACTCTCTCGTGAGCATTCTCTTTTACGAAAACCTTTCGTACAATCTGCACCTGTAAAATTTTGCGTACACGAATGGGTTTACGTAACTTTTCGTAACTTTGCATTACCTTTTGTAGTCCTGGGAGCGTACGCGAACGGACCTGTTGTCATAATTCATTGTAAAGTGGAAAACAAAAACAAATTGACGTTTTATACCCACAAAAATCTCCAAAATGTGATACAACGCTTTTGGTTACTTTCTTGCAAGTTTTCAACTCTCTGAGAGAATATCCTACCTCTTTTAAAATTTTACAGGTTTTACCCACTACAAAATTTGTTAAACAGACCTATTTCTAACTCTGCCAAATTTCAAAATTTTATGTCAAACGGTTCGCGAGATAAATGCCTATGACAGAAGGATCTTGTTATGGTTCCATTTTTCCTGTTTGGTAGTGAACCCAAAATTCCCAATAAATGTCGTACGAGTAAGACCGGCCGCACAATTCTGTCAAGTTCTGATGATATTGTTAAATCAAAGTGACATTAAAGAATGCACAAAATCTTGTGTCAAACGTTTAATGAATCAGCACGCTTATGCAATTTTCCAGACCCACTACATTCGCTTCTTTGCGGAACGCTAATTGCCACCATATCGAAATAGCAATTATTAGCCTTTAATCCAATTAACCAAGACTTGTTTGCATTTGAAAGACTGTCATGCAGCAAGAAAAAAAACAGCAAAACAAAATATCAACGAAACGATAACAATTTTAAACGTCTTTACGCCTGAAATTTCTAAATAAGATATTTCAACAAGAAAATCTAAAACACGTCATCTCCATATATGGAGATTGACTTTTACTCGTACATCTAGCCCGCCAGAGCACGTTGCGCATTACATAAAGCCTAATAAATCGATTAGATCAGCGTAACGGTAACGAACTAACTCCTTCACATCCATCGAAGGGGGTTCCCATAATTGCACAAAACTCGTCAATCTGTAGCAATTATGTTGTCCCATTCTCGATTCCAGTCAACTTGGTTTGGCATTGCCTTCCATATTTGTGTCAACATATGCACACCCGTCCTGCCACCAAGATTCTGTCGACTTTAACTGAATTTGACTGTTTTATCGAAAAGTTATCGAAACGGCTCTAGAATGGAAGGAAGGAACCACGGACGGGGACTGTGCATCGTGCCGTACCGCCAAAACGATTTCACCAGAATGCATGCACACACTCGTCACACATCTGGGCCATTAGTGAAGGAATCGATTCATTATGAATGTGCAGTCATCGAGAAGTGTGTTTGGATGATATCCAGGAACCCCTCGTAATTCGAGGGAACATTTTCGAGTGAGTCCACGCAAGTACTCGTGCTTAAGTTATGAGCGTGACGTGTGCGTAGCAATTGGACTCATTAGAATGCGTTTGCGGAAGAGCAGACACGCCAAAACAAACAATCTCAAGTGGAAAAGAAACATTGTTTATCTCTGTTGTCTGTGAGTATCTAATAAAAGGCGTGCTCGTACTTCTCATGTTTACGAGATACCAGAGGAAACACACTCGATGGCGATGGTAGCTAACGTTGTTTGGTGTTGCGTCGAGTGCGTTCCAAAAAAGAAAGAAAAAAAAAACGGGCCACATAAACTGCCCGACAAGGGAGAGTAGTAAATATTTGTGATACTAGTTTGCACCTTGGAATGTTGCACACACGCACAATCCGCTTGAACGGAGGAATGCACTTGTTAACCAATTTGTTTGACCGAAAATTCTGGGAATACTTTGATTTTGTTAATTATGTTAATGATTACGGCTAAACTGGGATTTTGTTGGACGCAATTGTGGGCTATTTGAGTGAATGTCTACAGATAAGTGGTGTTTGACGAACCATGAAGAGAGGGCGCCAGGGTCTGGTGTGATTAGGAGGTGCATTGGTCAACTTAACTTGCTGGAAAGTTAGAAACCTACAATCTGCCTTTTGGATTCGGGCTTGTATGAAGTGATTTGTTTGTGATGTGCCTAACTTTTCTTGTCAGGCGTGAGAAAAGGACAGAGAGGTGCTAGGCAAGCATGCCAAACTCAATGGCTACCACGGGCCAACCCAGCAGGATCTAAATTTGTATGGGTCGCAAAAAAAAAGAAAAACTATAATTTTTACAAAACAGATTTATTTCAAAAAACAAAAAAAGAACAAGAATAATGGTAACACTAATGTTTTCTGACCGATACGCGCGGGCCGCTAGTTTGACATGCTTGCGCTATGGTCTAGTGGACTGTTTGTTCTCAATTCTGTAAATACCCAGTCTTTTCTAGTTAGTCGACTGTTTCTTGACAATCCTAGTTAGGTTTTTGGAGACAAAGTTTCGAGGTTTTTTTCTTTAGGTGGCGCTAGAGTCGAACGGCGAGTTGAGTAGCTCATTGACAAATGATACTCTTTGAATGCTTGTCAGACATTCGAAAGAGGTGGCACGTGAAGGTGTTTGCGGGGATTGAACCCGGGCAGCATTGCGTAATAGTCCAACGCACTTACCACTACACCCCGGTGCTCAGTTTCGAGGCCCAGCTGCACCACAAGTGAACTAACTAATTCGTGCGAACAGAGGACACTAGTTATTGTAAGGATATTTTGCTATTTGGACTTATAAACAGGGGTCCGGACATGTTTTTTTTTTAGAACCTAGAAGGACTTTTAAAGCCACTACTAACTCAGACCGTTGATCCTGTTCCTCAATTTTTTTAAGCTGGATCAGAAATGTTCCGCCGTTTTTCGACCGTGACAACTTTCTTTTCTGGAATCTTACGCTGTAGGCGCATCTTTGACTAAGTCTAACTGTCCAGGTAACAAATATGTTAACCTACTGAACCTATAAGGAGAGATAGCAATCCAATACTATGAGCACATTTAGCCAGTGATAGTGTACAGAAAAGGGATAAGAGGATATATGTATGTGGTCACAAAATGGGAAAAGTTAGTTCGAATTGTTAACCAAATATTAAAGTTTTAGCGCTTGAACATTTTTGACCACTCTGGTACATTGAACGGAAAAAGGACTCTGGAAAGCTAAGGAAGATCGATTTATAATACATACTTCAAAGTAGTCGAAACTGTTTTAAGACCTCATCAGATGTTAGCAAATGCCTTGATAGAGCAACACTGGGAAGTTTATCTGTTCAAGCTTGGTGTGAAGAAGGGTGATAAATATGGCAGGAGCGCTTTAATCAGCAGCAAAGACGTTTTCTATAGGCTCAAAAGGACACGAGATGTTGAGCTACGTATTACTTTCTGATGAATCCACATTTAAGCTGCATGTCGGAGATGGGAGAATCCTTCCTCACTCCTCGAGAAATGATCAGAGCTGAGTGCCCACTGAATCATATGTATTTCCATCCAATTCTTCCAGGTGGAATTCGAGCTCATTCTTGAGATCAAGAGATCAGGACAGTCTTGGAACTTTGAAACCAACCACATCTGGCACTGAATCGCTTTAAATCGTTTAGCGATATCTGAACTTATTCTGCCAGATTTTGCTAGAACTAGCTCCCAACGAGAATTTATAGCCATTTGATTTATTTTATAACTATGTTAGGTAGTTGCACAATAAAATCTGGCTACAAACTCAGTTGCAGAGGAATTCGCTGGCTGTGTTGAAGGAGCTACAGATCCGTTTTTTTTCTAATTGCCTTCGACATAGCAGTGAGTAGATACTCGACAAAGATTAAGTTTGTGTTATTCTAAAGCTTCTAGTTCAGATAGTCAGGAACGCATTTCAACGTAAACACAGTTTAAAGTAGTGTCCACACATATCCTGCTTTCTGTTGTTATTGGGCTGGCCAATTCGATGGTGAGTGAATTCTTTGTTTAATACACCTTCCGTGAAACTGTGACTCTCTTAGTAAATTAAAGAATCCGACAAGCTGACAGAGTCCGATAAACCAAGATTAATAAGTCTGTATTTTTAATAACCTTGGACTTGTTTCGTTCTGCTGTGGTCGCAAAAATGTTTGAAGTATAGACTTTCCTCAAGGGTAGCACCCAGACTTTTTGAATGAATGGAGTGAAGTTATCTATAACCCACACATTCTGCAAATCAGGGATAGGTCCCATAATACGGACAGTTAACTACCTCCAGTTTCGCACACCAAGTCGGAAACAGCCTTCTTAATGGTCACGCCATCTAATACGAGGTTGTCCTTCTATCGTCATCATGTACATATATCCGGACGAGTTTGGCAGGAATCCCAACCCCAGAAATGGATCCAAACAACTCATCTCGATAAATGCTGTCATAGGCGGCTTTAAGATAAACAAAGTTACTTGTTTCTCATTGTCATATGTGTCGCGGTGTGTTTAATAGAAATATAGCCGCTACAAGAGAGTTGCCAAAGCGTAGTCTAGCATGCTGATAAACCATCTGGTATACCAGGGAACGAAATGATTCCAGTGATTCAACAGTAAAATCCATTTAGAGCACAGCTTGTATGTTCTTTTGTATAGTCTGATTTTCTACCCAAAATTTTTGAAGGGGAAACTCAAGAACTCTTCTAGCGACTCCAAACTGCCATAATATGACGTCGAACACCGTAACATCGAAGTCCAACAACTTCTTGCTCACAGCTACTGTGCGCCTCCCCCGAGGCAACTACACCCAAAAAGGCTCCTCTACATATCTCATGCATGGTATGATTTTTCAATCGATAAAATATTACACACACGCACACGTCAAGTGGATAATATTCGTATAATTACAAAAATTCCGCAATTAGCCGCACCCTGGGTAGGTAATTTTTTTTTATCGCGCGTCCCACCCACGAACAAAAGTCTGGCCAAGTGGCCTATCACAATAAAAACAAAAAAATTAAAACTGACCTAAAAATCCCATTTTGATAAGAAAATAATAAAAACCATCATCAACTTTTCATGACTCCGATTATTATCTGCAGTTCTGCGTTCCATTTATCCGATTTGTATCTGTCCCATGACTCAGCTAAGAATGGGCCCACCGCGCGGTCTTCTTTCTATTTTCAAGCAGGTGAAGTGGGCGCACTCTTTTTTTTTAAATAAAAATAGCATGGCGTCTCCTTACGGCAGCGGAACACTCGCCAACTTACAGTAATGTGCGTCGTTGTGATTCTGCGTGTATTCTAATTTGTTTGTTTCTATCTATATCTATAGATACTTGTATCTTTTGCAATTCCGCTTTGTTTATTTGCAAAAACAAAATGCACATTCTCCACGAGTCTCTTATCTAATCGCACGAAAGGCGAATTAGAGTCAAGAACATGCCAGCTTTGTTTACAGGTTGTTCGGCATAATCGTTGTGCTGGTGGTGGCACTCAATCCGCACCGGAAAACAAGAGGCGGTTTTAATGGTGGCGCACATTAGCACCCCATTAGGGTGCACAATTGTAGCATTTTGCGCGACCATTAACTGATAAGGAGCAGAAAAACTAGTGCAGGGGCGAGTGCCCATTTGCATATCAATTCCATTATGATTATAAATTTAAATAAAAATCAATTGATGCAATATACTACGATTTTATATAAGTATATATAGTCTGAAAGGCTTATTTGCATCTGAAAGGGATTTTTTTTTATTTAACTTAGCAATTGGCGCCAGATATTCCATTATGGAATTTATTTATAACCATAACGATGTAGAATCAATCACACACATGGTCGAGGAGAGATGACTTATGAATTTCAAATTTTAAAAGCAAATCATGATGAAGTTTTAGAGATGTGAAGTTTTATTCGATTTTTTATTTTGTTTTTGTTTGTTTTCGAAGTTGCTTTGATGTTGGTGTGTGAAAGTGCATTAAGCGTTATCCATTAGTTATTTTGAAATCGACGATATTCAATTAGATCTTTTACTGCAAAGCTATTCATACAGATGGAGGTGCAATGATCTCTCAGCTTGCAGGAATCGAGATTCTCGATCGATTTGCCATTCAAATGTAACTCTTTTGAGTTTCTACTAATGGCACTGTTAAGGTTTGATTTTGTGCTTCGTGTGATTTTGGTGTAACCAATCAGAATAAGATGGTGACAGCGGTGCAACTACGGCCATAGGGATCAACCACATCCCGGCTCTGGAAACTATCCTTAGCATGCTTCCATTGAATATATAACTGTAGGGACATTGCAACGAAAACGGCGCCGGCCGGCGGTGCGGTTAAAAGAATCAACCGTGGAAAAGTTTCAACTCAGGTGCCAGGGCTCTTAGACAAAACAACTGTCATACAAGAGTTACAGACCATCCTACCAGGTTTTTAAGCTCGGTTTTTAAAAGATGAAAGAATAGGAAGGGTATACCTGTCTAAATAGCAATTCCATACTGGAGATCTAAACTTGATGGCATAGGAACGGGTATCTTCTCCGCCTGAACGTAAAGTTAAGTCCTTTGAATCAATGCCATCTCTTTCAGGCTGAAGTAGTTGGTAGACACGCCAAGAGAAAATTAATCCTTGGTAAAAATGCTGTCGCAGTTTTATGGGTAAGGAGGAAGAAAATGGTGCAGGGAAAGAACTTCACGGGCAATAACTTCACATGGGAAATAACTTCACCACGAGTGGGAAATAAATGCACATTTTTGATGTGAAGTTATTTCTCACTGAAGGTGGGCAAGAACTTCACTTTTTTGTGTGGAAATAATTTCTCTTAATATGTGAAGTTATTTCCCACTGAAGGTGGGCAATAACTTTACATTTAATGGTAATTTAAGAACCATCATGACCCGTGATTCACTCTTGCACTTTTAACGTAAACAAAGTACCGTAATTTGTAATGTTCAGAATTTCGTTGGTAGAGTTTACCACTCTATCTTGTGCTTAAAAACTAAAGATTCCATTTAAAAATTAGATATTTTAATTTAACATTTGTCTGGACCATGCAAGCTTAAAAATTAAATATCTAAAGATTTTTAAATGGAATATTTAGTTTTTGAGTATAAGATAGAGGAATAGTACAAATAAAATTCGCCCTAATATATGTATGTATGTATGTACATAACTCTTTATTGTCTTATTATTTGGAACGACTTTGCACCTCATTACTTTAACAAATTAACAAAAATTTAAATCCTTAAGAATTTAAATCTTCAAGAATTTCTAAAAACGAAATAAGGCCTTAGGGCATTATTTTACATTGTTGGTGGAAATAAAGCCGAATGCCAAATTTTTCTTCATTTGGCCTCATTTCCACTAAAAAATAAAGATAATGCCAAATGGGGCCTTATTTCGTAAAGAGTTATTTCACGTTACTAACCGATGTTATCCCATGGTAATTAAACCGATCGACATTATTACTTCTTTCTTTCATTTATTTTTGGGGCCTTATTTCCATTTTAGTTATGATTTCATTACGACAAATTACCCCAATTTCGGGGCCTTATTTCATTTTTACTTTTGGGGCTTATTACTTAGAGCCAAATTTCGTGGAGCGAAATATGTAAAATAGGCTATGTTTTATGTCACATTATGTAGGCGAAATAAGGGCTATCTTCCATGTTCGGTTGAAATTTTGAAATTCGGCTTTATTTTACGGTAGCCCTGTGATTTTCGAAAAAAATCATAGGTGGAAAATAGTTTCACAAAATTTCTGATTAAATTACTGCCCACCTTCAGTGAGAAATAACTTCACATCAGAAATGGGCATTTATTTCCCACTCGTGATGAAGTAATTAATTAAAGTGCGATAAGTTAACTTTTAAGATCGGTTATCCTTCATATGACTTAAGGCACCTAGAATGTTAATACGCTTGAATAAAGAAACCTTGCATCGAGTACGATCCTTCATCGAAGAAGAGCGTACACGACATAACCCTGTTACGGCCATAAAGGACTTAACTTACTAACAGGCTACTTATAGCTTGTTAAAAATAAGCAGAGCACATATCGGCATTCTAGTTGCATTATCATATCACAAGTCATTGTGCAATAGTTAGACACGTCAACAGCTTAGGAATCCTCACTAATGATTTCTGTCTAATCAGAGGACACTGTGCTCATAGGCCATAGGTCATATGACAAGCAAATGGCTACCTGAAACAAACGAAACCTGTAAAAGCTGCGGAGATGAGAAAGAAAGCAAATCGATCAAACATCTACTCTGCTACTGCCCCGCCCTTTAAGAATGACGCGACGCCTCCGTACTTTAGGACAGGTCATAGATTCTTGGAAGACATAGCAGAGCTCGGAAATTTAAAGATATCGAATCTTCTAAGAGCACAAACTGGTTTACGGGTTGGTAAAAAAGAGGACTTACTCCCAAACTATTAGGGGATTCACAATGGACCTTCGGGTCTCCAAGTAGAAGTGATTGCTCGAACACACCCTTCCTAACCTTACCTAACCTAGTGACTTCTGCCGCAACTGCATGGATGAGGAGAAAGAAGAATCCCATTTAACTCCTGTACAGCTGTTCAGCACTTAAAAATAAATAATTCTGAGAGAATATTTTGTAAAAGATCTACAATACATTTCCTCAACGGATATCAATAAATTATGGAAATTTATCCAACATACTAATTGGTCACAAGAGCACTGATAAAAATCTGCTCACGTGGCAGTACAATGGAGCTACTTGTGTCTAAGTGAATCCCAACAAGTAGGTATGGCAGATAGCCTAGCCACCCAACCTAACCTAACCTTGAGGCTACCTAAAATGGCACCAGTCTGAAGTAAGGTAAGTAGAACCAGGTCCAGGGTTGGATTGGCTGAAGATACAGAGGCTTTACTCGATTGGCATGGCCACACCTGAAGTTGCATTTAAAACATTGCCTATTCAATAAAAAGAGGCACATGCGGCCGTCCAAACTTTTTGCAAGTTGAACTTCCAACTTTGGTTTGAGTATGTTGCGTACTGAAGGCACCCCACTTAAACCTTCCCACAAGCAATCGCATTTGTGGAATATTTCTTTGGGAATGCGCCTCATAAAATATTAATGTGCTGTTTCAATATCACTTTAATACTTGACTTTCAATTAAAATTTTTATATATATTTTTTTTTTCTATTTGAAAATCAACATTCCATTGACCCTCAATAGAGTAGACACCGCATTGCTTCCATCACCACTTGAGATCAAAAATACATATCTCCAATCGAACGTCTGTTCCACTGCGCTCCTCTGCTATTCGCGTGATTCGGATGAATCCATCTTAATAACGAACGTGGGCGAAGCCCGTAAGGCCACACAGAGTTCAGTCTGTTGGTTAATAATAATTACCGACCTTTATCGTAATTACTAGTCAAACATAGCTGGTATGGGAGTGAATGAGGAACTGGCCAGAGATGAAGTTCCGCGGATGAGGTAATCCGTTGTAACATGTGCCGCACATCTGTCACTGGGAAGCGGGAATCCATTTCAAGCGATTTGCTATACACAGTGGAATTGCGCAAATCCAATGACCGACTTTTAAGCAATTTTCATTCCGATGTCGATTACATTACGCAATAGAACGCGCGTTGCGATGGAAAAATCTTGATGGGAAATCGAATGGAATCACCGATGTACGAGTAACTGGCGGCCGATGATGCAAAAAGTAAACCAACATGATACATACGAGTACGAACGATTTATGGCAAAGGAATTAAAGTTCTATTTCTATCTTCTTCTCCATTTTTTATTTCAAAAACAACATTTTATATGAATTTGTATCTTTTAATTGAAATGAAAATGTTTAGTAGAACCAATGATGTCGGTATACACATGCACGTATAGTACATAACCTAATCTTTGTCAAGCTCAAGAGAATTTTCTAATTTTAGACCTTTTTCTTGTGTTCATAAATATGCCGTCATCTATTGCGATGAAATAAATTATAATAAATGCGAAAGTTTATTCTGTAAACTGTGGTCATGTTTATTTATGAACGTCCTTGCAATGTTATCTCCGAGTTAAATAAACAAACGAAACACGATGCAAAGCTGCTTCATAGATTAAAAGTGTTGATGTTATTTTGTTCACGCATTTTCAGAAATGATTAAAAAGTTTCTTATAAAGAAAAATTAAAAAAAATTATTACAAGGAAAATTAAAAAGAAAAAATATAAAGATAAAAAATAATTCTTAAAAACAAGCTCTATCGAAATAAAAAGTAAAATAATAATTTTTTTCCGAGTCACCACCAATATGTGACTATTAAAGCTTGGGACGCTCAGGCACAAGACAACACATGCACGATGTGCAACGAGGACGAAGAATCAGCAGAACACATTTTGTGTCACTGTAGCTGTTTAATCAGAATACTTCATCATCATTTAGACAAATTCTACTTAGAGACAGAGGATATATCTGTCAGCTCGTTTATCAAAGACATTTCTAGTTTATCTGGTATCATGACGGACCTACACACATACCAGGGACGAAGCGTCCATATATTGAGTGGAATGAGTGCTTCGGTAAGCAATTCAACAAAATCTTCATAGAAAATAATTATGGATACAAAATTCCAACTCGTCGATTTATTGTATGTGTATAAATAATACTATATGTCTATAAATAACTAATCGAACGTTCCTTTAATATCTACTGTAAATTTATAAATTCCCAACATCATTAAAGGGAACATTATTGGCGCAAATTAATAGTCGGTTAAAGTACACTTTCAAATTACTTTGGCACGGACGTAAGTGTTTTCATAATTAAAGTCGTCATAAAGCCCACTTTATCGTTAGCACCTCGTATTAAAGTTAAAATCACCCGTACCTCGTATTAAATATTTAATATGGAGCTAGACTACTAAGTTTTTTTTATCAAAACTGTCACTTTTATGTGTGTTCGAATAAAAAAATTTTATCAATATCACTCAGAAAAAACAACGCTAAAATACTAACTAAACTACAATACATAAAATGTTATTTTTTTTTTTAAATTATTTTTTATCTTTATATATAGGGTAACTTCGGGCATTATGGCGCAGGGGGCATTATGGCGCACCTTGTAAATACTACATTTCCGGTTAACTTATAGAAAATAAAACGATGGGAAAACTTGAGTCTTCCTTGATAGAGTGCCATGTTGAGTTGTAAAGCTGTTGCGATTTTTTTTACAAGTGAAAAAAATAATAAACAAAAAAAAACCCCAATTTTGTCATCTGCATATATTTTTGGCACTTTTTCATTTGCGTGTAGCTTCTTAAATATAAAACGCGCGTGGTCAGTGTACACAGTAAAGTGAAGTGAATCATATTAGTTTTCCTTTGGTGGCTTTGATTAGTAATAGTAAATGAAAATCGCTCTTAACAGAAAAGGGCTGTTTTATATGGGTTCTGAACAGGCAGACAAATACACAATTATAATAAGTTGTAAGTGGCCCCACGACTCATGTACTTCATTCACTTGCGATAGCTGTGACCAATCAAACCGCGATTACAGAATCACGCCATATTGCCCAAGAGAATGCGCCATGTTGCCCTATGCAAAGGGCTTTATGGTTTTTTGTAGAACATTTTTAACTTGGGCACCGTAGCGCAAGGTGGGCACCGTAGCGCAAGTGGTTAGTGCGTCGGACTACTGAGCCAGCGGTCTTGGGTTCGAATCCCGCCGCAAACACCTAAAAAAGTTTTTCACAGTGCCCACCTCTTCCGAATACCTGACAAGCATTCAAGAGTATCATTTGACATGTAAAATTTCCCAATTCGCCGTTCGGAGACGGCAGAAAACTGTAGGTCCCTTCCATTCGTGCAAAAATATAACGCGCACACACAAATGGTTGCGGGAAGCTAGGCTTGGTTCTACCTAGGACTGCTGAAGCCAAATATTATTATTATTTAACTTAACTTTTATTTTCTTTAAATCATTGAATTATTAAAATTATTTAACGTATTTTTGTTCTAATTTTCTAATATTTTCTAACTGTTTTTGTTTTTGAATCATAAAGCTTTTCATGTTGAAATTATTTGAGAAACTAAAGAAGTGCGCCATAATGCCCGAAGCTACCCTATTCTCTACTTTTTAGTATTTGAATTTTTGTTTACAAATTTATGTCGATGCGTATGTATATTAGCTTGGGTGGGTTTAATATGAGAAAGTTAACTCAGAATGTTTGAGATTCTACTCGCCCTTTCGTTTGATACCCATGCCATGGGGGTTGTAAGGAAAAAAGTAATTCACCATCTTGCGGCGTCCACCATATTGAATTTAGCTAGTCTAATTCTGCTTGTCAATCCCTTTAATTTGATACCCATATTAAGGAGGTCGCGAAGATAACGGTAATCCACCATCTTAGGGCGTCCGCCATACTAGATTTACAACGTCATAAAATATACTGTATTGTATTGTGACCGGACTTATATAACATATGTACGTGTGCAAAATTTCAGGATGATCGGATATCTGGAAGTGAGTGTGAAATCGATTCCAAGATCTGCCCCTCAGAGAAATTGAAGTTAAAAAAGCGTCCGCAATATTGGACTTACAACGTCATCAAATAACCTATATTGCATTGTCTCCGGACTTACATTATATACGTGCGAAAAATTTCAGCATGATGGGATATCTGGAAGTGGGTGTAAAATCGATTCCCAGATTTGGCACTTACAGAAGGTGAAGTTAATATAAAGTTTGTAAAAAGTATTTTCAAAATCCTTCCTTCTAACCCTTTCTTGTGATACCCCACATGACCTACTTTTCATCAAATTTTATTTTGGGATTTTACATTTATACACCAAGAGAGACGAACAAGATCGACGCTTACCGCAACGACACTAATGCCACTCAGGACACTCAGGATCAACAGAATTTTTATTTTTTTCAGAGTACAGGTTTAACAAAAAACTCCACTTTTGTAGTGGTTTTGGTTAAGCCACCGACTTCCCCAAAATACATTAGAGCAACAAAATATTTTGTCTGGCAATGCTGCTGGCATGCTGAAATCGGTAATATTGGCACTGTGTACAGTAATTTAATTTTTTTCGATTTTCTCTAAATTTTCTCTGGTTTTCCATAAACCATCCCTGAATTAAGACGAACAAAAGAAAAAAAGGAATCATCCAAATCCGTCGAGCCGTTCTCGGGTTCTAGCGAGACTAACGCACAGCAATTGATTTTTAAAGGGTGATTTTTTAGCTGGTTTGGTTTTGGCAACACTGGTTTTGACAGCTGACGTGTGTTTAGTACCTTGTGTCACTGTCAAACAGCTTCAGTTTGGTTTGCAATTTAACCATGGATCGTCTTACAAATGAACAACGCTTGCAAATTATTGAATTTTACTATCAAAATTCGTGCTCGGTTCGAAATGTTCATCGCGCGCTGCTTCCATTTTATTTTTTTTTTTTTTTTTTTTTTTTTTCCCCGAGGGTAGGTGAAAATCTTCCATAGACACTATGAGAATAGCAAGCGCGTGCTCATAGTAGTGTCAGATTCTTACTGACCAAAAACACCCCCCTTCGATATAAATTTGTTAGATACTGCAACTAAGTTATACTACTTATCAAGCAATTTTTCTATCACGAAATATAAACGTTTGGCAGGTTACTTTCCAATGAAAGATCCTGCATATTCCGCAATTTAGATGCGGTTAATCCTTATCTCGCCAAGTCGAAAGGTTTTGTCCTTTGTAGTCGGCGCAATAATTGCTCTCATCCAAAATAAGTAGGACTGTATTATTAACATGTCCGATTAGTCGGTTTCTATGTTTTCGCGCGAAGCTTCTAGTTTCAGCTTCGATTGTCGGAATTCCGAGATCCCTGTGGATATCGTCGTTTCTAGCATACCACGGTGCTTGGACAATTTCTCTAAGCACTTTATTTTGAAAGGTCTGTAAAATATTGGCATTTGTTTTCTTGGTACAACCCCAAAGTTGTATACCGTAGGACCACACCGGCTTTAGCACTTGCTTGTATAAAAGCAGTTTGTTCTCGGTACTGAGGTGGGAATGTTTCCCGATCAGCCAGTACATTTCTCTATATTTGATTTCTAATTCTTTACGTTTCATTTTCACGTGCGAATTCCACTTCAGCTTTGCGTCAAGTGTCATTCCCAGGTATTTGGCTTCATTTGCAATAGGAATTCGGGCCAAATTTATAAAAATTGGCAAGTCATTAATTTTTCTATAAGTGAAATTCACGTGAACAGATTTAGTTCCGTTAAGGGCGATCCGCCAGTCCCTCGTCCATTCATTTACTTTATTCAATGCGTTTTGCAGTTTGGCAGTCGTTTCCTCGATTGTTTTACCTACTGCTAGGATAGCGGTGTCGTCGGCAAACGTAGCAAGCATAGTGCCATCTTCTTTCGGTATATCACGAGTATATAACAGATAAAGAAGCGGCCCCAGAACGCTTCCTTGCGGTACGCCGGCCGAAATTTTTTTGAGCTCTGAGTATTCGTTTCCATTTCTAACACGGAAGAGTCTATTTCCGAGATATGAATCCAAAATCTCGTATAGGTACACGGGGAGTACTTGTCGTAATTTGCATTTCAAAGCATCGTGCCACACCTTATCAAAGGCTTGCGAGACGTCAAGAAATACGGCTGAGCATATCTTTTTTTCTTCTAGTGCTTTTTCGATTACGTTAGTAATTCTATGCACCTGGTCAATTGTCGAATGCTTACTTCTGAACCCAAACTGGTGGTCAGGGATTAGATTATTTTCTTCTATAACCGGTTGGAGACGCCTTAGTAATATCCTCTCGAAAATTTTTGATACGACTGGAAGAAGCGAGATTGGTCTGTATGATTTTACTTCATATGACGGTTTTCCTGGTTTTAAAACCATAATGACTTCCGCAACTTTCCATTGGCTCGGCACGTGTTTTAATCTGAGTGCAGCATTTATAATATGGAGAAGCTTAATAAATGCTCTTCTAGGTAAGGCTTTGAGAATTTCTCCGGTAATCAAATCATAACCAGGAGCTTTCTTAGGTTTTAGTTTCGCGATCTCACGTTCGAGTTCTCTAAGCGTTGCAGATCTGCGCGTTAAATCGTCAGATGGTGGAACTACCATCCTTGTGAGGTTGATGTTGTCATGAACCACTTGACCATCGTTCGGTTTAAAGGTTTCTTCCAAATGGGCGGCAAAAATATCCGCTTTTTCTTTATCTTCCCTTGCCCATTCATTTTGATTTATTTTAAGTGGCGGCGCGGGGATTTTGGGCCTTTTGGTGCCTTTTACGGCTTTCCAAAGGGAATAATTGGAATCTTTTTTCGCTGTTAAACTTTCAAGGTAAGAGCCTATCGCACGATTTTTAAAATCCTTAATGCTATTCTTTAACAAATTGCAGAGACGATTCAGATGGGTTTTATACTGTGGAGCACGACTTTGTTGCCATCTTTTACGCGCTTTTCTTTTTTCCCTAATTAATTCCTTTATTTCAGCAGGATATCGTAGACCGTATTTGTCTGGCGTTTTTCTTGGATTATGCGTATTATTCCAAGAGGCGAGCTGTACTATCTCAACGAAGCGATCGACTTCAACCTCAAGTTCATAGGGTGTCGTAAGCGGTACGCTCAGTTCAATATTTACTTCGATTTCGTTCCTAAAGCCTTCCCAGTTAGTTGTTCTGCCGGTTAATTTCGCTGGCTCTCGGTTAAATAATAGTTTTTCGCTCAATGTCAAAATAACTGGGGAATGATCAGACGACAGATCAAAGCTTTCTTCAACTTTTATGTGGTTGTTAGATATTCCTTTCACCACGAAGAAATCGATCAGGTCAGGTATTTTCAAAGTATCAGCTGGCCAGTAAGTCGGTTTGCCCGTCGAATGGAAATCACAATTGTACTCCATACCTGCCCCATAGAGCATTCTACCTTTTTGCGAGATGTATCTAGAGCCCCAGAACGTATGTTTCGCGTTAAAATCGCCGCCAATAATGAAATTAGGTTTCAGCGATTTAAATAAGTTAGTAAAATCACTTTTTTCAAGCGCGGAACGCGGTGGACAGTAAATAGATGAGATTTTAATAGTACGCTGACTATTTTTAACTCGAATTGTGCACATTTGCAGTGTTTCAAGCTCTATCTTTAGGTCTTCGCATTGTTCAATGCAGTCTTTAATAAACAAGGAAGATCCGCCTCTTGCTTTTCCCGAAGGGTGACAAGCGTGGTAATCAGTATAGCCTTTTATTTTTAAATGCGATTCCTTTTTCACGTGAGTTTCAGAAATCAAGCAAATGTCAATATCTTTTTCTCGCATGAATATTTCCAATTCGTCAAGTTTTTGCAAAAGTCCGTTTGCATTCCAAGTACATATTTTTAACATTCTTTTTTCATTCATATTCTAGGTGAAGTACGCGTTTTCCGTGAATAACTCTCGAGCTTAACCAACCTATCGAGAATAATTTTATTTATTTTGCTTTGCTCTTCAAGTTTCGCGAGAATAATTGAGAAAACTTGAGAAGCAGGGTCCGTCGGGATTTCGATGTTTTTTGATTTTTCGGATGCTGCAGCCTGGGCGTAGGTCTGCACTCCTGCTGTCCGAGGGCTATTACTTGATGTCTTTTCTAATGGCTTTTCATTACCATTTCTCTTAAGGCCAGAAGTCGAGGGCTTTTCTCCTGTCACCAACTTTTTCCGCTCTGAACCCGGTGGTTTTTGTTTGCCTACGTTCGCCTGACCGATCTTACTATTTGCATTAGTTAGCGGTCTTGTTATTTTATTTTGAGGCTTATGGAGTGCATCTCTCCGTTTTTGCAACTCCTTAGCTACTTCACAGCCTCTATAATTTGCCGGGTGCTTTCCCTTACAATTAGCACAGATTGCGGAGGCTTGTTTGTTCACTCCACAGTCTTGGGAGAGGTGATTTCCGGCGCATTTCACACAACGCGGTTCTTTTTTGCAGTACGTTTGCGTATGATTAAATCCTTGGCAACGTTTGCACTGCGGAATTATTTTTAAATTTCTACGCATGGGCTCGATTTTGACCACGATATTCAATATGGTTTTAATTCGGTAGATATCGTCGACGCTGTCAGATTTATCGAATGTTAGCATAAAAAGTGGAAGTCCACGCCTAACCAATATGTCTGTATCTATTTCAGATTGTTGCTTTTCCTTCTTGATGATATTAACGGCATCAAGAATTTTAAAGCCTTTGGCTTGAAGGTCGCTCATAACCTCTTCTTTGGTGCATGAGGGGTGAAGACCCCTTGCTACAACACGATGTGGCCTTTCTGACTTGATTTCGAAAGTATACCACTGAATCTTATCCACATTAAGTTTTTGGGACACTGCTCGGTAGTCATCGTGGTCGTCGACGTTAATCCTCCACGCATTATTCCTCAAAGATGTGACCTTAAATTTCGATGTAATCGTTCCTTTAAGGAGGCTATGCAACTTATTATATTCCGTTATCCCGACGATGTTTATTGGTGGCGGTAAACGAAATTGCGTTTTACGTTGATTTTCTTGCAGTTCTTTACGCTTTTCTTCATTTAAGGGCACGACTTCGGGCGAAGAACCGGCTCTCCGTTTTTTAGAAGGTCTTTTCTTAGGGACCCGATTCGTTTCGCGTGCTAGCTCTTCTTCATCGGTGTGGTACTCCCGACTATCTAATAGTGCTGGAGCACATTCGCGCTCTTTCTGCGAGTGTGTGTTCTTTAGAACCTTATTCTCTTCTTTTAATAGATCTATCTCTTTCTTAAGATCTTGATAGAGTAGATCCATTTCGTTAAGCTTTATTCGGAGTACTTTATTTTCTTCCTCAAAGCTTTTATATTTCGCTAAGTCCTGGTTTTCGCGCTGCGGCGCTCCCGGCGGACTTTTTTTCCCGGAGTTATTCGATCTTGATGGAGGAGATCGAGATACCCTTGCACTTCTTGTGAAAGGGTCATTGGATTGCAATAAATGGCTCTCCCCAGAATCCGTAGAGCCGACCTCCGAAGAGGGTGGATTTTCCAGTAAAGCTGGACTGCCACCTGGGGTAATCAATCTTTTTGTTTTGTCCATTGCATTTTTGTATACACTATGCACTCGGTATACGGAGATTGGATTTTAGTCGCCTCTTACGACAGGCATGCCTACCTCGGGTATATTCTAACCCCTACCCGAAGGGGGTTTATGATCGGCATTCTCGACCTTCTGAGCAGTCTATTCGGAAGATTGTGACCAAATTTCGCACCAAATTTACTTTGTTGGACATTAAACCACCAACACGTTTACGTACTGTGCGTAGTGAAGAAAATATTGCGGCCGTATCAGCTAGTGTGACAGAAGACCGCGAAATGTCGATTCGGCGCCGTTCCCAGCAGTTAGGCCTTTGTTACAGCACTTTTTTTTGCCCGAAATGGAAGTTCTTGACTTGCATGATATGTGGTTTCAACAAGACGGTGCCACATGCCACACAGCACGCGAAACAATGGCGCAATTGCGAGGCGAGTTTGGTGAACAGTTAATTTCACGTTTCGGGCCGGTCAATTGGCCGCCTAGATCGTGCGATTTGACACCATTAGATTATTTTTTGTGGGGGTATGTCAAGGCTAATGTCTATAGGGACAAGCCCGCTTCGATTGACGCACTGGAAGCCAACATCCATGCATTCATTCGTGAGATACCGGCCGATATGTGTGAAAGAGTATGCCAAAATTGGACTCAGCGGATGGGCTACCTGAGACGCAGCCGCGGTCAACATTTGCATGAAATTATCTTTAAACATTAAATTGCAAGGTTCAAACTATCGATTCAAATAAATATTTCATTCATTTTTTCGAATTTTTTGTGTTTTTTTTTTAAAAAAAAGTTCTCAACCTCTTAAAAAATCACCCTTTATATATATAGATAGAAGAAGAAGAAGAAGAAGAAGAAGAAGAAGAAGAAGAAGAAGAAGAAGAAGAAGAGGAAGAAGAAGAAGAAGAAGAAGAAGAAGAAGAAGAAGAAGAAGAAGAAGAAGAAGAAGAAGAAGAAGAAGAAGAAGAAGAAGAAGAAGAAGAAGAAGAAGAAGAAGAAGAAGAAGAAGAAGAAGAAGAAGAAGAAGAAGAAGAAGAAGAAGAAGAAGAAGAAGAAGAAGAAGAAGAAGAAGAAGAAGAAGAAGAAGAAGAAGAAGAAGAAGAAGAAGAAGAAGAAGAAGAAGAAGAAGAAGAAGAAGAAGAAGAAGAAGAAGAAGAAGAAGAAGAAGAAGAAGAAGAAGAAGAAGAAGAAGAAGAAGAAGAAGAAGAAGGAGAAGAAGATAGATAATACGAAAATTTTCCACTATGAAGCTGTTAGGGGCTGACCCTTCCCTGGCTAGTTCGTTGGCTCTCTTGATTCCTTCTATGGCGGGCACTATGTTCTGGAACCCAGAGAAGAGTGACTCTAGCCTGATTGCACAAGAAATTAAGTTTATCCTGGCAGCGATCTACTAGTTTCGATGGGGTAATTGCCGAATTCATGAGTTTAATTGCGGATTGGCCGTCTCTATTACCTAATAGCGATGTTGTGTGTTGGATCGTTTATTAAGTTGTGACAAGCCTCGAGGGTCGCTAGTAGGTCCGAGTATAGGCAAATTGGAATAACGATTTGCATATTTTCGGTCTTAAACACTATATGTACATACATATATCATTACTGATTGAGTTCAAATTGCACTATTTCTGGCCACTTTAAATTAATTCTTGTTTCTTGGAATAGATTATTCAGAACAAAATCAATTTTAAGGTCTCGAGTCAATTTGTCTACCAGAGACTGCTTCGCATACTGTTCTACTATTTGAAAAGCACTCCCTTTGACATGTGTTGAAATCATTAATCGAAAATCGGATTAAATTGAACTCACCGTTTTGTAATTCACGATTCCTGTAACGAATAAAAAAAAATTGTGTATAAGAAATTGTATTTCTATTCAAATTTAAATAAATGAATAACAGCAGAATTAAGATATGAATTAAAACTAAATAAAACCCATAGTTAAGAAGAAACATTTGCGATGGTTGGCAATATCAAAGCCCATTGGTAAGAATTTTGCTGTCACGAACAATGCAAAACTCAATGCCATTTCAGTCCTTAAAAAAAAATAACCCCCCAAAGGAACACACACGATGCTGCCAACTACATATACATAAAGACAACACCCATTTGGCAAAATTTTAACGTCCAGTTTAGTGGTTAACGGAATTAATTTACTGCAATCATTTGGCCGTGAGTGTCCATTTTCATACTTTATTTGTCCTCGGGTTAGGTGTCATATTAAACTGTGTGTACGTCAAATGAAGAAATAAATTCTCCACTGTCCAACAGCGACAATATACCTAAGCGGTAGAAGACGACGAATGACCACGGCAATAACAATGACAGGCATATCATTACCCACCCACTGTCATGTCTCTTAAGGTCTCGTCACACCGCACACACACGGACAAAGACACGAAGGTGACATTTGATAGACGGACAGTTGACTGAAATGGCTCGTGCCAATCCATAAAGCTTGGAGGAAGGAGAATTAAAAATGCATTTCCCTGCGCCTGTGCATGACGATGATGATGATGATGACCAATGCACTTTCGGCCAAATGCCAGAGCAGTAACCTACATTATTATGGTGTAGCTACATGTCAACTTTAGATTGACGAAACGTCTTTCTCTCTTTCTTTCTTGTTTGACTGAAAAGAATTTCACCACATTACTGTTACAGTGTATAGATGAAATGTCATCTCGAATGTCAAAACCGCCACCCACCAGCATATAATAAGTTCATACGGGACAATCTATTCAAATGGAATTTCTTTATGGTCACCTGGTGTGATTTCAAGTCTCCCAGTTTGGGTCACATTTCCGGTTAACACAAATGAAAGCCATCATCATCGCACCATCGCATCACCGCTTTCAACAGGCAGTAGGCAGCACGTTGAAGTTTAATTGCATGCAAGTGTCGTGATGGTATAACATTTTCGAACTTATGGATTAACAAATAAAAAATAAGCAATTAAATGAGTATACTTGAGCTTCTGGCTATCATGTACATATGTATGCATATACATGCGCAAGTAGATGCACACTTTGGCCATTGAAGTGCATTAGATCATTTCGCTGGGGAACGCTTTGCTGGTCGGCCTTGTGTTAGCGCGCCCACTCGGAGTTTTTTTTTTTTCACTCCGCGTCTGCATATACTCGCTCAAGCGAGTTAAGAACAAAACAGTGACAGCGAAAAGGTCTTAAGCTCAAGCACACACACACCAACTCACGCCCGGGGAATGCGTGAAAGACTTGACGTGGCGTAATGTTTGACTTTTTACTGCTTAAGAATCTTGAAGCATAATTTTTTGGACATTTTGATAGGCACTGACATTTCTGTTGCGATACATGCGTGGGATTGCAGTCGTTCGTGTTGACATACGAGATAAATTTGTTTAAGATAAGTGCGATTGCGATTGCGATACAGCGACATGTTTGTCTGTGTATCTTGTGCGCTTGGGTGAGCAGAGCACCCAAATGAGTGGGGAGAGCTAAACAGCTTAATCAACAAATCGATTTAAGGGGTTTATCTCGAATCATTTTAATAAAAAATAAAAAATAAATATGACCCAGTGCGTGAGAATGGAATAATTTCAGTAGAAGATGTTTCAGAGGAGTTTTTACATGTATCTGTAGATACATTCAAGAAATGGGATAGATATTGGAGTAAGCATTCGAAAGAACGAATGTAATTTTATTTTGTAATCTTTTACACATTTTTTCTTAGGTAAATTTTCCATCTAGGCCTACAACATACTCAAACCTAACTAATTCTGGGATTTTAAGGGGAAATGGTATGGAAATTACGGTTTTGAAAGGTAGTCATATAAATGAGCATGCTCTCAAGCCTTCATAAAGCCATACACTATAAAAAAAAAAATTTCAAAATTATGGATATGTAGTTGAAAATCGTTCTAATTGTCAACTGTGGTTAGAAAAGTAGGTAAAAAATCATATTTTCCTATTTTACCTGCTACAGCTCTTTCCAAGTATAATAAAATCTGTTGGTTTTTCAGCATACATATCACAGCTTTTTTATACCTACAAGTTTCGTTTATAAGAAAAAATATAATAAAACGGTTTGTTTAATACGTATTTTTTGTAGAAAAGCGACCTGGTCTAAAATGTTTCTGGGCAAGATAAATAAAACTGACTTCAAAATAATATACAGTTTGTCAGGAAAGTGTTTACACAAGGTAAAAAACAACAACTTCTTTTTTTTATTTGCAAATAGAGGCAATTCTATTAACTTTATTAAACTTTTGTTTTTCAATTTATAATAATTCATTATTATTGAATCAAATAGCAAAGAAATAATACTTAATTATACTTTAAAACAGCAATAAAAATAACAGAAACTAAAAAGGGACACAAAAATTACTGTCAAGAAAGTGTTTACACATCTATGTATATACATTAATACATATTACCATATAAACTTAAGGATTCTTAAAATTCAGAGACTGCAAAATGTTTGCTTAGTATTTGGTGTGACCATCTTTAATCTTCTTTTCATCGATCCCATTCGTTTATTAAGGTCATAATTGGAAGGAATATTGGTCCATTCTTCTTTAATGTACTGAAAAAGTTAGGTTTAGTTCTTGGGGTTTCTTTTTTCCACTTTTTCTGGGCTGGTGTATCTAGCACTTTGCTGGAGTTGTAAAGTAGCCACGTCCTGACCGTGAGCTCCTTATGCTTTGGGTCGTTGGCTTGATAAAATTTAATTTTGGTTTTCTGCTTACATCACCATCATTAAAACCAAAATGACTGGCCCTACTCAGCAAATGATTTTGCAAAATGCTCAGGTATTTGTTGGCGTCCATGGTTTTATCAAGGAAAACTAAGTCTCCAACGCCTTTGCTAGATATACACGCCCGTACCACACAGATAATTCTCCGAATTTCACCGTTAGAATGATATTCCGATTGAAGAGTGCTTTTAAAGGCTTAGGCCAGGGTTTCCCTAACTGTGCGTCGCGACGCCCTGGGGCGGCGCAGCACTATCCTGAGGGCGTCGCGAGATGTTTTACAAGGGTTCCTACAAGAAAAATCTGTTCAAGGTCTGAGTTTAAGTTTGCAATTGATATTATTTCATCACTTATCGACATTAAGCACCCATTTTGATAAATATTTTCTAGAGAATCTTGATCAATACGACTGTATTAGAGATCCATTCCAATCGACCCCACCCCCATCTGCACTTTCAATAGTCGAGAAAGAACAACTGCTAGAACTATCTTGTGATACGAGCCTTAAACTACATTTCAGCAAAGACAAACTATTTCAATTTTGGAGCAATGTATCCCAAGAATATCCTAATCTCAGTACTACAGCTTTGAAGATCCTTTTAGCGTTTGCTATGTCATACTTGTGTGAGACTCGCTTTTTTGCAGTTGCAGTAATCAATTCGAAATACAGGCTACAAATCAATTTAGAAAAAGAAATGAGAGTAGTGATTTCAAAACTTCAGCCCCGATTGGAGAAGTTATGCTTAGAAAAGCAAACTCATCTTTCTCATTGATTGCACTAATAAGTAACAATAATTAAGATTCTATATTCTTTGGAGTTTTCTTTAATTTAATAATAAATAAAGTAATCTTTATATCTGCTAGAGCTACACGCAGGTATCTTCTTTTAGTAGGGCGTCGGAAAAAAATGACAGCCTGTAAAGGGAGTCGCAGTATAAAAAAGATTGGGAACCCCTGGCTTAGGCCATACTCGGTCGGGTCCTTCGTTATAATAAAGCATTATTTTCGTTTCGTCGTAAAATATTACATCCTCCCAATATTCTTCTGAGTGAATATTGTACTCTGTGGCGTTTTTGTTTATTTTGAGATGAAAGCAGTGTTTTTTTCCGCGCAACTCGTGATGAGTACCTATGTTTTAACAGCACTTGCCTTAAAGTTTCGTGAGAGAGCAGTACACCACATTCATGCTGCATATCGCTTGACCAAGCTTTAATTGAGATTTGGGGGTTTACTTGCACTTTTTTTTAACAAACAGCGTTCATTTCTGTCGCAGAGATTTTTTGGCCTACCTTTTGGAACAATATTCTCTTAACGATTTTCATGTTCTGCTCGATTAATGATGTTGTTAATGGTTTTTCTACATAAACCAAACATATCAACTACCTCCTGAACATTTTTGCCCTTGTAACCGTTTCAGTAAACCAATGCGAATTGTCAACGCTTTTCCCAACGACAACCAGTTTGGTTTGCCATTTCATTAACGCCAGAAATTGCAAGGTGTGCAATTTTCTTTGTAAAATCGTGATTCAGTTCGCGAAACTTACAGTACGTTATTTTGAATGGCAAAATTGGGGCATTTGGGATGAAGCGAATCTACAAGTTATTATTGTGACGCCGCGCCATTACATCCACAAAAAGTCACTGTTTGGTGTGCTTTTGGTGGAATCGTTTGTCCATATTTCTTCAAAAAAGATGCTGACCAGGAGAGCGCTATAGATCTATGATTACTGACGTTACGTTTCTCAATCAAATTGCATTTATATAAAAGAGCTATTCGATGAGCGCATAATTTCACGCAATGGACCAGTGAATTGGCCTCCAAATCGTGTGATTTAACACCTTTGAACTATTTTCTGTGGAGATAATCTGAAATCCCTAGTCTACGCCGATAAACCAGAGACGATGAAGCGAACATACCCCCCGTTATTGCCGATATACGACCCCAGATTCTCAAAAAGTATTTGAATATTGGCAAATTGTGCTCTAATAAAACTTATATACCCGAAATCATATTTTTAATAAAACCAATACCATGTTCATCGCCATGATTTTTATATGTTTGTTTTATTCCATTTTAAAGTTCTATGGGTACCCCTAAAAATACCTAAATCTTCCCGTAGTAACCCAAACTGGGGTTAACGCAATAAAGTTAAACTCGGACTTTTCCTTTATGTGTTTAAATGAATATAGTATAACATAGGAACTATTCGAAATGCACCGAAGTGGTCGAAATTAACTTGACCATACTTGAAAGAATTGATCAATGCTCACAAGCCAGTCATTGATCAGTCGCAGTCTTTCCAAAATCTACATAATTTATGTACTCGCCAAAGTTTATCATATTGAAAAACTTGGCAGAGTTACAAAATATGCTGTCAAAAAAAGGGATACACGGATTAATAAAAAAATATCTCAATATAGAGATGCAATTTTGAGTTAGTCAACAATTTTGACTATCTTGGCTTCGCCTTAAATGCCAAAACCTACCTAAGCCAGGCGCTACTTTGGAGTTAAAAAAAAAACAATATTTTGAAATACCAATATTTCGAGCACTTTTTGGTATAAAAAGAGATTGCAAAAGAACATTCCAAGTCTTCCGGGCTCTATGGTGACATGGACATGTTTCGTAGCGTATGTTTATCGGTTGAGACAAAGGAGTCACAGTGCTGTTAAGAAAATCTCACTTAATGTGACATACATACATATGGAAGTTAAAGGTACATCAGCAAATTTAGTGTGCAAAACTGAGTGCAGTTCGCTAAAGATATTTCAGTCACAATTGGCACATTTATTATGATCCATAACAGCTGTGGACTCTTACACATTCATAAGTTTTTCCAAGACAAAATCATATTCGAAAGATTTGGGGAGATTTTCCGTAGAATCTGTCAATACTTGAGTAATAATCAGCGGCACTGTCTTAACCAAAATATATATATATGTACTATATATCCAGCACAGTCATCATAACCATCAGATTTGAAGAGGCTTATTAGTGGGAGCAGCTATTTTTTTATTTTCTCACACCAACATCATCAATAGATATATCTTTGACAGATGATGCTCATTACATTCAGTAGTTCAGGCTGACTGCAAACTGTGAACGCGGAAGATTGTGGAATGTGGAAGATTGCCTTATACCCGAGTACATATTTATGTTTCTTATTTCAACTAAACACATACTGCCTCAAGCGAATCGAACATTTACAACGCAGATTTGGAAATTTCCTCATAAATTTTTCACGATTCGAAATTCGGAATTCCACGGACTTTGAAAGCGAATATCGCGGAACCCTTGAGCTAAAACTACAAAGTGTAAAGACATTTTCTGTTGAATTTAGGGAGACCTATCCAAAGACATCTCACTCGTATAAAGTTGTTTTTTGGAACTCACTGTGAGAATGGAAGTGTTATTTCTTCAGGCAAGTGTACTATGTATAATTGTGGAAATAGTTAAACTTAACTTGATTACCTTAACAAAATTAAGAACTCATAGTGTATCTAATCAAAATTCCAACAGTGCATTCGATGAACAAACAGCAGCACCATTTGACACACTTCACACTCTCTTCACAGTCTGTGAATAAAAATTCATTTGTAATAAATAATTAATTTAAAATAGTATCTGATTAAAAACACCAAATCGAAGAAAATTATAATAATTTCATAAAAGTAACTAATTAGCATAGATCGCCACACCGTCAACGCAACCCACATGAACGGAAATGAGAATCCACATTCAAAAGTCATCACTAATCGGATGGAGAAAGCTTAAATAGCGAATTTGTTAAAGTTACAGAAAGTTACAAGGCCCGCAGCCATTTGGCCAATTTGTATTTGTTTGTAATCTTCTTAAAAACAATAGGTAGGCACGTCCCGTCCACGTATGTAGGTATAAACCGTGAAAACAAATTCCTAACCAAAATACCATGACCCATTTCAAACTGTCAAAATCTTTGCCGACGCGACGCGATGATAGGATTTGTTTGGCTGTTTTAGTTTGCCTTTTATGGAAGCGCTACTGATTAGCGCTGATTTTCTAATTTTCTGGTAAAATATGTTAATGAGACAATTTGATGTTGTTAAGATAAAAATATTTGTTATGTTGATGATTTGTCGGGGGGTAAAGATATACTTGACAGTTGACAGTACCCCGGGTACACTTTCCGGTGGTCTTTGGGTTCTTTCGATTGAAGTAAGATTTAGCTTACATATTTGGAAATAAATTTTCAGCACCGGAAAAAAAACAAAATTTCGGTCAGCATTCGTCATCGGTGTTTATTTAAGAACATGACATTCTCAAGAGATAAAGATACGTCAGCCTACGCACGCAGTGTTCCGTAGTTTGTGTTCGTGTCTCGACGGGTGGTATATACTTAAAATTCGTAGATATTCGTATGAAGGTCTAGAAAGATATATCTGCGAAAAATGTTGATAAGTGGAAATGGGTGTTGAAATAGATTCCGATCCAAAGGGAATGAGGGAGACATCCAAAACGAAAACTTGGTCCAGGTGTTGTTTCATATATGTACATATTTCAGAGCTTATTTAGCTTTTGTTTTTATACCCTTCTCAGTACGTTAACAGTTTTGACAGTCGCTTCTTGTTCTCCTCGCATGAGTCTGTAAATATTTGGCATTATTTCTTTTAAGTGGTTTGATCGTGCCTAAGATCTAAGTATAGCTTGGAGGGCTGGTACGTCGTCTATATGACGTTGTACCACGATGGAATGATCTACTCGTAAGACAAGATGAGTGTTTTTCTTGTAATTGCATGTAAATTTCGTTAGATTTACTTGAAAAACAACCTCCAAATTGGGACAAAGAGCAAAGAGAAGAAGAAATGACATATATCAGAGCTGATTGTGTGTAATATATATGTACGAACAGTATGTTCATGCTGTGATGTAAACAAAAATGGGAATCCCCGAAATATCGGAAATGCGATCGTAAGAAAAATTCCTTGCTCTTATGCTGTTGTTGCGACAACACATTCCACAAAGCATTTATTAATTTTTTTAGTGTTTTGAATACAAGCAGCAGTATAATTGAAACAAAATGATATTTGGCCCAATTTGGAAGTCCTCTAAAATCGGGGCACCTCCAATTTGGTTCACATTTTCTCGGTCTCCTGGAGTGACCCAATTAGGAGGCCGTCAATATGAGTTCTTCGAACCTAACATACATATGTATATCCATGTAGATAAAAAAAAATTAAAAATTAATGAAAAAAATTGTCCTTGCCCATTTTTGGAAAGTTTTACTGTTGCTCTTACTTATTTCCTGATATCTAACCTGACATCTTTGATATTCTCCATCTGTTTTCAACTAAAAAAGAATGAGAAGCCTTATAGATATTTCAGCTTGATTCAGGAATCCTAAAGCAAAACTTCAACGCAAAGCAAAACTTAAATCCTCATTCCTGACCTTACCATACCTATGCTAACGCAGTTTTGAATCTGAACAAATGTCACTTCAACCTCTTGGAATGTCTGATCGAATGTTTACCCCAGAGTTCAGACACAGACACTAAAAGCTATGACTAGCTAGGCTTCAGGACCTCTAAAAACTGCATTAGGTCTCAGGAAAGCTGGCTTCTGGACAATACGTCCCTACTATCATGAGTCAATGCTTAATCTATAAAATCCATAGAGGTTTCAAAAATTCTTCACCAGAACTCTAAGCAGAGAATAATGAGATCAGAACTGTCTGGTAGAAGAGACGAGCTGGCAAGTGGCCATCTAGATCAAGGGGTATCTGGATGATGAACGGGAGCTTGGGTATTCTGTGAACCTTCCAAAATTATCCCAAAAAAATAATAATTCAGGCTATTATGCCCAGTCTAAGATAAGCTGAGATCTATTAGTCGAATAAGGCAAGGTAAAGACAAACCTTCATCGACATCTTGAACAATCACTGCTCAATAGGCAGCCAGCAAAGCGTTGTGATATAATTCACTTGTTGATCAATTCCCAGAATATTTCATATTTGCCACAATGGACTCTATGTGATCTATTGTAAGTGAGTCGAAAACTTTTCTGTCAACAAGAACACCCATATACCGAACCAACGCCCTCGTTTGCCAACAATTTTTGTTAAATTATTTATTTCAAGGGCTTCTACGATGGCAAAGAATTTTGGAACAATTGGCGGTATCAAAAATTATCACAGATAAGATAAAAGACGCACGCTTCATTCGATTGACTAAGAGCGACAGTTTTAAAGCGTCTGGGAGACTACGCACTGCCTATCAGGTGATTCTATATCAATCTGCCAAGGCTATTGTCATTTCAGAATTTCACAAATAGTGCGGCAATTTTATTTATATCTTCAACGACGTAATTCACTATCACATGCTCCATTGCGCATGTGACATTGAAAATGATAACGACGCGTAACATAGTATATACATAATGTACTCTTATGATGGATTTACGAACGTTGGCTTTCGTTATGCTCCTCCGCACTATATCATCTTACCTCGACTTCGTCACTATGTCGAGGTAAGACGAGGAAGGCTGGCGGTTAAATATGCTGAACGACGAGGTTTCGGTTGGCTCTCCTTTTTCACGTTGGTGTCGTCAGGATCTTCTTTCCTGGGTTGTCCGGTTCCTCTTCCGCATGTCCTTCTTTTCTGTGTTGCTCCAAATTTTGTAAGGTCTTCCTGGTCCTCTTAACGTCTCCGACAACTTCAACGCTTGTGCCGTTTTCGGAAACGTCATCTGCATCAATTTGCTTTTCTTAAAATGTTCTTAAACGCAAGCTGCAAATAACGCCACTCTTTGTGCAAATGCAAATTGACGATCAAATTCGAAAACGGCCTTGTCCTACCGCATCGTCGTCTACTCTACGCCTAACATGCCAGTACTGGAAAACATCGGTGTCATCGTTCTCTAGTAACCCACTCCTGCTGACATGTGAGCCTAGGCATTTGGAGCTATCGGACTAGGGTGCACGGCGCGGTATATTAAGTGCTCTATGATAGGTACGATCGGTGCTCTAACCGGCATAAGACTTTGTATGTTTATTAGCGTGTAGAACTAAGATTTATAAAGATAACTGAGTTAACCATGAGCTGAACCAATTACTGTTCGTGTATTTTCAATCCACTTGAAACTATGAATGTGTAAAAACTATAAAAGACATATTAGGATGGATTCGAAGGATTACATTTTTATTGAAACTAGAAGTTAGTAAAAAGCAGCGGGCCAAAACTCGAACCTTGTGGGACACCTACTGATGTGTCGACAATCGACATACAATAAGCTCATTTTCAGTCACAAAAGCTTATTTTCTGTCAGAAGATCTTTAACCAGCAAAATATGATCCACCGTTGTGAAGGCCTTAGAGAAGTCTAAAAATGTCAGAAAAGTATTATCTACTGAAAATAGCATGACTATCTACAAGAACGGTACCTAGAATTTATTGAAAAAGGTCTATGTGGTTCATGGATCGGACCTGGCTGTTTTAGAGCAGGATAGACACTAACGGTGTCAATCTATTTTTCGGGCCAACGTGTCTCAGACTAAAAACGGGAGTGTTACCAGGCTGGTACTCTAAAAAAAATCACCCTTATTACGAGTATCAATTTATTAATGACTAGCTGTCCCGCCTGGCTGCGCCCGTGTCTAAAAAATATAGTGTTACTTACAACACATACATTGTCATTTACTTCGAAAAATCAAATACAGTGCGATCTCACTCCAAGGTTTGCAAACTACCAACAAATACAATCCACAAGAGAAGTGTGGATTGTGTTTATGTTTTGAATAAGTGACATTTCGCCAGTAAGTGGCATTCGTTAATGTTTTAATTTTTGAATTACATAATTTAAAAAAAAAAATAATTTAAAAATCGGCCTATAGTACGCACACTATGTTACAGAACAGGAATACGAAGTTTTACTTTATTGTGTGTATTAGTGTTTGTGTTTATCTTGGAAGAAGTTTGACAGGTAAAAGCGTGACATTGAGATTTATATACGATATTAGTATGATATGATATGAAGTATAATTTTTGATCGATTGCGAATTTGTGATTGTGAATGGAAAAAAATTGTATTGTGAGTGTCAATTGTGATCAATTTTCTTGATATCTGTCAACTTGTCTATCAATCAATCTTTTGGAGTTGATAAAAAAGACAGGTTTTCCAAAAATGTTGCAACAGGCAGCAGTTGGGTCGGCTAGTGGAGCAGATGGAGCAGAACTTGGATGTTGCCAAACGATTTTGCTCAAAGATTTTTTTCTTAATAATTCTGTTTACACTTGACATTAGAAGAAGAAATCGGAAATAAAATCGAACTTTCTGCAACTAGTGGTGGTCCAAACCAATTGCACCATTTATCTAAACCAAATTCTACATTTAAATTAGGGATGTAACGATACATAGTTTGGCCGATACGATACCGATACCAATTACTGTAGTAGAAATCGACGATACCGATATCGATAGCTTGGTAGATAATAAATCATATACGTACATAATAAAGAATGTACCTCGGGCGTTTTGTATATATTTATTTTACATGTAACTTACCTATGCTTAACAGAAAGTCAACCTTGAGTGTAAAAATAAATAAATAAAAATTCAAAACATTTCAAAGATATTTATTAAGATTTATTGTCAAGTAAGCTAAGTTATAGAATTTTTGTTTAGGAACGAGTGAGAGTGAGATGGCGAAACGTCATGAGCAGCGAGGTGAACCAGGTGCGAAAAATACAATGCTCAGCAAAAACTCTGAAGTCAGTTGCCACGTCACTTCGTCTGCTTTTTAAACTGTTTGATATCGGCTGGTAAATAATAGGCGATACTGATATATCGGTATCGAAATCGGAATCGGTGCATCCCTAATTTAAATACACAAAATTCATGGTGAATTGTCAATGAGAAATGTCAAAAAGTGTTTACCATTCACAGCAGTCAATTTCATTCACAAAATCTTTATCAATTGAATTACACAATCCCGAAAATTTTATTGATTGATAAAATTATCAATTGTCAATTGATTTATAATTGACACTCGCAATAGGGGTGAAGATCTTCCAAAGGCTGAAATGATGCTACCTCCTAAGTATATAGTGCGGATATTACATAAAATTCCACTTTCAAAGATGAGTTGAACCGTGACTTGTTCAGCTTTTGGCATCAGTGATATTTTCTTCTTCAGGTGGTGATACAGTTCCATGGCCTGCTTCTCGCAACCATTTGTGTGTGCATCTTATATTTTGCACGAACGGAAGGGACCTACAGTTTTTTGCTGACTCCGAAGGGCGAGTTGAGAAGCTCTCTGACAAATGATACTCTTTGATTGCTTGTTTAACATTCGACAAGCAAGCACTCATTTCCAATCAACAACTTAGCAACACCATCGATGAGCATCTTATTAGTTTCATTGATCTTAAATGATTATTTGACAGTGCTATAAAACTACACAGGAACTCCTCGTATATACAAGTGCCAGACAAATCTAATTTTATTTGTGTATCCACACTTAAATGCTGAATTGTTGTCTAAATAAATATTTTCCAAAACAAACGACCATGAAATTGAAGCAATCCAATTTGTAATGTGGGCCTACAACACCGCTACATACAATAAATTTGACTTCCGTTTTTGGTTATGAATTTTTTGTCTATTTTTCCCGATTCATTCATAAAAGCATACACGAACTGACCCCGAACGAGTTTAATACATTCTCTCCCGTGTGTTTATATATAGAGACTTAAAAGCTATAACAACACACACACAACAGCCAATCACAACAAATATTTCTATAATTACTAATCCGGCATTTGCCTCCGGAAATCAGTGTTTAAAATATGTACACACGAGTATATGGACATAAGCACTCTGTCAGTGCGTCGTCGCTACCCCTGAGTGGTGTACTGGAACTGCACCCACTCATATCTTGTTAATAGTATCTTTTAACGATCGATTAAAACTCTGATTAAATACTCCTAAGATGAGTGTGCCGCATTTGATAGCGCATCGTTGTAATACATTTCCCCAACAAACAAGCAAACTCAAGTCATCATAAAAGTGTAGGTGAAAAGGCAACGCGTCTTGTTGTGAGAGGTAGAGGCACGCGGCACTAATGAACAGTGAGGAGGTTTTAATAGATGCATTGGATGGTTTTTGTTTTGTTTTTAATTGAACTACTACATTTTATTAAGGTAGGATTAATTTTGATTTGAGTTATGGGCTTTTAATGGGGTTAACGATTAGTGATAGGCTAAGTGGGGTCTCTGAATAAGTGAACCCACTTCCAAGAAAGCCACTGCTTTTAAATTCTCCACAACTCTTTACTGTCCGACTTATAATACAATCTAAGGGGGTCTTTCACAAGCAGTAGCAAAATTATCCATCCAATTATCTGGCAGACAACAAAACCATGCGCTAACGATTTGTATATACTTTTGTAAGTTCTTAAAAGAAACAATATATCAAATCTATCTATCTATCTATCTATCTATCCATCTTATCATACACGTTCCCGTATTTTACGCCACCCGATCTGCATATGGCAAGCAAAAGTGCATTTAGACACTGAAACTGAGGCTATTTCAGGAATAGAAGCAACGGTCATAGTTATATTCCTAGCGAACTTAAAATTGGTAGCCCCAAAAGCGCGACTGTACCCGGGCGAGGATTTCCCGTCCGCGTCACCAGCCGTTCCCTTCCCGTTACATGCCGATATGGAGCGCCGCGCCGACGACAACGGCCACGGCACGCGGTCGCCGCGGGAATCATTTAGTTTGATACAATCGTTCTTGTTGCAATTAAACTAATTGTGAAGTCCAGTTTATTCAAAACTGCGAAGAGGCTTGCAAGATCTGTCATCGAACTTTGAGTGGGTTGAATTTTTCAATGACATTTTACATTCTCAGTAGAAATTACTCAACAATATTGCCAATGACTAAAAAAAAAAATTACAACAACAAATTGTTCGAGATTTATTTGGGCGTTATTTCCAAATCGATTTGGGCATTATTTCCTTGGGCGTTATTGCCTAACGCCATTGAATTGGTGGCCAAAGCGCTACTATCATATGCGATATCGAGATGAAATTAAAGCATACAAATTTAAAAAATTTAAACAAGCAATCAAAAATAGGTGAGCACAGGGTATCTAAATTTTGGCCGACTTTATATCATAAGAGGACCAAAGAAATCCTTGGATTAAACAGGACAAAGTTAAGAACTTTAATAGGTAGTGTCCACAGTAGTTGACGGGTCAGACTATCAACCACGAACGAGTGCAAATACTGCAATGATGTACATATACATAGATTGAAATTACTATATCAGCATTCAATATTTTCTTTTTAATAAATATGATATATAATTAAATAAATCAATCGTTTTGGACAATAGTTTTCCATGAGCGTCAACATGAAAATTTGTAAAGTTTTTGGAGATTGATAAATTTAACTTAGGTGTTTTTTTTTTTAATTATTATTAATCTGTCATTAAGATCTGATTTACATAAGTTGACGTAAAGGTGCGTGTCCACTTGAGAATAAAACTATTGCGAGTAGCTCTCAGGCCACTCTCGAGAGCAGTTTCGTAAGTGGACACGGTCGCGAGAGTAGCTCGCAGAGAGTTGGTTTGCTACTCTCAACTTTCCGACTTCTTGAGAGTTGTTTGTAAGTGGACATACATTGTGCTACTCTCGGAGAGCAACTCGCACTATTCAAACAGAGTTCGTATTCTGAGAGCAGCTAGCTGTGAGTAAATGAATTATGTATGCCTACAAATAAATTGTTAAAAAATTTATATAATTTTGAGTTTAATTTTCTGGAAATAATAAATAAATAAATAACTTGGAATCAACTTGGAATATCGAAAAATTAAAAAAATTAATAGAAATGTATGAATCCGAAGAAATTCTTTGGAACACATTTCTTCCTGAGTTTCGGGACAGGAACAAAAAAGATATAGCTATAAAGATAATAAGTGGACACGGTTGTGAGAGTACTATCCGCAAATTTACTCTCAGATATCTCGCAAACAACTCTCGATAGTAAATCTCAAAAATTTCACTCTCAAATGGAAAGCTTCTTCAGAGTAACTCTCGAAAATTTGCTTGCGAAAGTGTTCTCAAGTGGACACGCACCTTAAGGTATTTTCATACGTTTGTAAAACCAAGCCTAGCTTCCCGAAACCATTTGTGTGTGCGTGTTATTTTTTCCTCGAAATTGAAGGGGCCTACAATTTTTTGCCGACTCCGAACGGCGAGTTGAGAAGCTCTTCACGACAAATGATACTCTTTGATTGCTTGTCAGACATTCGAAAGAGGTGGCACAGTGAAAAAACTTTTAGGTGTTATTGCTGGGATTGAACCCGGGCAGCATGCGTAGTAGTCCAACGTACTAACCACCACGGCCACGGCGACCACGTTTGTAATATCTATGTATCTATATAATTAAATCGCTAGCGCAAGAGCTTGTGATTCCTCCTGAAGTTTACTTCTGCATCGATTTCAATGATCCCAACACTAATCGAAAGCTTGTCAAATGAATATGGTTCATCAGTAATAAAACTTTTCAAAAAGTACAAATGAGTGAGGGTATTACGAAAAAAAATTATTTCCATGTATGCATGTATGTACTGTACATATATTTCCAAATGTATACAAACAAGAGAATGTTCTGAAGCATTCTCATATTATAAATATTAGTAATTGACTAAATCTTAATATTATATATAGCTTTTACTTTCTGCTACACCTACATAGGTATCAGTAGGTAACCATTTCATTCGTAAACCGTAAAGGTAAACGGCTATAGGGTTTTACATGCGAGATTTCTCGCACTGGTACACTAGTTTTATTTATCATGTCAGTCACTTTAGTGCTAGTTTTTAAATAAGACATGGTACATTAAAAAATGCGAACAGTAAACATTTAATATTTTTAATTTTAATTAGTGTAAGGAATAGATTTTAGCGCTAAAATAGTTTATTCAAGATAACGAGAAAAGGAAAACATTTTTTTTTTCAATTTTATATAGTTTGTCGTTGAAATAGTCTTATCTTGGACTTTATGGGCCTCATCAGAGCTTCGGTATCATTTTGGTAGCTTGCAAAAATTTTTTTAAACCATCAATATTTTAAGCTGCTCGGAAGTATTTGCTTAACTTCGTTTTAATAACTGCCCAATACCTTTCAATAGGCCTTTGTTCCGGGTAGTTTGGTGGATTGATATCCTTCCCTAAGACGTTTATATTTTGCTGCAGGTACCATTCTCTAACAACCGATGAGTGGTGGCAGGTTGCATCTGGCCAAAATATTGTCGGTCATATGTTTTCTGATAAACGGTGAAAGTATTTTATTTTTCAAACATCCTTTTTTGGTAAATATCCGAAGTCATGGTTCTCGAATGGAGTGCTGCGAAACGCTTGCCAAACCATAATTTGTTTTGAAAACGTTTTATCTCTTTATTGTCCTGATTTTTTCAGGAACTTTGCCTTTGTCAATTGAGGAATAATACTCTTTACCTGGCAATGACCGGAAGTCCATTTTGATGTATGTCCCGTCATCCATTATAATGTCAGAGTATTTCCTGTCCAAGAAGTTTCGATATATGTAATTTTCGAATTCGCTGTACGTACAGCGGTTTTTTGTTGAAACGGTAAATTATACAATTAAAACCCGTTTAATATCTTCATTATGGTGGTACAGCTACAGCCCTGTGACGACCTTGGTCTACATTTACTGCCGATTAAAAATTAACCTTCTTCGCGCAAATTACGTGAATCTATAAAAATTTCGCTTACTATACTAATTACAATGTAAAGACGTGCGTAATGGGATTTCAGCAGAAGAAACACACACAATTAGTTAGTATTAGATGGTGCGTCATTTCAGAAGTCGTTAACACTTAACAGTGTGCTGTTAGAAGATAGAAGCCAACAACGACTACTAAATGAGTTAAGCTTAATTCTTTTTTTTTTTTTTTGAGCATAGTCTCTTTGCCCCCAGCAACATAACCGGTCGGACAAGCAAAGCTACTATGGCACATTACTTAGTTATTAACAAATTCAACGAACCATACTTCCCAAGCGGTCACTCATTTTGTTTTTGCATAGAGCCCGCCACATCAGTCGATATCTTCCAAACTGAAGATCCCACACGCAGCACAGAAGCCTGCCTTTTAGTAGCCGTCCATAAAGAAAAAACGTGCAAGTTCCACCGGATTATGTTTGCCTTCGGTTTTGGGGTCGGTTTGATTGATGGTTCAGGCGGTGCAGTAGTGGAGCTGACAATTTGCAAAAGGAAACTGAACCCCAAGCAATTAAGTTATGAATGGTGAACCTTGCAGTGCATGCACCAACCGCCTCCAGCTGCTGGAATTTTAATGATAGCTGTGGTAGTTCAGGCTCCCATATGTGACACCTACTTTTTTGGAACATCAGTGTGACAGATAGGAATACAGAACTTTAATGAGTTTCGTCCGACAGCATTTGACCCCGAGGCTGATACTGAAATTTCAAGTGTTGGAACGATCTTACAAATGCTTGGACAATCCGTGTGGCAATTTTGTTGCTAAGAGGGGCAATTAAAGCTCGAGATCTTTCTTTTTTCCTGGGCACACTTTAAGATGAATGACGCAGATTACCCATTTGTATTAACATGAGATATTTTGGAAGATTTTTTTGTTGGCTTTTTTTAAGAAAGATGTATTGGCGTAGCCAGATTGATGAGCTGAGATGTTCTTTTTTTTAAGCCATGAATGGATGTTCGGTAATCATTTATTATTTGCGAGCGATGTTTGAATGCCTTTGGGCATATTTTTGACGTTGCGTAATGTTGTATACAGGGTGGTCTCTATTAGACTTTGGTGTACAGAGCCTTGTTCCTTTTCTTAATTTATTTTTTGGGTTCATATTAAATTTCGTATAATTTTCGAATATATATAACAATGACCCGCATCCCATCTAAACGAACAGTTTTCCTGGAAATACAGTGAGTAGCCAGACTCGATGGTTTATGTGATCTAATAGACACGTGAGATCTTTGTTCATGTGGAGAAGCACCCACGAAGATACGGTCTTATTTACAACATGGGTAGATAAAGGTACATTTGCGGGTACGTTGTGCATGGACACCAACGAATGATGATAGCTCAATTAAAACGACTAAACTGAATTCGAAAAATAACGATTTACTGATCCCAGATAATATCTTAAATACACCACGTGCTATCGATCAATTAGAAGATATTTCTACTATAAAAAGATACTTATGTGTAAGTTACCAGTATTCAAGAGGTGTGATGGCGCGCACACTTTTTTTTACTGTTAACAGAAGTAGTTTTAATGTTGGTGCTGGTTTGCTTTGGTTAATGCATCTGTAATCATTTAAACCTCATTCGGGATTTTATGGCCCAACACCATTATGGAGAAACATGATAGCGGCAACGAAATTTCTCTTTGCAATTTAAGGAATCATCTCGTTACACTGCCGTCAACCAGAGTATGCATGTACGTGGTTGCGATCGAGGATCAAATTTCATTTTATTTCTATAATAGACTCTGGCGCCATCTGAGAAGTAACATATTTATTTTAATAACTAATTTCATAATACTTATCCAATCCAAATCAGTTGTATGTGTAACGTGTAAGAGAAGAAGAAAGTTGTCTAATACAATCGTTAGAAAATGTGTAAAAAAATTTAGTAAATATGTTTATACATATTATAATAATATACAGCTGATATTTATTTTGGTCAATTAATATAGAAGTTGTTAATAACTTGACTCCAGCATAAACTGTGAATATGAGTCATTTTGGTCAATTAATAAAGAAATTGTAAATAATTTCACTCCAGCGCCATCTAGCGGGCAGTTTTTTTTGTATATGTCCTTCATCAAGTCCGAGACTATCTCTTTGGCAAATTACATTACAATTGATTCAGCGGTTTAGGCGTGAAAAGATTTTGTTAATAACTTGACTCCACCGCCCCTAGCGAGCGGATTTTCTGCATATGTCCTTCCTCAGGTCCCAGACTATCCCTTGCCAAATAACATTACAATTGGTTCAGCGGTTTAGGCATGAATATTTTTTGTTAATAACTTGACTACATCGCCCCCTAGCGAGCGGTTTTTCCACCTATGTCCTTTCTCAGGTCTCAGACTCTCTCTTTGCGAAATTGCATTTCAATTGGTTCAGCGGTTTAGACGTGAAAGGTAGACAGATAAACAGACGGACAGACAGACGGACGGTAAGTCGGTCTGACGGTAAGTCGGTCAGACGGTAAGTCGGTCAGACGGACGGACAGACGGACAGACAGACAGACAGACAGTCAGACAGACAGGCGGACGGACCTACAGACAGACAGCCGGACACACAGACAGACGGACAGACAGGCGGACAGACGGACAGACAGACAGACAGACGGACAGACAGACAAGCAGACAGACATACAGATATTTCCGCGGTAGGGAATCATTTCCCCGTTATCGAAACACATTTATCGACATTTATCGTAACACATTTATTGTATCCCCTTTATCGTAACTCGTTTTCAAAACAAATACGTCGCTAAAGAAGTATTCACTTCAAAAAGTGTTGTGTCATCCGGGCATTAGCCAGGTCGTCCAGGTAGTCGAAGAACCGTGCTCCCATATAAGATAGGCGCGGTTCTTGGAGACTGGGCAGTGCAGTGATACAGAAGGTGTGCTGTAGATTATATGCCATTCTCATTTAAACAGCTTCTAGGGAAGTAATTTGTAAGGATGCCGTATCTTCTGGCTACGTTTCATAGTGTAGAGTGTTCGGTTGTAACACCGACGAGCACATGGATTTAGCTTCTTCCCATTGAAATTAGTTCAAATAGTTAGCTTTTCTCAATTCATATGCTTTACCAATTTGAACACAGTGCTCAGCAAAAAAATCATAAGACTTTGAATCCAACTGTAGTGCAGCAAATTACAATTGGCAAAACATCGAAAGAGTTGAAATTTATGGCACGGACATTATTATTATTAAGTCGAACTCCATTTCATTTTAAATTTTCCAAATGAATATGAACTCAAATTCCTAACAGGGCAGGGTAGTCTAAAAAATCCACATGTCCAAATTTAACTACAAGACGAAGTCACACACCAATCCGGGCTGCTGCCATAGCAGTTAATATAAAATTCATAGTTTTATAGTCCTGCAGAGAATCACTTCAATCGATTAACCCACAATCGACTCGAAGGCAAATGGAATTTTCGAATAATCACACCGACATCAAGCCTGTTGGTTGGGCGATATTCCCAGCTGGAGTTTAATAATATTTCTAAAAATATTTATCCATTCTATTTCAGTGGGTTTATTTTATAGTAAAACTTTTATTAGCTTAACAAGGAAAAAATGATTGAATCTTTTTTTTTACGATTCAATTTTATTAGATTCAACTGACTAATGACTAATGACTAATCCATCATTAGTGATCTGTGGTAGCATTGGAAACTTGTTTGTGGCTCATCGGGTATTCTAGGAGTTCAGGGGCGCATAAGATTTTTCTTGTTGATAATTAAAAAAAAAATTATATTTAACTTTGTTTCGCATAGTTAAACACAACACAGTCTAAAGGTGGCAATCTATAATAATTGGTGCTGTGTTCTTTTATGAAAGAGAATTAAAAAAAAGAACGATAGCAACAAGGAAAGGAATGGAGATAGTTAGCAATATCGCTTTTGAAATAGACTTTGGATAGTAGTCGATTAGATTCGAGTTTGTCGAAGTTCAATTAGGTTGACGACCTAAGTATGGAATTTCCTCTATTATACCTTACTAATCAATAATAGTTAAAAGTGAGTAACTTACGTAGACAATGAGTGGAATTAACGACATTGTTGAGGTTGTACGTAAGTACTAGTATATGGCGCGAAATAAAAGAATAAAGTCAGATACCAAGCATTCTCAGTGATTAGATTATTTATTTTGTTTTATTCATACTGGACCTAAACGTTCTATTTCACCGTAGGGTTCTGATTAGTCCAAGAGGCAAACTGTCTTTCTAATAAAGGCTAGTATGTCCTTGGTTGACGAATTTTTTAAGTCATAAGGTCTGAGGGGTTTTTAATGTAGGGTACGCCGTCTGATCCCAAAAAGTGCCGGGCATTCACAGAAGACGTGCCTCGACTCGGCCTCCGCTTAACAGAGTCGACAATCTCTAACGGGTCTAACTTATTTATGTGGTATCGTAATTGGCAATGACTGGAGAGGAAGTTTTTTAGGTACCTAATATCCTTATTGTAATTTAGAAGTTCCCTGTCTTGGGTATAAGGGTCAATTAACAGTTTGGCTAGTCTAAGCCCTGTGACAATTCTACAATGAGAGGGTCAGAGATCATGTTCCCATTTGTTAATTAAGGCTGAATTTGCTGCCCAGTTTATGCCACAAGAGGGTCTCAGAATTCCGGGCCTGAGAATTCGGCAGTAGAGGCAGATCATCCGCAATCTCATTTCCTTCAATGCCTCTTCGACCAAGTACCCAACAAAGTTTGACCTTATTGTGAGTGGCTAGGGATTGTGGAGCACTGAAGCAGCATTTTACCAGTCTAGAGTCCAAAGAGTAGGAGCTCAAATGGACGAAGATTCTGGTATTGGGCCAAAAGATACCAGCACCATCATCAGATTTTCGATCCATCAGTGTACCAGTGATCAGATACTTATTGCGTGGTTTTTTTCTCTTACTCTGATTCGAGGCAATGAACTCGGATACACTCAGAGCTTGTAAATCGACTGGAAATTGAGTTTTAATCACTTGTTGGCAAATAATAAACGAGACTGTTTCTTCCAGAATCCTGGTGACAGATAAAGATTTTTTTTATTATTTTATTTATTATAACTTTATTGATACATAAATAAATTACATGATCGATAATGAAAAAAAAATAAAGCGCTAGCTACCAGGGCTTTCGGTTATAGAATTATCCACATGGAATTCATGATAACAGCTACAGATCCTATCTGAATCAGGGTTTTGCATCAAAAGGTCTACACAGCTCGTTAAGCGCCGTTTCTAAGATTACCTGGGCCTGCTTCTCGCAACCATTTGTGTGTGCGTGTTATATTTTTGCACGAATGGAAGGGACCTACAGTTTTTTGCCGACCCCGAACGGCGAGTTGAGAAGCTCAATCGTGACAAATGATACTCTTTGATGCTTGTCAGACATTCGAAAGAGGTGGGCACTGTGAAAAACTTTTTTTTAGGTGTTTGCGGCGGGATTCGAACCCAAGACCGCTGGCACAGTAGTCCGACGCACTAACCACTTGCGCTACGGATGCCTCCGGCACCCGATTGGGTTTTGGAAAGGCAGGTAGTATTTTTCAAGAAAATCACTTTGAACCACACGGCCCATTTTCACTTTCGAAAATACGTCAATAAGCTGAATTGTCGCACAAGAAAACTATAGAGCTTTTGTCAAACAATATCTATATGCTCACGACGACATTGAGCAATATTTGTATCGAAAACGAAACGCAAAAGATTGCCATTTCGAACGAATGCTTAGTTTTTGGAGATGAAACTAACAAACTGAACCTGGACGAAGATGTTTGATGTTGTACTAAGTACATCTACGAGGACATTTGGAACCTGGAAAATTCGAAAATTGTCCGACTAGATCATGCAATTAAATACCACTGGACAACTTGCTTTGGGGTTATGTTTAGGATAAGCTTTACGCCCAAGATCCGCAAACGATTTAAGAGTTTACAGATGAAATTCGAACAATTATTGACGAAATTGAGTCGCAATTGTGCGAAAATGTGATGACGATCGTCTTTTAATGAAAGCATCAGACCCCTGCACCCTTTTTCCTTTATTATATTACAACTGTCTACTAGACTAAGGCTAAGAGTCTTGTTTGAAGGATTTTTGGCTGTAATCTTCGGATGATGTTTGTGTTTGTTCATCTTGCCGTTCCCTCATAGCTTTAAGCCATACATCCATATTGGGTTTATAAATGTTAGTGATAGTATGCAATTCCAGCCTAACATCTAGTATAGTTGCCTAAACTTTTCTTTTATTTGATTTCGTTTGAAGAGTACCAATGTTTTGTTTCCAGATTAATCCGCGGGCTATGCACTACATATCTAGCTATTTAGCATGATTTTTCAAAGAGGCTATCCTATTGTTTAGCGTGTCTTGTCTTCGTTTATTTGTATACCCCAATTTGAAAACCACGCTGTCACGCTGTTAGCATATGTGGCTATCATTGAGGCTTCCGTCTATGGTATTAGAATGCCAGTTGTGTCTTTAAGTTTATCTGCATAGAACTGAATGTCATTCTATGAAGGCAAATAAAGTCACTTGGCAAGAGAAGCTGTAGTTTAAATGTTAGTCCTTTAAGCCATACTTTGTTAAAAGCGTTTGAAATATCAAGAAAGAGTGAACTCGATGGTTCACGTTTAAGTGGTTTCGTCTACAACCATATTCAAGTCCGAGAAATGTATTGTTGAGTCCGGTCAACTAAGACTTTTTCCTTTGGTCTTAAGAGGATTGGTGGCATGCTAATTGGCCTATAGTTAGTAGTTTCTGTGGTATCCTATCCTGGTTTTGGAGTAGCAATCACTTTAGCTACCTTCCGAGGCTTTCCAAGAACTTTTACCCCTATTACATAAGTTAAATTTGGTTGAGTTTAGTTGTAATTTGCTTGTAATTCCAATGGGAAATACAACTTAACTCAACCAAAGTTGTCTTGCATAATAGGGCCATTAAGATCAAAGATTACGTTCAAAAATGTCATAAGGTATACAATGGCGTTTTATGGAAGTTCTTGTAACAATTTTATTTATTTATTTATTTATTTATTATCTACTGAAAACATGTTCTTACAGATATATATACATAATTTAATTAAGAAGATATTCATTTTCAAGGCGAAATTTTAATTGGTTTCTATTTAAATTAAAGTCAATTATGTTACTTGCTGAATTATATAATAGAGAGCATCTAGAGATTGGTTCATTGCGCGCATAATTGTACCAAAAACCTCGATTACATAAAAATGGACGTTCTCTAAGGTTTCTTTCTGGCGCATATATATCGAAAAAAGAAAGAATCTCAGGACATTGAACTTTAAAACAAAATAGGTCATGTACAAACAATATGGACTGAATTTTACGTCTCTTTTCTAAAGAAGTTATATATATAAGAGTGCATCTTGTAGTGTATGGTGGCATAAAGTTCCAACCTTGTTTCTTAATAACGAATCTTGTAAATGATTTTTGAACTCTTTCCAATCTGTTAATATGAACTGCGCAGTACGGATCCCAGATAGTTGAGCAGTACTCCATTGATGGACGAATTAAATCCACATACAGCGCTTTTAAAGTGTAAGGATCCTGGAAGTCCTTACAGCTTCGCTTTAAGAAACCTAGCAAGGAATTAGACTTTGCAGCGACATACTCTCATTCATTCATTCGCACCACTGAACAATATTATTCAAGTCTGATTGCAATTAACGGCAGTCTTCTTCGCTATAAACTTTAAGAAAAATTTTTAGGTCATCAGCGAATAGCAACATTTTTGCAAAGCTTACTACTTTTGAAATGTCATTCATGAATAGAATAAAGAAAATCGGCCCTAGGTGACTGCCTTGCGGGACCCCTGAATAAACTTCTATAGCCGAGGAGATATGGGTACCAATTTTAATTTCTGTTATTACATCGTATTTAGGACTTATCTTAACGGTTCATTTTATCTTTTTATTTCCCCTGTTGAGGATATTCTCATTCTTACATCTATGTTCGAGGACCTCGCAGTCAGAATATTGTATTTTAATTTAGCCACGCTGTCATTACTGAATGCAATGTCACCACTTATCCTTCAGACTACTGGAACTGAACATACGTATCCAAGGAACACTGAGCCTACAAAAGTTCTTATTGTTGATTTTATCTTTAGTGGTCTTGCTGCTGTTGATAAGTGCACTTATAAATATTAACCTATCTGTAGAAAACGCATTAGCCAGATACGGTCTGATCTTGTGACTTTAATTTCTGATTAATTTCATGATTTTATCTAATTAATAAAATTGATTAATTTATTGATCGCATTTCTCATTTTTTTTCAATTCAGTCACTGTGTTCATGAAATTAACTCTATAATCGTGGGCGATTACACAATTCTTAGTTTAAACGTCAAGATACTACAAACATACATATGTAGACATGAGTATGTAAACCGCAAAAATAAAATTGAAAACAGAAAACCAATTGCCTTTGGAATTTCTTTTCTAATTTTGGTGGGCAAAAGCCATTAAATTCGAATCAGGAAAAAGATTAAAAGTCAGCACAAGATCCAGATACGCGTACCTACACCTAATCTATAATACTCCCATATACTTCTAAGAAAGATTTGAAATTAATAGCTTCATATTAGTCATATAGTGAATCGGTATTGCGGTCAGGAATTATTATTTTTTTATATCTTCCAGAACTCATCTGTATTTCGAAGAAAGTACATAAAACAAAATTTGCAGGCCAGAACTACTCGTACTCGCATTAAACTCAAACAACAAGTTGCGACCGCAGAATCCATCACATCTGTGTAAATAATTAAACCAACTATAGACGTTTCGAAAATAGCTTTAGTTGGGGCGATTCCCAAACAAATCATTTGCCAGGCACCCAGAAACCACATAGCGTCTCTGTCGGCCGCCACCCGATCTAGACGCGCCCTTCCTCCAGCCGAGTCCCAGTAGAGCTCCACATTAGAAGGTGGCTTGGCTGTGCTGTTGGGAAAAAAAAAGATGAACGCATATTGGTGTATTAATTTCGATCCAGTTGGAATTCAATTTTCGCTCGCGTTCGGAATTCGCTCACATCTGAGATAACTCCAAAGAGCCGGACGAAAACAATAATAAAAAAAATTAATTAAAATCGAAACAACAAACAGGATATCGAAATCATTTCCCTATAGGGAAGGCACAAACGTTCAAAACAAATGAACTCATCGACCATCGAGTGCGATTGCGAATTTATGTACCTACGCCCACTTTCTGGAGTCCACAGAGTCACAGCACAGACTCCAGACGCGTTGATTATTATTCTTTTGGAGTAGAGTGCGGGTGGTGATCCAGAGATAATTATATTTCCAGCAGCCGCACAACAACAAAACGTAAACAAGTGGCGACCGAGGTGGAGCAGTGAACTTTTCACGGAAGTCAATACAGAGAGTGCCCTGTGTCTGGGTGTACTCGTGGTTACACGCAACAGGTTTCGTAGACTTAATTCGATGCCAAGTTTGAATTTTCGTGTAATTTAGCTCGTTAAAGCTTGCTTAAGTGGGTAAATGGTTTTTGAAATTAGGAATCTTAACAGTTTTAAGTGTTTACCAATGTTATGGCGAAGAACAAAGCCAAATAGGGAATTGAGAGCGCGCTATTAGCTTGGAGCAATGTTGTTCAACTGAGGCTACGAGGTATACGAACGAGTCTCTCACAGTTCTTTGAGGGTACTTGGATTTTAAATTTGTACATGTACTTTAAGGAACTACGATTTTATTTATTAAATTATGTGCATATGTAAAATATATACATAACCAGGTCAGGTGCGATGACACGGGGGGGAAGGGTACTTATCCGGGGTGTGCAGCTTTAAATACCCGCTTAAGTGCTTAATGTAGTTTTCTTCAATCTCGAAAATTCTAAGCAAGCGTTAATCTGTGAATCCGACATTGCACACAAATACTTTGGTATAAAAGTATAGAATGGCGTATTCGGAACTAAGGGAAACTAAAGCAGGTGTACCCTAAGGAAGCATACTTTGGACTTTACCTTACCTTGCGTTATCCCATCAATTATTGCTACATTTGCGGACGACACGGCCATAGTGATAGTTGCAGAAAACAATATTCAATCAGAATGCAATTCATCCAAAACTGGACAAAGAAATGGAGCATCAAACTAATCGAGTCTAAATCCATATGTACACATAATAATAATTTATATATTAAAAAGGGGGCATAATAGACCAACTCTGGTCGCAGTGCTAGCGGATACCTCTACCATACCCTAAATTTATCATATCACCAATTTATAGAACTAGGAACTAGATTGCAATAATATCGAAAGATCTCAGTCCATGGGCGTAGAACTTGGTTTGCGCTCCAGCCGAGCATAGTCTTTAGGTACTCGAATCTATGACTGTAATCTCGGACATGTATGGATGTAACCACACACAACCGTGCGGTAAACATACTAATCTTTACAATTTTGTCTAAAGGTTTAGTAGCAGTGGCTACCAGTAACTCGAGTACCAGCACACTTAGGCCTTAAGAGGCCCATTGTGATACCAAGGATCTTGCTACTCATGAGAACCATTTGGATAGATTTGTATAAAGCGAGATAGGCTGCCAACGTCTTTTTTTTTTGTGCTAGGTCACTGAGATCATTTAAGAAGTATTCTCCTAGGTTTAGTTTTCTACTACGGGAAAGAGATGGTCATGAATAGAGGAGATGTGTTGTCTATACTTTAGGGTACGATACACCTGCTTAATTTATTTCAGATTTTTTCGATCAAAACTTTTTTTTATAATTTACACACGCTAAAGCGGATATAAATACCCTTATAATGCTAACACACAGCGCAAGCACATGAAAGACAAGCACGAAAGACAGACAGATAAGCGTAGTGATAGGAAACTCAGATGTTAGGTTGCAACTAGCTCTATGGGTGGTAACCAGGATAGCTGCAGAGCGATGGAGACTACCACTACACCCACTTTAAGAATAAATGAAGTGGAACTAGCAATTTTCGAGATCACAGAGGTGTGATTTTATTGAGTAGGCCTATTACTGTTCTTTATAGTAAGTCTCGCCAAATCTGGTTTCCTCTTACTTGTAGCGGCATTCGAAAAGCCCATGATTTCAACTGTGTAAATTTTCAGCTTTATTTGATTTTCCAATGCTTTCAACAGATCTGACCAATCACTTCTCTCTTTAATAAGGATCCATTTTGAGCTTCCTATGTTGACAGCACTGTAAATCAGGCAACTGGCAATAAGCACATACAGTGAAATCTCTCATTAGCGGAGACCCTATTTAGCGGACACGTTTTTGGGAAGCCAATTTCTAATTTCTCATACACAATGCTTTCTTCTAAACTCCAAAGGGACAGCTCTTAAACTGGACAAAAAAAACTCCGATCCCATGGCTGTCCGCTTAAGAGAGATTTCACCGTTTTTTGCACACTTAACACTATTCAAATTTATATTTTAAGTTACGTTCAATGTACGCCTCGATGAGTTAACTAACAGCAATTAATGCTGGATCAGCGACAACATACATGTGTATATATGTACATATGTATATACATATATACATACATATGTACATACACAGTTCCAATGGTGAATAGACCGCTGGAACTTGTGTTTCGCTGACACAGCAACTTGTGACTGAATATATAATACTTATGTATGTAGGTAGGTACAAGAAGAAATTGAGCTTAACTTAGGACAAGGCAGAACAGAAGGTCAGTGTCGAGTAAATGGTTTCGCCTAAGCTGTCTGAAAACTTCTAAAATCATGGATCTACATAAGTCTACGTGTACTAGACTGTGTTGTATACCATTGCTCACATTCAAAACAAAACAAAAAATGTATAAGCAAAGTTACGCATTTAAATCCCAAAAACCCACTAATTACCTACCGACAATGGAATTGTTCCAACGACTACCTAACATTTGCAAAACATAGTAACAGGCGTTCCTCCCATAAATCAACCATCGCTTATTTGCATAAAAAACTGATAAAAAAAACACGTTATCTCCACCTACGCGTGTTCCAGTGAATCCAATCAACCATTCCCCCTTTCGAGTTAGATACGTGTCCAACAAACAAAAAAAAAAACAAATCTCTATGACCATGAAAACAAATGCGTAGGTCCTAAGCATTCCCTCAAATTTATTTAATTTCCGGCAATATGCCAGAAAAAATATCCAATCGAGCTTTATAACACTTTTTGTTATCTGCCTAAATATGTTCCTTTCTCTAGAGTAGTCACATCACATTCGCCAGCAGCACATTTCACACAAATATCGACCCACACAACATAGAGCTTATCATCTAATTGAAAACCAAATAAATAAATCTAATAAACTAGCACAGCCCCAGTAGTAGTGACCGGAGAAATAAAAATACATAATAATAAACGGTGACGGATTCCAGGTCTCTGAACGGGACACACACAAATGTATATAAAGCCCAATCGAACCGATAGTAATTAACATAAGAAACACGATCCGAAGAAGAAGAAGAACTTAATTAACTCTGACTTTGGCTATCTACCAATAAATCATGATCCATTTTACTAAACAAACAAAAGTATCTACACGTATCTATGGACGAGTATCTAATGGTATTCTTCTTACATTCGGCAACAGAGTATATCCAGCTATTATAGATTAATGGGTAATTGTAGGAATAAAAAATTATATAACATAGATAATAATAACTAACCTTGAACTTTCGATCCAACCAGTTCGAAAATGCGAATTTATTTTATAATGGAACAGCGATAGCTGCTTCGCACATCTGGGTTAGAAAAAGGGGGCAATTGAATTTTATTTGAATTTGTGTTTTTATCTAAAATCTCTTATTGACTCGTTCGAGACAGCAGTTGCTAGTTACTTTTATTATCTTCAACTGAGATTGATTATTTGCAAAAAGAAAATCGATTAAAATCAAGCAAACACTGAAATAATTATTTAAGGCGCGATAGATAAATAACACAAACCGATAAGCGCGCTCTTTAGTGGAATATATTATGAAACAATGTTTACTGAGCGTTACGTTACCCACAAAAACACTCGTATCCGTATGTAGAGCTAAAATTTGGCACTAGTTGCACAATCACTTTATTTTTGCCACTAAATTTCACAAAACAAAAAATAACACTAGCAGATATTAAAAAACAAAAAAGTATCTCGAACGCGAACGTGAGAATACGCAAAAAATTTAAAGTTTTACACCGTGCGCTACGACAAAACCCCGTGAGTTATGTCGGAAGACTAAAAGCGACGGCGACGGCGAGCAACGCACCGCCGCCAAGATGTGTACGAGAAAAATACCGAATGCGATACTACATTGCCGACATGAAATACTATGGAATTTGAAATGTAAACAAAAAATGTTTTCATGATAGTGCGGTCATTGGATAGCCACAGCCGGTTATTTTTGTTAGTAAACGAGTATCAGATACAACATGAATGAAACGGTTGGATGTTGAAGACTTGCACGTGGATAGTGGATATTTTGTGTGGATGCGAATGTGTTTAAAATTTCATTCAGCAAATTGTCAAGCTAATGCCTTCGCCAGGCATGGCAATAAAATATGGAAAGGCGGAATATAAAGGGAGGGCCATCTGTTGGAACTGCTCCAAAAAAACCATCTAATATTTTTCGAAGTTTTTTTTTTTACATTTTACACAATTGTTGTAATGGACTAGACTAACTAATGTATAGGGTCATCCATCCAACAAAAGGAGTCATTACGTTAAACTTAAAAAAAATTAAGTTTGAGTTTAGACAAATGTTGTTACATACTTAAAAATGAGCCGTCGAAATCGTCTTATGTCGCGGTCGGCCAAAATTTGAAATGAAATTGCAGCGACGTTGGATTGATGTACAGAATCTGAATGCAGTAATTTCCAAGATGACGAAGATTCATATGAGCCAACAGAGGCAGAAAGTGCAGACGCCGAAGCATAACACTATTCGAGTGGCAGTGAAGAAAGTGCAGACGAATTGGACGAGACAATGTTGAATGCTTCTGCTGCTGATCCAATTGTATTGCCTAAATCGAAAGATGGCAAAACCGAATACACTTCAGAGCCAGCGGTTTCATATATGTATATACATACCATATGTTGGACATGGAAGAAGATAGCATGGCAGTTATACAGTAACAATGCATTTTAGTGGTGATTCGGCCACATCCAGCTTCGGATACAACAGCAGGTGGCAAACTTGCTCGTTCAGTGCAGCAAATGATCAATGTTGCTGAAGACCATCGACTATATGTTTCACGTAAACGTGATCGATGCAACATTTATCCGCATTTGCTTATCGCCAGCAAGCATTCGGCCAAATGCAACAAATGCAAGAAATGCGTAATGAGAAGAACATATGTATGTATGTATATTACATGTGGTGCTATCCAGGTGCCGCGGAGTGAATTTGGCGGACAGATCTCTTGTGATTTTACCGGATTACCATATTTTGCCAATTTTTGTTTTTACTAGTGTCCCCGTGCAAGAACTCTCGCAAGAGAAAATCCAACCCCCAAAATCCAAAAATTCCATCCAACATCCAAACATCCCATATGATTTCCATCTGTCAACTGATGGAAATCCCATGAAAATCATACGGGAAGTGTTTATACTTTTGGGAGTTCATTTTGGGTAGAATATTTGTTTCGATCGGTTTTTTAATTTGTTAAAATTTATAAAGTGAAAGTGCAATTCGCCACTGCTCCACGAAATTTTCTTTCTTTTGACACCTCATTTGTTAGGATTGGTTAGGTGTGAGACCCGCAAATGGTACCTATACTACAGAAATAATATATGGTATATATGTATATGATGATATAAAAAAAAACGATTTTCGAATTTCGTAAATTATATTTTTTCTTTTATTTTTAACAATGCCTATTCGAAAATCATTCTGCCGGCGAACAAAACTGCATCCTTAGATTTTCTGAATTTGTTGTTCGCGTATCTTCAAAACTGAGATTTTAGCTGCAGGGTCATTTCTGATTCTAATCTGAATATCAAAAATTAAGGATCCGTTTAGAGTCAAATCAACTGAAAAAGTACGGCGCTGTGCGTGCTCAACTTCAATTCTTATATCAACTGGACGTTTTACCTAAGCATGTAGGCCAAGATCTTAATTCAAAGTGCGTTGCAAACTGATTGCGGCTAGTCCCAATTCGAAATAAACACACGGGTGTTTTCAGTCACACTCTCATATGTATGTATGTATGTAATGACATAACAATATTCCCGATCTGCACCATGACTGATTAGTGAACACTGCCTTGGCAGAAAATTCGAAGTTCATATTGGGGACATGGTCAAACGGCGGACCCACTCTAGACCCAAAAATTTTAGTATGGTACACTGATGGATCAAAAATGGCATCTGATGTTGGTACTGGGAGTGCCTGTTTGAGAGACGACAGCTGATGTTATTTTGCCATTTAGCTGAAAGTGTTTTTCATGCTTCCACCAGTGAAAGAGCTTACTCTCAATTTGTGAATGCATGAACTTAAATATGTGAGTGTGTGAACTTCAATTCGTGAATGTGTGAACACCCAATGCACAACGCACTGAAAAAAGTAGAAAGTAAACCTACTGTCTGCGTCTACGTTCATACCATATATGCGTTGGTTATGGGTCACCTTCCATAAGAATGCGTGTATTCTTACGAGCTGTCCGTTAAAACGGACGCACTTATACACCAACGCAGTCTATGGGTCGAGGCCTTTAGCTGGCAACATGAACATTCTTCTTTGCAAAAAATTCATCGGACGATCTCCTTGTATGTTTTGGGTCGTTGTCCCATTGCAAAACCCATTAGAGAGGCCTATTCCAATTAGCATAAGGCAGTTCATGATATGTATCAGCGTAGGTTCCAGTGGGCATAATGGGTTTTATTCTCAATATTGGTCTTCAAAATATTGGCCCAGGTTTACTATAGGAGAAGCAACTCTATTCGATGATTTTTGGCTTTAACTCCTGGTTTTTTGACCTTCATATCTAGATATGGGACTTACTTGGAATTCACAAATGATATGATCCATAAAGCAAAACGGATGCTACATTAGTGCAAAAGTAAACAAAGGTGGGAACTCCCGCTGAGGTCAGCGTACTGGGTGTGCGAGTAAACGATGATAGTTAGACCCATTATCAACTACGCGTCAGTTGTATGGGGGCCCAAAGCCTCCCAAAAAACAGTTAATGAACATCTAGATGGAGTCCAATGTATGCATAGGAATTGTCGGTACAGAAGTGATCCTGGGGACCCTGCCATTTGACTTATTTATAAAGTAGGTGACTTCACCGGCACTTCGGCTGCACCAGGACGCGAAACGACACAGGAGCGGTACCATCTATGGACATATGAAGATCATGGATCTTATTAAAATGAGATCAGTAACGTTACGGAATGTATCACAAAACTTCTTATGCGAATGAATCACTTCCGGAAAAGAAAAATGGTGAAATTGTATTTTTTACGGAGTAACCCATGATGGATGATTATGCGGGTAGTGGTATCTCTTCGAAAGAACTATAATTAGCCCTCAGTATATCAAACTGTAAGAAAGATCCTTATAGAACTGAACAATTTGGTAGTGATCAGACGCATGAAGCAAACACTTTTTGACGCTTATGAGAACAGTGTAGTTCAAGACATTGATGGCAATACTTAGCTTACCTATAGATGACTTAATATTTTTCCATTATTTAAGTGGATCCTTTCTGTTTCTTTCTTTTTAAATGAACTCATCAGTGACTTTGTTGAACGTTAGCCTTCACTTTAATCCGATCACTATCGGCGCGGCGCGGCGTGCCGTTTATTGCATAATACTTCTTCTTTGTCTCAAATAAATAACACCAAAGCACACGATAAACAATTTCTTTCTGGACTTTTTTTGCTTAACGATGTCTGCGTGTTTTAATGAAATCTTTTGTTTCACAGCACTTCTAAGTATTTCCAATTGATTACAAGCGATTTTCACACCATATACACGGTCAATTTGCACACCTTGGCCAAGAGCACACTCTTCATGCGGTGTTGGGTTTTTGTGTATCTAATGGCTTTGCTTAGTCTGTGGCATATACTCGTAATTCGCGCACATCGCCACAGTTACCACTTACACTTAGCTGCAGTATCTGCCGAGATACCGAATGACAGAAATCCTTCCGCATTCCGTTTGGCACAACTTTAAGGCGCTCTTTCATAGACAAACTTTGCATATCTGTATGTAGTTAAACGTCATTTGGATGAGTTGCTTTATGGACACACGCAGCGCAGAAGAGGTCGACGTTAATTTTCATATCTAAGTGTGAAGAGAATCTTCCCAAAGTGGCTCTTCATTTGCATCTCAAGATAATTTTTGTTTATTTATTTGGAAATGTTTATCCATGGTATAATAGATAAAATGCATTCACTATAGTGGAGTTAAAGTATCTATGTATCTTTATTCCAGAGATAGTTAGAAATTATAGATCAAATCATCTGAAGCATACATTCATGTCTTCAAGACCTAAATGTGAGCAAGAAAAACAATATCCAAATATAGTACATCCGCGTCTCCCCTTCCAACAAGTAGATTAAAATTTAAATGCATGCAATGCGTACGAATAAACGTATATCGGAAAATCCCCTTAAATTCCAATTAATAAATCCCTATAACCCTTAAATGTTGACCCTCTTTCGATCTCACCACTCGCATAAATCTCTCAGGAAATCCCTCAGGAACCACAATCCGACAACCACGAGCACCTCCAGCAATCCCCAATTCAAATACAAATCCGAAACTCTGTAGAGTCTCTAGATGAAGTGAAAATTAAATTAAGCCATTTTTGGGTTATCTGTGAAGTAGGCTGCATATCCAAATCCCATTATCCTAATTGGAATGCATTCGATAAAGTGAAGTTTCTTTCTATAGATGCAGCCGTCCGTCGCGTCGTCGTCCCGCTTCAAAGTGCTTTTCTCAATCAGACTTTGAGAATCTTATCTTGCGCAACAACCGACCGACAGCACGGCAGACAGCGTGGTTCGGATTAAATTGTCTTTCTGTCGGCTCGCTCCCCAGAGATTTGTCTGTACACTCATTCCCATCTGGGTTTTGTGATTGTGACCAACAATTAGGAACAACGCGTTCATAGACGTATTAGCAATTGCGTCTCGAGTGGCTTCTTCTGGAGTTAGATAAACACAACACTTGAACGCGTCCGCTGGCTCTTCATCTCGTGAAATTGCGCTGCCATGGACGTCTGCTTTATATTTACGGACAAAATGTTCCATACCACTTGAGATGCTAAGGCTCAATTGGTTTCTTATAGCGACCTGCACACAGTATCTAAATTATTGATTGCTTTGGTCATTGTACATTCAATCTGACACTGTCAGGCTGGAGGCGAGTTGGGTATACTGACCTGGAGGTCAATACCCCAATATAGTGGGGATTACCCCCATTATGAAACGCATGATTGATCATCACCTCCGGATTGAGTGTGGTCGTAGTGGATGTCTTCGTTTCGGAGGAGATACCTACCGTCCACTGTCGGAATGTCTTAACTTCGGAACGAGTATCGGTTGAGTGGCGCCTCAATTGTGTACGATAAGCTGGTAGCATTTAATGAGAATTGATTAAACTGTACCAGATAGCGCAGCGTCGCTACTCAAACAGTGACGATGAAAATTGTTTTATTCTCTGCGTTTGGAGTTACCTACTCGCTACTGTTGTATCACTTCGAGTGATTAGTGATTGAGTGACAAACTGTGTCTGTGATTTGTTTGTGGTTCGAGCTGAAACGAAATGATAGAGCATTCCCGGGCGTTGAATATACAAATATAGGTAATCTATGATAAAATATTGTCATCAGCGAAGCTTTTCGAAACCCTGCGTAGCGTGGATACTTGGATAGGTGTGTTGAATCTCATATCGCTGCTTTAGTGATTCGCTGCTTTTTCTTTGTTTCATTTGTTTATAACGCAGTAGCGCCAACATCACTAGAAAAATAATTTCTTTACCGTAATTAAAGTAATGGCAGAGGAAGATCAAGATTAACCAGTGTTGCCAGCTATTGTCGGTACTCAAACAGTGATTTATTGAATTATCTGTTTTAAATTGATGAAACCGAAGCCGTTGCTATAAAATACTTATATGGTAAGTGGCTTAGAAAGATAAAAGTTATCTTTTAATATTTTTAACAAAATGGCCATCAGATATTTTATAAAAATAAATAAATTCGATTTGTTTGTGTACGGAGGGAGTATGTCAGTAGGTTTGTTTGTAAGGAAGGTGGAAAGCATCGGAAACACCTTTACATATCATCTACTTTTAGCCGGGGATTTCATTGTGTGGGAAAGCATCCCAATCATAAAAAAACACCTATTATTACAACTGGGAGGAACTCTTATCCAGTAACATTTCTCTAATATATTGTAATATTAACGTTTTGAACGGGTGACCCCGAAATTGACTTTGTTACTTAAATTTTATTTATGTACTATAGATACATATGTGAGCACCGTGGTGTAGTGGTAAGTGCGTTGGACTACTACGCAAGTTTTATCTCTCCTTTTCAATATCGTTGTGTCGCAGGAAGATCTAGTTCTACCAAACTTTTGATTTTATGTCACCATAATCTGGATGGCTTCGAGAAAGGCCTACAATATGATGTCATCTACACCGTACTTCTCTAAAGCATTCGATCGCGTTAACCACGATATCTTAATTCGCAAGCCAACTAAATTTGAATTTAACTCCAACTTCCTAAAATGGATTAGCTCCTATCTTAAAGAACGTATACAGTATGTCCGTATTAACGGCATAATATCAGCACCTATTTATGTAACTTCGGGTGTACCTCAAGGCAGTCATTTCGGTCCTTTGCTTTTCCTTCTATTTATAAATGACATTCCCGGCCTGTTCATAAATTCCCAATGCCTAATGTTTGCCGATGACTTGAACGTTTTCCGGGCTATAAACTCTGAGCAGGATTGTACTCTTTTTCAGGAAGATCTTGACAGGCTTTCGATTTGGTGCCTCAATAATGACCTTCATCTAAATGTTTAAAAATGTCAAAGCCTTACTTTTTGTCGTAACCTTTCCCCAATTCCTTTCATGCATGATCGACAATGTCTCGCTGTCCTTTATTTCCCCCCCAAAAAAGATCTTGGAGTTATTTTGAACAGCAAACTTAGCTTTGTTCAGCATATTGAATTTTGAATGGCGAAAGGTAACTAGAATTTATGCTACGCAATTTTAAAGACCTCCCCATACTCTTAAATATCTATTTTTTGCATTTGTCAGATCTAGCCTTGAGTACTGTAGTACCCGCTGGAATCAATTTTATAACATACATGCCATCAGGATTGAGAGGATCCAAAAACGTTTAACAAGGATTGCAGTGCGTAGATTACGTTTGATTATCGAAATACCCTCTTATGAGACGAGGTGCAAATTATTTGGAATTTTGCCTCTTTTCGTAATAAGGCAATATTTGTCTATTATGTTTATTCGCGATTTGATTAACTGTCATATTGATTGCCCTTTTCTCCTTTCATTAATTGGATTATATGCTCCATCGAGAGTTCTTAGAAATCGTTATTTATTTTATGTACCTTATCATAGAGCAAATAATGGTAACAATGAACCAATTTCTAGATGCCTACGAGAATCAAATAATTATTGTAGTCTTTTAGATTTTCATCTCAGTAGTAGTTCATTTAAGAATAAATTAGTTTTAGAGCTCCATTGCCGGTGTCAGTAGTTCTAAGTTTATATTTTGGATTGTACTAGTAATCTAAAGAGAATAGTTGATGTATACTCATTTGATGAAATGAAATAAATTAATAAATAAATGCTGCCCGGGTACAATCCCAACCCGGGTCCAACACCTAAAAGTTTTTTCACAGTGCCACCTCTTTCGAATGTCTGACAAGCAATCAAAGAGTATCATTAGCCGTGTTTTATTATCCCCGTGTCTGATCCGGATCAGATCAGAATAATAAAACAAACCAGATCAAAGTTCTGTATTGTGGTGATTGTACAAGCTAAGTTCATTTTGACATTTAGTGCGAAGTTGCCATGCGAATGAATATTTTCTTTTAAATGAAAATTGAATGCGGTTGTTTAATTTTTTAGGAGGAAATTGTTGATTTTGATTAACAGATACCGAATAAGAATAATATTTTGTAGCTATAATTTCACTTTCGTAAGGCTTACATATCATTATGAGCAGAAAAATTAATTTATTCGAACAAAATAACATTAATGATATTTGGATTGCCAATAATATTTTTATATTCTAATCTGGCAACATTTACCCTTGGCAATTGTCGATAATACAGCAACATTCACAAACGAAAGTGTACCATAGTGAGAAATAGTTGAACTAATTTTTGGATCACGAAAATTGATCTTGACAAGAAGCAAGATCTCGGATTGTTGTTGTAATGAACACAAACTTATTTGTTGATCTGATCCGGATCAGATCATGGGAATAAAAAAAACACAGCTATAATTTCGCTAATTCACTCATTGTCTTTTATACCAGGATGCATTTACGATGGCTCTTAGTATTTTGTTTTGGAATGTTTGTATCATTCGTAGATTTGTCAGTTTGGTACAGCCCCAAAGCCATATATCCCATATGTCCATACTTTTTGACATGCTCCTTCCATCTGAGCTTGGAGTTAAGTGTTATACCCAAATATTTAGCAGTATATCCGTACGGAATTTCTTTCCTATCGATATTAACTCTTAGAATATTTATTCTTCTGTTAGTAAAGTTGATATGGGTAGATTTAGTTTCATGTAGCTTTATTATCTATTTTTTGTCCAATCACATACAGGCCTTTGTAATTTTCGCTGTCTCATCAGTATTGTCCAAAAAGTCCGAATTGCGGTGTCGTCAGCAAAAGTCGCTAAGCTGGCTTCTTCCTGCTGTGGTAGGTCTCCTGCATAAAGGAGATAAAGGATTGGTCCCAATTCACTTCGATGTGGAACTCCTGCAGATATTTTTTTTTAAATCACAGTATTTATTTTCATATCTTTCCGAAATTGCTGCCTGAAGCCTTGACGCCTTTTTGCCCGAATAGTCGATGTGAGGCTTAAAGCTAAGACTCCTAGGTATTTTACAGAATCTTTCGATCTGATAGTTTCGATAGTTTGACTTCCTACCCTAATGTCCACGTATTCCACATTTTATTATTATTAGGACATCTTCCGTTTTGTGATCTCCTAATTCAAGACCGGCGGATATTAGTCAGTCCTTGATAAGGTTGATTGCTTCTTTCGTAGCTGACTGTATCCCTCAAATGTTCTTTGCAACAGTAACAACGGCGAATTCAATTATTTTTACTCGTGGCGGCAGTGTTAATTATAGAATTCCGTCGTACATGATAGTCCAAAGTAGAGGGCCCAGGACTTATCCTTGTGGGACTCCCGCGAGGACTTAATAGTACTTTTCTCTTACTTCGGTTTCATATCTCAACCTCCTATTGGTGAATAAGCTTTCGTAAGTAGTGCGTGCATGGCGTATTCATTCTGGCTAGTGACCTTCTTGCGGTGTGTACATATGTATTTATATACACTGCTGGTCAAAGAAATAGGTGCTAGTTGAAATTTTTGTTTTAGACTTTATTGGCTCAAAGGAATTTCACTAGTTTTATTATTTCTTTTTAATTTAAATTAATTTTATTACATTAAACAAGAATATAGACTTAAAGAATTTTAAAATTATGAATAAATAAATAAAAAAAATCGTTGAAATTCATAGTTTTCTAGTGGCCAATGAATTAGGTGTGCTGACCTAAAACAGCGAAATTTTTAGTTTTTGTCAAGATGTTTTGGAAAATTCAAACGTATTTTATTTCCTTACTCTAATATCCTGAATATCTTCCCGCTTCCCACAACTGGTCCCTGTTGGTGAAACACTGACCCGCTAATCTCCGCTTCAACTCATTCCACAAGTTCTCAATTGGATTGAGATCACTGGGCCACGAGATTATAGATACTTCGTGATACCGAAACCAATCTTTTACGAGACCCGATGTGTGTTTCGGGTCGTTGTCCTGCTGGAAGTGCCATCATTGCATGATATCTTCCAAAATATCTCTATACTCGAATCTGGTCATGGTGTTGTTCATTCGGAATATGGGGCCGATACCATTCCACGAAAACAACCCCACACCATGATATTACCCCCTCCATGTTTAAGCATTTTTCTGTTGTAGTGAGGGTCGAATTCCTTTCCTTTTGGTCTTCGTACATTACGTTCAAAATCCGAGCAAAACAAATTGATCTTTGTTTCGTCACTCCAAAGAATGTTATGCCATTTTTGCACTCTTTTAGGCGCGTTCCACTCTTTGTGGCTTAAAGCGAGTTCTTTTCCAGACTTAAAGTTCTTACCGCTCAAGAGTGGAACTTTCCTGGCGATTCTACCTCGGAGATTGGCATTTTGGAGCCTTCGACGAACTGTGCGCGCACTCACTATATTCCCAATTTGAGCGCAAATCGTCCTTGAAGACGCAAAAGGATCGGATTTCGACAATACCAAAATGCGGTGGGCAGCAGTCAGGGAGGTTTTTTCGTTCTTCTTGGGATCAATATTCAAAAGCTATTTAAACGAAATATTAGTTAAAAGTACTTGATATAATTAAAACAAACTCACTTTGAAACAATTAGTGTTGAACTAATAAAATAATATGCCGAACTTCGATTTTAATTCTCACGCACCTATTTTAATGACCTACTTACTGAGGACAAAAAATCAACACTACAACTAATCAAGCAAAACACGAAAAAGCACATGTCAGAATTGAAATGCTGTTGGTGGCGTTGTAACCGTAAAATGACCATCTCCAAACATTTCCATGCTGCTGCACTTTTTGCAGTGCCCAACTAACTGTTTAAGTAGCATCAAATCAAACCTAATGAGAGCAAATGGCTTACACCTATTTCTTTGACCAGCAGTGTATGTATTTTCTTCAAGTAAAAATATTGGGTACGAAGCACTCGTAACCAATTTCAGCAAAAAGTCGAAAACATAGCCTGAAAGTTTGGCCACCCATGGACTATAATAACACTGGACCTAATCCATTAACATATATACACAAACCAAAAATCAAGCTTGATTTTAGATTTTTTTAAATTTTTATAGCATACCAATTCCATTAGAAAAACCTAGTTCCAATGCCAGGAAATCTTGTATCTTGTTCCCTAAAACCGATGTATTCCTCTTTTTTAACTACTTGAGAGAATCATATCCAATCATACTGGGGGGCTTCCACACTATTAAAACACCACACCCCACCGGCTATGGGGCCACTACTACTTTTCGCATCATGCTCTTTGATATGCCAATTTTGCTGTCACTTGTAGATACTTTGAATCATCTTCTTGTGTTCGCAGATTTATTTGGAAATCAAAAGTTGCTCATTTAATATGCTAAAAAAAAAAAGTGAAAGTACTGAGGTAGGCTTTTGGAATTCTAAATCTCCGAAACAATACCTACACCTACTTTCTATTGTATAGAAAATCACAGCTTAGGACTTGTACCTGCTAAAGAATTTTTACAGAAAACATGAATCCATAAAACTGTTACCCTTAGTCTCTGTAATTGTTCATTTCTGTCAAATTGTTAACACCAAATAAACATTCATCCCGAGATAACAACAATCGCTGTCAAAACAAATCTATTAGCGCAGCTTACTGCCGGCTCTCATGCAAATCTTTCTTCGAAAGCTTATCCCAAGAATTCGCTGAAGAAGCGCCGCGATGGGTTAACATCTCTTAGGTTGATAAGGCGACAAGTTTAAGAGCACAATTTTCGGCTCAATAAAGCCAATCAGCCGGTTTTTTTTGTTAACCTCAATTCTTTCCACACATTCTTCTTCTATACTTTTGTCTTTTTTGTTCCGCGCAAGCTAAGCTGTCAGATACTTTAGCACCTAACACCGTCACCAGCCTCACCATACCAAAAGATAAAAAGTTGCCTTTAGTTTGAAACTTGAAATTTCTCTCGGATTTAGTTTGAGTTCAGCTTTTGATTTGTTTAGGCGGTTTTTAGATCTCGACTATCTATCGGTGAAATTTCGTTTTAGCACTAACTCGTGAAAGCTTTACCAAAATGACAGTATCTCGCTGCGAACGGATGTTAGTCGGTCTTGTGTGTATCCTGTGTGTGTGTGTACCATGCAGTAAAGGATACTTCTTTAGTTCGTGGTATCGTCGGGTGACTACTTTTGAAGAAAATGAGTAAGTGGTGTGCCTTGTTGCCTCTGAATCGGTTAAAAAGTGAAAGATAGTGAAGTCTATTTTATTCAAATGATTCGTCTTTGTTCGTTTGAATAAATTTAAATAATATTCTGGGAGTGATTAGATGCAAAAAAAACACATATCAGAAGATCTCGAAGAGTTAATATAAAGTAATTGCCTTTTATAGTCAGCCTGCATAGGTGCAAAAAAAAAAGTGACAAAAATAAGATATTTCTTTCAAAGAAGAAGAAATGGAGAAAGAGGAACACCTAGGGCGGATATGAAACGTTTCATTTTAATTTGTTGTTACTTTGTGTATAGAAACAAAAAGTGAGAGTTTCTAAAGTTTAGGTCTCAATAAATACCTTCTGTTGTTTTGTGTCAGTCAGTTGAGAGTTTGTATATTTCTAAACTTAGTATTGCGAGAGAACATAATATATTCATGTCATCTAAAGGATTCATAAGATATCCCTTGTGATAGTACTGATACTACAGGATTTTGCTTGCTTACACAAATAGAACAAATCGCAACTCCTGAGATTTCTATTTCCACGCAAAGTCAAACACAGGTAAAAGGGCGTTTCAATAAGAAGTGTACGAATGGTTGTGCCAAATCAAAAATTCGTAGTTAATTGATTTAGAAATTAAATTCAGACTTGGGAGTAATACATATGCGTATAGGTATACATAGAATGGAATTCCCTCGTTGGATGCTCCGATATCTGTTGTCTTCTCCTCATTCATTTGTGTGCTTGTTTTATTAATCGAATATCCAGCGGCATAATGAACTTTCATATGTTGTGTGGCACGTTGTACCATCTAATTGGCGCCACAAATTGTCTAAGAGATCAGATTCCATTTCATTGCTCTTTAGAACACAACTCCTGTTTGAACAACTGTTTGCTATTCTGATTTGCGAGTTGCATCTTGTAAGCATGTAAATAAGGATCATTCCATTAACCTTTTAACCATACCACCTTGTAACCGACAATTCGCTGTTCTCATTTCGCAAACTGTTATCTCGCTACTGTCTAAATATAAATACATACATAACATATATATTTCCTTTATTTCGCAGAACTGATGTGACACATTGTCATTTCGTCTTTCGTTCATCTCCGAATAAGATTAACTTGCATTACATCTTTAGCATTTCTATGTTTAGCGCTTAGTCACAATTTCATAGATGCACCCGCCGGAGCTGATTTAGCAATAAAAATCTGAATAACAAAGAAGGACTTGTCTTTTCATACTGAAAGCTATTGAAAGTCCTGTCAAAATCGTAGAGTATAATAGTACATGCTTATTTACAGAAACTATGCCGTTATATGTAAACTATGATATTTAGTGAATCTAGACAGTTTAATCATTTGGCACATCTTTCTAATTTCTTTCAGCATAAGTATTCCAAGCCTAGAGATGCACCTAGATTCCTCTTCTCTGAGAGGAAGGTCCCTATATCAATGCCTTCCATGAATAGTTCACAGGTGTCATCTTCTATTAGGTCCATCCTCCTTAGATAAATACCCCAAATTCCCATGACCTAAGGATAATGCTAGTACTCATTCTTAGAACGATTCTCTGATATGAGAAGGGTACGTCGGCAGATTTATTGCAATACTACCTTAGGATGATGTACCCGCTTCGCTGCGCATACAAAAATATTCTCTTTGTATGTAAATATGTGTATTTGTAATAAATTGTTTACTGAAAGGAGACTTCCAGCTAAATGCTACACTTGTTCTTGCACCTTAAAAGTTGACATAAATACCTGCTTCACAGTTTGCTTAGCACCAAACGACTAAATGAATTGTTTGTATAAAGGATTTCCATAGACTATTAAAGAAAAAAGTGACGCAGGTGGGTTAGCATTTTCTTCCAATCTAACTTTTCCGCTTTCTTAAATATTACAGCACGTTCTTACCGCCAAAACGTCAAAACATAATACATACATTTATCTGTATACGTTAGCACGAAGCACTCCCAATCACTTATACCACACGCCTGTATCGCATACACGCATACCCGCTACCGCTGGTGCATTGACGGTGGCAATGGTCTCCACTGATCGTTGTCGCGAAAGTATGCAAACAATATTTCTATTTCTTTATGTTATCACTTACATCACAGAAAATGTAAAAAGAAGATACATGGATATATCAAAATCTTTGCTGTGAAATGATCTAAACAAATATGTAAGTTTTATTTTAACGCGTTATTTAAGAACTAAGGTAGAGCGAGATAAATGCCCAAAAGTAAATAATAAACTTTTCTTTTTCTCATCTGAAGGTTTTTTATTGAAATATATTAATTTTTTTTATCCATTTTATAGATTAAATCAAACCAGAATCGATTGCAAAAAATCGCATTCAAATCCGTTCAGTAGTTTTTTTTTGTTTTTGCGGCACATACATACATACTTCTTTTTAGACTTCATTTTATAAAAGTAAGTGATTAGAATGTCTACATCATGCTACTGTTGACGATCTTCTGAGATGTTTCACCGTGAGTCATTCGTTGAACAGGTTCAAAACCACTCATCTTCCAACTTCCAAGTTCGCCTCTGTTTTGCAAGGGAATCCGAATGGAATGGAAGGGACCTACAGTTTTCTGACAAAACGCCAACTAAAGAAGAAAGGCTTGTGGCCTTTTTTTAATATTCTCTTACAAGTTTTAAAAACAAACATTATAGGAATAGACGTAAACATTATAGGTGAGAGGAGGTTGCACTTTCTTATCCCATTTGAAGAATTGACGTGTTTGACTTCCACTGCCATAATAAACTTGACTCAGTCAAGGTTAGGTATAGGTTTTATCATATAACCGCCGATAAAACTGAATTTTTGAAGGGACTGAAGCCACCGACCCTGAACGATCTCTTTTGATCTAGTAAAAAAAAAACTTGAGTTGCGTCGTCGCAGGTAAAAACGTCATATTCTCATTCTCTAATATACCATATTGCTGCTGAAGCTCTGGATTCAACCGCAGTTTTTTTCTCCAAACTAGATTCCTCTTTTAGTAGCTACATACATATGGTGCCGTGAGCGAAATAAGGTCATAATGGCGTTATTTCACGGCACCGCTACATTTTTCTTTCGAATCTCCTAGGCTGCCTAGACTGTGTGAAAATGGAAATTTCACAATGTACCGATCAGTTCATGTGTGTGTTGTCGGTTTTTTCAATACAATATTTCTTTATACAGATGTTCCTCATAATTAGTAAGTCATTTTGGATTAATTCTCTGCGAAGCCGGGAAAGGGTGTTGAAGGAACCTCAAATGTCGCCTTTCCTATCACTTCCTATCCTAACAAGATTAAGATGTATAGTTCAAAGTGTTGGGAATTTCTTTCTCAGCTTTATTTGCCCCACACTCATAAATTTAGGATATAGATTTGCTCCGATTAATAAGCCAATCTCCTGGGGGATGTGTCCGAATATGTTGTTAGGCAGATGCCAGCGGCTTGCATTTACAACTGTATACAGGGTGTCCCAACTTAGAGGTATAATCCTTAAACTGTTATCTATAGTTATTTATAGCCCGTCGAACTGGGACACCTCTGATTGGGTGGTATAAATACTTTAAATGATATAACTTCTGAACTATTATAGCTACAAAATCAGTTTTGTACATTTTGGAGAGGCAATCAGTAGCGCATTTGCGACTTTGTGTAATTTAATGCAGCCACAAAAAAGTTATGGCTCCTTAAACTCAAAATTATGAAAATTTGTTGTTCCAATTTTTTTTTTACTTATAATGCATTTTTCTCAAAACTTTCACTTAATAAAAAACTATTTTTTTGTAAAACTTAAATCGATCAACCCACCACTCTTTCAATAATTCCTTCACTGCAGTGATCGGGTAGGCGGAAAGAAAGATCAAGGTTTAATCTTCTGGAAAAAAATAACTCGCTCCTGCATCGTCGTTGGTATCAGAACCGTCAGTGGAGAAGTGTACAGACTCCTGCTGACCCCTTTGTCATCGCAGTTGAAGTTTTTTTTTTTGTCAAAATTGATTTTTTGCTGTAGTTACTGGACCACTGTGAGATGGCCTTATATACATACATAGGTATATAGGTATATCAAGTCATGAGAGATAAAGTAGAATGCACTTCTTGTTCTTAAATGACATTGTGTAGAAACTTGACTGCTGCACTCTTGGCTATATCCACACCTTTCCAGACCGATCAACAGCCAAGTCCTTAATAAATTATGCAAACTTTTAAAAGTCCTATCCTTATCAATAAGCTACTCGTAGTAACACTTAATAAACACATTTTTTTATTTTAGAAACTGCAATGCAAACGGAACAAAATACGCGATTGTCATCCATGGGTGGAGAGAGAGCTGTCGGGAGGAATGGGTTGTAGATTTAATAAAAAGTAAATGGCACACTAATAATCTTGGAATTACAAATACATAACAATGTCCTTTTCAAAAATACAGATTTAGAAATATACCGCGGTGAATGCATCATGTGCATGAACTACGAGCTAGCCGCATCGATACCGCACTACCTATTGCTGGCGCACCAAGTCGACTACTTGGCGCAAATCCTAAAGGAAAAGCTGGAAGAACTCGAAGACAGAGGCTATGATCCTGACGATGGCTATATATTCGGTTTTAGCCTCGGTGCACGCATAGCAATACGAGCCGGAACAATGTTTGGCTATCAGCGACTTGCCGAGATTGATGGTTGGTTATGAAATTGCCGTTTGCAGTTCGTAGTCTTTAATGATATCTCGATCTCCTTTCAGCATGTGATATGGCCGGTCCAGGATTTGACTTTTTCGATCGATTCGATCCCACCGTAGCAGCTCAAAATGTCCAATGCATACATACGAGCACCGACAAGGGAACTTTGTCGCGAAATTGCCACCAGAACTGGAACATGGGCGTATGCGGAATGTATCAACTAGGTGCTGGTGTCTTACCTGGAAGACTAAAGTCTCACGGCCTATGCACACGATTCTATAATGCGGCATTTGAACATGAATTTTTCGCTGAAGCTATTCCCGAGCAGTGTACCATGATTTCGACGGTGCCACAGTTTTGGCCAAACCACTATAAAATGGGCTACATGGAGCGACGGAAAACCGAGGTCCGGGGGGAATTATATGCGTCGACTGTCAGCAGATATCCCTATACGATGCACTCCAGTCAAATTACAGCCTGGCAGATGATACAACAGTTGGATGGACGTTTTATTATGGTTGTAAATGATCCCGATCGGTATATTATTTATTATAGAAATTAAAAGAAAAAAATCTGTTATTGATGTGACGATTGTTGTTGTACAGATTGATTGACTGATTAATTTAAGAAATTAAAAACAAAAAACCATGTATTAGAAAATTATTAGTTTTTGTTGTGTAGTCTTGTGGAATAAATTAATATTTGTAAATTTTGTAAAAATAAAAACGTCACTGGATTAATTATTATAGAGACTAACAGGAAGAAGAGGAAGGAATATACTGCGACTATTTCGTTCCCCAACTAGGGTCCGTCAAACCATTCCCGGGATATACCGCCCTATTCTGCATTTCGAGCGAAGTCGAATTTTTGGAATCAACTTCGAATTCATTTGCTTGAAATGTCAAAATTAGCTGTGAAATAATTTCAAAATTATTTGAGATTTTCAGTTCCTGAATCCTGATTCTTGTTTTGCGAAAGTGAAAGTTATTTTTAATAAATTAATTAAAAGAATTATTTTATTAAAAATGGATTCTATTTTATTTTATATGATTGATGAAAACCGCGAGGCTGAAGGATGTTACCAAAGGTCAATGGGAGAGGATTTTGATCCTGGCCTTGGCGAGCTGTTAAACATTTGGCAATACAAGTTGTGTTCGAAGTGGACTAAACTGCAAAGTATGCAGATGGGAGAAGAAAATATGTTCTTTTTTGAAAAATAAGGCATTCCGGCGATTAAAGATTGCTTGGATGGTATAAATACAAAACAACATAAAATGTTTTATTTTGTTAGTAAAAATTGTTAACTACAATTTCTTTTCTTTTTCCATCCAGTCGTTTTGAAACCTTCACTCTTCAACCCTTGTACTAACTTGCCCCCTTTAACAAAACCCTTTGCAAAATGTGGATTTTCTTCCATGTAATGCTAGAGAATACTTTCTTGCCTCTAATTTTTGTGTTTTGTCCTATTAAACAAATCAATTATTTTAATACGCAAATTTTCTTATTTTCTTACTCACATTTTTCAAAAATAAAAAAAATGATTCTTATCATCAAATTAATTAATTGATTCACTTTACAACGGCATGTGAATTCAATTCACGTCACGTCAAGAAACTAAAGTGAATTCAGTTCACTAAAAACAAAGGATTTTCGGAACGCAGAACACGAATTTACAGCTGTCATTTCGAGTGGAATGCAGGACACCAAAATACAATTTACTTTCGAACATACAATCCACAATTCATAATTTTATTCGGAATGCAGAACACCTAATTTGACTTTTGGTGGTTGATTTCACTAAAAGTGGAATGCAGAACAAGGCGGTTTATTTTATTTTATATGATTGGTGAAAACCGCGCGGCTGAAGGATGTTACCAAAGGTCAGTGGGAAAAGATTTTGATCTCGTCCTTGGTAAATCCACAGTCAGCTAAGTTCTCGGCGATATATTTAACATTTTGCAATACAAGTTCTATTCGAAGTGGTCTAAACTGCATAGTACGCAGACGGAAGACGAAAGATGTTCGTTTTTCAAAATAAGTGATTCCGGGGATTAAAGACTGCTTGGTTGGTACAAACATTCACTATCACCCCTAAAAAATATAATGTTTTATTTCGTTAACTACAATTTCTTATCTTTTTCCACCCAGTCGTTGGAAGACCTCCACTCTTCAACTGTTGTACTAACTTGTCGCCTTTAACAAAACCCTTTGCAAAATCTTGATTTTCTTACATGCAATTCAAGAAAATACTCTCTTGCCTCTATTTTTTTGTGTTTTTCCCTACAATTATTTTAATACACTAATGAAATCAAATCATCAAATCATCAAATTAATTAATTAAATCACTTAACAATGGCATGTGAATTCAATTCACGTCAATAAACTCAAGTGAATTCAATGCATTCAAATCAAACGATTTTCGAAATGCAGAACACGAATTTACAGTTGTTGTCATTTCGCGTGGAATGTATAGAACACCAAAATATTCAACTTCGAACATCCAATCCACAATTCATAGTTTCGTTCGGAATACAGAACACCTAATTCCACTTCTGGTGGTTGAATTCACTAAAAGTGGAATGCAGAACAGGGCGGATAGAATCTCCACCAGTCCGGTGAATTAGATTTTATAGGTTGCCCATCTCGAACATTTGTGTTCGGTTTTAACTGAATTACTAACCATCGTCAGACAGACGACGCTGTTTCAAATTATTGCGTTTCTCTTCCTATGTAGTATTTTATTTGCTCTCAATTTTGGCATATTCTCAGTTGACGGCAAGAGTGCACGGATCAGGATCACACACAAACTAATATTATCTGTGCTTCGGTTTTTTACTACTATATCCTCCGTTGTCTAATAAACGAAGGTTTACAATGTTTGTGGAAACTGGAGATGCTCAGTTTTTCGTTTGTTTTCATAATGAATTGCGAAGAGATCACTAAATTTATTTTATAATTTAATGATTCGGAGATCGTTTCAGAATGCCGGAAAGAAATATTGTCCATATGTTGCCGGCCTTACACGCTACTGCCGAAAGTTGGTAGATCCTTCAACATGTTTTGATCTCTTTATTACTAATTACATCGTCGCTCAAGTCGTAAACGATACAAATGCAGAAATTCAAACTCAATCCGAACGGTATGTCAGTACGTGTTTCACACAGTCGCACAGTGCGGAATTTGTATGGAAATTTGGACAAAAATAATTAGTTCAAATTCATGTACACAAATTTTATTATTTTAGTTTATATATTATAATTTACATATTATTTCTTAAATACAAAACATAAAATAAAGAAAACAATTGAGTTAATTTAATTATTCGGATAAGAAGCTACTGTCATCGTTACCTTCAAACTGTGTACCTATCACCTAAATCGATTTTCAAAAATGAGGAAGCAGATACATTTCGTGAATCATTTAAGAAAATTTCAGTTTGTAAATGCATATGTAATTATTTCTGAAATACTATTCCTACTAGATTTCCGTTAAGAAGTATTTCTATGGGTCGAAATTAAAGGATCGGAAGTAAATCATAAGATCCGTGTTTATCTGCTTCCTGCTCATTTTACGCGTGTGTTGCAATCGATTTTTTTCTTACTTCGTTGTGTAACATAACACAGTTTTACTGGCGTTTACTAATTTTAGAGGCACAAAGGCCTCCCGCGACGAGTTTCCTCCTGCAGATCTTCAGTGGATTTCTAAGATATTGGTTGCAATCGATATCAGTACTTCTTTTTGTAATCATTGTGAATGTCGCTTGTGTAAATAGTTGCGGTTTCTAGAGCAATCTTTCCACTTTATACTCAAAGCTAGACAGTAAATTTCGCTAAAGTATAATATTAGACAGCCAAATCATCATAACACTCATTTAAATTCAAAAGTGATTTAAGTTTCTGAATAACTCTATGGAGTTTCTCTGAATGAGAAGTTGAAATCCAATATCATCAAGTTGGATTTTACTTGGATCACTAGAAAAAAATGCACTTTTATTAGGGTAGCAATTTGTAGCAAAAAAAAATTAAACAGGCACAAAGCCTGATATATGGCTTATGCATGGCAATTAAATTTACAGAATATATTGCGCCGATTTTTTTAAAAGCTTTCCTAAAGTGAAAATATATTTTTTTTAATTTTATTTTAAGAAATTCACCTAAACACCCTATATATTTTAATAAATCTAAAAAAATGTGTACTAATTAATAGCTTAATATACCTTGTTCTAAACCTGATATGACTTTTGTCTAAAATTTTGCACGCACTCAATCAAAATACAACTTGTTCACAGCAAACAAAATTGAAACTAAATAAATCGCAAAATTATCGTTCTACTCAATGGAGTCTTTTCACAAGTACCGTTATAGATGAAATAAAAGAAGTCTGGTTTTGTTTGATTGAGTTATTTCCCTACAAAAATATACCGTTAATTGAGTTAAAAGTGAACATCATGTTTTCGATTTTTGTCCAAGGGCTGCCGCACTGTGAGTCGCCAGCAAAAAAAAAGAAAAGAAAGACTGAAATTAAAGCTCTAGTTATTGTTAAGGTGTGTTAGTTCTTTCAGCAGCGGTAAAAGACAATCATTTACCAAGCCCAGCGATTATTTGAAAATTGAACAGTTGCTGGTTTTTCGAGGACGCTGCAAGTTTAGGATGTACAACATGTATAAGCCGGCTAAATATGGTATTAAGCTTATAATAATATGTCACAATGTTACAACATATATGATGGATTTCTGTTCTGGATCAAATTCAGGCGGCTTACCATTGTGAGAATTCTGTGTGAATGCGCTAACAAAATCTGTATATGGATCAAACTGGAACATAATCACCTACAACTGGCTTTACTCAGTGCCGCTAAGAAGCGCATTACTAAAAGAGCCATATAAATTAACATTAATAGGAACATTAAGACCTTATAAACGGGAAATACCACCTGAACTTCCAAATATCTGGCAAAGACCTACTGGAGCAGCTTAAAGATGCAGCAAGTGCAAACATTCAATTTATAGAGAACACAAGATTGATGGGTCTCGCTCTTGCATTTCAAATTATAATGAAGGATTGATTTTCTTGTAAACAGTTAATTATTTATTAACCATTTATATAAATAACAAATTTTCACGAAGTTCACTCTCTGTTTGTTTCTTTTTATTATTAGCTTTATTTTTAAGCATTTTGAGCTTTGAATTTTTAAAGAAGACTGAATTAAGCCCGATTTAATTTTTGTTTTTATATGCTTTTTATAAATGTGTAAATAAGTTCATATAAAACTAAAAAAAAAATAGGTACTTGTATCTCTAAATAATAGGCGTGTTTTTTTTCAAACCTATATAGGCTAAACATGTTTCCGCAACATGTTTTCAATGTAAAATACAACAAAACCTTAGCCTGGATAATTATTCAGTCTTATTTTTGTATGGAAAGCTTTTTCGAAATCTATATAGATTTGAAAAAAAACGCGCCTAATATCGAAATGCAGAAAAAGTTCAATACAATACTCTACGCAGTCGACAATTTTGAACATCCTGACAATTTTTTAATTTAATTTAATTATTGAATTTTTAATACTTAGGAAAATAGCTGTTAGATTTAAAACGAGAAACGTGTGAATTGTAATTTAATTAATTAAATATTGAAATAAAAAATAAATTTAATTGAATTGAATTGAACTTGGCCTAAAGGGTAAATGGGTCGCAGATGAGATAAGAAATAAGCTTATTTCTAAGTTTTTGGATCAATTTTGTACTTTAATCGAATAACACCAATATACTCACGTAATTCTTATTATAAAAAACCACACTTGAATGCTTCAAAATTTATTTATTTTTTTACTAAAGATACTTAAATTTTCACAATCATTAAAACCTCATATAAAAGTCTAATAGTTTTTACGTTGAACTTCGAAAAGGTGCAAAAATTAACACCAGTTTGAATGGCTTTCTTTCTGAAAGTGTTCGACTATTGTAAGTGTTCAGAATTATTAGGCGACCATATTTACGCAAAACTCCCCGAAACTTTATTACCCTAATTTCAAATGTTTGTAATAATAATATAGACACTCTTTTCCCATGAATTGATAAGGTTGACGTGTGCAATCCACAACTACCAGATATATAGGGGGTTCCCCTTTTTCGGTTTGCTCCCTATTTCAGGCAATACGCTCAATTGAAATGCTTTATTGTGCTATAAGTAAATCATATGCATACATAGTATGCAAATAGGGAACACAATTCTCGTGATAAAAGATTTTTATTCTGATGGCAAGCAATGACGCAATTCTAGATAATACGATATACAGTGAATATGTATCTTGAACATGCTATTTTTCCCCTAAAGGTATTCTATAAATTGAATTGATAGTTTTTAAGACTAGATACATTGAATTTTTCCATTAAGTTCTATATAAGTTGAACAATTAAAAGATGAAAACCTCTTGACAACCAAAATTAGTTTAAATTTAAAAGTCAATGACTTGGGAGCACTGTATCTATGATAAATGACATTTATCAGTTTAACATCTACTGTAAAATTAATAAATATGTATAAAAGGAATTTTAGAGCACACATTTTTAAAAAAAAATAAATATACCGCGTCAGCAGTCCTATACAGAGCCAAGCCTAGCTTCTCACAACCATTTGTGTGTGCGTTTTACGAATGTCCCACTTACATGTCATATTTGACATTTTGATAACATTTTCGGTTACAATCGCCAAAAAATTACTTGGTAACACAATACCTATTCTATCCAGGCTAAGGACCTAATACTATCCATGCTAAGGACCTAAGACTGGATAACTATCCAGATTTCATAATTCTATATAGGCTTAGGGTGAGTTCATAATTGTAAAAAAATTGCTGTAAATTTACAGCAGCAAATTCTGCAGCAGTCATATCGCAGCCGTGCAGCAAAATAAAATAAGCTGCAAATTTGCACAACAAATGCAGTAATTTGACATTTATGAACACAAGTGAAGCCAGAATGTTTGCAATGGTAATGCAGTTTTTCTACATTTGTGAACGCAATATGTATCTGCATTGCTGTGGTTTTTTTTTACAAATATGAGCTAACCCTTAGTTATTAGTGTATTTAACATGGAAACAATTTTCTAACCCTATATAAATTAGAAAAAAACACCCTATTAACGGTTTTCACAAAGGGGAATCCCAAAGAGTTTCTTTTGTTTTTTTTTGTTTTGTTGAAAGTTCTAGATCATTTTGATTTTTACTGTAACAAGGTAGTGCGTGTTTGAATCAAAAAGTCTTATGTTGTTGATGTCGTTATTGTACAAAATGATGTTACTTATCAGTTGAACTGTTCGATAAAGCCATACAATTTGCTAGACAAAACGAAAGAACATTCTCGGAACTGACAGTTGTCCAGAGTCTTCGTAGTTGCTTTAAAATTGTTTATCAAAACTTTGCAAAATGTGTTGTGCTGTGAACAAATGTTGTGTTGTGTGAACAATAAAAAAAAGACATGTGATGAAAAAATAAGATCGAATGAACTATGTGAATAATATAGAAAATTCAAGAAAAATGAAAAGAAAAACCAATAAAACAATTATATAAAAAAAACCTATCTTATTTTATAAAGAAATGATAAAAAGAAACTAAAAAACCAAATGAATTTGAGTTAAACTGCGTAGAAGGGGTCACATATGTCCGCCATTTTGCTTTGAAAATTTTTACTAGATGCGCAATATATCTACTATCCTAGATAAAATATTCCAATTGTAAAATCATACAGAATGTGTGCCGCCAACAAAGCACACATAATGAATAGCAAAAGATGGCGCCACAATCGAAAGTACACAAATAAACGCATTGTTTTCAGATGATCGAATGATCAACCAACTTGGCGGCATGTTTATTGAAGCAAATCACACATTGAGAGCCCAGCAGGCTTTGGGCCCTCAAAGCTAGAAACTGAAGCGAATACTTGATATGTTGTATCATCAATAAATAAAGACCACATTCGCCTCCCAAATACCATTAAAGTACAGGATTACCAAAGCAAAAGAAACGGAGAAAATGTCTAAACTGCTTTCTAATTTTAAAAATGGAAAGAGGCTTCCAAAAACGATTGCCAAAGATTTTACTATGAGATTAGATTAAACTAGTGTCCCCGTGCGAGAACTCTCGCAAGAGAGTTTGTTTACTTTTTTTTCCTTTAGGAGTTCATTTTGGGTAGATTATTTGCTTTGATCGGTTTTTTAATTTGTTAAAATTTATAAACTGAAAGTTCAATTCGTCAGTGCTCCAGCAAATTCTCTTTCTTTTGACACCTTATTTGTTAAGATTGGTTGAGTGTGATAGCCGTAAATGGTACCTATACTACGGAAATAAAATATATGATGATGATGATATGATGATAATTTGTTGATGTGGTGGGACTCAATTAATCCAGCTAAAACCTTGGGCGAATACGATTATGCCTCAAAATATGGTAAAGTTTGCCTATAAAACGTTGACAGTTACAGTGGCAAAGAATATGTTCCACTGTTTCTTCGCCTTCGTTCTATATTTGACAAGTACATATTGCCTTGAGCTATTCCCATAGTCAGTTAAGATTTAAAAATAATAGGTTGGCTAGTTTGACAAATGAAATCCCATCAGCAACATTGGAGTTGTTCTTCATTTTCATACTGTTCTTCCTGCAGCTAAATCTATTTTAGCTAGATGATAGTGTAACTCGGTTGGAAGAGAACCCTAATTCAGTCAACGAAGGGTACAGAGACATATTTTCCATGCTTGGGAGGAAGGAAGAGTTATATATGTACTCGTATATAAAAATCTATAAACATAGAAAAGAATGTACATCAACTATAAATATATTAGATCGACGAAACTGCGGAACATATTCTATGTGACTGCATGGCACTTTGTGCCCTCAGGAGACAACATTTCCACAGAGAAATCCTAACTCCCATGGAGCTTCGTAAAGTATCCACCAGTCTCCTCCTCAACTGGCGGCTCAGAACCCCTTTAAAACAAAAATAAACATAAATATTAAGTTGTACCACATGGAATGCCCAATTTTGAGGCAAAAAGTTAAAAGCCAATTTTTTTTTTATGTTTTTTTATTTAGTCAAAATATGAACCGTTAACTGTATATAACATTTTTCCAACAAGATTCTAGGTCCATTATTCCCTTTTCATGGAAAGATTGATTATACCTTCTGCCGACAAAACGACTCCTGATCAGGGTTACCTTTGGGACCCTTTGGGGTCCAATAGACCCTTTTTTGATGGCACGGACCCCAGGACCCGCCTTTTTGAAAATCATCGAAATTGGACCCTTTTTGAATATCGGGACCCTTTTCGGACCCTTTCTGTAAATTGAGAAACAACCGAGATTCCTTCACTTCTTTTAGAAGATAAAATACCGACAGCAATCACACTTTTGCATTAACATTTCTATCTATGTATTTTTTGGCAAAGCCAAAATGTAAATTTTCCTTGTAAACAGACCCATTCAAATAGTTGGTGCGTTTCGTTTGTCATACTTCATCGCATTTAAATTTCTCGTATCCTCATGTAGTGTGTAATGACTTTGTGTGTTATTCTTTGTTTTGGAATCGTGCGCAACTGGATTACAAGTACAAAAATTAATAATCACAAATTTTTGTCCAAATACTTTTCTTGTTTCTTTTATTTATGGTACTTTATTTTTAAATGAATTGCTTTTTATAAATGAACTGATTTTTTTGTTTTGTTTAAGAGTTTCTATGCATAAGCTTAATATATTTTTAAGCAACTGGACAAAAATACAAAAAAAAAATTAATAAAATAATACTTATCTTACCCGTTTTATTCTTTAATTTTATATGGGACCGCTTTTTTTCGCCAGGGACCGCTTTTTGGACCCTTTCCGAAAATTTTTAGAGGTAACCCTGCTCCTGATGCGAAAAAGGTGGTGGTTCGTTGGAGAAACATCAGGGGAGTACGGTAGTTGCGGAAGAATTTAAAATCCCAACTGTGGCAGTTTTTGCACCGTTGCACGTGATATATGGGGTCTAGCATTATCACGTTGCTTTTCAGCCAATTTTGCATGCACTATGTCGATTTCCTCACAATATTTGGCTGCATTTATCGTTTCCCCTGGTTGAAGAAATGAAAAGTGGATTGGTCTTTGCGATGTCCACCAAATTGTCACCATAACCATTTCTGGGTGAAGACCTAGTTTGGGGTAGCGTTGCCATCTGTCCGGATTTTCCGGGATGTGTACTCTTTTTCGCCTATGCGGGGAACGTCAGGGATAGTTTTTCTAAATTGTCCGGATTTTCCATTATCCATTCTTTAACATATTTGGCTCATATTTAAATACATATTCTAATATTCTATCTATTAGGTGTCCCAAAATTCACGAAAGATTTCATTTTTTCTCCGCTTATACGCTAAATTGTGTTCAACGAAAAGAAAGACAGCATGACAGCTGACACGGTTATTATTAAGTCTGTTCCCATACCTGGCCAAAACTGCGAAAAACTACGAACGAAGATTTTTCGTAGTTTTTCACAGAAGAGAGAGCTAACAAGAGTATAAAAAATCTCCCCATGCTGCGAATTTTAGCCGCAGAAATTTCTGTGGGCAGCTTTATGAAAACTGTCAGATGTCATACATTTTCCATTTTTTGTTGTTCAATGCGTTTCTGTACTTTTGCACACGTTTACCTCGGTCTACGATATTTTAACCCCAACTCCTTGGAATTTGAGAATCTGTGAATTTTAGCGCAGAAAGTATTTGGTGCAGAAAGTACGGGAATAGACCTTATTAATGCACAACGCGTTTTTATTATTAAGCAATATTTAAAAATAATGAAGGTTTGACCGCTACTTTTCAAACAAAATCATCATCAGCGCTTAGTCTCATTTTCATTTTGATGGCTTTCTTTGTAGTCAAAATTGTCAAAGCGGTTCAGAAAATGCACGAGTTATTGTTGGAATGTAAATTTCAGATTTTGGGCATCACTGGAACATTCTTCTTTGGAAATGCGGCTAGTCGGGCAATAACAGTTGATGATGCTTGCTATCGCGATAATTCATTTTTTTGTGCCTGAAATGCAAGATATGGATATGGATGAGATGTGGTTTCAACAACACGGTGCTATATTCCATACAGCCTGAGAAATAATTCAGTCACTTACTGCATGAGTCATTTCCTGGTCATGTAGTTTCCCTTTTTGGTGATTAGAATTGTCAGCCCAGATCATGCGATTAAACGCCGCTGGAATTTGTTCTTTGGGTTTTTTTGTGGTCTTAGGTATACGAGTATGCCAACAAGCCCACGACCATTCACGAACCAAAAATAAAGTGAGAAATAAAAGTTATTTAATATTTAAGACATGACGTACCGCCATAAATACTTTTCTTTTTTGTACATTAGTACATGCGTTTTGGTCCTAGTTGTTTTCACTTGTTTGGATCCAATTTTGTCCGGTAAAGTCCAGGATATTTCTGTCGCAATAAGTTAGAGTCGCTTATGTCGACTTAAGCCAAAATCGAGTTTTTTGGTCCAAAATGTTGTATATTTTACTACCTTTTTTTTGGTCTGGTTGTCATGCATCTAAGCCAACAAATAACCGTTATATCGCAGAACACAAAACAGCTTAGGTCTCCTTGGACAGAAACTGTTTTTTTTAAAACAACTTATATTAGGTCTACATATTGTTTTCCTTAGTCAGCAGTTGTATACAATTCGATTTGTTAAAGCAACTTAAGTTATCACAAAACCTATTATAAAGCTTATTGCATTAGTGTCATTCTAGGTGCTTATGTCGACATAAGCTTTTTTTAATAATTGGTATTTAATTGTTCGCCTCCTTATGTAGACTTTAGTTACTTTAAAAAAAATCATATTGGTCAAAAATCAATTTCGCGAGGTAGCTTAAGTAACATATTTTTCAAGTTCTGCAGCGACAAAAGTCGTTACTTAAGCTATGTTTCTCCTATACGATATATTTTATTGAAGTAAGTTGAGCTACTAAAATAGATTTTTAGCGGCTTTGTTGATACTTTTTAATAAAAAAAACCCGACGTCAATAAAAATAGACATACACATTATTTATTTGCGCTAAATTTTATTTATCTTGCTTTGATACTTTTTTTAAAAACAATTATTGAATCTTATTTTTGCTGTACTGAAAAATTACCAAAATAGACATAAGCTACTTTAACTTATTGCCACAGATTTATGCTCGTTAACTAGTTTCTTCAAAATATTTCTGGCAACCCTAGTTTGGGGGCGTGTTTTGGTTTTTCTTCTGCTTCCAACCACTGCCCCTTCTACGGTTGTCATACAAAATCCACTTTTCAGCACACGTGATTATACGGTGCAAAAACGGTTCATTTTGGTGCCTTATACTCAGTGATGCACAGATTTCTAGGCGGCGTAATTTTTGTGGCATGATAAATAATTCCTGGAAAAAAATAACTGTTGTTGCAACGAACCCTAAAAGTCTCACACGTTAAAAACACATATGCACATACCACTTTTTCTTATGAAAAAAAACATTCGATTTTTGCTAAAGATGTTTACTCGTGAGCTTCTTATCGCGAGCTGAGTGAAAATCGGACATTTCATATGGTAAAACCTAATCGTCGAATTTAAGGACAGATCAGATGATGAAAAACCAGGATTCTAGAATCAAACAGGCACTTCAAAAAAACAAACATTGCGAAGTAAAAACATTACTTATCTTACAAATTTCTCAGAAACCACTAAAATCTGATTATATTTCGTTTGAAATGATTGGTGTAATAAAACTCACAGTAACAGTGCTAACTTCAACACGAAGACACCACAATGATAAGGGTAGTAAGTCAAACCCCTCAATTAATCAGTGATCAAAAAAAAAAAGTAATCAGCAGTATCTATTGATATGGGAAATCAAAAATCAATAAGATTGAAACATGCACCGAATTTATATATGAAATATGAGTTTCAAAAAGCTTGTAGCGAACTGCATGATTAATGATATATGTATGTACATATGCGAGTAGGTATGTATGTGTTCGGTCCCTTTTCGTCTGTGTTCCGCGATCCATATTACCCAGAGAGACTCTTGATTACTCCACACTCCACAGTTCTTCCCCGACTGCGATTTCTCGTGTTTCATTCTCTGGAATTCCAACCGGTGATGTCTTTAATCTGCTCCCAACCAGTTCTGCCGCTGTCTCAAGCTCCTCCGGGCATAGCTTACAGGTATCATCTTCTATAAGGCCCATCTTCGTTGGATGATACTCGATCTTTTCAGGACCTGTATATAACGCTACTATCCATTTTAACGTTCTACGACTCATGCTTCAAACTTTCCTCTGAGTAAAACAAGTCGGCAGATGTATAGCCATTAGCCTGTCTACATCGTTTCACGATTGAAACCTGTTTTCCAAGGAAGCCCGCCTTTCCATTGCCTTTGCCCCTAACCGACTCATAGATGGGTCAACATTGCCTCTGCTGACAGAGCCATCTCATTTGATTTTCGTTATGGATCTATAAAAAAAAACAGAAGCGGAAATACATCCGAATTTCAAGGAACACGGAAAGGTATATACCATGAAGTTTTTACATGGTACCGAAAACTTCTTGGCATGCACTCTCACTACAGTTAAAGAACAAGATCCAACGCCCTGATGGTGTAGAAAACTTGAAATGCTTAAGAAGAATGTGAGAAAGTCCTTTAACCCTTTCGGGACGCAGAAAAGTTTAGTGAATTTCATACAATCAAAACCTTTAAAATAGCTGGAAATACATTAAGATACCGTTACTAAAATGTTGGAAGACGATCTGGTACAGATTTCAACCGAATCAGAGAAAAATTTTGGTTGTTAGGGATGTTTATACTTTATGTGGTACATATATGTACCAGCGCGTCCCGAAAGGGTTAATCCTGCCATAAGAAAAATGTAAGGGTAAAAAGATAGATCTGAAAGGAATCGACGGCGTAAAAGGGACTCATGAAGGGACTTTTGCTCGAACATAAGTAGTGATCTACTAGTCAGTAGACTACAAAAGATTTTCTCCAGAGATCCAATCGGACTAATTCGTAACAGAATGGAATTGTATCATTTAATGGAGATGGGTGGGCATTATAGAAGATGATAACTATCACTAGATTGAAACCCAGAAGTTAAAACAGATTTCTTTTAAATATAATGCAAGCGTTGACATGAAGAATCACATCCAGTATAGAACTGTTAAGAATACCAGAATTTGTCTTCTATCTTTCTTTCTTTCTTTAGGTGGCGGTATAACTCGGGGTGAACCTGGGCCTGCTTCTCGCAACCATTTGTGTGTTATATTTTTGCACGAATGGAGGGGACCTACCGTTTCTTGCTGACTCCGAACGGCTAGTTGAGAAGCTCAATCGTGATAAATGATACTCTTTGATGCTTGTCAGACATTCGAAACTTTTTTTTTTTGAGGTGTTGGACCCGGGCTGAGATTGAACCCGAGCAGCATGCGAATCTCACCTACCAATACGGACGAAGCAGCTAAACAAGCGCTTACTCTTCATAGGATCTATAAATTCAAAGACGGTAACCTAAACGGGCATCTGAGTACACTAAGCATTGTCTATCTATCTAAAGAAAGCACCAGTGCCAGCGATCACATGTCCCTGAAAATAAGCCTCGTTAAAGACTACGAAACATTATCCCCAAACGAATGGAATATCAACCCAAAGTAGACCAGGAGCGATGTCCAGCAATGGTACACAGATGGGTCGAAAACAGAGAAAGAAACTTAAATAAAACAAGGATAAACATAACGTCTGACAGTCAAGCTGTACTAAAGGCTATAAGAAGCCATACGAATGCCACTCAAACCTAAACCTGCTGGCAGAGAAAAACATAGTGCCAGGGCATGAAGGACATGAGGGCAACGAAAAGGCTGATATCCTGGCCAAAAAAGATAAATAAATAAATAAATAAAAAAATAAATAAATAACTAAATAAATAAATTAATAAATGACAAAATAAATTAAATTTTGAATGACGTCACTCAGCTTATTAATTTGTCCTGCCAAATCATTTTACTTGATGCCCATACTAAGTAGGCCGTGAAGATAACGGTAATCTGCCATCTTGGGGCGCACATTGAATTTCGAATGACGTCACTCATGAAGCTATAATATTTGTCTGCTCAAACCCTTTCATTTAACCCTTTCAGTGAAACTTTTTTGTTTTAAGGGTTAAACATTTTTTTTTTATTGTCACAGAGGCTTATACTAACGAGAATGAAAAACAATTTTTGTTAAATTTTAGCTCTAAAGAGGTGTTTGGAAATGATGTCCTAAAAACACAAAAATAGTGTCAAATTTACTAGAATTGTCTTATACGATTATTTTAATTTTAAGACTGTGCGCCCATTATCTATCTACAAAATGACATCAGAAATATTAATTAATTCGACGATTATCTAAATAAAAAATAAATAATAAAAATTGTCTGCTGTAAAAAAACCGATTTGAGCTTGGAGGATTTTCCCGCACGAGTGCTCAACGCGCACTGAGAGCTTATAGGATCGAATTTCATTAGCATCAAATGCTTGAACATATACAGCACGAAGTTAGGAAGAAAACACAAAAATATTCTCATAGAGAAAGATTGGGATTTGGGAGTTACAAGAAACCATGTTACCATATAGTATCAAAATACTGAAAGGGTTAATACCCATATTAGATAAGTCGTGAAGTTAACGGTAGTCCGCCATCTTGGGGTGTCTGCCATATTAATCTTTTCTGTAACGTCATATAACCTAAGATACTCTCCGGGTCAAGACGACACTCTATTGAAATGTAGGTGCGGAGCAGCACTCTACTCCTCCATAGGTTCCCCCATCTCGTACCTAGCTATTCCCGTCTTACGATCGGAATTTTCGTAACGCTTGAAAATTGTAGCCCCCTCAGCAAAAAAGTTTCACTTCAAAAATGAAACCCTAAAACTAGACAGAGGAAACATAAAACTTCTAAGGTCTGACGGGACATTCAATCGGCAACAGCCGCCCCTACAAAATGAAAATTGACAACACAGACACCTACGGATTCTGCCAACAAGCAAAAAGAAAATGTTATCTCCGGAACACTTTAAAAATACATAAAAAATAAAACAATTAACATTAAAAGCGGTGAAAAGCAATATGAAACAAACTAAACAGTTCATGATATTTTGAAAACGCTATCATAAAACAAACCTACTTATATTTGAAAAGCTTGTAATATGATGGGTGACCATTTGCAAGCTACAAACTGAGATTACGTATTTTACTAGCATTAAACTGTTTAAGAAAGTTTTAAACTATGCACTATGTATTCGTGGATAAATTAAACAACAATTTCCAAGAGAAAAAACCTAATAAAACAATTTTGTACTGTAAAGTATATAAATATATATATTTTATTATTTTGCTGATATTATTCATTTATAATACTTAATTATCTAGACAACATCACGTTCTCAGTTTTACACTCCATCGACAGTGGATTCTTTTTGAAGAAAATATTTATATTTATAAATTGTAAATTGCAAAATGTACAACGAAATAATTACCTTACATCGAATTGGTATAAAAATATGTTAACTACTACCAAGCAATATTATTAGTTTGAAAAAAAAAAACATGTAGTAATGTCGTTTGAGCAAGATAAACGATTATTGTTAGAAAAACAAAAAACAGATGATGCGTGATAATGCTAATAAAATATTGAAACAGACGAATACAAAAGTTGCCTTTTTTTCTCTTTTGGTACCAATTTGCTGAAAGCAAATAAATTGGAATGAATTTTTTAAAGGGGAAATAAATGAAACAATTAAAGGATACGTGGCTTTTTAAGCATACACAGGTCCTGCATAATTCTAAAGGTTAATGCGTGACAGAAAGACATACAAAAAAGGTAAGCAAAGGTAAATCATCTTTAGACAAATTGCCGATGAGCTTCTTGCAGCTTAGCTACAATATTGGAATAGAATTTGATTTGTTCTTCAATGAAATCTTTTAGAGTCTCCTTTAAGTGTCTATCTCGTTCATCGCGGAAATGTGTCATTTCCGCCATTACTGCATACGACATAACATCAATTCGACGATTAACATCGGCCAGCTGAGCATTACCCATCTTCTGTTCAGCTACCAGACGTTCACAATCCTTACGCTTTTGCACTGCACCTTTGTGTGTTGACAGAATGTCAGGAACACTGTTTAGCACTCCTCTGGAAAACAGTTTTGATAGTCAGTGTTGGTTAAAATACGTCTTTCTCTACTTACCTATATATGTGTAATCGATCGGATAGTGGAATCCAGTCAAGCTTAGGCTGTTCACCATACAATTGCCCAATATTGATGAATAATCCTCCAACACGACCTACACTCTCCGCCAGTGATTGGCCAGTAGATGGGGCACGTCTCTCGTCAACATTTAGGGCTTTCGCCAGATCTGACATTCCATCGCCGATTCGTTGGTAATCCTTTTTCGATTGAATCTGATTTCGTTTTGTTTGTTCCGCCGCAATGGTTAGCAAATTCTTCACCGCTCCGTCCATTAAGTGTGAAAAAGTAGCGCAACTCTCCATTTGTGCATCAACAAACGACTGTAGAAGTTGTTTCTCTGGGGCATATATCGCCCAGCAGTATGTCACGCCGACATATGTATCGCGTTCCGCTCTTCTTTTACCAGATTTCCAGATTTTATCATCGGTACATGTTAAGAAGTGATACCAGACTTCACATTTCGAGAGAACTGGATGCCGACAAACCCAATCAACAAACTCCTGCAGTTGAACACGTCGATGTTCGACAAATTCTTCTTCATAACGTCCAGAAATCTGCTTGTCGGGTAGCGGTGGAATGGGAATAAGGCAAAATTTGTCAACAAGACGTTCGTGTAGCCAATCAAAGTGTTTGTAGCGACGTGATACCTAGAATTTAAATTAATATCAGACAGTTGTATTTACAAGGAAAAATTGGGTTAGGAAATATTCCTAGTCTCTATTGCTATAAATGTGTCGAGAAGCTTTTTATTCTAATAAAGGGGGAAGAGTTTTCCGATTTTTACGAACAAATGTAAGGTCTTAGGTATAACAAAACCAGAACTGCCGCCGTCCACGTTTTCTTTTAGTCTCTGTGGATTAGCGTATGCTCCGAGAGGTTTGACTAAATGGCTCGTCCACATGCAGAAAAAACCCATGCTGAAGCCTTAAATTAAATCTCGGCTTTCTTGGACTAGAAAATACCAAGAATGGGCAGCAGCCCAGAAACAGTGAAGCAACCAGCTTGCTGTTTGTACTGTTATGGAATTGGAAATTAAGTATTCATTAAAGTTTGATTTTCATTGAGAAATGGCGAATGAAGCCACCCCGACAGTATGTTACTACTTAAACGTTTCAAGTTAGTGGATTAGCATAATTTATCTAAATTGCATTGAGCTACAAAGTGAAATGTTACGAATGTTTGCAACCAGATTTGCCCTAAAGACTTTGGTTCTGGTTTCCATGGACTATGAAACGCAAGAACTTATCAGAGATAATTTTAGTTTCATTCTATATTCTTCGGAGCTTGAGTACGATTCACTTACTAATCAACTTCAGTCGTTTAACACAGAATCATGTTAACCGTTGTTGTCGAGATATGGACAATCCTTAGAAAATCAAAAATTATTTATATATATTACTAGAACAGTTGTTTTTGTGTTGCAATACGCAAACCGGAAGTTCCATCGTTATCAAGAGCACTACCAGCAATAGCATAGGGTTGTTAATAAAACAAACTCCTCTGTACCCCGCCTGATACTCATTAAACCCATTATTAAACTCTATTGCACGCATTCGTACATATATCTATGTTTACCATCCAGCACCAACTATCTATTTTCTCTAATTACTTTTTATGACACCCGAAAATTACCCACACGCAATAAAAGCCTAATATACACTTCTTCGTAATTGCTCAACTCACCGAAATATTATTAAAGCTTGGCGTCAGTTGGTATGCAATAAAGCTCTTCATCCCCTTAAACTTGGTTTCCTTTTTCGGACTAGCCACACGAACAGTATACGGCTGGTTATTTGGTTGCCAATGATAGAAGTTGTCAACCTGTAAAACGTACACCACATCGCTATCGGCCAGTTTTTCCTTATTACTCAATCCAAGGATATAGGAATCAGAGCTTTTGCCAAACATTCCCGATTTTTTCACTGTAGTTGCAGTGGTTGTACTCATCGAAGATAGCGAAACGACGTCATCATTTGGTGCAGCGGGCAAATTCTTATTATCATAGCTACTCCCCGAATGCGAGAGGACATATCCACCCGAAGTTTGTTTGCTGGCACCAGCATTATTCTGCCCAGATGATGGTCCAATCTCTGAGTAGGTTTCGTTGTCCTCATCCCAATCATCTTCCCAATCATCGCCTTCGTTGTAATCATCTGCTGTTTGATCATAGCGTGGTGGTTGAGTTGTTGCTGCAGTGGGAACTGCTGCGACCGTAGAGGCAGTGCCCGCACCACCGCCACCATTGATTTGTTTGGCCACATCAGCTGCTGACATAACCTCAACGTAAGCGGCAGGGAACAGTCCTGTCTGTCCTGCGGTATTTTTGCCCTCCCACCAACCTTCGCCAACATCAGTGCGCGTGACACTTAATATGTCACCGGGTCGTATAGAAATCTCCGATGTACCCGGTTCACCGCTAAAGTCGTACAAAGTTCGCACGTACGATGCCATTGCTGGAACTGATTTTCCTCAATCCTCCTGGATTTTCTCCTTATAATCCTGCCAGTTAGGTACTGAAAAATTAATAAACACGTCAATCAGTTAAAATTATTTGCAGATAAAAGAAAAGTTAAACGAGCACAACAATTCACGTCGATTGCACAGACTGACCATGAATCAGAGACGTAGACGTCTTCTACTAGCGACCGATTAAAGTGTATCACGACGAGTTTTCGGCTTTGTTCGCGACAAAGTCTTCTGGATCCGCCCTTCACTTTCGCTTTGTTTTACTTAATTAATTATACCGAAGAGGATTGACCCCCACCGAGCAGTCCGATAGATTAATATGAGATTGGAACAATGTGCGCCACTACTTAGGCATTGCAATAAAAAATAAAAAACAAATCTGCTTAAATTAACATAAGGGGGGTCATCACATCACACCAAATAAAGCAGCGAGAATGATAAAAAAAATACAATGACGTCACTAAATATAAGCAACAACTCCGCTTGATGGTGGGGAAATGTTTTGCTCGTTTTACACTACAACTCCCATTTAAATTTACTCACTTTTCTTTTGCTCTTCCCTAATTGCACTTTGTATTCTGCTATATGTTATCAACACTTAGAACATTTCACCAGATAATATTATATCACTGGATAAAGAGAACAATAAGCAGGTATTTTGGGTTTTATCTTAGTTCACTTGTTTCGATTTCGTGGAATTTATAGAAAGAAAAAGGAAAGCACAGGTGACCGTCACCGTGCGTATGGTTGTCGTGAAAAAACTTGCTGAAATGACAGTTGGCTGGAGAATTGGGTGGAATTTTCTTTAGTGAGATATGTCATTTGAGACAGTCCGTATGACACATGCGTGCTAGATGCTATCGGACGATAGGTGGCTCTGTTCGCGTTTGTGATATATGAACAAGTTAAGCTATGGGTACACGACATGCAAAAACCACATTTAAATGTATGCGTGACGTCAGAAAAAATTATGAATCAATGCTCGCATTTATTGTATATGTAGTACATGTGACGAAGCAAAAATATAGTAAGTACACGGCATGTCAACTTTACATATTTTCATGTTGATTCTGTCCCAAAAGTCATTTGAAGTAGTTTGAAGTTTGTTTATTACATTTTTTGGCATTTAATGTAGCTCGCAAAAATAAAGCGAGTACACGGCATGTGGACATCACATTTTTTCATGTGCATGCAGTGAGTATTTTCATACGCATTTTATTATAGCGAGTTCATGGGATGTAGACTTCACATTTTTGCATGTGTATGCAAAAAAACATTTTAATTCGCATTTACATATTGACATTGAGGTGGAACAATTCATAGCCGACATACAAAAGGCAGCCGGAAATAGAAAGTACTTGTACACCAACGTGACGCGACGTATCGACAGAAGAGGCAAGCCACTGTAAAATATCCAACAGAAATTATTATAAAGCACTAATATTATAATACATCTGATGGGAAATGGTTTGGAGACCCAAAAGGGAATGTTCGACTCTTTGCAGAACACCTGACAAATGTTTTCAAACTTCTTCCACCTGAAGTGGCTAACGCAAACCTGGAACCTCCTGACAAATTAGACGATAATGTTATGCAAGCTTTACTTTACTAGAAATATCATTGCCTGCGTACACAAACTATCTAATAGGAAATCACCAGGCTATGGTCATATAACTGCCCAAATTGTGAAAGAATTGCCATTCACTAATATACATATGTATAATTAATTCCTGTTTAAGATTAAAATATGTCACATAACTGAAAGATAGCAGAAGTAATTGTTATACCTAAACAAGGTAAGCCCCTGTCAGAAATGACCTCATATCGGTCAATCTCATATAGAGTAAGTACGGGCAATATTGTCCAGTAGGGTAATGCGGACCGCCTGGATAATAATAATCAAACTGTGCATCATGGTTTATTAGAAACAAGGACAGTACGAATCAAGATGAAATGAAACGATGATGTTCAGAGTATAGTCTTGGTCGAATTTATATATGTTACCGGCTAAACCCGATTTCAGGCCAAACTAGTTTATCCTAAGCATATCAGGACAAACTAGTTTAACCTAGGCCAAACTAAGTATTGTCACCGTGTTAGGCCAAACTAATCCAATAAGATGAGGAATATTTATTCAAATAAAGTCTACTTATTTATAAAAAATATTATTGAGGGAAATTTTCGATTTTTTTCAATAAACGAGAACTAGTATATACAATAAATTTACGGCAGCTATCAGTTTATTTGTTTTCGTCATATTTCGTCATAGAATATTCTGCATTAACTATATAAAATAAAGCGAAATAGTGAATGCAGAATATTTTATGGCGAAATAATTGCAAACCTGAATGAAAGTTTGCAAATAAAAACTGTGAAGAAACAAAATGCGAGTTGTTGATATGCGAAATAATAAATGAACTGATAGCTGCAGTAAGTTCATTACACTAGCTCTCCTTTATTGAAAAAAAAAATCGAAATTCCCCTCAATACTATTTTTTATAATTAGGTAGACTTTATTTGAATAAATATTGCTTATATAATTGATTGCCTTTTAATTTTACCCAATAGATTACTTGAATCAGAATTCAAATCTAGTTATGCCTAACACGCTTAGGATAAACAAGTTTGGTCTAGGCTAAACTAGTTTGTCCTGATATGCTTTTAATAAACTAGTTTGGCCTAGTTTGGCCTAGGACAAACTAGTTTGGCCTGAAATCGGATTTGGCCGGTAACATATACAAATATTAATATGTACGCTATTATTACGGTGCACCATTTTGGGATTTTTATGGCTTTATATAGCCTCCGGGTCAAGAAGAATCTAACGACACTCTAATTGTTGAAACGTTTGCTTGAGACTTGGTCATACGGCAGCAACCCACCAACACCTGCGAAGTAAAAATAGCCCTCCAATTTGTACCACCTTTAATGTAGCTCTTAACATCTCTCATGCATCAGAGAATTGCACTATTTCAAAACCGACGCTTACATTAAACCATAATAGGACACATAAACATAGCCTGTGAGATTCATATAGAAGAATAAACTAAGCATAGAAAAACTGAAAAACAAAAACTCATCGCAAAATTTAAAAAATTAGATTTAAACGTCAAAGAAAAATGCGGCATTCTAGAAAAAATGTCATGGCACGACGTGTCATCACATGCCTGTGGCACTCACATTTAAATGTCGTCTCAGTCCAAATTCGTACATGTGGCCAATTATAGCGAGTACACGACACATGGAATTTCACATTTTCTCATGTGAGAATTTGTTCACATGAATACTCACATTTAAATGTGGACGCATGTGACAGTCACAAATATAGTGAGTACACGACATGTAGGATTTATCACTGACTCTGACGTCAAAACTACGTCATACAAATGTGGTTTTTGCATGTCGTGTACTCGTAGCTTTATTTGTGGGTGTTTCTGTTTGCATTGCAACCGTAATATACCAAGAATAGAAGTTTTTTTACAAACGAAATTCATGTTTTTGCAAATTGAATTCTTTTTTTTTATTTTCACATTAAAGCAGCCCATACACACTTCAACTCAATTGTAAACTGAGTCAATTGAAATCAAAATCAACCCGTGTGTGGGGCAGTCATTTGATCGATTTGACGGTTGACGAGTTGGTTGAGGAAATATCAAAAGATTTTGATTTTTAGAAGTTGATTTGCAAGTCTCTCAACTCAGTTGAACTTTGTGTGGGGAAGTTATTTGATTCGCTGTCAAATTGCGGAAAATTTGTACTATAAAACTATATATAAAACACGAATTCAAAGTGCAAAACTATGAATTTAAAGTGCAAAAAAACGAATTCAATGTGCAAAAATACGAATTTAATTTGCAAAAATACGAATTTAAAGTGAAAATGCTATATATACAGCGATAACATAGATAGATTAATCTATTTGAACCCTAAGCAGGTTGGTCATGTATCACTGATGTTGGGAACCACGACGCAGTCCTTTAGAAACCTTCGAGATAGATATTCAAACTGATTTGCTGGCCGGATAAGAGCTACCTTCTTAAAATGATACAGAAATTCATTAAACATGAAATACCCTAGAAATTTTGAAGTAACTATATTGGTGGCCTCAATTGGCAGACGTTATTGCCTCACTTGATTATGCTATTTTCTTAAGCCAACAGTAAATGTGGTTCTATCAAACTTTGTACGAAAATGCGATCACCTTATAGAATCAAGTATAGTAAGTAAGTAAGTAAGTATGGATCCCCTTTGACAAGAGTTGCTCCTTAGAGATAGAGAGATAGAAATATTTCGACCAGGAACCTCACAGATGAAGATATGGATCCCAGAAGGTCCATTAGCTCAACTCTACCTCTACATAATATAGGTTCTTCAACTCCGGGACGTGCAAATCAGATGACAACAGTTATGGGGTTACATGGGTTTCCAGGCTTCAAAAAATCGAGTTTTTTATTGTCTTATTACATTCTACAACATCTCTAAAATATTGTCCTTAAGTTTCAAGTCAATGGGTGTAATAGTTTCGGAGATAGAGCCTTGGGAATTCGCGCGCTCAACGCCAGTTGGGCTCAGTTTTATTGTCACTCAAATCTCAAAACTTAAAACGCATTTTTCTCGAAACTATATTTTCAAAGTCGGTTGTCAAGATTTCTCGAAAACTACCTAACCGATCTTAATGAAATTTTACGTCACATACGACAAGGACTTGGATGAAGGATTTTGTTCATGCTTCTTTTTCCCTGACTTCAGTGAATCCTGTCATGAGTTCTGCTGTCAAGCTGCAAGCACCTTTTTTCCGAGGGGTCACCGGAAATTACGTCGCAATGGCAGAGTTTTAAATATTTTTCTACAAAAATTTCAGAATCTCTTTGTAAAATGTGTATATTTAAGGCAATAAAAAGTTTGAATGAAATATTTCATTTTTAATAAAAAAAAAATTGTTAAAAATAAGCCGTTTTTTACCCTAGGAACCCCAGGTAACCCCTTATAGTAAACCTGAAGTAAAACTTCAACACCCAAAATATGAATGATCTAACAGTTACTGAGTTTTAGTTTTCTGGCTGGGTACCTTAGTACGCTCACATCGTTTAAATAAATAAGTGAACACTTATATCGTTTCTTTCAACTTATGTACTTATCACGTTTCGCGATTCTAAAGAGTATCAAATATTGCGAGTGTAATTCTTTTGAAGTGAAACTTCTTATGTCGCGGTAGGGCAGTAAAATGAAATTCAAATGAAACGAAAATATTCACAAAGGGGAAATTTAAAGGGGTATAAAAATAAAATAATTTAAAAAAAAACAAGTTTATTGCTTATTCACAATGACAAATGACGATGTATTGACAGAAGTAAACGAAAATATTCACAGAGGAGAATGAGCGCTCGTGGTGGGGGAAACATTCGGAGGGATAAGCGATGGTAGAGAGCGGGAAAAAGAAAGACTACGGCCTAAACCCTAAACTACTCAACCGATCTCAACAAATAGAGTGTCGTTAGATTCGATTTGATGTATTGTATTGTATGTATTGTACAGAATTGGATATATCTTTGCCCAGAAATATTTTTAAAAATATGTTAATGTCATCTGTTAATCAATGAATTTTTTAAAACTATTTAATCAAATTATATTTTAAATACCTTGAATGTATATTTTTCAATATCTGTTGATTGTTAGATCGTATATTTGATAAATAAATAAATAAATAAATAAATGACCCGGAGAGTATCTTAAGTTATATATCGTCATATTCAATACGTCATTCAACACGGCGGACACCCCAAGATGGCGGGTTACCGTTATCTTGACGACTTTCTTAATATGGGTATCAAATGAAAGGGTTTGACACAGCGTTGCCAGGTTGCTAGATTTTTCCCAGTTTCTGGGGATTTTGAACCCAAAAGGGGAAACGGGGAAAAAGATTTCAAAACGGGGAAAATGAGCTGCATTAAAAAATGTTTCCATTCATTGACATTTTCAATAAATCAATACTATTTAGCAAAGCAATAGATTGAAAATATCACAGGAATACATAGTGCGTCAATGCAAACAATTTTATACACACGACCTCAAATTTGCATTTGGCTGAAAGTTGCAACAGCGCATGAGGCACTGACTAAAGCCCTTTTTATATATTTGACATAATGATATCTTGTTTCATTTGAGAATATGTTTTTGCTCCCTTAAAGTATTTTAATACAAGGTCTGTTCATTGAGGCTGTCATGGGTAGAAAAGTACATGGTCTTGTATTCAGCGAGAAAAATGTCTGTCCGAAACTGATCTGCTTTGTGTTCAGTAAGATTATCCAGAACAGAAAAATACAGGAAATCTTGCACCTACTCTTGAGGTAGAACAGACTGGTGTACAGATGTCAAAATCAGCTGTGATTGTGTATTTGATTTTTTTGAACTCGAAGTGAAAAGTGAATCGACAAAATAAGTTTACCAAATGGAAGAAATCGAGATCAGAGTCTTATTACATAATATACTCTGATTGAAATTCCATCGGTAAAAGGGCAATCAGTTGTTGTAAATTCTATACATAATTTGGAAAACATAATTACAGTAATCGACAATGAAATTGTTATTTTGACAACTAACATATGGGCTGTACTTTTCTGTGTTAACTTTGGATCTGATATTGTTCACGAATCAGTGATTTTTGTTCTGGTTTTCCTCACTGAACAAAGCTACTAAAATTAAGTGATTACCTCTTAAGTTGTGATTTTTTAATTTTTCTTTCTTTTCTTTTCTTTGTTTTTTATTTTAAGTTTTATATTTTGTTATCTTATACCCATTTATTCAACAATCAATGAAGAGTGAAGTATGTACATTATGTACAACTCCAATGGTTATTTTATATACTGTAAGTGCTATTATTTTTTTATGTTGTATTTAAGAATACTAAGAGTATGAAAAGTAGTGTTTTATTTGCAGTTCACCGAAATCGAAAGTAAATGAAAAACGGGGAAAAAACCGGGGAAAATGAAACGTTAAATCGGGAAAAAAAAAACATTTTTCATGCAAAAAAAGGGAATTTTTTCCACCAAAACCTGGCAACGCTGGTTTCACAAGACAAACAATAAGCTAAGCGACGTCATTCAAAATTCAATATGGAGGTCCACCAATATGGCGGATTACCGTTATTTTCACGACCTCCTTAATATGGCTATCAAATGAAAGCGTTTGACTGGACAAACGTATAATAAGCTAAGTGACGTCGTTTGTATATGAATAAAACAGGGGTTTAAATTAAAGTTGTTTAATTTTATTATTCGTATACACCTCAGAACAATTTTGTAGTTAAGCCAACCAATTCGTTCAATGCCAAAAAACCAACTGAATATAAATTAAAAAATGTAAGAAGAAAAAGAAAGAAAATTAAAAATAATTTCTCAGCTCACAAGTGTGAGTGAGACCGCGAAGCGGTTGAATTTCAAAAGTGACAAACTATGTTTCGTTCAACCAGTGTTGCTGATGGAATCACGAACATCGTTCGAAATCCAATATGGCGGATTACCGTTGCTACTGCTACAGCCTAAACCCTAAACTACTTAACCAATTTCAACAAATAGAGTGTCGTTGGAAGAGTATCTTAAGTTATATGGCGTCATAGGAACATTCAATATGGCGGACACCCCAAAATGGCGTTTTACCGTTTACTCACGACCTACTTAATATGGGTATCAAATGAAAGGGTTTGACTAGACAAACAATTAGCTAAGGCAACTCAAAGGGTTCGACAAGACAAACAATAAGCTAAGTGATCTACATTTTACATTTATTTTTCCAGTCATGTTTCACTTCTATCGCGCGGCCTTCTACGCATAATTTTCTTGTTCTTGGCACACCCACATACATACATACATAGTCACATAAAAATATTTAATCGCAATTTAACAGTTCATTTCCTGAGTCAGAACTTATTGTACCGAAATGACAACTTTGGTGTGACTTTCACACCGTTCAATTATGCGAAATCGTCCTTTTATTTAACCATTGTCTATTTTATTCACGGACGGAAACTTAAAAAAGGTCACGTTTACTATAAACAGATATACCTATGTATAGTACATTAAAATCGGCTGTTAAGACAAAAAAAAGCAACAGCTCCCACATAATGTACGTGTGGATAAAATCGTAATCAAATATTTCTAACAAACGCGAGATTTAGGTGCGGTCTTTGAATGAGTAGGTATAAATACTTTAGTGAAGGTGCAACGGGTGGATGTTTATTCAATAAGACATGATATAAAGGATGTGCGGGTATGGCACAGAAGGCATGAAACTATTCATTCTTCTTGCTTTACAGAAGGGTGTGATAATTGATATAAATACATAGCTACTATGCCTTGGAATAGTTCTAAAACCTATGGGCCGAATTCACTGGAGATTTAATTAACACAACTGCATGCACTAATTTTATTTAGTACTGTATGTAAATGTTTTAGTTTTCCACTATAATAATTATTATTAATTCAAAAGTATTTAATATAAAAACTCACCTAGGAGATATTTATTTCTTTTCACATTTTACGAACTGAAACAGTTTTTAGGATTTTAAAAATTCCATTTTTAGTTGAAAATAAAAAAGAAATATAAACAATGCGATTAAAACGCCGAGCACAAGTACTATCATTTATATAAATTATACTAAAAATAACTTCACAAATTGAATACAGCACGAAAGCGCACAGGAAATGAAAGGAAGTAATCCAAAAATACGTTGAATACCTTTACCAGCTGTTTACCAACTGAAAAGGAACTGCAAGTAGCAACATTTGTTGATAACCACTGTGTATAGAAAATGTTTAGATGCCACTGAAGTAGTGGATTTTTGGATACAATCCACACAAGGATTTTAAAAAATTACAATCCTATGGTACCTAGTAATTTAAAATTCATCAAATATTAATCCCTTAATCATCAGAAATTTCCATCAAAATGTTTCGCCAAGAACCAAAAGTCACGCAATGCTGTATTAAGTGAAAGTGACTGGAAAGATTCACATGCGGACAAAAAATATTTTGCCAAAAGAAGCCCAAGATGATACATTCACCATGAATATAACAATTAATTATTATTAATTTCTTTAAATTAAATAGGTTAGGTAGGTACACAAAACTTAAAAAAAAACTTTAACTAAATTCCAAAAGATAATTCCTATTCAACTGGCAGTGCTGTAGTTCTACGAAATGTCATGTCAGCAACATACGTTCCACTTCATTGAATTAAATTTTTATAAATTTTAACTTTGTTTACATCACATAACGCGGGAACTGGTAAATCAAATAAAAAAATTTAAAAATCGTTAACTCATTTGCTGTGTAAAATGGAAACAATCTGCCGAAAGCGTTTACGTTCTGATGAATATCCCTACGAACATCAAAGCAAAATGTACATCAATCAGCAAAAGATTGATTTACTTGACGCTGAGAAAATGAAAAAAATCCACAGTAAGTCTAATTACATCTTCATAAGGTGATAAACCGAATTAAATCGTGCCTGTTTAAGGTAAAACAATTAGCATGCTATTTAGAGGTGCCCAAAGTCTAGAAAATAATAACACGAAAGCATTTGCGGACGAAATCTCTCAATTGGTGACGTTAACTGGTAGTGGAATTTTGGTCTTTCTTCACAAGAATAAGGTAATTCAATCAATTAAATTTTAATTCTTTTCATACCCACGTGTGTATTGTATCGTAGCCAGAAGGATTTCCTAAAGAAAAACTGAAATCGGAATGCTGTGGCAAGGATGCTTTCATCACCGCCGATTGTTTCAATTGCAACTTGGGACTCTGTGAGTTCTGTGCGTCTTCCTGCGCTGGATGCGGTAAATTTATTTGCTCCAGTTGTATAATGTTATTGTAAGTAGAAAGTGCAATATATTTAACTTCAACAAATCATTTAATTTGTCATTACAGCGAATGTGGAACAGCTGAACAACCAAAGTGCGAACGCTGCAAGATGTTTGACTAGGAGCTGCAATTGCTTCCCAGGTTCAATGATAGTACAATAAACGCAATTAAAGTAAATTTATAATAATATTATGTTCTGTGCAAACCACTTATACTGTTGAATATTGTTAGATTATTTGAGATAAATATAACCAAGTTGTAACCATTAAGCTGGTCTATAAGTAGTAAATATATATACGCCGTGATAATTATCCAGTCTAACGTTTTGTTGTGTTTTATATGGAAAACATGTAGCTGAAAGGAATATGTTTAGCCTATGAAGGCGAAACCACGACTATTTTTCGGAAGTCTAGTGTCATTCTGCATTCGTTAATCTCACTGCAGTTATAAATAAAGCAAAGATGCAACTTGGAACGCTACAAATAAAAGGTACGGTGCTTAAGCGCTGAAACTATGCAAAAGAAGCAACATATGTTATGTTATTAGCAGCATTTAGCAAAATATTCAATTGATAGGTACAACTCCCGGACTTCAATCCAACGAGATACGAACATAGCATAAATTGCATCCCCCAGTCCGTAAAACAGTTCTCTGAAGTTAAAAGCTAACTCCAACCTATTGCCTAGGTGAAAGTCCGCCCTTTACGACAAACCAAGACAACCCTTGCGATACTCGCTTTGAACCGATGTCTTCTACTTATATAGGACATCGTATATATATATATTTATTTTTTGTAAGGAAGGTGGAAAGCCAGTGTGGGACTTTAACCCTAACTAAAACTACCTCTGCCTTCAACCTCACTTTCCGACGATGCTACCAAACGCATTATTGTCTACCGGGGGGTTTTTAGCCGTGGGTTTTAGTGTGAGGGAAATCATCCCAATTAGGAAAAAACCTCTTATTATTACAACTGAGAGGAACTCTCATCCAGTAAAATCCCTCTAATATATTGTAATCGATACAGTAGAATAACACGGTGAAGAAAAAATTAAAACTAATTATCCAAATATACTTCCATTAATATGAATTTCCATAAATTTGGACAGTTACGATCCCTGCACTGCAATCATGCCCCTAATCAGGCAGCAGTGCAGGCACCACATAAGCCAACACCTTTACCAACATGAAGAAATAAAAATATGACTGGCTTGTTGTCATTCGAGTCGTTTTTTTTTTCTTGAAACGTCAGCTAGAAGGAAAAGGGAAGACGTGTCTTTCGGGCGGCTTGCTTATTATAACAAAACTTCCCTAAATTCGTGTTAAAATCACGAATAGTTAGCATTAACTTAGTTTTATAATTTACTTAAAATAATCCACCACTTAAGTAAACCACAATGCATACGGTTCTGACCCGTGGAAATGCCACAGTGGCGTATTCTCTTAGCGTTCTGGCCTGCTTAACATTCTGCTGCTTCATCTCAACAGTGTTCCTTGACTATCGTACTGATGTGAAGATCAATACTGTTAAAGTTTTAGTGTAAGAAAAATGAAACCGTATAGCCAGGTGGAAGTTCATTTAGAATATTTTTTAATGTTTACAGGAAAAACGTCCCAGACTATGGTTCAGCACGGGAGAAACACGATCTTGGATTCCTAACATTCGATCTACAAACTAATCTTACAGATATTTTCAACTGGAATGTAAAGGAATTGTTCCTATATCTTACCGCTGAATATAAAACAAAAGACAACGTACTCAATCAGGTTGTGTTGTGGGATAAAATCATCCGGCGTGACGAAAATGCCGTGTTGGACTTTAAAAACATGAACACAAAGTACTACTTCTGGGATGATGGCATTGGTTTAAAGTGAGTTATTTCTTGAAAAAGAAAATTGCAAATTTAAATGGATAATCAACTTATGTTTTACTTATTCTTGCTAGAAACAACAATGTAAAGCTCTATCTCTCGTGGAACATCATACCCAATGCTGGTCTACTGCCGAGTATATTGGCACATGGCTCACATTTATTCAAATTCCCAGAGCATTACTCCATGTCTCCCGTTTAAGACTTAAGAAACAATAGTATTCCTGTTCTCTTTCTCTGATATTTGGATTAGGAAATAAATTCGATTATTTTTTTTTTTTTTAGAACGCAAAAAATAAACAAATTTAAATAAGAATACGCCTTTATTTGTTTTTACTTAGTACCATTGCTCTCTTTGCACACCTCATTTAGTAACTTAAGAACGTCTTTTTCCCGCCGTATCGCTTGCTTTATGCAGACATCCATTTGTTCGGTGTTGAACGGGGTGCCACCAGGTTTGAGGATGAAACATACTTCGCCATTACAAATGGCGACATTTACCACAGAACTGGAAAGGGTTTCTTCTTCGGCGGTTGGGTCTGTGATAATCACGTTGCTGTAAAATAATAATAAGAAAAGTTATTAACAAAATGCATTCATCGCATATTTTTGAAACAAGTTCTCAAGTAAAAGCAGGTGCACCGTGGGGAAGTCTAATAGGAAATACATTACAAAATACGAGTATGGCCGCATGAAACTCACAAATACGACTTTCAGAATTGGGGTGAATGCTTTTAACGGAATTTCTCATTTGCCAATGTTAAAATTCTTCGCAAGCAATCTGAACTTTTTCAATTTGGTAGCCATTCTTAAAATCAGCCTTCGACCTGAAGGTAGACTCCATCGCTACCAATTTGTCGATATTTTTTGTTTTTTTATATCCACCGAGGTGCACATTTTTCTTACAAGGACTTTGTACTCATTTAACTATATCTTAGCTTACTCTTCGAAAACCATAAGAGTTGTAGACACCGGCACTGGCCCTATATTCAATTTTTTCGTCTCACTAGTGTTCGCTTGAATCCTATTGATTTGGGCATCATATGTAACTGTAGGTAATTTTAAGTTCCTTAAAGCGGCAACACATGCAATAAGTGCAGCATCAATAACACATCCATCATTGTCTAAGCAGATAATATCACAATATAGAGCCCAAACTAGTTTCTCTCTATGTAAACAAAGTTCCTTGAGATCCAGACAATTTGAATTAATTAGAATATCATTAATGGCACAGCTAAAAACATCCATATCATCATTAGATCCTGCACCATTGCGATATTTTGGCGAACACATTTGAGACAACTCCACATTGGGTATAACAAACCCATTCTCCGGTGTAAGCGCCCGTGGTTTTGCCAATTCCGCTCTTATTCCGCAAACCACACTGGTATTGCCTATTTTAACAACAGCGGAACCATCTGCGGTGATAATTGAACCGACATTAATACCAATTGGACGAAGCTTGTCGAATTCTCGGCCATCGGGACGAATACCATTGTTCAGATAGTCGCGGTAATATTTTACCGGGTGAATTAATCTACGATAAAGATTTATGTTAAAATAAAATTGTATCTCATAGCACATACATTCTACTTGTATTGTTCTGCCATAATTGTATTTGTTTTTATCTTCTGCAAATAATTGCTGACCTGCAAACTCAAATATAAATTTAAACTTTAAATTGGACTACAAAACAAATGATAAATGAAAATAAAATGCACGTGTGTTGTCAACAAACAAACGCGAAATGTCAAAACTCGGCTGCAACATGTTGAGGAGTATGTGGTACCGGTTCGGTATTGCCACAACAAACTTACCACAGATATTAAATTTATCTCTCAAGAAGGCCGCTTATTTTATGCGATTTTGAATTTGAACAGAATCAGAAGTGCTTTCACACAGCATGGTAAAGCACTTCCAATTTATCTTTTTAAAAGAAATAAACAACAGGAAAATGTGAAACGACATGATAGCCTTTTGTGGGATATGGAGAAAATGTGGGCGTTTCCAACCGCAGAAACATGTTTAGCCTATATAGGTTTGAAAAAAAACACGCCTAATGTTCAACTAGAAACAAAAACCTTTGAGAGTCACAAGAAATCGAATCTCAACAATTGTGAATGTTTATTGGAATTTAAAGGTACATGTTTAAATGAGTTTGCTCGGTCCACAAGAAAGGAGACCCCCTCAACTGCTCCCCTTGAAAAAAGGCATTGTGTGAACGCCTGAAACCTTTCATCAACAACCTGATTGGCCCCTATAAGTTCGGTTTCAGGCCAGGAAAGTCCACCATAGACCAAATTTTCACACTTAGGCAGATCTTGGAAAAAACACACGAAGTCCAAATCGATACCCATCGATTTCAACGCCGCCTATGACAGCTTCTGGAGAGAGAAACTGTATAGAGCCATGTATAGTTTTGACATCCCTGCCAAACTCATCCGTCTGTGCAGGATGACGATGGAGAAAGTTTGCCTCTCCATCAAGTAAATAAACAGACAAGGTGACGCGCTGTCATGCGACTTCTTCAACATCATACTCGTACTTTAAAGAATATTGTTTGAAACTCACAAGCCAACACACAAGGAACGATCGTTGAAAAGTCCGTTCAACTATATGCATACGGCAACGATCTTAAAAATCATTGGTAGAACACAACGAGCTGTCATCGGTGCGTTTGCGAGTATAGAAATGGAAGCGACTAAAATGGGATTAGCGGTAAACAAGGGCAAAACAAAGTATATGCTGTCAACGAAAAGGGACACTCAGCATCGACGAATTCGATAGAACGTAAAGCACTTTCTCTACCTCGGCTCTGCCATAACATCAAAAAATGACATCTTGTCGGAGATCAAACGAAGGAGTACTATTGTCAATCGCTGTTTCTTTGGGCTAAGAAGGCAAATGAGTAGTAAAGCTCTTTCCCAACTCTATATAAGACCCTTATCAACCCAGTCTTGCTATATGGTGCCGAAGCATTAACTTCATCGAAAGCGGATGAAGATATCCTTGGTCGCTTAGAGAGAAAAATTCTCCGTAAGATATTCGGCTCCGTTTGCGTTTACGGGTTTTGGGGGAGAAGATTCAACCATGAACTATACGAGCTGTACAGCGAAATCGACCTGGTCAGAAAACTACGCATTGGGCGTTTACGATGGCTAGGACGTGAAGGGTCACTGCAGCGGAAGACGACCTCGCCTTAGGTGACGCGCACAAGTAGAAGAAGACCTCAACCAACTTGGAGTGCGCAACTGGAGGCAGTTAGCTAAGGACCGAGCTAACTGGAAGGGGTTGGTGGTTGAGGCCTTAGACCAACCCGGACTGTAGCGCCACCTAAGTAAGTAAGTAAATTTGAATGAGTTGCGCAATAATTCTTGAGTTCAAATGTGTAGAGCAGCCTGAGAAATAAATAAATAAACAGAATTCTAACCTCACAACCCATAAAAAAAAAAATACCCCTTGCACAATCGAATAACCTATAAATTATTATAAATATTAGGTTAGACTTTTTTAGACTTTATTAAGGGCAAAATATAATTGTGCAGATCCGTGATCGAAGGTTTTGCAATTAAATTTTCTAGACTCCAAGGAAGAGCAAGGTCCCAGCTCAAAGTCCATGTCTATTGTCTAGAAAGAAAGGGATACTTGCCGTAATGTTCTTGATTAACAATTGGTCCATAAATAAACAAATAAAAATGTTGATTATTTTTTGTTGAAATTTTTATTTTTCTACTTAAAAAATTGCTTACAAGATGAGGATAGCATTTTCAATTGTTATTCGGTTTTTTTTTTGTTCTTCATTAATTTATTCATTTTCATTTAATTTCTCGTAATTAATCAGTAATTTAATAATAATTGAATTTTAACAATACATAATATAAGTAATATTACTTGGTTTTCTTGTTTCTCCTTCCTTCCTAGTTATAAATGCTTTTGTAAATGTTTTTTTTTCATTTTTTATTATTTTAATTTTATCTATATAATAATTTTGTGATTTTATTTTTGTTTATCAATGAGAAGACCTTTAATTTGTGTGGTTCTTTTAATTATTATTTTTTTTTTAACTGGCTGAGGTTTATTATTTTTTTATTTTCAGATAGTGACTAGATACGCGAATGATTAGGATGATTTGTTGTTGTTTTGTTTGATTTTTATACTTTATTCTTGATATTATGTACGATAGTTTTTTCTTTTTTGAGAATGATTTGAGTAAAGGTAGTTAGTAGGAAGGTGATGAAATTTAATTTTCATTTTTGTTTTACTTTATCATTGTTTTTCTTTTTCGTTTAATTTAAAATAAGTAATAATTTTAACTATGGAAATATACAGTATATATATATGTATGTATATATATATATATAATATTTTTCATCTTTTCTAGTAAAATATTATTTAATTATTATTGATGTTATCTACTTGTTATTTCCTTTTCTTTTTGGTTTTCAATTGAATACCTATGAACTTATAAATACTTACAAAACTAAGAACTTATTTTGTTTTTGTTTTTTTTTTAATGCAATCACTCAATAAAACAAAATATTATGTAACAAAATATATATAAAATATGTTTCATTAATTGATATTCACATACACGAAATAAGATATCAACAAAATAAAAACAATCTAAACTAAGAAACTATTTTGTTATAAATATGATTCCTACCAGATTACATTTTCTGTTTTCTTTTTCTTACTCCTTCTTCGTTAAATATGTTGTCTACAATTAAAAATAATTGTTAAAAGCACTTAATTTTTACAAATAGTTGATTTGAAATTATTCTTTTGCTTAATAATTTAATGTTTTTTTCTTGTAGCTTTTTTTTGTAAAGCAATTAGTATTCTTTTATTTTGCATTATTCCAATTTTTGTGTTTTTTTCTTTTGTCGATAGCTATTAAATTTATTTTATAAGAAGCATTTTAGAGCTTCCATATCAATCAGATTCACTATGCTCTGTTAATTTGAATTAATTTAATTTACCTCATATTTTCAAGGGCGAAAATAGGAGTGAAGTGAAAAATTACTTTTGTGGAAGCTCTTGGGTTGTTTCTTTCTATTTTTTTATTTCTCTTTTGTATACGATTTTTTTTAAATAACATTTTGGTGAATACTTGTAATTGTAAATTAATTGTAATTATTTGTTTTTTTTTTACAATGGAAATTATTAAATAACTGCAGTCGTCAATGGAGTTTGTATTTATGTAGTTAATTGTATTTTTATAAAATACTTGTGTCATTTTGTTTTCATTTGATTTAATCGTTTTGCTCGTCTAATAACAATGATATGGCTGCAATTTACAAATAAGATATGTTAATAGTAGTATTCAACTTGTATACTGTTCTGTTGTGATAAAAAATCCAAAAGAATCAACTAAATAATTTGTTAATTCAAGAACACATCGAAACAAATTATACCTACTAAAAAAAATATAAATTGTATTCTTTGTTATAAAGTTTTTTTTTTCGTTATGTTTACTTTTATACATTTTGTACTGCAGCAATTATATTAATTTGGTGTGAATGTGTATATTTGTATACTATATTTTTTTTTAAATATGTTATAATATAATTTGTTATTTTAGAATTTTACCGTAATGTGACTAGAACTGAAATTTTAAAAGCAAATCAACATGATCATTTCTAACTGGTAATGAGTTGTTTTTTTTTATTGGGTAAATATATGTGTGTATATAAATATTTATTTTATCTTTTATTTCATGGAAGCGTAGCTTTATATATTCATCTCTTTCAGCCAATTAGAAAAATGTTTTCCATTAGTAATGTGTTTATTGATTTTTTTTTTTGTATTTTGTTCAATATTTTTAAATTTTATTTATGTATTTAATTTTGGGTTGGAGTGTTGCTGTTACACTAGTAACACATGTTATAAAAAAATATTTCATTTTGTTTTGTTTTTTGTTTTTTTGAGACTTAATATTTGGAGTTGTTTTCACTTTTAATTTAAATTTACTTAAGAAATTTGTTGGCGTATTTGAATGCTCTTTGTGTAGTTTATAATGATTCAAAAAGTATTCACACTATATTTAAAAATACTGCTAATGAAAATAAAAACAAATCAAAAACACTCCGATTTAATTTTGAATACAAAAGAAACTAGGAAATAACAATAAAAATAAAACACAGACAACATATCCCTCGGGAAAAGCATTCTTCCACCTTGATCAAAAAGTTCCCGGAATAACCACCGTAGGAGCACCTCCCATCATTCCGATTTGAGTTCTGTTTTTTTTTTTTTTTTGTTATCCGTTGTTGATATTCCCTCTAAATCTCTAAATGTCATAGCTTGACATTTGCAAAAGTTACGTAGCCAAGAGAACATCTATCTCTGTTGGCGATTTTTTATAATTTTAGAAATGGATTTAAATTTGCAACAACGAACTTGTATTAAATTTTGCGTAAAAAACGGATTGAATGGTGCGCGAATGTTGAAAATGTTGGAAAAGTGTTTCGGCAACGATTCTCTAAAGAAAACGGTCATTTACCAGTGGCACGAGCGGTTCAAAAGTGGTCGGGAGTCAATCGAAGATGATGAACGCAGTGGCAGACCATCGACATCAAAAACCGACGAAAACATTGATAAAGTAAAAGAAATGTTGGTCAATAACCGCAAATTAACCATCAGAGAGATAGCGGAGGACTTGAACATTGCCTATGGATTCGTCCAAGACATTTTGGTTAATGATTTGGGTTTCCGTCGTGTAGCAGCAAAGTTGGTGCCAAAAGACCTCAATTTCATGCAAAAAAGAGACCGTGTGCCATTATTTTTCGTAATTTTTTGACGAAAAATGCAACAAATACCATCCAACAGCCATTGAATTCACCTGATTTGGCTCCCTGTGACACTGATGGACATACGGAAAACCGAATATAAAAAATGTTTCGAGGATTGGATCAAGCGCTGGCATAAGTGTGTTGCAGTCGATGGGGATTACTTTGAAGGGGACAATATAGATTTAGATGAATAAACTTGTATTTTTAGTTTTCTGAATAAATTCCGGGAACTTTTTGATCAAGGTGGTATTGCTCATTGTCTTTGAGTCATGCCCTATAAAGATCATGTTTGGGATTTTTTTCGTAAAGTTGATCGTTATCGAGTAAAAAATTCTGAAGTTCATTGTACTACTGTTTTATTGTATTACCTACGATTTTTTTACTCGATAACGATAATGAAATGTTAAGAATCATTCAAAAAACAGGTAGGAATTTTTTCGGAATTTTTGGACGATTTTTCAAACTTTTCCAAAAATGGTTGAATTTAAGAATCCAAAAATCATCCACAAAATTCTGAAAAAATTCCTACGGGTTTTTTTTGGGTAATTCTAAGCACTTTTTGGTCTATGAAATTTTTTCGTGAAGTTAATCGTTATTGACCGTAAAAAAGTCTCAAAGCTTTTTATGACATTTATGTGACAAAAGGGTTATTTTGGTGACCGCCATTTTGAATTTAATTGAACTAACACTACTATCTTTTAGTATAGGCCTGTGTGCCACCCGACTCAGAGATTAAGCCCGATCCAATTATGTTTTCATGCTGGACAAAATGATTTTCTGAAATAAAAATTGTTAAATTTCATGATTTTTTATGTTTAAACAAATGTGTTGCAAAAACTAACATCGGATTTCGAAAGATCAGAACATAAGACATAATGATTTCAAGTTGATATGTCAATTTTTTCACTAAGAAATACTTGGATGAAAAAGAGTGAACATTTTGGGCGTTTTGGATAAAAACGGGTTAAGACAGAAAAATAAGTTCAGACATGCAGATCAGTAGAACTCAAAGAATTTTCTTTAACTAGCATTAACCTAGGCTGATCCTGATCCTAGCCTATGAACAATTAAATATCGCAACCATTACAAATAAATTTGCTTTAAATAACTAAGAACTACGTGTATGTGTGGAAAAAAATGTCTGACTCACTCGCTTAATCTGTGTCCCAGTGGACGAAGTAGATTCGAAATCGACCTGGTAAAAAACAAAAATATCATCGGCTTAGATGGCTAAAACCTGAACGGACACCAATCGTGCGAAGGGTCTTTAGATCTACTTCAGACGAACATCGCGGTAGAAGATGACTTCGACGAAATTGGAGATAGACCTCAGTTAAACAGATCTGTGAAATTGGAGTTGTGCCAACGATTGGATTAACTGGAGGAGCTAGATCCAAGCCAACCTGGACCGTTGCGGCAGCCAAAAAATTAGCAGACACTGTCTACTAAAAACTAAAAAAGTATTTTCAGTATGCTTTCAAATGTTTGCTTCGCTCGCAGATAAACCGACAGCCGTCTTTGTAGTAAACAATATGAATTTAAAAATATGTAGAATGGCACAAAGTAAACAGCGCCCAATAACTGAAGCAGTGGTAAGTGGAATGCGGTTTTTGCCCTGAGCCAGAAAAAAGACAAGAAAGCCATTTGAATTAAGAAGCATTCCTTCGGGGCGATAAGACTTCGTTGGAGGCCAACCATATCTACGTCCGTCAGTGGCCAGTCTAAGGATGAGATTTGAAACCCATAGAAAATCTATGGGGTATTTTAAAATCGACAGTTGGGACTATGAAAACAGCGAAAAGGGAGAATTATTTAACAGCAGTAGAACAGTGTAGCTTTCAACACCATGACCAATAGATGCACCGAAATTAAACGGCCAAAAGGTTTTCCAACCAAATCTTGACTCTTAGAGAGGTAGATGAATACACTTTTTCTGGTTATTGGCTTAAGTATGCGTCCACGGAGTTAAATTCAATTTTATCAAATATAATCTGAATTTAGACTGTAATGAATTATTATTAAACAAAAAAAGACATATTTTAAACTTAAGAAAAGCTCATTAATACGAAATCTTATTGTTCTGCTAATAAAGATGTTTTTCATCGTGTGGTGTCTTAATTATATGAGCGCAAGTGTAAGTCAAGTGCTGTTCTATTCCATGAGAATGCAAACGCCAGCTAACTGTCCAGTCCTGAATAAGTACCGGAAGTAGGACTACAGTGCACAAGTGTCAGAAAATGTCGCAGGCATCGTTTGCAGAAACGACTCATTAGGTAAAGATTTTGATCGCAACTTATTTTGAATTACATAGGTTTAAAGGCAAATATCCTATTTTAGGAATCGAAAGAGACTGTCCAGAAGTAAAATTAGATAAGACACCGATCAAGTAGAAGGCATTCCATTTTTGTTGATTTTGCCACTTTATTAAGCCAAGTACCAGATTGGCAAACCTTTGTCAATGGCATACATTTCGTCAACTTCAAATATTTCTACATGGGATTACGTGCCAAATTGCCAAACTGAAACTAATCAACTCACAGAATTAGTGATGCACTCCCATCCCAACTTGTTTCGATATCTCCTCATTGAATTTATAGAGATGTTTAAGGATTTAAGACTTCCGGATGACTGTAGTATCTTTTAAGCAGAGGTTCTGGTAGTGCAGAGAGCGGCGGAGTTGTATGTAAGTGACGAAGCTGATATAAGATAAGGAAATCATCATCTACATCGTCAGTCAGGCCGCGCTCAGTGCGTTAGAGTCATACTGCCTATAACTGAGGTGATGCACTTAGCACCACCATCATGCGGCAGCAGCGCGAAATTAAAGAACACTATTATTTAAGTAAGGCGGACAATAAATGGCCAAGAATAAAGCGTCATAGGGTGTTCAAGGGTCTTTGGCCTGCTACAAGAGGACCAAAGTTACCGTTGGACTAAATAGGGCAAAGTTAAGAGTTAATCCTTTTCTCCTGGGAAAGCACGCCAAAAAAATGGGACATTCAAACACGGCAGAATGCAGATACCGCAATGAGTTGGGTTCAGTGGAGTATGTCGAACATATCCTTTGTGAATATCATTCCAATGCTCGTTCGCGCAAAAAAATTTAAGGGAATTACTTTTTTTTTGATACATTGAATGAGGCGAGCCAAACCAAATTTTAAAATTTTGCAGCGAAATCAAAAGTTTAGATGGAAGTGTTTCGGTTTAGGTAACATCAATAGATGGTTCCAGTAGATCGGTATGGGCCCGCTATGATGCCTAGTGTTTTGTGATGGCACAGCCCCATTACCCCGTTCTAACATAACCTAACATAACCTAAGCCTTCGATATCATTAGTATTCAAAATGTCGTTCGGAGTGTGTGCTACGAGTATCTACCTACCTACATTCTTTTAAATTGTATACATAACTAAAATTAATAATCTTCATGCTATAGTTACTTCCACTTATAATTTATATATATCCTTTCCTATAACTTTTTTTCCTTTTTTATCTAAAATTGTTTTTTAATTAACTTTTATGGAAATGTTTTTTTTTTTAATGCTTTCAAACTATTTTACAATATTTTCTGCAAAACTTCTAGGTATAAATAGTTTTTGTTTTTTCGTTTTATAATACAATTCTAATTTTATATTGCGTGAGTATTTTTTCTTCCATATACTATATTATGTATATATCATAAAGCAAATTAATAAATGTATGTATATATATATATATGTACTATTTTTGTTTACAAATGAAAAACTCCCTTTCTTTTAATATTAAAAGCTATTTTTTTGTAATAAAATTAATAATCAATATATATATATTTTTAACGTCTTTCTACTTCTTAATTATTGTTAAAGTTGTTTATCATTATTATTATTTTATGTTTTTTTTTTATTGTAGTATATATATATATATATATTGTGTATATATAATATATTTTTTTGTTGTAATATATTGTATAAATGTTAGTATTCCATTTTTTGTTTTTTTTTTGGTTTTTTTGTCTTTATTTGGTTTGTTTATATACATGGCACTAAATGGCTTATATATAGTAATAATATATAGCTTGTTTTGTTTTGTATTTAATAAATAAAAAAAAAAACTTTATTTAATATTTACTTTTGATTTTCTTTTTTTTGTTGTGTTATTTTATTATTTTATTTTATTTTTTGTCGGGAATGAATGAAATTTTCTAAATTTATTTTGGTATTTATGTTTTCTTTGTGAATTTTGAAAATAAATTTGTTTTTTTTTTGTTTAACGTACGGTTTATGTGTTTAGTTTTTAATATTTTTTTTTTGGTTGTTTTTTTTTTACTTTTTTTTATATTTTAGTAATGTATGTATATAAATTTATATCACATGATTCCAAAAAGGTTTTTGTTGTTTGTTTGTTTCTTATTTTATAAAAAATTGTTATTTATATGTTTTATGTTGAACTTAAGAACAAAAATAGAACAGATAATGTTTATTTATGTATGTATAAGTTTATTTTACAACAAAAGAATAAGTTTAAAGCACGCATGAAAATTATTGCTTGGTTTTGTATTTTTTTTTATTTTGGTTTTGGCAACAAATTCTGATCCTGGTGAAGCTGATTTTCTTATTTAAAAATCTTGTTGCTAAACTCTACCATCTACCTTCATGTTCATATGTTCAAATTCAAATCCAACGAACAATTATTATAATTAATTAACGTTCAAATAACAAATTATCAAAGGCAACCAGTTCATGAACACTTTTAAGCCAAATCGCGTTGAAGCTATAATAGTTTATGGATTTTAAATTATTACATCAAAACACTAAATAAATGCATAAACTGTTTTTTTTTTTTTTGTTAAAATAGGAGAAATTATAAAATTGCATGTACATGTGAGGTGATGCGACCTTACGAAAAAAAAACACACATTGAATATTAAAATAGCTTTTGTTTTGGAGAGCAATAATTATAAGGGCGATCTTATTTTTTAATTATATATTTTATTTTTAGCATGTTATTATAAAAACTTTACTTAAAAATACAGTGATAAAGTGAAAGTGTAAGCTCACAGCAACAGCGATAGAAAAAACTTGGCACAGTTAGATTAAAACTCATGGATACGTACCACCGATGACAGATTCACCAGATGGCTTAATAAGTCCTTGGAATTGTTGGAGACAAGTTATAATCGTGACTACAATCTCAAATCAGTAGCCATAAAGTTCAAGTACACAGGTGGTATGAAGTCCCAGTCATATCTAGGAAATGAGTTACGTATCATAGTTAATGTTCCACGCGGAGAATTTTCAGGATAATTGTCATTTCTTCGTCTTTGTGGAAACTGAATCGGCAAGAGCATATTTGTTATTTAAAATCTATAATTCGACGGTTTTTTTCTAGTTCTTAGGGAAAGAATGAACATTGGTACAAAACTATAAGGCCGTGTTCATTTGTAGTTAAATCTTTTCCAGCTGCACAAACCCCGATTTGTAATTGACAAAATTCTTGCTGAAAACATATTTATAAGGCACCCAGTAGCCACGAGTGCTGATAATCCTGTATGCAACTGGCAACACCAGCCATCTATATCAACGATGAGCTGATAATTTTCCCCAATTTCATCAAGTCTACTTCATTGATAAACAACACTACTGGGAAGAGCAACTTCAAACTTAAAGAAGTAATTTTTTATATCAAGCAGCCAGGTCTATTACTCGTAAGTGCCAACTCCTTGTTCTCTCGCGCGATACCACTGGTGCATTTTTCCTTCCAAGAGCAACCCTGAGAAATTGGCACCGGGATTAATATGGTGTTCTTAAAACATTTTGAGGTTCGGATGTATGGTTCAAGACTGTGTCAGCTCTCTGAAGCAAAAAGGATGTTAGATGAATTCAGACAGCAGAACTATTTACGTCCAACGAAGATGGATTAGGCTGGAACGCAGACTTGTTTGGAAATGATATTCTACAACATTCGAAGGCATAACAGTAGGTAATAGATCTGAATAATCATGAAAAGTTATTCTTTTTATATTTTGTTATAATGCAAGGAGGACAAAGGAGAACATAACACTTTTACTGGTTTTAATACATGGGGTTGAAGACCGTTTGGTGGCATATTAAATCCCTCTTTAGCTCGCCGGAGGCCGTGGGATTTTGAGGGAACTAGCATGCCCGCACTATCCCTCCAAACGGTCTTCAACAAAGTGGCGCCCAACGTGATGCTCGGAACCACGACCCTTAGATTAAAAGATTCATGCTCTACCGACTGAACTAAATAGAGAACTAGCATGCCAGCACCAACGGTCTTCAATAGGTTTTTAAATCTCAGCTTGCACAGCCCCAGTGTATTAAAGTTTTGGATCTTTTATTTCCTCTCGGCAACATGTTTTCTTCCAGATTATTATGTACATAGATAAGTTGAAGCTTATTTTAAGTATGTTACTCTTAGTAAGATTTGAGGTAATTCTGTAAGTTCGTCCTAAGAGTCGTCGTATGTCACTTCCGACGAAGGGAGTAGAAATTGAATGTAAAACTTTATTTCAAAAGTGACAGATTAATAAAAATGTTCGCTAAGTTTATTGTTACTATTTACTTTCTGTTAGAAGTAATGAATCCACTCATAAGTTTCTATACTGTTGGGTACACTAGACTGTTAGTTCAAAATCACAAAACTGCATAACCAGTGAAATAAGACCGCCCCAAACTAAACCAATAGCTACATACTATTCGTTGGTGTTCTATTATTAAGGCCGATGAAAAAATAAAAACCTATATATCAGTGTTTCGTAAAATATGATTCAAAATAATTAAATAAAACAAACAAATATATTGTGTTATACTAATATTTTAAAATTAATTTTTATATTTATTTAAGTATAAAATAGAATATGTATGTAATGTGTATGTACTGTATACTGTGTAAATAATTCATTTAATAAAAATACTGTTTGGTTTGGAGAATTACATGAATTTACAAAATAAAAAAAAAAAAAAACAAAAACAGAAAAACAATTATAATAATAATTATAACTAATACAGTCTCTTGTTGCAAAATATTATATTATTCATTTGCAGTAATTGTATGTATTTTTTATTTTTTTTGTAATTAACAAGTTCAATATATGTAGGTATGTATATATTTGTATGTAATGTATGTAAATGAAATCATGCAATAAAACTAAATAGTTTGATATGTGTAAAGAAAAAAATGGCACAATGTTTGATTACTTTTATGCGTTTTATGGCATCAATTTGACTAGGCTCTTGAATCTTTAATTCTGATTTTATGTGGCATGTTGATACGTGTAGGTTTAGGGTTTGAATGAAATAAAAACAAAAAAAACTGCAATACAACCGTTTAAACGATAGTCAAAAGTACGATTGTACCTAGGGTAATGTCAAGTTCTAAAAAGCAATTATTTCTGATATACGATTTGTGTATTACATTGAAAACGATATATAAAGAATGTCGAATACACTAAATCTGAAATAGAGGAATCGATGTTGGAGTTATTTCTATTAAGAATATGCCCACAGGTCTAAAACAGTTGGTTGTCGTCTAACTTCATCTAAATAACACCAATTTAGCTTTGGTTATAGTAGATAACAACGTTGGGCGCCAATTGTGAAGACCTCTTTGCATGCCACAGAATCACATCATTTAAGTTTTTCAATCGATTTGAAAACTCTTGAAATTATATTACAGCTGCATATAAATATGGATGGATACCCACAATGCACTTCAGTAGATACCATGTGTACTTTGTCTATCGTATTCGAAAGGATTCGACACTTCTGCCATTGTAACTCGTCAAGAGATGGATTCAAAGCTTTGATATTAACTTGGTGGACAGTATACAAACAAGGATCATACTATAATAATAGTACTAGATAGAAGGACACTATCCAAGTACGGGATATATAATCACCTCATTGGCTATCAATTAAGAATATTATTGAATGTAAATCATCAGTGAACATTGAATGGATAGACGTATACATTGTGCACACATGAAAGCGGTCACACCTGTAGGCAAAATTGCAGAAAATAAGGCAGTTCAACAGAAAAAGCTGAATATCACCACAGTGTGCTACAAAAAGTGATCTATATTGGAAAAAAATGTATTGACTATTATGATCAAATTAACGACGCTATTACGGTTCGCGAGTCGAACGAACAAGTTCGCCTCAAACATCAGAATTTAGGCGAATTGTGACTTCGGGTGAGTTCCTAATTGTAAAAAAATACAGATATTGCGCTCACAGATGGAGATAAACAGCATTACCATTGCAAACGTTCCGGCAGCACTTGTGTCATGTCAAATTACCGCTTTTGTTGTGCAAAGAAATTAGAACATACATGTTTCAATACGCGAAGCTACATGTAAATTCTGTATGCAGTGCTATTCTGCAAGATGTCTCTATTTCTAAATTCTCTGCAATTGACAATGTTGACACAACGCAAAAGAAAAAAAACACAGTTTCAGATATTTAGTTTCACCGGTGTTGGAAGTTTCTCTGTTTATTTATATTTCAAAATGGGAGATGAATTGAATTTATAAAAGAAAATGTATTTCAAAAAGGACTAATATACACATATAAAAGCAATGTCACTTTCTGAATTTTTTTGTATTTTGTAATACTATTCGTTTTTTCTCAAATCATATCAAAATAATTTTCGCAAAAGCAAGTGTGATTTTAAATCAGTAGCAGTAATTGACAGCAGCCGATTCGCTGCAAATCAAATCATTTCTTCACGTCTGTTTAACCTGCAGTGCTGCGCGCAGTACTGCATACAGAATTTCTGCACATTTGTTTTGGACATAAATTTATACAGATTTCGCTGTGGTAAATTTACAGCAAAATTTTTGCAATTATGAACTCACCCTTCACAATCAATTTCTCCTGTCAAAATCACTCGAATGAAATTTTCTGCGAGAACGTATCGCAATATGCAATGAGTGGAAGAAAAATGTAAAATTATTAAAAATAATATTTTTAAATACATATATTATAACGGTAAAATAATGTGTTTGAATATCTCAAGCTAAGAACCCAATCCTCGCCAACTAGAAAAATTGGTCGAGTTGATGGAGACAAAGTTGGGCAAAAATTCAACATCCACTTGCCAGAATGAAAAAGAAGGACCCGTTGACAAATAGGTAATATTGGTTTCTCTGGATCGAATAGTTTAGGATCTGTTAGGAAATCTAAGTGCTTATGATAATAAAGCATCATTGCACAATGGATAATCGCTTTTTCTACTTGCTCTTGCTTTGCCTTACAGTGTACACGGCCAGTGCATGGACTCTGAAACTGGGAAAGTAACTTAACGTTCTAATAGAGAAGGTAAATTGCTCAGGCAAATTAACATTCCATTTCTCTTCTAACCACCGAAATAATTTTAAAATTTTAACTCAATTTAAATTTCAGTTTATTTCACAAAATATCAAAAGAATTCCGCATTTTGACCCTTCACAGTTGATATTTTAAGTTTTTTTCCTGACAGCCTTGATTCTTTACTCGAATATACACGTTCGCTAACCGTAATGCCACAAAAGCAGTTATTCGCCAGGGAGTTCGATTCGCTAACCGTAATAGGGGTCGAACTATCTAAGACATCATGAAGAGATCTTTAAAAGCTCCCCTTTTACATCTATTTTACCGAGCAACCGACACCAGAGCATGACCCACAACAAAGAATAAAATTATTTCAAAACGAATTACTTCATCGCAGTTGCTGACACCTCTTTTCTGTTAGATAAGACTCTTGTGGTAAAATTAGGTCATCACAATTTACAACTTCCGGTTTATTTTTAAACTTTTTTGCTTTAGTGTAAAAAATTTCGTAAATTAAATTCTTCTTACATTTCTACGTGCATACAAATCATAACCAAACATTGCGCGTTATGGACCAATTAAAAAACTGAATATATTCTACATACAGGATTAACTTGAAACACTTCAATTAAAACCGAAAAAAATCGATATACATTAAAAACTAAAGGAACTCAAACAGTAAAATGCAATAATCTACTCATCTGCTCACTGTACAATGGAAAAATAAAACACATAACTTAATTTTCACTTTTCTTACTTTTATGCGAATAATATCTATGTATGCATGTTGTATATATATATAGTGTATATGTATATATAATGAATTCATGTAAAAAGCCTCTTACTTTAGTTTTACGTTTTAATTAATTTACAAAAACAATATTACAAAACTCCTCCTTAATGGTATATGTCCTTCCTTTTATTTATACCATACCCATCCCTCTCAAAACTTAATGGTCTAAATCTATCTTTAGTTTGAAATGAAACAGAAAAAACAAAAATCTACTCGTCGACTTGATTTTTTCTTTCCTTTTGAACTAAAACTAATGAATATGTTGTTCACAAATTTCGAGTATTCAGTGTTGCGGGTCAGAGAGTTCCGCGGGTAAAATTAATTACTGCGGATGTGCATTGTACCACTACTACTTGTCTACTATCACCTCACATCTCACTGATCGCCTCGAAACCTTCGTTCGTTGCTCTTTGACCGCGAACGACTGCGTCGCGATCGTGGCGCCCAACGGTTATCACCTTCTGACTCGCTGTCATCAGAGCTATTACTGCCGTTTGAGGGTACAGTGTGGTTGGTATTTCTTTCGCAGGACGATGAGTCACCAGGAGTACTGCCGCCCCCATGATGGTTTCTGTATATCCGTCGGGGTAGATTTAGCTGAGCGTTATCCGCATGCCGGGCGCCATTTGCTGCGGCCAACAGACGTAGATTCGGATTCACTTTGGACGTTGAGTCTGGGGGACAAGGCGGTGGCGGTGTTGCTGGTTCAAATTCTTGATCTTCAAAAAATTCCATATTAACATTGCGGTAGTACTCCTCGGTTGGCTCGCCGCCTTCGTTGAAGTAGGAAGCCTCGTTGTCACGACAGAATTGCTCGTAGAGCACTGATCCTGATTCGTACTCATTTTCGCTGTAGATGTTTTGGTGATGTGGATCTTGCTGATGGCGGAATTGATGATGCGATGATGGCGCTTGCTGGGAGTGCTGTGGATGTTGTTGTGCTAGTTGGGAATGTTGTGGGTGTTGTGGATGTTGCAGATGCTGTGGATGTTGCATATGTTGCTGCGGATGATGATAGCTGCCCGTCTGGCGTTCTTGCATCCAGTTTTGTGGAAAATTCGGAATCGGTGGTGGTGGCAGTGATCCCCATACGGGTGGTTGATGGGGTTGTGGCATTACCTGCATACCGCGACGCATAACTTGTGGCGACAGGGCAGCTGGATTTGTCCGTATCGTCATGTTGTTCATCGTCTTATAACTGTTATACGGATGTTCAGGTGGAGGTGGCAGCATATCACACATATTCATTGGCATGCGTATGGGTGCATTATATTCACTAGAACTAGGACTAGCCGAGCATTTGCGACAATCGTCGGCGATGGAACTTAAGCCAATACCCATTCCGCCGCCTGCACCACGTTGCAGGGTAACCGTAGCATAGGGCTCTGGTGGAGCTGATTGTCCTATGTTTATCTTTGGCATATTCACCGTTGTCAACTCGGCATATTCAGATTGCGGTGCCATCGGGGGCGGTGGTGGCACTGCGTACGTATGAGTTGGCTTGATTGTTGTATTATTCTGCATCCAGAGTGTATGCGATTTGTCAGCCAGCGTAGAAGTGAGCACTGGCGCTGGATAGGAAGCCTTTAGATTGCGTTTATTGCGTTTCGCCCAAAAAACAGCGAATATCGCACCACTAATTAAGCAAATACCTAGAATTCCGAGCGCTATTCCTGGCATCCATGACATTGACCATGCACTAAGCGCTGGATCCGTTCTAAACAGAGAAATAAAGACAGTTAGACGAACGACTTCGGAGCGGTCGATTATGGACTTACTTTGTTTGTCTAGTAATGAATGCTGGATCGATGTGTAGTGGTGCTGGTGGACTGTATGGTCCTAGCCCACCAGCTGTAAGAGGCGCCACACGAGCGATGTACCGACCACCAGGACTTAGACTGTTGATGACTACCGACTGCGTACTAGCATTTAGTGACATCTGTCCCAAAAGCTTGTTCGTCACATTCGACTTTATTTGGATCTAAAAAGAGAACAATTATAAAAACCACTATTTGTAGGCCCGCAATGAAGACCTTACCTTATATCCCGTCAACTCTCCGTTGATTAGATGAGTTGGTGGCGGTGACCAGCGTACATACGCCGCCGTATTATTTATAACACCCACTCGCACGTCTGTTGGCGGTGCTGATGGAGGTCCATCTAGCGTTTTGCCCTTGCGAAGATTCGATATCGTTCCACCAAGCCCTTTGGGAACGGTTGCGAAGATCTCATAGTTCGTATATGGTTTCAATTCCTCCAAACGATGGATTTTCTTCTCGAAAGTTGTTCCTGTGGACAGGTACTCTTTGGACAAAATACGAACTTCGGCTCCATTCAAGTATATCGGACGGTAGTACAAGGTGATGCCTTTGCTGGGAAACAGATTCGTTTGAGCGTACTCCCAGGTGACGTCCAAAGAACTAGATGACACTGGAATCACGGTCGTTATCAGGATGTTTTGGGTGTTCTCCCAGCGACTATTAAACGATTCGGGAATTTGAAAATCCCCATCGGGATCTGATGGCGACTTCACATGGATGTAGATCTTCTTTACCACACTTCCAGCTTCATTGATAGCTGTGCATGCATACCAACCCTAGAATTTGGACATTCGCAAATTTGCAGCATAAAGACTCATTTATTCGAACTCACCTCATCCTTCTTCTGAATATTCTTGATCACCAGTTCACCAGTTTTGCTAATCTCAAAGTTAGGAAGCTCTGGCGGTGGAGACGAAGACACATCGATAAATGATGTGGTTTCGGTTACCAAACTATTTACATCCACTTCATCGTCTTTGTCTTCGTCTGATATGACAATGCTTCGGCGGGTTCGATTGCTAAGCAATTCATTGAACCGCTTCGATCTAAAGCTCATAATTTTCGCTTTAGCCAGAAGTTCTTGGCGTGCCTCTTCTTCAAGCATTTGCGAGATCTCATCCTGCAGATTGGCCACTATACCCTCGGAAAGTATTTTGTCCCAAATTGTAATTGTTTTGGGTCGGCCCGAAGCCTTACATGGAAGATTGACTGTATCGCCTTCGGCGACATCCACGTCCGTTGGAGCGTCTGTAATCCGTGGGGTAGCTATAAAGAAAAAATCGTCAGTCTTCATATTTACAATGCAAATGGCGTCATGTGTCCTTACCGAAAACGCTAAGTTTAATAGACAGTGAGATGTTGCCACCCTCATTGAAACCTTTACACGTGTACGTCCCCTGATCCTCGGCACGTGCATCTTCAACTCTCAAAGTGTTATCCAACAGAATTCTGGACCTTCCCTCAGGTAAAGAGCTTCCGTCACGATGCCAGGATGCGACAGGTTTGGGATCTCCCACCAGCTCGCATGGGATGTCTACTCTTTCGCTTTCTATCACCTCGGTGTCCGTTGGACCACGAACTATACGCGGTGGAGTGAGAACCTTTAACGTAGCTGGAGGAGAGTTCTTCCTCCCAGCCATATTCTGTGCAGAGCATTCATATTTCCCAGCGTCTGACACTTGTACTTCGGATATCATTAAGGAACCACCTTCAACCATTGAGAGTCTGTTAAAATATAGAAACAGTGAGATGAACGGATCAATTCAGAAGTGCTTACCTTTTCCCACTCAAGTCCAGCAATTTCCCATCTTTATACCAAAGGACTGACGGCTCCGGTATACCTCTCGGCGGGGTACAATTCATCACCACTGGGCCACCAACTAACGCTATAGAGTCTGATGGTTCTGATCGAAACTCATCCTTCAGAAGGGCTATTTGAAGAGTGGCATTGTTACTGGCAGCAATGCCTGCTGAATTTTTTGCCTCACACCAATAGATTCCAGCATCTTGTTCTCGCTTGTTATGCATTACTCTGGAAGAACAGGTAATGCAAAGTTTTAACTGAAAATATTAGCTAACGGAAAATTAGTTACCTTAAAAAGAAAAGGGAGCCTTCGGGCAGGATAACTCTTCGTTCGGACGGAACCAATGGTGTTCCATTGTGATACCAGGATATTTCTGGTTGTGGTCGACCAGTTGCTTTGCAATTTAGCGTGAGCGGTTCATCACGCGCCGCTATCGCATCGGCTGGATGTTCCAATATACGTGGTCGCTGTTGAGCTGTAAGGGGAAACAAAAAGGATTACTATAGAAACTTATATTTGATGGGGATCTTATGCAATACAAAAAGGGGAATCGAGATTTTTGTTGCTGTTACTGCTCATTCTCATTCAGAAATATCTCAATGAGACTCCGAAATGTGGATATGTACCTAAAAGTCGAGATTAAATTCAAAGAAAAGTACTTTGTAAAAGAAAAGTGCTGTCAAGTTGGTTAATTGTGGATGGATCTACGCAACCAGATGATGACTGTCAATTTAATTGAATGGGCAATGGCTAAATTGGAATCAACTGACTTTGTTACCATCAGCTCGGTCGATTAATTTCGATTGTTGGCCCTATGATAGCTTGTTGAGTGATTGTGAATAAAAAAAATTCAAAGAAGATTTGAGAACCAATCAAGTGTCTTTAGGCTACCTTCAAGAAGGTTGAAGTTGGTCCAAGCAAGCTTTGATCCTATTGTTGTCCCCCAGTTTTGGCACCGGCGTATGTCTCCGTTTGTTCACTTTGCAAGTTGTTGCACTATGTACACACAATATTGCTGTGCACTAATTTACGGATATTGCCGCTTCACCAAAGCTCTGGCAATGCCCCGGCAATGTTATTGGTCACCGCAATAACATTGTTTCGCTTATGCAGTAATATTGTTCAGTTTCGCAACAGCAGATCAACCAACAGAGAAACGCCGATTTAGCTTCCCGACCCACCTCCACCTCAAGTTACGAGTGGAATTGAAGTTTAATGGCGGAGTCAATCTATGCACGCGGACGTGTGAATATCGTCTTTAATTTCAGTAGGGTTACTACAATGCTATCGAATACGATTTAGGGGCATCTTTCAAAACACATTCATATCTCTATGAATTTAATATGCAATCTAATTATCTCAGTTCTATAACACTTTGGAATCTAGACACATGGACTCCATCACTCGTAGCATTACTTTCCAATTTAAATCATAATTCTTCTGGCGTTACGAAATCCTTGTTCTACGAACTTTGCATTTTCTGATGTGCTGATCAATCCAGTCCGCAATCCCAATTTATTGGTCCTAAACGATTTTGTGTCCTATCAACTAAGAATCAAAATATAGAGCCAAATCGCTTGAAACCAAAAGACAATCTCTTCTCACAAACAGGTCCTCGACATGCCAAGAAGAATATTATCAACTTTTCCAAGCAAAATTAAAAGATATTCTATCAATGCCAAGTTCTTAGTCCTAGTATTGTTTTCTAAGATACCAGCTTTAAAAAATTGACAGCAGCCAATTTCCCTATACGACGCCGAACTGCGCGGTCAAGTAAGAATATGGTTGCTGTTGCTGAAAGTGTGGCTGAAGACCCAAATCTCTCGATTCCTCGTCATGCCAAGGAGTTCGCCTCTCTGCGACGACGATATTTTCGAAAATTATGCTTCCGTATAAGATCCAACTAACACAATTAAACTGCAGCCCCAAGATCACCAATCTCGTCGTATGTTCGCTAATTGGGTTCTGGAGAAGTTGGAAACGGATCCAAATTTTGGCGAAAAAATCATCGTCAAAAATTAAGCACATTTTTGGTTGAACGGCTTCGTGAACTAGCAAAATTTCCGCTTTTGAGGAGAGTATGTATAAGCCACAGCAGTATCAAAAGTCTCCATTGCATTCGGAGAGACTTATTGTTACCATAGATCTTCCTGAACGAGAACGAGTACGGCCAGACGGCGACTGTCAATGGCGAACGGTATCGGGCCATGATACCTGACTTTTTTGTGGCCTCCAATGGGTGACATGGACCTGGGCGACATGTGGTTCCAAGAAGACGGCGTGTAATTCAAATTTTTTCTCTGGGGCTACGTTAAGTCGCTGGTTTTTAGCAACAAACCAACAACAATTGACCAACTAGAGAACAACATCATTCAAACCATTTCTGGTGAGGTCCAGATCGGCAAAATTGAACCTCTCGGATCGAGTTTTGTAGTTTTCTCTTTAATATTCGCTCCATCGAATGCTTGTTTCTCTTCTGAAACTTTGAGGCTGATTTTTTTAAAACAGCATCCATTTCGACACAAACAATTAAATTCACACCTGTCAGAATTTTGACATTTGAACAGTTAGGCAATCGATGTCTATTGAAGGATAGATGGCGTTAGTCCTGCCCTTTATTTTACGGTTCTGACCCGACAGTTGCGGAGGGCAGGGCGACCGAAATATCTTTTGCACTGCAATGTTAGTTTAGGGGACCAGAAGAGGTTCAATTCTTTTAATGGAATTAAGGATCTGTCCTTATCAGATCAGACCTTACAAATTTTCCCGAGAATTAGGAAATGTAACGAAATGTTGTACTGCTCTTAGCCATCATCATCGGTTTAAATCCAAAAACTGTAAAACCTAAAAATATAGCGCCAGTCAGACAAAACCTATACAATGCACCATCCATGGTGTTAGTACAAGAGTTTTCCATAGAGGGTGGTACTTAAAAAGGCTTATTACAGCCTCAAGTGCTATTTCAATTCTGATTAAACTCTAACGCTTTATAAAAGAGCCTATTTGCTTCAATTTCGAAATCCAGCATCGTTTGGCAATACGCTTTGCTCAACGCATGACACAAATTACCAAAACGAGGTTTATTACCGAAATCAAAATTGAAATCTGTTATTCAAGGTTGTTTGCTGCTCATGTAATTGCGCTGCTATGACGTCTTCGTCTATTAACTGCCATAAAACGACATTCCTTGTAAAATGTCGCAATAATTAATTTCAACTCAAAACATAATTTGCAACTAAAAATCCACGTGTCTAACATTTGTTCGTTTTAGCTTTTCCCTCTTTAACGAAATCTTTCAATAAAGTCGTGAAAAATAATCTATTACCTGAATACACGAACGGAACATAACACCTGAATGTAGCTAAACTATATCCCTGCCGACGAATAACGGCAGACAAAATAATTATAACTGCGAGAGTACACTACAACGGTTGCAACTCTGCTGGGAAGTCAAAGGGGAAAAGAGAGAGCAAGAGGAAGGAAAATTAAGGGCTTGTACCCCCCTTCCCCATCCCTATATTAAGTAGACAAAGGAAACTTCCCCACCGTTGTTGTTGTCGTCGTCGTCGTCGTTATTGTCGACGTTGGAATGAAAATCCAAGTCGCACGAGGATAAATGGCTGAAACAACAAAACTACGCTATCCAATAAATTCGTATGCATGTGGCGTGTGCCTTGCTGCCAAAAGGGAACACACTAAGCCCAACTCCAGCGGCTGCCACAGTTTCTGCAGAGCACTTGCTCCTCGGTCTGCTGCCACTCTGGATGATGAGAGAACAACGAAAAACGATCTGTTGTGAGGGTTAAGTCGCCCCTAATATTTTATGCCAGTCGGCCATATGTTCTGCATGAGGGGGGTGTGTGCCCCCTTTTTTTTCTTTGATGTGGCAATAAACTGATGCACTTGCCGTTGCTTACCGTGGGGGAGCGCCCAGCCTAGTGTGGGCATGGGCAGATTGAAAGAAGACATTGGTTTATCGAACCAGCACACACACAGGGAAGAGAGAACAACAATAAAACGGTTTTTTTTTGCTTCCCTTTTTTGGGGATGAATGGATAAATGATAATTTCAGTCACCCACTCCCCACCTGGCTTAGCAATTTTACCAAGAGCAGGCGACGACCCCAAATATTCACCAACAGTCGACGTCGTCGTCGTATTGAGCAGACACAATTTCATTCGAAATGACATTCAGTGGGTGGATAAGGGTGGGTAATAGTTGCATGATGGCTCCCCTAGTCCTTGTTGTTCTCAGATACTAGGCACATATTGATTTGGATCAAAGTCCAAAGGGAATTTCCACCGTTCATGGTGTAGCATGGTGGAAGGGGTACCGAGTAGGCAGTGGCTGGATGGTTGTTGTTCGCTCGAAAGGAGTTACGCACGGTATTTTCCAGTTGAACAAAAATGGATTTCCCTGCGTCGTCGTTCTTGCCCTGGACAGCTTATATAGCCAGCAGGAGAGCGGGCTGTGCGTGCACGTACCAAATTTTTAGGTGTGTATGGGAATTAATGTCAATGACATTGGGAATTTGCCAAAGGGGGGTGCTGGGGAAATACGTTTCAGTATACGAAATCGGAATTTTGAATTGGTTTTCTGTTTTCCACTTATGAAATTGTTCGTTCCTTCCGTATGGTGGCATTTGAGTCGAAGAGATGAAAATAATTTTTGTTGGCTTTATAAATCTGGAAAGGATAGTGAATTTTTATGTGGTAAACAAAATAATAAACGCAAACACGGTCATTCTTATCAGCTTAAAAGATTAAAGCATTATATCCAAAGAAATCTGACTTAATTCATTAGGGATCTATATCCAGGCAGAGGAAACCAAAACCTAAGAATCCCAGGGCGTCCAGAAATAATAACAACAACACGTAAGGCATCTAATTCACTGTTTAAGACTGTGTGTGGAAAGTGACTTAACTTGTCACATTCTTTTGGAATAACCAGCTATTAAACACTTGACCATCGATTATTATTATCGCAGACATTGTGACAACATCTGGTGGAATCACAAATAAGACTTCTCAAAGAGAGCAAGTGGTGTGGTATACGTTTGACAGTATATCAATCAGGGTAAACGAATGGCAAACAGTAGCGCAGAATGACTTTTTACAGAGTTACAGAGCTACAGAGTTTTTGAATCTTGTTGCTCACAATACGCAACTCATTGGTTAAGGCCTGATTCCAGACAGGGTTATATCGTCATTTAATGCCTTCATTGTCTTCAACAAATTCGCGTCAGTACGAACTTCACTTTATTTAGTGCTTCGGTTTCAATACACATATCAGATGACTGGATATTTATTTATTTATTTATTTATTTATTATTTATTTAGTTAGTTATTCACTAACTAATTCATTAATTTCTACAATATTTATCTATTTAGTTATAAGCGTATACATATACTAAGCTACTTATTTATTAAGTTTTAAAACCGTCAAACAAACCTAGATATAAGTTCACAAAATTCAAATGGAGGTTTTTGTCCATAGTTTTCCTCCCAATGCATTACTTTTGTAAGAAAAAACGATTGTGAAATTAGTACATATTTTCAGTAATAAGATATACATATGTATAATATCATATCTCTGTGCAAGCTGTGTCTAGTCTAATTAATGTAAAAGTTAAAAGTTATTCTATGGAAATAAATATATCTATCTATCTACTTAAAAGAGACGTGTATTTGGGATCCGAACCAAACTATTCGAACTTATGGAATGTTACCCCAGCATCTTTCAGCTCGAAGTCTGCGCTATTGATGTTACGATTGATGTTTCAATTCAATCTTGAAAAACGGTATGACAGACGCGATATAGCGATAATATCATATAGCCAAGCAGATATCAAGATTTTCGGAGCTCAAGTCATAAAACCAGACTTGAGTGATGTCTTGACAAACTTAACTGGCTGCGCCAAAGACACACAATTTACTGGGTTTCAGGATATGTTGTGATAGAAGATAATGAAAAGGCAGACGAACTTGTCAGGAAATGGTCTGCCACGCCTTTTATATTTCCTGAACCTTTCTGTGTAATAGCGGAGCAAACTATAAAAAAAATTAACTGTATAACTGTTTGGAAGGTTAGCACGACCAGGCCCTGGACTAAGACAGGCGAAGAAACTTTGGTTGTATTGGTTGATGCTTTGTAGTCTCGGAAAGCTGGATATTTCAATGGAAGGCTCGTGCAGATTTTGGAATGAAAGTGAATCCAATGAAATCACAGAACACATACATAAAGATTGTTGGGCATTAAACTAAAACAGACTCAAATGCAAGTTTAAATACCAACTTACGACAAAGAATATTCCACTTATAGCAGGCAGTCATCTTTAGCGATTTCTCATGGAAATCGGTCTGGATAAGGTGCTATAACTTCCTCACCCAGGCTAGATGAGAGCTAAGCTTTCCCTAGCCAATTCCGACAGGAATGAGGATGAGCCATTGCAGTCAAACACCTTACTCTTCTGAGGATGTATGAAATATAAAAGATAAGCGACGGGAGTGGAACCACCTGATCATTCTCATCATTTACACTAGCAATGGAAAGCCAGGATGTCTTTAGACGATCCATTGTGAAAATGACGTAGTGGTTCCTTGAATATAGTGGTATCTACGCTTCGTTAAATCTGAAATTGACCCAAAAGAAGCCGAGAAAAAAGTGTAACACCGCACGTCAAAGACGGATGAAGCTTCATCCAATAAGGCAGCCGGAAGTAAGGAGGCCACTAAAAGAAGATTCTAAAAATTGAAAGAAAAACATCCGAAACGGTACCGATACACCCGTGAAGCCACCAAAAGAAGATTCTAAAAAGAGGAAACGGGAGCGTATCGGAATCCCGCTTTTAAAATCCCGTTTTTTTAAAAATCCCGAAAAAAAAGTTTTAGAATACCGTCTACTTAAATCCCGTTTTCTTAAAATACCGCGTCTTAAAATCTCGCTTTTAAAAATCTTGTTCAATCCCGCTTTGCCCGTTTCTCAGCATTTTGTATTTCAACAAATTCATCTTTCAAAATTTAATATTGCTTGTTCCATTTTCTAGGAAAGAAATAAGAAAAGTTCCTTTAAACGAAAAAATAAACGGAAAATTATGAAAAATATATCCAAATCAGGTTTTGTGCGTCGTAAACCAAGTTTCGCGCGAAATTAGTTTAACATGCAATTGATTACAAGGCAATTTTTAAAATAAAACAAATAGTTCTGATTGAAAAACGAGATTATAAGAAGCGGGATTATAAGAAGCAGGATTATAAAAAAGAGGGATTTAAAAGTCGGGATTTTAAAAAATGGGATTATAAAAAGCGGGATATCATACCCAACCCGAGGAAACATCTGAAATGGTACAAATACCCCACCCAGATGAGTCAGGACTCTCTAGCTATGCTAAAGATGCTACAAATATATAATTACCAGGGTAGCGGAGCTACGTAAAGGTTATTCACAGACCAACTTAAGTCCTAGTCAATAAACCACTATTTTTTTCCTTCTAGAAGCATTGGCCAAACCCGATTTCACTGATCAACATCCCGAACGTAGGACTCAAGAAATCAAGCCTGCAAAGATTCTAAGAAGATGCTAAGCATCAACATTCGACGACCAGTCGACAGCGGCCATTTAAATCTTAACTACAGTTACAGACTCGGCACAGTTTCAAGCCATTAGCTTAGAAAACGAATACAAAAGTAGCCAACGCTGACACTGAATAAAAGTCGACGTAGCAGCTAAAAGTATGCAATCTCGTTCTCGATACAGGAGGGGATGTCCCCCACTCAGTTGTACGCCATTGGAGTGCCGGGAATTGGTGAAAATATTATAGCCTCCAGACGGGACAGTGCACGTAACCCTTTTCTACCATTCATTCGACACTACACGTTACTGCGTGGGAAGTTTCCCGGGCGTACCATTTTACGGTACGAAGACTTTATTATCGTTAGATTAGTGACTGATAAAAATTCTTTCTTTGCTGTTTATGAAGAATGGGACAGGGCAAAGCCAATGCTTTGTAAATGATTTAAGTACTCGAAGGCAATTTTTAAAACATAAGTCTCGGCCCCGTCTATACTTTGGGTTGGTTGTATTTATTAACTATTTATATTTATTTAAGTATCAGACCCTGGATACGTTTTATTAAAAGTGTCTGTCGTAAAGTTTAGGTATGAAGTAGCAGCTTTTTATGAAGTCATTTGCCTTGAGACACCCTTCAATTATAACAAAAAGCCATTACTGTACATATTTTTATATTTTATCAATGCGACTGTGTTCAGCCCGAGGGAAAGCAACAGTCACCCATTAACTTTGTCCCATCCCATCCCTGTCTACAAAAAATGTATCGATTTAGAATCGCATTGGGCGCTGTTCCTGTTCGAAGTGAATCCTGCTGTGTCAGCGGACACCATCTAACCCCTCCTGGTTCAGATTTTTGAAGAAATTAGATTTATATGGTAATTAAGTATTCGTGCCTAACCTATACAGACTTTTTGCGTAACATCGCATTTATTCTCTTTCATGTGCACTTAAACGCCTGCTGGGAACAAAAAATCTTTCCCCTCTTCCACATATGGAATTATAGTGCGTCATGAAAAAACGAGAACAAACGAAAAAAAACGAACCCCGATAAAAACCCAACCCTCTTACGCTACACACTCGTTTGCAGGCGAAACAAATTTACGATCCACAGCCAGTTGGTGTTATAAATTATTATCTATTCCGGAACCAATCGTAAAAAAATACGAAGCGTTATGCACACAAAATAATGGCAGAAATGACCTTCGGTCCAGAATATCATCTACCACCAGCAGCACCGAGATGAAGCAATCAGACGTTAAAGATTAAGAACCGCGACCTAAAACAATTCCGCGGGGACTTTATAACGCGAGATCCTATATAAATCCCCAGATAAACGAAAAGTAATGTCTGTAAAAAAATATTTTTTACAGCTAGACAGGAGATTGGAGAGTTGGAGAGGTTTTAAGGAGACGCTGCATGTGTTAAACCCGCTTAACTACAGTTGGTTTGTCACCGGAAATCAACCCTTTCGTTAAATTGGTGATGCATGCAGACAGCTTCTCAATCACCACTGTTACAATACAAGTGCTCGTAGTATATCTGTGCGAATAACAACACTCGCTGGTAGACAAGAGTTGCATCTCTGCTAAGAGTTCCACAAGAGTACCCCTCTTGATGTGATTAAGAATGACGAACAGAAAAAAAAAAAAATAAGAAATAAAAATTTGAACAGCACAGCAAATCGTATTCAATCACCAAACAGGCAGGCAAAAGTATCTTTTCGAATTACACCCAAGCAGCCATCTAGAGATCGTTAAGCAAGATTAATGAAACGTACATATACGTACGCAGTAATTCTTAGCACTTACTTACTCTCACTTTAATAAGACATTAAATAAAATTTATTTGATACCAAATAACTCTCCCACGACAAAATGGGTGGTGGTATATCTCTCAGATGTATCTAAGTGCGTATTTGATGGTATTGTACGAGTATCCCTTTTGTCATTTCGATAAACACAATTACAATCGGCGACAGAGAAAAATTCCACGATACCAGTTTTAGTCCGAATTTTTTGATTAAATCGATTTCACTGGCGAACAAAATTTAATTATTTTTTTTGTTGTCAGGATGAGATACATCATTTCTTGTAGATTATTTGACGCTGAATCTAAATCTGGCAACAGAATTGTTCCAGGAGCTCAAAATTTTGAGATATACCAATCTCAAAGTGCTAAAAACACGTTTTTTTGCGATATTTTGTATTGTATTGTATTGTATTTGTATTTGGAGTTATATTTTACATTATACTACAAGATATTAGTATCTTTTAGAAGTATTAAATTTAAAGTTACATTAATATATATTTAAAAAACAAACAAATCCTTTTTTTAATTTATAGCAGTTGAAATTAACATAGAATATTTGAATTTAAGACTTATAAACTATTTATGTGAATAATAAGAAAAAAAAAAAACAAAAAGAAAAAGAAGATAAAATGTCAAATTGCGAAACTGATGTCAGACAAAAAGATGAAAAGTTTCTTCTGAAATACGGTAATCGAATTTAATGTCTGCAATTCATGCGGAAGGCGATTCCACAGACGAATAGCAGACACAAAAAAGGAGTGCTCTCCAATGCGGTGTGTGAAACGCGGAATGAGAAGTTTTAAACCTCTAGTTGAACGAGCAAAAATAAGCATTTCATATAGATAAGTGGGACATTTAAAGTGAATAATTTTGAATAGCTTCAGAATGTTACAGTAACAATAATACTTATCTAAGTTCAAACCAAGGACAGAAGACTTAAGATGAGAAACACTACAATATCTGGGAATGTTATAAATAAATCGGATACAGTCATTAAACGCAACATTTAATTTTCGTTTACATTCATAATATTTGAAGTATTTTTTTGAGAACAAAAAAATTTTTATAGCCATTTTTAGCTAAAGCATCCTCTAGTACTACTCTTTCACTTTCATTCCCAATTTTTTCGCTACGAGGTTTTTTTCTCAAGATGTAGCCGTTTATTTCCATAATGCAGTTTGTTAGTACAAAAATACAAAATGTAACATAGGTAATATCGAAGTACCATAGCTAAAAATAAATATCTTGAGAAAAAAACCTCGTAGCGAAACAAACTAAATTGGAATTGAAAGGGAAAGAGTAGAACTAAACAATGATTTAGTTGAAAATTACTATAAAAATTTGCTGTTCTCATAAAATTACTTCAAGTATCGCCGAAAAACGTGTTTTTAGCACTTTGAGATTGATATGTCTCAATGTGATATGTTTTTATTGAAACAACAATTTCGTTGTTGACCAGTGTTATTATTTTAATTTAAATCTACAAAGTTATATTTTTTCATAAGTGTCAATTCCATACACTTTGGGGCAAAATTATAGTCAGCTAAACTATACACTTAAAAATTATTTTAATACGAACAAACATCAAAATAGTGTTTCGATAATCATAGTCGAAATAAAACTGACTTTATCGTTATTAACTCGTAATTAAGTTGACATTAACTTCAATTCCCAGAAGAAATATTTACGTCTAAATGTATGGGGATATTGCTCATCTCAAACTGTAGAAAAACTTCTTCGTTATTTCATGCGACGAGTTTTTAGACTACCAAGTAGTTCACCCAGCTACATGATTTATCTGGAGACTGGAGTAGCACCGCTATTTCTAGATACGCTCAAACTCCATCTCGACTATGTGGTTAAAGTCATGGGGATGAAGCTAGAAAGGATATCGAAGCCAAATGCTGCTTAACGGAGGAAAGTGCGTCAAAGGCTGGAAAAACATAGCATCGCATTGTGGCTTCAATCTCTTAGTTACACCTGATGATCAGCTGGACCCCCTTAAAGCATAAGTTCCACACATTACTGGAGAAAACAGGCCATAGAATCTATCAAAATTTTGTAAATGAAGCCCAGTCATCCCAATATAGAGCATACTATAGCAAATTGAATCATCATCTCCAGAATAAACTTATTTTCTGGAGAGTTACTCAACTGACGTGATAAGCAAGGTGCCGTGACATAAGGCCAAGCGACATAAGACCAAATTTGGAAATTTAACCTTATGTCGCTTTATGAAAGTGACATAAAACCAAATTCGAGCATTTGGCATTATGTCACTTTCATAAAGGGACATAAGGCCAATTTGGCTTAATGTCACTTTTCAATTTTCTATTGCATATCTGATTTTACTTATGTATGGGACATACATCTCAGAATCTCAGAATTTGAGAAAATAAAACTAAAAAAATCGCGCGATTCTGAAATTCTGAAATTCTCAAAAACCAAAATTAACTAGTAGGACTTACTTGTTGCTGTGTATTTGAATTCTCTAGTCTAAGCTAATCTAAAACTTATATGTTAGGTGGGATATAAGACGACCAAAATTCATACTCTTTATCTAATGCTCAAAAAATTATATGAAATCTTTGGGTTTTGAGCTTAAAATAGAGTAACAGTGAGAACGCAGTTTAAACTGTTCGTTATTCAAGCGAAATAGGTAAAGTCTGCTCCCAGTAACATTTGGCTTTATGACACTTTAGGAAAGCGACATAAGACCAAATCATCTTTGGCTTTATGTCACTTTAAAATAGAGATGATCAAAAAATCGCAATCTGCTATTCATTCACTGCTTATGAAAATTCACATTCGCAACCTGCTAATGACTTATAAATAAACTGCTATTGCTGAAACTGCTATTCCATATAATAATTTTGTCTCGCTTCTATACATTACATACACAGAGTCATAATTTCATTTTTCATACACGACACACAAAATGTGTGTTTGCCTCATACGAAACACGTAGAAAAGAACAAAACTACCCTTTTTACACGTCATCTGCCGAACGTCTCATCCAATTTTCAACATGTGTCTGCGAAACAGGCGCCAAACAAATTCTCAAAGTTGCATATCGCAATCGCAGCTGGTTGAAAGCATTGTTGGTTGGTATATAGCAGTAACATGTAAGGTAGCAGTAGCATGATAGATAGCAGTAGTATGTAAGGTAGCAGTAGCATGTTAAATAGCAGTAGCATGTAAGCTAGCAGTAGCAGGTAAGGTAGCAGTAGCAGCACAAGTTATACTTGCTATTGAGTTGCGAATGCGATTTGCTATCGCCAACGGAGATCTTACTTGCTATTGGTGCTATTGCTGCTATCAAAATCGCAGTCGCAGCTGGTTGAAACTTGAAAGTATGTGTGTGTGACCTCGGTATACACACATTTTTTTATATTTCATTTTCTTGCAACCCTTTATTTTGTCTACTTATCTCAATCGTTCTTGCGAACGAACATATACGAACGACTGACTGGCTGGTCGGTGTTTCTGGATTTTAAACTGTGGTGTGTATATGGTGGTCATATTTTGATCTGTGGTTGTTGTTTTTGTTTGGTTTTATTTTCACATTTCTGTGAAATTTCGATGTTCTTTGATTTATGGTTGAGCGAATTTTTTTTTGATTTGTAAGAAATCAATAAGAATATTTCTCCGACAATTTATGCATGTCCTTCAACTGAAAAAATAAAAATTTGAGTAATTTGTGGAGGGATACATTCCATAGACATACATACATAAATGTATGTAGTTTTACAATCGAGGGCAAATATTTTGTTGGGCTCCTGTAAAGGCGCTTACTGTTTTATATATAACTGTTTTATATATAGAGATTACATGCATGCATACATACATATATTAATTTCACTCTGGAAATGAAATTAACGTTTTCAAAGAAATTACATATTTTATTGCAATCACAAGAACCAACGAAATTATCTACTTCTCCCGCCCTTCTGGTGGGCCATCGCATATACATACATACATATGTTTATGTACACACGAATATGCGGTAGCAAAATTCCCATTCAAGAAAATCTGAACACTTGCAGCACTATGAAAATCACACATCCATGGTATAGTCGCTATTCTCCTTCCATATGCCCCTTTGAACTTGCATTACTTACAATAAGAAATTCAAGCGACAAGAAAAAAAAACCAAAATTATTACATCACACACACATACTGCGTGTGTATTCGTTTTGTATGCGAAAACAAACAAAAAATAAATAAAACCTGTTTTCGTGATACAAAAGAAAACGAATTTAAGCAGTAATGGGAATACAACAACAACATCCACAACACACAAGGAAGTCCAACACAGAAAAGGAAATTAAGAGAAACGAACATTTTTGCTCGAATCATACACCATTCTTTGAGTTCGTTCATGTTGCAGGCATTTCATACGAGGTATTGTATGATAGTATGCTGGTTTTAAATTTTTTTTGTAACATGCTTTTGTTCTACCATTCTACATCTGTGTATTTCTCTTGTCTGTGTCCAGAGGTAGCAGCAGAGGTTATACATTATACTTGCAATCGCTGCTATGCCTATGCGAATGCGATTTTCTATCAGTAGAGTAATATCACTGAATGGGCCCAAATTTGCTTTTTACTATTTTTTACAGAAGTGGACGAAATATTCGCGAAATGTAATTTGTGTTGGTCGAAATTTTCGTACAGAACCAGTACATCGAATTTAAAGAAGCACATAGAAATAAAGCATCCTACTATATCTTTAGTTTCAGCAAGATTATCGGCGCCAGGTATGCAAGTAAATTTTTTTTATCAGAGGATATTATGTACATATATACATACCAGTACATACCTATATCTCGTCAGGGTGTGCAAGGTACGTGTCAAAAACATACTCAATCCATACAAATATTTTTTAATGTTTTTCCCTGCAACACCTCTCCGACAAAATATACACATGCACATATGTAATATATAGTATTTACATCATAACTTTTGCATATGATTGATTCTGTTCGTTGAATGAGATCAAACCAAAAACAACCCTTGATTTCCTTGTGCCGATCTTCACTCGCACGACATAGACATTGAACAATTTGAACGTAAGCTAGTGCGAAACTGAACTGTGCACTTCATGTGTTGTATTCGTCCAATACACAAAAAGTTCACAGGCGTGTTTTGTTTGCAAGCCTATATACATATATATTGAAAAAAAGTTTCAATGTAGTAAATAAATACAACAAAACCTTAGACTGGATAAATATCCATTTTACGTGGAAAACATGTTGCTGAAACATGTTTACAGGCTACAAATAAAACACGTCTATTGTATGCATCTTTTTGTTCAGTTTTATATGCTAAGAAAAAAGGGAATTAATGGTTTATTTGAGCACAGACAAGAGAAACAGATTTATCTTGTTTGTGATTTGAGGTAGATCGATCGAATTTGAAATTAAAATGAATTTTAACATTTTCACGAATGCATAATAGGACTTCATTGCGAATTCGCATTAGCAGTTTACATTAGCAGTTTATATTCACTGTGAATAAGAAATCGCATTAGCAGTTATAACTGCGAATGAAAATTCACAACTTAGCCCATCTCTACTTTAAAAATTGGTCTTATGTCGCTTTCTGAAAGTGACATAATGCCAAATGATAAAATTTGGCTTTATGTCACTTTCATAAAGCGACATAAGGCCAAATTTCCAAATTTGGCCTTATGTCGCTTGGTCTTATGTCACGGCACCGATAAGCAATATCTTCAAAATAAGAGGTGAATTATATACAATGCATTATACGAATAGAGGAAAACTTTTAAAAATAAACATTAAATTTGCCAAATGATCTTGTACACATAATTAACGAATCAGAAAATTTATTATAATGTCAATCTGATAGACGGAAGCCAAACCATATAGACTAAGTATTTAAAATTGTTCGATAAATAAAAAAAATAAATTAAACTAAACTAAAACTATATCTAAATGTTATCGTTATGACAGCTAGTTAGCGGCAGTTTAAAAAATGTTAATTCTAAATTTAAATTCTTATCAATAATTTGAAGCCATTTTATTTATTTTTTTAAATATACTATACAATCTTCATTTGGAAGTATAGATATACTAAAAACTCCTCAAAGTGTCACAATTACAGTCAGTCTCTTTTATATTAGGCGTGTTTTATTGGTATTCTATAAAGGCTGAAAAAAAGTAGGCGTCAAATAAAAGCTTTCATTACAGTTTGGCAGCACTATGTGTAATGATATCCCATAGAATTTTTTTGTTGTTTGGTTGAAAAAATAAAAATCATTCGGCTTAAAAAAAGACGCGGAAATACAAAGGTACATCAAAATAGAATACAAATTTTTTCAGTTGCTATTTAAATCCTGTCGAGTTATTTGTTTCAGTTATTTTCTTTATTGTTGAGCTCAACAATTAATTTTTGACAACTGATTCTAGTTACAGCAGGGATTCTGATGAATCTGAATTAAGAATATGACCGTGGGTTTTATTTATGTTTTGTTGATAAAAATAAAGACTGGCAGATCACGTCGTTTAGGTGGGGATCTCTGTTACGTGAAATAACACACTTAGCCTATTATAAGTCACGTAGCTGTATTCTCGATGTTGTGTAAAAAAAAAAAAACAAAATGAACGAGGCATCCTATAAAAGTTTGAAGTTATTTTGCAGACAGTCATAAAAAGAACGATCGGTTTGTTAACTTCTTTGTGGTCAAGTATTTGACCTGTCAAATAGTAAATAATTTCAATTTTTAAAATCCTCTCATAGAGTGGAAAACTTGCAAGAAAGTAAACAAACGCGTTGAACCACATTTGTTTTGTGGGTAAAACCTGTCAATTTGTTTTTGTTTTCAACTAACAATGAAGAGTATGACATTTCACAAACTTTCTGATGGCTGGTTTGACAGGTTGTACCTACTTCACCCAATGAAAAAGTTGGTGCAAGAATTCGCAAGTTTCTCAATTGAGGGGAAGTTTTTGACACTCTCATTTAGCTCTCTTTTTGGGATTCTGACGAACTTTTTGGATTAGCAAACAAGAATTTTTGAGAATTCGTACGAATTTGTACCAAACAGACCTGAAGATCTGGTGCAAATTTCATGGAAATCGGTTGAGTAGTTCTCGAGATACATACATACAGGTAATTAGCTTCCAACAGTTAATTTGTTCACACGGGCTACGGATCAGTAAGGGGATTTTCCGTCAAAGGCGAAATGCTGTAAAAAACAGTTGATAGGGATTTTGCAGTCTCAATATATGCAATCAATATTGTAGAAGATCCAAAGATCAATCAATGAAAAATTTAGCATCAGGCAAATGTTTGACGAATCATCAAAGCGTCGTCGCTCAAAACGGGCGCTAAATTTAAATTACTATAACTCAGGTCATATTCGGAATATCGGCATGTCTAAGCGCTTCAAATATTTTTTAAAGTATAATTAATAAAGAAAACAAATTTAGATTTTTTAAAAAATCTCAATTAATTTGACGATGAAAACCAACGGCTTTCAAGACCTGAAACTCAACCAAACTGTCATTTGTTGCGGATTTGCAGTGGACCAGGTCAACAGGATATAGCTATCATGGCTTCAAATTTGTCGAAACAATTTATAACAATTTAACGAGAATGCGTTTTTCTATCACTAAAACCAGAACAGATTATACGAAGTGTTTCTGCGAAATATGTACATACATATTTCCATGCGTCGCTCAACCAGAGTTTTTGATTAATAGCTGCCAAAGTACTCAGAAATGAGGAAAACTCTAAGGGTTCTTAAAGTAATCAAGGGGTAATTTTAATTGGGAAATTTTCCTTAATACATTTTCAAGATGAAGTAAAAATACTTAGCTGATAAATATAAAGCGCCGCATCAATAATACCCATGACCTTCGTAGCAATTTTACTTCCTTGGTTAGCATTCCAACTCTTCGCATTTCTAGCCCCAGAAGTGTTTACTCCATTTTATCTTCTTATTCAATACTCCCCGAAGATATTCGAATCATTAGAATATTGAAAAACTTTTTATGTGAAGTAAAATTGTGGCTTTTGAATACTAACCATAATATCATTTAAGTGTCTCAAGACACTTATCATATTATTTGTATTTACTAAAAAAGTAATAACTTTTATATCAATTGAATATTTTTTGGCTGTTACTAACAAACACCCCAACATATATACAAAAGCTTTGACAGCTATCCGAAGCTTTTAGTGGCGCTTTTATTTTGAATTGCAAAGCCATGTGTTTTTTCGCGCAAAAAAAGTTTATTTGGTGCACGTTGTTATTTTGCCGCGTTAATAAAATGAAATTTAACAAATCAATCCAACTTATAATTTTTTTCGTCAAAGATATGTTTATTTACTAATAAAATCAAGTTGCATATTTGTGAATAGATGAAAATTGTGCGTTGTAGCAGAGACATTTTCACACCTTACAGGTAAACGAGAGCTTCTACACCCTTTCTGAGTTCATTTTTGAATTCAGGAGCCCCAATCTACCTAAGAAACAATAATCCGACCTATTTTCTTCCATTGTTTTCAAATGTAGAGTTAACTTTAAATTGTATGATCAAAAAATCGTATCGATGTATTTTCTATTTGTCATTTTTCTAACATTATTTCTTCTTTCATATACATACACCTTCACACTTTTCATCCCATGCAGAATTAATTTAAACAATGTGACCTTACATCGTTTTTTGACTAAATATCAATTGTCACTAACTTATCTCTATATATTAACTTTAAACTTTTTTTTTTTTGAGAAATTTGAGAAATTTTGAGAAAAAAAAAAAAAAAAAATATGCATCTAAATATTTAACATTAATTTCAATGGGATTTCCCACTGACGCTGAGTGTTTAACCAAGCAACCATTTTTATTTCGTTTGTCAACCCTCGATTTGTTTTATCGATGCCGGGTATTTCCATCCCCACAAACTGTATATTTGTGTATCGTGTGATTGTGATTGTTTTCGTCACCACACCCCACAAATCACCCACCCTTTTGCCGGTGCTGCGCTGAGCTGTGGTGCTTTTATCTTAATGAGAGAGAATGTTCTTTTATATTTTTTTTCCTTCCAGGATAATGGATACGAATACCTAACCAAACCAGACCCCCCCGACATAATTATTTCATGAATTCTTCCAGACGGATTGATCAGTGGCTGCAAGATGTTCGATTCAAAATGAGTTAATTAGAAGACTATTTTGGGTAGGCTGTTTGTTACTTACACCCACTAAAAGGGAAGACCCTCACCCCCATCATCGCCCCCTACAAATAGAGGGTGAAAAAAATAAAACAAATGAGCTTTACCCAATTTGCGTCGGGCTCTTTGTTGTGTGTTGCACTTTTATTCTCAATGCTATGCAGAGGGCCATGAACTCTGCGCTTAGGTTGCCATGTTCTAGCTAGGGGTTGCAATCGTAAAACAGACAGCAAAGTGATTCAAAAAAAAAACAGCACAGCATTATTATTCAGATTGTTGAACTTTGTAATACCCCAGTTTAATATCGTTCCTCCTTGACCTAATGTGCGCACATAGCGGAGCAGAAAGCAAAAAGTGTTGTCCATGAAAAGAAGACTGATATTGCTGTAGCTTGTAGCTCATGGTGTTCACTCGGAATCTGAACAACAATGAACAAGAAAGTCCATTAAAGTTATTTGTAGTTTTGTTGGACCTCTTCTGACCCAGATACTTGGCAGGAGGAGGAGCAGAAGCCTCTCGAATTCGAGTGATTCACTGGAAAAGTTGACGAATTTTGAATCTGGTCCAAGAACGAAATTCGTTTAATATTTTTAATTGACTTATAAACTGTGCTGCCGGACGGGGTCGGTCATCTGGAGAAGTTTCATGATTGAAGATTCAATTTCAAAACCAGAATGAATCGCAATCATCGTCGTCGTTGTCGTCGTCATCGTCGTCAGAATGAGAGGAGGAAAGGAATGTTGGTTGGTTGGTGCGAGGAAATTACAAAACTAGGGCGGCATGGTATTCGAATCGAATGTGTGGCAAGATTTACTCGTGTACTACAAACACTGACTCGTGGAACAGTATACGAATGCCAGTACGAGCAGAGAGGAGGATGTGGCGCGAACATGGCAAACATATTCGAAAACATAGTCGCATTGAATAGATAAATTGTTTGCTTTATGATCCCTTCTTGCCGTTTGTCCTTCTATGCTGCGTCGTTGTTCGTCGGCTCCTTCTCCTTCCTATTTCTGTTCCTGGGCATGTCTTGGAATTATGGTTGCTAAATGAGTGTGAATGTTTATTGTTGGTTCATATACTCGAACGTTTCTGGTGGCTCACCCTTTTTGCAGAAAAGTCTGATGTCGTTGTTGGATCTCGAAGAGGAAGTTTAGAGCACGTGCTCGGAAATTACAACACATATACGAACGAGAATGTGTGTACAGAGGGGGTACACGCAGAGAAAACGGCGACTAAAGGATTCTCGTTGTAAATTTTCTGCCTGGTTAAATAGCTGGGGTGTTCTATAGTGCGTCATTAAATACGTAGTGGTTTATAAAAGCAATTGGGCACGGGGATGATAAACATTTTAAAGCCATATGTGTACGTGTTTCATTCGTTTCGTTTCTCTATTTTAGAATTCATCTGGGGAAAGGGGGTAGGTTACCTCTATCTTCTTTTTTTGGAAAGTTATCGGTTTAGGTTTGGAATAATTAAAATGTCTTCCATATTTGTTTTAATGTTAAGGGCGAACACCCCTAGCCCATTGATCAATGGCTGCAATAGTTTCGCATTCGTATTTAATTTGTATCTTAACGATGGCTAACCGCATATTAACTTTATCCATTTAGGATAGAAATACATATTGTGGAGAAGCAGTCAGCTATAAGACTATTTAGGATTTATCTATTCGCGACAGCAAGTTCTGAAGCTTCCCAACGTAGTGAATAAAATAAACAGGCAGGTACACTCTTGAAGAACGTTTTGTAAGCCGGTCAAGCTTCAAGACATTAAAATTACATACAGACGGCGCTACCAGAGCCAATCGGGGACTGTTTCAATTCTCTCCAAGATCTAGCGAAAAGCAGCATATTGACTGGTTGGGGGATCTTGTATCTTGATCTTGAAGAAGTTATTAGAAGTATTAGAAAACACAAAGTTTGTCGAAATTAAAGCAACAAAAGGCTTAAAATACTATATGGCGTCGTTAGTCAAGCGTATTTTTCTTTTGACGATATTGAGCTTCTCCTTCACCTCCGCTGATCCGTCGGAAATGATACCACTGTGAACTTTAATTCAACAGAGAATAAATATAGGTAGGTACTGGCATAAAGTTTATTTAACCATGTAGGCACCAGCTACTCCTTTTTTAAGTCGAAGAAAAGTGACTACTCGCTGGCACCTTTGTGAATCAGAAGATGGCTAAATGGGACTAAAATGAAGTACAAGAACAATTAGGCACCACATCAATTGTCTTGGTCAGAACGAACGTGACAATTGAAAGCTATGACTTTGAAGTATTAAAGATTTAATCTTCCGAGGCTCTGCTGTTATTTGGCAAACGAAAGTACACTTGAAATATTCATCGTTTGATTAATAATCCTATTTCGTTTCATGGAACAACTATAGCTCGTTTACATACGACACCGACCGTCACAAACAAGACAACTGCTCGCGTGAGTAAAATGTATAAAGCTGATGCTTCAACGTGAAGAATATTTGGATTCACTGCTAATGGACTACGTAGACGAGAAAGACCTTGATTGGGCGGTTCGCAAGTATACAGTATTGTGCAATACATTTTTTTTCAAATAAAGTAAAGGCAGAATTCTTACTTTCAGTTTAATATTTGAAAGGAAGCTAAGAAATCCCTAACATTTACTGTTGATGTTTCATAATAAATTAAAGAACGAATTTATTCAATATGGAGCTGTGCAAAACATATGCAAGTTTTTATTTATTTTTTAATATTTGGTCTAAAGTTCATTGTTTTTTAATACTTCCTCACACCTTTTAGGCATGGAAGCACTAAGGGAGTTTGTTAGCTCACATGGAATGTTTATCCTTTCATCTTTTAAAGCTTTATAAACAGCCTTTTGTGAAGTAAACCGTTGTCCCTTTATGCAGTATTTTCAGATATGCCACAAGTTCTCTATGGGATTTAAGTCGGGGATTGTGGAGGCCAATCCAAAACATTAACGGACTTTGAGGTGTTTTTCGGGTAATTATTTGTTGAAAGCCCCAAAACAACGACATCTCTTCCTCAGCATATGGGTACATTATTTTGTCTTATATGTCATTATACACAAATAGATCCATAATTTCCGTTATTTGGTGTTAGGGACCTAATGCTTGAGCTGAAAAGAATCCCTAAACCATACTTGAACCGCATCCAGGCTTCCGAGTAGCCCGTATTCCCGATTGAAGCGAGTAGCTGACTATTGATAAACATAACCAAATCCATCTGAAGACAAAATACATATTGAATTTGCTCTCATCACTAAACAAAACTGTTTTTTATACAGGGGCTAATTTGAATAATTATTAGTCCATTCAAGTCCAAATAATATAAAATTATTAGCAATTTTTAATTAAACAGAGAGGCTACCTTTTTGACGGTGTTTTAATGTTAATAGAGGCTTCCAAACTGTCCTGTATGCTTTAAAATTGCTTTCTATTGCAGGCCTACGCACTGTACTCTCATCGATCGATAAGTTGAGATCCTCAAATGTTGTAACTAAAGATTGGGAAGGCTTTCAGTGCATTAAATTAATGGTTTTCTTGGCAGATTGTCTGTCTGTTTTTCGGTGACGACCGCCAGAATGAAGCCTTGCAATGGATGAATTTGGTCGAACGTTTACAATTATTCTCGGGACACTTGATAAGTGATTCTTGAATTGTTCGGCAATCTCTCTTTGCTTCGATACGTTTTAAAAAGCCTCGATTATCAGCTTCTTTGTTCGGGCCTCATCTTTATTGCATCCTATGAAAATAATATTTTAAGCTAAAAATACTTTTTTACTAACTTGATGTGAATTTCCCGAAAATTAAAACAGAAATAAGGAAAAAATTAAAAACATGCATATGTTTTACACAGCTGCATAGCCGATGAGCTATCAATTGTATCCCCTAACAAAAGATGTTTCTTAAAAATTTTATAATACTCTTATTTTTTTGTAGAGTTAATCAAACAAAACTCCAGAGAATAAAAAACTTGCAAATGTTTTCCACAATACTATACATGACGATCTTAGCCGAATCGCCATAGATTGGCAGCACTGCAAAGCACACAGTTCGAAATAATAGTATAGAATCGGGTCAGTTGCATTTGTCTTATTTTAACTGCTTTCTATGCTCACGTGACCCGAAAATCTAAAACCTCTCCATAACTATGTATAAAAAAAAGAGGAAGATCTAAGAATATCTCCACGATGTCTAAAAATTCGCATATCTTAATACCGTTAGTAGAAAACAAAAATGCAATAAAACAACAGGTAGCTAGCTACCTATCGAGAAAATTAAATAGAAAAAACCAACCATTTCAAGATACATTTTGACAATTGACAGTATATCAGGTCCCTTTTATCACCTACATGTTAAATTACTCGTAACAGCACAAACTTCTTAGGTACATTTCTTTACTATTTCCGAAGTCCAAAATCGAGGTTCTTCGTTTTGCACGAAATTGTACCTTGGTAAACTGGTACCTGGTAAACAAAACATCAAGGTCATTTAAAATTCGTGGGTAAAGTGGCAAATACCTACCTTCGTATTAATTTCATTTTCGAATCTGAAGGCAAGGTAGGGCCTCAGGTTTTGGTAGCAAAAGAAACATTTTAAGTAAGTTTCATGTGAAAGAAAATCCAAATAGCCCAAAAGCCGTTTTGATACCACAAATCTCTAGTTTATTCGGATGTAGTTTGAGATATTTATATCTACCCTGTGAAGATTAAGAAGAGGATCAGTTCTTCAGTCCTTTTCTCCGTCGGAGAAAAATTTACCCAGTATGCGTTGCTAGAGCCGGACATTTGAATAGAAAATGAATAAGCGAATCTTTTTTAATTTTATCATTGCAGCTTCGGTTGGGGGATCGCTAGTTTGGCTGCATGGTCCCCTATTAGCTAGTGCTTTGTACTAACTTCCACTACTCTTGCGATGTCTATGCGAGTTCTTTGTAGCACCTCACTTTTTTTGTGTCCTAACTGTAATTTGGCCATATCTTTCTTGAGATGACAAATTTTGTCAGACTGGTCCACCTGAGACCAGGTTGTTTTAAGAAGTGTGGAAGTGTATTGCCCTTAACAGCTCACCAGCGAAAAATGTTCATACTTCTATAGGTGCTGTTAAGGGCTGACTGCGGTCGCCTGACTAGTTTATTCTTAAATGTTGCATTTGCATTTTTTATTGTACTTATTTACATATGTACGAGTACATCAAATGTCATTCTAGGACTACTTTGCGCATTTTGTACGAAGTAGTCCACGATAACCGTTGAAATAAAAGGATTAACTTTTCACTACTCTATGTATTAAATCTATGTATGTAATTAAATCGCTAGCGCAAGAGCTTGTAATTACACCTGAGAGTTTATTTCTGATTTCAATGATTCTAACACTAAGCGAAAGCTTATTAACTGAAATTTGTTCGTCAGTATAAACAATTTTGAAAAAGTGCATATGAGTAAAGTTATTACTGTAATGTGGCGTTAATGTCACTTAGCTACTATTAATACCTTAAAATAAGTACATATTACTATAAAAAAAAGCAAAGAACTCAATATGCGTAAATATAATATTTTAATTGCAATAAAAATAAAGATTAAAATAAGTTATCGAGTGAAGAACATCAAAACTTAAAATAAAATAATAAAATGAAACAAATAAAAATCTATAAACATAAAATAAAAAATCTATTTACATTACGAAAAAACATTATTACCTATCCCTAAGTTCTCTTTTTTTTTTAGGGTAGGGTTTCTACATGCAAGATTTCTCGCACTAGTCCACTATATTTAATGTTCAATGCTCAAAATATACGTCTGCATTCTCTGAATGGTTACCACAATCTGTTAGTGTTGCCAATTCAGCCCAACCTTTCTACATCTGCCTGTGCTGCCAATGCAACCCAGTCAGTCAACATGTCTCTCATTCGTTACACCAGGTTTAGTTTCTAAACTTCCAAAAGGTAAGAAAACAGACATATTTAAGTTTAAAATTCCCATTAACATTCGTCATTCACGTCAAAAGTTTAATTAAACTAAAGCCCTCACTTTGAGATAAAGAACAGGTCTAACCAATGACAGTTGTGTAATTCTTCCAAAATTCCTCGTTCATTCACAGATATGGTTTCTCTGTTGCCTAATCTATGGAAGTATATTATACATGCACGCAACATAATATTTGTATTTCCTGTTTGTTATATTACTTAATTTGTGCATCACAACAGCTTGTGTGACTTGAGCTTCTTCGTATGAATATATCCCAGTATGATGTCAGCTATAAAAGCCATCTACAATCAGAATCATGAATGTCATTCAAGTACAAATCAGACAGTGAAATTGAGAAGTTTCATTCAATTGGAATTTTTTTTATCTTTCAGTTCTCTATCTACAAAAATGAAAAAAAAAATCAAAATCCCCAGTTACGAAAATAACAATATTTTAACATCTTTATGTATTGCTGCCCGCACAACAAAAGTCATCTCAATACGGCGCCAGCTCCGCCAGACTGTTTAAGTGTTGTTTTGTTATTCTAACAAAAAGCTAGAACACCTGCAGAGGAAATATATACACACTCGTGTAGTTTTCTTTTTACATTTCTTACAAACCAATAATAGCAGTGAAGTGAAATTCTATTCAATTCAGTATCCCACGGGCACTACACTGCGGGTATACTATATACAAGTACATAACCTGAAAAGGAGTTTTGTGAATTCTGTTTTACAATATTTTCTCAAGTTCTAAATGGCTGAACGAAAGAACTTCAAAATAAATGTCACACCTGTCAAGTGCCCAAAAAAAAATTGTACTTGCATTTTTTAGAATTCCTATTTTCCCCAAATGCCAATAAACTTTACTTCGTTAAAAGAGTTGACAGCTGTCAACAGTTGTCGATACTATTGACATCTGTCCATGCAGTAAGTGTTTAACGGAATTCAAACCTATCGCGTACCTTGTGGTGCTGATGCTGTACTAGGTGTATGCTACTACGTTTTCCGGTTTTTTTTTTTATTGAATTTTGCTGAGATATCGATAGCAAAATGGTGGTGTGCTTGGCTGTACCAAAAGGGAGAAAGAATACTTATTTCACTGCTTGACTTCTGTTAAACAACGTTCCGTAAAATTCAAATCGTTCAAACCGACTGTTATCATAAATGAGAGTCAATCAAGATGGCTGAGTAACGAGTAACTGTTTCCGAAATAGATAAAACAATCTGTTTAAGGGATTATAATATAATACACCCCTCGACAACTGGTTGAGACAGCCCCCTATTTTCGGCGTTTCTCGATCATTTTGTTGCTGCAAATATTGCTGTTAGGTTAACATTGCCAATTTCTAAGAAAATTCTAATCACCATTAATCCCATTTTCCCGTACTTTCTTGGAATTTGCAATCTGTCACTAATTAATTGGTTTAGGAAACCAGGTATAAATACTTTGGAATCTCAGTTGCGGATTCTATTCGCAGTGTGAGTTGTAGTGCAGTTTTAGTAATTTGGTTTAAAGGAAAGTACCTATTTTAACACGTCTTAGAAGTAAAAAAAAAGTTAAAAATGGGTTCTGGAAAGATGTTAAACCAAACTAAGATCCAAAGTATTAAAAAAATGCGCCAAGAGGGATTTTGTGTCAACATAATTGCAAAACTTTTGAGCCGCAGTCATACAGTTGTTTCAAATTATTAAGGGGATCCAGAAAATTATGGGAAAATATACGTACTCGGACGAAAATATAGCTTGACACCAGCAGATCGGCGGTCCCTGCTTAAAAGAAGCGTCCAATTCTACAGCAATAACAAGGGAAATCGCGGTATCAGCTGGAATAATGTGGACAGAAAACTAAGGACTTGCCAGCGTGTGTTAGCTGAAGCGAAACATCTTCAAAAAAAAAAAACATTTGAAAAGAAAACTCTCCTTCTACAACGTCATGGAACGCCCGTTTGACCTTTGCCAGAAATGATTTAAGATGGAAGAAGCATTGGAAAACTGTCTTCTCACCTAATACTTATTATTATTTTCATGATTTGAGGAAGGACGAGCTATTTTTAAGACTCATGATTTGGGCAGGAATATCATACCAAAATAAGACTGATATCCGTCTCGTAAACGGATGAAAAGTGAAGACTGCCAGATCTCAGACGAAGAGATTTTGAATTTATTTGAATTGAATTTTAATGTAAGTTTCTTTTCTACTACATATTATTATTTCGAAATATGTTTAGAGCTGTGGTGCTATAAACGCGGTAATTTTTTGGTGTTGGTATTTATTTGAAAGTTAAGTACCCGAGTTTTGTTTTAAATATGTTAAATTTATAAATGTGTGAATTTTGTTTTTTCCCCATTTTAGGAGCACTTTTGTCCATTTTCCCCATTAATGGGGAAAAACCCCCACATCTGGCATCGACGAGTACGCATAGGAGAATACTTCTTCGACGATCTCAGTGACCTAGCACAAAAAGCCTTTTTCGCTTTATACAAAGCTCCAAATAGTTCTCATGAGTGGCGATCCCCAAAATTCTTGGTATCACAATGGGCCTCTATAGGCCTAAGTGTACTGGTACTTGGTACCGGTAGCCACTGCTACCTAACCTAACATAACCTAATGGAGCAATCCACACAGCCCGGAAGGCAAAAGAGTACTTCGAGCGTAACAAAGCTTCTGTTCATGACTGACCAGAATTGTCTTCAGACCTCAACATAATTATTGAGACTTTAGGCGTAGGGGACATCTCCTCAGAGCTATCTACCAATGCGAACGACAATGCAATAAAGTAGGAAACCTTAAAGACGCTATTGAAACTGAATGCGACAAAATCCCACGAAAATTAATTAAAAAAAAACTATTTCAAGCCCTTCCATCAAGGATGTAAGAAAGTATTGAGGGAGGAAGTACTCATACACTTAAAAAAATAAAACCTTGTAATAAAACTCAAAATTTTGTTTTTATTTAAAAAAAAACCCGCAATCCTGGCTCAACGGGTAATAAGAGACAAGTTCTGGCCCCCAAAAAAGCTGTTGGCTGCAAGCAACGTGTTAAAAGACATACAAATAACACCCACTTTGTTTTTAAATAGGATTGCCTGCGATCGATCGCATCTGTACGCATTTGGAATCGTACGATGATCTTTGATTTGAAGATTATGCCAATGATGTTCAAGACGATGAACATTTTTCGGATGATAATGACAATGACGAAGTAGAAAAACAAACGCAAAGCGAAGAGATTGAAAACGTTGTTTTATGTGTAGTTTGTTAAGCGCTGCAGCCAGACATTGTAATGTTGCCTTGTAAAAATATGAAGGTACATATGTTTCGTGTGCAATATTAATTTACAAAGCCAGTCAGCGGCTTATGGAGAGGACCATTAAAAATGCCCGTGCTGTCGGGAAATCGTTGCAGATATCCTTCAGTTGTACTTATAATATAACAATGGGCCAGCGCACACGAGATCAATTCTACCGACAGAAAACCGGTTTCATACCATACTTAGGGATGATTTTTGCCGGCAGAAAAAATTGTGTGCATAAACCCCTTTTCACTGTGTAGTATTTTTTCGGAACAAAACATTTTGAAAGTTGAGTATGTATTAGTTTTCTACCTCGTTCAACCGCTCCAACTTGGTAAGAGATTTTCAGCCGTTCCTTACCGCAGACTTCAGTCCATTCGCCTACAAAACCGGTTTTCTGCCGACAGAAATCATCTCGTGTGCGGTTGCCCTATATATAGGTACAGTTGAATTGTTTTTGCATTCATAATTGGGTATATGTAAAGGGTGATTTTTTAGCTGGTTTGGTTTTGACAGCTGACGTGTGTTTAGTACCTTGTGTCACTGTCAAACAGCTTCAGTTTGGTTTGCAATTTAACCATGGATCGTCTTACAAATGAACAACGCTTGCAAATTATTGAATTTTACTATCAAAATTCGTGCTCGGTTCGAAATGTTCATCGCGCGCTGCTTCCATTTTATGATCGGCATTCTCGACCTTCTGAGCAGTCTATTCGGAAGATTGTGACCAAATTTCGCACCAAATTTACTTTGTTGGACATTAAACCACCAACACGTTTACGTACTGTGCGTAGTGAAGAAAATATTGCGGCCGTATCAGCTAGTGTGACAGAAGACCGCGAAATGTCGATTCGGCGCCGTTCCCAGCAGTTAGGCCTTTGTTACAGCACTTTTTTTTGCCCGAAATGGAAGTTCTTGACTTGCATGATATGTGGTTTCAACAAGACGGTGCCACATGCCACACAGCACGCGAAACAATGGCGCAATTGCGAGGCGAGTTTGGTGAACAGTTAATTTCACGTTTCGGGCCGGTCAATTGGCCGCCTAGATCGTGCGATTTGACACCATTAGATTATTTTTTGTGGGGGTATGTCAAGGCTAATGTCTATAGGGACAAGCCCGCTTCGATTGACGCACTGGAAGCCAACATCCATGCATTCATTCGTGAGATACCGGCCGATATGTGTGAAAGAGTATGCCAAAATTGGACTCAGCGGATGGGCTACCTGAGACGCAGCCGCGGTCAACATTTGCATGAAATTATCTTTAAACATTAAATTGCAAGGTTCAAACTATCGATTCAAATAAATATTTCATTCATTTTTTCGAATTTTTTGTGTTTTTTTTTTTAAAAAAAGTTCTCAACCTCTTAAAAAATCACCCTTTATAAACAAAGCTATTATAATTGTTTTATTTTAAATGTGTAAGGTGACCTAATTCTAAAGCACAAACTCCCCCTCCCTCGCATTTTTAGTCATACTCATAAGTCATAACCCAAAAGAACTAAATTTGTAAATTCAGCTGGAAAAAATTAGTTTTTTCTGGTCTTATTTCCAAACTTCCAAAATGGAAATTAAGCCAAAAAGGTAAACTTTTTCTGGCGTAATTTCCGTTGTACTTTTTCGTTATTTTCCCGAAAATATGGTGTAATTTCCTTGCATTCAAGCGAATTCATTTTGGCGTTTATGCCAAAAACTTTACGCCACAATTCTTTTGACTTGTTTTCCAAAACACTTTTTAGCGTAATTTCGTTGGGTGAAATTTTACGGAGCCATTTGCACCACATATGGAAAAAAATTATAGAAAAACACCGAAATCAGGGGGGTGTCTTAACCATACTATGTATGTATGTGCAAAAAACGGTATATCTAGTAATTTCTTCTACTTCAAATCGATTTTGACAAGACATCCATACCTACACAATTTTTGGTGCGTTTTTGTTATGTACAGTACATATTTACATACATATATGTACCAACATTGTTATGTATTTTGGTATGCATAGGTACATTATATATGTATTCATTTATTATCATTTATCCCTTAAAAATAATTTATGTGGAACACTTGCTGCCTGGTTTGTAGGTATAGAATTATTGATATTCACATGTATCATACTCATATACACTTGTCAAATGTCACTTAAAGAATAAGCCCCTTAAGAATGGATACGTACATATTTATGTATCTATGTATATGCTTCTGAGTGTTCTGTTATTGATACAATTGAACCGGATGAGAGTGCATGGCTCGACAACCCTCCAACTTCTCCTCTGTCATAGAGAATACACTTCACTTGTTCGCCATTCATTCAAATTTGATTTGGTCGTCCCTAATGGCAGAGATGGATTTAATTTCGATTGATTTCCTATGAACATATGCCATTTGGATGGAGAGTGTATCCGAAATGGAATTCAATTTTTTCAATACATAATGCAGACAAATATACATACCATACATAGGTATGAATGTTGATGTGTGTTCATATGTATTTTTTTATTGAATTATATTTGTTAAATTTTAGAGTGTATCATTTGTAAGAAAAGTTTAATTCAATAAGCATACGAGTAGAAATAAAATTTTGACATGAACAGTTCAAAACCGGTTGACGTCAGCTGAACGCCAGGGTCGCCAGGGGATAGACATATGTAATGGAACTGTAAACCATTATGGTTCTTATGGAAACCATTATGGTTCTAGTTTTAAAAACTACCAGCTCCACACCTTTAGAATACCTACTGGCCTACTTCAATTCTGCCGTTTATCCCAAAAGCATTTGAAAAGTTAATGAGTGAGCAACTTTCTGAGTGTTTGTCCAGTCATCGTCTACTACATGAATCTAGTTTCAGGCTGCAGCATTCCTGTTCCTCTGCACTCTTTGAAAATCCTCGATGACATATCTACAGCTCACGGATTGTGACTACTTTGGTGCTGTAGGATTCTTCCAAAACATTTGACAGTGTTCCGCATAATATACTTTTGAATGAGTTAGAAATCAATTTTCTCTTTGACACCACAGCATTGAACCTGGTTCAAGATTAGTTAAAAGGAGGAAGTCAAGCTGTGACCATTAACATAATCTACTTTGTCTGATTTTCTTCCTACTCATGCTGGTGTTCCGCAGGGATTAGACTTAGGACCATTGTTTTTCACCATCTTCAACAACGATCTTCCACTGGTACTTGAGCATTGCAATAACCATATGTACGCTGATGACGTACAATTATACCTCAGCTACCCCATTGAATTAGTAGCAGATGCAACGGCTCGTATGAATGAAGACCTTTAAAATGTGTTTAATTGTTACCAACGAAATCAGCTCCGACTGAATTCTGGGAAAAGTAACGTTATTGACACTTGTTGGCTGTCCAGTATCGTAGTAATTGACTCAAGACTCGAATATGGTAAGGCAGTATGAAATTCGGGAGTAACTTTCAACCGAACTCTGACGTAGACTGACAATGTATCTCGTGTCGTGGGGAAAGCATATGGAGTACTGCGAGTTCTTCACTTCCCTGGAAGCAGTCTTCCAATTAAAATTAAATGAATGCTGGCACAAGAGCCTTATTTTATGGAAATTTAATTTTTTATGGCCTTGATAGGGATATCCAAAAAAAGCTTCAAGTATAGTGTTTAATAATGTCGTTTGTTTCGTATATGTCCTACTCATGTTTGATCACGTTAGATATGTAGTTGTATTTTCGGTATGGGTTCAAGGGACTATACATAAATTAACTTTGGTATTTTAAACTGTTTATTTAAAATAAGGGAAACAAAAAACCACAAGTATCTGTTTGAAAAACTGTCTATCCCTGTGTTACAAAGAAGCATTTTATTTAGTTATAACGTCTTAACCCTAGGATGGGCAACTGGGTCTGGCCAGACCAAATTGGACTTTGTCGTGCAAGAACTTTTTTTCCATCCAATATAAGACCCTGAAACTTCTTGATTTCTATAAACATAGTTTTCTAAATCGAATACAGCCATTGTTGGGTCAAATCGGATAATTTTGTGGTAGAAACTTTTTTTCAAATAAATCAACTGCTAAATAGACCACTTGGTCTGGCTGGACCACAACAATTTTTCTAGGAACATATTCCGGCATATGAACATAAAATGATCATATTTTAGGCAGAGACATGTCAGAAATTACTTTTGTGATGATTGCCAAAATTAATGCAATAATTATTTTTTATATTTTACCAATTTCCTACCTTATCTGGCGGGAATAAGCATAATTTTTTTACTGAGTCAAAAATAACAAAAATCGCGTTCATTAAATATTTTTTTTCAATTTTTTTTTCTCTAATTTTCGTGAATAATCTTGTTATTTCTAAATATGTTACCAATAAAGACAACAATGTAATTCCGAAACATAATAGTACAGCTGGCAAGCCAGTAAAAGTTTATATAGGCCAAAGTCTCAACCCAAAGGACTTTAATATTTACATTACATTTTTCGATGAATTCAAACTGCTTTCAAGCAGCTTATACAATGACTATATAAGCACAATGGAAACCTCACTTAGGAATAACCCGAAACAATTTTGGAGCTTGGTTAATTCCAAGAAAAGGTCTGACGGATAGCCAGCAGAGTTTTCTTATAATAACAGCTTTTTTAATGACCCTGTTGATATTTGCAACTCTTTCGCGGATAATTTTCGTAAATCTTTTAACGATGTGCCGCTTAGTATTGATGATGATTACTTTGAGCATCTCAAAGATGTTCCTCAAGTTGGCTTTACCAACATTGCCTTAGACTTGCAGACTATTTCGAAATTTATTTCATTTCTGAAAGATGATTACTCTTCAGGTCCTGACGGCGTACCTCCAATAGTCCTGAACAAATGCAGTGATGTCCTTGCTCTGCCGTTGAAGTCTCTTTTTGAGATCTCCATATCAACTGGCCATTTCCCTAGCTTCTGGAAGCAATCGTTTATTTATTTATTTATTTATTTATTTATTCAACTCTGTACATATAAGTTTTTGACTTTTGATGACATACAGGATATAATTTGGCTTAACAAATATTTCTTATTTCCTAATTACATGATGTTTATTACGCCCGTCTTTAAGAAAGGCGATATAAATATTATTACGAACTACAGACCGATTTCAAAGTTGTCATGCATACCAAAATTATTTAAGCAAGTTGTGTGTGAAAGCCTTACTTTTCTTTGTCGGGGTGTTATTTGTACAGAACAACATGGATTCGTTAGAAACAGGTCTACTGTCACAAACCTGTTAACATTCTCCCATAACTGTTCCAATGCCACTTTTATTTATTCTTGCTATCAATGATGTTCCATCAATCATAAAACATAGCAACATCCTTATATTTGCCGACGATATGAAGATCAGTAAAGCAGTTACAACCATAAATGATTGTAGACTTCTGCAATCAGATATTGATAGTTTCAGTACCTGGTGCTCTAAAAATAGTTAAGTCCTTAACCCACTCAAGTGTCAGTCCATGACTTTCTCTAGGAAACGGGTACCGACTATATTCAACTACTTGATATCGAATCACTCTCTCAGTCGGGTTTATAGTTTTAAGGACCTGGGTGTTTACTTTAGCCCTGAACTTGATTTTAAAGAGCATATAAACCACATTGTGAATAAATCAAATTTAATGTAAGGTTTCGTTAAAAGATGGTGTAAAGAATTTAAAGTCCTTATGTCACCCTCTCACTATTTAACAGTCTTGTCCGTCCTCACCTCGAATATGCTTCGCAAGTATAGACACCTTATCAGAAAAATCTCAATACTCGTATTGAAGCCATCCAGCGACGCTTCTTTCGATTCGCATTGAAAGGTCTTCCCTGGGACGATCCTTTTAATCTCCCCCCATATTTGCATCGAATAAAACTGTTGCAAATGCAGCCTTTGGCTCAAAGAAGGGTTAATAATGTTGAAATGTAGCGTAGCCTAACCACTAACACCAGCACTAAATGATGAGCCTGTTGATGCATATTTTACCCTGGCAAATTTCTGCTTATGGCTGTTGCTTGTATTAAGCACACCATGACACAGATCTGATAGTGTTTTAAAAAAATATCTCATACCAAAAAAATATTTGGTCTGGCTGGACCCAGTAGTATAATTTACCGCCCACAAAGTAGTTGCCCATCCTAGGGTTAAAGAGACAGGTCTTTGTTTACACTATCAGTATGTGGAATTTATCCAAGAATGGTTCTTGATAAAAAAAAAAAAAATAAATTGGAACTCACACGTTAAAAACAAAATTAACAAAGCAACAAGAGCCATGTGGGCCTGACATCGTATGAACGGTAAGACCTGGTGAATAACCCCAAAAATGGGTGGCTGTGGCTTAGTGGTATCGTCGCCGCTTGTTACGCTGAAGGTTCACGGTTCAGATGATGCCGAAACATTTATTTCTCACGAAATAAAAATAAGTTGACCAGTTTCAGAAGGTAATGTCAAAAGTGAAGGCATAACAATGGCAGTAGGATGGTATGGCTGAAGAAATTAATCGCACAAAACAATAATAGAACACATCTGGAAAAAACTTCTGTGAATCATAAGCAAGGGCAAAACTTTCAGTAATACACAACTCTCCAGTTCTCCTGGACACCACCCATAGAGTTGATTGAAACCTAACATCTGAGTTTCCTATCACTATGCCGATCTACCTGTCTTTCGTTCTTGTTCTTCATGTGCTCGCGCTGTTTATTATATATAAGGGTATTCATATTCCCTTTAGCGTGCGTAAATTATATAAAAAAAAGTCACACTTATATATATATATAAAACTAAGTGGCAAAATGCGTATGTTTCCCTCTACCGCCCGTAATTTTCATTCAATTCACTTGTTTTTTTTTTATAAAATGTAGATAATTACTGTACAAAGGTGATAGGCAATTACAAAAACATTGTTAAAAAAAGTCTGCCTGACGAAGCGGGCGGGGTTTAAGTTAGTTGGATATATATAATGATGATACGACCTATCATCACATATTCCTCAGCAGTATGGTAGAGTAGATCTCAAAGCTTCAAAAGCTACAAAGACTGACATGTTTCGGCACTACAGGCGCTGCTATAGAAGCGCTCATTGGCCTTACGAAACTCCAGCTTTTCATAAGAAAGATGTGCAATTAGCAGCACAGTCAGACTACTGCAAGCAGGAAAGATAACAATTTTCTCTCCGAAATTTCAGAGCTTGATATCATCTGCGCGGTAAATGAACATTATGCTTCAGCTGGAGGTTTGATCCAGTGCTCACATACAGTGAAGCATGGAACTATTAAAATCCTACCTCAGACCTAAAAGATAACAAGTGGTATACGGATGGATCGAACATGGACACCGGAGTCAGTGCTGGTATATTGCGACCAAACACTAGAATATCAATACCAATTGGGTCAAGGTACCACTGTATTTCAAGCTGAAATTCATATAATTCAAGTATGCGCCAACATCATCCTGGGATCGGGAATACAAGGTGTCCTCACGGATAGTCAAGCAACTATAAAAGCACTAGGTTCAAACCTAATTGATTCCAAATCAGTACTTCAGAACTGCTTCAATACTCTTCAAGACTGTTCTTATAGAAACAAAATCCAAACTTTGGTGAGTACTCGGACATGAGGGTATTGGTGGGAACGAAAAAGCTGACAAACTGGCTGGCAAAGGTTCGACTGACTCCTTTATCGGCCCTGAGACGTTTTGCAACATTCCAAATTCAGTTATAGATGTCTCCTAATGGGAAAATATCCAGGGTCTTCGACTGGCTAAAAGGTTTTATCAAGTAATAACGAAAGCTAAAGTTATTCTTCATCCTACTCATGCTTTTTAATTATGTATTAATTTTAATTTTTCATTTGGTTTTCTTTTTATTTTATTAAAACTTTCCTTTTGTTAAGTTAATCAAGTTTGTGTACAAAATATTACATTTTAATTGCTAACCTAACCACAATTTTGTTTTATGTATAGATTTCAAAGACACATACATATCAATGTCTTATTTTCATGAAATAAATATCAAATATGAAATTATTATGATCCTACCGAACAAGGAGAATAGGCCATTGGCCTATTGTCCTATAGGAGACTTTACATACATTACATTACAAGCTGTCTGCTTCAATATTCTCACGACCTGCACACGTCAATGTAAGAGAAGCTGCTTCACTTTTACCCTTATCTTGGTACCGCAATTAGTTGAGTGTTATCCTTCATGTTGGTAGTCACTCCTACCTTATTTAACCGAAGGAAATGGTATAACATATATCGTACATGTTCCTCTCGACAGCGTTATGGAACCATCGATATCACGTTACTGAAATACTTCCTGTTGTTGACTCAAAGTGACACTGCGCACATTTTGATAAGCACATGATATTTCGGAAAACAATGTGGACCATGTAAAAAGAGGAAAGGGAGCCATAGGACTGTCAGAAAAGCACATGAAATGAATATCTAAGATACTGACCAAGTGGATTGGTCCTATGTGAAGCTACTTAGTGGACGAATATATATTATTATTATGATTGAAGGGTGAGATTCACCGCGCCCTTAAGATCTATTACGCCCCCTACAAGTCCTAGACGAACGAACATCCCTCCCGTCATTATTCCTATTGGAATCGGTTAGAGAGAGCTTAGATCACAAATAGCCCAGGTGAGAATTCCATAGGTCATAGCATAGCATCTCCTACAGACTAATTTCCTTGAGAAATCGCAGTAGGATATCGGGTCCTATGAGTGGTAGATTCTCTGATGTAATTTGGTGTTTTCCTGGGTTAATGCCCTACATTCCACCAGTATGTACTCTGGAGTTTCACATATTTTCATAGTTATTCAAAATTCACAATCACAAATTTTCAGGACTATCAGTATCAGGGTTGCCATTGCCAACACCGGACGCTTGGGACAAAGATTTTGGCTTTTTCAACATTTCTTTGTCATTTGTCATTCGCGATAATTTTCTAGTCCCAAACTCAATTTATAGAAACTGGAGCGATGTGAATGCCATCTTAAAATTATTTGTCATGTTTGAATACCGTGGGCACCGTAGCGCAAGTGGTTAGTGAGTCGGACTACTGAGCCAGCGGTCTTGGTTTCGAATCCCGCCGCAAACACCTAAAAGGTTTTTCACAGTGCACACCTCTTCCAAATGCCTGACAAGCATTCAAGAGTATCATTTGTCGTGTAAAGCTTCCCAACTCGCCGTTCGGAGATGGCAGAAAACTGTAGGTCCCTTCCATTCATATAAAAATATAACGGGCACACACACGGGCGGGAAGCTAGGCTTGGTTCTACCTAGGACTGCTGAAGCAAAATATAAAAATATAAAGAAACGAAAACTTGATCTGCTTCAACGGCAGAATAGGAAGGGATTTTTGTATCGGATTGTTACTGGCGATAAAAAGTGGGTCCATTACGACAATCTCAAGCGCAGAAAATCATGGGTTAAGCCCGGCCAGCTATTAACTTCAACGGCAAAGCCACATATACATGTATCCAAACTTATGCTCTGTATTTAGTGCGATCAGAAGGGTGTGGAATACTATAAGCTGCTCAAGCCGAATGAGACCATCACTGGAGATCTACCGACACAAGTAATGCGCTTGAACCATGTATTGAAGGAAAAATAGCCGGAATACTTGAAAAGAGACGACAAATTGATTTTACAGCACGACAGCACGGCCCAAACCAGTCAAAACATACTTGGAAACCCGCCGTATTCTCCAGACACTACTCCTTCTGATTACCAGAGACCCATGAGGATTCAGAGGACCCAGGGCGGGCCCGCAACCTGATTGCAGAAAGCCTCGCTGTCGTTTTAATCTCAAGTTCCATAGGAAAAATATTAAGGGTAGTTTCCATAGTTGTCGTGGGTGTGCTGGATTGTGCCCCAGTTCTCCCTAGACAGGCCATACGTTATTTTTTTTGTTAGTAATGTTCTAGCGTAGCTTCTGGCCACAACTGGCCAGTGGCCACCATACTATTATACTAACACTACGTAGAGTAGGATGAGTTTGAGTACACGAGTAGATTCATTGAGCTAGTTTTGGTTTCAAACCACACATATTGCCGAAAGCACTCCGGCAGATCCAGAAGGTTCTATGGGCTTTGTTAACTCTGTTTTCTATATTCTTTTTCCAAAGTAGCTTTTTATCAAGAATAGCCCCTTAGGTCTAGTTGAAATCCCCCATAGGGACGGGGCCTTGAATTCTGAAATCATTAGTCTTTTTTAGAGAACAGTACCATATTGGTCTATTCTGAGTTTACTCTGCCCAGGTTTTGGTTAGCTGCAGACCAGTTTGCATGAGTTTCCTTAATGTGCTTAAGTGTTTACCTCTCGTTAGCCAAGCGATGTCATCAGCGTAATCTATACATTTGAGTCCACTCATTGCAAGATTTTTTTAGGAGTTCGTCTACGCCCAGTGCCCATAGGAGAGGAGATAAAATCCCCCGCTGGGGAGTGCCATTTCAGACGTTCCCTTTCTTACGACTGTAGTTTTAATAAGTTTCCCCCCGCCGCCCCACAGACATGTCAAATTTTAAATAATAAAGTGTCACAAATTTCAACATCTACCCAAGATTATAATAAACTTTTCTCCACTTTATATACCCAAATGACGCTGTCCTAAACACATCATATCCATTCGAAAGGAATCACATTTTATCCGTTTCCAGACACCCCATATTTAAATGATTTGTCCCTCAAAAACAGACGACGAGGAGGATACATTTCCGACAAACAAAAGATGAAATCTCTAAGCTCTTAAAGAGCAGAATTGCTATAATAACCGGAAACGAGTATACTATTCTTTGCAGAAGAATATTGCGCAATATTTCCCATTTTCCTATTTAGGGAAGGACGACGACGACGTGTTCGTTTATGCGTTGCTTACATAAACGAAAAACTGTGAAACAACCTTGATCCCTTTTCATGCTCATTCATTTCGGTCGTCTTTTTTTTTTACTCTCAGCTATTCATTTCCTTCAACCACACACTAAAAATGAATACCAAAAAAAAACCTCTAAATGAAATAAATTTCGAAACGACCTCTGTATCCGACAATAGTCATAGAAAAAAAAAACCAATACCAGACGCCTGGCACTTCTTAAAGATTCCCAAAAAAACATTTAAGCCACCACATGTGGATATAGGAGTTGATTTGTTTTATTTATTTTTAAAAAAATTCTTTAATTGTCAAGTGGAAGAACCGAATCGTGGATATAGGGGTCGCTATTCCCCTTCGAAGTCGAATTAATGAGGAAAAATATTATTTTTTAAATTTATTACAAAACTCACCATAGGCAGATTTTGAGGTGAATACATTCAAGTAGAACACCACAGCGAATAGTCCAACAATTTGTCGCCTTTTATTATCCATCATAAATAATTATTTCGTTTATTTATTTTTTGTAGAAGTTTTTGTTTTATCTCTCTCCTTTTGTCCTGAATAAATAATCGCACACAGGGACGGGTGTAGTTTTCTGTGTTGGTGTGGTGTATTTCGTGTATATGTGAACACGGCTGCTGTGTGTTATCCTTCTACTATTTTCCTCCTTTTGTTCTTTATGTCACTTTTTCGTTGTCTTTCTTTCACCAACTAACTACTCCTCCCTTTTTTAGAATTTTTTTTTTATTAATATTTTTTTTTCATCTTTTTCACAAGGTTGTTGAAAATTTACCTTGCCTCGTTATCGAATGAGACAAATTGCTTTTAAAATATATATTTCCAATCAACGACATGATGACACATAAATATTCACCACTCTTGTGATGGTATTATAAAAAAAACTTTTATTTATCAAGCATTTTCTCCCGAACCGAGGAGTTTTCGTCGTTTCATTATTTCCTCACGAATAAAATCCTCTAGATTGGTGGAGGAAACAAAAAACAGGAAACAGAAGAGAAAATAATTATATTGAAATTCCAAAATTAGAAAACAAAACCGATAAAACCGAATCTTGCCCGAATTAAATATAAAAGTTCCCAAAGAACATTTCGAAAAAACACAACACGCACCGAGGAAAAGTTAGAGAAAATCCATTCACTGTTCTACTTCTAGATTCTGGAACCGATAAACCACACGAACGCCGAAGAGATGAACGGAAAATGAGAAAATTCAAAATGCATATAAAATAAAAGGACAACAAAAAAATTAAATTGAGAAAATTTCCCACAAATAAACTCTCTCTCTCCTCTCCTCTTCGTTTGCTTTTTGCAGGGATATTCTCGGCGAGCAAATTTCAACTCGGGAAAGGAAGAGGAAGTCAAAAGCGGCTGCTGCTGCCATTCACAATGGAAAAAGACGAATGAAGAGGTATAGAGAGAAATACAATTTAGAAGTTAGAACATTTTCATCCACGAATGAGGAAAATGACAGAACAACCTAGAAACAGCAGCGACAGAAAATTATGCGACACTTTAATAAATCAACTGTCAACTAGAACATTCCTAATCTCCGGTGAACTTGATAACTCAGAAGGTCTATGTTCAGAAGGTTCATATCCTTAAGGTCGTGTTGAACAATAAAGTATGGACAATGGGATTAACCAGGCTAAAGTATAAATGATTTGATGACCTTAATCCTATGGGCAACCTTCCAGAGTCCAGACTATCGAAATTCTTTTCTATCCAATTAATCAAAAAACAATGCATTGATGCATTGCTTTTCTGTTGCAAAATTGTAAGACCCGCTGAAGCATCGTATCGACCGCAATTACACTTTAAACTTTGACAATTTTTTTACAGTTTTCAATATATTAGTCGAGTGTTTGGTTAATCTTGCAGCGTCTGTGATCATTTCAATTTTTAACACTAAAAGCGGATCGCTGATATAGACATTTCACGATATACCAATGGCCGTGTGCCCCGACTGCCTTTGATTTCATTTATTTGAGGCCCTGTGCCCATGTTCTGTAACTCTCGCATCGAGAAATTTTTCGATGGAACGCTGTGAATTGAATAAAAATACACTTTCTCGCATTCATCTGTATTTGTAACTCTCGATGTCGAAAAACTTTTCGTATGAAACAATTTGGAAAAAAAATTACTGGAAAGATGCGAGAAAACTTGTTTCTGTAACTTTCACATGCGAAAAGTTTTTCGATTATTTGTCAAAATTTCTCACTAAGTGTAAGGCATGCGAGAAAGACAGAATGGCCGAGAATAATAATAATAATAATAATAACCCCTTCAGGGATAAACCTTGCCGCGGTGAGGTGGCTTTGATGTTTATTTCTGCGAAGCTAAGAGTTATGTTGACTAAGGACCACCGATGTCAAAAAGATCGACGTGGAGAAATGAAACGTAACTAGTTATCCCATAAATAAACATGGAGACACACAATGTAAATAGATTAGAAAGAATGCCGCTCCCGAGGTCGTCGGGCACCACCTGGAGCCAGCCCTGGGGGCGACAGCATGAAAGCCGTTGGTGGTCAGATGCCTGTGAGAGCACTGTCAATAGTCATCACTCCAAAAGTGCAATTGAAAGGGTCATGCTTCCTCGCAAATTGGGAGGCAGAGATATAGTGAACATAGGTCGATTGCATTACCAACAGCAACTAAATCTGCGAGCCTATTTCCAAAATACACCATTAGACCTATTAAAGCCCATTCCACTGCAGCTCACCTCAGAAGACTTTCCTTGTCCCAATAATGTAGGAACCACTAGTGAGATTATCACAACTTGGAAATCGAAACCCCTACATGGAGGCCACTCTCATGAGCTCCATATGCAATACGTCGACCAACAGGCTTCAAACCTTTGGCTTATCGAAGAAAACTTGCTTTCGGAAACTGAGAGATTCGTCATCGCCATACAAGACAAAGTCATAGCCACTAGAAATTATCGAAAGATTGTGATCAGGGATGAAGTAGAGGACAAGTACAGACGGTGTGAAGACAACAGCGAGACCATCGAGCACGTCATCTCAGGATGCAGGGCACTTACTAGCCAGGATTACACAAATAGGTACAATGTCGCTCGATTGATAAACCAACAGCTGGCACTGAACAGCGCGTTACTTCAACAGCATACGCCCTGCTATAAATACCAGCCCCTTCCTGTGCGAGAAAATAATCTCTACAAGTTTTATTGGGACGTCAATAACCACAGACCAGCATATACCAGCAAACAGACCAGACATAGTTTTGTTTGACAAGGCAAAAGTTGACAAAAGTCTCCAAATACTCCGCACTGGCAATAGAACTTAGGGCAATGTATGGCGCAGAGCAAGTGGAAATAACACCTATAGTAATTTCAGACACGGGCTTGGTGTATAACAACCTAACCGCGAATTTAAAAAAACGCTGCTTAGAAAGATTGCTTCCACAAATACAAATAGCTGTCTTGTTGAAATTCCTGTTTACTACACAACAACAAGAGACCAAAGGGCGTAGAACTTGGACTACGTTCCAATAGAGCCTAATCCTTTGTATACATATTCCCGGGATAGGTGTTTTCCAGCCTTTGAGCTGAGAATGAACATACAAATCTATTATAATAACATACTATCTGACACAATTTAAGGAAAACTCGATTTCATTAATTGTTTTATTTTGATATGTCAAATAGATTTTTCCATCGGAATACGAAACTATTTTTTCAGGTTTTCGACCTCAGTTACAGAAACACTTTTTTTCCAGAGGCGAGAAACGCCGGAATTTTTTGTTTCACGGGTTCTCGATGCGAAAAGTTTTCGCATAAGTTACAGAACATGGGTACAGGTCGCTATCCACTAGAAGACTTTTTCCGACGAAAGGAGGTCGCTAGCTCTGCCTGGAAGACAGTGCGACTGCATGTGTCCGGTTGGTCTGTGGAATTCCCGTTTGTTAAGTGTATCGGGGTGGAACCCGCTCCCATACCAAAATCCATTTTTGTGCCATCAGTAAGAGCTTTATTTGAATTATTTTAAAAAATGTTGAGCATTTGCGACTTAGTTTGTTAGGATAGTCCTCCATAGTTTGCACTTAAACTTTAAAACTTTTCTAATGGATTGAGATAAAGAAGCGGGTATAATATGCTTTAACAAAATCACCCCTTGCGTCTGCATACTTTCAACCACCGCTGTAATAGAACACTATTATGAGAAAACGACGACCGACGACGACCAAACAACACCAAAGAACTAACAAACGATAGACCCCCGAAGAAGGCAAAGAAACATGCTACACAAAAGGCACATCCAAACATATTATAACCATCTGCCTGTATATGTATGTGTTCGTTCGATTCATATCGTATTCGTATTCGGTGTGCAATCAGAGCACTAACAAAAAATAAACACAACGATAGACGCGGGCGCGCGCGGAAACAAACACGAAGGTGTCATAATTTATGTTTTCAACCCTCCGAACCAGAACCGACCGACGACGACGTCGACTGCAATTGCCGCATGTGAGTGTGTATGTGTGGGCGTTTATATCATTTTGTTTTAAATGGATTTTCTTTTCACACGCATCATTTGCTGCTATGCTGTGTGTTTCTTTTTTGCACATTAATCATTTATTTAAAAGATTTACCCAAATATTTAACAATAATTATTCTATATAACAATTTTCAACCGCACACCCTTTTATGTATTCATATAACAACAAAAAAACTGCACTCCTTTTTATATATTTTTTTCGTTCCCCTATTTGTCGTTAACTTAATTTATTTTCCTTCACGGAAATGCATTAGGATTTTCAGTTAAAACTGTTTTCTTTTTAATTATTTTCTATAACGGAAATCACTGTACAATTACATAAAAATTCAAAAAGAAATGGGATTTTATTTTTGTGGGGAAAATAATAATTTATTTTTTTTGCTTAGAACACCGAAAACGAGACCGAATCGTTGAAAACGCACATAATAGGGTGACGAGAAGAAAGAAACTGAAGAAAATCGTGAAGAAACGAATGAGATGAGCAGAGCCATTGGAAATATAAGCAAGGGAAGGCAATTGCTGGAAGAAGGGATATTTCCCAATGGAATTGTGAATTAAAAAAGGGCAAGTATGCGTTTGGGACATTTGTCGTCTCTTTTTGTCGCATAAGGAAAGTGCATGTTTCATGTGTCAAGAAATGGATGATGAAACTTTACTGTACGATATTTGGCAAGGGGTAGGTAGGATACGATATGAAGAATGTATACCGGAAAAGGATGTTGTATCGGGATGGGAACGGAAGTGGTTGTTTTGTCATTTGAAAGAATATTTTTTGTGAATTTCATGCGTAAAAATATGTAAAGTGGGTATCAGACGAATGAACATTTGGGACAAATTAGCTGAATGTAAAATTCATGTATGTATCATGGCTCTCGAGGTGGGGATTTATCTAAAAACAATAAGTCGTCCTATCAACAAGGACTTAGGCCTTGGACTCTACAACCGTCGTACAGGATAGCTGCTCACAGCAGATGTAGAATATGTTACACAGAATAGAGTCGAAAAACAAAGTGACTACTTTTGAAATACGCAACCTTCACAGAAAATGAAATGAAAAAAGGAGAAAACATTTTTACCGTACAGGAAAAGTTCAATAAGCTGAATGAGGAGATTTATTTGTGCCCGGTCATCTCGTAAGCCTTCACAACTGAATCTACGAGTCGAAAAAGCGGCAGTCATGGTTTGGTGGGAAAAGTGGGTGAAAATATCAGTTGAAGTGTACTAAGAAACCGTTTTGGAGCAGGTAATTGCTCGTATTAATAGAACTCTGTTTCAGAACCAGCAGTGGATCTTTCAGCAAGACTGCGCAAAACAAAAAAGCATAAAGCAAAATCTACCCAACTATGGCTTCAAAACAATATTCCAGACTTCATAGGGGCTCAAAACTGGCCGTCTTCAAGTCCTGATTTGAATCCACTAGCTAGACTACAAGCTGTGGACGGTGTTGGAGGTAATGATATGCCTAAGAGATACCCTAACATTGAGTCCTTAAAGACCGCGGTAGTCTTGTATGGAGGTGCGTGGTGCGTGCAGTCATCCACGTGTGGCCCATGCGACTTAATGCGGCCATTTTGAATGAACTTTCGCTATTTGGGTTTAAAATTCAATTAAAAATAAAGAGAAATAAATCCAAGAAAAATATTCGGTCGTTTTGATGTTATGAAGGAAAGTGAGTGTAATAGTATTTTCGTCCCTACGATTACCTTGGTTCTTTTACGGTCTATTGCCGGTCAGAGAGCCTTGGATACCCCGTGCCCCTCTATTTTTGACCATCTTTGGTCCGCCAAACTGATGATCGTGTTGTTCAATTTTACCCTAATGCCGCATGATGAAGTTGCTATGTTCATAACCGTCTCGGTTAAAGGCAGTGCCCCTCCTTTCCTTGCTAGTTTATCCGCAAGTTAATTTCCCTCTACGCCGGAGTATCCAGGCTACCAGCAGAGCTTTACCCTGTTGTGTCTGCTTAGTGGTCTGAGCACAGAGCGAAATCCCCCTACGATTGCCGATTTGATGATACACGATTCTAGTGCTCTGAGAGCGGCCTGACTGTCGATGTAGATGATGATAATCTAATCCATTATTATAGCTTCGTCATCAACAGCTCCACCACTCTCTTCACAGCTAGGACCTCAGCCTGAAATACACTGCAGTCATCCGGAAGTCTAAGACACACATTTAGCTCCGGTTCTCTTGAGAAGATACCAGAGCCCGTGCCGTTGTCGGTTTTCGACCTATCTGTATAAACCGTAATGTGTGCTTGCCGTGTAGGCGATTGGTTCCCACAAACTTCTCTCTCCGGGTACAGCGTTTCATAAGGTTGTAGCGAAGTCCAGAACTGGGAGGATGCCATCCGTTCTGTCGAGATTGCCAATTTTAAGTTCTCTCAGAATAGCGCTATGACCATAGCTTCTATCTCTGAAGTAGCCTAGGTTAGTGAGTCTACTCGCACTCCTACTTGCCAGGTGCATTATATGCAAATCGAGTGGCATGAGATGCAGAAAAGTATCCAGTGCCGCCGTGGGTGTTGTGCGCAAGGCTCCCGTTATGGCAACACCGACTGTTCTCTGAACCGCTGCTTTTCTTCCTAAAATGTTTCATTTGAGAGCTACTTTCCACCAGACAAGTGCCCCGTACGTGAGTATCGGTTCGGCTTGAACCTCCAAGTTTTACCTGCTGTTCTTTTACAGATCAAGATGTATGCCATAACCATCACAATCGTGCAAACAGGACACTGCTTTGCACAACTGCCTCGCTAATTCTGACCTTTGTAGACATTTTTGTATCGTTCCTTCTTGTACGCGTTAGCATTCTTGGTTGATAGTAGAGGGCGGTGATCAGAATCGATGCCGATGCAAGGTACCAGCTACAATCTATCGTGACATCTTAGCCAGTAAAAGCCGCACATACACGGCAGCTCTAGGCCCACATGGAGTAGAGAAGTGTCAATCAGTTGTTGAAAAAACTATAGAGATCTGTCATATTTGGTAACAGAGGTTAGACACGATGTCAACACGCTTTTTTCTGTTCAACCAGCCACCTCCAAGCCACTATCTACCCCTGGGAGGGTTTATCCAATTAAAAAATCAACTACCCGCTTTTAATACAATTGGTTTACATTTTTACTCCTTAGAAATACGAATCGGACCAATACAAATATTCTCACACAGCGCAATCTCCACATTAGCGAGTATTACATCCAACAAATCCGAAATTGCACAAAACCGCATCAGACAGGAGCAGTCATTCCGTAAATTCTCGCATAACAATTCACTGCTGCCCGGATAGTACAAGAAGCAGGTTTTGTTCTCCAAAATGAGGGTAAAGCAAAAGTTTTCCGTATACAAGTAGGCTGTTTGATAGTTCCTCAAAATCCAAGATATACACATTAACAAGTCGTCCTTGCCACCAGTTTGCACCTTCGGAGCTAGAGGACACACCACCAACTTAGAATTGGAAATATAAAGGTCTCCCTTAAAGTCGACCATTTGAAGATCTGACGTTCCTTTCACTAGAAAACCACCACAATCATCTATTTGAGTAAATAGAAACTTCATAAGCTCACCTGCAACTGTATTGATATAGAGATTAACCCCAGCCACAAGTATTTGATCCAGAGTCTTTTTCGTCCAGAATAAGGGTGACTTAACCTTTGACAGGGCACTTGTTTCAACACATGCCGCCAGCAGACTCTGTGAATTATTTTCACATCAAAGCAAAACTATTTTAAATGAATGAACTCAAATCTTACTGGGAAATAGTCCTTAGTGCCATAGAACCTATGCGTTCTTTGGTTCTCCTTTGAGTAGAGGATCTGCACACCGTTAGCCATTTGTATAAATTCATTCGGACGCGGCTTACTCAAAAGATCTTCTGGTTTCTCCGAAACGTGATCATAGTAGTGTGACTCCTTGGAATAGTCAGCGAAATAATCTCCACCCTTAGTGGCGAAAGGACTATCGTGGGCCTTCTGTGTCTTACAAGTGTTCTCCTTGAGCGGAACCGTTGTCACCGAAACACTTCGCAGCTCATACCAATTGCTACCATCATCGTCGGCATTGGTTCCTTTCAACAGGTTCTCAAAAAGACGCGTTAAACCCTTTGATGCTATCACAAAAATTTCCCCTGTAGCGCGATCAACACCAAACAAATAGAACTTTCCATTTTCCTTCCACATTGCGAAAGCACGAGCAAACCCTGGCATGCAAATTATTGCATGCTGGCAACTCCGGAAGAATATCGTGAGGGCGTTCTTCAAGTTAATACCGACTATCTCAGTTCGTTTCAGAGTGTAAATGGGTCCTTGTATAGTTTTCGTGAATCTAATATGACACAGGATATCGTTATCGATCGCAAATCTACACAGGATATTGTCGAAGGTGATCGTCGATGTTGGATTATCCACTTCACAGCCGGACTTGTGAAGAAGACATCTAGACAGGAATAATATCTAACAAAAAACAAAAAACAAAGAAAAAAGAATATACATTAAGTGATGCATTCGACTAAAAGAACTATGAATACCCGCTGGGAAATATTGTAGCTCCACAATTCTACAAATTGCAAACGACTGTGTACCAGAGCCGCCAGAGCGAGGCTATGCTGTGGAACTTTGTCCACTTCTAATGGTGACTTAAGTATTCGCATGTCGTTTTGGTAAGGTTTAAACATTTCTTGATCCTTGGGAATACGTTGGAGCAATAAATTTCTGGAAGCAATTTCTTCGGCATCCATCGATGTGAAATGCAACTCTTCTATGGGAGTGCTCTTCATTGAAATCTAGAAATAAAAAACGGAAGCAAAACATATTTTATTTGGTAACGGCCTGGCGAATAAACCAATAATTTGTTATCAATTATGGAAAGTCCCATCTAATTCCAGTTTTCAGAAACGAATGAGATACATAGCCGGACTGTGATTCAAGCACAAGGATCATGACTCCCCTATATGTACTGCTTTTTCACCAAAAGAAACAAGATCAGAGACTTTCGCCTGCCACAACTCAATGGAACCACAATCAACCTCTCAAAAGAGGCGAAATACCTGGGAATTATTTAAGACTCCAAGCTATCCTTGAGACAAAATATTGCAATGAGAAGGAGCTGACCAACCCTTCATCATCAACTACACTGCAATCATCAGACCCATCATCACCTATGGATCCACCACATGGTGGACCGCTACAAAATTACAAAGCTACATAAACAATCCTGCCAAAGTGCAAAGATTAGCGACACTCGTCGTGACAGGAGCAATAAGAAGTACAGCACAAGCGGGGATTGGATATGAGACCTCCCCGTTAACATGTCCATCAAAGGCGCAGGAGCAAAGGGAGCCCTCAGACTAAGAGAATTCGATTTGCTAAAACAAACTACGTATGGACATGCGGTGGTACTCGCAGAAATACAGAACCTGAGGAGATACAACCCTGAAATTCTAACCACGACTTCAGACTACATCACTCCTCACTATTTGACTTCAACTTGAATGTACCAATTCTATCTTCCAGTAGGGAAGTCACTCTTCACTGACGGCTCAAAAATGAACTCAGGAACTGAAAAAGGGTTCTTCTCAGATAAATCCTCCATACCGGAATAGTCACAGGACACTGTGCAATAGGTCACTTGACAGCAAATTGCTAACTGAGTCCAACGATATCTGTAAAAGCTCCGGAGATAAGGAAGAAAACAATTCGATCCACCATCTACTCTGCTACAGCCCCGCCCTCCAAGAGCGACGCCTCCGTACTTTAGGCTAAGCAGAGCTCGAAAATTTAAAGATATCGGATCTTCTAAGATTCACTAAGAGCACAAACTGGTAAAATAAAGATAAACATAAATGTCTGACAGCCAAGCTGTACTAAAGGCACTTAGAAGCCACAATTACAAATCAAAAGCTACTTTCTAATGCAACCTAAACCTGAACCTGCTGGTAAACAAAAACAGGGTTAAGCTCATATGGGGGCCAGGGCATGAAGGGCATGAGGGTAACGAAAAGACTTACATCTTGGCCAAAAGGGAGCCAACAGTCGATTTATTGGGCCAGGCCGTCACTATGGCAAGAGAAGACACTAACAAAGTTATCGCAGAATGTATAACAAACCAACTGAAAAGTTACTGGAACAACTTAGAGGGCATGAAGCACTCAAAAACGTTTCTCAATCACAACAACAAACGAACAAATGAAACCCTAAAACTAAACAGAGGAAATTTAAAAATTATTTGCGCAGGTCTTACGGGACAGCCACCTCTATAAAATGAACAAACACCTGCAGATTCTGTTATCAAACAAAAGAAACTACGGTTCACCTGATCTCAGAGTGACTTTCTCTAGCAAAAATAAAGAGCCAACATACTAGGCAAATACATATTAACGAAAAAATACTACTGAGTGAGTCAAATGGATTATCATATTTCTAAAAATTCTGTATGATTACTTTCGATGGCGCTGCAGCTCGATGTGATCCAGGGCCTACTTCTCGTAATCATTTGTGTGTGCGTGAATGGCGGGGACATACAGTTTTTTGAGAAGCTCAATCGTGACAAATGATAATCTTTGATTGCTTATCAGATATTCGAAAGAGGTGGCACCGTGAAAAAACTTTTAGGTGTTTGCTGGGATTGAACCCGTTCATCATTGCGTAGTATACGGTGTGCTTGAAGGCCGAAAAAGTTTAACTAAAATGGATCCAAAATCTGTTAAAGCAGAAAGTTTTTATGTTGTTTGGATATCAAAAATCAGTTGAATTCAAAATCCTAGCTGCTCCCGTTCGCGAGTTATGCGCATTTTTAGATATTTATAGAAGGGAATTGTACTGTCAAGGTTATGGCTGATGAGGGTCAAGTTTTTTTTAAGATTAGCTTAACAATTCTTCCTGAAAATTACTCTCCAAAGTCAAATGATTTAGATAGAATGTGAAAATAGATCATTATACTTTAAAGGTGGAAGTATTGGAAAAAGTTTCATTCCAGAAATAAAAGAATCTTATGATAATTTCAAACTATTAGTTAACGTAACAACACTAAATAGTATTTCATTGAAATTTGTGGCAGATTTTAAGCTCTTGCTAATTTAATAATGGACAGCTTTTTTTTTATTTTCAAAATGGTACCCTTTGTCAAAGCCTCTGGAAAAGTTGGACTATCACCTGATGCTTATATCAATGAATTAGATAAGGCTTTAAAAAGTATTGATGATCTTTCTGAATTACTGAAGATTCACGTAATTCTTGATCACATAAAAGAAAGTTTAAATTACATAGAAAACAATAATGGATAAGGGTATTGGTCAGAGCAAAGCGGAGAATCCATACATCGTGATTTTCATATTCATCACAACTGTTAAAAGCAGTGATAGAATTTTCTTCGCTACACTTATAATTCTAAATTATCTTTACTTACAGCTAGTCTATGTTCGTAGATACGATTAATCACTTATTGTTATTATAAAAATAAAAGAAAAAAAAGAAAAAATACAAAGAAATCGAAAGTGGGACAATTCAGCCACATCGTCCTCGTCGTTAGTCCTGGGCTTGGCTAAAAGTGGTAACCAAGATTTTCCAATGCGAAAATGAACAGCAAATTTATTTTTGAGATATATTGGAAAAGCCGTAAGCTTAAAAGCATCGTTCATAAGAAACTCGTCCATGCAAGCTGCGTAGCACACAGTTGACTTGTAAAAATCTAAGAATGCGCATAACTCGCGAAAGGAAGCAGCTAGGATTTTGAATTCAACGGATTTTCGATATCCAAGCAACATAAAAACTTTCTGCTTTAGCAGATTTTGGATCCATTTTAGTCAAACTTTTTCGGCCTTCAAGCACACCGTGAGTAGTCCAACGCACTTACCACTACACCACGGTGCTCACATAATTTAATAACATTTGAATTAACAATGATTGTTTCTTATTCTAATCTGGCAACATGTACCCTTGACAATCGTCGGTAATTAAGAAACATTCACAATCGAAAGTGTATCCTAGTGGGAAATAGTCGAACTAATTTTTGGATCACGAAAATTGATCCTGATAAAAAGCAAGATCTCGTATTGTTGTTGTAATGCATACAAACCAATGATCTATATGGATCAACGGGGATATTAAAATATGGCTATTGTGAGCTTTTCACAGAATCAACCTCAAAACCTAAACCCCTGGTGTGAAACATTTTTCCTGTTGCTTGTCCAAATATCGATAGTCTTTCGAAAGAAACACTCTTATTTTTCTTAGCGAAATACGTTAGGTCTAAAATTCTTCTTCCTATTCTTCCCGACTTCCTATCCTATATGGGGCTGTGCCGTGATGTTGTTAAGAACGTCGGTAAACTGTATGACACAATGGCGCAAATTCACTTAAGTTACAGCCGACAATAGTATCGATTAGTATTAGTTAGTTAGACTTTGGTATGTTTTTGTAAAGTGATTTGAATGAACGAAACCCAAACGTCAAAATATTATTTGAGAAATTTAGAGCCGACTATAATTATTTAAAGTGACGTTTGGATCATTTTAATTTTCGAGCCGGCTATGCATACGTTTACAGTCGACTATAAGGTGACTATGTATAGCAAAAAGTATATTTTAGGTTAATAAATTATTTTATTGTCGGCTTTATCTGACTATGAATTTGCGCCAATAGTTTAAAAGATTAAGCTGGAAAATGACATCACTTACGGCATACATCTCAAACGTGTTAGGCTCACGAAGGCATGCGAACTTCAGTAGCAAATAAGTTGTAAGGTTTTCCAATTTCGCAAGGTGCGATATGCTCGGCAGCCCATTGTCGACCAACAACCCACTTGGATTCGTCTCAAACGGATCGTATAAATAAAGGGCTCCTTCACTCCTCCAAAAAGCCATCAAGTATTTTTTATGCTTGAGTATCATCGCATTACCACTCTCGATGGGGCCTTGCTTGCCTATGGCCTTCTTCAACTCATTCAAATTTAAGTTACCGTTGAGTGTCGAATTCACTTGCCAATTAAAGTTGATCTTGTAAATGCTAAACATTGGCGAGATCTCATCTAATGTGAGTTTGTCTATTGACGCGAATTTCGCTCGATTTGTATTCTTCAGGGCGCTCAAACTCTTCGAGTACAAACGATCGCCATACTTCAGTATCACATCCAGCAAGGTAGTTGTCATCTTATTCGATGGTGTAATCATGGCAAAGGCTATTGCCACCAGGCAATTGGTGTACTCCTGTTTATTGCGGTTTGCCAGCGAAGGATTATTCTGTTTCATTGAACCGCGGACTATGGAATGGCCATGTGTGATGTGATGGTAGCCTGGTTTGGAATGTCCCTCGAAATCATCAGCATGTAGTTTCATGCTGGTCAGGACCAAATTATGAAGGGTACACTTTCCGTACTTGTGTTCTTCGGGTGTTTTTGAAGAGATGTGTTCCAAGAACTCGTCGAAATTCGCGAACCATGCCACGTAGGCAGAGCCATCGTTCTCAAATTGTGTATAGGTGCGTTTCTCTAGAAACAGCAGAGGCGGTTGCTTGGGTTTGCCGTCATCATCTTGCTCTTCTTGTGGCTCTGCAACTGCAAAAATATCGCCCGCTGCATTATCTTTGCCTATTTCGAGGCGTCGTTCGGTTAGTTCTCCATTATCGCCAGAAGCCTTTGGATCGAACACGAAGTAGCGATTGTCTCGTTTCCATATGGCGACCTTGAAGAAATCCGTTTCCAGAACAGCCTCGTGATACTGACTCTCCATCTGGTCCCAAGCTTGAAGAATACCTTTCAGATCTTTGGAGCTCACCACCTCTGGGATGCGACCATCCTGCGGGCGGACAAATAATTCATCGTCCTGTACTTCAACACCTTCATCCTCGGAGTCTTCGCGCATATTCATTTCGTGTTCCATTTCTTCACCCATTAATTCGGGTGCAGTTTCTATGACGCCTCGCACAATGTCACGCGTGAACGTGAACTTGTTCATCCCAATCACTGGCACAACGTCCTCCCATTGCAGTTGGTAGTCTCGTGCCTGGCACTCGGGTAGGCCCATGAAAATCTTACAAAATAGCTTATCTCCAATATTAAGGATGTCGGCTAGGTCCTCTTTATTCCATAGCGTTGAGCTATTGATGCGATTGAAGCCGAGCGCTGTCAGCAGATTGGCGATGGTTTGCTTATCGGCTCGCGCTCCGTATATCTCATGTCCCTCGTGCAGATCCTTGAAAGGTCGCAAAATTGCTCCGCTTTCGCCAAATTCGTCATATTCCAGTACCTCTAGGCGGTCTGTTGAATCCGATAGGGAGATGTCTGTGGGACTCAGGCAAAACTGTGGATGTGATTCTGGTTAGCTGGCTTTTCAAAGTACATTGAAGTAATTAAACGTTACCTGGTCACTGTCCTTGGTGTTTAGGCAGGAAACAAAGAAGTTTATCAGATCGTCAACGGTTTTGAATCGTATGGCGTTTGCGATTCCCATCGGTGGCATATTGGAATCAATTGCTAAGGGTACAACTCACGAGGTTATCTTAAAGGAAACATTGTAGAAAACTTACCACACAAACATTGAGGCGTCACTCCGAAGTGTTTCTCGTAGGGATAAAAGAGGTAGTAATAGTTGTCTGAGCCTTGCCAGATTGCCAACGTTACATCCTTCACTGTAAATACTCCATGACGAGCGTGGTCAAAGAATTGGCTGATCCCTTGAAAGCAAAGCAAGAAAGAATATCTTCAAAAAAAGACTGCCAACGATGACGGGGCATTGCTTCCATAGCTAGCTTGCTAACAATTATTTCCTTAATAGGATTTGTATAGATGCTGTGCTGCAGGACCAACTAATTTAAAAAATATGGGTCCATATACATAAACGATAGTAAATGCTTTTACTGGTAAATTCCCATAGTACTTACTAATTGCCATATGCATAAAATCAAAATAAATACTTAAAATCTAGTATTTACTATAAGGAATAGTATTTACTAGCTTCGGATACTATTTCTTTCTAGTATTTACTGCAAATTTTGCCAGTTAGTAACAACCAACTTGAGTATTTTGTAGTAAATACTTTTGTAAGTTTTAAAGCAGCATATTTGCATTCTTGAGTCTAATTTCAAAGCAATCGGTCCACTATATTGAGGGCATCAAAAGTGAGTAAACACCCATATGATTTTTCGAGTTACATGTAATTTAAACAAAAAAAATAACAAAAATTAGATTCCAATGATGCAAAATAAAAGCTTTATTCAATAACAATAAAACAGCGAAAAAAATTAATCAATTAAAATAAAACTAATAAATTTTTTCTAATAAAAACTAGCCATACTCCATTTTTTAAGCGTCAAAAGTAAGTCAACATTATCAATTTCTTTAAGGAATTCATAAATTAAATAGCTTAAAAATAAATCTCAATATTTAGTTGGACCGCGTTTAGACTTTATAACTTCTTTCAGTCTACGTGGCATGGATATACCAAGTTTATTTGTAAAATCGGAGGTTATTTCGAACCATTTTTCAATTAAAGCCTGTTTTAGGTCCTTTTTGCTTTTAATAGTCCTTTTACGAATGTTCCGGTTCAAATGATCCCATAACTGTACTATTCGGCTTAGGTCCGGTTATTGCAGAGGGCGATCGAGGTATTTTGGAGTCTCATAAAGCAACCATTCGTTAACGAGCTGCGAAGTAAGCTTAGGAACACTGTCTTGCTAAAATATCCAATTCTTGGTCGTGCCTAACTTGACCCCGCTCGGTTGCATGTTATCCTTTAGGATGTTCAGATAGTCTTGCTTATTCATTGTACTTTCAATGAAGGCGAAATTCCCGACCCCAGGTGCTGCCATACAACCCCCACGATCACCAAACCACCCCTATGTTTAACTTTACTTCTAACATTTTGTTCGGTAAATTCTTTACTCTATTCTCTCCAATTTTTTTTATTTGTGTTGCTTTTAAAAATTAAAAATTTCCTTTAGTCAGTAAATAAAATATTTTTGCAAAACGAAATGTGATTATTTATGTCCTTTCTTAAACGCTTAAACCCAATTTTACTTTAGATTTGGAGAGAAAAGAATAAAGAATTTAATGAACAAAATGTTAGAAGCACAGTAAAACATATGGGAGGTTCGGCGATGGTGTGGGGGGTATGGCAGCATCTGGGGTCGAGTCTTTATTGAGAGTACAATGAATAAACAAGACTATCTGAACATTTTAAAATAATAACATGAAACCGAGCGTCGATAAATTAGGTATGGCTAGGAATTGGATCCTTCAGCAAGACAATTATCTTAAGCATACCTCGCGGGTTGTTAAGGTATGGTTTTATGAGACTCCAAAATACCTCGATCGCCCTCTGCAATCACCGGACCTAAGCCGAATAGTACAGTTATGGGATCATTTGAACCGGAACATTCGTAAAAGGACTATTAAAAGCAAAAAGGACCTAAAACAGGCTTTAAACCTCCGATTTTACAAATAAACTTGGTATATCCATGCCACGTAGACTGAAAGAAGTTATAAAGTCTAAACGCGGTTATACTAAATATTGAGATTTATTTTTAAGCTATTTAATTTATGAATTCCTTCAAGAAATTGATAATGTTGACTTACTTTTGACGCGTAAAAAATGGAGTATGGCTAGTTTTTATTAGAAAAAATTTATTAGATTTATTTTAATTGATTTATTTTTTTCCGCTGTTTTATTGTTATTGAATAAAGCTTTTATTTTGCATCATTGGAATCTTATTTTTGTTAATTTTTTTTGTTTAAATTACATGTAACTCGAAAAATCATATGGGTGTTTACTCACTTTTGATGCCCACGTATTAGCTGAGAAAAATTTACAAGGAGCGAAGACTGCCTGGAAGTAATAATTTTAAAATGCTTTACCGTTTTGAAAGAGAAGACGTTAAGTGGTTAAGTGAATATTTTATCGGTAAGAAATTTTATTTAAAAATTATTATAACAATGGAATTATATATCCATACTGACTTTAAAAACACTAGGTACTCAAACTGAAAAAAGAAGTGGAGCAACTTCCCTGAAGAAAAGATGCGCATCTTTTGAGATATGTTGGAGATCCAGGATTTTAAGGTCGCGATGGCGAAGACACAGGGTTTCATCTGAGTACTGTTTGTAGAACTGTACATTATGTATCAAAACTTATAGTCCAAAAATCTTCCCATTGGATAAAGTTTCCTTCGAATTACGAAGAACTTTTAACTGCTAAACAGGATTGGCCTTTAATATACAGTTTTTCATCGTGTAGAGTCGTTTGGGGTAAGAGTGCGCAGCGGGTAAGAAGAATTCGCAGAAATCGCTAAATGCGAAAATGTGTGCTTCACTAACCGGCGGCTAGATCCTAGATGTAGTAACCGCCTAAATAGCACAATAATCGTTCTCAGCAACTTATCAGAAGATTCCGGCTGACATGTCAATAGAAGATGCTGAGGAACATCTTATTCTATCTAGCCTCCGTAGTCTTATGGACTTTTTCTTGGAATAAAGGGTTTCAACAATTCAGCTAGTACTTTTGTGAGAAACAACACTCTATTGGTATTTTTAAACATATCGAATCTATGTACTTACCAGCCCTTAACGAGACTAATCCTTTACCCTTGTTCTCTCCCATCATTATACCCATGATCATGCAATCGACTATATTTAATCGCACCCGTCTACCTCCGATATCTATCATTTTTTTCAAAGTCTGAAGCTGGATCGGGGATCCGGATTTATTTGCAGCCATTGACTGTTTCAAGAGTTCCATCCCTTCGAAGAGTATATTATCAATTGTGTCGCTATCCCATTCGTCCTCGGGCTTCTCAACAGCGTGTATCAGAGCCGATACTCCCGTGCACATGGCCTTCTCGAAACGTAGTTTATCCTCAGCATAGCTGTAATCACAAAGTGTCTTCGTTCCACACAACACCCATCTGTTTGCCGGCAGTCCAATCCACTCTTCCGCGTCCTCCATTCGTGTCAGCGCTTCAAACACTCGCACCTTGACAATGCGATAATGATCCTTTCGATGCTTCAATGCAATGTTATCGATATAAACATCTGCCAATTTCTTTGGATTACGGAACCATAAGACGCAAGCACTTCCCGACAGTGCGGTACTGCCCAGTTCGGCGGAAAACTTTCTTGTCCACTTTCTTCCCAGACCATCACGCTCCTTAGCATCGAACATGAAATAGTTATTCTTTTGTTGCCACACGAGCACCATTTGTGGTCCGATCAGGAGCCCGGTGTCATTGGTCTCGAAGAATTTCTTCAATCCCTGTTCCACGTTTAGAATCTCCTCATTCAGTGAGCGGATTTGCCCGAAGATCATCTTCTCAAAGTTAAGCGAGAAATTCTTCCGAATAAACTTAATGGGCATCTTGATTCGATCGATCCAGTCTTCGTTCTCTAAGAGATCATCGTTTTCACTTTCGTAGAAGATGTCCTTGCCCAGTTTCATAATGTCGTGAATGATCCTCGATGTCCACAGATTGGCGGGAAAATGATGTAGAAAAATCGCCGCCGCTATATTGGTGTGCAAAATTCGGTCGGGATCCTTGCAGTACTCCTTGCCTACGAGTATTCCTCGATTATCGGTGAATTCCTTGTAGTCCGCACTGTATGACAAGATCATGTCCTCTGTAGGTGCATGTTCGACAGGTTCTTCTTCGGCGGCGGCTTTCTTTTCTTTTTTCCTTTCTTTTTTACTCTTAGTTACAACCTCAACTGGTGGTGGAGGTTCCGCAAAGTCATGTAATCCGGTACTCCGTCTGGCATCGGGGAATTTCGATGATTCCCTCTGCTCCGGTGTCTCGAATTCCTCATCGACATTCTCTAGGTCGAGGGGGACTTTTGATTTGCTCAGAACTTTCACCGAAAACACATCGCAAATGCCTTGTCCCAATTGCAGGCTTTCCTCTAAGAGTGTTCGTATATCTGCTGCTTTCAGAATAACCGGCATGCTGCTCTCTGCACCTTTAAATCCTTCCGGTATAAGCGCAAAGTACTTGTTTTTTTCCTTCCAAAATGCACATGTCTTCGAGGAACACTGAATGACAACTCCGTGGTTTTCACCTAAAAGCTTGTTAAGAGCTTCAACTTGGTTTGCCTCAAGACTGGAGGTGATGCCCCCATGTAGGGGATTCGTTATGGTACAGGGTTTCACCAACACTGTGACTTTATGACAATTGAGAAAGAATGTCGGGCACACACATTGAATGGGGTAGCTGGAGTTGGCTCGAAGTTTCAACTGATTCAGCGTTAGGCGGTGTACTTCGTTGCCAACTTCAAAAATATTCTCCACTATCGCGGTGCTCCAAGTTCGAAATTCCTCAACAGCTACAAACACTGGTGCTACGATGCACGCCGATAAATTCTAAAAGAAGGGAAAAAAAGTGAAAGGTAAAAATCAAAAGCCAGGAATGGTGAATGAGAGCTTTCTTCTTTTCTTTCAGAACTGTCAAGCTGCCCGAATATATAGGAGACCAGTCGAAACGAATTGGTTTTGAAGCTAATGAGGCTATCAAGCTGTCAACGGAATAAGGACACAGTCTAGGTCTACCCATTCCTTAGTTATTGTGTAGACAGGTCGAACCAAGACCCTCTTTAAAAGATACCCTAATGGAGACTCGACTGCTGTATTTGTTGGACAAAAAATTACTGGGTTAAGAGCTTCTTATAAATTGATGTCCTAAAGAACGCTGATCCGGCCAATTCTATTATAGTGCCGACAGCTGGAAGATAATCGGGAACCCACCGAATCGGGGAGAAGATGAAACAGCGAACTCTTTGAGCCTAATCACGTTGTGAATATTTACAGTTCAAAAACACTGAACAAAGTTTTAAAAGATGAGCCAAATGCGAAAGCTAAAGAGCTTGGACTAGAGAACTACAAGTAATGCGCCCTGAATCAAAAATGATGGAGAGGTACTACGCCCTTAGATGTTAAATCATTGACCAGGAATCTGTTTCGAAAGGGATTACTAACAGGATTTCCTATAAAAAATACGAGTAGTTTTGTTAATGTTGCCGACAATGAAAATTGAAAGAAAACTGAAGGCCCGAGTTAATCATTTGTCTTCAATCCTGGTTTCAATCTAATTCATAGTGACGTAAACGCCTTCTGATCTGCCCAAGTTACGGTCTAGTAAGTTACTTAGTAAGCTGAGTCTGTTTTTGTTTATTGAAACTTGGAACCTAGAAGTCAAATCTGCTAAACAACTTAGAGCAGGTAATTTAGTACAAAAAAACTGATCAACTTTAGGCCTCATCGACCTCATCTTCTAAGTCCCCTCAACAAACTAACCTTGATTTTTCTTGACTGCGCTGAACCTTTTATTTCTCTTATTTCGGGACGGTATCGTAACATTCCCAATCCTGGAGCAACTTGAGCCCAGATTTTTGGCTTAGTTGGTTTTGGTGCACTGCAAGGCGATATAAGAACATATAAAAACAATTAGGCACTTTTTTCGGTTTTGAGCAGAACTTAAATGTTAAACTCTTACATATAGACAATCCGTTTCTTTTTTGATTTAGTATCTTTCTTTAATTTTGATGGCATACTGGGTAGCTTTTAATAATTATAACTAATAAAAAAAAATAACACAAACAATTTGCCAAACGAACAAAAATTTAAAAATAAAAACACACAAATATGCTCTGACTTATATCGATTCACAGGGATTTAAAAAATAAATATCTAGCTACAAAGTGATTGGTAGCGAAAAAAAAATTTAAATATACGAGTAGAATTGGCATTTAGATATATCTTAAGAATTGATGACATCATCTCAGACAGCCACACAGCTGGTCAAACATATTTACATCTAAAAACTCAAGGATCAGAGTCTTCCTTTTTGAAATGCTGCCATAGCTTTAGAAATATCATGCAAATAGGAGTTAAATGCCATAAAGTAGAACATATTAGGTCCGTTCGCGTACTTTTTGAACTAAATACGTGTTATCTGTCAATTTTCGATGAGTGGAAGTGAAATTCTCTCAAAGACAGACAAAATTACGAAAAAGTAAACGAACGCATTAAGCACCAAAAAATGATAAATGTATGTTTTTCTTTTTTATTTTATTATTTATTATTTCTCCCTGAAGGTGGGCAATAATTCAACCAGAAAATTTGTAAAATCATTTCCCACTTATCATTTTTTCGAAAAATACAGGGGTACCGTGGAATAAAGCCGAGGCTGAATTTGGCATCATCTCTATTTTAAAATAACTTCACATGGGAAATAACCTCAGCTCTAGTGGGAAATAAATGCACATTTTTGATGTGAAATTATTTCTCACTGAAGGTGGGCAATAGCTTCACTTTTTTGTTGGAAATAATTTCTTTAATTTGTGAAGTTATTTCTCACTGAAGTGGGCAATAACTTCATAATTAAATATTATTTAAAAATTCGCGCGAATTTTTCACTATTACTCTACTTTATGCCAAAACACTAAAGATTCCATTTAAAAATTAGATATTTAATTTTTTAAGCTTGCATGGGCATGGCCAAGACAAATTTTAAATTTAAATATCTAATTTTGAAATGGAATCTTTAGTTTTTCAGCATAAGATAGAATAACAGTAAAAATTTCGCGCGAATTTTTAAATAATCTTTAAATATGAAGTTATTGCCCACTTCAGTGAGAAATAACTTCACAAATTAAGAGATATTATTTCCAACAAAAAAGTGAAGCTATTGCCCACCTTCAGTGAGAAATAATTTCACATCAAAAATGTGCATTTATTTCCCACTAGAGCTGAGGTTATTTCCCATGTGAAGTTATTGCCCGTAAAGTTATTTCGCTGCACCTAATCCAAACACGCTTAAGGGGATATGAATACCGTTATAATGTTTACACACAGTGCGAGCACATGAATAACAAGAACGAGGGACAGACAGATCGACGTAGTGATAGGAAACTCAGATGTTCGATTTCAACGAACTCTATGGGTGGTGTCCAGGAGGCAGCGATATCAACTGAAAAGCAAACAAAAGCGATGTATAGGTCTTCTTCTCGGGGTTTTTTTTTTCGAAAAGTCATCATTCAATTAAATAAATTTCATCCCAGACCATACCAAATCATACAGTATTGGATATTTTTGGGGACCACCTAATACAAAGTTATTTTACTTACTTAAGGTGGCGCTACAGCTCGGTGTGAACCTGGGCCTGCTTCTCGCAACCATTTGTATATGCGTGTTATATTTTTACATGAATGGAAGGGACCTATAGTTTTTTGCCGGCTCCGAACGGCGATTGCTTGTCAGACATTCGAAAGAGGTGACAACCGTGAAAAACTTTTTTAGGTGTTGGACCCGGGCTGGGATTAAACCCGAGCAGCATGCGCAGTAGGTCAACGCACTAACCACCATGGCCACGGCGACCACAAAGTTATTTTACTCTGGGAAATTAGACGGAAGTGTGTGTAAATATAACGTGGGACTTTCAATTAACTCAATGGCACACGAACATCTCATAGTCAACTATTTCATGTCAAGGTAGCTACCACCTAACAGTGACACCGTGGCCATAATAAGGGATTTCAATTTCAATACTTAGTAAGGTACAATGGACCTTTACGGCCTCTGGGTAAAATTTGCATTTACTGCAAGCGACCATCCTTACCTAACGTACATAGGTCTATCTAAGTATCTAATTATAGCCTACACAATCTAAAATAAAAGTTTATCTTTATAAGCAAATGCAATACATTCAGATGCAAAATGAGTTTTTGTTTGCTTTTTTAGTAATAGATCATAATACACAAACTTTTTGTTCCAGCTTGTTTTACCATGTACAGTACACTCGCGGTAGAGTGAACATCGGTTGAATGAACAAAAAATTGTATACAGAACACAAACACAAAATTGTATACAGACTACTCTACGGAGTGAACAAGTAAACCTCTTTAGAGTGAACACATATTTTTAACACAGTTAAACAGGAATAAGCGAGCTGCAAAGATGCACAATCTTTCAAGTACATTTACCGTTTGTTTTACATAGCTTGTATACGTCATCGTTCCACGTTTTGCATTCTCGTTTGATTGGTTTGACAGCAAAGGAAGTGAAATTTATCGCTAAAAAGTCGAAATCCACACGTTGACTCATGAGTCGCGACTCACACGAGTGCGAAAGAGAAGAACGATGAGATAGAAAACGAGCTGCCCGGTGAGTCGCGGGCAGAATTTTTCGTGACTCTTTTTGACGTTTCTCTTTTTCTTGTTCGTTATTTTGCTTTCGCTTCATTTCTTTTCGTTGCGCGGAAAAAAAATTTATGTTTTAAATAATTATGCATATATGAAATACATCCAAAAATGTATAATATCTAGTACATAGCCTCCAAAGCTACTATTTAAAAAAATGTTAGCAATATTTCTTCATGGAAACTAATAAATACAGAGCTGTAACCATTTCAAACGCGAAAGAAAATATATGAAAGAGAACTGTCAAATTACGAAAACTGAAATTATAAAAGAGTCGTAACTCAAAAGTCAACGCGTTAATGCAAGTGCCTCACCGAATGAAAGTTGAAAACAAAAACTACAAAAAAAAATCGTGACTCGTGGGTCAACGTGTGGATTGCGACAAAGAAGAATGTGACGTTCCTTTCAATTCAATACACTCAACATTTTAGAAAAAAATAATGTCATAGTAAGAATAGCACCAAGGTGGCTGGTCACTGGTGCAACTACCCTATTATAAATCCATGGGACTCACATGGGACGTATACGCAATTTTTTTAATGGGTTAAATATTAAGGGTTCAAAATGCTGATTTTCTGGCTTTCTAAAAATGTCTTAACTACTATTTTTTTCTATGCACCAATTTATCACAGGTATAAACTTCTATCAACTTCGTCTATTAGAGATAAAGTTCCATTAAAAGTCAACAAAGGGAGCGAATGTTAAGCGTGTTAAGTGAATGTTGGTGATTTTTGTTTTTGAAGTCTTTTAGCTTGATAACAATTAGTATGTTGTATGTACTCTCTATTAATTTTTATTTTGAAAGCAAATAGAAAACATACCTACATATGTTTACCTAAAGTAGCCCGTAGATTCACAATTCAATTCAACTGTCAATTGAGTTGACAACTGTATTGATATTCGGCCACACACTGTTGTCAACTGAGTTGTTGGCTTGGTATAAACTGCCACAAATATATAGAATTTTCTTTATGTGTGCGTTTAAAGTAATAATATCTTGTAAACGTTTCGCTTACGTACACTTTCACAGATTTCACAAGCACGTGGTACAAATTTTCCTCAATTTGACAGTAAATCAAATGACTTCCCCACACACAATGAAATTAATTTGTCCTCAACCAACTCGTCAACCGTCAAATCGATCACTAGACAACGCCACACACGGGTCGATTTCAACAACAGACTAATGCCTGAAATATCGTACATGTGCAGATAATCTGCATGCGGCGCCGCGTCCATATCTGCATCTGAAATAGATGTGCAGGGTTTTCTGAGAATTCTTCCATTTGTAGCAATGTTTATTTTTGTAAGTACTGTATTTTACTAATCACTGTATCTATTTGATTTAAGCTAACATCACTCTGTTTGATGAGTCAATAAAAATAATAATAATTAAGAAATTGATTGTAAATCAAAAATATAATATCAGAATAAAGATAACCGTGAGACGATAAGGTCGTATTCATAAAAATATAAAATAAATAAATAATTATTCTACACATTGGGGGCATTCCGAAACTTAGATACTTGCAAATGCAAGTATTTTAAGCCCTCTGATTGGTCGAGAGCCCGAAAAATTGACAGAACATCTAGTCTACTTTCATTGAGGTCGGGGACTGGATTTTAGTCAAGAAATTCTTGACTTAACGTCGAAAACAGCTGACTTATTTGTTTTAATATATACTGCGTGGCTGTTGTTTGCTTTTTACAAAAGGCGCGTTTTTTTTGCAAATCTAGGATAATTATCCAGGCTAAGGTTTTGTTTTACTTAACATTGAAAACATGTTGCGGAAACATGTTTAGTTTATATAGATTTGAAAAAAAACACGCCTAAAAATGAAAATTTAAGTAAATTATGAAGGGGTATTTTTATTTTTTTAATTTTTCATTCAGTTCATATACAATCGAAGAACTCTGCAAATTTGTAAATTTTAAGTTTGTTTTTGTTCTTACTTTCTTTAAAAAAATTAATTTGTTGTGATGCAATCACAATTCCCCAAACAATTTCAGAGCGAAAATAGAAAGTAAATTACGTTTTTGACATTTGAACTGTCGACTAAATATTTTGTCATTGGGGGCGTTGCGAAACTTAGAAGGCCGTAAACTACTTGCATTTGCAAGTATCTAAGTTTCGGAATGCCCCCATTGAGTTGGCTGCCGCAAACAAAGCAAACAAATGTCAGATGAAAACTAAATAATGCCAAATGATAAAAATTGAACTATTTTCGCGATCTAGTACCGGCGCTGAGCGGCAGAATTAGAAAGAGTCTTGATGCAGCACTGTGCCGCATGCAGAATTCACATGTAATCGCTCCCATATAGACGTGTGTATTCTAATTTCGCTGCATGCTAAATTCTGCACATGTATTTCAGGCATAATGTGACGGTTAAGTTGAACAGTGGCCAGCAAAGCTAGAATGATGTGAAGTCAAAACCTGATTTATTATCGTTTGGCCGTCGCATCGCCAGAGGGTTAGATGTCAGTGGATGAAACTTGACCCACCCGTCCACTACATTTGTTTATTTGTATACTTACTTTGCTTGCTTAATAAAATGAAACACCCTGTTTAGTGTTTATCGTTTTGTGTATTTATTTCTACCCAACACCGAACCCACGGCACCCTATAGAGAAAAGGGTTGTTTCTTGTTTTGTTTTTAAATTTATTTATAGAATGTTCACCAATCAGCTGTTTAATCATTATGTTTATGTTGACGGAAGAGAGAGGCAAGGCAAGTAAACAGAAACAAAAGTGAAATGAAATCAGTCAGAAACGAAATAGAATTTAAAATTGTCTGAAAGTATAGAGATGAAACAAATTTGAAATCCAATGAAATGTTGCTGATACATATATAGAGGGTGACACAAAATAATAGTGAATCTTCGTTACACTTGTTGAAAATAAAATCCAATGTGAATGTATACTATTTGTTTTATTGAGAGAGCACACTGTGAGTATTTGTTTAAACGTACTGTGCCTTTACTTTTTATTAATTTTTTTCTTGAATTTTCGTTCAGCTTTTTTCATTCGATTAATAACTTTCTTATCATACGCATTTGTTTTAATATAATTTAATTTCCTTCAATAAATTTCTTCTTAAACTTTGACCCACCCACATTTGATTTATTTTACCTTCGGTTGGACATAACAAATCTAACGGTTAATATAATTTATCAGCACTGTTGATTACCTTTACATAAGGCAGGCGTGTTTTTTTTTTCAAATCTATCTATCAAATCTATATAGACTTAAAAATAACTTTCAAAGTAAAATGCATGGAACAAAACTTTAGCCTGGATAATTATTCAGTCTAAGGTTTTGTTGTATTTTACATGGAAAAGATGTTGCGGAAACATGTTTAGTCTATAGGCGTGTTTTTTTTTTTCAAATCTGTATAGGCTAAACATGTTTCCGCAACATGTTTTCAATGCAAAATACAACAATACCTTAGCCTGGATAATTATCCAGTCTTATTTTTACATGGAGAGCTTTTTCGATGTCTATATAGATTTGAAAAGAAAACGCGCCTACAGACTCGGAAACAACCCGACTAGACAGATAGATAGATAGATAGATAGATAGACACACAGGCAGATAGATACACAGACAGACAGGCAGACAGGCAGATAGATAGATACATAGATAGACATACAGACGGATAGAAAAATGTAAATTGAAGTTGAAAAACAGAACAGCTGTGGTTGTTTCCTACTATGTACTTCCATTCAGTCATACCCGAATAACTATGTATGCGAGGAGATTTTGAGAAGATAGGTGAAGCGAAGCACAACGGGTTACTGCTAGTAAATTATAAGTAAAAGATGTTAATCTACTCTCATAGCCATTTTTTGCTAAAGATTTTTGCAATCTCAATAAATCGACTACAAACTAGCTTAAATATATTTTAAAACAATTAAAATTAAGCATTGTCATTATATCCAACATAATTTTACATGTTATACATAGGTACGCAGCTTTTAAAAATAAAATAAGTCAAAGTACAAAAAGAGTTCTATCAATATTTTTTTTTCGCTTTTAAGGACACCCTATGAAATTTCCATCTAATTCCACACGTTCCTGCAACGTCATTTGAAATTTCCCCTCCGAAACACCTAGCTGTCAAATAAATTGTCAAAAATTTTCACTTTCGCTCCGCTCGTCTCAGGAATAAAAGGTTTCTTCCGCGACGTGTTTTCGTATTTGTCTAATTTTTACCTATAAACTTTAATAAAAAAGAGGCTAAATAAAATATAAAAAAAGTATAACGATTCGCAGCCGCGAATAAAAAAATAATAACAAATCAACGTTTATCGTCGGGCGTAAAAAAGTGATAAAGTAAAGAGGCTACTCCACCTCCTCACCATTCAGTGGAAGAAAATTTCAAGTCGCAATTCTAATTTTTCTTAATACATACATACATTAACAATTAGTACATGGATGTGTATAAAAATGTGTCCCCATCGCCCCCGTTTGTTATCAGTCCGCTGACTGATTAATCACATTTTTTCCAACATTTGAAATGAATTAAATAAAAGCAAAAAGAAAAGAAAACAAAAAAAAAATTAACCAACTTCACCTCACGCTCAATGTGCGGCGAATCAATTTCGGTGGAAATTTATAAAAACTCCAAAGTGCAAGATGCTCAGGGAACTGATTACATGGGTCCTTAACACATATTTGGGCAAATACCTTGAAAATTTTAATCCAGCACAGCTTTCCGTGGCACTGTTATCTGGTAAGTTGTGAGGATGACATACACATTTTTTCTTTATTGATTATATAATGCATGCAATAGTTGATATAATACATGTGACCCTAGAAGTGGGTTGAGTGCATTCCCCCCTCGTGGGCTAAAAGTAGAAAATGACGATGACAATCCCGTAGTCACGGCAGCGACGGAATAAATAGACTGGCAAATTGGAAAAGAAAGTTGGCATTTCATGATTTTTTTCTGTAATGTCCTCATTCCAATCTTCATAGGGAACCATAGGATTTGTCTGTATTGTTATTCTAATTGCGAACTATGAATAAGTTGGTTGGTGAACTAATTGGAAAGTTTTATTCAAATTTGAAACTATTTACATCTGCTCGAAGTGGGTCGGGCCTGTCCATTGAAATTTGTTTGCAAAGCAAGAGAATTTCACTTTTTTGCGCACTTTCTTCGAGGTGATTGCCAATTTGTTTATGTTTAATTTATTCTTGTAGTCGCCACGGATTATTTAATCGAGCAGCCAGTGCATATCTAATGCCAGACTGCAAATGAATGCATTTGCGCGCTCGATTGTTTTTTAATGGGGTTCACGCGCCGAGGCTATTCAAAGAGCATTGAACTTGTAAATTATGTTCAGTCGCAAAAATAAATCTGTTTTATAATCAAAAGAAAGGTTTTATCAGCACGTCGTCTATGCGACAGTCTACACACTTTCTCATTTTTCTCCCACTCCTACAGCTATGACGACCCATTCTAGCCTTATCTGGCTTTATTTAGGTAATCAATTGATATCTTTCCAAGGTGGTGTGCAATCTTGTTGAACATTTTGTTTTACAAAGTAAGTGAAGGCTTTTCAATGTCAACTTCAAGAATTTAATTCCTAATTGCAATACTCGCACATCCCCACCACACTTATTCACGTGTTTACTTTTTGTTAGTTGATTGTTTTTACTCATTATAGTCTATTTACATGCATGCGACATTCATTGGTTTTGATTCGATGTGATTTGATAGACCGGCGATAGGGTGTTATATTATTGTTTATTTTTTGTTTTAATTACTTGGTGCTAAACAAGTATGCGCATCTTTATTCCGTATTTGGTATTAAAGACTTTCCCAATTGAATTGCTAATGACTTTAGACTACGTAACTTAAACAAAAAGTAAATAATTTCGCGATGTTGATTCAGTAAGTAAACACTATTAGCAATAAAGTGTTGGTAGTGGAGATTCTAATAAAATGCTAGTTTTGTGATCTAAACATCGCGTGAATGTCCAGGCAAACCACGTTGGTTGCAAATCGCCAATTTAGATCAGGAAGAGGTTTATTCTGATGCTAAGAATGGGAGAGATACCAAAAATTATTTTATCTGTCAAACGCATTGAGGTTTCCATACACAATTCCAACAAAGCGAAGAAGACTTCATAGTGGCTTCATCTCTCCTGCTTCGCATCATCGACGTCTGTGGATTCAATTATAAAATACTGCGCGATGACATTTAAATTTTGGCTGATCAGATGATCTGTATGCCGCTAATTAAAGTAGATGTGGATCTCAGCACTCTTAAGCCATATCACTACCATTACTTCTTCTTCTTCTTGCCCTTAATAATTTAGACACTAACAAAGGAGCTGGTCCTTCCTGACCTGCTTCATCCCACTCTCTTGAGGAACTGCTAGTTTAGACGTCTACTCTATTTCTTCCGCTAAAAATGATTTTCAGTCTTTCACTTTCATCTGGTGACTTTCTGGATGATTGGGAGGTTGCTTATATATCGCCCATTCATAAGAGCGGTCACAAACTTTTAGTTTGTGTCGCATTCTGAAAGTGTCCGCCTACCTGTTAAGACGTGCTTTAAACTCGCTTCGCGAATTTTTCTTTTCATTTCCATTTCCTTAAATTCGCTTATTACTGCTACTTCTGTTTTGTGCAATAAATAATTGACCTCCTTCTGTCGCCAAATTTATTTTACCTACATTCAAATATATCGCTGATGCGCTCTTTCATCATCGACTCACAAACTGTTTATAAAGTGCAATTTTTAAAAATGGAACAAGTGTGCGGTAATACCAACTGTGCTGTTGTCGTCAGAAATTTTGAAAAGATAGCGTGCAACGGAATCTGCGGTAAATCATTCCACGCGCTTTGTACTGGAATAACCAAAAGATCAGCTATCTTCATTAAAGAATTCTCGAACTTCTTGTTTTTCTGCGACGAGTGCCGAAATATTACAATGTCACACATCCTCCTCGCGATACAGTGCCACAATGACTCGTCCAGTTCAGAGTTTACTGTTATTAAATCCGCATCGAAACAAATCTTGGCTCAACTTTCTAAACTGGATGAGCTTACCAAATGCGTGGACGATCTCAGCAATTCGGTCGACCGTGTAACCGAAGTTTGCAAATCAAAGTTTAAAATTCTCGAGAAACTCTTCTCAGTGTTCAGTGAATCCAACACAAAAAAAAAAACAAAGACACTCTTACCAAAACATTTCTGAGCTCCGAGATGTCAAAAATAACGTGCTCCGCTGCTAGTACAAACCCCCAATTCGATGAGTTAAAGCTATATCTGACCCAAGTGTTAGAAAAAGATAAGACACTCATCAACGAGTCGCTATTAACCCAAATTACCTCAACCAACTCTCTCGCTACCAAAACGGCTGATCACCTGGAACGCATGAACACGATAGAATCTAAATTACACTCCCTTATTGGCGAATCAGTTTCAACCAAACTCGCCTTCAACAAAATGCTGGATGAACTGAAGTTCGCCTCCAGTAGAATGGAGTTAATATCCCACGACAGTCAGCCAACTTTCAATAAGTCTTTACACGAGGAACTGCTCGTCACGAAATCGACGCCTCCTTCACCGATAGTAACTGATCCACCTGCTGCTACTTCTCAAACCAACTCGACTGATCCTGCTCCGTCTCCTACATCTTCTCAACTCAATGCAACCGATGGTGATACTCCTTCATTGTTAGTAGCTGATCCACCTGCTGCTACTTTTCCAACCGACTCGACTGATCCTGCTCCGTCTCCTACATCTTCTCAACTCGATACAACCGGATCACCTGCTCCCGTCGAAAAGACTATATCTAGACTGGGCACTGATTCAGAATGGAACAACCGAGTTGTTAAACTTAAAGGATTTAATCACTCTACACCACCCACATCTATTTCCTACCTAATCACTGGCGCTCCACGAACTGTAGGTGAGCCCTGGCTACGTACTATGTTCGAATAACAGTATGGCATCTCTCCCCTTAAGAGCGAAAAGAAAACTACTGGCTGCTTCAGAATCGACCTTCCATCGAAATATAGCTGGCTTTTTCCAAAATCACCGAAACAAGTTCTTGCTGTTGGAAAAATGAAGATGTTGCGCTGGACCGATAAGTTAAATACAAATCCTATTAAACCTTACTCTAAGCTTAGCCCTAAATATAATTCCAAGTTTAAAAATAAGCCTATCTTAAATAACCTTAACCATAAGACTGCTTTACCTAGTTCGTTGTCCAAATTCGACCCTAAATGGAGCTTTAAAACGGGAACATTCTCGCCACAATTACAACGACCAAATCCCCCTCCTCTCGTCGCTCCAACCCATCCCGAAACTGCACCAAAAAATAACCAACGTAATCGCGTTTCGTTCAAATTACTATCTGATACCCCGCTCTCAACTAGCCCCATCCCTGCATCCGGTACTCCCCCCAACTGTTCTTTACCAACCCAATCTCCAACAAAAGTCCATCAACATCCAATGACAATAACGTAAATTACTCAAACTTCATTCGCTCTCATATACTCAACCCTGCCCCATCCACATCTTCAGCGGCTCTTCGTAATCAAAATGTACCCACATCTTTTCTAGACCCAATGCTTCCACCCACAGTTAAACTAACTAAACAACTAGCAGATGCCAGCGACGATAGTCGGTATGTCCTCGCTTTTCCCCCGTGGTTTATAACATGGATTAAATCTTACCTGGAAGACCGCCAATACAAAGTCCTTTTTAGATCTTCCATATCAGATCCATTCAAAGCTACCTCTGGTGTTCGCCAAGGAAGCCACCTCGGACCGCTGATCTTCATCTTGACAATCAACGATGTCGACTGTATCATCAAAGACTCCTATATTTCTGTCTATGCTGATGACATGTAAATCTACAGGCACATTTTATCCCTCGCCGACTCGCGCCCACTTCAAGAAGACTTAAACAGGTTTTCTATCTGGTGCCAAAAAAACTTCCTGGTACTCAATGTGAACAAATGCTAAACTATCACATACTCTCGTAAACGTCTTCCACCACCTCCCAGACATTACTTTCTCTGCAACGAGCCCGTGCCCTTGGTCACTTCATTACGTGATTTGGGTATTATCTGTGATAAAGAACTCACCTTCCAGTCCCACATTGATGGCATTATTTCCAGAGCCAACTCTATGCTTGGTTTTGTTAAGCGTTGGTCTAAGGAGTTTTCGAACCCCTATGTCACTAAATCCCTATATATTACCTTTATTAGGCCCCTGCTTGAATATGCCAGCCAAGTATGGTCCCCTTATTACGAAGTCCATACTAAACGCATCGAAGCCGTCCAGCGTAGGTTCATACGGTTTGCCCTTCGCGGTCTTCCTTGGGTTGACCGCTACAACCTTCCACCCTATAGAGACCGATTGAAACTGATCAATCTTCAGTCTCTCGAAAAACGTCGTGATGTTGCCGATATACTCTTTATTCAACAACTCTTAGTAGGTAACATGGACTGTCCCGCACTCCTTCAAATGATCTCTCTTAACACTAACCCGCGTAATCTCAGGTCCGTTCCCCTCTTTCATCTTGTCTTTCATCGTACCAATTATGGGTTAAACGAACCAATGTCTAGAATGCTGCAAAAGGCCAACAGCATTCCAAACCATTTTAATTTTCATTGCAGTAGATTAACACTACAGAACGCACTTTATACCTCCTCCTGATCTACTTACCGCCTTACCATCTTATCCTCTATATGTTAGTTTTAAGCTTTAGTTTGTGTAAGTCTAAGTTTGCTTAAGTCTTAGTTTGTTTAAGTCTTAGTTTTTTTAAGTCTTAGTTTGTTTAAGTTGTTGCTTGCGTTAAGCTAAATAAATAAATAAAGAGATTAATTGAAAACTACAGGCCTATAAGCAAACTTCCAGCTATCTCAAAACTCTTCGAAAAAATCGTTAAACAAAAATTGTATTTATGCAATTGTATATATCGCCTATGCACATAGTTTCGTGTCCGGTCGTTCTACGACTAACTTAGCTCTTTTTTTCCAAATTTTGTTTAAATTCGATGGAAAGCGGTGTGTATGTATTATTTAATGACTTCGTAAAAGCCTTCGACAGATATATTGCAAACGGCATTGAACCCACTTTGTGCCAACCCATATTTATCCTGCAAGTGACCTCATCGTCTATTTTTCTATCGTGGTGTATCATTGAGCCACAGTTTCCGAAGCTAATTTATGTACATGGCAGGAGTTGCGTCATCCATAAAATTCGGGGAGCATAGTTCTGTTGCAATAGGGGACGATAGTTCTGTTGTTTGCTTGCACAGTCGGTTGAATGCGAACGGTTTTTCTGCATAAAACCCTTTTTTGTCATTGTTAATGGACTACCACTATATATTTTTTTATTGTTTTTACTCTTCCAGGTGAAGTTGAACTAGAGAATGTCCCTATTCGCAAGGATTCATTGCGTGGCCTCGGTCTACCACTACAAGCCCTTAGCGGTAACATTGGTAAAATTAAGCTCCAAATTCCAGTGCGTCAATTTCGTACGGCACCATGGTGTATAATAATCGAGCGTGTTTACGCTGTTGTCGGTCCAAAAGATCTCAACGATTGGGACGATGAAAAAGAAAAACAATCGGACCTTGAGTACAAACTCTCACAACTAGACGACGCCGAAGCGAAATGGCGAGCTCAGAAGGGAGATAGCTCTGAGAGCGCCTACTATGCATCATCTTATTCCAGCTGGTTAAACTATGGCACTGGATTGGCGACATATATTGTCGAAAATATTCAACTGAAGATCAACGGAGTTCATATACGTTACGAGGATTCGATTACGATTCCTAATTTCAGTTTTGCCGCTGGAATCACAATTGAATCCTTAACAGCACACACTTGTGATGCAAATTGGCTGCAAAACTCCACAGCGTGGAATCAAGAAGTCGCATTCAAGTTGGTGGAATTGAAAGCATTTGCAGTCTACTGGGATCGTTTGATGACCGAGAACACATGCAGTGATATGCCATCAAGTGATTTGGCCAAGCTGATGGAAAAGGTTTGCTCTAGCAAAGAGCATCGTTACATTATAAGTCCAATTAGTGCAAAAGCACATTGTAAGCACGATCGGAGTCCGCTTCCTTTGCGGACTCGAAATCGACCCAGACTGTCATGCGAAGTGACTGTAACTGAGGTTAATATTTGTGTCAGTGATGTAAGTGTTTTATTTTTAATTTAATTTTATGGACTGACTTTCTAATTTGCAAAATTTCAGTTCCAATACTCACAGATGGTAAACTGCACGCGGGGTCTTCAAGAGATTAGTAAACTGCGAGCGTATCGCATTTTGCGTCCATCAAATCCAGTACGAGGGCATTCGAGAGATTGGTGGCAGTACGCCGTACAATGCCACGGATTCTTCTTTGAAACCACAGACGAGAAATGGGCTAAAGCCAAAGCGAATATTCGATATATCAAAATCTATACGAAACTGTTGTTGAATCCAAATGAGAACTTGTCGCCGGACGACAAGCAATTCAAATCGCGAGTGGAAAATGCGCGCGACTTGGATGATCTTCGAACTTTGCGCGAAGTTTGTTTCCTACATTTGGAGTCTAGTCATCTGGAGCTTAAAGGGGAAAATGGAAACCAAGGAAAGAGTATGCTGTTTCAATGGTTTCCCAACTGGTGGGGCTGGTATGGTAATTCAAGCAATCCCAGTAACTCTGTAGTGAGTTCTCCAGCGTCTGAAAGTAATGGGGAGTTATTGTCGATAGAAGAAAGTTCACATACACTAGAAGATGAGATTTTGAACGCCTTAGAAGGGTCAGTGGAAAACAATTCGCTGCTAAAGCGTGATGCAGTATTCGGCAAGTTTGATTTCGCCCTTGCCGCTGGTAAATTAAATGTTTGCAGTGAAAACTATACCACCGCCGAATCAGTAACAATGATGGAAATGTACTTTGACAATCTTAAATTGAGTGTAGAGACAAGGCCGCGGTCGGGTTCGCATTTGATTGGACTTTCGCTTGGTTCGGTGTGTGTCAAAGATTTGTTAACGCCGAACACCGAATTTCCAGAGTTGATTAAGCCGCAGATGAAGGACGAACCAACAGCTCCCCCAATGACATTTAGTCGTTTCCAAAATGTGAAAAGTAAAAAGGATATAGGTCCATCGGCCGATACCAGTGAACCGTGGTTTCAATTGCAATACGAGAAGAAACCGCTTACCTACAACACTGATTATAGACTGGTAGTGAAAACGAGATGTCTGGACATAGTCTACAACATGGGAGTGCTAAAGTGGCTGACAGATTTCTTTACAAATCCTCTGCAGAATGCCAACGCCAGAAGAAAGCTAGAACGAATGAAATACAGTACCAAAATGAGGCTAATCAAGAATTGGAAGAGCATACTCGAAGGGGATTTGGTTAGTTAAACAGTTATTTATGAAATTATTATTTTACCTTCTTCCTTCTTTTTTTAGGGTCAGCGAAAGTTGTGGTCTCTAGAAATCGACATTTCAGCGCCTCAAATCATTTTCGTTGAGAATTTTGCGAATAAGAACACATCAATTGTACTCGTAGACTTTGGACGTATTCAATTCTCGAAGAATTCCACCGAGAACCGTATACGTCCGCAGAAATCATCGAAATCCCAACAAGCTTCGGGTGGCGTAGACCAAATCAATGGTCAAGGACAATATCTAGACAGTGAGGATGAGGAAGCTTTTATGACACCATGTTCAACTCCACCAGGTTCTGAGAACAGTCCATCGGATTCGGCGACATTATGCTCAGCGGCACCAGATATCTCGGATATTGTGATAAATAAAGACACTGGGTTTGAGGAGGCCCTCCACGATAAGTTATACGACAAATACACAATAGATATGACTGACCTGCAGGTGCTAGTGTGCAAAGGCAAGGAGCGTTGGGGATTTGCCAGTTTGAAAGGTTCCTCTGCGCTACATTTACTCGATCGATTCAGTATATCGTTGCAATTAGAGAGACGAGTAGTTCACACTGTTGATCCAGAATACCCATCGCTGACACTCTTCGGAACATTACCGAAGCTAGTAGCGCACGTGAATGAGCATAAAATATCCGCATTAATGGATATTCTAGAGATAATCTCTGTTGATAGTTCACTGGCGGCTGGAGTGGATGAATCTGCAGTTAATTTGGCAGATGATGCATCGACATTCCATTTAGATGATGATTCGATAAGTAGTGAAGAGGAAATTCTTAACAATAGCCAACAGCAGCAGCAGATGAATTTAATTGTGCTGCAGTTTGTTATTGATCAGATGTCGCTAGAAGTGCAGTCGAGAGGGAGAAGCATAGCAGAACTACAAGTGTCTGGCGTACGCGCTGGATTGAGCAAACGACTGGAAGATACAAATATTTCTTTGTCCGTACATGGACTGCTACTTGTAGATGCAATTCAATCGTTTGGACCTGATTTTGAGTTACTTATTGCGAGTCACAGACATGTGGGGTAAGTAGTTGCCATGTATTCAAAATTAAAATTCAATATGAATAACAAACGTTGGTTTTCTTCAAGAATGGACAGTGTATCCGGGAGCCTTAAACAAAGTGAGCCGTGCTCCCCAACATCACCTGCGTCACCAGATCCAATGGATAACAAAAGACCAACAAGTCCACTGACAATAAGCAGAGCAATTAATTCACTTCAAAGAGGTATAATATGGTTTGATGAGTTGTAGATTTAGTTTATATATTATTTTATTATGCATTTTTATTTAGTATCTGCAGATCACACTGCTCTATTGTTTTATTTTAAAATCACATTTAAACTCAATTTGATTTGCCTTCTGATATGCTGGAAGGATTGATCACCGGCATCAGTCAGGGCCAACTTTCTCCGCCTGCATAATTGCTCTATTGTGACTCAGACCACACGACTATTTGAGCCAAAACGGGCATAGAAGAGATCAGCTTCAGAATGCTGATCTTACAGCAGTAAGGTTAGGTTAGATAAGGTAGAGAGGGGTTGAGAAGCTGAGCCATCCCGCAGCACTAGGCACCAGAGTGGGACCATTGCCAATCCCTAAGAGTCCATCCATCCATCCATCCATGGCACCTAAACCGCCACAAAGCATTTTATTACCCTGCTAAATTTTAAAGCACGATTCTAGCGCCTTGCGCGCAGCCTGGCTGTCGATGTCAATATCAATATACTTACCGGATATACGTTTCAGGCTCAGAAGTTCTGCAGCCCTAAGTACGGCTAGAAATTTTGCCTGAATAACGCTGCAGGTATCCGGGCGCCTTAGGCACACCATTAGATCTGGTTGAACGCAATAGATACCAGACCCCCTGCCGCTTGTAGTTTTTGACCAGTCCATAAAGACTGCAGTGTCTATATGCCGATTTACTGTGTAGTTTGTCCACTCTTCACGCACAGTGTACAAGGTTCTGTACGGTGTGTTAAAATCAAGCGTGAAGAGGATATCATTTCTGTAAGAATAGTACAATGCCCTTTGCCGCTATTCTTAAAAAGACCTATGTTGGTGAGTCTTAGTGCACTATTACTCGCCAGTTGCTTCAAATGCAGATCGAGAGGCAGCAGGTAGAGAAACATGTCCAATGCTGCCGTGGGTGTTGTGCGAAGTGCACCTGTGATGGCAACACCAGCTGTTCTCTGTACCGCCGCTCTTTACAAATAAAGAGTGCGCTAAAAGCTTTCCTAATTCTTTCTTGTGTGTTCAAGTTCCAGTTTAGTTTCCTATCCAGATATTTCGCATGCTCTGACCCCGTTAATTTTCGGGAGCTTGAAAGCTTGTATTTTCTGGTGAAGAGAACCAGTTTCGTTTTTTGAGGATTGACGTTCAGTCCACACCTATGTATTAGCCGATTTACCAGTAGTGGAATTTGCCTTTAACTATAATGACAACGACAACGTCATCCGCATAAGCAGTGACGTTGATACCCTTAGAGCGTAGCTCAGAAAGGATATCATTTATGACCAGAACCCAGAGCAGTGAGGAGATGATACCTCCCTGCGGGGTTCCTCTGGTGACTGATTTCCTTATCGAGCTAATTCCCAGGGTTGAGTTAATGTTTCTGGTAACTAGCATATTGCAGATCTTGCAGCAGTGAACATTGACGGTATATTGGCATTCCTTGCTGGATGTGGGAGGTGTTCACAACTCTGTACCACACAGATGAAAAGCCCACACAGATGATTGTAAATAGCCTTCTTATTTGCAAAATACTTACTTAGTTGGCGCTACAGCTCGAGGTGAACCTGGGCCTGCTTCTCGCAACCATTTGTGTGTGCGTGCTATATTTTTGCACGAATGGAAGGGACCTACAGTTTTTTGCCGACTCCGAACGGCGAGTTGAGAAGCTCAATCGTGACAAATGATACTCTTTGATGCTTGTCAGACATTCGAAAGAGGTGGGCACTGTGAAAAACTTTTAGGTGTTTGCGGCGGGATTCGAACCCAAGACCGCTGGCTCAGTAGTCCGACGCACTAACCACTTGCGCTACGGTGCCCATTGTTATTTGCAAAATGCTTTGTTATTTAAAAAATGGATTTCCTTAATATTTTCATTTCTTACATCTCCAATTTGATTTGTGTGTTTTTATTTTTTTTTTTTTTTCTTTTAATTTCTTATGATTTTACCTTGCCCCGTTTGTATTGTGTTTGACTCTGCCGAAACATAAAAGCTAACTCAGCAACTTGGTCGACTTTGGATGATTTAGATGCTCTCATTACTGTGGAAGTAAACTTCATAAATTCGTCAGCAGACAACGAACCCTTGCAAATAGCAAACATCAATTTCAATAATTTGGATATCATTGGTATGCACGAATGTTTTATAGTCATTATAATATATTTGAATAATTTGCTTTAGCAAACCAAGAGACTATTGTGGAGTTATTGGGATTCATTAACCGTGTAGTGCCAAAGAAAAAGAAAAGTACTACAACGGCTTCTACAAATGACAGTGCCAGTGCGACCAGGCCAACATCAATCCACTTGATGAGTCGTCATCCATTGCGTCATCAATTCACAGAACCTCGAATTGGAACAACAAACGCAGTGACATCCATTCGCACAGAAATCACCTTCGATTTCCACCGATTGAATGTGTTGGTGTTGCGAGCACTCAAGCGCGATTCGTTTCTTGTTGGTCGAAAAGTTGGTACATTCACCATGAGCGAGGCTAAAATCCATGCAACACTTGGCCCAGAGATCTCTGTCGACGGTTCATTGGGTGGCTTACAAATTTTAGATTTAACACCAGAGGGTGTTAATCATCAGCGAATATTTTCGGTTGGTAAGGATCCACTCACTGATCCGCCAATAATGCGACAGGATCTACTGAGCTCACTGACGCAGGAAGTGTACGGGTATCCCAATAAAGATAAAATTATGGAGCAAACACAGGCACTGTCATTTAATGTGTCACGAGATGTCACCGCAACGGTCAGCGTTACAATTCGAATGGCATCAGTGTGGTATACGCATTGTGCGCGATTTGTTCAAGAGATCAGTTGGTGTGCCAAAGAATTTAAGCATTATTTAAAGTGAGTTCTTTTAATAGAGTCGTTAAATCCGAAAATTGATGTTCATTTTGAATTTAGAAACTTTGCCCGATCGATTCGAGAGAAGGCCACCGACATGGCAATTGGTTTGGTGCAACCATTAAACGATCCTATGGATATATTCATCGATACACCTTTGAATGAGAAGAAATCATACTTATTCAGCAGTCCACACAGAACGAAATCTAAACACGGAAAGAAAGTAAAAATCAAGTAAGCAGCTGATTCCATTCCATTCAAAAACATAAGAACATTCTAACCTTCGAACTTTCAGACTCGATGTAATTTTGGATACACCCGTTCTGGTGGTACCCCGATCAAGTTGCAGTTCTCAAGTTCTGGTAGCGCATCTCGGTAAAATTACTGTAACAAATAACCAAGAGGCGGTACATTCACCGCAATCCGTATCCGCGGAAGACACTGAGCAGGAAATCTTCACAATTGACGAAAACGACTTTCAGCAATATGACCAAAGCAGCAGTGCAGCCAGTGTCAATGATATTGTGCGATTGTGCGACAAATATTCCATAGAAATACGTAATATGAATTTATTTTCCTTGGACACAAGTCGGAGAAAAGGATTCCGCTTATCAGCATTGCCAAGAGCTGAAGAATTCTATTCCTGCCTAACGGATGCTGTTGCGATACTGCACGATACTGTAATACAATTGGAAGTGAAGAAATTTATAGACGATAATACAATGCTGCCGAGAAACAGTCTGCAACCCCGAGACGAGGATGATTTAACGGTGAGATTTTTGCTAAGCAAATTTCTATATAAGAATCTAACAAACCTTTTTCTAGATTGATGGAAGTGTCACGCAACTGCTGCAAATTTCATTATCCCGCAAGCAATATGAACAACTTCTTGAAACGATAGACAATGTATTTAAAGTACCCGCCGATTTAGTTCGTCCACCAGCAGAGGTGTCTGTGGATTCAATAGTCTTTGTTGACATGTACGACAGTGACAGTTATTTATCCCCATTCGAACTGAAGAACCGATTACCGGAGAACATATTTCAAAACGAAAACCCCGATGGGCAGCACAAGGAAATCACCCCGAAAATATCATTCTCTCTGCCGATATTCATCATTCAATTAAAAAACGAACATGATAATCCTTTGATAGAAATTACATTTCGCGAATTCAGTGTCCAGTACGATAAGGCAAGTCAATACGAGACTGTGGTGCAAGTTATGTTGCGTTCGATTCTTATGGAGGATCTTAAATGCCCCATCGATTCAAAATATCGCCAGATGGTTGTATCCTCAGCACAGGAAGACAGAGCCAATCGACCTACAAATGGTTTTTGTCCATCTTCTTCGTGTCCTGATTTGGTAAGGATGGCGATGAAAGACGAAATGCCCACGGGTTCTCTGCCAGAAAATCTTGAAACTAGTGCTGGTTTCGATAATAATACTTCAGCAGCCACCATAACGACTTTGAATGCGATTAATTACCACCGTAGCCGCTTGCAAGTGGATTCAACTTACTGCCCAGGAACACCACCACCATCACCACAATCGAAAGCACACGAAGACAATTTAGTTATTTACTCAGCGCTGCTGATCGATCCGAAGTGTCCCACCTTAGCGTCGCACTACCAGAATCGAAGGCAAACGAGTTCCATCGATTTTAATTGCCTGAATTTGATTATATCCGTAGAAAGATGGTTTTTGTTGCTGGACTTCTTTGGTCTAGTCTCAGACAATGAAGAAGATAGTCTGCCAAAGGATAGCACTGAAGAGTTGGTTGATGAGGGTAAGCAAAAGATAATTTGTCAGTTGAAAGTCTTCAAATTTTTAATTTGTTTCTAGAACATTTGAATGGCAACAGTGAATTGGAAATAACTGTGCGCTCTTTGAATTTGGTTTTCGTGCGAAATGAGTCGGAACTGGCCAAAGCGAATGTTTCGAATGCGTTTTTTGTTGTAGCAAAATATGATTTGACGAAAACCGTGGAAGGAAGATTGGGATCGGTGTCGCTGTATGACTTGACGAACTATGGGAAGATATATCGAGAAAAGTTCCTCACAAGTGGATCTGAGGCTTTGAGTTTTATATACAAGAGGTAGGGGGTTCAAAGCTAATAGAGAATATGTTCATGATTTGACTTTTTTTATTTTAGGGAAAGTGATACAGAAAAGCAACGATCTTTGAACAAAGATGCCACGTTAAAAATACAAATGTCATCCGTGCGGTATGTACATACCAAGCGATTCGTTATGGAGATTCAAGCATTTATTAAGGAATTTCTGCAGTTACAGACCGTGAGTGTGAAGCCTTAACTAGTTTCTTATAACTAAACTCATTTCTTTCCCTATAGCCTGTAATGAAAAAGATAAAACTCTCCGATCGTGGCCCGAATCAACAGCAGCGACCAACACAGTTGGGACTGGAAATCAGTGCAGGTTCACCGATTGTCTTGTTACCGCTGAGTTTCGAAAGTAATCGAATGATTGTCGCCGATTTGGGCGAATTCACACTGACAAACAGTTTTCATTTAGCCAGTGAAACACATGTGATAAGTAAAAAAACCGATGAATCATTAATGAACGAGATTTTGGACGTGATGCAGGTGCATCTGGTCAATACAAACCTCTTCACAGGCGATCGAATATCTAAGTGTCAGGAGCTACAGCGCAATGAAAACGATGCAGACATTTGCCTCGACATGGGCAGCTATTGGGCACTGAAAACGGGGAAAAGTATTTTCAAAGAAAAATGCCATTTGAAGTTGCAAGTCGAACGCAACATGGACTCGAGCAACAGTCACAATTGTCCAGATGTTAGCGTACAAGGAACCTTATCCCGTCTAAGTGGCGTTCTTAACTTGCAGCAGTATAAACTTGTAAGGGGATTCCTAGCATACAATTTGGGGGAAAATATCGACGATATTTACAGCAATTATTCGTTTAGTTTGGCCGAGAGTCGCCTGAATATCAGCTCAATGGAACAGGTACAGCAGCTGAGTATTCCCGATAAAATTGTCTGGAATAATCTATCAATAAACCTCGACTTGGAAGATGTGTCAGTGCTGTTGAATGCAATCTCTGACAATCGCTTGCATGATGACCAATCGCTAGCGTGCATTAATTTCATAAAATCCTGCCTGAAAATCGACTCGTACAGTGATGGATCGCAGGATATCGATCTGGTATCACAGGAGATTCTTATAACCGATTCACGTTTCCAGAACACTGAACGCGAAGCCCCGAAGAACGTATTCACAAACATTTTGCAACCAATCCGCACTGAAGTTGGCTCAAATATTGTCCAAGCCGAGGTACACAGTCGAAAGAGAGATGATCACTCGAAGTTTACAATTCTCTTGAATAACATGAGAGTGATGGCGATCCTCGACTGGATCGAGAATGTACAGGACTACCTTAGTCAGGATGCAGATCCGCCATCTGGTGCATTGCTGCGTATGCGAAACGCTGGTATATCGCAGAGTTCCAGCACCTTGGAGGAGGGCGATCGAGCGCCAATGGAAGTTATCCTCAACATTACTGATTCAGAGTTGGTGTTCGTGGAGAAGACAGACCAACATGATACGAATGCAATCATTTTGAAGAGCACAACGGTGTTCTCGTTCAAGCCAATGGACCAGATTCGACCTATCTCTGTGAATCTGAATCACTTGGAAGTTTTCTCCTGCATGCTGGGCTGTGAGAATGAGACTGCGTTGTCAATTATCGATCCGATTACTGTGAACTTGGATCTGCGAGAGAATACCATTGATATTCAAATTCAAAAGCAGCTGTGTATCCGACTGTCGTATCATGATGTCAAGATGTTTATCCGAATGATGGAGTCTCTGCCCAAACAGACGCGAACCGCGCAAAATAAACGCACAGCATTGCACAGAGGGTCGAGTTTTACTGTGGTGCCTGATTTGGATTTAATTGCTCCGCTAGTTGCGATGGGTTTCAAACGAGCCGACTGCATCCGAGCACTGGAAGTGTGTAAGAATCAGCTAAACGATGCGGCATTGTGGTTAACCCAGCAGCGGGCATCACGACAGCCCAAGTTGGAAGTGCATTCAGTGATTGTGAATGCCCATTGTATATCAGTTTGTGTTATCGACGATTGCAAAGATGCTGATGTGCCTTTGCTTGAGCTGTCACTGTCTCAACTCAAGCTGAATCAGTTGCTGAACGACAGAGTAGCTACTCTGCCTAGCCACTATCATCCAATGAGAGTGCCAGTCTTTTGCAGTGGCCAATTGGAGGCTATTATTGCCAGTGATTACTACAATCGACATCTGAGTGGCTGGGAGCCAGTTATCGAGTCATGGGAATGCACAGCGAACTGGAACTATAGCACCGGCCAAACGAGCAACGAAAGCAATCTTTTGAATTTGTCAATTGTGTCGAAACAGATGCTAAAACTGAATATTACCACGACTCTTATTGAATTGTGGCACTTGGTATGTAACAATTGGACGCAGGACTACTACGAAGGTACAAACAACGCTGTTGCTAACTCGACTACAAATGCCAACATGAGTCCGACAAACTACCGTCGTCGGGCGCCGTTTGTTCCGTTTTCTCTTAAAAACGACACTGGAGAGGTTTTGTCATTTAAAATTTTGCTCACACAACCTGGTGGTATCACTCGTACGGAGGTAACCAGCCACGACAAGATCAGCGAATGGATACAGGTGCAACCAAATGAAACAGTTCCCTTTGGTTTTGGTCCGCATACGAAACTGCGACATTTAGACTCACACAAGCTAAATCTCCATCAAATCCTCGTTCAGGTCAGAGGTTGGGCGCAAGTTGGTCCTGTGTCGATTGATCGAGTTGGGATCTTCTTCCGGCATGCACTGCAAAATGATGCCCCAACAGAGAAGGCTCGTATCGTGTTCGAAGTATCGCTGGTGGGCTCGGCGCAAAAACTTATCACAGTGCGATCAGCACTACGGTTACTGAATCGACTGGACAATAAGATTCTCCTCAAATTTGGCTCAGAATCAGCTATGGTGTCACCCAACAAATGCTACAGTGTGCCACTGAGTCGGGTCCGTTCGGATATCTTCTTTATGCCGATCCTTGAATTGACACCCGAAGATGAGCAAAACGGAAACGCCTTGGACCGAATCAAAGATGCACCAAAGAACTCAAATTTAAACCACCAACTGAATGAATATTTGATGCAGCAAATGATGACCACCACAAGGACTGGCACCCGTCAGTTTGGCTTCTGCGATGAGGGTATTTATTGGGCTAGGTGCATAGAAGATATAATTCAAGAGCCGAGAATTTGTCGTGCCAATCGGGATAAAGTGTATAACGTGGTAGCGACCATCAAGCGAGATGGTTATCCGCATCGTGATGGTGTTCCCGGGCACACTGTCATGCTGATTCCTCCGCTGCGTATTACAAACCTTCTTTGCTGTGATCTTCTGTACAAGATCGCCGGTCAAGTGCATGACAAGACGACCAGCCAAACCCATGGTAGAATCAATTCTTCGACCACAGCGAACATCTATGAAGTTAGTGTCGATGAGGTCATTAACTTAAGCATTACCCTTGATAATTACAAAGTTTCGGGGCAGTTGAAGATCCCAGTCGGCCATAGTGGCATAGTTGAACCGAAACTGAAACTACTTGATATAAATAACCGCGATCTACACTTGAGGGCGTCCATACAGGCAATCAAAGGCAATGGCATGGAGATCTTTATAAGTGCCCCATTCTGGCTAGTCAATCGCACAGGGTTGCCATTAGTATTTCGGCAGGAGGGTGTATCACAGCAAGCCTCTGGGCAGTTCGAGGAGCACGAGATGGCGCGAGTAGTCTCGCCATTGATGTTTTCCTTTTCAGATCCTGAAGCGTCTCCATCTTTGGAGATACGTCTTGGCGAACGATACGGTGCTAACAATCAGGTACATTAGAAGCAGACTTTGAAGAGAATGGTGTTTAATGAAATAACTTTCTAGTGGTGCCAAAGCTTTAGTCTGCACAAAGACATTGTGTATCGCCAGCTGAAAGCGGTGAACTCCAGCGACAGTTTCGCCATTGGTGTGGAAGTTCGCCGAGGACGCGGTCGATACTCCCGCACAAGTGTTGTGACATTTTCTCCGAGATTCCAATTGTACAATCGAAGCAGTCATAAACTCCAGTTTGCACAAAAATGCTATGTAACCAAACCTGTAAGTATTTCCATCGCATCTTTTCTTTCGAAGCTTAATGTGGGTTTTTTTTCTAGACTGATTCTGCATCACGTGCCACTTTTATCGACTCAGTTCCCGGCTGTCATTTTCCTTTTCACTGGCCTCGTTCTGACCAAGAACCACTACTCTGTGTCCGTATGGCTGACGTTGACTGTTGTCACTGGTCAAGTGGCATTCCCATCAACGAAGCACAATCATTGTACGTAAACATCCGCAATGACATGGGCGACATGCGTTTCCTCCGCCTCGAAGTGATACTACAGGGTGCAACTTATTTCCTTCTTTTTGGTGATGCACACGCTCTGCCACCACCGATTCGACTGGACAATTTCTCCGAGGTACCGATTAAATTTTTCCAATACGGCTGCAAACCCGAATGGAGAACTGTTGTCCGTCCGCGTTCTTCTCTGTCCTATGCTCTGGATGATCCTATTGGCCATCAATTACTACAAATCGAGTCTCCTGGTGGGAATTCTATTGAAATTCCCCTACGCAATTTGAGCTGCTCCGAAGGCTTAACTTATTCGAACTTCATATACCTTGCTTTCAAGGGGACATTTCAAACTTCATCTGTGTCTGAGAATCTCTACCTTAGTTCAGAGTTTGATATTGAAAGTCAACATCTGGTTTTGGGTGTGAAGAATTCAAAAGTGATACTGATGCGTAAACATGCGGGAGATCGTTCTCAACTGTGGCTTATGAACAAGCTCGGCCAGCTGGAACATGAAGGTTCATCACCACCCAACGAAACGGGCCGAACAACATCGAATTCAGTGACGCGAATGGTATTGGACTTGGAGAAGCCACCGAATCCAAATGATTATACAAATCTCTGTGTACGATCACCGAATACGCAAAGGCAGGCAACGCAGACGTGGAAATTCGAAAACGGACGACTGATGTGTCACGCTAATATGTGTGTTCAGGTTAGTTACAAAAAAATAATTAAACTTGGTTAAGTGCTAACGCTCTGAGGTTCTTGTTTTAATTTCAGGCTCGCAATGGTGTTTTTGGTCTACGTCCTGGTTCTGATGCAGTTCTCGGCCGAATCGAGTCTGAGACACGAACACGGAACGATGTGCTGGTGCCAATCGAACAGAGCATAGAAAGACAGAAACTACGCCCAGGCTCTGGACAGCTGGAAGTGAAAATCCGAATGGATGGACCAATAAAGACAATACATATTCTTGATGTTAAAAATCCCATGGCAACCTCATTGACGCCAGATCCGCTGTGGAAACACGCCTCGTCCGTTAAGCTCAAGTCCAACCGCGGCTATCGTGAGAAGAATCAAACATCGAGCTTCATTGATGAATTCAGTGTAATTTTTTTTACCTTTCCCTTCTTTTTGGTTTAATATTGAGATTCGTTTCCGTTTTCAGATCAAAGTTGATCTCCAAAAAGGAGTTGGCATATCTGTGATAACCCGTCATTCTTGCGAGGAACTTGCGTACATCACCCTACAAAATATCACAGTGGAAGCCTTAGCCACACCCGTTGTCAGATCAATTGATTTACGAGTAAATGCGCTGCAAATCGACAATCAGCTACTAGACACTCCATGTCCCATTCTCTTGTACACTATAAAACCCAATGTGAATGCAACGCCGTCGTCATCGTCTTCGATTGAGAATGGCAATCCGAATGCGTTGACCTTCAGTGCGAAGCTACTTTCCAGTCCCAATAAGAATGCGATGATTGTTGAATATCTGATATTCGATTTGAGGCCGTGTGTGGTGTTTCTTGAGGAGCGTCTTATTCTGAAGACAGCAATGTTCCTAGGCCTGGGTTCGTCACATCATTCAGCGACTAGCTTAGCCGACGAGTCGGAATATGAAGCCCAGCAAGTGGAGAAGAGAATATTGGCTACCAATGCTAAACGCTACTATTTCGAGAATCTACACATTGCCTCCACACATGTAAGACTTCCATTGAAACAGACAACAAGCTAGTTACAATTAAGATTTACTTAATTTCAGATTCGGTTGAGTGTCATAACAGCATCGAAACTGTCGCCAGAACTCAGCGAAATGAAAAAGAAACTGGGATTGACGCTAATCAAGTTCGAGGACGCTCTCATCGAGTTCGATCATTTCACTGACAGACATCATTTTGAGACCATAGAAGTGTATTTGCGCGCCATTAAGTCGCATTACAAGAATCAGATCAAGTGGCATGCTGCATCGATCTTGGGAAGTGTTGATTTCCTGGGAAATCCCCTTGGTTTCGCCAATGATCTGTCAGAAGGTGTTTCTGGTCTCATCTTTGAAGGCTCTGTGAAGAGTTTGGTGAAGAATGTCACCCATGGCATTTCGAATTCTACTGCCAAACTCACAGAGACAATTTCGGACGGTTTGGGGCGCGTCGTACTCGACGAACAGGATAATGAAACACGCCAAAGGATACTCGAAGTACCAACTGGGTCGAATACTTCAGGCGACCATTTAGCAGCTGGAATAAAGGGCCTAGGATTTGGTCTGCTCGGTGGTGTAACCAGTATTGTACGTCATACATACGCCGGTGTACAATCGGATGGCCTGCAGGGTTTTATAAGTGGTCTTGGCAAGGGAATCGTTGGTACTGTAACTAAACCGATTATAGGCGTACTAGATTTGGCATCCGAAACAGCAAGTGCTGTGCGAGAGACGAGTAAAAGCGCCCATCGTGTTTTGCCCGAACGTAAAAGACCTCCACGATGTGTGACTGGAGCTCCTGGTGGACTTTTACCATCGTACTCGTATAGACAGAGTAAAGGGCAGCAATATTTGTACCTTATCAATAAACGAAACTTCTCCGAACAGCTGATGGCATATGAGCAGGATTTATGCAATGATAGAGATTCCAGCGTGCGGCTACTGGTTTCCACTGAATATCTGCGAATATTTTCACGTACTGACGACGAGCCCATTGTGATGGTCGAGTGCCATTTAGGCGAGGTACTCTCTTGTCATGCAGTGACAGCACACAATTCTAAAGCGAAACCACATTACTATATTGAGATATCGGAAAACTTAGGACAAATACGACGGCCGCGAGTGCGTTGTCAATCCGAAGAAATGGCCGAGAAAGCAGCTAGATGTGTAAGTACGAGTATAAGTTGATGAGCATTCGCCCAAGGCCACTCTGCCAGGATCTTTATGATCATATTTACTTGCTTAACGGACTACAAGCCCGTTTAGGATTATCGTCTGAGACACATCAACCCTTAATCCTGTTTCCAGTTCTCCAGATCTAGCGCTCTGGCATTCGCGATAGCTTGGTCCTTGGTTCACTTTATTTTATCATCTCGAAGCCTGGGGTCTGTGTTTTGAAAATACTTATGCCTAGGGCATTATTTTCCGTTCGCTTGATGTTGCAGTGTCGGACCAGTTACCTTCGTAGCTGAACTAAGAATTTCTAAATCCATCCACCTTTCATGCTGGTCTAGTGTCTTCCAGATGGAAGCATCTAAAGAACTTAGTCTAAGCCTAAGCAATTCTAGTTGATAATCAGGACAGCTTCGAAGGCCTTAAGTCACATCATCCAACTTTATATAACAGTGCAGGTAAAATTGACATAGGTTAGCAATAGATTTGGGATCACTCTCCTGTGGGTTTCCGGCCATAGTAACATAGACGGGAATGAAAAAGCCAATGAGCTGGCTAAGAGTTGTTTAGCCCTCCATGACTACGGAGCGTGCTGTCGCATGTTCAAGCCCAGCAAACACCGAAAGGTACCACCTTTTCATATTGTCCAACAAGTATTTTAGAGTAATTTTTGTCGCGAGGAGACGGTAACGAACTGTAGGTCCCTTCCATTCATTCGAAAATATAACACGCACACATAAATGATTACGAGAAGCTAGGTTAGGTTCTCTATCGACTGCAGATGCCGAATATTTATTAATTTTGGATCTGTAACCATCTTAGCTCTCGGTATGGGCCTCAGGAGTTTCTCGTCGTCACGAGTAACCAAACAGTATAAGTACGTTCTCTGTATATGATTCTCTTTGTTAATTTCTCATTCACACAGAGTTATAGCAATAGCATAGCAACGTCAACGTTCTCTGTATATGTTTACACATCAAATTTCACGAGTACCAGGTACTCACACCTTTTTTTCATTTTTCGAAACTGCATAATATTTTAAAAAAATATTTTCGTTTATATATTCCACAGATCAACTACGCAAAAAGTGTTTACGACGAACGAGAGCACACTCTAAGCTACCAATCATTACTTAACGAAAGCTAAATCAAATCATTCAAAACCGTTTATATACAATGCATATTATATATTTTGTAAATTACTGCAAAGTAGACTTAAAGCAATACATACATATAAATACGATGTAAAAAGACTTTGTGTAAATACTTGTAACTCTAGAAACTCTTCTATTTCTCAGTTTGCCCTTAACCAATTATTTTTAAATTCGTTAAAAGGCAGAGAAACTTATCAATTGAAAAACTGTTAAGCCGTTTATACGCTGGCGTGTGCATATGTAAATTACTTTTGTAAAACAAAGGAACTATGATTCTTAACCAAAGACTGTTGTATTCGAAGATTGTTGAAGCATGGATAAACAATTATTCGACAGATATACCTATAATTCTTTTTTTTTTAATTTGAAGTAATTTATAATTTAAGTTGTAGCACTTTTTTTTATTTTCTTTTATTAGGATTTAAGTTTATAAAGGTGGGAAATAGTAATAATTAACAAGTGCAATTCTTAATAAACAAATTCAAATGTTATATAGAATTGACTGGGCATTGTAGCATATTATGATTTACAAGCACGAAGGTTTTTGTTTATTTAATAATTTACGTGATTAGATTAATGTTTAACATAATCTTATGTTTTTTTTATTATTATTTTTTTTTTGTATTCGAATGCAATATGTAAAGAAAAGACATTACGCAACTAAAAAGTATAATAACAATTTGATTTATTAATTTATTTAGCTCTTATTGTAGCAACATGTTTAATAAATAAGTTAAAATAGCCTTTATACCCAACTATTGTACCAACGCAACGATTTTAAATTGTTGTCTCACAATAAAGTTATCTGATAGCAGCTGAGTTTGTTTTAATAGTTGTGTATTCTGTTTTAGCTTTTTGACACACGGAAATAATCATGTTCGTAAACTGGGGTGATTATATGCGTGGAACAAATGCATGCACATTCAAGCAAAGGAATATCGCGGTGATGTCTTATCATTGGAGACCTTATACAAGCCCAAGCCGCACTTAAGTTAACATGGGAATGGTATGACAAGGAAGGACTATTATCTATATTTCCAACCAATACCACTATTGTCTCTGGAATAGTGAACTTCCGCACATTAAATATCAAAGGCATTACAATAACCCCAAAAACAGAAACAAAATACCTAGGAGTGACCCTAGATAGCAAATTAACATGGGAACAACACCTAAATTCCATCTTTAAGAAGGCAATAAGGGCACAATGGAGCACGAAGCAAATGCTAGGAAAACCCTGGGTACCCAAGATGGCGCTGTGGATCTACATACAAATGGTAAGACCCAGTATACGGAGCGGTGGTATGGTGGAAAAAAATAGCCATTAACAGGCCAAACAAGCTCTAGAGACTAGCATATTTGAGGGTAACAGAGGCAATGAGAACCACACCAACTGCAGCTCCGGAAGCTCTACTGAACATCACCTAGCAATACAGGAAGAAGCAGCTCAACAAGCTCTTGCTTTTTATAGGATCTATAAATTCAAAGACTTTAACCTAAAGGGTCATCTGAGTGTATCTAGCTAGAGAAAAGACTAGTGAGAACGATCACATGTCCCTTAAAATAAGCCCCGTAAAAAACTACGAAACATTCTTCCCGCCAAGCTGTACTAAATGCGCTTAGAAGCGACAACTACAAAATCAAAAGCCACATTCGAATGCAACCTAAACCTGCTAGCAAAGAAAAACAAAGTTAAACTCGATAAGGCCGATATCTTGGCCAAAAAAAGATTCAACAGTCGATTTATTGGACCAGGCCTTTACTGTGGCTTCACTTACAAAGTCATCGCAGAATGGACAACAAGGATTATAAAATTTCAAAAAAATACTACGCGATTCGTAGACTTAAAAGAACTAGAACTGAACTTCATTACCTACGAAATGTTTAAACTGAAATTGCAAATGCCAACCCTGCTAGAAAGCATTCTGAGCATATATGTACGTCTTTCGATATTGGATGGACGGGTGGGTTAAGTGTTGTGGTAATGTCATCGCTTATCACCATCTTCCCGCTTCAATACTATAACTGCGGACAGAGATGGACATGATATTACCATCACACATAACTTCTGTAATAAATTGCTGTAAGTGTGTATATAATTATATCTTCTCGAAATACTCTTGACGCATATTACAAGGCAGTTTCAATGCTTATTGAAATAGGAAAAATTCCACATGAAACAGATGAACATATGTATGTACGTTGCATACTTACCGTTGTCGTTGAATGACCCCTTTTACCTCTGTAAAGTAGTTTTGTTCACAAAGAATCCATTAGAAGCTATGTTGTAGAGTCACTTATTTTTGCCTGTGCTTAGTCGCTGGTCGTAGGTATGTGGTATCATTATTTGGAACTGTTTTATTGAAATTCATGCGGAGCGTCTTGTGGTACATACATATAACAGAACAATTACTACAGAATCTGCAGCTTCAAGGAAGTAATTGAATCTCACCAAGTTTCTCTCTGAATTTAATGAAGGAAATATCGTCTTGAAATATTTTCTTAAAATATCCTTAAACTTTATTGCAATACTTTGTACAGGATTCAGCTAAAACGTTTTTTACATAATGTAATTGCAAATTTATTCAAAGTAAATAGAACCCTCCTCGGCCAGATAAATATTCTTCCACTGTTTGAATTGCTCCCAAAAGGTAAGATTCAATATCGTATGAGGAGAAGTGCGCCAATAGTTCGGGACAAAACCCTTGTAAAGTCCTTTTATGCCTTCACAACGGAAAGTTTTTACAAAACAATCGAATATGTTTTTGTACGTTAGTCCTTTGCCATTATTATCCACTCCTGTTGAATATTCAATTTACAAATAACATTCAATGAACATTTCGATTTTAAACGAACTCACCCTGATTAAACATTCTGGTGGCGACCACATCGAAGGGTGTCATACAAACGACAGCAAAGAAACCGCTCACCATACTTGAACCGACTGCCGTCAGAAAAATGGAATTTTGAAAGATCTAAAAAAGAAACACACATATTACAGGTTGAAATGCTTATGGAACCTGAATTTCTTTAACTCACTTCATACTGCACAAGGATGTCTTTACACGTGGAAAATGTTCCCAGTTGTGCTGATGATCCAATCGCTGTTCGCGGTACAATTCCAGAGAAACCTCGCCATAGCCCACGATATCCTTGTTGTTTGACGATGTTTATTAACCCAGAAACTGTATTTCTATGATGGTGTTGATATCCGACAGCATATTTCCCCACAGATTGGGCTTGGAGTTGGGTTTTTATCATATAAAATGGACATCCCAGTGCAGAGCCGAGAATGCCCGATACTCCACCCCAAAATACACAAAGAACGGGCGAGTGATGAGCTTTTTCGTCATCGACTTTTGTCCAATTCAAGTCTTCCACTGTCTGATAGAATCCCAGCCGAGAGCTATTCATTACGAATTGAAATGAAAGTGCCGCTCCGAGTCCTTTTTGAAGGCCCCATAGGCCTTCGGCTTTGATTATGGAACGAATGGATTGGTAAACGCCCCGATAGGGTTGCTGTGACTTTGATGTCTTCTTGCTTTGCAGTTCGCCCTGCAATTGTTGGCGGGTTTTTATCACCTGTAAAAGAAGAAAACAATTATTGATGGGGTCGCTCATATACTCCATGAAAGGGATCTTTCTGTATCATATTTTAAACTTTCATCTAAATGTAAAAACCAAACAGAAAAAAACACAATTCAATGAATCATCAATGAACAGTGAATTACAGGCTAAAGTGGACATATTTAAGGATAAAGTGGATATATTTAAGAGTACACTGTTTTTCTCATGGTTCATGTAACATACATATGAAATGCAACGTGGGGTCAGCCTACACCGCAATTATAGTATTATAGCCCGTCTTTTGGAAAGTTCATAAGTCAAGCCCACAGAATAACGTTGAAAATTGTCATCTGCAAACTCTCCACAATCCCAAAACCATTTGAAAGCATAGAGAAAAATCAACTGAAGTTTCTTATATGCGGGCATCTGGGCCATGTTTACCAGCGTGGTTTTGTTTACAGCAGGTCCACTATTACCAATCATGCATATTTTGCATTCTATGTTATGTTTCGAGGAAGATAAATTTCAAGTCGATTCGACTTTTGTAAAGCTTTTGATTCAGTGAACCATCAAACTCTATTGAAAAAGGTGGAGCTATTTGGATTCCATTCTCAAATGGTCGATTGGTTATCTTTCTTCATGCCTTACTAGCAGGAAGTAGAATGTGCAGATAAGTAAAGTATGATTATAAGGCGAATGTTCTTGAGCTCAACGATTATGAAGACATTGAAATTTGCTGCAGCTATTTTAATCTTACATCTTCCGCCAAGCTGTACATTGTTTGTGTTTACATTCCACCTAGTGCCCGATCAGATGTCGTAACTAGGTATTTAGATGCAATTCGCTTCATTGTGAGTATTTTATCTTCCACGGATTTAATATACATCCTTGGTGATTTTAATCAACCCAACATTAACTGGACATCGGGGGATGCTGATTGTACGTATCTCAATCCAGATATATCTTCGTCTACACTTGGAGCTGAGATCATGGATACGCTCCATTCACTTGGTCAACTCCAGGTGAATAATGTTAAAAACAACATGGATCGTACTTTGGACCTCATCTTCACTAATAACAGTGACGAAACGTTTGTATCCAGGGATCTTACTCCTCTCGTTCCGGAAGATTTATATCATCCTTCTTTAAACATTTTTTCTTTATTAAATTTAAAAGATATTCTTATTTGTGATTCCTTTAGATTCGACTTCAAAAATGCTAATTATAGTAATATTTGTGAAGAGCTTAACAATTATGACTGGGGTCCTTATCTTTCGCTAGAAATCGATGAAATTTGCTCCAAATTTTACGAGGTCATTAATTCTGTTGTTTTTGAATTTGTCCCTGTAGTTCGCGTCAAAAATGTAATTTATTCCTGTCCCTGGGACAATGAAATTATTCGTAACCTAAAGACTCTTAAAAATCGTGCGTATAGGAAATGGCGTTCTAGTTTGGCGGATGATGACTACCTTGTGTTTAAAAGGCTTAAATCTGAATTTAAATCTGCTCTCTACCACGCGTATTTTGTGTATTTAAATGATATCCAGAATAGCCTCAAATTTAGACCGGATAAATTTTGGAATTTTATTAATTCTAAGAAAAAAAGTGACGGTTTTCCAGCCACGCTCTCTTTTAATGGACATTTAGCGGACTCTTCCGCTAGTATTTGTAATAACTTTGCTTGTTCCTTCCAATCAGTATATTCGAATCACGACTCGACGATTGATGAAATTTTTTTTGACTATCTTGGCGACTTCCCCACTCCTCTTTTCAATACCATTGAATTTTCTGAGGACGATATTTTGAATAAGTTAGCTGGTTCTGACTCCAGCCTAAGCCCTGGTCCTGATGGCCTACCTTCTGTTTTTCTCAAGAACTGTGCTTATCCTTTACACAAAATCATATGTCATATCTTCAACTTATCTTTGAAAACTAGCCTATTCCCATCTGTCTGGAAAACCTCTTTTATAGTTCCTATTTTTAAGTCTGGTCGGAAAAATAAAATTATAGAGGTATTTGTAAGCAATCTTCTCTACCTAAATTATTTGATTCGCTAGTCACTGAAAGATTAAACTTCTTTTGCAAATCCCTTATTTGCAATAATCAACATGGTTTTGTAAAAAAAAGGTCAACTGTAACTAATCTTATATTGTTCACAAATTTTGAGATTTCAGAGATTGGTAAAGGTAACCAGGTTGATGCTGTTTATACGGATTTTAGCAAAGCTTTCGATCGAGTTGACCATAAAATTTTGCTCTACAAACTTACGAGACTGGGTTTTCCTATCTTCTTTTTAAATTGGCTCTCTTCTTTCCTCAGCAATAGATTCCAACATGTTAGGTTTCGTAACAATATTTCTGACAAAATTTCTGTCACTTCTGGAGTTCCCCAAGGCAGTCATATCGGACCCCTGCTTTTCATCTTGTTTGTAAATGATAATGATAATAATGATATTGTAAAATTTCTCCCGGAATGCTCCTTGTTAATGTTTGCAGATGACTTCAAGATTTATACGTCGGGCAGTGAGCCGCATTGTTTTCACCTTTTAAACTCTCATCTTCAAAAGTTTAATCTGTGGTGCTTTAAAAACTATCTCTCTTTAAATGTTAGTAAATGTTCCGTCATTAGCTTTGCTCGTTGTAGATCTCCTCTCATGAATACATATTCTTTTGATGGTGTAGTCATTCCTCGTGTTAATGTAATCAAAGATTTGGGTGTGTTATTAGATACTAAGCTATCTTTCAACAATCACGTTGATTGCATCACAAACAAGGCGAACAGAACATGGGGAATGCTTAGGCGCTATGCTTGTGAGTTTTCTAACGTGTATGTCTTTAAATCGTTATATGTTGCATTTGTGCGCTCCATATTAGAATACGCCTCAATTGTTTGGTATCCATATTATAGAGTTCATATATCTAGAATTGAATCAATTCAAAAAAGATTCCTTAGGTTCGCTCTTAGGGGACTTCCTTGGTAGAACTCATATCACTTACCTCCTTATTTATCCAGGGTTAAAATTAATTAATTTAGAATCACTGGAGGTGAGGAGAACGGTGGCACGAGTTGTTTTTATTCATAGGGTTTTAATAGGTGAGATTGAGTCTACAGAAATTCTTGACCTTCTCAACTTAAACGTTCCCTCAGTCAATCTTCGAAGCTCTAGATTCTTTAGAGTAGCACACTCTCGTACAAACTACGGTCGTTCTTCCTCAATTAATGGATTGATGATTTCGTATAATGTAAATGTCCATTTAATTGTCTTTAACCTATCGATTTCATCAATAAAAAGAATATTACTTGATGGTCTTCAGTCATAATTGTTTGCCCTGTTTTTAACTTTATTTTTCATATACATGTATATTTATAAATGTTTGTATTTTTGTTTTCTGCTTCTGTCTATGAAAGTGAGTTAACGTGCCGCACATCCATCACGAGGAAGCAGCGTGTCACCAGGTAAAGTGGCATTATGTTTAGTCAGCAGTTTCCCACAGTACCAGAGCCCACGAGTGTGCAGTGTCTGTACACGCGCATCCGTTACCTACTTGCTGAATCAGCGACTCGTGCATTAGGCATGCACGGTATGGTGATATGAATATGCGACGCGTGAGGAAACCTTGCGGCGGATTAGGTTCGGTAGATTAAGTTAGATTTAATTTAGAACTCGACGAGTACGGTTGCATTCAATAAAGTTCTCTAACAATTTAATCAAAAGGTCTTTTCTTAATACGAACAAGTTGGGCCGGCTATGTAAGACGGCGTTCGGTTTTTTTTGACAATACGGGATGTGAAATCCTTTACTGGCGCCCGAGCAGGGACCGGCCTAAAAAATTGGCCTGCTTTTTCGTCGTTCGATAGCTACGGGTCCTTTAATACAGGACGAAAGAGTTGGGACGCTCTATCTTGAGTGAACGTTGCTGTTACCATGGGAACACAGTAACCACTCCAACTCCGATGTAGCAAATTCCGGCATATCCATGGGAACATGTCCGGAGATCGATCAGATAAGCAGGTCGATAGTGAAGCAATTCGTGCCACGAGTAGGTCGCCCACAATCTCAACGTGGGCTTCTAAAAGGGCATAACACGAACCTTCCCAGGCCGGTTCCTCAGGAAAATAAAACAAAAGAAAGAAATGGTTTAAATTCGGTTCGGCTAATTTTCATTTTCTTTTCTAGATATTTCCTGATAATAATTCTTGAAATGCAGATTAGTATTCTGTAAGTGCAAAAAAAAAAAAAAAAAAAAAAAAAAAAAAAACACAAACAAAAAGAAAATAACAAAAAGAATCGAAACAGAAAAAATAAAGCAAAAGGAAACAAATTAATCCTTATATTCTGAGGAATCTTGCTAAGTTTGATTTGTGCTAAATAAAAATTTTGTGAAATTAAAAGTTCCATATGCCAAAGAATTTTGCCATAAGTGCTAGTATATATTGTGCTAACTAAATCCCTTGTAAAATTAATTTTCATGTGCCAAGGGTCCGATTGAATAGTGTGCCAAGCAAATTTATTGTGCTAAGCAAATTTAAAGAGAAAAGAGAATATAATTTCTCGTGTATCATTGTGCTAAATATAAATTGTGAGCCAAGGTAAGCGTCTTCCTTTTTCTTTTTTATAAAAATGGATCAAATAACTAAGTCGGTGACTGAACTGACTGGTGCCGTGAACACCATTCTGGTTCAGCTCAGGGAATTGGATACCCGACTTAAATCCCTCGAGAATAGGCCGGAACATCCACTGGCAGGGTCAGCTGAACTAAGCGGGGCTAACCCTATTATTGAACTCTGTCCTCCTCGGAACGAGGCTGATTTGAAGGACATCAGCCGCCTGCCGGACTGTGTGAAGGAGCTCCAGGTTTTCGACGGAAACCCTACCCAGTATGTCTCCTGGATACATGCTGTGGAGGGCATCCTGAGAGATTTTGAGATAGTCAAGGGAAAACCAATCTATCGAGCTATCCTTCAGCACGTACGCGGCAAGGTCCGGGGGCCAGCGGATGCTGCCCTCGTCTCCTATAATATTTTTGACAGCGACTGGCTGGAACTCAAACAATGTCTTTCTCTGCACTACGCAGACAAGAGGGACATGCGAACGCTGGAAGGCCAGAATCGAAGAATACAACTGCGAGTTGATTTACAAACCGGGTAAATCCAACGTCGTAGCCGATGCTCTTTCGAGACTTAGGATTGGTAACCAAAACTTGACCACCTCAGTAGATACTGAAGCGGATGACCAAGTGAATGTGCTACATAATGATTCCTTAACGGAAACAGCTTCGGAGCATAATTCCTACACAGAATCCGTCAGTTCCATAACGAAGACGGCTGCCGAGAATGGATGCTCCACGCATCCTACCGATTTTGACGGAAGTTCTACACAATCGGCTGGTGAAACCATGCACAGCGCAGCACAAGATTCGACAGATTTAATTCCGCATGTCGAAGTACCAATAAATGTTTTTCGTAACCAGCTGATTATAAATGTAGCAAAACCCCTTAATGTTTATGAGGAGCCACATCCGGGTTACTCGAGACATTACATATCCGTCGAATATCTTGGTAAAGAAGAATTGACAGAGATTCTTAAGACACGGTTAAGTGCAAATCTAATCAATGGCATTAAGATCCCCGAATGTTGTATGGACTTACTACAGACAGTCTATCTTGAGAGTTTCGTTAGCTATAAAATCAGAATAACTCAAAGGATAGTAGAAGATGTCACGAGCGAAGATCGCGTGTGGAGACTTATTAGTACCGAGCACAGGCGAGCGCACAGGAACGCTCGGGAAAATAAGGAACAACTTCTCGAAAAATACTACTTCCCGAGAATGAACAGTTTGATCACTCGATACACAAAGTCCTGCGACATTTGTCTCGCCAATAAATATGATCGGCATCCAACAACTCCCGAAATCCAACCTACTCCAATTCCTTCCTATCCATGTGAAATTCTTCATATGGATATAATGGAGATTCAGGGGGAAAAATTTATTTCCTGTATAGACAAATTTTCTAAGTTCGCCAAGCTATTCCACATAAGGAATAAGTCAGCTCTTCATCTCAGGGATAAAGTAATAAAGATCTTACATTACTTCACTGTCCCAAGGGTTTTAGTCACGGACAACGAGCGAAGCTTTCTCAGTCCGATTATGGTTAACTTCATAAAGATGTTGGACATAAAGATGTACCAAACGCCGGTAAACCGTAGTGAGGTTAACGGCCAGGTTGAAAGGTTTCACTCGACGATCCTAGAAATTTATCGATGTTTAAAGGTTGAATACAAGGATTTGAAATTGAGGGAACTTCTAAATATCTCTGTCGATAGATACAACAACACGCTTCACTCCGTGACAAACCGAAAACCTGCTGACATATTCTTCAATAGAAGCGGTAGGATTAATTTCCAAAAAATGGCCAACTTCCGCATTAAAGTCAATCAGGAACTAAGGGACAAAATTCAGAAAAAGCAATCCGACAATAACCTGTGGCATAATAGGAAAAGATCGATACCGAAGACATTTAAAAAAGGGGATGTAGTTTATACTTCCTTTAAGAGAATCCAGGGCAAGCACAAGCCCCTGTATCGAAGAGAGGTTATAGCAAAAAACAACAAGGTAACTGTGGTCACTACCACAGGAAGAAAGATTCATAAGACGCATGTAAGGAATGCCTAGAACACTTTATCCTACGCTTTTTTAAAAAAAAAAAAAAAAAAGAAAAAAAAAAAAAGAAAAAAAAGGGGGATGGCACTAAGGCACTATGCAAACGATTTTTTACTATGGCACGAACACAGAATTTGCACAAAAATCTAAGTACTATGTTATTACATATTAAACTGGCACTAGAATAAGATTTAAGTAAAGCACCTTAATTTCATTGGCACAGAATATCATATCAACTAATATAGCACAAACACGAATACTCCTGTTAATTATCTCTAAACTAAGATATGCACATGTCAACCTTCTTATATCTAATTAGGCTAATGTACAGTTACAAAACAGCATTCCCGAACCAATGAAGAGAAATGTTCCTTTAAGTTCGTTTAATAAAATGTGCTAATAAATTTGAGATAGATAACCATTAAAAATGTTAACACAATCTTAGTTTAATAAGTTCAAATGATGTATTAATAATAATTTTAATTATATTAACCGTACTGCGTGTATTTTTGAAATAAGTATTTCTTTTTTTTTTATTTTTTATTTCTTAATGTATAAGTCGTATTCCATTTTAATTTTACTTCAAATGTACTAGGCTTAATTGTAACCTAAATAGCATACTTACATATTCTAGCATATTCTATCCTATTGAGGAAAATAAAACCATTTACGTATATTCTGCAGGCTATTATTTGTAGCCGTACAAGGTTTCCATATCTACGACTATCAATCACCAATTGTCTCCATCAAGGATGGGAAAGGATGGATCATAGACGGACACTTCAATCTCGTTCACGTCATCAACTTGAGTCAGTTCGAAAGCCTTACTGAAAAAATGGTGGTTGCAGTTGAAGCCAACATCAAGGAGCACGAAAGGAAGATCGTCGCTGAGCACCATCTGTGTCAAATTAAGGAGCGCATTACGGCGCTCAAAGGCAGAGCACCAAGGGGAAGGAGGTCAATCAACTGGATAGGCTCCGCATGGAAATGGATAGCGGGGAATCCTGATGCGACCGATTGGGATAAACTTCTTCGAGCCGGACAAGACATTGTCGACAATAATAACCACCAGTATAAAATCAATAACAGAATCCTCAGCGTAACTCAGGACATCACACAGAAGATCAACTGGGTAATCGAAAGATCGAACAATGAAGTAAGGTCCGCAAATTTGACGAAATTGGAGCAAGACATCCTAAATCAGATTTCAATTATCAAAGAGGAGATCAATGAGATTGTTTATGCATGTCAAATGGCAAAGAACGGTTTAATTAATACAAACCTCTTGGACCGTGAGGAAATCAATAGGATTATCAATGAACTTGAGACGCTGCCATACACAAATGAAGTCGAGGCGTTGCAGTACGGGACACCATCAGTTTATACAAATAACTCCGTATTGATATACGTCCTTTCAATGCCAAAGGTGACGAAAACTGATTACAACTTACTATGGACAAGGTCATCGATTGTAAAGGGACGACAAATTGATTTGCCATTTCAACAAATGCTCGTGAATCATGAAGAAACCTATGGTATAACACATGTGTGTCTTTTAATCAGTAACTCAACTGTGTGTAAACAAAGGGACCTGGAAAAACTATCAGAGGGAAGTTGTATTGCAAGGTTGTTAAAGGGCGGACATGCGCCTTGCACCTTTCGAACGAATTCCGAGGAGGTCATCGAGTTAATTAAGGAGGACACCATCTTTTTGACCAATTTCAAAGGCAAGCTGGTAACCAAAAATGTTACGAAATCATTACAAGGGACTTACGTGATCCAGATCAACAACGAGACCATCCAACTGGGAAATACAACCTTTTCAAGTAAAGTCAGTACGTCCCTACAGGTCTTACCTCCGGTCCTCACGAATATTACCTCAGTAGGACACAAGGTTGACATTGGATACGTACACAGCATCAGTTTGGATAACATACATCATCTGGCCAGCTTAACCTACAGAAGTCGATTCTCAGTGGTTGTAGATGCTTCATTGCTCCTATTGGTACTAACAGCTATATTCACCGTTTGGCGCAAGATTAATAAAGAAGATCATTATACCACCTATACAAGCTGTGGATAAAGCAGTGGACCCACCCAATATCCGGCCCTTGTAGCCAGACATCGCTAAGATCTACGGGACGTAGATTTTCGAAGGGGGAGGAGTTAACGTGCCGCACATCCATCACGAGGAAGCAGCGTGTCACCAGGTAAAGTGGCATTATGTTTAGTCAGCAGTTTCCCACAGTACCAGAGCCCACGAGTGTGCAGTGTCTGTACACGCGCATCCGTTACCTACTTGCTGAATCAGCGACTCGTGCATTAGGCATGCACGGTATGGTGATATGGATATGCGACGCGTGAGGAAACCTTGCGGCGGATTAGGTTCGGTAGATTAAGTTAGATTTAATTTAGAACTCGACGAGTACGGTTGCATTCAATAAAGTTCTCTAACAATTTAATCAAAAGGTCTTTTCTTAATACGAACAAGTTGGGCCGGCTATGTAAGACGGCGTTCGGTTTTTTTTGACAATACGGGATGTGAAATCCTTTACTAAGTGTAATCTTTGGTGACAAATAAATAAATAAATAAATAAAAGTAAGTAAGTACCTACTCCTAGCCCATAAGGTGTTCATCAGGTGTTCCTAAGGTTTATCACTCACAAGCAACGGCAAAAAAATAATTGAAAATACTATCTGAGTTCGCCACTGTTCACTATTATCATCGACGGTATTATATTACTTATGCAGGTGATTATTGCTATATGGTCAGACAAATGATAGATAAATATTAAAAAATGTAGGTAATGGCGCAAATTCATAGTCAGATAGAGCCGACTATAAAAGAATTTATTCACCTACATAACCTAGAATGTACTTTTTGCTATCCATAGTCACTTATAGCCGGCTCGAAATTTAAAATGAGCCAAACGTCATTTTAAGTAATTAGAGTCGGCTATAAATTTCTCATATAATAGTTTGACGTTTGGGTTTGTTCGTTCAAATCACTTTACAAAAACATACGAAAGTCGATACTAACTTATACACAGGCAAAAATGTGTTTATGAATAACGAAGTTATAGCCGGTTGTAAATATAGTCGGCTATAGGCACTATTCATGGGCTGACTATGAATTTGCGCCAATGTTATTATGTAATTGAATTAGAAAATCTTCTATATATATACGGCGTCAGCAGTCCTATACAGAACCAAGCCTAGCTTTTCGCAACCATTTGAGTGTGCGTGTTATTTTTTCCACGAAAATGGAAGGGACCTACAGTTTTATTGCCGACTCCGAACGGCGAGTTGAGAAGCTCCTCACGACAAATGATACTCTTTGATTGCTTGTCAGACATTCGAAAGAGGTGGCGACCGTGAAAAACTTTTTTAGGTGTTGGACCCGGGCAGGGATTGAACCCGAGCAGCATGCGTAGTAGTCCAACGCACTAAATACCACGGCCACGGTCACCACCATCATCTTCTAGCGTACTATTTTACTACACAATTGTGGCCAATCTCGTTATCGGGTTAATTGATATGTTTAAAACGCAGGAGTAATGCTTGACTCGTCATTCTATTTCAAAAGCCACATTGATATTATAGATATACTTATGTAGATCGTGCTTAAATTCGATAGAAGGAATCATAAATTGCAATAGAATTGACATAAGAGATCCTTAAACCCTTGTATGTATAAAATTAGATAAGGTTATATTGAACCCTTATCAAGATAATCTACATATTGGCGCAAATTCATAGTCAGATAGAGCCGACGATATAAGAATTTATTCACCTAAAATATACTTTTTGCTATTCAGTCCCAAACGTCATTTTAAATAATTAGAGTCGGCTATAAATTTCTCATATTATATTTTGACATTTGGGTTTGTTCGTTCAAATCACTTTACAAAAACATACTAAAGTCGATACTAACTAATACACAGGCAAAAATGTGTTTATGAATAACGAAAAGTTATAGCCGGCTTTTTATTTATAGCCGGCTGTAACTATAGTCGGCTATAGGCACTATTCATGGGCTGACTATGAATTTGCGCCATTGATTTTAATTTATACAATATCTTAAATATCTGTAAACTGTAACATGGCTTCAGGGCTCTAACAGATGACAGATGGCACATGTTTCTTGCGTTTTAATCTCTTAAAAGCAGATATCGCTATTGACTGGCTTATCAACGCTGAACTCAAAGCCATATACAGCAAACCTTGATAAGTTGGCCACCTACGGTGCAAGCATCTTTGGCAAACTTGTACAGGTAGCCAACTTATAAGGGTGTGTATTTCTTCGGAATAAAAATGTTTCTCTTTTATAGCTTAATCTTTAGAAGCACTGCTTATATTCTCTGGTTTTCCACTAAAAAAAGGACTTTAACCATTGAATAACATTCTCGCCGAAAAAAAATCAAAATAGCTTGAAATAAGCCGAATAAATGGAGGCTTTCGCCCCACTAAAATGAAATTAAATTAAATTAAAAAATTCACTTTTCCCCTATTGTGAGTTTCGCCCGAAACTTCATTCGACGAAATGAAGCACCATTGTCAGCTGAAGTTTTCACTTATTTACATATGGTGAAAAGAGAACAACAAAGCGGAAAATGTAATTTGTTTATTTTAAGGCAAGAATTGTAGAAATTCTATAATAGTAGAAACTTATATTTTTTAAATCTCAAACAAAACGAAGTAAAACTTTATTCGGACGAAACTCACAATAGCTTTTAAAATTTCGGGCGAACTAGAATGTTTCGGGTGAAATATTTCAGGGGTGAAACTCACAGTAAGGCTGAATCACAAACTAAAGAGAAACATTTGTATTCAATTTCCTTGCCAACTTACAAGGCTGTCCAACAAGACAGGTTTCACTGTACCTACTACAGTGAAATCTCTCTTAAGGGGACATCCACGGGACCGGAGTTTTTTGTCCACATAAGAGAGTGTCCGCTTTAGACGAAAAATAATACAAAATTAAGCTTAGTAAAAATAAATATACGCCGTCAGCAGCCCTATATAAATTAAGTAAAAAAAACTTAAACTTGACTACGTCATTATAATAACGTTTTTATATGCACGCATACATAGGGCAAAGTGGCATGCGACTACGGCTATACCTGCTCTTAACATCATCGTTTCCTTTCATCTTGTTTCGTACTTTTTAGTTAGTTTACCCACTGTCGGGCTTTAGCTTTTTTAGTAGTAGAAAATATTTAGAGTGTAAGTACATAGGTAAAAAATGTCGTGTTCTACTTGTCAAACTTGTGCGTCCGCCGTATTGAATTTAGAATGACGTCATAGCGTCTCCTATTTTAATCGTCAAGCCCTTTCATTTGATACCACTATCAAGACGGTTGTAAAGATAAAAAAAGCTAATCCGTCATCTTAATGCATACATAGGATATGTATTGCAACGTTACAAAACGAATCCAACGACACTTCATTTGTTGAAAGCAGTTCCATAGCTTAGGCTGTACGAACCCAGCCTGTGAAAATCAGAACCATAATTTTGCCATAGTCGGGTAAAAAGAAAAACGGATGATGCTTTTGAATTTTTGAAATAAATCTCCATCGCAATTAGTTTTCTTTCGAATGAATGGTCCAGAAATTGGGATGCGCTTTTCACGAGCTTTGACAAACCATTCATGTGTCCATGTATTGGCCTTCATTACATCGCTGCTATGAAACCTCGGTTTTTGTAGCTTATTCGTGACAGTAGTGCTCCATTCAGCAAGTAACAATTTATTGTTTTTCAATATGCTGGCCACACACGATTTTCTAACCAACATCCAATTTTGTTTCTATGGAGCGCACTCCGGATCGGCTAACGCAGAATACTGTCCGCCTTCTTATAACAAACTAAAACTTCCTATTGATTCTATTTTACATTATGGAGATCTATTCTTACAAGTAAACGCTATATGAACAAAACGTTCTAGATGCCAATAATAATCACACAGTTTGTTAACTTACATATTCACAACTTTTTAACCGAATGCGAAAATGCGAGATTTTCCTGTACAATTTGTGTGTACACCCCCGTTCACAGATGCACGTGCTTGCCCTGCTGCCAAACAAAACATATGTATGTTTATAACGATCTTTCGCCAGAAGGTAAACGCGCCGATTCGTAAAAAAAATTTCATACGAATGACTCATATTGTTCATTTAAGGGAATGTTTTTACTCAAATATAGTGAAAATACTGTCCATGTCCACTTAATAGAATCGTCCACTTAAGAGGAAAAAAACTCATACAAAATCATGCCAGAGTAAATCTTGTCCACTTATGGGGATTGTTCACTTGAGAGGGTGTCCGTTAAGAGGAATTTCACTGTACATACTTAGAGATTTCCTTCCATGACAAACACACTCAGGCGATTTTTAAAAAAATTTTAACCTACAAATACATAAAAATGTTCCGTAATTCGCCCTTACCTAACAACCATCATTATTTTTATTATTGAAGGGTGAGACGAACCGCGACCTTAATATGCCCCTCTACAAGTTCTAGACGAAGGAACATCCCTCTCTCCGCTATTCCTATATATTGGAATTAGTGAGAGCTTCGCTTACACCCCAAGTGAGAATTTCATAGGTCACAGCCTCATTCAGACCAATTTCCCAAAGACTAAATTGCAGTAGGAGATTAGGTGCTATGAGTGCTAGATCCTCTGCTGTAAATTGGTATTTACCCAAGGAATTGAATCTTTTCTTTTCCCACATTCCACCAGTATGAGTTCTGGAGCTTCACTGGACTCATTGCAAAATCTGCATGAGTCTTCATCTGATAGACTTAGCTTCCTGAGATGTCCCTTGAGTTTACAATGCCCCGTAACAAACGGAGTCAGGATGCGGAGTTTGTTTTTGTTAATGCTGAAACAAGCTTTGAATCTCTTCAAGTTGTAACTACCCAAAAGTTTATTCGCCTGTCTTAGACCCTGAGTTTTTGTCCAGGACTTAGTCCTGTTTGTCTTCTCCAGTGATCGTAGCTCTTCTTTTATGATGTATTCCCCTATGCCGCAGAAGGGTTCAGGGCCCCCAAAGGGTGTGGCAGTTTGTCCGCCTCTTCATTACCTTCTATTCCCAGGTGTCCTGGTACCCAGTAGATGGTGATGTTGTTTCGTTCGCCCAGTCTATTTAGTTTTTCTAGGCATTCCCAGACGATTCTAGATTTCATGATCTGAGCCCCGATTGCTTTGATAGCTGCTTGACTGTCTGACATTATAGCTATGTCGCGTCTGCTGTAGCGTTTATAAAAATTTAACAACCACTAACATGAGGAACTGTGTTTCGTTAGTGAGACTATTATTGTTCAACACGCATAAGGTAAGTTTTTGAAAACCGCTTCAATTGCAAAAAAAAAAAAAAAAAAGGAAAAATTAATACGGCCGGGCAGATTAGCTAAGTTTATTTCGATTGCAGCATTGCTTATGTTACACTACCTGCAATGGTTCACATATACATAAATCTTTAAATAATAACAAGTAAAAAACTAAGAAACACACTTATACATACATCAAACGGATTGCTAAAGAATCCAGCGCACATGGCTGCCGTGCCTCCCAAAAGATAATCCATCTTAATTCCAAAGTTTATCAGTTGAATGAAACAGTTTTTATTATTTACAAACAAATTGACCGCTGGCAAATGACGTCACTATGCCCAAATCGCAAGTAAAGAAAAAGACCACAAAGTGACACTGGTGGTGTATTTATTTATAGGTAACAAATTTGTAAATAAAAACAAAACGAATGTAACCGCGAAATTGCCGTATATTTACGACAGCGCGCACTTGTACGAGTTTTGTTGTACGAAACTTGCACTTTCTTAATGCGAAATTATGTAAGAATCGGAATGAAAATATTCGCTTTAAAAACTGATTTACCAAAGTAAATATCACTATCGAAATGAGTTGTAAAAGTAAACCGTGTATCTTTATCACTTCAACCTAAACTTGTCAACACGAGTGTAATAAACGAGATTCTTTTTGTATCTAATCGGAAGGGGGGTTCTTTTCTAAATTAGAACAAAAAACACAGACGCGTAATCACCGCAAAATGTCGTCTATAACACTTGAATATTGAATTAAACTGACCTATTCAAATTGGCCATTGGGAACGGGAAGCGATAAAAAATTGGACATAGATACGTCATTCTATTCGGACAGTTCAATCTTAAAGATCGTTTCTGATAGCTGATAGATCACCTGTGAGTGAATGAATTTACAACTGCACGCTGTTGCATGAAATGAACTCAACGTGTGACGTGCAATCAAATGGCTAAGAGCACGAGTTTACGAATAATTATAGCAGAACTTTTTCGATCGTTGTTTGTATAGAAAGCTTTTTATAATTAAAGCTGTGAGAAACGTTAGGTACATACATATCTGGTGTCTTATCAGACGGTGAATTGTTCTTTCCAAAAATAGGTAATGTTTCAAACTATTTGAACTCACTTTATGGATTTACATTTAAATGGAGCAAAGGCACATCATTTATCACAAGGAATGTCGCAAAAGTCTACATACGATCGTAACACCGGCCGAAAATACCGTTAGCCCAGCTGAATATAAACTGCACAAGGACGGTAGGAGGCAAGAAAGTTTAATTTATTTATATTTTTCGTCGTGCACATACAAAGTCTGGATTAAGCTCACATATAGCTAGGAAAATACCCCCTATAAGCTCAACTAAGATAACGAAAAGGTTGGAGTACGCCAGAAAGTATGAGAAAGTGCACATTGACGATCCTACAAACGAGTGTCATTTACCGATGAGTGTACTCGTAAATGTAATGTTTTTGGGCGAGATGGACTGACAAAAGTATGACGAAAGTAAAATACGGCACTTCACACAAAAAAATACATATTAGAATCCTTGTAGTTTTGCAACTAAAATTAGAGTCAAGTAAAAAAAGTTTATGAAAAAGTTGCCATAAAATAGGCATAACATCGTTTTCTATAATTTGTTGGTATTCTCGGCATTTACTGAGCCCCTAAGCATAAAAATTTATCCGACATCAAATCTGGTTATTGCCCCCGTACCATAATATAAGAGGAATGCATAACGGTGGTAAAATGCAATTACAGTCGACTCTCCCTGAGTCGAATTTTAACGGGATACCAAGATTTGTTCGAGGTAGAGAGAGTTTTGGAAAAATTCGAGTAATAGAGAGAAACATTTATTTTTGTTTTAAAACGTTTGTTTAATAAAAAAAAAGGTTAATGTACTTACAAAAAAGTTAACACAAAAATATAGCTTATGTAACATAAATTTTTGTTTTAATTGATCTAGCTACAAAACATGCACATAAAGACTGCATCAGCTCTGCTGAACAGGGCTGCCGTTTTGGAAATTCTAATGGGAGTATTTTAGACGTTTGCAGGGGAGTATTTTATGTCTGAGAGGAGTACAAAACGGAAACAATACAAATCAAATATTAACATATAGTATTAGCCTGTTAAAACTCTGAAAGGTAACTATTTTATTTTGACTGTAGCCTCAAGAATGTTTTTTAATGGCTGATGGAACTCGGTGAAGGATGCTTGTTATGTTCCAGGTCGATTTTGTTTGGCCGCCATTTCGGATTGGATAACATTTTTCAGTTGGCAGAGAGAAGTCGATAACGAATTTTGTTATGAAGTAGCTGAGTTTTACAGCTTAGTATAGACGACCACCAATTTTGGTAAAAATCATTATGAGTGACGAAGCATATTTCGACTAAGCGGGCTTTGTTAATAAACAGAATATCCGTTATTGAGGCAAAAAACACCACTTCACCCTCGTAGAGCAACTGCGTGATGCGCCATTTGGGCCGGCCGGCGCGGCGTCATCATTGGGTCAAATTTCTTTAAGGATGCTTGAGCAATTCTATAACAGTTACTGGTGACCACTATCGGGACATGTTGGAAAACTGTCTTGTGCCTGAATTGCATCAAATAGGCCTGCACAGCATGTGGTTCCAGCAAGACGGTGCGCACACACAGCTCGTTCTAATACGATCCAAATTTTATGAGCAATTTTTCCCGTCGAAAAGTGGTGATATCGAGTGGCTCGCACGATCCACTGATTTGACCTCTCTCGAGCTCTTCATATGGTGGTGCTTGAAGAAGCCTTGATGCTTAATTTCACTGAATGAATTCATTTTCCAAGTGTTAAGTCCATATGCAGCTTTCTATGTCCCAGGCTGACTTTTTTTTTAATTACTTATATTTATATTTATAATTTATTGATCGAATATATGTATATGGTCTTTAACATTATGTACGGAATATGATGTTGGTCCAGTAGCTGGCTCTTAAGCATTTTGTTGTTACAGTGACAACATATTACACATTAAAAGTTATCGTGCTAGTATTTTAACAAAGTGCTTGCTGTTGACTGAAGAAAAGGTAGGTACTCAAATTACATTTTTTTTTTAAAAATTGGAAATATTCAATAGGGAGTACATTCCTGACTAGGGGAGTACGGGAGTACAGTGTTGGAGAGAGTAGTACGAATACTCCCTTAGTACTCACTTCGGCAGCCCTGCTGCTGAACTGCCTAGAATCAACTGATTTTTAAATTCCAGCTGGAATCTTACTAAAACAAGTTCTTTTTGTATACATACGCAGACCGATCCATTGAAAAATCTGTTTTGAATGCAACCAATAACACAAAGAATAGGATAACAATGCTTTATTTTCTTTTTGCGTTGCAACTTTTTAAAAACTGTATCTTTCTATGGATGCACCAAGAATATGAATAGGAAGAAATACGACGAGCTGACGATGATGGCACACGCGTTGCTACACATATTTAGGGTATTGAAGTGTGTAGGTACTTGATGGTTAGTAGTTACATAATATGTATATACTCAAATACGAGTTCCGAAGGGGTAATGTATTTTCATTTTGTTTTGTGCCAAACAAAATTCGACTTAAGGGTAAAAAAAGATGCCAATAATGGAAAGAATGTGTTCGAGTTAGAGAGAAATTCGACTTAGAGAGACTTCGACTTAGGGAGAGCCCGCTTTATATAAATATCGTTCACCTTATCTTCGGTGAATCACCTCGCTGCCGCCTGCGCCAAATAAATTGAATTTGGTGTCATCCGAAAATATCACTCTTGGCCTTTCCAATTTGAGTCCAATTTATAAAGGGTGTTTTTTTAGAGGTATAAAACTGTTAAACTAACTGTCGTACTACCGAAGTGTGTTTGATTTTTTTTCAGTATACTTTGGCAAATTACCATGCAAAGACTTACACCAGAACAACGTTTACAAATCGTGGAAATTTATTTCCAAAATTCGCGCTCTGTTGGTCAAACTTGAACCTGATTTTTACCGTCAAATCATTTTCAGCGATGAGGCTCATTTCTGGCTTAACGGGTATGTAAACAAGTAGAATTGTCGTTTTAGGAGTGAGCACAATCCTCATGAAACTCTTGAGACTCCATTACATCCCGAAAAAATCACTGTTTGGTGCGGTTTAAATTCCGAAGGTGTCATCGGCCCATTTGTCTTTAAATCCGAAACAGGGGCCAACATAACCGTGAATGGCGAACGCTACAGCCAAATGATTCGTGATTTTTTTATTCCCCATGTCATTGTAAATCATTTGGAGGAGAAATGGTTCCAACAAGGCGGCGCAACATGCCATACAGCGCGTGCAACCATAACTTTGTTGAGCCAAACGTTTGATGACCGAATCATCTCAAGAAATGGACCTGTGAATGACACCGTTGGATGATTTTTTGTGGGGGTACGTCAAATCTCTGGTCTATGCTGATAAACCAGTAACGATTGATCATTTAGAAGCCAACATTCGATACGCTATTGACGAAATAAGACCATGTATGCTCGAAAAAGTGGTGCAGAATTGGACCGACAGGATGGCGTTCATAAGGCGCAGTCGCGGAGGTCATATGCCAGAAATTATTTTTAAACAGTAAATGCCATGAAATTTGTGAGCTAATAAGCCAAAATGTTGGTAATTCCATTTAATTTGTTGTTTTATTTAAAAAAAAAATTCTATATAAGTTTTTGCCCATTCAAGCCGTTTTTTTCATTCGCGACGGATTCAATGATACCGATTTTCGAATTTTCGTGAATCATTCCCCCCGGCGGATTTTATGATAGGGGTGATACATTCATGCGAAGGGAATCGTCCACTTGTCGGTAATGTGAACAACTTTTCACTTGATCATTGAAAACGATCGGATCGAATCTCTCCATACAAAGTTTGACGTTTCAGATCCGCGAGAAAATCGTTGCGGATCTGGTGCTTTTGCTGTGGGGTTGGCTATAGCATTTTTTTTTACTGCCAAGAACTTTGAACGTTGAAAGTGCAGAAACAAACAAATGGAATCAGAAACAGTGCGGCATAACATCCAACATTAGATCGATCTTATTTTCGGCCAAAACTAAGACAGAATGCAATGCAAATGGGACAGAATTCCAATCTTCTGTGTTGTCACAAATCGGGAAGGATAAGTGTGTATAAATGTTCAAGTCTGGACTCGACGCGGTGACGTGAAATAGCGCCCTACGAAATAAGACCACACGTGGTCCTATTTCCATTTCTAAGTGGAAATAAGACCACATGAGTCAGGTGACCTTATTACAATGACTGCTGCGAAATAAGGCCCACCGGGTCTTATTTCGTTTTTGGAAAGTCTTTTTTTATTTTTTTTATTTTTTTATTTTCCTTTTCTCAAATTCTCAAATACTAAAATTTTATAAGTTTCTAGTTTTATTTATTAGCACATTATGAAAGATGAAAATTTAAAAAAAGAAACGTAAAGAATTTTAGTTTTTGAGAATTTGAGAAAATAAAAATAAAAATAATAAAATAAAATCGCGCGATTTTTTTTAGTTTTATTTCCTCAAATTCTCAAAAACTAAAATTCTTTACGTTTCTCAAATAGTATAACAGAATTTTACAGGTTTCTTGTCTTATTAGCACATTATGAAAAATGAAAATTTAAGAAAAGAAACGTATAAAATTTTAGTTTTTGTGAATTTGAGAATATAAGACTTAACATACAAAATTACTCGCTTTTTTCATATTGAAATGTTCTGTAAATGGTTGTGTGTACCTCATACCAAACGTTTCTTAATCATTGAAATTATTTGAAAATGTGGCTTTATATGTAGGTTTATGTGGAAATAATGCCATATTTTTTGTTTTTATTTTTTCATAAATGTGGTCTTATTTCCAGGCTACATTGGAAATAAGACCTGCCGGGCGTTATTTCCGTTTTTTCGTGGTAATAAGGTCACATTTTAAATGTGGCCTTATTTCGTAGGGCGCTATTTCACGTCACCACTCGACGCGTAGCGTCAAGTCTCCAAAGTTATGTAAAGGGAATCAAGTTGTCGCATAGCTCCGCTTTTCGAGATCAGCCCCAAGAGTAGTTTGAAGATGGAGGATCTAGAACAGACGACAGAAGTTCAAAAGAATGGTATTGGCACAGAGTTGGCCTGGTCACTGCCAAAAACTTTGAATGTTGAAAGTGCAGAAACAAACAAATGATGAACTAACAACTGGCACACGTTGAATATACAGATCATACCACAAAACATGCGACCAAAACAAGGAAATTTTAATGGAAATAAATGTAGGTAAATACTAAAATGAATAAATAAAATAAATGAAACACGACATTGGAATGCAAAACATTTGCAAAACAAAAGCTTAAAGTAAAACCAAAAAAGTATTTATTTATTATTTTTTATTCCTTAGATTTTTGTTTTCACACCACAATCACAATTTCAAGTGTCAAATCAGAAAACAGCTGATTTCGAAAACATTAAAAGGGATGTAGATAAAGTAGCGTATCCGCCGGATTTAATGATCACGACGATAGGTGAATGTGAACCGAATGAGTGAAGGGAATCTCAGATCCGTCGGATTTAATGATAGGGGTGTATATTTCGTAATTTCGTGTTTTAGTTGATCTGTTCTGTGCCCAAAATGCAAAGTGTGATTATTGACTATTTGAACGAGAATAAAATTGATATTTAGATCAAAGATGGTTAAAAACTATGTATTTGTTGTTTTTGTTAAGTATATTATAATACATAGTACACACATACATATGTATAATGTAGATTTATATTGTAATTTTGTTCAAATTCAAGCCAAAGAAGCTACCTAATATTAAAATTATGGAGCTTACTCATGCGGTTGAGAAGCACGCAGTAATTTAACTAATCTACGCAGGCTCAGGTAATCCGATGCCTTACGAAAGTAAATTAACCAATCGGTAATTCTGCTGAAAATTAGAGAAGATAACGCAACCTCCCCTTACAACTGCCATTTTGGTACTAACTAAAAACCAAAATATAGTTAAGTCGTTACGGACGTGCACATAACTAAGGTACTATTAGTACACTTGTTACACTTACTAGTAGTACTAGTGCTAGTGCTAGATGCTAGTGCGTACATGATAGCATTGTATGTGAAACCACTCTCATCAAGCTGTTTTCAAATTGGAATATTGAGAGCGTGAGGAATGAAAATAATGAATGAGATTGAGTTGAGAACTAAAATATGGGATTTGCCATTTACTACTTACGAGCTTACGACTTACGAGTATGACGGATTTATTTCTTTCTTTGGTAGAAATTTGAATGAAACCATGAGATACAGTGAATAGGCCAAAACAAAAGTAGGTTATAGATATTCAAACTTTTGGTAATTTTGGTGAATCAAAATAAGTTGTTAAATTCAGTTGTCCGTGTTGAATGAGGTTGATGTACATATGTAGGTATATGTATCATTATGATACTTTCTTCTGTCTGTCCGTCAATTTCGCTCTTCGCTCTCTTGCAATCTCTTTCTCTCTGTACTTATCTCATTCGTAAAATTATATGACCAATACAAATAATATATACACCATTTTTAAAAAAAGTTTCACTTCTACCGCGTGTGACTGACACACACACATTTTTTTTTTTTTCTTTTTCTTTAAGTGGCGCGACAGTTCAGGGTGAACCAGGGCCTGATTCTCACAACCATTATATTTTTGCACGAATGAAAGTGACCTACATTTTTTTGCCGACTCCGAACGGCGACTCGAAAAGCCCATCTTGTCAAATTATACTATCAATGCTTTTAGGTGTTTACTGGAGTTTAACCCGGAGCAGCATGTGTAGTAGTCTAAAGTACTAACCACTAGACGGTATTCACCGTGGCAGATATTTTCAAAATCAAATTTTTTACAGAAAAGGATTTTTTGTTATAAGTAGGATCTACTTTCGGAGTCAAAAATATTTTAGCAGAATATTGGCACTTAAGACTTAATTTGTTTGTTTTTTTTTAATATGGCTGTGAATTTGTTTGTTGATTTTGTTAGAAATACATTATTTATTTATGAATTAGAATTAAATGAATTAATTTTACAAGCTTTATATTAACTTCACTTTTGTGAGCATGGAATCTGGGAATCGATTTTACACCCACTTCCAGATATGCGATCATCCTTACATTTTGCACACGTGTATAATTCCGGAGACAATGCAATATGGGCTTTTTGATTGCGTTGTAAATCCAATATGGCGGACGCTTTTTAACTTTTCCATTCCTGTGAGCATGGAATCTGGGAATCGATTTTACACCCACTTCCAGATATCCGATCATCCTGAAATTTTTCACACGTATATAGTTCCGGAGACAATACAATATGGGTTATTTGATGACGTTGTAAATCCAATATGGCGGACGCTTTTTTAACTTTAATTTCTGTGAGGGCGGAATCTGGGATTCGATTTTAAACCCACTTCCAGATATCCGATTATGCTGAGATTTTGCGTATCCGGTGACAACTCAATATAGTATATTTCATGATCTTGTAAATCTAATATGGCGGACGCCCAAAGATGGAGGATTACCATTATCTTCACGACCTCCAAAATATGGGTATCAAATGAAAGGATTTGACAAGTAGAAAAAGATTAGCTCAGTGACGTGAACACCGCCGCAAACACCTAAAAGTTTTTCACAGTGCCCACCTCTTTCGAATGTCTGACAAACATCAAAGAGTATCATTTGTCACGATTGAGCTCCTCAACTCGCCGTTCGGAGTCGGCAAAAAACTGTAGGTCCCTTCCATTCGTGCAAAAATATAACACGCACACACAAATGGTTGCGAGAAGCAGGCCCAGGTTCACCTCGAGCTGTAGCGCCAACTAAGTAAGTGACCTGATTCTAAATTCAATATGGTGGATGCCATAAGATGGCGGATTGTGTTTTTCTTCACAGCCCGCATGACATGGATATCAAATAGAAGGGTTTGACGAATAGAATCTCAAGCAATATAGTATATTTTATGACGTTGTAAATCTAATATGGCGGACGCCATAAGATGGAGGACTACCGTTATCTCCACGACCTCCTTAATATGGGTATCAACTTAAAGGGATTAACAAGCAGAATTAGACTAGCCAAGTGACGTCATTCTAAATTCAATATAGTGGGTGCCCTAAGATGGCAAATTACCTTTTTCTTCACAACCACCATGGCATGGGTATCAAATGAAAGGGCGAGTAGAATCTCAAACATATTGAGTAAACTTTCTCATATCCAACCCACCCAAGCTAATATACGTATAGACGTAAATTTGTAAAAAAAATTCAGATACTAAAAAGTAGAAAATAAATATAAAGATAAAAGCATATTTTTTTAAAAACAAACAAAGATAAAAAAATATTTTTTTAAAAACAAGCTTTAATGAATTAAAAAGTAAAAAAATAATTTTTTTCCGAGTCACCAATGTGTGACTATAAATTAAAGCTTGGGGCACTCAGGCTCGAGGTAAAATTTGGCTAACTGACGATCAGGGCTGCCGTTTTGAAAATTCTAATGGGAGTATTTTAGACGTTTGCAGGGGAGTATTTTGTGCCTGAGAGGAGTACAAAACTAAAAACAAAACAAATCAAACATTTACATCTAGTAGTAGCATCTATAGTAACTATTTTATTTTTATTGTAGCCTCAAGAATATTTTTGAATGGCTGATGGAACTAGGTAAAGGGTGTTTTCTATGTTCCAGGTCAGTTTTGTTTGGCCTCCATTTCGGATTGGATAACATTATTCAGTTGGCATTTGACAGTCGTAGAGAGAAGTCGATAACAAATTTTGTTATGGAGCAGCTGAGTTTTACAGCTCAGGGGTGGAATCGGCTAACGCGATAGTTGATAGTTGATAATCAAAATCGAGACCTTTGATCTGTGTAAGGTGATTATCAAATCGATAATCATATTTTTTGCGTTGATTTTAGGTGACAGCTATTTACATGGCGTTTTCAAAAACGACAATCAAAAAAGCGACAGTCAATTATCGCGTTAGCCGATTCCACCCCCATTATAGACGACCACCAATGTTGGTAGAAATCATTATGAGTGACGCAGCATATTTCGACTTGGTCGGCTTTGTTAAGAAACAGAATAGCCGCTATTGGCACCATAAACTCTCAATTGATGCACCAAAGACCTTCTCACCCTCACAGAGTAACTGCATGGTTCGCCATTTGGGCTGGCGGCATTATTGGGTCATATTTGAGCAATGCTCATTCAGTTATCAGTGAGTTACTGGTGACCGCTATCGGGACATGTGGGAAAACTGTCTTGTGACTGAATTGGATCAAATAGACCTACACAGCATGTGGTTCCAACAAGACGGTGCCGTATCACACACAACTCGTTCTACGATGCAAATTTTATGAGAAATTTTTCCCGTCAAAAAGTGGTGATATCGATGTCTCCCACGATCCCCTGATTTGACCCCTCCCAACGTCTTCATATGGTGGTACTTGGAGAAACCTTTATGCTTAAGAACAAAATTCGAAATATAATTGCATAAATAACGCCAGACGTCTGCGAAATTGTCATGAAAAATATGCTTGAAAGAGCCGTCCTTTGCGCCATGGCCATAGCCAGCTACCTGACCAACATCATATTCCGTACATAATGTTAAAGACCATATGTTCGATCAATAAAATATAAATATAAATATAAGTTATTAAAAAAACACTCAGCCTGTGAAAGAAAGAAATATATAATAGGGGAGTACAATCACGACGAGGGGAGTACGGGAGTGCAGTGTTTGAGAGAGTAGTACGAATACTCCCTTAGTACTCACTTCGGCAGCCCTGCTGACGATGACGAAGTATAACTAAACAGTAACAGTGACACAAAATGTGTTCTGCTAATTCTTCTTCAGTCCTCGTTGCACATCGTGTATGTGTTGTCTTGTGCCTGAGCGCCCCAAGCTTTAATTTATAGTCACACATTGGTGACTCGGAAAAAAATTATTTTTTTACTTTTTAGGTCATTAAAGCTTGTTTTTAAAAAAATATTTTTTTATCTTTATATTTTTATTAAATAGATTTTTTTTTAGTTTTTCACATACCCATCCCATTCTATTCCCATTCCATTCCCATCTCAAATATAGGGATATTTTGCTGCAACCATCGAATTGAGAAGTATTTGGTATTGTTTGTACATTTATTGAATTTGAAGTAAAAATAGGTTTGAACTAGATACTACCTCATATTTTCTTACATCCATAACATCCTCTTCCCTTTTTCAGTCGTAAGTTTTATTATCCAGATCTATAACTAGTGTGATAATATTTAGTTGTCCGATTTACTTTTGATTGCCTACGACCTACGCATTTTCAACTTGTACAAAACGGAGTCAATTTATTTTAGATATCTCTTCAGACAGTGTTGTCGTCTCAGTCAGATTCACGTGCTATAAATGCGCTTCTGAAGCAAGGATCTGAAAAATATGGTTGGATAACACAACCTCAACTTAATTTATGTATATTTATTTATTTACTAAATAATAATCGAAAACAGGTACATCGGCGATTCTTAACTTTACATCTACTTCACTGTCTGTTGCCTCAATCCTGTTGCGATTTTCTACCACTTAATTACCATCTAACCCAGTTGCAATAGTTTTATGATTTTTGATCGAAGTATCAGCTTCTTTGCGTGCTGAATGGGTCGTTACGAATGGTACGCTGCTCATTGCAAAATGAAAGTCTTCACCTTTTCCAATCTTGACTCTGCTTTCCATATATCGTCGACTTTTGGATACGCATCAGTCTCAAATTGTTGCTGTTCCTCTTGCTTGTTCTTCGATGTCCGAGTGACCCAGGTATATAAAGAATCTCTCGGCATCAGTGCTTGCCGCAGAAAACGCATCATTTCCACTTGGATTTGTAGGTTCTGTCATATACAAGACGCTAATTCGCGTCTGAATTGGAGACAGTTTTTCCACTGACGTCTTACATCGAAACCTGATGCGAGAGTGAGATTTTTATTGTTTAAACTGTACATATTGGTAGATTTACACATTTTCGCTAACTCACCTGATATTCCGAGTTGAACTCCAACGAATCCGGTTTACATGTGGCGCTTTTATTCCTACCCACAAACGTGGATTCAGCTCCACAATGTGAGTTAGTGCTCGTTTTATACGCGAGTCTCATCACAATACAAAAGCGAGCAGAATAAAGTGTCAGGTAAACAACGACAGACTATCGTAATCATCTGCTGCTGCTCTATTGCAGTGTTCTTAGTTCTTAGCAGGCAGAACTGAACATGGTGCTCTTGGCTTACAATATCGCCAAATAGAACAACCTGGATTAATGTTCTCTCGGACAAAATATTATTTTATTGAAAGCAAGTGCCATTTAAAGTATAATGTGCCTTTAAAAATGTAGATGGTTTTGAAATTGATTTCTTAATGTGATTCGGTGGTTTCTCGTCTATGCGTTTCGAGTATAAATAGATGGAGGCGTTGGTTCCAGATCTCATTATGTAAATCACAAAAAAAATGTTTACAATTATATTCTATGCATGTCCAGGAAACATATTCAATTTTTTGGTTGGTCCATGTATCATTCGTTTATCATATATGTACATATAATGTATGTATATCTCATTCTTACAGAAGATAAGAGTGATTCAGATTTTGTTACATGTGTGGTATTAATGCTTATAATAACAGAAGTGAATAAAAAATATAATTATAAAAAAAGATATGTATTATTCTATTCTATTTAAGTAGTAAAACATTTGTTTGTACTTATTGCTTTGAGCAAATCGTAAGCTTAAATTATACTAGCCTAGTTGTGAGTTTTTTACTTTAATAATTTGGCAGTAAATTGTTATAACTTCTATTTATGTTAAAATACATAATTCTTGTTTTGAATTAAGCCATTCATGCAATTTATATTATTATATCACATTTGAATGCACATATGTTTGTGTGTATGTATCTAGCTAGCTTAATTTTCTAATACCAATTGTACATATAATTCATATCAATTGTTTTTAAAATGAAAATAAAAAGATTGTAATTGCAATTTCAAAATTAATACAAAACTGAAAAGCTTTTACAAAAATTGTCATTTATTCAAGTATTTTCTTCCCAGTTTTATGAAAATATTTGCATACATTTTAGGATTCGAATGATAGGGATTTTAGTAGTTTTCATAAAAATGTGGCCCTGTTATGTGGTACATAAATGAGGAGAGCAGTAATATCTAAAATAACTTCAAAATTAGTTGTAACTTCAGATTTAAATTATTGAATTTCAAAATGGATAGACAAATGTGAACTAAACTGAAAAGGAATAAGCCTGGTGTACAGCATAAATCTCCCCAGTTTACATTATTACAACTTATTTCAAATTGTTTGTATGCTAGTAGATAAAGTCAACAAAGCAAGTTATTGTAATGCATATTTTGAATTTTCTACTATACTATACTATCTCTACCATATTTATACTCCCTTGTACCTTACTTTTGTAGCAGCAATTCTCTGTTGTTGCAATTATAAATATCATCTAAGAAAGTGGGAGAAGTTTTTCTTACTTTTTTATGCAATGCAATAAGTATTTCATTTGGCGGATTGCTTTTAACAAGCTTGTTTAAATAATCTGTTTTGTTTCCAGCTTTATCAAAACAAACACCATGCAATTTTTCAAAAATAGGACAAATATTACTTCCCACTCTATGTAATATGTTAGATAAATGTTTTGGCGTAAACATTTCTTTCTCGGCTAAGAAGTGTTTTAAACGATTTTTTTTACTAAAACACGATTTATGAAAACTACGTAACATAGAAGCGGCATTACTTCCTGCCATAGATAAAATACTGGATAAATCGGTCGACGTAAAATGTGCTTTGTAGAAATCACGTAAAAGCTGTGTTTTTTTTCCTGTGGGATCAAAACAAACATCATGAAAATCTATGAAAGTAGAACTAATTTTAGTCTTTGCTCCATGCAATATCTCAGATAAATGAATCATCGTAAAACCTTTTCTCTCATCTAAGAAACGAATTAAATACTTTTTTGTTTCTCCTACAAAACAAAAGTCATGAAATTCTTTTAAGCTATCCGCTGCTCCACTTAGTATACTGCATAAATCACTGGGCCTAAAACCTGCTTCGTAGAAAGCATCCAAAAGTTTCGTTGTTTCTCTGTTCTCATCAAAACAAACACTATGCAATCTTCTAAAAATAAAAGGAGCACGAACTCCTGCCGCGCATAATATAGATGATAAATTCTTTGGTCTAAAACCTGCCTTATAGAAATCACATAAAAGTTCTGTTCTTTCTCCATTGTCATCAAAACAAAGGCTATGAAACTTTTTGAAAGCATCTTTAGCATTAGTACCTGCTCCACCCAAAATACCAGATAAGTTACGCAACGTAAAACTTGTTTCCTCATCCTCATCTTTTCTCATAACAAAATCATTTAAATGCTGTTTTTTATTTCCTTGCTCATCGAAAAATGTATTATACAGTTCTTTAAGAGCTTTTGCAGCATTAGCTCCTGCTCCATTCAAAATACTGGATATGCTTAATAGATTCATTTCTTCTTTTTCCAGAGTCTTTAAATATTTAGTTTTATTTCCCTGTCCATCAAACCAAAGATCATATAGTTCTTTAAATGTTTTTGAAGCATTAGCTCCTGCTCCATGTGAAATACTGGACAAAGTAGTTAGATTTATTCCATTTTTTTCTAGAATATCTAAATAGTGCGTTTTACTACCCTGCTTATCAAACCAAAGGTCATATACGTTTTTAAAAGCTGTAGGAGCACTAGCTCCGGCTCCACCTAAAATACTGGACATATTAGTTAGACTTAATCCTTCTTTTTCTAGGGTGCTCAAATATTGTGTTTTATTTCCCTCTTTATCAAACCAAAGATTATACAATGCTTTAAAAGTTCTTGCAGCAAGAGATCTAGCTCCATGCAAAATACTGGTCATATGTCTGAGATCTACTCCTTCTTTTTTTAGGGTATTTAAGTATTGAGTCTTATTTCCTTCGCCATCAAACCAAAGATCGTATAGCTCTTTAAAAGCTTTTGCAGCATTAGTTCCTGCCCCATGCAAAATACCAGACACATTAGTAAGATTCATTCCATTTTTTTCTAAAGTTTTTAGATATTGTGTTTTACTTCCTTCTTTATCAAACCAAAGATCATATAAATCTTTAAAAGCTTTAGGAGCACTAGTTCCTGCTCTACTTAAAATACTGGACATATTAGCTAGGTTTACTCCTTCGATTTCCAGAGTTTTTAGATATTGTGTTTTACTTCCTTGCTCATCAAACCAAAGTTCATATAAATCCTTAAATGCTTTACATGCATTAGCACCCACTCCATTCAATATACTGGACATATTAGATAAGTTTACTCCTTCTTTTTCTAGAGTTGTTAAGTATAAGGTTTTACTTCCTTGCTTATTAAAAAAAGTATAATATAGTTCTTTAAAAGCTTTTGCAGCATTAGCTCCCGCCCCATTCAAAATACTGGACATATTAGTTAGATTTATTCCTTCTTTTTCTAAACTTTCTAAATATTTATTTTTATTTCCTTCTTTATCAAACCAAAGATCATATAAATCTTTAAAAGCTTTTGCAGCATTAGCTCCCGTTCCATTCAAAATACTGGACATATTAGTTAGATTTATTGCTTTTTTTTCTACAGCTTTTAAATATTTAGTTTTATTACCTTCTTTATCAAACCAAAGATCATATAAGTCTTTAAAAGCGTTTGCAGCATTAGCTCCTGTTCTACCTAAGACACTGGACATATTAGCTAGACTTAATCCATTATCTTCTAAAGTTTTTAAATACTTAGATTTATTTCCTTCTTCATCTAAACAAAGATCATACAAGTCATTAAAAGCTTTCGCAGCATTATCTCCTGCTCTACTTAAAATACTGGACATGTTAGATATATTTATTCCATTTATTTTCATAATTTTTAGTCTTTTTTCTTTAATTAAAAAATCTAAGAACTGATTAAATTCGGGTGTTCCTTCTCTACCAACCACAATTTTAGCAAACCTTATTTCTTCATCAATGTTTGTATTTTGAATTTTTTGATAACTAAATCTATTGTTTTTTATATCTTCAAACAGTTTTTCCATTACTCCTTTTGTAATAGGGCCAAATTCATGAGATTCTGACCAACGTAACGCTATTTCCTGTAATTCTTCGTAATTATATGGAACTTTATCAGACTTATATTCTTTTTCTATCATATTTTTCAACTCTCCCTTACTGGGTTGGTTAACCGCAAATATTATTTTGTTCAAACATTTTTCCTTTATTTCTTTTGCATTCTCATCAGAGAGCTTTCCTTCATCTATTTCTGTCTGCAAAGAAGGCGGAAGCTTTAATAGACTTAAAACTTTCTCTCTTGTTGTTTCTTCTTGCGCAAAGCGATAAAGACCATTCTCATTTATACACGAAAAATCTCTTAAAATTTTATATTTCTTTTCTTGAACATTTATAATATCAAATTTTAAAGGATAAAAAATCCTAGAGTATCCTTTTTTAAATTTTAATTCTTCTGTAAGATCTAGACCTGCATTTGTGTGGATGATAAAATATTTGATATCCTTTTTTAGTTCTTCAATAAAAAGAGTAAAATACCTGTTCAACATATTTTTATCTTCTCGTTTCCTAGCGGCAAATAACTGACTAAAACCAATATTACTGTCTGTAGTATAAGCCTTTACGTAAGTAAATTTATCTTTATAATGAATAGTTATGTCATTAGATATATCCTGGCTTTTTCTTTCAGAGTTAATGGAAATCATATTTTTATGCGAAAACATTTCATGCAAGAAGCGCATTAATAAATTGAATTCATAAATGGTGACTGGTATGTAATTTACTACTTCCTGTTTCTCTGGAGCTGTTAAATCACGTAATATATTTTCTTGTAATTCTATATAATCATCTTGGAAGTTACTATTTAGTTTTATCTCATTCTTAATCATGCTAGTTAGTTCATCTCTATCGGGCTGATTAACTGCAAATACTAATTTATCTAGAAAAATTCCTTTTACTTCTTCCTGAGAGAGTTTTCGTTCTGTTATTACTTTTTGCACAGCAGGCGAAAATGCCAATCGCTTAAAAAGTTCTTTTCTGGTTGTTGTATCTTGCAAAAATTGATAAAAACTACGTCCTTTCGTATTATCATTTGTAAACAAAAAGTCTTTTAAAATATCACAATCTTTCATTTTTACTATGCTATCAAATTTAAATGGATAAACATTTCTGGATCGCCCTTGTTTCAATTTATTTTCTTCTGTAAGATCCAACCCTGAGTTAGTATAAATAACAAGATATTCTATATTATTTAAAGAACTATTTAATTTAGAGAATAGATGTTTAATAAAACTATTCAAGTAATTATTAAGTGAAAAAACTCGTTTTTCTTTGGTAAATAATCGATCATAATTAATATCATTATTATTATAACGTTTGTCTACATGTTCAATTTGTATAAAAATTGACTTCTTTTTATAACAAAGAATAATATTATTAAATTTATCAATTTCAGAATCTCCAAATGCTAATGACAATGAATGATATTTATGTCCATGCTTAAACTTTCTAAGTATACACAGCACCGACAAGTCTAATTGATACATAAGTGCAATCAAACGATGAGGAAATTGATTTCTGTATTGATTACTTTGATAAGCATTCTGCTCATCACAGAAGATCTGTCTAGATTCATCTTGGGAACCAAATTCCGGAAATTGCGAATCTTCATTGCGCGGCTTCTTCGATACCCCATAATCTTGGCATGTAACATCAATTTTTCGTTTGCTAGAGTTTACCCCCGGTTCACTACATTTACTTGGGCTCCTCGAATGGCCATATTGTTTGTTTGAGGAACTTCCTCGTTTGCTAGAACTTACCCCCGGTTCACTACATTTACTTGGGCTACTCGAATGGGCATATTGTTTGTTTGAAGAACTTCCTCGTTTGCTAGAGCTTACCCCCGGTTCACTACATTTACTTGGGCTCCTCGAATGGCCATCTTGTTTGTTTGAGGATCTTACTTGTTTGCTAGAGTTTACACCCGGTTCACTACATTCACTTGGGCTCCTCAAATGGCCATCTTGTTTGTTTGAGAAACTTTCAATATCTTTAAATGGTGTAGAAATATAAGATTGAGAAATATCTGAGCCTTGCACACTACAATATACTTCCTCTCGAGGAATTTTTTTCCTTCTCTTTATATCTTTTTCAATTGTACTAAGAACCGGTGCAAAATGGTTCCTGTATTTCACTATATAAACAATATTTTTACCTTTACCTATCTTGCATTTAGTAACACGTAATCCATCTTTCTCTTCATCTCTTAGTTCTATAGTCCTAACTTTAACGCCAAACTTTTCGCACATAATTTTTCCTTCAATTTCAGGTCTTCCCCATACAGCGTTCTCCAGCTTTGGAATTTTTATTTTTGAGTGGGAACTTGCATTTTCGATGTCTTCTACAGTAAATTCAATACGCGATATATATTTAGAAAGTTTTTCACCTTCCATTCTTAAAGCGTTACCCAACCATGAATCTTTTTTAAATTGGTTAGCTTTTTGTGCATATTGCTTACAATTTTCCCGCAAAGACTTTACACCAAAAATGTTACTGCCTGTAATCAGACCTTTATCTTTTAGCTCGTTCAAGCCTTGAGCGACGGAATCAAAGAAACAATCCGCTTCACCTATAGCAGCTCCTATCTTGAAGCCCTCAGGCAATTTCTTTCGAAGTTCCTCCAAAAGTTGATTGAACCTCTGCTTTTCCTCTTCATCCTTTGCACATTTTATCAGATCAAAAATGGAAATAGGGTTTCTAGTAACAAAATCTAACACTTCTGAAGCACTATCATTACCTGAATGGCGTCGTTTAGATGAGTTATTGAAAAAAGACGACATCTTTACTTTAAATGTATTACAGGATAGTCAATAAAATCATTCCAGTATAATAAGTCACGCAGATTTTTTTTATAATTTTCAGATTTCTTTACTGATTTCAAAATACACCAAAATAACCAAAAATTGAGCGCTTCCCGTTTTGTCCTTGTCTTTTTAACTGTCACTTGTCAAAAACAGCATTCAACGTTCAGCCAACCACGCGGGCCTACCCGCGGACGCGTATAGAGATCATCGAGTCATATGTTTAGTACCAGTTACCCCGTTTACAAGCAAGTTGAATTAAGCTGCAACTCAGGTTGAAATGCATATAAAAGCGGGTTTTACATTGAACGATTTGTTTGATACATTTGCTTGACGACCGACCAAATCGTTCAATTCGAACGGTCGTTCAAACAAGTGGTCCAACTTATAGTATGACCCCTGAGAGCTCGGTCGAGTTGAAAAAATGCATGTATACCTGCGTTAACTAGTTCAACTACCATGTTGTCTCTTTGCGTGTGTGATCTCTGTTTGTTTTTTTTCCTTTGTTTGGGGCGGGAAATCATTTTGTTTTGATTGTGTTTATGGTTAGTCACAGTTAGAATGTGTTAAGTTGTCTGTCAGTTCAACCTCGTTGAACCAGTGAGACAGGTAGATTTTATGTGAGTTAGAAAGAGAAGGGGTGCATTCACCAAAAACACACCGAAAATCCACTTTCAATAATAATCCTCGGTGGAAGATAGAATTAGAATTAAAGGCTGAACTATAATAGTCGAATGGGTTCGTACGACCACGTACGAAACTGTGCGAACACAAGAAATTTGTATTGTACAACCATAATAGCTTTTCGCTTCGATTCGTTAAGTTTTCGTCCACTTTTACTCACTTACGAAAGGAGCGAATCCATTCGCTCTTTCGTACGAAAATTTGACATTTGACTGTAACAGCTGTGTAAATTTAAAATTGGAACTTTGGAAGTGAAGAAATGTTGTTTTAATTGCTTTTTGCAATTAATAGCATTATCATTTTAAAGAATAATTGTTCTTAGATTTCATTTACATACTGTAATGTATGCATTTGCAAGTATGTAGTACAAAACACTACACATATACATATGTACGTCGAACATAACAAAATGGCTTGTACATAGGACTACGATTTGCTTTCTCAGTTATTATTATTATTATTTAAAAGCTAGGCTAGTAATTGAAATTACTAGTTAGCTGGATAGCTATAGCAGCAAAGCCTTCGGCTAATTAATTACAAAATTAGATGAGGTTGAACAAGTTTGATTTTTTGAGAAAGTCTATTATAATTTTAGTATTATTTGGATTGGGGTTGGAAAGGAGTTCTTTGGGGTTGTTTTGGGGAAGGAGTCTGAGTCTATGGTTGTGGAATGCCGGACAGTCGGAAAGAATATGGTGGATGCTGATATGTGGGTGGTTGCAGTAGGGGTAGTGAGATGGATTGTTTTTATTGATGTAAGTGTTCGTGTGTGAGTTTGGTGTGACCGAGTCTAAGCCTAGTTATTTTAGTTATTTCGATACGGGTTATTTTAGAGAGTTCTGTATTATCTGTGTAATCTTTGATGGACAGTTTACTTTTATTTATGGTTCTGTACCATTCAGATGATTTATGCCAGAGTAGTAGTTGGTTAGAGTTAGCTTGGTTTTTAATATGTTTATTAAGGTCTCGATGGTTAATGTTGGGAGAGAGAAAGGATGGTTGTAAGAGTGTCTTTGGCGGTTTTGTCCGCGAATTCATTGCCCACGATCTGAACATGCCCTGGGACCCATATGAGCTTGATATTGGCGGATTGTTGGTGAAGGAGATTACGGACCAGGGAAGGGTAGTAGGTTTGGTTATTAACGTTGGTGATTGCATCGATGGATGATAGTGAGTCAGTGCAGATGGCAAATTTTTTGTTGTAGTTTTTAGTGTATTGCAGGGCTTTTAGGGTGGCAATTATTTCGGCATAGAATATGGAGCTGTACGTAGGGAGTAAGAAGGAGGAAATCGTTTCATTTTCAGAAGTGACGCTAAAGCCTATGGTGTCTCCTACTTTGGAGCCGTCTGTATAGATGAAGGATAAGTCGCTTAAGTTATTTTTGAGTTCGAGGAAGTGGGCTCGAAATATCTCCGGTGAGGTATGTGTTTTTTTTCTGGGCTCTTAGGGATGAGATAATGGAGGAAGGCTTGAAGAGCCATGGTGGGGGGAAGGAGGGATGAGGTTGGATGGGTTTGTGAGGAGTGTCCATCTCATTATAGAGGTTTGTAGAGCGTTCAATACAGGACATGATTTTTTTCTTTTTTTTGGGTTTTCTTATTATTTCATTAAGGGGGGAATCATTGCAGTATAAAGTGGGTTTGTACAGCTTAAGAGTGGATTGGTAACATAGGGTTTCAATCGTTGGCATTTTCGCTTCGAACAGGATGTGGTTAATGGGTGTTGTTCGGAAAGCGTTGAGAGCTTTTCAAAGAGCAGTATTATAAATGGATTTGATTTTGTTTAGGTGGGATTTGGCGGAATAACCGTAAAGGAAGATACCGTATTCTATTTTGCTGACTATTATAGATTGTACGATAGAGGTTAGGGTGTATGGGTTGCAATTGAGTTTTTTGTAGGTAAGCGATAAGGCGGATATGTTCGATGTGCCCGTTCCATTTATAATTTTTTTGGAATACAATGCCTAGGATTTTAAGTCTGTCGACTTTTTCTAGCGTGATATTGCTTGATAGGATATTGCAGGAGCATTTGTGTTTTCGGCAGATATGGAGATGTTTGCTTTTGACTAAAGATAGTTTGGCTCCAGAGTATTCGCACCAGGATAGTATGTCTTGAAAGGTGGAGTTAAGGTCGATGTTCGAGTTGGAGGTTTTTTTGTTTAGTTTTTTGATGATTGTAAAATCGTCGGCATATGCGCAGAATTTTATTTCTTTGTGTAGGCATAGGGTGTGGGAGAGTTTATTGAAGACTATAAGGAAGAGGGGGATGGATAAGGGAGATCCTTGGGGGATACCGTTGTGGAGAGGTAGAGGAGACGATAAGGAGTTTCCAATACGGACCGAAATTAACCTATTTGACATAAAATTATATATATATCTTATGATGTTGGGTGCTGCATTCCATATTTTCAGTTGGTCGATAATTGTATGTACGCCAATTTTATCGAAGGCTTTTGTAAAGTCAAGGGAAATCAGAGAAAGGTGGCTTATTTTTGATAGGGCGTCTGTGATATGATGGTCTAAGTATAGTTGAGAATCGGTTACAGATTTGCCTTTTTTGAATCCAGTTTGGTGACTGCTGAGAAGTTTGATGTGGGAAACAAACCACCAGTCTTTTTGCTATTATTTTGTCGAGCACTTTGGCGTAGCAGGGATTAAGGGAAATGGGTCGGTAGGATTCCGGGAGGGATTTGTCGGAGTTATGTTTAAGGATAGGGATGACTGTACTGTTTTTGAATAGTTGTGGAATGTTACTATGGAAAATGGAGTTGTAGTATTTCAGGAGTCGAGCTTTCATGGAGGGGGAGAGGTTTTTTATCATAGGAAATGATATTCTATCATTGGCTGGGGTCTTGCCTCTTAGATTATGTAATGCCAAGTCTAGTTCTCAGGGGGTGATATCGCTGTCAATGGTTTCTGCATTTTTTGATGGGCGGTAGGAGATGGTATGTGTAGTTGAGAGTTTATGTTGGCAGAAGTTTGGGGGGAAGTTGGAATCGTGGGATTCTTTGGACCAGAATTCAGCAAAGCGGTGGGCTAGGCTGAGGGTATTTGTGATATTGGTGTCGGCGTGATCTGAAGGAGTTATGGAGTGTATGGGCGAGAAGGTTTTGACGCCACAGAACCTTCTTATGTTGGACCAGATTTTGGCAGTAGGGGTATTGGGGTTCATTTCGGAGGTAAGTTTGTGGATGGAGTCAGTTTCCGCAATTTTTATTTGTCTTTTGAACCGGGCGTTGGCTCTTTTATAATTGATTCTGTTATCGGTGGAAATGTTGCGTTTTAGGAATTGCCAAAGTCTTGTTTTTTCTGTTTTTAACTGGTGTTTTGCGAAGAATGTTGTTAAGACAATTCTAAATTTAATGATTTTATTTATTTCTGGGGCTGATGTTTCCCGCACTAAAACTTGACAAAGAATCATTCTTATGATAAAACATAATAACTAGTTGACCCCTTGCATTGGGTTTACAATTTTTTACGAGTCATCACTTAATATTAGATTACAAATAAACGCAAGCGTGAGAACAGACGAATTGTGCGAAACCCAGTCGCCGAAACACGAGATGCGTGAATTCGCTAAAACCTGTCTGGTGCCACGCTTGTACAATTACAAGAAAAATTGAACGCTGATAAAGAAAAAACTAAACATGATACAAAAACTAAACATACTCCCCCTTCTTGAGGGTTCTTAACTCTCTAAACTTAAAAATAGACTAATTAACTATTGTATTAAACATCGTCTACTCTGAAACGTGACGATCTTGGTTGTGGGATTGGCTTTGATCGCCTCTGCTTGTGCCAATACGCGATCATTATCCCTATCATGCCAGCGAGGAGAATATAACTGATCCCATAGTGGTGATAATCGTGGGCGTTTACGCTTAGATTATTGGAAAGCGCCTTAGATGAGCTTACATAGTCTTCAACCTTGCTTTTTAAATCAGCTAGCTGAATCTTATCAATATCATTTACCTCGGGTGGAACTAACACTTCCGTCGTCGAGCTTCGAGTGAACATCCAGCTACTGATGTTTACACTAGGAATAAATGATTGTTTGACCGAAGTGTTATAGCTGCTACGTCCGTTGATAATTTTAGTTGGCAATCTCAAGACACAAATATCGTGAAATTCTATGATGCCATTTCCGACAATGGTGATGCTATTGGTGCTACCTTGGCATATAAGATGACCGGTTGTGGCAGCAGTGACGGAGAAAATCCAGCCATTGGATTCCTTTAGGCGTATCCATTGATCTCCTATTGATGATTCGGTAAAATGGCATTCCGACAAAGCATCTTGGTTATGATTCAGGAGAGCCATTTCGCATCCGTTTGACAGACCTCGGTGTACACTAGTTGGGTGAAATTGTGTACAGAGATACATTTTGGGTAGCAGTGATTTACATGAGGAAAGTTCTATATCCGTCAGCTTGAAATATTTGTCCCTTGCTAATGAGACCGCTAGATATGGCGCCGATTGTGAAACCCAATGACTTATGTTTTTATGGACTATTGGAACTGAGATTAAATTGAACAATTGAAACTCTTCTATATCGGTTAGTGGTAACAACATTTCAAATATTATGGAATCGTTAAGACTGCGACCTTTAACAGTTGCCATTCTGTACATGTCCACGATCGAACCTTTTGCTAAGCTTAAGGTTGGGGGCAAGCTGTTCCTTATCATCTGAAGTTGTTCGTTAAATTGCTTCGGAGTTATCAATTGCGGATTAATTTTTGCGTGGTTAATGTCGAGCAGCACATCTAACAGGTTGTCTTGAGTTCTCTCAAAATTCGTGATGATCAGAAGCAAAAACGAGGTCAACGAATCTAGATTTTGCCTACGTTCAATAGACGCTTGTTTTTCCTGCAAGTAGAAAAGTGACTTTGCCAAGAAAATGTTGAGGGCCTCAAACTGCTTCTTTATTTCGGCTGCATTTCGTCTTAGGATATTTGATGTAGAATCCGCTATGGAGCTTTGTTTTCGTAAAAGCTCTGCCATGTGTTGTTCATTTTCTTGTACGCTCGATATCTGAGTCTCTATGCGCTTGGCATCTTCCTGGTCTAAAACGCCAAACAAGCTGTGAGCTAACGTGCCAACTATGTCGAATGGAGATCTTGCAAGTCTAACCTTGTCATTTTTAGGACCATGAAAGCTATAAAGAAGATCATTATTGTGCTCCATCGCCTCAATTCTGTGTCGCATCGTTCCTACCGTTGGCATGCAATGTGGGTAATGAGCTGACTCCGTTGCACAAATGTCTTCGAGTTGGCTGTAAAAGGATTTAATTTGGCTGAATTCCTGCCAGTAGGTTGTTAGGTTGTAGTAGATGTATATGTTCCAAACGGTATTTGTTAAACGAAGCCTTCCTATATCCTCAAAATAGATGCCGACAGTATTGTCTAATTTGTTCATTGTAATCTCATCATTCGCCTTTGCTTGCAGTATTGGACCTACTAATAGAACTATAAGAACCGTAGATAACCATGCAGCCTTGGGTCGTTTCTTTCTTCGAATATTTCCGGTGTTGCTCGGTAGACTTTCGGTTTCGTTAGTTGTGTTGTTATCGATGTCCTTTGACTCAATTCTCTCGTCTTCCAGTTTGTGTTCTATTGGCAGAGGACATAGATTATGTACGGCACGTTGATATATACCCGTTTGCGTCTTCACGTTAACTACCCGTACAAAGTCATCGGTTCCCTTAAACACTTCTGTTACTCGTCCTAGTTTCCACCTCATCGGTGGAGTATTTGCTTCTTTAATGACAACTAATGCCCCAGGTTCTTCCGTTGCTGTAAATTGTGCAAATATTCAGCTGACCATCTTTTCCAAAAATGTTGCTGAATGTGCTGTATTTGACGAAATTTGCTTATGTTGTTCAATTTTTGATCGGTGATGTTTGGTTCAGGCAACGCTGTGAGTGGGGCTCCAATCAAGAAGTGCCCAGGAGTAAGTGCCTCTAAATCGTTGGGATCAGACGTCATAGGTGTTAGTGGCCGTGAATTTAAAATTGCTTCTATTTGAATTACCACCGTTAACAATTGTTCATAAGTAAGAGAGGCTTCTCCTAAGTAACGAATCAGCAGTCCCTTTGTCGACTTCACTGCAGCTTCCCAAAGTCCTCCGAAATGTGGGGCTCGTGGTGGTATATATTTCCAATGAATTCCTTCTGTTAGGCAAGTCGTTTCCAAAGCGGAGTGTATATTTTCTGACTCAAACGCTCTTCTTAGCTCTAAAATTTCATTCTTTGCACCCACAAAATTTGTCGCGTTGTCACAAAATAACGAATGGCATACCCCTTTTCTTCCTATAAATCTCTTCAATGAATTAATAAATGCCTCAGAAGATAAGTCGCTTACAACTTCAATGTGTACAGCTTTAGTAGAAAAACACACAAATACAGCCAAATAAGATTTCGTCGGAGTTTTGCCTCTTACCTTGTGATGTGTTTTTACTGGACCACAGAAGTCAACGCCTGAATGATAGAAAGGTCGTGACGAATTAACTCTTTCCTTGGGTAAGTTACCCATTATTTGTTGTATAGCTATTGGCCTTGATCTAAAACACTTGATGCAGTTACCAATTACTTGTCGCGCCATTCTACTAACACTCAAAATCCAGTATTGTTGTCTTGAAATTGCAATCAGTGATCTATGCGATGTATGCAAATATGTGTTATGCAAATGGACTAAAAGCATTTTCGTAATAATGTTATTTTTTGGCAATAAGACCTGATGTTTAGCATCCAACGTAATAGTTGCGTTTTTTAATCGTCCACCTACCCTTATTAGTTTTGTTTTATTATCAAAGTATGGAGATAAGGATGCAATACTTGAAGTTTTTTGTACTCTCAGTCCACTTTCTAAGCTACGATAATCCTCTGGAAAAGCACACCTTTGGGTGTGTACCAAGATCAAACGTGTGCCCTGCTGAAGTTCATTTGTTGTCAACTGACCTTCATTTCGAAATCCTTTGGATGTTCTACAGTTGTTATAAAATCTAAAACAATAGGAAAGGATTTTTTGAAGTGTATTGAATGAGTTTTTGTGATTTACACATTCAATTAAAAGCCCATTAAGGAAACTTGAGGTAATTAACACCGATTTTTTCTTCCGACGTTCTTGCACTGTCGTCGGCAGAGTGTATTCTGTCGTTGTCCAAGTTTTAACATCCTGACTTAGGAATTCCGGGCCTTTAAACCAGGTTGTGGCTTTAAGTAGTGTTGATACATTAAGGCCTCTAGATAAGAAATCAGCTGGATTACTCTCACCCTTAATATAATTCCATTGATGAATATCTGTACTATGTTGAATTTTTGCTACTCTATTTGCGACGTATGTTTCCCATGTATAGGAAGGTGACTTTATCCAAGCCAATACTGTCGTGGAATCTGTATAATAACATACCTTGTTTATTTTCTTGGGCAAGATTTTCAAAATCCTGTCTACTAACTCTACCATGATAACCGCGCCATGATAGCTCCAACCGTGCAATGCTTATAGTTTTAAGAGGTCCAACTCTCGATTTGGAACACAACAGGTGCGAGTTAATGTGATCATCTTCATCTATTGATCTCAAATATACGCAGGCTCCAAATGCACTTAAACTGCTATCAGAAAATGCATGCAATTCACTAGTGGTTGCCGAAGTCGTTGAAACATAGCGTGGGATACTTAATTCGCTCAACAATGAAAACTGCGATAGATAATTTAACCATTTGTTAGCTTCTTCTAAAGGCAAAGTTTCGTCCCAAGATAGTTCTGCCTTCCAGACGTCTTGTAGAAATAGTTTGCCGAGTACTACAACAGGGCCGAGTAAGCCAAGCGGATCAAAGAGCCGGGCTAGGTCTGCTAGAATTGTTCTCTTAGACACAGTTGAATCATCACCTTTATTGACGTCAAGTTTAAAACGAAAGACATCTGAAGATGGATCCCAAATCAATCCTAATGTTTTAATCACCTCCGATTGGTAAAATGTTACGAGTTTTTCTTTATGCTCTTCTGGAACCTTCTCCAAAATCTCGGAATCATTAGCACAGAATTTACGTAACTTAAACTTCCCCAGATTCAGCAACTGATTGATTTCCGTTAATAACGTCTTAGCATCTTCTAGTGTTTCTGCTCCGGTGAGAACGTCATCTACGTATGTGTTGTTCTTGACTGCCAATGCCGCCCTATAAAAGATATCCTGGTTGTCTTCCGCCAATTTAACAAGGCATCTCGTTGCCAAGTAAGGAGCTGAAGCAGTTCCATAGGTTACTGTGTTTAATTGATAGATCTGTAGTGGAAGATCGTTGCGTGATCTCCATAAAATAAGTTGCATTGCTCTGTCCTTTGGACTCACTAGAATTTGCCTATACATTTTGTTTATATCTGCGGTAAAGACATATTTATGCATTCGAAAATTCACTATTGTCGAAAAAAGGTCTGGTTGGACTGTTGGACCAACCCTTAAAATATCGTTGAGTGAGCGGCCAGATGAAGTTTTCGCAGAAGCGTCAAATACAACCCGAAGTTTTGTTGATGAACTATCAGGCTTAATAACGCAATGATGAGGAAGTATGTAATGATCAGCTAGTAACTCATCTTTTGTTATTGGACTCATGTGTCCCAGTGATTCGTACTCTTCCATGAAATTAACATAGGATTCTTTGAGTTCCTTGTTCTTATCTAATCTCCTTTCTAATGTCAAAAATCGTTTTTCTGCTAATTTTCGCGAGTCTCCTAGCAGCGATCCAGGATCGCCCTTGAATGGCAATTTTACTATAAACTGGCCTTCTGAGCTTATTTTTGTATTTATTTTAAAATGCTCCTCGCATTCATGTTCCTCTTGGCTCATTGTATTAACGGGTGCTTCATGCCCTTCGGTCTCCCAAAAACTCCTTACGAGTTTTTTTAATGAGGAAAGCGATGGATTTGCCACCACATGACAATGCGCACTTTCTTGTGGTATTGGAGCACTTCCAGCTACAATCCATCCCAACTTAGTGTTGCGTAGTATTGGTAGTTCGTTTGAAACTTTAAGTTCACCGGGCAAGAGTAGATCAAAGAAAATCTCAGCTCCTATTAACATGTCAATACGTTGAGCCTTTGAATACTGAGGGTCGGCTAGTTTGACATCTGTAGGAATACTGAATAAGGATACGTCTAACTGTTGACTAGGTTGGTAATCACTTATTCGAGGAATTATACTTGTTTCAATTGTTGTTTTGTATGTAGAATTTCTAGACTCAAATGTTAGGGTTACGGCGAACTCAGTTTTACTTTCCTGCGCTGCAATACCGCTGATTGGAATGTTCAGTCGATGCTTTTTATGCCCTAATTCATGTGCAAATGATGAAGTTATAAAATGAAGCTGTGATCCAGAGTCCAAAAGTACCCGACACGGAATTCGTGTCCCGTACGAGGTAATGACATTGACCACAGCTGTTGCTAGATAGACATGATGTTTTCTAACTCTTAAACCTATAGCAGCATTGGCGGATGCGCCCAATGGCTGATCTTGTTTTATAATTTTCTTATCTGTATAGCGCTTACCACATTGATTATCTTGATCGTTGACTTTCTGCTGCGGATGGGCATGATGTTGCTGTGGCTGCTGATAGTTTTGTTGCTTTTCAGGGTGTTGTTGCTGCTGCGGATGGTGTTGTTGCTGCTCATGTTGTTGTTGCTGCTCATGTTGTTGTTGCTGCTGCGGATGGTGTTGTTGCTGCTGTGGATGGTGTTGTTGCTGCTGCGAATGGTGTTGTTGCTGATGCTGTTGCTGCTGTTGCTGATGGAGGAGGGTGTTGTGCTTGCCATGGCATTTTTGGCAACCTCTGGACTGGCATGACTGGGAGTAATGACCCGGTTTTAGGCAGTTTCTGCAAAGCTGGAGCCTGCGTGCTGTTTGGTCCCGTTCAATATCTGAAAGACATAAAAATTGTGAGCAATTGTATATTCTGTGTTTACCTGATTGACACATAGTGCAATTGATACTGTTGTCACTATTCGCTGCAACAAGCACCGAAGGCTTTCTCCTCTCGTCTCGATTGTTAATGGCTTCCAGCGTCTGAAATCTTGATTCTACAAACTTGAGGAAGTCCTCAACTGCTGGGCTGCTTCTAGGATCTTCAAGAGATTGCTCAAATAAAATCCTGCTTTCCTTGTCCAACTTCTGCAACATGAGATGGACGACTAATGGATCCCAGTTCTCTGTGTCGTATCCCAGGTTCGTTATAGCCTGCATTCCTTCCTTCGTTGTGTCGTGCAGCTTTCTCAGGCTGGAAGCCGTTCCAACTGTGGAAGCTTGTGACAGCAGACTCGTCAATTGGGCTGTCAGTAAAAGTCTTTTATTGTCGTAGCGGTCAACAAGAGTTTTCCAAGCCACTTCGTAGTTGCTGTCGGTGGCTTGAAAATGTTGTATTAAATTGTGCGCCTCGCCGGTTACATTTGCGCGCAGAAAATATAGCTTTTGTGCTGGTGGAATCGGTTGTTCGTGTATTAGCTGCTTGAAGAGATCGTAAAATTGCCGCCAGTTGAGATAACTACCATCGAATTTTGGCAGTTCTATTTTCGGCAATTTCATCGCTGAATTCATTGGCACCTTTGATGGTTTCGGGGTCTCCAGCTCTTCGTACAGCTCCATCAAGGTACTCTCCACCCGATCCTGCATTTCAAAATATTGTGAAATTTGGTCGATGGAGGCCTGGTCCTCCAATCGTTGGTAGAGTTGTGCGATTTCTGTCCAATTTTGTTCTATCGACCTTGCTTTGATTCTGCAAAAACTTTCACTTCGTCGTTGAGGAAATTCTGCACTGCATTTTTCTAAGGCCTTTTTCAATATGTCCATCAGCAGACGAAGCCTCTCCGACTGAGCCATTGTCCGAGGTTGAAAGGGCAACATGTACTTTTCTGAATGAACTGGTGTTTCAGGGAGTTGACGGGTCACTGGCGTTGGAAGGGTCTTAACCTTTTCCTTGGGAATCGCTCCTGCAAGCCCGCTTAGTTTTGGATCACAAGCGGCAGCTGCATCTGCTAAATCATCTCGTGGTATGCGTTTGGGTGATTCAATGTCCACTCGCTCCATTGCTTGTATGTGTTCTATACGACGGTGAATATCACTTCGCAGGCGCTCTGCAACTCTTCGCACGGCCTCAAAGTAATCCTTCTTGAAGCAAGGATGATCCAACTGGTCGGGAAAGCCTTCTCGGATTTTGCTGTCCGTTTCATCAAACTTCTCCCAGTTTTGATCCAAACTAGCACGACGTGCAGTCAAATAGTCGAGAGTTTTTCTGGTTTCCGGATCCTTTCCGTAATTCCGGCTGATGCGGATGATTTCATCTCCTATCTGCTCTTGTTGAGTCGTGTAGTACTCCAATTTTTTCACTTCACTTGCATTTGCTGAATCTAGTTCCGACATTCTATTATTTAACACACACTCGACACAAATAAATTAAACAAACAAAAAACTAGTCCTGTCACGGTCGCCAAAATGTTTTGCGAAGAATGTTGTTAAGACAATTCTAAATTTAATGATTTTATTTATTTCTGGGGCTGATGTTTCCCGCACTAAAACTTGACAAAGAATCATTCTTATGATAAAACATAATAACTAGTTGACCCCTTGCATTGGGTTTACAATTTTTTACGAGTCATCACTTAATATTAGATTACAAATAAACGCAAGCGTGAGAACAGACGAATTGTGCGAAACCCAGTCGCCGAAACACGAGATGCGTGAATTCGCTAAAACCTGTCTGGTGCCACGCTTGTACAATTACAAGAAAAATTGAACGCTGATAAAGAAAAAACTAAACATGATACAAAAACTAAACATACTCCCCCTTCTTGAGGGTTCTTAACTCTCTAAACTTAAAAATAGACTAATTAACTATTGTATTAAACATCGTCTACTCTGAAACGTGACGATCTTGGTTGTGGGATTGGCTTTGATCGCCTCTGCTTGTGCCAATACGCGATCATTATCCCTATCATGCCGGCGAGGAGAATATAACTGATCCCATAGTGGTGATAATCGTGGGCGTTTACGCTTAGATTATTGGAAAGCGCCTTAGATGAGCTTACATAGTCTTCAACCTTGCTTTTTAAATCAGCTAGCTGAATCTTATCAATATCATTTACCTCGGGTGGAACTAACACTTCCGTCGTCGAGCTTCGAGTGAACATCCAGCTACTGATGTTTACACTAGGAATAAATGATTGTTTGACCGAAGTGTTATAGCTGCTACGTCCGTTGATAATTTTAGTTGGCAATCTCAAGACACAAATATCGTGAAATTCTATGATGCCATTTCCGACAATGGTGATGCTATTGGTGCTACCTTGGCATATAAGATGACCGGTTGTGGCAGCAGTGACGGAGAAAATCCAGCCATTGGATTCCTTTAGGCGTATCCATTGATCTCCTATTGATGATTCGGTAAAATGGCATTCCGACAAAGCATCTTGGTTATGATTCAGGAGAGCCATTTCGCATCCGTTTGACAGACCTCGGTGTACACTAGTTGGGTGAAATTGTGTACAGAGATACATTTTGGGTAGCAGTGATTTACATGAGGAAAGTTCTATATCCGTCAGCTTGAAATATTTGTCCCTTGCTAATGAGACCGCTAGATATGGCGCCGATTGTGAAACCCAATGACTTATGTTTTTATGGACTATTGGAACTGAGATTAAATTGAACAATTGAAACTCTTCTATATCGGTTAGTGGTAACAACATTTCAAATATTATGGAATCGTTAAGACTGCGACCTTTAACAGTTGCCATTCTGTACATGTCCACGATCGAACCTTTTGCTAAGCTTAAGGTTGGGGGCAAGCTGTTCCTTATCATCTGAAGTTGTTCGTTAAATTGCTTCGGAGTTATCAATTGCGGATTAATTTTTGCGTGGTTAATGTCGAGCAGCACATCTAACAGGTTGTCTTGAGTTCTCTCAAAATTCGTGATGATCAGAAGCAAAAACGAGGTCAACGAATCTAGATTTTGCCTACGTTCAATAGACGCTTGTTTTTCCTGCAAGTAGAAAAGTGACTTTGCCAAGAAAATGTTGAGGGCCTCAAACTGCTTCTTTATTTCGGCTGCATTTCGTCTTAGGATATTTGATGTAGAATCCGCTATGGAGCTTTGTTTTCGTAAAAGCTCTGCCATGTGTTGTTCATTTTCTTGTACGCTCGATATCTGAGTCTCTATGCGCTTGGCATCTTCCTGGTCTAAAACGCCAAACAAGCTGTGAGCTAACGTGCCAACTATGTCGAATGGAGATCTTGCAAGTCTAACCTTGTCATTTTTAGGACCATGAAAGCTATAAAGAAGATCATTATTGTGCTCCATCGCCTCAATTCTGTGTCGCATCGTTCCTACCGTTGGCATGCAATGTGGGTAATGAGCTGACTCCGTTGCACAAATGTCTTCGAGTTGGCTGTAAAAGGATTTAATTTGGCTGAATTCCTGCCAGTAGGTTGTTAGGTTGTAGTAGATGTATATGTTCCAAACGGTATTTGTTAAACGAAGCCTTCCTATATCCTCAAAGTAGATGCCGACAGTATTGTCTAATTTGTTCATTGTAATCTCATCATTCGCCTTTGCTTGCAGTATTGGACCTACTAATAGAACTATAAGAACCGTAGATAACCATGCAGCCTTGGGTCGTTTCTTTCTTCGAATATTTCCGGTGTTGCTCGGTAGACTTTCGGTTTCGTTAGTTGTGTTGTTATCGATGTCCTTTGACTCAATTCTCTCGTCTTCCAGTTTGTGTTCTATTGGCAGAGGACATAGATTATGTACGGCACGTTGATATATACCCGTTTGCGTCTTCACGTTAACTACCCGTACAAAGTCATCGGTTCCCTTAAACACTTCTGTTACTCGTCCTAGTTTCCACCTCATCGGTGGAGTATTTGCTTCTTTAATGACAACTAATGCCCCAGGTTCTTCCGTTGCTGTAAATTGTGCAAATATTCAGCTGACCATCTTTTCCAAAAATGTTGCTGAATGTGCTGTATTTGACGAAATTTGCTTATGTTGTTCAATTTTTGATCGGTGATGTTTGGTTCAGGCAACGCTGTGAGTGGGGCTCCAATCAAGAAGTGCCCAGGAGTAAGTGCCTCTAAATCGTTGGGATCAGACGTCATAGGTGTTAGTGGCCGTGAATTTAAAATTGCTTCTATTTGAATTACCACCGTTAACAATTGTTCATAAGTAAGAGAGGCTTCTCCTAAGTAACGAATCAGCAGTCCCTTTGTCGACTTCACTGCAGCTTCCCAAAGTCCTCCGAAATGTGGGGCTCGTGGTGGTATATATTTCCAATGAATTCCTTCTGTTAGGCAAGTCGTTTCCAAAGCGGAGTGTATATTTTCTGACTCAAACGCTCTTCTTAGCTCTAAAATTTCATTCTTTGCACCCACAAAATTTGTCGCGTTGTCACAAAATAACGAATGGCATACCCCTTTTCTTCCTATAAATCTCTTCAATGAATTAATAAATGCCTCAGAAGATAAGTCGCTTACAACTTCAATGTGTACAGCTTTAGTAGAAAAACACACAAATACAGCCAAATAAGATTTCGTCGGAGTTTTGCCTCTTACCTTGTGATGTGTTTTTACTGGACCACAGAAGTCAACGCCTGAATGATAGAAAGGTCGTGACGAATTAACTCTTTCCTTGGGTAAGTTACCCATTATTTGTTGTATAGCTATTGGCCTTGATCTAAAACACTTGATGCAGTTACCAATTACTTGTCGCGCCATTCTACTAACACTCAAAATCCAGTATTGTTGTCTTGAAATTGCAATCAGTGATCTATGCGATGTATGCAAATATGTGTTATGCAAATGGACTAAAAGCATTTTCGTAATAATGTTATTTTTTGGCAATAAGACCTGATGTTTAGCATCCAACGTAATAGTTGCGTTTTTTAATCGTCCACCTACCCTTATTAGTTTTGTTTTATTATCAAAGTATGGAGATAAGGATGCAATACTTGAAGTTTTTTGTACTCTCAGTCCACTTTCTAAGCTACGATAATCCTCTGGAAAAGCACACCTTTGGGTGTGTACCAAGATCAAACGTGTGCCCTGCTGAAGTTCATTTGTTGTCAACTGACCTTCATTTCGAAATCCTTTGGATGTTCTACAGTTGTTATAAAATCTAAAACAATAGGAAAGGATTTTTTGAAGTGTATTGAATGAGTTTTTGTGATTTACACATTCAATTAAAAGCCCATTAAGGAAACTTGAGGTAATTAACACCGATTTTTTCTTCCGACGTTCTTGCACTGTCGTCGGCAGAGTGTATTCTGTCGTTGTCCAAGTTTTAACATCCTGACTTAGGAATTCCGGGCCTTTAAACCAGGTTGTGGCTTTAAGTAGTGTTGATACATTAAGGCCTCTAGATAAGAAATCAGCTGGATTACTCTCACCCTTAATATAATTCCATTGATGAATATCTGTACTATGTTGAATTTTTGCTACTCTATTTGCGACGTATGTTTCCCATGTATAGGAAGGTGACTTTATCCAAGCCAATACTGTCGTGGAATCTGTATAATAACATACCTTGTTTATTTTCTTGGGCAAGATTTTCAAAATCCTGTCTACTAACTCTACCATGATAACCGCGCCATGATAGCTCCAACCGTGCAATGCTTATAGTTTTAAGAGGTCCAACTCTCGATTTGGAACACAACAGGTGCGAGTTAATGTGATCATCTTCATCTATTGATCTCAAATATACGCAGGCTCCAAATGCACTTAAACTGCTATCAGAAAATGCATGCAATTCACTAGTGGTTGCCGAAGTCGTTGAAACATAGCGTGGGATACTTAATTCGCTCAACAATGAAAACTGCGATAGATAATTTAACCATTTGTTAGCTTCTTCTAAAGGCAAAGTTTCGTCCCAAGATAGTTCTGCCTTCCAGACGTCTTGTAGAAATAGTTTGCCGAGTACTACAACAGGGCCGAGTAAGCCAAGCGGATCAAAGAGCCGGGCTAGGTCTGCTAGAATTGTTCTCTTAGACACAGTTGAATCATCACCTTTATTGACGTCAAGTTTAAAACGAAAGACATCTGAAGATGGATCCCAAATCAATCCTAATGTTTTAATCACCTCCGATTGGTAAAATGTTACGAGTTTTTCTTTATGCTCTTCTGGAACCTTCTCCAAAATCTCGGAATCATTAGCACAGAATTTACGTAACTTAAACTTCCCCAGATTCAGCAACTGATTGATTTCCGTTAATAACGTCTTAGCATCTTCTAGTGTTTCTGCTCCGGTGAGAACGTCATCTACGTATGTGTTGTTCTTGACTGCCAATGCCGCCCTATAAAAGATATCCTGGTTGTCTTCCGCCAATTTAACAAGGCATCTCGTTGCCAAGTAAGGAGCTGAAGCAGTTCCATAGGTTACTGTGTTTAATTGATAGATCTGTAGTGGAAGATCGTTGCGTGATCTCCATAAAATAAGTTGCATTGCTCTGTCCTTTGGACTCACTAGAATTTGCCTATACATTTTGTTTATATCTGCGGTAAAGACATATTTATGCACTCGAAAATTCACTATTGTCGAAAAAAGGTCTGGTTGGACTGTTGGACCAACCCTTAAAATATCGTTGAGTGAGCGGCCAGATGAAGTTTTCGCAGAAGCGTCAAATACAACCCGAAGTTTTGTTGATGAACTATCAGGCTTAATAACGCAATGATGAGGAAGTATGTAATGATCAGCTAGTAACTCATCTTTTGTTATTGGACTCATGTGTCCCAGTGATTCGTACTCTTCCATGAAATTAACATAGGATTCTTTGAGTTCCTTGTTCTTATCTAATCTCCTTTCTAATGTCAAAAATCGTTTTTCTGCTAATTTTCGCGAGTCTCCTAGCAGCGATCCAGGATCGCCCTTGAATGGCAATTTTACTATAAACTGGCCTTCTGAGCTTATTTTTGTATTTATTTTAAAATGCTCCTCGCATTCATGTTCCTCTTGGCTCATTGTATTAACGGGTGCTTCATGCCCTTCGGTCTCCCAAAAACTCCTTACGAGTTTTTTTAATGAGGAAAGCGATGGATTTGCCACCACATGACAATGCGCACTTTCTTGTGGTATTGGAGCACTTCCAGCTACAATCCATCCCAACTTAGTGTTGCGTAGTATTGGTAGTTCGTTTGAAACTTTAAGTTCACCGGGCAAGAGTAGATCAAAGAAAATCTCAGCTCCTATTAACATGTCAATACGTTGAGCCTTTGAATACTGAGGGTCGGCTAGTTTGACATCTGTAGGAATACTGAATAAGGATACGTCTAACTGTTGACTAGGTTGGTAATCACTTATTCGAGGAATTATACTTGTTTCAATTGTTGTTTTGTATGTAGAATTTCTAGACTCAAATGTTAGGGTTACGGCGAACTCAGTTTTACTTTCCTGCGCTGCAATACCGCTGATTGGAATGTTCAGTCGATGCTTTTTATGCCCTAATTCATGTGCAAATGATGAAGTTATAAAATGAAGCTGTGATCCAGAGTCCAAAAGTACCCGACACGGAATTCGTGTCCCGTACGAGGTAATGACATTGACCACAGCTGTTGCTAGATAGACATGATGTTTTCTAACTCTTAAACCTATAGCAGCATTGGCGGATGCGCCCAATGGCTGATCTTGTTTTATAATTTTCTTATCTGTATAGCGCTTACCACATTGATTATCTTGATCGTTGACTTTCTGCTGCGGATGGGCATGATGTTGCTGCTGATAGTTTTGTTGCTTTTCAGGGTGTTGTTGCTGCTGCGGATGGTATTGTTGCTGCTCATGTTGTTGTTGCTGCTCATGTTGTTGTTGCTGCTGCGGATGGTGTTGTTGCTGCTGTGGATGGTGTTGTTGCTGCTGCGAATGGTGTTGTTGCTGACGCTGTTGCTGCTGTTGCTGATGGAGGAGGGTGTTGTGCTTGCCATGGCATTTTTGGCAACCTCTGGACTGGCATGACTGGGAGTAATGACCCGGTTTTAGGCAGTTTCTGCAAAGCTGGAGCCTGCGTGCTGTTTGGTCCCGTTCAATATCTGAAAGACATAAAAATTGTGAGCAATTGTATATTCTGTGTTTACCTGATTGACACATAGTGCAATTGATACTTTTGTCACTATTCGCTGCAACAAGCACCGAAGGCTTTCTCCTCTCGTCTTGATTGTTAATGGCTTCCAGCGTCTGAAATCTTGATTCTACAAACTTGAGGAAGTCCTCAACTGCTGGGCTGCTTCTAGGATCTTCAAGAGATTGCTCAAATAAAATCCTGCTTTCCTTGTCCAACTTCTGCAACATGAGATGGACGACTAATGGATCCCAGTTCTCTGTGTCGTATCCCAGGTTCGTTATAGCCTGCATTCCTTCCTTCGTTGTGTCGTGCAGCTTTCTCAGGCTGGAAGCCGTTCCAACTGTGGAAGCTTGTGACAGCAGACTCGTCAATTGGGCTGTCAGTAAAAGTCTTTTATTGTCGTAGCGGTCAACAAGAGTTTTCCAAGCCACTTCGTAGTTGCTGTCGGTGGCTTGAAAATGTTGTATTAAATTGTGCGCCTCGCCGGTTACATTTGCGCGCAGAAAATATAGCTTTTGTGCTGGTGGAATCGGTTGTTCGTGTATTAGCTGCTTGAAGAGATCGTAAAATTGCCGCCAGTTGAGATAACTACCATCGAATTTTGGCAGTTCTATTTTCGGCAATTTCATCGCTGAATTCATTGGCACCTTTGATGGTTTCGGGGTCTCCAGCTCTTCGTACAGCTCCATCAAGGTACTCTCCACCCGATCCTGCATTTCAAAATATTGTGAAATTTGGTCGATGGAGGCCTGGTCCTCCAATCGTTGGTAGAGTTGTGCGATTTCTGTCCAATTTTGTTCTATCGACCTTGCTTTGATTCTGCAAAAACTTTCACTTCGTCGTTGAGGAAATTCTGCACTGCATTTTTCTAAGGCCTTTTTCAATATGTCCATCAGCAGACGAAGCCTCTCCGACTGAGCCATTGTCCGAGGTTGAAAGGGCAACATGTACTTTTCTGAATGAACTGGTGTTTCAGGGAGTTGACGGGTCACTGGCGTTGGAAGGGTCTTAACCTTTTCCTTGGGAATCGCTCCTGCAAGCCCGCTTAGTTTTGGATCACAAGCGGCAGCTGCATCTGCTAAATCATCTCGTGGTATGCGTTTGGGTGATTCAATGTCCACTCGCTCCATTGCTTGTATGTGTTCTATACGACGGTGAATATCACTTCGCAGGCGCTCTGCAACTCTTCGCACGGCCTCAAAGTAATCCTTCTTGAAGCAAGGATGATCCAACTGGTCGGGAAAGCCTTCTCGGATTTTGCTGTCCGTTTCATCAAACTTCTCCCAGTTTTGATCCAAACTAGCACGACGTGCAGTCAAATAGTCGAGAGTTTTTCTGGTTTCCGGATCCTTTCCGTAATTCCGGCTGATGCGGATGATTTCATCTCCTATCTGCTCTTGTTGAGTCGTGTAGTACTCCAATTTTTTCACTTCACTTGCATTTGCTGAATCTAGTTCCGACATTCTATTATTTAACACACACTCGACACAAATAAATTAAACAAACAAAAAACTAGTCCTGTCACGGTCGCCAAAATGTTTTGCGAAGAATGTTGTTAAGACAATTCTAAATTTAATGATTTTATTTATTTCTGGGGCTGATGTTTCCCGCACTAAAACTTGACAAAGAATCATTCTTATGATAAAACATAATAACTAGTTGACCCCTTGCATTGGGTTTACAATTTTTTACGAGTCATCACTTAATATTAGATTACAAATAAACGCAAGCGTGAGAACAGACGAATTGTGCGAAACCCAGTCGCCGAAACACGAGATGCGTGAATTCGCTAAAACCTGTGTGGTGCCACGCTTGTACAATTACAAGAAAAATTGAACGCTGATAAAGAAAAAACTAAACATGATACAAAAACTAAACAACTGGTTCAGTTCCTTATTCCACCAAGGGACTTTCTATCATTTCGTCGAGAAAGAGGTTTGGGGGATGGATTGATTTGCGCTTTGGAGGGTAATTTTGTGGATATTAGCTGCTTCTTTGATAAGGTTGTCACTAATAGGGCGCTCAGCACTATATTTGTCTAGAAGATTTTGATAGATGTCCCAGTTGGCTTCGTCGATTTTAAATTTGGGTCTTCTTTTAGTGGGGAAGGAGGTCAGGCGGAACATGGAGATGATAATGGGGTGATCACTTCCACAAAGATCATTGAAGACGTTCCATTTGGCATCGACAGCTAGATTGGGGGATCAGAATGAAAGGTCGATGTGGGTAAAGGTGGAGTGGGTGCTGAAATGTGTGGGGGATCCATTATTAAGAAGTTGATAGTCCGATTTTGTTAGAAACTTGGAGATGGTGTTGCCGCGATGGTTATTTTTGGGCGAGCCCCAGCTAGAATTCCAGCTATTGAAGTCACCTAGTACTAGACTGGGTAGGTGTTGGTGGTCTAGGACGTTTTTCAGATTGCCAATGTTAAAGGGTTGTGTAGGGGGAATATAGACATTTATTATAGAAAATTTAACTTTAGAAGTTATTGTGATGCTTAGGGCTTCGAAGTCATTACTAAGGTTATTCTGGTTGTATTGTATCGAAGTGTGAATTAGGAAAGCAATTCCACCTTTCTCAGTTAAAGCATAACGAAGCAAGATCATTTTTATTTTGTTTGGTAGTAATTTTTTTCAAAACGACTAGAATCTGACAATAGCCAGTGACAATCGCTTCCGTTCCCATTCTCATATTATGGGCAACTTCAGCAATTGACATTTCGGAAGAAAACTTATGTAGGATTTTGACAGCAGCTTCCGATTGCTTTCGACTATTATAGTTCGGCCTTTTGAATTACATTCTTCTCGGACAATGCCAGAAGGTATCTATCCTTAGTGAGCACCAAGGATTACGCTCTCTGGAACCTCCTGCTATTGTGTGAGAAAGAAAGAAAGAAATATTAGTATTTTAAATACTTTATGGTTAAAACTTAAAATAAAAATAATATTAATAAATTGCTAACTACGTTATTACTTCAGTTATTTTCATTATATTTTACAAATTCTGTACATTTTCTTTTAAATATCCTAGAACACCGTAGGCACCGTAGCGCAAGTGGTTAGTGCGTCGGACTACTGAGCCAGCGGTCTTGGGTTCGAATCCCTAAAAGTTTTTTCATAGTGCCCGCCTCTTTCGAATGTCTGACAAGCATCAAAAAGTATCATTTGTCACGATTGAGCTTCTCAACTCGCCGTTCGGAGTCGGCAAAAAACTGTAGGTCCCTTCCTTTCGTGCAAAAATATAACACGCACACACAAATGGTTGCGAGAAGCAGGCCCAGGTTCACCGCGATCTGTAGCGCCACCTAAAGTAAAGTAAGCAAGGAAAAACCCGCTTATAAGCTCAACTAACATAAAGAAAAGATTGAAGTACGCCAGAGAGTATGAAATCATTGACATTGATCCAAAAAACGAGCGATATTTACCGATGAGTGTAAATTTAATGTTTTTGGGCGAGATGGACGGACAAAAGTATGGAGAAAGCCAAATACAGCACTTAACATAAAAAAACATTTGCCCCACTGTTAAACACGGAGAGGGATCTGTTATGGTATGGGGATGCATAGCGGCGAATGGAGTTGGAGAATTGTACTTCATTGACGGGATAATGGATCGACACAAATATTTTAATATGTTTAAACCAATCTTCTCGAGGGCATGGAAAAGCTGAACCTTGAATAAAATTTTACATTTATTAAAGACAGCGGCCCGAAACACACCTCGCTTCTCGTCAAAGAGTTGTTGCTTTACCATGTTCGGTCGAAGCTTGAGCATCCCTAACAATCGCCTTACCTTAGGTTGGGTCGGCACTTGCCAACCACATTCTTAGTAATCTAGAACTACAATTCAAGGAAGAGATTCCGATACTGGAGATTTCTCTCCGAACCAGTCTCTTAGTAGTTCCCTCCTTAACTTTGTTAGGCCTGACGGATCTTTTCTTGCTCCCATAATTTTAAACTCCGGACTTTAAAAAAGTACAAATAACACTCGGGGACCTTCCTTATTTCTCCCCAAAATCTTTCTGTGAGGATCCTGGCTCTTTCAGGTCCAAAATACGTTGCTGTTCAATAAAACTAAAATAACGTCCTCGTGGCATATTAAACATGTTTGTGTTTTCAATCAACCATTATTATGTGAGGTTTTTTGATGAAACTTTATTGTGAAAAAATGGTTACAAATGAAACATTGAATGTATTGCCCATCGCTATCTACAACTTGTTCCCCTCTTTCTCGCAGAGCTTGAATACCGTTACGGTAAGTGTTCATCTTTTGAGGCTATCCACGAATCAGGCAATTTTTTAATGTCTTCATATGAGCGGAACTGCTGATCAGCCAGAACATGTGCCAACGACCGGAACAAGTAATAATCGAACGACGCAATATCTGGGGAATATGGCAGGTGGGGTAGGACTTCCCATTTGAGCGTTTCCAGGTAGGTTTTAACGGGTTCGGTGACGTAAGGCCGAGCGTTGTCATGCTGTAGAATCACTTTTTCGTCCCTCTGCTCGTATTATGGCCGTTTATCGTGCCGTGCTCGGCTCAATCGCATCAATTGACGTTGATACCATTCCCAGTCCAGTGATGGTTTCTTTGGGTCTCAACAATTCATAATAAATAACACCGACCTGGGGTCCAACTATGTAACTCGATTCTACAACAAAAATGTTCGAATTCGCAAAATGTGTACTCTATAATTCTATAACAAGCCCAAGTATTTGAAAATCGAACGAATCTCGAACTTCATATTTGTTTTCGGAAATTGGTACTACCTAATTCTAAAGTAAATGTAAAAATCGTTCGAGTTTGCGAGCAAGCTATTGGACTGTGAAATTTTCAAAAACGTAGGTGACAATTTTTTTCATATTTTATTATACATTGCATAGAACTTTTAAAATATATTTTGTGCTTAGCTAATCAATTAAAATGAGCAAACAAGACGTCTCAATTTGAGATTCTTGTGGAATATATACAAAGGATACTTGAGAACCTCAGAGGCTAGAAGAAAATCCACACAGCAAATACAAAAAGGCATCTGTTGAAAGTTGGACATATTTTTTATTACACTAAAATTAAGTCATTTTGTTACGAATGTTTTGATTATTAAATGTACATGTTCTAAGCAAACACTTTTTCACTGAGCTCCATTATTGGATTTGGCCCCTATTGCGAGTGTCGATCAACGATCGATAAGCGACAACTATCGATCGTCGAGTGTTGATTTTGGTACTGTATATTGTGATTGTGATCAATATTTGTCGATTTGACGATGCTTTTTTTTAGAAATGTGAAAGAGTTTTGTGCGAATCAATCGACGCAATCGACAATTGTCGTGACGATCGTTGATCGACACTCACAATATGGGCCTTTATCTCGAATTCGTCTGCTCAATTTGACCACTGCGATCCTGGTTTTCTTCGTTTAAGACCCTAAATACGACACGCACCATGTTAATATACGAAAACTATTATTATTTCCTTGTTTAACAAATCACAATAAATAATAATTTACCTACTTTAATTTTCATTTATCTGTCAAACACAAGGCGAGACTCGTTTCAAATTCGGAAATTTTGTGGGAAAAAGTTGGCATTACTAACGTTTGATTCTAATATCATACGTAGTATGGTTGGAAAGTAGAATCGGAAACAACTTTCGAATAGAATCGAAAGTAGAATCGAGTTACATACAGTGTATCAATCTCATATTCGTACACCTGATGTGGCAATATTTATTTAAGGAAAAATCCAAACAAATTGAACAGATACTGCAAATTTTTATTGATTTCAGTAAGAATACATACAAATGAAAAAATTAACTTCAATTAATTCAAATATTTCAAATAAAGTATTGAAATTTTTTCATAAAAAACATAAAATTAAGAAAAATATGGTCAATTTCGTATTCGTACACTTTGATACTAAGTCAATTTGTTTACATTTTATCTAAAAACTAATACTTTGAATCAAAATCTTTGTTAGCTAAGACCTATTTAAGATGGCTGGGCATGGTTTGGCTAATTTTTCTGTGATTTAAAGGGTCTTTAGTGTTTCGTAACACCAATAAAACACAACACTAAAAGTATTACTTAAATTATGTTTTTATTAAATAAAGATACACAGTTGTTTTTAGGTTTTAATAGTTGAAAAGTTAAAAGGCGTCGCTATTTCATCAGAAGGATGACAATTGAGAGAGATGAATCAAAAAATGAATTTTAAACGTATTGTATACTTCATGGTATTGCCAAACAAAAATATTAAAATGAAAATGAACGAATATTAGTATATGTTAATCCATTAAAAATGTATATTCACCACAATATCCCCCACCTAGTTATCGACTAACGATATTTAAGAGGAAATCTAACATGTCTTCCAGATGATGTCTTCTTTGTTTGTGGCTCGTTGTCGGTTTTCGATTGTTTTTGTTTTGCATCATTTGATGTAGTAATATTTTTCGAAGCGATGTCGTTCTTTTGTTCTTTACTGGTTTCCTGTTGAGGTATTGCTGTTGGTGTTGTTGTATCGTCGAATATGTATGCGGCCTTTAAACGATCGATCGATATTTTTGTCACTCGCTGATTTATTTTTAAAACGAAGTATTTTTCAGATTTGGATATTACTTCAAACGGACCTTCGTAGTTGAATTCCAAAGGCGTTTTTACACGATCGGTCCTGATAAACACGTATTTGGCGTCTCTTAATGCTGGCTGCACACAATATCGTTCCATCCCGTGTCGTACTGGTTTCGTCATTGGTAACTCGAGCATTGATTTTCGAAGTAATTCCACGAACTCGGTTTGGCTGGTTTTGCTTTTTCGCGGCATAAGGAACTCACCAGGGATTCGTAGCGGCGCTCCGTACACCATCTCTGCCGGACTTAAACCGATGTCGCTCTTAATGGTTGATCGCATTCCCAAGAGCACTAGTGGAAGCGCTGAACTCCAACAATTCGTCTCCGAACACTTGATGGCGGCCTTTAATGTTCGATGCCAACGTTCTATAATCCCATTAGACTGTGGGTGGTACGGTGTTGTGCGTAAATGTTTGATGCCGAGTATTTGCGTTAATTCTTGAAAAATAGCCGATTCGAATTGACGACCCAAATCCGTAGTAATTCGTAAGGGGATACCAAACGTAGATATCCAACCGCTGATTAGTGCACTTGCCACACTTTGCGCTGTTATGTCTATTAGCGGAATCGCCACTGGCCATCTTGTATATCGGTCAATGCATGTCAGACAGTACCGAAATCCATTTGAAGTTGGCAGCGGTCCGACAATGTCGATATTTATGTGCTCGAAACGGACATCGATGGACGCATAGTCGCTTAAAGGTGATTTCGTGTGTCGATGTATTTTTGCTTTCTGACACGGAATACATGAACGGACAAATGCAGCTACATCTGTGGACATCGAAGGCCAGACATAGTGATCAGCTACCAGTTGTTTTGTTGCTCTGATACCGGGGTGTGATAAAGAGTGAAGTTTATGAATCACTGTTTGACGAAAACACTTCGGTACGTATGGTCTTATTTTGTCTCGCAGAACGTGGCAGAAAATCTCATACGTCGAATCTGGAATGGATAGTTTTGATAACTTTATCGATTTATCGTTACCTTCGCTTAAAAGAGTCTGCAGTTCTGGATCTGTTTGTTGTTGTGTGGCCATCTCATCGAAACTAATTATTTCTTTTTGTACAGTATTAATGCGTGAGAGTAAGTCTGCAATGTCGTTGTCTGATCCTGGTAAATGACGAATGTCGGTTGTATACTGACTTATTAAATCAAGTTGTCGAGCTCTTCGTGGCGATGCTTTCTCACTTTTCTGCTTAAACGCGAAAATGAGTGGTTTATGGTCTGTGAAAACCATAAACTCTCTGCCCTCGAGTGCGTATTTAAAATGTTGAATTGCCTGGTATACGGCTGTTAATTCTCGATCATACGCGCTGTAATTTTTCTGCGCAGGTGTAAACTTTTTTGAGTAGAATCCGAGTGGTTGAATTTGGTCCTTGATGATCTGGTGAAGAACAGCGCCTACAGCATCGTCCGAAGCATCAGTCGTGAGTGTTATTTGTGCTTCTGGTGCCATATAGTTCAATAGCGTTGCATTTGCGAGATCGTCCTTGCAAGCAACGAAAGCGATCTCAGCCTCGGGTGTCCAATTTACAACACTGTTGTCATTCTTTTTGTTGCCATTGACCATTCGTTGTAATATATGTTGATTTTTCGTGGCATGCGGAATAAACGGACGATAAAAATTCAGCATTCCTAGAAATTTCCTTAAATTTTTTGCGACTTTCGGTTGTGGAAAATTTCGTATTGTTTTTACTTTATCTTCTGGCGGTTTTAATCCATCTGAACTGATTGTGTGGCCCAAAAAAGTTAGTTCTCGTTTTCCGAATTGACATTTATTAAAATTGATAGCCAGGTGTGCTTGACGAAGACGACAACATACGATGCGGATGTGTTTTACATGCTCTTCTACCGATTCCGATGCGATGAGGATATCATCAATATAAACGAAGATAAAATCGAGACCTTTCAATACTTCATTTATATGACGCTGGAACGTTTGAGCCGCATTTCTCAAACCAAATGTCATATAGAGAAATTCAAATAAGCCAAATGGAGTGATAATAGCTGATTTGTGAATGTCGCACGGTTCCATCGGAATTTGGTGGTATGCTCGCTGTAAATCGATCGTGGAAAAAACTTTTTTGCGATATAAGATACTGGTGACGTCGTGTAAATATGGTATCGGATATCTGTCGGGTACTGTGATATCATTCAACGCACGGTAATCACCACATGCCCGCCACTCTCCGTTCGTTTTTCTTACTAAATGCAACGGACTGGCCCAGTTGCTTTTCGAGGGTCTGCAGATGCCTTTTTCCAACAGATATTCAAACTCTTTTTTTGCCGCTTGTAGTTTATCGGTGGGAAGGCGACGAGCACGTGCATATGTCGGAGGCCCCTTTGTAGTAATATGATGCGTTACTTTAGAGTCGGTCGGTTTCTTGTTGGCGTTAATTGTAGCGAGGTCTTTGAACTCATGTAGTAATTGTGCGTAACGTTCGTGCGTATCGTATGCCACTATTTGTACAACATTACATAAGGTGTTTTTTCCTTTTGATTTGAGCATTGTCATTCGGTCGATAAGTTGGCCTTCCTTAATGTCGACTAACAGATCGAAATGTTTTAAAAAATCGGATCCAATAATAGCACAGCTGACGTCAGCCAGTAGGAACGTCCAGGTGAAATTTCGTCTTAATCCCAACGAGAGTGTTATTCGCTTTTCGCCGTATGTTTGTATCGGTGTGCCGTTGGCTGCGAACAGCTGAGTTGATTTTGTTGTTCTTCGCTTAATGGTGTTATGGGCTGGTAGCACGGAAAGATCCGCACCAGTATCTATCAAATATCGTTGTCTTGAAATGCTATCGTTAATAACTAGGCGGGCTATCCGATAATTGTCTTCAGATCCGCCCGCTTGATCGGAGGACGTAGTTAGTTTTTTGGCGTATTTTTTCGATAAGCACACGGATCACGACACTTGCGAGCGTTTTGTCCGAATTTTTGATGATACCAGCAGAGTTCTTCGTCGGCATGTATTGACACGTTGGAGTGATCACGGGATTTTTGACGTCTAGAAGAAACTGAACGGGATAAGCGTTTGAAGTTGATATTGTTTTTTATTAAGCTGTTTATTTGTTGTTCAATACGCCCTAGACGCTTGTCTATTTCAGTGTTACCTGAGATTGATGGTTGCACATTCGAAACGACAGCTAAATTGTGAAACTCACCAACTTCCATAATTTTGTCTGCCAATTTTGCTAGTTCGGATAGATCAGCGTCAGATGCTTGTAATATGGCTCGCACTTGTATTGGCAATCGTTGCAGCCATAATGACTTTAAAAAATCCTTGGTTATTTTGTTCTTACCAAGAGCGCTCAACTCATTTAACAATTGTGTTGGTCGTTTGTCACCCAAATCGATGTCAGATAGTAATTTCTGTGTTTTTTTTAATTCGCTCTCACAGAAACGTTCTACAATACACTTCTTTAAATTGACATACTTATCTTTTTCAGGCGGATTAAGGATTGCGTCAGATATTTGGACCAGAACATTCGATTCTATTGCAGCAACTACGGTGCTGAATTTGGATGCATCGCTTGTTATTCCGGCAACATTAAACTGTGCCTCGACTTGTGCTAGCCAAATTTCCGCATGATCAGGCCAAAAAGGTGGAACCTTAACAGCTACACGGTTCACAATTGGGCCGATGTTCATGGCTGTGGCGCCAGAGCCCGTGGACGTAGAGTCTTTATTTTCGTTGTTCTGCGTTTCAATCATTGCAGATTCGGTGCAATAATTACCTTAAAACTACTGGTGTTCGTTTGTCGGGGTCACCAATTTAGTGTTTCGTAACACCAATAAAACACAACACTAAAAGTATTACTTAAATTATGTTTTTATTAAATAAAGATACACAGTTGTTTTTAGGTTTTAATAGTTGAAAAGTTAAAAGGCGTCGCTATTTCATCAGAAGGATGACAATTGAGAGAGATGAATCAAAAAATGAATTTTAAACGTATTGTATACTTCATGGTATTGCCAAACAAAAATATTAAAATGAAAATGAACGAATATTAGTATATGTTAATCCATTAAAAATGTATATTCACCACAGGTCTTTTTTACTCACTCTTCAATAAACCTTTCCTTCAGATCATTTTTGATCCTTATACCAAATTTTCTTACTCTGCGGCCCAACTCGTCCCACAAATTCTTTATGGAATTAATATCCGGTGACCTTGGAGGTGTTTCCAATACTTTTCGAGAGTGATAAAGAAGCCACATTCGAAATACATAAGCTTTATGTTTGTGGTCATTATCCTGGTAAAGGGTAAAATTGTTCCAGAGCCCCTTTTGAACAGCACTTTATCCAGATTTGGCTTCGATATCTCAATATATTGCTTATAGTCCATTTATTCGTTAAATTATATGCAGTCATCCCACTCTAGCTGCGGAGAAACACTCACACACCATTACCGAATCACCATCATGGGAGACTGTCCGCCTTGTTATGTGGAAGATATCCGGTAATTGTTTTCCGACAAACCATTTGTCCGCCATCCGACCCATGATCATTAAATTTAGACTCGTCTGTAAATACTACTGTGTTTCAAAAGTCGAAATCTTTAAATTGGTGTTGTTTAGTGAATTCTAATCTCTTGCTTCTGTTCATTAAACTATTGCCAGGTTTCTTACGCATAACTCTTCAATTGTACCCATGTTTTCGGATGCAATTTCTTGGCATTTCTGTTCAGAAACCTTTATTAAAAGTTCGACAAAGTTTTCTGACCGTTTTGATGCACTATATGTAAGTTTTTTTTTGAACTTACCGTATAATTATTCTCATGTTATATGCACTGAATACATTTCTAGATGCATTTTTTGGTTCATTTTCGATGTGGTTTTCATGTTTCAACCGATTACTGGTTGTTTGGATGGTTGATCTTGGCCGACCTAGCAAACTTGATATCACACTATAAGATTTTCCTTCTCCGTTATATCTGATTATCTGTTCCCGCAGTTAATTTGATATCTCACCTTACGTTCTACCCAGTTTTCCAAGAAATCTCGAATAACCTTAGAAAGTAACTTTTTTTTCATTAACTCACTTTGAAAAATAATAATTCAATGCAAAAACCAACTTTGACAAGCAACAGATTAGTAATTTTTATTTTTTTGTGAATAATCGATCGGTGTACGAATACGAAATTGAGCTCCTTTCTGTCTATTTTTTTACTTTTTTCTATTTCAAAACCAAAGCGAATGTTAACTAATGTCAAAACTAAATGGAATGCAATTGTTCAATATCCAGTAAAAATACTATACTATATTTAACTTAATATCTCAAGTCGGTTTTGATCAGGAATTCAATGTTATTCTTAATAGCTGGTGTACGAATATGGGATTGATACACTGTAGCTGAGCCGCTGATCTCACCAAATGCACAGCATAACCTTCACAGGGTGAATATTCGGCCGAGCCAATGACGTAGATGCATGACCGGGCAGTCCCCATGCCTTTCTTTTCTTTGGGTTGCTGTAATGAATCCATTTTTCATCACCTGTCACGATGCGATGAAGAAAACGCTCAACGTCTCTTGGCTTCAAATCACAAGGAACCCAAGTTCCTTGTTTTTGAATCATTCCCAACGCATCAATCGCTCGGAAATGGTTGGGCTTGGCTGAAGCAAACTGTTCTTGCGTTAGGCATGTATCCAATGCCTATAATTCAGCGTCTTCGAAGGATTTTGGATTCCTTCACGCGGACGGTCGTCAACATCGAAATCACCGTCTTTGAAGCGACCGAACCAATCACGGCACGTTAATTCACTTAGAGCAGCATCTCCGTAAATTTTTTTGGAGCTCTTGATGCGCTTCAGCCGCCGTTGAGCGTTGATGTCCATACGCTCTACATGTCTTAGCCATCTCAAACGCCCAATGCGCAGTTTTTTTTTGACCAGTTTAATGTCGCTGTACAGCTCGTACAGTTCGTGAGTGAATCTTCTCATCCAAAACCCGTCAACGCAAACGGGACCGAATATCTTACGAATGATTTTTTGCTCGAAACGACCAAGGATATCTTCATCTGCTTTCGATAAAGTCCACGCTACAGCTTCATATAGCAAGACTAGGATGATAAGGTTCTTATATAGTCTCTGTTTTTCCCAAAAGGAAATAGGATTAAATTTATGTCGATTTGCACTCGCAAATATACTATAAAAGAAAAAGTAGAACTGGGTTTTTTGTTTGAAAATGAAACTCGATTTTACCACGTTATAAATGTAAGTAAGTTTATTCTGTATTTTATACCGTCTTATATACGGTTTACAATTCGGTTAATTTAGAGTTAAAATATGTATATACATTTATTTCGGTTGTATTATAGTCAACTGTTTTAACATTCAAAAGAAAAGAGATAGCAAAATGACATAGATTTGAAATTAGGCATTATTTACTATGGATATGTTTGTTTTGTTCATTAAGTGTATGTTTAAGTGTAAATGCATTTGTTGTTTTAGTCAACAACAGTCTCCCTAGTCGATCGAGAAAGGACTTTACTACTCAATTCCCTTCTTAGTCCAAGAAACAGCGGTTAGCGAGAGTAATCATTCGTATGATTTCCGACGAGATGTCATTTTTTTATGTTATGGCAGAACCGAGGTAGACACCGCACTAATAAGGGCAAATCAGGTTGTTGACGAACGGCTTCAGGCGTTCACACAATATGGCAGATAGGATCTTCTAGGCGATGTTGAGGAGACTTATGCCTCTGTAATTGGAGCAGTTGAGGGAGTCGCCTTTCTTGTGGATCGGGCAGACAATGCTGAGATTCCATTCATCTAGCATACTTTCATCTGACTAAATCTTAGAGATTGAGTTGGTGTATACTCACTACCAAGTCATCTCCAGCTGCTTTAAATAGCTCTGCGGGTAGACCGTCAGGTCCAACAGCTGTTAGACTTGAGCTTGGATATTGCTATCCGCACTTCGTTTTGATCAGGTGGATGGGAGTTTTGGCTATCATCATCTAAATTGAATGGTTCATTCTGCCTGAAAGCGGGGTGTTGGTCTTCATCGCCATTATACAGTTGAAGAAAATCAACACTACTGTTTGTACGTTTATTGAATTTGTAGTAAAGATTTGGGCTAGATACAACCTCATATTTTCTTCAATCCATAGCATCCGCTTCCCTCTTTCATTCGTTAAATTTTATTATTTTAGATCTACAATTAGTGTGGAAATATTTATTGCTGGACCTTTCCACTTTTAATTGCCTGCACATTTCCATCTTGTACATAACGGATTCAATTTATTTTTAATAATCTCTCTCGAGTGACGTTTCAATCAGATTCACGTGCTATAAAGGCGCTTCTGGAGCAAGGATCTGAAAAATATAGCCAGATAATACAACTTCGACTGAATTAATGTATATTTATTTATTTACTAAATAATAATCGAAAACAGGTACATCGGCGATTCGAAACTTTACATCTAATCCGGTTGTAATGAGTTTTATGATTTTCGCTTAAGGTTTCAACTTCTTTGTATGCTGAATGGATCGTAGCGAATGGCAGGCTGCTCATTGCAAAATGAAAGTCTTCACCTTTTCCAATTCTGACTCTACTTTCCATATATCGTCGACTTTTGGATCCGCACCAGTCTCAAATTGTTACTGTTCCCCTTCGGAAGCTTGTTCTTCGATGTCCGAGTAACCACCATATATAAGAGAATCTCTTGGCCTCAGTGCTTGCCGCAGAAAACGCATCGTTTTGTAGAAAATCCATTGGATTTGTAGATTCTGTCATAACAAATCGCTTGAAATCACGTCTGAATTGGTTTTTCCACTGACGTCTTACATCGGAGCCTAATGGGGGTGAAAATTTGTTTGTTTACACTCTAAATATTCTTAGGTTAACACATTTTCTCTTACTCACTTGATATTCCGAATTGGACTCCAACGATTCCGGTTTACATGTGACGCTTTTATTTCTACCCACAAAGGTGGATTCAGCTTCTCAATGTCAATATGGGCGCTCGTTTTATGCGCGTATCGCATCACGATACAAACTGGAACAGAATAAAGTGACAGGTAAACAACAACAGACTATCGCAATCATTTGCTGCTGCTCTATTGCAGCTTCTCCTAGATGTAAAACGATGCGCAATGCTGCAGGAAGAGTTGCACGTGGTGAGCTTGGCTTACACTATCGCCATTTCGTATAGGAAAACCGGGATTAATGTACTCTCGGACAAAATATTATATAATTGAAAGCAAGTGCAATTGAAAATTTTCAAAATGTATATGGTTTTAACATTGTCTTCTCAATGTGATTCGGTGGTTTCTCGTATATACGTTTCGATTGTAAATAGATGCACGCGTTGTTCCACAGTTCATTATGTAAATTATAAAATAATTATATCTAATATCTATTAATTGCAATTATGTGTAATATTATTCGATGCATGTCCAGGGAACATATTTAATTGGCTGCTTAATTCATGTATCATTCGTATATCATATGTACATATAATGTATGTATATCGCATTCTTACAGAAGATAAGAACTATTAAGTTTTTGTTACATGCATATATGGTACAAATGCTATTAATAACAGAAGTGAATATAATTATAAATAAAGATATGTAATTTTATATTCCATTTAAGTAATAAAACATTTGTTTGTACTTATTGCTTTGAACAAATCGTAAACTTAAATTATACTAGCCTAGTGTAAGTTATTTACTTTAATAATTTGGCAATATGTATATCGTTATAACTTCTATTTATGTTAAAATACATAATTTCTGTTTTCAACTAAGCCATTTTCAAAATCATGTAATTTATATTATTATATCACATTTGAATGCACATATATGTTTGTGTGTATGTATCTAGCTAGCTTAATTTTCTAATACAAATTGTACACATAATTCATATAAATTGTTCTTAAAATGCTATGATGTAGAATTACATATTTTTGAAGATTTTAACATAAAGAGATTGTAATTGCAATTTCAAACTTTAACGACATTCTTTTAAGAGATGCGCACCAATGAATACAATTTCAGTTTGCTTATACAAAAAGTCTTTTATTCAAGTATTTTCTTCCCCGGCTTTTACGTACGGTATATGTATTTTCATACATTTTAGGATTGGAATGATTAGAATTTTATTACTGTTTTCATAAAAATGTGGACTTGTTATGTGGTACATAAATGTGGAGAGCAGTAATAAATATCTACAATAACTTGGAAAATTCAAAATTAGCTATCACTTCAGATTTAAATTATTAAATTTCAAAAAAAAGATAGAAAAATGAACTAAACTGTGAGAGCATAAAACCTGGTGTTTAGCAGCAATCCCCCCATTTTACATTAAATTAACAACTTATTTCAAATTTCTTATATGCTAGTAAATAAAATGAACAAGCAAGTACAGGAAACGCTGAGATCATACTTGATAGAAAACTTTCTGATATTTCCAGCTATTACAAAATCCGAAACAAGGAAGGAAGAGCTATTAGTGGATAAGGCTATACTAAAAAAATATGGGTGTTGCGTAGAATACGTAATCTGATCTGTTGAAGCAATGGAGTTTTTACGTGATAAACTACTTTTAACAAAGAGCAACGCTGACATTTTTAACTCCAGGAATCACTAAAAGTAAGCCAGTTATGATGGATATGCTGAGTAAAAAGTAAGATTCTATCGCTCTTCTAGCTGAAATAATTGTATCCGTTCAGGCAATGGCGAACTTAGGGAGCGTTAAATAAACCATACGCATCAAGTTAAGAAGCAAAGGTTAGAAAATTCAATGAACTTAAGGCGACATTCTAGTTTTTCTATATATCTGTCTTTCACAGAAAATTATGGCCAGTCTGTGGTAAGTTTTTTCAGGAAAATTCTCAAATTATTAATTTTGCTTCTTAACGCTAAAAACAAGTAACCGTTCACGGATTGTGAAAATGTATGAAGAACTAAGCAGTCGTAACTTGTATCCGTTCAGCGGAGTGGCAAAATAAGGTAGATACAATACCGTTACTGGTTTGCATTTGAAGAAAACAGAGAATATCTTGCTGCATCTGCTTTTAGGTTCTTAAAAACAAATGCTCAAAAGAAACTATTTATCAACGCATTGTTCATGGTGAAGAGCAAGTAATAGGACACTGACTTTTTCAGCTGATCACACAAGCAGCTTTTAGGGTTGTTGTCTATTTTATTAATAGCTTCTGATAATTGACTTTCTGATCGGCTAACACTAGCAAAAAAAGCAGTATTAAGATTACTAGCTATAAAATTAACCGCTCCTTTAACCAACTGTTCTAATAAAGATCGCTTTGGCTCGCATCTAGATAGATAGATAGATATAATTTTATTTAGTACATTTGCACCATTTACAAAAAAAAATATAATGATTAAAATAAATACAAAATGATTTAAAAAGATTACATGGATAAGTAAATAAATAAATAAATTTTAAATGAATTTAATTAAATTTTAAATGAATAAATAATTTTAAATAAATAAATAATTTCAAATAAATAAATAATTTTAACTAGACAAACATTGGTGGGTATATTTTACATTTGGTTTTTTAAGAAATTAATAATAGCTCGTTTAAATGAGTGTATATTTGAGTCTTCTTTGATGTTTCTTGGAAGAGAGTTAAATAGCTGGAATCCTTTATAAAATAAACAGTTCTGGGCTGCACTCGATCTTGTAGTAGGAAGTCGAAAATCTTGTTCGTTTCTTAAAGGATATGGTTGAACATCACTAACATAATTTACATAACGTTGTAGGTAATTGGGTAGACAATTATATTTTATTTTGAAGACAAACATTAAAACATTCATCTTTATTCGTTGCTTGACGCTTAACCACATTAAGATATTTAACATTGATGAAATTGATGTATAGATATTGCACTTAATAATTATCCTCATACCCTTGTTTTGCAACAGTTGAAGTCTATTTAAAACCATTTGATTACACAAAAACAAAATTGACGAACAGTACTCAAAGTGTGGTTTTATTATTGCACTATAAATTGATATTGCACTATTTGTTGAAATGTGTTTTCTTATTCTTTTTAAGAACCCAATTTTTTTCGCAATTTTCTTTGCAATATAATTAGCATGATTACTAAATGTCAATTTATTGTCTATTACAACACCCAGATATTTAATTTCAGATACTGCCTCTATTGGTTCGTTGTCAATAGAGATGCTAATCCCTGATACATCACGATAACCGCCAATCACCATAAGTTTGGTTTTTGCCACATTTAAGTTTAGTTTATTTGCGCTCAGCCAGCAACATAAATTCATTAAATCCTCCTGCATATTTGATACCATTTCTTGTAAGTTTTTACCTGTAACGAATAATAGAGCATCATCGGCAAACAAGGCCATTTTACTATGCCTGATAGGCTTAACAATATCATTTATGTAAACATTAAACAAAGAAGTTCCAAGGACCGAACCTTGTGGGACACCAGTATTAACACTAATCTTGTTTGAAATTACACCATTCACATTTGTTCTTTGAGTTCGATTTTCAAGATATGTTTTGATCCAATTCAATGGATTGTTTCGAACACCATACTTTTCTAATTTATCAATAAGAATCGATCTATCCACTTTGCTCTGCTTCCTCAATTTCACGTTTTAAACCCATGAAAGGAATGAATTTAGTTGCTTGTACCACTTTTTCTACGTTCTTATTACCTTTCAAGTTATCAAGATATTCTCTAGCTGTCATACTCACTTCTTTCTTATCTAGTTGATTCTGGAATTGTTTGCTATTCAGATTCATTTCAGCATTAATCAGCGACGGTACACCACCTTCTACATTAATTTTAGTTCCAGTCCTATAACTGCACTCTAGATAACTCCTGACCATTAATCTTAATAAGATTAAGTTTCTCATCTTGCTCTGCAAGAAGTTGACGTTCTGGTCTAATTTCTTTTGCTTAAACTTGTCTGTCTCCACTTGATAATAGCCTATTAGCTTGCTCGACATCAAAGTGTTCAAACCTTTTTCTTCTACTTTATAGCCAGCAGATTCTACTCCTTTTTCTACAATTTGCATAAGCTGGTCAACGCTTTTTAAACCAGAAACAAATGCTGTATTACTATCAAAATAAGCATAGTTATCATCTGTTCTCTAAATGGCAACAACGTGATTACTTGTTACTAAGTGAATAGCAAAATTACTCTTAACTTCAGTTATATAATTTGATAAATCACTAAGTGTTTTGTAGCCCTGAGTATGAATTACCTTGTGCTATACGCTCATAAACTTCAGTTAAAGCGTTTAAGTTACTTAAAAACGATTTGTCACTCTATAATGATAGAGCCTGAGATAGACTACGAGTAATTGCTACACATTTACCATCAGCCTTAACTCCACGTTCTTCAAATGAAGGTAAATAAAGCCCCTGTTTTACTGGTTCAATGGATGATACCAATTTTGATAAGCGCAAAATTGTTATGGTGCACTGACTGTATTTGTTTTGGGGATGAACCTCTGGGGCCTAGTGATACTCTTCCGGGTTTTTCTCTTAACTTTAGAAGCGCCTTGTTGTAAACTATCTAAATTTTGTTCTTGCTTCGTTCTATCGGATAAATTACTCAGCTTAGAACCTGCATCGGTTGTTTTGTCTCCTTCTATCCCACTAGCGCCTATAGCTGCCTTACACAATATACTGAGTAACTTACTCGGCTTATGATTTGCGTTGATAAGATCACTAAAATAGTGTGTTTCATTTCCTTTAACATCAAAACAAAGATCATGTAATTTTTCAAAAATAAGACGAATATTAAGTCCCACTCTATCTAATACCTTAGATAAATTTTTTGGCGTAAAGAGTTTTTTCTCGGCTAAGAAGTGATTTAAATAATTTTCTTTATTAAAACAAGATTTATGAAAATCTCTTAAAATATAAGCGGCATTATTTCCTGCCATGGATAATATACCGGATAAATAACTCGGCTTAAAACCTGCCTTACAGAAATCATCTAAAAGCTGTGTTTTGTTTCCTGTCTCATCAAAACAAACATCATGAAAATCCTCTAAATCAGAACAAATCTTAGCTCTTGCTCCGTGCAATATCTTAGATAAATTTTTCGGCGTGAAACCTTCTTTTGAGAAATGATTTAAATACTTTTTTGTTTCACCTATAAAACAAAAATCATGAAATTTTTCTAAACTATCTGCTGCTGAGCTTAATGCAATGCATAAATCATCCAGACTAAAACCTGCATTATGGAAATCATCTAAAAGTTTTGTTTTTTCTCTTTTCTCATTAAAAAAAACACTATGCAATCTTTTTAAAATAGAAGAAGCACGAATTCCTGTTCCACATAACAGACAGGATAAGTTACCTGGCCTAAAACCTGCATTATAGAAATCATCTAAAAGTTCTGTTCTTTTTCCTTTGTCATTAAAACAAACACAATGTAATTTTTTAAAAGCATCTTTAGTCTTAGCTCCTACTCCACTTAATATACCGGATAAGTTGTGCGGCGTAAAACTTGTTTCCTCATCTTTTTTCTCAATAAAATGCTTTAAATGTCGTGTTTTTTTTCCTTGCTCATCAAAAAAAGTATTATATAGTTCTTTAAAAGCCTTTGTAGCATTAGTTCCTGATCCATGGAGAATACTGGATATATTAGTTAGATTTATTCCTTCTTCTTCTAGAGTTTTTAAATGTTGTGTTTTAGTGCCTTCTGCATCAAACCAAAAATCATACAAGTCTTTAAAGGCTTTGCTAGCATTAGCTCCTGCTCCACTTAAAATACTGGATATATTAGCTAGATTTATCCCTTCTTTTTCTAGAATTTTTAAATATCGAGTTTGATTTTCTTCTACACCGAACCAAAGATTATGTAAGCCTTTAAAAGCGTTTGCAGCTTTAGCTCCTGATCCACTTAAAACACTTGATATATTGGATAGATTTATTCCCTCCTCTTCTAGAGTTTTTAAATATAGTGTTTTATTTCCTTCTCCATCGAACCAAAAATCGTATAAGTCTTTAAAAGCTTTCGCAGCATTAAATACTGGACATATTAGGTAGATTTACTCCTTCCTCTTCTAGAGTTTTTAAATATTGAGTTTTATTTCCTTCTTTATCGAACCAAAGATCGTATAATTCTTTAAAGGCCTTAGGAGCTTTAGCTCCCGATCCACCTAAAATACTGGACATATTAGCTAGATTTATTCCTTCTTCTTCTAGAGTTTTTAAATATTGAGTTTTGTTTCCTTTTCCATCAAACCAAAGATCATATAAGTCTTTAAAAGTTTTAGAAGCTTTAGCTCCCGCTCCGTCCAAAATACTGGATATATTAGCTAGATTTATCCCTTTTTCTTCTAGAGCCTTTAAATATTGTTTTTTTCCTTGCTTATCAAAAAAAGTATTATATAGTTCCTTAAAAGCGTTTGCAGCATTAGTTCCTACTCCATTCAAAATACTGGACATATTAGCTAGATTTATTCCTTCTTCTTCTAGAGTTTTTAAATATTGAGTTTTATTTCCTTCTCTATCAAACCAAAGGTCATATAAGTCTTTAAAAGCTTTTGCAGCATTAGCTCCTGCTCTGCCTAAAATACTGGACATATTAGCTAGATTTATTCCTTCTTCTTCTAGAGTTTTCAAATACTGTGTTTTGTTTTCTTCTGCATCAAACCAAAGGTCATATAAGTCTTTAAAAGCTTTAGAAGCATTAGCTCCTGCTCTGCCTAAGATACTGAACATATTAGTTAAATTTACTCCTTCCCTTTTCAGAATTTCTAGATATCTTTTTCCTTCTCCTTTAGTTAAAAAATCTAAGAACTTATTAAACCTAGGTGTATCTTCTCTGCCGGCAACACTTTTAGCAAATTTTCTTTCTTCGTGAAACATATTCTGTCTAGGTTCATCTTGTAAATCCCTAGCGAATTCCGAATCTTCATTGCGCGGCTTCTTCGATACCCCATAATCTTGGCATGTAACATCAATTTTTCGTTTGCTAGAGTTTACCCCCGGTTCACTACCTTCACTTGAGCTCCTCGAATGGCCATATTGTTTGTTTGAGGAACTTCCTCGTTTGCTAGAGCTTACTCCCGGTTCACTACATTTACTTGGGCTCCTCGAATGGCCATATTGTTTGTTTGAGGAACTTCCTCGGTTGCTAGAGCTTACCCCCGGTTCACTACATTTACTTGGGCTCCTCGAATGGCCATCTTGTTTGTTTGAGGATCTTACTTGTTTGCTAGAGTTTACACCCGGTTCACTACATTCACTTGGGTTCCTCAAATGGCCATCTTGCTTGTTTGAGAAACTTTCAATATCTTTAAATGGTGTAGAAATATAAGATTGAGAAATATCTAAACCTTCCACACTACAGTAAACTTCCTCTCGAGGAACTTTTTTCCTTCTCTTTATATATTTTTCAATAGTACTAAGAACCGGTGCAAAATGGTTCCTGTATTTCACTATATAAACAATATTTTTACCTTTACCTATCTTGCATTTAGTAACACGTAATCCATCTATCTCTTCATCTCTTAGTTCTATAGTCCTAACTTTAACGCCAAACTTTTCGCATATAATTTTTCCTTCAATTTCAGGTCTTCCCCATACAGCGTTCTCCAGCTTTGGAATTTTTATTTTTGAGTGGGAACTTGCATTTTCGATGTCTTCTACAGTAAATTCAATACCCGATATATATTTAGAAAGTTTTTCACCTTCCATTTTTAAAGCGTTACCCAACCATGAATCTTCTTTAAATTGGTTAGCTTGTTGTGCATATTGCTTACAATTTTCCCGCAAAGACTTTACACCAAAAACTTTACTGCCTGTAATCAGACCTTTATCTTTTAGCTCGTTCAAGCCTTGAGCGACGGAATCAAAGAAACAATCCGCTTCACCTATAGCAGCTCCTATCTCGAAGCCCTCAGGCAATTTCTTTCGAAGTTCCTCCAAAAGTTGATTGAACTTCTGCTTTTCCTCTTCATCCTTTGCACATTTTATCAGATCAAAAATGGAAATAGGGTTTCTAGTAACAAAATCTAACACTTCTGAAGCACTATCATTACCTGAATGGCGTCGTTTAGATGAGTTATTGAAAAAAGACGACATCTTTACTTTAAATGTATTACAGGATAGTCAATAAAATCATTCCAGTATAATAAGTCACGCAGATTTTTTTATAATTTTCAGATTTCTTTACTGATTTCAAAATACACCAAATAATCAAAAATTGCGGGCTTCCCGTTTTGTCCTTGTCTTTTTAACTGTCACTTGTCAAAAACAGCATTCAACGTTCAGCCAACCACGCGGGCCTACCCGCGGACGCGTACAGGGATCATCGAGTCATATGTTTAGTACCAGTTACCCCGTTTACAAGCAGAGTTGAACTCAGCTGCAACTCAGGTTGAAATGCATATAAAAGCGGGTTTCACATTGAACGATTTGTTTGATACACTTGCTTGACGACCGACCAAATCGTTCAATTCGAACGGTCGTTCAAACAAGTCAAGGTTTTTCAAATTTTTGAACTTTTTGCCATGCTTGACACACATATCGTTCAATGTGAACCCTTTTGGTCCAACTTCAGGTCATTTTTTTATTTTTTTCGTGTATTCAATGAGTAAACATCGAAAATATGGTGTCGAACGCGGGCAAAATGTTTTGAAATTTTTGGTATTTCAAAGACTTAAAATTCCAAATAGACCAGGGGCCTGTTTCACAGATCATACAACGCATACATTTCATACAACATACATTTTCATCATACATCATACAACACGAACAAATTTCTGTTTCACAGATTTCATTGGAAGTGTTGTATGATAATTTTTTTTGTTGTATGTTGTATTTTAGAGATTTAAAATTCAGAAATAGAAGGATTATCTACCATTCATTTGGAATTCCCAGACGATAATGCTGCAATGAAAGAAGTAAATAAAACACCCGCCCTATGTTCACAGTTAAACATCTTATCAGAAATGATGTTTATCAAACATATCGTACAATTCAAACGCTTAAGCAGCAAATACACGATACAATCATTGTACCGATATATGGAGAAAGCCAAATACAGCACTTCACACAAAATAACATTTGCCTCACCGTTAAACATGGAGCGGGATCTGTTATGGTATGGAGATGCGTAGCGGCGAATGGAGTTGGGGAATTGTACTTCATTGAAGGGATAATGGATCGACACAAATATTTTAATATGTATTTTAAAAACCAATCTCCTCGAGGGCACGCAAAAGCTGAACCTTGAATAAAATTTTATTATTAGGCGTGTTTTTTTTCAAACCTATATAGGCTAAACATGTTTCCGCAACATGTTTTCAATGTAAAATACAACAAAACCTTAGCCTGGATAATTATCCAGTCTTATTTTTGTATGGAAAGCTTTTTCGAAATCTATATAGATTTGAAAAAAAACGCGCCTATTATTATTATTATTATAATTTATTAACATATGATTACAAATACATACCCCCCTGTTCTGCATTTCGAGTGAAAGTGGATTGAAAGTTTTCTGCATTCCGAGTGATTTCGAATTTTTGGAATCCACTTCGAATTCATTTGTTTCAAATGTCAAACACAGCTGTCAAGTCATTTCAAAATCATTGGAGATTTTCAGTTCTTGGTTTTTGTTTTGTGCAAGTTAAACATTTAAGAAAAAATATATTTTATGAAAAAAATGGAAAAAATGGAAAATAAAATTTTTAAATGATTCGTGAAAGCCGCGAAGAAAACCGAATGGAGAGTTCGCAGGAAGATTTTCCGAGATAAATCTAACGTTCTGGATCTTCCCGAAGCATTGTAAGCAGAAGTTAGACAACTGAAGAAAAATAATTTATTTAATGATTTTTACATTTTTAAAAACAGTTTTAGGGTGAGTAAGAAAATATTTGTTGATATCCTGCGAGAAGTGGAGTCAGAGAAATCTTGATCTTAGAAAATCTTGATTTTCTTTCATGTAATTCAAGAGAATACTCTCTTGCCTCTAATTTTTGTGTTGTACTATATTAAACAAAGGAATTATTTAAATACACTAACGGAAAGTCGTTTTATTCTACTCATATTTTTCAAAATGATTCTGATCAACAAATTAATTAATTAATTCACTTTACAACGGCATGTGAATTCAATTCACGTCAAGAATCTCAAGTGAATTCAATTCACTAAAATCACAGGATTTTCGGAATGCAGAACACGAATTTACAGCTGTCATCTTGAGTGGAATGCAGAACACCAAAATATTCACTTTCGAACATACAATCCACAATTCATAGTTTCGTTCGGAATGCAGAACACCCGTTATCGTTATTTGATGATCTGGTTCTACATTCGGTTAATCCTAATACATGGTTTATATTGATTTGTGTGTTACAAGCTTGGCACCGTGGCGGAGGTTCCTTTTTGAGCAGGTGTTGGTGGGTTGTTGATATATGTCCTAGCCGCAGCCTCACGAAGGTATAGTGTTCATCGGTTTCGTAGTTGTAGTGGGGTAAACTGGTTAGCTTCTAGTCGTGTTAATAAGCGAGTAATGGTGGTGGTAGTTATGCCAATCCAAAAGTTGTCTGAGACTGAGTTTGTGGTTGATGGTACGTATCAGGTCTTGTTTAGTGTAAACTTCTACTTTGTAAACTGGAGCCCGATGTGCAAGGTTGGCAGCGGTGTCGGCGTGTTCGTTGTCTTGAATCCCTTCATGACTTGGGACCCACATTAGCCTCAGTTTGTTAGGGGTTCTAATGATGCAGTCCCTGATTTTGTTGACTGTTTCCGTGTTGTGGTTTGGATTTTTGATTGCATTGAGTACTGATAAGCTATCTAAACATATCACGTATTTCCCACGTAAGTTGGTAGCAGCAGCTATTGCTTTTTGAATGGCTAATGCTTCAGCTGTAAAAATGGATGCACAAGATGGTAGTACTCCTATGTTCAACAGAGAGCCGTCTTGATAGGTAACTGCGAAGGATGTGCTGTATTTCGTTTTGGAGCCATCTGTAAATAGGAAGTTCCAACCATTAGTTTTTAGTTGCGAGGAAATGCTGAGGAATAATGTATGGAAAATGTCTTTGTTGGTGTTTGTTTTGTTTTAATTCGCCAAGTCCATGATGATAGATGTATGTTTTAAACTCCACGGTGGATAGGCCGGGCTATAAACCAACTTCCTGTTAGACGGAAGTTCCAATTGTTTTTCCCATATCAGTGATAGGGAGATAGCGGATGGGAGGCGTTTTACAGTCTTCAAATTCCTGGCAGAAGTGATGTCCTTGTCGATAATTGATCCATTTGAAAAAAGTAGTTTTGCGTACAGCTTGGCACTTGTGGCTTCTATGCGATGTTCTACTGTAGGCAGGCCGGCTTCTACCAGCATATTCTTAGTAGTGCTTGTTGGAAATGCATTAATGCTTCTACGTGCGGCTTGGTGGTAATGAGCTTTGATGATGTTGATTGTTGATTTTGGACTGTTCCCGTAGATAAGTAAACCGTAATCTATTTTGCTTAGAACAATGGATTTTGTAATTGAACATAGAGTGTTTATATGTGCGTTACATTTCTTAGGTAACTAATTAATTAGGTAACTAATTATATTGGCTCTTGCAGCTAGGCTATTTCTTAATTGTACTTATTGTTAAATATTAGACCTAGGATACTTAAATTATTTACATTCTCTATGTTAACGTTGTCAAATCTTAAATTTAAACCACTACATGAGGTCTTGCGACAGATGTGTAGGGTCTTACATTTGTCTAATGATAGCTTCGCACCGGAAATGTTTGACCATTCCAGTATATCTTTGACTATGTTTGTAAGTAGGGTTTTAGTTGTTACAAAATCCCTGTGCTTACACAGGATATAAATATCATCTGCATAAATACAGTGGTCCAGTTGTTTGTTTTCAAGTATAATTCTACTTAATTCATCAAAAGCGATGATGAAAAGTACAACCGAGAGCGGATAGCCTTGGGGAATACCATTGTATAAAGGATGGGATGTAGAGTACGAATTGTTGGCTTTAACACAAATTTTCCTATTCGTGAGGAAGGCTTTGATGTAGAAGAAAATTTTTGGGCCAATGTGCCACTTTTTTAATTTGTTTAGGACTAGGTCCTTGTCAAAAGCCTTTTCAAAGTCGAGGGATAGTATTGTGACATGGTTGCGAGCTGATAGGGCATTAGAGATAAAAAAGTCCAGGTGGAGAAGTGCATCAGTGCAGCCTTTACTAGGTTTAAATGCAACTTGATTTGGGCTTAGTAGTTTTTTTGATTCGATAAACCAAAGGAGTCTTTTACTTACTTACTTACTTACTTAGTTGGCGCTACAGCTCGAGGTGAACCTGGGCCTGCTTCTCGCAACCATTTGTGTGTGCGTGTTATATTTTTGCACGAATGGGAGGGACCTACAGTTTTTTGCCGACTCCGAACGACGAGTTGAGAAGCTCAATCGTGACAAATGATACTCTTTGATGCTTGTCAGACATTCGAAAGAGGTGGGCACTGTGAAAAACTTTTAGGTGTTTGCGGCGGGAGTCTTTTAGCTACGATTTTTTTCGAGAACCTTAGACATACAGGGAATAAGTGATATCGGGCGGTATCCATTGATATTGCTTGAGGACTTGTTAGGCTTAGGCAGAGGCAGTATGGTTGCCAATTTCCAGTTTTGTGGGATAACCCCTGCTTCGAGAACGCTACTATACAGTTGTATAATACGTAGCTTAGTTGATGGAGGGAGGTTTTTCAGCATAGGGTACTGATTCAGAAACTAGCTTAAGGTCGGGGGTAAAAGTGAGGGAGTTAGCTTTGTTAGCTTTGAAGCTATTAGAAAAGTTGTGGTCGTTGGATACGTTCGACAAGGTGTGGGCAAAGTAGTTGCTGATCACAGAGGCAGTGGAGATTGGACCTTCAGGTGTTTCGATGCACCTTATCGATTTTGAAGTATAGTTCCCCGTCAAGCAGTGGATGTTTTGCCAGATTTTGCTAATAGATGTGTTAGGGTTAAGTGTTGAGGTAAAGTCATTTAGACATTTAGCTTTGCTTGTTTTAACTTCTCTGCGGAATTTGGCGTTCGATTTTTTTAAATTGAATTAAATTATTTTGATTTGGATGCTATTAAAAAGTCTTCCAGGCTTTAACTTTTTTGTCCCTTAGGTTACTCAACTCTGGATTCCACCAGGCCACAGTCCGCTTAGGAGTGCTAGGTATACTTTGAGGGATAGCTTTGTTAGCTGCGGAACGAATTTCTTTTTGGAGAATCGCGGCTTCTTTATTGATGTTCAATGAAGGTTTTTTATCTGACAGATAATCTAAGGTGTGATTGGAGAACCAAACCCAGTTAGCAGAGTCAGTTTTAAATTCGCGATTCACTATCGTGTTGGAGGAGGTTGGGCCAATAGCAACAGTGGAAATTATGGGGAAGTGATCGCTGTTATAGAGATCATCCAAAATTTCCCAAGAAATGCTTGTGTACAATTCGGGCGAGCAGCAGGAGAGGTCGATGTGTGTAAGGGTGTTATGGGTGGAAAGGTGGGTTGGGGAACAGTCATTAAGAATCATATGATTTGAGTCACTCAAAAATTTTTCCAGTGTAGCACCTCTGCGATTAGTGGTGGGAGAGCCCCATAGATCGTTCCAGGCATTAAAGTCCCCAACGATTATTACGGGGGTGTTGATCTGATTGAAGATAGCTTCTAAGTCGGAGCTGGAGAAGATTTGATCGGGGGGAATATAGATGGAGACAACAGTAAACTTGATCCCAAGTTGTATTTCAACTGCTTTTGTTAGTATATTGGAGGTTATTGGTATTTGTTTATGTGGGATATTTACTTTTATTAACATACCGATGCCTTGTTTAGCTGTTGTGTTCTGGGGAAGGTTGTGAAAGTACCCTTTATAGGACTTCGGTATGTTGGGATTAAATAGGTGTGGGCAGTGTGTTTCTTGAAGGGGGAAGGGCAATAATACTGGGTGATTTATCTTTTATTAATATGCACAATTCGTCGTAGTTATTGACGAATCCTTTTATGTTCCATTGCAGGATTTACAATTTCTTAATGTTTTGATTATGGTTGGGTAAATAGAGTGAGTGTGTATGGCGACCCCTACGGCTAGAGGTCGATACATGTAGGTTATGTTCTGGAGAGTTAGGGTTAGGCAGAGTATTGGGGTGAACATTTCCAAGCCGCTGTTCAGTTTCCGAACAGCGGGGTTAGGAGAGTTCAAGTTAATGTTGTTATTGATCTGTTTCATGGTGATCAGATTCGTGGGGGTTTGTGTAGTATTTATTATTTTGTATTAGTGATTGAGTGATAGACGAGATTGGTGATTGAGTAGTGGTATTGAGAGTGTGTGTACTTGGTGTTATTGAGCATTGGCTTAATCGCATGGTATGAGAGAGCTTTGAGATGGGTGGGATTTGTATGTGTGCTGCGGTTTTGGGAGTATGTGTCTGTGTAATTGAAGTATTTGAGAGTTGGTTAAATGGAGTATTCTGAGAGAGGTTTGGGTTTTGGATGTGACGAAGCGACGAGCTTGACTGAGTGGAAGTAGAAGTTAGATCAGCTGAGACGGGCGGGGCGAGGGAGTTTGTTTTTGTAGTATTATATGTGGGGTTAGTTAGTGTGGGATGTGATGACAGATCTGTTTTTTTTGTTGTGTTCGTGAAGAATTTTAGCGAGAAGAGGAGAAGAGATTTCCATTGGCGTGTCGTTGTTATGGATTTTGTCTTGGACTGATTCGTTTTCTGTGACAGTTGGTTTTTGTAGGTTAGAATTGCCTGCAATTGTTGAATAGGTTACTGTTTGTGATGTGGTTGGGTTTTGTTCCCTGTATATTTGTTTGGCTACCGCCATGCTACATTTCCGTGTTGTTTTTATTTTAAGAGTCTCTTTTGCCTGTTGGTATCGTTGACAAGTTTTTGCAGAAGCGGGGTGACCTTCATTGCAGTTAGCGCATGAAGTACGTGTACACTTTTCGGGGGCATGAGGTGGCAAATTGCAATTAACGCACGTAGGACTATCGTTGCAGCGTTTGGCGGTGTGGCCGAGGAGTTGGCAGTTTTGGCAACGCATAGGGTTGGAGAAGTATTCAGTTACTTGGACGTTATACCATCCAATATTCACTGTGTTTGGTGGTCGGAAAAGGTCAAAGGTTAATAACACTAGTCCGGTTGCACGCTGATTTCCATCTACGGTTTTGTTGAACTTGTATGCTTCAGTGACACCTTGCGATTTCATTTCTTCAATGATCTCACTTTCCGGAACGTTAATGAGGTAAGGGGCATATACAGTACCTTTAGACGAGTTTAGGTGAGAGTGTAGGGTTACTGCGATAGGGCAAATGTTGGAAAGGGTTTTCTTTGATAAGAAGAGGTCAGCTATTTTTTTAGTTTTTACCAGGATAAGAAGGCTACCATCACGCAGCTGCGTGATGTCTTCATAAGCTGTACTTATGCCATCGATTGCTTTTTTAAGCAGAAAAACGCTGAATTAGGCTAGGGGCTTTTCAGGATTAGTCGAAGAAATGACTATAAATTTAGGATTGTCGGGGAAGGAATGGGTCGAGAATATATTGATTGGGTCTATGGGTGAAGAGTTGTTTTTTTTTTCTTTTTTTATTTTTGTATTCAGGGGGTGGGTCTGTTTTCAGACCGCTAAAACGATTGCCCAAGAGCACACGTGGCCCTTCGGCCATAGTATAATCGATTGTTTTTAACGACTGAGAGTATACTATTAATTACACTGCCGGAGTCGCAAAATGAAAAAAAGGGATAGTAAACCGTTTGGTTTGTTTTGGAAATCGGTTCGCGCCCACAGGAACGAAGTCAGAGAGAGAACACGGTCAGCTAATAGATGTTGCCGGGTCGAGTATTAGTCGGTGACTGTAAAATTTTACATTTATGCAAGACAGCGGACACACCTCGCTTCTCATCAAAGAGTTGTTGCTTTACCATGTTCGGTCGAAGCTTGAACATCCCTCACAATCGCCTGACCTTAGGTTAGGTCGGCACTTGCTAACCTTATTCTTAGTAATCTAGAACTGCAATTCAAAGAGGAGATTCCGACACTGGGGATTTCTCTCAGAACCAGTCTCTTAGTAGTTCCCTCCTTAACTTTTTTAAAGCTGCCGGATCTTTTCTTGCTCTCATAATTTTAAACTCCGGACTTAAAAAAATTAGAAATAACACTCGGGACCTTCTTAATTTCTCCCCAATATCTTACTGTGAGGACACTGGCTCCAAAATACGTTGCTGTTCAATAACACTAAAATAACGTCCTCGTGGTATATTTGACATGTATGTGTTTTTAATCAACCATTATTATATGAGGTTTTTTTTGATGAAAATGCAACTTTATTTTGAAAAAATGGTTACAAATGAGTCATTCAAAGTATTGCCCATCGCTATCTACAACTTGTTCTCCTCTTTCTGGCAGAGCTCGAATACTTACTTACTTACTTAACGGGCTCCCGACACGCGAAGAGTCTCTGCCTGAGACACGGCAGCCTTGGACTCTTTTCGATCCCGGTAACGCTGCTTCCAGTTGTCTAGACCAAGCGCACTGGCATCCGCGGTAGCTTGGTCCTTAAACCAGAGGTTCGGTCTTCCTTGTCGTCTCGAACCTGGAGGCTGTAATTCGTAGATCTTCTTTGCTGCAGCATTGTTGTCCATTCGCTCGATGTGGCCGAGCCAGTGTAGTCGACGTGTTTTGGCTTTTCGGACTACATCCACATCTTGGTACAGCTCATCGAGTTCGCGGTTAGATCTTCTCCTCCATTCGCCTCCTTGCATACGGGACCGAATATCCGACGAAGAATTTTTCTCTTGAAAATATTCAAAATCTGCTCTGCTTTCCAGCTTATCGTCCAACACTCGGCTCCATACAGCAGAACTGGCAGGATCAATGTTTTGTAGAGCATGCATTTCGTCTTCCGAGTTAAGAGTTTTGAACCCATTTGTTTTGCAAAACCGAAGCAGCAGCGGTTTCCTAGAGTGTCTTCGTCGAATCGTCGAATACCGTTACGGTAAGTGTTCATCTTTTGAGGCTATCCACGAATCAGGCCATTTTTGGTATCTTCTTTTGAGCGGAACTGCTGATCAGCCAGACCATGTGCCAACAAACGGAACGAGTAATAATCGGACGACGCAATATCTGGGACTATGGCAGGTGGGGTAGGACTTGCCATTTGAGCGTTCACAGGTAGGTTTTGACGGGTTTGGTGACGTGAGGCGTTGTCATGCTGAAGAATCACTTTTTCGTGCCTCTGCTCGTATTGTGGCCGTTTTTCTGGCAGTGCTCGGCTCAATCGCATCAATTGACGTCGATACCGTTCCCGGTCCAGTGATGGTTTCGTTGGGATACAATCATAATAAATAACACCGACCTGGTCCCACCAAATACACAGCACAACCTTCGCAGGGTGAATATTCGGCCGAGCCGATGACGTAGTTGCATGACCGCGCAGTCCCCATTAGAGTTGTGTAACTCATGAAGGAGCCGTTCAAAAGATCGGCTCACCTTGCTGAGCTAAATGAACTAGTTCTGATATCTTTAGCTCAGTAGTTCAACGGCTCACATCTCATCCGAATCTGTATCTGAACTAGTGAGTTGTGAAACACAAACACAATACAGATGACGGTGACGGCTCAGTAGTTCACTACGTCAACGGCTCACAAGATAAGAAGTCTGTCCATACAAAACCGGATTTTTTTGTAGTTGTAGTAGTACAGTAGTAGGTATACCATTCACTACCATATGAGAGAGAGATAAAACCACAGATAGATACATAGATATCACACGTAGGTCGCAAGCACAACCCGAAGGATTGTTGCTTTGATCCAATTCAAACAATTTTAAGTTCCATGGTCGAGCGAGTCAACCGTCCGCGTCCTCCAGTGTGTTGTGACTTCGGTATACACACATTTTTTTCATATCCCACCTTTAATTTTGTATTTCCTCTCAATCGAACTTGTAAACGAACATATACGAACGACTGACTGGTCTATTTCTGGATACAAACTATACCTTATGGATGAGTATGAGAGATGGGATGAATGTATATTGTGTCTGTTAAGTGAGAGGTGAATCGTGAAGCTGAGTCTGAACTAAAAGAACTACTGAGCTAAATGAGTTACTGAACTACATTGGTGAACAAGTTCTTTTTAGTGAACGAGAGTTACTGAACTACTTCAGTGAAGTGAACTAGTTTGCCCAACTCTAGTCCCCATGACTTTCTGTTCTTTGGGTTGCTGTAATCAGAGTGACCAGAGTGGAATATAATATTCCACATTGGAATATATTTCAGCTCGAGTGGAATATATTTTTTGAGAAAAATAATCACATATAAAAGTGGAATATTTTTATATTCAAATGGAATATTAAGCATATTTTAACACCACAAAAATTTGATATTTATTCATTAAATTATTCACTACTATTTAATATAATCATTGCAAAATACATATCACTAAATTTGGCTTCTCTTAATCAAAACAAAAATTAACTGCCATCGCCAAATTAATCTCCAACCATACACAAAAACATTTTTGATCTGCCTGTCAGAATCAATGCTGTAAGTTAAAAAGAGAGAAATATATTTTTTCACCTACATTTTCATCATTGTGTTACTTATAATAACCGTGTTTTATTATTACTTATGATCTATATGGGTCACGCAAGAAAATAAAACAGTCCAGATCAACGAAAAGGTTAAGTTCGGTGTTGTGGTGATTGTACAAGCTAAGTTACTTTTTCTTTAAAATTAAAGTTTAATGCGCTTGTTTTATTTTTTATGGAGGATATTGTTACTTTTGACTAACAGTTACCAAATGAGAATAATATTTTGAAGCTATAGTTTTACTATTACGTCGCATATATCACTATGAGCAGAATATTAAATTAGTCGAACATAATAATATTTGGATTATCAATAATTATTTCTTATTCTAATCTGGCAACATGTACCTTACCTACCCTTGACAATTATCGATAGGGAAGGATGCACTCCTAGTGAGAAATAGCCGAACTATTTTTTAGATAACAAACATTTTTCTTGATAAATAGTAAGATCTCGTATTGTTGTTGTAACACATACAAGCCAATGATCTGTATGGATCATCGGTGATAATAAAATACGGCTACTGATATGATTGATATTGAGAAATAATATGATAGCACTTCGATAATTGGAATATAAAATTGGAATATATTTATATACAATTGGAATATTAATATTCCATTTCTCAGAAAAATAGAATATTTTTCAGGTTTTCAACTGGTCACTCTGGCTGTAATGAATCTTTTTTTTTCATCGCCCGTCACGATGCGATGAAGAAACCGCTCAAGGCCTTTTGCCTTCAAATCATAAGGAACCCAAGTTTTTGAATCATTCCCAACGCATACAATCGCTTGGAAATGGCTTGGCGGGTAACTTCTAATGCTGAAGCAAGCTGTCCTTGCGTTTGGAACGGATCTAATGCCTCCAATTCAGCGTCTTCGAAGGATTTTGGCTTCCTTCACGCGGACGGCCGTCAACATCGAAATTACCGTCTTTGAAGCGACGGAACCAATCACGGCACGCTGTTTCAGTTTGAGCAACATCTCTGTAAATTTTTTGGAGCTCTTGATTTGGCACAAAATCAGACATTTTCACACAACCAAAAGCATATGACGCCAAAACAAAATTACTAATGTTCAAAATGGTTTGTTTGCTGCAACCATCGACTCGATAGGTATTTGGTACCTGCTGTTTGTACATTTATTGAATTTGTAGTAAAAATAGATTTGGGCTAGATACTACCTCATATTTTCTTCAATCCATAGCATCCCATCCTCTTATTTATTTATTTATTCATCTAGCAAGTACAATGAAGTCTTTTATAGATTACATGCTTAGTAATAAAAAAGAAAATAAAAAAGAAATATATTTTTATTTTTTTTTTTTTTAAATAGATTCAATAAATAATAATTAAAGCTACTTTTTACAAACTATTTAAAATATTTATTTTACAGGAATTTCTGCTCATATTGAAATCGATTAGATTTTCCAAACTATTAAAATTAACACAAGCGTAGGTTATGGGTTCACTTAAGCCATAAACTGTTCGATGTCTAGAAATATAAAAGAAATCATTTTCCCTTGGACGAATATTACGTGAGGGTGCATAAATGTTAAGCAGAGAAAGTAAATAAGGGCAATCGATGTGACCAGTTAAGATATCACGTACAAAAAGGACGGAATAATAAACCCGTCTTTTATCAAGACGCTTTAAGCCAATAAGAGCGCATCTAGCATCATAGCAAGGCATAGAAGTGTTCCAATATATCTTTCGAAGCTCTAACTTAGTGAATCCTTTCTGGACCCGTTCTAATCGAATAGCAGTATTTCGGAAGTAAGGGTTCCAGACAACGCAACAATACTCAAGTCTAGAACGAACTAAAGATATATATAGAGCCTTAAGAGTATAAGGGTCTTGAAAATGTTTAACGTTCCGCGATATAAAACCCATCAAAGAGTTTGTTTTTGAAATGACAAAATCAAAATGCATTGCAAAATTTAGCTGTGTATCAAAAATAACACCTAAATCCTTATTGTGGCTGACTCTTTTGAGAACAGACTGATGTATTGTATAACTGTGACTCAAGGGAGAAGATGATCTTGTGTATGAAATAACTGAGCACTTTTCAATATTGAAATGCAAACCATTGATAGAGCACCAATTCAAAACGTTATTTATATCTTCCTGTAGTTGTAGAGCATCAGGTATCGAATTGATAGATTTAAATAATTTAAGATCATCTGCATACAGTAAACAATTTGAAGAAGAAACAAACGAAGGTAGGTCATTTATGAACAGCAAGAAAAGAAGCGGGCCTAAATGGCTGCCTTGCGGAACACCAGACAGATTAAGAATCTCCTTTGAAAGAACAGATCCTATTTTAACATACTGTCTACGGTTCACCAGGTAACTTCTAATCCATTTTAATACATTCGAATGAAAACCGAACAATTTTAATTTTCTAACCAATACATCATGTTGGACCCGGTCAAATGCCTTGGAAAAGTCCGTGTAGACAGTGTCAACCTGAATATGGTTCTCCATTTTAAGTAAACAGTAGTTAGTGAAAATGACTAGGTTTGTTGTAGTTGATCTACCACTAACGAAGCCATGCTGATATTCAGAAATCTGGTTTTGCACCACGGTATACAGCTTATTTTTGAAAATTGCTTCAAATATTTTAGGGATGAGTTGAAGCTTAGCAATAGGCCTATAGTTACTTATCAGTACTTTGGAACCAGACTTAAAAATTGGTGTAATAAGAGAATATTTCCAGCAATCTAAAAATGCCCCCGTAGCCAAAGACATGTTGAAAATTATGCAAAGAGGCTTTGCTAAATTATTCATACATTTTTTAAAAAGAATTGGTGGAAAATTGTCGGGTGCAATATTGGCATTAGAATCAAGCGATGCTAATTCTGAAAGAACTTCATCTTCAGTAAATTGCATGAATCCAAGATTAGTAATAGGATCACCCAGTGTCAACAAGTTGAGATTCAATGGCTCATTTATGAAGTTGGATTGGAAAAATGTTGCAAACATGTCGCTGGTAATTCCGTTAAAAGTCATAACAGATGGTATACCAACTGATTTACGCTTAGTATTGATGAAGCTCCAGAACGATTTTGAGTTGCGCTTGATATCTAATTCAACCGACCAGATATACTGTCTGTACACGAACTTTTTTAAGAACTCATACTCCTTTCGTAACTGACGATAATGGCCGCGAAGAGATATGTCAAAACTACTTCTTTTATGAAATTTATTCAAAGTGTTTCTAAGTCGACACAAACTTTTATTGAACCAGATGGGTTTATTATTGCGACTTATTCGTTTACGGGGAACAAACTGGGAAATAGCTGATTCTAATATATTTCTAAACATACTATAAGAAGCTTCTAAAGAACTGTTTAGAATAACATTCCAATCAAGAGAACAAAAATAACCATTCAATACATCATAATTTGCCTTGTTGAAATCATTTATTTTATTTTATTTTATTTATCTAAATAATTTACAAATTTAATTTATAAACTATTTTATTGAAGACTTCAGGACAGCAAGGCCATTCGAAGTCGTTTTTAAAGTACAAAGATAAAAGAGAAAACATACAAAAAGAAGAACCATTAATTCGTAAATAATTAAACAATCAGTAAATTAGTTTTCAAAAAAGTAATAGTAATATATAATTAATAGATTTTTAAATATCACTAAATTTATGATGGTGTGTTGTAGCTTGTTTGATGTGCTGGATTGATACAGTTGTTGAAATCATATAATAATATAATAATATAACTAAATCAGAATGATTGTCGGACATAAACGAATTTAAAATAGACAAGTCAATTGAAACAAATAATGACTTATGGAATAAACTATTATTTAACAATGGAAATTCAACTTCATTTACAGACATTTCAATTTCATTATCAACAAAAACAAGATCTAGGATATTTCCCAACGAATTACTAACTAAATTAGTCTGGCGAAAATTTAAAGCTGACATTGAATCAATTACTTCAATTTCAATATTATTTATAACATTATACGGGATAATACAATTTTCATCATCGGAAAACTTCCATTTAACACTTGATAAATTAAAATCACCTAACACAATAGCATATGATTTGTCATCTAATGATAATACAATATTTCGTATGTTATTGATATGAGCTTTGTAAATTTCAATGTTAGATCCAGGACGAATATAACTAACAATAAAATATAAAGTAATCAAACTACTATCAGCAGACTTAATACAATCAACGCTTACGCACATTTGTTCGATCTCAGCCGAAGGAAACATTAAAGCAACTTCTCTGCTCTTGTAAGAAGATCGAATAGCCAGCAGCACACCACCTCCTCTCTGCATACGTGTGTGGATGGGACAACGATCTTTGCGATAGACATCAAATTCAGAAGAGAATAATTCGGAAGAATAAAATGCATCATTCAACCAAGTCTCGGTCAAAGCGATAACAGCATAAGAACAGTCAGCGGCAGCGACGAAAAATTCGTTTGTTTTTGTTCTCATTCCCCCCATATTCTGATAATAGAGAGAGAGAGAGAGATTCTGACGCAATAGAAAACGGCACAGCAGCAGAAGTGGAAACTTGTTGTGTTATGTTTGAGTGACGGTTGGGTTCCCCATGTCGTTTTTTTGACGAAAAGTGAAAGGACGTACATGAAGTCCCTGTGGCCAAGCATCAGAATTTAGAAACATCGGTAACATTTCTTCAGGAACTCCTAATTTAAAATTAATATGCTTAAGTGAATCAGTATCAGTGCCACCTTTTAATAGACGATGACATGCCAGTTTCGATGGATCCACATTAAAAGCTGATGAAACATAGTCCATAAGTGTCTGGCTAAAATGTGTAGACGGCTTAAATGATGATAAATGTAACCATTTCAGATGGCTAACAACTTGCAGGTTTATTTTGTTGGCATTTGTGTTGGTACCAATTATTTGATTTCTTTTTTTGTTCGATCTTCTAAACCTCGCCGTTTGCCATGAGTTGGAATTAATGGATTCTGGTTGATAATTTATATTTTCAACAGCAGCGGCAGCAATCGAAGCGTTGGGAATATCAACAGAGGAACCAGAAGCAACAACAATATCATTAGAACCATTATCCGAAATGGGATGCGCGGTTAACTCGGTAGACACAGTATTTGAAGTTGAATTGGCAATTATATTTTTAGGAATACTGGAAACAACAGTAGCAGGGGCGGCAGCAGCAGCAACAGTCGCAGTAGTCACAACTTTAGGAGTGTGAGGGCCATTTGAGTTGATTTGCTTTGCAACAGTATTTTTTCGCGAAGTAGAGTCTCTAGGCAACGAAGGAGAAGCGACGCGTGTTGGTTCATTGACCTTTGCTTGCGCGCGTGTAGTCATTTGTGTTTTACCACTATTTTTGCTAGAAGAGCTAGTGAACAATTTTACTATCTCATTTAATTCACTTTGAATTTTAGCAAGTTTCGATATAAGTAAGTCATTATCAATTAAACTTTGGTTACACTTTGGGCATTGGTAGTTAGACATGATGACCAGAGTAAAAAAAGGAGAAGAAAAATAAAAGCAACTATAAAACAAAAAGGCAGTTGGAATTACTATACACTTGCGCAAAAAACACGTCTGTACGCTAAGGAATAGTTTGCAGAACTCTTCCCTCTTTTATTCGTTAAGTTTTATTATTTTATATATACAATTAGTGTGGAAATATTTATTGCTGGTCCTTTCAACTTTTGATTCAATTTATTTTTAAGAATTTCTCTCGAGTGTCGTTTCAGTCAGATTCACGTGCTATAAAGGCGCTTCTGGAGCAAGGATCTGAAAAATAAAGCTAGATAATACAACTTCGACTGAATTAATGTATATTTATCTATTTACTAAATAATAATCGAAAACAGGTACATCGGCGATTCTAAACTTTACATCTACATCACTGTCTGTCGCCACAATCTTATTGTGATTTTCTACCACTTAATCAGCATCTAATCCGGTTGCAATGAGTTTTATGATTTTCGATCGAAGTTTCAGCTTCTTTGTGCGCTAAATACATCGTAACGAATGGCAGGCTGTCCATTGCAAAGTGAAAGTCTTCACCTTTTTCAATTCTGACTCTACTTCCCAGAAGCCGTCTACTTCTGGATTCCCATCAGTCTCTGTTACTGTTCCTCTTTGGAAGCTTGTCCTTCGACGTCCGAGTGACCCCCATATAGAGGAGAATCTCTTGGCATCAGTGCTGACTGCTGAAAACGCGTCCTTTTGCAGAAAATCCACTTGGATTTGTAGATTCTGTCATATACAAATCGCTTGAATTCACGTCTGAATTCGTGTAGGTTTTCCCACTGACGTTTTACATCGGAGCCTAATGGGGGTGAGAATTTGTTTGTTTACACTCTAAATATTCTTAGGTTTACACATTTTCTCTTACTCACCTGATATTCCGAGCTGGACTCCAACGATTCCGGTTTACATGTGACGCTTTTATTTCTACCCACAAAGGTGGATTCAGCTTCTCAATGTCAATATGGGCGCTCGTTTTAAGCGCGAATCGCATCACGATACAAACGGGAACAGAATAAAGTGACAGGTAAACAACAACAGACTATCGCAATCATTTGCTGCTGCTCTATTGCAGCTTCTCCTAGATGTAAAATTCGCAATGCTGCAGCGAGAATTGCACGTGGTGATCTTGGCTTACACTATCGCCATTTCGTATAGGAAAACCGGGATTAATGTACTCTCGGACAAAATATTATATAATTGAAAGCAAGTGCAATTGAAAATTTTCAAAATGTAGATGGTTTTAACATTGTCTTCTCAATGTGATTCGGTGGTTTCTCGTATATACGTTTCGATTGTAAATAGATGCACGCGTTGTTCCACAGTTCATTATGTAAATTATAAAATAATTATATCTAATATCTATTAATTGCAATTATGTGTAATATTATTCGATGCATGTCCAGGGAACATATTTAATTGGCTGCTTAATTCATGTATCATTCGTATATCATATGTACATATAATGTATGTATATCGCATTCTTACAGAAGATAAGAACTATTAAGTTTTTGTTACATGCATATATGGTACAAATGCTATTAATAACAGAAGTGAATATAATTATAAATAAAGATATGTAATTTTATATTCCATTTAAGTAATAAAACATTTGTTTGTACTTATTGCTTTGAACAAATCGTAAACTTAAATTATACTAGCCTAGTTGTTTATTTTTTTTGCTTTAATAATTTGGCAGTAAGTTGTTATAACTTCTATTTATATTAAAATACACAATTTTTGTTTAGATTTAAGCCATTTTCAAAATGATGCAATTTATATTATTATATCACATTTGAATGCACATAAATGTTTGTGTTGCTATAATGTAGAATTACATATTTTTGAAGATTTTCACATAAAGAGATTGTAATTGCAATTTCAAACTTTAACGACATTCTTTTAAGAGATGCCTACCAATGAATACAATTTCAGTTTGCTTAAACAAAAATAGCCTTTTATTCAAGTATTTTCTTCCCCGGCTTTTATGTACGGTATATATGTATTTTCATACATTTTAGGATTCCAATGTTTGGGATTTTATAACTGTTTTCATAAAAACGTAGCCCTGTTATGTGGTACATAAATGTGGAGAGCAGTATTAAATATCTTAATTAACTTGGAAAATTCAAAATTACCTATAACTTCAGATTTAAATTATTGAATTTCAAAATGGATTAAAAAAAGAACTAAACTGTGAGAGCATTAAACCTGGTGTTTAGCAGAAATCACCCCATTTTACATTAAATTAACAACTTATTTCAAATTTCTTATATGCTAGTAAATAAAATCAACAAGCAAGTTATTTTAATGCATTTTTTTAATGTTTCAACCTTATTAAGTTCGCTTAAACTATCTCTACCACATTTATACTCCCCTGTACCTTACTTTTGCAGCAATTTTCTTTTGTTGGAGCTATATATCATCTAAGCAGGTAGGAGGAGCTTTTCTTACTTCTTTACGCAATATAATAAGAACCTCATTTGGCGGACTACTTTTAACAAGCTCGTTTAAATAATCTGTTTTATTTCCAGCTTTATCAAAACAAATATCATGCAATTTTTCAAAAATAGAACAAATATCACTCCCCACTCTATGTAATATGTTAGATAAATGTTTTGGCGTAAAAATGTCTTCCTCGGCTAAGAAGTGATTTAAACGATTTTTTTTATTAAAACATGATTTATGAAAACTACGTAACATAGAAGCGGCATTATTCCCAGCCATAGACAAAATACTGGTTAAATCACTCGGTGTAAAACGTGCTTTGTAGAAATCACGTAAAAGCTGAGTTGTTTTTCCTGTTGTATCAAAACAAACATCATGAAAATCTATGAAAGTAGAGCAAATTTTAGTCTTTGCTCCATGCAATATCTCAGATAAATGACTCATCGTAAAACTTTTTCTCTCATCTAAGAAGTGACGTAAATACTTTTTTGTTTCTCGTATAAAACTAAAATCATGAAATTCTTCTAAGCTATCCGCTGCTCCACTTAGTATACTGCATAAATCACTCGGTCTAAAACCTGCTTCATAGAAAGCCTCCAAAAGATTCGTTGTTTTTCTGTTCTCATCAAAACAAACACTATGCAATCTGTTAAAAATAAAAGGAGCACGAACTCCTGTCGCGAATAATATAGAGGATAAGTTCTTTGGCCTAAAACCTGCCTTATAGAAATCACATAAAAGTTCTGTTCTTTCTCCATTGTCATCATAACAAAGGCTATGCAAATTTTTAAAAGCATCTTTAGCATTTGTCCCTGTTCCACCCAAAATACTAGATAAGTTACGTAGCGTAAAACCTGTGTCTTCATCTTTTCTCATAATAAAATCATTTAAATGTTGATTTTTATTTCCTTGCTCATCGAAAAAAGTATTATATAGTTCTTTAAAGGCTTTTGCAGCATTAGCTCCTGATCCATTCAAAATACTGGATATACTAATTAGATTCATTTCTTCTTTTTCTAGGATGTTCAAATATTGTGTTTTATTTCCTTTTTTATCAAACCAAAAATTATATAAGTCTTTGAAGGTTCTTGCAGCAAGACCTCTAGCTCCATGTAAAATACTGGACATATTACTAAGATTTACTCCTTCTTTTTCTATGGTCTTTAAGTATTTAGTCTTATTTCCTTCTCCATCAAACCAAAGATCGTATAGCTCTTTAAAAGCTTTTGTAGCATTCGCACCTGCCCCATGCAAAATACCAGACACATTAGTAAGATTTATTCCATTGTTTTCTAATGTTTTTAGATATTGTGTTTTACTTCCTTCTTTATCAAACCAAAGATCATATAAATCTTTAAAAGCTTTAGGAGCACTAGTTCCTGCTCTAATTAAAATACTGGACATACTAGCTAGGTTTACTCCTTCTTTTTCCAGAGTTTTTAGAAATTGTGCTTTACTTCCTTGCTCATCAAACCAAAGTTCATATAAATCCTTAAATGCTTTAGAAGCATTAGCACCCACTCCATTCAATATCCTGAATATATTAGATAAGTTTACTCCTTCTTTTTCTAGAGTTGTTAAGTATAGGGTTTTACTTCCTTGCTTATTAAAAAAAGTATAATATAGTTCTTTAAAAGCTTTTGCAGCATTAGTTCCCGCTCCGATCAAAATACTGGACAAATTAGTTAGATTTATTCCTTCCCTTCCTAAAGTTTTTAAATATTTAGTTTTATTTCCTTCTTTATCAAACCAAAGATCATAAATGTCTTTAAAAGCTTTCGCAGCATTAGCTCCTACTCTACCTAAGACACTGGACATATGAGATAGACTTATTCCATAATCTTCTAGAGTTTTTAAATACCTAGATTTATTTCCTTCCTCATCTAAACAAAGATCATACAAGTCTTTAAAAGATTCCTCAGCTTTAGCTCCTGCTCTATTTAAAATTCTGGACACACAAGATAGCTTTATTCCATTTGTTTTCAGAATTACTAGTCTTTCTTCTTTAATTAAAAAATCTAAGAACTGATCAAATGCAGGAGTTCCTTCTTTACCAACAACACTATTTGCAAACTTTATTTCTTCATCAATGTTTGTATTTTGAATTTTTTGATAACTAAATCTATTGTTTTTTATATCTTCAAACAGTTTTTCCATTACTCCTTTTGTAATAGGGCCAAATTCATGAGATTCTGACCAACGTAACGCTATTTCCTGTAATTCTTCGTAATTATATGGAACTTTATCAGACTTATATTCTTTTTCTATCATATTTTTCAACTCTCCCTTACTGGGTTGGTTAACCGCAAATATTATTTTGTTCAAACATTTTTCCTTTATTTCTTTTACATTCTCATCAGAAAGCTTTCCTTCATCTATTTCTGTCTGCAAAGAAGGCGGAAGCTTAAATAGACTTAAAACTTTCTCTCTTGTTGTTTCTTCTTGCGCAAAGCGATAAAGACCATTCTCATTTATACACGAAAAATCTCTTAAAATTTTATATTTCTTTTCTTGAACATTTATACTATCAAATTTTAAAGGATAAAAAATCCTAGAGTATCCTTTTTTTAATTGTAATTCTTCTGTAAGTTCTAGACCTACATTTGTATGGATGATAAAATATTTGATATCCTTCTTTAATTCTTCAATAAAAAGAGAGAAATACTTGTTCAACGTATTTTTCTGTTTCCATTTTCCAGTGGCAAATAACTGACTATAGGCAATATTACTGTCTGTAGTATAAGCCTTTACGTAAGTACATTTATCTTTATAATGAATAGTAATGTCATTGGATATATCCTGGCTTTTTCTTTCAGAATTTATGGAAATCATATTCTTATGCAAAAACATGTCATGCAAGGCGTGCATTAATAAATTGAATTCATAAATGGTGACTGGTATGCAATTTACTACTTCCTGTTTCTCTGGAGCTGTTAAATCACGTAATATATTTTCTTGTAATTCTATATAATCATCTTGGAAGTTACTATTTAGTTTTATCTCATTCTTAATAATGCTAGTTAGTTCTTCTCTATCGGGCTGATTAACTGCAAATACTAATTTATCTAAAAAAATGTCTTTTATTTCTTCCTGAGAAAGTTTTATTTCTGTTATTACTTTCTGCACAGCAGGCGAAAATGCTAATCGCTTTAAAAGTTTCTTTCTGGTTGTTGTATCTTGCGAAAATTGATAAAAACCATGTCCTTTCGTATTATCATTTGTAAACAAAAAATCTTTTAAAATATCACCTTCTTCCCTTTTTGCTATGCTATCAAATTTAAATGGATAAAAGAATCTGGATCGCCCTTGTTTCAATTTATTTTCTTCTGTAAGATCTAATCCTGAGTTGGTATAAATAACAAGATATTCTATATTATTTAAGGAACCATCTAATTTAGAGAAAATATGTTTAATAAAACTATTAAAGTAATTATTAATAGAAAAAACTCGTTTTTCTTTAGTAAATAATCGATCATAATTAATATAATTATTTGTATAACATTTGTCTGTATATTCAATTTGTATAAAAATGGACTTCTTTTTATAACGAAGAACAATATTATTAAATTTATCAATTTCAGAATCTCCAAACGCTAATGACAATGAAAGATATTTATGTCCATACGTACACTTTCTATGTGTACAAAGCACCGACAAGTCTAATTGATACATAAGTCCAATCAAACGATGAGGAAACTGAGTTCTGTATTGATTTCTTTGATAAGCATTCTGGTCATCACAGAAGATCTGTCTAGATTCATCTTGGGAACCAAATTCCGGAAATTGTGAATCTTCATTGCGCGGCTTCTTCGATACCCCATAATCTTGTTGTGTAACATCAATTTTTAGTTTGCTAGAGTTTCCCCCTGGTTCACTACATTTACTTGGGCTCCTCGAATGGCCATATTGTTTGTTTGAGGAACTTCCTCGTTTGCTAGAACTTACCCCCGGTTCACTACATTTACTTGGGCTACTCGAATGGGCATATTGTTTGTTTGAAGAACTTCCTCGTTTGCTAGAGCTTACCCCCGGTTCACTACATTTACTTGGGCTCCTCGAATGGCCATCTTGTTTGATTGAGAAACTTTCAATATCTTGTAATGGTGTAGAAATATAAGATTGAGAAATATCTGAGCCTTCCACACTACAATAAACTTCCACTCGAGGAATTTTTTTCCTTCTCTTTATATCTTTTTCAATAGTACTAAGAACCGGTGCAAAATGGTTCCTGTATTTCACTATATAAACAATATTTTTACCTTTACCTATCTTGCCTTTAGTAACACGTAATCCATCTATCTCTTCATCTCTTGATTCTATAGTCCTAACTTTAACGCCAAACTTTTCGCATATAATTTTTCCTTCAATTTCAGGTCTTCCCCATATAGCGTTCTCTAGCTTTGGAATTTTTATTTTTGAGTGGGAACTTGCATTTTCGATGTCTTCTACAGTAAATTCAATACGCGATATATATTTAGAAAGTTTTTCATTTTCTAAATTTAAAGCGTTACCCAACCATGAATCTATTTTAAATTGGTTAACTTGTTGTGCATATTGCTTACAATTTTCCCGCAAAGACTTTACACTAATCACTTCACTGTCTGTAATCAGTCCTTTATCTTTCAGTTCGTTTAAGCCTTGAGCTACAGAATCGAAGAAACAATCCGCTTCACCTATCGCAGCTCCTATCTTGAAGCCCTCAGGCAATTTCTTTCGAAGTTCCTCCAAAAGTTGATTGAACTTCTGCTTTTCCTCTTCATCCTTTGCACATTTTATCAGATCAAAAATGGAAATAGGATTTCTAGTAACGAAATCTAACACTTCTGAAGCACTATCATTACCTGAATGGCGTCGTTTTGATGAGTTATTGAAAAAAGACATCTTTACTTTAAATGTATTGCAGGATAGTCAACAAAACCATTCCAATCACGCAGATTTTTTTTATAATTTTCAGATTTCTTTGATTGAAAAATATACCAAAATAATAACCAAAAATTGCGCGCTTTCTGTTTTACTGTTGATTTGTCAGTTGTCAGAAACAGCATTCAGCGCTAAACCAACCAACATTCAGGCCGACCCGTGGACGCGTACAGCAAGTCATTTGTTTGGTAGTATGTATACAAAAACAAGTATATTTTTATAACCAATTATATTTTAATGAATTGCATATGATATTTTCTAGTGTTATTTTTAAATTAATAGCAAAACTTTATTTGATTAAAAATAACAGCGTGGAAGCAATTTATTTTGGAATAAATCATAAGTTGCACTAGTTAAGATGGGTAGGAATGGAAGTATTATTAAATTAAAATAATTATGCGTGCATGTCTTAATTCCAGTCACATGTTTTACGTAACATTTTTATAGATTAATGGGAAGTACAATGCCAGTTCGAGGTAGGTATTTACCGGCAAATTCACGATACAATCGTCGTACAACCGCGAGTCGTACCGATATCGGTACAACCGTTGTATGTAGCACACACACTATACAAATTGGGTGCGATTTCCATACAACCAGAATTTTGATTCATTCATTCTTCAGCTGTCGTTGAGTGATTATATCAAAAAGAAATTGTTTACGAAGCAAAAATATTATATTTTCACACACAATACACAATACAATCGTCCGCTACGACCGCAAATTGCTGACAACAGTTGTACAACGATTGTATCGTGTATTTCCAGCTTAAGGCGATAAAGCTAAGTTTACATATTTGTAGCAGCAGTACCAGGAACCAGCTCCTCCGAGATGTGAAGCAGACTGCAAAACTACACGTGGGGCCCTTGGCTTACAATTTCAGCTCTCATATCGCCATTTCAAAGAAAATCTGAAATAAATATTCTTTCGGACAAAGAAAGTGCTGTAGCTATCATTTAAAGTTGAATGTGGTTTTAAATTATTAGTACGTAAATGATGCTTATAACATAACTCACCGGTCAATCTTAAAATACTTCATCAACGGTTATAACTGCAGGTTTATGAGCGCTAACACGAATTGTGGGGTCAAAACCACATTTACGTCAAAGTCGGTCCCTTAAATAACTTTTTTTAAATGGATAGAAAATCTATCCACATCTGTGGATTCAGCTCCATAATGTCAATTTTTTTTGCCAAATTCATTACAGCTGAGAGAAGCATGAATGTCTGGCACTTTCTTCATATTTGCCACTTAGATAATATGATTTAACACCTGTCTCAAGTCAAAACCCCGTCAAATAAACAAATGCCACGAGAAGATTTATGTATGGTAGAAAGTAGAAACACATTAACACAGCAACATCAACTTTGATGTTGGAGTGTTTCTGTTTCTGCCATTGTACTTTTATTGGCAAAAAAAAACTAATCTAAATCCGCTTATGATAAATTTACGTTTTAGAAACTTTTTTACGTAATTGGCGTCTTTTGCACTTTAGCTAATTCAACTTTAAACCTTCCGATAGTTTCGCGTGCAAGTTTCAACTTCTCCTTCAGCTGTGCAATCTCTGACTTCACCTTACTCTTCACATCGAGTATGTTGTCCAGTGTTTTTACTTTTTTATTCTCAACTGAAAAGAAACAACACTGATTGATTAAAAAGACCCATCGACATGGTTAATTGTTTTCTACAATCTGTATCATGCACATATGAGCCATTGGTAATTGGTGTCACATTGGTCAGATAATGCTGCATCAGTTGTGTCGGCTCCTGAAACACAATCTCTTCATACTGCTCGGACACCAGACCCTTCTTGCTATCAATTGTTGACGATGAAATTTCTCCATCTACTATTGGTGATTGGAAAAGTTTCAGAATGTGATAACAAGTGACGGGACGTTCCGTGGGATCATGGAAATATATTTTTATGACCACTTCGAATTCTCCCCAGCCGGTTTCAGTAACTTCATACGGTGGTTTTGTCACAATTCGATTGGGATTAGCATAGCTCTCGTGTAATTTGAAATGAACCTTTTTCACGTACACCGACATGTCTTCATTAAGATATGGTTTAACGTAGACCTTCCACTGATGTGTGTGACCATCTTCTTCACGTTTTTTTCCAAACGAACGGGCTATATTGCCATAAACGATTGCTTTCACTATCGTCAGACCCTGAGAAAATTAAATGCAATTTTATATGAAATTAGATATGAAATTTGGATGGAAATATTTACCTTTACTCTGCCACCAGAATCTGGTCCAAAATCAGTAGGAATATTAAGAGTATTCATTTTAAATTAAATTATATTCATGTGCAACAAAAGATTGTAAACAAATTTTGCGAGTTTTTGGATTTCTGAGTTGACAGTTAGATTGACATCTAAAAGAATTTGATAAATTCCTTATCAATGAAGTTAACAAGAGAATACAAAATACGTTACAGCGGCTGTTTTTCCAAAATGTTTGTAAAAAAGCATACTTTTAGAAGAAATAGTTAGAGATAATCTGAATTAACAAAATAATAGCAGAATTTTATTGAGTTAAAGGCAATCGGAGAAAACTCTGCAAATGCATTAATCAGCCAGCAACTGGTAATGTTTTGTAATCAATTTGAAAAACCCAACAAGCTAATAGGCAACGAATGCCAACTGTAAAGACAATAACGGCTGCAAGACAAATTAACGGTCGTACGGTTTTACAAAATATCAGGTATCGGCATTGCTAGGTTTCTCCTTTCTTATTGCAGATACAGATAGATAGCCACTACCTGCCAAAGGTCCAAAATCCTATCTGGTTGGTTGCAGACATTAACAATAGAGTCAAGTGAAACAATTTATTGCTCACTGTATTTCTTTTGCCACCATGAAAATCGTGGACAGAATTCGTATTTAATTTGAAATAATTGCAGCTACCAAAGTTTGAGTACTGAACAGTTCTGGGAAGATATGATAAGAGACATTCAAGTTCCGCATTTACAGAAATATTTTTAGAAATTCGCCTTATCAAATGGTCGAAATTGTAAGAAAGAAATAAAACGTAGCCTGCATTGTGGGTGAAGAATTATCTCTCCAATTATCGACACTTGTTTCTTATTTATTTCGAGCTATTGACTACCCATGCCTGAGACACTCTCCTCGGCCGCTGGCACGTTGTATAAGAATAATTTTCCAGATTTCGAAAGTCATAGTCCATGGACATTCCGGGTCATGCTCTCAAAAGAGGGGCTACATTACGTTTAATTAGTCTCAGAGGCTGTTAAATCAATTATATATGTATATCTACGTAAACATACCTTATCGTTCTGCTAAATGCGGGTGAGGTGACTTTATAGATTTACTTATGAATTCATTATTCTGTATAAAATATTCAATCTAAAGAAATTTCGAAGGTCAAATCAAAACGATAATAATGAATTTTATTTTTATTGAATGAGCGCCGTGAATGCCAGCAGATATACGAATAGATACAGGTACAGGGACACATCGAAATTAAAGCTTTTACACTTTAAGGTGTCAGTGTCATAATAGGCTACATCTTTGCTGTCGGTAGTTGCAATTTGACAATAACACATCCAAGCTCTGGGTAGTTATACTTCTTCTTGAGCTGAAGATTCATATCCTTATCTGGATGGTTCTACATAAATCAGCGGTCTCTTCACAGGTACCAGGGTAAAACTCATAGTGGGCACAATGGACCCAAACGTTGGTCTAAGTGGGAAATGTCTGATTAATCAGAGTCAGAGGGCACCTAGCTTATAACCTAACACATTCAAGTAAAGATTCAGAAAGAAAAACTGCAGTACGCTCGCGAAAAAGTGAAATAAGATTCAGTGTTACTTAAGTCTTTGAAGAATTGTTCAATAATTTAAAATGTGTTCATTGTGACAAACTCATGTAAACTGTATAAAAATGAACAAAACCGAAGCATACACACGAAGACAAAGAATTTGAATACTATAAAACAAGGGTGTCCAACCTTTTTGATTTCCTGGGCCACATTGGAAGAATACATCGTGTTTTGGGCCACAAGTACAGGGTGAGGCAAAAATATTGTCATAATGTGAATGTGCCATAAGGTCCGTTCGCGTACTTTTTGCACTAAATATAAGTTTTCTGTCAAACTTTGAAGAGTGGGGAAGAAATCATCTCAAAGATGGGAAAACTACGAAAAAGTAAAAACGCGTCGAAGAACAAAAAATGAAAAATGAATGTGATATGACAGATGTAAAAGATTTCATATATGTATTAGCCCAAAGAAATTTCTTCTGCTAAAATTCGTAGCATGGGGAAATTTCTTACTCTCTCGTGAGCACTCTCTTCTACGAAAAACTACGAAATTTTTACGTACGCGAACGGGTTTTCCTGACTCTTCGTAAATTTTCGTAGATTTTCGTTGTTTTGGGAACGTACGCGAACGGATCTATATTTTTTGCAAATGGCGTCAAATGTCATTATGCTTTGAGATTTATGTTTAAGGCTAATAGAGAATTAGTTGACAATAAGCAATGGAACGATACACGCCTGAAGAACACGAAATTATTGTTACTGCTTATTTGGCGAATTTCCGGTCTGTTGTTTTAACGCAGCGTGAATTTCGTCGTCATTTTCCTCATCGTCCTGCACCTTGTGTGCGAACAATTAAGCATTTGGCTAAGCGTCTCGTGCAAACTGGGTCTACTAGAGATGTCGCAAGAAGTGACCGGCCCAGTATTGGTCGTTCGACCGAGAATATCACTGCTGTGCCTGTGGCTGAGGACATTCGAGAGAGTCAACAAACATCGACGAGACATTGATGCACACAGTTTGGCGTCAGTTTTGCGTTGAATTTTTATGAAAAATCTGAAAAATGTTTCTTATCAAGTGCAAACCATTCACCAATTGCTGCCTGCTGACTTACACCCAAGCTCTGTTAAACCTGGTGCAAGAAGAGAATGATTTTGTATCCAAATAATAATGAGCGCCGAAGCCCAAGCTCAAATTGGGTTTCTGCGGCAGCGGAAATCCACATGAAATGCACGAAGATTCATTCCATCCAATCGAAGTGACTGCTTGGTGTGGCATTTGCGGTAAAAATGTGATTGGATCTTATTTTTTTAAGGACGCCGAGGGTACCACCAAATAGTGAGCGCTACAGACAGATGTTAAACGATTTTTTTTGCCGCAAGTTGCTGAATCGGGTCTCAAGCATGGTTGGTTACAGTAGGATGGAGCAACAGCTCACACAGCTCGGGTAACGATGAAGATTTTGAATCACCGATTTCCGGGCCGTGTGATCTCCCATTTTAGCGATTTGAAAAGCCGGAAAACGAGCACATATGTGCATCAACTCAGGAGGTGGTCATTTGACCGAACAGAGCCACATTTTTTTAATTTCTTACAAAATGGCAGCCAATTCTTATTATGACATTAGTTTTGCCCCACCCTGTCGTTTAGCTGTCGAGCGAAAAATTATGTTTTCATGTTTAAGTAATTAAAAATTGATTAGAAACAGAACAGGAAATTAATTTAACATTGTTTTTTACAATTGATCTTACATATATAATTTTAAGAAAAATATCACTTAAACCACCAAGTGACAAGGAACAGTGTGCCTGAGTAAGTAATGTATACAGAAAGAGAATTTACTACAGAACGAAAGGCATTTCTGTTCTATTCCTATTTCTGTTGCTTGCCAAATGGGCATGCTTTAGTTACTACTTTTTGGGCCGCATTGATACTTGTCTTGGGCCGCGGGTTGGACGGCGTTGCTATAAAACATACTGAAAGCCATTCAAAAATGATGCAAGATTTGCTGGGATTTTACAGACAAACTAAATTAAGAGTAATGCAAAGATAACATGTAATTTTAAGCCAACAAACATGTGCACATATCCATACTAGCTGTTGCCCGCTCGGCGTTGCCCATAGACTAGAACAGTCGTATAGGAAACAATCACTGCTCCTTTATTTTTCAGATTTAATGTCCACAGGTTATATTCCAGATCGTAATCGATAGCAACTAAAGCACAAACTCATCTAAAGTAGCGCTATCTATTAACGACAATGCAAACAATTCTTGCGATCGAACCCGAAGGTTTTTTGAACAATCATCATCATACAAATTTACAAAATAAAAGTAGATTGTATTTGTATTTTGAATTTCGACAAAAAGTGTCATTCATTAGTGTTTTTATTTTTGAATCATTTGATTCGAGTAGGCTATTGTTCTAGAACAGACGTGACAAAAATTTACTCTTTTTGAAAATTAATTATAAATACAGTGAACCAAAAAAAAAGTTGGCCCCAGGAAAAGGATGCAATTAGAAAATTGAATAAAATAGCAACCGTAAAGCTATTAAATTCAATGAAAGTGCAAATGAAACATAATTTTTTAAGTTTTAATTAATTTTTCTAAAATATGTTTTTTTATATTTAAAACACATAAAAAGGAAAAAACAGTAGTTGTCAAAGCCAAAAAAAAACTTGGACACTTAGGTAATTTGTTATAAGAACCGAATACCTTAACAAAATATACATTTTAATATTAAGTATGGTGGCACTTGGCTTCTAAAAGAGATTTTAGCCTTCTATTCATAGACATAACTATTTTTTTTGTTACATTGTGCGGTTAATTGACCCATATATCCTGACGGGCGCTTTTCAAGACATTTTGCTGCATGTTGGCCTTTCCCTCAATTTTTTCTCCATTTGCGCTCTCAGGTACTCTGTAGAGTTTAAATCAGGGCCTTGTGGATGGTGGGGAAGAACATTTCCATGTTTTAAAGCAACTATTCTCGTACAATATTGGACGCGTGCTTTGGGTCATTATCATAAAGAAAGCAATAACTATGGCTTATGCCTAGCTTAGTAGCCGTTGCTAGCAAACTGTTTTTGTGGATGTTAAGGTTGTCTATTTTCTTCATATTACCTTCAACTAACACTATGTTACATACTCCACTCAAGCCCATTGCACTCCATACTACCACACTGCCTCCACCGTGTTTAACATTGGCATTTACATGCGCCGGATTTAAGGCTGTACCACATCTCGTCCAAACAAATCGGCATCCATCAGACTCAAACATGTTAAATTTGGAATCGTCGCTGACAATTACCGTATTCCAGAACTCTTAAGGTTGACGGACATACATTACGGCATATTCCAGGTGTTTCTTATAGTTCTCGTAGACATAAAGGGGCTTGTGTCGGGGCGTGTGTACTCTCAAACCCATTGAATGTAATACATTTCTAACAGTCTTATGGGTGCACCTCTAAAATTGCATTTTCCTGTAGGTCTCTAGCAATGTCTACCGCAGATATTTTGGGATCGTTAACGAATAATAATAGAACAATTTTTCGTTCTGTTTGAGGAGTCGCAATTTGTTTTTGCCGTCCACGACCAATTAGTGTTTGCAAGAAACCATTTCTTTCCAGCAATTGATATAATGTACTGTAGATCTAGATTTTTTTCACAATTTTGGAGATTTCTCTCACACTTTTTGGTTTTTCCACAACTTTATTGGCAGTTCCTTCTTGTCAATGGGTGTTTGCTTTCTATCAATTTTTTTTAAGCAATCGGTACTGAAAATACGTTTTATCACTACAAACAGAAAGTTTAAACAGTGACTCTTAAAAGAACGTGTTAAAATAGAAAAAAAAAATTAAGATAAAAAAATAATTCTTTTAAAAACAAGCTTTAAGAACTAAGAAGTAAAAAAATAATTTTTTTCCGAGTCACCAATGTGTGACTATAAGTTAAAGCTTGGGACTTAGAATGACGTCACTTGGCTAGTCTAATTCTGCTTGTCAATCCCTTTAAGTTGATACCCATATTAAGGAGGTCAGAGGTCGTGAAGATAACGGTAACCCTCCATCTTATGGCGTCCGCCATATTAGATTTACAACGTCATAAATTATACTATATTGTTTGAGATTCTATTCATCAAACCCTTCTATTTGATATCCATATCATGCGGGTTGTGAAGAAAAAAGTAATCCGCCATCTTATGGCATCCACCATATTGAATTTAGAATCACGCCACTTAGTTAATCGTATTCTATTTGTCAAATCCTTTCATTTGATACCCATATTTAGGAGGTCGTGAAGATAATGGTAACCCTCCATCTTTGGACGTACGCCATATTAGATTTACGGTATCATGAAATATACTATATTGAGTTGTCACCGGATACGCAAAATTTCAGCATAATCGGATATCTGGCAGTGGGTTTAAAATCGAATCCCAGATTCCGCCCTCACAGAAATTGAAGTTAAAAAAGCGTCTGCCATATTGAATTTACAACGTCATCAAATAACCCATATTGTATTGTCTCCGGAACTATATACGTGTGCAAAATTTCAGGATGATCGAATATCTGGAAGTGGGTGTAAAATCGATTCCCAGATTCCGCCCTCACAGAAAGTGAAGTTAATATAAAGCTTGTAAAAATGCGTCAATTATTAGAATAAGGAAAAAACTGTTCAAGTTTTTTTTTGGTTCTACAAAATTACATTTTCGGTTAATTATTTGTTCTAAAATAACATTAAATAATTTAGAAAAAGGATATGAAATTATTTGCAAAATTTAAAGAATTAAGCTTCATTTGCAGTTTATTTGACCTCAATATTCATACAAACTGCAAAAATATTCGATTTACAATTATTGCAGAGTAGCAGCTACACTTCCAACTTTTTTTTTGGTTCACTGTAAATAAGTATCCGACAATGATCGATGGCAAAATACCAAACAAGAAACACATGGCGCGCGTATTCAAATCGAACATAACACCACAACAGCACAAATGATAACCAGTTCTTATTAATGAACAGTTTAAATATTCAATCTGTACCTCCGATGATTTTGAGTAAACTTCCTCAAAACATAGCTCAACAATCAACGGATGAAGAAAACCAAGTGGGAACTTCCAACAACAGCAGATCCAACACATCAACTAACCAACCTCCACACTTGGACAATTCCATTGATTACAGCTAGACACAGAATTATTTGAGGGGTAAGTTTTGTCCTCCAATAATAGCTCGTCATGAATAAAAGAACTAGCCCTTGATATAAAAAAAAGAAATATAGCTTTCAGAGTAATGAATATGGCGGTTCATCGTAAGCTGCTTGACCAACTTAGAGAAATTGACGAGATCGAAGCCTACTCCTTCATTCCCAAGGAGGACAAAACCACAAATTTAGTCCTCAGAGGGCTTCCGGCCCAATTCTCGGAGAACGAAATTTGCAATGCCTCAAAGGCTAAAGTCTGCAACGTGGCTAAGGTTTCAAAATTCGCCACACTGAAATCAAAACGGGAAAACATAACGTCCAACCTTTTCTTGGTAGGGCTCATTCCAGGCTCTAGCGCCGAAGAAATTCTCAAGTTAAAATATCTTTTTTAACATGCAAATTATGTATATGGGAGAAACCCAGTGGTAATAGAGGGGCTCTCCAATGCCGCAGGTGCCAACAGTTCGGAAACTTGGCGAAGAACTGTGCTAACAGGTAAAACTGCGTCAAGTGTCTGAACAGGCACGGGCCAGGCGAATGTACTCTGGTGGAAGGGACTGACACTAAAGCTTCTTGCGTAAATTGCGGAGGCGAACACGATGAAATCAACAACTTTCTTATACGATGTATAGTTTTTTGTAAGCTAACGTCAAACCCTTCAACTGCTCTCCTGAAAAGTTGTAAAAAATTACTTATGCTGTTTTTCCTTGTTGCCACAGAACTGAAGATAGTATGAGTATCGTGGTCGAAACAATCATTCTCTCCAATGTACTTTCCTTCAAGTAACGCACCTTAAAACCAAACATAGAGTCCCCTTGGGCTCATATCATGTAATTCGTAATAACTCTCTACAGGGGATAGCCATAACTATAAAAATATTATATCCAATACAGCACAGTGGAGTGGAGCTCCTTCCTCGTGCCGGGCTGATTCGTCATGACTTCTCTCAGAGAGGGCGAACTAGGAAAAAATATCCACTTAGGCTCCATACATGTATGTCCCTTCAAATTGCTCGGTCTCTGCACTCACTCACGGATAACCTAAACCGTCTAGAGACCCTTGCTAACCAGTTTGATGGATCCATCATCGGAGGAGACATCAATGCTAAAAGCCCACTCTGGGGGGACTCGGGATGAAACATCAACGGTAGGAGTCTGGTCAACTGGCAAAGAACTCACATCCCCTCAATAGTCAACATCTCCCCCTTAACACCATCATTCCCGAGATTTTCGTCTTTTCTGGACCACTTTCTGGTTTCTAGCTCCATGATCAATAACTTTGATTCTAATTTCGAGATACAAAAACTTCCCTCCTTATCTGATCACTACCCTGTTTTACAGCCTCTGAACCATGTTGACTCGGCTCTTACGCTCTTAGGCTCTCCCGCTGGCAGAAGCCTTTAAAGCCTTTAAAAACATTTCTTGGAACAACTTTGGAACAGACCTCAGAACAGCCAAATAGATTTCTTCATTCAACGATTTAATAATGCAGTCCTTGATATATCCTTCCGACATTCCTCCGCACCACCTCGAATTTTCAAAAAGTATAAGACCACCCCACTGAAATCAAGAATCTCATCAAAATTAAATACATATGGCAAAGACAACTCCAAAGAGTGTTTCAGCAATCTTATAACAGAGTGAATTCGGAATACAGGGAACTGTCGACGAGAATTGCGCTGCTATCAAAGATATTTCGTGACAAAACGAGAATTTGGATAAACATTCAAACTAATAACAGACTCTCTAAAATAAAACTTAGGCCATGGGCTTTTAAAGAATTCTTCAAGATGTCGGGTTGCAAAAAAAAGGTGTATTCACTAAGGTCACTGATGAGTCAGGTACATTCACAAACGAAAGCGGTATGACTTCGGCCTTCACCAACTACTTTAGGCACATATATTACCACAGGGTTCCAAACTTTGATCCCGATCAGACTGAAGAGGTCAGGAGAAACCCCCCAGCATTTTCATTTTCGACAACGAAAACCCACCTCTGGCACATACAGCTAAACATATCTTTACTAACCATAGAGAGGTTTTTAATACAATCCGAACTCTTAAGTCCAAAAGTCCGCCGGCCCAGACGGAATTACAAATTTTATCATTAAAAAGTTCCCCCCTTCTGCTATAGATTTCCTCACAATTGTTTTTAACAACTGTCTAAACAACAGCTATATTCCAACCGCATGGAAGAGAGCGAGAACCGTTCCGATCATCAAAAAACCCAACGATTTCCAGATCGGGAATTTCAGACCCATTTCATTAAGCTGGCATGTATTTTTAATATTCTAGGCAACTCATAGAATAATCAGAAGAAGAACCGCAGTATTTGATATAACCACACAAATAGCAAAAGCGAAATGGAGGTGGGCAGGACACGTGGCAAGAATGACGGACAATAGATGGACAAAAAGGCTAATCGAATGGAGACCAAGAGAGGACCTGAGGCACAGAGGAAGACCACCGTCACGCTGGAGTGACGACATTAAGCGAATACCAGCAGACAACTGGATCCGCACAGCACAGGACAGGACAGAGTGGAAGATATTAGAAGAGGCCTACGCCCGACTTTGGACAAGACAGGCTGCATGATGATGCAACGCAGCTAGTCTTATTACTTTGCAGTGGTTGTAGTTGTATTTATTGTGGCAGAAATTTTACAATTTTATCATATAACATTAATTACAGAGATTTGGCGTATTTGCCTTACTACTAGAATATTAATACAATTTCGAAAATAATATATCCCAGAATCTTTTAATTTTGAAGAAAAAGCCACAGAGGAAAACCTTCATTAAAAACAAAAAAAGAAGCCTTTTCGTTGGAGGGAAAAGAGAAGTGGATTTTGAACTTAATTTCAAATTTCAGAGCATTTTCAACAATGACAATAGATAAATAATTAGTGAGGTAAATGAATATGTGAATATAAATAAACAATCAAAGTAATAAATAAATATTTGTACATGTACATGTAGATGACAAATAGATAAATAAATAAATAAATAAATAAGTTAATAAATAAATAAATAAATAAATAAATAAATAAATAAATAAATAAATAAATAAATAAATAAATAAATAAATAAATAAATAAATAAATAAATAAATAAATAAATAAATAAATAAATAAATAAATAAATAAATAAATAAATAAATAAATAAATAAATAAATAAATAAATAAATAAATAAATAAATAATTAAATAAATAAATAAAAAGATGAATAAATAAAAAGATGAATAAATAAATAAATAAATAAATGAATAAATAAATAAATAAATAAATAAATAAATATATAAGTAAATAAATAATTTAATAAATAAGTAGATTAAATAAATAAATAAATGAATAAATAAATAAATAAATAAATAAATAAATATATAAGTAAATAAATAATTTAATAAATAAGTAGATTAAATAAATAAATGGGAAACGAAAACAGAAAACAAGTATTTATTGCACTCACTATAAAGCTAAATTTGAAATTAAGTCATTGTCAGATGATAGGCAAGACATATTATACTGATGGTTAAGTTTTTCAATTCTTGTTGTAACCATTTCTATGTTAGCTATTTGGTGTAGTTCCTTTGTTGAGAAAAACCAGGGTAAATTAAGGATCATTTTTAGTAACTTGTTCTGAGTTATTTGGAGCCTGCGCAGATGGGTTTAAGCACATGTGCCCCAGACGGGAGACCCATAAAATATGATGGCTTGGAAGATTGCCTTAAAAATTAATAGTTTGTTGGTGTTGTTCAATTGTGAGTTCCGGCACATGAATGGGTATAGTATCCTTATCGTAACATTTACTTTTTTAATTATTTCTTGGACATGTAGGTTGAACGTTAAGCGTTTATCTAAATAGATGCCAAGATAATTCGCGCACGATTTCCACTCAACCTGAACACCGTTGAGAAGAAGGTTGTTGCTTGGAAGTAAGCAAGCTTTTCTTTTACGTTAAGGAAACAAATTTTGGTGTTTAAAATTGAACTTGAATGTTCGTCTCAATCCTAATTTTCTTCTAACATCCAAACTTACCAAATAAAAACGCTTGGACGCACAGCATTTTATTTTTCCTCTTCCACAGGCACACAAAAGTATTTCAAATTTTTCCACAAATACACCCACAACTACACAATCATTGGGGACATATTTTTGTCCTCCAAGAACGGCACGTATCACCTTATCACTCTCCGACGAGCAAATAATAACATTTTATTGTCGTTTATTCCAAAGCGATACCGCGACCTTCACTTGTATCTCCAAGAAACTAATTTTATGCCCCACAACAGTCCGCCGGCCGGTGATAACACCATTTCACCTTCATAATGATGATGCATCACCATCAACAACAACTTCATTACTTTGCATAAATTTTATAAATATCCAACCAAACATCAAACGTGTCAGCCAACAAAAAAGAGGTCAAGCTTGATAACACCAGCCGGCACGGCTACGTTCCATCGAATTTACAATCGGAACTCTGCAAGAAAATAATGAGACAAAATAACAAAAAAATCCCTTATCACCTCCGCAGATAGGTGGTCCCGTTTTATATAAAAACCACCACAATGCGTGGTCCAGACAGTTGACATTGGCATACGGGACTGATCACCACCTCGATTGGAGCAGAAAAGCAGCAGCCACAGTATGAAACTTACCCTCGTAATCTTAGCCTGTTTGGTAATTGCGGGCGTGAACGCAGCCAGCGTTCATAAGAACACAAATCCCGGTAAGTTTTTTGCAAATATTGGACCTATATTGGCTTGGATAATGACTTGCTTCTATACCCACAGTGGACAAAGCCTACCTGGAGAAGCAAAAGTTCTTGCTCGAAATCGTGTACCGTATTGAGGACCCTCTGCTGTTCGAAGAATGGATCAAGTATGGTGGAAAACTGATCGTCGATAAGTCGAAATACGAGGTAAGTGTGTTGTGTAGAGGTGCCCGACATTGTCTCGTTTTGCTAAACCTAATCTTCTCCTATTTCTAGAAATACGATGAGCTTATGATCAAATTCTACGAATCTTACAAGGTCGGTGGTCTCCTTCCTAAGGGAGAATTCTTTAGTCAAGTGCAAAAGTATCACTACCAACAAGCCTACGGACTTTTTAACTTCTTCTACTACGCCAAGGACTTTGAGACATTCGTCCACAATGTAGCCTGGGCCCGTTTGAATGTCAACGAAGGAATGTTTGTCTATGCCTTGACCATCGCGGTTATTCATCGCCCAGACTTGAAGGGCCTGTTCCTTCCACCCATTTACGAGATCTTCCCACAATTCTTCCTGAACAGCAAATTCGTCTTCCAAGCTGAGAAATTCGACTCCGACGTATGGAATAGGCAAATCATGCTCGAGAAGGAATTGAAAACCATCTATGAGAATAAGTACCCATCCGAAGAGATCTTTGGAAGCCGTTTCTATTTGAAGGATTGGAAGGTATGGCAGTGGTGGAAACTAATGGGTCTGGACGAGCACTTCCATCAAGAAGAGCAGACCCTGTTTCGAAACAACATCGAAACCTTCAAGAAAGACCCCAATTACAAATCCGTTTGGACCGATGTCAAGGCATACTACATGCCAGTCGACTACACACGCGACGTTGAGATTTTCAACGACGAAAGCAAACTGAGCTACTTTACTGAAGATTTGGGCTGGAACGCTTACTGGTACTACTTGAACATGGACTACGCAAGCTTCCTGCCGGGCAAGGAATTCCACTTGGACAAGGACCGTCGCGGTGAATTCTGGATCTACAATGTCCAACAGCTATTGGCCCGCTACTACATGGAGCGCCTCTCCAACGGATTCGGTGAAATTGACGAGCTGTCGTTCTATGGAATCGTCAAGACCGGCTACGATCCACAACTGATTTCGTACAATGGCGAAGGATTCACCTTCAGAAAGAACTACTACGAGTTCCACTCATACCAGAACTTGGATTTTGTTAACAAGCTTGTGAGTATTGAGCGCAGGATTCGGGATATCATTGACTCAGGCAAATTCGTGACAAAGGATGGTCTCGAGATCGATTTCACCAAACCCGAATCCATTGAGTATATCGGCAACTTGATGCAAGGCAATATCGACATCCTGGATAAGAAATTCTTCGGCTACTGGTATGCCTTCGCTACTTCCTACCTGGCCGGTGGGGATTACTTGTCCTTCAATGTCGTGCCCAATGTGATGTTCAACTTCGAGACCATGTTGCGGGATCCCGTCACCTACCATCTGTTCAAGAGGATTGTGGATGTCTACTACAAATTCAAGTACCAGTTGCCCCCATACAAGCGTGAGGAGATCGTCGTGCCCGATTTTAAGATCCTCGATGTTGAAGTTAGCACACTAAAGACCTTCTACGATTTGGTCGACGTTGATGTCACCAATCTACTTAACGAGAAAATGGTATTCGCTGATGGCAAGTTCGTCTGGGACACGAGTCTTTTCGCACGCCAGCTGCGCCTAAACCACAAGGTGTTCAACTTTACCTTCAATGTGCACTCCGATAAGGCTGGACCCGTTGTTGTTCGCACTTTCCTCGCCCCCGACTTCGATCAATTTGGCCAGAAGATTGACCTCTTCCAGAACGCTGAGAACTTCTTCGAAATCGACGAGTTCTACTACGAGTTTGCTGTTGGAGAGAACGTCTTCAAGCGCAGCTCAAAGGACTTCTCCTACACAATCAACGATAAGACAACCTACACCGAGCTGTACAAGTACGTAATGTTGGCCTACGAGGGCAAACAAGAGTTCCCAACTGAAATCAGTCAGGCTCACAACGGATTCCCAGACAGACTACTCCTGCCAAAGGGCTGGGTCAAGGGCCTGCCAGTGAAGTTCTTCTTCATCATCACTCCATTCACTGCCGATCACAAGCAATTCTCAACCTACGATCCCGCCTACAGTAGCGGCATCGGCTCTGGTGTTCGTCACATTGACGACTACGCCTTCGGCTTTCCATTCGACAGGAAGATTGACAACATTTACCAATTCTACGGTCCCAATATGTACGTCAAGGATGTGAAGATCTTCCACACCGACAAGTACGAGAAGTACTATCCCAAGAAGTACGAACATTTCGGAACCTTTGACTACAGCTTTTAACGACGCAGACCCTTTGCAACTATAAGGACTTTCGAATATGTGATGTGACATGTGACTTATTCTTGTCATTTTAAGTAGCTTTAAGTTGTGCAATAAGCTTTTGTTTTGTCTAATTTTTTTTTGTTTTTGTTAGACGAGATGTTGGTTCCATTTTGAATCCTTGATTATGTAAAGTTTGCAACGTAATAAATTGTTACGAACAATTAAAAAAAAAAAACTGGTTATTTTATTCTATGCTGATGTTTCAGTGGCTCCGAGCGCACTCGGAAAACACTGATTTATTTTGGAAACACACTTAAGGCTCAACCATAATGCGCATTGGGAAACATAAGCTTATGTCAAAATTGAACGATACGTTATACGGCTACCTGTCAAATCCAATTTTTGTGGGTTTCAGGTTATTTCCTATCAAGACTTTTCCTTCTTCATTCCATTGAAATGAAGGTCATCTCTTTTATCGTAAAGATGGCTATACACATTCGTATTTCGTATTCTTCTGAATTTGCCATTATTATTTTAATTGAACGGCTTATTTCAATAACATGATATTGAAAAGCAAAATATTGAAAAACAACGGGTTACAAATGAGAACCTGGTTTCTGAAGAGTCAGTATCATTACTATTTTCGTCGGTATCACTTGAATACAACCAATAGCCTCCGGAAAGGGCGGATCTACTGTTGACAACCATGCCAAACGAAAAAAGGACAACGACACGTTCGGATCTGCACTTGCAATGTTCGTACACTGTACAGTTCACAAACTTTGAGTGACAAGCGTCGAATAAGTAATGGCAAATGTTGGTTATTCGGAAAGGAAGTCTAAGCTGCCAGGATTCATTATTTCTATGAATAAAAAAAAAAGGAAGCAAATCGCCTTTACCGCATGTTTTTAGTTCTTCCACTTTTAAAATCAAATGGCATGCATTCTGCATTTGATCTTTTAAGTAACGCAGCAAAGGGTGTGAACTTTAAAATAAATGGGGAGTACATATTTAAGGATTTTCTGGCATGCCTACTTCAGAAAGCACCGGATGGAAAGTGTAAGAAATTAATCACTACTTTTATAAAACGAAAAATGTATGTACGTACATATGTGCCGCAAAAACAAAAAAACTACTGAACAGATTTGGATGCGGTTTTTTGCAATCGAATTTGATAGGGTTAAATCTATAAAATGGATAAAAAAAAATCAATATATTTCAATAAAAAAAACTTCTAATTGAGAAAAAGAAAAGTTTTATTTTCGACTTTTGGGCATTTATCTCGCTCTATCTTAGTTCTTAAATATCGTATTAAAATAAAATTTACAGATTTGTTTAGATTATTTGACAACAAAGATTTTGACATATATATCTCGTTTGTACATTTTCTGTGAGAAAAGTAATAACATAAAGAAATATTGTTTGTATGCTTTCGCGACAACGATCAGTGGAGACCATTGCCACCGTCAATGCACCAGCGGGTATGCGTATATGCGGTACATGCGTGTAGTATACGTGATTGGGATTGCTTCGTCCTAACATTTATATGAATTGTAATTGTTCGATAATTTCTAATTCAATAACTGGATAAATTTGGTTGCAATTTATGAGAAGTAGATGAACGGCTTGGAACAGATACAGATATGTGCGCATTATGTTTTGACGTTTTGGTGGTAAGAACGTGCTGTATATTTAAGAAAGCGGAAATGTTATATTGAAAGAAATTGATAACCCATCTGAGCCACTTTTTTCTTTAATATTTATAGAAAATCCTTTATCCAAGCAAATCATTAAGTTTTTACGATCCTATAACAATTCTTTTCAAATGACTTCATTTGGTGATAAACAAATTGTGGAGCAAGGATTTATGCCAACTTTTAAGGTGTAAGGACAATTGTAGCAGTAAGCAATTTATTACAAACACACATATCTACTTACAAAGAACATATTTTTGTATGCGCAGCGAAGCGGGTGCATCAGCTAGTTTTTAATATAACGATTCATATAAAAAGTGTGTTACAGTGAATTTTAAACTATTATTTTTTGGCCGTTCCATTTAGAATTTGAGAAAATAATAGTTTAACATTCGCGCGAATTTTAAGAAAGACTGTAAAATACCTAGGAGTAATAGGTACTCGACAATAGACTTAGCTTTAAGCCTCACATTGACTATTTGGGCAAAATGGCGTCAAAGCTTCAGGTAGTACTTTCTGGAATACTGCCAAACATCAGAGGATACGGATATACTGGAAGAAACTTAAAATCGACGGTAGTAAGCTCAGTCCTGTTATACGCTGCCCCAGTTTGTGTGGGGGCCCTTGCGACAAAGGAAACAATGAGATAGCTATCGTCAACATATTGACTTAGCGCACTTAGGGCAATCAAAAGTGAAAGAAAGGAAGGAACTCTACGAAGGGCAGATTGACCCACAGATTGATCCCAATCAAAGACGTTTGGACAAATCGAAGGTACGGAAACTGTAACTATACTCTGTTCCATAAAAATTGTCAGTACATGCCTTATGGGGGAGCTTTTTTTCAAACACTGGTGCCTGTACATGTCTTCACGGCACTCAATTAGAGAAATCGCCACTGAAATAAAAACCAAAGCACTGACTTACATAGGTTTTGTTTTTGTAATTTACCATTCCGCATGACCAGCCAACTCCACAGTCGGTGTCGGTGGCTGAATGATTATGAGTGGCTGTGTATATAGAAAACATCAACATCAAAACAGTGTTACCATTATTAAGTAAAGGCTAATCGTTAATAGCTTTTCTGTGGTTTTTGTCAAAGAGCTTTGGGATTTTGTGCTTTGAGAACCAATAAAATTAATTTGAGTATGTGAGGGTATTGCCAGATGCCTTTTGTTTTTTCAACTTTCTTGTTTTTCTGGTGAAACTGTTAAAATGATGTTGAACGCTTTTTCGATTTTTGTGATTTATAATGAAGGTTATTTGCGCAGGATGAGTTTTGGGTGTGGAAACGAATAGTGGATTTTTTTTTTGTTTATAGCCTATATCTCGTAAGCTTATCGTTTCCGATATATAACATTGATACACCAAAATACTCGAAAAGATGCCCTTTACAACATACCAACATTTCATCAAAATCGAGGTGGTGTCCACTTTGTACACAATTATCTTTTTTTCGTTCAACAAATTGTGTTGTTTTCAAATCAGCAGATGGTAGCCCTATGGGTATTGCTCTCCGATTTGCGGCGATTTTTCATGCATACTATGGTAACCCAGTGAGAACTTAAAAGAGGGACAGATTTATGAAAGCTATTGCAACCAGAATGAGAGGCAAACGTCCTATCTTCCCTGTACTGACAATTTTTGTGGAACAGGGTATAGAAAACACCTTACGCAGTTCCTATATCTTGTCACGATGGGTATCGGAAATATCTATACCGTCTTGGGCACGATAGCTCACCCTTTTTGCCCAAATTGCCAAAATTAGAAAGAAGACACAGATCACGCAGTATTCCATTGCATACGCTTTCTGGGATGGAGTTAAGTGCAGTGTTGTTACGTTTTTTAAAAATGATATTTATGTATTGCGTTTGTGTTGTAATATTATGTACTAGTGTGCCCGTGCGAAAACTCTCACAAGAGAAAATCCAACACCCAAAATCCAAACTTTCCATATGATTTCCATCTGTCAACAAATTTCCATATATGTATCAACCAAAAATTATGCCAGGTAATCCTCTTTCTTTTGACACCTCATTTGTTAAGATTGGCTAAGTGTGAGAGTCGCAAATGGTACCTATACTAAAGAACTAATATACATATGTATATGATGATTAATTTATAGCATATGCGTCGGGGTCAACTGAGGTGTTGCCACGAGCAAAATTCAAAAAGCGTCCAAAAAAGGGGTCCAGAAGCAAAAAAGGGGTCCCACTTATATTTGTATGACAAAATTGCAATTTTCCGAGAAACTGTATTTTATTGCTGAACTTAAATTATATATAAAAACTAGCTGACCCGTGCTCGTCTCGCTTCGCCCGCCTGCAACTTTTTACTAATCTGCAAAACCTATTTCCTCAAGAGCGATTTAAATGATTTTTTTAGAAATTCTAAATGATTCTTCAAAGCTGAAGTGTTAAGGAAATATGTTCTTTAACTTTCTAATATACCAGGAAATCGGAAGCTTTACGATCACAAATAATTCTGCGGGCCTATGCTAAAGTGTCCACAATAACAAACAATTTTATTAATGAACTACCTGAACCCGTGCCCGCCTTACTTCGCATTCAGTGGGAGCGAAGAAACATCAAAGTATTTGTGCAAGTCCAGAAAATTTTGTAGCACATTTTTCTGATTGATTGGATTTTATCAATGTCGTTTCAATGTGTTTCAGCCCCTAAGTGCAGCCCATAGTTCTCAAAAACCAACATGCTCTAAAATGTTATAAAACATCATCTACTATAAATAATTGATAATTGCTATATTTTGTTATGGAAATATTTTTTTTTACAAAGTTTAAGGTTGCGTTGCCTGGTGCATAAACAAATACATTTTTACTTTTGCTGACATAGGAAAGAAACACGTATAATTGACCGCGTGAGAAGTCGGTGGTTAGGTCCACGCCCGCGGTACACAGTGTTTGTCCCTGCGCCTTATTTATCTTTACCGCAAAGCAGACGCTGATGCGAAACTGTACACGCTTAAACTGGAACGAAAAAATGTTAGGTATGGTCGGAATTCGAGGAATAAATACATGTTCGCCGGCACCGCAGCCCGTCAACACTTTCGCTTCCACCAGATCTCATTGCAGAGTTGTAACTCTAAATCGGGTGCCATTACATAACTTAGGTGGGCTCAAATTGTTTAGAAGAATAATAGGTACACCCACTTTTAGTTTTAATTTATGTTATGGAATCCCTGGAGCATATAAAGAATTTAAAAATTCAACCAGATAGCTGGTTGTTATTTTTTCCTTCATAGCCCGGTTGATTGACATGTATTCTGCACTTTGACCATCAACACGTGCCAGTACGTAAGAACTATCGTAACTACTGTACTGAAGACGCCACAGCCAAGGGCAATATTACCTTGGCTTCGTACTAATGAACAACAAATGCTTCCCAGATGATTTCCATCTAGCAAATACATACATATATATTCATACACATCGCACTAATAATACAATACTGTTGTAACTCAAGATTTGTAAAATTTGAGATACATACATATGTTTCACCATATTCAAACGTAAAACTCACTTCCCTACGCGTCAATAAGCTGTCGTTAGAATAGTGCAAAAAACAAAATATTTATTAATAAACCTAATAAGCTATTATTTTTTTTTATAATGTGTTACAGGAAATAAATACTCAGTTTTTCGATGGTTCAGAAAGAAGTCATATTTTGAGTACCGACAGTATTGCATTATTAGCGCGATATATCGTATGAACCAAAATTAACTCGTAAAAGAACAGATGCTAATTTTGGATAGTTTTCGGTATTTTTTGTTTAAATTTGCTAATAATATTTAAAAGCTGAAAATGCAGTTCACTGCTGTAGAAAATTCTCTTTCTGACACCTCATTTGTTAAAATTGGTTGAGTATGAGAGCCACAAATGCTTACAATGATTGCAGCACATTAAAGTGTAAAACAAATGATCGCGTCAGAGCGCGCACACACTCTATTGCAACGATACCCACTGCTGCAAGGCTGCTGGAAATGGTCTCCGCTGAAAGAAAATTGTGGGCGATGCTTTGAATAATTGTTTTGAACATTGCTCAGCTTCAGGACAACGCAGTAGGATGTTTTATACCTCAAATGAATCAGTGGACAATTTACTAAATTCACCTTTTATTGTTGTTTTTCAATTCGATAAGCCATTATTGAGTAAGGGCTGAATAATTATAATTTTCCTTTCAAATATGCAGTTTATTCAATATTTTCTTAAAGCCATGCCATTTTCCGGGATAAAAAATATAAATGATATGGACCAAGAACATAAGCAATGACTATGTTAACGGATGGATGCTTTTATCCACACGTATTAGTAAATCGGTCTTAGGTGCTTGAACCTAGGCCTTGTGGTAGTGGTCTAACCGATGCGTAAATCAATTAGCCGTAATGGATTTTAACCGTCTTCAGCAGACTCATTGAAGATATGTAAGTAAATCAAAGTCTTGTGTTCGATTCAGATATTCTTTAATTTGACTTTCTTATTTATACTAAATTACAATCAAAAAAAGTGCTAACTTAATCTAAAACATAAAACGCATTATAATACACAATTTGCAATTCGAGAATTCAATGAACTAAAAAGCAATAAATGCAATCTATGCAATTCTAGAAATAATGTACATACCAAGAGTGCAACGGCCCAAAGGTAAACAACCGGAGTGCCGTTGAACCCCTTGGTATGTTTATGTTATGATATGATTTGGTCAGCATATTGCTGAGTGGATTAAACTGAGGTTTAACAGACTATGTTAATGTTTCATCAGAATCCGTCTTGTAGTTCTAACGTGATGCGCGAGCAAACAGTTTTTAATCTACAGTTTTATTATATGTATAGATATATGCACTATAGGAACTCAGCAGATGTAATTTGGTCTGCTTATATTGGGCCCCCCTGATCATCAACGTCAAAGCGGATCAACCAGCTATTACTCAGAACAGAACCCGAAGTTATCGACGCACTGAAATTGATGCTAAACTACAAAGTACAGCTGACAATATGTGAAATCAGACGATCTCGATCCAAAATAACGAAACTATTCTGGTGGCACTCCAACAGTCGCTCAACTAAATACGTTATGTCGCTAACAAGAGTTGAATGCAATTTATTACTTGCCATTGTCACAGGGACCGCCTAATCGGATATTGCACTCGTAGATTTAAATTAGTCGCGTCGGACATCTGCAGCACTGAAAAACTTACCGTGCGTTTTTCCTGCATTGGCAAAAAGGAGGAACGGACTCCGGTGAAAACTTTATTTCAAATAAGTCGGAAAAGTAAAAGTTTACCTCCTCATTCCATTTGCTCAGCGGACTAATTTATTTTGTCTTAACGAAGCAACGACGTTCGACTGAATTACTCTGGAGTATTGTGGTATCACTATAGATAGACCAAAATTTTCTTATATGAGTCCTAGCCTTCATGCCCTAACCTAATCTAACCTAACCTTAGCCTTGGCTTTACAGTGAAATAAAATAAAGCAAAACATAAAAGATTGTACTTATTTTATTGATCTCAGAATAATTTTATTTACTGAAGCATTTAACAGACAAAATTCATTTATTGGTGGCTATTATTTTGGCCACCACTGTATATATCCTTTTATTTATGTTATAAAATTATTTGACAGATTTCGGTCTTTATCTTTTAGCACAGTAATTGCTAACCTTATCACACTAATTTGTAGCAGTTTTGTCTGCGATGGCCAGAATATCGCAGAACCAGGAATGCCTAGTGGCTGATGCAATAATCGAAGTCGGCTGACTATATACAAATTCTCGTCGGGTCGTTGATTTGCTGTTTAAAATGGAAGCATGTGACCTTGACCAGTCCCATTTCCTACGTCACGGAACAGGTTCTTACATCACCCGATATTTTGATCTCATTTGCTAAAAATACTGCAGCCCTGCCTGTTCCTTCGCCAACCATCTGGTGACGAAGCGTTGATGTGGTTCAATTTTATTTTAACCTGAATTACGTATAAGCAAAACTGTTCACTTCCAGCATGATGGTGCTATGAGTCACAGAAGTCGTCAAACTTTTGATTATTGCGTAAGAAAATTACGCGAAACAGAGATACCGTTAGTATTGACTTACTTACTTACTTAACGCTCTGCCTGAGAGTTGTACTGAACAAACTAATAAAGGTGGCATTCTTACTGGAATGCTGTAAAAATGACAGACGATTGGAAGATGGCGAGAATGGGTTGAAGCATTGCGTGGATTTTTCTGGAATGACGGAGAATGATGCACTTAATGTGTAGGCAAAAATTCTTCATTCAGCATTTTTCACAAAGTCGAGATTACATCGAAAAAATGCATCATTCCTCGAATAACGGTCACTGGAACAATTCGAAAATATATCAATTGATAACATGACGGAACTAGCTTCGTTGATGCATGTACCTTGTATGTACAACGAGTAGGTACATATGTACATATGTATGTATGCGCGTAATTTGTTCTTTGATGACTTTCTCGTAGAAATTGTGGAAATAGCAGCGCAGATAACGAAAAGGTGAGTAAAAGTCAACTAAATCTACAATTTAGGACAATATTTCTGATTATAAGCCTCTTTTGAATATATTATGGAATAGTACTTATGACGGCATACGATGTTATTAATATTATTTATTAAGCACCCGTACTATAAGGTGACATTTTGCTCTGATTTCTTTCGATTCTATTATAATGAATGTCATAACATAGATTCTATATTGTACTAAAGTTTTCGAAATTGGATCTTACGTTCGGTAACTTTTTTATGCACAAGGAATTGAGATCTGTCAAATAGTACAATTCTCTCAAAGCGAGAGAAATCCCCTCAAAGATAGAAAACTTGAACCAAAGTTACCAAACGCTTTTGAAACAATACTTGGTCAAACCTTTCAATTTGTTTTTGTTTTCCACTAACAATGAGGATTATGACATTTCACAAACTGTCAGATGGCTGGTTTGACAGAGTTGAACAGCACGTCCAAACGAAAAGGTGTAGGGAAAAATACATCGCAAGCTGAGAGCCAAATGAGAGTAAAAAGAATTGAGAGCCATGAAACTGTCATGATTCTATGAAATCATTATTATTATTTCAAAAACTAGCATGTTACCAAACAGACCTACTACGTACACTGAAAAATCTACTTAAGGACACCTCCAATAACCTGACAATTCCCTTAAACTGACAAATTTTCTGGAACCAATTTTTAATTTCCCAGACAAAATGTGTTCTCATAACCGTACAAAAATTAGGGGACCATGAGTATTCGCTTATGGGAGCTTTTACTGTATATGGAGCGTTTTCAAGTTGTTAAAATCAGTCCAATATTTGCAGTTTCTAACGTAGTCCAAATGATCCTGGAACGGAAATTGAGGATAAAATATGATTTGAAGATATTTCTTCGGGGTCACTCTCTCAAGGCTATTGGATTTTAAAATTTGTTCGAATGGAATAGGGACACTGGATGGATCCTGTAAAAGAAAAACATTGACGATTTATTCCTTTAAAATAAAATTCAGGAGGCTATGAACTCATTGAAGGCTATTTTGGTGTAATTTTTGTGTATGAAGCATTTCTCATGCAAGAAGTTCTCAAGATGCTTAAATAAGTGGAAGTCGCTAGGCGAAAGGTCCGGCAAGGGGACAATGTTTCATAGCCCAGCCCGTTCAACTTCTGTAAGGTCAGTTGTGTAACCTGTGGTTGGACGTTGTCGTGGGAATGAATTGACCCTTTTCTGTTGACCAAAGCCGGACGCAGATGTTTTTCGTCCATTTCGTCGATCGATTTGTTGACAATATTTCTCAGCCATGATGATTTTGTCAGGATTCAGGAAGCTGTGATGGATCAAACCAGCTGCAGACCACCAAATATTCACCATAATTTTCTTTCGGTGTAATCCCGGCTTTGGGAAGTGTTGTGGTGCTTCATCGCGATCCAACCATTGAGCTGAGCAACTCGTACAGGATCCACTTTTCATCGCACGTCACAATACGATTTTGAAAAGGATCATTGTTGTTGTGCAAAATAAGCGAAGTCGACACTTCAAAACGACCATTTTCTGTGGGTTTCGTTCAATTCGTACGAAACCCACGTACGAAGCTTCTTTGGTTTTCCAATTTCTCGCAGGTGGATAGAAATCGTTCCAATCGTCATGCCTAGTTCTCCTGCAAGTTCTGTAACTGTTGTATGTGGATTTCCCTCCACTACAGTGTTCAATTGATCATTTTCGATGACTGTCTTACACCCACGGCCTTCTTTTAAGCGACTTATCTCTATTCCGAAGCTTTTAATTAAGTTATCACTACATAGGAACAAAATGGTTGAACGATACTCACAATGTGGTTTGAGAATGATGTTATAGATATTTAATGCACCTAATAAAACATTGCTTTGTATTGTTTTTTTTTAACGTATGAGTACATATTTAATCAATATGTGTCCGTGTTTTCAAAACTTACTTTTTTTCTGTACATTTTTTGATAGTTTCACCATCACTCTCCGATCGGTTATTATCAGTCTTTGAGTTTTTTAGTTTTCCGTCCGTGCCAAAACGGAACACTAATGGAATCAGTTCGGTGTCTGTCTGTTTGTCTGTCTGTCTGTCTGTCCGTCTATCACAGGCCTTTTTTAATATTGAGTTTGAGTCTATTTTGTTTTAACCACTTCATAGACTCTCTCTCTTCTCCGGTCCCATAAATCACCCCATCATCCCCAAATAGACTAGGAAAGAAGCAGAGATCTGACTCTAATGATCTTGTAACGAAGATCATTCTATAACTTAGTATATGTACATGTGCTCTAGCACGTAAACCGCAGATCAACACATAAAGAGGTAGTATCTGAACTACAATTAGACTTCTGGGTACCTTAAGTTATTTCGCAGTATGAATTAGCTAGCTATCTCTGACCAAGTTCAAGAAGTTCAATAAAATTTATTTATAAAATTAAATATTAGTACAGTCAGAGTTTATAGCTTGAAGCAACTGAAAGCGTGATGATAATCAAAAATGTTTTTATACCTTTCTCTATACTTAAACTATTTAGTTCTTTGCTTATTTTTAAGGTAAGTTTTTGAAGTAAATACTTTTTTAGCGACGACGTATTTGTTTTTGAATCTGTAGCGTTACGATAAATGTGGATACAGAAAACATGTACCTATGTACACTACGCGCCACTTGAATAGAAACAAGGATTTTTTCAAAAAGTCATGTTCGATTGTTATTTTATGCATTTTTGCATTCCTTCAAAGAAAACACTGTTTTTTTTTTTGATCCACTTGAATAGAAACATCTGCTTAAATTAGGAAAAAATTAAGAAATATAATATTTTATACTACCATTTTTATTTAAAATAACTTCATAAAACCTTTCGGAAAGTGCATCATAGCGTTGTTCTAAGTCATTTAACGAAATGTCATTCCATGTTGTCTTAATTGCCGTAATGAGTGATTCCCTATTGTCAAATTGTTGTCACTCTGGGAAACATCCACCCCCACACGTTTTCCATAATATTAAGGTCCGGTGAGTATGGTGGCCATTGTATTTTAATGATCCTTGCAGTGTCCATGTCATATGAGTCGTGCCAGAATCCAAGCAATTTTGTTTTCGTAGTGGATTTAACGGTGTTTTTTTTGCAATTTCAGGCATTGGCACTACGGTATTAAGACTCGCCTTTATACTACTCTTTGCTTTGATTTTTGCGGCAGAGTTGCTGGAATTGAAGGCTAATCTAAGAATAATTATTCTGTCTGTTTTTTCCGTAACTTTCTTTCTGTGTCAAAAATGACCATACAACTTAAGCACTTCCTCCAATTTTTTCACCGATTGTGCATAAGCGGAGCTCAAATTCAGCAAAAACTCCCATTTTGGCCTCTTCTGCAGTTGTTAATGGATTTCCTGGATCCATTCCTGCTCTAAATGAAAAAAAATAGTCTCAGTCTACCTTTTTAGTACTATTTTTGCTTTTTTTCACCGTACCGTATCCTTCAGAAATGTAGGGACTACTGTTAAGCTGATTCTATTCAAGTGGAGCAAAAAAAAAAAAACAGTGTTTTCTTTATTAAATAACAATCTAACATGACTTTTTGGATTATTCTGTCTATGCATTGGTTTTCGGAATGGATTCCTCTTTTAAAAAATAAAACAATAAAGTTGCTTTTTAAACTTACCAGAGCGCAAAACGGTTTAATCGTACGAAAAATCCTCGTTTCTATTCAAGTGGCGCGTAGTATATGTATACAGAAAACATCAGCTGTATGTCTGTCTTTGTCTGTCTATGTCTGCCTGTGTCAGTCAGTCTGTCTGTCGGTCTGTCTATTTTAATTGTCCAAAATGATTCATATTCACATTTCACCCGAAATTACGAAACTTTGTATGACAGGTACCAAAACCACCAGTCTTAGAGTAACCGTATTGATGCTAGTCAACTCTGCCACTTCAAAACATGCAGTTATTTGATTTTTGCGGCCGTCCGTCAATTGCTTGTAATTTGACATTTTCTCACAATTATTAATTTTCACACCAACTTTGATTACTTCAAGAACTAAAATGACCCTAAACGACATATAGCATACTTATAAAGGGTGATTTTTTAGCTGGTTTGGTTTTGGCAACACTGGTTTTGACAGCTGACGTGTGTTTAGTACCTTGTGTCACTGTCAAACAGCTTCAGTTTGGTTTGCAATTTAACCATGGATCGTCTTACAAATGAACAACGCTTGCAAATTATTGAATTTTACTATCAAAATTCGTGCTCGGTTCGAAATGTTCATCGCGCGCTGCTTCCATTTTATGATCGACCTTCTGAGCAGTCTATTCGGAAGATTGTGACCAAATTTCGCACCAAATTTACTTTGTTGGACATTAAACCACCAACACGTTTACGTACTGTGCGTAGTGAAGAAAATATTGCGGCCGTATCAGCTAGTGTGACAGAAGACCGCGAAATGTCGATTCGGCGCCGTTCCCAGCAGTTAGGCCTTTGTTACAGCACTTTTTTTTGCCCGAAATGGAAGTTCTTGACTTGCATGATATGTGGTTTCAACAAGACGGTGCCACATGCCACACAGCACGCGAAACAATGGCGCAATTGCGAGGCGAGTTTGGTGAACAGTTAATTTCACGTTTCGGGCCGGTCAATTGGCCGCCTAGATCGTGCGATTTGACACCATTAGATTATTTTTTGTGGGGGTATGTCAAGGCTAATGTCTATAGGGACAAGCCCGCTTCGATTGACGCACTGGAAGCCAACATCCATGCATTCATTCGTGAGATACCGGCCGATATGTGTGAAAGAGTATGCCAAAATTGGACTCAGCGGATGGGCTACCTGAGACGCAGCCGCGGTCAACATTTGCATGAAATTATCTTTAAACATTAAATTGCAAGGTTCAAACTATCGATTCAAATAAATATTTCATTCATTTTTTCGAATTTTTTGTGTTTTTTTTTTAAAAAAAGTTCTCAACCTCTTAAAAAATCACCCTTTATAACCAAAAAGGATGAACGGCATTAAAAAGAACTGCTTCCTAAAAGTAATTAAGGATTATTCTGTAAAAAATGGGTGTTGCACTTTCTATGCTCGCTTCTGTATGTGTGAAATAATCTCATTTTAGGCTTTTTGTATTCCACATGTCTTCAAAGAGAAAAGAGACTGTGGAAGAAAGGCAGAACATGGTATATTAAGTATCAAAAGCTCACAAATTAGAGTTCTGTCGGAATACTTTTCCAAATAAGCCCTAAAGGAGTCAAACATTTTTTTTCTTTTTGAAATAAAAGCATTGAAGCTGCCGTATTGGCCAATAAGCCCCGATCTAGACGTAGAAGAAGACGGCTCCATGATGTCAAGCTGACAGGCCATGTTGCAAGGAGGAAACTGTTGTTAATCAAGGCTCACAAAAAACGCCGCCTAGAGTTTGCACTGGAATTTTGGACAAAAGTATTTTTTTTAGCGAGGAGTCTATAGTTTTGTGACATTTGCAAGACCGTCGAAGGCAAACTGTTTGGTGTTCTAAAGGCGATAACCGCTACAGTGAACGATACAATAGGTGTTTTGGTGTAATGGTGTTTTTTTTTGGTTTGGCATGGGGAGCTTGTATGTTATTGATGGCAGAATGCATGTAGTGAAGAAAATATTCCCAAATATATGGCCAAAATAACACAGGATATTTTAAGCGCATAAGGAATAAATTTGTTGGATTGGCCTTCCATATTACCGGATCTCAATTCCATTCATTTATGTGTTGAAATCGACAGAAGAATGTCAACAAAAACTTTTAGAAAGAGCAAAGCAGTTTTCGTTGAACAGATTTTGGAAACCTGGGCAAGTGTACCGAATACTTTGTTGCAGAAGTTGGTGGAATCAATGCCAAAACGCATTTAGGCTGTTTTACAAAATGGGACGGTCGTCATTCGTCATACGAAATGTTGAATTTGTCAAATTTAGCAAGAAACAGCAATTTTACTTTAATTTCTTTTGGCGAATCACATTAAGGACTTCGAAGAGATTTTTTTTTATTTAAGCCAAATGAATTTTTTTTTCTGCGTATAGGTACCTTCTGTAGTATAGGTACCATTTGAGCCTCTCACACTTAACCAATCTTAACAAATGGGGTTTCAAAAGAAAGAGAATTTCCTGGAGCAGTGACGAATTGCACTTTCACTTTATAAATTTAAAAAAAAAAACATAAATAAATCAAAACAAATATTCTACCCAATTTTTTCCCCCCGATTTAACGTTTCATTTTCCCCGTTTTTCATTTACTTTCGATTTCGTTAATTTTCCAATAAAACACTACTTTTTATGCATTTAGTATATAAAATAACTGAAAAAAACATTTAAGTTGTACATGTGTACATACTTCATTCATTCTATAATGGTTCTTTCTATGGGTATAAGAGTAACAAAATATGAACTTGTAAAAAACAAACAAATTTAAAACTTAAGAGGAAATTAAATTAATCATTTCACTTTAGTATTAAAATACTTTAAAGGCGCAAATACACATTCTTAAATGAAACATTTGCCAAATACAGTAGAAATCGGTTATACAGGGATAGGATTTTGCTAACTTTGCCCCTTTTTTTTGCTTATTTGGAAGATAGTATCGACTTAACACAAACACGTTTCATGCCCTTCTGATTTCAAATATATGTATTTTATTTGGCTTTTTTTGCCTTTTTATACCATTATTGCCTTTATTTGCCGTTGTTGCCTTTTTCTGCTTTTTTTGCATATTTTGCTTTTTTTTTCAAGGTTGCTCGCTAAAAAAATAATGCTCGTATGTAACGATGGACAATGTGGATGTTTGGAGAAATATTGTAAATAGTTTCCTGCAAAATTTAGATTTAAAGCTCAGAGAAGAGTTCAATGAACAAGCTGAATCTTCCCTGCATAGACAAAACTACAACAAGCTCAACTTTCAACTACGATTTGGTGGAGAGGAACTATTTTCGAGATGAAAGCAGTACATTGCGTATCTCAACAATTTTTAAAGACAGAGGAGAACTATACTCCACCTTAATTTCAAGCCGCATAGAGAAGATCTCCCCATAATATGCTCCCTCTGTAACCTTGGGGTGAGAGAACATTGTTTTCCACTTTCTGTCTGTGTATCCAATTCTGACGGATATAAGACAAGTTTACTACGAGAGCGCGGTTATGTCTTCAGAGAGAACCTTGTTCATCCTGAACGGTGGTGAAGGCTGGACCTCACTCATCGCATATTGCAAAGAAGCATTGAGCTACAGAACCAAGATAATTGCCGAAGAATTTTAGTGATATATTAAATTAAATAGATGTGAAATCTTTGGCTTTTCGTTAATCCCAACCCATCAATTTTAGTGCCTAAAATTGTTTGCACTGACTGACTGTTTTTCTAATTTTTTTTGTATTTTTTATCAACCCGAATTTTTTGTTTTACACCTCATGTAGCTGTCTTCAAATACATATATTATTGTGCACAAGTTCATAAATCATTGTGAATAAACAAAATAAATATAAAATACGTGTCCCAACAATGTTTTTCTCTGGACTCATATTGAATTCTTCGAATCAAATCAAAACACTGTGGAATTTTAAAGACTTTCACAGGTCATAGAGTTCGCGGTTATATCTTTTCATTGAATTGCTATTTTTTCCCTGGTGTAGTTGGTAGCTAAGAGCGTTGATGATAACAGCGTTTCACCTTCAATTTATTTCAGTGCATCACCATCACCATCGACAACAGATTTATGGCTTCACTTAAAGTTGAAAAATATGAGTATCCAACCGAACATCAGATGTGTAGGCAACCGGGCAGCAAATAGGTCAGAACTGATAAGACTGACGATGTCTCGCGATCCATCCAGTTTACAAACACAATTCTGCAGAGAAAACAATAAGATGAAACAACAAAAGTCGCTTATCGCCTCCGCAGATAGGTGTACTAGTTTTATATAAAAACCACCACAATGCTTGGTCCAGACAATTGACATTGGCATACGGGAGTGATCACAACCTCGATTGGAGCAGAATAGCAGCAGCCACAGTATGAAACTTACCCTCGTAATCTTAGCCTGTTTGGCAATTGCAGGTGTTAACACGGCCAGCGTTTCTAAGAAAACAAAGCCTAGTAAGTTTTAATCATATCCTTTCCCAATATACTGCCTAAAAAATTAATAACTTACCCTTCCCGCAGTGGACAAAGGCATGCTGAATACGCAAAGGTTCTTGCTCGAAATCGTGCGCAGTGTTGAGGAACCTCTGCAGTTCGAAGAATGGATCAAGTTCGGTGGAGAACTGATCGTCGATAAGTCGAAATACGAGGTAAGTGTGTAGAGGTGCCCGAAATTGTCTCGTTTTGCTAAACCTAATTTCGCCCTATTTCTAGAAATTCGATGAACAAATGATGCAATTCTACGAAACTTACAAGGTCGGTGGTCTCCTTCCCAAGGGAGAATTCTTCAGTCAAGTGCAACAGTACCACTCCCAGCAAGCGCATGGACTTTTTAACTTCTTCTACTACGCCAAGGATTATGATACATTTGTCCGCAATGTAGTCTGGGCCCGTTTAAATGTCAACGAAGGAATGTTTGTCTATGCCTTGACCCTGACAATTATTCACCGCCCAGACACGAAGGGCCTGTTCCTTCCACCCATTTACGAGATATTCCCACAATTCTTCCTGAACAGCAAATTCGTCTTTCAAGCTGAGAAATTCGACTCTGACGTATGGAACAGGCAAATCATGCTCGAGAAGAAATTCAAAACCATATACGACCAGGAGAACCCAACCGAAGAGATCTTTGGAAGCCGTTTCTATCTGAAGGACTGGAAGGTATGGCAATGGTGGAAACTAATGGGTCTGGACGAGGACTTCCATCGGGAAGAGAAGACTCTGTTCCGAAACAACATCGACACCTTCAGGAAAGACCCCAAGTACAAAGCTATTTGGACCGACGTCAAGGCATACTACATGCCAGTCGACTACACACGCGACGTTGAGATTTTCAACGACGAAAGCAAACTGAGCTACTTTACTGAAGATTTGGGTTGGAACGCTTACTGGTACTACTTGAACATGGACTACGCAAGCTTCCTGTCGGGCAAGGAATTCCACTTGGACAAGGACCGTCGCGGTGAATTCTGGATCTACAATGTCCAACAGCTATTGGCCCGCTACTACATGGAGCGCCTCTCCAACGGATTCGGTGAAATTGACGAGCTGTCGTTCTATGATGGAATCATCAAGACCGGCTACGACCCACAACTGATTTCGTACAATGGCGAAGGATACACCTTCAGAAAGAACTACTACGAGTTCGAGTCATACCAGAACTTGAATTTTGCTAACAAGCTTGTGAGAATTGAGCGCAGGATTCAGGACATCATTGACTCAGGCAAATTCGTGACAAAGGATGGCCTTGAGATCGATTTCACCAAACCCGAATCTATTGAGCACATCGGCAACTTGATGCAAGGCAATATTGACATCCTGGATAAGAACTTCTTCGGCTACTGGTATGCTTTCGCTACTTCCTTCCTGGCCGGTGAGGATTACACGTCCTTCACTGTCGTACCCAATGTGTTGTTGAACTTCGAGACTATGTTGCGTGATCCCGTCACCTACCATCTGTTCAAGAGGATTGTGGATGTCTACTACAAATTCAAGAACCAGTTGCCCCCATACAAGCGTGAGGAAGTCGTCGTGCCCGACATTAAGATCCTCAATGTTGAAGTCAGCAAATTGAAGACCTTCTTCGACTTGGTCGACGTTGATGTCACCAACCTAGTCAATGATGAATTGACATTTGCCGATAGCAAGTTCGTTTGGGACACGAGTCTTTTCGCTCGCCAGCTGCGCCTAAACCACAAGGTATTCGACCTTACTTTCAATGTGCAGGCCGATAAGGCCGGACCCGTTGTTGTTCGCACTTTCCTCGCCCCCGACTTCGATCAATTTGGCCAGAAGATTGACCTCTTCCAGAACGTTGAGAACTTCTTCGAAATCGACGAGTTCTACTACGAGTTTGTTGTTGGAGAGAACGTCTTCAAGCGCAGCTCAAAGGACTTCTCCTACACAATCAGCGATAAGACAACCTACACCGAGCTGTACAAGTACGTCATGTTGGCCTATGACGGCAAACAAGAGTTCCCAAATGAAATCAGTCAGGCTCACTGCGGATTCCCAGACAGACTTCTCCTGCCAAAGGGCTGGGTCAACGGTCTGCCAGTGAAGTTCTTCTTCATCATCACTCCATTCACTGCCCATCACAAGCAATTCTCAATTTATGAGCCCGCCTACACTTGCGGGATCGGCTCTGGTGTGCGTCACATTGACGACTACGCATTCGGCTTTCCATTCGACAGAAAGATTGACAACATTTACCAATTCTACGGTCCCAATATGTACGTCAAGGATGTGAAGATCTTCCACACCGACAAGTACGAGAAGTACTATCCCAAGAAGTACGAATATTTCGGAACCTTTGACTACAGCTATTAAGGACGCAGACCCTTTGCAACTAACACGGACTTTTGAATATGTGATGTGACATGTGACTTATTCTTCTCATTCTTGTCATTCTTGTCAATTTAAGTAGCTTTAAGTTGTACAATAAGCTTTTGCTTTGTCTATTTTGTTTTTTGTTTTTCTTAAACGAGGTTTTGGTTTCATTTTGAACCTTTGATTATGTAATAAATTGTAAGGATCAATTTTAAAATAGTGGTGTTTTTTAATTCCGACTGTCAGATTTTATATACATATGTACCTAGTCTAATCGAAACTGTACACCCTTTACATATTATTGTAAATATGTTCACACCTTTTGAATTGCATTTAAGTGGAATGATCCAGTTCCACTGAGCTCTTTCCGATTCATTTTCCACAATTCTTTGAATACAAGGTACAAAGCTACAGAGCTTCTAGGCCTTAGAACAGGAGCTCGGTCTCGCTAGTCGCCTTAAATCTGGTCACTGTTCCTTGAAGTTTATCTAGAGCTACGAATGGCATCTAGTAGATGATCTGAATAGCTGCGAATATGGAAGAACAAAAATAACAATAAGCAAAAACACATTAATTCTTTCTGCATTGATATCTGGCTAATCATCGAAACCGTTAAATTGCACGATCGTGAGCGTTGCTTGGCAGATATATCGCTAAAACAAATATTTATATATATGTATGTAGCTGTTATTATAACATATTGTATACTAGCTGCCCGGCCCAGCTTCAGCCGAGTCAACATACATTCTATTTTTGTCTCCTTCTTCTGAATAATATCACTCGGTGTCGGTCCCCGGTGCTTGATGGATGAACATTGCCAGCAGTGCGCAAAGGTATGGATTTGATGCTATAGTAGGTACACATATGTGTTGAAACTTTGAGTTGTCAAGAGTAGGTGGCGCTACTTAAAACTTTTTCGCTTATTTTCGATTTATTTAAAGTAAACGATTAATTTTCCCACACACAATGTCTTAATTGTAGGGTAAAGGGGATATAACCTCACAATCAAGACACTGTCAGTGGAAAAATTGATCATTAAAAATCCGATTTACTTTCTGGAATGAGTAAATTTTGCTTGGAAACAATTCACCACTAAGTAATTAGCTAGGTTTAATTAAAAGAAAACTCAATGTGCAATATAAGACACTGCTTTGGTGTATTAGTCTCATTTTGTGTTTATGTTGTTGGTCTGAAACATGTTCTTAGGTGAGTGGATACAAAATGTGAATACGTCTGCCGAAAGTTTTCCGTGAAATGATGCTTGGACAACTTCAACAGATTCACTATTCATGTCCTTTAAAACAAATCAGAAGTTATATTCCAGATTGTAATCAAAAGCCGTGTTTTTTTGAAACGTAGCTAGCCAGTAGTTGCTAGCAAAGTCAAATTTCACACGTTAAACAAATACAACAACCAGCTGGCTACAACTCTTGTTTTTATCCGCAGCCAAAAGCAGCTGGCTAGGAATGTTGCGATATCTCATGGCAAGGTTGCGCTTCAAGCGATTTGTAGAACATTTGACAGACTGCCGTGTACGAAAATTATATAATTTCAATTACTAAATGATGTTTCACAGAAATAATCCACTATATTATGATTTCATATCACTTTATGTAAATTATCGATTGAATAAATTACCGAAATTAATTGTTTCACAACAAATAACAAAAAATCGATTTGGTTGAATGCCGAATACCGAGGTTTCGGCAAATTCATCCAAATCTCCGGGGTTTCGCCATACATTTTCGAGCTTTCGAAATCTCGAGATTTCGGCGAAATCTTCTTGAAATCTTTTTGAGTTCATCCGTCCGTGAGAGGTTGTCAAAGCGAACAAGTCTACAGCGTGAACTTCGGTTTATTTTGGTGTTCATTTATAGATGTCAAAATATTAAATGCCAAAATAATTGTGGCCAATTGACAGGACACAGGTAAGTTTGCAAGAGAATATTTATTTTATATAATTTGTTAATCTTTTCAGGCAATGGGCAACGAAAAAATACAAAAAAAAGAACATTTTGGTCGCCAACTGAGGAATGTCAACAAACAATTGTTTGCCTAGAGATGGGCAATTGCGAATAAAAACAATCGAATTATTCGATGGTTCTCCGCTCTCTGTCTCTGTTATATTTTTCCATATTTTATCCGTTTCTCTTATATTTTTATACTCTGAATGAGTTAAATAAAAGAAAATTGGATTTATTTTCAATTTCAATAAAAGTTTCACAAAATATTTTGACAGGTGGTACGCGGCCAACGTAGCTTGCTGCGGGACAAAATTGTTAACCGCCGTTAGTTGACAGGAGTCGATTGTTCCAGCACGATTGTTTTGGACGATAGTTCGATTGTAAAAGAGGTTATTAAACTAAAATTGAAGAAAATCTTTTTATTTTAAATATCAATGGTTGCATGCGTTCAAATTTCAGATCTAAATTAAAAAGCCACACTGATACCACGATGAATAAATTGAGACATACATTGCTACAATCGACCATTAGTATACTTCGCCTAGTAAAATAAATTTTCTAGAATACGATTTGATAGTTACTCGATTGTTTTCTGCTAACACCGAATTGTCTTTTTATTCGATTATGAAACTAATTCTTAATCACCCATCCCTAGTCTTGCCAGCCACTTCAAAATTGACATCTGAAACCTCTTCAACTCGGTGTAAACGGGTTACTGATGTTTCGGTGAATGTTCATCGAAATCTCGAGGTTTCGGCTCGGTGTAAACGTACTATTAATTTAATTTAACAACATTTGTTTACTTAATCTACCATTACAATATAAAATATTTGGCAAGCTTTCGAGAATATTCTCTCTGAGGGAACTGACGTTGCTGTTATGCAAAGAAACATTTCCGCAACTTCGTTGTCTTTGATTTCTCCCAAAATTTTACCCATAATTTCGTAATTTATAAAAAATTAGCTCAGTCGGGTGGTTTTGAAATTTTGGAGTTGCAGCGCAATCTATCGGAATACTTGAAAACTTTTGATTTACGAACTTTTCTCACTTCATTACAAATATATTGTGTAAGTTTCAGCTCAATTGTACGGTAAGTTTTGAAATTTTTAAGTTCCAGCGCCATCTACCGGAAAACCTAAAAATGTTTGATGTATGGTTAGTTTACGAGTTTTAAGGTATCAAACGAACAGCTCATTTTTAATATAAGCCTGTCTGGTGGGAGAATTATTACAACCGAAAATTGGAGTAAGCATGCGCTCTTAAATCACGTGGATAACAATAATTAGAAAAAGAAAAACAAATCAGTGTAGTCAGTGTAATAGTACGGACATGCCGCCTTGTTGCACTAAACGCACTAGAACGTACTAGAGTGGCAGATCCAACTTTTTTTTTTGTTTAAATTGTAGGTGAAAAAGACCGTTAGGCTAAAAATTTGGACTTGCACCGCTTTCGATACACGGTCCCCAAATATTTTTAGCTTTTAGCCATAAACAGCATAAGTGCGCTACTCATTGTAAATTGTTGGCAAACGAAAAAATGGGAGTCGGACAGAATCTCGAAAACCAAAATCCCGAAAGCCCAAAATCCCAAATATCCGAAATCTCGAAAATCCAAAATCCAATATCCCGAAAATCCCGAAAGTGAAAATAAAAATTTGTTTGTAGGAAAAAAAAATTAGAAGAAAACTTATTTAACATCTTTATATATAGAAAAGCGCTCTTCGTTTGATACCTCAAAACTCATAAACTAACGTTACACTATATACTTTTTCTGATGTTTGAAGTGTTCGTACATTAAAAAAAATTTCAAGTTTTCCGGAAGATAGCGCTGGAACTCAAAAATGTTTAAACTCACCGTACGATTAAGCTGAAGCTTACACAATATATTTGTAATGAATTAAGAAATGTTCGTACATCAAAAGTTCTCAGGTTTTCCGATAGATGGCGCTGGAACACTAAAATTTCAAAACCATCCGATTGACTTGAAACTTACAGAATATAGCTATTTGTTATGAAATGTTTGTAAATCAAAAGTTTTCAAGTTCTTGGATAGATGGCCATGAAAGCCAGAATCTCAAACTTATTACTACAGCAATGCACAGTTACAGCTACCAGCTTACTTTTGATATACGTGCACTTCTCGCTCCATAACAAATAAATATATTGCCTAAGTTTCAGCTCAATCGGATGGTAAGTTTTTGAGTTTTTAGGATATTATTGTTTGGACAGTTTTTTTTAAATCCAAATAGAGTTGTCGGCATTTAATTCTCCACCAGAGAGTCATTACTATTCACAAAAAGTCATTCGAAAAAATGTAATTACATTTATGACATAAGCATTGTCTTCAATGGGTGTAGCGAAGCGCACCGGGTAACCACTAGTATTAAATAAAATAACAAACTTGAAATAAATAAAACATAAGAAAACAGTTGAAGTCTTATTGACAAAAAACTTTTCAGAAACGATCTATCACAAAGCAATATCTTATTATATAACTTATATCTAATCATATACTATATAATAAAGCAGTAACGCTCATTCTGTAAGCACGGCTGAATCTCGCACTAGAGCCTAAACGGCTGAGCAGATTTGCTTGAAACTTCATATCTGGGGTCTGTGGGACTATACCACAAGGCCAAATTTGGAATTTTCATTCTAGCCCCAAAAATTAAGGTACCTATACTTCATTTGGGGCCGATTTTATAAAAAACGGATTTGCTCGAAAACGGCTGCAAAGATTTTGTTAAAATTTCATATTTAGGTTAGCTTAGATACATGCTATTAAATGTCATACCAGGTTTTTGCCTTAAAAGTTGTTAAACGGCACTTGGCTATTTTCGGATATTGCTTAGTTGATCGGATTTACCGAATTTCATAATAGTAACCGTTTAAAAGTGAAATAGCAATAAGAATACGATGTAATGTGAAAAGAACGTCAACATGTTTACATGTACATACTACATACATACATATGTATATCCCTCGCATGTTTAATTCTGCGTTATAGCTATGAATTCGAACTCAATTTATGCGGCGCGGCGCTTAAAAGCACGCGAAAAGAATATACGAGTACTTATGAATAGCGAATTACTTATCTGCAGAGGTAGCCATTGAATCTTCTAACTACACTGAGCTTTTATTGGTAAATATAATTTTTCTTCTTAACTTATATTTTTGCCCCTTAAGCTCTGTAAAAATGTTCGTCGTTTTCGACGAGGGTCAGCTAGTTAATAATATCTAATCGAACGCAATTTCAGAACGCTCCTTATGTTACGCGTAAGTTTTCGTACACCAAGTTCCTGACGGTACAAAAAATCTAGTTCTTGGAAAGCGTACGTGTAAGTGTTTTTATTCTTATATCACATTAAAAGATTTTAATGTAAAAAGTTATATTTTCTTATTATTTCTAGTAGCCGTTAGGAAAGAGTTAGTAACGTAACGGTTTCTTATTCTTTCGTTTTCACCGGAAATTATTTTCGATAAGTACAATATGTTTTCACACGGATTTGCTCTTCATCTAAAAGAGCGATCAGTAGCATTAACTGAAACTAAATCTAATCTATCAGTAACAGCTATCACATTTGTCTACTTGTAATGTTTTACTGTTTCACACTGCAAATCCATCGACTTCGAAATAATCAATCACAACAACCGAACTGTTCTATAGTCAAAACACAACTCATCGTCCAAATCGGGGGCGAAGTTTCATAAAGTATCGTCGCAGGGATCGGGTAGACATACGCCGCGTGAGAACGTAGACGTTCTCACGGTGTTAGAAATGCAAACGATGCATTCGTCTGCCTAATCACACGCGTAAAGTTTTTTGGAATACTATTACGCAGACGATACTTTACACCACAAGTTCCTCCCCCTTTTTGAGAAATGAGTATTTTTTATTAAATGTATTAAACTTAAATCTAACAAATTTTAAATTTACCTATAAAACTTAAATCCAACAATTTTTTACTTTTTTGAAAATGCGAAATTATCTTTACAAATTACAATGAAATATAAAATATAAAAAATATAAAATATACGTAAATTTAATAGATACATAACTTTTACAACTATCTATTATTTTAAATTTTTATTTTTATTTTTGCTTATTAAATTTTTTTTTTTTTTACAAAATTAGAAATTTGTAGTAACTTTGAATTTGACTTTGACTTAAAGAAAGATTACAAGATTTAGTTAACAATTTTCGGAGTATTGTTACTGGAGGGGTCCATAAATGACCTTTCCATCCCCAAGTTCAATGATCTCCTGGGCATTATTTACATGTCTACATGGCATGTCTTTGACTGTGGTTCGTTTATTTGGCTTAAATTTTAAAATCAAAACTATTATTAAAAACATTGCAATTATTATTATTATTAAGGTGTAAGATATGCCATGTTTTACATTGTTTTCATATCTGAGCTCTTCTATAACTTGACGATTCTGAATCTGTTTCAAGTGTACATCTTCCAGTTCAAGTTTTGTGTTCAATATTTCTGGCTTACTATATGCTGGTATTAAAAGATTTTGGTTAACAGTAACTTGCTCGTTATTATAGATAGTATTATTGATTTTTATTTCACAGTTATTGAAATGAATGAGATTATTTCTGGACAATTGGTACATTAGGTTATTACATGTGTTCGTAAGATTTGTGGAATGCAAATTTTTTGTAAGAATTAATCCGTCTATTATTTCTATTATTTCTGGATCTTTATTTAGTGCAAATTTACATGCGTCAAAAGAATTTTTTAATAGATTTTGTAAACAATTTACACTTCTTTTAAGTTTTTTTATGTACATTTCATCGGTATAATCAAATAAGGTGTTGTTATTTAATACGTAGTAGTTACTTGATACTATGATCTCATATCCCTTTCTATTAGGTACTGGTAGTATCATTACTTTATCGTAATCAGTGGTAGAAAAAATTGGAACTTTAAGTAAAAATATTAACTGGTTGTCTGATTTAATTAAACTGCTTTTCATATTTTCTAACTTTTCAATGTTTATATCAAATCTTAAATTTTCTTCATCTGTTAAGATGTTCTTTCCCAAAATTCCTAACTTCGAAAATACAATATTATCTTGGAGTTTTTCTATTTCATTATTTAAAAGTAGTATATCAGTATTAATTTGCAGCGATTGTAAATTTTTTGCCAGATTCTCTTGTTGCTTATCGCTATAATTCATGAAATTATTCATAATTAATTGATGTTTATTAATTCGACTAGCAAGAGTATCTAAACTTGTTTGCAGATCTGTATTTATTGCAATTTGCTTATTTATTTCGGCAATGGAATTATGATTATTATTTTCCAATAATTGTAAATGACTTTGAATCTCAAGTCGTTCGTCATCATCTACAACGCCAAATAAGAAATTTAGTACTTTTCCTCCTACATTTACCAAACCTCGTTTAGTCCGTGGATGTGGTATAATTGTATTTAGCTTAGAACGTGAGTTATTTAGTGCGTGCGTAAGTAACCTCTTTAATTTTAAGTCGCCAAATACCTTAAAATTGTTCAATATTGCTAAATCTATTTGCTCTATAACATTACTATAGCTTTCTAAATTTATTATATGGAGAATCTTATCGTAACCTTTAACTAACTGAATCTTTTCCTGCTTAACCATTATATACCCTGCTTGCGTGTTAATCTCTTCTAGTCTAAAATCTGCTTTGATTATGCTTGCAGATGAAAGTAGAATTATAATATTGAAGAGTTCCATTTTGGGTCTGCAAAAAAAAACTAAATTAAAGTATTTAAATAAAAGTCGATTTTTAGTGAATTTCTTTTAAACAAAACATAAATATATCTAGGATTTGATTTCCTTGTTCTGTAATCAACTACAAATTTGCGAGGCATTATTCATTAGATCTAATTATTAAAATTTTATAATTAATAAGATTTATCTCTAATTTTTTAATAAGGTTCATTGTCGAAAAAGGGCTTCAGTCTGTTGTTATGGACTTTTTCCAGTTTTGATCCTCGTAAAATTGTAGTATTTACGTCGTTGTGTATTTGCTTAACTTCAAATGGACCTATGTACAAAGAATATAATTTATTCTTTCTAGCCATGTCCTGAAGTAGCACCTTATCTCCTACCTTAAACGAATACGGGTGAATCTTCTTATCATAGTATGTCTTAGTCTTACTCTTACTTATATCTAAATTTGTTCTAGCTAGATGGTACGCCTTTTGTAATTTATGCCTTAATACCAAAAAATTATTCTCGGAGTCATAAATAGGGGAAGGCTGTTTCTTTATACTATTTGGGATTTCAGAACTAAAACCAAATAACACATCCATCGGTGTTAGCTTTGTACTAGCATGAGGAGTGTTATTGTGGACATACATGGCTTGACGAAGCCATTCATCCCAATCTGCTGAGTTATTACTAGAAAATGATCTTAAATATTATATTAAAGGACCATGAGTCCTTTCTAGAGCCCCATTAGTTTGTGGGTGATATGCTGTGGTCTCCAGCTTATTTATTTTTAAAAATTTGCATACTCGTCTAAAAAGGTCACTACAAAAATTAGCTCCGCGATCAGTTAGTAACTGTCTAGGAATTCTATATCTACATATGATCTCGTTAAAGAAAACTCTCGCGACGGTTTCTGCTTCCCCATTTGGAAGTGGGTAACAGTCCATAAACCGTGTGAGATCATCTTCGAAGGTCAGAATATATTTGTTACCTTGGGTAGTCGTTGGGAGCGGACCTACTATATCCATAAATACTTTGTCAAAAGGCCTTTTTGAGGTGACTGAGATCATCATAGGCATAATAGTACGTTTAGTTTTCTTGTTTGTTTGGCATTTTCTGCAATTTTTGACGTATTTTTTAATAATTCCAAACATATTCTTCCATTTAAAATACGGTCGAACGCGGAAATATGTTTTGAGAACTCCTTGGTGACCCCCCAATGGAGAGTCGTGATATTTCTGAAGAACACTATTTATTTCTTCCATATCTGTTAGAGGAATGGACTTTCTACCTTGTTGTTCATCCTCAATTGATATGTCTTCATCACTACTAAGGCTCTCATTGTCATCATTTCTATTCATGCTAACGTTCGGACTCTGTGATTTGGCACTTTCTAACTTACTTGGAATACTTGTAGGTATTTCTTTTGTGTTGCTCCCGTCGCAAGTCTCTTCGCTGTGTGCGTTATGTACCTGAGCTCTAGTTACGACCTGAATGGTTCGACTCTGTTCATTCTGGGGTCCTAAGCGACTTAGAGCATCAGCTACCACATTTAGTTTGCCTGGCTTGTGTTTGATAACAAAGTCGTATTCCGCTAACTTAAACTTAAAATTAGATATTCTTGTTGATTCATTGGTGATTTTAAAAAAATGAATCAAAGGTTTGTGGTCTGTGTACAGGGTAAATTTTCGGCCAAGAAGGTAGCATCTAAAGTTTTTTACTGCCCAAACCATAGCCAACGCTTCTCTTTCAATTGTCGAGTAGCGGCGTTCCGTTGGACTTAAAACTCTACTAGCAAAGGTAATGGGTAAATCTAATCCCTCCTTTTTCTGTGATAGAACAGCCCCAATGGTAGTTCCACTAGCATCAGTAGATAGCTCGAAATGTTTATCGAAATCCGGATAAATTAAAATGGGTGGATTGGTTATTATTTTTTTTAAATTTTTAAAAGCTACTTCACATTCCGCATTCCAGCAGAATTTTTTATCTTTGTGAGTAATATCCCGCAACGGTTTTTCATATTGTGAGAAATTAGGAATGCTCCTTCTATAAAAATTGATCATGCCTAAAAATGATTGGGTTTCTTTGGAGTTTGTTGGAGATGGTATCTGAAGGATACTTTTTACTTTCTGATCGTCCGGCAGTACTCCCATTTCTGTAATTTTATAACCAAGGAAGACTATCTCCCGTTGAAGGAAACTACATTTTTGGGGTTGAAGATGTAGATTGAATTTTTCCAATCGCTCCAAAATTAATATTAACTTATTGTTATGATCGTTTAAATTTTTTCCGTACACTATAATGTCATCTAAGTAGACGAAACATTTAATGCCTTGTAAACCGCTTAGTATGTGATTCATAAGGCGTTGGAAATTAAGGAGCTGGAGCTCCTTTCAAAACAAATGGCATTCGGGTAAACTCATAGTGTCCTGTACTTGTACTAAAAGCTGTTTTTTGTCTATCGGCTTTATCTATTAGTACTTGATGATAACCGCTTGCAAGATCCAAAGTCGAAAAATATCTACTGTTCCCTAATTGATCAAGGATATCGTCAATTCTAGGCAATGGAAATGCATCACCAATTGTTACGTCATTGATTTTTCGAAAATCAACTACTACTCTAAATTTTCGAACACCATTTTTGTCAGCTTTCTTGGGAACCACTAACAGCGGACTATTCCAAGGACTTTTGCTATCGGCTATAATTTTATCATTATACATCTGCTCAATTTGTTAATTTATTATTTTCCTATGTGCTTCCGGTAGACGGTATTGTTTCGTATTTATAGCACTTTTGTTATTTTCGGTTGGAATTTTGTGATAAATTGCATTAGTATATGGTAGTTTTTCGCCTTTCAGATGAAAGATACTAGAAAACCTTTTACATATAGCTTGAATTGTGGATCTTTCTTCGTGATTAAGATCTTCTCGAAAATATATTTCTTCAAACAGTTTTTTTAGACGTTCCTCGTCTTTATTTAGACTTAAAGATTGGGTACTAATTGGGTATGAAGACCCTTGTGGCGTTCCCGATTTAATACTTTGTAAATGATTAATAGTATAATTTTTAAGTGGAAAAAATTGAATAACATTATTGTTTAAAGTTATTTCGACTGAGCTTACATTAGCTAAACTGACCACTATTGAACCGTTATTGACTAGCCCCACTGATGATGCCAAATAAATTTGTGGGCTTACTTCATGAGAATGACATACGAGTTCAGTACCTACAGGCAGCATAATTGGGCATTTACAAAGTACTTCACTGCGTGCTGGTATGGTAGTAGAGATCTCAGAAGTGACAATGTCGTCTTCCATTCCTATTGAATTATTAAAACCGTCGTCATCGTGCGAAGATGATTGCGAAACAGGGTAAATTGAATCTTCGGTTCTATTAACAGCTCCATCACCTTGCGAGGGTGATATCTGAGAGGAGTTTACAATAGGTAACACATTTCTTGGTATAGATTTGTGAAGGAATTTCAACACTTTGTTTGGGCCCTCAACGTTGGTGTATTTAAATAATACATCTTGACCAAGGATGCCATCGCAATTCAATGTGGGGATTTTTTTTGTTGCATGTAACTTACACTTAATCGGGGGTTCTAATAGAATTTTAGCTTCAATAGAGCCCAGTGTAGTGCCTTGTGAATAAATCCCATTTATGTCGATGACATCACTTTGATTTAAAATTGCATCTGTATCCAGCGCATCCTCATTGATCAAACTTATATCTGACCCTGTGTCTACTAAAAATCTCAATTTCTTTTGTTTACCTACATTTATTGGTAGTTCTACTATACCGTTTTTTCCGTGTGTATTTTTTATCACTGAATCGTCGAGTGGAGGTTCAACGGTTTCCTCAGACACCCGACTCCTATCTAGTATTTTTGGCTAAGACCATTTTTGTCATCCCACCGTTTTTTAATATAACAGGAAGAAATATTGTGGCCTTTTCTTAAACAAAAATCACACTTCTCATCGCTGAATCTGTTAGCCTTTCTACTGTCACTTACCGGCAAAACCGAAGGTCTTCCTTTCGGATTTTGAGTTTCTTGACTTCGGTAAGTGTTCTTATTTCGCTCACAGTTCACTGCGCTCTGACCATATATCCGACAATTAGGGCAAAATGGAGTGCTTTGCCGCTTACGGCACTCTTGATAAGTGTGGTTAAACATATTACAAAAATCACACTTAACTGAGTTATTGGCCGTTTGTTTTTTCACTCTAACATTTCCTATGAACCCGTGATCACTTTGTACAAAAGCTGGGTTGAGCTGAAATGATTGTGGCATCATTTGAGGAACCATAGGTGGTTGAGATGGTGGCCACATTGCATAAGTGTTTGGCATTTGCCAACCCATTTGCAATGGAACCAAATTATTTGATTCTAATTCAAATTTAAGAAGATTTTCGCAAATCTTTTTCAGTGATGACTCGTTGGACATCAGCACATACTGCCGTAGTATGGGGCTAGATACCCCAGATTTTATCGAATATGTCGCTGCGAACTCTGAATCTGTCCCCAAAGCTTTAGCATTTTCCGGGAATTGCTCTTTAGCTGCATTTTTACATTCGGCAACCAAATTTTGTACGCGTAAGAGGAATGAGCTTAATGTCTCGGTTGGAAATTGACGACACTGCCGAAGGTCATTTGAGAGCTGTATATATGACTTTCGAGGCATAAAGTGGCTTCTCAATAAGTTTTCGAATTCATCATAAGTCCTATACTCGCAATTTTGCATTACAAGGTATGCGTTACCACGTAATTTTGTTAAAATTAATTGGCAAAAGCATTGCTCCTGATCTGATGGCAAACAAGATTTGACTTGTCTGCAGCAGTTTAGAAAAGCTTGTAATTCTGATATGAGGCGCTCATTCTGTTCACCGTGAAATGCTGGAATCAGATTTGATACTAGTTGTACCACTGTTGCTTGATGAGTGCTCGTGAAAAACGACTCATCCAAAGTTTGATTCATTTCCCCATTTTTTTTGGGAGAAGATTTCTCTTCATTTTGTAAATTCGGTTCTGTAGACATTTTCGAAGTATTTGGAATTGGGAATTCCTTAAAATTTTTAATTTCAGTTCTAATTTTTTCGGTTTCACTTTTTAAATTACTCCCAGGAACCAATTGGCTATCAAACTTATCCACTAAATCTAACAATTTTTTGTCTAAAACTTTGTTATCTAAAATTAACTTACTTAACTTACTTTCTTTACTATAAGTTGGTTTTGATCTTCTTGTGTTTTCTTTGTCGCCTTCTGGAGCTCTCGTCGATGCTGTTGGTGAGATGTGGACCTCTGCTTGTGTGGTTATTTGTCTAAAGCTGGCTCCAGATCTTGTCGCTCCTCCTTCAAGCGATCGTGACCTTCTTCGCATTGAGATAATGTCTTTAATTAATAATTTATTTTGCTGGTATTTTTCTTCAGCTTAACTAGGTATTAAATTAATTTATAGATAGATATTGGTATTGTTCTTCGTTCTTTATGAATTGTTTATATGACTTGTTTTTTTTTTTTATTTTTATTTTTGTGAAATTACTTTTTCAAGCACACTTTTCTTGTGTTACAATTCGGGAAACGGAATGCAGTCAACCGGAAACGCTGTGAGGTATCGAACCGCGTATGTATTTTATCTACACTTCTTCTCACTTCACTTCCTATCTGCACTTATAATATTGTATTGTATAGCAACTTTCCTTTTGCTAATATCTGTTTGTTAACCGGTAGGGGTATGTAATTTAAATTAAGAATCACAATCAGCAAATTCTTATAACTGAAGCGGTATAAAAATATATGTATAGAAACGTATGTACTAAATATGTAACTGAATTGATTTATTTTTTTTTATGCTCTCTTTTACGACTTTATTTTTTCAAACAGGATTGTTGGTTCTTAAAACCGGCTGCGCCAAAATATGTAATGTTTTACTGTTTCACACTGCAAATCCATCGACTTCGAAATAATCAATCACAACAACCGAACTGTTCTATAGTCAAAACACAACTCATCGTCCAAATCGGGGGCGAAGTTTCATAAAGTATCGTCGCAGGGATCAGGTAGAAATGCAAACGATGCATTCGTCTGCCTAATCACACGCGTAAAGTTTTTTGGAATACTATTACGCAGACGATACTTTACACCACATACTTTCCTTTATTAAAAAAAGTCCCGAAAACGAAATCCCGAAAAATTACAGTGCTGATCAAAATAATATTTAACAGGGTTGTGTAATAATAATTAATAGTAGTCTAGCACAAATTGTCGAAAATAAAAAAAAGGAACTTTCGAAAATAAAAAAATAATAATAATTCCGGCAGCCACAGAGAAAGGACATATTTATAATAAAGAAATAAAAAATAAAGAATTAATATAACAAAACAGAGTATTACGGTTGCAATAAACACTGATTTCTCAAAAATATGTTGTTTGTTTTGGATGCAATAAGCACCGTTACTTTTCTATCGATGTAACCGATCTTTCGACATGCGGTTTGCTCTTTCATTTCCCATCAGCTGAGTGTAACAGGTCAAAGAGTGAAATTACCCCAGTTTAGCCCTAAACGAAATAAGTAATAGGTCATTTTAGTTTTTTTGTAAAATTTTTCATTTAAATTAAGAAAAAAGTTGAACTGGTTGATACGTTAAGCAAAAGTAAGTAAAAGTGAAGTTAAAATACATCAATATATAAAGTGAGATTAATTCAGAGGGTCGTAACAAGCATTGCACTGTTGAAGAACGTCGCATCGCCCATAATCTAAAAGGGAAAGAAAAAACCCTCAAATTCATTGGCGAGACGCTAGGAAGAGGTCCGTTCGCGTACTTTTTGCACTAAATATGGGTTTTCTGTCAAATCTCGAAGAGTGGGGGTAAAATTCTCTCAAATACAGAAAAATCACGAAAAAGGTATCGAACGCATTAAGCACCAAAAAATGAAGAATGTATGTGATTTGACAGATTTGACAGTTTTCATAATACACCCCAAAGAAATTCCTTGAACTAAAATTCGTAGCATGGGGAAATTTCTTACTCTCTCGTGAGCACTCTCTTCTACGAAAAACTACGAAATTTTTGCGTACGCGAACGGGTTTTCGTTGTTTTTCGTGATTTTTCGTGATCTGTGAATTTTGTTGCACAGGCCTTAAAATCACAGTCTGTAACTGAAACCAGAGGAATACCTAGAAAAACGGACTCAGAAACGGACAATAGAATAACACTGCTAGCAAAAGGGGACCCATTTACGTTATAAAGGACAATTGCAGCTCCAATAAATAATGTAATCAGTGCCCCAACTGTTAGAAAAAGATAACAAGAAAATAATTTTCTGACAAAATTGCCAGAAAAGTCCCTCTGCTAAAAAAAAATATATGGGCTAGGAAGCAGTTCGCAGAAAATTTAAAAAACAACAACACTCAAAATTATTAAAATATTTTATGGAGATGGGATGAGACCAAAATTAATATTTTCGGTTCTGATAGTAGAAGGAATGTTCGTCGACCCAAAGGAAATGAAACCCTCGTTTAAAAAAAAAAAAAAAAAAAAAATAGTAAAACATGGAGTTGCAAGTGTCATGGTGTGGGGCAGTTTTTCTTGGTTTGGGGTTAGACTAATTCTTTTAATTGAGAATATCATAAAAAAAGAAATTTATCGGCCATATGCCGAGGACAATATGCTTTTGATATGGCACTTCCAACAGGACAATGATCATATCAAAACTGGTGAGTGCTTGGTTAAGAGAACAGAAGGTTTCTGTGTAACCATGGCCTTCTAAGTCCCCCGATTACAATCCTATTGAGAAGTAAAGAAGTCCTTGGCAATGGGCACATTCCAAACAAAACCAACCTTTGGGCGGCGACCCAGAGGCACTGGAATGCTATTCCTATTGAAAAATGCCAAAGCTTAATAGCCTCAATCCCCAGGCGGATTAGTGCATTTCTTTTCAAAAAGTGTGATCATTCTGGCTTCTAACTCACTTTAAATAATAATAAAATAATTAAATTTAGTTATTCATTGGATATCAGAATATAATTTTTTTTACAGTTATAACATTTTAATTATTATAAATTACCTATTATTTTGAGCAGCTCGTTTCTATAAGGATTTGTATTTTTGTTTATACAAATTATTGAAGAATAATGTGTTTTGATTATGAGAAAAAGATTAGAATTCCTATCAAAAATCTTATAAACTTTACAAAAAACGTTCATTTATCCGTGTATTACCTATTATTTTGATCAGCACTGTGTATAAATGTGTATAAATTTGCGCAAATTTTTAATTTTTGTTTCTGGGATTTTGGCTTTTCGGGATATTGGTTTTTCTGAATTTTGGATTTTCTGGATTTTGGATTTTCGGGTTTTTTGATTTTGGGTTTTCAGGATTTTGGTTTTCGGGATTGTGACCCCAACCCAAAAAAAATCGATATTTGAAATTATCTATCAATTGGGTATTTAACATATTAATATTTTCTCTTACACTTACAGCCAAAATCCCGCCCTATATTATGGTGCCCCGGATAAATATAGGGGTTGTCCGCCCCTACAGCGGGCCCTGAAAACGAGTATCCAACCGAACATCAAACGTGTAGGCAGCTGGGCATAAAAGAGGTTATAACTGATTACACTGATGATGCCTCACGATGCATCCAGATTACGATCACAATTCGGCATCAAACAATAAGATACAAAAAAAAGTCCCTTATCACCTCCAAAGATGGGTGGTCCCGTTTTATATAAAAACCACCACAATGCGTGGTCCAGACCTCGATTGAAGCAGACAAGCAACAACCACAGCATGAAACTTACCCTCGTAGTCTTAGCCTGTTTTGCAATTGCGGGTGTGAACGCAGCCAGCTTTTCTAACAAAACAAAACCTAGTAAGTCTTAATCATATCCTTTCCGAATATACTAGCTAAGGTAATAATTACTTACCCTTCCCGCAGTGGACAAAGCCATGCTGAATACGCAAAGGTTCTTGCTCGAAATCGTGCGCAGTGTTCATGGACCTTTGCAGTTCGAAGAATGGATCAAGTTTGGTGGAGAACTGATCGTCGATAAGTCGCAATACGAGGTAAGTGTGTAGAGGTGCCCGAAATTGTTTCGTTTTGTTAAACCAAATCTTCCCCTATTTCTAGAAATTCGATGAGCTTATGATCAAATTATACGAAACTTATAAGGTCGGTGGTCTCCTTCCCAAGGGAGAATTCTTCAGTCAAGTGCAAGAGTACCACTCCCAGCAAGCGCACGGACTTTTTAACTTCTTCTACTTCGCCAAGGACTTCGGAACATTCGCCCGCAATGTAGCCTGGGCCCGTATAAATGTCAATGAAGGAACGTTTGTTCAAGCCCTGAACGTCGCAGTTATTCACCGCCCAGACATGCAGGGCCTATTCCTTCCACCCATCTACGAGATCTTGCCTCAATTCTTCCTGAACAGCAAATTCATCTTCCAAGCTGAGAAATTCGACTCCGACGTATGGAACAGGCAAATCATGCTCGAGAAGAAATTCAAAACCATATACAACCAGGACAACCCAACCGAAGAGATCTTTGGAAGTCGTTCCTATCTGAAGGACTGTAAGGTATGGCAGTGGTGGAAACTAATGGGTCTGGACGAGGACTTCCATCGGGAAGAGAAGACTCTGTTCCAAAACAACATCGAACCCTTCAGAAAAGACCCCAAGTACAAAGCTATTTGGACCGACGTCAAGGCATACTACATGCCAGTCGACTACACACGCGATATTGAAATTTTCAACGACGAAAGCAAACTGAGCTACTTTACTGAAGATTTGGGCTGGAACGCTTACTGGTACTACTTGAACATGGACTACGCAAGCTTCCTGCCGGGCAAGGAATTCCACTTGGACAAGGACCGTCGCGGTGAATTCTGGATCTACAATGTCCAACAGCTATTGGCCCGCTACTACATGGAGCGCCTCTCCAACGGATTCGGTGAAATTGACGAGCTGTCGTTCTATGATGGAATCATCAAGACCGGCTACGATCCACAACTGATTTCGTACAATGGCGAAGGATACACCTTCAGAAAGAACTACTACGAGTTCGAGTCATACCAGAACTTGAATTTTGCTAACAAGCTTGTGAGAATTGAGCGCAGGATTCAGGACATCATTGACTCAGGCAAATTCGTGACAAAGGATGGCCTTGAGATTGATTTCACCAAACCCGAATCCATTGAGCATATCGGCAACTTGATGCAAGGCAATATTGACATCCTGGATAAGAAATTCTTCGGCTACTGGTATGCTTTCGCTACTTCCTTCCTGGCCGGTGAGGATTACACGTCCTTCACTGTCGTACCCAATGTGTTGTTGAACTTCGAGACTATGTTGCGTGATCCCGTCACCTACCATCTGTTCAAGAGGATTGTGGATGTCTACTACAAATTCAAGAAAAAAATTCAAAATTCAGTTGCCCCCATACAAGCGTGAGGATGTCGTCGTGCCCGACATTAAGATCCTCAATGTTGAAGTCAGCAAATTGAAGACCTTCTTCGACTTGGTCGACGTTGATGTCACCAACCTAATCAACGATGAAATGACATTTGCCGATAGCAAGTTCGTTTGGGACACGAGTCTTTTCGCTCGTCAGCTGCGCCTAAACCACAAGGTATTCGACCTTACTTTCAATGTGCAGGCCGATAAGGCCGGACCCGTTGTTGTTCGCACTTTCCTCGCCCCCGACTTCGATCAATTTGGCCAGAAGATTGACCTCTTCCAGAACGTTGAGAACTTCTTCGAAATCGACGAGTTCTACTACGACTTTGTTGTTGGAGAGAACGTCTTCAAGCGCAGCTCAAAGGACTTCTCCTACACAATCAGCGATAAGACAACCTACACCGAGCTGTACAAGTACGTCATGTTGGCCTTTGACGGCAAACAAGAGTTCCCAAATGAAATCAGTCAGGCTCACTGCGGATTCCCAGACAGACTTCTCCTGCCAAAGGGCTGGGTCAACGGTCTGCCAGTGAAGTTCTTCTTCATCATCACTCCATTCACTGCCCATCACAAGCAATTCTCAATTTATGATCCCGCCTACACTTGCGGGATCGGCTCTGGTGTGCGTCACATTGACGACTACGCATTCGGCTTTCCATTCGACAGAAAGATTGACAACATTTACCAATTCTACGGTCCCAATATGTACGTCAAGGATGTGAAGATCTTCCACACCGACAAGTACGAGAAGTACTATCCCTAAAAGTACGAATATTTCGGAACTTTTGACTACAGCTATTAAGGACGCAGATGTAGGTACTATCGAATATGTGATGTGACATTTGACTTATTCTTGTCATTTTAAGTAGCTTTAAGTTGTGCAATAAGCTTTTGCTTTGTTTTTTTTTTTTTTTTTTTTTTGTTTTTGTTGAACGAGGTTTTGGTTCCATTTTGAATCCTTGATTAAAGTTAGCAACGTAATAAACTGTTACGAACAATTTAAAAATATTTTTGTTTATATATATCCATACATTTTGAATTGCATTTAAATGGAACGGTCCAGTTCCACCGAGCTTCTTCGGATTCATTTTCTACAATGCTTTGAATATAAGGTACGAAGCTACTTACTTGATCTAAGATAGCGTAGCTGGGCTGAGCTTCTAGACTTTAACACAGAAGCTCGGTCTCAGTAGTTGCCTTAAATCTAAGTGACTCTTTCTTAAATATTATCTAGATTCTAGAGCTACGAGTGGCGTCTAGTAGATGATAGCAATAGCTGCGAATAATTTATTCTTTCTGCATTGATGTCTGGCTAATCATCGAAACAGTTAAATGTACGATTTTATATCATGGGCGTTGTCTAGCAGGGGTGTCGCTAAAAACGAATATATATGTAGCTGTTATCATTATATAAATATGCGAAGGCAAAACAGTTCAACCCCTTTTTAACTGCCGTAAACACAACATATTCGCTTGATTTTCATTTTGTTGGAAAGGCTGTGAAGTGGGGCAGTGCAGTGTGAAATTTCTTCCAATATACTGTGTCTAAGTTAGATAAAATCCAGGTGCGTTTCTTTCGTACAATTAGTCGAATCTCGACCACAGGCGATTCTAGTATTGTATACTAGCTGAACCCGTGCTCGCCTTGCTTCGTATTCTAAAGGCTTTCTTATGCAGACAAATATGCAATATCAGTGAGAGCGAAGAAACATCAATTTATTTGTCCAAGTTCACAAAATTGTATAATAAATTTTGTTGATTAATTGCATTTTATCAATAACGTTTCAATATGTAACTTTCAGTCCCTAAATAGATTTCATAGTGCTCAAAAACCGCACCGCACACAGCCAGTCAACATTTACGCTTCTACCGAATTTCTTCGCAGAGTTGTAACTCTAGGTCGGGTGCCTTTACATAACTTAGGAGGGGTCAAGTTTCTTAGAACAACAATAATAATAGGTACACCCTTCGTCCGTGTACTAAAACAGTCGCGTTACTTATTAGGTAAAACACCGCTCTAGTAATGTGGTTCTGGGTAGAAATAAGAACCGCTAAATCCGACAAAGCTTTTTGAATTACACGAAATGTTCATCGTGAGAATAAACAACAGCATAATTTTACTACTATTATTTGGCTTCACCACATTTAATGTTCGATTCAGTGGCAAACATTTAAAAGCTAATAATAATTTTTTATACATTTATCTTTTATCAAAATAAAGGGTTTTTCAATAAGAGCGCTACAAAAGTTTTTTTAAATAAAACAAAAACGGTTTTGGATATCAATGAAATTCTTTATTCCTGTGAAAGTACGTTCGATGACATTATGTATGGAACTCGATTTCTTTTGCATGGCCACCACGGGCACGCTTGCAGAAGTCCAGACGCTGAATCCAATTTTCGACGGTTTTCAAGCATAAATCGGCCGATACTGCTGCAATTTCACGTTCGATATTCGTACGAAGTCCATCAATCGTCGCTGGCTTGTTGGCATATACCATAGACTTGACGTAGCCCCACAGGAAATAGTCTAACGGCGTCAAATCGCCCGACCGAGGCGGCCAAGCGACTGGACCATTTCGTGAGATAACACGTTCTCCAAACTTGGTTTCCAATAAATTGATTGTGACATTCGCTGTGTGGCTTGTGGCACCGTCCTGTTGGAACCACATGTCCTCCAAGTCCATATCATCCAATTGGGGCCAAAAATATTCGGTTATCATTGAACGGTAGCGATTCCCATTCACAGTAACGTGCCAGTCTTGATCATCACGGAAGAAGTACGGCCCAATGAAGCCGCCGGCCCACTAACCACACCAAACCGTAATTTTTTCGGGATGCAATGATGACTCATGGAAAGAGAAATGTCAAAAGAGCGGCAAGAAATATGGTGTCGTTTGCTGTCCCTGTCGCTCTACTTTTGTAGCGTCCCTGTTGAAAAACCCTGTATACGGGCCAGATTTTGTAGTTTTTTTTTTGTGTGTGTGTGAATATCTTGTGAATATGAGTCATTTTGGTCAATAAATATAAAATAGCGAGCGGTTTTTCCACCTATGATATTCCTCAGGTCCCAGACTATCTCTATACCAAATTTCATTGTGATTGGTTCAGCGGTTTAGGCGTGAAAAGGTTTTTTTAATAACTTAACTCCAGCGCCCCCTAGCGAGCGGTTTTTCCACCTTTGTCCTTCCCCAGGTCCCAGACTATCTCTGTACCAAATTTCACTATGATTGGTTCAGCGGTTTAGGCGTGAAAGGGTTACCGACAGACAGACAGACGGACAGAGTTACTTTCGCATTTATAATATTAGTGTGATTTATGTGATGGAAGCCCTGGAGCAGATAGAGAATTTAAAAATTCGGCTAGACAGATGGTTAAAAGTTTTTCACAGTGCCCACCTCTTTCGAATGTCTGACAAGCATCAAAGAGTTTCATTTGTCACGATTGAGCTTCTCAGCTCGCCGTTCGGAGTCGGCAAAAAACTGTAGGTCCCTTCCATTCGTGCAAAAATATAACACGCACACACAAATGGTTGCGAGAAGCAGGCCCAGGTTCACCTCGAGCTGTAGCGCCAACTAAGTAAGTAAGTTCTCCTCGTCAGCTCTTGTGCTTCGTGGCACTATTGATCGATAGATAGATTTTACCGTATGATACATATAAAATATCAATAAAGAAAATTTCGTGAAATCTGTTTAGTTTTTGTTTTACAGTTTAATAAATTGAAAAATTAATTCCGTGGATATTTTTTTGACGACGACGAAGAGGACACTGTGGAAAATTATAATTTAGCTTGCAGAACAATTCGTGATAGTTCCAATCCATTAGAACTACCGAATTCCTGGTACATATGATTTTAAAATTAATATCTAAAGTGTAAGTGTTGTGACAGTTTTTTTTAAATATTAACGCTTTTTAAAAACATTTCGGCTTTCCAAAGAAGCATTTAAATTCATTGTGGATGAAATTAGTTCAAGATGTGGGGACGTTATATTTTTGTAAGACATCATGGATCTTGTCATGATTCGTTCATATGCTGCACGACTGCTGGCAGTGGTCTCCACTGAAGGAAAATTGCTGGCGATGTTTTGAATAATAGTTTTGAACATTGCTCAGCTTCAGGACAACGCAGAAGGATGTTTTATAGTATATCTCAAATGAATCAGTGACAAATCTACTAATTTCAACTATTTCTTTGTTTTTAGTCCGATAGGCGATTATTGAGTTAGGGCTGTATAATCATAATATCCCTCGCCTATATACCGTTTTTTTTTTTTTACTATTATGTAAGAACCAGTAGGCTGAGCAAAAAATGACATAGTCTGTGATCATCCCGGATACTTAAGAAACATTTCAAAAAAAGTTTCATCGAAATCTGACCAGCAGTTTTCACGCCATTAGGTAACAAACCAAAAAACACCTACAGTTTTATAATATTTATGGAAAGATTATACAAAATGGTTGACACAACCGCAAGAGATCCAACAAGCTTACAGTCTAAATCGGGATACCATAGGATGGAATGTTTTTAGTGTTATTTATTGGTTTGTGTTGATGTATATGTAATTATTCGTTTGAGCAGATGAGAAAGGTCATCAGATAGGTAATTTTATCAAGCTGCTTATATTTGTATCCATACATCCATCAACATACTCGTTAATCTGTAACATATGTACGTACATAATGTAAAAATAACTGATCGTATGGTGGAACACTGTTTGCGCAAGTATGACTTGCACTTGACCGGATTTTTTTTCTGTTAATACCCAGCGTTGTTCTTCGTTCATTGTTAGACTCGTGTCTAAAAGCTTAAGCTAAGCCAAGATCCAAGTGAATGAGTTTGACAAACTAGTGTCGATGTGGGCTAGATAAATGGTATGAGATCGATCTCTTGTATATAAAATCTACACTCAATTCTGTTATGTCTTCCAAGAATCTATGACCTAAAGTACAAATGCGTCATTCTTGGGGGGCACAGCAGTAGCAGAGTAGATGTTGGATCGATTGGCTTTCTTCCTCATCTCCGTATTCATTTGCTTGTCATGTGACCTAGGGCACATGTGACCTAGGGCACAGTGTCCTGTGATTATTCCAATGATTAAGCGTTTGGAGGATTTATCCAGATGTAACATCGTCTTTGTCCTATTAAGATCAAGTTTCGGCCATAAAGAGCGAGATGTGACGCAGTGTGTGAGTGTGAGCCACAGAGTGTTGGTCTCTTTTTCGATTATATGGTCGGTTATGCTGAATAGTGTTTTAATCGGTGGCAGTATGGAGGTGCCAGCATCACTATTGCTCATGGCTGATCGAGCTATAGCTAGTTCGTCTGCTATCTCGTTCCCTTCAGTATTGCTATGTCCGGGTACCCACAGTCTACAGTCTAACATTATGGTGCCTTATGGCATTTAGTGCATTGCGACATTTTTGTACTGCCTTTGATTTTATTGTGTTTGATCGCATTGCTTTTAGAGCAGGCTGACTATCCACCAGAATGGCTATCTCCGACGGAGGGAGATCGCTCCCTTTTATGAATATTGCGGCCTTTTCAATCGCCAGTAATTCTGCTTGGAAAACACAACATTCTGCATGTATCCGGTAGTCTGAAAGATTCCCGTTTATTTAGTGTTTCTGAGTAGAACCCTGCTCCAGTACCTAAGTCCATCTTTGAGCCATCGGTGCAGAATGCTAATTACCAGTCTCCGATCACCTTCCTTGACAGCCAGTCTTGCCTACTGGGGAATAGTGAGGAGTAATATAGTCTGAAGTCTTGGTAAGAATTTCAGGATTGCATCTCGTCAATTGCTGCATTTCTTCGAGTATCGCCACATGTCCGTACGTGGTTTGTTTTAGCAAATCAGATTCTCTTAGTCTGAGGGCTCTCTTTGCTGCTGCGCCTTTGATGAACATGTCAATGGGAAGGTACTGAAGAAACTGGAAACTCTAAGGGATGGATCGTCCCCAACGCAATGCACTAAAGACGCGCAGTGCATTTGGTGTTTTGATTTGTTTTGTTATTAAAATTAGCCTAGAAATCCGGTAGTGACGGTTCAGGGACAATATTGACAAATGTCTAACCGCTTGGTGTTTGTATGCAAATTTGTGCGTTTAAAACTTTTATTAGAGAAACATATGAGAAATTGGATGCTGGTTTTGTAATACAGCTGTGACCCTATAGCGTGTCGGCTTTTCATCTTGTGGGTCCCAGGTTCGTTTCTCGATAAGTCCGGTTGTTTTTTTTTTTTTTTCTATTTTTACCCGGCTATGGAAAAGTCAACAAAACCCTGTACGAGAAGAGTGGACGAATAATACAGTTACCCGACATACAGATACTGCAGTCATCACGGACTACTGGATGGAACCAGAGCTAAAAGTGTCTTTTAGGCAGAAGTTCTAGCTATACTTAGTGCTGCAGAGGTCCTGATAATGAAACGAATAACCGACAAGGGTACTGTTATTTATTGTGACAATCAGGCTGCGCTTAGGGCGCTACAATCGTTAACTACCAAATTGGCACTGGTCAGGAGCTGAATGCATTATGCAGGATCAGGTAAGACGATGTTGGGTGCCTGGTCAGTCTGTTGTAGAAGGCCCCGGGTTTTCCTATGAGTTGGCAAAGAAAGTAGGGGAACTGCAAACGATGATGCTTGAGAGTATAGATTGCTCTGCTCTCAATTTTTATCAAAATCTTTTACGATTATTTCAATAAATGATTTAAAAAAAATAACTCCAAAGACATATTAAATGTTCCTTATGCACTTCCGTGCAGCGGAGGTCTTTGTCTTCTTTTATTTAACAAAATGAAGTCGTCCACTTTATTGGGTGTCAGGTTTGATTAAAAGATTACCTTCGGTTCATTAATGAAATCGCCTGTGGTCGAAATTCGACTAATTTTGCGAAAGAAACGCACGTAATATACCTTAAATAATTTGAAGAACGAACATTTAAAAACAAAAACAACAATTCCAATTAACTGTATCAATTTATTCGAAAGTTATTTAATTACCAACGAGACACACAAAAGAGAATCTATGAAAGCTATAAATGTTCGATAGCTAGATGACCGTCAAAGTCACATATCTTATCTAACCTCATTATTGTAACCTATTGGGGCAACTGTACTCCGCCACCGGGATGTTATACTCAATTGAAATTATAGTCAAAGGTTCCAAAGTGCTCGTACTTGTGATCGTAGTACTTTTCAAACTTGTCCCCATGATAGATCTTCACATCCTTCCAGAACATATTTGGAACAAAGAAATCAGTAATACTTTCAATCTTCCTATCGAATGGATAGCCAAATGGTTTTTTGTCGAAGTGATCAACGCCACACATGTACGAGTGATCATCGGTCTCGAGATGATCGTGTTCGTCCGCTTCGTAGTGGCTGATCATGAAGAACATCTTCATTGGCAAACCCTTGACCCATCCGCGTGGCAATACCAAACGAGCGGGGAATCCACAATGTGGTTCTGAAATGTTCAATGGAAGGTTATGTTTGCCTTCATAGGCCATCATCACCAGTTTGTAGAGCTCCGAGTAGGTAGGACTGTCTTTGATGGTCCAAAGGTAGTCCTTGGAGCTACGCTTTATTAAGTTCTCTCCAACCACCAGATCATATGTGAACTCATCGATTTCCATAATATTCTCGCTGTGTTCCATTAGATTGATCTTCTGTTCGAATTCATCGAAATCAGGAGCCAAGAAGATGCGAATCACAACCTTTTGGATAGACAAAGAAGTCACCTTCATTTCCACATTATATGGCTTGTGGTTCAGACGCATTTGACGGGCCAGCAGAGTCTTGTCCCACACGAGTTTGCCCTCCTCGAAGTGCAAATCATCGTTCAACATGTTGGTAACATCAAAGTCGACCAAGTCGAAGAAGGTCTTCATTTTGTCCACCGAAACATCGTTAATGGTAACGCCTTCCAGCAGGAGATCCTCTTTTGTATATGGGGGAAGCAATTTCCTGACGCTTTGCAGTACATCGACTGCCCGCTTTAGCAGGTGATAATAGAGTGGATCACGCATCATGGTCTCGTAGTTCATGAAGGTGCTTGGCACAACGGACATGTCGTGATACTCGTGACCAGACAAGTAGGCACTGGACAGGGTTAGCCAATAGCCGAAAAATTCTTTATCGATGATGTCCATGTTGCCCTGCATCAGGTTGCCAATATGATCGATTGATTCCGGGCTCCACAGATCGATAGAGTCACCAGTCTTCGTGATGAATTTACCCTTTGCAATGGCGTTATCAATTCTGCGATCGATGTTCATGATCTTGTTCAGCAGTTCGACATTCGGGAGTGATTGGATGTCCCAGTAATTCTTTCTCGAGGTGAATGCGAGTCCATTATAAGCAACCAATTCCGGGTCGTAGCCTGTTTTGATATCACCGTGCCATGAAAGCTCACTGAACTCACCTAATCCGTGCGACAGGCGTTCCATGTGGTAGCGTGCCAACAACTGTTGCACATTATGAAGCCACCATTCTCCACGATGATCCTTCTTCAAGTGGAATTCCTTGCTCGTAAGCACTCGGGCGTTGTCCATGTTCAGATAGTACCAGTAGGCGTTCCAGCCCAAGTCCTCGGTGAAGTAACTCAGTTTGGTGTGCGCGTTGAAGATTTCAATGTCGCGGGTATAGTCGACTGGCATCCACGCCATCTTCATATCATGCCACAAAGCGGTCCACTTGGAGTCGTTCTTAAGGACTTCGACGTTGTCACGGAAAATGCACTTTTCCTCCAAGTGCCATTCCTCGTCAAGACCCATGAGTTTCCACCATTGCCACATCTTCCAGTCCTTCATGTACCAATACTTACCGTGGATATTCTTGACATGGTGTTTCTTCTCATAAACGGATGCCCATTGCTTTTCGTACATGATCTGCTTGTTAAAGACGTCCCAGTCAAATTTCTCTACTTCTGCGACAAGTTTGCTGTTGAAGAACATCTGCGGGAAGACTTCGTAGATCGCTGGAAGCATTATGTGGTGCATATCATCGCGGTGAGTCACAGCCAATTGCAAGGCGTAAAAAAACATTCCAGGATTTACATTGATACGGGCCCAGACGACATTGTCGACAAATGTGTCCCAGTCCTTGGCGTAGTAGAAGAAGCTGAAAAGTCCCTGTGCCTGGCGTATGTGATATTTGTTGACTACGCTGAAGAAATCCTCGTGCGCCAAAAGACCTCCTATCTTATAGCTTTCGTAGAACTTATTCATCAAATCTTCATAGACCTGCGATAGATAGGTTATGAAACAGTTCTGATGTCCTAGGACCTTCAAACTTACCGTGTAGTGGGTCTTATCAATGATCAGCTTTTCGCCATGTTTGATCCATTCCTCGAAGAGTAGCGGCTCATCGATGTGACGCACGATCTCGAACAAGAACTTTTGCTTCTCCAAGAATGCCTTGTCAGCTGTTGATGTACGCACCGGTTAAGGACTATTGTATTTTTCTAAGACATAACTTACCAATTTTGACATCCTTGTGCTCGCTGGCCGATTGCACGGCCACCGCAGCCATAATGGCAATAACAACCACTGCCAATTTCATTATACTGTTGCTCCAGATCAGATGCTTGGTTTTAAATCCTAAACACTACTGCCTTGGTGCCAATTGACTTGGGTGTTTTATAGCCTTCCTCTACGTACCTGTTTATCATCTTTGCTCGATGTATTTGAATGCGATAAGGACACTGCTGTTGCTGCTTTTATTGACGCGCTCAGGTTAGAATTGTTTTTGTCTTATCATGCATAAGCTATGCAAATCTCAAGGCCAATGGGCTGCTGTTCTAAATATAATTTTGTTTTTTGTTTCGATGCACATTGATATATGTCCAGAGGCATGTACAACTTTTTAATGTCTTTCAGCGTTGGCTGCCTTTAATTAATGCGCCTGCTAAGATAACCCAACAGGTCGGAGAAGATATAGTTAGCGACAATCATCATCGACAAAAGCATCATCATCATGCTGATAAATTTTAAAGAACTTTAACTTTATGACTTATGTTCGCCGCATGCAGCGATGAATATATGCAGTACGTTGGTTTTGATATTAATAGTCAGCTTTGAAGGCGAAACTAATTGAATTTCCATTCAGGGGTTAGAATCGAAAATTCTCCGAACCGGAGTGTTGATTTCCATACACTCCACATGTCCTTGTCATCTTAAACGCCCAATATGCAGTTTTTTGACTAGGTTGACGTCGCTGTACAGCTAGTACAGTGCGTGGTTGAATCTTCTCCTCCAGAACCCGCCAACGCAAACGGGTCCGAATATCTTACGAAGGATTTTTCTCTCGAAGCGACCAACGATATTTTCATCCGCTTTCGATAAAGTCCATGCTTCAGCTTCATATAGCAAGACTGGGATATAGAGTCTCCTTAGTCGATCGGAAAAGGGCTTTACTACTCAATTCCCTTCTTAGACCAAAGAAAAAGCGGTTGGTAAGAGTAATCCTTCGTTTGATTTCCGACGAGATGTCATTTTTTGATGTTATAGGCTCTACATACATATGTCGAGTATCGAAGAAAAACTTTTAAGGAACATTAATTAATAAAAGAATAATTTGTAATACAAAGTACCCGGTCTATTGGAGTTTCCGATTTCCTGGTATGTTAGAAAGTTAAAGAACATTTTGTTAACACTTCAGCTTCGAAAAATCATTTGGACCTACCAAAAAAGCATTTAAATACGAGGAAATAGGTTAAGTTTTGAAAATCAGAAAAACATTGCAAGCGGGCGAAGCAAGGCGAGTACGGGTCAGCTAGTTTAATAATAGATTTGGGCGACTTAATGATTGTGACCAACGGTCGTTTCCTTTTCCATTTTAGTAAAAAGCCGATTTAAAAAGTACTAAATGAAATAATCAATTGGGAACATTGACAAACGCTGCAGCTAATGCAAAAAAATAAATAAAACATCACAAAAAGTATCACGATAGCGTCCACACAATCAACTATGACAGTGACAGCATCATCTCATCCAGCGACGATAATGCGCAATAAAAAAAAAGTGCACAACACCAAAATGAGTATTTCTCACTGGTGGATTCAGTTCGTGAGCAAAGCAATATTGAAATGTGTTTAACCTTCCAATGCTGATCTCTTCCATCACTAAAGCAATATGTCAAGCTTATCAATCCTGAAGAACAAGTAACACGGCCACGTCAACCATTATAGCCGAATAACAATGTGGCGTTGATAGATAGAGTAGAAATAATGGGCTCTAATGGTGTAACACAAAATGTGACGTTTGGTTCGCGTTTGATCGTAAATATCGTATAATATCGTAAGTTCGACCTCATCGTCCAAGTAGATAGAGCTACCCGCGACAGCCCAAATCACAATATCGCTCGGTAATGGGCTTTGTATCGACTTTACGATATTTTCTATCCAACGCCAACGCACGTCCGCGAAATAAGCAAAACGAAATGCTGCTTCGGGCGTCGGGCGTTCATAGGTTGGGAATATGATAAATATTATGTGTACGAGTATGTTCTGTTTCCTCAAATGTTCTCGAATTAACGACAAAAAGAAGATTAGAAATGTATTCCTTTTTATTTTTATTGTTTTTAAGAAACACAAAATATAAGAAATAACTTTGCAAACAAGATTGTACGAATATACAAATTAAAAAACAAGAACCTCGCACACAATTAATTTGTGTTGAAAAAAAAATGCATTTAGCAAGTTACATATTAAATGTTTAAAAAATTAATGTAGTGCTGTGGCTTTAAAGTTTAAACGAACAGGCCAAAGAATAGTATAATATCAACACCATTGACATAGACTGCTGGTACCCAACTTCGCGTTAGTTCCAACATAAGCACTAGCCCCCTTGGTTCGCAGCGGAGAAATGTGAAAACTTACATTGTGTTTGAATTCGCGTAAGCCGTTGGTTTCTGAAGTATTTTTGAAATAAATTGTGATAAATTGTAATGCATTATAGAGCAACAAAACAAAGTATTATCAACACAAAAAATTAATTATAAGTAAATTTACCACTAAAGAAAAGTACCGGCTATTTGAAATTTTGGTAGTACACTGTGTCCCTCGCTTTGCGCGACTTCTTTTTGCGCGGTTTCACTTTTGCGCGAAATGCATTTGCCTACCAAAATTCGATTTGCGCGGCTTAAGAAAATGCTTACATTTAATTTTCCAGGAACGCAACACCCTAAATTACATGAAATTCATACTTCGCTTTGCGCGATTTCGCATTGCGCGAGACTTTTCATTCCCCTTACCCCCGCGCAAAGCGAGGGACCAGTGTACCTAGTATCTGTTGGTACCAACGCGACAGTCATTTGAAATTAAACGTATTTTTGAAGTAACTCGAATATAGGGCAATAGATGGCCATAGTTTCTATGTAAAATAAGCATGATGGCAGATAATTGTTTCATTTTGCTGTCTCTACGAAACACGTGGCGCTAGTTATGTTGGAACCAAATTATCCGCAGACGTTGTATGAAAGTGACATTTCACTAACAGTCCATATATAATTGGTCTGTTCCCGTACCTGTCCAAAACAGCCGAAAGCAGCACAAAACTACGAAAATCAGTCAAATCCTGTTCCCGTACAAAGGTTTTTCGTAGTTTTTGACAGAAGAGAGCGCTAACAAGAGAATAAGAAATTTCCCCATGCTGCCGAATTTATCCCAAGGCATTTCTTTGGGCTGCTTTGGACAGCATGAAGCCAACTGTCAAATCTGTCAAATGTCATACATTTTCCATTTTTTGTTGTTCAATCCGCTCCCGTACTTTTGCACACTTTTTCCTCTCTCTGACAGATGTTTACCCCCACTCCTTGAATTTTGAGAATCCATAAATTTTAGTGCAGAAAGTACGGGAACATACCTAATATGTCAATGATCAACACAGTTGTGAGCTGTCACAACGCGTGACCTATGTAGTATAAAGTAGCTCTACTCGGGCGTTGCCAGGCGGTTATGATATCTACGATATATCGCCTGAGGTCACATTTAATAGTACCCTATATGTTCGCATTGCGCCTACTCAATCTGTCTACGTGCGACCGCGCGAAAGCGACATTGTGATTTGGGCTTCTACTATGTCGCGCGCATGACAGCACACACGCGACAGTTGTTTTGCTTTTGTTATTTTTTGTGTGCATAGAAACAATATATTTGCTCCCAAAAAGTGAATTACTTCAAGGAAAAATGAATCAGCCTTATTGTGAGTTTCACCCGAACAGCATTCCGCCCGAAAAAAATCACATTTCACTTTTTCCCTATAAACTTGAAACTTCGGGTGAAACTTACAATAGCTTTTCAAATTTCGGGCGTGCAGAAATGTTTCGGGTGAAATAATTTCCGGGTGAAACACTCAAAAGAACGATTTTGTATAAACTGAAACTTAGTTTGTCACATTCCAAACCTCTCAACGCCCAAAATTTTATGTTGTTAATTTTGAGGTTTACCTATTTCACAAATATTTATCGTAAGTCGGTAGTAAGTCTGTGAAACGAGCGACCGCTCTAACGCCACATTGTGATTTGGCCATTATGTTCAAATTGTGCCTTAAGTTCTCATTTTGTAATCGTAACTTAACACAAAAACAATTGCTGTAGCGGTTCATGATTTATTTTGTGCAGTCACACATTTACGCAACAACTATTACACATACAACTAAGTCAATAGTCAACCTTTACTTCGAACGAGAAAACTCGACCAACACCCGAATGTCATGGAAAGCGAGGTGAAAAGTGCATTTGTGATTTTTTTGTGTTCGCTTTTATCTCGTTTCGTATTTGTATTCGTTTGTTTTATTCTTGTGTTCTCAGGGATGAGTTCGTGTCGTGCGGAAGAATCTGTTTTTAATTCTCATACTGACAGAGCAACTACTTCCGAATACAGTAAATTACGAATGAAGGGAGGAACAGAAGTATAAATATTCGGTTGTGAGCAATGGCGACGTGTATAAGTACGGCCGGAGCCCAAAAGAGAATAACGAAAACTCAGCGAAGTTTTCTCGTTCCATGTAAAATTTGACTAACCGTGCAACCGTTTTGACATTTGAACTGTTTACCTTGTTATGTGTATGTGTGTACATGGAAGTCTTCCAAATGAAGAGAAACGTCTAAAAGCCTCCCGAAAATCTCTACCTGTCCTTGCACTACCTCAACCCTCAATCGTGAGCTGCACGTTTGTATAACAGTTTCAAGAACAAAAATCCAACGTGTAAATCCTTAGCTGGCTCGCTTTGGATGACAGCTGTCAAAAAATAATTTAATAGTAAAAAGTATGAAAAAATCTCATAATTGATCGCGTTATGCTTGGACATTTAAATGCACCGGCAGGACATCTAACGTGAGTTATCAGAAAGAAAAGTCTTCATTATGAAAGTTTGTAGTTTATGCTTATTAACGGTTAGTGCTCAAGTAGTCTATTTGCCATAGAGTCCATTAAGTACTTTGCTTTCGCACATATAAATGTAAACAAATACAAATGGATGACATCATTTCGTTCAGTATCTCGGATATTTATAGCTAAATGCCAGCTGCCTGACAATTATTGTTCGTTTAAAAACATCATCAGGTGATTGCAAGACTCATCAACGGCCTTGAGCTGTGAGTTCGCGTAGTCCAATTTGTTTCTATACAAAATATATTTTCAATCGTTGTTCTTGTTTTGCTCTGTCTGTACTTTGGACTGGTTTTTCAAAAGGAAACAACATTTGTTTACACCATTATGTACCTAATAGGGTCCGAAGGGTCATTCTAAACTCTCAGTCCTTTTAAAGGATGGCAAACGGAGTTGAACCTCTTTAAAAAAAATGACCTCCACAGTAGTACCGCGGAATCTGTCGTCAGTGTACAACAGCGTCATTGGAAAACACGTAAATAGGCTTGGCTTCTTATCTAAAGACTTTTTGCAGCACCAGCAGTGATGAGGTGGACGACGTGGCGACTACGACAATTCTCAATCTACTTTCAGTATGTCCAGTTCTTTCGCGTAGCTTGTAGCTCATTTACTCGATAACCTAGGTGACGAATAAAGATGTCAAAAACCTCTACCGCTTTATCAGCAGCTCCAAGTGGTTTCATGGGCAGGACTACCCCCCAAGGACCTGCGATACTAAAACGAGACGGAGTGGTGTTCTTCAACTTTAGGTTTGAAAACTTCTTTAGAGAGGGCATCGAAATGTAAGCCCGGTCTTAGACAGAACCTCAGATGAAAAGACACAACGCAGCTGTTCGACAATAGTAGAGACCAAAGTGCTTCTTTTTAAGTGCCTAAATCAAGACTCTATGCTTCCTAAGATCAACACTAATCTTAACCTCTTTAAATGCGTCCCAGGAATTTTGCAACTAAATCATTGAAGTCTCGCGGCTTTATCAGCACGCCGACTATACCTCCGGACAAGCAACGGATCAAGGCCAAATTTAGATGGATGGTTCTAACAGCACGTATGCCGCCCAATAAGGATGTATGCAGCAGATAAGCCCACGAAGAAGTGAATGCGCCCGTCATTGGAGGCAGCCAATAACTTGCGTTACGTTATAATTCCGATGACCAGAACGCTGTTTACATCAGATTTGCATCTCCGGCAGACAGCAGCGGATTTGATAAATTTACTTAATGCGAGTATAACAGAAATAGCCACTGTACTCATAGTGACGTTAATTGATAAGACGCAACTGTTATTCAATAACAGTGCAAGCCGAAAGGTGACCATTTCAGAGATATGAACCGGATTAAAATAGAACGGCTCATGGCGTACTACTTCTAAACTCACGTAGCTTTGCTTTGGCAAAAATATTCCATACAGCGAAACGAAGGTCACATCATGCAGCAGCAAAGTGCGATAAGAAGTGCCAACTTAATGCTGCTCCCAAAATCTGACTTGCAATGTAGTGCAAAGCTTATCGCAAAGTTCCAAAATTTTAGCAAAAAATCAGGTATGCTCGCCGAGCTATAAGTAGCCCATGCTGCGTGAACAGAAGGTAGTAGTCTCCTGAGTATTTGAAACTAAGCATCTGATCCGGAGTAGAAGTAAAAATGAAACTGACAATTTTCATTGTCGCTGCGTGTATGGCCCTCCTGGCTGTACAATCGGCTAGCGTTCCAGAGGACCACACACTTGGTAAGTGGATTGTGTAACTAAACTGAAATATCCTTGATCGGGAAATTATCAAATCAAAAAACTGCTCATATCCTTTTGAAGCTGACAAACCGATGATGGAGAAGCAGAGGTTCATCTTCGAGATCCTATATCGCGTGGATCACGACCTAATGATGGACGAATGGATCAAAATGGGTGAAAAACTAATCATAGATAAAGGCCACTACATGGTAAGCTTAGCATATATCCTATTTTAAGTATCGTCCTTCGATGAAGAAATTACAAATCCTCCTCTCCTTGTAGAAATTCAGCGACTGGATGACGAAATTCTATCATGCCTACAAGTCTGGGGGACTCTTACCGCGTGGTGAATTCTTCAGCGCCATGGTAAAGGATCACCTCATGCAGGCTATGGGACTATTTAACTTCTTTTACTATGCCAAGGACTGGGAGACATTGGTGCACAATATGGCCTGGGCCCGTATGAACATGAACGAAGGCATGTTCGTTTACGCGATGAGCATGGCCGTGATTCATCGCGACGATATGCAAGGCATCATTATGCCACAAATCTATGAAATCTTCCCGCAAATGTTCTTCAGTAGTAAATACATCATGGCGGCTGAGAAATTCGACTGGGACTCCTGGAACAGGCAAATAATGTTTGAGAAGGAAATGAAGGAGAGCTACTTAAAGGAGTTCAACAGCGAGCTTTACGGCAATATCTTCTACGAGAAGGACTGGAGCGTATGGCAGTGGTGGAAACTAATGGGTCTGGACGATGGTTGGCATATGGAGGAGAAATCTATGCTCCGTGACAATATGCATTTCAAGGGTGACGATCCAATGTGGATGGACATTTATGGTAAAATGAAAATGATGTGGATGCCGATGGACTACAGTCGTGACGTGAAAATTTTCAACGAGGAAAGCAAACTGAGCTACTTCACTGAGGATGTGGCATGGAACGCATACTGGTACTACTTGAACATGGACTATGCAAAGTATTTGGACGTGAAGGAATTCAATCTGGAGAAGGATCGTCATGGTGAATGGTGGCTTTATAATATGCAACAAATGTTGGCCCGCTACTACATGGAGCGTCTGTCTCATGGGCTTGGCGACATTCCCGCTATGCCATGGTATGGAACCTACAAGGCTGGTTACGATCCACAGTTGATAGCGTACAATGGAAACGGCTTTACCTTCAGAAAGAACTACTGGGAACTGCAGTCATACCAGAACCTTGAACTCTGGAACAAGCTGATGAGTATTGACCGCAGAATCGACGATGTCATTGCCAGTGGCAAGTATGTCATGAAGGATGGCACAATGCTTGATCTGACATCACCCAAATCCATCGAATTCATTGGTGATCTAATGCAAGGAAACATGGATATCATGGACAGGACCTTCTTTGGCTATTGGTGGGGACTATCAGCTATGTTCCTCGGTGGTGCAGATTACCACGACTTCATGATTTCTCCAAACGCCCTTATGAACTACGAATCAATGCTACGTGATCCTGCAGCCTATAGCTTATTCAAGATGGCTGTTAAAAGATTCTACATGTTCAAGGACCAGCTGCCAGCATACTCCCATAAGGAACTGCTCTTTGAGGGTGCTGAAATCGTTGACGTTAAGGTCAGCAAATTGATGACATACTTCGATTTGGTTGACATGGATATGAGCACTCTGCTCAACGACAAGATGATGTTCCACGAGGGCAAATTGGTTCGCGAGAAGGTCCTGATGGGACGTCAAATGCGTCTGAACCACGAGCCATTCGCATACGACATGCACGTGAAAGCTGACAAGAAAGAAAAGGTTGTCATACGTGCCTTCATGGGCCCGGTATTCAACGAATATGGCCAGAAATTGAACCTGATGGAAAATCGTGAAAACTACATGGAAATGGACGAGTTTATCTACGAGCTGGCTCCCGGCGAGAATGAAATTCATCGTTCGTCCGAAGACTTCGAGTGGACCGCCAACGATCCGCTTTCCTACACCGAGATGTATAACTACCTCATGGAGTCCTACGAAGGTAAATACAAATTCCACATGAATATTTCTGAGGCGCACTCCCTATTCCCTGACCGCTTGATATTGCCATACGGTTGGGCCAAGGGTATGCCAATGATGATGTTCTTCATGATGAGCCCATACAAAGCTGATTACGAGCAATATGCCAGCTATGACCATTCGTACTTGTCTGGCATTGGATCTGGTGTCCGTCATATTGACGACATGCCATTTGGCTATCCTTTGGACAGGAAAATCGAAGACTTGAAGGTTTTCATGGTCCCCAACATGTTCATTAAACATGTCAAGATCTACCACAACGAAAAGTACGACAAATACTACCCAATGAAATATGAGCACTTTGGCAGCTTTGACTACGACTTCTAAGTTCGACGTGCAAATGACGGTCTTGTGAATTGGCTTCCATCCGTCAGTGTTTCAAATTTTATGAACTGTAGCCTTAAGTAGACGGTTTGTTTCATGTCTTGTTTTGTCTTTTTACGCGGTACTCGATTTTGAGGACCTAACCTTCCGAAGCTAGCATTTGAATAAATTGTTACGTACAATTTGAAAAAAAAAAAAAAATAATGTTGTTTCTTTAATTTAAAAAATCTTGATTTTTGGGTGACATTGATCAGAACTCATCTAGAAAGCTTCTGACAGCTCACAAAGTTCCTGTTTCACTCAGCAGAAATGTCATCAACCACGAGGTTTAATCACTTAATAAGACTCTGTGCTCACTGGTACAGGGAACTGCTAAAGCAGCTCGTATATACATGTGCATGTACGCATTCTACGCATAAGCAACTTTAAGGTTACATACACAACTACTATGTATCGAAATAGGCTTCGTAGCCCTCTATTGCGCAAAATTTAAAATTGTCCATGTTCGAAGTTAATCTGCCTTCCTTACATATTTATTGACATACAGAACAGTAACGGGTTCCTGGCATCAACAATTGTTGTGTCCGAGCCAGTGTCGTTGAGAGTTATTGTCTTTATATTATTCCTTACATTTAAATAAAGTTTTGAAGACTGTCCATCCAGGTCAATAATATTGTCGAAAATTGCCTTCTTAGACTCCTTGGTCGTTCCTAAAGACGAAAAAAATCTGACAGTAACTATAAGCCGAAATCTGCAACAAATTCACAGAGAAAATTGAAACTTCTGAATGAGAGATGGGCTTAGCTCATGATAGCCGTCCAATGCAAACAAAAGTAATTGAAAAAAATATAAAGATAAAAAATAATTTTTAAAAACATGCTTTAATGATCTAAAAATTAAAAAAGAATTTTTTTTCCCGAGTCACCAATATACCTACGACTATTAATTAAAGCTCAACGATCAAGAATCTGAGAAGGCATAATTTTTTATCTTTATATTTATTTTCTACTTTTTAGTATTTAAATTTTTTTTACAAATTAACAAATTTTTTACTCAGAATGTTTGTGATTCTACTCGTCAAACCCTTCCATTTGATATCCATGTCATGGGGGTTGTGAAAAAAAGTAATTCGCCATCTTATGCCATCCACCATATTGAATTTAGAATCACGTCACTTAGCTAATCGTATTCTACTTGTCAAATCCTTTCATTTGATACCTATATTTAGGAGGTCGTGAAGATAACGGTAATCCACCATCTTGATGGAACATCTGGAAGTGGGTATAAAATCGATTCCCAGATTTGGCCCTCACAGAAAGTGAAGTTAATATAATGCTTGTAAAAAGGGACAAATCAGTTCGGAGTGCAAATCTAATATTTTCTGTCTGTCAAATCTAAATTTGTAAATCCATCAAATTTCTGAACGGTTACATGTTGCTCAACGAACTATGGCATAGCATTTAAAAAAAAAAAACATCGTTAGACCGGGAACACCAAGAAAGGCCCAGTGACGCCAAAAAAGACGACCACAGTGGAAGATCGTTTTTTTGGTGCTTCAAACCCGTCGGCATCGGTCCAAGGTAGGTAGGTAGGTAGGTAGAAGTGGTGGTTTCGATGGAGGCAAACCAAATAGCGTGTGGGGCGCCGTTTTGATACCACAAACTCAGGTGACCCGTTTATTAGGAAGTAGAGTTGTGATATTTATATCAATCCTGTGGAATTTAGGAAGAGGATCAGCTCTCCAATACTTTTCCCAGATATCTCTTTGAGGTCGTCGAAGAATAGATTGTTTAGTATGCGTTGCCTGGCTCTCGCCAGAGCCGGACATTTGCACAGAAAGTGAATTAGAGATTCTTTTTCATTTTCATTTTTGCAGCTACGACAGAATCGGTCATGAATAAAATTCCTCCGCGTTAGAGCTTTTTGGTCCTTTCTGTATGGCAAAGCCAAAATTGTAAGTATGAACTTGTTTTTGGTTTTTTAACTCAAAAAAAAAAAGTGATTAACATTATAAAGTTATTCATAATGTCTTTAACGTGATTGAATGAAAAGTGGGAACCATCATGTTTACCATCTTTCTGACCTGAACTAATTTAAACAATTTTTAACCCAATAAAGTTGAAGGTACAGAGTACAGTAGGCTTCAAGTTTTACTGGAAAGGTTATATGTTTGTCTTATCGAAAGTAAACCACATAGCAAACTGCATAATGTAGAGTTTTTAGAAGGAAGATATAAAATGTCAAGTCTATCATTTGTCCCATCTTCTGGCCATTTTAAAGCTCACCTAGTTCAATCTACCAATATTCACCAACTACTGCTTAACACGTTCGCGGACACATGATTTTCGGAATGACACATGTGTCCGGCATTTTGAGTGGTATTTTATATTATTTTTTTTTTTGCAAATTTTGTATAAAGATAAAAATGATTCCGAAGGTCACAATCAATCGAAAATTTGTCCCCGATAGCACAAATAATGCTGGAATATGGAAGTATACTTCTCAAGCAAAGACCTTTATCACCCTTTGAGCAAGCAGTTCGAACAAACTACTCCACATGGATCAGTAACTGCTTTGCCCAATGTAGCAACTGACAAGCAAAGTACCAATAAAAACGCGAAGACAAACGGACATTACCACCAACTAGGGTGGGCACCGTAGCGCAAGTGGTTAGTGCGTCGGACTACTGAGCGAGCGGTCTTGGGTTCGAATCCCGCCGCAAACACCTAAAAGTTTTTCACAGTGCCCACCTCTTTCGAATGTCTGACAAGCATCAAAGAGTATCATTTGTCACGATTGAGCTTCTCAACTCGCCGTTCGGAGTCGGCAAAAAACTGTAGGTCCCTTCCATTCGTGCAAAAATATAACACGCACACACAAATGGTTGCGAGAAGCAGGCCTAGGTTCACCGCGAGCTGTAGCGCCAACTAAGTAAGTAAGGGTTCCCAACCGTCCTCCTTTTGGGAGTACAGTTTTCCTTTTTAGTGTTTTGTCCTCCCGTCCTCTTTTATGTAAAAATGTCCTCCTTTTGCTCTTACAGCCAAAAAACAAAAATGGGATTAAAAACTATTTAACTTGTTTTTGCTATTATTTTTGTTGCGGGCACCCATTTTTGCACATTTTTTCGTGAATCGTTCATATTTCGAGCAAGCCAACATAGGCCGAAAAATTAGCAGTTACATATTTCCTTAAAATTTGCATATTTTTCACAATATGCATTCCTGTGTTTCAGGGAATTCCCTTTTAACATAGTCACGAGATCCGTAGGTTGTTCAGTATGGCATATGAAAATTCCCTTCCATGTTGGTTCAAATGATGTCCAAATTCTGAAAATGACTCCGATATAGAATGTTCAGTGGATTGTACCGAATCAGCAAAAAACCAACAATAACAAACAAACACCAAAGATTGGATTTGGTACTGATCCCTCTATGGAACGCTCCAACAATTTTAAAGGCACTTGCAACGCTCTCTATCTCCAAATCTGAAAGGAATTTCTCAGCAAGTTCTTATAACGGATTTCTTTAAAAATTAAAAAGCATTTCCAATATGTAACCTGAATTGAATCTGCAATAAAGATTGTGTTCTTCTTTTTTTTAATTGTTAACATAATTGTTTTTATTATTGGTGTTGCCTTTTTGTATTAAAAGTATAGAACAGTTAGTTTTGTAAAATAGTGTAACCAACCAATTTAGAGGAATTTTTTTGTTTTTTTTGTTAAGAACATATGGAACATACGGCGTTATACGAGGGTTAACTACTTCTAATAATTATTTACATACATGGTGTCCCAGTTAAGAGGTGAGAGGTGAACAAAAAATCGTATGACATTTTCACACCCCTCCAAGTTATAGCCCTTCAAAGTTTTACACCTCCGATTTGGTTATTATAGATACAATCAATTTTGTACATCTTGGAGAGGCAATCAGTAGCGCATACAAAATGTTGAGAACTTCATGTAATTTTATGAGGTCACAGAAAAGTTATGGCTCCTTTAAATCAAAATTATGAAGATATGAGTTTCCAATTTTTTACTCAAGACGCATTTTTCTCAAAACTTTTACTGAATAAAAAATCTTTGTTTTATAAATCTTTTCTCTAAAAATTATGTTAAACAGTTTTTTAATAATAATAATAATATTTGGCTTCAGCAGTCCTAGGTAGAACCAAGCCTAGCTTCCCGCGACCATTTGTATGTGTGCATTATATTTTTGCACGAATGGAAGGGACCTACAGTTTTCTGCCGTCTCCGAACGGCGAGTTGGGAAGCTTTACATGACAAATGATACTCTTGAATGCTTGTCAGGCATTCGGAAGAGTTGGGCACTGTGAAAAACTTTTTAGGTGTTTGCGGCAGGATTCGAACCCAAGACCGCTGGCTCAGTAGTCCGACGCACTAACCACTTGCGCTACGGTACCCACGTTTTTTACGCACGATTAATAGAAGTTGTAGTAAAAGCCATTTCTTGTCAGACAAAAATGATAAAAAAACCATGCAAAACAAAGAATTATTATTTTTTTTTATTTCTTAAAATCGGTGTCCTCCTTGTGTTTTAATCAAAGTTGGGAACCCTACCACCAACCGTTAACAGTAATCGTCGGAAATTTATTTTGTTGGTAAGTGGCATATACTTCCGAACAATAGCAAATGTGCTGAAGCTAGTTATCGTCTATAATTTTTTCCACTTGCTCGTCTGGTTTCAAATTATGATAGTCCTCGGTACTGGGTTGTGGAAAAATCGGTATCATTGCGCAGGATTCAACTTCTGACCAATTGGAACGTGAACGTGAATTCGATCGAGATGCATTGAACCAATCAATTCGATTGAATGTACCAGTGTTGAACAAAATGGTGGTATATTTTTCCTTGATGCTCTCGGGGGAACTGGGAAGACATTCCTCATGTCATTGATTTTGGCCACTGATCCTACGAGATCCGAAATTGCTGTAGCAGTTGCTTCTTCTGGGATAGCCGTCACGTTAGGAGAATGCCGAAAGGCTCATTCAGCGTTGAAATTGCCTTAAACCCTTCAAACGACTGAAAACCCGACATGCTACATTGCAAAATAGTCAGCAATGGTCAAAGTTTTGGTAACAAGTAAAATCGTCATCTGGGATGAATGCTCAATGGCGCACAAACGCGCATTGAAAGCACTCAATCAAACTATGAAAGATCTGCGCAATGACTCAAGACGTTTTGGAGGCGCAATGGTTCTACTGTCTAACGATTTCCGCCAAACACTACCAATCATTCCAAGATCGACCACTGCCGATGAAATAAACGCTTGCCTAAAATCATCGATGATAAACATGCGAGTTGCATTGCTTAACGATCCATTTATTTTACCTTACGAAAAAAAATTAATAAGTTGACACAACATTTATTGATTTTGGGACGGTACGAAGTTCGCCGGGTTAGCTAGTTATATTGATATAAATACTTTTTTTTGTGCTCCATTATACAATTTGTTTAACTTTTTTATTTTCGATCGAATTTGCAGCGCTCCCAATATGAAAAGCTAAACACACTTTTGAAACTGACTTCCCAATATGCAACGCAGATGCCCTAAGATGTTGAAAAATGCGAGTATGCACACTTTTGTGACTTGGTTACCGTTAGAGAGCCGCAAAACGGCTTGAACGTTGTTGGTTGCCATATGGCAACGCCAGGAGGATTTGGGTTTAAAACGGAAAACCTTAAAACCGCAGCTTTTCAAAAAAGAAGCCAGGGTCCTTAATTTGAAGAGAATTGGTGGCGATGCGCATGAAGTGCACGTGCATGCATTTTTGGGGAGACAACTGTGATGCTGATGAGTGACGATATTAATTTGAAGTACTTTGAATATATCCATTTTACAGGTAAGTTATCTGAAATATTGAAGTTTTAAAAGAAATTAACTTTCAACTTTTTATCGCACAGCCATTGTTATTATGAAGCTGCGAAACTACCAACTTAAGCCATTTGGAGCTGGAAAGTTCAAACATATCAAGTAAGTTTCAATAATTATAATATCTACAAATTAAAATACATACTTATTTTAACGATATTTCAGGCATACAGAAGCGAAAATCACGTTAGATAGCCTTAGAGATTTGAGCAGGGGAAGCGTTAAAGCGACTTCGATTAACCTTCTACACTACGACCATTTCTGCCGTTTCCAAATGAATTTTTTTAGACCGATAGCGTAGCTGTTTGTCATAGCTCGTACATAAACAACATAACCTCATACAGCTAAACAATCGCAATTCATTCCACAGCGAGAAGGTTTACAACCATAAAGGGCTCCATCATCATGATTGCATCTCCCAACTCATCCCTCTATGCTCTTTGAATGTGTCCAGCAAAATTGATGTTATGAACATTAGACCTACATAAAACGGAAACTGAGTAAAACTTATTAAAAACTGAAAGCTGTCACTTGCTGAACACAAAAAAAAATCAGCTTATCCATGGAACTATTTACCCAGTTGACCATTTTCAGAACCATCACTGCCACCACCACACCGTCTGCAGCCCAAGCCCTTCGAACTAAATAGAAACAGACAAAAACAGCAAAACCCTTTTGCCCATCATATGGAACATTCTGGATCGGGAAACACAACGTAACTCTGAACAAAGAGCGTCGAAATAAGCCACCAACCAGGATTATACACGTAGCCACGCCATTGAAACTATCCCGACCAGCTATCTGTATTTAGCTACTACACCATCGCTGCATATATATAGAAATCCAGGGGCGGTATATGCCAGTGGCAACCATTCTCTCCCATTCCATGGCACAATTCAGCATTTGGCAACCCGACAGGAGTGCAATAGCAGCAGCAGTACATGTAGAGCGAATTTATCGATTGAAAACTGTCTCACTGAAATTCAGGTCATTGATCCTGGCCTAGGTACTCCAGCACCGCCTCGCCACCTACCACTCTGGAGTGGGTTCGTAAATGCATATGCACGAGTTCCACTAGCAGAAGCAGTGGATGAGGACATGAAAGCACAAGACGAACGAAGAGAGTACCTACAACAAATTACTCCAGACAGTGGTAGAAAGGGAAACTGAAGTTGAAAACGGGCGAAATTACGAAATATAGCATAATGGTGGTGAAGGAAGAAGGGATATGCACTGGGGGCATGGTTAAGGGTGCAATGAATTCAAAATAACCGAACGACGACACGGGCTATGTACAGTATTTTCGCAGACCACCGCCCCACCCCCCGGTACTGTATACGAAAAACTCTGGAACACAGTTTGAAAAGTTTTCCTGTTTCAATCTGAAACGAAGAGATACCGCAGCGAGAGAGTGAGTCGATAGGGAGAGTGTGCAAGGGGGATTGCATTGTGTAAGCATTGTTGTCTGTATATGTATAGATATACTTCCAAACCAGGAACCAGGATAATGTTGATCAGGAAAAAAATGTGCTATCTCAGAGTAGAGTATGTAGATTGAAATGGGAACGACGCTCCCTATACCACTTGTGTCTGCAACTGCTGCTGCTGATGCTGCTGATGTCATCGGTTGGGGCGTCAACTGGAAATTTGGCTACGATGCTAGAAACCCACGCCTCATCATCATTGTCATCCACTAAATACACATGAAGTGGGTCAGTAGAGGGTGGAAGATAATTCAGATGTCGCATATTTATTACGTTTTACATGAGGGCTACTCTGTGAGTAGAGTGAGAGTGTTGCCGTGGTATTCGCTTTACATAGGGCCGCTAATCGAAATATTGGTTTCCAACATTTTGCAGTTAAGTTAGGCTAATGGACTTCAAATGACAATGGCTAGACCGACGAGATGGATAGGTTCGGAATCAACTACCTAAGAATGGAAAGTGAATGAAGTCAAGAGTTGCTAGGGGCTGCAGTTTGAACTCAAGACGTAGGCACTTTATTTCGAAAGTATGAAAAAGACAATAAGACTGTTGAAACTCAAATTTGGATTTTTCCTCTGGCGATGCAGTGAAAGTCTGTGTTGAAATCCTACGCACCTTTCATGGGGTCATGTAGACATCTCATCTTTAGGAGCTTTTGGATTACCTCAACGGCAGAGACATGTGTCTACCTTTCAAATGATAGAAAGAAAATTAAGTATCCTGCCTAAAACTCAGTGATGATCCCGTCCTAGAAGAATCTATAAATTAAACCGGAACATACACTGATTATAACTTGAGAGTGTTGTCCTCTATAGCAGCGGTCGCCAACCGGTAGTCCGCGAGAAAGTTTTGGTGGTCCGTAGAGGAAGCTTAATAGTAACTTATAAAGCTTAATGTTGTATGACTCAGGTCTTTAGAGGATCGCCACTGCTAACCTGAAACTATGTCGTCACGCTAGGAATCATCAGGATGGTAAGACCTTCAGTAGAAACCATTTAGAAATTGAATTTTGGCCCTATCGAGCGCCTACAGGTAAATTTCAAGAAAAATTCAAAGCACAGGTAAACTATTCGGTAATTCGGGTTTTATTTAGACACATTGAAGAATGCCTGGAGCAGTAGCGGATAGATCATTCAAAGGATTGAAACTTAATAATAAAATGTTTGTTAAAGGTTACCTGGCCGAATATACGATACCACAGCAGAAGAAGTCGCGAGAACCCTCCAAACCAGTATTAAATAAGCTGTTGATAGGTTAGATGAAGTAGGTAGATGAGTACGCTGTGACTTTGGTCACTGCTCACCTAGGAGATCAATCAGGTCCATAAGGCCAATTTTTGCTTGCTCTTGAAACCTAGCGAATTGCTGATTTAAAACCAACCATAGTTAGTTGTATGAATCACAGAAGATTTTTCAGCTCAATTTTATGTAGAGAGAGAGCCAAGAGCTCTCATGAAAAAAACCCAGATACATTATATACAAAGAAAACAGTACATGACAGCGTCTATCGGAGACGAAGCACGGCACGCGCCTCATAAAACTTTAAGGCACACCAAACGAGACACTTATCACAATCACAGCCCTTGATGATGAAGGCGTCGCACAAAAAAGACCAAAAAGCGCGAAAGGAATGGGAATTTTCTTTGGGAACAAAAATGAAATTGCTTTTCTGGAAGGATTTCTCCGAGTTTCTACTGAATTTGTAGGCAACTGCAATCTACAGCACAAACCGAACAATAGACAACCTCAAATTATGCTCAACCATACTCTTTTTTCTACCAAGGAGAACTGAATGAAGAATAACCCTGCCCAACACTAGATACAGGTTCTTATCCTGACTACCGCTCAAATTAGAAAGAAATTCTTTCATTCAATTCTATTTATTGATTCCTTAAAGTCTGAATGCTGCCTCAGCTACTTATCTTTAAGTTAAAATAAACTGTACGGCTGCTGATGCTGAGTTAAGAAGGCGATAGTTACGTCTTAAGCTTACGATAATTAGAAAAAAATCCACTGCTACAAGGACGATATTTTTGCTCTATAGATCAGCTTACGAGAGTTTCAGATATAATTGACGTGGTTTGTCACAAACCTTCTCTCAGAGACAATTTGACATTACTACTAAATTTGGAACAGTGTTAGCTGAACTTAAAAAGTTGAATTTCGAAAAAAAAAACAGATTTTGAGGTTATCTTATGGGATGTCAAATGGAAGCACGAATTCGAAAATGTATGAAATATTTTCTGTTACTTTTTTTCTAACACTTTTTCAAAAACACTTTCAAAAATTGCTGTCCCCCTACCTTAACCCTAAAAATATCGCTCAAAAAAATCTGAATAAAATCACAAACATTGAGAATAAGGGTTAGATTGAACCTAAATTATCAGAACTGTCCTACGTCCGACAGTTTTTTTGAATGCATTTTTTTTTTTAAATTCAACTGCCCAACTATCCCAATCAAATAAAAGTGGATACGTATAGGGAAATTTGTATGTGTCAGAGTAAAAATTTAACGGTTGATCCCAGAAATATGCCCTAAAAAAGTATTGAGCTTATACTTAAACCATTGATTTTATGCACATAACGAAATCTTGATGGTTTCCTTTACATTATAATATAGGTGTATCTTCTCTTACTGCAATTGGTAAAATTGAATTTGTGTACAGACACGGAGACAAATTCCACACATTTAAAAAAAATTCAATGAATAATTTTCATGCGTAAATTTCTTGTATACTTTGTTTATTGTTGTTTTGTATCATAAGTCCATCAACATAAATCTAATACATTTGTAAAATTAACTGATAGTAGAAACACTTGTTGCGAAAGAACGTCTTGCACTTGACCGGATTTTTTTCATAGTCCCTCCATTTTGGAGGGACTATGGATTCTTTTTTGCTTCTTAACTGATCCCATGACCATGCTGCATTAAAAGTCACATCGGATCCAATGGATAATCTTGTCTTAGATCGCTTACCTTATGTGTGAAGATAGTTATCCTTAAATGCAATTCGTTCGGCTCAAATCATAAATTTGTCAAAGGTCATGGTCATGAAAATTGGTCGCAATCTCTGTTATTTATTAAAAAATCTTTAAATTTGCTTAGAAACGGATCTACATATGGCTTCTTCCAAGACTGAGATGATATTCACAAAAAAAGAAGAAAGGAATATGCCTGCTATAAGGTGGCTCACATTCTTAGGCGCACCCAGTTTGAACACTCTAGTGGGGTGAAATTTTTGGAAATCTTGTTGGATCTGAAATTAACCTTTGTAGACCAATTGGTTGCAAGAATAACCAACATACTCTGGCGATGCCGTGAAATGTTAGGTAGATCATGGGGACTTGTCCCAAATGATTTCATCTGCATGCTTCAGATAAATTTTAATTTCTTAAGAAATGATTAAAATCTCCACCAGGGAGATCCTGAAAAGAATCGAGCCTCTTTTGGTTTCCTGAAGCTGACTATGTAGTACAAAAACTCGTTTGGGTCGCAGTGCCCACCGCAATTGGTGGCTCAGATCCTTTAAAATAAAATAAAGGTAATTTGTTCGACTAGGATCAAAGGATCATTGACTATCAAGGGCTAAAAGTTCTTCAGTTGCCATCTTGAAGCAACTTCTTGGATATTCTATTCTGACAAAACCTCTGACAAGACCATCCACTTCGTATCCTTAGATCTGTCTGGATATACTCAAAAGTCCAAAGGATTATCGTTTGTTTCTAAAAGCTGGTGCGTCATCATTATTAATTCAAAAACCATGCACACATACCCACGAGAATGTGTGTACGTTAACCCTCACGTTAACAATCACTTCAGACACGCTTAAGGTTCCACCCGACACCAACTTTGCCATGATCCTAACCAGAGGGACTCACTGCATTTATGCATCAACTTCCACCTGCAATATACCATGCACCAGGGAAAAGCAATGACAAACCGGGTGGGAACGAAGAACACCCAGAATAACAAAAAAAAAAAAAAAACGAAAAAGAAGACCAAACAATGGAGTGCACCAGAACAGAACGCATTTCGGTTAGTAAAGAGGGAAAGCACGGGTGAAAGCGCACTTCTGTGTACCTACTTTGCGAATCCAAGCCAAGGTTGTTGTCCTCGTTCTATATACATAGACACTTGCTGCCCATCCTGTGTCGCGCACCAATGGAACCCTATATGCAGTTTTTTTTTTTTTTTTTTTTTTCTGCTCCTATGCAAAAAAATTAGGGTGGCTCAGTATAACGGGAGACACGCTAGACAGCATTAATTTTATATTATGTAAAAACAAAAACCACACATATGTGGACAGGGGGGACTTTTAAGAGTGACTGCAGACTAACGAGTCTCCAACTCGTTCGCGTACATAGACAAATGAAGGTCCCCTGCGTCCCTCCAACAAAATAAAACCAGAAAGAAATTGTTTCCATTTTATCAGATAGAAATGTAACGTATCTGGTACTCGCAATTATGCGCTTTGTTGCATTGACAGCACTCCCCATCCCGGTTGCCGTTCTTGGTCTGGGAAATAAATTGCAATTGCAAGCCCTTGACTATTGAAATGGGTTGTAGCTAGATGAAGTATCGTCTACACTGGAAGAAAAAGATATGAGTTCACTTCTGGATGTTCGATGTGGGAAGTTCTATTGAAATACCGCCTAAATAGCGCCATGGTTCAGCGAGAATTTTTTTTATGGTGTGATTATAAAAGTGTACACTTACATTATACGAGGGCAGTTCGATAAGTACTTAGCCTCATCGCCCGATGGTGCCAGTATCGCAAGAGAGATTTACTATCGTCTAGTACGGGGGTGGCCAACCTTTTCAGCAGGTAGGCCAAATTTCAGGAAAAATATTTTCTGCCGGGCCACGTACCAAGTTTGTTTTTTGTTAATTAAAGTAACCAAGCAAGCGTGCTACATGTTCGAGCACATCGTCCTTTCCCAGTAGATGAGATAGCCCAGTCGAATTAGATCAAAAGAGGGGCTGACAAGGAAAAAAGTTTTCAATTTTTCCCTAGGAGCGATATTTTTATTTTAAATTGTTATTACCGCACCATTACTTTTATGCTGAGCTTTCTATTTTTCTCATCCGGTGTAAGTATTGGTAAAGCACCCGCGTCTAGCGAGTAATTGAGTAAAGTTTGCCATTAGTCTACTCAACCCCGAATTGCATTCCTTTCGGGTAATTACTTGATCTGCTGCCAATACGTGAGCTTTGTATTCAACCCTACTCTGAGATATTTTACTATTTTACTTCTCGTCAATATAACTACGTATCTTAGTTTTCTCTATTGCTAAGCTCAGATCGTGTTCCTGCATCCAGGATCAAACCCGTTTCATTACGTGGTCGATGTTCCTTTGCGTGTCCTCAGTCTCTGTGGTCACTGCCATGATATTACCAGGTCAGGTACAAATCATTCCAGACAGGCTTAATGGCTTTCAAAGTGCTTCTTTATCATCGCATTGCTTTCCACCTTCGTATACTTTTACAGTTAGCCGGTTTTCTTTACATTTTGGAATTCACCGCTCAAACCACTCTTTCTTTCATTCCCGAAATTGCCTGCTTCTAATCTAGTGAACCACAACCTCGGACCACACAGCCTGCTGCATCGCAGGAATGTTACCCATCGATATACTGGCAGAAGAACTACAGGCAGGGACGACGAATGACTTCCAGTGAAGCGGACACAACAGAACGAAGCACAAGATTGATGAAAAGCCAGCAACGCTGCAGCCTTTCTTCCACGGCTGTTGGACTAACCGTCTTATCCCGAGTATAGAAGTGGCTTGGATAAACCGCAGATACATATGGTGAGGTTAACATCTACCCAACGCAACTGCTTACGGGGTTGTTTGTTGTTTCCGGTCATATCCCTACCAATACAAAAACGATGACTCTCACACCTGTTCATTCTGCAATTGTGCCCCGAAGACGTGTGTATTCTTTGTATTTAGCTTTAAGTTCGGAAGTAAATAAATAAATAAATAAATAAATAAATTCTTCCACTGTACACGATTCCAGCTACAAAGTGCACTACAAACAGAACTGGGAGAAACACCAACTCCGGAGAATTTAAGTCATGAAATGCTAGAATCAGAAAATAAATGGAACGCAGTGAGCTTTTATGCCAAAAATGTATGCCAAAAGTTGAGAAGACTAGAGCGAGAAAGAAGAGAGACCGAAGAAGACCCACTGGGTCACTGCTGTATACCAAAATGTACCTACGCATACATATAGACAGACAGCCATACGCATATGTATATGTACAGTACATGCATTCACAAAGTTACGTAAACATGTAACAAAATAGCTGGGCTACAGCGTGGAAATGCCATTCAGCCCAAAGCTGACACAAACCTTCACCTTCAAACAAAACTGGAAAGACGGCTGAAGTCTCTCCTGGGGATCAGGGATCAGAAGCAGGAGGTGCTTTTAGTGGATTTAAGTTCCACAAACAGGGATAGTTGAGGAATCTTAAGAGGTTCAAACATTTTATGTCGAAAGTTACAGAAACGTCTTGAGAAAGTATCTGCCGAGTGTAGTCAAGTCTTCCTTGAAATGACACAGTTATTTAGGGTTCTTCATTTAGAATTCGCTTTTAAGAAAGTTTATTGAAGGGTTTTGCCCTTCGCAGAAGGAGTAAGAGAAGGAAGTAAATATACATACATAACATATATGTATACATTGAACCCCCAGCTGTTAATTTACACCGCAATCAGACAATGCTAAGAGAAAAGGGAAACAATTCGAGTAGGTAAGAAACATCTTCAACCAGACTATCTGAAGAAATGTGCGTTTGCTGATAACAGTATTGGATGCAAATGCAGTAAACAATCTGGAAATAAATCTAAAGATATGAAAGGATACGTTTGCATTGTAAAATCTTCAAGTTAATGTTGAACAGATAAAAGTTTTGGTAAGCTTCAACGGCCCCGGCAGTAGTATGTAAGAGCGATTGTGGATGATAAAGCTGTTGAGCAGGTTTGCGGGTATAACATTTAGGTATGTGTAACAAAAATATATAGCTAAAAGACGGTTTGTGGATACGTCTTACAAGTCCCTCCCGTAATGATATTGTGTTGGCCTACCGCAAAGCGTAGGCGTAGCGTCGTCTAAGCCTTCACATTTAAAAAGTCAACAAGGCTGACTTATTGCTTGTACTTGCTGTTTATAAGAAATATCGGAATCGGAATATCCTATCAATGAACCTTCATCCACCCACTAGGTGAGACCTTAAGCTTACATCGATGAACTTAGTCCTTAAATTGTCTTCTAATCTTTGCCTATTGTTTGTAGTAAATCTGTCTTGTAAAATCGCGATGCAATTTTTTCAGTGTAGTGTCGAATAGAAGCCCCCCCCCCCCCCCCCACCATTCTTCATTAATATTCAACCAACTTTTACCCAACTTACTCACTCTCGTTCACATAAAAATGAAACACAATCTACCCGGTTTCTTTGCAATTCACAAAGGATTACTCAATACAGTCAGAGCCACCCCCTCATACCACGTTTTCAACTCCATCTTCATCTCCATTCCCTTAGCACAGCATTTGTGCAGCATAGCGACATTGAACAAGGAAAACAGACAAAATAACACAAAAGACACAAGGAAAAGGAGAACCAACAAAAAACGACATTTTTTTCCACCCTGCCCGATGCTTCTGCGCACTGGGTAAAGAATCCATCCACCTCACCGTGTAGGTGATTCCATGATGGAATGGCTAATGGCCTCTTTCATCTTCCGTTTAAAGGACATCGCCCGCTGTCGCCAAAGACATGGCAACGGTGGGTTAGGTGAAGTTCTGAGCATATACTGTGTATTTGTGTGCTATGATTACGTTTGCCTGCCGCCCGCCTCGTTCCACTGCCATCGTTATATACGGTTGCATGCCAACGACCATGGCTATGGGTGCTTCTGTTTGCAATTTCCTATCAACCATGATTCCGGCGACGAAATAGCAGCAGTTGCCGGGAGTTCAACCAGCACAGCACGGATATGTATACGAACGTTCGTTCTATATACGAGTATTCCAGTTCCTCCAAAAGCAGCACCAACCCCCTAAAAACCCGACCCCATCCCATCATGTTGCGCTCAACGAATGTCAATGGCTTGAAAATGGCAGTGCAATTCCAGCTATGAGGAGGGAGTACTTCTTCTTCTTCTTCTGCTGCTTCGATTTCTTTTGCAAACCACTCAGCTCCAGAGTTCCCATCCCAGTCCATCCCGTGGCGCAGATTTATTCCCCAGGAACACAATCACAGAGCACAGAGCAGACTACTCTGGTGGCTGATGAATAATGATCATGATCATGATGATGATGGCATTGGATATGGATACATAACCTATATGCACAGAGTTGAGAACGCTATTCGTATAGGAGCATCGCACAGCCGTACACCGAACGTGTACATAGCGAGTAAACGAGTTGCAAGGTCGACGAACGCTCGACGCTGCTATAATGGCACATCACACTCACACACACACACACACAGAGACTCTGACTGGACTGGGTTGGCAGTGGCAGTGGCAGTGGCAGTGGCAGTGGCAGTGGCAGTGGCAGTGGCAGTGGCACTGCTGTGCGGTGCGCATAAATCCGTCTTTCATTCGTACACATACATCTGCACTTGAATTTAGGTGGAGTGAGGGGGTGGCTGTTTCGTCATTTTATGTTGGGATGGGTCGGGGATTTTGCGCGCCAGAATATAATTTCCAACTCCATGCCGCACCACGCCGGCCGGGCCGGGCGGTTGCCGATGGTGTACTTGTTCTCGTAGTTCCTCTTGCGCGTCGGATTGTTTCTTCTGGCTGTTGACTCAGAGTGCAAGTGGATTTGGCTGAGGGTGAAACTGACGATGGCAATGTGTGTCTGGCAATGTAGGAAATGTGCTTTTATGTATATGTGCTTATTTAGCTCAATGCGATGTTTAACAGTTGTAGAGAGGGAACGGCGGGGGGGACAAGTTGGGTGTAATTATAAATGTGGATTGTGCACGTGGTGTTGGAGGGTGGTGTCTTCGTAGGATAATACTTTTAGAGTTCAATGTTACTGTCATTTAGCCGGTTCTGGCGGGGAGGGGATGGTTATGTAAACACACTACATACACAAATGAGTAAATAGTTTTGTAGATTTTTATTCCTGCGGTACTATCAGAGACGTCATGGTCTCTGCCTTTGGTATACTATGATGACAGTGGCGGGTGAATAAAATGGACTGGATTGACACACAATGTTTAAAATGTGTAAAATCTACTGATTGTTAGATTTAACTAATCTCAACAGCAACCTAAGTACTGGGGGCCCCCTGTCAGTAACTAGCCGGCTCATACGGCTCGAAGGACTATGTAAAACTCGTGATTGTGCAATTGTTTACTATGCGCAAATTGCTTTGTCACCTGAAATTATTGTTGTCGGAACCAGGGTACATTGTTTTACTGATGTTGGTTCGTTTATTGTCGTTTATTTTTTTGTTGATGATCTCAGGAAAATGTTAAAATTTCGAACGACAAATCCATGGAAAATCTCCCGTAAACGGACGCGAAGCTCTTATAACCGGACAGAGCAATGTTACGTTGTGAGTTTATTATGCATTCCTGCATTGTACTTGTTCTTCTGCTCTTATATTTTTGCAGCCATTTCATTGTGTTAAGTTAATAGAAGCAGGATGTCACAGGATGTCACAAAAAATTCTATATCTGAAAAAAAAAAAAAAAAAAAAATTGAAGTGGTTAATTTTTGGATAAAGAAAACTTGTCAGTTCGTGCTTAAGCAAACTTTACTTTACTTTAGGTGGCGCTACAGCTCGGGGTGAACCTGGGCCTGCTTCTGGCAACCATTTGTGTGTGAATGTTATAATTTTGCACGAATGGAAGGGGCCAACGGTTTTTTTTGACTCCGAACGGAGAGTTGAGAAGCTCAATCGAGACAAATGATACTCTTTGATTGCTTGTCAGACATTCGAAAGAGGTGAAATACTTTTAGGTGTTGGACCCGGGCAGGGATTCAGCATTTCGTAGTAGCCCGACAACACTTTTGAAATGTCTTCTCTTAACCGGACAGCTCTCATAATCAGACAAAAATTAGGGGACCATGAGTGTCCGCTTATGCAAGCTTTTATTGTTCACATTCATTTGATCAGCATAATTTTCTGTTTCAGTTATATTTCAATAATACTTCAAGCATACCGTGGCTACCTTTGACATAACGCAATCGGGGCCGGTTTCCAGTACCAAAAAGTTTTCTGATCTAAATTACATTCAGGACATTAAGACAGCAATAAAAGTCATTTTGTGAGACAAACTGATTTTAGTTTGCAACCGTTTACCCGGCAGAGAGCCCCTCAACTGCCCCAATTACAGTGGCATTAGTTTCCTCAAGATCTTATCTACCATATTGTGTGAACGCCTGAAACCACCACAGGAAAGTCCACCATAGACCAAATTTTCACACATAGGCTGATCCTGGAAAAACCCCAAAAAGTCAAAATCGATACTCACCACCTGTTCATTGATTTCAAGGCCGCCTATAACAGCATCTGGAGAGATGAACTGTATAGAGTCATGTCTAGTTTTGACATCACTGCTAAACTCATCCGTCTGTGCAGGATGACGATGAAGAAGGCTCGCTGGTCCATCAAGGTCGGTAATGACCTCACCGAGACCTTCGATGCCAAAAAAAAGGAATCAGACAAGATGACGCGCTGTCATGCGACTTCTTCAACATTATACTTTAAAAGAATTGTTCGAAACTCACAAGCGAACACACAAGCAACGATCTTTCAAAAGTCCGTTCAACTACTTGCATACGCCGACTATATTGACATCATGGGCAGGGCCGTCTTAAGATATTCGGTGCCCGTGGGCTACTAAACATAATGCGCCTCTCTTTGTAAGAAAATGCTACAAATGTTTGGTGAATATTTTACAATTTGTTGTAAAAAGCAATTGTAAGCACACATTTTTTGTATGCAGGTAAAATGGGCCACTGGTAACCTTGTTTGTTTGTATTCCATGAGTTAGCCCAGCTACACGATACAATAAAAAATTATTTTCAAAATTACCAAGAAGTAAAGATAAAGATAAAGTAATAAAACTGTTCTCAGCCGAAACTGAGAAATAGTAGCTAGAATAATAGATCCGTTTGCGTACTTTTGCACCAAATATTCGTAAATTCGAAGAGTGGGAGTGAAAGATGAAATTACGAAAAACAAACAAAAAATTTAAAATGTATGTGTTTGAAAGATTTTATAAATCTGCCCGAATTTCTTAAACTCTCTATTATGAAAAACTACGAAATGTTTCAACGGGTTTTCGAAACTTTTCGTAGAGTTCCGTAGTTTTGGGAGCGCAGCGAGCACTAACCGGACCTTATAAGTTAAGTCACAGAGAACCTCAAGAAGCAGACGTTTCACCGATATTGAAACATGTATTGAAATTAGGCATAAGTATAGCAAGACTGTATGCCTGTTGTAAACAGTGATGTCAGTAGAGAGGTGTTTTTAAAGACAGTGACGTTTTACGAAGCCAGCCGAAGAGAACCCAGCGACGTCGCTGAGTCAGCAGTAGTATGGCTGGTACTTGATAGAAAACTGACGCGAACCGAACCAAAAACCGAATGGATTTCATTGATACACTTACTTACTTACTTAGTTGGCGCTACAGCTCGAGGTGAACCTGGGCCTGCTTCTCGCAACCATTTGTGTGTGCGTGTTATATTTTTGCACGAATGGAAGCGACCTACAGTTTTTTTTTTTTTTTTGCCGACTCCGAACGGCGAGTTGAGGAGCTCAATCGTGACAAATGATACTCTTTGATGCTTGTCAGACATTCGAAAGAGGTGGGCATTGTGAAAAACTTTTTAGGTGTTTGCGGCGGGATTCGAACCCAAGACCGTTGGCTCAGTAGTCCGACGCACTAGCCACTTGCGCTACGATGCCCATTCATTGATACACTATACCAGTATAAGTGACCGGAGAGATTATAAGAACACACATAATTATTACCAGACTCCAAATTGCCAAAATTTGGTGATTTTTGTTATGAAAAGATTTTGAATATAAAGTTTTTTTTTTTAAATTACTTATAACTAACTATAATCACTAATAGAAAATAACAAAAATATACAACACTAACAAAAAATGCCGCCCCAAAAGGCTTGCGCCCTGGGGCTATAGCCCATTTAGCCCTGAAGTTAGGGTGGCCCTGATCATGGGTAGAAATCAGCGAGTTGGCACCGGTGCGTTTGCGAGTATAGAAATGAAAGCGGCTAAAATGGGTTTAGCGGTAAACGAGGGCAAAACAAAATATATGCTGTCAACAAAAAGGGACACCCAACATCGACGAATTGGACAGAACGTCACAATAGACAGCTATAACTTCGAGGTAGTAAAGGACTTTGTCTACCTCGGCTCTGCCATAACTTCAAAAAATGACATCTCGTCGGAAATCAAACGAAGGATTACTCTTGCCAACCGCTGTTTCTTTGGGCTAAGAAGGCAACTGAGTAGTAAAGCCCTTTCTCGATCGACAAAGGAGACTCTATATAAGACCCTTATCATCTTAGTCTTGCTATATGAAGCTGAAGTAAAGACTTTTTTTAACACGATCAACAACAATATAAAATGAGCTTTTGCTAATTTTAGGATGTTCTATGATAGTCCACAGAGAGCGCTGCTTCCCACAACCATTCCGTTTAAAGCATTTTTATTTCTCCCACAAATGGAAGTTACCCAGTCAGTGTTAGGGGATCGTGAGGGGACTCCCATTTCGTGGGAATTCCTACTTCAGAAATGGGAATTTTCTCTATCTGGTATGGAAATTTGCTGAAAAACAGCCACCAGCACTGCGGCACACTCAGTTCCGAAGCTTCTCATTACAAATTCTGAAGTTGAATATTTTAGCAGTTGCCTGTTTATTTTTGCTTACCTCTACTGTATAAGTTCATACGAATTTTCTTCCTTTATTTGTTTTCCAGTGCCAAAATAGAACCCCGCACCGCATAGCGAAACGTCGAAGGATAAAAAACAAATACGACTCTGTATCTTTGCCATCTATTTAAATCGGCTGCAATAGCAAATCGTGCTTAAAATTAGATGTGTACCTACTCAGCAATGAGAATGTACCCGAGGTTCCTGAACTTTATTTTCCACAGAAAAAAATAAAACGCGGAGTTTTATTTCGTAGTCATAGCCGAAGAGGCGCTGGGGAAGGGTGGTTTTAGCTTTGGCAACCTTCCACAATCATCCGCCGGCCCATTTATTGTGGCTTTGGCAATGACGCCACGTTAATGCATAACACAAATACACTCATCACGTGGATACAAAAAAAAATTGACAAGCATTATATTGGATAGCTTATAGCAAACGTGTGTACGACATGACGACACCACCGATGCGATCTGAGCGGAGCGAAGCCGAAAGGACTTGCAGCACATATACAAAGAAACACACATAAGAAAATGGCGATGAAGGCAACGACGACGACGACGACGACGACGACGATGAGGTGTATAGGGTATGAGGTGTACATAGAGTCATTGCATACATAAGGACATGCTGCTGCTTTTGCTGTTTGGGGCTAAGGGCGTCTAAAGAAAATCCCACTGCAAGGGATGAAATTAAGCAGCACCACAGCAGTACACACGAAAAAGGGTTCGCTCCTGTTTTTTGGGGGGATAGGGCAGGGCCTTGAATTTTTAAGTTAAGAAACCTTCATTTTATGACCAAACAAAAAGGGGATAATAATTGTATTAGGGTGGTGTCTGCAACGCTCACCACTCTCAGAAGGAATACAGTTTGAGAAAAAGCACACCCTTGGTCTTGGACGATCGCTATCTTTTTAGCCAGCATTTGTGACATGCGATTTCTTTCCCATTATGTTCACCCCACACATGAAAAAAAAAACTCATAATTGTAGGGTTGCTGGTAACAGTGTTTTTTTTTACTTTGTCTGAGTTCGCAGAGGAAAGTGCAATTTTTTTTGTCTTGCTTGTGCTTTACTTTCGTTAAAATTTTGTCTTAACTTTTGTTTTATTTTCAATTGTGTAATTATCACATTTTGTGAATAAGGACATGCACTTTACAGTACACGTAGGTTGGTATGGAAATAGGGATTTATTAAATGGGGGTGAGGGTCAAACAATATTCAAAGTGAGTCAAAATGTTTGTAAATTCGACTTTAATTGAGCGAAATAGGGATAAGAAACGTCTTTGAGGAGATGAATAAACACTGGGAATGTAACATAAAACAGGATTCGAGACTGAGCACATTTTCAGCAGCACCAAACAATGAATACAACACAGCACCGAGCTCGTAGACAATTCATGTCCCCAATTAGATGGCATTTAGTCCCTCAGAAGACTCCAATCATTAAAAGGTAAAATGTTTAAAAATCGAACGAGGCTCAGCAAGGAAATGTCGAAAGTGGAAGTGGTTTCTTCACAGTTTGAACCGTCTGGTCCGTCACGTCGTTCCAAGGCAAACGTTCTTGGTCCTAATTACGTTGTTAGACCAAACTCACTCGTATCAAGGTTATTTTTGTGTTTAAAGTTGTTGTAAATTGTAAATTGTAACAGTTGAAAGTTATAAATAACCAAGCCAACATAGACGGTTTTCCAATAGGAGATTTCATATTCTGAGGGAGGTCGTTCAGAACGTCGCGTCGGTAGAACCTTCGTGGAATGAGCCAAATGTAATTTGGCTATTTTTATTTTTTATTTTTTTCATTAATAACATTGATCGCTTCGTTGAGATAGTACAGCTCGCCTCTTGGAATAATACGCCCATTCCAAGCAAAACGCCAGCAAATACGGTCTACGATATCCTTCGGAAATAAAAGAATTAATCAGCGAAAAAAGAAAAGCGCGTAAAAGATGGCAACAGAGTTGTGCCCCACAGCATAAAGTATATCTGAATCGTCTTTGCAATTTGTTGAAGAATAGCATTAAGGATTTTAAGAATCGTGCGATAGGCTCTTACCTTGAAAGTTTTACACCGAAAAAAGATTCCAATTATTCCCTTTAGAAAGCTGTAAAAGGCACCAGGCCCAAAATCCCCACCAATTAAAATAAATCAAAATGAATGGGTCAAGTGGGTTCACGACAACGTCATGATCTGATGATTTAACGCTCACATCTGCCACGCTTAGAGAACTCAAACGTGAGATCGAGAAACTAAAACCTATGAAAGCTCCTGGTTCTGATTTGATCACCGGAGAAATTCTCAAAGCTTTACCTAGAAAAGCATCAATTAAGCTTCTCCATATTATAAATACTGCGTTCAGATTAAAACACGTGCCTAGTCATAATGCGGAAGTCAAATGGAAAACCGTCATATGAGGTAAAATCGTATAGACCAATTTCGCTTCGTCCAGTCATATCCAAAATAAAGTGGGATCTCGGAATTCCGACAATCGAAGCTAAAACTAGAAGCTTTGCGCGAAAGCATAGAAACCGACTACTCGGACATGCTAACGCCATAACTCCTGCTTTCTAAAGATACTCTTCCTTCTTCAAGCAGCTGCATCTGTGTGATTTTTAAGTAATTTCCAGGTTATAACGTGCTCTACTCAATCGAAGGCCTTATCAAAATCGATAAATGACTGAATTTTTTTTTTTGGTTAGCTGTTTGTAGGTGGTCCGTAGTGCTAAATTCTTTAGAGAGACTATTGGATACAGCGGATAGCTGCTCTTTTGGAAAATAAAAAAAGCCGCAGAATGTGCAATGAATTTCAAGACGCTGCCATCACCATTTATGCTGATAGCCAAGCTGCCTTCAGAGTACTAAGAAGCCATATCATAATATTAGAAAGCAGTGGCTGCCACACTTAAAGCCCCGACCCATAGAATTCGTCGATCCGTTGCTCCTTCATTTTCAAGTGACGGCTCGATAGAATACACACATTCTTATGGGAGATGGCCCATAACACAAGGATGCAAGGATAAAGTTGGTCTACTTTCCACTTTTTGCATCCGTCGATACTTTGACAGTATCATATTGTCAGTATAACATATTGAAGTTCACGCATTTATAAATTAAGAGTATGCATTTTCATTGGTGGAAGCATAGAGAGAATGAAGAGAATCGTTGACATTTCTACGTAGGTATGTGACGGATTCTATGGGACTGCTCTATCCGACAATACTTCAACTTCAACTTCAAAGTACAACGGAACGAAGTCGACGGATTCTATGGGTCGGAGCCTTTAGGCATATAGAGCCCCATTGTGATACCAACGATCTTAGGGATATGTATCCCAGCTACTCATGAAAACCATTTGGGGCTTTATATAAAGAGAGATAGGCTTCCAACGTATTTTTGTGTTAGGTCACTGGGATCGTTGAAGAAGTATTCTCCTAGTTGTAGTTTTCTACTACGGCAAAGAGCTGGGCATGAACAGAGGAGATGTGTTGGGTTTTCTTCCTCTTCTTCGTCTCTGCAACTACTGCAAAAGTGAAGAACTTGCAAAGATGCCTAGCAATATCATAAACTCGAAAACAATTCTCAACCACTACACTTCACTATAGGAACTAGAAGTAACTCGGTCCGCTTATATTGGGTCCCCCTGGTCATCAACATCAAAGCATATGAAGAGGCTATTACCTAAGACTATTTGTTATATGTTCTTTGCTATTGCTCAGTTCAGAACCCAGAGGTATCGACCGACCCAGCACTGTATCTCTAAATTTGATGTTAAACTACAATTTACAGCTGACAACATGTGAAAATATTCTACTGGGACTCCAACAGTCTACGTTCTCTCGCTAGCAAGAGTTGAATGCAATCTATAATTGTCACAGGGACTGCATAATCGGATAACAGGCTCGTAGATTTAAATTTAAACGAGTCTTGTCAGAGTCTTGTCAAATAAAAGCTTGCACGCAACAAACGTGGGAGGCCATTGTGAAGATGAGAGGAGGGATGTGACACTTTAGTTAGGCCGGGTTCAATCCTTGAAATAACTTTTTTCGCTTCCTTAGATGATGTGGCATAAATTTGGTTAGTTTGCTTGTTGAAAACTTCTTTCACGGTAACATTTTTTTCATCCGTAAACAGAACGATTTCATTGCCATTGCCCGCGTTTCACTTCAAAAGACGCTTTCATCTTTCCAGCCTGATTTTTTTCAGGTTAGGAGTTAAAAGATGTTCCGTTTACCGATGATAGGCTGTCGTGTGAAGATTATCTAGAATCAGCTAAGACATGGTTCTGCATGATATATCCAATTCCTTGGACATAATTTTCTGCTTCCGTAGGTTCTTGCACCGCATTTACCACCGCACTCATTCGAGCGACGCGCGGAGGACCAAGTCTTGGCCTGTCCTTTACTTCAGACGATTGGCGACCAGTATCCCGATAAACTAACATTCCAAGTAGTCTTAACAACTCGAAAATGTTCCCAGTACTCTCTTTGCAACGCTATTACCGCGACTCGATTTTTTTTAACACCCTAGGATAATAAATCGCAAGCTGAAACTACACTGGCTTGTATTTTGATTCTGTACTAATCAATGCATGTGTTTTTCAAAAAAAGTTTTTAAAAAAAAAGCAACGAGCGCTAGAAATTGTGTACCAGAACTTATGACAGGACTAGGTACATAACAAGGTACGATATCTTTCAACATTAAGCAAAACAAAAATCCAAAAATATATGTTGGTACCATCGTTCTTAATTATCTTGCCACGACTGTAATACAGTCCGTTTCATATTTATAACCCAATTTTAAAATAGACTTTTAACTTTCAATAAGATCTAAGGGAGGTTGCGAATAAAAGAGAAAATTAAGAGAGAGTACGCTTATAGTATAAGATCAGTCAAGAATACCGTTATTTTTGGAATTTCTGTGTTCTTGAGAGAGGAGAGGCATTTAAGGATATAACGTTGCATTTGTATGTGTATCAATGCGTTTCATATTAATAACCCATTTCACTATAAACTCAAGTGGGAAGAGCTACAGATCGTTTTATCGTGTAATCCGTGTCGAATTCGATTATTTTATAAATATGCCACGTGGTTCTTCACTATCCGATATCGAGAAAGGAAAAATTTTGGCACTTAACGAAGAAAACTATAGCATCAGTGCAATAGCCAGAAATATCGATCGGAGTCGTCGTGTTGTTACCAATTTTTTAAAAGATCCCGAAGCTTATGGAACTGTGAAGCGAACAGGAAGAAAAAGGAAACTTACTGAAAGAGATGAGCGGAAAATTGTACGAGCTGCCAGTAACTCAACCTTGAGCTGCACTAAACTTGCTGCACTGGCGCAGACAAAAGTTTCAAAAACCACGGCTTGGAGAGTTTTAAGGAGGAGTTCAAACATTATCCGGGCTAAAATAAATTGTTGTCCACGTCTCTTAAGTCGCTATAAAACAGCCAGATTGGAATTTGCCAAAAACAATATGGCCACAGATTGGACATCTGTATGTAAAATTGTCGATTTATTTATTTGAATGCTTATAAATGATTTTGTTTTAAACTTATCTCTAAGGTCATATTTTCCGACGAAAAGAAATGGAATTTAGACGGACCGGGCGGTATGCACTCTTATTGGCGAGATTTAAGAAAGGGGCCGCAATATTTCTCAACGAGAAATTTTGGCGGTGGTTCGGTGATGATGTGGTGTGCATTCTCTTCAAAAGGATGCTTAAAAATACAATTTACATCTTAAAAATGAAGAGTGCAGACTACGTTCAAGTCCTCGAAAGCAGCCTAGTTCCATTTTTAGGTCTTCACAGAGAAAAAAATTGGATTTTTCAACAGGACAACGCTAGAATTCACACTAGCAATGAGACGATGAGTTGGCTTAGATCGAATGCAATTGGTGTAACGAGTTGGCCAGCATGCTCTCCTGATCTGAACCCAATAGAAAATATTTGGGGAATTTTGGTCAGGCGAGTATATGCCGAAAATCGACAATTTAACTCACCTGCAGAGCTGAAACTCGCACTTTCTGAAGAATGAGAGAAAATCGAGCCTGAACTGTTGCCAAATTTGATAAAATCGATGGAAAAGAGATTATTTGAATTAATTATTGCAAAAGGCTCTTAAATAAAGTATTAGTTTTTTTCGTTGCTTTCGGTTTCTTAAAAAATTTAAACATGGGTTATAAATATGAAACGTCTGAACTCATATATATTCAATAAAACACAAATAACTTTTTTTTTCTAAATAAAAACGAAATTGTTTATTTTTTAACTCTCATGTGAAATTCTGTTAACTATTTGTCGTAAGCAAAAAAGATGGAATTTTGATAGTAGTTTCGAGATATTCAATAAATAAAATATGGGTTATATATATGAAACGCACTGTATATGCTTCTGTATCCTATTACTGTATTAATTATACAAAAAATTATATAATTTACTAATTAGCATATTATGTATAATGAACATAAGTAACCTGAAAATCAGTAAACTGTTAGGAATTCACTTGTTTCCTCCTTCCTATTGCTTCGAAGCAAAAGGGGAATTCTTGGTTTCAATATAACCTATAATATGTACGAAGCATCCGTTTGTCCCTATCTTTAATATGTAGTTAGCGAATGTCTACAGTACAGATGAACCCGTTGCAGGCGAATTAATTTCTCCGCTCCCGGTATACCTATACTTTGACGAATCCTGTTCTTCGTAGCCTTGTCTACCCTTCTTTCTTTCTTTTTCTCCATTTAAGACTTTTGGTTGCAAATAAGATCTGATGCTTTCCTTTTCCGCCCAAACTAACAGACTTCCTTTGTCATGCAAGCTTGAAGTACTGCTGCTGGTGACTTCCTAAATACATATTCAAATGCACGACAATCATACCACATTTCTTTATTTAATTCTTACTTTCATTTGAAAAGAAAAAAATGAAAACTTATTTCAAACATTTATTGTCAAAGTCAAATAAAACACACAAATGCACATCATCCTTACGTATTCCTGAGTACGTGCATTCTAATTGAGAAAATCCTCCACACTCCACCACCAAGATCAAGGAATGTGTGTGCATTCACATTTCGCACTCAATGGCGATGCTATTTCAATGCTAATGCACTATTAGAAAAGTCAAGGCTATGTGAAGATAGATTGAATAGAATAGATACAAAGATACTGAACTCAAGGTATGCGCTTCTGTATAGGATCTGCAAAACTGCAACATAATGACAAAGGGCAATGCCAAAGGAGGGAAATACTAAAAACAAAATAAAAACCGAAAGCAACTAAAACTTATCCTGAATAATGAACAAACGAGAATAGAGAAACTGGCGTGTTTAGGTTTATTTCTATTTTCTTGTCCCCCTCTTTTGTTTTTTGATTCAGCACCTTCATTCCCCAGTCAACAAATCACCATCACCACCACCTCTGCAATAGAATTATGAAGATACTCGTGTCTACACTCTGTGGTCTTCTATACAGCAAAGAGTCAATGGACGGTGGGGCAAAGACTTCTTCTTCATCGTCGTGTCGTCTTCTTTGTGTGTTCCTAGTTTAAATTCTTCTTTGTCGTTAATTCTTAGTCTATTTTGTCGTCCGTTTGGTATGAGTATATAATGGCTTAGGACCTTGTACATTTTTCGATTAGAAAATTAAAAGAAAATCCGAGGACATTCGTATAATTTAAAAGAAAACGAAGAAAAAAACACCCCACGCTATCGCCAGATATTAACTTGTTTCTTGAAATGCACCCTCAACTCTGTGCTCATGCCCTAGCACAATACACCAACACTGGCACAGCCAGTCCAACCCTATAACCACCCAGAAGGTATAAATCGTCAAGTTCAATGAAACTTCGTTGTATTTGTGTGCAGGAACTGTTTTTGGGGTTGTGAATTTTTTTCGCAACAAAAAAGAGGGACTAAGACTGCACACGAAACAAATTCGAATCCAAAGCGGAATGAATGAAGATAAATTTTTAGCAAAACTCCAAGAGGGTTGAATACACGGATACGGATACGGGTAAGCGTAAGTGTGTGTATTTATTTATTTTATTTTTTTTATTTATTGTCAGCTTTGTATGGTTTGTTGATGATGAAATGTCTGAAGGGTGATGGTGAACAGGAAAAAGGAAATTCATATGGAATAAGCCCCGGCCGGCAAGTACCGAGTACTCGTATACTCATATGTTTATGTATAATTATAGGGCCGTCTCTATTTGTCTAGGCTAGACTTATCGATTTTTGAAAAGATTCGCAACGGATCAGGCCAGATAACAGAGGTATTTGGGCAAACTTCACGTTATGGGTGTGATATAACAATGGGGTGAAACATAAATAGGGCTTAGGATATAAGGAAATACATGTGAAATACATACAATGATGTGAATGTATGCAGGGATATTGCGTCGTTGTTAAAATATAATTTGTTTCATTTGGAAGTTTACTGCTGTTGCTGTTACAGTTTGAATTGAGGGCAAGAGCTTAGAGGGTTTTTAGTTGCAATTTGTTGTTGCTATTTTTTTGGTTCGTTTATTTTTTAAGAAAATTAATGTATGGAAACTTACGGAAACCGGTGTTTTTGATTATTTTGTCATTATAAAGTAGAGAGAGAAAGGATTCGTTTCACTCGAGGAATATGGACAGAAACTCACCCCCGCAGTTAAATTTGAATTGAAAGTTCTATCCAGGAATAGGAATCAGTTTCTGCAAACTGTTTTCAAATAATAAACTAATTTTGCGTTGTTCGGGATTTGGCACCACTCCATCATTGTCATTACCGAGCTGTCAAATAACTCTTTCCTTTTTGCTCTTGTTGCTTTTCTCTTCTTGCTTTATCCGTAAATTGTAATAAAAAGTTGCAATATTCTCACTTTTTTTCAAAATTCTCTTAAGCAATTCTTGCCATAAATGATGCTTCTGAGCAATTAAGAAGGACCCAATAGTGTTAATATAAGAACGTCTCCAACTCACTATACCGTATTAGAGCTTAGAATTAATAAGGTCATAGTAAATCAGGCCCAAAGCAGACGGTAGAAAATTATAGACCTATTGCGAAATTACAACTGATCCCAAAAATTCTGGAATCATTGGTTTAAAAAAGAATACATATATGAGGCAGTAAGGAACCATATATCTGTTCTTCAGCACAGCTTTGTAATTGGAAGATCCACTGCCACAAATCTTGTCCTTTTCACAAATCTTTGCTTAACCAACACGGAAAAGAGATTGCAAGCAGATACTTTATTTACGGACTTTTCGAGGGAATTCGATAGAGTGAGTCACTTAGTTTAAATCAAGAAAGCTTCAAATCCCGGGCTTTCATTCTTAATTGCTGGAATGGATTAAAAATTACTTAAGAGACCGAACTCAGTTCCCTAAAATCGGCTTAGTAACATCTCAACGTATTTTAAATTACTCCGGGGTTCCACAAGGGAGTCACCTCGGACCACTCTTGTTTCTTTCGTTCATTAATTACCTACCATCATACATTGCTTCAACAAAGTATTTAATGTTTGCTGATGTCGTTAAAATATACAAAGCAGTGAGTTTGTTGGCGGACTGTATTGAATTGCAGAAGGATTTAGAAAACATATTCAACTGGTGCATTGCTAACGGTCTGCATTTTAATATAGCTAAATGTTCTCTTCTTACGTTTACTAGATCTTCTACCCCTGTATTATTCGACTATTGTATTTCTAGCGCAAGCCTAAAACGTGTATATAATCAAAAAGATTTGGGTATTAATTTAGATAATAAACTCGATTTAAGAATGCACTATGATTATATTATCTCTAGAGGGCATGCTTTAATAGAATTCCTATTTAGAAATTCAATTGAATTCAAATGCTCATATACATACTCTAAAATCACTTTTTATAGCTTTCGTTCGGCCTATTTTGGAATCCTGCTGCGTTGTTTGGTGTCCGTGTTATAACGACAGTACGCAACGTATTGAACGAATACAAACAAAATTCAAAAGGTATACGCTTCGAAAACTAAACCACTAAGCCACAGTACAGCACTAGATGTACTCTCATAAACTTAAAACCTCTCCATGTGAGAAGAGTGTAGTAGTGTACTTCTATCTTTCCTTTGCAAAAGATATTATAATTGGTCACTTAGACTGTAGCCCTCTAGCTGCAGTGTTTAATGTTTACGTCCCAGTTCGCGTACTTCGTTCGAGGATTAATTATTTCTTTTCTATTCCTCAATATGGAACAAATTATGGTCGCAATGAACCAATCACAAATGCTTGCCTTCATTTTAATAAATATGTATGCAAATATAATCGATCTTGATTTAAATCGAAAAAATTTTAAAATTCAAATTATGGAAATATATATAATTCAATAAATTCAAAATTATATTATATCTGTTAAATTTTTGGTCTAAGAAAGTCAATATTGTTTTGGGGAACCAGTTCAGTCATAGATTGACCCCTGAACCTCGTTTCGCAAAGCGTTTCTATATGCACTCATATTATACATATATGTATATCAAGTGTAATTGTTTAAATTAAATAATCGCTCTCTTTCTTCGCCATCATTGCATATTCGACAGATTCATATACATAAATAAATTGGAAGTTCTGTGAGCACTACTCTACAAAGGTTACGTTAGGTTAGGTATGCTGGCTGACGGAATGGAAGCTTAAGTATATGTGAACCCATCGTGGTACCCATTATGTGTTCCCACTCGTGGTATCAGTGTCCTGGTTCCAACCATCCGGACGTCCTGGCAAACTTAAGCAGATCTGATGGTGATCGGTCTGATAGTTCGTCTATATGTTCGAAGAAAAATTTGTTCAGGGTTCTGTTTCTAAGTTGGCAGAGGTTTGGGCAGTGACAGAGGAAATGAGCCATGCCCTCATGAGCCTCTTCGTCACTACATCCACTGCATATGTCATCATCGTTAAGGCTTAATTTTTCGTGTGGCATCTTAGCAGGTTATGGCCAATTAGCACTCCTATCAGTATCCAACTGGCCCAAGCAAAGCTCACTGTTCATTTTGATAACATACAGCTTAACCACAGCCCCACACCGCAATATCTCGGCGTCACACTGGATAGAACTTTATCGTTTAAACAACACCTTACCAGAACGGCAGCTAAACTTAAGACTCGGAACAACATCATCCAAATGCTGGTTTCAACATCATGGGGAGCCCCTACCAAAACAGTACGCTCCGCCACTCTGGGACTTGTATTCTCCACTGCCGAATATTGCTCTCCAGTCTGGTTAAACAGCGCTCACACGAAAAAAGTAGACTACCAGCTCAACACATCGATGCGCATCATGTCAGGAGCTATCAGCTCCACCCCAATGAGATTTCTTCCGGTGTTGAGTAATATCCACCCCCCAAACTCCGCCGCCAAAATGCATTACTGCGCGAGTACGCCAAAATTAATTCCAACCAGTATGTGCCAATCCATAAAGATATCCAGAATAGTGCATAGAGTAGGCTCAAATCATGTCACCCTCCACTTAAACTTGCGCAAAATCTTGCAAGCAACAACTTCAACGCAACGATGTGCCGCGATGCTTTTCTAATGGGGAGCGGCCGATACACCATACTGCGATTGTGGAGATGGGATCCAAACCATTAGACACGTCACATCCGAATGTGTAGGTACTCAGAAAATACCATGGCGAACTGCATGACTTCAACACCGCCCACCCTGCCACTGTCCAATGGCTACTCAACCTAGACATCCAGTTCTAAAGATCCTTGTGCAATATAAATATTTATGTAAATGTGTTCATATTTTGTATTTTTTGTTAACTTACTGAATAGTAAAAAAAAAATGCTCAGTAGTGATAACAGAGGCTGAACGTGTGTCTTTGCAGCTGAGCTTAATTAAAGAGACCGGCTTGACTTTGATATTTCAGAAGAATATTCATTCATTGGTAGGTTCTAGTGTTACCTGACCGTCTAAGCTAAGCGATATCTTATGACAAAGTTAGTTTGCTGTATGAAGAGAATTATTGATTGAGTTCCAATTCTTAAATTAGAGCACACCTTTATGTTATTGCCAAAGGTAAAATATCGACGACTAACACTCACAGGCCTAGAGCACTGAGCAATCTGACTCTGAATAGTTACCCGGTATTGTCAAAGGAGTTAGGGTAAGAGTTGCAAAAGAAATTACTTATGCTTCAGCCAACACCACACTCCTAGATGCAGGCATACGAATTTCGAAAATAAGTTCCAACCTGTATGCCAGATAGAACTTCAATAAAGCAGCATGACAAGATTCCTTCCCGGAGCTTGATTGAAACCTACAAACTCGCAAGATACGTAGCTATACTGCAGTCTACGAAGAAATACAGTCATTACATAGGATAGAATTTAAGGAATAAGAGATAATGGGACTCCTGTAAAATGTTCAGCTTCGAACCTCACGAAACTCCACCAGCATGCCGCCCTCCTAGCCAGAGCAGTGTGATTCATGCCATTGAAGGCCTTTAATGACAGTGGTCTCCCCTCTTGTGTTGAGCCGCCCCTTTTAGGTGGTGTCTATAAGTCAACCATTTCACCGACTTTCACCATCCGTACTTTTCTGTTTTTAATTACCAAATCGCCTGCATTCATTCGCATTGTGAACCAAAAGTCCTACCACCCAACCGACCACAAAAATGATAAAACAACTTAATTCCATTGTACGATGTACAATGCACGTATACAACACACTTCCAACATTCTATGGTTCACCTACTCCCCTGACCATAAGCGTCACATGTATGCGCACACGTACGAGTATAGCAAAAGAATAGAACCAAGTGCAAGCACCTCTCGTCACTGTCATCTCCTTCGTGCCGGCGGCGTGAGCTAGCCAATTGTCAATCTGAATAGTCATGCACATACATAGTTAACGTTTTACCTTACCTGGGCCAAACGAATTCCAAGCTTCGATGACGCTTGGCAGAGACCGATTGCGGTGGAAGCGGTACACCAATTATCTATCCCACCCTTTTCCCTGCGTCTCGCATACCTGGTGCCTGCCCTGACGACAAACGGACGCTCGGCGAATATCGACCCGAAACTACTGAGGCTGATGACCGAGAACACTTGTTTTTTTTTTCTTGCTTCCTCTGGCCATTATTCCGAATATTCCTACGAAAGATGCCTGTTTGTGTTCACCCCCCACCAATCTACCCATGGGTAGGTCTTTCGCCCTTCGGTCTTTTTTTTTGCGGTGCAAATTGCTCGATTGCAGTACGCGCCAGCTTATTACGAACACATTAACACACCACACCAACACCGACACCATACACCACGATAAATGAAAGAAGGAACGCCAAAAGAGAATAAAACAAAAAAATTTAAATCAGAACGATGGAAAGAGAAATTCACCCAAAAACCCCAAACCAAGTGCAGCGCTCTGCAAGTATCGCCATCGGCGTCGTCGTTGTCCCTTTTCCTGACGCAGACACGACTCACTCTCGTTTTAGCCAGCGCCACCATTATTTTCCTGCTCCACTCCTCATTACCATTATCCACCATCTACTCCGCCCCTACCTCGCCTTCGTCTATCCGTTGCAACTCTCCATGGATTCCAAATGTTTTCAAGGCAAATAGTCAACTGCATTCATATACATCATGGCAAATGGCAGAGCGATTCCAATTTCACACAGAGTAGGGTATACCCTGTACGCGATTCTAGAACTCGGAAAACAACCAACATAGGGCGGATGGATATAGAGAAAGAGAGAGAGAGAGAGAGAGAAAGGGAGTGTTCGACCGACAAACAAAACGACTGCCATGATGGCTCAACCCAGAGAAATTCACTAGAGCCAGACAGGTCGGTGAAGGTCATTGCTACCAAAATACCTCCTCCTCCTCCTTGTCATACGAGTATATACGAGTATCAGCAGCAGCAATGCCCTGCACACATTCAGGGTGAATGAATGTGTGTATTTTGCGATTTTCTTCCCTTTTGGAATATTGTTCTAATGTTCTATTTGTGTCGTCGTTTGCTTTTAAATGGGTTTTGCACAGAGTAGCATTGCCAGGTGGAAATTTTTTATCTTTTTGATATGAACTTTTTTTCATCTAATAATAATGAACTGTGATTTTCTTTATTAAAAATGTTTAAACACAAAATACAAAAAGGGATTAATTCAATGCGTAGCCGAAGTCGATGACTGAATAAAATTATTCAAAAATGACAGCAACAGACGTCAGACGCAAGTCGGTTAAGGCAGTGTTGTCAGCGATAAAACTTTATCTAGTCTTTTCGCCACACGATCATTTGAGAGACAATTCCGTATGTCCTTAAAACAAACGGATGAACTGAGAAGTTTTTGTTCCTGAAAATCGGAATTTTGTGCACCTACACTATTAGATGACAGCTGGGGGTTGACAGTTGATGGCGCAGAAAAAAAATAATTTGTCATTTGCAATGATCGAGGAGAGACTAGACTCGCTGCCAAGCTTTCGAATAAAATTCTCAACCGATTGAGGTAATCTCTATATATAAAACAAGTCACTGACTGACTGACAGACAACGCACAGACCAAACCGCCGGACCTAAAGAGCTGAAATTTGGATAGAACATTCCTATAGTGACACAGACATCCGTTAAAAGAGGATTTTTTGAAATTCCATCTCTAAGTGGGTGAATTTGGAAGAATCCTTTTTCCATACATATAGAACTGTGTGACTAACGGACAATGCACAGACCAAACCACTAGACCTAAAGAGCTGAAATTTGGACAGTACATTCGTATAATGACATAGACGTCCGCTAAGGGAGGATTTTTTAAAATTCCATCTCTAAGTGGGTGAATTCGGAAAAATCCTTAATCCTTACATCCTTAAATATAAAACAGTGTGACTTACGGACAACGCACAGACCAAACCGCTGGGCCTGAAGGTCTGAAATTTGGACAATATATTCTTATAATGACATAGACATCCGCTTAGGGAGGATTTTTTCAATTCCATCTCTAAGTGGGTGAATTCGAAAAAATCCTTAATTATATAAATCTCTATATACAGGGTGGCCCGGTTTGAGTTACAGATATTTTGAGAACTTCATTGGTTCATGTTATGAAAAAAATCATATGGGAGGGGGGGTCTATCTTCAACACCCACCAAGCTACAGGGTGTTTAAAAAAGATCCTTTAGAAAAGTTGGTATCAACAGTTATTCAATTATAATTTTTAGTGTATGAAACTTAGAGCAACCAGAGTAGGCTCGTTTCATAGAAAATTGAATAGTGTTTATATTAGTTAAGAATTATAACCATCCGTGCTTTCGTTTTCAAGATATTAGTCTTCAAACACAGAATTTTTTTGATTTTTTTTAACTAATTTTTGTGAAAATCGCATTTATCTCGGGAAAGTGTGCTTATAATTTTTTTGTTAATATTATTATTTTGATGCGCCATAACGTCACTTACAAATTCACCTTACAAAGTTTTTACCTGTGGCTTACAGTTTTGCAGGTATAAGGTTAATTTAGTTACAAAGACCGTTAAAAACGAGCATTTTCTTGTATTAAGTGTCCACCATCAGACTGAATACAAGCTAATACTCGTTTTTTAATAGTCCTTGTGACTAAATTAACTTAATTCCAGGAAAACTGCGAGCCACAGGTAAAAATTTTGTAACTGAACACAAATAATGCTCGTTTTTTAATGGTCTTTGTAATGAAATTAACCTTATACCGGCAAAACTGTAAGCAATAGGTAAAATCTTTTTACAGTGAATTTGTAGGTGACACTATCGCGCATCTAAATAATAATAGTAAAAAAAAAAATTATAAGCACACTTTCCCGAGATAAATGCGATTTTCACAAAAATTGGTTAAAAAAAATCAAAAAAAAATCTGTGTTTGAATACCAATATCTCGAAAAAGAAAATAAAGATGGTAATAGCTTTTAACTGTTATAAACACTATTCAATTGTCTATTAAACAAGCCTACTTTGGTTGCTCTAAGTTTAATACACTAGAACTTATAATCGAACTGTTGGTACCATTTTCTGTGAAGGAACGTTTTTAAACACCATGTAGATCAGTGGGTGTTAAAGATAGACCCCCCCTCCAATACGATTTTTTTCATAGCATGAACCAATGAATCAGATCCGAAATTATCTGTAACTGAAACCGGACCACCCTGTATAAAACAGTTCACTGACTGACTGACAGACAACGCATAGACCAAACCGCTGGACCTAAAGAGCTGAAATTTGGACAGGACATTCCTATAGTGACACAGACATCCGCTAAGAGCGGATTTTTTGAAATTCCATCTCTAAGTGGGTGAATTTGGAAGAATCCTTTTTCCATACACATAGAACTGTGTGACTAACGGACAATGCACAGACCAAACCAATGGACCTAAAGGGCTGAAATTTGGACAGTACATTCGTATAATGACATAGACGTCCGCTAAGGGAGGATTTTTTAAAATTCCATCTCTAAGTGGGTGAATTCGGAAAAATCCGTAATCCTTACATCCTTAAATATAAAACAGTGTGACTTACGGACAACGCACAGACCAAACCGCTGGGCCTGAAGGTCTGAAATTTGGACAATATATTTTTATAATGACGTAGACATCCGCTTAGGGAGGATTTTATGAAATTCCATCTCTAAGTGGGTGAATTCGGAAAAATCCTTAATCCTTACATTCCCTACAAATAAAACAATATGACTAATGGACAACGCACAGACAAAACCGCTAGACCTAAAAGGCTGAAATTTGGATAGAACATTCCTATAGTGACACAGACATCCGTTAAAGGAGGATTTTTTGAAATTCCATCTCTAAGTGGGTGAATTTGGAAGAATCCTTTTTCCATACACATAGAACTGTGTGACTAACGGACAATGCACAGACCAAACCAATGGACCTAAAGGGCTGAAATTTGGACAGTACATTCGTATAATGACATAGACGTCCGCTAAGGGAGGATTTTTTAAAATTCCATCTCTAAGTGGGTGAATTCGGAAAAATCCGTAATCCTTACATCCTTAAATATAAAACAGTGTGACTTACGGACAACGCACAGACCAAACCGCTGGGCCTGAAGGTCTGAAATTTGGACAATATATTTTTATAATGACGTAGACATCCGCTTAGGGAGGATTTTATGAAATTCCATCTCTAAGTGGGTGAATCGGAAAAATCCTTAATCCTTACATTCCCTACAAATAAAACAATATGACTAATGGACAACGCACAGACAAAACCGCTAGACCTAAAAGGCTGAAATTTGAACAGGACATTCCTATAATGACGTAGACATCCACAAAGGGAGGATTTTTCGAAATTCCATCTCTAAGTGGGTGAATTTGGAAAAATCCTTAATCCTTACATTCTTACATATAAAACAGTGTAACTTATGGACAACGCACAGACCAAACTGCTAAACCTAAAAGCCTGAAATTTGAACAGGACATTCCTATAATGGCGTAGACATCCGCTGAGGGAGGATTTTTTGAAATTCCATCTCTAAGTGGGTGAATTCGAAAAAATCCTTAATTATATAAATCTCTATATATAAAACAGTTCACTGACTGTCTGATAGACAACGCCCAGACCAAACCGCTGAACCTAAAGGGCTGAAATTTGGACAGGACATTCCTATAGTGACACAGACATTCGCTAAGAGAGGATTTTTTGAGATTCCATCTCTAATTGGGTGAATTCGGAAAAATAATATTCCCTAATATATATATTCAAATGTCTGTCATCAAACACCCCTAACTGATCAATGGCTTATTGGATTTAAAACTTAAGAAAATAGCTTTTAGTATATTTTAGGATTCATTTAAGGTATAAATCACCCTTCTGCGTTATCCTGGAGCTGAGCTATGCTCAAAACAGCCCTAAACAATTCAAAAACAATTGAACACAATTCATGAAATCATCGCCAACAATTTCCCATCAGTGGAACCGATGCCAACAGCCATGCAGCGCAGTGGGTGACGTCATAGACATAGTGTGTGTATGTGGCGCATTTGAAATTTGAATTGTGTGAAATGTTTTGTGCCCGGCCTACTACGATGAATATGATTGTAAAAGCAAATTTTAAAAAATTGCACGGGCAATGCCAGGCGGGTAACAGCTATCTATCTATCTTTCTATGCACAGACAGCCAACGAATGAGACTTATAACAAGTGTAAAGGGGCATGTGGGAAGGGGAAAAGGGACTATACCGTGGGCCGTGGCTGTGTGATTTTCATAGTAGGTACCTACTGCGGCAGGTGTTGAAACTTTCATGAATGGGAATTTTGCTACCGCATATTCGTTTATACATTAACATGATACATACATTTATGTATAATGCGAAGGCACAACGAAGGGGCGGGAAAAGTAGATAAATTGGTTGGATTTTCTGTATTTGCAAACAAATAATTTCTTCGACAGCCTTTTATAAAAGTGTGTGATTTTTTTGATACCATTTGTTAATAGTGGAAGGGGGGCGAAGCAAGGCGAGCACGGGTCAGCTAGTATGTACATATATTGACATCCTATTCTCCAATAGGAGCAACAGGACATGAGAAGAAGAAGAAGAAAAACGGTAATTTTATTTTATTATTATTATTTATTCTGTAGTTCATCATGGAATACTGCGAAGATTATTCAACTTTCTGAGCATTTTCGACGGATAAATTTTAGGTTGCAGGGCAAAGAAAGTTCTAAAATTTAGGCAACCTGTGAGTTACAATCTACTCAGGAGCGGCGTTGGAAGAGTCATATTACTTCGAAGCTTGGACATCTGCTTGGAAAGTTAAGCCAAACTAATAGATCTGCGAATCAGAAAACCAAAGCGAAACTTACAAGAAAAACATCCTGGCAAGACCTTAACCTCCTTCCAGGTACCCAAAATAGAAAGTCTGAACACCTCTACTGTAACCACAATCGGTACAGCTATTAATATTAACAGCTACCAGTGGATGCAAAAGCCGTGGTAAAGCGAAATTTTTTATTTTAAAAGGTTCTGACGCGACCTTAAAGATCGATCTTTTGATGAAGTTGAGGACTTCGCTGATGGAGACTTTACGAATATCCATGGGAATAAGGATTTCTCTGTGGAAATGTTGTCTCTTGAGGCACAGAGTGCCATGCAGTCACATAAAATACGTTCCCCAGCTTCGACGTCTTACATGCTAAGACGACATTCAGTTTCCTGAATGAGACCCATTTTGTTTAGATGACATCGAAAATGTTAGAAATCCCATAAAAAAAAATAAATATACGGCATCAGCAGTCCTATACAAAACCAAGCCTAGCTTCTCGCAACCATTTGTGTGTGGGTGATATATTTTTCCACGAATGGAGGGGACCTACAGTTTTATGCCACCTCCGAACGGCGAGTTGAGAAGCTTCTCATGACAAATGATACTCTTTGATTGCTTGTCAGACATTCAAAAGAGGTGGCAACCGTGAAAAACTTTTGGGTGTTGGACCCGGGCTGGGATTGAACCCGAGCAGCATGCGTAGTAGTCCAACGCACTAACCACCACGGCCACGGTGACCACGACTGACTTAGAAATCCCATAATCTCTTGATATCATTCGTACTGAGGAGTAGGTTTGTTATGGACTAATTTTGGAAGGGTTAAATGGCTCTTTTAGCCTGACGAAGACCCTGGGTATGTTCCCAATAGGAGATATACATGTTGCTTTCCCAACTTTTAATTTTTAAGCTTATAGCTGAATTTGGAATATTACGGCTTAGTGCCGATAAAGGATTCACCCGAACCTTTCCTAGCCAGTTCGTCAGCTTTTTCGTTTCCATCAATACCCTCATATCCGGGCACTTACCAAAGTTTCACTTTTTTTCTATGGAAGAGGTCTTGGAGAGTATTAAAGCAGTCCAGGACTGACTTGGACTCAATCAGGTTTCAGCCTAGTGCTTATATGGCTTCTTGACTATCCGTGGGTATATGGATGAGGAAGAGGACACATTCTATTCCCGATTCTCAACATCCTGAACGGCGATCGGGGCTGGGATGTCATATACAATTACTCCACAAACGCACTACGTTACAGAAAGCGTGTAATCGAGGGCGACTTCTAAGGTGATCCTATACGCATACAAACGTATATTTGTGTATATAACTATAGTTGTGTAAATATTCGATATTTTGTATAGAATTTTATGTATTTTTCTTAAATATTACTTAAGTAACTATAATTGTCAATCTGGTAGACGGCTATAGGCCAAACCAATCAGACTCTGCACACATATGTTACCAATAATTTTATAATGAAATAAAAGTCTTTAAAAACTAACTAAAACTATTCCCGATTCTAGGATGACGTTGGCGCACGACGTTTTGAAGCTTTGAGATGGTGGATTTCTCTTTAGTTCGGAAAGCGACTTAGCTTTTTACCAGACAAGAAAGGTGCCCAATGAAAACTGTAAGTTGAACTATACACAGGATACAATCGGCATACCTAAGTAGGTACCTAAAGACTGAAAGTAGGAGAAGCGCCCTGTGTATGTCCTCTAGGAATTCCATGCAATAGGTGGAGGGAATCGCATCAAGGGCCAAACTGAGATCGGCTTAAATTTACATAGTTTCCTTACAGGTTTGAATAATGCCAACTAAGGATTTTTAAACCAAGCCAAGGCTTAGGCCTGCAGATATCTTTCAAAGGGATTTCCGAAATTTCTTCTATACTACATTACATTGTTCATAATATGTATATCCTGGAAAGATTAAATAACGACTTGGGTCGAACACAATGGTCAACATCTTTGTCCTCACAAATATTGGAGGGATTTATCCCGATAGCGGAAAAAAGCTATATATATTCTTTGCCAATTTTTGAGCAGCGTTTGGATCGGTAGATAGAAGAGAACTTTTCTAAAGCTGAGCAATATAGGAATCTCATCTAAAATACTTGGGGTTCTGGAAAGCATGCATACGAATAACCAATCGGCAGTTTGGGATGGAAACTCCTTCCAGAATGGATTCCAGCTAAGTCCATTTTTTTTAGCCTCTTTTTGTATGATCAACTCTCGTACTTACCCGGAGGCATAGTTTTTAAAAACACGACGATTAAGGGCCATTGTTTGTAGATGGCATTGTTCTGTTAGCTGATTCACCAAACATGCTTCAACTCATGATTAACAGAGTAGAAGAGTACTGTTTCCAATGGAATCTTCCTGTGAACACAAGCAAGTCACAAAATTATGATATTTCGTAATAACTCTGGCTGATACTCAAGGGAAGAAAAGTGGAACCTACATATGTAGGTGCAGTCCAATTAGAAGTGGTAAAAGAGTAGCGCTACTTTGGTGTAATCCTTACACCTAGACTCTCGTAAATTCTGCACCTCCAGAACCAGCTAAAAGAATCAAAGACAGCTTAAAACTGCTCTTGGAAAAATGTTTTCTGTCGGAAAGATCTGCCAGTCAATTCAAAGCTATTCGAAGCAGCTGCAAGAACCGTAATGTGTTACGCAAGCCAGATATGGGGGCACGAAGAGCACGAATAACTTGAAAAGCTGCAAGCACCTGTTTATGTCGAAACCGCACTGAAAAAAATATCGTTCGTAATATCAATAAACGCCGTTTATCAACTCATTTTTTACTGTCTCAATAAAACTTTAGTTAATAGTACGAAATATTATTATTTTGATACTACCCATTTAATAAATAGTTCGTTGGGCCAATAAAACACAATTTATTAAAAAACGATTTCGAAAAATTAATAACCGATTGCTTGTATTTAAGAATATATTTATTGGCACAATAAATTCATACATTGTGCCAAGCAAATCTTTTGTTAGGTGAAGAGTCTGGGTTTCGTTCTGCTTAATAAATGCATTCGTTGAGATAATAAACCAGTTTATTAAATTTTCATAAAAATGTTCATTGAAATTATGCACTCATTGCTTGTATTAATAAACAATTTTATTAAATTAATAAAACAGTTATCAAATCTACAAACAGTTTATTGTCACAATAACCTTTTGATTTTTGCAAGAAACTGTACCTATATAAGCGAACTAACGCTTTTGCAACTGTGCCATTTAGTCATTCTAATGTTTTCCGTGAACCAGTAAGCATCTTTGGATAAAACTAAATCGAAAAGTAGTTATGTAAGAATTCTGTGGAAAAAGTGACAAAATAGACTTATTATCTAAACGAAAACGAAAATCAAAAAAGGACTGACTAAAATGTGTTAAATTAGTTAAAAAAACGAACAAAATATTCAGGTAAGTCTACGTATAATTAATATAAATTAATGAACTAAATGGTGGTTGACTTTAAAGCGATTTTTTTATTTCCCGCTATTTGTATGTTTATTAGCATTTCAAAGTGAAAGTGGACAACGAAGGCAATAGACGCAGGATAAGATATACGGTAAAAGACTCCCAGGAAATGATTTTATTCGTTGCAAATGCATTCGAGGCTGTTGAAGACCACATCCAGTTCCTGAACCGGACAGCAGAAAATCACTTTGTATCGTGGTAATACGAGAAGATGTTCTCAGCTTCAACAATATAAGTAAGTAGTGGTAGTATGTATTTTAATTTTTTTCTATTCAAAAACTGTGTCGTTATGTGTATGTTTAAAGACATTTTTTTCATTTTTATCTCAAATTTGTTTAATTTAAGTGAAACTCTTTATTGTAAAGAAAAAACCAAAAGAAAACATAGCTGTGCAAAAACCCATTTATTGTGTTCGAATAATGAATAAAAAAAAATAAATTGATTGAAAATATATAATTTTTTTTATTCATCTTAATTTTCAGATGAGCAATCCCGGAAAAGGTAAAAAAAGTAAGTATAAAGTTTCGAGAAGCTAGAAGAACCACTATTTTAGGGCTTTGGAGGAGTTTATTATATCAATAAACTATTTTTATTAAATCGAACAAAAAGTTTATTGGCTCAACAAATGTTTTATCAATTCAATAAAATGTTTCGTTGTCCCAATGAATGCATTTCGTTCAAACTATAAAATTGTTTATTGGCTCAACGAACTTGTACTTGAAAAGAGGTTTTATTTCATTGGCACAACGAACAAGTTTATTAAAAATTTAAAAAAATTATAAACAGTTTTAACAAACTCTTAATAGTATTAATAAACGTTTATTAAATTAATAAAACGCTTTTATTGGCACAATAAACGCGTTTGTTGGACGAATATTAATAAAAATGTTCTTGTCCCAATTAACTTTTTTATTGTATTTACGTACCTTTTTGGTTCAGTGCGGCCTGCCTCTTCTACGACTATTCACCGTTAGGCTCCATGTTTTAAGAATGTTTTATGAATCATCAAGCTTCCTGATCATCGGCTTCCAAAAGTAGTCCTCCAATACCTTCCGTCCGGAAGTGGCAGCGAATATGCGAAGAACGAGGAGTTGAGTTGTCCTTAAGATGAAAAGATAGATCCAGGACTTCACCAACGATTTATGGAGAAAGTAGCGTGTTCATCAAGTCACTTAATCTACAAGCAATTAAGCCATAGTTTGATGCACTTGAACTACTTTCACGAATTCAACAGAATAAATCAAGACTCGAGGAGATTTGCTACCTCAAAATTTCAGGGAAGATCTTTCAGCACTCTGCACTCTGTGTAACTTGCGCGAAAAGAAGATACATGTCACTTTCTAGGAAAATGCCCAAGAGACGGATTCAACGAATCCGTTCTCTCAGATACTTAACGGATCTAACTGGAACGTTCTGGGCAACTATGTATCGGATGTCCATGCGTATAGGAACCAGTTTATGCAGGATAGACTGCATTGATGATCCAATAAATTCAATACTACTGCTATCCTGGAAAAGGTGTCTAGATTGCATGTGGTGTGGAGTCCTTGACACCGCTTAAACGCTACGTCTTCACTACAAGTGCCTGCGAAGACATGTTCTGTTTGAGCATAGCTCTCCTGAGAGCCCTGTAATTCTCTTAACGTACACAGTGATTCTAAGTTCATTAGGGTTTTCACCAACTTTTTCCCAGACTTCCAAAACCTAAACCAGTGGAAATTCACAGAGCTATTTTCTCCACATCCAATCTTCCACCTGGCAACACACTTAAAATACTTCACCATGGACTACTGCACCCTTTTTGCTCCCATTTGCTTATCGAAGCGGTGATTGTAGCACAGGGTGAACACCAAAGCAAAAAAAAAAAAAAAAACACCCAACGGAAGTGATGTCGTTTTGGCTACAAAAACAAAACAAAAAACAAGTGAAGGTTCCCTGTCATACTCCACTCCACTCGACTCCGTTTGAAATAAGTTCCATTCCATCCATGAGAGAGGACTTAAGACTCGATGCTAGACACTGTGCATCCGAATCCAACATCTATGCAGATGTATACGAGTTATAAACATTCACCATCATCGCCTCCATCTTCAACAAGGGCAGTGGCATTGCGACTTGTTTTTGTCGCCGAACCATCTCCACTCCACGTCCACACATTTCCTCTCTTTCTCTTTCACTCTCTGTGTTTTGCTATGAATTTTGCATGTTCCATCCAGAAATCCAATAAAGATCAAGCGAGACGGGATTCTTCATCCAGGAAGGAGGTGAACCAGCGTAGACAAAAGGAATGGTTTGTTTCCTTGTTGGAGCGTATCTGTGTTTGTATGTCCATTGTAAAGTAGATAGTCGGGCTACCTTCGGCTTTGGAGTCTTTTGTGTGCAATTTCAATTCCAGACCCTGAAGGTTAGGGTTATATACCGCTTTCACGCGCCAGTAAATAGGGTGTGCAATGTTTTGCTCTGTGTTCGATGGAGATCCGTGACTTTTCATTTTTTTACTTTCGGTGGCGTTTCTTCGAAACCATGAAACAAATAAAGGACAAAAGCTTCCTTAAAATACTCGTATCTCCTCTTAGCCAACGACGACGAACTCACAACAACCGAGCACTCGCAGTCTAGACAGTTTGCATGTTTTAATGACTCATTCTTGTGTTTGGCCACCGCTGCCGCCGGCCGCCCCCCCACAAAAAGCGAACGAGGAAATATATTGTCATTCATTTTTGGGGGAGAATAATTGGAAAACCCGGCTGTCATTAAATGTACGGACTCAACCGTCCTTAGGTCTGTGCCTACAAAATGGGGTTACGTGTTACGAGTTGGAAAAGCCTAATAAATGCTGGTCCTGGGTCCCATCAGCCGTCCTCAATGGCTTGGCTGCTGTACATGTTATTTTATAGGTATACTCGGTTTGGAACAAGTGTGTCGAGTCTATTGAGCGAGTTTTTTTTTCCACATGTGTGTGTACGTGTGGATTTAAATACTGAAATCCTTTTGAGGGCGATAGAAATGAGACTTGCGAATGTCCCGCAACCTGACAGGCGCTGGCTGTTGTTTTTTTTCTGCATACTAATTGCATAGTGCCGACTTTTAAGGTAACAATTAAGGTGAATGTGTGGATTAATTAGTGCCAAATTTACATACATATTTATACATATTGCGAGAGGAAGAAGTTTCTGATCCAATCCGAATCTGATGAATTGGTAAATCTTATTGTAAACGCTTTGATTTGGAGTTGAGTGTAATCCTCGATGAATTTTACATATTTGTCATGGCGTAGTGATAGTCGTCGTCGCTTGTCACGCTGAAGGTTCACGGTTCGAATCCAGTTGTCTGCGAAGCATTTATTTCTCGCGAAATAAAAATAATTTGATCAGTTTCAGAAGAATGTCAAAAACCTACTGCGAAGGCATAACACTGGCAGTAGGATGGTGGTATGACTGAAGAAATTGATGGCACAAACTACATATATATAATAAGAAACATCTGGAAAAACTTCTGTGAATCATAAGCAAGTACAAAAACTTTCAATAATACGCAACTCTCTAGTTTGGACACCACCCATAGTTAGTTGAAACCTAAAAAAAAACACCTGAGTTTCCTATCACTACGCCGATCTATCTGTCTCTCGTTCTTGTCCTTCATAATTATAATGGTATTCATATCCCCTTTAGCGTGTGTAGATTATAAAAAAATAATCTGCAAATATCAAACTAAAAGAATATATGTACTTAGGTATACAACGAGGTAAGTCGTTTACAAAAATCAAAAATAAGAGTTGACCCAGATGGCTGCCTTGAGGTACTGCCGAGTAATTGGAAATTTGTTCACAAATTACAGAACCAATTTTAACGTATTGGACTCGATTTTTCAAACTCTTCATGCGGTGCAACAATCTATGTAGAATGGATACCCAAGGACCCTAGCTTACTAAACAGTACTATGTGGTTAACTTTGTCAAACGCTGGCAAATCCATGTTTAAAATGTGAGATATTATCTCAAACAGTTTCATACACATTCTTTTCTTGATGGTTTGCTTGGTTTTGGAGCCATTATTAGGTACCTGAATGTAGCGCTAGTTTTTTTTTGATGTGTAAACATCTAAGCGCGCGTTAGCAAATTTTCTACTGGAGTAATTCCGCGATTTCGGGGACGGAATTCCGAACGGTTATGAAACTTATAACTCAAATTGCTTATGTTCCTGGTCAACTTTTATACATATATACACTTCTTTTCCCGGAAAATGGCATGATTTTCAGAAAATAGTGAAAATACTGCATATTGGGAGGGAGAATTATAGTTATACAGCCCTAACTCAATAATGGCTTATCGAATTGAAAAACAAAAAAATAGGTGAAATTAGTAAATTTGTCTTTGATTAATTTGAGATATAAAACATCGTCCTGCGTTGTCCTGAAGCTGAGCAATGTTCAAAACCATTATTCAAAGCATCGCCCACAATTTGCTTTCAGTGGAAACCACCGCCAGCAGTCGGATAGCAGTGGGTATCGTTGCAATAGTGTGTGTGTGAGTATATGTGCGCGCTCTAACATGATGACAATGCCTTGCATTTCAATGTTCCGCAATCATTATCACCATTTGCGGCTCTCCCACTTAACCAATCTTAACAAATGAGGTGTCAAAAGAAAGAGGATTTTCTAGAGCAGTGATTTCTTAGTTTATAAATATTATTAACAATCTCGCATGTAGAAAACCTACAACCTATTTACGAATAAAATGGCTACCTACTGGCCTCTAGTGTCCTAGTGGAACCTTGTTCCAAAAAATAAGAGCTACTTTTCGTGATAGAGATCCTTATAAATACTAAGATTAAGTGTAAACAAATTGTTTATATTTATAAATTATGTAAGAACTTGGATGACAAGTTTTTATAACCGCGGCGGTTGAGTGTGTAGCTCGTCGGTTTTTCTACCTTTGGCGCAGTACTACTGCTGCGAATGGAGTGGATTCGATGAGTATATATGCGATTGGCTTGAATTTTATCGAACATAGACTAGTTATAATTTTCTTTCTTTCCAATAAAGTGGAGCTACACACCCCATCCGCGTGGGGGGGGGGACACATAGCTCGGGACTGTTGGATACAGTCGCATAATTTTTTTTTTTTAAAACCTGAGGTCTTTTTTAAAAGGTTTTATTCATAAATTGATTAACTTTAAATTGTTTAAATATTTTGAAGTTAATTTTAAAAAATTACTAACGCATACATATGTATATACCTTACTGGATCAGCCTTTACAGAGTAGGCCTTTGCTGAAAATCTTAGGAAAAAATAATAATATTATTTTAACAGAATCTCTACATAATGAAAATACTATTAAGTACCTTAATGAAACACTTTGGTTGCGAAATCATAATCTTTAGCTAATAATCTTAAATAGCAAGCGTTTTGGGTTAAATCACTTATGTTAAGCAAAGAGCTATCTGTGGCCTATTTCACCAACTTACAAATTGTAATTTACAAGCAGTTTTTCAACAAATTTGTAGAAAAATCGTTTTATTCTGTTTCACAAAATATTTGTGCTACAAAATTGTAGTTGTAGTTTACAAAGGGAAATTTGTAGAAATTTCATTATTTCCGTTTCACCAAAATTTAATTTTCTTTGTTGCTAACAAGTACAAAATTGTTAAAATTCATATTTTTTTTGTAAGTTTGTGTTTCACGAAATCAAGAAATTTTACATATTTGTTCAGTTGCTGAAAATTTCTTACAATAGAAAGATCGTGTGTCGATTTAATAGCAATTTGTATTTTTCGAAAAAAATCGCATTTCAAACCTAAAAATGTCCTTACGTCAAAGGCACCGATAGTGATATATAGGTAGGTAAGTGTAGATTTTGTGCTTAATAGACCAAGGAAAATATATCGTCCGCGAATTAACTATGAAATTGCAGATTCTTTTGTTTTCAACGAAAAGTCTCGGTTAAAACAAGTTAAGGCAGAGGAAATAATAAGACAAATTGGACCCAGGATTGCAAATGAGTCTGAGAAAATCTTTTGACTGACACCGAAACAGCAACTTCTTCTTGTCATTTAACCGGTGATAAAAATTTTGTTCTGTTTATTCATTTTTGTCCTGGATGTTATCAGTTAGTGTGAACCAACGCTGAATAGAGCAAAACTGTGCTAGATACACATATTTCAATGCGAGTACCCCCATTGAATAATGCAAAACAAAGCAGACTAAGGGTGAACACACACCAAATAAAGCATGGACAAACAAAGCAAAAAAGCCTGTTAGTAACCCACACCAAATAAAACAAGTCAAAAAACACATTTTTGTTTTGCTTCATTTGGTGTGGGCTATTGATAGGCGTGATTTATTAGATTTCTCCTAGCCAGCCAAACTCTAACTAGCTTAACTACACAAAAATTAGAAAACGAACGAACGAAACATTATTTTGACATTTATGTACACTTAAAGTAATAATTATAATAACAACTAACTAATAATAATAATAACTTAAGACTACACAAAAATTCGAAAAGTATTGAACGAAGCATTAATTCCGAAAATTCATCGCTCGCATGTTTCAATCAATTTAGTTTATTTTGTCTGTTTGACTGAGTTGATGTGGGCGCTCTCATTTGATTTCATGTATTGTTCGCCTTTTTATGCCTAAACTGTCTTCTCGTGTTTGTGCCTTACTTGACTAACTTGACTGTTTTGCTTATTTCACGTGCTTATACACGTGGGATTTATGACTTAAGCAGTTAAGGAAAATCGCTTGCGTTAGTCTGCTTTGTTTTGCTTTATTCAATGGGGGTACTTGCATTGAAATGTCTGTATTTTATGCTTTAAAAAAAATAAAAAATTGTTTTATTTATCTAACACAGCTTTGTTCTATTCAGTGTGTGCTCACACTTAGAGAGCTTACAAATTTGTGAAAAACAGTTGTTGTATACAACTTTGCAGAGTAAATGGTGAAACGGCTTTTTTTGAATTTGTAAATAACAAAATACAATTTCCCTTAATTTTTTTCTCTTTTTAACAGATTTGTTGGAATAAAGTTTGTAGTTTATGAAACAGAAAATCGGTAAACAAATTTGTAAATGTAATCAACAAATACAAATTTGTAATTGTACTTGTAATTTGGTGAAATAGGCCACTGATGTAGTCGAAATATAGTATGTATGTATGTATGTACACAAGCTGTTGGCGCCATCTGCATTGTCATCATATAGCCCATCTGCATTGTTATCCATAGAAACCCATCTGCATTTGCATTGTTATTGTTATTGTAAGAAAAAAGCAAATAATAATTTGATACTTGTAACTTGCCGCCTGCATGGTCGGTCATTTTCTTTTTCTAAAATAAATTGTAACTTTACCGGTGCCTTTTTTCCTTTTGGAATAAATTGTAACTTTACCGGTGCCGGCTTGGTCGGCCTTTTTCTTTTTGAAATTAATTTGTAATTAGAGCCAAACACTAAGGTAATATATATATTTACATATATGCTTTTATTGTATTAAAATTGGATTAAATAAATTCCAGAATTTTTTAAGCCAATAAGGCTATAAAAAACTTCCTGTTTAACACATGCATACACACCATATTACCAACAATAAAAAAAAAAAACATACGACAATAAAACAAAAGCATGTACAACATTCTTGGACCCCACGTCCAGTAATAAGTTAAATTGATTTAAAGAGAATTCCATGTGAATCAGATTTTACAATCTGGAATCTGGAACTGTCATCTTCATTACAAAAAAAGCAAAAACTAAAATAAAGAGAAATTAGAACTCTCACTATCTACCTCACCAACACTATGAAATATAAGAGCAACTATCATTCATGATTCATGTGCTCTTTGGAGAAGACTGTGCAGTGTGTGTGACTTTAGTCGCATTTTGACCCTTTTTTGAAGCAAAGAGACTTTGACCCGACTTTTTAAAAAATACCTCTTTTTGGCCCTTTTCAGATTTTTTGGAGACTTTTTGAGACTTTTTCGTACAAAAAATATATTTCCAATAAAAATTCCTTTGTTGCTCACTAATTTATTTTTTCCAATGTATTCCTTTTGTACAAATTTAGTTTAATTTAATTTTTTTTTTGTGTGTAAAATTCCCTCTCTCTCGGTATGGGCCTCACGAGTTTCTCGCCGTCACGCATAACCAAACTAAGTATTAGCTCTCTTTTCTGTGTATGATTCTCTTTATTCATTTCTCCTTCCCACAGTGTAATATCAATAGCATTAGCATAGCAATAGCGACGTCAACGTTCTCAGTATATGTTTACACATCAAATTTCACGAGTAACTGGTACATACTCTACTCGCGCCTTTTCTATATAATCTAAGGCGTTCCTGTTTTTTTTTTTATGAAAAATAATAATAATGGATATGGAGGTCTGACGTCGTTACCATATTTACATTAGGTGTGTTTCTTTACCTAAAAATTGATACGAATTCGTACGAATTCTAGACCAACCGCGTTCCTTTACACAAAAAAAGTAGTCAAAAAGAGAAGCAACGAGAGTAAACATTTCCCCTCTTTAAAAAATCTTACGAATTCTTACTCAACAAATTTCTACCGGTATAAAGTGAGATAGTTCAGTCAATCTCAGCTGTTTCAATTGTTTTAAAATATTTGCATTTTTTTTATTTTAACGCAAAAAGTAAAATAATGGAAAGAAAAGGGACATTATGTAGATGATGAATGTTCTGAATGTTGAAATTTGCATTTCGCAATATATTATTGAATCTGGGATATCATGAAGAGTGGATTCTGCTGTAAAATCAAAAATTGTACAACATCACTTTGTTTACGTTTATTTCGCATATGTATATGACATTTCGTTTGTTGCAACTTTTGTTGTTAAACGTGTCCCTTTACTTTTTCGTAATTTTGCTTCTGAGAATTTTACCCCAACTCCATGAAATTTAATAGCTTACTATTTTTGGAATAGAAAGTAAACGAACAGACCTATTATTTGTTTTTGTTGCGACTTTTTTTGCTCTATGACCCTTTTTTTGCGACTTTTTCAAATTTTTCAGCGGCAACCCTGATGTGTGCTCAATAAAAGAAATTCGATCATCGATCGTGAAATTCAATTTCGTTAACTTCGAAAAGAGAAAGAGAATTCACCTGATCTTGACCTTTATCTTTATATGTAGATTAAAGAGAATAAGAAAATGAATAAAAGTGAATGAAAGACCAGGCGATACAGAGAAAAGAAAACGCATGAATGATCCAAGGGCGACACGGACACGATCACTTGGTTGTTAGGTATGACTTTCTACTTTAGAATATCTGTCTGTTCTGCGGAGATTTTATTTCTTTGCCTACACACTAATAGTTATGCAGTGCACTCTCGATTTTTGCAACTAATGAAAACAGACGATGTTGCAAAAATCGAAAAGTTGCACAAATCGAACAGAAAATTAAAACACTTTAAAAGGCTTACACACCCAGTCTCCGAGTTATTAAAATAAAATTACGTGTGCATACATTTAAGAATTTTATTTTTAAAGAAAAATTATTCATTCAAATATATGTATTTTTAGAAAAAAAAGCATTTATACGAAACTTTTTAATGCAGGTTAACTAATAAGTACAGCCTAAGTCTTTTAAAAAAAATTAGAAATTTTGGTTTGCAGCCTTATCGCGCATTTTCTGGAGTTGCATCATTGCTTCAATAAGTGTTTTATAGCGTCTGCTAATTATTTTTTGAGTTGTGACTGTGTGTCAAAAATATCCATTTGCGCAAATTCAAGAGAAACTTCTTCGTGCCCTCGGGCCTCATAGTTTTTCAGATTTTTGGAGATCCATTCCGAGATGTCATCGCTGCCGAAGTTCCCATCTATGTTAACATCTGGTTGTGATGGCATACCTTTCACAAAATTCTATCCCGAATTAGAAGCAAAGGAACAAAGTCTTCTTCCTCCCAATGATCAGGAGTTCTGATTACTTTTTTAGCAATTGTCTTCGCTTTTAACTCTTTCCAATAGCTTGCCAAGAAACAGATGGAATGTTTTAAATTTAAACTTTTCAGTGCTTCTTTATAATTCCAAGAAGAAACAAAATGGCTCAACAAATTTATTTGTAGTAGAGTTTAGTGAACCTTGTTACGTTTTGATCTATGAAGGAAAGACAAATGTCGTTTCCCATTGGTTTCACTCGGGGATTCACCGTATTTAAATCCAAAAAAAAATTTAGAAACGTTGTTATTACTACACTGCGTCAAGACGATTTATGATGTCGGGAGAAGTTTGCTCTTGCCTGCAACATTGCATGGTAAAACTTACACGCACATATTTTGTATGTTGCAAAAATCAAATCCGAAAGTTGCGATAATCGAGAATTTTTTTTGGATTTGTTACAAAAATCGAAAAAAGGAAATCCATTTACGTCGGTTGCAAATATCGAGGTTTGCAGAAATCGAAATTGCAAAAATCGAGAGTGTAATGTAGTTATACGCAAGTGTAATGTAGTTATATGCAAGTGTTGCCCACAAATTTTCTATGGGGTTGAGATCTGGGCTTTGAGGGGGCCAATCCATTGCCGTCATTTGCTGTACCTCAAACCATTCCATTACGGACCTAGCCTTATGGCAAGGCGTCCTGCTGGAAAACGGCTTTTCGGTAGAATGACAACGGTTAGTCTTCCAGATATGGTATGAGGTAGTTTGACAGCATAGTTTTATATTCTAGCGCACCTAAATTGCATTTTATAAGAACTAGAGGGCCAACACCATGAGCACTAAAACAACTCCATACCATTACGCTGCCTCCACCAAACTTAACCATCTTTTTTGCATATTTGGGGTCGAGGTGTTTGTTTTGAGGACGTCGTACATAAGTTCTTCCATCAGAACCACACAGATTAAACTTCGAATTATCACTCTATACCACCGTATTCCAAAAAGATGGAGGAGAACCAACATGACCCTTTGCGAATGTTATTCGTTTTTTCCGATTCGCATCTGATACCTTCGGTTTCTTTAGGCTCTGGCATCCTCGTAGGTTATTCTCCAAAAGCCGCTTTCGCACAGTTCTAGCTGTGATGTTTACACCATATTCTTCTTTCATGCGTGCTCTAATTTCGGAGGAAGTGGCAAAAGGGTCTTTCAGAGCATATCGGACTATGATGGAATCCTCTCTTTTGGTAGTTTTCCTAGGCCTGCGTTGTCTCTTGTCCGCAAATGTCTCATGCGTTTGATAGTGCTTTATAGCATGTTGCACTTTCTTTCGCGAACAATTAATGTTACGTGTAATTTTGCTAATATTTGGTTCCTTCTGGAACAGTAGCCATATTATCCTCCTCTCCCCCGCCGTAGAACTTTTGGCACGTCCCATTACTATTTATAAATCACTTTAGAACTACTAAATAACACTTCAGCAGTGTGTTGCATTACTCATCACAACAATAGGATGAATAAAAAATAAATAAATCGCAGCCATTATTTGGTTGTGCTAATTTAAATTTCTATGCAAATGGGAAGTTATTTCCAAAAATAAAAAGTAAAAAGCAAAAGCTACTGAAATTTAAAAATTGTTTGGTAATGTAATCTTTTTAAATATATGACAAATAATAATTTTTGTTATATTATGAAAAAAGGCATAGGTTTATTCTTTCATGGGGTGTACTAATTAGCGTGCCAGTACTGTACATACATGCATATGTACATGTTTTCACACGGATTTGCTCTTCATCTAAAAGAGCCATTGTGTGAAACTAAAATCCATTAACTGAAACAACAATCTTATCTATCAGCTATCAAACTGAATGCTATCAACACAACTGAATGCACATTGCGAATTGTAAAATATTACAACACTAACGCCAATGGGAAAAAAAGTCTCGAGAACGAAATCCCGAAAAATTATATAAAATGATAATAGTTTTTCAGGATTTTATTTTCCGGATTTTGGATTTTTAAAAATTCTAAAACAACCCCATTCCAAGGGTGATAGTGCACAACTGGAACTGCGCAGTGCGCATATAGGTACTATCCTCTATGCTATGTATAATGTATCTCAGATAAACCGACAGTCACTTGGAGCACACCAACCAAACAGAAATTACAACGAAATATGCCAGACATTCATGCATCTATTTACCTTTCACTCTCACCAAGCACAGACAACAGCTTTTGTGTTGTGCGTCTCTCTTTCCCATGTCTTAAACTCACTCTCAGGCCCAGACCCATAGATTGCGCTAGTGCGCTACTGCGTCCGTTTTAACGAACAGCTCGATAGAATACACGCATTCTTATGGAAGGTGGCCCATAACCAACGCATATAAAAACGAAATTGATATTCAGCCATCGCACAGTGGTCGATTTTGTGTCGCTAGCTGGACTTTAATCTTAAATGAACGTTTTTTAATTCTTTTAAAGCAAAATTTATTTAATTATGATTCTTACAACATACCTTATGCTTCAGGTGCTAAGGATTTATTTTTTTTTTTTTTTTGGAGATGCCTTTTATCACTTATAATAGCCCAGTCGAATTAAATCAAAAGAGGGGCTGACACGAAAAAAATTCCGCGCAGCAATTTTCTTTCGGAAATTGTTGGGGGGGCTCACTGGCAGTCTACATTTTGGTTATTTGGAATTAAATTTCCTACAATTTTGATCCTTATCAATTTTTCCCTAGGATCGATATTTTTCGATTTAGACCCGAAAAGAGGGGTAATTACAACTTCGGTAATAACAATTTTTCGTGTAAAATCGAAAATAAACGAGTTCTTCGATAAAAAAAAAAAATTTACGGGCAATTGAGATTCTTTGCCAAGCCAAGACTCTTTAAATTTCAAGAACACATGCACTATAATGCCCCTTTGCCGCCCATTTTTGGAAAATTAGTGATACAAACGTTTCGGCGTAAGTTACGCATTTAGTATGCTGTTCATCACTTATGTTTATGCCCAATATGGAAAGCTTTGAATGCACATACTACAACTTTATTCGCTCAATCAGAAATGAAAGAATTAAAAAATCTGTCATCACGCATATAGAGTAAAATATTTCTCTTCTAGTAAAAAAAAGCGGTCTGTTGGAAGAGCATTGGTACCTTTAAAAAATTAAAAAAAAACTTTATGGCGGGTCTTGGCACGTAATTTATACACTAAATTAAAGTGTAATACTGGAACTTGACGGCAAAATAACTTTCGTAATTGGACTATGTGGTACTTTTTTTTTAATCTCTCTTTATACACAAAAATTGATTGATTTCATTATCACTAAATTGATGAATATAAAACGTCTTTTTTCTAATATAATTTTTACAACTATTTCAATTAATTTTTTTGTTTTGTATAGTACTTATAATGAGGAGTTTGGAACATATTTCAGTTTTTATATAGTTCTTTAAAATTGGTAAAAACTTGCACTTACAATGACGCAGTCAATTTTTAACTGAAACAGATAAAATCAATCTGAACTTAAGTTTCAACTTTGTGGAGCTTGTACCGTTACAAAATCAAGTATTGGGAACATTTCTTGGTTTGAACATGTCATTTGTATAGTGCTCTCTGGATGAAACGGTAAAAAAATTTAAAAAAACGAGTTTGAATTTTTTATTTATGACCAGCTAAATCGTACTAAATCGGCCACTGTGCATCGTAGCAAATGTAGGTACCAAATTAAGCAATTTTTGCTTTTCATGGCTGCCCAAGATCTCGGCCATTTGCAATGGCTCGTGGAGACGCCGGCCATGTAAATCGAAAAACACTAAAAACCATACAAAAATTAAAAGGGGATTCCCCGATGGTTAAACCAAAGTTCCATAAAACTAAATTAAACTAAGCGAACTAAAACTACATTTTTAAATAAAAAATGACCGGTTAAGGGCTTTTGCGTTTGGCAGTGGTGCAGTGAACTTTTGAACTAGCTACGGTCCAACATACAGTAAATACCTACCTACTTCGAAATTATCTTTTCTGAATGAAATAAAAAAAAAAACGCGATCATCCGCTTCCTACATATCACCAGTTTCCATTCCACTTTGACAATATAAATAAAATCCACTTGTCCATCCACTGGACAGACAACTCTATTATTCTCAAACCAATTTATGCAGCCACGTCATATCCGCTTCTACGTGATCCAGTTAATCATTTTTGAATTTCAATACCAAAACGGTTCGCTAAACAAAGCCAACAAAATGACAAAAAAAAACAACATAAATCAACCTCCAGAGGTTACCTCATTTGCAAATTCCAAGAAATGCCCTGTTGTCATCACCGCTAGCGTTAACCCGTAACCAAATAAAAAAAAAAAAAAAAAAAAAAAAACACAAATCCCGTCTGCGCAGACACTCAACTCATCTGCGACCGACATTTTGACCTCCATTCCGGACTCAATGCCGTTCAATCCCTTTTGTTGCATACGACTATGCGAGTTCAACAGAAATTCTTGCTTAAAAAATAAACACCAGCGCAGTTCCTCTACGTCTAGATACAAAAACAAACAAAACAAAACAAAAAAAAAAAAATTCAGTTCGGACCTCACTCAACTCGCGCGCTCCCCTTCCAAGATGACGACAACGTCAAAATTTTCAATGTCAACGCGACATCAGTTCACTGACCGAGTTTTTGTTTCACTTCAGCACTCGTAAAGGCCATGATCGCGCATCCTTCTTATCGGCAACTGTCTGGATCTCTCACTCTCTAGAATACCGTCTGGTGATTAGTGAAGTGTGTGCCGGTTCGGTTTGGATTATTTTATAAGGCGTAGTGCGATAAGATTATGAATGTGTGTTTGTGTTACTGGTAAAAGTCTTCTGTTTTTTTTTATAGATGGAAATATCTTGTTTGGCATTTCATTGTGTATTCAGTTGAATACATTTTTTTGTGTTCTTATAGTTTCGTACGTCGGAGACAAAGAGAATCCGAGACTTTATTGGAGTATGAGTAGATTGGATTTGGGTAGGGGTTCCAGATCTCGTTGGGTTTATTTACTTTTGAATTAAGTGCTTGGGTGGGTTATGTTACTACAGGATGTTTTAAATAAGCCAAGTTCCTTCCTTTCGTTGGCCTTTCTGACCATCCTACACCCGGCACTCTTCGCTAGATTTTCTCCACGCTTTCTGTACATACACATAGGTGCTACCAGCGATTAACACTGCCACAACGTTTCAAAGTTACCGGCTTTGCTGACGATATCGCTGTAGTTACCGTAGCTAAACATACCCACGAGGTAGAGTCCGCCACGGATGAAGCGATCGCCGGTATCAAAAACTGGCTAGAGTCTGCCGACCTAGAGTTAGCTGACCACAAAGCGGACTGTGGAATACGCAAACTTCCGGGGTGGAAGTCAGTCAATCAGGTCTAAAGATGCGTTTAAATACTTGGCTCGACAGCCGACTTAACTTCAAAACCCTCGTCGAGTACTGCAGCAAAAAGGCGTCAAAGATGCAGGTAGCGCTCTCCGGAATTCTGCTAAACATCGTCGGACCTGGATACGCAAGGAGGATTCTGCTCTCCAGAGTGGTAAGCTCATTAATTCAATTTTAATTTTAGTGGGGCGAAAGCCTCCATTTGTTCGGCTTATTAAAAGCTAAACATAACATAAAAACTAAAACTTAAGAACTAAGATTTCAAATCTAAGGTTGAGTGGGATGAAGGAGAACTGATTTAAGGTGGGAAAAGCTCAGGTTGAAGTCGAAAACAGTAAAGTTTGAGTTGATATTCCGCAACATACCGCAACATAGAGGGGTCGATGAATAAAGAGAAAATCAGCTGCATTACTGCGTTCCTCAAGGGTATTCAAGTTAATAAGTTTAAGGTGGTCTATATAGGGAGGTAAATTTAAAGGGCGGCTCAAGGATAGCCCACGAAGAGCAAAACGGAGAAAGCGACGTTGAATGCTCTCGATTCTTTTAACATGAACTCTATGTATGGGGGACCAGGCTTGACTAGGCGGTTACAGCAAAGAAGACAAAAGCAAGCTCTCGTCCGCATACAGGCTCTGCGCAATAAAAATAATATGCGGTTTTCGGGCAACCTCGGACGAAGCAGCCTGTGCTATAGCGGGTATAGTCCCTATCGACATTCTCGCCATCGGGATGCAAATGGTTTACCTTAGGCATACGACAAATCAACAAGAGACCACCGTTACGAGAAGGGTAAAAGCAGAGGAAAGAGCAACATATGTAGTGGTGTGACAAGCCAGATGGGACACTACGAAAAAAAACGCAGATAGACCCACAAGCTAATTCCCGCAATCGAGGTCTGGAAAAAATGAGCACACGGGAATCGCAACTTCCACCTTATGCAATTCCTGTCCGGTCACGGCTCGAAAATATCTATACAGATTTGGACAGGATAGCTCGCCCCTCCGCCCAAAATGTCCAAAGCAAGAGGAAGACGCGGAGCACGCAATGTTCCACTGCAGGCGCTTCGCATAGACAAGAATGGACCTGCCGACTCCGGAACTTCTAGTTAGAAATATGTTAAGCTCAGAAATATGTGAAGCAGCGTGTAAAATGAGCTAAGAAGACACGAAAGATTAAGGACGGCTGAAACGGCAGCCACAGAGCACATAGCATAAGGTGCTAACCAGCCACGCGAAGTTATATCTAACGACAGTTCCACGGAAGAGTGGTAGAAGTCTGCGGATTGTGGATTAGAACGTAGGCGTACTCTCTACATTGAGTAGTAGCCCGGGCTACTAGTATCTTTGGAAGACTACCACATCCAGTGGCGTAGCCAAAAAAAAAAGTGCGTGAGACTCTCGCCCGTTAGAAGTTAAATCCAATAAGCCATTGTTGAGTAAGGGCTGTGTAATGACAGAAAAATCTCGAATTCTCAGCTCCTATAAGTAATAGAGTATTCAGAATATACCTATAAAGTCCGCCAGGAAATGCAGATCATAATAGTGAAAACCACATCTAATCCCGTTTAATGGTTCTCGAGATTAACCACATTTTGGGGACTTCCTTTTATACTATGTATAGATTTTACTGCCTGTTGAAGTTAGAGAAGGGGAAGCGTTTCACTTTTCGTCTGATTCAGGCAAATTTACCCTACTGCGGCTAAAGAAGTTTCACTTCAAAAACCCTAACGACCACAATTGTCCTTCGATTTGGTTGAAATCTTTACCCAGATTATCCTGCAACATTTTAGTAACGGTATCTTAACGTATTTAAAGCTATCAGACGTTAGGGTTATTGTGCGTTTATTTTCAAGGCTATAATTTTCTGTAAATCACTAAGCATTCCTGAATATGCCCCCAAAAGCCGTCCTGAAACAGTAAATTCATTTCGCGTATAGAATATCTAACTACATTAGTTAACGCGCCAAAGAACTTTAAGCGGAATGCATGCGGTATACTGTCGCAGTACCAGTAAATTGGCTGCTGAAATCCTCCACTGCTCGGTAGTCCGTTTAGTAATTAAGTAACAGGAGGCCCGGGAGTTATAAGCAATAAGAATCCAAACATTGTCTTAGTCTAAGTTAATGTAGGCTTAACTTAAGCTGACCAGGCTCCTTCAGAAGACACAAAAAACTGAACAAAGAACATTTTTGCACCAAAGGACTGACATTATAGAGAACGAAGACTTAGCTTCACTCGACCTTCTACAGATACTTATTGATCTGTTGGAGATATGATTGTCCGAACATACCTCCAAAGAGTGAAACAAAAGATCTATTTTGGGTGGTAGTGCATGTAACCCGTTTACTTATTCATTCACCCCGACCATCTATAGCAGGTCTGGCCCTCTTAGAGTGCCCTTCACTGAACTTTATCTGAACCTGAACTTAAAGTCATCTCCAGCATTACTCTCAGCTATCGAAGATTCACCCAATGGAAAGCCTGATGCTGTGACTATGCAGAAGGTTTTCTTTCGTGTCTCTCCTTTAACTTAAACACAACCTTCGACTATTTCAGAATGTTGATCCATGAAATATGAGTCAAGGGTTTATTAGAAAACTGCGTTCGAAAGTAATGGCTCAGAGGGGCCAAATTGGACGAAAACGGATAGCAATACAAATAATGGAGATTGTGTGTAGGAAGGCGATTGAAAACAGCAACTCCATAAGCTTTTGAGATCCCAAGCTTATGACATTGCATTCAAGAGTTCCAATTTTAAAACTTAGCTATGGGTTGGCTAGCAGACAGGAGCTCGGCTTAAGACCAAATAACCGTGGAACATGAACAAACACACCTTATTGTCCCTTTTAAGACTTTTTGTCAACTCTATCCCTTTCACATCATCCTCCATGGCATGCCTCTACAAATAAACCTCGAATCGAAGAAATGATTCAACTCAAAATAAAACTTAATTCACTACGCGGCGCCGCCGACCGCCCCCAGTAATTCAAACAAAGTTCAATGAAACGCCTCAGTGTGGTCCTTAACCTCAATTATTACACAAAAATAAATAAAAGAACGCAACAACAACGCCTAACGAGAAGTTCAACGCCATTCGGCGAAATTCACATCATTGCCAGGGAATGGAATGAGCAAGGCACATGATTTTTTTTCCCAACATAGCAGGAGTCAACAAAGAAGGCAAAATCCTTATGAGTCATCGACCACGTGACCTCTTTTTTTGTTGCGCTTGTAAATGTGTATAAGTATATCAGCCCTGCAGATACTCATATACATGGCGTACTATCAACCTTCACTTCATATATACTTGGAAATTATGGCGCCACACCGCTCCTCTCCACCTTCTAATGAATGTTCACGCAAAATTATTATCCAACTTCTGAGGACAGAGCTAGAGCTCCGACAAACGAGACGGAATTTAGGTGCCTTTGACCCTTTTATGTTAGTGAAGGATGTTGGGCACCTTTGTTTACATGCTCGTATCTCTGGTTATTACCTAGCGTGGGTTCAAAATTCTTGATAAGGACATTCATTCTGTTGCAATAAAATCAAATCAATGACACTTGTATATGCTTTCAGTTAACCCACCTAGTGGCACCCTACAAAGAAACGAACAAATAAATGAATGACTCTTGCTCTGGTCAATGTCCTTTGCCGATATGTCCTTTGTGCATTTGCTGTCCCTTTGAGTGTCGGTGTAACTAATCAGAGCGCAACGACGCGATATCAATTGTTTATCAATGCGAGGGCGAATTCCAGCAAGAAAAAGAGAAAAAAGGGAAGTGAAACCCTTGCAGGATATTGGCCTCATTAGCAGCTGTAAGCTTGTGTGGGTTGAGACAATGTGCATAGACACAACCTACGTGATGTGATGCCTTGTAGTCTTTGAAATAAATTCAACTGATATGTTTCGTATAATGGTTTGGGAGTTTGTAGTCCCTGAGTTTGGTATACGTACCTGGGACGAGAGATGTAATTAAATTAACCTAATACCTGAAAAACTGTAAGCCCCAGGTAAAAGCTTTGCAAGGTGAATTTGTAGATGACGTTGTGGCGCATCAAAATAATAATATTAAAAAAAATATTATAGGCACACTTTCCCGAGATAAATGCGATTTTCACAAAAATTGGTTAAAAAAAATCAAAAAAAAAAAATCGGTGTTTGAAGACCAATATCTCTAAAATGAAAGCACGGATGGTTATAGTTTTTACTGTTATAAACACTATTTAATTGTCTATGAAACGAGCCTACTTTGGTTGCTCTGAGTTTCATACACTAGAAATTATAATTGAATAATTTTTCTAAAGGATCTTTTATAAACACCCTGTAGTTAAGTGGGTGTTGAAGATAGACCCACCCTCCCATACGATTTTTTTCATAACATGAACCAAGGAATCAGTTCTCAAAATATCTGTTACTCAAACTGGACCACCCTGTATACAAGAATAGCGATTGACATCAGCTGGGGTCGCATACTTACTTGGCGATGTGTGGTAGCGAAGAAAAAAGGCCTTAGTGATCCAAGATATTTGCCAGACAACTTAGACAAAGAAAGGTGAGTGAGCAGCTCCAGGGATGGGGTTTCTTAGTGTAGTTTATTATACCATCAAATGAGTGTTTCAAAAGCCATCCTGACTGGTATCGGAAAACGCCTCGACTTTTAATGTTAAAAACATGAACAATGTCTTAACTAATCGTTTCAAATCGGCTATTAAACTGTAATTCTGGACTGCATGACGAAAAGCTGGTTGCAATTCCTGATGATCCACATCCACTTGTTGCTACCTATTTGTTTAACACCATTCGCATTTTCACAACAGACTTTGGGTTGGACTTCCAAACCTTGTCTTCTGCTTAAACCTTTGTTCGTATTCTTTATTCATCCTTCCTTAAACGAGAATTTTCGAACAGGCGGTCCTTCTAAATCGACTACAAATATAAGGTTGGGTTAGGTTTGTGATGCCAAGAAATGAAATGAACTCAATACGACTGTAGTCACCGTGGCCGTGGTAGTTAGTGCGTTGAACTACTACGCAATGCTGCCCGAGTTCAACTCCTGGCCGGGTCTAACACCTAAAAAAGTTTTTTCACGGTGCCACCTCTTTCGAATGTCTGACAATCAACAAAGAGTATCATTTGTCACGATTGAGCTTCTTAACTATCCGTTCGGAGTCGGCAAAAAACTGTAGGTCCCTTCCATTCGTGCAAAAGTATAACACGCAGGCCCAGGTTCACATCGAGCTGTAGCGCCAACTAAGTAAGTAAGTACGACTGTTAGGTTAGGTAGCTGTGGCTGCCGGTAACGAGTGATACCAGGATCTTGGGGATATTGAACTCTGCTACTCATGAGAACCATTTGTAGATTTGTATAAAGCAAAATCTTTTTGTGCTTGGTCACTAAGATCGTCTAAGAAGTATTCTCCTAGGTATAGTTGTCTACTCCGAAAAAGAGCTGGGCATGAACAGAGGAGATGTGTTGGGCTCTCTTCCTCTCGATCGTCTCTGCAACTTCTACAGAAGTAATTTGAAATGATGCCAAGCCTAGTTGAATGCTTACCTATAAGGCAGTGAACTGTAATGGCACCGATAGTCGTACTTACATATATGTAGTCTTTGTATGGACAAAAGTGAATATTAAACTGCTAAGCCATCTCTATAAGAGATGAACGGCAGTTGGAGGTGGTCTTAGAAGTGAATAAGAGTGATTCCAGCTATTTCAAGGCGGCCTTGATCCAGGACAGTGCTTCAAAAAGCGCCATAATTTCCGCTTGAAACAAGCTGCATGCAGTGATCAGGGAGGCGAAAGGAGAGATTTAGTCACTACGACTGTTGCTCCAAATGCATAATCTGAAAGGTTTTATGAAGCAATATTTGGAAAATGGATCTGATTGGAGTTCCAAGAAGTGAATGTGAGCGTCAGAAGTAAGTAAACAAACACCCATATGATTTCTCGAGTTACTTTTTTTTTAAACAAAAAAATTAACAAAAATTAGATTCCAATGATACAAAATAAAAGCTTTATTCATGAGCAATAAAACAGCGAGAAAAAATAAATCAAAACAAAACTAATAAACATTTTTTTTTAATAAAAATTAACCATACTCCATTCTTTACTCTTTTCCCTCCAATTGTTTTTATTTGTATTGCTTTTAAAAATTTTAAATTTGCTTTAGTCAGTGAATAAACATTTTTTCCGAACCGAAATGTTATTATTTATGTATTTCTGTCAAAACTGTGAAGGTTTTTTTTTTACTTTAGATCTGGAGAGAACAGAGCAAAGAACTAAGTGAACAAAATGTACAGTACAACGTAGGGGAGGTTCGGTGATGATGTGGGGGTGTATGGCAGCATCTGGGGTCGGGAATTTAGTCTTCATTGAAACTACAATGATTAAGCAAGACTTTCTGAACATCCTTAAGGATAACATGCAACCGAGCGTGGACAAATTAGGTACGACTAGGAATTGGATCTTTCAGCAAGACAATGTCCCTCATGGCTCGTTAACGAATGGTTGCTTTATAGGACTCCAAAATAGCTCGATCACCCTCTGCAATCGCCGGACCTAAGCCCAATAGAACATTTATGGGATCATTTGGACCGGAACATTCGTAAAAGGACTATTAAAAGCAAAAAGGACCTAAAACAGGCTTTGAAAGTTTTATTTGAAAAATGGTCCCAATTAACCTCCGATTTTAAAAATAAACTTGGTATATCCATGCCACGTAGACTTAAAGAAGTTATAAAGTCTAAAGGCGGTCAAACACAATACTGAGTTTTGTTTTTAAGATATTAAATTTATATATTCTTTGAAGAAACTGCTAATGTTTACTTACTTTTGACGCGTATAATATGGAGTATGGTTAATTTTTATTAAAATAAATTTTTTATTAGTTTTGTGTTGATTAATTTTTTCTCGCTGTTTTATTGCTAATGAATAAAGCTTTTATTTTGTATCATTGGAATCTAATTTTTGTTAATTTTTTTGTTTAAAATACATGTAACTCGAGAAATCACATGGGTGTTTACTTACTTTTGACGCTTACAGTAGTCAATTGTAGTTTACACACAGTTTGTGAATCCTTTACAATGATCAGGCAGCCATGGATACCAAACAGCTTGGTCGACCGAACTGGAAGCTATGCGGAAAGATAAATAGAAGCTGTGTCTCAGGCAGAGACCATCCAAAAGTCTTAAATATGGATTGGCCTTAAATCGGAGGAAAGAAAAATCACTTGGTGAAAACCTCAGCATTCTCGCTACACTGATATTGGAAATTTTAGAAATTCTAGAGAAAAACGGTTTTAAAATGACCGCTTAACCAAAATACGCAATTTGCTGAATTTGGAAATTAGATGCTTCTACTTTGACCAAGAAAAGAATGAACTGAACCTCAGCAGGATACTTGATGTTTCTTAGACCTTTACGATCAAGGTTTGCTTCAATAATACTTATAAAGCCACTGTGTATGTAAAACCAACTTAAACAGGCAGTTGTGACTTGTGCGACTCGTATGTCTGGTGGAAAAGTTTGCATTCACCCTATCTGCTATCCATCGTCTGCATGCATTGTGGGAATTACCCTAACAAGGATAATCTTCTCAATTTAATGCCACACCCTTATAGCTCTAACCCTGCCATCGAATTCGCTCCAATTTACATTGTGCTGACATTATCTATATGCCAATACATAGAACTCAAGGATACACGTCCTTTTGACAGCTATACTAAAGCATCCGAGTCGGCTTGCAATCGATTTCGATTCATCATTAAATCCGATACTCATGATATTCTCCGATGGTCACACATTCCACAGCAACCGTCAAGGACGTGGATCAGTCATTTGATAGACAGTACGTATAAACGAGCAATAAAATTGGGTGCATCGTTGAGAGGTGGCGAATGAATTATGAATTTACACTCACAGCGGGAGTGGGTACTAAGGGGACATGTATCGAAGTTTATTAGAATTTGTGATTCCGAAGGACCTCCGATGCATTTCGATGGAAAGGACGCTCGATCTAAAAATGATTATCCAACAAATGAAATTTCGTTGTAAATATCACCTCCTTATTTTTTTTCTTCCGATAACCTCCCTCCAAGGTAAGGGGGAGTAAAAGCCACCGCTTTGCGAAATTTACAAATTAAATTTAATCCTTAATCCTTTATGAAACGCAGAGCAAACAAAAGCTATTCGAAATGAATATGGGCGATTTCTAGAAACATCCCTCTTTATCACTGTTAATCAAATCGTTGCGAATGCACATGTGTTTGTGTACATCCCGTCCTTAGCTAAATCAGATCGAATACCGTTGACTTAATAAAATGAGAACACCCTTACCCTATTACACCCTTCGTACCAAAAAGAGGAAACAAATCAACCACCCCCAAGAGACAATTCGAACAAATTGCAGTGAAAAAGCAACGAAATGAGACGTTTTCGTCGACGACAGGATACTTATTCCTTTTTCTTCCCTTATTTTTTTTTTACCGTATTTTTCTGGCTTTTGCAAACTTCTTTCTGTCTTCCGTGTACTCCCTAGTTTATTTATTTCACCCTTCAATTCGCTACTAGAAGTAGTAAACTAATAATAATATGTCTTCCAAATCCAGACACAAACTGACATACTGTCTGCCTTATGACACACACACACACAGACACAATTGCATACCGATCAAAGTATAGAAGACAGTAATAAATTGACAGCAACAATACAAGTGGTGGTTGGATGTCTTGCTTGCTTGGATTGTTGACAGGGGTTGGTTTTTGATTAATGCTTAAGATGGAATGATCTCCGACAATAACGGTATAATAAAAAGCATACATATACCATAGTGTGTGTGTAGGGAAATAACCTTAAACCAGCCAACACCCTATGCGAGGTCGCAGGGGTAGGATTGCATCCCCTTCTCAACACATGCACTGTCTTAACTCTCTTCGCAGCAGACAAAGGAAGTTGCTTGCTTTTCGGAGAAGCTTTTCTAGAGAGTGCTTGCATATTTGCATCTGTATGCAAACACACTTGCATATAACGTGCGCGCACATTCCCTTACCCACACACATGCGATGCGGCAGCAACACACTCGTATAAGTTTGAAGGTGAAGGGCTCATGGCTACCATTGCGAATGGCAGGCAAAAACAATTTCAGGGGCGCCTGCTTCAACGGGTGAATCTAGTCATAGACGATGCATGACGAACGGCGAACGCAACCAAGGGCAAGGACGTGGGAGCATGCGCGTAGCTTTCATTTTTTTATTTAATTTTTTTTTCCTTCCTTCGCAGTGCAAGGTGAAATTTTATGAGGGGTGGCTGCAACTACCCCTAAATAATACTGCCACCACCCGACATTCTGGGTGCACTTTAGCACTTAGTACACTTTGGCCATGAGTGTTGCGTTTGTGGTGGTAGCACGTTTGTGGTGATTGCAATATCGGGCACCCGGTGAATCCTGGAGAAAGAGAGAGTTTGACCAAAGAGAGTTATTATTCCATTTTTTTTTTGTTTCGGTTGTCCTTTCGTTGGATGGAAAGCAGGGAACAGAAAAAAAATTATTATTTTTTCCATACAGATACAACACAGTCTGAGGGTGAAAACTCGATTCCATACCGAATGACACACATTGTACGGACGGTGTGTAGTTTCATTCGTGAGGGTCGGGTACGGGCAGTTGAGTGTGGGGACTACGCTTCGATAACGCGTGAAGAGCAGTTTTTGTGTGCAGACATTGTCATCTTTTTTTCGTTGTCGTAATTTAATACATTTAAATATAGAGCTAAGGTTAGTTTGTGTGTTTGAAAATATCCATCCAAGAATGGGTATGTGTGTAGTAAGACGAATTAAAAAATTTCGAACTAAATATGTTTGACATGTGAAAAAACTTCAATTCTCCACAAAATTGTTTTCTACTCTACAATATTGTAGACTACGTGAATAGTACTTACATCCTACACCAATGCTTAGGAGCATTCAAAGGTATGATCCTATTTATGGCCATTTTTTGAACAATGTTCGTATGGAATGAGCTAGAAATATTTACAGTAAAATCTCCCATTACGGACATCTCCCTTAGCCGGACAGATCCTTTGGACGGACAGATTTTTCTGACAAAGCTTTTATGTTACAGATTGCATACCCTCCCTTGATTGGACGCGGACATGCCCATCTGTCAGAAATTATTTAATTTAATTCCATTAGACGGATGGAGTTTTTGTTTATATTTTGATTTGAATTTGAAAGAATCCGCCAAAGGGAGGTTTCACTGTAGGTACCTACTTTAACGCTTATAACGAGATCGGATGCACTGACAATTTATTCACATTTTTTTAACCTTTTGTTTTAAGTACCTACTGAGAAAGAGATGATACTTTTTTACATCTTTTAGGCTGAACAGATAAATTTACTTTAACCATTTGTTCATCGTCTACAAATATCGGTCTATTGAATGTTGTTATAACCGGTGTTGACTGTAGGCATCGTATTAATGTGTTGATCCGAATTCGCAAGCGTTTACCTTCGGTAATTTGATCGAAAAATCACACCAAACATAAAATTATTTTTAAAATATGCAAAAGATTACCGAGAATGACCTTCCGGAACTGGAAGAGTATAAATTAGTCAAAAGATTACCTTTAAAATTCTCGACTTATTTTATTACAATTTATTTTCGTTTCTTTAATCGACTCTAGAACTTACCATTACTTGGAAATTCTAATTCTACATGTCAAACACCCATCAGCAGTGCTGCCAACCGCCACTCAATCAATAAGTAAACCTCTTATTCAGCTAACAACCAACAAACAGTACCAAGTACAGTTTATAAATCAAAATAAACCCCTTCGCGAGCTCTTCCTTAGTAAAGCTGCATTCAAATTTTCGACTTTCGAGTACGACTTAAGAAGAATCAGAGTATATAAGTAGATGTTATCGACTGGCACGTATCAAGTACCTACTTCGTTTTATTCCGAAGACTTACTCCACATATTTCACACAAGGTAAAATTGCACATTTTATAGCGTAGTTCTTTTCTCCACAATTATTGTTCAATGGTGCGTTTAATCAAGCCAAACCTCTTTCGGTGGTGTGTGTTGAGCCGCGCACCTTTCTGTTTTTTTTTTGCCTGCAAATCTTGTTCTACATCCGGCTTTCCCTCGTTCGCTCTTTCCTTAATCCCCACCTTGCAAAATGCTTCAGCTACTTCCATTCTAAAATTAGCGGCACTCAAACTATCTGACCAGTCAGCTTGTTTATTGAGACGACGATAAGGTTGCCCAGCATTTGTCATCGCCATGTCTAGAAGACACTAAAACAAACGCATTCATATGATACCGTCCGTTAAGTCCACCCTGCCCATATGCCCATTGGTATGTTTACTTTATTGCCTCTGTCATAGCGTTGGACAGCCGATGCACATAAGGGTATTTGCGTCAAAAAACCGCTCAAAAATATTTTTTTTTCCTAATGAAGTGATAATTGCCTGAAACAAATTTAGAAGCGTTTTTAAGCTGATTTAGTAAGGCAAATGCCTAAAACTTTAAATTTTAAGCTTAAAATCTTTAAGCTGTTCCTCCGTGCAAGACGCTTTATTGAGCAAATAGCTCTGAAAGTGGACCAATTTAGTTTCAAAATCATTCTATTCATACTCATTCAAAACATCATAACTGTCCAGACGATCGTTCAAGCAAGAGATTTTCTTTTATGATAAACAGATAAACAGAATTGTCATCAAGGGGTTGCGTGGGTTTCCTCGGGTAAAAAACACCTTATTTTTAACAATTTTTATTTTATATAAAAAATTAAATATTTCATTCAAACTTTTTACTATCTTAAATATACACATTTGACAAAGAATTTCTAAAATGTTTGTAGAAAAATATTTAAAACTCTGCCTGTGACTGTGACGTCACTTCCGGTAAACCCTCGGAAAAAAGGTGCTTGCGCGTTGACAGCTAAACTCATGACAGGATCGACTGCAGTCCAAAAAAAAAAAAAAATACTTATTTTAGCTAATACCTTAAACTAGAACTTGGACGAAGGAAAAAATAAAAAAAGTGAAAATTGCATTTTTGGCAGACATTTTTACAAAAAATTTAAAAATTTCGGTGAATTTGCTCAACATTTCTTTTTTAAAAATAGTTGTATTAAAATCCTTCGTCAAAGTCCTAGTCAATAATATCTCGAAGACGTGTGCAAAATTTCATCAAGATCGGTTCAGTAGTTCTCGAGAAATCTTGACAACCGACTTTGAAAATACAGTTTCGAGAAAAACGCGTTATGTAGGGACGCAAGCGAAATTGGACGCAAGCGAAACGATTTTATTATAAATACTTGCGCGAGATGTTGACGGCTGAGTTTGAGCTGTCCCCAAACTTTCATTCTGACAAGGAGAGGGACAAAATGTTAGATCCTCATCACTTTCATCTGCAGAGAAATCTAGTTCAACATCACTCTCAAACTATGAGTTGACTAGTTTCTCATGTTTCTATGTATGTATGATTGGCAAGCGCATTGCTACAGATATGCAAAAAGCGGATTTTACTCACTACGAATCTTATTAGGACTAAAATGAGAAACTTTCACCTGATCTGGAGCAGTGTTGTCACTTTACCACAATTGTGGTAGATCTACCACAATTTTGAGCGTTTTTTAAATCTACCAGATCTACCACGGAAAGCAAACATTTACCACGTTTTTAAATACTGTCCTGCCCATATTAAACCAACCAATTCAATCTGTTCATTTGGAAAATTATGTATGTAATTGTTTACAATCTGTTTCGCACATTCGAACCATACTCACTTTCAATGAATTTTTCATTCACTTGTGTGGAAAACTGGAAACCCTTTCCGAAATCCTCATCCGCGCATCATTTGATGCAATGTATTGTACATAAATGCTTATACTTATGGCAATGTTATCAAATCTACCACTATTTTTTTAAATCTACCAAATTTTTTTGTCCAATCTACCACATTTTTCAAAATCCAAGTGACAACACTGATCTGGAGTAGAATATATCCTCACCTAAAAAATCAGAGTATTGAGTATTTAGATAATGTTGTAACAGGGAGTCCCTTGGCAAGCGGAACACTTCTTTAACAAAAAAAAAAAAAAAATGCAACGCAGTACAAGTCCGGGAAACTGTACACAAGTATTGTTTGCCACTTGAAAATGTTACTTAACCCACACACATAGAAAAGATTCAGACTCAATATAAGGTCCGGGAAACCATACATGAATATTGGCCGTTCACTAAGAATCTGTAATTGAAAGCTTCAAATATTTTATTGTAACCAAATAAAACACTTGTTCTGAACACTATATAGATATTTTTGTAGTAATCTAGTGTGAATTATAAAAAGTGAGTGAAATAAATAATCAAAATGTTTATAATATTGTTGATGTTGACTTTTATTTTGTCGGGTACAGTATGCTGAGCAGGTTATTTTATTACTGTCTGCTTAACAAGCCACTATGATATAATGTTTTTTTTTATTGTATGTACATATGTCATATGCATAGCTTGAATCTCGATCATATAAAACAGTGATAGTTGTAAATCTGCAACATCAACCCGATTTGGAAAAAAATCGTAGGCATAGATTTACATACATACAGTGGACGTCCGTCCAGTTTAACGAATACCCGATTTAACGAATTTCCAATAAAACGAATCATTTTTTCCATCGATGGTTCTATATTACGAATGGTGCTAAAATTGTCCACTCGGTTTAACGAATTCATTACAATTTCTGGGGAATAAAGTAAAATAAAGTAAAGTACTACTTACTTACTTACTTACTTTCTTATACATAATAAATATATCGGTGGGATTATTAGTTAGAAAAACGACGATCGATTTAACGAAAGGCTGTACATTATACCTATTATTATTCCTTATATTCGACGTCCACTGTATTTTTAAAATCCACTTAAAAGTACATTTGTGGATACACTGCTATTTTATCGAACACACCTGTAAGTGTAAGTCGACTCTGTTCATTGTATCATCTTTTCACCCATGACAATTCAGTTGTTAGCTCTGATATCTGAATGTTGCGTCTTGCGTTGTAGGGGTAGGTACATACTTACTTACTTACTTACTTACTTACTTAGGTGGCGCTACAGTCCGGGGTGGACCAAGGCCTCAACCAACAACCTCTTCCAGTTAGCCCGGTCCTTAGCTAACCGCTTCCAGTTGCGCACTCCAAGTTGGTTGAGGTCTTGTTCTACTTGGTCGCGCCACCTTAGGCGAGGTCGTCCTCTGCTGCGCTGACCCTCCGGGTTAGAGTTGAATATTCTCCGAGCCGGAGCGCTGATGTCCATGCGCTCTACATGTCCTAGCCATCTTAAACGCCCAATGTGCAGTTTTTTGACCAGGCTGATGTCGCTGTACAGCTCGTACAGTTCGTCGTTGAATCTTCTCCTCCAAGACCCGTCAACGCAAACGGGACCGAATATCCTACGAAGGATTTTTCTCTCAAAGCGACCAAGGAGATCTTCATCCGCATTCGATAAAGTCCATGCTTCAGCTCCATATAGCAAGACTGGGATGATAAGGGTCTTATATAGAGTCTCCTTAGTCAGGGGTAGGTACATAGGTGACATTAAATTTTGGTGTTTTCGTTTTATTATCCCAAGCTCGTGAGCAATGAACTCTTTTGGGTCGTTTTAAACAGGCGTTTCTAGGAAAAGAGGATGAGTTTACAGTTAGTCCAAGTCTGACACCACAGAATAGCATTAAATTGTCTTAAATGTATTTCAACGCATAAATTCTCCTTTTATATACATAGGTACTTTTATTTGAAAACTGATAGAAAATTTGTAGGAGCCTAAAAGTATGACTAAACAATTCTCAATTAAAACACTTGAAATAAAAAGTGAGAACAAAAAAACGATACGTTGTGTGAGTAATAAATTTAATTTTTTTTTTCACACGCGCAACTTACTGTTGAGCTATCGCCAAGCATCCTCTCATCATTGGACGTTCATTTACCCTGGTTCGACAGTCACAATCACAATCCAAAAAGATAAAAGACCCACATTCCTTGCATGGAGAGTCCAATATCCACTTAGCCATCCACACCACAGCCACCGTATATGCTATATTTAACAGTGCACACAAAAACCAAAACAACCATGCCATGGAAGTGGGAGTGCATAATAACTCACCCCCGTCAATGAATCAATGCGAAGCAACATCAACAACAACAAGCGGTCGAAAACGATTACGACCTGCAATGCACCCGACCTACCCATACCATACCCAACTTAAGCTCTTCCTTTTGTCACTTGTTTTCCCATTTGCTCTCAGCGATAATAAAAACTCCCAACTCTCTTATTTGGTTTTTTTTCTATTTTGAGACTTGAGATGAGAGCGCAGCATTTGCATTTTCTCTTCAATATCCCCAGCAGGCAGCAGCACCCACTCCACTCGCACCGCACTCCATCAGCCGAAAGAGACTCACAAACAATGCAGGGGGTGGTTTTCTCATTCTTCCATTCCACTCGATCACCCTGATGGAGCATGGAGGGCGAAACAAATTTCAAGTGCATGTGTATTGCCAAATCCCATACGAGTACAACACACTTCTCTCTCTGTATCACTCAACCTTATACACTCTTCCGGAATCATAAACAGAAACCAAGTGGGCAAACCGCAACCCCCCTTTTCAGTTTGTTTTGTTATTGGAATGGTACTCCATGCACAGAGCACAGTGTACAGAGCGCATACTAGCTGGGGACACATTTGAACTTGAACCATACCATACACAAACACAGTTGCAATTGCATGAGCAACGAACTTGAACAGAAGAGACTCGCGTCTCTCTTTTAGGGGGGCTCACTCACAAACACATCGTTAATCGTTATTCGCAGTCGTGTATAAACAGCGTGAGGAAAGGAATTCACAAGTTTTGGACTTGAGCTTGAACGCGAGTTTAATGGAGCAGTGTTAAGGTCGTCTGGGGATGGTGTATGAGTGCGCTCAATTATTCTATTCTATGGCTGAAAATGAGAGCGCACACTTGTGTGAAATGCGGAAAAAGAAAACCTATGAGAGTAAGTGTTACAGGCGGTTATATATTTCATATGTACTTAAGTATTAAATAGAAAATTTAGTACTATGTAAGCATAGAATTTGAGGTACGTAATGGGGGCAGGGAGAATTTCAGATTTTGAATAATGTCCGAAGGTTACAGAGCTCTCAGAAAGGCCAACATATAGCAAATTGACACAAGATAGCAACGGAAGCTTATATTTATAAGTCAACTTACTTTAAATGTAGATCCTTTGTTATTGAAAGATGGCGTTTCAGAGAATCTCAACCACATTGGTGAATTGCTATGAACCTTTGCTTTTTCATCAAAATATGTAATAAAAAAACTTGCTTTGGGCTCACCCGCTCAGAAATTTTAGTCTGGTTCAAGTTGAAGTTGCGGGTTCTCACACAGGGCTTAGTTGCCTAGAAGAAAAATCAGAGTACAATGGACCGCAATGTGATTAAGTACTCGTAATGGTAGTTCGCCCAGAGGACTTGAGACATTAGTCTCCCCCAAGAAGTATACGATTAACTCGATATAGATTTATTACACCAGGACACACCATTTCCAATAAACAGAAACAAATCATACACGAGTTTTTTAGAAGCACACCGGTTTTCGTAAATATGGTAGGTAATACTGCCATATCTCCCAATCCTGATTCCTCCAAAGGCTTTTCAAAGTGTAGTACATCGCCGGATTTGCAAACAGGAAAGATGAACTACATAAATGTAGATCAAACACATCAAGTAAATCTTCTCTCCGAAATCTCAGAACTTGCCATGATCTGCGCGGTAAATGATCACCTACCGAAAACTTTATGCTTCGGCAGGAGGTTCGATACAGTGATCCCAAGCCGTGAAGCATGAAACTATAGAAATACTAGAATATCCATACCAATGGGAATTAGTCCCAGTGTATTTCAAGCTGAAATTCATGTCATTCAGGTGAGCGCCAACGTCATCCTTAAATCTGGAATAAAATGTGTCCTCATCCATATACTTATGAATAGTCAACCAAGCAGTTACATTTTAAAGCACTAGGCTAAGCCCTGCTTCAATACTGATCTATAGACCTCTCCCATAGAAACTAAATCAAACTTTGGTGGCTGTCCGGACAAGAGGGTATTAAAGAAAACGAAAAGCTGATGAACTGGCTAGAAAATGTTCGGCTGACTACTGAGCCGTTTTGCAACATTCAAAACTCAGCTATTAACTTAAACATAAAAAGTTGGGAAATAAAATATGTCTCCCATTGGGAAAATAACCAGAGCATCCGTCAGGCTAAAAGAGCCATCAAACCTCTCCACAATAAATCCACAAAACCCCTACACCTTAGTGGCAATGATATCAAGAGATAAATGGGATTTCTTACAGGGTATCACCTAAACAAAATAGGTCTTATTCAGGAAACTGACTGTTGTCTCTGCATGGAACGAAAGGCAACGAAACTGCGGAACATTCCTTGTGACTGCATGGCACTATGAACCCAGCATTTCCATAGAGAAATCTTAACTCGCGGGGAAATTCTTAAAGTCTCCACCAGTGAGATCATCAATTTCTTTGAGTTGAATTTCGGCTGGTTCCCTAAACTGACTATGCGGTACAAAAGACCTTTTAAGTCGCAGTGTTCTCCGCAACAAGCGGGTCAGAATTGCGGGAAGAATGGCCAAGATGCAGCTGCACTTGTTTAGTTTTAGACTTCGCAATGACCAAATGAAGAAATTCTGGACGTATTCAAAAATTCCTGGAATGGAAATTGCTTTTAACCCTTAACCCGAAGTACAAGTATCTGACAGACCTATTTGTTTATTTTTACGATTGTGAGCTATCTTATTAAGCGTGGTTCACAACTATCGATCAAAACTGACAGTTTTGGTTGATATCCCTCAAAACTGAAAGTGTGTACAACTGAATGATGGTTTGTCGATAAAACTGACGAGGTGCAAAAATGTTTGCTACTGACTGAAGATCAGCGGACATCGTTGCTTTCGCTCGATTGTGTATACATAAATTTCGTCAATCAAAAAGTAAATAAAGGAAGAGAGGGTCGAAAAACAACAAAAACAACAACAGGCGTGTTTTTTTCAAATCTATATAGACTAAACATTAAACATGTTTCCGCAACATGTTTTCAATGTAAAATACAACAAAACCTTAGCCTGGATAATTATTCAGTCTTATTTTTACTTGGAAAAGTTTTTCGAAGTCTATTTTTAAAAAATCACCACGCCTAACGATGATTTGAGTGTCAAGGGAAACCTTTAGGTGTACGCTAGACTCTTCATTCAAAAATGACATCAGCTTTGGTTGTCAGTTTTGATCGATAATGTGTACCACGCTTTAAAAAGCTGGAAACGCGTAATGCCAGATATGCTTCTCACGATATACGCAGTAACAGATTACGGGTGCAGGCAGAAGTTGTTGTTCATTGTTTGAGAGACACATACTTCCAAGAGTGCAGCAAATGGAGATACAGTAGATGCTCGATATAGCGAACTAATAAAAACCAGGCCTGTTCACTGGAACGAGATTGTTCATTGTAACGAGCGTGAACTCTATGAAGGATATTTCATCAAAATGTGTATGTTTTATACATATATACAATACATACATAATCATGCAAAATTCTCGCACAACACGATGAGTAGAACCACCGGTAAATTTGGACGATTGTATGGATACAGCCGACTGCATAGCACTAATGAGTTTAAGACATGTTTTTGCATGCTGAAAGGTTCAGTGTAGCGAGATTTTTTTGTTCACTACTAAGAAAGTCTGTAGGTAGTGTGCGGGGGTTTAGAATAGCCTATATAAAATATTGTGTGTTCACTATATTGGATTGTTCACTATATCGATGTTCACTATATCGAGCGTCCACTGTACTTCGGGTAAAGACTACAATCCTGTACACATTTCCTTGTACTGTCCATTTAGTACTATGTATCTTCGAAATTCATCATCAGCAACACTCATCCATTCGACGAATTCACCCCTAATTTACGCTCTCTCGCAAAAATATCCCAAAACTCACATGCATATCGCCAATCCACCCCCTAAACCAAAAACAATCCCAATTGGAATTTACCTCATCCCGTCTCCGAACCGAAGCACTCATGTGTTTGTACAATGCCGTCGTCGTCTCGTCTCCTCTGGCACATTGCACACACCGTTGCCGCTGTGCATGTTTTTCTCCTGTTTTGTTTTCATTTCATTCGTATTACTCTTCTCTATTATGTTTTTTCTATATTCTATTTTCTTTTCTCTCTTTAGTTTCGTTTTTTCCGTTTGTTTTTACAATCAGAATCAGAAACAGAGCGCACCACCACCGCCAGCCGCACCGCACCAACAAACAAAACAAAACAAAACGGCAAAGTTCCCAACAAGAAGAGTGTTCGCTGTTCGTTTCATTTCGTTCGTTGCTCGCCGCTGTGTTTGTGTCTGTGTAGCCGTGTATACCGTGTCGCCGTATAGTTTGCGTCGTGCTCGTGTGTTGCTCGTCGGGGTTTTCACTTTCATCCTGGAGGGTAGCAAAGCAGAAACCAGTAAGAGAAAGTACGGCATAGTAAGTGGTTCGTTCCCTCTGTGTGCAAAATTTTTGTATATTTCCACTTCGCATGGTTAAAAGGAAAGGAAAAACAAAAATAAAAAAAATATAGTGCACAAGATTTTGTTTCTTCCTGCATGCGGTTCTTGTTTGTGACTCTGTGGATTACCAAGTCTCCAAACTGGCTAAAAATGTGCTGTGTGTTCGAATTATTTATAACAATTCCCGTTAAATATTAAACAAACAAAAAAATAAATAAATATATTTTTGAGTGAGGGCAAAAAACAAAAACAGGAATATTGTCATCCTCTAGTGGGGGTGCACAAGCACTAATTTTTTTTATCAAAAACGAAAAAAGGAAATAAAAAATGTGTGACGATCATTTCTCCTAGAAACGGTTGTCAGTCTCGGGATAAATAGAAACATCATATTCTCATTTGTTCTTCGGTTTAACTTCAAAGTGCGTTCGTGGACCCGTGCGTCGCGCGGTGGGACACTACCCTGTCATCCAACATTTTTATCGTGACCTCCGGCAAGGATTTTGTTTTTGTGTTTTACTTGATCTAGCTCCAGTCGATTGAATCTATTTTTAGAGAGCAGCTCAGTACCAGTGCAGTGACAACTGACAGTGAATACATACTGTTTTTTTTTTCTCTGTTGTTTTCGTCTTACTAGTGGATAACTGTCACTGTCATCAATTTTTTTTGTTACGGATTAACAAGATTCTGTTAGTCAGAGCGATCGTTTGAGGGGGTGGTTATTGTTTGAGTGTTTGACAACATTTCACAAATTTTTCTGTGGGTTATAAACAATTGGAATATTTCTCTAGTCCGGGCCCTGTGGTGACCGTGACACCTGGAAAATCTTATATGTGTGCATTGTGTTTGTTATAAATTGCCTCTGCCACCCTCTTCCATTTGGGTGTTATCGCTTAATGTGTGATAAAATATCGAAATAATAAAAAGTGATGGGAAATTAAAATAAATAAATAATAAATCGTATAGCATCCCCTAGGGTGCAAGTAAATTTGTAGCGAAAAAAAATTGCTTGTCTTAGTGGTGTGTCTCTTTCCCCCCCCCTTATATTTTTTATGGACATATCACTAAATATATGAATATTTTGTGCGGTTTGTGATAAGTTTTTTTTGATAAAAAAAAAAAATTAATTAAACAAAATCAAGTGCTTTGTCGTAATTTAAATCAACTAATAACGATTTGGAAGATATATTTCTATTCAACTCATTCACCGAACTCAGGATTACAAAGTGTTGTTTGAACAGAAAATAATTTAAATAAGGAATAAGGATTTCACCATCGCATGCCAGTTGAAAAATACATATATTTTTTTAAAAGTTATTAATATACAAACAAAAAAATAAATTTAAATAATCAATACCTAATCATAAAGGAAATACATAATAATCTTTTGTATACATCTTTTTTGTGGGAAAAAGGACATTTTGCTAAATTTTGACGTAAGTATTAAAATTTTTTGATGTTTTTTGACAGAATGCAATCACTTTTTTTTCTGACACTCAGTTTCCTGTTTAGTATCTGACATTTCGTCATCCGTCGGTATATGAAAATAATAGTTAATATACATAGTTGAATCTGACAATCTTCGCTTCACAACATTTTTCAGATAATTAATCAGAAAAAGCTAATTCTGGCTGATTATGTAATTGTACGATTGCTTCGAAAATTGCGTACGAATAGGGGGTACACACGATACGACCGATCTGACGGACCTGGTCGGATGGATGTCTGACAGACCGATGTCGTTAGCGTACACATTGGGCGCATTCAAGATCTTAGTTGACTAGATATGCAGTCAATTCCACGGCCTCTGATTGGTCGAGAGCCCGAAAATTGACAGAACAGCTAGTAAATTTTTTTGAGGTCGGGGACTGGATTCTTAGTCAAGAAAATCTTGACTAGCCCACTAACAACCGCCAAAAACAGCTGACTGGTTGGTGTGGTTATACTGTGTGGCTGTTGTTAGCTTGTTACAAAAATGAAAATCCAAGTAAATTATGAAGGAGTATTTTTATTTTTTCTATTTTTCATGCAGTTCATATACTGTTGGATTATGTAGAACAATCGACGAACTCAGCAAATCGTTCACAGCAAAAAATTCAACTTGGCCTATGAAATAACTAATTTACATTCCGAACACATGTGTTACACATGTTACTTGCATAAAATGTCATCCTCTAATTCGTGCATTCATATTTCTAAGTTTGTTTTTGCTCTTCTTTTCTTTAAAAAAACAGATTTGTTGTGCTGCAATAACAATTCTCCAAACAATTCCAAGCGAAAATAGAAAGTAGATGACGTTTTTGACATCTGAACTGTCAACTAGATATGCAGTCAATTTTGGCATTCAGGATCTTAGATTGACTGCATATCTAGTCAACTAAGATCTTGAATGCCCCCATTGTCCGACATGTTGTCCGACCTCACTTTGCAAGTGGATTTGAAAGATGTCGGACGTACTGAGAGCAGCGCTTATGATTGATAAAATTTTAAAGAAAACATCTGAGAAAGAAAAAGGAATCGAATTTGGGTACAGGAATGGATGAAAAAGCTAAGAAAGTTTTTTTATATTTATTTGCTAACAGAATAACAAGATTGAATTCTCCAGACGATTTTTTATATTTCCATTTTTTTTTTCTCCAAAATTCAAAATTTTCATACACAGCCATTATTAATTCTCCGCCAACAACCACACCGCTTGAAATACATTTCGGAAATGAAAATTGCTCTAGGTCGGACGGACAAGTGTACACATTATCAGATATGTCCGTCCGACCACCAAAATATCAAAAAAATTTGAAAACCATCCGACATGTCCGTCCGGCGGTCGTTTCGAGCGTACACACACGTCAGACTTGGCCGGACAGACCAAGTCCGTCAGATCGGTCCTATCGTGTGTACCCCCCTAATAGGAGCTGAACGCTCATTGGTTAGCTTCGTCAGGTTTTCGTTCACTTAAAAGTGGAATTTTTTTCGTAACATTATTTTGACAGATGGTAATCTTTTCATTCAACTTCAGGTCCGTTGCCGTTCAGTTCGTATAACTAACTTCAACTAAAATCTTCAAAATTGTGAGAGGATTCACCAGTTTTCGCAGAGAAAAATTAAAATGCAAACGATGAAACGAAAGTTGGAACTGGAAGTATTGTAAATTAGACGTCTAACTAAACTAATCGATTTTGTTTGGTTTGTGTCCCAACTTATCCCGGATAATCGGAATATCCACGTTAAAGCCGCCATACTAACGTTCCATCTATCCTGTATTTCGCAGGATTATCCTGTTTTTTCATACAAAATTCTGCCTCCTGTATTTTCCTCTGAAAATCCTGTAAAACGTTACACCTAAAAAATAATTTATAACCCGACTCAAAGTAGAAACTCTCCAAGCCATTCTTACGGTCAAAACCAATATTAAAATGCCATGCCTAGAATTTCACAAATTCATCAAATCGACTCCAGACATGCTTCGAACAATTGCATCGAATGAAAAATATAATGTACGAATAAGTGAAAGCACCGAACAGATCGATAACGACTCAGATGAGGACAGTTAGAATTTGGACTCGAAATTTGACAGTTGACATTCATTTGTATCCATACATCCATTTTTTTTTTTTTTTTTTTTTTCAATAAATAAAAAATATGCGCAAAATTTTGAAAATCTGTTTAAAAAAAAACGGTAAAATCCCAACATTTTGCCCTTTTTCCCTGTTTTTTTGTTAAAACTATAAAAACCTGTAAAACTCCTGTTTTGAACAAAATTAATCCTGTAAAATGGTGAAGTTCGGTCATTTTATCCTGTATTTTGAATAAACGGAGATGGGAGCATTGCCCATACACGATCTGACATATCTGTCCGACATTGAAGTCTGCAGATCAAGCTGACAGTGGATGGCATTTTTGGATGGTCTGTCCGACGGTCGGAGGAAAATCAAACAATTGATATTTTGAGGTGGGGCTTAGCAAGTCGGACGACCGACTGTTCGTGTGTGGTGAAGTCTGACAGACTGTTGGATCATGTGTGGGCAAATAGAGATACAGTCGGCAGACTTGACATTTATTTTGCATAAATAATAAAAAAGTCTAAACATATTATAAGAATGCAAGAAACCCGGATAATCGATTATAAAATTTAGTATCTTGTGTAAGGAAAACAGATTTTTAAATTTTCCGATTAATCAAGAGTCGACTTTACTTAAGGGTTGCCAGGATGGTCTAAGCTATCCTAGTGTAAGTGGTGTTAAAATCGAGGACATTAGAGTACACCTCCTGCCTAAAAAAGAGGGCGCAGAGCGATAAAATAAAATTAGATAAAATATTTGCTTTAACAACTTACCAAACATCAGATAAACTGAGTTTTTTTCTGTATTTTCGCTTTGCAGTTATACTGTTCTACTTTGTAATGAGAAAAAAGGCAGAGTAGAGCGGAACAAGTTTGTGAAAAATGTCAGATCAAGTTAGAACAGAAAGTTGCAGCCATTATTAGTTATCAAGAATGAGAACATTCTTGTCGATTATTGTAGGTACTTATTGTTTTCCAAATTATGGCTTGTATTGGGGAGTATTTCACAACAATTGATTGCCCCTTTTCCGTTTGAACTTTGATTTATTCCATTTGGTAAACTTAAACCCTAGCTTAAACCTCATCGATCCAATTTTAAGTAAAAAAAATTAAATATGCAATCACAGCTGATTTTGACAAATGTGATCTACCTCAAGAATAGGTACCGAAAAACTTACCAGAGCAGAGTCATTGAACACAAAGCAGAACAGTTTTAGATGGAATTTTTTCTCATTAAACACGAAAACCTGATATTTTTCACTTTTGGACTGTTCGGAATAGCCTTATTGAATAAAACTCATGTTTCGAGTTTGAAATCTAGATTTTGACACTTGAACGTCAAATTGAGATCGGTTTCTCATCTTTTACATGGGACGAGAAAACTCGGCCGACACTCGAATGCCATGGATAGGGAGGTGAAAAGTGCAGGGTGTCAATCGGCTCGGATTGGTAGCGGAAAATGTGTCAATGGGTAAATAGAGGACAAACGAGGGCAATTCATAAAAACAGTAGATGACGCTTCACGCCAAGAAAGGCGTGGAGTAATGAGGATAAAATTGTTTTAATTAATTTTCTGATACATTTCGAGCTCTGCGTTGCCTTTGTATACAGTAGAAATCGGTTATAACAATACCTGATATAGCAGTACCTTTAGAATAGCTTGAGCCCAGTAGTTTCCACACGATTTTATGAGTTGTTCGATGTACACAAACAATTGGGCCCTTCTCGTTCGTGTTAAAATAAGGCTGCGCTCATTTTTTTTTTGTATTTATTTTATAGTCTCGTAAATATGTCTACAATTCAATTTAAAACTATTCTCAAAGATTATGATGCTATAGCTTAGTTCTATCTAGCATATTTAATTTGGCAATTATTTTAAGTTAATATATGGGCACCGTAGCGCAAGTGGTTAGTGCGTCGGACTACTGAGCCAGCGGTCTTGGGTTCGAATCCCGCCGCAAACACCTAAAAGTTTTTCACAGTGCCCACCTCTTTCGAATGTCTGACAAGCATCAAAGAGTATCATTTGTCACGATTGAGCTTCTCAATTCGCCGTTCGGAGTCGGCAAAAAACTGTAGGTCCCTTCCATTCGTGCAAAAATATAACACGCACACACAAATTGTTGCGAGAAGCAGGCCCAGGTTCACCTCGAGCTGTAGCGCCAACTAAGTAAGTAAGTAAGTATTCTTAATCAATCAAACAATATTCCAAATTAGTTTGTATCCAACCCACAGCGCGAACATTTCCTACCACAATTTAAAAGTAATTTCTCCATCTGTCCACATAAACAAATTTTAAACAACTCATGTGTTTCGACATACAGCGAAAAACCTGATTAAAGCAATGGTTAAAAATGGTTATTGAGAGCCATCCAAAGCACACTGTTTTTAGAGATACGGCCTTTACAGCCAACATTGATGTATTGTTATAACCGGTTTCTTCTGTATACATAGGCTAAGCTGAGCACGAAATGTGTCAGAAAATTATTAAAAATAATTTTATTCTCATTACTCCACGCCTTTCTTGACATTTTTATGTTTATCTTCACAAAAATCCAGACTTTCCGCATGAGAAACAAAAATAATTTTCCATTTCGAATGGGAAATAAAAAAACATTTCAGAATCTTTTCAAAAACATTTCAGAAATGTTTCATTGGCGTACACACCAAAAGAAACAAAAAACATTTTTTAAATGTTTCTGAAATGTTTCTAAAATGTTTTTGAAATGTTTCTGAAATGTTTTTGAAATGTTTCGTTTGGTCTGGACACACCTTTAGCAATCAAGTTTTTATTAATTTAAATAAACTTCTTACATTTTGTTCCTTTTGACTCATTTTAGTAATAAAAAAGATGCAGAGCATAATAGTTACGCTGTTTTTTATTTAAAAATATTAAAAATAAAAAAAATAAAGGCACTTATAATTAATTTCTACATTTTTGTGATCAATTATCAGAGCTGATTTTTTTTTTTTTTTGTTAAAAACATGACATCAATTTTTTGACCCGTGTATGGATTTTCGGTTTGATCCCGGGATTGAAATTAGCTTTGGGATTGAAATCCCTACCTGGAACCCATCCAAGATAGATACGATTTCTTATGGAGTGCGCTTTCAATCTGAATTTGCATTTAGGCCAAATTTTAAGTGCTTAACAGAAGGTTCGGGCGCTTTGAGTGTAGTTACCAATGCCAATGCTCCCATCACACCATCTATCATCCAAAATCCATTTTATAACTCTAAATATTTCGAAGACTCCTGTTTGGAAGACTGTCGTAAATGTACCCAGAGCACATGAAGATTTGGTTGCATTGTTCAAATACCAACCATCCCCAGTCCCACTTAGAGCCATCCGTCTAGAAGACACGGGTGTGTGGATCTGGGGTTTCCATTCTTTTAATACAAGCTGACCCTCGTCGAAAACGACGAACATTTTTACAGAGCTTAAGGGGCAAAAATATATGTAAGTTAAGAAAATAACTGTGTTAATTATATTACCAATAAAAGCTCAGTGTAGTTAGACGCTACCTCTGCAGATAAGCTATTCATAAGTACTCGTGTATATGCTTTTCGCGTGCTTTTAAGCGCCGCGCCGTATAAACTGAGTTTGAACTCATAGCTATGACGCAGAATTGAATTGGGAGAACTGAAAGAAAGAAAACGACAACAACTGCACCATCATCCGTTAGGCCCACAACATTACCATATAATTTTTTTTAGACATTTCCTTCTGGTGCAAATCATGCTTTCGTTGTATGTGCGGCAGATTTATTTATCTTATGTACCCACTTTCAGCCCCATTATTTGCTGTAGGTCAAAAAATATATTTTTGAAAATTTCGATGCACTTTTGAATAATTTTTTTTCCTCAAATTTATTTATAAGATGGATTGTTTTTTTTTTTAGCCCAACCTAATTCATACGCTTCCACTTTTATACCGAATTGTATTGCAAGAGGAGCAAAATATGCGAGGGATATATGTTACATATATATGTACGTATGTATGTACAGTACATGTAAACACGTTGACGTTCTTTTCACATTACATTGTATTCTTATTGCTATTTCACTTTTAAACGGTTACTATATGAAAATCTGTTATACCGATCGACTGAGCAATATCCGAAAAGTATCCAATTTTAGAAAATCGGTTAAAAAGTCAAGTACCGTTGTACAACTCTTTAAGCGAAAACCTGGTATGACAGTTGATAGCATGTGTCTAAGCTAACTTAAATATGAAATTTTAACAAAATCGTTGGAGCCGTTTTCGAGAAAATCCGATTTTTATAAAATCGGTCCCAAGTGAGGTATACATAGGTACTTTAATTTTTGGGGCTAGAATGAAAATTCCAAATTGGACTTATGGTATAGTCCCACAGACCCCAGATATGAAGTTTCAGGCAAATCCGTCCAGCCGTTTAGGCTCCGGTCCGAGATACAGTCGGGTTTACAGAGCGTACTGCTTTATTATATAGTACGATACAGTGCCGAGATAAATTTTCTCTATGCCAAACTCAATTTTTATTTTCTCTGCACCAATTAGCTTTCATTGCCTCCTTTCGGACAGTTACATCCAGTGGGAGTAGATCTAGCAAAGCCTTAAGAGCATCTCGAGGAGTGGTGCGCATAGCTTCAGTTATCCTTAAACAGACTTTTTTTTTTGAGAAAACAGACTTGACTGTAGTTCTAGGCCACCATATCACGGATGGCTCACATTTAAAAATCAATAAAATACCAATTAGTACCTACTCACATTACCGTTGTTAGTGAGATGATTTATTATTATTTATTTACTGTCCTGCCAAACCGAATAGCAAAGCAAACACACTGGCGAAACTCCTTTAACGCCAACTGACTCATAAAATAATAACATTATTGTCTAATTTGGCGACAATTAACATGTTCCGATTGATGATTTAATTTCATACCGTTACTTCGTATATTGATTGCCATTTCATCCCCACTTCTGTCATTATAAACAGAGGAAGACAATACGAAAATACCATTTTCATTGCTTCATTGCTTTCGAAGAAACAAACAACGAATACCGAGTACGTGTACGTACATATATCCATACCCTTGGATGAAGAAGTCCTGAAGTGAATGATTTTTGCCCTCACTCAGTTAATCAAACCCCCAAATGGTTTCACTACACCATTTAGTGGAGATGGAGACTCCTAACACTTATAGGATGAGGTTAGGTCGGTTACATTAGGGGATCTGTTAGCAGACACATACACGTTGATGAGCACACGAGGATTTGTGTATGTGTGTTTGTGGTGCGTATACGTCCTTTCGTGCCTAGCATTGTCAATCAGTAAAAGTGAAGTTGAGAACTTTTGTGAGAAGGTCATAGGCGATTGTCTTAAGTAGGTATGTCGAGCCGAGCCGAGCTGATGTCCTATTGTGTGCGTGTATTGTGACTTTGATTGGAACAATCTTTCCTAAAGACGCGCACTAATGGATACACATACATTCGTATACATAAATATTTGTATCTTTGATCATCGATTTCGGGTATCAGGTTGGTAAGATGATATTATTTTCGTTTCTATCTATTTTTACTTAGTTTACTCTTGTTTTATGGTCTACAAACATGAGGGAATTAAAAAAGAGAGCGGCATCAACCGAGCGATATCGCATTGCATAGGGATTCCACATACTAAACTCTGCAAGAGCGGAGATTTTTAGGGAGTTACATAACTTCTCTTTTCTTTTATGCAAACATCTTTCCCTTTGTTAGTCTGAATTCAGTCCTTTAAGAGTCGTCCTTAAAAAACATTTGCAAGGATAAAACTGACATTTACTTAGCTACGACGTTTCCAACGATTGCCAGTATTTACGTGACACCCTGCATCAGAGATTTAAGAATTGATACACTTCTTGTGCTGAAATCAGTTCTTCAAAATAAAATACTGTCTAGAAGCCTGTCTGGATGGACTCATTTCACTATACGCAACCGCACATGCTGGATAAAGGTTTAAGAAAAGCCTAAAATCACTAAGCCACGAAGTAGAAGTGGCTTGAAAAATTCGCTAACTTGGTGTGGGAAAGAAGACGCTTCACCTTGTTCCCAAATCCATTTCGAACTGTAGCGCCATCAAAGGATATTTTCAATACGGAACCCACTTCAAGTCTAAATTTCAAGGCTTTGGGAAGGAGCTTTGCTAATGATGACAAGTTGGTTTGGTAAGCGGCCGTTGTAGTACTGGCCAACATTCGAAAGAATTTATCTTAAAAAAAATAAATGTAAAGACTAGTGTGACAATAAAGATTACCCGATAGAATAATTTTTTTTATTGAAAAAAGTACCTGTCATATAAATGCGCCGTATTCACCAACAACAACCAAAAAGGAGAGATTTTTCTTGTGAAATCTATTCGAATATCAAGCATCGGTTTTGAGTGAAATCTCCCATTACGGGCTGCTCCGGACACACCAAAGGACAAATTTTCCTAACCAAGCTTTTATGTTTCAGATTGCATACATTTAACGTTCCCTTGACCGGATACTCCCTTTAATTCCATTAGACGGACAAAAACAGAAAAACATGTTTTCTACAGCTTTGCTGTATTTTGTAAATACCCAAGCTCTTCGTCCCATTAAATGTTTAGCAAGCAAACAAAAACAAATACCAAATAAAGAAGCACGTTGCAGAAAACACAAGTATTATATCGTGCCTGCCTAGTTAGTTTAGGTTAGGTGTCTATCCACCGTACTAGAATTCACTTAGTAGGTTCATTGTGTTGCCAGGTGTGCTTGGAACCGTTTAAAAAGTTGGACACATTTCCATGTTTTATTGATATTCGTTGAGGAAATACCTTGAAGGTCTATTAAAGGGGTATTCTAGTCTGGAATTTTGAAAAAATCGTTTTTTTTTTATTTCATATTTTTAAAGATAAGACATTCAAAAATGTATCCTTCAAACGTTTCCTAAATTATCCTATAGAAAATCTCTTATACACCATGAATTCTCAGAAAGTCGCTATGTGAAGGTCGTTGTAACGTATTTCTTTAAATGCGTTTTTTTCGAAACTTTTTCCAACACGTCTGACACGATTTCTCAAGTTCTAATAAATCGATTAACTTGAAATTTGGCATGGATTTTCTTTATATATCCCTCTATCGCAGGAACTAGAATTATGTAATAATTTTGTTTTTTACTATTTTTTAAAAAATAAATACTCTAAAAAAGGGCAGAAAATCACTTTTTTTCAAACAGTCGCCATTTTGTAAAAAAAATTTAGTTTTTTATTTCCGTAATTCAGCCGATAGCGACATTCCTACTGATTAAGAATCTTTTTGTTTTTTTTTTTTTGCATATCACCAGAAGGGTTGGAATCATGTCAACAAGGACGCACCCTTATTTTTCATCGCCCCAATTTACCAGCCTGCATTTTTTTAAAATTTCAAGAAAAAAGTTTGGTTAATTTTTTTTGTATTGTTAAAACATTAATAAATATCGAACAAAAGACTGACTAGTAAAAATATACGTAGTTTTTTTTATCGAATCTTTAAAAAAACACCCAAAATTCGTACCGCTAGACTAGAATATCCCCTTAAGAAATATTCTCCCAGAATCTTTTTTTCTTTAGGAGGAGAGTACCGGGCAGCTGGTGGTAGGGGGATTTTTTTTTCCTCTCATCCATGCATTTGCGAAAATTTCCAATCTTCGTTCTGTTCTGTTTTGTTTATCGTTTCAAATAAAGTTGTAGCGCTTTTTTTTTCTTTTCATAAATAAAGATAATTTATTAAAATAAAAGTGTTCATCCCTTGAACGGACAACTCCCTTAGGTGGGCAAAAAAGTTGTCACCGTCACTATCCGCCTAAGGGAGGTTTCACTACATACTAGTGGACCAGTGTGAGAAATTTCGCATGTAGAAACTCTACAACCGTTTACGGTTAACGCCCCTTACTCCCAGAACAAAAATCGTAGCTTGTGGTGCGAGATCTTGAGGGTAAATTCCTAGAATTTCAAATTTCACAACGAGATTTTTGACGTACGAGTTTTTATATTTCAACAATTGACATTTGTGGAAAAGTAATTTATTTTTTTGTGTTATTTTAATCTTCTTATCACTTATATTGAATTAAAAGTATTTCGCACAACAAATTTAAATTTTTTTCTTTTCACTAAAGCAGCGGTAAAACAGGAAATGACGTTTAAAGGCACGAAAATGTGTAGTTTCCCTTTTTGCTACTCACAATTAATACAATTGTTTCCTCTTTCATTGAAAACAATGTCAAAAAATCGCATCGAAAAATAAATCGTTGCGAGAAAGAATGGTCCGGACTATTTATTTTCTCGTATGGTTTCTCGCAGTGAAGGTGCGAGAATTTTGACATTTTACGCTACGATTATTTTTCTCGCAACGATTTCTGTTCTGGGAATAAGGGGCTTTACGAATGAAAAAAAAGAGAACGTAGGTATAGGTAATAATGTTTTTTCGTAGTTACTCTACTCATATATGTATGCACTTATTCAAATTTGTTTGTATTGATGAACAAAGTTCAGTTGATAAGCTTTTTCGATCAGTGTTAGCATCATTGAAAACGGTGCAGAAATAAACTCTCAGGAGGAATCAGCAGCTCTTGCGTAAGCGATTTAATTATAAGATAGATAGATAGAGTAAACATGTAAACAGTTTTTTCGCTCACAATTTGGATAATTCACATTTTCAAAGTTCACATAATCGAGGTAGTATAGTATGGTACAGGGAAATAACTTCACGCGCAATAATTTCACCTCGCAAATAAATGCACACTTTTGATGTCCAACGAAATAAAACCCTCAGGGCATTTCAAGCCTGGGGCCCAATTCCGCAAGCGTGAGATTCACTGTGTACACAAAGAAATGTGTACACTCAATTGTTTCGATTCTGCAAGCGTGAGCGTGCGTTTTTTTTTACATGTGCGTGTACACAATTTATGAAATTTATTCACTCTGTTTTCGGTTGTGAGGGTGAGTTTTGTTGAGTGTGTACACGCATAAAAAATTCACTCCTGCGGAATTGGGCCCCAGATGGCAAATTTTTCTTCATTTGCCCTTATTTCCTGTTACAAATAGAACTTATGCGAAATAAGGATTAATTTTGTAGAGGGGGTTATTTCACGTAACCAACCGGTGTTACGCCATGTTAATTAAGCCGATCGACATTATTACTTCTTTCTTTCATTGATTGTTGGGGCCTTATTTCATTTGATTGTGCCCTATTTCCATTTTAGCCATGATTTCCCTTTTAAAAATCACCCCAAATTTCGGAACTGTATTTCGTTTTTGCATTTGGGGCTTATTTCCCGTGGCCTTATTTCGCGGAGACCCGTAAAAGAAAGCCGAGGGAGTTATGTAAGGCCGAAGGTGGGAAATACTTACTTACTTAGTTGGCGCTACAGCTTGAGGTGAACCGCGGGGCCTGCTTCTCGCAACCATTTGTGTGTGCGTGTTATATTTTTGCACGAATGGAGGGGACCTACAGTTTTTTGCCGACTCCGAACGGCGAGTTGAGAAGCTCAATCGTAACAAATGATACTCTTTGATGCTTGTCAGACATTCGAAAGAGGTGGCACCGTGAAAAAACTCTTTTAGTCTTTTAGGTGTTAGACCCGGCCAGGAGTTGAGTCCGGACAGAATTGCGTGGTAGTCCAACGCACTAACCACCACGGCCACGGCGACCACCGAAGGTGGGAAATAATTTCACAACATTTCTGGCTAAATCATTGCCCACCTTCAGTTAGAAATAACTTCACATCAAAAATGTGCACTTATTTCCCACTCGAATTGAAGTTATTTTCCATCTTCCCTGCACCGTACTGTATCATTATCAGTATTTGAAAAACTATTTCTACAGAAAATAACAAAAATTATGGGTGGTCCACAATACTACTGAGCGATTGTGTACGCCTTGAAAACACAGCTCTAGACGAAGTACGTGTGGTTTTACCTCTTTAAATCTTATCAACGGCACTGGGTGTCTTTTTCTCTTGCCTTACCTGATCGGATGTACGTACAATTATTAGGAAGCTCAGCTCAGTATCAAGAAACACAACCCCGCATATTCGAGAGCCTGCAGTTGCTGAAAATTAAAGATTTTTAAATATATTTTTTTTTGATATTGCCAAAAATATATTAACACATTTTTTCTATTATTCTTCTCTCTTTTCAGATAAGCTACAACATTAAGATAATAAAAATAGTATTGATGCTGGAATGCATTTTTTTTTAATAAAATAAAATAAAATAAAATATAAAAAATACCTACATACATACATACTTGGAATGAATTAGATGATAAACAAGGATTATACTATATAAAAATTTTGCAACTTGAAAGGCTGAATTAGGTTTAAAAAAAAAGGAGAAATTATCAAGATATTCAAAACATAACCTAAAAATAATTATAAAACAGAATAATCACAGACTGATTTTAAGTAGAAAGTAAGAAATTAAATACGCCAGTTGGATCTTTTAGAGAGGAATTCAGGAATAAACTAACGCAAAACTAATTTGCAAACCAATGCCAAAAAATTTGCAAAATTTAAATTAAAAACTATTTTACTGCGGAGAAGTATCCTCGTATCTGTTTTTTTTTTTTTTTTGTATCTACAAATATATTGAATAAGAAGAAGAAAGTAAAAGAGAGGAAACAAAGAAATGAACAAAATGCAGTGCATTGAGGCCAAACTAATCAAAACCGAACCAATTGACTTGGACCTGATGCATCCCGACGATATTGATCGTGATCCCAGTCCCAGTCATCTGCATCCACGCTATCATCACATTCAGATACAATCACCAAAGCATCAGTCAATCACCACCCAACAGCTGTCCACACAGAAGATTATTCTATCGCCTCGCGTGGAGTTTGTCCACCGCAGCAGTATTAAGCTCTCGCCTGGAAGCAGTGGTAGTACCTATGCTCAGATCCTGCCCGAACATCGGCGTTCTAGATCGCCTACGTCGACTATTCTCTCACATAGTCCCACTTTGTCGGGTGCTCCGCAGATAATTATAACTCGTGCAGCTCCACAGCAACAGCAGCACCATCAGCAACAGTTGCAACATCATCATCCGCCATCGTTGCATGTGCAACATATGCAGCAACAGCAACATCATCGAAATCATTCACCACCGCTTAGCTCCTCCTCTCATCATCATCACCATCAGCAGCAGCAGCAACAACAACAGCAACAACAACACCAACAACAACACCAACAACAACGACAACAACAACCACAACATCAGCAACAACAACAGCAAAACCATATGCAGCAAGTGCGTGTGATACGCGACGGTCGCTTGTACGACGATAACCATCGCCGAAGGTCTCCATCGCCACCGGTGCCGCCACCGCCACCTCCCCCCTCGTCGCATTCGTATACACATCCGTCGGATAAAGTGCGTTTAATAACGTCACCGGTCGACGATCATCCGTCTAGTTCGCGAAAGTACATTGTGTCACGGCATGTGAACGTTATATCGGGCAACGTCAAGATAGAGGACTCATCCCCACCGGTAGTGTCAGCCCCACCACCCCCGACCCAATCGTGCAGTGTACAAAACAGTTCCGGACTCTTCCGCACCCCTGTAGTTTCAAGTAGCAGCAGTAGTGGTGGTGGTGGTAGTTGTAATAATTCATCGACATCGATGAGGCCACCGCCACCACCTCCACCGCCGAAAATTAAGAACACCTCACCGCCCGGCTCGTCGGGTGTTATTGGCGGCTGTAGCAGCAGTGGCGGTAGTTCTAACGGTGGCGGCGGCGGCGGCTGTGAGGAACCATCCAGTTCGATTCCAGATTTAGGTAAGTGAGAAAATGAAATTATTGTTACTTGGGAACTTGTTTATTTACCTTTAAGGGTCAGTGGGCTGAGAGTGCACCCATGGAGTATGTTATTTTTTTTTGCATTGGATTAAGACGGTGTTGCCAGTTAAATATATACAATCTGCTCTTTGAGGACGAAAGGATCTTAAAACAAACACTGACAGAAAGGAGCTCCTAAAAAGAAGAGCCCCTGGGGATCTGTGTACATAGCTTCTACAGAGGTAAAGGGTGATCCAATTCGAGCTTCCGAACTTTTTTTTTAAAACACAAATTCAAGGGAATCGTCTGATTGTTTTTTTAAATCCATTAAATGGGCGTGAGGTAATTTTCGGTGACTTTTTCGTAAATGTCCGACGGTATCTCAGCTACAACTTGGCGGACTTTGGTTTGTAGTTGCTCCAACGTTCACGGTTTGTTGGTTTAGTCACAACTCTTGGCGTTACCCTAGAAAAATACGGTTTTATACGGGTTAAGGTGCAAGTTCTCAAAATTCGCTAAAGAAAGCCATACGACGAGGCCTTACCTTACTTTTGGGAGCTAATTCCAGAGTTTGCTTCTTCTGTAATAGGATGCACGTTGGTAGGGGGTGATTGCGATTGCGATTGTCAAATAATTGGCACTAGCCCTCGCATTTCTGGGGATCACTCCATTTACTTCTTTAAAAAAAACCTGCCATGGCCTCTACAGAATAATAGAGGTTGTAGGTGAGTGTGAGATCTTCAATTAAGCGTACTGCTCCTCTCTGTATGCTGTAGTGTAGATAAAGAGAAAGTTTGGGGGCTGGACTCTTTGGGATCGAAGATTTGGTTGTCCATTAGTAGACAGGTTGTAAATTGTTTTTTTGTGTGGCTTTTGTAGGGCAGGTTTTCCGCACTGAAGTATGTATTGTTGCAAAATTTTACCCATCGACATGATAGCGTCATTCTGCATAAGGAGTATCTTAAAACTCGTCGGTCATTGAATTGGATCAATCACGTGTATATGGGAAGTCCATAGCCCCAATCGCTTTTTGGAAGAGCAGAATTCATTCTCCGGCAGGACTTCCTTTATGAATCATAAGTCTACATATCCTTTCTATTCGTTCAACCATCAGTAACATCCTTAAACATAAAAGATTTTCATAAATATCCTGCCCTCCTCCAGATAATTTGTAGCCCAGACAAACTGTTTCTGCCTTTTACACCTCTGGCGATAATATAATACTTTTTCCTTTTTTGAAAGATACACATTTTTGATTGATTTGAAACTGGAGCGCAAAATGTTTTTGACATTGACACGTGATACCACTGCAAAGTTCGAACTGTCAAACGAAATGATACACATATGTACAGCTGCGAGCAAAAAAATAGCAGTGCCACTAAAGAAGTTGCATTCATTTAAAAATACAACAAATTAAGCAATATTTTTTAAAAAAAATTACCAATAATATAAACTGCGTTATTTTCTTATAATATCTACATAATTAGTTTTTGATTTAATTAAAATAAATTAACATAAATGCATTTTATCGAAAGGAACTTCGAAAAACGGCGAGCAAAAAAATAACAGTGCTCTTTCTTCGCCAGCTTACTTTATCAAAAAAGTAAAAAGAAAATACTGAATTTACATAAATTAGTATGAGGTGTTATTAAGGATATACCAGTCCTTAGTAGTATGCCTTTAATTACTTATTAAAGCTGCGTAAAACCGTTTTACAGAGTTTACAAGATGCTGGCACCTTTCGGATGATATTGATCTCCAAGACTGCTAACTACCCCTCACAACTCGTTATTTTTTGTTTTGTTTTTGTGCAGTACATATTTCTTTTATATAGGCCTATAAATTTTCAATAGAATGGAGATCGGGATATTGAGCAAGCCACTCCATGAACTCAATCAATATATCCTGAAACCATTTTTTAACTGTTCACGTCCTGCCTTTCGGGTCGTTGCCCTGCTAGAAAACCCATTTTAGTAACATTTCGCCTTCGGCACATGACAACATGATGTTTTGCAATATATCAACGTATGAGTGCTGGTCCATTATACTTTTATGCCAGTATATGGGACCAATACCATAGTATGAAAAGCATCCCCAAATCATGATATTAGATCCACCGAGTTTTTTAGTTTTTGTTGTGAATCAAGGATCATATTTTGTATTGGGTGGATGCCTGACATACTGCTGAGATACGTTTCCGCTATACAAGAAGGTTTTGGTCTCATCAGTACACATTATATTACTCCACTTCTCAGCGGGGCAAGACTAATGCTTTTTCGCAAACCTTAGCCTTTTTGATACATCCATTTTCTTGAGAGGTGGGACTTTTCGTGGACTTCGAGCACTAAAAAAGTGTTCCCTCAGCCGTCCTCTAAAAGTGTGAATACCACATGTTAAGTTAAGCACACCCACAATCTGGGTAGCTGCTGCAGAAAGATGTGTCCCAGAATGCCTTACAACACGTTTCACCATTGAATGATGCAAAATTTTGTTCCGGCCGCGAGTTTTAACCTTCATTTTATATTTTACAGCATTGCTTCTCATTTAGGCGTTACACCAAGAAGTTCCAGAATTTGTTTGTACGTTTTCCCATCTTTTATAAGCAATTTAATTAGCCCGCACCTTTCTGGTGTGCAGTGTAGTCCACGACCCACTTTTATCGAAAAAAATTAATCGGTTTTACTACAATTTGATTAAAAATAAAAAGAAGGAACTTTTATCTTACTTTTCTATAAGTTAGATTCCAAAATCAAGTAAAAACAAAATTTGTATACCGAAATCTAATAAGCACTGCTATTATTTTGCTCGTCTCAAAAAGTATGAGATGCACTACTAATTGATATTTTAAAGCAGAAGTGAGGATTTACCATTGCAATATGACGTCATGTGAACAACATATTGTTGATAAGTATTAATATTACAGCAAAAGTCACAAAAAATATTAATACAAAAAAAATATTAAGGAAAATGTTGCTTTCAAGGTAGCACTGCTATTATTTTGCTCGCCACTGTATGTACATATGACATGATAACTGAATTTTTTTCTAAACTGTGAAATATTTAAGACCTTTCAAGTGTTATGACAGTTGAGACAACTTTCTCGAAACACGTTATTTCTTTGAACTGTCAAACATTTAAGATCTCTCTCCGAACTGTCAAACACTACTAAGAAAGTCAGCATCTAGCAGTAAAATCCCTCTAGTAGTTTGTGTAAGGTCACTCAAGCAACAATCATTTTAAACAGTGTTCCTTGTGCTCTAGAAACCTAATCCGGTTTACACACCTTCAGTTAAACATTCCTTGCCAAATGCGTGTGCGCAAAAAAAAAACTACAATCCGCCATGAAAGTCTCGATTACACACCTGTGTACGTATACAAAAAGCAATCCAGCGGTATATCAAATCAAAGGTCAACGCTAGCTAAAGGTGACTTCCACGTAATTATCTGTCATCGTGCATAGTACGAGTAGGAATACGAGTGCTAGTATTATCCAATATCTTATTCAATAACGAATGGAACACTCGCGCACACACATGCTCAACAACAGTTAAACACCAGCAATATCATTCGAACAATTATGATCAAAACAAAATATCACATTTCCATTATACTCACTTAACCTCACCCCCACGGGGCGACTGGGACCTAGAATGGGACTCTCTAAGCGGGCGATCTATTGCTAACATAAAGGTTTCTAGATACAACTATCGGCAAGTGTCAGATGGAAATAGAAAGAGACAGAGAGAGAGAGTAAATCAGTGTAGGAGCATGAATAGCACGCCTACCGTTATCTTAACCTTGGACAATAATAATACACTATACACATGCCAACAAATGTACTTGTACAAACACACACACGCAGCACAAACACAGTGTAGTATCTAAACTAGACACCAAGCAGCTCGGGGATATACAGGAAGTGTTCCACTGTTCTATATTACGTACTGGTCAACCTTCAATATCTAAATATTTCATAGAGCAAAAGATACTTGTACTTGCTCGGTACCTGTCATCTATCTGTATTGTGTGCTACAGTATAACAGTTACGAATGTATCTGCTATATGCAATTATAGTTGTCAAACACGTTCTTTTTTTCTTTTTCTGATATCTTTTGCATATAGTATTTCGTTTACCATTTTCTAACTGTTTCCAGTGATGAAGGTGGAGGTTGGAGGCGGTTGGTGGTGTTCCCTCGGTCAATTGGATTTATAATCAAATTGACTGCGCAAAATCGATGGATTATTGGATAAAAAAGCTTCGTTCTCGAAATAAATTACAATCGCCAATCGGGAGACACACACAATTTCATATTTGCGATATTTTCATTTATTTACACCTTGAAATAAGCACAAGTGTTTCCTAACACACCCGGAAAGATACCTACTCGTCGCACGGGTATAGTTTATGGAGATTTGTTTTATTTCTCCCTCGCATTCTATTTCTGTGTAATAAGACACTTATCAATGCAACACACAAACACCTGCAATTTATGTTTGTATCTACGAGTACGGGTTTTTTTTTTATATAAAGAACAAATTCTAATTAATTGACATATAACAACAACAAGACGTCCTTGACTTTATATACGCGTATCCGTACGTATATCTGTCTCTCGCGCCATCACTCATACATTGATTGCCAGTTAACAGCATATTTATAATTGCGCTGTATACTAATTGTTAGTTAATTCAAATTTGCTCAGTTTTTTTTTAATTAATTATGAATTAATTTGACTAACAGTTAGGATAAGCATCTTTTAAGCGGTACAATGAATCAGCTTTATAGGGAATATTGTCAGACAACCAGCCCACCTAGGAATATGAGGGAATATCTAACAGTTTTATGAATGTAGCCACTTTAGATACTAATTAGAATAATTGAAAGTGGAATTTGCTACTAATTCTAATACTGTAGTAGGTGCTGTAACTAGGATTTTTATTATACATACATATGTCTGTGGCAATAAGTTAAAGTAGCTATTTTGGTAAGTTTTCAGTACAGCAAAAATAAGATTCAATAATTTTTTTTAAAAAATATCAAAGCAAGATAAATACAATTTAGCGCAAATAAATGATGTGTATGTCTATTTTTATTGGCGTTGGGTTTTTTTTTTATTAAAAAGTATCAACTAAAGCCGATAAAAATCTATTTTAGTAGCTCAACTTTCTTCAATAAAATATATCTTATATGAGAAATATGGCTTAAGTAACGACTTTTGCCGTTGCAGAATTTGAAAAATAGCTTAATATGTTACTTAAGGGGGGAGTAACGTTAATTCGGGCAAAAAAAGGCACATTTTTGTGAATTTTTTTTTGACGACACAGTTAAAATCTATTTATTCAAAGCAATGGCACATTAAAGTATAACATTCGAAAAATATAATGTAAAATGTTTATGAAAAAATATTAAAAAATACGGCATGGCAGCAATTATTCGGAAGCTTCTCGGAAAAAAGTACAATTCCGGTGTCCATCATAACTCGGTACTGCGTCATCCGAAATCAAAAAATCAAAGTTCTTTTGTTAGATAATTGCTTTCCCCAGGTAACGCTGGGAGGGTTTTTCGAAATTTTAATTTTTCACTGTTTGGGAACACTTTGAAGTGCAAAACGCGATTTTTGCGAAAAAAAATCGGCTAATTTGTTACTGTAAAATAAAAAATACAGTAGACGCTCGATATAGTGAACTAATAAAGATTCTAAAGACTTCCAGGATCCTTATACTCTTAAATGTCTATTTTTTGCCTTTGTCAGATCAAATCTTGAGTACTGTAGTACCATCTGGAATCCATTTTATAACATACATGCCAACAGAATTGAGAGGATCCAGAAACGTTTAACAAGGATTGCATTGCGTAGATTACGCTGGAATATCGAAATGCCTTCTTATGAAACGAGGTGCAAATTATTTGGAATTTTGCCTCTTTTCGTAAGAAGGCAATATTTTTCCATTATGTTTATTCGCGATTTGATTAACTGTCATATTGATTGCCCCTTTCTGCTTTCATTAATTGGATTATATGCTCCATCGAGAGCTCTTAGAAATCGTTATTTATTTTATGTACCTTATCATAGAGCAAATTATGGTTACAATGAACCAATTTCTAGATGCCTACGAGAGTCAAATAATTATTGTAGTCTTTTAGATTTTCATCTCAGTAGGAGTTCATTTAAGAATAAATTAGTTTTAGAGCTCCATTTCCGGTGGTTTAGTCAGTAGTTCTAAGTTTATATTTTAACTGTACCAGTAATCTAAAGAGAACAGTTGATGTATACTCATTTGATGAAATGAAATAAATAAATAAATAAATAAAAACCAGGCCTGTTCACTGAAGCGAGATTGTTCATTGTAATGAGCGTGGACTCCTTGAAGCAAATTTTATCAAAATGTGTATGTTTTTACGTACAATTAATCGAAAATAGAATATAATTACAATTTTTCTTTGCGATTATTAAAAAACAAGCCAATATTTATAAGAAAGAATATCTTATTTTTAACAAAAGCAACTGTTACGTAAAATACATAATACATTCCATGTACTTAAAAAAACAAAAATACAACAAACTTAAGCTGTGCTTAAGTGACATGGTCACAAAGAATATCGTTCAAAAAATAACAAAATAAGCAACACGCACTTTGTTTTTGCACTAAAAACAACCACAAGCTGTGAAACAAACAAGTTTGTTTACTATTTAGAACAGCCTGTATAAAATATTGTGTGTTTACTATATTGGATTGTTCACTATATCGAGCGTCCACTGTATTAACAAATTTGAAAAAAACTCTCCAGCTTTACCTCGTAAAACATGTACAAAAATAGTGTTCAAAATTTCAAAAGGATCGGTGCAGTAGTTTTGAAGTTATGATGGACACCGACTTTGAAAACGTGAGTTGTGGGAAAAACGCTTTAAAGTTTTAAACACTAAAAATGTTGATTAAAACGTTCATAAGCGAGTTTTATCGGCTTCACACTGAATCATCGATGCCAGGACTATAAAGGATGTCGCTATCATCGTTTCTGCTTGTGTTGAAATTTCTATAAAGAAAGGTAGGGGGTAAGGTTTGGTTTTATATAGAGAGCGAAGCAGCTGCCAGGTAACAATAGCGCGCTCGGACGTTGAGTCATGTATGAGGCACGGTTGCTTAAACCGCTGTATCTTCGTTAGTTTTGCTCCGATTCATCTCAAATTTTCACACAATATAGGTTCTCCATTCAGAAAAACGTTACCCCGCCCTTAAGCTACTTCGCGAAATTGATTTTTGGCCAATATGATTTTTTTTTAATAATTTAAGTCGACATAAGGAGGCGAACAATTAAATACCAATTATAAAAAAAAACTTATGTCAACATAAGCACCTAGAATGACACTAATGCAATAAGCTTTATAATAGGTTTTGTGATAACCTAAGTTATTTTAACAAATCGAATTGTATTCAACTGCTGACTAAGGAAAACGATATGTAGACCTAACATAAGTTGTTTTAAAAAAATCAGTTTTTGTCCAAGGAGACTTAAGCTGTTTTGTGTTCTGCGATATGGCGGTTAGTTGTTGGCTTAAATGCATGACAACCAGACTAAAAAAAAAGGTAGTAAAATATACAACATTTTGGACCAAAAAACTCGATTTTGGCTTATGTCGACATTACCGACTCTAACTTATTTCCAGGGATGTATATTCACATAAAGACTTAGCCATTTTTATTTTGAAATTGCTGCAAAAGAAAGCCATTTAATATTTTCAAAGTTTTTTGAAGTTTGACTTTCAGAGTATTTCTGAAAAATAATTTAATTTAAATGGCTGTTCGGATGGGTTGGGACTGGGAGTCAGCCAAATTTTGAAATATACTCGTATTATCGATGGTTTTGGACTCCCAGCAATATAGTTTCTGGATTGTCGCAATAACATCGATGTTGAAGGCGCGGCATCCCACAAAAAATAAGTTCAACGGTATTAAATCGCCAAGCTAAAATTGCTGATTACACGATTATTTTGACTTAGCTCAAAATATCGATTGTTAGAAGAGCCGTCTTGGTGGAAACAGAGATCGCCTTAGTTTCTTTCCAAAGTTTCAGGTCAAAAAATTCGATTATTATGCCTTACTGTAGCGCTGTTGACCGTGATGTCGTTAGCTTCTTTATCTTCAAAGAAAATTGGGCCAATATGGCCGTTATTCTACTTTAGGCAACAGGAGCAATATTCTTGGCTAAACGCAATAAGCGCGTCGATTGCACGAACTTTTTTCACAGGCACGGTGCATTATTTTGAAAAAAATTTCCTTTTCAAAATTCGCCATTTTTTCGGCAGCATAGGCAATATTTTAATACTTTTAACATGTCATTTAAAGAGAAACCAGCAGATGGCGCACCTCTGTGACATACGTACAAACAAACGTACAAGTACAGAGTTTTTCAACAGGGACGCTACAAAAGTAGAGCGACAGGGACAGCAAACGACACCATATTTCTTGCCGCTCTTTTGACATTTCTCTACAAAATGTTCCCGTGCCAGTGAGACAAAGAAGTGCCCGTAGTGTCGAGAATATTGCTGCCGCTGAGGCTTCAGTTGAAGAAAGCCCAAATGTGTCTCTCACACGTCGTTCTCAAGCGTTGGGCATCTCTGTGACGTCATTGTGGCGAATTTTGCGAAAAGATCTTGGCCTACATCCTTACAAGATTAAATTGACGCAAGAACTGAAGCCGCTTGACCACCAGAAGCGTCGTATGTTCGTGAATTGGGCTGAGCAACAACTTGAAAATGATTCGGATTTTCATCGAAAAATCATCTTCAGCGATGAGGCTCATTTCTGGCTGAATGGCTTCGTCAATAAACAAAATATGCGGTATTGGTCAGGCAGCAATCCACACGTACTCCATGAGTCATCATTGCATCCCGAAAAAATTACGGTTTTGTGTGGTTTATGGGCCGGCGGCGTCATTGGGCCGTACTTCTTCCATGATGATCAAGACCGGCACGTTACTGTGAATGGGAATCGCTACCGTTCAATGATAACCGAATATTTTTGGCCCCAATTGGATGATATGAACTTGGAGGACATGTGGTTCCAACAGGACGGCGCCACAAGCCACACAGCGAATGTCACAATCAATTTATTGGAAACCAAGTTTGGAGAACGTGTTATCTCACGAAATGGTCCAGCCGCTTGGCCGCCTCGGTCGTGCGATTTGACGCCGTTAGACTATTTCCTGTGGGGCTACGTCAAGTCTATGGTCTATGCCAACAAGCCAGCGACGATTGATGAACTTCGTACGAATATCGAACGTGAAATTGCAGCAGCATCGGCCGATTTATGCTTGAAAACCGTCGAAAATTGGGTTCAGCGTCTGGACTTCTGCAAGCGTGCCCGTGGTGGCCATGCAAAAGAAATCGAGTTCCATACATAATGGCATCGAACGTACTTTCACAGGAATAAAGAATTTCATTGATATCCAAAACCGTTTTTGTTTTATTTAAAAAAACTTTTGTAGCGCTCTTATTGAAAAACCCTTTATTAGTCTTGTAGAATAGGACTATGGCAACTTTATTTTTCAATTGGCTTTCATTGTACGAAAGATAATGTAACATAACTGTTAGAGAAAAAAATATTATATTTGTTTTCTGTAGAAACTCAAGACATGGGAGTCTGATCGCAACTATGCTGCATGTTTTTTTTGAAGTAAATCTTCTTTAGCCGCGGTAGGGCAAATTTGCCTGAATCAGACGAAAAGTGAAACGCTTACCCTTCTCCAACTTCAACTGGCAGTAAAATCTATACATAGTATAAAAGGAAGGCCCCAAAATTTGGCTAATCTCGAGAACCACTAAACGGATTTAGATGCGGTTTTCACTATTATGGTCTGCATTTCCTGGCGGAATTTATGGATGTACTCAGACTACTCCATTACTTATAGGAGCTGAGAATTTGAGATCGAAGTGGCATAAAACAAACTTTCTGTCATTACACAGCCCTAACTCAACAATAGCTTATTGGATTTAAAACTAGTTTCACTTCTTACGCGCGAGAGTCTCACGCACCTTTTTTGTATCGAGAAACATATGTAATTCCTTCTTGAGTCTTTGAAAAATATTGGCTTCCGGACACCTTCCAACTGTTATATTGGCTGAAACTTCTCTGCAGTTGACATTTTGCGTGAACTTATTGCTCACTGCTGGATCCATTCTGATAGGACTGTGGAGTTAGTTAGACTTTATGGAATGGTACAAATTGTAGCTTACCAGGATGACTTGGCTATCACGATTTCAGGCAAATCTATGCCAACGATCAGAGAACTTATGGGGTACACTCTGTGAAAGACTCCGCGAAATAGAATGGTTCGAAAGTAAACCCCCAAAAGACAGTGCAGTGCTTCTACTTTTCAGGAGCAACGGGATTCTGAATTGATCGCTACCAAAACTCGATGAACCACGATAACCCCTTCAAAGAAATGTCTAGGAATTATTTTGGAATCTTAGCGAAATATCGAAATAAGAATGGGAATCCTTTTTACGCGTGTAAAAGGACCTCCGGGAAGGACTGCTTTAAGGGGTTACATGGGTTTCGTCGGGTAAAAAACGACTTATGTTTAATATTTTTTTTTTATATAAGAAATTAAATATTTCATTCAAATTTTTTACTGCCTTAAATATACACATTTGATAAAGAGTTTCCGAATTTTTTGTGAAAAAATATTTAAAACTCTGCCATTGCGACGTCATTTCCGGTGGCCCCTGACAGCAGAACTCATGACTCATGAAATGTTTTAGTTAATTTCTTAACATAGAAATGGGACGAAGGAAAAACAAAAAAAGTGAAAATTGGATTTTTGGTAGACATTTTTACAAAAAATTTAAAAATTTCGGAAAAATTTGCTCTACCTTTTTATTTTAAAAATAGTTGCATTAAAAAAAAATTATTCGTCCTTGTCAACAATATCTCAAAGATGTGTGTAAAATTTCATTAAAATCGGTACAGTAGTTTTCGAGAAATCTTGACATACAGTTTCGAGAAAAACGAGTTTTAAGTTTTGAGTGACAATTAAACTGAGCCCAACTGGCATTGAGCGCGCAACTTCCCAAGGCTCTATCTCCGAAACTATTACTCCGATCGACTCGAAAATTTGGGACAATATTCTAGAGATGTTGTAGAAAAAGGACAATAAGAAGCAAACTACGTGTGGACATGCGGCGATACTGATGAGGTGAGGAGATACAAACTTGAAATTCTAAACAAGACTCCAGACTACATAACTCCCCACCATGATCGGAGAAACTTATTTAGGGCATAGCCAATCAATAGGGTCAAACACAATAAAATCAAAGGTAGTCATAAAATGTTGCAATGCGCTTAATGTTATAAGCAGGGTTCGAATTTTGTTGACCAAAAAAAGCCAAAAAAGGCAAATTTGTAACCCAAAACATTTTGAAGTTCTCTGGTATGTAACAATCGCCTGCGATAATCTCTTAGGAAAGCCTTGAATAAAATAAAGGGCCTTACAACATGGGCAGAGCCTAGTGGAGCCAAGATATGAGATGTCACGTCCATGACTTTAATATTTGAGTCCAGTTTAGAGTTTGCAGCGCCATTTCGTTAATTTGCTGAAAAAACCGCGTACAATTTTTTCATCCCATCTGCCCCTTTAGCAGGTTGTAATTCCTCCTCGAGTCCGTTGAAAGTCTTTAACACCCCTTCTTCTAACATAAATAATACGCAGTGCACTAAGATCAAGTGCTCAAATTAAAATATGTACATGTAAACTCTTAAATATGCGGTCATTCGGGTCGACTAAAAATCTTTTCCCGATTTCACCACAAACTCTGTCTTGGGGCATTTTCACTTTCGATGACAAGCAACAAAATATTCAACAGACCAGCACTAAGTATGACCAGTATAATGTCACAGAATATGAATCTAGAATCTAGACTCTAGATGAAAAGGCGCACAGTAACGAAAAAAATATTTTCCCGATGTCTACGGATTTTTGTCAGATGAAACTGCGGCGAATGCCTGAGATTGCACTTACGGCATAAGAAGAAGCACATGTATATTGAGTTGATACAAATGTGTTTAGTGTTGTATTGGTGTGTAGGGATTTTTTTTTATGAGCGCTAGTGTAAACAACGCGTGTAGTTATGTGCATGTTCATACAAGAGAAAAACCTGCTCTCATACGTGTGGACACTGAAATTTCTTTCGTGTGAGCAAGGATAAATCGTATAATTAAGAAGAAAGTGCACAGCTACTTTGACAAATAGTACCAAAAAGGCAAAAAAGGTAATATGAGTAAAAAAGGCAAAAAAGGCAATATGAGTAAAAAAAGGCAAAAAAAGGGAAAGTCAACAAAATCCGTTCCCTGGTTATAAGTCACCACACAGTTAGACTGTGCTGGGTACCCTGCCCGGACATAGAGATTAAGAAGGAAACGACATACCAGACGAACTAGCTAGAGTGAGATCGGCCATGAGCAACAGTTTAACATTATTGCATATAATATGAAAAAAGGTGGCTTGCAAGGAGCGACTGCATCACATCTAGTTGTTTTTTTTGACCGAAACTAGATCTTGGATCTTGACAAAGAAGGTTTTACACCTCTTCAATTCCTCTTAACTCTTGATCACCGAAATAATCACAGGGCACTGCGTCATCTGGTCATAGGACTAGCGAATGCCAAACTGGGCTCAATGATATCTGTAAAAGTTGCGAAGACGAGGAGAAAAGTGAATCAGTCAGGCCCTCCCTATAAGAACGATGCCTTCGCACCTTAGGCCACAGGTTCCTGAAATCTGTCCTATGTACGATAAGAGTACTCTAATTACAGCACTTTCAACTTCTTTAGGCAAAATATATAATTATAGATACCCAATGCCAATTACTCTCATTCTCAAGTTCGAGATATGTACTCAACGTAAAACCCCTTAAATCGAAAGTATTTTTAGATTCGTCGGTGGAGCTAATGTTGGAGGGACCCCAAAATATATGATGATTCAGACAGGTGGCGTGTGTTGTACGCATGCAATTTGAGCATACGAATGAGAACACTTCGAATGAGTCATGTAGAAAATACCCATCAATTGTTTACACAGTTAGGTGGTGAGATTCGTATTTGATAGTTTACAACGCTTGGATACTGTGTAACCAAAGATGTGAAGTTAAGAAAATGAATAGAAAGTAAGACACGACCAATTGGAAGATCTTAGTGCCACTGTTGGCCTCACTTCGTTCTGGAAGTATACCCCTAGACTTGTACAAATTATAATTCAATAAGGAGGTGTATGACATGTTTTTTTTATTAATATAACGTATAATATTTAGAAAATTCATTCTTAATTGGTCTTAAAATAAAGTTTAAAAATGGGAATCCGTTGTGGAATTCAATACCAGAACCTATGCTCTTTGTTGATTAATTTGTGTGATTCCTGTTCTGTTGGTTGCCTTGAATCATTTGTGACTTGTTTGCATAGACCTTTATCTTCAAATTGGCTACATAAAATAAAAAAGGGACCGGACCATAAATAAATTGATTTTTCATTTGTTGTATGGCATCCTTTTTGGAACCACGCATATAACATCAGCATCTACCCCGATTATATTCTTTGCACTTCGAATTAACAAATATTCGATGTTGTGAATGGTCTTTTTAAATTTGTTACACAAAGCTGTAGAAAAGGATCGATTTTTTTTAATGTTCTCTTGAATTATATTCACAAATTGGATATAACAGATTCAATCAAAAATTCGATCATTGAACTACCGTTTTGATAATAAATATAAACCGTTTCATACGTGAAATTTATGATTCACTGAATAATACATTTTCAAAATTTTAAAATGATAAATGTAAATATGTAAATCAGTAAACAAAATATTACACAAAGAAAATGGCATAAAACTGTCTTTGAACTATAAACGCGTCACTTCAATAGAATCTCATGCAGGGATACGAAACAAGGGTAAAGGATTCTTTTTTTTTGCAATTAAATTGGTTGAGACTAAGTTCAATTTATTTATCTACCGAACATTAGTTCTGACAGGTCAAATAAAAGCAAAAATAATCACAAAATACTAAATTTAACATAAATACAGTCGACTTTCCGTTTGTCGAATTTTCACGGAATACCAAGATTTGTTCGAGTTAGAGAGCAGCATTTATTTTTGTTTTCAAATTAAAAAAAGGTTAATGTTCTTATAAAAAAGTTAACAAAATAATTTAAATTTAAAGTTAACAAATAATTCTTACTTAGTAAAAAAAATCTAACTACAACTAGAATGAACTGATTTTGAAATTCTAGGTGGAATCTTACTAAAACAAGTTCTTTTTATATACGCAGATTGATCCATTAAAAACCAGTTTTGAATGCAACCAACAACACAAAGAAAAGGATAACAATGTTCTTTATTTTTGTTTTTGCGTTGCAACTTTTTAAAAACTGTATAACGGCAATTTGCCATCTTGGAGTGTCCGCCATATTGAATTTAGAGTGAGGTCACATCTTATCGTATTCTACTCACCAAGCCCTTTCACTCACCAAGTCCGATTTCAAGGCGGTTGTAAATGAAAAAAAGGTGCGTCTGCCATATTGAATTTTCTGTAACGTCACGTAGCCTAGAACACTCTCCGGATCATGACGATTCGAACGAAACCTCATTTGCTGAAATCGGTTCCATAGTTTAGGTAAGGCTGTACGAGATGACATCCTTACGTACAAACAAATAAACAAAAAAACAAACAAACCCAGCCTGTGAAAATGATCAGCGTTCCTTTTCCCTTTTTTTTACCCGACTATTTTATAATTTACACACGCTAAAGGGGATATGAATACGAAAACAGCAACCAATTCAAAGCTTTTGTATCTTTATATCAAACAGACGGGCCTAATGCTTCTTTTGATAACTGGAATAGTTTCATAAAACTGCAATGGTAAATAATAATTTCTTAAGGCTAAAAAAATTTGAATTTAAATTTTAAATATTACATAATATACAGTGTTGGACAAAACTAAAGCACGATTTTATCCTGTCATGAAAAATTTGAGTAAAAATGGAAAAACGTTTGATAATTTTTTTATTTTAATTGTTTCTTATACAAAATACATTAGTAATTATTTTAACTTTTTTAATAAACAAAAAACACCAAATAATATCAGAGTTCATAAGAATCCACCTGGACAAAACTAAAGCACATGTACCCTTTATCAAGAAAAACTACCGTTTGCTTGCTATTTGCTACAATATAACCGTTTGTTTTTTGTAAATATGATCTTATAAATGGTAATAAATAGTCGTTGTGCATTTCTTATAAAACTCAGTCTTTTCTCTCAAGTGCGGCTCACACAAAAAGAAAAAGCGGCAAAAAACTGTAGGTCCCTTCCATTCGTGCAAAAATAAAACACACACATACAAATGGTTGCGAGAAGCAGGCCCAGGTTCACCTCAAGCTGTAGCGCCAACTAAGTAAGTAAGTAAGTATATTTTTGAAATGGAAATAAATAAATGAATAAAACTCCTCAAACCAGCGTTGTAGATCGGTCAGTGTAATTTGAATTGAGATAGTAATAAAATGGCGCCCAGTAAGTATTTCACGTGCCCTTATAATGCAAAAAGAATAAAATCTGTCTGATTTTGATAACGGCATTATTTGACAATAAATTTGGCATATGCCATACAGTGATTTTCCGTCTCTAGTCTTTTATTCATTAAATCGAATATGCGCTTTAGTTTTGTCAAGGTGGTTTCTTATGAACTCTGATATTATTTGTTGTCTTTTGGATATTGTTGGTCTCCCAACAGACCGTCAACATAAGAATCCTGTAGCGCGAGTCACAGCACAGGACACATGGCACATCGATGAGGTGTCCAGGGTACATCATACTAGTGATTGGAATATGATCAGTAGGCCTCAATTAAGGTCACAACAATATTCCCAATCACTAGTAAAAGGTGCACAGAACGCACGAAGACTATACAAAACAAATTAAACACTAAATTCAGAGACACCACTAGACACCGACGAAGGAAATGAACGAAACTGAAGGCCAACTGTCAAATGTGCCCAACAGCTCAAACCATCGATCGTCAATACACAGTCGATCTCTTTCCCCATCATGCGCAGCGCATAATACAACAGGAGGCACAAACATCCAATCCATTCACACCAACTAGGATGAAATCGGGCGAAATGGCGTGGGAGGCAGATCACACCAATTATCACATCTTGCCATCTCGCTCTCTCACATGATGATACGGTGGACTGGTATAAATCTAGTTACTTAACTAGTTAAAGGGGAAACAGTCACGGTCAAGGTCAATGACCACACACTGCACAGCTGAGCGCAGTATATAATAAACCGAGGTCTAGTGTTAAGTTAGAATGACAGTTTTGGGCATTCGAATTTGTCAGTTTGAATTTTAAACATGTTAGTAATAAACCATAATTTATAATGTTGTACAAACGTCTGTGTTTCATTTCGTCTGAGTGAAATTTCATCATCATTTGCTGAGACGCATTCTCTAGCAAATTTATAATTTCTAGCATCACCTATGCTTAGAACAGATATGTTAAAGATTAAAATAATTATTTTGATGGCGAATTAATTACTTATATATTTTGTATCAAAAAGAATTAAAATAAGAAACTTCATACATTTTATAAATTTTTTCCAAAGCAGAATAATATCGTGCTTTAGTTTTGGCCAACACTGTATATATACACATATATACATACATGTATATAATGAATTTGACAGACTCATGGGTTTTGAACTATCTCTTATTCATCTGTGAATAAATGCTGTGAGGGGTGTTTATGCACATAAATGTGTTCATCAAAGATCTATTGAGGTTGTGGTGACATCTTTTGGACACAATTGTACTAAGACATCACCTTGACCTCGCCGGCAAGGAGACCAGTATTGACAGAAGAACATGCATATTGAATTGCGATGCGATGTGAGAGGAGTCAGTCGAACCTTTCTTAGTTAGTTCTTCGGCTTTTTCGTTTTCGTCAATACCCTCTGGGTCTGGATCTGGGCACCCACCAAAGTTTGGCTTTGCTTATCAGCAATCCACTTTATGTCATCTTAAGATTTACTCTTTTATTCGAGACTCGATGAAAATCTATTCATTTTCTTAGAGTGTATGAATTTCCAAAAAAAAAAGTTTGAGCTAATTTTAATGTAACATTCAGTGCGGAGAACATACCTGAGGCCTGTGCCACAATACTACAAGTACTTGTAGTACAAGTGAATTTGTACAAGTGTAGAATATTTGTGTAACACGTAGCATAAAGTCAACTGGCACTTCTGCAAGTGTAATTGAAAATATACTTCTAGGGAAATTTAGTGATTTCCCTGTTTATGTTATTGGCAGCTACAAGTGTAGGAAAAATTGAAGGCGATTTTAGACTTGTAGGAAAAAAAAGTCATCATTCTTTCATAAATTTGAAAGGAAAAGTTATGTTTAGCGCGTGTTTGATAAATTAATAATTAACTTAACAACTAAAATATACTTGTTTTGCGAAGAATTCCGACTATCAAAAACGGTTATAGAGTATCTTAGGAGATAGCGCATATCCCTTGAAAACGTGGCTTATGCCGCCATCAATTTCAAATTCTGGGAGCGCATCTATTGTTCGGTACAACAGGGCCCATAAACGAACACGACGTTTTGTTGAGTGTGCATTTGGAGGCTTAAAAGAAAAATTCCTGTGTTTGAATCATTTGAGAGTCCAACCTGTATTTCCTGCAAACATTATTAAGTGTTGTTCGACTTTATGCTATCTTTCTCGGAACCAAATTAATGAAGTTAATATATCTGAAATGCTGCCTGCAGAGAGTGCTCAAAGAGAAGAAAATTCTGTAACTGCAAATATTTTCCCAGCACCATCCCGAGCAGCTCAACGAAGACAACATCAACTTTTGGATTTCTTTAACCAAGAATTACAATTCTTTAATGTTTATAATTAAATGAATTTATTAAACTAAATTAATTAAATTAAATGTGTGTCCATTCCTTATTTTGAGGAATAAAACTAAGACTGCTACTTAAAACAAATATCTCCTTCCATGTAGCACCTTTTTTTTTTATTTGTTAGTATTTCAGAATACCAAAAAGAATACTTTTATTTTCTCGAATTTTCGTTAAAACCGGATTTTTTTTGTCAACACTTTCTTTTGCCATTTTATTTGCGTTGCTCACTCATTTTCATAAAACTGAAAGGTATTCAAAAAACCATAGCTAAACAAACAAACAAACAACCAAAAAACAAATTCTATCAAATTCAGAAATACATATATTGGAAAACATGGCTACAACGATATTTTGAAAATCATACTATATAATAAAGCAGTAACGCTGATTCTGTAAACACGGCTGTATCTCGGACTGGAGCCTTAACGGCTGGGCGGATTTGCTTGAAACTTCATATCTGGGGTCTGTGGGACTACACCGCAAGGCCAATTTGGAATTTTCATTCTAGCCCCAAAAATTGAAGTGCCTATACTTCATTTGGGACCGATTTTGTAAAAAGCGGATTTTCTCGAAAACGGCTCCAACGTTTTTGTTAAAATTTCATCTTTAGGTTAGCTTAGACACATGCTATCAAATGTCATACCAAGTTTTTGCCTAAATAGTTGTACAACGGTACGTGACCTTTTTTTTTTTTTTTCTAAAACTCGATTCGATCAGTATTACCGATTTTCATATAGTATTTGTTTAAAGGTGAAATAGCAATAAGAACTACGATATAATGTGTGTATGTGTACATGTACCCCTCGCATGTTTTGTTCCTCTTCCAATACAATTCGGTGGATGCATATGAATTAGGTTAGGTTAAAAAAGAAAACAATCCATCTAATAAATAAATTTGAGGAATAAATTATTCAAAAGTGCAACGAAATTTTCAAAAATATTTATTTAGCTACAGCCAATAATGGGGCTGAAAGTGGGTACATAAGATTGATTGAGTTTTGATTGAATTAAATTTCTATCGTTTTCAAATTCAAAATCTCCCGCGCATACAACGAAAGTATGTATGATTTGCACCAGAAGGAAATGTCGAAAAAAAGAACATGGTAATGTGGTGGGCCTAACGGATGACGGTGCTGTTGTTGTTGTTTTTTTTTCTTCCTTTCAGTTCTCCCAATTCAATTCTGTGTTATAGCTTATTCTATGAATTCAAACTCAGTTTATACGACGCGGCGCTTAAAAGCACGCGAAAGGAATATACGAGTACATATGAATAGCGAATTATATATCTTCAGAGGTAGGCATTGAATGTTCTAACTACACTGAGCTTTTATTAGTAAATATAATTCACACAGTTATTTTCTTAATTTACATATATTTTTGCCCATTAAGCTCTGTAAAAATGTTCGTCGTTTTCGACGGGGATCAGCTAGTATTTTCATATTTGAAATAGAAATTCTACACTTGTAAACTGTATGTTTACAGTCGAGGGAAATGTCTGTTTTCCACACTTGTACGGAATTTTTCCGTGTTACAGAAATAATCTACACTAACTTGTAGTAGGACAAGCTTACTTGTACAGAGACTTGTACACTTGTAGCATTGTGGCACAGGCCCTGGTTGTATAACATAAAAAATGTCACATTCACGCCGAATGCTTTTACAGTTTTCGGAATTGATTTTTTTGTTTAAAAAACTTGAACAGCTTTTTAAAACGTGTATTACTCCATGGTAACTCATAAACACCGTAAGTTTCAACAAAAACATAGTTAGCAAAGTTCACTAGTCGACCTTACATGTTTTTTAACAGTGCTCCCCACTCGTATTTGAATTCTATCGAATAAATATGATTTAATTGCCTTTTTTCAGTCCATTCGAGCTAACGGTCGTATAAATTTTGTTTACTGTCTCTAATTTGGCCACACCAACTATCAAAATGATTAAATTCAACAAAGAAAAATAAACGATTGATAAAAATCTACCTACACTCATAGAACTCGTATAAATGTATGTCGTTTCATTTAAAATTAAAAAAATAAATATATATGAATAGCGACATTCCCAAGAAATTAATGTGTAAACAAATAAAAAAAAGAAACACTAACATGTCACATGCCATAACATATCCATTCCGTAAGTGACATAATAAATTGGGTATCAAAAAAATAAAATAAGTGGAAACACAAAAGTTTTGATTACATTCAGCCAAACTGGAATTTCTCCTTCAATCCTTTTGATTATTTCTTACTGTCAAAAACGGTTGTGAAGTTTCCTTTCCAGATCACTTGAAATATTTAAAAAAAAATCTGTTTATTTGTACATACATATTTGTATTGGCATTCACTGACCACGACACATAATCTACAAGTTCCACTTCCATAATGGGCGCCGCAGTTAGTCAGTCAGTCAGTCAGTCAGCAGTCGACCTTGGAATCGAAATGAGTAGACTTTTTCCTAGAATCTGACATACAAAGTATTCAAATGACAGTCGCAGTTGAGGCAGACTAAAATATACTCTACTTTGTGCACTCACATATGTATACTCGTAGGTATCATGTGTGTGCATGCCAAAAGTGTATCCCGCTGTGCATCTGAATCTGGAAAAGTAGTTTACGAGTACTTTTAGCTAGGTACAGAAATATAGGTATGGCAACGCATATAGTACGTCAAAATATTGACATGACTGACTTAGAACCTAAAAAAAAGTGAATTCTTTTGACATTGATCTTGATCTTGATTTGACATTTTAACAGAATTGTTATTGTTTTTTTCGTCGTCTGTTGTTTTTTTTTTTTTATTTATTTTTTGTTTGCAGTAACGACAAACTTTGTGTTTATTAAAAGATAAACAAACATATCTATGTCAGATACTTTGTATTACTTTTTACACTCTGTGTCATAAGTATGTGCATGAAGAAATATTTGTCAAGGTTATTGAATCCGTACACACAGTCGCATCTTAATTAACTTTTTCTCAGACTGCAGTGACAGTAGCAGTGCATAAATTAAAAAAAAAAAAAAACATGCAAATTCAAAGGAAAGGGAAATTAGATATTCGATTCAGATACCAGACGAATGCATCAACCGCATGCGTATGTGTATACGTTACGTGTTTACGTATCGGGAAATACTCGTAATCGTTATCGTACTCGTATGTCAAAAATTCTGACTGAAAGAAATGACGGAATTGCGGTTGGATTTAGTGTTTTTGTTTCTACATACAAACATAAGGTGCTTAGATTACAGGCGAGGGTAATATAGAGATAAAGCGTTATATCTGACTGGAATTATAATTTATTATCAGCTAAATTATTTTGGTTCGTTTCAAGGGCAAGGTTAGATTTAGTTTTTCCTTTTTTTCTGTATTTTTAGATTCCTGGTAAACGAAAAAGTATTTGCGTTACTTAAATTGTAAAAATTTGTTATGCTTTCGTCAAAAATCTTAACGAGACAAAACAGATAACAGCAACGGTTTTGACAAGTTAAATCGTTAAATGGTTGAACGAACGTCATCATGCGAGTGTTTTGATCATGTAAAAGAGAAAACAAGTTATGTAATGCTCTCAACTTGACGAACAGTTAAACATCGTTAAGTTGCTGAAAAAAAGGGCGATAAGTACATGTTTAGGAATATGTAGATATCGTGTCATCGACAAATAATCGATAACAAACTTCCGGAAAAGATAAAAAGTGAAATCAGGGTCATGTTAGCTGTTTAGATATCATCGGTAACCGTATAAAACAGCCTTACAAAAGCTTATTAACTTGGACGCAGAAAAGAACTGTTGCGGGGAGGAACAAAAAAGTTAACGAGTCACAAAATCGCACGTGGGTGAGATTATTGTCTCAGCTGACCTCAATGTATTTACATACTTACTTACTTAGTTGGCGCTACAGCTCGAGGTGAGCCTGGGCCTGCTTTTCGCAACCATTTGTGTGTGCGTGTTATATTTTTGCACGAATGGAAGGGACCTACAGTTTTTTGCCGACTCCGAACGGCGAGTTGAGAAGCTCAATCGTGACAAATGATACTCTTTGATGCTTGTCAGACATTCGAAAGAGGTGGGCACTGTGAAAAACTTTTAGGTGTTTACGGCGGGACTCGAACCCAAGACCGCTGGCTCAGTAGTCCGACGCACTAACCACTTGCGCTACAGTGCGTATTTACATACGTAGTTAAATTTCCGTTAGGGCTTCCCGCTTTTCAATTGTGGCAAGAGATTTTTGAATGTTCCTGTTGGCGGATTTACATCTGTATAGCTGATCGAATTCGCTTCTTATTCGATAAATAACCTGTGGAATTCTGAATTTGATAGCTTCGTTAATTTAAAAGCAAAACATACGAATTTTGGAGTTTAATGTCCGGTTTAAGTGGAGTCTAACTCAAACTAACTCTAACAAAGAAAATCACTGTATTCGGTTGCAGTTGTCGAAAACTGATCCCAGTTGTTTCTGTCAGGTTAAATCCAGATTGATTCTCATTGCTTTTAGTCTCAGTATCACTCTGTAGAGGACTTTTTTCGAACTTTGAGCTTACTAAGTGATGTTATCGTCATCAATTAATTGGGTCAATTTCTGCGGACTACATTTGATTAAACCTGTTAGTGGGATTCAGTATCCTTTCGTATCCCTGTAACCTGGTGGCCGATTTTAACGCAGCGTGTGCCATTGATTTAATTTATGTCTTAGTATGATTTGAAAGTGGAGAGCCGAAAGCCTTTTAGGCTTCAACTGCCTTCAGAATGGTAGATACCTGGATCTGCTTCAAAGGTTCCAAACTAGTTGCAAGTTCAAGTTAGTAGCTGGATGCACGGGGGAAAAAAATAAAATTATCAGAGTAGGATCCAATGGAAAACCTAAAAATAAACGACGGAATACAGTCAAACTATTAAAATGGCCGGTACAAATGGCCGCACTAATTAATACAGCAGAATATGCTAGCAATGTGGACGGGCGATGTCTTTTATATAAAAATAAATAAATATGAGCAGTTCTATGCAGAACCTGTGCCTATCTTCTCACAACCATTTGTGTGGAGACCTGACGACCTCGAACAGCGATCTGGAATTTGAAGATCATAGTATAACATCAAAAAAATCGGCATCTATTGACCGTTTGACAAAATATAAAAGGTTGGACTCAAGTTTATTGTCACTTAGGTTAGGTATGCGGGCTGATAAGAATGGTCATACCCTCATTACACTTGGGTTCATATGAACCCATTGTGATTTTGTCGCTGACTTTTGTTGTTTGGCCTTTACTGGAGGATGTGCACCTTCACGGTTCCATATCATGGACTGCTGTTTGGTTTCCGGGTAGTACTTGTAAACTCAAGAATCATCATCTGTAACGATCTTATTGAAGCAGCTTGACTCTTCATTTTCAAACTCATCGAGGATATATTGAGCAAAACGAACACGAGCCTCTTTTTGCTCTATATTCAAAATGTTTGGAGCCCATCGAGCTGACTTCTTCGAATATTTCAGGTGATGATTTAAAATTCGTGACACAGCCATGGCATTCAAGTCGAGTTCCTCCGCTATCAGCTCCTGTGTCATCCTGGCATCTGTGTTTGTGTGGAACTTCAACCGAGCTTACGTCACTAATTTTCTCTTTTTCGTATCCATTTTTACCTATTGTTTTGAAATTTGGAAATAAATATTGTTAGATCATAAAGTAAAGAAATTCATTTTTTTTTCAAAAACTACTAAAATGACACCAACTAAGCGAACGTTTGTTAGTCCCTACGTGTATGTTCCCACCCGTGGTATTAGTGTCTTGGTTCCACCCATCCGGGCGTCCTGCCAAACTTAAGCAGACCCAATGGTAATCCATCCGATACCTCATCGACTATTTTTGTCACCTGGGAGTCGGACATAATCCCGAAAACCAAAATCCCGAAAATCCAAAATCCCGAAAATCTAAAATCCCGAAAGGCCAAATTCAGTGAAAATAAAAATTTGTTTGTAGGAAAAATAAAACTAGTATGGCCTGTGGTCGAAATTCGAGAAACGCACGTACTAATATTTATTATTTTAACCTTTTTTTTCCTGGCTTAGGCACAACATTTTTAAAAAAAACTACATACTGCAATAAAATTTAGCTAATGTGTTGTGTTTAAGGCAGTTAAAAAGGGGTTGAACTGTTTTACCTTCGCCTATTTATATAATGATAACAAACTTCAAATAAAAAAAACATAACAAAACAGTTCAAGTCTTATTGACAAAGCAATATCTGATACAAGTCCATATTGAACGCAATTCCCCTTAAAAACTTGTTTCAGAACGCTCGTTACGTTCCGCGTACATTTTTTAAATTTTGTTTTCCTTAATAACGTAACGTTTTCTTACTCTTTGGTTTTCACCGGAAATTATTTTCGATATATGTTAAGTATGTACATGATACATGTTTTCACAGGGATTTGCTTTTCGTATAAAAGAGCGATCAGTATACGCCAAGTGGGCACCGTAGCGCAAGTGGTTAGTGCGTCGGACTACTGTGCCAGCGGTCTTGGATTCGAATCGCGCCGCAAACACCTAAAAGTTTTTCACAGTGCCCACCTCTTTCGAATGTCTGACAAGCATCAAAGAGTTTCATTTGTCACGATTGAGCTTCTCAGCTCGCCGTTCGGAGTCGGCAAAAAACTGTAGGTCCCTTCCATTCGTGCAAAAATATAACACGCACACACAAATGGTTGCGAGAAGCAGGCCCAGGTTCACCTCGAGCTGTAGCGCCAACTAAGTAAGTAAGTATACGCCAATGTGTGAAACTAAAATCTAATCTATCAGCCATCAAACTGAATGAGATCAACACAACTGAATGCACATTGCGAATTGTAATATATTACAACACTAACGCCAAAGGGAATGGACAAACATTTGTCTACTATCCTTTAAAAAAAGTGTCCCGAAAACGAAATCCCGAAAAATTATATAAAATTAACAATTTTCGCAGATTTTGCATTTTATATAATTTTTCGGGATTCCATTTTGGGGGTTTTGGCTTTTTGGGATTTTGACTTTTCGGGATTCTGGATTTTGTCACCTACATCCCGTGAGGATCAGCTGATAACTTACTCTGTGAACTTTTTGCTTCTTCGATATGGTAACAAATGGATTGAAAATTCCAAATCAAGTGGATATTTTAATAAATTTTGTGTGTAGATCAGTGATCGCGTCACACAGTGGTTCAGGTTGTATGGAAGCGCGGAAATAATTCAAAATCTCTAAAAGTACTGGACCAAAGTCTTTGGAATTTTTTACTACTATTTAAAATTTTATTAAAAATAGGCTAAAACTAGTATCTGATGAATAAATATTAATAATTTTTAATAAAAATAAATTCAAATGTGTTTACCTGTATGTATGTATTTGTAGTAGTAGTAAATCTGCGTATTGAACGTAATTAAGCTGAGAATGAATATCAATCACATGGGAGAAGCTGTTCTGAAGTAATAGCCGTTTATTTTAACTTGAATTTTTGTTTTCTCATTTATAGTCCGTTAAACTCTAAAACTAAAAATTTATCTAATTCAAAGCTAATTGATGGACCTTTTCCGAGAAATTAGTAATCTTATACCAGAAGAATCGTTAAAATCTATTCAGCGGTTCTTGAGATCCTTTACCACAAACGAAATATGACACCGGTCGGGACTTAGCTTTATACTATGTAAGGATTCATAAAATCTATAAGAACTTTTTTCTGCTCCTGAACCACTGTGCGTCATTTTGTGTTTCTTCATAGTTCTGATCGTGGGTCGAGAGGATAAAAAAAAACGCGACTCTCACTTACTAGCAATTCTTAAAAACACACAATGTAGTGATCTTTGAATCTAAATAAAAGATCACGCATGATTGAATTGAAAGAATCGGGAGATATACTATTTATATGTATGTATCCTGATCGGCAAGAAATTTACCATTAAAGTTTACTAGCTTTTTATTTTCTGTAATTAAAATCCACATTTGTGGAAAATTTCATCGCTCAAATATGATAATAGACAGACAGAAAGTCGTCATTACAGATTTATTAATTTAGATAGACACTATCAAAACCCCCAGAGCTAAGATACGAGTACATACAATATCTATAAGGAAATACAAAAAACAAAATCGCTATCTTAGTCCAAATTCGAAATTCACCAACAAGTAGTGCTGTTATCATCCACTGATTACGTTTGTAATTGCAGCATACCCCAAACCTCTTCGCTTACATCCATCCATCCACATGTACTCGTACTTGTATCTACACCAAGAAACTACCAACCAAATGTGAATCATTGTATTTTCATTTTCATCTTCAATCATGAAATTGTAAAAAAAAAAAAATTATTATACTATAAACGGGGCTTTCTTCTTACTACACACGTCTCCTACTTCTTATCAACAGGCAGTGCGAATATTTTTTTTTCTTTCAGGAAACTATTGAATAACAAACGAAAGAAAAAAAAATTCGCAAGGTCGTCGCACACATTCCAACAGTCTCAGCCAATCAAATTGACTTCTCTAGATTATTAAGTGAAAACAAATACAATCAAAGATTTTCGCTTAAGCAATAATAATAATTTCATTTCGCTGTAATTTTAATGAAAAAGATACGTAGATACTTTGTGCCTCTTATCACCCCGTACACCCATCCACCCACAAACAGTGAGTGCTCTCCAAAGAGTAGGGTTGCCGTTGCCGTTGCCGTCGCCGATGATGACGAGCGCCGAGAGCACAAACGTACGAGTATATTCCGTATACGTAACGTAATCCATATTCATACACCAATAATGCTGCTATTTAACGGTGTGAATAATAACAGTGTGTGTACTTCGGGGCTCATTATTTCTGTATTTTTTTTTTATTGCTTTAAATATTTTTCGTTTTCTTGACGTATTATTTTTTTTTATTGCTTTTTTTTGTGTTGCCAGTTTTCGTTGTTCCATTTCATTCATTTGATTGTGTTAGATGACATTGACATTGAATTTAAATATCACGGGCAAGGCAAAGTATATCGCCGCGCCGCTACCGCCACCACCGCCGGCCGACACTCGGGCTCTAGTTGAGGCCGGTGGCTTCGTTAGTCAGTCAGCTGGCCACTCGTTGGTTGTTGATTTGTTATACAATTTTATTATCTGCGCGTTAAGGGTGAAGTGGCCCACTGTGGAATCGTGCAATAATTTTTATGTAATATTTTTTTTATTTTTATTATTTGCTATTTTTTATACATAGATACTTTCTATGTACTATATTTTAGGCAGTTAGAATTTAAAGCTGTAATGCTAGTGATTCAATTTTGATTAGAATGCCTGGGTGTAGGGCGTTGTGTAGGTCTATTAATTAGATTTTAGGTTGCCTAGGCTCTTTTGTAAGTGATGAGACTCATCTTCGATTCACGTGGGTAAAGTTTATCGATCGAAAGTGACCTTTCTCAATGTGCGAGGAATTTATTTTTGTTTAATTGACGGTGATGCAGGTTTATGGATTGAAAAATACAAGACGTGTCAGACAAATGTCAGCGTTAATGAGAACATCCGAAAACTCTCGCCAGTACCTACTCAAACTTTACTATCAAACTTTAATTTTGATTTTGAAATATTAAGCTGAATTAAATTCTAAAATGCATCCCTTACTTCGTACTGGGAAAAAAATTCTACGAAAAGTATACGTATATACAGTACAGTGCCGTTCGAAAAATTTTGCTCAAACCTTTTCTTATTCTTTCGGATGGGAGTTCTTGGAATTTATGAGAGCTACGATTTTTTTTGCACTGGGTAGCAAAATATCATTCAATTATTCAACGAAAGTCGATATAATTATAAATTAGAGGTGCATTTATGTAGGTCGTGATACCCGTTCAAAACGAACCAAAGTGATTAAAAATATAAAAAATGGGAAATATCAGGGCTCTCATCACGTAATTTCACCGACGATTGTCGATCACACGACAGTGCCAAACGACGTCGACGAAACGATGCTTCCCGAAACACTACCAGTCTCGTGTCGTCCATTACTCTTCGTCTTTTTCCAGTTTGAGAACCACAGAAAACAACATTTATTAGCGATTTGACATTTGCGGATGAAGTCATAATTTGACATTTGTCGTTTTGGCGGCATTTTCATATTTCATATTTATTATTAATAAATATTAAGATCATTTACAATAGAGTAATGAAATCTTTAAGTTATATTTAATTTTTTTTAAATGGAAAAATGACAGTAGACAGGAAGGAGACTATTTTTTTGGAAATTATATTCGTTATTTAACAAATAAAATTCGTATTTTTGCCAAAGAAACCAAATTCAATTTCCAAAAAAATCGAATTTAAATTGAAAACGCACCGAAATTGCATTAAACACAGGAGGACCACAGCTAAATAGCTATCGTGCTATCACGCTCGCCGAGACGATTGTAATTGACGGACTTTCTTGTTAAGTGAAGTCGATCGGTCGATTGGACGATCGGTCGATTTTTATGTCAACGTGAAGTCTCGCTATCGTTAACGATGTCGAAAGCGATGACGACTGTCTTACGTGATGAGGGCCCAGTTCGGAGTACAACTCTGATATTTTGTGTCTGTCACGTGTAAATTCGACAACCCGTCAAATTTCTGAAAGATTAAATGTTGTTCAACGAACTGTAGCATGGAATTTGAAAATTATCGTGAGACTTTGACTACCAGCAGAAGGAAAGGCTCAGAGAGGCCAAAAAAGACGACCACAGTGGAAGATCGTGTATCAGTCTAGGATTTCAGTGGATATTAAAAGTTATCTATTTTGAGCTTAAGGATAAATAATTGCAGCAATATCAGTGAGAAAAAGATCGTAAGAGCTGCGCGCTCTAACGCACGCAAGTACTGAAACTGGATTTTCCAAAAAGAATCCTAGAGAAAAACGATTAATTTGGGATGAGACACATCTTAATTGGATTCAAGGCATGTGTAACAATAATATCCAAGTTAGCTGCATGTGGGAAATGGGAGGACTCTTGCGTGAAGAGTACCAAAGGAAAGATTGAGCTCTGAATGCTTTTGGTATAGTCGTATGGAGATCTTGAAGTTCCTGGTAAAGTCAAGTTGGGACAACTTATATATATTTGAGACAACTTATCACTCAAAAATATTGTGAAACAAGTATACAAAGTGGGCAAAATGTAGACTCGAAAAAAAAATTCTGAAAAATATATCATGTGAGATCATCATCGAAAGTGCTCGAAGCAAAGATTCCAAAATTATTTTTCTCAACTTTTTGCGTTAGAAACTTTGGGAGTTATTGTGTAAAAAAAAAACCATACCAAAAGGACCCCCACCTCATCTCCGAAGCTATTGAAGTCAACAATATGAAAAAATCATAGTTTGTAGATGATTAGCTATATATTTAAAGAAAACTATAGCGAATCTCATAAGTTGTATAGTTTTTGAGAAATTCAAGTTGAAAAATTCAATTTCTTAACCGATAAACTCGTAAACTACTGGATCGGTTTCAATGAAATAATAACTTTTGATCAATAATTTCTTAAGGAGTATTATAGATATTCCAACGTTGCGCTATAATATAAAAAAAATAAATAAAAAAAAATAAGAAAAAAGACCGTGATTTTGCTGAGACTCGAACCTCCAACCGAAGTGGTCCTGCGCATGCTTTTGGCAGTGATTAAAGAAACTAGAACACAGTCCACAAATCTGTTCCAAAAAAATGTAATGCATGTACCTACATATCATAAAACATTCAACATTCGTTGATATCATAAAAATAAGGCTACGGAGCCCTTTGAGCGCCAATCTGACTCGCACTCGGCCGGTTTTTAATTTTACAGCTCATTTGGTTGCCGTGTTTCTTATGGAGAGATCAATGGGTGTAAAGAACATAAGCGGTCCAAACTGTGGCGTGGACTTGAACGTATTTAGTCAGGGGTTAGTCGTTTATTTATTACTAACTGTTCCGCCTGGCTGCTCCCGTGTCTAAAAAATAAAGTGTTACTTACAACACATACATTGGCACCCGAAAGTATGCAGACTACCAACAAATACAATCCACAAAAGAAGTGTGGATTGTGTTTGTGTTTTTAATAAGTGACATTTCGCCAGTACGTGGTATTCGTTTATGTTTTTATTTTTGAATTACATAATTTAAATAATATTGCGCATAAATTAATTTAAAAAATGGCATATAATACGCACAGGATGTTAAGGGGACCTTCTGGTCTAGCGCCATTGAATTTGGCCAGTTTTTAGAATCGTTTTTTTTAATGAAAAAAAAAATGAGCAATAGTATTTAAACTTTGTAGATATATTTTACTACATTAAAAATATCCAAAAATATTAAAAAAAAAAATAATAATAATTATAATTAAACAAAAATTGGTTTTACAGTTACCCTCTTCAAAGAAATGTATCTTGGTGGTGTGTCGTGTTTTGGCTCTTCCACTGATCGAAAACAAAAAGCATTTGAATCAGTATATGAATGTAGTTATCGCAGGAACTAGAATAAAAAAAAATTAAAAATTGACAAAATGGCGTGTTGTTGAAATTTACGTTTGGAAAAAAGACCGTTTTTCATTACCTTTTGTATGTAAAAAGTAAGAAGTATTCAACGTAGAATTTTTTATAGTTCCGACGACAAGCACTGGTTTACTGCAATAACATACTAAAATTTGAGACGAATCGGTCGAGTAGTTTTTTATTTTTGTCTCACACCGTGCAGAAAAATATAGTTTCGAGATAAATGAGTTTAAATTTTACTTGTTTCTTTTATCTGCTTCTGCGCTGACCTGCTAAATATGCTGTAGAAGTCAAAATACTGGAAATGTTATACCGAAAATTTAACAGTATACTCTTAAAAGCCTATACTTTTGAAATATGAAAAAAATCGATTTTTTGAAACATCTGGACCAGAAGGTCCCTTTAAAGAACAGGCATACGAAGGTTTACTTCATTGTGTGTATTAGTTTTTGTGTTTATTGACAGAATAGAATATTGACAGGTAAAAGCGTGACATTGAGATTTATTTATTAGTATGATATGATGTTTTATGATTTTTATATTTATCGAAATTTGTATTTTCCAACAGGATTTACTTCTTCGGTTAAATACATATGTACATACATATATCATCAAAATATAAGAATACAAGTCTGACTCCGGTTTTGTTTTTTAAATTTTTCAAGGGGCGCAGCGCACTACAATCATTTCAGACACAACTGTAGCTGTGCACTTTTTAACAGTCTAAGGTAATTTTGCATTTTTAAGTGTAACCGGCTGCAAATGACCCAGTTGTATTCATTATTTTATTCTCAAATAATCTCCGTCTAATTGTTTTTTTTTATTAGCGTGTGTTGATGAAGAAATGAAAACCTGTTGCTCTTGTTTTTATTGGAGACTGTGTGTGATGTAATTCCGTACAACACTGAGTAATTAATAATTTTTTTGTTATGAAAAAGAACAAAACAACAATAGCAAAACACAACGTTTTTGCATACCTCAAAATTGTATGAACAGACATGCAAGGCGCTCATGGTAACCATACACAGACTCGTATGTAGAATAGCACAATTCTCCATTCACAGCGCAACCCCCCCACACACACACATGCCCACTAACTGAATCGTTGTCGAGGTCTACTGTGCTCTCTCACCTTGAACTTATACCTGAATAAACTTTTGATTATTTTGAAAAAGCAGAGCAAAAACGACGTAAGAAAACCAAAACAGAAAAAAAAAATAAATAAATGTTGGAGAACTACAAAACAGCGCGCGGTGGATTCAGAAATTCGTTGCTGAAAATGATGACAATCAAAACGCTGAGTAAACAGAAATCAAATAGACAATGAAATAATTCTGATGACGGGTATTTGAGTGTGCGTTTTTAATTTACAAGGTAACTTGTTGCGGTTGAGATACTTTACATCGCTGCTGGTGATGAATGTGGCACTGGCGCAGCGCGGCACTCTGTTTGAAACAGTAGTGGCTTCTTAGCATACATATTTAATCATTGAAGGTGCTGTATCTTTCATATCGAGTTGAAGATTCGGGTGTTTTCCGTTTTAAATTGGTGATTTGATTGTAATTCTAGTCTGGCCATTTGTGGGTGGGGGGTGTTCATTCAAAGATACATTTTTTTTTAGTGTTGAGAGCCTTCTTTGCATACAGTTGCATTTCATCTACATACGTATGCATTGGATAATTCTTAGACAATATGAATGAGAAGACCATTTTTGAAATGGGACTTGTCAAACTATTGGGATGGGAATATACTCGGGATTGTCAGAATCAATTTTTAAGTAAGAACACTTGCACTTATGCAGACCGACAGAGTTCTCAACTGCAAGATCTATGACTTAGCCTTACCCTTTACCTAAGTGAAAGGTTCATTGTGTTGACACATTTAGGTTTTACTCAAACCCCTAATAAGGCATTTATTAAAGTGGCAATACCAAGCTTCTCTATGCTGCTCGTTTCTCCTGTTACAGTCCACTCACGTCTTCACACGAATCAGTGAAGTTTTGTGCGACCCAATAAATTATAATTTGGAATTAAACTAAAACGGACAAAGTCTTTTAATTTTTCTAGTTGATACAATTTCAGAACCAGCCCTCGCTCGAACAGCATTGAAGGGCTTCTGTATTTGACAGGCTCTGAAAGTCGTTGATTGTCCTATCTGCTTATAAGGCAGTGTGCCGTGATGTCACTAATTTGTTTTGTGGTAACCAGACTGAGTCATTCAAGATATTTGAATGGATTCCTCAAACTGACATATTGCAATTTAACGATCGCTGACAGGATCGCCACGTGGCTTGTGACGACCGCTGGCAGGGTCGCCATGTTATTTAGTTGGGAGATACTATTGGTCCCTACCTCTCCTACTTAACGATGGGGATTAATAAAGGCTATCCCAAGCCGAACAAGGTGATTGCTAAAGAGCCGCACTGATACTTAACGGCTAAAGAGCAGAGCAGAATAAAGAACAGGCTACTGGAGCCGACGAGTTCGATGTTTAGATTGATTTTTATTTCATAATGCTTATCCAATTTATACAAAATCTTATATACTACTTAGCATAAAATATCCTTAAACAATGCTATGGCTATCCAGCTAACTAGTAATTTCAATTACTAGCCTAGCTTCTAAATAATAATAATAATAATAATAATCCTTAAACATATTATAAGATAATATAATACATATATACATATGTCCACATGTATGGTGCAGACATCGGTGATAAGATTTCAAATGAAGTCTGATTCAATTTATTACTTTGGTTAATGTGCAACAAAATCATAACTCACTTCAAAAGTGAGATAGTGACCTCGACTTTGTGGTGAGTCGTAAAATTGTCTGTCATGTATCGGGTGTCGAGTTTAATGTGTTTCAATGTTATGGATTTGTATGGGAAGTCTGTCGTTGTTCTAATTATTATCGTTCTCACTGAGTCGTTGTGGGGTACACTTGTGTAGAGAGCTTGAGCTTTGTTAAAAATCATTAAAACTAATATTTATAAATTCATCAAAATGTCGTGCAGTATTTGTCAATTCAAGGTTGAAAGATCAGACCTTAAAGTGAGGTGCGCGGCTTGTGAAGCTATTTTCCATGGAAATTGTGTAAAAATTACTGCCATCGATCTGGATTTCATAAAGAAAAGCAGATCGGTTTGGAGGTGCCAACCGTGCTCAAACCAACGGAGAGCGTCTTTCTCTGTGGCATCCAACAACAATAACCATCCAGTCAGCCAGCCACCACCGTCATCATCGCCACCGCCGTCACCATCGCCACCACCGTCATCATCGCCACCACCGTCTACGTCTGCTGCATCGACTAAACCGGCAACTTTACTGTCACAAGCATCCAATACAACATCGGAATTATTTACGTTCACCTCGAACCAGCTCCATGGTACCAATATCACTTTAGATATGATTTACGCAAAGGTTGTATCAATCGAAGAAGGCTTAAAAATTCAAATCAACGCACTCCAAGCCAAAAATGATAAGTGTGAAAAACGAATTGATTCTCTCGAAGCGAAAATCAACAATCTAGAGAAACAGCTACTCATAAACAGTATTGAAATATTCAACGTTCCTAACATCAAACATGACATGTCGTATACTGATGCAGCTCTTAAAGTATTTCGTGACGGTTTGAGCGTGAACGTAAACGAAGGAGACATCGACCAATGCTACATGAAGAAATTTAAAATAGCCAAACCAACAACTAAAGGCAATGCAACAAAAAACATTCTTCACGTAAAACTAGTGTCTCATCTGTGCAAGGAAAAAATAATAACAGCCAAGAAAGAAAGAGGAAAGCAACTAACCACGAACCTACTCAATCCCGAAGCAAGAATGGATAAGATGTATGTCAACGAGTGTTTAACGTATGAAACACGACAACTATTAAAAACTGCAACAACAATGAAGACAAAGAAAGGGTACAAATATGTGTGGACGAGAAATGGGACTATTTGCATGCGAAAAGAAGAGGGTGCCAACTACGTAAGAATAAATTGTGCTGCTGATTTTCTTAAATTATGATTATTGCTAGCTCCCTCCCACTTCCTAATGCATGTGAAAACCCAGCTGATCTCGTTAATTCTGCAGAATGTTGTTTATGTTTACATCAAAATATACGTAGCATGAGAGCTAATTTTTCGGTATTCTTAGCTCATCTTGATTCCCTGTTGGATTTACCCGTTGTAATAGTGTTAAGTGAAATTTGGATATACGAAGAAGAACTTCAATTGTATAAAATAGAAGGTTACAACTTTCCTTTGGCAAATTGTAATGAGTCTTATTGTGCTGGAGGTGTTGCCGTGTATGTTAAAGAGGGGTATGTGTGTGATAGTACTAGCCTTAAATTATCTAGTGCCGACGTATTAAAATTTTCTTTTGTTTTTGAAAACATTAATTACACTTTTTTGAGTATTTATCGACTCCAGGGTGTTGCGAAAAGTGTTTTTATTCATGAACTGAGTCATATTCTTTGCACAACTCTGGCTAAAAATTTAATTGTTGTCGGTGATATTAATGTAGATATTCTTGATGAGTGTAACATTGATACTGAAAATTATTTGTTTACTATGGCTTCTAATGGTCTTAAGAGTTTGATTTATGAACCTACCCGTTTGACCGATTCCACTACGAGTTGTATTGACCATATTTTCTTACGAACTCAAAAAAATAATAAAAATATTTTTAGTGGCCAGGTACACGATTTGAAGTTAACAGATCATAGCATGATTGGCCTAAATTATTCATCAGTTTACAATTATAGTCCTGAAAACTTTAAATCCACATCTAATAGAGTGAAGTATTCCATAAATTATGTGATGCTGAAGGATTTTTTAACTTTTGAATGCTGGGAAACGGTTCTTTCCGAAGGCAATCCTTCTGTTGCTTTTGACCTATTCCTGGATATTTTTCAAAAACACTTAAAATCGAGTACTTTCCAAAAAAATATATCGAGTAAGAAGAAGCACTTGAAACCCTGGATGACTAATAACCTAATTAATAAGATAAGGAAAAAGAGGAAGTTGAGCGTAAAATGCAAGAAACATCGGAACAATATTAAACTTAAAAAACATTATGAATCTTTTTGTAAGTCTTTAAAAAAAGAGATCGAAGACACTCGTAACAACTTCTACAGCGATAGGTTTGCTAGTGCTAGAGGTAATGTACGCGAAGAATGGCGAGTAGTTGATAGCATTTTGGGAAAAGATAGAAACTCTGGTAAAATTGATACTATTGAAGTTGAGGGAGTAATTGTGTCCGATTTAGGAAGGATTTCAAATAAATTTAATGATTATTTTACGGAAATCTCAGAAAAGTTGAAACCGACTGTCGAACAAAGCATAAATTGCGATTGTTTCTCATCTTCTGGCGTTTCTGTGGATGCTATTCAATCAAACAGTTTTGTGTTTAATGCGATTACACCCAGAGAAGTCTACAATGCTATTGCTTCCCTTAAAAATAAAACTTCTTGTACAAGTGATGGTGTTTCAAGCATTTTATTAAAAAATATTGCCTGGTATGTAGTCGATGTATTGTCCTTCTTATTTAATAAAAGTATTGAAATGGGTTGTTTTCCTGACCACCTTAAATGTGCTGAGGTCCTACCCCTTTTCAAAAAAGGAAATAAGAAAATGGTTTCTAACTATAGGCCAATATCACTTCTTTCGACGTTTTCCAAAATTTTTGAAAAGTTAATTAAGGTTCGAATTGTTTCATTTCTGGATAAGTTTAACTTCTTTAGTAAAAATCAATTTGGTTTTAGAGCAGTTTTGTCAACTGAGGATGCCATCTTACGAGTGTGTAATCAGCTTTACGGAAGTTTAAATAAAAACAAATCAACTTTTGGTCTATTTCTTGATATGACAAAAGCTTTTGATCTTGTAAACCACGATATTTTGCTCGCTAAGCTATTTAATGTTGGTTTTCGTGGTAACATTTTCAATTGGCTTAAATCTTATTTAAGAAATAGAACTCAAAAGGTAATTATTGGTGGGATCTCAAGTGAACCTAGGCAACTAAAAAACGGTGTTCCTCAAGGATCTGTACTTGGCCCCCTGTTTTTCTTAATATATATTAATTCTATATTTAAACTAAAGTTAAATGGTAATTCAACTGCTTTTGCGGATGATATAGTTCTAACGTACCAATCTGAAACTGTTTTCGAAGGAATTACGATGATTAATGAAGACCTTGAAATTCTACGGTTGTGGTTTACATATCACAAATTGGTTGTCAGCGAAAAAACTAAATTGATGTGTTTTAAAGTATCTGGAAATGTCCTAATTGATTATAATTTATGGTTTCACGCTTCTGATTGTAAACAGTTTCCATTACCTTTACATAAGTGTGGAAAGAGTAATTTTATAGCTAATGTGCATTGCACTGAAAACTGCTTCAAAATCGAAACGGTTCAAACCTTTAAGTACCTGGGTGTAGTGATTGATTTCAATCTAAATTGGAAAAATCATATTCAAACGATTAAAACTTATTTGTTCTTGGTGATACGTAAAATGTATCTGATAAAGCCTTTTTGCTCTCAAAAAGTCTTAACAACTATCTATTATGGTCTTGCTCACTCGAAGTTGCAGTACGGCATAACAAGCTGGGGAGGTTCGTATACTAATACCATTAGACCATTATTAATAGCTCAAAAACACCTTATAAGAATTGTTTCAAATAAAAATCGTTTAGCTGAGAGTTGGCCTTTATTTAAAAATTTGCGTATTCTGCCAATTAGACATTTATATGTTTTTAAAGTTTTAAGAGAGTTCTTCAAACAAAGTGGAAATATTCCCAGTAGGAACATACAAATGTACAATCTGCGTGTTAACAATATGAGCTTAGTCAATATACCTTTTGCACGTAGAACACACTTTACACATTTTTATACATATACGGCTCCACATATTTTCAATGAATTGCCCTTATTTATAAGAGATACACTTCGTTTTTCATGTTTTACTAAAGAGGTAAAGGCCTGGTTGTTCACGATGAGCTATGAACGTATTGAATCATTTGTTTAAATCATTATTTTTTCTCATTCAACAGCACGATTACATATTTACTATTTTATGATGAATTGTTATGTTTATGATCGAATCACTAAATGTTTTCTTTTTTTCCAATCTTAATAATGTGAATTGAATAAATTAATACTGATTGTCACCCCACAACAGATATCAACTGAAATGTAAATCTGGATGTGTCATTCACCACTAACTTTTAAGTTAAGGAATGATAACTAATATTCCATTTATAAAAATTGTTAGGTAATGTTTAAGTTTATTATAAATGAATAAAATTAAAATTAAATAAATAATAAATTATGTTAAGGGATGAATGGCACTACAATGGCACTACAATATGACGAAGAGATAGCGTCATTAGCCTTAACCACTTTCATTGGAAAGTTTGTATATTTATGCAGCTTTTTATGGTGGATTAGGATCTGGATACATATTTTTTTTCTATGTTAATATATTTACAAGAATATTTCAGTTGAACTTAACCTATGTAAATCAAATGCAGAACAAGTTTCTAAAACGACAAATTTTTAGGAATAAGGATTTCGTGCAAAAATACAACACGCACACATAAATGGTTGCGAGAAGTAGGTCCTGGTTCACCCTGAACTGTAGCGCCACCTGAAGGAAGAAGAAATGCTTCGGCGATGATGGAGTCTATGTGAGTAGGTTTTAAAGATCTAAAGCACTAATGGAAACGTCCATTAAAAAGGTACGTATTCGAAAAGGCATGAGGAGAAGCAGGTTCTAAAACCCTAAGGTCGTAGTCAACGATTAATGTTTTATCTCCTTTAAGATTTGGCGAAAGACCAGCTATGCTGATTACTAGACAAAGGCCAAGGGCCAACTGGAAGCAGGGATATTAATCAGTCAAAACAAACAAACATCCTGGGCTTAGCAAAGTAGGCTTTAAGGTCTTAATGATGGACCTGCCTCCACAGTTACAAACCTACTACCAACCTACACCCCCTATCTTAGGAAAAAAAAAAGAAAAATATTATTTAAAGCACCCAATCTGCGAATGCTCTGCTGTGACATAAGGTGGGAAGGTTAGGTTAGGCTAGGTTAGGTAGAGACGGGTTGTGAGGCTGAGCCATCACACAATACACAATACATCGCGTTCCCCTAAAAATGCATCACAGTGTGGCACCTAAACAGCCACAATTTCCTCAAAGGACGACTCTTTTTTTTTTATAATTTACACACGCTAAAGGGGATATGAATACCCTTATAATGTTTACACGCTGATGTACAGATCAGAGTCGTGATAGGAAACTCAGATGAAAGGTTTCAACTAACTATGGGCGGTGTCCAGGATAACTGAAAAGTAGTGTTATTGAAAGCTTTGTCTCTGCTTATGATTCACAGAAGTTTTTTTTCCAGATGTTTCTTATTATTGCTTGTGCGATCAATTTCTTCAGGCATACCGTTATTCTGCTGCCAGTTTTATGACTGCACAGAAGATTTTGACATTAACTTCCGAAACTGATCAATTTATATTTATGTCGTGAACAATAATTGTTCGGATACATCTGGGAATCTTCAGCGTGACAAGCGACGATGACTACCACTACGCAACAGCCACCCCGAAAAGAATATGTTCCATATCTTCTGCTAGACCTATGTCATGGCAGTATCTGCAAATATCCGTACCCGTGAGACTGAGTCTTTTGGCGTGATTGCCCAGCAGACAATGCCCGGATGATATTCCTATTGCTATTCTTATTTGTCCCCTGCTGAGTTTAAGGATTTCACAAGTCCAGTACCGGCCAAAGTGCCTTAGAGACCCTATGTCCTACCTAGTGGTGGGGCAACTACCATCGCCTCGGGTAGTGGTAGCTCCCCTCCTTTCCTAGCTAACTCATCTGCAAGTTCGTTGCCTTCTATCCCAGAGTGGTCAGGTACCCAACATAGTCTTACCTGTTTCTGCGTGCTTAAGGCCCTGAGCATTGTGCGGCAGCTCCTTACTAGTGCCTATTTGATATTGCATTATTCTAGCGCCTTAAGCGCAGCCTGGCTGTCGATGTAAATAACAATATTCGCTTCATTTTCAGGAGCTCTGCGGCTCTAAGTACGGCTAGAACCACTGCCTGAAAGACACTGCAGTCATTCGGGAGTCTTAAGGACACTTTCAGATCTGGTTCCACACAGAAGATACCAGACCCCGTGCCATTTGCAGTTTTAAGGTACCAAACTATCTGCAAATATCGTTTCTGAGTTCAGACGATATATAGAACATGGAACCCAGACATAAAATAAAAAGGGGCCTTCTCCTGACTACAATATACGACGGCCTATTTTTTATGTTTGGAATTGAGAGTTGCGTGATTCTAACCAGGAATTTACCCAAAACGCTCGAATAAGAACGAAACTGACGGATGTAGCTTCGAAAAAGTTGAGATTGATTCAAGGTAAGCGGACGGACTTTTCATCGTAATTCACCTCACCCGATGCCGTTGAAAAGTCTCCAGTCTCCAGAGCAGTTGATGCTCAGAACTCAGTGTACCTATCTCACTTCCTTACATCCATCAGTTTCGATATTGCGATTTGTTTCCTCCACTTTGCATTGGTGCCACAATGAATAAGGCTGTCGGAATTAATATCGAACGAACACCTTCTTTGAGACTGTGATATTGTGTGTATCTTTTAGTGTTATGGGGATATATACCCTATGGCGATATCACCGTAAGTCTGGAAATTAGAGAAAGGATGCCATTGTTAGAGCGAAAAAGTGGATGGCCAGTCGTTTGGGATCGTCTAATAACGAGAGTGATTCATTTTAATTCTTAGTGGGTTATGTACACGAATACGAGGGTTGCTTATTAAGTTTTGAGATAGACAAGTAAAAATAAATCCTGATAACCGAAAATCAAGACTGTATGGCGGATGACTACCGCTCCTATCTATCCTGTATTTCGCACGATTATCCTGTTTTTTCATACAAAATCCTACCTCCTGTATTTTCCTGTGAAAATCCTGTAAAACGTTACACCTAAAATTTAATTCATACCCTGAACACTTCCAATTCAAAATTCACAGAATTCGGAATTACTTTGTGTGCTTTTCATTAACTTCACCATTGCACTTCAAAATACTCACCACACTAACTTTGCCGTTATGTTTGTGTTGTGTGTGTGTCTTCTCTGCGCCACACTGCTTCAGTCGAACAAGTTTTCGCCGCAATAAACAAAACATGGACCGAAGAAAAAACCCGACTCAAAGTGGAAACTCTCAAAGCCAATCTTACGCTCAAAATATCAAAATGCCATGCCTAGAAAAGAATTTCACCAAATCATAAAATCGACTCCAGATATGCTTCGCACAATTGCATCGAATGAAAAATATAATGTACGAATAAGTGAAAGCACCGAACAGATCGATAACGACTCAGATGACGACAGTTAGAATTTGAACTCGAAATTTGACAGTTGACTGACATTCATTTGTATCCAATGTTAATTTTTAAATTTTATTTTTTTTTTTCAATAAATACAAAATATGTGGAAAATCTTGAAAATCTCTTTAAAAAATACGGTAAAATCCCAAAATTTTGCTCCTTTTCCCTGTTTCTTTGTAAAAAGGAAAAATCGTGTAAAACTCCTTTTTTGAACAAAATAAATCCTGTAAAATGGTGAAGTTTGGTCATTTTATCCTGTATTTTGAATAAAAGGAGATGGGAGAGTTCGATGTTTTGAATGCTCAAAAATTCACTTCTTTGAACCGATGTGTGAGAGCTTGCCATGTCGTGGTGGAGAATGATTGGTCTTCAGCGATTGGTTTCCCTTATTTTCCGAACACTTCTGGCAAACAAATGGTGGAGTGTCATTCAAAATTGACCGTTCTACGTTGGTCTAATGGCACGGTGGCGACATGTCCAATTATTCCAAAAAGGCGACCATTTGCTTCTAAGTTTTTTGTTTCGGATTCGGGTTCACATGCATAGATATAGATCCATGATTCGCCGCCTGTTACGATCTTATAGACGTGATCTTCTCTAAGCTGACTTTTGAATATTTACAACATTTCTTTGCACCAATTGACACGATCCTTTTTTTGAACGATTGTCAAACTATGCGGTATCCGACGCGAACAAATCTTTTCAACGGCCAAATGCTCATGCAATATTGAATGTATGCGAGTGGAACTTATGTCCAAGTATGCCTCAATCTCACAGTATGTTCCATGACGATCTTCCAACATCAGCATCGCTTTTCTGTGGCCAACAACCGATTTTGGACCATCTCACGAAATTCTTCCTATAGCGAAGTGCAACCACGATTGAATTCGGAAAACCAGCGAAACACGGTGGCTCGGATGGTGCTTCATTGCCAAAAGCCGAAGCGAGTTGATCGGCACACTGTTGTTGGTTTAATCGACGTCGAAAGTCATAGAAAATCATTGCACGAAAATGTTCACGATTTATGTTAGTTCCATTTTTTTTTTTACCAAGATGAATGTTCCAAATACCTGTAAAAAACAACAACACCAATAGCACTCTTATGAAAAAACGTTTTAAATACGATTTTAATTAAAAATGTCAAGCTTTACGATGACAATGTCAGATTTGACATATTCACACTGGTGTTGCCATATCTCAAAACTAAAGTAGCAACCTACGTATACTTGTACGTTCAACGCCAATCTAATTGGGTTTTTCTTGATACTCTCGAAATATGTGTGTCACCATACCGGGTGTTTTTGACTAGCCAAAAGTTTTGGCTTCAACCATTTAAGAATGTTGTCCAAACTATGGTCTCTTCATCATACATTCTTTTAACAAGCACGTGATAAAGTTAGTTGAGGAATGAAGTACGCCGAATTGTTGCAAGTTGCACACTTTTTAGACAGAAATGTTGTTGCTAACCTCGATCGCGGATTCTAATCACTAACAAACTATGTCCATTAAAGCAACTCAAAGGCCAGACTACCACTAAAATCTTTAAATAATATTATTAAACGTAGATTTTTGCAAAACCCTGACCTTCAAAGTCGAAACCAATTTTTAGGGCAAGCAAAGATTTTCAAAACCAAAAATATATGCGATTTCCATTTCTTTTAAAAATTTCTTTGGCACGTATGGATGTATATTCATCGATAAATATACAGGCAATAGCTATATAGAATTATTTTAATTTTTTTTGTTCAAAAATAAATGCACAAGAGTAATCAGCAATTAATAATAAAAAAAACCGCACACGGAAGCTCAAAGAAGAGGGAAATATAATCGACGACGTTGATGCAAATCATTTATTATTTTTCAATGTCAAAATATTGTATTTTTTTTGGGCAACGTCCAAACATGACGATGAACTGCATGTCCTTTGTATTGATGAACAAATTATAAAAAAAAATTTACATTTGCATGGGTGGCTGAAAATAAATAAAAGTGGGGGGCCGCCAAATGGCGTGAAAGTGAAATAAGAAATTATTTTATGGGTAAACATTTTCGCCCAAAAATTGTTACGGATGTGGACGGACATGTGTAACCCACCGGCTGTTGTTAATCAGTAGCAAGTGGCACATTTTGAACAGATTTATAATTTCCAAATTAAGAGATCGATAGAATATGCACATATAGAAAATGTGTGATGCGTTCACCGAAATAAAAATGGCGAGATACGAGTTGCATGGAAAAAGAGAAAAACAAATTACAGTAGACGCTTGATATAGTCAACATCGATATACTGAACAATCCAATATTTTATACAGGCTATTCTAAATAGTGAACAAGTTTGTTCACTATTTAGAATATTTGTTTGTTTCACAGCTTGTGGTTGTTTTTAGTGGAAAAACAAAGTGCGTGTTGCTTATTTTGTTATTTTTTAAACGATATTCCTTGTGACCATGTCACTTAAGCACAGCTTAAGTTTGTTGTATTTTTGTTGTTTTAAGTACATGGAATTTATTATGTTTTTTACGGAAGAGTTGTTTTTGTTTAAAAAAAGATATTCTTTCTTATAAATATTGGCTTGTTTTTTAGTAATCGCAAAGAAAAATTGTAATTATATTCTATTTTCGATGAATTGTACGTAAAAACATACACATTTTGATAAAATTTGCTTCAAGGAGTCCACGCTCGTTACAATGAACAATCTCGCTCCAGTGAAAAGGCCTGGTTTTTATTAGTTCATTATATCGAGCGACTACTGTATTTTGGATAGATACATTTTTTTTTGTTATTTTTCAGCTCTATACACTTTTCAAACCGTTTTAAGTCGTCTAGCATAAAAATTAGGATTTCGGAAGATCCCCAAGGTTAGGTTAGGTTTGCGGGCTGATGAGAATGGTTATATCCCCATTACAACCCATTGTGATACCCATAGTGTGTTCCCGTGGTGTCACTGTCTAGGTTTCAACCAACCCGACGCCCTAGCAAATTCAAGCAGGTCAGATGGTGATCCATCTGATGGCTCGCCAGTTTAATCAAAGAAAAATTTGTCCAGGGTTCTGCTTCTCAGTTGACAGGTTAGGGCAGTGAAGGAGGAAATGGGCTGTGTCAACGTGTGCCTCTTTGTCACCGCATCCTCTGCAAATATCGTCATCATTCAGTCGTCATTTCTTCGTGTGATATCTTAGAGTGTTGTGCCCAGTTAGCACTCCTATTAGCATCGACCTATTGGCTATTGCTTTTATGGCTGCCTGGAAGTCAATGTAAATTGTAATATCCTCTTGCGATATTGTCATCATTGACACTAATTGGTCGGCCTTTGTCACTGCTAGAACCTCAGCTTGGAAAACGCTACCATGGTTTGGGAGTCGTATGGAGCTACTTAGTCCTAATTTCTCCGAAAAATAACCCGCCCCCATGCCTATGTCCACCTTTGACCCGTCGTTGGCCACTTTTCTCTGCTTGGAAAAGTCCACGAAGTCCACCAGGTATGGGACAGTGTAGTCTGAATTGATGCCACCATTAAGGTAATTGCCAAGTATCTGGGTGTGTCCATGTGCATTAGATCTCCAGTGTTTTGACTGACTTAACCTAAGAGCGCTCTTAGCTACGATCTACTGCATATAGAGATCCGAAGGCAGCAGTTTAAGAATTGCTTCCAATCCCGCTGTTGGTGTTGTTCTCATCGCGCTGGTTGTTCCCGTGCAAGCTATTCTCTGTTCCTACTTTGGTCATATCTTTGAGGTTGCTGCTTTTGGCGGCAGCTTGCCACCAGACCAATCCTACGTATGTGAGTATGGGTCTGACTATCGCACAGTGCATCCATAACGTTATTTGCGGCTTACATCCCCAGTTTTTCCCGAAGAATCTACATCAGGTGTAGAAAGATCCTCGAAAAAGGCATCTGTTTGGCGATGACTTCCTCGTTCGACGTGAACTGTTTTCTGCTGAGCCATTTTTTTCAAGTTTGGAAATAAAAAAAAAGTCACGAAAATCCGAAAGCTTGCTTAAAGTTGAGGTTTATAATTTTTGCAATGACTTATCAAGATGAGCTTGATCCATAGTGTCTAATTTCCCAAACAATGTAAAGGGCCATTTAGTATACACAGAGCCTTTTCCAGCTCTCTACTTTAAGAAGTCTCGGGATCTGTTAAAAAATCCAAAAACATCGCCTCGATTTGTAGGTTAAAATCGCTAATAAACGAACTTCAGAGAAGACAATGCCAATGGCAATGCACTCATTTACCATCGCCGATCGCACAGCTAATCTGTATTCCTCTTCATATTCGCAACTGCACAGATACAAACACATACTATGATATATTCCTATGACGCATATTTCTCTTTCAACTGGCACAGTGAAAAAACTTAGTCCAAACTCATTGCGTAGCAATGCCTTGAGATGGCATCGGTTGGTGGGGATCAATCAGAGGTACGCCATAAGATCGGAGTAAATTGGGAATCAGTTCGCTACAAGAAATCAACAAAAAAAAAAGTCGAGCGATGGTATGTGGATGGAATCACTGGCTTGGCTCTTCGCTATCCATCTGCATCGCAGTAATTTTGCATCGGAACGCAGACGATCAAACGATCAAGACACAAAAAATTATAAAATACAACGTGTGACTGGGAAAAGGGAATGAACTGCAACCAAGAGAAGATAAAAGAAAAGGAGAAAGAAAACCTTCCAACGAAGGAAGTGTTATTGACCCAAGTCAAGGGCACTGACTGACTGCGCGTCTGCTCAGAAGATCGCCCCATTTGTCCCGATCGCCCCTTAGTTTGTTCATCTTTGGCGCGATTTCATTAACCTAAAGCGCGCACTCACACACAATGTAGTGCATTCAAAAGCGGTGCATTGGCGTTTTGTGCGCGCCTCTTCTTCCTGTCCTGTGTGTGTTTGTTTGTGTATCAAAGAGGAATACAAAGGGCTCTGGAGCATCTAGTGCGCGCCCTTTTAGCGTGCAATGGCAGGCAATCTCCGGTGGGTGCATTGTGGAACAATGATAAATGAACGTCGCCCTGTTTTAGGTCAAAAACACCGCGCTCGAGTACAGCTTGTGCAACTTTTAGTTGAATCTGTTTTTTTTTTGTGTCATTTGGCGACTTAAGAATGCTGTCGTTGTTTGCGTCTTTCTCAGGAGGGAGCCAATGGAATTTTCAATTGTAAGCGTCGGCCTACCATGTCTTGAATTTTTTATTTTTTTGTACTTCTTTATTTTAATTTACGCTTGAGTGTGCACCGAATGGTATTAATGAATTTAATTATGAAGAGCATTAACCCATTAAAGGGTTAAGTAATTGGGTGAAGCTTTTAATTACTGAGGATGTTGTTTCGGGATGAAATGATTCGTTTACTTGGTCGTTTCGAGAGTTAAATTTTTGGGCTTGACTTGTCAATCGAATGTTCTGTTCGGTAATGAACCCTCGTGTATCTGATGTCAGATTATTTGAACTCGTTGCGACTATTGCGACTGCGCGCAGTTCAGACATTCTGTTTGGTAGCTTTAGAATCGTAAAATGTTTGTTCTTAAACATCGCTCTACGTCCAGTCGACTAAGCGTTGTGAGTGCCAATATGGATTATGCGGGTGCTTAAATCATAAACAATATCGGCAAATGGGGAAAACGTGGGCCCTATGTCCTAACACTGTACACCTCTGAACCGAACCTTTCACACTAGATCCTCTGCTGCAAAATGGTATTTGCCCAAGCACTTGAACCTTTTGTGGGCTACTGCCCCACATTCCACCAGTATGTGTTTTGGAGTTTCAGTGCACTCATCGTAGAATCTACATTAGTTTTCATCTGATAGACCTAGCTTCCTGAGATGTTGAGTCAGGATGCGGAGTTTGTTTTTATCAAGGCTGGTTTATCTAGATCTCAGCCCCGATTGCTTTGAAAGCAGCTGCTTGTCTGTCTGACATTATAGCTATGTAGCGTCTGTTGTAGCGATTATCAAGATTGAGTTGGGCACATCTGTCGATAGCACAGATTTCAGCTTGAAAGATGCTGGTGTATATACCCATGCGTTTGAATAGTTTTGTCCCGGGCCTAAACACTACTGCCCCTGTTCCTTCCTCATTTCTTGAACCATCCGTGTACCATTTAATGGGATGAGGACTTAACCTGTAGATTCTAGATTCGTTGTTCCAGTCCTATAAACCTTACCGCTGCATTAAATACCGTATCGGAATCAAATTTTTGCAGACCATTTGTGTGTGCGTGACATATTTTTGCACGAAAGGAGGGGAACTACAGTTCTTTGCCGACTCCGAAAGACGAGTTGAGAAGCTCATTGACAAATGATACTCTTTGATTGCTTGTCAGACATTCGGAAGAGGTGGCACCGTGAAAAATCTTTTAAGTGCTGGGATTGAACCCGAACATCATTGCATAGTAGTCCAACGCACTTACCACTACACCACGGTGCCACTATGTCACTGCTATTTGATTTATACACAGTGAGAAGAAACACTACAAAGAAGAAAGAGCCAACTCTCCCATCTGAAAGAAGAATGACTATATTGTGGGTACGTTGGTTCCCCTTAAGCCCTTACGTTTCTACATTTTTCTAAAATTGGTCTTTAGGCGCAAGCCATTGCTACATAGAGCAATGATCTATGAAATGATCCGCTTATTAGTGACTGCTCAATCGAAAGTTCTTAAGTATTTTTCGCTTCTCCTGCGTGTTTCAATACACCAGTTCCCATAATAAGAGGTTACTGCAACCTAACCAGATGCAATCGAGTGCTCTGATGATTGTTTCGGCAGTTCAATTACTACTTGGTCGCTTGTCAACTTGGGTTGCCTCGTTATCGTTGATGCTAAAAGATGGTTTTATGAAGACCTTTTCCACCATGGCGTGTTGTGTTTCTTTGGCTGGGACTGTAATCCGAGATGAAGCTGGGACTCGACAAGCAGGCTTCTACAATAAGCCCGGTCTTTAGTTAATTGCATCCCGTTTCGCACACCAAGTTGGCGGAGATCCCATTCCAATTGATCGCACCAATTACGAGGAGATCTTCTTCTACCGCGTTATTCTTCCGAGATGGATCCGAGCCGGGGCCTTGGTTCGCTCTTCATTTCCTATCCATCTGGGATACCCAGCCGGATAGTATTGGTATTATTTGGCCACTAGAAATAGATTCAATATCAATAGTGTCCCAGCAGTTGCAGAGTCGCGGCTTAGATGAGGGTTGAATCAGCTGGGAAAGAAGGACCGGAGACCATCGTCTTGGATGAGTCTCATTTAATCCGAAAATCACTGATCGTGATGAAGCGTTTGACATTCAATTTCATAACGATAGGAAAGGGGAACATTACCTGTTTTTATTTTCTCAAAAACTTACGAGTCGGACACGTCTCCGTTGTTTTCGTAGAATAAGCGTTTATGAGTTGAGTCCATCATTACGTGTACTTAAGTAAATTCAACATCGAAGATCCGCCAACTGGTTCAAGAACAAAAAATGAAAAATGTACCGCATCGTCCACAGGATTCGAAGGAGTCGCAGACCATTAACCTTTTACGTAGGTATTTGGCACAAGGCTATGGACGACGGAGACCATTCAGTTAATTGGCTTGGTCCCTAACCGAATCCGCTCCAATACTACCAATGTACATATTGTATGTGGGTTCAAGTCCGAGAACCTATTCGAGTTAGATTAGTGGAAATCGAATTTCCGGTTATGTACTTGGTACGAGTAAATCGATACACGTAGTCTGACTGTCGCTGTAGATGCAGATACTTGGGCCTTTTAACCTGTCCTACACCTTCCGCCTCCCTGATCACTGCAGCGTGTTTTAAGCGGAGATTATGGCCCTCTCAGATGCACTGTCCTGGATCAAAAGGAAAGTAATATCTTGTAACGATATTAGCATCTTCTCAGATAGTCAGGCGGCCTTGAAATCTGTGGAATCAGTCTCATCCTCCAACTGGCGTTCATCTATTATAGACACGGCTAAGCAGTTTAATATTCACCTTTACCAGGGGATCGTAAAGCTGACAAGTTTGCTAAGCTAGGAACAACAATGCCTATTTTACCCAATAAGGAAAATATAGGTATGCCTGTCGCTACTTACAACTTAGTACTCAAATTTGACACAGTCAATAAAACAAATGCTAGATGGGAAGGTGGAACTACCTGCCTTGCTACCAGACAGATCTGGCATAGACTAGATCTAAACCGCTCCAAATACCTTTTGTCCCTAAAAATACTACATATAAGCACGACTATCGGTGTCATTACAGGACACTGCCTTATAGGCAAGCATTCAACTAGGCTTGTCATCATTTCAAATGACTTCTGCAGAAATTGCAGATACGAGCAAGAGGAACGACCTCAGTGACCAAGTGACGATCTCAGTGACCAAGCAAAAAAAGACGTGGAAAGCCTTTTTTTCTTTATACGAAACTCCAAATGGTTCTCATGAGTAGAGTGGTTAAATATCCCCAAGATCCTTGGTATCACAATGGCCTTAAGTGTGTTGGTACTCGTTACCGGCAGCCATTGATACCTAACCCCAACCTTTAACCTGTCCTAGCAAAGCATATCCTTTATCATATAAAAAAGATGAGTGCTTACCTAGATTTGTGGCGTTCCTAAAATACCAGGTTTTGTGCCATCCAATCACATTCCTTTCTTTTGGCGAAAGCCAACTTTTCCAAAGGAACCTCAACCTCAGAACCTTGCATAAGCCTTTCTGTAGAAGCTTTGTGCAAGGACTTTATCTGTGCATGTATCACCCTAGAATCAAGTCAATTACAGACACGGTGTATTTAAAAAAAAAAAAAAATTAACACTGCCCTCAATTTAGCCCTCATTGGCATTGTTTCCATTAATTCAAAATCCAAATCCATTATGTATCCTTACAGGTGTCTGTCTGTACTTAATCCTTTTTTAACCGTTGCTTAGAACACCTAATGCACGTGTTAATCAATTTTTATTTCTTTTCCCCCCATTATCATCGCATCGCCACATTTTACGTTCACATCGTTACATAGTCAAGGACGATTTACATAAAAAATATATACATATGTATGTACATATATGTATACACAAGTACTGCATATCGCAGGAATCAGGATCACAATAGTTGCAGTTAAATATTTGAAAGGAAACATTTAACCATGACCTGGCACTTGTAATTTAAGGTTTCGTCTAGGTTAGCTATAGTTTGTCATACAATCACTGCGGTTGCATGTGCGAAAGGTGAAGGGTGAAGGGTGAAAACATCCCTTGTTGTTTTTTTTCCCAGTTGACATTGAAAACTTGAGTTGCGCTTCTCGTTCAAGTTCAGTTTTGAAATGTCCTTCGCCATGGACTTTTCTACTCACACCGACATGATATAGCGGCAAAATAGAGAAAGAGCGACCAAGAGAGAGGTGGGGTGGTTTTTCTCAGTCCTGGGTTTCGGTGCAAAACATAACTTTACCTTGGATGAGTTTTCGGAGGTCGTCGAGGGTTGAGAATTATTCGATAAAAACGATTTCAAACCAATCTCTCTCTTTACGCTTGATAATGCAGAAGACAGAAGAGAACGGACCTCATGCGGGTTCAGGCACGACTTTGATTGAAGTCAGGAGGGGTTGTAATTTTAGCGATCAAGGGCATCCTTACATCACTCGGGGTTGTCTAGGCAACGCCCTTCAAAATGTGTGCGAGAGCGCGCTGCACAGTAGCATTGGCCGAAATGCATATGTATTGCGACAAGTTCACATGCACATCGACATCGGCGAGGGGTGTTGTTGTGTTCATGCCGGTTGCGGGGGGGTAGCGTTCAAGGTTATTGTACGAAGTGCCAACACGAGTGGGAGGTTAAATGCATTTTGCTGGTAGTTGTGAGACAAATTTATGCATTAAGAGAGCAAGAAAGGGGATAAAAGAGAATTTATGTGAGTGTCTAGGGGGGGATGACTTCGAGGACCATATCTGTTTGAAAAGTTTCACAAGAAACAGCTTTTTTCATTCCTTAACAGATGGCGACATGAGATAACTACATATGTAGGTATGCATACATTTCTACGATAGTTATCCAGTTATTCCGCTAGTCGAATGCGAGTTTAGTATGTGCAGGTGCAATTTTGTGCATTAAATGAGTGTGGCGTGTAGGGTAGGTAATCAACGGTTTGAACAGGTGGACGTATGTTTACAGAATTTTGAAGGTGAAATAGTTCCAAGAACCTGTTGGAAGATTCTATGATCTGTTTTTGGAGTGCAATATGAAAGATATGAAAGATTTTCAGCATTCTTAAAATCGATTAAAAATACATAATGCTAAATTTTGCAAAGATCAGTCGCAACCAAATGGAAAATGCGGATTTCCCTTGTGTAACAACGCACTGAAGAGGACCAATTAGGTTATTAAATTTTCAATGCATTCGCATGGCAAAGCGCAGTGGACTGACACATTTCAAAGAAACCTTCTAGACACATAGGAGTTATGGTTATCCTTTCCTAGCTATTCTCGCCTTCTTACATTTAGGCTTAATGGTTCACTGACAAAAAATGCAATGCAAGACCCAGTTTTTGTCAGAAATCCTCAACAGCGACCGAAATTATTTTAAAGATACTTAGTTCTTTTATTTCGAATTTATTTTCTTCCCGTGCGACAAGTTACCTCCATTTATTTTCTTATGGTTTTGTTTCGAAGGTGCCCCGATTTGAGAGGTTCGCATATACATATGAAAAACAGAGTATATGCATGAAGGGCGGTACATTTCAGAGTTGCCCTAATTAGAGAAAGTCCCAATTAGGAGGTTTTACTGTACGTAATTAACCAAACAAAATAAAAAAAAAAAAAAAAGGAAAAAAGAACTGAAATTGGCTCTTCGGGGCGAAACAAATATAAAGTCAGCACATAAATAAAGGGTTTTCCAATAAGAGGTGTTGTTTTGGTATTCAAAGAAAAATGCTATTTTTTGAGATAAATGATCGGATGTTTATTTCATAATAAAGAGGAAGGTACATATGCCGTTAATAATGAAAAACAACATCAGCCAAATGGCCACCACGAGCACGCATACAGGACCATATCCTTTTCATGAAATTTTCCATAACCAAATCGGAAAGTGACTGCCCTATGTCCTCGATAGCCTCACGAATTTTATCTTTGAGGTCTTGAATCGACGCTGGGCTGTTGGCGTAGACCTTATCTTTCACGTGGCCTCAAAGGAAGAAGTCGCAAGGTGTTAAATCACAAGATCTCGGTGGCCAATTGTGATCACCTCTTCGAGAGATAATACGGTCCGGAAACTTTTCCCGTAAAAGATCAATGGTTTCGTTGCTTGTGTGGCACGTAGCGCCGTCTTGTTGAAAGTTAACGTTGTCCAGATCAATACCATCCAACTCCGACCATAAAAAATCATTAACCCATTAGATCCCAGAATTCCGCCTTGGTAAAATATAAGTTTTTGCTTGATGAGAAGTGATTAAATAATGTATTTGTAAATTTTTTATACCTAACTTGAAAAAAGGAAAATGGGTGTGGGCGTAGGGAGGTGGCAACTTTAGTTGCCAACGGGAGCTTAGCATATACATTGAAATATCAAAGAAAAATCTCAAAAGCAACGCAAATCTTTATTTTTCATAAAAAAAAAAAAACAGTTAGTTAATGTAGTTAATGGTAATATTTAGATAGAACGATGATATTCTTAAAAGCAATCAGTGGGATGCAATAGAACATTGCATTTTTTGCAAAGAAATATGGTCCATTTTGAAAATTTCTTACAGCGCCTGTATTTAGACTCGCCCCTTGTTACAACATGGTCCTTCCTGTCTGTATGATAACAATCGTTATCAGAACTCCAATACATTTTCTTTGAAGGAAGTGTATGATAGCCGCTGAATAAGGCTATTCCCAGTAAAACCTTGATGTCCCCGGAAGTTAGGCAAAAGTTATGAACCGCCTTCTGACAGGCATATAAATTAGTTTGAGCAACTATTTCGTTTCTCAGTTCTTATGATCGTGATCGAGATCACCAATAGCTTGAATATCAGAGCAATCTGAATCTTCATCTATTCTTTCTTCCGGAGCAATTATCGATAGCACTGGGAGTTTACCGTCAGCATCAGTATCTTCTAATTTTTCAATCTCTTCGATGACTTTGTCTACCGTTAAGCTTTTTGATCTCCCTGATATCCTAGTTGAAATAAATACCATATATTGTGAAAATTCAGCTTGCCTTTACATAGAAGCATAGAAATTCTTAACTCACATTTCTTTCAAAAAAAATATGCACTTGATATGGATGTATATTAGAATGTCCCAGTGGCAACTTAAGTGGCATATTAAATTGTAGTCTAAAAAACAAAGCAGAAACAACTCCCAATTGTACCAAATCAGAACCTTTGTAAAGCTGCAATATTGTGGAAGCAAACGAAAAAAAAAAACTAAATAAATAACCACCAATTAACAATTGTTTTGATGAAATGTATTGCAGCCTAACTTACAGACAAAAAAATTTTTGTGACCCGTCAAACTTAAATTCACCGTAACGGTAAAATTTGTCTTCAAACTTGCTTCAACGTGAATGAAAGAGTTGGACAAAAATATGCATAAATGTTTGGAAAGAGAAAATCAGGCGATAGTATTCTATTATTCTATTAATATTCATTTTTGTAGTGAATTTTAATAATTTCAATGCATTGTTGAAGCGTGTATCGTTCCATTTTTAGTAATGGCGTAGTTTCTTCTTGTCAAATGTCAAAGAATAAAAGCTTCAAAAGTGACAGCTACCGAAACAGCAGGCCATTCACAATAACACCTCTCATTGGAAAACCCTATATTTTTCAATGAATTTTTAATATTTAGCTCTGTAACCATTCTCCTGAGATCGAATTACCGCACTCGATAACAAGTGAGTGAATAGGACTCATTATCGAATGATCGAGTAAATTATAAATAAAATTATACCCGATAACGTGAGCGGTAGTGCCAAATCGTCACATTTCGATGTCCAGTAACTCGTTAACGAGTGCGGTTATTCGGCCCCTGGAATGTGTCGAAAATTCTATTTGGCTTACAATTTATGAGTTGTAGAAGATTTGAACAAAGCTTTCTTTAGCTCATTTAGGTTTGAATGGACATAATATATTGGTCGCCAGTGTCGTAAACCTTGCGTTAGAGAACTCACCGCCGGTTGTCTATGGGTATAATCATGTCAATAGGATTGTCAACCATCTGGTCCATCAAGATTTAATTTTTTTTCATCTGAAAAATGGGTCCCAGACATGTAAATTATCAGCATAATTTAGTTTCTCCCAGCTTATTTATGTTAGATCGTTACAGGATTTGTTTTAAACCTCTTTGTATACTGGTCGTTGAGGCAAATGTGTTAACTCTGTTGCCATCGTCGGACAAAAACAGGATTACATTTCATCTCCGATGCAGTCGACTTATTTCATGTGCTTCCATACTTATTCATGTTCTCGTCAACTGATGGACGTGGGCCTAGGCAAACCCTTCTTTGACGACCCAAGTGAAATATACACGGAAAATATTGCAAAACTGATTCCACAGTGTGGATATAATCATCTCAAAAATACATCGAAACTAACAGTTTACATCAGAAGTGGTTTCAGAAGGTCGCTAATTGTGTTCCCTGATCGAAATCACCACTTCTACCTTACGGAACTCACAACTAAAAGTAATGCCGACTTGAAGAAAACACTTCAAAAACTCAGTTGGGGAAGCTAATAAACTGTGAGTACTTAACATGTACATTAGCTCAGATTATAGTTGAAACCAGCAGATTATAATATCTAGTCATTGCTTAACATGCAAATAAAATTGAAGTCGGGTGGTCCTGTCGTTAATTTGAATTAACTTGGTCGTTGTAGTTATTCAATGTTTTGCGGCTTACATCGTTTTTGTTCTGAAAAATGTTATTTATTTTCCATTATCTAAAACGTCTATAAATAGTAAATTCAGTAATTCAAAAATATATTTGTATTAAAAAAAAAATCTTAATTTCAGGAAAGTACTTTTGATAAACCAATATTCTTGCAGTGAACAAATCGTCATCGGTCAGGAGCTCATCGCAAAGCGCTACATAAATTTAACCAAACGATCTTAAAGAACAAGCTTACCAAGTTAAACCATCTGCCAAGCGATCATTCAGAACTTTGAACATTAAGGTTCAGATTTTCTGGTCGATTTATCACCCGATTTGTTGACATATCTTACGATTTAATGCATTTATAATACTGCGCAACTTTTTAAAGGCGAATCTTTGCTAAAACCGAACGAAATCCGATTACAGTAGACTCTTGATATATATTTACGTTATGGAATTTAGTAGACAAAGTCGGTCATCTGTTTTTGTGTCTTCTCCAAAATCTTTCCTAGTGGTTCCACTCTCGAACAAAGGCGGCCATAATTAATTGTTCATTGAAAAATAACCAAAATGAATTCGTGTTAGATTAATTTGGGGGAGCTGATTCCGAATCTGCAATCCGTTTTGCCCAATCAAATCACGCTTTCAAGATAATGGTACGGTGCGGTACGGTACGGTACGGTATAGTATACAGGGTGGTCCGGTTTGGGATACATATGTTTCGGGATCTGATTCATTGGTTAATGACATGAAAAAAATCGTATGGGAGTGGGAGCTACAGGGTGTTCAAAAAATATATAACAGTTAATCAATTATAACTTCGAGCATATTTAACTTAGAGCAACCAAGGTACGCTCGTTTTATATACAATTGATTAGTGCCTATCACAGTTTTACCGTTATTTACCATCATTATCATGGGTACTATAATATTTGAGATATGTATTGGTTCTCAAACACATTTTTTTTTTAATTTTTTTACCAGTTTTTGTGAAAATCGCATTTATCTCGGGAAAGTGTGCTTATATTTTTTTTTATTAGTATTATTTTCGTGCGCCATAATGTCACCTACAAATCCATACAACGTTTTTACCTTACCTAGGACTTACAGTTTTCCTGGTTTAAAGTTAATTGAAACACAAGAATTATTCAAAAACAAGCATTACCTTGCATGTCGTGTCCTCGATCAGACTAAATGCCAGGCTATTAGAAAAATCAGGCGAAAAAGTTTGCAGATCAGATTTCTTTTATGTCTGGCTGTATGATCAAGTAAACATAACATTCTAGTAAAAGAGCATTTAGTGATAGCACCTGAAATATGTACAATAATAAGAGGTATGGTCACTTATAGCTCAATTTAATCTGAATCCGCAAATTTCCGCAGCTGATTCAACTTGTATCAAAAAGTGCAGAAATCAGCCTTTCTGGCAATACAAAATATACCGGGGTGTCTTTGGGGGGAACACAGTTAAAAGTTTAACACAAAATACAGAACCCAATTTTATTTGAATTTTTTTTCCCCAACTTTCATAGTGCCACCACTTGTACAGTTACAAATATCATACCTAAAATAAAATAAACAACGGAATTCTTACCTTCTACTAATAGATCCATTAAAAAAAAAAATTGTTTGCATTAACGAAAGTAGATGAAAAATAGAAACTCCAGTGACGCCTACTTGCAGAGCACTAAAACTCAAAAGCGATGAGCTTGCAATGAGATCAGATCACTTTGGCGCTGAAAATCAAACGGTTTTGACTTAACGGATAATTTTTTGTTTCTCATTAATATTACCTTTGGGTTGTTCTCCGCTAGCTTAATTGGTTTTGGGTGAAATCTTTTACAATGAATTTTTCGACTTTTTGCCTACGTGGTGGAACCATTGTGCGCCCTTTCCCTAAGGCGGCTGAAGACATTTAAGTCATTTTGGCTCACAAGCTCATCTTCACCCCAATTCAAAGCCATGTTGAAAATTTAAATGCACGTCTCCATTATCACTCTCTCCATGACTTATGATGTTGGTACTTTGGGCATCATTAGAGTCATCTATATCTTCTATACAAGTACAGGATATCAACTTTAAAAGACGAGAAGTTTTACCAAGAAGAACTAATTTCAAGTATCATCTTGCTCGAATTTTACAGTTATTTGGAGCGAACATTTTAGAGGGTTCATGATTTGTTCATATTTTAAAGATGTCAATCTTAAAAAAAAATCTGTTCACGCTATACAGAGTTCATATTACCAAGTGTTTACGCAATCGAGAGTCTACTCAGTAGTGCCCAACACGTAGCTCGCGGGCGCCTGGTAGGCCGCGGCCTTTTTTTTAGCGCCCGCGAGCTCTAATCTAGACTCTAATCTAGTAGACTCTACTGTATGTCAAAAAGAGATGGGAACATTCTGAACAACAAAATTCGATCAACTCTAAGAATCTTTTCTTTTGCTTTTGACTATTTTCACACATATTTCCTGAGTTAAAACTTTAAATTAAAATCAATTAACTTTTAATTTACTTATTAATTTGCATTTTATTGGGAAGATATAAATCCTACACCTTTGTTATTGAATCACCCATTAACACGAAGATTGATTGGTGTTGGTCTGTGGTCGAAGATCAGTCTACATATTTGCATAAAAATTCATCCGTCAAACTAAATAAGTACATATACACACATATGTACATAATATGAACTCAAAACGACCATAAAACTCTTAATTATAAATAATTTATTTTAATTTTTTTTTAATTGGTGTTTTTATTTATTTTCATTTCAGGTGAGTGGACAAAACACTTTCCAAATCAATATAGTATGGGTAAGACAATTTTTCTATAAATTTATAACACAAATATATTTTGTATTGGGAGTTGAAATTAATTCGTGTAGCTTTTTTTTTTATAAACAAAAATTGTTTATTTAAAATGAAATTAAAAAATTATATTGTTCAAAGTATTGTTCATCGCAACTTTCGGGGAGGATAAGAATACCACGCAATCTTCAGAAGAAGTAGGCTTCAGCTCGGACAATGAACAAGTGACAATCAGAAGGAGCAATTTCTGGATGATAGGGAAGGACTTCTCATTTGAGCGTTTCCAAGTATGTTTTGACCGGTTTCGCGACGTTCGGAAGAGCATTGTCGTGATGCAAAATCACTTTATCTTGTATTTCGAAGCATTCCGACGTTACTTGCTTTTAATTCGTATGGGACCCAATATCCTTCCTTTTGAATTATTCCCATGGCTTTAAGGCGCTTTCCTACTGTTGACAAGTCAACTCCCAACGATTCCCACAATTCTTGAATTGTTTGATATTAGTCTTTATCGAGCAATTCTTCCAATTCTTCATATTCGAACTGTCCAAGTCGTTGCTTGTCTTTTAAGTCCAAATCACCACTTTTAAAATGTGCAAGCCACTTAAGACATATTTACTCATCTAGAGCATGGTCACCATAAACGTTCACTTAAATACCATGACGTTCGGCAACACTTTTTCCATATTAAAGTTATGATCGACATATTCAATTAAGTACAAAGTGTTGTTATACACGCTCCAATCAAGTGACATATTCTGAAACTGACGCCCAATGACAACTGTTTTACGGCAAACATTTGGCGTAGATAATACGTGAAGAATGTACTACCTACACTACACCATCCCTGGTAAAACGCAGGAATTAATTCCAACTCCCAATAGCTTTTTAAGGTTTCGTTTTGTTCATTATTTCCCCCTCGATATTCACATATTTACTGATATTTATCCAGCTTATTTACTTTAAGGCAACACATAGAATATAGGACTTTTTCAACATAGATATTTTTTTAAACCCAGAACTCCACACCTAAATATCATTCAGAAGGCGTGAAATATAATAAAAAGAAGCAATTTTTTTAAACACCTTTTCAACCTCTGTTCGACTTTGTTTTATATATATTTTTTTTGTTTAAGATTTTAGGTTCATATTTGCAGAAAAACCCACTCAAACTCACCAGTTCCAAGAGCAAGAGTTCACTGAATCATTTTCAAAGACAGACACAGTGCGACCTCAATAAAAACAACCTTCGCCACGCGCAACTCCTTGATAAAAGTAACACCTAAAATCTTACTATTGTTAACTCAATAGCCGTGTTTTATTATACTGATCTGATCCGGATCAGATCAGTGGCATATTAAAGCAAACTGGATTATATTACACACCTTTTTAGCGCAGACACAGGCATTTAGCGCGAAGTTGCCGTTTTATTAAACAGCTTTTAGCGCAGACACATACATTAAGCGCGAAATGGCCGTTTTATTACACAGCTTTTAGCGCAGACACAGACAAGTAAAAATCCACAAGCAAAAGTGCACCCTAGTGAGAAATAGCCGAACTAATTTTTGAATCACGAAAATAGATCCAAATGAAAAACAAGATCTCGTATTGTAATTGTAATGCATACACACCAATGATCCAATCTGGATCATGGGTGATAATAAAGCACAGCTAATAATCGCAACTTTAAAAAAAAGTTACCTTATAAACGCAACTTTTTTATCATGAATTCTTATTTCGTACACTATTTGCTGCATCTCCTGATTCGTGTTTCTGTTTACTTTAGCTATGTCTGGGCAGTTATTTTACTTCTGCTTTTACAAGCATAAGCAGAATCAAGAAGATTGGAGGTGCGATAGGAAAATTCGTTTCTAATCCTGAAGCTAGTTCGGTAAAGCGTATGACTTTGAGAGCATATGAGTTTCTTCGTATGGAAAAAGCGTTATACATGAACGGTTCCTAAGGAACCAAAAACTGAATGTGGAAATTTCCAACGAAGTCCTAAAAGCACAGGCATGTAAACTGCACAAAACAATCAAAGAAAACCACTTTTTAACACCTACTACTATTTTTTGACTCGGTTATTGGAACAACCTTAATTATTGCAATTGCTCGAATTTCGATAAGTTATTTTTGTTGAGGTCGTACTGTATGTGTATTTACAAGAAAAATAAATATTTTCGCACCTACATCAAGTAAAATTCACCAGAATTAAAAAAATTTCTATCGGAGTGGAGCGGTAACATGCTAAGAAAAAAAAAATCAGTAATGCCTCAGAATTAAGGTTTCTTGACTTAATCACCGAATAAGAGCTCAAGATTCTCGGAATAATGGTCGTCACAGTATATTCAACAATCCCACAAAGTGTTCTCACTAATTTACCAATATTTATTCTTTAGTGGGTTATTGAACCTGCAAATGACATTGATTGAGATTTGACATTAAAATATAACCTTTCATATAACTTTCTGACAGCTTATGCTAGAACGTACTGTTTGTACTTGCAAACTGTCAACGGCAATGTAGATTCATCTAAATTCCGTGTTTGGAGACGTCAAACTCACAGAAGATTCACAGTTGATTCGCGTTGTAAAGGGTGATTTTTTAAGAGGTTGAGAACTTTTTTTAAAAAAAAAACACAAAAAATTCGAAAAAATGAATGAAATATTTATTTGAATCGATAGTTTGAACCTTGCAATTTAATGTTTAAAGATAATTTCATGCAAATGTTGACCGCGGCTGCGTCTCAGGTAGCCCATCCGCTGAGTCCAATTTTGGCATACTCTTTCACACATATCGGCCGGTATCTCACGAATGAATGCATGGATGTTGGCTTCCAGTGCGTCAATCGAAGCGGGCTTGTCCCTATAGACATTAGCCTTGACATACCCCCACAAAAAATAATCTAATGGTGTCAAATCGCACGATCTAGGCGGCCAATTGACCGGCCCGAAACGTGAAATTAACTGTTCACCAAACTCGCCTCGCAATTGCGCCATTGTTTCGCGTGCTGTGTGGCATGTGGCACCGTCTTGTTGAAACCACATATCATGCAAGTCAAGAACTTCCATTTCGGGCAAAAAAAAGTGCTGTAACAAAGGCCTAACTGCTGGGAACGGCGCCGAATCGACATTTCGCGGTCTTCTGTCACACTAGCTGATACGGCCGCAATATTTTCTTCACTACGCACAGTACGTAAACGTGTTGGTGGTTTAATGTCCAACAAAGTAAATTTGGTGCGAAATTTGGTCACAATCTTCCGAATAGACTGCTCAGAAGGTCGAGAATGCCGATCATAAAATGGAAGCAGCGCGCGAAGAACATTTCGAACCGAGCACGAATTTTGATAGTAAAATTCAATAATTTGCAAGCGTTGTTCATTTGTAAGACGATCCATGGTTAAATTACAAACCAAACTGAAGCTGTTTGACAGTGACACAAGGTACTAAACACACGTCAGCTGTCAAAACCAGTGTTGCCAAAACCAAACCAGCTAAAAAATCACCCTTTATTTGCATGAAAAAATGCAATTTTTCGAAAAACTGTGTCTTATTGCTGAACTTATTAAAATAAAATAAATATTGGGAGAAAAATAACAAAGATAAAAAAAAGTATGTATGCAGAACGAGTTTTTGGAAGGGGATTTCTGACTAACAAAAATACTTTGTTGATTTCATCACTGGTTGAACAAAATGGTTGTGTTTTAAGAGAAAAGTACCATGTTTTACAAGTAAAAGAAATATGAAATGAAAATAAATTGAAAAAAGTGTCCTATATTTTCAAAATGCGTCAAAATCGGAGTTTTATTGAAAAGTTGGGTACCGGGTCCCATCGCCGAAAAAGCGTCAAAATGACGCAAAAGCGTCCCAAACGGCAACGCTGGCTAAGAGAGTTCACTCACACCCAATCTCTACTTCTGGTTTATACTTACTTGGTTATGATCACCACCAAGATACTACATTTCGTTTTGGAAAAATTGCGAAATTTGACTAATTTGGCTTTACTATCATTTCAAAAACGAAATAACGGCAAATGTTTTGCAATTTGGTCTTATTTCGTTGGGCCTTATTTCACGTCACCTGCAGAAGCGAAGGTCGATTAGGCAGTCTTTAGCTGACCACAGAAAGAGCGTATATTGGCGAGCCGATACTACACTAGTTCCGAATTATTCCTATAGCATTTATTTCAGTCAAGAACTTTTGTTATTTTAATCATACAGTGGACGCCCAATTTAACGAAAACCCGATTTTATGAATTTCAAAGATACCGAACGAATCGATTTTTTTTCCATTGATGGTTTTAATTGCAAATGATGCAAATATAGGGTTTTCCAATGAGAGGTGTTATTGTGAATGGCCCGCTATTTCGGTAGCTGTCACTTTTGAAGCTTTTATTCTTTGACATTTGACAAGTAGAAACTACGCCATTACTAAAAATGGAACGATACACGCTTCAACAACGCATTGAAATTATTAAAATTCACTACAAAAATGGTGAAAATCTTGCAGTCACAGTTCGCAAAACTAAAGCATTTTTTGGTCGTCGTGAAGCACCTTGTCGGACCGCACTACAGAAATTGGTGGAAAAATTCAAGCTGTTGGGACAAGTTAGTGATGTGAAGAATAAAACCCGTGCACGTCGCTCAAGAACAACTGAGAATATTGCTGCTGTAGCCCAAAGTGTTGAAGAAAACCCAGGTTTGTCCATTCCTCGTCGTTCTTTGGTATTGGGCATTCCACAAACGTCATTACACCGTATTTTGCATAAAGACTTCGGTCCTTAGGCTTATAAAGTTCAGTTAACACAGGAACTTAAGCCGGCCGATCATCAACAACGTCGTGTCTTTGCTGATTGGGTCCTTAAAATGCATGAAAATGATCCGGAATTCCATCGAAAAATCATCTTGACTGATGAGGCCCATTTCCACCTCGGTGGCCACGTCAACAAGCAAAATCGTCGCATCTGGGGCTCGGAAAACCCAAGAGTTATTGTTGAGAAGCCTCTCCATCCTCAACGTGTGACTGTTTGGTGCGGTATATGGTCCGGCGGGGTCATTTGACCTTACTTTTTCGAAAATGAGGTTGGATCAACAGTTACGGTGAATGGATTGCGCTATCGAGAGATGATTAATGATTTTTTATGGTCGGAGTTGGATGGTATTGATCTGGACAACGTTTACTTTCAACAAGACGGCGCTACGTGCCACACAAGCAACGGAACCATTGATCTTTTACGGGAAAAGTTTCCGGACCGTGTTATCTCTCGAAGAGGTGATCACAATTGACCACCGAGATCTTGTGATTTAACACCTTGCGAATTCTTCCTTTGAGGCCACGTGAAAGATAAGGTCTACGCCAACAGCCCAGCGTCGATTCAAGACCTCAAAGATAAAATTCGTGCGGTTATCGAGGACATAGGGCAGCCACTTTGCGATTTGGTTATGGAAAATTTCATGAAAAGGAAATGGTCCTGTTTGCGTGCTCGTGGTGTCCATTTGGCTGATGTTGTTTTTCATTATTTACGGCATACCTTCCTCTTGATTATGAAATAAACATCCGATCATTTATCTCAAAAAATGGTATTTTTCTTTGAATACCAAAATAACACCTCTTATTGGAAAACCCTTTATTTTCCGCTCGATTGAACGAATGCTTTACTCGTACGATTTCTGACAAAATATTTTGTCATTTTTGTGCAGTTATCCCTACTTCTGTTATGTTGTCTACATTACATTTATTACATTTCTAGAAATCGTCCCTGGTGATCTGTTACGGTAAACTTGTAAATACGAAAAATTACCTTTTGTCCCAGTTTGTTAGTTTTTTATACATTTCATCCTCGCGTCTGTTATCTTGCATTTTATTTCGAAACGGTTTTCTAGTGATCGATTGTGTTTGCGATTTCTTGGGAAATAAAGTAAAATGTTCCTTAACCGAAAACGTAAAGTAAGTAGTGTAAAAAAGTAGTGTCACTAACCACTAAAAGTGAATTGTTTTCTCTTTTCTTAAAATAAATTAAATTGCGGGAAGGTATAATTAGTTAGATAAAATTAAATGAAATATTTAAGTTTGGGTAGGTCAGCTAAAATTATAAGTAAAATGGCAACAGTGAGCGAAACGCGGAAACTAAGCTCGCTGAAATGAAAATTCCCTGACATGCAAATCAGTCCAGTATCCCTTCATTCACTGTAAAGCTACCCGTTCCTTATTTTTATTTGTACCTATCCATTTTCCTTGAGCTTTTCTTTAACTGAATTTCAACGAAAATTTCCTTCCAAACGACTGCAGCGCCAGATGTCTTCAACTGCACATTTAGCAAATGCAACTTGCATTTGAAAAGAAACGAAAAAACAACTTTCTGCAAGTGCAACATAAACTGAAAGCTTTTTCTCATTTCTGTTATAAACTTGTGTGTGCATGTGCAGCGCATGCATTAGATAAAAGCTCTTTGGGGCTAATTTTTCCATCTATTATCTATCAGGTGTCGTTGATGCAACACAAACATACACACACACACACATACAAATTTCCTATGTTTGTCGGATAAAATTATCATCATTTGACAAAGTCGCAGAAGAAGAAGAAGTAGAAGAAGAGGGAGTGTAAGAGGACCTAAAGTATACACTGTACACGTATCGATATCGAATCCAGTTCCCTTCCTTTCCTACCCACCTCTATTTCCTTTTTCTTCAATTTCTATCGTCGTTTTCCTTTTTCTGCTATGAACGATGATGAGCAGAAAGGGAAATATTATAATGGAAGGAAAAAGAAAAAAAAAAAAAATAAACAACCCAAAATATCAAGGACAATCGTATGCCCTCATCAAAAAAGGACATTAACCTTGATACTGGTTCTTGGTTAATTTGACATTTCCCTTTTGCCCGCTTCTCGCCCCGTCCATTACCCACACACAACACCAACAGCACCACATCCACTCGACATCCTAATCAGCATTAGGTACAATATCCTCTCTTTCTCTTTCTGTCATTCGAAATCTTAATTTAGTTTATTTCCTGCTCCTGGATTTGTTGCGTCGCCCCTCGCCCTTGCTACGCTTTAAGGACAAAACGAAAATCATCGAACATGGAAGCTGAAATCGAGAGTAGGATGTGTAATGTTTCACAATTCACATATGCTTGATGACTTTTCAATCTCGATCTTCCCATAAAGTCACCCTCCCCCCACCCAATCATATCGCCCACGCAACACTCGGTATCGGTATATTTTGGTTTCCTTTTATTTTTCCGAGCTTGCGCTCATCCAAGGAGGAAAGGAAGAAAAAAATATGGCAACAGAGCCAGAAGAACCGCCAAACGAACGAAGCAAAACACAGAAAATGGAAATTCTCTTTCGGCACGCACACACACCCACACGCACACCGATATAATTGTTGGTTGCTTTTAGCACGCAGCAAAAGCGATGTAAAATGCGTTTGAATATGTGCGTAAGTGCGTGCCGCTGTGTGAGTGCTTGGCCTTGACTCACAGTAACCCCATAAAAATTGTGTTGTGTTGTTTTTATGCTTTTTATTTTTCCTGCTCTTTGTGTGGTGTTTCTTCTCCCCGGTTTGTTGTACGTTCAGCCTTCGGCCTCAGTAGCAGCGTGCGTAATATAAACAAAATCAAGGAAGATATAGAAATTGTTGTTGTTGTTGTTGTCGGTTTTTTTTTTGTTTGGCAGGGGGTTGGTTTGGTGTTCTGTTGCCTCCGCGCGAGGTAGGCGAAGGAAGAAGCACGATAAAACTCGACCAAAAATAAAAATGTAGAGCAGTAGGTGTCGGTCGATTTTTTTCTTCTGTTTTTTGTTTTCTTTTTTTTCGCTTCTGGTGTAAAGAGGGAGAGCCATGGACAGATGATGGTGTAATGTGTTTTTTTGTTGCTGTTCCTGATCCTTACTTATTCTGGTTCTAGTTCTGGTGATGGAGGAGCTCCTGCTTTGTAACTCTGTGGTGGGCCAGTTTTTGTTTTTATTTTTAATTTTTAATTGTCTTTTGTTTTTTTCTTTTTATTTACGGAGCACAATGCAATGTTTTTCTTCTCTCTGAGTTTGCTTTTCCTTTTTCTGGGGGTCTAGGTCGTGCCTCCCTCTGCACTTTATTTACAGTTTTTTTTTTCTCTACATGTGGTGAGGAATTTTATTAGATGCCACTTAAGAGTGCTCTGACTCGGGAATGCGTTGTTAGCAGTACATACTTAAATTTGTTTGGGATAGGTAAGTTTCTAAATCTGTCAGTTTCCCAGATCTGTCGCATCTGGGGAGGTCGGCAAAGCGACAGGTTCATCGGGTAGGTATCTACTGACAGTGAATGTCGTAACGTTGTTAAGTGGACTGTAATAGGAAATTTTTATGGCCATCCTAGGTATCCTTGAAAATGACATTGGCGCAGATATGTGTGTATTTTGTTGTACACATTTAACATTCTTTTGGAATTGGGAAGGTTCTTTAGGTATGACGGAGGAAGTGGCCCTTGGGTTTAATATGTAGAGAAGAGATTACGTGGCTTACTTACCTACAGGTAGTTCCAACTTGAAGTACGATTAAGGTCAAAATATCAGCTCGGTGTCTGTCAATGAAGTATTGGCAGAAAAGGACTTTTTTCCTTTTTGGATTTGACCTACAAATAGACGTTTTTAAGCCATGAAAACATCACCCTCTGTCTACTGCAACCGTGATCTACACGCGATAATATTCCGGTGCAAAAGTAATTAACCTATTTTAAAGAATATTAGTACCAACTAGAGAGCGTGTTCTGGCCAACCGGAGCAAAAGGTAACAAATGGTATATGGATGGATCAAAGATGGACACCGGGGTGGGTGCTGGTATATTTGGACCAAACCCTAGAATATCGTACAGTGGTACAATAGATCTTTTAGGTCGCGTTGTCCTCCGCAACTCGTGGGTCAGAACTCCTTAAAAAAAAAAGAATATCGATACCTGTGCATCCCAGTCTATTGCGCAGTGCCAACGTCATCCTTGAATCGGGAATAAAAGATGTCCTCATTCATATACAGGACAGGCAAGCAGCTATAAAATCTGACGAACTGGCTAAGAAAAGGTTCGTCTGACTCCTTTACCGGCCGTGAGCTGTTTTGCTATCTTCTGTAGAGTCCTTTGGGGTAAGAGTGCGCAGCGGGTAAGAGTACGCAGTGCAATTTTCTCCATCTGTGAAAGAATTAGCAGAAATCGCTAAATGAGAAAATGTGTGCTTCACTAACCGCCAATGAAGAACAACTTCTACGAAAATATTCCAATTCACAGTACATACAAAGAAAAACAGCAAGAAAAAAAAAGCCGGATTTTGTTAAAAAAAAGAAAATTTTTAAGAGTGTGTCAGAAAAGCGTGACAACTCGATACCCCATAAGTAGTATGTAGGTAGGCATAAACGGTGTATATGTGTGTTTGATTTAGGATACAATTTTAGTGGATGATTTGATTTCTTCTTAGATTTGCAATACAATGAAAAAAAAGTAGCATCTAGGGAAAGAGTGCGCAGTCGTTCTGTGGGTAAGAGTGCGCAGTGCTTTCTTATCCAGTATTTAACTTTTTATATGCTGATTAGAATACAATTAGGGTAATAACAATTTTTGGGATATTACATTCTCCTAAGATGCAACAAGCACATCATAATCGTAGGTGGTAAGTTGTAGCTCTATCTTTCTGTTTTTGTTTGTCCTGAAAAATGCCTCGTATCTACTAAAGACAAACGGAAAGGAAATTGATAACACAAAAGCAAATCTGCGAGGCTAGGAAACTGATTTAAAATGGAAGCAGCCCATGGAAGGCTGCCGAAGAATATAGTTTGAGTGAAAGCACAGTTTCAAACCTTTTAAAGTACGAAAACTGTGAGGGGTGCGCACTCTTACCCATACTTCGGGGCAAGAATGCGCAGCTTGACTTCCGTTTGTTTTTTTGACAAAAGCATATGAACCATTAAAAAAAACGTAAAATATTTTTGCATAAATTTGTTCCTAAAATATAGAGCTACCAAATAAGAGGCTCTTTTGTTTTTTACCTGTTGTAAATTATCCAGAATTTGAGCCCGAAGTCCAAAATGCGCACTCTTGCGCATTTTTGACTTTACTAAAGTCAAAAATTGTAAAAACTAAATGTGTGTCTCTCATTGAGAAAATACACGGGGTCTTCGTCGGACTAAAGGGGCCATCAATCCCGTCCATAATAAATAAAAGGCGGGGTAACGTTAATTCGGGCAAAAACAGGCACATTTTTGTGAGTTTTTTCTGATGACACACTTGAAATCTATTAATTGAAAGCAATGCCAATTTGAAAATAACTCTCCAGTGTTACCTCGTAAATTATGTGCAGAAACAGTGTTCAAAATTTCAGAAAGATCGGGTTAGTAGTTTTGAAGTTATGAGGGGCACCGACTTTGAAAACGTGAGTTGTGGGAAAAACGCTTTAAAGTTTTGAGAGACACTTATAAAAAAGTTAATTTTTTGAAAAATTGGTTTCAGATAAAAATTGCGACCTCCAGAAAGTACGCAACTTGCTCAGCTGGGTGGCGACTTACAACGCGCGGCAGCTTATACCTCTGTGATTTTACGAGGAAAATATTCGAAAAATTCAAGAAATATTGTTGAATATATGTATGTATAAAATAACCCAAAGATTACAATAAAATATATATATTCCTTATATGTTAAAAAAATTCATGAAAATTACCCAAAATACACGTTCCTACACCTATTGCCCGAAATTCGAAGATTCTAGAGTGGCCTAACCCCTTAACAAATCCATTCCAAGAGCCTTAAAAGAAGATCTAGATGGCCTTGTCGGGATGCACTAATTTAATATAATGAATAAGTTTTCCAATTCTACAATTTAAAACTGTTAAACTAAAACTAAATAAAATTTTACAGAACAAAAACTAAGTCAAATGAAAATCTGTTTTTGAATCAACATTATTTTATCAAATCTAAAGAAGCAAATTGACTGACCAATTATCCCATCTGAAAATTTAGTAATTAAGACAGACAGACAATTCAATAATTTTTCCTTCATACATATGTATGTACATACATACATATGTACTTACATATATATCCAATCAAGTAGCCATGTGTCCATAATTAAAGCTCTCCTCTCGTAGATTTCCTTTGTATCGGAAAATACTGACCGGGAACTTTCCTAATTATTCAGTACGACTCGTAGATTATGACCAATTATCGCATTCACAGTCTAGAAATAGAACTACCCTGTGGATACAGTTCAGCAACCTTGACATGGTCATTTCTCACTAATACTTTACAAGCATTTTTTTTATATGTTCTCGTACCAATACAATGTCCATTAAATGCGTTTGACAGAACATTTAAACTGCCATTAACTGAATCGTGTCTCTGTCGAAAATTACGAAAACCAATCTCTCGTTCCTTTCTTCACTCAATAACAACAACAACAACAACAGCAGCAATAGAATACCAAGAAATGTAACTTCAAGGAAAATGTTATTAAATAAATCTCTCTTAGTGCGGCCCTTGAAAGTTGTGACACTGTACATGGGTCCATTAATTGTAATTTATGCCGAATCACTTAGTTATCAAGAGAGTACCTAAACCTAAACCTATACCTACTATCTTTTTATAATGCAGCAGTGGCACTACAAACACGATACGAACGGAAGAACAAGAAAGGGACCCAAAGTTAAATAAAATAAATGAAAGATTACCTTGGGATGGGGGTTAAAGGTCATTCAGAAATCAACAGACACGTGGTATCCTTCCCTTTCCGCTTTTCCCCATCTCTCCTATGGTTTTCGAAAAAAGAAAGAAAGAAAATACACAAAATATCTGACACCCCCCCACTCACACTCTTTGTATGTGTGTATGTGGGTGATAAACCCCCTCCTCACGACGCTATAATTATGATATACGAGTATAACACAAACAAACATGCACGCACACACAGTTAAGAAAACTTACCGTTAACGCATTTCCAACCTGGAGTTTGTATTTTGTTTTTGGGGCTATTTCGCACGTGAATTTACTTAGAAGATGTTGAGCAGGACTTTTGGGGTTGGAGCGTGCGTGTTCCAGTGGTGTGGGGATAACCCACGCCAACTTTTCTTAGGGTAGGACTGGCACCGAATCACTCTTTCACTCGACGGTGAAGAGAAATCGCCCATCATTTGACGTTAAGAGAAAAACCCGGAAAAGCCGACAAAAGAGACATCGAGACGACGTCAATTGGCCCATTGGGGGGCTATAAACTACCCCCAGCTACTACCCCAAAAGAAAAATTGTTGGCCACCTTGAAAAAGTGAGGAACCAAAAGGCGGTGGTATGAGTGTGTTCACATCTTTTGTTTCGGAGCGCATGACGTTTACAAAGCCACAACGATAGGTTCAAGTTGAGTCCAGGGATAGATGTTGGCTCATGTGCCGAACTTGTCAATAGATTTCGTTTAAAATTAGCTCGGCAATGACTTTGGTTTATTTTTAGTATCTAATTTGCATGCAAATTGCAAACCAGTGGCTGGTAGATGGTGGAGGATTTTATTGGTGTTGATAGTTTTGGGAATATCCATTCCTAATTAGTTCTGAACGAGAATAGAACGATTAAATGATTTGTATCTTTTGGGTCGATTACTCATCTATATGGTGGAAGTAGTAATGGTGTCGATATTTGGCGCTGACGAGGTGGAAGAACGTCAGCAACTCCACATGCAAAGAGCGCTCCTGAGTTCGGAGGAAGTATGAAGCTGTTATGGAAAAGGCCAGCACAATAGATCTATTTGCCGTCTCAACATTGTTACAATACCGTATCGTTTTGGCACGGCAATACAAGCAGTGAAAGCAGCTTATAGCCAGTCATTCGCTTAACGCCACTCTAAAATGTGGAGTCAAATCCAAACATGCAAGACTGCCAAAGAAATGATAGAAAACCCAAACCCACAGCGGGTAAGAAAAATATTGAATTTGAGCAGAGCACAACTTAAACTGATGATAGGCCTATATACGGTACACATCAACTTGAACAAACATGCAAACCGACTGAGACTAGTGCAACACAGCACCTGCCCGGGATGCGAAGAATAGGACGAAAGTATCAGGCATATCAGGCGAATGTCCAGCTTTATGCTCAATACCTGGAAAAACACAACCTACCCGGGCTGACATCGCTCAGATCCATCGATTTCTCGAGAACACTGGAGTTTATACGACACACAGAGCGTTTTTCGTGAACCCATATATTTCCTTCTAACCTTCTGTAGGTGGACTACACAACCCCCCCTTTCACCTACACAAACCCCAAACCTCTTTTTTCTTTTTTTCTTTTTGTGGCCTACGTAAAGAGGATCGGTCTTCACCCTCACTAACCAACCAACCATCGTATTGTAACGTAACGTATCGTAACATATCGTATAGTAACGTATCACACCGTAGATATCATAACGTATCATAACGTTTCGTAACGTATCGTAATTTATCGTAACGTAACGTATAATAACGTAACGTATTGTAACGTGACGTATCATGCATAACGTATTTTACCGGATTTCAACGGTATTATGTTTCGTATCGTACTGACAGACTATCGTGTTGATATTGATGATCGCTATTGGCACCAAGTAGTGTCATCAGATTCGCTGTAACCTAGTTATCTATCTATCACAGCGCTAAAATAGGGGATGCCTAAGAAAGCTTTCTGTTGAGGTGGAATCATATATATTATTTCTGTAGTATAGGTACCATTTGCGGCTCTCACACTTAACCAATATTAACAAATGAGGTGTCAAAAGAAAGAGATTTTCCTGCAGCACTAACGAATTGCACTTTCACTTTATTAATTTTAACAAATCCAAAAATCTATGAACTCCCAAAAGAATAAACAACAACAAAGTTTAGACTTTGGAGGTTGGATTTTCTCTTGCAAGAGTTCTCGCACGGGCACACTAGTGATATATATATTTCTTTAGACACTTGACAAGATCCGTATGTCGGAGATCAATGATATCTAGATGCTTCGAGGACCAAATCCAATGAAAATCTTGCTTTGCTTTCTACAGTCGTCACCGAATCCTACTTAAGTCGACATAGCTAAGCTTGGTAGTGAAGCACTCTGGCATCAAGACTGGGCTCTGTCAAATTGATATTCACGTGGGTCATCTTGGTTTGTTCGTATTTTCCACAGATTACTTTAGAAGTTGTCACCGTGGCTCTGTGGTTTGTGCTTTGGACTACTGAGCGTGCTGTCGCAGGTTCTATCCCAGCAATTACCAAAATAGTTCCACCTCTTTCGAATGTCGGACAAGCCTTCCAGATTATCGTTTGTCATGATCAACTTCTGTACCTGCCCTTTGGAGATGAAAACAAACTTGTATGTAGGTCCCTTCTATTCGTACAAAAAATGTAACACCCACACCCAAAATAGTTGCGAGATATCAGGGTTGGTTCATTTTTAGGACTCCTGACACCAAATTTTTATTGAAAAAGTTTCAGCGATGAGAAGGAAGTAGGATCTGTCAGTCACCTGTTGAGCGAATGTCCTGCATTTGCAGACAGTAGAATAGAAAGTCTTGAGCTGGTGGCCTGACATAGCACTGACGCTAAAGACCTGAGCTTCTTAACCTGCTTCACTCGATTTTCCTTTGAATAGATACCAGTTCCAGTTGCTGATGAATGAGCTTAGCAGAGCAAATAGTTCATAGAAGACCAGCAAATAAAAAAATCTCAAGCATCCAGTCGGTTATTTATGGTCTGCCTGTGCAGGATGAATTAAGTATGTACATTGCTGAATGATATCGATACTCTTAGATTTTCTAACATCGAGATGTCAAGCAGAAGCCGAACGCCCACCCTTTAAAGGTTTCTTCACTTGAAGTAGCTTTCTCTCTTCTTGTAGTCAAAGTTATTAACTCTGTTTTGGGGGATTGCTAGAAAATCACTACACTCATTATCAGCGAATTCATTTTCATAAACAAGTCTCTATGTATCTCTATGTATAGCTCCTTCCTTTCTATCCATAGCGGCCTTCAAGTGGTCATCTCATTATAATCGGTTATGAAACCTTTTTTTTGAGCTGGATACTCAATCCCTTAATTGGATTAAGACCATTTTTCTATTTCTTTTTGTCCTATTTGTTGTCCATGTATATCTATAGTATACAAACTCGTACATAGAAGTCTTAGAGAAGAAAAGGAGACAGTCGTGGTCGAAAGAGTGTCAGTTACACACACGTTACGTGACTCACCAATCAAAATAACTCAGATACAATAATAATATTTTCTATATAACTGACATTTCTACATATGAATGTAGCTATTTATGATGAGAAATGATTGTTCTGTATATGTATAAGCCAGGATTTCATGTCAATAACCTTGAAATTCACACCACACAAACACAAAAGCCATTGACTGAATCATAAAGGACTACCAAGTGTCTTTTTGGCAAACATAAGAAACTCAACCCGTATATGTAACTTTGTATAAAAGGTTTATACATAAGCAAATTTTATTAGCTTGTGCAATAAGAGCAAAACCCACCCAAAATATCCTTAACATTGCACCTTGTAAATGGAAAGCGAACCCCTACGTATTCCCTTTCTCTGGTCATTGATGGCTCAGGACGGTGGATGATTTTGAATTGCATATCTTAGCGTACCTATGGGGGCTAGTTTGAGAACAATTTCTTTCATTGATTTGTAATACTCTAACGACACTAACGAATTTCATCGTATGCGTCCCCTAATTAAGAAGACAAGTTTTTATACTGACCAGGATGTGGACCTTCTAAGTGATTTTTTGACAATAGGTCAAAATAGATATACATCTGCAGCATATACAGTGCACTCTCGATTTTTGCAACCTCGATTTCGGTAAACCTCGATATTTGCAACCTTCATACATGGAAAAAAAAAAATTTAAATTTTCAAGAAAATTGTATACTCAAGGCAAAAGAAATACATTGTTGTTTGACAATAACTGCGGAAAATGTTTAGCCTAACAATTTGTTCTCCATCCAAATATTTGAAACTGTTGACTTTTAACAATTAAAATAGTTGCATCAAAAAATAATTCTTGGTGGAAAAGAATGCTTCTTCGCATTGGTGTTTAAGAATTATATTATCAAATCAAAAATTAATTCTTCAGGCAACAAAATAAATTCTTGAATTCTCAACAAATTATTTCTTCGTGCAACAATTTGTTGTCGAGTTAAGAATGAAGTATTCTTGTCGTCGGAAATTATAACTACTTTTCTTTGCGTTTTCTTACATTGCGTTATGAATTTTTCGTGAGTACAGATCAGTAAAAGAGTGAATTTTAAATGATAACTTAAACTCAAAAATGCAAATTCAAAGGATAACTTTGAATATCCTAGCAACAACTACGAATTGGTAAGTGAAAAATTTCAAACCGTCTTATTGCAATGATTGATAATTTTTCCTTATTTTAATAGGCCTTTGCAGATTCAATTGATTTAAATCGGTGGAGGAGTGGAACACAGCGATCGATATGGAACCAGTGCAAGTCCTAACTACAATCACCAGATCGGAAAGAATTTCGAAGCTTATGACGAAGCTGCCCGCAACTTTAGGTACAACGATAATAGTGGCATGGTTGGTTTGCGGTATTTGTTTTTGTACACATTATGTATATGATAATATAACTTAAAATAAAATTATTAAAACGAATGTGGTCATTTTTGAATTTTTTAATTATATATAAGCTCTTGATTTTCAGTCTTCTTATCTTAAAATTCCAACCCAGGGTAAGTATCCTTGACATTGTTTACATTGGTTAACTTTGATTTCCTTGAAGCAACAATTTAAATTATTCTCAATTTCTGCCAAAAATAAATTTCTTAAGACAACTATTCACGTTTTTAAATGCTTGACTATTCTTTATTCTTGTTGCAACTATTTTATTGTTAATTCTTTTTAACAAGACCTCATTTGGCACAAAAATGTAAGCTCTTAAATGTAAGAACTTTTATTCTTGTGTAGTAATTAAGACCGAGAATTCTTGAATTAACAATTTTGGTTGTTGAGCAGATTTTAACCAACGTTTATTCTTGTGACAAAATATAAAATTGTTGTGATTACAACTTTTTTTTCTGAGTGAATGGAAAAGAACATTTATCTTTCCTTCATAGAGCCGTGTTCCCTTTGAAATGATCATTTCAGCAATAAAGCAATAAATTCGCTGACCATGTAGCAGCACTCGAAAAAGGTCCATCGCTATGATATACGCAGCCGAATGATCAAAACCGTAAATGTGGACTAAACCTTACTGCAAAAGAATTTTGTTAAGTCATCTTGTTTTTTCTTGCAATTATGAAGAAGCACTGAAAAGCTTAAATTTAAAACGATGGCATAAACGCTGGAAAAGAGTTAAAAGCGAATACAATTGCTAAATATTGGAAAAAAGTAATCAGAACTCCTGATCGCGTTTCTTTGCTTCTAATTCGGGATAGAATTTTGTCAGAAAGATGTTTCCAGGTGGAGAAAATTCTCTTACAGTGTGAAAAATTTGCAAGAAAGTAAACAAACGCGCTGAACCACATTTTTGACGCTTTGTGGGTATAAACCGTCAATTTGTTTTTGTTTTCCACTTTACAATGAATTTATGACAGCTTAATTCACTGACAGAAACTGCCAAATGGCTGATTTGACAGGTTTTACCAACTTCACCCAAAGGAAAAGTTGGTGTAAGAATTCGTAAGTCTCTCAGTTGTGGAGAAATTTTTGACACTCCCATTTGGCTCTCTTTTTTACGAATTGTTTCGAGTCTTTTGGGTTAACAAACAGAAATTTGCGAGAACTGGTACGAATTCGAAGGTCACCAAACAGACATAGTATGTAATCCTTTTTAACGTGTTTTAATTTTCGGTTAGATTTGTGCAACTTTTTGTTTTTTTTGCGACGTCTGTTTTAATTAGTTGCAAAAATCGAGAGTGCACTGTATTTTCATTTTAAGGTCTATGTACGGTTTTTACTTAAGTGAACTTCAGAAGATCGAATTTCGATTCACTTAATCAGTCTACTCCGATTCTACGTAAATTGCACATCTAAGCCTCATTTTGCCATCGCCTCATTGCCTGTATTTCTCACCATCATTTGGTTTTATTTTTAGGGACACGATGGGAGGTCCTTCCCGTGGAATACTAAAATAAAAAAGTTGTTTTTTTCTTTAACCTCGAAATGACCTCTTTGTCATCTTTAAATATGTTTGCATACAAGGGGTATTGCCAGTCTTGAATTATTGAAAATAGCAAATCATTATTTTTTGTTTAAACTAACCTTAGGGCCTTAACAATAATGATCAATGAGTTTCAAAGATGGAAAATATATTTCAGATAGTAAATACCATGGATATAAGTACTAAACGAACTAAAGGCTAAATTTTGTTGAACTGCCTGAAACCATGACTTGAACGGATCTTGACGAATTTATATTTGTTTTTGGACTGTAGCTTTAAAATTACACGATCTACAACAGTACGTTGGGATCTTACAATAACTTGTGAACTTAATTTCTTTATAAACAATTTTTCACGTTATTTTGAACCAAAATGTTTTTTTTTTCTATAATTAGCCATTTCTACAAAAACAATAATAATAACTATACATACTTAGTATACTCTACGGACTATCTAAGCTAGTCTTATACCTACAGATCCAAAAGAAATATTGGTTTTTAGCCGAGGTCAGAAAGTTAAGGAATAATAATTTTGGCCATGGAACACTACATATGGTATTCCGAAAAAGAGGTTTCGTTTAATGAGCTCTAGTGTCTTTGAATAATAAAAGTAAATGAACCGTGGTGTACATGTATATGTACAACATTGTATGTATAAACATATACATAATTTCAAAAGCATGTACAGAAATATTTTGTACTAAATTGTCTATATTGTTCTAAAAATATATCAAAATTTCACTCAGTTTTTTTTTGGGTTGCTAGAGGGGCATTCGCATTACCCATTAAATAATTTCGACATCGCAATGCCAACGCGTAAGACATGACACAAGTTTCTGGCCTTGTATAAAGCACTAAAAATAGTAGACTGTCTGTTACCTTGGTTTCATGGTGTCCAATTGCAGAGGTTCAACTGTAGATTTGCCTCAAATTCTAGTTTTTGACCGTCTTAAACTCAATCCACTTTTGTTTGCTTTTCACGTGTAAACGGGTTTGCATCACTAGTTTGCGGTTCCAAATTGTTGGCATGCAGATTACGATATTAATTTTGATTGGTCTTTAGTCAAAATCAGGACGTTTAAGGTTTCAACAGAGTGATTAGCTACATATGTGTTTGACTTAAGATTTATACAAATTAGATACAACAGCAATGTTGACCTTTTAAATGTCAAGGTCATTCCAATTAAGTACATTGATAACGAACACACGTTTTTGAAATTGAATACAGCGCCGCAGTTTGAGTTAAAATAATTTACATTCTAACAAATGTTTTCGGTGCGGGATATTCACAAATATCTCAAACGTGAATAAGATGTTGGGGTTGGCAGTTCACAAAAAATAAAAAAATATCAAATTTGAAATTTCTTCCTAGTGTGGCTTTTATGGAGGTCTTTAGTTATCGATGGTTGCTTTTATCGAGTGCGTACTGTATTAAACCCATTAAAAAAGCTATTTAAAATGGTTTGCTCGTCATTTTATACATTCACAATTTCCGCTTATAATGCAAACAAAATTATAGATTTGGAATTGAAAACAACATTTCACAACAACAGCTGATAGTTCGTTTGAATAATACATAAGCAATAATAATAATAATCTTTCATGACTATATAGTCAAGCACTTCATTTATGTTTGATACTCCAAAGTATCTTTGTATCTTTGATGCTTTGACAAACAAACAAAACAGATTTTGAATCCCATAATGATCATGGTTACACGATTTAATTTCGGGCATACCGATTTTATAGGAAAATGGGAAGTGATGACAGGGGGGAAAAAACCGGTTCTGTTGTGCATTTTTGGTGAGCTTTAATCAGTGAATCCTTAATAGGAAGCACGGGATCGGATATCTCCATCTTTTCAAAGAGTCAAGTGGCCATGAAGTGAAGATATCGCCGCCATAGCTGAGAGTGTGATTGAAAACCCAGGTGTTTCCATTTCGAAACGATCACAGTTACTGTGCCTATACGCAACCACGTTGCACCGCATTTTAGTCCATTTGACAAAATAATTGGAGCACAACGCCGTTTTGTTTTCCACTGATTTAAAATAACTCCTTTTGTTGGACGACTCTATGTATGTACCTAAGTCTGAACAGAAACCTGCTTAAAACTTGACACATGTCAAACTTGGAATGAGTAAATGCTGCTATAATGCCAATAATGAGGAAGAGGCTCCAGATAGCAAATTGCGAGGCAATTTTTCTTCAGATATGGGACTGTGTAGAGGCCTACTTTATAGACGTAGATCCTCAGAAGATTTCTTACTTCTAGGAGACCCAGACTGGTAGATAGGTCAAAAAATATGTCGTTTGTCTATAGTGCTGGCTCAATGGTATATATTTTACTCTGAATTAATTTACGGGAGCCAAACACTATGTACCCCGAAGGCCGCACATGAAATCTTTGAAAGATCACCATTTCTGAATACGTGTTCTAGTCAATCCTTTGATATGTTAATCGATCCTAGTTTAATACCTTTGAGATTCGTAGGATGTTGAATTAAGAAGTCGTGAAAAAAGTGTGTAAACCGATTGCCCAACGCCAACGAATACAAAAGATGTTTTAACATTTAATCCAAAGACGATAGCACTGAAAAAAAAAATCCCCCAATTCCCACTTAACACAGAGAAATAAACATCCACACCAATAATCCAAACAGATTATTTATTTAATTTCCCTTAATCCACAAGGCTCCCAATCTCAACGAAGCGATATCATGAAATCATCCCCAAATTACTAAACAACTCGAATATTGTTTCCGCATTCAAACACATTTTCAGGAAAACCATTTCGAATTACATAACACCTACCCCTAACGATAACAGCAAAAAAAAAAAACAGAGAAAAGAAAAAAAAACACAAAGAGAAAGACAGCAAAGCAAGAGAGAAATGAAAACAAAAATAAATTTCTACAGAATTCTGTTAAAAAGCAAATAAATAAAATAAACAACTTAATTAGATATGTACGAGAGTATGTACTATATTCGGCTGCGAAAGTTCTTAAATAACTAAATCAGCTGAAAAACAACAACAGCAACAACACCGTAATTCGTTAATGAACGTGACGCTATACACACGTACGAGTACCAATATAGCGTAAGCGTACATACGTACTCACTTCGCATGGGTAAAAAAGTTGAATGACATGCGATAACATTTCAAGGCCATGGTCAAAATACTATACGTACCAAATATAAATAAAGAAAAAAAGCAATTTAAAAAAATAAAACAACGCCACCACCAAAAACTACTGGTTTTTGTTGTTTATTTTGTTTTCTCTTTTTGGTGTGGCTACAGAATGTAGGTGAACAACGTACAGTTAATCACAAAAGTAAGTAGACTCCCCGTCGACTGAATTACATTTTGATGAAGAGAAACGCACAAATTTTGGTAAGAAGGAAACTATTGTTTATTTTTCTTGTAAAACTTTTCTATACGCACTTTACACAACATTTTATGTAAGCAACACAAAAGTGTAACGCGAAAATCGGACTCATTACGTCATACCTTCGGTAGAATGAAATATGAACGGAGAAGAGGAGTATGTAATGTACCTAGTTTCTCACAGCAACAGATCCGGTGCTATTTATTTATTGATTTATTTATTTAATTATTTAATTATTTATTTATTTAATTATTTAATTATTTATTTATTGATTTATTTATGTGTTAATAATAATAATAATAATAATTTATTTATTTTTTTAGTTATTTATTTATTATTGTTTTATTATTTATTTATTTATTATTTATGTATTTATTTATTATTTATGTATTTATTTATTTATTATTTATTAATGGACTAGTTTTCCCGCCCGGCTTCGCCCGTGTCTAAAAAATATAGTGTTACTTACAATACATACAGTGCGAACGCATCCTTAGGTTTGCAATCTACCAATATATGCAATCCACAAGTGTGGATTCTAAGTATTTGTAGTTTGAATAAATGACATTTCGCAAGAAAGTGGCATTTGTTAGAGTGTTTTTATTTTTGCATTAATCTAAATAATATTGCGAATAAATTAATTTAAAAATCGGCCTATAATAGGCACAGGATGTTAATAAACTGGAATACGAAGTTTTACTTCATTGTGTGCATTAGTTTTTGTGTTTATCGAATCGTAAGATTGACAGGTAAGAGCGTCACATTGAGATTTATATATTAGTATAGTATGATATGATTTATTTGTTTATTTATTAATTTATTGTTTTAGTTACTTTTTATGGATTTATTTATTTGTTTATGTATTTATTTAGTTATTTATTATATTAATTAATTAATTTATTTATTTATGTGTTAATTTATTTATTTATTTAGTTATTCATTTATTTATTTATTATTTACTTATTTATTTAATATTTATTTAGTTATTATTTATTTATTTATTATTTTTTTTATTTATTATTTATTTTTTGTTTATTCATTTATTTATTGATTTATTTGTTTATTCATTTATTTATTGTTTTAGTTACTTTTTATTGATTTGTTTATTTATTTATGTATTTATTTAGTTATTTGTTTATTTATTGATTTATTTATTCATATATGAAATAAAATAAACAGATTCAGATAGAATTTCGAGAAAGAATAGGAGTTAATTGTAGATACACCCAAACAGGGCTTAGGAAATACTCATGACAGAAACATGGCAAGACGATTTTTTGAGAATTTTTAAAAACAGCGGACATATTAAATGGAAACTACGCGAAGAACACAATAACAGACCCTTATGTATATGAAGGGATAACATTTACTTTTGCCGCACGTAGTTTATACACATAAAAAAGATATTTCAACATGAACAGTTTAAATGACAATTTCATCTCACAAGAGTGAGTAGACAAATACAAAAAATAGCATTTGTGGGGCTATCATTATTTAAATCTTTTTATTTAACATTTAGAAGGGTATCCACTCAATTTGATTACCGATTTCATTCGGGATGGCATCTATTTGACTAGCTTTAGAGTGACAATGTGAGATATACAGTGGATCAAAAAAGTATTGGCAATTCTAATTTTTGTTCATTTTATTTAAACTTATACATTTTTTAAAGAGGAAAATTATTTCATATAAACAAGTGAACAAAAACATATTTAAGTTGGGTGATTTAATTCATTTTAGTTTCAAGATTAGCAAAAAATAAACAAAATAACTAAATTTTTACATCAAAAAAGTATTGGCAAATTTAGTGATGCTCTACTTTGGGGGATTAAAATAAAAGAGGAAAAGCTTTAATATTTTGTGTGTAGTCCGTTCGCGTTAATTATGGCTTGATGTCGCCTGTCCATAGAATAAACCAGAGTTTTTGTTGTGTCGCTGGATATCTTATTCCATTCGTCAAGGGCAACTTTTAAATTAATGGCTTCTTTCTAGCATTTCGAAGAGTCTGGACACAGAAATCTTTTTCGGTTGTGTTTGCGACTTGCTCAGCCAAAATTGGTGCACTTATTTTTGGGTTCTTCCTACCTCTTTAACGATATCTCGTTTTACTCTATCAGAAAAGATACGAGGTCGCCCTTTTCTCTTCGCGTTTTCGGCAGATCCCGTGTTTTCATATTTTTTGATCCTTCTCACTGTAAACAAATTTATTTTAAGTTCTTTTCCAATTGCACTATAAGTTGAACCTTGTTGGCGCAAGAGTACCGCTTGGTTTTTTACACTTTTATCTAACTCTTTAGATTTACGCGACATTTTTTAAATTTTTTTTTTTAAACTTTTATTAACTACTGCACACACTTCCTAGCACGTTAAAGACCTTAAGGAGAATTTGAAATAATTTTAAATACTCATTTAAGGCTCACACACACCGCCGCGATAGCGATTGCGATAGCGATAGCGATCTATCGCAACACGTGTATTCAAGTTTGTTCATTCACACCGAGTGCGATAATGTAGCGATAGACTGCGATTGAACGTTTCTATCGCTGCATCTAGTGTTCTATCGTTCTATCGCGTAATATTTTGTAATTTTTAAATTAGGTTTGAGGATTTTTTTTCTAGAATGTAAGTAAATGCTGCAAATGGATTGTGAAAATGTTTTAAAAAGTAAAAAAAACAACATAAATAAAACTGACAAAACTTCGATCGCTATCTATCGCTATCGCGCTAGTGTGTTTTGTTGTTTATCGCTATAGCTATCGCGTCGGTGTGTACCAGCCTTTATTGTATAGTTTTGTTCCCTTGTTTGAATGAGATTTTTATTTTATTAAACTAAACATGATAAGATTAAATAAAATAGGAACATTGAAATTGCCAATACTTTTTTGATCCACTGTATATATTTGTCCACTCTTCCTAAAGAACCTTTTTCAAATCTTCCTGGGTCTTAATATTGCGTTTTCTTATTTGCTGGTTGAAATCCTCTCATAGGTTTTCAATGGAGTACATATCATGGTGGTGTTTTAACTTGATTTAACCATTCTCTGACAACACGAGACGTATGTTTTGAGTCATTATCTTTCTGAAAGATCCAACCCCAACTTACTGGCACTTTCGTGTAGATTGGTTGTCCCTGTCTAAATAATAGTACTGTTCCATTATTCCATCGATTATAATTAGATTTCCCACACCAGGTGCCGCCATACACCCCCAAACTATTACAAATCCTTCACCATACTCAACGCTGCTAGCGGGTGGCTAGTGGGTCACATGTTTCCTATCTCTTGCTAAATCTAAGCTCTTTTGTTTACGTACGATTTCTTTCTAATAGATCGATCATGATATCCGGCATTATAGAGCGCCCAGGAAATTGTTTGGGGATCACACGACTTTCCAAAATCGTTTGCAATCTCAGATTTCATTTGAGGAGCACTGATGATAAGTCGATGGTCTTGCTCCGTTAGATTTGGTGGATGCTCGGTTCGTGTCTTGTTGGTACTATCTTCACATCCAAAATTCAAATCCACTATCGAATCTGATACGTTTTTTTTTTTGATTTAAAACAACACCACAAATGTATAAAATGTCGGGTGTCTACTCACTTTTGTGATTAACTGTATATGCAGCGCGACCGCGAAAAATGACATTCATCCCTCTTCGCATGTGTATTTTGAACATTCTAAACTGCTTCTAAAACGCCACCACCACTATCACAAGAATAGGCGCTCATACGTTGCTCTTATGAATTTAATAAAATTAACATTTTCGATTTCGATTATGTACTCGTAGATACGAGTAATAGCAGCGCGCAGCTGATTAGATGCTTTTGGTATTTCTATTCGTGTTTTTTTTCTCTTCTGTTTTCTGTCGGCGACTGTTCGCCAATTCGATTCTTGTTCTTCAACAACAAAATACGACGTTCTATTGCTATTGAATTGAAAAATTAAATAAAAAAATAATACAACAGTAAATGTGTGAAATTGCGTTGAGGATAAAACAGCACTTTGTTGTGTCACCCTTTTTTTTGTATCTATGTATATATCTATTCTATACAGCTTCTACATACGAAATGAACCCCTAAAATAGAGGTTAGCTGGAGAGAAGGAATGACACCGACGACAGCAACAGCAAACAAGGGAGGGTATAACATTCGGAGATAGAATGAAGAAGTAGCAAGCAAACAAGAAGCAGCAAGAAGAAGTAAAATAAATAACAACAAATGATTAGAATTAGAATGTCGCAAAATGTATTTCCACTTGGCCCAGATTATTTTGAAGGTCGCACATTATCGACGGTCGTTCACCTAGTTACTCTGGTTATCAGATGTTGCGCGTGTACCGAACACATACATAGATATGAGATATGATGATATACGTATGTGTATACATTTGAGTGTGTATGTATCTACTGCCAGCTGGAAAGTGTATCTACAACTATGATGATGTTCGTTTTCATTTTACGTAATACGACGAGTATTGGATGCGACGTAGATATATGGTACACTCCTGGATGGCATTTGAATGTGTGTAGGTGGAAGATGAACGAATGGCGCAAAGGAAGGAAGCCCAAACAAATAGGTGGTAGTTGGTATAGATTCAATGACACCAGGAGTGAAATGCTTAACATTTTAGTGAGCGGTGTGTGGTGTCAGGTAATCAAATCGAATTACCTATACATATCTACGTACATAAATTATAGATTCAAATGATATTGTTACAGTTTTGTGACAATTATTCAAGAAGGAAATGAACTACTAACTTACTAAGACATAGCAGAAGCTATTCATTTTTGCTGGTCCCGGGCGGGGTGTTTGTAGTCGACTTAGCATCCTTACATCCACAATTTTGCTTGCCATTTTGAATTGGTTGCTGTTTTGGATAAGGCATTCTTATACCTTGCTTCTAAAGGATAAGTTTGTATTGCGTTGGAGTTCGGAGTTGAATATTTTGCTGTAAGCAGAAGACATCTTACACTCCTATGTATAGTCTCTGTTCGTTTGAGATACCTTCATGTATCATTCTGAGACAACTTTGAACAAAAGTTAATAGCTTTCTCAGGTCCTTGCAGGTTGGCTTTCGAGTTTTTCAATCATAGGTATAAGAGCATAGATTTAACATTTAACAGGCTTTCCCAATTCGGTACCACTTTTGACAGATGTCGAAAGTTTTGAACTAGTTTTGGATAGCAATTCGCACATGTAAGCTGAAGGATTGCACGGACTCTGATGATGATCTAAGATAAACTTTTCATCTTAACCCGAATTGTCACCGTGTTGCCATATGGCAACGCAAATTATGCTCAGCGACAAGCTAGTCGCAGAGACATTAAAATTGCAATAACGGATTCATATTTTTTTTTTTTACATACAAATAATGCCTGCCAGTTATATAGACTAGTTTGTTTCTTCAGTTAGCTTTGAAAAAATAAAAATAAAAAATTGAGATTGAACTACTTACAAAAAAAAGTGTGAAAATAACCGGAGATGAAATTCATTAAGATGTAGGTGTACCATCAAGTGTTTTTGATGATTAACAGTTGTGATGATTCAATTTATTAGAAAAAATAATAATTTCACAAAGTTTTGAAAAAATTCAACAAAAAAAAATAGTTCTGGGACAATTCGGGTTAAGTAGGTATGTATGTAGGTATGTACATATACAGTTGAAGGCGTTAGCTAGGGCAGAGATAAACATGTATCAGAAAAAGTTCAAGCTGATTTTAAAAGGCCCACAGGGTATCTCAGCGGTTAGGTAGGCGTACGGAAGATTCCATTTATTGTAAACGCTTCCCCATTAAAAAAAAAACCACTCGATAGTGTCGATACTATTTCACGAAATCGGGTGCACCATATGCCTTCCAGTTAGGGATGAGCGATATTGGCAAAACATCGATATTGACATCGATTTCAACATCGCTGACTGAACATCGATGATCGATAATAATCGAACTCAAAGCATCGATGTTCTATAACATCGATATTATAGAATGAATTTATAGAATGCCGACTAATGACGTAAAAAAACAACATAGGTACTTGCATGGGTGTGGCACGAAATCGTGACTTACAAAATCCCATATACCTACCTACAAAAAAATCCCGAAAAAATCAAACACGATGTTCTTCCCGAAATTGGAGAAAATCAAAATAATAGTTTAAAATCCGCGAAATTTTTGAATTTCTCATATGCACTTAAAAGGCAACGCATGCTAAGTCTTCAATTTAAAAAATAAAAAATATTCAAACTCTTCAATTTAGAGTCGGTTCTCTTTTGCTAAAATCGATGGTCGATGTTTTGTTCTTAACATCGATTATGCGATATTTTACGTTCCTCAACATCGATGTTTAGTCTCTCAACAATTTTCAATTCTTGGAAATATTCTCTTGCATTTAGGGTTATTTCCAAATTCTGCATACTCGCATTCCTTCACTTCATGTGGCTTGAGTGAGTGTTAATTTCCGTTACGAAAGAGAATCAACAGTCAACCATTTCAGTGGCAAAAATCCAAAATTTACAGGTGAAATGGAATACAAGGTGTATGGGAAAATAATATCTGAGGATAAAATGCGTGAGCTGTTTTTTAACGAAATTTCAGATGAAAGTGAAGATGACGCTGAAGATTCAGACGTAGGTGAAATGACTACGGACGAAGATGTTGTTGTCAAAATGTTGAAAGAAAATGATTGGGATCAGAGGAAGACCTTGAGCTATATTTGGAAGACTTAAATGCATCTGCCTTAGAAAATGAAGTCCTTGCTGTTGAAAGTGCCCGAATAGAAGATAATAGTGCTTGAGATATTCCCAATTCTAAACATATTCCAATAAATACAAAAGGTCTTCTGTGAAAGAAGAAAAATTTGATTTTAGATGAGGAAAAAATCGCTTTCAAGGGCTCAGAGGAGCTGCCAACACATATTTCTGATCTCGAAACGCCATACGAATTTTTCAAATACTTTTTTGATAACGATATGCTTAAAAGAATTGTCGATGAAAGCAATTTCTATACAAGGTCACAAAATCCGGCACAGAACTTTACCTTGAAAATTGAAGAACTTCAAAAGTATCTGGGAATTCTTGTACTATCGTAAAATGCATCAATATTCGGCATTATTGGGAAACTGTACTTGGGGTAGACAGTGTTAAAAATGCTATGACTGTGAATTATTTCGAGAAGATTCGATCTGCTTACATTTCAATAACAATATGTCAGCAATAATTGACGAAAACAGCCCGGACTTTGACAAACTGCACAAAATTCATTCTGTCATCAAGTCTCTTCAGGAAAAGTTCCTGTCGGTTCCCATGAAAGAGTGTTTGTCAGTGGATGAGCAAATTTGTGCTTCTAAAGGCAAGCATCACTTAAAACAATGTCTTCCAGCTAAGCCACACAAATGGGGCTTCAAACTTTTTGTTTTAAGTGGCGTGTCCGGCAACGCCTTCAAATTTGATGTGTACACTGGGCTGGAAAATTTGGAGTGCAAGAGACTACCTGTAGAATCGGATTTGGGAGCAATATTGTGGTAAGACTCACAAGGGAAGTTCCACGGCGTCAAAGCTTCAAGCTCTTTTTTGATAACTTTTATAGTTCCATTGAACTACAAATATATTTGGGCCGTCTAGGTAAGTAACGTTGCATACCTATGTTGTACATATGCTTCAAATATATTTCATACAATAGGAATAGAATTTCGAATTGTAAACTGCCGACAGATCATGAATATAAGTCTCAGCCAAGGGTCACTTCAGACGAATTTGTTGCTTTTTACGACGAAAATGAGATTGGATGAGTGGAAGGACAGCAAGTGTGTTAAATTTCTATCCATTTTTGTGGGAGTTCACCCTGATACCACATTGCGAAGGTTTGATAGAAAACTCAAAAAGAAAGTTACTGTCAAATGTCCTGCTCTCGTGAAGCAATATAATCAACACATGGGTGGTGTTCATTTGTTAGATAGCTTGATTGGTAGAAACCGAATAACAATGAAAAGCAAAAAATGGTACATGCGACTTTTCTACTTTCTATTTTTTCTTTCTATTTGCTGGATGTTTCCATCATTATTGCGTGGATATTGCATAAGGCAGTTCACAAACAGAAAAGTCATAAAACTATGAAACTAATTGAATTTCAAAGAGACTTGGCTATCACGTTGTGTTCTCGGGGTGGAGCAACGACAGCAAAAAAAGGAAGACCATCGGCTTCTGATTCAGTTCAAACACAGCACTCTAAAAAAAGAAAGGGACCAACAGCAGCCATACCGCCCATTGAAGTCAGATTGGACGGCATAGATCATTTCCCCATATGAGGTGATAAAAGACCTTCGTAACATGCTGTAAATGTAAAATAGCTCTATACTATACGTCAACAAAGACAGGAATTGCTTCCTTGAATTTCACAGTAAATAAGTTTTGTATATATGTATATTAATAGTTATTTATTCATGTATTCTTTAAATGTATATACTGTAAATTTCTTAATGTCCTTTTTTTGTCTCCGTTTTATGAAGCTTGGTTTGAAGTCTTGTTCTTAATTGTTTTTTTTTTTTTTTTGTTATTAAAGTTTTCGTTCTTCTTTTCCTTTTGATAAGTCTTTACTTACTTTTGTGACTCTCGGTTTTGCCATGAAAATAAAAAAAAAATGGTCTATGATGTTTATTTGAGTTGAAGAGTGTACGAACAGTGCCCCTAATGCATAGTAATGCATATGTGAATCACTACGTTTGTTCCCATTTTTACATGTTTAATCGCAAAACAATAAATTTTGCTAGAACAAACATTGTCTTCTAAGTGATTTTCTTCCCGAAAATATTTTTTTTCTTTCGAAAATATAAAAGCATGCACTAGATGACTAGAGGGTTACATTCCTAGATTTTTGGAAACACCCCTCGTATTCACCTTCAATCAAGTTCCAAGGTTTGTCGCTAGGAGTCGATCAAAGCTTCACAGTCACAGTGATAGACTGTGGAACTCCACGACCAACTTACTACAATCTGGTGGTGTTTTTAATATCCTTTGGAATTTACGTTCGGAATTCAACGTTTCACTACTAGTACAGCGAAGGATCGCTGCTAAATGAATGAAACGCATGTGGCATACATAACGCATCCGCTTAAATGTTTGTTGTCATAGTTAACGTTCAAAACAAAAAAAATCGATTCCCGATTAAACTTTAATCTTTCGCCGGAAAGTAAACAAACACTTCCAGAGAGCAGACAATAATTGTTTACTGTTAACAATAGTTTTCTGATGACTCGCCAATGAACTTGTAATTTGAGAAAATATTCAGACAGATAGTCATCATTTTAGATTTAAGCCTATAGAGATACACGTATAAGATGAGCAACACAACTACGCGTATGTGTCATCCGGACGGCCAAACTGTGCGGTAGAAACTGTCACACAAAAATGATTTATTCTAAAGCGCATACTTGAGTGCAATTAATTTGTTCATGTTCCAACCGCATTTTGAAATTAATTTCAATTTCGATTCAGTCTTGGAGCCGCCACTGCGCGTTGCACTCTGTAATAAAATTCAATGTTGCGCTATTGAAACGCTCTAGAGTTCAACTGCCATTCGGTTCTCGCTCATGACTGAGAATGAAAAATTGTCGCAATTAAATTATAGCACACGCACACATGCACACAGTCTGATGGTGAAATTGAAAACCATTCGCAATAGATACTGACTTACGGCAGCCATATCGCAGGCAAACAGAAACTACACAAGCTGCAGGGGCAAGTGCAAGTGAATAATGGAGAATGGTGCTACGATAGCAATGACTAAATCATGACGTTCTACAACAAGAGTCAATAAACTGTTTTCAGGACAATGACATTATTGTGGCGCGCACGAGAACATAAAAGATACTTTTGCGTTTTGCTACGCTATCACGTGAGATTACATGACATGCACACGGACATATGTACACAATCGCAGTGGAAATTTGCTAACGATTTTCTCATGAAATGTTTCTTCAAGTTTATTTGATGTAGCTTGGAAGAATTGGGACACAATGCAAAACACATAAAAGTAGTAAAGTGTTCAAATAGATTTCCATAACAAAATGGTGCCATTTTCTTTTCCTTCACCGTAAAGCATTGAAAGTTCTTAAATCTCGACAACACTTATCTAGTACTTAACAGGCTCCCGACCCGTGAAGAATCTCTGCCTGAGACACGGCAGCCTTCCACTCTCTTCGATCCCCGGCACGCTGCTTCCAGTTGTCTAGACCAAGCGCAATGGCATCCGCTGTAGCTTGGTCCTTAAACTGGAGGTTCGGTCTTCCTTGTCGTCTCGAACCTGGGGGCTGTGATTCGTAGATCCTCTTTGCTGGAGCATTATTGTCTATTCGCTCGATGTTGCCGGGCCAGTGTAGTCGATGTGTTTTGGCTTTTCGGACTACATCCACATCTTGGTACAGCTCATAGAGTTCGCGGTTATATCTTCTCCTCCATTCGCCCTCCTCGCATACGGGACCGAATATCCGACGAAGAAGTTACCCCGACGGCAAAACCCCCAACCTGGAGGACCAGTTCCATTATTTGAAACTCATAGGGCGAGGGGCCGGTTTTAAACCGATGTCAGTTACCCGCTTCGGGGATGTGAGCGCTGCCGTTGGCCCAGTGTGGGCTCATCCGCCACCATCTCTTTTCCAAGACTCTGACTAGTTCATGGAAATCCTTATCGACCTGAGCTCCGAATATGTCGGAGTAGCTCAGATAAGGTTTTGTTTCCGTTCTGGAAATCTAGCGTCACCGTTGGTTCCATCGAGGGAACTCGTCCGCTGACGTGATTATAGTGCTGCTATTTTCTCTGGATCAGCACTCGCACTTATAAGTTTAGCAAGTCGAGCCCGGGTGGGCAGCGACCAGTATCCAATGGCTACCACTTGGAGGTAAAATAAGCACAATTGATGTGTAATAACAGTTACAACACTGGGCTTTGCCAAGTTAAATCGAATCAGTACCTACCCTATTTTCACAACATCCAGCCATTAAGTAATAAACGATTTTCTGTTTGTATTCTTGAAGTAAAAAACTATACTTCAACCATTTAATACAATGCGGTTCACTAGATTAGAAGCACCTAACTTTGGGAGATAAAATTGATATTTCTCTCTCCGGCAACAGTTGCCAGAGGGAAATTTTGAGGGGAGGTTCCGTCATGGTGTGGGCAGGAATTTCCATGCACGTAAAAACCGAGCTGTGCATCGCGGAAAGATCGGTGAACTCCAGGTATTATATCACCAACATTCTGGAGGAATATGTGGTTTCATTCGCACCATTTATTGTAGAAAACTTCCTTGTGATGCATGGCAATGCTAGACCACACGTTGCCGAATATTTACAAGAAGTAGAAATCGACGTGATGGCTTGCCCTGCGATGAGCCCGGATATGAATCCTATCGAACACGTTCGGGACCTGCTGGGAAGAATGATTAGGAAGCGATCTGCCCTTTCAGAGGCACTCATTGGGCTGAAATCTGCTCTGCTCGAATAATGGAAGAATTTGGACGACAGCATCGTAAGGAACCTTATTCAAGGTATGGCCAGGCGGATTAAAACTTTATTAGATATTCGGGGACCAAATACCCACTACTAATGGAACGAGAATTCTTTCGAAAAAAAAAATGCCCCCTTCTATGCTATGATGGCGGTTTAAAAAGAGCTGCTCTTTCCTTAGATCGTGGAAGTAATAATTATAGCCATCCGGTTCATCATAATTTAATTTTGTTTCGTCAGAAAAGACCTTCTTTTTCCAGCTATTCGAACTTGCACATCGCAGGTCATGTGGTCATTCCCGAATTGTAAGCTTTGGCTATTTCGAGAAGCATTAAGTGGTGGTTTTTATTTCAGCTTAAGATGCTTGTGGTATTTGGCACTACGAATCACACGACGAACAGTAGAAGTTGCGGTAACACCAACTGCATCTCCGATCTTAGCTGTCGAAACCTCTGAATTGAAGGCTAATCGGACATTTTTTTGTTTTTCTGCAGCTTTATGGGCCGTGGAAACATTTTCTTTGTATTGTTGTCCATACCTTTTGGGATCCTTTAAATGATAACCAACAACATGCTTACTCAAATTGATCCTGCCAATGATAGCACGCTTAGACAAGCCTTCCGAATAATAATCGTCTATTTTCGCCCTCTCTCACAATGTTAAACAATTTTTTTTACCATTTTTGGAGAAAAAATAAAGCTTATTGACAAAATTTACTTTTAATGCAAAAAAAAAAAGAAATCTTTTCACAAACAACGATAGCAACTGTTTCTAATATTATGAACCAATTTAATTGCATGCGAATCTGACTGATTCAACTAACATGTCTCAATAGTAGAGTTAGCCTGTTTTCTGTAAATTTTCGAATTCACCGCACAAACCACTCTTCCTTCCTTTTTTGTTTTGAAACTGCCATATAGATAATTTTCATTTCTCAGAATTGCCTGCTTCTAATCTAGTGAACCGCAGTGTATATCCCATGACATTTAAAATTTGCTATAAAGTGGATCTGCCAGGAAAAAACGCAGAAGAAAACACGTATTGGTAGTTTTACATTGTACAGTTAAAGAAAGAAAAATAATACATGGCTGACCTTTAAAAAATGGGATCCGTATCAATTGTTTTTGGAATAGGTTCTTTTTGGACACAATTTACTGAAGTTTGTTATAAACGAAATTAATTTTGATTATTTGGAAATCCTTAATTAGCACTTTCTTATGATACCCCACATGGCCTACTTTCCATTGAGAAGTTGGACCCCTTGTAAAAATAACTGCAACAATGGGCCGATTTCAGCTCAGCTAATTTTTGCTGTACAATTTTTTGTTTCACCTCGTCGCGAATCTACTCGCATATCCACAATCGAACTTTAGCTTCCAAAAGACAGAAACTCTAGTGAACATAGTCCGCTTGAGTCCATTCATCTATCCAGTCATCATCATAAGTCTGCAATTTTTCCTGTTCCATTTTGGGTCAAACTTGCCATTGACGTTAAAAGGCTGGTGGTCCAAGCCTTGTCTGGAAAGTAACATTATTTTCTTGGTTAATGTTTGAAGAACGTTCTAGCGCTCGTCTGTCTGTTGTTTTCAAAAAACCTTAGGGTGCGATCGCAATAATTGTTTGCGCTGTCGTTGATAGATGGCGCTAGTTAAAATGATTTCGTACTTTATTTGCTATTGATTACGATCTGGGATATACATATACATATCTTGTAATTAATTGAATTTGAAAAATAAAAGAGCAGTGATTGTTTCTTACGCGACTGTTTAAGTCCACGGGCAAAAGGTAGTTTCAAATAAAGCTCGACTGCAGCGGGTCTAGAATTCAGAATTTTAAGTTTTGGAAATAATCACGATTTAAACTATGTGTTTCCATACCGCCTTTGTACCGTAAAAGCTTTGACCGCGTAGAGCAGAAGATTAGGTCTTCTACAAAGACTTTTTGTGAGATGACTTTAATTGCCCTCAGTTTTCCTAGATGTTGAATTTTCTTTCGGCATTTGAACCTACATACGATTATAACCCCCCAGATCAACTGTCAGTATCGCTGCATCTTAACCTGTCAAGTATTAAAATTCTTTCCCAAACTCAACTGTCTCTTTCCACTTAACCTTGACAAGTTCACTGTTCAATCTGTATGTGTAGGTCTGCTGCTTACGTATCTCACTGTCTTTGTGCCTCAAATTAAATTCTACTGCGTATATTACTGTCAAAAATTAAAATACGACCTTTTCAAAATTCTGTAATTAGTTGGTGAAACACATTTCGTCAGTTTTCTATTAAAAAGATAAAATTCAATCTTTAACCGAATGAAAATTCCCGTGAAATTCATATCAAGGACATGTTGTTTCTTCGTATGCCATGTCATCGACTTAGATAACGCGTTTAACAGATGCGAAACTACATGTGTGCGTATCTCCATATGAATAGCAGAAAGAGATGTGTGTATATGGATGGGTCCTTGTTCTACATGCCATCTAAGGACCATCGCACATATCCTTGGCTAAGAGGTTGCGTGCTCGTTTGCTAGATTTTTCACGTAGAAACCGTATCTGTAGGTATGTCGGAACGTATAATTTCAAGACATTAGCGCTGAAGCCAGCCAGCTACAGTGATGCTGATTCTGATGACTCTCCCTACCCTACCCAGTGGCCCAGAAAGAAATACCCATTCACCTTCCCTTTTTTTATATTTTGTTATTTTTATTCTTGCATCCTCATTAGAGAGCGAACTGAAACCCACTCAGCTCGTTGGGCTTGGTACTTTGTATATAGACAGGCATGCAGAGCGGAGTTGTTTTTGTTGTGTGGTATGGTGTTTCTGCGAAGCAACCTACTTTAGAGGGAATTCTGTGTCGATGTACGGATTCAGGGACGTCCACAAAGGTCGTTGTTGAGTTGAACTGTGTTTGGAGTGTAGAGTGTTCAGTGTTATGATTCAGCAGCAAGAATGGAGTGCAGAAGGTAAAGTGGTGCTTTTTGCAAACCCAGACGATGTCCATGGTAGTAGTATTAGTTGACTAGCAATGAATTACCCGCAAGCTGCGATATGAAACTGTGTACAGCTGTGGGTATGTGTAATCCTTTTGTGTTTCGAGGGAATGACGTTCTGCGTCGTTGTACAAATGAAAATAAGATGAAGGTCGTTTGAGTTTGAGTTTGATTTGAGTTTGGTCCAAAAGTTACCCAGAAATCTTTGATCTGATTTATGTAGGTACTAATAAAAAAAAAAAACAATTCTTTGAGAAAACTTCACCGTTATACACCTATTGACTGAAACTTTTTCTTCTTTATTTACAGGTGAGTTTGAAGGCCGTATGTATTTATTTTTGATTTAATCTGGAACGTAGTTGGTAAGATGATATTATTCTAAAATGATTCCATGATTTATTTTAACAAAATAAGTAGACGAAGAACTGAAACAAAAACACAAAGGCAGACAATAAAATTATATATCTTTTAAAAGTCTGTTGACTTTAATCCTTGGGCGACACAAGATGAGCTAAAAGTGAATAGGGTAATGACATGTAATGTCTCTAGTAGTCGGCAGCCGCCTTATAGTAATAGTGCAGCATAATGCGTTTGTGGTTCACACACGGGATTAACCAAAATCCTGTTTAAGTACGGATGCGAACCAATTTTGGTCTTAGCAAACGTCCAGGATTTTAAAAAAATCGCTACTTTTTTTCTACAGATTATTATTCTCTATAGTTTCAGGCATATTTATGTGAAGCCGATTGTAAACATTCCCCATAGATCCAAAGTTGTTATAGAAAATGTGACATTCCGACGAGAGCCCGAATCGAGCAGGTGGCCAGCTTGTCAGTTCTTTTGTTATCCTAAAGTATGTAAAGGCACATTTATAAAGCACGAGGAGAATATATTCAGGTTTCTGATGTGAAGGTTAGTTGTATTTGATCGTTCAAAGTGAAACGATATATCCCATATATCCGATATATCGGATCCGCCATCTTGGATTTTGTAAATCTGACTTCAGATTCGTGATCAGCGACCACAAAAACCCGCTTATACCAAATTTGGTCCAAATCAGTTGACTTTGTAAAAATCGTCAATTTTGACGTGGTTATGCCGCCATATTAATTCTTAAATCCGCCATATTGAATTTCTTTAACTTATCGGTCCTATCTTTTAGAAAAATCTATTGTGCCACCAGATACGAAGTACTAGCCTCCTATCGTAGGTGGCTTATGCTAAAATTTACGATTGTTTGGAAAAAAACCTGAAAGGGCAGAAAAAATTACGATAGAATATGTTGCTTAGAAAGCTTATGTTGATTGACTCACCAAAAAGCAAACGATTGAAAACAGTAAAAAAAATTATGCCAATTGGGCCGAAACGGGTTAAAAATATCAAATTTGTGTGATTTTTCTAAGAAAAAAATAGTGAAAGTGAACTGCGAAAAGTGTCATAAACAGTAAAGTATTGAGGGTTAATTACCTGCTTTTTGCACAAAAATATAAAAAGAAACTTTTTTTTTTTTTTAATAAATACGGAGGAGGCCAACATTTTAGGAGATGATTGTATGATTTTATAAGCTCGGCAACCCGGCCGAATACCTACTACATTTCTTATTTTTAGGACCTAGTCGGCCTAATGAAGAATGGCTGGCCGACTATGGAGACAGGTTTTTTTTATGTCGTCCTTTTATGTTTTAGAATTTAGATGAAAAAAGGATAGTATAGATACATAACGGATCTCAAAAATTTATTATAAATTCAATAATCTTTAACGGGGATGAAAAATATCGCTCTGCCTGCCTCCAAAATCTGGTGTCGTTTTGGCTCCTAAGGGTTGGAATTACCTTTAAAAAAGTACTGAGTACATTTAACTTATGAATAAGTAGACGGGAACTTTGTCTTTTGAATTGCTCCAAAGAGCTCAAAGCATACGTTATGCACTTCTTCTGATCCAACTACAGCCTAATTACGAGGGTAAGGTAAAAAGTTCTTGGCCTGACGCAGAGATGGCGTTCAAATCAACAAAAATGTATATTTCCTGCCTGGGTGCTCATGTCATTAGTTCGTATGACAAGTTTCAATTTGGTCTGTCAAGTAGTTTGTTTTTCGTTAAAATGGATAAACTTGAATATCGTGCGGTCATAAAATTCTTCGTTTTGGATGGATTAACCCCTAAAGAGATTCATCCAAAGTTGACAAAAGTTTACGGGGACTCTGCTTCTTAAATGGTAAACGTTAAAAAGTGGGCAGCTGAATTTAAACGTGGTCGCACGTCCCTCGAAGATGACCCACGTAAAGGACGGCCAAAAACCGCTTCCGAAACCATCGAAAAAGTCCAATAAAGCGAAGTCGATCGCATCTGCCAGAAAGGTTATTATGGCCAGCGTGTTTTGGGATGCGAAAGGGATCCTGCTAATTGATAAGAAAATGGCAGGACAATTACAGGCGAATATAAGATACTCCAACCTTCCTGACCAGCTGGATGCCAAAATTCGCGAGAAGAGGGCGGGCTTGAAGAAGAAAAAAAATCTTACACCAGGACAATGCACCTGAACACAATGGTGCGTTGGCGATGGGAAAACTGCGAGATTTGGGAACGATTTGCTCGACCACCTCCTTCTTCTCCTGATTTAGCACCCTCAGACTTCCATCTGTTCCCAAACTTGAAGAAATTTGTTTCCGGGAAGCGCTTTGCATCCAATGAAGAATTTGAGAGAGACTTTTAGACTATCACTTCCGGGAAGGAATACTGATGTAGAAAAATTAAATCATTTTTCAACTGAAAATCGCAGTCTTTCATTATCAGGCCGAGAACTTTTCACATAACCCTCGTAAAATATCTGAATTTGACGGCGCCTAATAAATATTTCTACTATCTCTTAGAAACAATTGCTATTTTTTTTTTTGCAGTGGCGGCACAAAAGATTCCCGTCAAAAGTTTAAGTGCTAATTTTATTGCAGTGGCAACACATGAAAAAACAAAAACACATCCCCTTTAACAAAACCATATTAAGAAACAATTAAAATAAACTTTAAACAGCCCTTCTGTTTAGATAATATTTTTAAAATTAACACTTAAGCTTAATCAAAAGCAAGCAAGCTTTCTTGCAAAGTTCACAAGCAAAGCTGATTTTTCTCGTTTTATAACAGTTTCCCACCAGAAAGCTTATAGCCAAGCTTCACTGTCTCTTCGAAAGGTAAAAGCTTAAAAATAACACAGTGAGCTTACGGTTACGATTTCCGCACATTTATCAAAGCTTCCCAAGAAACAATACCCATGCGATGTTATTTATCATTTTGTTTTTGCTTTTCTACGTTTCTCTGTTATTTGTTATGCATTCTCCTCATTTGAATGTCGCCCAACGAGAATTGCATAAAGCGCGCGTCCGTATTGACATTTCCCAGCTGTTCCTGGCGGCTCTGTTTATGCTGTTGCGAATAAAAGCTTTTCCTCATGGAGCCAGCACTAGGGAGGCATCAATATCACTTCATTATACGTTAACGTTTCAAGTTAGCGAACAGACACTCTGTGTAGCGCAGCACTGGTAAAAACGGCAATCAGCGTGTGACTCTACACGACAAGTGTTTTCCAAAAAAATCATTTGCACGGCGAAAATCATTTTAAGATTCAGGTTGACATTGCCTCAGCGGCAAGTGTGTGTCAGATGTTTCACCTGAGGACTGCCAGACTAGAATCGTGAAAATGAACAAAAACCTTTTCAAAAACACTAAACGAAAACAGTCTAATCGAGCGATTTTGTGATATTAGTTTAATTTAATTTAAATTTAAAAAAGTAAATAAAATTATTAAAAAAAATATTTAGTACAAATTGTGTAGTGAAAGCTTAGTGAAATTTTAAAAAATTCTATGGGTGCCATAATTTCTTTGGAATAATAAACAAAAAATTAAATTAAAACAATTTTGTGCCGTATCAAAAAAAAAATTCAATTCAAGACTCGATCAAAGTGTGATTAGAAATATGACAGTTGGCAGCCGTGAGGATCTTTTTGCCAATGCAAGGCACATTGATGATACGGAACGTCTGATTGGACGTGTATTAGCTGGTAAGTTGCTAAGTTGCCTAGTTAGTTGCTCAAAGTAAGCGCCGACAAGTGAACGCTTCGGGTATGTGCTATGAATCCGTTGGCGGTCAGTGACCGTATTAACCCAATTTTCCCACACCATATCACCGTTGAAGCTTGTTTGTTTTTTTTTTTCCCAGTTTTATATTATTTTCAATTTCAATACTCGAGGCGCCGCGCATAGTGCGTGCGCGTGTATGAGAGCGGAAAAAAGTAAAGCTTTCGTTTTCATGAAAGTGAAGAAATAGAAAAGGAAAAGATTTGTAGTGTGTGTACACACACACTCGGTAAGCGTAAGTGAGTGAACTTCCCTTTCGTTGGAGTTGGGGGCACTCGAGGAGTACGAGTATATTTATGTGGAAATTTTCCTTACCAATGTTGGGGTATGAGGTGAAATATGAGGGTTTTCGCATTTGGCGACTTGAAGTGAGTGATTCTATTGCCATCGTAATGGCAGTTACCCCACAGATGCTAGATGATTTAAATTCGAGGATTTAATGCTTAGATTAATTTAATTTAGATTATGCAAATGGATACATAGAAACCCACATTTATACACACAGGGTCAACTCTCCTGTCCTCAATCTATGTAACCTAGTAGTAATGGCTTTTTAACTCTCTGCTTTTATTCTAAATAAGATCATACGAAGCTTTGATATGCCAATCGCTGTTTTAATTGTGGAGCTAAGCCACGGAGATCTCTCGGTTAAACATGGACTTTGCTTCTTCGAGTGATTTAATGTCCTTTTTTTTTATAATTTACACATGCGAAAGGGGGATATGTATACCCTTATAATGTTAACACACAGCGCGAGCACATGAAGGACAAGAACGAGAGACAGACAGATCGGCGTAGTGCTAGCAATTACAGATGTAAGGTTTCAACTTACTCTATGGGTGGTGTCCAGGATAACTGGAGAGCTGTGTATTGTTAAAATGTTTGTTCTTGCTTATGATTCGCAGAAGTTATTTCCAGATATTTCTTATTAATGTTTTGCGATCGATTTCTTCAGCCATACCACCATCCTATGTGTTATGCCTTAGAAGTAGGTTTTGACATTAACTTCTGTAACTGATCAACTTATTTTTATTTCGTGAGATATAAATGTTTCGGAGACCTTCGGCGTGACAAGCGACGACGACTACCACTACGCCATAGCCACCCACTTTTTTGCAAAGCAATAAGTATCTTATCTAGTCCGGCGGCATATAATCAATGTCAACACGCATTTCTGCGGACTGAATTTGTTCTCATCCAATACAGCGAAATCTCTCATTAGCGGACATCTTTTTGGGGAGCCAATTTCTAATTTCCCATACAAAATGCGTTCTTTTAAACGCCCAGCTCTATTATTTAGCGGTTCGTAACATATTTCTTTATAATGTTATCCAAAGTCTCGTTTCTCAATTTAAAAAAAAAAAAAAAAAAAAAAACTTTTTTATAATTACAAAAAAATTGAAAATGTTTATGTTTTTGAGAAATGTGATAATTAAGTACGATTTTGCAAGCTTTATATTAACTTCACTTTCTGTGAGGGCGAAATCTGGGAATCGATTTTACACCCACTTCCAGATATTCCATCATGCTGAAATTTCGCACACGTGTATAAGTTCGGAGACAATACAATATGGGTTATTTGATGACGTTGTAAATCCAATATGGCGGACGCTTTTTTAACTTCAATTTCTGTGAGGTCGGAATCTGGGATTCGTTTTTACACACACTTCCAGATATCCGATTGTGCTGAAATTTCGCACACGTTTATAAGTCCGGAGACAATACAATATGGGTTATTTGATGACAACTCAATATAGTATATTTCATGATCTTGTAAATCTAATATGGCGGACGCCCAAAAATGGTGGATTACCATTATGTACACGACCTCCTTAATATGGGTATCAAATGAAAGGATTTGACAAGTAGAATACGATAAGCTTAGTGATGTGATTCTAAATTCAATATGGTGGATGCCATAAGATGGCGGATTACTTTTTTTCTTTACAACCTGCATGACATGGATATCAAATAGAAGGGTTTGACGAATAGAATCTCAAGTAATATAGTATATTTTATGACGTTACAAATCTAATATGGCGGACGCCATAAGATGGTGGATTGCCGTTATCTTCACGACCTCCTTAATATGAGTATCAACTTAAATGGATTGACAAGCAGAATTAGACTAGCCAAGTGACGTCATTCTAAATTCAATATGGTGGGGGCCCCAAGATGGCGAAAATTACCTTTTTCTTCACAACTACCATGGCTTGGGTATCAAATGAAAGGGCGAGTAGAATCTCAAACATTCTGAGTAAACTTTCTCATATCCAACCCACCCAAGCTAATATACGCATCGACGTAAATTTGTTAAAAAAATTCAGATACTAAAGATAAAAAATATTTTTTTAAGAACAAGTTTTAATTAACTAAAAAGTAAAAAAATAATTTTTTTCTGAGTCACCAATATGTGACTATAAATTAAAGCTTGGGGCACATTACTTCTTACATCTTTCCTTATTTGTATCTCGACTTTCTTCTTAACTTATTTTTATTTTACAAACTGCAATTGATCAAAATGTGATCGACTTGACTAAACTCTATTAGAAAAAAAAGTCTATTGGCACATTTGGTCGGAAGCGTAGGATCAGATTTGGAAAGAAAAAATAAGGCATACCATTATGCCTCTTGGATCCAAATACTGATCATAACAAAGACGAAATAATAATTGCATCAATTAAAGATCTGTAGCAATCTGGAAGCCGAAGAAATCAAAAGTGACGGAGAAATGCAGTTGAAGAGCCCGCCTTTTAGCATTTTGTTCCCCTTCTGACACCAATATTTTTTTGACTCGGCAACTAATAGAAATTCGGGCAGTTGCTTTTATTGAGGTCGCACTGTATAATCAAAACTTTCAAAATAAACGGTTTAGCACAATAAACCTAACGTCTGATAGTTGGAAATACGTTAAAACTAACTACGTTAACTAAAATGTTGGAAGCCGATGTGGTACAGATTTCAACTAAATCTGAGGAAAATTGTTGTTGTTAGGTATGCTTTTACTTTTGGTGGTACATACAAATGTACCAGCCGTACCGAAAGGGTCAAAATAAATTAGATCGTTTTTATTAATTACTAATGCCCGGTTTCACAGTGGGAGCTTAAGCCGGAATTGGAGCTTAAGCTACGATTTAACTCATTTTGATGTTTCACAGTGCCGGCTTAACAGGTAAACCCCACTTAAGTATTGATATAACTTAAACCCCCGATTTTATTGGCTTATTTTCTTTTTTTTTTGTTTATGATTTGGATGACTTTTTTTTTTATTAATTATTATTATTGTATTTCAATATGGAAATACATACATTCAGACCAAGATAATACCTACATAAGTATAAGTGATTCTGAATATGATAGAATAATTTTGTGGTTCACGTTAGAAGGGAAACAAATATTCGTTGATTTCTTCACAAGATTTCGGATGTCGAAGCAATTTCCGATTTGTGCTCTGGAACAAATAGAGCCTAACATTGAAAATTGATAATATGGTAACAAAAAAAAATATATGTATTCTACAAATTTGTTGTTTTTTAAATAATTTTTTTCTGCATATAGGAACAATGCATTCACTCCAGAGCGCATGCTTCTGATAAGACTGAGGTTTTATTCAACCGGTGGCAGAGTTGTAAAAGAATGCAATCATTGTGAAATGCATTCTTTCAAAATCATTCCATGAATTAATTTTTTTGATTGCATTCATTGACTTCATGTTGCATTCTTTTGCACTATTTGTATTCATTTGCATTCTTTTGGATTCCGTTGGATTAATTTTATTTAATTTATTACTCAACGATTGTAAGTAAAGAACCAAACGAAGGATCTTTGAATACATACATTTATGTATACATATTATGTACCTACATATGTATATTTTTATTTTTTTTCATTCCTGGAAATATTGTATGCTTTTTCTTCTTCTTTTCTCCCGATTCATATTGTTTTTTTTTTTTAAATCACTTGACACGGAAATGAAAATCAAATTTCGTTTGACATGTGAAACCCGAAAAACTTAAGCCAAAACTTAAGCTCTGTGTTTTACTTAGCTGAGCTACGACTTAAGCTCCCACTGTGAAACCGGGCATAAGAGTCGACATAAAATTCCATAAACATAAAATATTTCCTATAAAAAATATGTATTTGAATTTTTCATAATTTTGTGGCCCCATTTCTAGTTACAAATCTTCTGTCCAACACTGTACATACCTACATTACATATGTATGTAAGTACATGTACATACATACATACACTTATGGACAAAAAAATAAATACAGACTGGAGTCTTAACATTAGACGTGTTTTATTATTCTCATGATCCTATCCGGATCATCGTTTTACACGCAATACAAAAACAAAAGAAGATCTTCCTTTTATCGGGATCTCTTTACGTGATCTGGTTTTTAGTTCACACTATTCACCACTAGGTTTCGTTTTGTTTTGTGAGGGTTGGTATGCTGTCAAAGGTTTTGTCAAACATGGGTATTGCCAGATCAGAAATTAAAATGTAAATAGATGCAAAATAGTTTAAAAATTGTTGGGCTGTGCTTTCCAATAGGGCAACCTGAATTTTCACCTTTTTTATTATTTCTGGTAAATATATGTTATTCTAAGATGTTCTGTATATGAATTAATGTGAGGAAACATTTGTTTATGTGTTTAAAACAATAATACATTTTCATAAAACCATACAAATCTGCACAAAAACCGTACAAATGTCAGCAAATTTGACATAAAAATGACTTGACAGGCTGTTTTTTTTTTTGCGTTCAGTGGGCATCGGACGTCCTGCCTTAGTCTGTGCTGAAAAACTTATGAAAAATGCAATGAATTTACGGCTGCTATAAAATATTCTGCATTTACTGTTTCGCTTTATTTTATTTGGCAATATATTATTTTGTGTTTTTAATTTGTTTGCAATTTGTTTGTTTTATCACATGTAAAAAATCTTGCGCGAATACAGAATATCTTATGGTGAAATAATTACAAACCTAACTGAAAGTTTTCCAAATAAATTTTTTTTTGGATTTATTTGTTATTTCCTCAGATTAATTTTATTTTATTTTTGTGCTTTAGAGGTAATTTTGGGCCGACAAAAAAATTGTTTAAATCCGAATGTTAACTTATTGGAAAGCGGACCCTTTATTGATGTTTCAATTAAATTGGTAATAAATAGGTATCATATTTTGTATATTTTTAGTAAAATATACGATACTTAATTCCATTATATACATCAAAAAAATATTTTTTGAAGATTCGCAAATTACAAATCCACTTTTTTTTTAACTTCGCGGAAAAAACGAAACTGCCAAATGCAAAAAGAAAAAAAAAAACATATCCAGAAGTAAACAATGGAAAACGACCGAAAATCCTAAGTTCAGATAAGAAAATTAAAACATACGAGTATGTACACACATACAAACATACATAATACATTTTTTGAGATCAATTTCAAGGTGGACGAAGCTGAAAAAGCCAAATAAAAGAAAAATCAAATTCTGCTTCTCGTCCATTGTTTTAATTTATGACAAATGTCAAAGTACAAAAGCAGTTGTACCAATCTTTAAAAGTTAAAATTTGAGATGATCTGGATCGTTTTATTTTAAGCACTTGATCGGATTAGGATCATGCGAATAATAAAACACGGCTATTGTGTTCACTTATTCTGTCAATGACTGGATTTAGCCGCTGTTCTGCATACCCATTGACAAGTAGTTACACCGTTAGTCAGATGGTTAAGTTCCCTGTTCTTTTTGTGAAATTCAACAAAGTGCCACAAGTAGTGAGTTTTCGTGTGAAAAATAAAATAAATACATTTCATTTTTCAATTCAACATATACATTTATCGGCTTTCTCCAAATCGGATTTGAATAAAATTGGTTAAGTAATACATAAAGATCACTTTCGTTCCATATTCTGAATAAAGCTTCAATTTTAGAATGAAAAATGGGTCGCAAGAAGCATTGTACCTTTGAGGAGGGGGAGGTTATAAGAAAACTTTAAAATTATGTCTTAAGTTAAATAATTTTCCTGCTGTAACTGTTGGCGGTTTCCTGGGTGAACTCCAAAATGCAGTTAAAATTAACAAAGCTGCGGAGAAAAAGAGAAGAACTCGAAAAACAACCAAACAAATGGACCCAAGGATTGTTTTTGAGGCCAGGAACGATCCATTCTTATCGTCAGACGCCATTTTGGGAAAACCAAATCCAAAATTGTCTTTAATGACAATAAGGAAAAGGTTGGTAGAATGCAAGCTGTCAGCCAAATCGCCCAGGAAGATACCACTTCTCAACAATGGGCACTTGAGGAACAGGATGGATTTTGCTATTCACCACCGAAATTCGCCTGGCTTTGACGCTCAGAAAAAATGGAGAAAAAATATTTTAGACGGACGAATGCAATCTTATTTGTTTGGGTCTGATTGTAGGCGTTTAGTAAGATGTCCTCCCATCTCTGGATATAATCCCCACTACTCACAAAAGGCGCTGAAACATGGCGGTGGTATCATTTTGGTTTGGGCAGGAGTTTCGTGGTACAGAGTCGGTGTCATTCATTTAACAGAGGGGGTAGCGAGGAAGGTAGATTATTTAAATATATGAGAAAGCATTCTTCTTCCATATGCAAAAGAAAATCTTCCCATAATTTGGAATTGACAGGCAGATAACGATCCAAAACATACAGCTAAATCTACAAAGACCTGGATTACTGCATAGGGAATAAACGTTCTGCGTTGGCCGCCGCAGTCACCGGACCTTAATCCATTGAAAAACTTATGGAAACAACTAAAGGATGTTGTAGCTAGATCAAGACTCAGAAATAGAAACGAACTTTAGCAGTAGGTAAAGGCAGCGTGGGAGTATATTCCCTTGTCCATGTGCCAACAGTTGGTAGACTCTATGCCAAAGAGATGTGCCGCAAAAAATAAAAAATAAATGTCACGCGATCAGGTATAAAGTGACTAACAACTTGTCATACATTTCATTTCAAAAATAAAAAAATTCTATATATTTTGGTATGTAAATTAGTTCGTATTTATTTTATTGTCCATACAAAAACACACTAGTTTCGACATTTCGTTGAATTTTACAAAAAGTGCAGTGAAATTCTCCATCTGACTAATGGCACAAAGTATACTTCTATAAGCACTTGCTAATAGGTATGTACAACAGCGGTTCATTCCAGTCATTAACAGAATAAGGAAGTACCATGTTAAGACACCAGGCTGTATTTATTTTTTTGTCCATAAGTGTACGTAACGTACACGTGCTCGATCAAGATTTCACCGATTTACACGTGCTGGGCAATTTTTTATTTTACGTCATTGGACAACCGAAACAACCTTATGTAGGTCAACCAAGCTAAAATTATGTTACAGAATTAATTTTATGACTTTTGCGCGCCCACCCCCTAACCTATAAAACTTAATCAACCATTCAATAAATTATTATTTCATTCATCCGAGATGACAGAAGCAAAGACAGCGCCGCCTATAATCCACAGCTCTTTGCATTCATCAAAGTTTAATGCATTTCAAGTTATTCACCCAAAAGAATTTTTTTTTATTTTTAAAATAATTCCTATTTATATTAATATTTTTTTTCTATAGTAATTTAGGTTATACGATTCATAAAAAAAAAAATAGAAAAAATAAAAAGCTTTTTTTGTGTTTATTTTTAAAAACCGAAAAATTCATCACTATGCCACACGCAGCGAGCAAACTTCAACCTACAAATGAAAAACTTAACAAAAGCGCTTCGGGGTATTCGTAGAAACAAAAAGTTCGCTTTCGATCTCATTGTGAATATAAATACAAAAAATCTATCTCGAACGTAATATTTACTTATACATCCAACTGCACACCGATACACACATAGAAGCAGCCAACATCATAAACGAACTATTTCCTGTTAAGTAGGCCATGGATTCGGCCGGTCGTTGCTCCCTTTTCTCGATTTCGTCGTCGTTGTGTCGTGGGTACGTGAGGCGGGTGACATCTCGTGCTGTTGTTAACATTGTTGGTATGGTGCAAGTCAGTGTAGGGGCAGCCTGGGTGCGTTGCGTGTGATAGGCCAGTACTTGGTAGCTACGCTTTCTTGTATTCCTTTCAGAGTGTGAATAATATGACATTTACCTAGTGCACTCTATCTTGACACCAGGAGGCGAGCCCAATTCATTAGTGTCGTATCTATGCTACCTCTGCCTTTGCCTTCTATCTAAGTGGCGCTCTATTAGTGGTTTTTGGGAGGTGGTTTCTTGTAGGCAGTGCTGTGTGCAGCTGACAATTTCATAGCGCAGCTGGTTGGTGTGCCTGGCCTACTGCCTGTTGTTATGTGCATTTCGCGCTATTGTTATGCAACTAGTTTCGCTTTGTGTTGACACAGATCAATGTATCTAGATACAATTAGAGCGGTCGTAAATTAATAAACACACTCGTATTCGTAAGTAAATGGAAACAGGATTATAATTGCGAAATGCAAAACAAGTGTAGAATGTAGCACTTTGGTTTAATGCGGTTGTAGTTGTTTTAAGTGGTTTAGACCTTTATCGATTTAAACAATGTAGATTTCCTAGAACCATATTTTTGGCGATCCAGCTTTAGAGTAGATCGTTAAACTTGCTTGAGTTGACTTGTTGTTGAGTTTGTGAGTTTTACAGTGAGGTATTCAATGGAATTGTTCTGGACTTGTATCCGCCCGGATCTGACAAGTTTGCCAAATATTTAATAAAAAATTTGGTTTGTCGCTCAAGATGATTTGGTTTTTACCAAAATTGGCCAACTTCTTCGCCAACTTAAGAACATGAAAAGTCCCCTTTGTTATGAATGACCAAAACAAGGTGCTGCCAGTTTAACGAACTGAACTAGTTCACTCGGGTGTACTAACTGAATTAAGTTCACGAAGGACACCCATGTCGTTCGTCCATTATTCCCAAGTAGCTAGCAGAATGCTTAGCGAATACCACCTTGATCAAAAAGTTCCCGGAATTGATTCAGAAAATTAAAAACACAAGTTTATTCATCTAAATCTATATTAGGCGTGTTTTTTTTGTAACCTGTATAGGCTAAACATGTTTCAGCAGCATGTTGTTTACACATGTAAAATACAACAAAACCTTAGCCTCGATAATTATCGAGTCTTATTTTTGCACTGAAAGCTTTTTCGAAGTGTATATAGGTTACTAAAAAACACGCCTATTGTAATCCCCATCGGCTGCAACACACTTATGCCAGCGCTTGATCTAATCCTCGAAACATTTTTTATATTCGGTTTTCGGTTTTCCATCAGTGCTTCCTGCTCTCGGCTGCTGAAACGCGTTCACCATAATGGTTTTTTTTAACTCGATTGAACAGAAAGAAGTCACATGGAGCCAAGTCAGGTGAATTCGGTGGCTGTTGGATGGTATTTGTTGCATTTGGGATCGGATTCAGCCTCTCAAATCATGTCTTTTGCGACGTCAAAACGGTCTCTTTTTTGCATGTAATTGAGGTCTTTTGGCACCAACTTTGCTGCTACACGACGGAAACCCAAGTCATTAACCAAAATGTCTTGGACGGATCCATAGGCAATGTCCAAGTCCTCCACTATCTCTCTGATGGTTAATTTGCGGTTATTGACCAGCATTTCATTGATAAAGTATCTATGTTTTCGTCGGTTTTCGATGTCGATGGTCTGCCACTGCGTTCATCATCTTCGATTGACTCACGACCACTTTTAAACCGCTCGTGCCACTGGTAAACGACCGTTCTCTTTAAAAAAACGACAAAAATGGTACTGCTATAGTACGGACGGCTAGTGTAAACCCTAGATTTTTATAGCCATTCGTAGTACGCATGCTTTTATGTGCCACAAATGGAAAGGACTTACAGTTTCAGGAACTTCTGATTCCAACACTGGGTTAAAACCCTTTTAAAGAAACCAATTTATACTTTGCCGAACATTCAGGAAAAGTTGTTTCAGGACAAGAACACATTCTGTGCAAAAAATGTAAAATTTTGTTTAGGAATAATAACTTCAATATCGCTCCAATAAATTCTGTAGCAATTTATTAACCTAAGCATGTTTAAATTACAGTAGAATCCGCTTAAGACGCTATCCCGCTTTTAACGCTCTTTTTCTCCGGTTACTTCATTTTGATTAGAATTCGTATGAAAAAAAATCCGGTTAATACGCTCTATTTCCCGCTAGAATACCCCCTTCTAGTCTAGCATTTTGAAAAAAATCGTTTTTTTTTATTTCATATTTTTAAAGATAAGACCTTCAAAAATGTATCCTTCAAACGTTTCCTGAATTATCCTACAGAAAGTCTCTTATACACCATGAATTCTCAGAAATTCTCTATGTGAAGGTCGTTGTAACGTATTTCTTTAAATGCGTTTTTCTCGAAACTACTTTTCTCAATACGTCTGACGTGATTTCTCAAGTTCTAATAAACCGATCAACAGCCGCCATTTTGTGAAAAAAATTAATTTTTTAATTTCCGTAGTTCAGGCGATAGCGACATTCTGACTGATTAAGAATCTTTTTGTTTTTTTTTTCGTATCACCAGAAGGGTTGGAATCGTGTCAACAAGCACCCTTATTTTTCACTGCCCCACTTTACCAGCCTGTAATTTTTTAAATTTCCCAAAAAAAGTTTTTTTTTAATTTTTTTTTGTATTGTTAAAATATTTATAATTTAATATCTAATAAAAGACTGACTAGTAAAAAGTTTTTTTTTATCAAATTTTAAAAATCGCAAAAAATTCGTACCGCTAGACTAGAATACCCCTTAATACGCTCACACAGCTAAACGATACACTTCGTAAAATTTGTATTTTCTTGTTTTTTAATTCTTTTTTAGGAAAAATTATTCGGTGCATTTGGGATAGGGATTTTTTTGTTTTTCGCAAACAATTTGTGTTTGTGTAGTTTTGTGGTCGTTTCTTTTGTCAGTTTTGTTTCATATCTTGTGAGCGCCTTACGTACTAGCTGACGGTGTCAGTGCATTAGAATTTTATTTCGTACAATGGTTAGTACAAGGGATGAGAGGAAAACTAGCATAATGCATACATGTATAATTACAACGCTTTTTTTTATTATTTTTTATTTATTTATTTGATCTTTATTTCATTAAAATTTTAAGCTTAATATAATCTTAACAAAAAATAATGATTAAGTATAATGGCTTCAGGAAATATTACTAATAACAGAATTCGAGAATTTACTTTACAATTGATAAGCAAAGATTTTAATGAAATAGTTAGGTACATTCTGTTATTCAAGAGAATAAGTGGAGAATGAACCTCAGGTTAAATAAGACTTAAAACAATGAATGTGGGGATAATAATTCATAAATATTCTTACCTAATCTGTGCAAATACCTATGTATATAAACAGAACTCAATTTTTGAAAGGACCTACAAATTTAATTAAACTATTGGATTAACAATATTATTTATAAGTGAATGGTTTAAAGAAAAAAGCCACATTTTAATTTTACGTAAAAATTTTGATTCATTACGCTCGCATCTTAAATCATTGGGTAATTTATTAAATAAGCGGGGCCAAATCACAGTATAAAAAAGATAAAAGTGTGACTTATTTATTCTAGGAACTGTTACCAAATTACAGTTGTTGGCTCTTAAATTATAATCCTCTTGTACCCTCGCAGAGTTATAACCAGCACTTTTAAAAAAACAATTTTAAAACTTTATAATAGTACATATGTCTTACAGGTAAAATACCGAGATGAATAAACAATGGCAAACTGGGTGTACAACGGTTTACTTTAGAAATAATGCGAATTGAATGTTTTTGTCTAATAAGCAACTATTGGAGTGAGTACCACCCCAGCAGCAAATACCATATTGAAGCTTTGATTGCATAAGGCCACTGTAAGCTAGTTTCAATATTGATTGCAGACAATAAAGACTAAGGTGGTAGATCTGCCTGACAACATTGTTAACATAAAGTTTTAAATGAGATGTATGTTCTATCCAACTAAGCTTTTTATCTAAGGTAATACCCAGGTATTTAAATTTATCAACACATTCAATTTCAAAACAGCCATCACTGCAATGTAAATCAGACCTGAAAATTGGCGGAGAAAGCTGGAACTTAGAACAATGAGGTGCATGATATAATAAGGATAAGCCTTCCGGAATCATTCCCAATAAATTAAAAAACATAAACTTAGTTTTGCTGCTTATAAGTAGCTTGTGGAACCTGAACCAATGACGGAGAATTTCTAAGTCATGGTTCATGTTAGTAAAAGTTTCAAAATGGTTTTTATTGGAGTAAGAAAGAGCAGTGTCATCCGCAAAGCAGTTATCTCGCCTTTAAATGGCTGAGAAAACAAAGAATTAACGAAAATCAAAAATAAGATTGGGCCCAAGACTGAACCTTGAGGAATACCCATCCTTAAGTAGCATTTAGCGCTTAGATCATTTTTAATCCTGGTTCTTTGATTACGATTTGTCAAGTTTTATAAAATAACCATATTTTTAACTGGATGTAATTTTTTTAGTTTTTCCCGCCTAATACGATATTTTCTGTCGGTCCCTTGAAGAGCGTCTTAAGCGGATTCTACTGTACTTAAAATAAGCGTTTGTTTCAAACCCAATTGTTCACTCTTATTATTTTGACCACCACTATGTGTATTTGACTAACGTTCAGTTTTGTAAGTTACAAAGTTAATAAAATACAATACCTTATAGAACTAACCTAGTGTTATATGGAGACAGTCGCCATTATTAGCTTGCAGAAAAAAATCCACTTAAAACTTTTGAATGACAACTCATTTGTGGAATTAACTATGAACGTGACGTATTCAAATTCTTGTAAAAATAAAAAATTGAAAAAACATTTCCATCGAAAAATAAGTGAAATTCCTCGACGTCAAATGAAAGTGAAATGATAAACAATAATTTGACACATTTGGCAGTGCAAAAAAAAAAAACAAAAAAAATATTTACAACTTTCACTCTTCTTTTGTTAATCGCTTAAGGTTATTGGACGTCTTCTGGTTGGCCGATTTTTCTTGGTACCAAATTCATCTTTGAAGAAAGATCTAAATACCTACATGTGTAAGATACAACAAAAATGCTCAATTCGACAAACGTGAAGTTGGAATAGCCGAGCATTAAACCCTAAACTAGAACATCCATATACAATAAAAGCAAAAAACATAATATAATAATAATAATAATAAAAAATTCACCGTTTGTGCTAGATTTTTCGACTGAGAAATAAAATAATAAAAAATTCCCATTCTAACGTTGACCGTATACATAAATACAGAAGGAGGGTGCGAGTGCGAACGAACACAACGCGAACGCATTTAAGTTGAGATGTTAGCATCAGAGCTACGTACGTAAACGACGCGACGCGGCGACGCGATACACACATAAAAATAATTTTTCCTTTTAACGAGAGTGCGAGTGTTGGCCTTCGTTTCTCTTTTGATTCACAATCGTGCATTGACCTGATGTCACTTACGACCTACTTATGTACGTAAATACTGTTTGTGTATATAGGTATGTACGTACGAGTGCGACTACGACACAGAAAAAAAGCTTCCCCCCTAATGAAACGAACTAAACTAAGCAAGCAATGAACTAAAGTAACGAACGTTCTATTGGCACGATGCGATGTCGATGATGAATTCAACAAAATGTACCCGATGAAGTAATAGTGTGAGCTGTGAGCTGTGCGTTGTGCAGTTGCTGTCCTTTCTCACTAGGCAGTTGAACTTAATCAATCAGCTGCAGCTGTATGGGAAATATTTAGTACTATTGCTTTTTGGCTTATACTTATAATCTAATTAAGATCTGTCCTCATCCTTAAAGCCCTTAAGTGCAAAAACACTCACCCGATAATGTTGTGCTATAGGTACCTATCTTTATTTTTTTCAAAATTTATTTGAACCTTTAAATTTTTTGCCATTACTTTTTGAAGATGATATCTGTCAAGCGGGCCATTGTTGATGATCATTTGGCTTATTTTTACCGCATTTAAAATTGTTTTGGCGAGAATTTCGGGCGATAAGAGCTCCCAGAGTTATCTTGGCATCTATTTAGATAAACGCTTAACGTTCGACCTACATGTCCAAGAAATAATTAAAAAATTAAATGTTACGATAAGGATACTATATCCATTTATATGCCAGAACTCATAATTGAATAACACCAACAAACTATTAATTTTTAAGGCAATCTTCCAAGCCATCATATTTTATGGGTCTCCCGTCTGGGGCACATGTGCTAAAACCCATCTGCGGAGGCTCCAAATAACTTAAAATAAATTACTAAAATGATCCTTAATTTACCCTGGTTTTTCTCAACAAAGGAATTACACCAAATAGCTAACATAGAAATGGTTACAACAAGAATTGAAAAACTTAACCATCAGTATAATATGTCTTGCCTATCATCTGACAATGACTTAATTTCAAATTTAGCTTTATAGTGAGTGCAATAAATACTTGTTTTCTGTTTTCGTTTCCTATTTATCTATTTAATTTACTTATTTATTAAATTATTTATTTATTTATTAATTAATTTATTTATTTATTCATCTTTTTATTTATTTATTTAATCACAGTGGAAGTCGCTTATAACGACCTCGCTTATCTTATAACTCTTATAACGACCATTTTCCTTTCAGTTGGTTGGTTTCTTTATATTTTAAGCTAACCTACTGACGGATATAACGTCATCGTATATAACGACGGTTCGGATATAACGACCAATTTTCGAGAAGAAAGAATCGATTTCGTCGCTTATAACGACGAAGTGAGAGAAAATTTACAAAAAATTACATACATATTCACGTATATGCATATGTATGTATGTATGTACGTTAGTCTGATGATTTCCTGTTCATTCTAGTGATTTTACACAATTGTTTAGTGTTTTTTTGCGCCGCCGATGATGGTCGTTCTACATTGTGCATTGTGTATCGGTTCCATGTTATTATTATCGCCAGGATAGCTGATCTTAGTTCTACGGTTTTGTGTATTTATTTGAGTTAACGCATTGTTATTTAAAAGTAGGATATTAGTAAAGAGTTTATTGATTGTATTTTCTTATGCAGCCATGAGTTCTAGAAAACGGAGGAACTTTACTGTAGATGAAAAGGCAGCGATTTTCTTCCGTTTGGAGTCAGGTGAAAAAATAGCGTAATAGCACATGAGTTTGGAGTGATTTATTTTGTTCAACTTAAAAAAAAAAAAAAAAAATAGATAAATTTAATTCATTTATGAACTCTTTATAATGTTCTTAATAAATTAAAAATAAAATAAATTCATTTTGTCTGTGAATGTTTTTAAGTTTTTTCTGAATACTTATGGAGGGCAGTCGGATATAACGACCGCCGGTTATAACGACCACATTTGCTCGGTCTCTTCACCGTCGTTATAAGCGACTTTCACTGTATTTATTTATTTATTTATTAATTTATTTATTTATTTTTGTATTTATTTATTTATTTATCTGTTTGTTATTTACTTATTCACTTGTTCATTATCATGTACAAATATTAAATTATTTATTACTTTGATTATTTATTTATTTATTCACGCATTTATATACCTCGTGATTTATTTATCTACTGTCATGTTGAAAATGCTCTGAAATTTGAAATTAAGTTTAAAATCCACTTCTCTTTTCCCTCCAACGAAAAGGCTTGTCCTGATAGACCCGCGACTTTTGAAACCCCAAAGAAACAAGTGTTCAAATCGGCGATCTTGACTGACGGCCAGTGCAAATCGCCAAAACAAGACATTATTCGACCCGGCAACTCATCCTTCAAAATGTCTATTGTAGCACGAGCTATGTGTGTGTGCGGTTGCCCCGTCCTGTTGGAATCATATGCTCTCAGTCGCAATTCATCAATTTGCGGCAATAAAAACTCGGCCAGTTGCGTGGCTGTCGTCTGGTCGACGTTGACATCTTTATCCACAGCTTTATTCTCGTTGGAACGAGCACTACGAAGCCTTCCAGCGCCTCTAAACGCCTTAGTGTTTGACCAGTTGGTGTAGGACGGTCTGCGTCGAAATTAACGTTGCACCAAAATCGCTGACGAATTATTCCGTAGAAAATAGTCACGAGTATTCCACGATCTAAGTAAGTAAGTAAGATTCCGCGATCTTTAGGAGTATATCGTTCCATCGCTTGTCGACGTGTATTCTGTATTTATTTACTTCACAAATATGAAAATAAAACTGATAGTTGCATCTTCCAATAGAACAGCTAAGCATTTTCCAATAGGGTGTTACAATTGGGCCACCTTGTATTATAAGCAGTTTGAAACGCATCTAGTAACCTTATAAACACACCGCAAGACAAAACTGCAAATCATAATCACATCAAAAAATGGAAGTATTTTTAACCTATAAAGTGTAGACACTATTCGAGTAGCAAAGTTTCAAACCACTATGTTTAAAATCTTGTATATCTTCTTTCTCTTACTTAACTTTATGAAACGATACTTCCGGCACTTTATGTGCTCAGGCCTTTTTTTCATGAACTCTAAAATGTGTTGAGATTCTCGATAAACCTTTGTGAGTTCCCTGTTTAAGTGGTACTTTTCGCAGTACATTTGCAGAGGACGTATTCTATCATTTCTTGCTCTACAGGTCACAGGTTTTGAAAAGTGAATGGAAGGAATGGCGATATTATTGCACAGTATTGTTCGGGAGGTAACTGCATTCGCTCATAAAACCTTGATTTGATTTGATTATTGCTTTTGATTCAAGGTACAAGTGTTTCCGAGGACACCTAAGGACCTACAACTATGACCAGCTTTGTGTATTTAGCAGACACTCTAAAATCGATTTTGTGGTGGTCGCCGTGGCCGTGGTGGTTAGTGCGTTGGACTACTACGCATGCTGCCCGGGTTCTATCCCAGCAAAAACCTCTTTCGAATGTCTGACAAGCAATCAAAGAGTATCATTTGTCATGAGAAGCTTCTCAACTCGCCGTTCGGAGGGGGCACAAAAACTGTAGGTCCCTTCCATTTCGTGAAAAAAAAAAAATCACGCACACACAAATGTTTGCGAGAAGCTAGGCTTGGTTCTGTATAGGACTGTGACGCCGTATATTTTTTTAAACTCGGTTTAAGATATTTTAGTACTTTTTTTTACCCTTCTAAGTGCTTTGCTAAGTTTAGCACGACAGCTGTCAAACCCGTTGCCTGGTTTTCTTGGACTGTTTCGTTTGAAGTCTGCAATGTTTATTTTTAGCTTATTTGATTTTTGTTTGTCTTGTTCTCTCTATTGAGAACCTTTATTGTTTTTAGACACTCTACGGTCTTACTCATAACTGATAAACCTAATGAGCTGTAAACCATTTAGCTCCTTGGGGTTCTAAATGGCTGTGCAGTCCTACCTTCTTCCACCTTCGCCATGGCATTTAAAAGCTGTTTAATGTTCGGCTGATACGAGGCTCCTGGATGTGAGGTTTTTGTGCACTTTGAATTACCGAAACATGACTTTATTCTGTTTAAGCTCTTAGTCAGCTATAAGTACCAATCTAGTCACGCTGTCGTCGGTTCTTCTTCTGTCATCGGGTACTGAACATTTTACTTCGAAGCGATCTTGTTGCCTTGTTGGTTTGAAATTAGCTGTCTGTCCAAGTTACCAATGCGGGCGTATCTGAGGACATGATTCCTACATTTTTGAGAATGCTTTGTTGAACAATTTGAAGCGACAAAACTGTAACAACTGAATTTGCCTTCAATATCAAGAAATCTGAAAGGCCAGATCTTATTGCGATACATTCGCATTTCTAATGAAAGGTTACCCAAATTCGATCACACTAATGACACAAGTAGTTTTAGGTATGCAATTATGTTTCTGATGAGTCAGTATAAATTGGCTGCAATGATGGTAAATCCTTCTAAGGAACCGCGCTTGAAATATTTTTGTGGGGCATAAGATAGAAAATAACGCATTTTACAATGACGATCACTGTGGATGTGTGGAGCAAATGTCCTTTTATATTGAATAAAACTTCCCCCATTCGAAATCACCTTTGTTCGCGTAAAACTCTATAATCCACTTAACAGCTTCTGAGAAATCCGAGTGTCCTTAGACCAGAAACCAGTGCAGAAGGAAGTTCTCTCGAAACTTTCCCCCGCCTTTACTTCATTCAACACGACACAATCTCTTCATTCTCTATACCATTGTTGCGCTATTGTCGACCAAACTGAAGAAAAGAAGATTTACTTTTAGCCTGCAAACATACCTATACCTACTCGAATTCTCAATTCAACCGACAGTTTAACCGACCTTCACCTATTCACCCCCACGAAATGCTGTGCATCTACCTACCATGCGCCAAAATACTCGTATCATGAACATGAACAACCCCTCATGACCTCTTTTAATTTGCATTGCAATGATGAGGAGAAAAATTCACCTCAGTCAGCATAAAATCAATTATTTAGCCTGTTGAACTGTGAATAATGCTTAAGGACATTCGAGAGGACGAAAATAATTATCAGGACTTGGATTCGGACTTCGACTTCGACTCAGTTAAAAACAATTCATTGTAAGATGACAATCTTTATGACAGATGTCAAAATAGTTCTACAAAATGTTTGTCAATTTCAATTTACAGCCTTGAACGAAACAAATTGCCCACCCCATCGCCTACCGCCTACCGCCCACTCTCCACACTCTCCAGTGTTGCATTTTGTGTTTACTGTAAATTTGTCTTACTGACAGCAGCCAGCGTGCAAATTGCAAAACACTTGCATTTGTAAAAGTCACTGAAGGCGAAATCAACTCCCGTCAGTTGTAAGATATACGAATACATCCAAGCGATGTACATACACCCCCGCGCCGCTGACACTCCATAACCATAAATGCAAATATTGTTTAAATAAAAAGAAAACCAAAGAAAACCATGTAACAATATTGTTTCTATATAAAAGGGTACCCCTGAGTGTAAACCCATTCACGATTCTAACGTTGAAGGTCGTACATTGGCCTGGTACGTTTACCCCAGAAAGCCGTACGTACACCGACGACCGTCAGTTTGTGTATCTATCTATTCGTAGTATCTTTACTGAGAAATAGAAAAGCTTTTTACATCATCACACACACACACACACACACTCAAACAGTCACTCTCGATTGGCATTGCAAAATGTGCGCGCAATGGAATGCACTTCAAATTTTGCTTGCGATCTCTCAAGTGTGTGGCTGTGTTTATTCCTTTGTCCAAACAAATTGACCTCCATTCTCTTCTCTTTGATGATATGTATATATTTTTCCGTTTAATTAACCTGGTCCTAGAAGGCACAAGGATGTGTTTACCCTTGTTATGGCGGCACATGTCAAAAGCCTCACGTTCTAGTGGTCTACATAGACTCAGTTTTATTGGAAATGGATACTTGAACTGAATTTGTTGCCAGTAGACATGCCAAAGAAATAATCCTTCAACGAAAAGGATATGTAGGTGAGGGACAGTTGTACACATATTTTTATAGTTTACGTACGGTTTCGTCTGGACTGGAAATGAGGGAAGGTCATACATTTAGTTTGTTCGTAGGAAGTCTGTTTTGATGAGAAATGGAAAAGGTGGTTTGAAATCTAGGCTCGTGTACTCGTACGCCATGCACAGAAAGAGAACACAATTGAAAGTGCTCAAGGTGCAGAAGTTGATCAAACTAATTAGCAGATACATAATTAATGATGAATATTTTAATGACATACACATTTTGTAGGCACATTGGAGCCAACTTACTTACTTGCAGAAACGTAACCTCAATTAGAAGACTGCTTATAAAATTTAATTGAAGATGTAACTGTTCGTTTGAAGCAGGCTTTGAGACCTAATTCTGCGTAAGGTTAGGCATTTTTTTATAGCAATGATCCTGCTCCAAGGCTGATACTGCATGTCTTTGGCTGACGCATTTTTTAAATCATAAGGTATGAGGAATTTTTATGGACGATAAGCCGTCTGACCCTGAAAAGTTCCGAGAATTCACAAAGGATGTGCTCGGCCGTCTCAACCTCCTCTCAACAGAGTCGAAAATCGGTTTCGTCAGAGAGGCCTATTTTGTTTAGGTGGTATCGCAACTGCCAATGACCGGAGAGGTAGCTTGTCAGATACCTAAAATCCTTCTTATTTTAATTGAGAAGTTCCCTCTGATGGGTATAACGGTTAATTAACAGTTTGTTTTGTCTGAGCACTGGGACATTTCTCACATGAGAGAGTCGAAGATCATGTTCCTATTTGTTAATTACAGTGAAAGCCGGTAAAGAACCACCCTCTTAAGTGCAAAACCCGCATAGCATCCTCTGTTTTTTGAGACCCTAAGTTGAAACCCTAAGTCCATATCGCTTAACTACATTTTTCGTTCGTGCTCTTTGTTTCCCTTTCTTTCGTCATAATTTACATGAAATATTCCCTTTTAAATACCCCTTTTAATACAGCACTTAAATAAACCTAATCTAGTACATATGTCTTGCGCCTTTTCGCGGACTTGTCTTGCTCGTGGATAAGCACCTTTGAGCAGCTAAGCGGATTTTCGTGGCTACATATCCCGGATAAGTACCTCACGATATTGGACAATTCCGCTAATGCACTTATCCGGGTCTTACTGTATGCCACAAAAGGGACCCGGGCCTGAGAATTTGTAAGTTGAACCTGAACGGGCCAGCTCATTTGCAATTTTATTTCCTTCAATGTCCCTGTGACCAGGCACCCACCAAAGCTTGGCATATTTTGTTTGGGTATCAAAAAAGTCGCATAAGCCGATGAGGTCAGGAAATATCTAAACACTACGAGTGAGCTAATGGAAAGAGCACTTTCTTCGATGAGCTACTGGGCGCTCAACGGACAATGTTTGAACAATGTAACAACTTTACAGTTGTATCATATCACCAGCAGTGGTCTGTATGTGAGGCTTAACCTTACCTAACCTAGCCTAGGCCTTTGGTATAAAAATGTTGTGTAATCCTCCTATGATGTGATCACCGTCGTGTAGCGGTAAGTGCGTTGGACTACTATACAATGCTGCCCGGGTTCAATCCCAGCCCGGGTCCAACAACTAAGTTTTTTCACGGTGCCACCTCTTTCGAATGTCTGACAAGCAATCAAAGAGTATCATTTGTCAATAAGCTTCTCAACTCGCCGCTCGGAGTCCGCAAAAAACGGTAGGTCCCTTCCATTCGTGCAAAAATATAACACGCACATACAAATGGTTGCGAGAAGCAGACCCAGGCTCACCCCGAGCTGTAGCGCCACCTAAAGTAAAGTGAACTTCCTGTTTGCCTAACGTTTAGTTACGTGGTCAAAGTAGTTGAAAACCTAGAGGGCCAGGTTATAAATGCTAAGGAATTTCAGATGTGGATTCTCATTGAACTTATTGAGTTGATAGCCAGTTCAACGAATAAGAAAGTAGCTATAACTACTCTTAGCAGTAAAATAAAGATAAAAATGGGGTTTGGATAGACGTTAAACCAAACTGGGTCCTGAAGTATTCAAAGAATCACAGAATCTAAGTCGTACAGCTGCTTCGAACTATATAAAGGATTCAAGAAAGTGCGGGAACTGATATGTGCCTGGATGTATGTATACTATGTAGCTTAACGCCAGTGACAAGGGAAATCGCAACATCAACAGGGATTTCGAACGTGGACAAGAAACTAAGGACTTGCCAACGTGTGTTAGCCGAAGCAGAATATCTTCAAAAATGCCGTTTGACATTTGTCAGAAGCGTGGTTCATATTCAGAAAAGAGAAATGATAAGGTATCAAGTAGTGACATAAATATTGTTACAATACCAAACGCATCCATTACCACAACAAGAACTCCAAATATTGACATCTGAAGTTGAAATATGTACCGTTATGTTACTCATCTGTTAAAGAATTTTCAGTTTGTAGTTTGTTTCGCCATGGAGTGAACCGATAAAGATAATCATATTGCGGAAGAATATTTTTAAAACGCCCCAGCCGCTCGGTATCAGCCGAATGTTCGTTTACCGCTGCATTAAGTTATTTCTGCTGAGCGACCACGATCGGTACGAACAGTAAAGCGAACAGAGAGGAATAAGAAAAAATCCACTAACAAAGGAAAAAATCATGGCTCCGCGACATGGGAGATTAATAAAAAATCAGAAAGTTGTATTATCAACAAAGACTTAGGCTTTGGAGCCTACAAACGTCGGTCGTATAGGACAGCTGCTCACAGCAGATCATAAACGGAATAGAGTCGAAAAATCAAAGCGACTACTTTTGAAATACGCAAACAACCTTCACAGAAAAATTCCGTTTATAGATGAAAAATTTTTTACCGTACAGGATAAGTTCCATAACCAGAATGACAAGGATTATGCAGCATATCATCTAGTGAGGCTCACAATTAATTACACGAGTCGAAGCGGCAGTCATGGTTTTGCGGGACGTAACCTACGACGGGATAACAGACCTCCATTTTTGTGAAATAGGGGTGGAAACATCAGTTAAAGTGTACCAAGAAACCGTTCTGGAACAGGTAGATGCTCCACTTAATAGGACTTTGTTTCAGAACCAGCAGCGGACCTTTCAGCAAGACTCTGCGCCGGTGCATAAAACAAAAACTACCCGACTATGACTTCAAAACAAATGTTCCAGACTTTATAGGGACTCAAGACTTTTTGTCTGCAAGTCCTGATTTGAATCCACTTGGTATGCCGTAAGAGACACCCTTACATTGAGTCCTTAAAGCCCGCGTTAGTCCTACATAGCTGTAACCAATATTCCGATCGATGCGGTGCGTGCAGCCATTGACGTGTGGCCCTGTATTCAATAAAAAGGCAGCCATTTTGAATGAACTTGCGTTTCTTAAAAATGTTTTAAAATTCAATTAAAACTTAAAGAAAAATATTCGGTCGTTTTAAGGAAGGAACAAGGATGTAACAGTATTTTTGTCCCTACTAGGCAAGTTGAGTTTAAACTTGTTCACTGGACTCAACCAATCTTGCCGACACGTTTCGACAGATTTTGAATTAAAATTTTCAACTTGAATTTTTTGAATTTCTAGATTTTTTTTACGTCAATTCGTCGAGTTTGACGTTATCTAAACACTTTTTTCTTCAAATGCTGGCAACACTACGTTGGACTCAGTTCAGTCTCAATCAAAACAGGAGAAAACAAATCCACTGCCTGCCATCTACTACCATTCCAAGCGACCTTAATTCTCCGATAATAGATGTCACCCACGAGATGCCTCAAAAGTAGAACATTTCTAAACAGAGCAACGACATACTGTGAACTACAAGGGCAGGTTATGAATGTTTGTACCCAACACAAAGAACTGAAAAACTTCCAATAATAACTACAAAAACCTTCAAGAAGTAAAAATCTCGGAGAAAAAAAAATATAAATAACCCATTCAACCAGGCAAAGTGTAAATTTATCCAATGAGCAGGAGAGCAGCGCACATGCATCCACTATCCATCCATATCCACTCCACAGTCCACAGTCCACACCGCACAGAAATGCTCTTTTAAATAACCGACATACAATCGTTTTACTCGCCATGTAAACATAGCGTACCACCAACTGCACTATCCACCATTGCCATGCCAACTGAAAAGCATATAATAAATCATGGTTTTAATCAAAGTATAGTGATGCGGGGAGTGAAGCGGCAGAAGGCAGCCCCCACACTGTACGGCTAACAAAACGAGAACTGTTTAAGGTTACCCGAAGCAGGTCAATTTAGTTCATTCGCCTATCGAACTTTCAGTTCACGTCACGGATAACGTCAACCTTGCACATTCGAATTGGCGTTGCACATTGCACACGTGCATACATTCAAAGAAAAACATAAAAATGTATCATTCTGTGTTTGTGTGAGAGAGACTGTGGCGATGAATAAAAGCTTTAAAGCTCACAATACATTTTTACCGTTGGCAAAAAAAAGCTCAGCTGTCATACGAACACTTCAAATGTCAGATGCAGTTGAACGACCGTCAACTCTTGTTGACTGCAAAAGCTTTTGCATCTGTGCATTTCCTTTGAAAGCTGTACCCATACAATTGCATCTTTTCCCATACCAATCTCCAGTGTATGTTGCATACGCATCTGTGTGTACACTGCATCTGTATCTATTTAGCACTATGGTATAGTTAAACTAGTCACACAATAGATTGCGCGAAGTATAAATTTAGATCGAGGTTATTCGTTGCAATGCTGAGAGGACGTTGACACTCCTCGGCGCGCACACATTATAGTTGATGTACGCGAGTATCTATGCGATGTGCATCTATGCATTAAGCATGTGTGGTTGTATCGAGTTAGCATTAGTTGCTGGCTGTGTTGCCTGTGCGCCAACATGTGCTTTTGCCGCTGTTGCTACTGCTGCTTGATTTATTTTAGCCATAGTATCTATCCCCCGAATACAGCCCCGGGGTGATATCTACATATCTATCTACATATGCATTAGCAATAAATATGGCCGTATATTACAGCTGCCAAGTTGTGTTTGCAGTTTTGGACCAGAGAATGAAAGTGAAACAGATAACGAGATAACTACTATTTCATTCGATTTGAGTTTCTTTGCCAGATTCATTCATTATACGATATTCTTTGGCTGGCAAATACAGACCCGTAAATTGCACATACATGCACTCTCAAAGCTTTGTAGATCTATTGTCAATATCACGCTGGCAATAAATTGGCGTTGAAAAGTGGGGATCTTCTTGAGAGCAGATTTCCTTCTTTCTGAACTTTCCTCCGACATATAGCGCGGGTGATTCATTTAGAGGTACCTTTTTCAGTAAGGTTTTAATGATAGGTCACACGGTAGTTGTGTCAAACGGTCAAAGTACAGTGAAATCTCTCTTAAGCGGACAGCCACGGGACTGGAGTTTATTGTCTGGTGACAGCTATCCGTTTATAAGAACGCATTTTGTGTGTGAAATTAGAAATTGGGTCTTCAAAAAGTTGTCCGTTAGTGCGTGTTGTCCGCTTAACAGGGTGTCCGATAATGAGATATTTCACTGTATTATTTAACATTTCATCATGGAAAACCCTAGCCCGGCATAATTTCAGTCTTTGGGCTCTCTTGAAAAACTTGAAGAAGATCCACTGTTTGGGACTAAAATTTTGTTCAGCGATAAGGCACATTTCGGGCTTAATGTCTATGTCAATAAGCGAAATTGCCATATTTGGGCTGAAGAGCAACCATTACATCCAGATAAAACAACGGTTTATGGGCTGGGGGAATTTTCGGTACATATTTTTTCAAAAATGACACCGGCCAGAATGTAACTGTGGGATGGCACTGCCTGAAATTGAAGCCCATGATATCGGCAATATTTGGCTCCAACATGACAGCGCTACTTCCAACACAGCCCGTGAAACCATGGCTTTATTGCGAGAACAATCAGTTCCTTTCATGCTTCGGAGAGCTGGCCACCTAGATCATGTCATATCACACCTCCAGATATTTTCCTTTGGGCCTGCGTTAAGTCTACAAAGATAAGCGCTCACGTCATTCACCAAATATCACTCGAAATGCTCGACCGCGTCATCGAAAATTCTAGCTTCAGAAAGGACCATGTTCGCCGCAGTTACGGCAAACATTTGAAAAAAATGATCTTCAATTAACGCTCTATGGAGAATGACGGAGACGAATCACGTACTACCTTCGGAGAAAAGCTTATTTCAAGTCGGGATTAATGTTAGTCTGGGTCACTTCCAGAAGGGCCGAGTGAAAGAATATCCTGATTGCGCACTTTAGGTACGGAAATAAACCATCGAAGGAAATGAAAATGAAGAAAAACAGAGGCCAGCGCCGTAGTTTTGCCCGGAAAGGCGATTAATATCTGAAATTGGTTTGGATATTTAAGACGCGGTCAATGATCCGCCATTGTTTTGTGAGCTCAAAGGTCCATTTCAATGTTACCCCACTGTTTTTTTTATAGGTTAAAATGTTGAAGCCACGTCTCTGCCGTATCTTTGCATTCAATGCTCACGAAACTACCCCCTTAAGTCACCCCACTGTTCATTTGGTTTTAGTTACACAAGCACTGTTATCTGTAGCTAACCTGATTTTTCATGACGGCTGATAACCGTTGTTACATTTCTAACATTTCTCTGTGACCGTCTCTGACTATGATTTTCATTCAATTTACTCTAAGAAATAAGGATTTATTCTAATACACAAAATTAACCTTTAAAAAGCTACTTAAAGTTATTTAATTTAATTTTACTTTATTTTCAGGTAAGTGTTCCCATAACAAAAATATGTAATTTTATATATTTCAACCTGCAACCAGGGGTAAGTGAAAAAATTCAGAGTCAAAATGTAAATTTAAATTCAAATCCAACTGACACTTATGCGACGCCATCTAACGGTTGGTAGTATATCTAATGCATGTACATTGAAACTGTTCGAAAAAGCACAAATCATGTTGAGTGTATGCTGTGCTTCTGGTTTTGTTCACATGGCGCTGAGTTCGTTTGAGGGATTTTGTGTTGTATATAGAATGGTGGCGCCATATTGGATTGAGGCGAATCGTTACAATTTAAATGCGGGAGTTGATTTTTTTGTGTTTCATTTGTGATATGACGTTTTTTATGTATCAAATATTTAATATTCGGCAAGATTTTATGAGTTTATGTATTTATGCATTAATTGAAAGGAACTTTATTTATCGGAAATCTGATTTCATAAAAATGTTTAAATCGAATTTGTAGAATTATTTTGCAAGAATTAAGTTCTTATGAGTGCTTATAGGGCTTACGTGTTCTGAAGGTCAATGAGTGGGTTGAGCCCCTAAATGGTGAGCGCGCGTCAGTAAAACAAAAAAAAACTAGCTCTAGATTTCTGGTTGTTGTTGTTAAAGGCGCAACAGGTTTTTTTATATCAAAGATATTAGTTTCTAGTGCCAAATTCCTGGTCATTATAAAACCGGAGTATGGGAGTTAGCTTGCTTAAGATTTAAATAATGTTATTCTCTCGTTGAAGAAAAACCGAAGTTTTGCGTCAAATGGGACAAAAATGAATAGGTCGACTACAATGTACCAACACTTTTTTTTTTTGTTAGTATATACGTACATACATAAAGGGTTTTTCAATAAGAGCGCTACAAAAGTTTTTTTTAAATAAAACAAAAACGGTTTTGGATATCAATGAAATTCCTGTGAAAGTACGTTCGATGCCATTATGTATGGAACTCGATTTCTTTGGCATGGCCACCACGGGCACGCTTGCAGAAGTCCAGACGCTGAACCCAATTTTCGACGGTTTTCAAGCATAAATCGGCCGATACTGCTGCAATTTCACGTTCGATATTCGTACGAAGTTCATCAATCGTCGCTGGCTTGTTGGCATAGACCATAGACTTGACGTAGCCATAGGAAATAGTCTTACGGCGCCAAATCGCACGACCGAGGCGGCCAAGCGACTGGACCATTTCGTGAGATAACACGTTCTCCGAACTTGGTTTCCAATAAATTGATTGTGACATTCGCTGTGTGGCTTGTGGCGCCGTCCTGTTGGAACCACATGTCCTCCAAGTCCATATCATCCAATTGGGGCCAAAAATATTCGGTAATCATTGAACGGTAGCGATTCCCATTCACAGTAACGTGCCAGTCTTGATCATCACGGAAGAAGTACGGCCCAATGACGCCGCCGGCCCATAAACCACACCAAACCGTAATTTTTTCGGGATGCAATGATGACTCATGGAGTACGTGTGGATTGCTGCCTGACCAATACCGCATATTTTGTTTATTGACGAAGCCATTCAGCCAGAAATGAGCCTCATCGCTGAAGATGATTTTTCGATGAAAATCCGAATCATTTTCAAGTTGTTGCTCAGCCCAATCCACGAACATACGACGCTTCTGGTGGTCAAGCGGCTTCAGTTCTTGCGTCAATTTAATCTTGTATGGATGTAGGCCAAGATCCTTTCGCAAAATTCGCCACAACGACGTCACAGAGATGCCCAACGCTTGAGAACGACGTGTGAAAGACACATTTGGGCTTTCTTCAACTGAAGCCTCAGCGGCAGCAATATTCTCGACACTACGGGCACTTCTTTGTCTAACTGGCACGGGAACATTTTGTACTGTGCCTGTGGATTCAAATGTTTCCACTAGACGCTCAATTGTTGATCTGCTAGGACGATTGTGACGACCATAAATCTTAACGTTGAGGCCACTGACTCCGAATTTCGGTAGTAAATTTTAATAATTTCGACTCGTTGTTGGCTCGTATATCTTTCCATCATGAAATGGCAAACCTTACTGAAGAGAAATGTCAAAAGAGCGGCAAGAAATATGGCGTCGTTTGCTGTCCCTGTCGCTCTACTTTTGTAGCGTCCCTGTTAAAAAACCCTGTATATATGTACATATTATGTACATACATACATTAACAAAAAGAAAAACAAAAAAAAAAAAATAAAAAAATAGAAACAACAAATGATAAATAATACAGATACAGTTGACTTATCAAAACAATACTCCATTTCATATACTGATTCAGAAAGTAGTCAAAGTGACGATTATGTGCTACCAACTTTAACATTAGTGTCAGAAAACATCAATTCTAAGACTGCCAACCTTGTCCAAAACATTATGCTAGCATAACCTCCAGCTGTAATTATCGGTTTGATCAAATGTATTGGTCCAGTGCCATAATACGAAAAAAACACCTTACATTGATTTTCACGCCACCGTGTTTTATGGTCTTAAGTGTGTGCAAGGTATAAATTCCTCTCTCTTTAGTCTTCGAAGAAGTGTTCTGCAGCCAGGAGTCCCAAGTGTAACAATTTTGGACTCGTCGCTCCAAAGAATATTTCTCCATTTTGTGATGGGCCAGTCTCGATGTTCTTGAACAAAGTTTTTTGCGTAACGGTACTTTTCTTGAACTTCTTATGGTTGAAATATCCACTTGAAGATTTAAATCCTTCTTTACTTGAGTTGAAGTGATGAAAGGATTTTTTTCACCAATCTAACGATGTTTCTTTCATCACTTGCAGTACATTTTTTTTTTCCTCTTGTTTCTTTTTTTACCACGAATTGTTTGGCATTTACAAGCATTTTGTTAGAGCAGCCAACCACTTCTCTTATGAATTTATAAGCTTTTCCTTTGGAAATCAATTTTTTTTTACAAGCAAACACTTCTCTTCCGTGCAATGCTTGCTACGACCCATCTCAACTTAAAAAAAAAGTTAAAATAGGCACCCTTATTGCAAAGATCAACTATCAATTAATATCTGAAATTTATCAATGAATTTTATTAAATGGTAGTGTGACTGTCAACTGTCAATATTGTTGATAAATTCTGATTTTTTTTTAAATCTTTTGTGAATGAAAAAAAAAATGGTAATATAAACAACAATTTTCATCGTTTTTCTTGTCAGCTCTCAATTTTTCTTTCAATCGTAAATTTGCAGTCGATGAGTTCGTGCCAGCTAAAAAAAGTAACTAAAACATGTGAGTTTCGAATTAAATTAAATTAAAATTCTTCATTTTTTTTATTTCCAAAGGTCTTAAAAAGTAGTAAGTAGCAAAAAATAGTTCTGCAGATTGGTCTACTTGATGGAAGATAACGTTGAACTCGCCAAGGGATTTCGTTCCAAAGCTGGAAGTTTTTTAAAAAAAACTAGAAGCGGAGTAGAGCACGAACAGATTAATTAATATTGATCTGAAAATCGACTTACATTTGGCTTTCCAATTTCAAAGGATTGGATGCTTCCCTCAAACTTTTTCGCATTTTAGCCATTTCGTGGATAGCAGGATCATTCAACTCCTCATCTTCATCAAAAAATAGTTCAGTTGAAGTCATTTTGTATTTTGTTTTTAATTATTTATTTTCTGATTAATGAATTTCTTTGTACGTTCCTCAAAAAAAAAAAAAAAAAAAAAAAAACATCTGTCAGACATAAAAGAAATATTTTGAAGGCAATCACAATAGCACAATATTTTATCAATTCATTTTCACAATACCGATTTTTATTTGAATTTATAAATTCTATCAACCGTCAATCGGTTGATAGTTGATCTTCGCAATAAGGGTGAAGGTTTAAATTTTAACCAATACCCTTTAGTTATCTTACGCTTGACTGTCCTTTATTTAATTCAAATTGCAACTTACCACTTGAGTGTTGCAAAGCGGAATGAACTGGTGATATTTTATTGCACAGCAATATTTGGTCATATTTTTACAAAAAAGAGGGTTTTCTCCATCAAAAAACCACAGTTGTTGGAAAATTTTCATTTTATGTTGGGAAAGCCCAACAGATATCTTACAACCGACTTTCAGTGCATGCAACGGGCAATAAAAAAACGGTAAGCAAGTTGAGTAACTAATTGAGCATGGTGCTGTTTTATTGCACATAGCTGTACATATCTCTATGTCTCGAAAGTTATGATTATGATTGTGTCTATTCCAGGGGCCTGTACCACAAAACAACAAGTATTGTTAAAAAGGCGAATTTTAACAAGTAACACGAGTTTCTGTGACGAACAGCTTGCTACTTGTTAAAATTCACCTTTTTAACAAGGCTTGTTGCTTTGTGGTACAGGCCCCAGGTGTCGAATAAGCGTTGACAAGTATTGAAAAAAGCAAGACATCAAGGACTGCAACTGGTAGAGCGCGAACATTCTAAGTAAATACTCTCTAAAGAGTGTTCAAAGGATGGCTAAAACCTGACTGTGAGAAAGTTTAAGGCATGTCTTGTTTTGCCTTAAGCACTGTATTTGAGTAAGCAGAAGGCTTACCTGATCTCTACAGAATAAGGCTTTGTTTTGTTTCTAGAGATCTTCTGGGAAAAGTTTAAAGAATGTGCCACACTTCCATGAATTACTGCTGCCGCCCCTCCAAAACATGTTTAATACTTTCTGTCACTTGAGTGAAAGGTTTCCTCTAGAAACGCTACGCACTGCATATAAATCAAAGGATCGAAACCGGTTGAAATGTTTTTCAACACGTTAAACGTTAAATTAGATCAATTTCAATCAACGGATGCGTTCATATTCTTGTTGGCCTTCAAATTTGTCAGTGTGTCACTAGAGTGTATCCTATATTCGCCATAGGACTTGTCAACAACTGCCGCGTCGCTTTAATCTAAAAGCAGGTGTTCTGCAAAAAAAAAAAACCATTTAAAAAAAATTAAAACTTTTTTTTTTTAATTGAGATGTTAAAAAATAGCCATCCCACGCTCTCCCTGTCACTTTTCGAATAAAATATCCACACGAAGGTAAAGGAAGATAAAAGAGAAACACAACAACAACACTAAATTAGACACATCGGCAAAATTGTATGCGAATAACATTCGTTATCGTTACTTTCAAAGCGCGCCATTTCTATGTATCTACATATCTATCTGTCTATTGAAGAGGTCAGCAACACGGGCTTATAAATTGTTTTTGTATATTAGATGGCTTGTGCGACAGAAAAGTATCTTCCCCCGCCTCCAGAATCAGCCTCGGACATTTCAGGTTCTATTGATTATCAAGAGATACTCTTCTTTTATCCCCCTACAGATACAAATACACGCATGTTGATGATTTGGGGGGAACATTTGCATTTTAACTTCTTGTTTTTGTCTTGCGAAACCACGAATATATGTAAATTGGCCGCAACCAAAGTACGCGAGTATCTTTCTCTGTTGTTTATGAATACATTTTTTGCCAGTTAACTTTTTTTTTTTTTGGTTTAGTATGGCGGTATAATGACGGATGAACTGTTGATGGACAAGAGTCAAATTTTGGAACCTCTTAAGTGTTTTTTTTTCTCGGGACACCACTAACAAAACACACAATTTTTATGAGAGTGAGTGCTCTCTGTTGGTATATTAAAATATGCGCACAAAAGAATGGCACGTAAAAGTTGTGCGAAGAAAGGAACGACGAACAGTCGAGGAGAAACAGAAAGGGGTCAACATCAAGATTGGTTTTGGTTTTGGTTTTGTGTGCCAGGAAAAAAGTAAAAGAAAAAAAAAACAGCAAAAAAAAAAAGAAGCAATTTCGGGAACGTATGCTGGCAGTTTATGTGTAGGGATGTGGAATAAAATACTTTCAAGGTTAGTCGGACATTGACACTAATTTTGATGTTTGTTCGTCTTCATTCACCTCGTGGTTTGTGGAAGGATTTTGTTTTTGTTCTTTTTGGCGAATATGCGTATTTAAGTTAGATCATTTGAAAAGCTGGATATTATACAAACACGGACACGAAGACACACAGAGAAAAAGTGGAATAACTCGCAGTTGCGACTTGTGCGAAGTTTTTTTCCCTTAAGCGGTTGGTTATAGGTTTTGAAGGGTGCCTGGGTATCTTTTGAATTATTTACTTATTTAGTGTTCAGATGGAATGATAAATTTAATTTACTTTACATGAATAAGATATGAAATTATTACATTTGCGGTCCTACGTCGGCGACTGATTGCCTAAAGGCTGAATTTGAATATTGAAGAGACTTTCTACGCTTTATAAGTTCCACAGAAAGATATCTAGAACGTCTTAGTAGATATTTAATTATGGCCATTATAATTATGGCGATGAAGCACCGTGACCTAAATAGATCTTTCGATAGTTTATTCCGGAATCGTAGTTAAGAACAAGGACATCCACGGTGAAACTTTGCTGGACAGCTCACGTACATAAGCGGATATCCCTCTTTCACCCAGAAACTTCCTTTATCCAATTATGGTTCCAAATTTTTAAAACGAACATCATTCTGATAAACGGACAGAAAATCTCCCATACACGGACGCGAAGCTTAACTTAACGGACAACATTTGAGCAAAAGCAATTCTTTCTGACAGCCAGGCGGTCATTAAGGCGCAATCACCTCAAAAGTCATGTGAAAATTACTGAAGGACCTAAATAAATACATGGTCACGATACAAATGGATGCCCGTCCACGTTAGAGTGGAAAAGTAATGAAGATCCTGATGAATTGGCAGAAGTAGAAGCGACTACCACCGCTTTGGAGCCAGAACTTATCTGCGGGGTGGGCGAAAACGTCATCCGTGAGCAGCTCAGGAAAGTGGAGGGAGGCACTAGAGCCAGACTCTGAAATGAACTCTTTGGACTTAAGATTTAAACTTTGTGTAAGTCTAAGCACAAACAGATTTAGAATCTTCACAGGCCTTCTGACCGGACACTGCAAGCTGAGAAAACACACTTAAAAAAAAGGCGGTGAGAGAAAAAAATGATTCCTGCAGATACTTCAAAGAAGTAGTAGAGCACATGCCAGGCTCTATTCAGACAAAGAAGGGACTGTCTAGAGGCCCATTGTAAAGATAAAGAGGACATTTCCCCTGAAGACACTGAGATTCATCAGAGTCTAGGAGTCTAGCCATTCTCCAGTTGTGGAACACAAGGTAGAGTAGTGTACATATTCCCGATTTTTCTGCATTCATTCAATGAACAAACATCGGTGGTTATCTATTGGAATAATCTCAGTACAAGATCCCTTTTTTTTACAAGCTTTAAATTCTTCACTTTCTGTGAGGGCGGAGTCTGGGAATCGATTTTACACCCACTTCCAGATATCCGATCATCCTAAAATTTTGCGTATCCGGTGACAACTCAATATAGTATATTTCATGATCTTGTAAATCTAATATGGCGGACGCCCAAAGATGGAGGATTGCCATTATCTTCACGACCTCCTAAATATGGGTATCAAATGAAAGGATTTGACAAGTAGAATACGATTAGCTAAGTGACGTTAACGTAATTCTAAATTCAATATGGTGGATGCCATAAGATGGCGGATTACTTTTTTCTTCACAACCCGCATGACATGGATATCAAATAGAAGAGTTTGATGAATAGAATTTCAAACAATATAGCATATTTTATGACGTTGTAAATCTAATATGGCGGACGCCATAATATGTTGGATTACCGTTATCTTCACGACCTCCTTAATATGGATATCAACTTATCAAGCCAAGTGACGTCATTCTAAATTCAATATGATGGGCGCCCCAAGATGGCGAATAACCTTTTTCTTTACAACCACCATGGCATGGGTATCAAATGGAAGGGCGAGTAGTATCTCAAACATTCTGAGTAAACTTTCTCATATCCAACCCACCCAAGCTGACTATAAATTGAAGCTTGGGGCACTCAGGCTCGAGGTAGAATTTGGTTAAATGACGATGACGAGGTCTAACTAAACAGTGACAGTGACAAAAAATGTATTAAGCTAATTCTTCGTCCTCGTTGCCTTGTGCCTGAGCAACCCCAAGCTTTAGTTTATAGTCACACATTGGTGACTCGGGAAAAAAATATTTTTTTACTTTTTAATTCATTAAAGCTTGTTTTTAAAAAATTATTTTTTTATCTTTATATTTTTGAATAAATAGGGTTCTACATTTTTGATTCTCTAATTCACGGCGGTGAGTGTCCGCTTGTGGCTGGTCTCACAAAGCCTAACCAGGTTAGGAAGCACTGGCTGTCGGTAATTCGAGTTTCAGCACACTTAGATCTATAGGTATTCAATAGATCTTGGAGGTATCTATCCCCGCCACAACATGAAAACCACTTGGAGCTTTGTATAAGGCGCGAGAAGGCTTCTAATATCCGTTTATGCTAGGTCACTTAGATTGTCAAAGCAGTATTTACCTTGGTGTAGTTTCCTTTTACGGGGACGAACTGCACATTAGCAGAGATGAGCCTACTTATTAAGGTACATACATACATAACTATGTATACCAAACAGAGTTACACGCGGTAATTGTTATGTAGTCTTCTCCTTCTCGAAAGTCTAGACTCTAGAGTCGATACTTATTTCCCTCAACTTATTGTCTATGAGGTCTTCTAATATCTTCAACTGCTGTGTAACATGGATTTTTTTTCCTAAAAGATCGGAGCCGAGTCTAGTTAGACCTATGTATGTATACGATCACTCTGCAAGCTGAGATTGAAAAACAACTTTTCTTCGATCAGATTCAAAGTGATGCAGAAGGGATTATTACGATGGACGATGGCCGGTGTAAGAAGGTGATATGTGTGCATGCGCCACCACCTTACCAAACCAAAACCACTGTATTTGAAAAGCTCTGCTGGTAGTCCATCAGAGCCGGCGGCCTTGTTATTCTTCAGCTTTTTAATAGCTGCGCCGACCTCTTGTATACTTGGATAGGGGACTCTTTCTTCGTTAGCTGAATGTGGGTGTTCTTCTTCCCTTACCAATCTCCCCATTTAGCAGCTGCTGGAAATACTACTTAAAAACATCTGTGCTTCGGTAACTAGGTTTTCTTCACTATTTCAAAGAGCCTGCGTTCCTATTTTAAATGTGCACCGGGAAAAGAAATCCTCCAGCTGAAGAGTATTTAAAACCAAGTGGTTTGCCAGTGACATTGATCTGGCAGAGGTGTTTTCGGTGTATCTATACTTCTCGGGTTTTTTTTTTTACTAATAATGTAGCTTCTTAGAGTCTTACCGCATTATAGGCCCCTCGTCCAGTTGTGACAAGGCTTGATCTAAAATGATGATCTAGCTTCTTAGAACCAAAAATGATGGAATACATCTCGGAGAGAAAAAAGTCTCATGGTTTTGTAGTTGCCTAAACAAAACAGAGGTGAAACTTGTGGGCACCCACAGCATAATAGCTTATTACGAGTTGCTACAAGAAACATTGTTTGGTTGATGTTTCTTAGCTTCGGTTGCCTTCAGCAATTTTCGGGGCGTCCACAGCCTACTTAGAATAATCAGACTTTTTTTTATTACTGGATCCTGCCCCATAGGATCACCTTTCGAATAAAGGCAAGTATGTCCTTAGTTGACGCATTTTTTATTCATAAGGTCTAAGGAGTTCTTTGTGTAGGGTACGTCGTCGTCTGACCCCAAAAGTGCCGGGCAATCACAACGGACGTGCTCGGCTGTCTTCGACAATCGGTCTAGCTAGACAGGCCTAACTTGTTCTCAGATCTAAAAGTTAGTCCAAGAATCTTTAAACTACTACATAATTTCGAAGTCCTTAGACTTTGGCCAGATACGAAAAAATGCGACTTTAAAACTGAACAGTTGTCGTAATTCTGGTGTCATTGCAGCAGAGAGCATATCCACGAGGGTCAACCGCAGAGCCAATCGTAGGTACCAGGGAAAACTCCAATGCAGCCGAGACAGTTTGCTCCTTAGTGTTGGACGAGAGGCTGCTGTAATCACCCCTTTAGTTCTGCTCATAGTTTGCAGGGGACAATGTTTCTCAACGCAGATATGTACCTTCCTAACTATTCTTATGTATGTATACATACATACAAACATATGTATTTAATTTTGTATGAGCATAACTCCCACAACGTCATCACTTTCTTCCTCTAAACAAGTAAAACCTAATAACCCATTTTTCTGCCTTCAGTTCAGAATCTTTACTGTGAATGCACTCACTCAACTGATATACTCGTAGCCTATTACGTGGATGGTAAATAACATAACAAAGAACCCCAACTGAAATTACATAAAAGTCGAAAATCAACTTTCTATTTCGTACAGATGTCGTCTTCGACTGCAGCAATACCAGCAACGCTCATAAAGTAGGCCTAAAACTATCTAACACTCCTTTCTTTTTGTTCTTCTTTTTGGTCTTCTTCCCGAGCTAGACAGAGAAAGAGAGAGGTAGATGTGATAGAATCTAACCACGGGCTTTAAATTCTAATTCACTTTTTTTTCGTTGATATTTATTCTGCTTAGACTGCGTGTGTGTGTGTGTGCGCGCCCGAAAAATGTTTAAGATTCATTTGAACACCAGCCAGGTGTGCCAGTGTGTGTGTGCGATATAAAAATGCTCATAGTGTGTCAATAGTCCTAATTTCCGTATTTCATTATCTGTACCTCTACTCTTCGGTGCTTCTCTGGCTGGCTGGCTGAATGTCTGACTATCATCAGAGTCTTCGTCGTCGTGGCACAATCCCATGATCGTGTACTGCCCTCACTGCTTGTGCTCTGCCAGTAGTTATTTATCATCATCCTTTGTTCGCTTCGTAGTTCTATTTCTAATTTTTTTTTTTTTTTCATTATTTCTGTACTTTGGAACCAAGTTTACTGACCTTGAACTCAGATAGGTAGATACCCACAAACCAATACAGATACATTCGCATCTGTTGGATTATTTAACACTTTCGGTGGGTTGTTTAATTCTATAATGTGTATTTGTTGTTGTTGTTGTCTTATGATTGCCCAGGGTTGGGGGCGGAAAGAAAGGAGATGAAATGAGGTAGAAAATGTAAAAGAAATTTTATGTTTTGTTGTAATTTGAATTTTTCGATGGTTTTTCGTGTTCGATGTTCTACGGGAGCTCCACTGCCCTTCAGGGGATTCAATTTGAATATGTTGTTCCTTGGCTGTGGTTCTTATTTTGTTTATTTGTATTTTACTAAATTATGTACGAGTACATACATATGTATACATATATTGGGGCGCTAGGGTGTCCAAAATAGGTGGCATTACCATATGAAAAAAAAAAAAAAAATTGGATAGAGAGGAGACATTTTATGTAAATTTAGTTTTTTTTTGTTGTTGTTGATAGCATTTATGTTATGTTGGGGTGCTTTGTTATGTTTCTTTTTTTGGTAATTTAGATTTTTTGGTTTTCTTTTTGGTTTCATCGATAAAGTTGAGTGAACTTTGAGTACGCAGCGGTTTTCGATTGGTTGAGACTTTTAGAACGCACGTTTTGAGTATGGATACAAAGTGAAATGTATAATTCCGTTTAAAACAACATTCTAGAAGGGGTTTAGGATGTTAGACAATAGACTAGAGGGTAATAGGTCAACGACAGAAGAAGGTGAACGAAATGAGGTGGAAATTAAAGTGATGATGTGCTTTGGTTGGAATCTAGAATTAAGTTAACGTCTGTAGGAGGGTTTTATGTATCTCAGAAGGGTGTAGATCTAGAATATGTGCTCTTGGAAAACCAATAAGGACTTAAAGAGAGACTTAAAATGCAGTCTGAATTGAATAATGTGTTAAAAAATGTGTGCATCTCAGCTAATATAAAAATCTAGACCATCACTTCTGACATCCGCTGGGCACTGTGTAAAAAGAAAGTCTGGATGTCTTCAAATGGGGAAACTTCTTTGCATTCCATTGCTTAAGTCCCAAAAGAACTCTTTGACCAAAGTCGCACCTTATGCAAACCCGGGAATGCTGAAACCACTAACCTTAAGCACTTGTGCTGGATAAAAGGTGCACCAGGGGACTTAATATTAAAAAACGTGCAAGGAAATCTATATGTACATGCAATGGAATATTTGGAAAAACCTACTTACCTAACTACTTCTTCTATTAGACCTTTTTGTAGAAGAATTGACATAAAAATATGGGATGTACGGACTTCAAAATACCCTACTTAGACTTCACGGCCATTTTTCATCCATCATAGGTAACCAGATACTTACTTGAAAATCCATCTATACATCCACACCGATGGCTTCCAGATGGAGGATGGGTAGAATCAAGAATCTTCGTTGAGACGCTCACACAAGTCAGTTATAGCAGTCCTAGAAAGCAATAAAAAAAAGTGTGAGCCTCATCAACATAAGCTCACGGGTAAGGTGAATACTTATCCGATCCAAAGCAGTTGTGTATGTAATGTGTAAGAGAAAAAGAAAGTTGTCTAGTACAATCGATAGAAAATGTGTAATCAAATTAAGTAAATATGTATATATGTATGTATACATATAATAATATACAGCTGATATTAATTTTGGTCAATTAATCATGCCGATTATGGAATCCGGCGGATCGTATCCCCCCCCCCCCCAAGCAAATACTTGAAATACATTAATTTATTAATTTTCCAGTAATTTTCATTTGTTTTTTATTTATTTTCCATGTTTCCATGCCATCCGCAGGTATTTTCGCGCGAATGCGATTCGTCAAACTGTGTATGGAGTGCGAATCGACTGCGTTTTCGGTAATAGCAATTTTTGTTACCGACTTCACTTTCTTACCGACTTTTTCAGTAATACGAAAAACTAAAAATTGAGGATAACTCCCGCCGCATCTGATCTGACGGATTCCATAATCGGCATGAATTATAAAAGTTGTTTATAACTTGACTCCAGTGCCACCTATCGGGTCCAGATTTTGTAGTTTTCTCTTTAGGCTCTATACCAAAATATGAATCATTTTGGTCAATTAATATAGAAGTTGCAAATAAATTGACAATAGCGCCACCTAGCGGGCATTTTTTTTTTTGCGTATGTCTCTCCTCAGGCCCCAGAATATCTATATACCAAATTACATTATGACTGGTTCAGCGGTTTAGACGTGAAAAGGTAGACAGACAGACAGACAGGCAGCTGATGTTTTCTGTATACATATTCCCCCTATATGAAATCATTTCCCCTTTATCGTAACACATTTATCGTAACGCTACACATTTTTAAAACAAATACTTCGCTAAAGAAGTACCTATTCACTTCAAAAATTCGAGATAAAAAGCATTTAATGTTTTTTGGTATAAGCCTTTCTTCTTCCTAAGGTTTTCAGATCTTACTACGTCATTCACTCATCCGTTTGAACAAAAAAAAAAAATTGTATTGCAACAAAAATTCAAGCAAACGAGGTTTGAACACACTCCCATGTCTCATAGAACATAGGATGAGTTGCTCATCGTTTTGATTATACACAGTGTGTCAAATAAAATCCCAGACTGGCCTAAGAAAACATAATCAAAACACGATTTCTCTTTATTTTTCGGTGTTTTCATGCGAAATATTCTCCCGATTCGATACACTTGTATGGTGATTCAAATAGCTGCTCTAGCTCTTTTTGCGGAATTGCCTCCAGTGCCCTTGGTTCAATGATCTGATAAAAAGTCAAATAAATGAAAGGGAACGCTTTTACAGAAATTTTAAAAGAAATCCATGTGATTTTAATAGAAGACAATACAAGTTTGCCCGTAATAAGGTAACAGCTCTAATTCGATCTAGTAAAAGTTATATCTTGTAAGTAAGTTGAACCCAAGTCTGAATTCAAAGGAATTATGGAAGAATTTAAGAGAAGTAGGTGTGTCCAAAGATAAAAATGTATGTAAGTGTCCCTTTACTGCTGAGGAAATGACTTCGGTTCTAGTTCCACCAATTTCCTGCCCAACTGCAGTTTCAATTCCAGATTCCACGACTGATTCGGAGGTTAGTTTTTCTTTTGAATGTGTTAGTCTTAATGATGTCAAACATGCAGTCAATTCTATTAAATCTAACGCTGAAGGACCTGATGGTATATCACCTTAAACCTTAAAGTTAATTATGCCCTTATGGCTTCCTTGTTTCTTGCACATTGTTAACTTCTGTATATACAGCTGTCAGTTTCCAATGCAGTGGAAATCGGCTAAAATGCTGCCTGATGTCTGACCAAATATAAAGCCATCTTTCATTAAATAATATGCTCTCGAAATGGCAGTCCGGATTTCGTAATAAGCTACAGATCTGAGGAGTTTTTTTTAGACATTAATCAGGTTTGTGTTATGGTTCTGCTAGATTTCTCAAAAGCATTTGACTGTATCGATCACGCAGTTCTCCTACATAAACTGAAACATAATTTCTGTTTTTCTAATTATTCACTTAAGCTGCTAATGCATTAATGCATTACTTGAGTGATCGATGTCAAATCATTGAAACAGATACTGGCTCCTCAAGTCCGATTACTATGAATTTCTCCTTATTCATTAATGACTTACCTGATGTACTAGCCAGCTGTCAAATAAACATGTATGCAGACGATGTCTTAATTTACTTAGATCGTCGAATTGGATTGATGGAGGATTGCGTCTTTAGAATTAATGAAGATCTATCCAACATTCTAACATGGTCCACCTCCAACAGAATGAAATTAAATCCACTAAAGTCGATGGGCATAATTTGTTCCAGAACTACAATTGATCAGCGGTTTTATCCACCCTTGTATCTTGCTGATGCTATTATTCCTTATGTTCGTAAAGTAAAATATTTAGGCTTTTTCATTAATAGCGAGTTAAGTTGCTGTGATGCTACTTCAGAAAGCCTGAAAATAATTTATTTTGGTCTACGATGCTTGAGATCATCTTCACAGCTATTACCCCATAACTTAAAAAAACGGTTAGTAAAAAGCTTGATTTTACCTTTCTTTATATACAATTGTTGTATATACTCTGGACTTGATGCAGAATGCAAACGTAGACTAAATGTAGCATTCAATTACTGCAATCCGCTTTATTTACAATATCCCAAGAAATCGCAGTGTCTCACACCCCAAACGGTCAATCGGCTTAATTTGGATGGATTTTATAAATTCAGGAACACTATTCAACTCCATAACATAATTCATAATGAATGTCCTAATTATTTAAAAGAAATGTTACAATTTGCTCAGACCCGCAGGGGACTAAAATTAATAATGCCTCGTTTTGCGCACACCATGCAGAGCGTGCCTTTTTTGTGACGGCAATTCGACTTTGGAATAATCTTCCTGTTGAGTTGCAAAGAATAAGCTCAGGAAATGTATTTCTATTTTCTACTACTATTACTATTTTACTATTTTCACATATTTCTACTTCTACTTAGAAATTAATTTTAATTCTTTATTTAAATTTTAAATCCTATGTACACATCCTTTTTTTTTTTTTGGCTTTTAAATTTATTAACTTAATTTCTCTTGTATTTCTTGTCTCTTTTTTTTTTTTTAAATGTTTGTATTTACATTACCAAATTATTAACTCACTTGTTATTTTAGTTTAGGTACTTTATATAAGATCAAAGTCTTGTAGTGCCATGTTAAATCTATCTATCAATAAATATCAAATATCAAAAATATCAAAAAAAGTACATTCAACTTTGAACTTTTTTCGCATATTCTGACACCTAAGATCTCAATGTTAGATAAATGTATCTATCACATTTATCGTAACGCTACATTTTCAAAAACAAATACGTCGCTAAAGAAGTATTCACTTCAAAAACTTTTTTTTGCCATACTAAATGACACACCCTACTGTTTTTTCCACATATAGGTAATTGCCATGTTTAAACATTCAAATATTCAAACAAAAACACGAAGTTTTTTCTTAATTTTTTATTTTTTTCAATTAGTACATCCGCTTGGTCAATTTAGATCGTTCTCAGAGAACATGGTTTCCATTCATTAGTCCATGTAACCAAAATTCTTCTGCTATAAACCAAATTCGATGAATTCAAAAAGTTAATAAGGACAGCTATAGAATTTGAACAACGTTATACGAGAGTCTAAAACCTAAGAAGTTTCTACAAAAATCGATTGCGTGTAAATCGAACGGGATGCATTTTTACCCCAATATAAAAATATTCATAGAACTGACCTCCTAAAAAAAGTCATTAACTTCTCATTTAGAATTGCCTTAAAATAGCCCCAGCTAAAGTAGACCTGTTTAAACGCATATTTATAGTTCTAAGTATTCAAAGGGATCACGGTAGGTATACGGGCGTACCATTAAAGCGAACAAAATGAAAAAGCTATAAATCTTATCTTGATTCTTATTCCCTTTTCATTTCTATTTCTCCTGTAAGAGTATTATATTCAAACGCATACACGTATTCGTTCTACGTATTAGGCATTCTAATGAGCGTGTAACCTAATTTCCTTGCTATTACTAAACAAATTGCAATTCACTGATACGAAGGTGGAAAAAATAAATTATCTCAACTAATTGAAGATGATTTAACAGAGAATAAAAAAAAAAACTAAAAGTATTTCAACTGAACTCACAATCAAATCCCTTTCGATACACTTCTCTTGTGAACTCATTTCGTAACCATTTTGTTTGTCATTTAACAGTTTTTTTTTATTCCTTTGGATGATTACTGAAAATGTTAACAGAAAACGAATCGTAAAATAAATTCATTTGGAATTATCAAAAGAGAAAAACAAGAAAATAGAACAAAAAGAAAGTTTTAAATTCTTAACTAAAAAATAAAAAAAAGAAATAAAATGAAATTATAATGACAGAAAGAATTAAAAAAAATTAAAAAAAAAAAAAACTTGTTTTAACCGACCCTGACCTATGTTCTCTCAGTTGATCTCCAAAAAAAAAAAAAACAACGAACACAGTAAAAACCTGAAAACACATTAAACTTGAATAAACTCGAGAACTAATTTTCGTTTTTTTTTTTTTTGTATATAAAAAAAAAAACTAAGAACAAGAAAAGTATCTACATAAGCGACGAAATTACATCATTTCTCATCACGTCATAATTTACATTAATTGTTGTGTTTTTTTTTTTTTTATCTAAATCCGTTGTTGGGATTATTTTTTGAATGAGTTTCTGACTATTTTTGTTTTCCTCAATGGGAAGGTATTGTAATTTAATTCTTACACCAAAAAAATACAAAAAAAAAAGGTTTTTTTCCCTTTAAACACTAAAACACCCAACAATAAGTGACATGAGGAAATATGATTAATTATTGCTGCGATTATCATCGTGTTTGAGTATGTTTGTAGCTGGAGTGGAATGGAAAATACGGCGAACCAGTTCGGGGGTGAAATGATTATAAACTACACGCGTAGAGATCATTGAACGGATAAATGAAGGCTCATCTTATCAGGGTCTCATCAGTCGTGTTTTGTTTTGTTAGTTCGATGTATAAAATGCGGAAAGGCGTTTTGGAAAATACCTTCAAGGTATTGGAAAAATTTCCAATTGTTGTTTTGATTAGAACTTGTCAAGGGAGATTTTTTAGTATCTAAAGCAATAAAAGCCTTGTTTTAAGCGGGTTGAAAACACAAAGCTATTTGAGCAATGTTATGACCATGGAAATCGAATTAACAATTTTTAAGGAATTTACTATTAAAAAAAAAAACAAACAAACCTTGCCAATCAAGTCAATCCAGGCAATTGCTTTAAATTGTGAACAGGCGAGTGATTGCCAGCCTGCAAGTGTGTTTTTTTTTGAAGTTTATGGGAACTTGAAATCGATGATACACCTATGATATGTACAGTAGAATCTCGATAATGTGAACTAATTAAAATATGACCAGTTCACGTTATCGAGTAGGAAAAAAAGCGCATAGTTTTAAGGTAAGCATAAACTAATTCGTAATTTCATAAAAAGTAAACAAACGTAAAACTAATTCAACAACATGGAGGCAATAATAAAGTTTATGGTATTGTACATAAGTTATTCACTAAAAATACCAAATTATTTATTTCCTAGCAAACAAATGTGTAATCTTTGTTTGAAAAAGAGAAGCCGTTGATTTTTTAATTGCCATCATTTTAATATTTGTTATAGCCGTAATAACATCCGTATCCATTTAATTTTCCTGAGCCCAGTGAGACGTTTTTACTGGATTACTCACGTCTTCAACAGAGTCTTCACATCTCACCATCAGCGTCGACAAACCATAATCATATACCTTTCATTCGGAGGACAGTATCGTCAACTCGTCCTAAAAGATTCCCAATGTGCTGGAATTGGCTTTCAACATACATAGGTGTGTATTTTCATCTTGCTCGCGAAGAGGACTTAATGGAATAGATCTTCTGGTTCCCAATTTTAGTGTTTTGATAGAGTTCTGTCAAAACATTTTGCTATGGATGCCACCGAAAATATTTTCGCGGCATATTTTTTTCGGTTTACATTATCGGGAATCTACTGTACCATATTGAAGTATTTTTTATCGATATACATACACATGTACAATGTACATACATAAATATACGTAAAACCGAAAACGAGCTTAGAAGTAGATCCCAGACCGGGATAAAATCCACCAAGCGACTACGGCTATACTCTGAAAATCATCGTTTCGTTTCATCTTGTTTCGTAATTTTTAGTTAGTTTTCCCCATAGTCGGGCTTTAGTTTCTTAAGCTTAGTTTTTTATTTCTAACTTTTTAGTTGCAGAAAATATGAAGTGTATATAAGTAACAAATGTCGTGTTCCACTTGTCAAACCCTTTCATTTGATACCCATATTAAGTAAGTCGTAAAGATAACACTAATCCACCATCTTGGTGCGTCCGCCATATTGAATTTTTAATGATGTCACTTAGCTTATCGTATTCTACTTGTCAAACCCATTCATTTGATACTCATATTAAGGATGAAGTTAAGATAACGGAAATCCGCCATCTTGGGGGTGTGCGCCATATTAAATTTAGAATGACGTCATATCGTCATCGGTTGTAAAGAAAAAGAAAAATATAGGTAATCCGCCATCTTGCTTGGTGTGCCCGCCATATTGATATTTTCCTGTGACGTCACATAGCCTAGGACACTCTCCGGATCAAGACGAATCCAACGACATCTCATTTGTTGAAATCGGTTTCAGAGTTTAGGCTGTACGAGGTGACATCCTTACATTCAAACGTACAAACAATCCCTGCCTGATCAAATCATAACCCTTCCTCTGCGTAGTCGGGTAAAAAAAGACTATTTTTGTTTTGATCTAGAAACTTGAACAACCCAATAACTTGAACGGCGTTGGTCTCATTCTTCTTCAAGTGAACGAGAGTCCATTTTATGCACATTCTTACAACAATGGGCGCCTAGAAATTGACTCACCCTCAACATCGACATTTGTAGACATTTGACCCTCTATTCCCTCTTATCTTACATTCATTTTCCTTAAGTTAATATGTACTGTCACAAGCCTTGGGATAGTGCTCATGTTAAGTATTCAGTTGGACACATTTAAAGTGTGGTGTAAGCTCTGTATGTTTCAAAGCTTTAGTCGGACTGGGGGGTACCGTACCGTCCTTTGGACTTCTACGCATGGTGCTCCGTGTTCAAACCCAGCAAACATTCAACGTTTTTTTTCATCGTGCCACCTATTCCAAATGTCTGACAAGTATTCCAGAGATTCATTTGTCAGGATTAGCTTCTCAACTCGCCGTTCGGGATCGGCAAAAACTGTAGGTCCCTTCCATTCGTGCAAAAACATACCATGGTTGCAAGAAGCAAGCCCTTGTTAACCCCGAACTGTAGCGTCAGCTAAAGAAAGACCACACAAAGGTTTTTGACGATCAATCAGGTCATCGACCTTAAGAAAAAATCGATTCAAATAGTGTTGCAATCCTCGCGGGCTCTGACCTTTTAGACTAGACGCAAGGTATTCCTGAAAGTGCGCCGATGAAATAGCGGAATCAGAAATGTCTTAACTCTCGGACACAGCAACAGTCAATTAAGCATTGCAGCGTCTTCCCAAGAACATAAAATTGCTGGAAAAATGTTTTTCTTTTCCTATTGCTGCATACAAGTGACCATATGACATGCACTTGCTCACATTCCCGGAATACTCTCTCATTTACGTGCAATGCGATCGCACTAGGAAGTCATAAAGTTCCTTCCTGTCTAAGCATTCTACGTATTCTTTATAAACTGACACTTCTGTTGAACTTAGCCACGCTGTGCGCCTCTTGGAACAGGTAAATGACTGACTCATTAGTGGCGTCATTACACTACTGCAACGAGAATAAGAAATTCCTTTAGAGCTCATGCCCGTATCCATATCTACATATGAGTATCCGCACTAAATTTATACCATCATCAGCTGCAGCAGCACCACCGTCATTTAAGCCACCTAAGCCGAGTCGAGTGATGATGCAACATGCATCGTGATTAGAATTGGAATTTTCCACGGCGAAGACCACCACCACCACCACCCCGGGGAAACTGTTACGTTGAACTCCAATAACTAGCAAAGCAATTATGAATACAAAAAAAAAAAAGAAGAGCCAAGTGCCAAAGAACTCAAGAGCGACCATCAAGCAATGAGCCCAGCACAGCAGTTAGGTTAGGTTGAGCTGCTAGAGTACAATCACCTGGTGGATTTGGATACAGAAAGAAACCACCTATCCACTCGTACTCGCGAACAAACCCTAAAGAATCAAGCATTTCTCCTTCGTCTTCGGCTTCTTCACGCACTGCGGAACTAATTTCCCATTCTTCTCACATCCTTTCGAATTCAGTTGGTGTCCAACCACACACACACACACACAATATTCAAATAAAATCAACTACCAAAGCAAATAGAAAATACAAGAGTTGTGTGGAGAAAATCAGAAGAAAACAAATGACGGCATAAAGGTCCGTCATCGTCGCGTCGTCGAACGCGCACCATGAGCCCACGAGCCACATTATCATTACCACCACCACCACCACTGCGCTGCCTAAAGGTAATAGCATCGTCTTCTATCTTTTGAAACTCCCCTCGAGGTGGGACACCAGGCCACGATGGTTGTTGACGTTTTGTTACTTTTCTCCATCGTCGTACTTTCGTTCGTTTGTACGAGTATCTCATCCACTTGTTGAGTTTTTGGATGGTTTGGTTCGTCAATGACAACAGCGACAGTTCTACTAAAAGTATCTAAATGGCGCTTCTTCTTTTTTTTTTTCTGAACCACCATGGGGAACAGGAGGCGGCGCCGGGCGGTGGTGATATCGTTAATCGTAGTACAAAGACCCCGTGACGAAGACTAAATTAACCTTTTTTTTAAACGGATTTCGCGAATGAGAACATTCCAAGATGGCACAGGAGTGGTGATCTGATTTCGAGCATCAACGTGACTTGCGTCATTGAAAAACCGATTGGTTTTCGTTCTTTAAAACTGAGCTGAGGGGAGTTTACTCGAATTTTATTGTTTGTTTCTAGACAACGCAAGAGATCTAGATAATATAACGGTTTATATGTTTAGTACTAACTTTTTTGGTTAGTTGAAGATCACTTTCTAAAAGTTGCCAGTATCCCACTTCCTTTCGTTCTCAATCAAATCTTTTTACTTTTATGATATAACGTCACTTTTATTATGATACAGTCAAACTTGCTTATAACGAACCGCCAAGGGAAAAATGAGTTCGTTTGTTATAAAAAAGTTTGAGTTATATATTGCGCTATAGAGAAACTTTTTAATCTAACAGTGATTTTTTCCAAGTTTTGTTTGAAAAAAGCTAAGTAGATATCAGAATAAGAATTTTGTACGGAATAATTCGTCAGTTATTTTCGCGCAGACCGTCCTACGCCAACTTGTCAAACACTAAGGCGTTTAGCTGCTGTCCTCGAGGAGACTGGAACAGCAGGTGACAAAAGAGGCGCCCGAAAGACCTCGTTATAGTGCTCGTTCCGACGAGAATATCGTCGTTGTTGCTGAAGATGTCGCCGGTGAGCCATCAACGTCGACCAGACGACGTGCCACGCAATTGGCCGAGAGTTTTTATTGCCGCAAATTGATGGACTGGGACTGGAGGACACGTGGTTCCATCAGGACACATAGCTCGCGCGACAATATACATTTTGAACGATACGTTTCCGGGTCGCCTAGTGTCTCGTTTTGGCGATTTGTATTGGCAGGCAAGATCCTCCAATTTGACCACACCAGACTTTTGTCTTTGTTTTTTTTTGTAAGTAAGAAGTCACAGACTCTGGGAGCTCTTATCGTCCGAAGTTCTCACCAAAACGATTTGCAATGCAATAAAACGAGCCCAAATGGTCATCCACAATGGCGGCACCCACTTGACCGATATCATCTTCAAAAAGTAATGGAAAAAATCTTAACAGTCCAAATAAATTTAAAAAAAAGTATTATAAAAATATATCGTTTCATTTTAAACATATAAGTAAAACAACATCGGGTGATTGTTTTTGGGCCACCCAGTGTAGGATTTTATTTTAACAAATTTCGTAATATGGAGAGTTTCTTTATAAGGAATTTCGTAATAAAGAAGTTTGACTGTATAACAAAAGTTAAGAGACTATTGAATTTAGTAAAGACCGCAAATTAATCTGGGAATCAGGAATCTGTGGAATCAGGCTTCCTGTTGAAGGTAAAGTTAGGTGAATGTCTAGATTCAAAATGCGTAATAATAGCGAACATATATAATTATCGCCGGATAAGTGCATTAGAAGAATTATCCAAAGTCGTGAGGTTCTTATCCGAGATATGTAGTTACGAAACCCGCATAGCATTTTCAGAGGTACTAATCCCAGAAAAAGACAAGCCGTGAAAAGGCGAAAGATCTTCACAACCAACAATCGAAAAGTGTCAGCCAAGAGAAAACGTTAAATGGTGCTTTATTAAGAAGGGTGTTCAGAAGGGGAATATTTTATGTAACTTATGACGAAAGAAAGGGAAATGTTCCTAAAAGGGGGGTTTTAACAAAAATATTACTTTATAAACTAAGGGTTTCGAAAAACCGGTTAGTCTATGAGAGTTATGCACTTAAGAGGGTGGTTCTTAACCGGGTTTCAATGTGCATACTTAAAAAGTAAATGTACCAAAATTGGCCTTGTGCTTTGAAGCTTTGAAGTCTCCTAACGTGCCTATTATGAAGGGAATACGTTGAACGCTTGTGTAACCAGACATTGTAAAACCTAGCGGACATTTTTTGCATCATTCAAAATATAGAGCCATCAGTCGAAAAAAATCTGATTCGTTATGTTGGAAATTCGCTAAGTCAGTTATTCGTTAAACTGGACGCCTACTGTACTTGGATTTTAACCATAAATTGTAAAGCATTCGTTAAACCTAGCGGACATTTTTTGCATCATTCGTATTATAGAGCCATGAATGGAAAAAAAAGAATCTGATTCGTCAAATTGGAAATTCGTTAATTCGCTAGAATCCAGACGTACTATCCATGGTGTAATGCTGTTGAGGGATTTATTGTGTTACCACATAAAGAGTCCATTGCTTCTTGCGTTGGTACCAATTTATGTACCTGCTAGGTCTCTTAGAGTGAGATTAAGTAGAATAATGTAGATAGATGTAGATCGATGGAAAAAAAATCTGATTCGTTAAATCGGGTCTTCGTTAAACTGGACGTCTACTGTATCTGGTTTTTAACCAAAAATTGTAAACCATTCGTTTAACTTAGCGGACATTTTTTGCATCATTCGTAATACAGTGCCATCAATGGAAAAAAAATCTTCCTTATATTGGAAATTCGTTAAGTCGGGTATTCGTGAAACTGGACGTCCACTGTAATTGTTTCGAAAGATGCATTTTTTTGCATGATTTTCGGTCCAAACTGTACTCGTTCTTACGATGTTTTGTTTTACCCTTTTTGTGCCAAAACATGTTCTGTGAGTGCACGTAGTCCATAACCCAGAAATTCTGCTAACTTTTTGTACTTCCAAAAAAAGAAATACTTTTATACTTCCAGTTGGCTCATTAAAAAATGTACATGTACATACATGCTTAAGAATAAAATGTTTTTGCGTCGTTCTTTTCGAATCTAGGCCATTACGTCGGAAAGTGTCGAAATGTTGTTCTTTTATATTCTATCCGTTGGCTGATTACGTTTTTTGTTTTTTTTTTTGCTCTGCTCATACGACGGTGTGCGGTGTGTGGCCCATGGCGCATACACGTGTTTCAAGTTCATTGCCAAATTTTTTCGTTTTGTTTCGTTACGTGTTTTTTTTTTTGTTTGTTTGTTTGCTTTTTGGCTGTGCTTCCAGCTTCTACCTATACATGGTTATGTGTGTGTTGTATCTGTGAGCTTAAACCATTATTATGCATTATTCTTTTTTAGGTTTGTTTTTTCTTTGCTTTTCCCTTTTGTTTATTTATTTTTTTTTCTGAATTTAAATTTACATACATAATGTAATTTTTTTTTTTTTTTGCTTTGCAAATTATTACGAAAATGTCAACCAGAGCGAGAGAGAGAAAACAAGAGCTAGGTACAGAAAGATCAGATAGAAGCAGGTGGTAATGATTTTAATGATTGCTACATGGTTTGGAGAGGATGTTTACCGAAACTTGGCACCACTAATGATGTGTCAATTGAATTACATATACCTACATACATTTGAATACTGATAAGCTTTTAAAGCGTGGGCTTGATTCCAATCGACACCTTGCAAAAGCGAGAATCGTTAGTGATTAACATGAGCAGATCGGGGTGTTAAACATGTCGGTATGAGCTATAAAAAAAATCGTTCGAGCCAGTTTTTTAGTCCAACTAATGCCAGTCGTTCATTTGTAAGAAAACAGAAAGAGAGCACGACGAAGCGATAATAAATCTCAGAAAGTTTGGTCTTCAGGCCTTGGCCTATCGGTTTTGTCATCATTCTTCAGCAGATTGCATCCTGGTTGCTTTTGATTCCACACCCCTGGTTGTTGTTTTGTATTCAGAGATCTCTGTCAATTTGATGCCAGCTTTTTTTAGTCCGAAGTCACAGATACGGTAGAGAATAGAACCTTCCATGGCTAAGTCTTGAGTTCAAATTTCAGTTTAAGCAGTATGGAGTTCCCTGCGTACCGCGGAATTACACTCTTATTGAATTTTCTTTGCGAAATTCATTTGAATTCTGATCGTATCTACGTTGACAGTACATGAAAGAACATTTTCAATCATTGGGGTACACCGAGATCTATTTGGTCAAAAGAATGAATACGTAAACAATATCTGCAGCATCCGCTTAAACCTTGATGCTCCGTCCAAGCGTACCTAAAGACTGGTTATAAAATCGGGAATTTAACACAACTGAACGGACCCCAATAATCATGTTTGGGTGGGTGCATGATGGCAAGCGATATGAGAGGTATTCACATGCGGGGGATGAATGAACAGCAACAGTTTCAGCTCTTTTGGTGCATCCTATCGAAAAACCATTTGGGAACAGGTCCCATCAAACAATTTTTTTCAAACCTGATAATATCGCGAAAAACAGTGGAGTGGTTTACGAGTAAGAAAGTTCAGGTCCTGGAGTGGCCAGCTAAATCGCCAGACCCGAATCCGATTGAACATCTGTGGGCACTACAAAAAGGATAGTCCCGTTTCAAGCGAACTCTTTAGGGTAGGTAGGTTTGGAAAAAAAAAACGAAAATAGCACAGAAATGGCGCCGTTTTGATACCACAACCTCAGGTGACCCGTTTATTTGAGTCTAGTTTGAGATATTGTGTAGTTTACATCTTTTCTTGGATATCTCTTTAAGGTCTTCGAAAAAAAGTTTGCCCAGTATACGTTGCCTGGCTCTCCCTAGAGCTGGACATTTGCACAGAAAATGAGTAAGCGACTCTTTTTCATTTTCATCTTTTTAGCTTCGGCAGAAATCGTTGTGAGGAATTGCTAATTTGGCTGCATGGTCACCTATTGGCCAGTGCCCTGTACTATCTGCCACCACTCTTGCGATGTCTACGAGAGATCCTGGTAGCAGCTCCTTTGACCATATCTAAGACTGGTTTTCATGGCCTACTTTCGCCACATATTTTAAATGAACAGGTTAGTAAAAACAAATACGATTGACTTCAAATTATAGAGTTAAAAAAGCCATCACGTTCAAATGAGAGAAGTTTTCAAGTTATTTTGCACAACAGTAAATTGGAATTGGCGAAAGAGGTTTTCTCATGGGACTTCTCACGGTTCTTCTATTTATAGAGGTTTTCGAGCTATGGAGGTTCAAATTATCGAGAGTTCACTGTATTAGGTAGCAAAAACACATTCTTGAATGAAACAGGCTGTCATTTGTCAAATATATGAATAGGGTTGAAGTCAGTGCCGCATACGCTGTGCTATGGGCAACCTTCAGCCAAATGCAAATGTGAGATTGTAAGTCTAAAATTGTTTGCATTGGCGCACTGTATTCCTGTGATATTTTCAATCTATTGCTTTACTAGTATTTATTTATTGCAAATGTCAACAAATGGGAACAATGTGCGGAAGTTTTACCAGAGGGTAAAAGAATGTGTCAGCAAAACAAGTCCCGTACAGAAACCTGTAGAGGCGTGGATAGAAATATTGTAGCAGAAACACAGTCGGTGCTGAGAATATGGAAAGACTACTTCTGCAGACTGTATAATGGCGATGAAGACCAACACTCCGCTTTCAGGCAGAATGAAGCATTCAATTTAGATGATGATAGCCAAAACTCCCATCCATCCGATCAAATCGAAGTGCGGATAGCAATATCCAAGCTAAAGTCCAACAAGGCAGATCTATTTAAAACAGCTGGAGATGACTTGGTAGATTGGTCAGATGAAAGTATGCCAGATGAATGGAATCTCAGCATCGTCTGCCCGGTCCACAAGAAAGGAGACCCCCTCAACTGCTCCAACTACAGAGGCATCAGTCTCCTCAACATCGCCTACAAGATCCTATCTGCCATATTGTGTAAACGCCTGAAACCTTTTTTCAACAAGCTGATTGGTCCCTAGTCCACCATAGACCAAATTTTCACACTTAGGCAGATCCTGGAAAAAAACACAAGAAGTCCAAATCGATACCTACCGCCGCGCCGCCTATGACAGCATATAGAGGGATGAACTGTATAGAGCCATGTCTAGTTTTTACATCCCTGCCAAACTCATCCGCCTGTACAGGAAGACGATGGAGAAAGCTCGCTGCTCGATCAAGGTCGGTAATGACCTCACCGAGACCTTCGATAAAAAAGGATTCAGACAAGATGACGCGCTGTCATGTGACTTCTTCAACAACATACTTGAAAGAATTGTTCGAAACTCACAAGCCAACACACCAGGAACGATCTTTCAAAAGTCCATTCAACTACTTGCATACGCCGACGATATTGACATCATTGGTAGAACACACCGAGCTGTCACTGGTGCGTTCGCGAGTATAGAAATGGAAGCGGCTAAAATGGGTTTAGCGGTAAACGTGGGCAAAACAAAATATATGCTGTCAACAAAAAGGGACACTTAACATCGACCAATTGGACAGAACGTCACAATAGAAAGGTAGTAAAGGACTTTGTCTACATCGGCTCTGCCATAACATAAAAAAAAAATGACATCTCGTCGGAAATCAAAAGAAGGATTGCTCTTGGCTACCACTGTTTCTTTGGGCTAAGAAGGCAATTGAGTAGTCCTTTCTCGATCGATTAAGGAGACTCTATATAAGACCCTTATTGGCCGTAAGTGAACGCAAAACTTTACCTAATTTTATTTCAACTAAAAACGACTTTCAACCACCTATACTTAATCCAAAAATCGAACAGAAATAAGAATCCTGATGTGACACACCTCTTCCCAAATACTGGTTGCTTAAAATGAATTATATATTTTACAACTCTAAATACGACGCGTGTGTACTTTTTGCTAAAAAAAAAAAAACAAATCACAACCCCTTGGTATTTCGAAATTCAACAAAAAGTTCACTGACACTTCACAGAGCGAAACCCGCCCCGATACAGGAAACAAAATAAAAAACATTCCCCAAAAATAAACAAATTAAATTCCATTGACCCAAAAGTGCAGTGACATGATTGATTTGGATTTTTAACAAAATACTTGAGACATACATTTCAAGTTTAAAATTAATACAATTTCGGTGAAATGAATGCATTCAGGAAAGCAAAGATACCACACGCTGCTGCATCATAGCGATTTTATTTTTACTTTAAAGAGGTGAATGTCACGATCGGGATAATGAACTGCTGAACACAAAGATTGTGTAATATTTATTTATTTATATTTTTATTTTTTTTTAAATAAAACTCGTATGGAACAGAGGGAGTGAAACAGCATTGCTTTGCATTTGGAATGAGTCACAGAAATGTGTGTGAAGTTCAAATGATGATCGCGAGCCCGAGCCCGTTTGACGATCAACGATCGATGCGCTACACATTTTTATGATGCAGAGAATGCGAATGAACTTTGAGTCTTGTTGCTGTTCCGACCGATTGCTGTGCAGGCACACGGGTGAATGGTATTTGTATTTGTTATTAACTGTTTTATGAACTTTTACCGCGTATTAAGTAAGTTTGCGTTGTTGCTATTTGTTTGTTGTTATTTTGTGTTAATGAAATATCGAAATGAAGAAAATCAATGTGGACACACTGTCTAGTCAGAGAAACAAATTTTGGTAGAGCTATCAATGGGAAGGCAACCTTGGAGGCAAATACTTTAACAACATAATCGAGTTGTTTGAGAAATTATTGTAACAATTAATTGTATTCCAGATTTTGCCACCGTTACGGCACCACGAAATACCTCGCAGATCAGTACCAACTCTGAATGTGTATACGTTTTGAATCTTCAATTGCGACACATATTTTTTTTTATCTTAATTTTAGTTCTGCACTGGATGTCCTTCCCACGCAAAAAAACCACACACGAACTTTTTGTTTACACTTCCAAAAGCGTTTGCGAGCTCGTTGAAATATAGGTACAACAAAGATCAGTGCATATCTGTGACTATCACGGGATTTGAGGTTTTAAGGAAGATCACAAATAGTATTTTAGTCACCTTGAGATATGGTGATTATACCGAAGCTTTCGGTAGCTACAGTCTTTCATCTAAGTGGATATCCAGGTTTAACTGAGACGGTGAGTTTTCGAAAGCTTAGTAGAAATTAAAAAAATGACCCCTGTCGCGTTGCCTGTGTCATGGCTATGATTTCTGCATAACTGTGATTCGAAAGCTAAGTTTGATTTTTGGATATACATATACAGTCAAAGCTCCCACTATAAGCGGACAATTTCCTTAAACGGATACATTTTTGAGGACCAATTTCTAATTTCCCAAACACACGGCGTTATTATAAACGGATAGCTTACATAACCAGACAAAAAACTGCGGACCCCATTTTTAGGGTTCCGTACTCATGTGGGAATACGGAACCATAATAAGTTTGCTCTAACTCTAAAATGTCTGTCACGATAACATCCTCAAGAACCGTTGTACCTAGAAACTTTAAATTTTCCATAATTATACATTACGAAGGTATACATATTTAAGACTACTTATCACTCAAAAATATTGTGAAACCACTCTAAAGGGTGGCGAGATGTAAACTCAAAAAAAAAATCTTAAAAATATATATCATGCGTGGGATATCATTCAAAAGTGCTCGAAGCATGGATTTCAAAAATATTTTTTACAAGATTTTTCTGTAACAAACTTTTGGAGTGATTGCGGAAAATGTGTGAAAAAATACCATACTATATTATGATCTTTGTTATACATTTGCCAATATCAAAACAATTATTCACCGTTTTGTTAATACATTAAAAATATAAGAATACCGAACCCTTTCACCGCGAAGCTGACTCGTACTTGACCGGTTTTTTTCAATAGAAATGTCTGTATGTAAACAAGTCTAATAGTCTCTCAATAAAATAACCGTAGTTGAATCGGCTAAAAGGATCTATCCGGTGTTTTTTTTTTTGTTTTAAATATGTAGGTGTAGGTACATATGTACATACGTCGCACACTGCGGCTAAATACGTTTTACCCTGGCAGAACGTCAAATTATAAAGTTGACCGTTGTGTTTATTTCTGTTGTAAATTTGATAGGAAATGAAAAATATGAGAGAGAAAGGGATCACGTGATCTTCGGTAGATCGTCAAAAATGAAGACTAAGTTCACTTTTTGAATCGAAGTCCTACGTGTATTTTTGTTTTGAGTACCTCCAGTAATTTGAGTGCTATTTCTTATCTATTGTGCAATGGAATCAGTAAGCTCCGGTGTTTTTTTTAAATGTTTTGATTTTTTATAAAAAATGCAGTTTTGTTATTTTAATCTGTGGTCGAAGATAGACGAAGTGTAAAAAAATATGTTAGTTTTGCATTTAAATGGAATCCTTGAAGTTTTAGCTGTGTTGGCCGTAAGATGCCGCAAAGTCTTATATGTTCCTGTGTTAAGTGATCTACAGTCCTGTGTAAAAAATTAAAACCAGTAGGATTTTTGTTCACTTTTGTTCTAATTTTTTTCAGATGAAGGTTTTGTACTTATGTCGAAAACAGTCTTCAAATTAATGCAGCCGAATATAAGCCTATAATCTAATTACTTTTTTTAGTTTGAAAAAGAATTAAAAATTTGTTAAAATTGAAGTCAATATTTTTTAAAATCATCCTACTGGTCTTAATTTTTTACACAGAACTGTATCTAGTTTCAAAATATGTAATTTTTTGTCTGCTCCAATTTGCTCCCTTCGTGTAGCAGACATTTTTGTTGGTGACCACAATAAATAGAACATTTTTGTCATTTTTTTATTTTAATTACTTTTCAGGCCGAAAAACTTTCAAAAAGAAAGGGCAATACCTTTATATAATTAAGAGCTTAAATTGTTAGGGATTAGACAGGGGAGAAATTGTAAAACGGACCCAATGCAGTGGTACTTTTGAACACGATATTAATAGGAAAAATTCCGAGTTCAAATTAATGAATAAACACTGTCGTGATTGTTTCTTAGTCAATAACATTTCTTTTAACTTTATTTTTAGAACTCAATCATGTTCCAAACATATCAAAAGGTGTTTTTTTTTTTTTTTTTTTTTTTTTTTTACAAAAATGGGCGTTTTGATGGGCGTAGTCACAAGTGAAGTCAAAAATATATTTAAGTTGGTGCCAGGGTAATCATTCCAAATTTCAAGTTGCCGGCTTTGTTGTTGGTTGATTTAAACCATTAGGTCCCAGCGGTCTCGTTTGAGATCGATGCAAACATGATTTTTTAAATTTAAAAAAAAAAAAAAAATACATTAACCTTCATCTCATCCTCAAAAAAAATTACGTTGTCTACCCTTGTGTGTAGTTTTCTACACATATGGGATTTAAGTGTGTTTTCCATGAATTTGATTTTTTTTTTGATTAAAATCAACCAAACAAATTGTCGTATAATTTTATTCTAAAGAAACTAGTGAAAATAAATTCAAATTAGTTTTCTTTGATGCATTTTATACAAACATTTCGATTAAGTTGGTTTTTACAATCAGCTTTTGTGCAAAAACTTTTGGCTCATATAATATATTTTAATTTTTGTGGAATTTTCTTCATTGTAAATGTGACATCTTGTACTGCCTTTTATTTGTAGTAGAACGTGTCGTGATCGTTTTGATGGATTTAATGAAGATGATGAAGATGATGTAGAAGTATACTCTAAAGATTGTGCTGGTAAACTTTCTTCTGAAACTTTTGCAAGCAAAGATGCTGATAATGCCGGTCTTTTTCTTCTAGCTGCCATATGTGGTTTTGCAAATGAATTCTAAGTTCACTTTCCTTCGTACTGCTATTTTTTTGTGTTGATTGCCAATTCAGTTTCACTTTCTTGAAACTAATTAATGAATTCATACCAGAAATATCAACCATATTTTGCAAATACAGCCATTGGCCATCCATTTGTTTTTCTTTTACAGCTGTAGCAAGGGACCATTTTGGAAACTGTAGCTACATCGCCTAGATATGTACATACCTAATTGTTAATCGAATAAAAAAAAAATATTGACTTGAAATTTGAAAAGGCAGTGTATATGGACAATCCTTTTGTTTTATTGTAACACTCTGTTATTCAATTTTCACCAGATTCAATTTCAATAGAGTTATGCATTGTACTTTGCAATACAGTACATTTGTTTTTCTTTCCAATGAACGAAACAAGTGCTATATTGTCAGTGTTGTGCTTGCAACATATTCAAAACGATTAGTTTGAAAACCTTACCATATTTAGCTTGTGAATACACATTAGAATCATTCAAAGTTATACTTTCACTATGTGGTGGGATATTCAGGACGAAGAGAAATCATATTTTCATTCCGAATCTTCTAGTTTGATGCCCAACTGGTTGTGGTTGCCACACAATCACATCTTTCGAAACAAGCAATGTATCCATATTTTCACCTTCAACAACTGATGTATGTTTCATTTGATTCACTCGCTACCTTTGTATAATCACAATCTCTATCATCTCAATATACAGAGTGAGTCATCGTTATCATAATCATTTTCTTCTGACACAAATTCGTCATCTCTGTCTCCAAAAATATCACTATCATCACCATCACTTTTATTCAAACATGCTTCAATTTCCAACTATCTTGGTCCCGACATAGTTCTTTTTTATTACTATTGAATTCACAATATATTTTCGAACGTTGTTCACTTGCGAAAAGATTCAATACAAATGAAATTTTATATGAAATGCACTAAGTTTACATATGTGTAGAAATCTACACAAGAAGGTAGACAACGTAATTTTAGCAATAACAACCATCATGACCAATTTTTTAATGGGGAAAAACTTTTTTCTACTGTAATATAAGGTTGTTAACAAAGTCAGAAAATTCCAGAAGTTTTCAATTAGTGGTTTTTGAAAAAAGTACGAGAAAAGGTTGTTTTTGTGTAGTTTTCTAAACAAGGGTGAGATGAAGGTTAAAAAAAATATATTTGCATATCGATCGCTGGGACCTAATGGGTTAATGCCAACTTTTAGGCCATTCTGACCACTGTGCTCGTAAAAAAATATACAAAAAAAAAACCTCCTTAATAGGTATGTGATCTATAAAATTTACTGTTAATTTTTTTCTTCAAGTGCAAAAATAGGTATAATTTCTGATATTTTATACAAAGAATAATCTGACTCAGAAGTCTCATTGCAATATGAACCTCGACCGTGACATTGCACTCAATAAAATCACGTCGATACAAAAAAAAAAAAAACTCCAAAAAAGGATTAATCGACATGACATGATATTGAAAAATAAATGCAAAAAAATACCCGGAAGGAGGGACAACAAATCAGAGGAAATCTTCTCTCACCTCTACGAACCTGCACACCTTAAGAAAAATCATCGAATTTTGTGTCCGTGTGTTGTAGGTATTTGAAATTTTGTTAAAAAAAAAACCTTTCTGACCCCGTCTGAATGACTGTGATCCGTTAACGCTGGATTTTTTTGTTTCCTTTTGGTCAAAGAAACTTTGGGTACACGCATTAAATAATTTCAAACATATGATATAAATAATTTATATACATATAAAAATAATCCAATAAGAAAGCACAAAAAACACCCGCGAGTGTCACCTGTAAATTAAAAAAAAAAGTAAAAAATACAAGAATTCGAGTATGTATGGATCTGTGTAGTGTAGCGATATTGTGAGTCGTACCGCACCAACACAAGCAAACCAACTAATCCATAATTGAAGAGAACATCGGGTTTCGTGCGAAAGTGAATGACCTCCATTAACCGGCATTAAATTCTCGGCGTTTCGTTGTGTTCTGTTTTTTTGAACCCTTGGCTGGCGATGGCGAATGAGTGTTGAACAACTTGTGTGTGGTTGGTGTTGGATTGGATGGTGATGGCGCGATGAAGAGAAGAAGAATGATGACGACGACACGGCAGCACCGCAGATATGGTAGATAAACAGATGAACATGAAGAACCTGTTTTAGATTCAATTTTTTTTTCTATGTGTGTGCTTTAATTTGTTACTTTGCGTTCGGATTTAAAATCATGAACTAAACTGTCAGATAGTTTTTTTCTCTTCTTCTTGTATCTATGGCTTTGTTAGCAACCATTGTGGTTGCTTCTTCCCGGTTTTGAGGCACCTCCTCCCGAATTATCTCTCAGTTGGGTCAGTAAACATAATTTTTTGGTGGGGATTTCTTCTTTTTGGTTAAAACTGGGAACACCACTGACCGGTAGAAGATTTAGAGTTTTGGTTGATTCCTATCATGTTACTGCGATGTTCTAGAAAATGACAAACGTACGAAAAAATCGCTTACAGCTAACACGTAAGTAGTATAACAGCAAAAGCAACAACAACAACAGGAATAAAGTTTGTTTATTTGGGACAATGTTGTTTTGGTTCTTATTTCGTGTTCGTTTTTTTTTGTTGGTCTTGTACATTGTACCTTTAAATTTGTTTACTTGTTGTGTCGGACATTAGGGAATTTTCCTTCTTCTTTCCTTTCCGAGAAGTCATACCTACCTACAGAAATCGTTAAATATTAAATTTCCGTTGTTATACTAAACAAACATGTAAATAGAAAACAAAAAAATTCTACTGCGCAATATAAATAAAATTTAGTAATAAAAATAAAAAAAAAAACGAAAGGAAATTACCTAAACAAATCGATATAAATGCAAATTCACAGATATTAGTGGTTAAATAAAATTCGCTTAATTAGTTATAGGTATAAACATTTACATGAATGGGATTCGTGTGTATTTCGTTTGGAATTAGGACATCGAGCTTCAAGTTCATTGCAAGGTCAAATGACGGACGGTCAGTACTCTTGTGGCGTTTTTTGTTTCTATATTCTTGCTAGTTTAGACCTTGAGAAAGCAACTATGCTAATTTGAACGACATTCTGATTGGTAATTATAGGCTTAAGCTGGTTAAACAGTTTATTCTTAGTTGAAATGATCGAACAGAATGAGTCAGCATACATGTGGGAACCGAAATGTCGAACTTCCTTTGAAGTCTAAATAAAGCGAAGGATTTCTATTGTCCTTTTGGTATAGCCACTATAGCTTACTTTTGTTGGAAAGCTATTTTTAACGGGAAATCTATGAGACTGCACTGAAATGACTTCATCTGTCATTTTTGTATACAAGTTCCTAGGTAGATAGTGTTGGATTTAAACTGCAAACGGCTCGGGGTCTGGTATCTACATACCGTATGGAAGTAGATCTTTAAAGTTTCCCGGATACCTGCATCGTCTTTCAGGCAGAATTTTAAGGCGTACTTGAAGCTGCAAAGCTCTAACGAATATCTGGTCAGGATAGATTGCGCAATACTGCACGCAGAACCTGGATGCTGGAAGCTGCCACTACCCAAGGCGGTAAAAGTTGCTCCACCGCTGTGTAGCATGAAATCAAAGGTAAAAGACAGTTTTACGAGAAGGGCTGACCATAGATAGTCTAACATGAGGACTTACGGATTTTAAGGCACTTTGGCTGGTCCAAAGGACATGTTAAGCCCTTAGACTTGCAGGGCACAAATTAAAAGAGCTAATATTATCCGGGCGTTGCCTCCTGGATAAACATGAGGCTCGTACACAGTTACTTACTTTACTTTAGGTAGCGCTACAGCTCCGTGAACCTTGGCCTGCTTCTCGCAACCATTTGCGTGTTCGTGTTATATTTTTGCACCTACAGTTTTTTGCCGACTCCGAACGGCTAGTTGAGAAACTCATTGACTGATTGCTTGTCAGAGATTCGAAAGAGGTGGCACCGTGGAAAAACTTTTAGGTGCTGGACCTGGGCTGGGATTGAACCCGGGCAGAATTGGCATATAGAACGCAGTCGCAGGAGCATTTTGGACTGCTATTTCTGCAGTAACCTGGAAGTCGGCCAGATGAACCATAAACTCGTTCTATAATTGTGCGGGGTAATAAAATGCTTTGAGGAAACTGTAGCTGCTTAGGTGCCATCCTGGAGTGGATTTTTAGGGGATCGCCATGGGGCCCATCTGGTGCTAAGTGTTTTGTGATGGCCCAGCCTCACAACGCTAACCTAACCTAGTGTTGCTTGAATATTTTGTTGTAAGTTTTCTAGTCTCTACCGCGTTCGGTTAGTTTAGAAAGGTAATTTGCAGTAGGTGCGATTTTACCTCGAGCCCACAAAGGCTCATTGTAAATACCATTGGTGAGCATGTCGGACATGAAGTTGACAAAACCATTTTGATCTTACAATGAATCTTTTGAGATCTGCAATCTGTATCAAAGCCAAATCGTCCAGGCAGTCGAAGAACCGTTCGTCCGTGCAAGATAGGCGCCATTCTTTTAGAGAAGGGCAGTGAGTGGTGTAGAAGGTGTGCTACAGATTCTATTTCAAGGGCCAGTAAGCCAGATTAAGTCATTTGTGTTAGTTTTTAAATTGGATTCAACCATTTTTGTCTAGCATGTAAGTTTATATTGGAAATGAAGTAATCAACCTTATTGCGAAGATCAACTATCAACCGATTGACGGTTGATAGAATTTATCAAATCAAATAAAAATCGGTATTGTGAAAGTGAATTAAAAAAATATTGTGCCATTGTGAATGCCTTCAAAACATTTATTTTATTGTGAATGGAAATGTGCGTCTGACAGATGTTTGTTTGTTTTTTTTGAGGTTCGTACAAAGAAAATCATTAATCAGAAAATAAATAATTGAAAACAAAATATAAAATGATTTCAACTGAACTATTTTTTGATGAAGATGAGGAGTTTAATGATCCTGTTATCCACGAAATGCCTAGAATGCCACTTTTCTGAAGTTCGTTCTGGAGGCCCTAGGCAAAAGCCTAGCTGAATAAGCTCTACGGCAATTATTTCCCACTTTGTATTTGCTACAGCTTTGGGACAAAATCCTCTAGCGAGTTCCACGTTATCTTCCATCAACTGGACCAATCTGTATAACTGTTTTTTGTTACTTACTACTTTCTGAGACCTTTGGAAATAAAAAAAAAAATAAGAATTTTAATTTAATTTAATTCGAAACTCACATTTCTTAGTTATTCTTTTAGCTAGCAGGAACTCATCGACTGCAAATTTACGATTGAAAAAAAAATTGACAGCTGACAAGAAAATCGATGAAAATTGTAGTTCATAATACCGATTTTTTTCATTCACAATAGATTTAAAAAAAAAATCAGAATGTATCAACAATATTGAGAATACCATTTAATAAAATTGATTGATAAATTTCAATATAAGGGTGAATAAAAAATGTTTTTAAATGTAAAAAAACAGAATCTATTTCATCCTAGTCAATGCGGTTTCTGCAAAAGTAGTTTGTAAGCAAACCTTATCTTTTGGGCGCATATTTGGATTTGGCTTCTTCTCAGTGAAAGTAGTGTTGTTGATCTTTTCTGGTCGACTGCGGGCCACAAGCTGCGGGTTATGACACAATTCCTAGTATTTTAAATGAAGTACAAAGGATTGAACGATTTCAATGAAATTTTGCCTACTGTTTTAAACTATGGCCATTGTATGTAATACAAAATCGTTTAAATGCCCGCCACGGGAGTTTATGCAAATTTCGATTCTTGTGAGGTAATTTTCGTTGAGCTGTCGGCATATTCCTGGCTTAATTGCCACCATAACTTCATGGATGTTGGTTTTTAGGTGCTGCGAAGTTTGATGATTGTCAGCAGAGACTTTATCATACAAAAAGAAATCCAAAGTTTATGCAGATCATACGATATTGGTGGCGAATGTATGTCGCCAAATCTCGAAATTCAATGGTAAGGTTCCTACATGCAAAAGAGGGAAATTTTCCAGTGTTTTATTGCACGTAGTCCCGTCATATTGGAACCACATGTCGTTAACATCAATGCCTTCAATATCAGGCCAAAAGAAATTGGTTATCATTTGACCATAGCGTGGAGAATTCACCGTAACAGTGGCGCCTTCTTCGTTTACAACCTGATTATACGCCCCAAACTGTCACTCGTGGTGGATGCAATGGACTCCCAACGACCGCATTTGGATTTCAGAACTTCAAATTGTGAGACTTTCTTTGTTTACGTAGTCCGCCGAGTGATAAATAGGCATCATCGCTGAAGAAGATTTTATTCGACAAATTGGTGTCAACTTGTTGAGGTTCCAAATCGGCGTACCTATTATCTGCGCATTCTAAAGTGAGCAGGCTTCTGTTGTTGTGGTAGCTGGAGATGCAAATCCAAGCGCAAATTACGCTGAACAAAAATCCCCAGGTGCTGAGCACGGAGTAGAATTGACTGCTGTTCTGTAATATCTCTGCAAAAAATGCCTCGATCGTAGGTTATACGATTGGTAGCGACGATCTGTCATTCGGGATGAAAGATGGATCTGACAGACGTCAAACGGCGGGGATGTAAAATCCCAAGTAAGCAATCTGAGTCAGTTTTGTAAAAGACAACTAATCACGTATCAGAGTTTTGAATTGCTTCAATTGATTTCGTTTTATTTCTTAAAATAAGGCGCGTTCTCATTAGATTGTATAATATGAAGTTGAATCTCGAGTTGAATCCATTTAATTTTTATTCCTCAGACGGTGCAAACGCGTTATCTATCGTATTTAAATACTGAAACTGTATATCTGAAAGAGCATCAATTTTACTAAACAAAATTTACGACACTTTCATCAAAAAAGTCCATACTTTCGGAATTATTCAAAGTTGAGAAGGTTTTTGGTAGACTTGACGCTATATGCAGTCGCGAGGATCGTGGTGGAGGTATGCAGTCATAAGGTTAAAAGTCTGAAAGTGTGAAAGTAAAAGTAAGGGGTATTTGGAAGAACCAAAGATTACCGATACCACTGATCAAGTATAATGTATTACAAACGTTTATACCAGAAGGATCCGAGAAGAGTATCATATGCCATTGCTATGATTATCGCCAACGGCAAGGACAAGTGCAGTCGCAATTGTTTGATGATCACTGGAAGATCACTGAAAAAAAAATTGCTTTCCAATTTTGAAACTCGAAAGACGTTATCTAGTGATCGCATATAAAACCGATCGAAGATTATAGGATTATAGGATAGATGCTTTGCTGATATGCGATAGTTTGCCGTTTGATGTCTTTTTACTCCGCAAGTTCGGACTAAGACAGCATCCACAATAAAACCCGCGCTGTCGTTTATATTAAGCTGATAGTACTTTCTGTGATCGTGTGCCATAATTTTGCTGCTTCTTGAAACTGGACACTTATCTTACGATTTCCATTATGTAAACTTAGAAGATTTTCATATTGGCAACTTTTTTATCACATCTTCCGAGAATAGGTTGGTTTATCCAGCGATCGTATCTAATGCTGTCAAACTTTTCAACGAAAATTTCTTCAAATAGTGATCCTGCAGTTTGATCGTCTCGCTCTTTCCTACACACAGTCTATACTGAATCTCAATAAACCCTACTTTTAGCTTGTTCAGTTCAGTGGTATCACAGTAAGCAACGATCTTCCTTATTTAATTAGAGGCGTTCCATATGCTCTATATATGGCTTGATTAAACATTGGACTTGTCTAAGCCCCGGAACATTTTTCCACTAGGAAAATCAAAGCCAATGTCAACTTGTCTCTACGGACTTATCATTGCCATAAGCATGCTGCGATATTGCGAACATTTCTTCTCCTTGCGGGTCTTAACTCTTTATCCAGTGAGACGAAATGTGGTTGTGTCTAAAGTATGTGGCAGTTCTTTCGATCTTTATTAGTAGTAGTAGTAAAAAACTTAATTATTGAGCATACTCTCAAATTTACAATTTTTTTGGTCTTAAGTTTAATACAAAAACCACTTCCTTCCTTTTGTAGTCTCCTTAGCTAGGCTTTGAGTATGCATCAAGAATACATAAAATGATCCGGCTGGCTTAACTACCCAGCTTGGGGTTCCATGAGGTTTTTGTTATTGTGCATAACGAATGTGCTGTTGTGACTCAATACAGATTAAAATATTAAAACGTTTTGACTTGATGTTGGACTTCTGAGCTTATTGTCGCATGATCGAAGAGGTTGGGGGCTCCATTCTGACTAAGGGCTAAGTTAGAAGGGCGTTCATCTGCCTCACCTTATCTATTATACCTCATTACGAATATAAATATTTATAATGATTTTGATTACACATATAAATATAAAATACAACGAAACCCTTAAAGGAGCAGGTTTAAGGACAAATCTTACCTTTTTTCTATGCATTTCCGTTTCTTTATCATGAAAGATCATTGTTCCCTAACCATTAGTGGATAAAATGAAAGTGCATTGAATGCCTGCAGCAACATATTTTACCCTTTTCTTTTCTTTTCCCTTTTTTTCCCCCCCAGACACATGAACTTCTCCCGAAATTTTCAAGTCTCTATGAAATGCATTTAATCGTCTCAATTGTTGTCTGTATCTATGAAATACATATTCACAAGAATCGCTTGTTAGATGATAGACGATCATTAAAAAATCTTCCACACACAATGGCCTGCCTGCATTTAGACACGAGATGCACTTCAACTCATTGATCGATCGGAGTTAGTGATCTGATCATGATCGTCATAATGAAGATGACGACATTGAACTGGATGAAGTCGTTATTATATTTTTCACATCAACACACACGCACATCCTATGCAGCTATAGATACTCTCACAGACTGTAACTTGGAGCTCTGGATGGTGGCAGTACACTCGTAAATGGGTTGAGGAATATATTTTAGAATAGCCGCGTCGCCGCCGATGTAGGTTGTTTCTATGTGGTGTGTTCTATTTTTTGTTTCTCTTCCTTTTTAGTTCCAGACTACGTAAAATGTTCCTGCTGTTAGATTTTCTTTCATTTTATCTTTTATTTCTTGTATTTTCCTCCATCTCTCTTCTATTTTTGTTTGGAATTTTCCACTTTTCATTGTGGTATGGCTGCATTGGTGCACGTAATGTTTTGTGTGGTGGAAATCTTATTGATGGTGCCTTCGCCTTGCCTTGCATCGAAATATGGGGTCTTTAACCCTTACGATCGAAGAGGCGACTGACACGTTTGACTTGGGGAAATTGAAAATGGAAAATGATTTCGTTGTGTACGAGTATAGTTGGGAAATATTTTTATCAGAGAGAGGGCATTGCCTTCAAAGTAAAAAAAAAGAACAAGATTGGTTGTGCATTTTGGAATTGCTTTATTTAAAGTGTTTTCTGTTTTCTTTTTCTAACTTGGAAAATAGTTTATAAATACATAAATTAGAATATATGTTAATGGAAAAGCTATGAACTTTGGTATGTTGTCTAGGCAACAAAAAGTCAACACAACGACCCGTCAAGTTCAGAATTTAAAAAGTTTAAGAATCAGGGCCTTAAACTAGATACCTAGATAACTGGGACACCAGTTTTTCTTTTTCTTTGAGAAAGTCGTTTTAGCCAGACTTTTTGTATAAATTGTATCAATCTTATCGTCTACTCTTTTTTGAGCCTTAGCTTCATTAAGTACGGTTTTATAATTATTACTTATTCGTTAAGTCCATGCACTTACGTCGTTTGTAATTTAGTGAAGCATGCGTTCCAAAACACTACCATTTTGTACAAGTATAGATTAAGTGGAAATCGTTTGTTTCTACCGCTGTACGATTAACAGGCCCATTTGCCCATAATGATTCCAATTGCCCATTCGTTCGAATGGATTTAACTACAAAAATAGTATATAAACGGTGCAGGAAAATAACTTCACGGGAATTTACATTACTTCAAGTGGGAAATTAGTGCACTTTTATGATGTGAAATAATTTCACTTTTTTGTGGGAATTAGTTTCACTTTTAATGTGAATTTATTTCTCATTAAAGGCGAGTAATAATTGCACTTCATTGGAGAATTTAAAATATTATTCTTGTGCGATTTACTCTTGCAATATGTATTACCAACGATTTTGTTTTATAAGTTGACTATTTGATCTTGTAATGAACTCAGTCTTAGGAACGTTCTGGACAGAAAAATTAGTAATAAATTATGAAAAAATCACTCCTAAATGTATATGAGATTGGAAGTGGTCAGTGAAATTTGTATGAGTTCATACTGCCCCCTACAACCCCCTGTTTGGGGTCACTGTTGGATTGGGAGTAGATGCGAGGCAGTGTTCCCAGACTTTCTAAATGAGATTCCCCTTTTTCTTTTAGCATTTTGCCATATTTCCCCTTATATATATAGTAGTTATAAAAAAACTATGCCTTTAAAAAAAAAAAAAATTAAATTCAAGGCATTAACAATAACAAGGAACAACAAAATTATATATGTACGTAACATACAGAAAACTAATAACAAACCGTCGCCCGTCGCCCAGAAAATGCCATCCAATGTCAGATTTTTCTGACAGACTTCAATGTTGGGAGTTGGGACCAAGATCACACGATTCTTTTCTCCGTACGTTTCGTCATTCGTGTTTTTGACAGGTACGTACGGTACTGATTATATGGTTCCTGATACGACCATTTGTGATTCTGACGTTTATTGAAATTCACACTATATTTTGGAAGGGAATATGTCCCTTAATTCAGCTCCAAAAACAGCTTTAAAATTCACTATTTAAATTCATTGCTTTGTTTTTGGTTGTCAAACGAGAAATGCGAAAGATCAATCGAAAAAAATCTTAGAATTTTCACTACGCCCCTCACTCTTTCTGTTAAAAAGACAAAACACGAAACGTACGAAAAAAGGAGTCGTGTAATCAACGTCTTGGACAGATTTGGCGGAGCTATTACTGAAGTGTCAGAAAAATGAACGTAACCAAGAACACAAAAGAAGAGTTACTGTCGCACGAGCTATTGGATAGGTTCAGAGCGTAATTATAACATACTTTCTGATGCTGTTGGGTAAAACAGATCATTCGTTGACAACGAAGATTTATGCACGCGCTGGTGACTTATTACCATAAGATTTTGTGATTTCGACAATAGTATTTCAAATACGCGTTTTCCCTTTTTTTTGAGACAGTTTCCCCTTTTCCCCTTTTTTGCTCAAAAAGCGCCAAAGTAGTTTTTACTATTCTTGGAGGTGGCCTTCGAATCATATATTTTTTTTTTACTTTTTTTAGATCTTCAAGGAATTAAATTTACAATTTAAGACAGCTCAAAACATATTTAACTGAAAATGTTCCGTTTTCCTAGTCCTTGTGAATTTACGATGGACTCTGCCTGGGAAAAAGCATCTTTACATCTAGTGGTCTTTAAAAATGAATTTCGGACTTCCTTTTTGTTTATATATTGGGGATTTGAATTTGAGGACTCTCTTTGCCTGGAGCACTGTTCTATATCCACTCGATGTGACTGAGACCGAGGATACATTTTGGTACAGCTCATATAAGTTACGGTTATATCTTTTTCTCCAATAGTCCTCTTTGCATTCGGAAGCATATCAGCGGCTTCCAAGGCTCAGTCGTTGTTGAGTTTCCACTAAGATGAAATTTTGAGAGTTTATGCTTAGGTAGGTAGAAGTGGTGGTTTCGGTGAATAGAAAACCCAAATAGCGCAAAAGGGCACCACTTTGATAGAGTTTGTGCTGACTCGAAGGTTAATTCTATTTCGAAATTGGAACTGTCAGGATTGACTATTTATTTGATTTATAGAGCTCTAGGCGTTGTGTACCATCATATGCCGCTTTAAAAGCGACACAAAGATGATTTGCTTCGATTTGAAACTCGTTGGTCGCACACAACCTAAACATACGTCGATTTCAGGAAGCTTGATCTCGCGAATATCCGACAGCCATTCCTCTAAGCTTTCTCAGTCAGGGACTCTGCAGCTTTATTAACCAGTTTTTCTATATCGAGTTTCAATAATGACCTTTTTTCACTTCTGATACTCTTTATATCTAAACTAGCTAAACTAGCGACATACCGCAGGGTTGCTTATTCAGCTCAGTTTTGTTAAGAAAATGCGATTTATGGGAAACTGTGGAAACACTGCATATGAATGTTGACAAGTTTTTTATTTTTTTAATTCATTGGTCTAAGAATTTATCTCGGTGAAAATTTGCTCCATTTTCAATCTTCTAAATCGAGAACAGTACATCGCTCACACAGGAGGTAGGTTGAAAAGCATATTCTTCGCTTAAGTTTCATGATTGACCAGATATTCTCATTTGGATTGAGATTTGGGCTGTAGGGATGCCAGCTTAGCACATCAACATTGTTATCTTCGAAGTACTTTTTAGCTTAACCCTTTATATCACATTGCGTCAAAATTAAAAAAAAAAGTTAATTTTCAGCTTCCTTTGGTGCCAAAAACTATAATCTGATTTATAAAATTGCATTTAATTGGGTATATGCGAAAAACGACAGTTGTCCACTATGCTTACAATATTTTTCCAAATGATTTCACAGAAAAGTTACTCATTATATACTAACTATACTCATTTCGTAAATAATCAACTTTAGTTTACACAGACACTAAAAACGCAATTTTTTTATTTGATTTAAAAAATTCGATCATCACTGTAATTGCTGACTGGGTACACAAAAATTAACAAAAGCTAAAAATCCCCATATAACGGTATCTACTGTAAATCATAAGTATATTTTTCGTTGTTATATGATTTGTAGATATGCAAAAATGCGCAACAACTTCACTTATTTGCTATCGTACAATTTAAAATAGACTACAAAAGTACAAACGTAGTTTTTATTAGTTATTAAAAAAATAAATTCATTTTTACAAGGCCTCTATTTCATATTCTAGGATCCGTAGATAAACTGCTGCAATGACTTTGGATTCTAAAGAGGCCATCTCCATCTCCAGAGAAGCATCCCCAGACCATTCCACCTTCAGTTCTGTGATCATCCGTGGGAGGCATTCAGAGCTCAGTCTTTTCTTTTGTTCTCTTCACGCAAGAATCCTCCCATCTGCATACTGCAGCTTAAACTTGGTTTCGTCGAAGAAGATATTATTGTTGCACATGTCTTGATTCCAATTAAGATGTTTCTCAGCCCAGAGTAATTCTTTTTTTCTGACTCTTATTGGAAATCAAGTACGGAAATCCAGCTTGAGTAAGTCCAGCTTTTACGAGCCTTTTTCTCACTGAGCCTGCTGAAATTGTTTCTCATGTAGCTCGAAATAGATAATTTTTGATATCCAATAAAGTCTCTTAAACCGATGCCGACGGCCTTGGAGCACAAAAAAATAATCTTCCACTGGGGTCGTCTGAGCCCTTCTTTCTGCTGGTAGTCCAGGTCTGACGATATTGTTTTAAATTCCATGCCACTGCTCGTTGAACAACATTAAATCTTTCAGAAATTTGACGAGTTGTCTGTCAAATTTAGACGTGACAGACACAAAATATTAGATTTGCACTCCGAATGGTTTTCCCATTTTTACTTTGGACCGCTATCATCTCTCATTCATAATTTAATTACATTGACTTTTGTGCACATTTAGAGCAAAAGAAATCATCGTAAAATCCAAGAACTGTCATCGGAAAGAGTGAGAATGGGTTTGACCGAAATTTTTCGAACGGTACTGTATGTATTAAAAAAAAACTGCTTATTTTACGAATAATAAATTACTGACGTTTAGTTCTTTTTAAAACGCATTAATAGTTTTTTTTTTTGTTTATAATTTTTGTCTTTCTGTTCTGTTTTGCTTTATAACAAAATAATTATAAAACCGCTGCTTGTCAAACTTTCACTATTGGCTTTGGAATATATTTCAGGTGATTTAGAATCAATAAATTTAAGTGGTAAAAAACAATCAGCTAACAAAGAGAGCTTAACAACCTAAAACCTTGAACTGCCTTCAATTGGTCAAACTTCGGTATATTCTTAATGCAAACCATAAGCCTATATGAGCAACCTGTTTCTTGTTAAAACTAAAAACTTGTTAAGCTAATATAAATTAAAAAGAAAAAAATTCATTTAATTTTTTTGTTAAATAAAAATAAAATTCATTTACATATTTGTTTCTAAAAATAACTTAATTGTTTCGCTTATGTAAATTAAGGAAAAATAAAATAACGTTAAAAATGTTACTTTTTATGTCATCTGATGTCAAACAAATAAAAGTTAATTTTAAATATCAATTTTCAATACGCTTTCAACGCGACCGGAAAAAAGGTCAATGGCAACGTAAATATTTGTATTTATCATTTGATTAAGTGGAAAACACATATGTATGTATGTACGTGCATTTTGCGCGCATTTTTGGACAAAAATAACTCTCACTTCACGGGTTGAAGTGTCTCAGTGTGTGGCAACACGATGACGATCATGAGTGAGGAGCGGAGTTTAGTAACCTTCAAGTGATGTGATCTGAACTGCACCGCATCGTTCAATCACCTCGGGCTCACCTGTGCATGTTGGCTTGCGGTGCGGTTTTGGTTGCAATTGAAAGCCAACTGCTTGTTACCACAAAATGTGCAAACCGAACTCGGTGAATGTCTCCTAAACTCATGAGCATCTGACTCAAAGACTAGCAAGGCACGAAAAGAAAGTTTTCAATGCAAGTCTGCGGGTTTCGTTGTTGTTGCTGTCTACAAGGTTGCTTTTTTTTTTTTTGGCTAATTGCCTTTTTGGTGCGCGGTGGGCAATTTTACGAAATTTTTTACTTGCGTTAGAAAATGCACTTAAGTGGTTTTGGTTTTGATGAAGCAAAAGGGAGAAGTGGTGGTGGTGGTGGTGGTGGTGTACGAGTGCAAGAGCCTCTTGTGCTGGCTAAATGTGTTGCCAAAGAAAGTTGTCCTACAATGATGTCCAGATGGAACGAATTCCATAGAGATAACCACTTTATGATACGGAATCACTTTCGTTTTCTTTATGGGTTTAGGAAAATTGATTACCGTTTTCTATGAGGTAATAATTATTATTTTTTTGAAGGAAATGCTGCCATTGTTAGTATGGCGAGGTATGGGCTATAGAGTCGTATCGAGGTTTATAGAAGTGATAAGAACATTCCAGGAAATTGTGTCTTCAGTTGCCACTGCCACATTAAGTCATCCCAAGCCTTTTGACGAATGTTTGTGCTGACGTCTTTGCATAAGGAGGCTTAAATCAATATACTCGTAGTCCAAGTTCCAAGATAGCAAGGATTGAAATTCTGTTGAAAAATGTAATGCCCAATGTGGTCCCAAAAAATGAGATCTCCGATCAAATTGAGGATTAGTCTTTTTTGAAAATAAACTTTGGTTGGACTTGCCGCTTTATTCAGTTAAGTCTTCGTTAGGGGTAGAGCGTTCCTGTCGATATCCAACTGCAACCAACTTAGTAGTGATCTAAAGGACACTTGTAGTAGTAATTTCAATGGGAATTGTTTTTGTAAAAATTGGGCGATATTTCCAGATATTTGGGCGTTATTTCCAATTCATATTAGTGCGAGATGCGAGGTTGGGTGTATGCTCGATAACCGCTGTGCCGACTTTCATGATTCTTTTTTTGTTTTTTTTTCGTATTGCTGTATTTCAGGCTAAGGCAGAAAGAAAATTGCATTTTGCCTGATAGTTAACGACACTGTTTTAGTACACGGGCGAAGCCGGGCGGGACAGCTAGTATCCTCAGCATTGCAACCAATGCGTATGTTTTTCCAAATTAGTGAATAATGAACAACGTGGTGGGGGTGTCCCGTCCGCGCCGCGCGACCACGTACCATTCGCGTCACACGCAGACATGGAGCGCCGCGCCAACGGCCGCGGGAATCATTTAGTTTGGTACAATCGTTCTTGTTTTTTGATTTAACCCTAGAACTAATTTTTGAATTGATAAACACCTTATAGACCGCAAAAATCACAATAAAAAACAATTAAACAAATAACAGTCTATTGTAGAGGTACATAAAGCTTTATCATACGTCGCTGAGGCGTACATGAATAAATGACAGCCTCTAGGCTAAAATATATCCACTATATCCTATTTTTCGAAGGAATTTTAATACTGAATATGTCAACTAATAATAAAACCCAGTTTTATTTAAGAAAAGTTCAATTAAATTTATTTTAAAGAAAAAAAATAAAAAGTAATGCTTTAATTTAAACAACTTCATAAAAAACGACAAAAACATAATTATTTTTTCAAATAGTCTTAATTTTTTAAAATAAATTATGTATTGTTAAGACAAACATTAAAAGTAATCAGACATTCAATGACTAGTAATAATTTAAGGGTAGTCTACACAGACATAAACTTTGTGCTCGCAACGTACTGATTTTTTGCAATTATTGCACACTAATTTGGAGTTCTTTTTTTTGTAGGAGCAAAATGCACAATATTTTCGTTTTTTGGGTTCTGGTTCCACTAGCTGAAGTTCATTACCTAATTCGGTAGGCATTTCGAGAATTGGGTTGATATTTTCCCGTAAAGATCTTTTCATAGTCTTGGCATTAAGCCTCACTTCTATCCAAGGCTTGACCAAATCTGTGCTACAAGCTGCTAGATAAATTCACTTCTGTTCAATGGTTTCTTATTGTTATTGATAAGGTTGTGGCCATAGATTACAGATTATCTAAAATTATGAATAATCTTAGTTGAAAAATATGTTCAATCAGACTTACTAAACATACGTCTCACAGGCGTACAGCACTTAAATATGTCGAAAATGGCGGTACTTACCCTAGCGAAACATTCACTGTCAACAAGCTCTAGTTCATCACTGAGTTAGTTAAAGAGTATGATGCGCTGACTTCAACCGATGGCAGGAGATAAACAATTTTCGACTGCATGTACCCCTCTTGGGCGTAGATAAGGGGTAACCGACAATTCGCGGTTTTCATTTCGCAAACTGTTATCTCGCGACTGTCTAAACATATTTCCTCTATTTCGCAGAACTCATGTGGCACATTGTTATTTCGCCTTGCGTTCATCTCGCTGTAAGATTAACTCGCAATAGTTTCGCATTTCTATACTTAGCGCTTCTACCAACTGGCATTTGGTGTTTTTGCATTTGCTTATCTGGCAAACCGTTAATTCACGCAACGCTATTTAGCAGCTTGTTCCCTTGTGTTTGAATTTGCATATGTAAATAAAGATTATTTATATTGAATAGGTTTTTTTTTTATAGAAAATTGCTAAGGAAATCAAAACTATTGCTATGTTTATTATTAATTTTTTGTTTCCGTGTTTTTTGCAGCATGATTAACCCGTTTTGCTATATTTTATTACATATGATAAAATGAAAGCCAAACAAATTAAAAATACAAAATAATATTTTTCCAAATAAAATAATGCGAAATAAGTAATGCAGAATAACCTATGCCGAAATAATTACAAATCGAAATAAAAGTTTGCGAAATAACAAATGCGAAGAAACAAAATGCGAGTTGTTGATATGCGAAATAATAAACTGCGAAATGATCGCAGTGAAATAACAAAATGCGAGAAAAAACCGCGAGTTATACCATACCCGTAGATAAGGCTTTTAGGGTTAAAAAGGCAATCGAACTAATTGTGAAGTCCAGTTTATTCAAAACTACGAAGAGGCTTGCAATATCTGTCTTCGAACTTTGAGTGGGTTGCATTTTTCAATGACACTCTACATTCTCAGTAGAAATTACTCAACAATATTGCCATTTGGGCAATTCTTAATTTTATTTGGGCGTTATTTCATTTTGTCTTAACATAATTGTTTTGGGTGATATTTCCTTTTTCGGGCATTATTTCCTTTTCAAGTATTTCCACTTGTTATTTTGGGCTTTATTGCATATTACAAAATGAACCCCGACTAGGAAATTACACCCAAAATGACTCAAAAAATTACAACAACAAATTGTTCGAGATTTTTTTGGGCGTTATTTCCAAATGGATTCGGGTGTTATTTCCTTGGGCGTTATTGCCCAACGCCCACTTTCTCTGTGATTCATCAATTTTCGCTTGTATCGGTGGTGGATTTTAAACGCTAATGTATCTGAAGGTGTACACATCGTACGATTAGTCAGTGACACTCCAGCATCGAGGGTTTCAAATTCCAGCCTTATGTTCGAGAAGACAACGAAAATAAGAATCCACAGCATTTTATTTTACTACCCAAAGTGGGCACCGTGGTGTAGTGGTAAGTGTGTTGGCCTACTACGCAATTCTGCCCGGGTTCAATCCCAGCCCGGGTCCAACACCCAAAAGTTTTTTCACGGTGCCACCTTGTCTGACAAGCAATCAAAGGGTATCATTTCGTCGATGAGCTTCTCAACTCCCCGTTTAGAGTCGGCGAAAACTGTATGTCCCTTCCATTCGTACGAAAATATAACACGCACACGCAAATGGTTGCGAGAAGCAGGCCCGTAGTAACAAAGGTATTTTTAAATGTATGATACCAAGTAAACATATGTATGTATCTATTCACCTCTGTTAGAAACTAGGCCTGTAGTAACTGTCTTGATTCCACATATTTAATGTTATATCGCGCGGCGCGTTCGGTCAACACGAGAACATAAGTTACCATGAAAGAATTTCTTCCGACACAAAGTGACATTTTGTGAATCTTTTTCTTTAGACAATGTCAACGTAACCCACTCTTTGCTTAATGAACATCCATCCAGGCAATATACAACCGCAGCTTTTTTGAGATATGGAACTTTATGTTTTTGACGTTTTCTTGCCCTTGCACGATTTAAGTTCTGTGAGCGGATTGGTCTCTCTTTAACGTAACAATGCGCCACTACTTACGTTATTTAAGTACCTAGTCACGGCTGCACTAGGAACCATGTAAGAGCTACGTCATACTCGCTTAGAGTTGCGCGCCATCTGTTTGTTGTATGCAGTACAAAGAAAAGCCTTCAGTAATAACTCAGTTCCGAAAACTTCCCTATCGGTTCTAAGTAATCAATGTTTCCTTTCGAAATCGTACTAAAAATTGAAATTCCAAATCAGATGTCAGTTTGAAATTTCCTTCAAACACAAATACAAACTAAAAAAGGCTCCTGCGTCATGCTTTACATGGAAACGAAGACCTCAAAGTAAAGAACACTCTGACTTGGATCACGAAGGCGGATTTCATTAATTTTAAGAAAGGGCTAGAACTCTGGAAAAAGAAAGAAAAATAAATTTTTATGGAGGATGACTATGAATCGCTACCAACAACCAGCTTTACCACGAACATGATGGCCGGAGCTATTGCTGGCGTTCTAGAATTTGGTCTCATGTATCCGCTGGACTCGGTAAGAACCAGAATGCAAAGCCTATCATCACCGATGCCTGGCAACACGTTTAACACATTCGTAGATATGATCAAAACCGAAGGCCTTCTCAGGCCTATGCGCGGCATATCGGCTGTGATTGCTGGAACCATACCGGCCCATGCGTTTTACTTTGGCTGTTATGAGCTCTCAAAGGAGTATCTTTCGAAGTTTACAACACTCCATAATGTCAATTACATAGCATCAGCTGTGGTGGCGACAATCGTCCACGATGCTGTTACGAATCCAACCGAAGTGATAAAGCAACGGCTGCAAATGTATAACTCGCAGTATAAATCAGTCGTTGGATGCATGCAAGGCATCTATCGGGACGAAGGACTGAAGGCGTTCTATCGATCGTATAACACGCAATTGCTAATGAATATCCCATTCCACTCGATACACTTTATGACGTATGAGTTAGTTCAAAACAAGTTGAATCCGGAGAGAAAGTACAATACGACGGTTCATGTTGTGGCTGGTGGAGCAGCTGGAGGGGCTGCTTCTGCCATTACCACTCCCTTGGATGTAGCCAAGACTTTATTAAATACCCAGGAGGAGGGATTTACACATGGTATCGCCGCAGCTGTCAAACGTATCTACGCAGTGGCTGGTTTGAGTGGCTTTTATAAGGGAATCACGGCCCGAGTGTTGTATACGATGCCAGGTACGGCCATCTGTTGGGCTACATATGAGTTTTTCAAATTCTATTTCTGCGGACTCGATCATGACAAGTACAAGTCTTCTATAAGCGGTAAGAATCTACTTCCACCAAAGGAATGAAGGACTTGGTCACCTGAGTGATGCCACTCGGAGTTAAAATCGTTTGTGGAATAGTCTGACGAAGGATTTCCCTTAGGGGGAAAAGTGTTATCCAACAAAACTTTGTATTCAAACCACCTTTGAGAAATAAAACTACAGAAATGTGTTTCAACGAGTACATTGTATCTTCTGGTGGCAACCCTTTTTTGTGGATAACGTATCTAAAAGAAACCTTAACCTCGTCAAGTGATGTTTTGCGTTTTCTTAGTCTGCAATTAGCTTTAAAATCTATTTTCTTAACAATAGGGGCCTAGGTATGCAACCCTGTGGTACAATTACCTTTTTCTCAGCAGACAAATTCTTATGGACATTGGGGAATCAACTCTAATGATAAGAAAGTTCTTTGAAAAATAGTCTATGCTAGAAAAAAAAATTAAAATGTAATAAGGCTGCTGATCCGTGAAGACAATTTGCATGGGAAACCGCATAAAATTCTATATGATCATGATGAATCTGGGGTACGTTAGCACTGTGACGAGAGTTGATCTATGTATTAAGCCACCTTTTAAATCTAGGAATCATACAGAATTTTTTAGAAATTTGATAATCCCTTTGACTTGAATACTTTTGTAGTCTTCTTCCGTTAATATGTATTTATTTGCCTAGTGTTTTGGCTCTTCTTTTTGCTAGAGAAGGGCACTCTGAGATAAGGTGCTCCGTAGTTTCTTTTGTCTGTTGACGTAATCTGCAGGTGTCTGTTGCTAATTTTCATTCTATATTTTTAAATTTCCTCTGTTTAGTTTTAGGGTTTCATTTGTTCTTTTGTTGTTTGGATTTAGGAACTTTTTTGAGTGATTCAGCAGCTCTAAGTGGTTCCAGTAACTTTTTAGTTGGTTTGTTGTCCATTCTGCGATGACTTTGTTAGTGTCCTCTCTTGTGAAGCCATAGTGAGGGCTTGGTACAATAAATTGACTGTTGGCTCATGTTTTGGTCAAGATATCAGTTTTTTCGTCCTTCATGTCCTGGCACCCAAGCGCTGTTCTCACTATAGTGTAGTCTGTAGTCCTCTGTAGCTTGGTTTCTTTGAATCCCCTCGTTTTCCAATCCTTAGCGAATGAAGTCGATCATGCCCGCTTGTTGTTATCGCTTGATAGCAGTTTCTCCTGGGACACCTTACATGAGGTAGCAACCATTTTCCTTCAGCCTGATACCACTCAAGAAGAAATAGCTGCCGCTGGTAATAAACTTCTTGTGGCTCTGTATGGAGGTGGAGTCACTAGCACTCTTTACACTTGCCGTTACGAAATCTTCGTGCGATCAGCTGCCAAGGTTCACTTGGCTCTTCTGCCCCCAACTGAAGAGGCTCCAGCTCAACATGCATATAGAACATACCACCATGTTCAGGAGTGGTTGGAGGTAGACACAGAACCAACCGAATGGAGCTGGAATAGTAACCAGCATTGACTGCTACCCGACTGAATATACTTATAAACTTCTTTTTTTCACATGATGCCCACAATTTTATGTTAGGTTATTTTAAAACTTGTAGTATTGCAATTTATTTTTTTTTTTACGATTACAAGAGAACTATAAGGGTTACTGACCCCGTTTTGCGATTAAATTCAAGGTTAAAACTTCAGTTCTCACAATTCTTCTCTAAACATGAACGGATATGCCGATATTCGGCTGAAAACATAAGCAAAACTCAATATTACAACATTTTTGTAAAAAAAAGAAACACTTTTTGAAACCTCATATCTCAAAAACTATTAAACATACGTAGCTGTGGGTGGGCTTAAATTGTCTCAAATTTAACCATCCCAAAATGTGTGTCAACTAATGCCAAAAAACCCATAGTTTTTTTTGAATTAAACTGCAAAAACTGAAAAAAGTCCGAAAATATTTGCAGTCTTTCACGTGTTGCGCAGGTAGCACAACTATTTTTTGTTTGCAAAACGAAGTTTTACACCCTCCTAAGGGGTCCAAATAACATACCAAAAATACAGCTTTACATCGCGTTTTGCGATGTTTTGCCTTTTTTTTGTAAGATTTTACTGGCCTAGTCAGAAACTATATTGATCTTAGTTTTGTTTAAGTTCCTCTCTAGACTTGCTTTTGCTTCTAGCGTCTCGATTCCTCATTTATTTTATAAAGCTACGCGCAGACGATATGTTCACTGAGCAAATTTATGTGCATATTTCAATAAAATGGTGTCTTAAAAGTGATCATATCGTGTGCACACTATATTTTCGTGTTCATTCGTATGAACACTAAGCATATGCTCACATTTGAACACGTCGTGAACATACGTACAAACATGTCGCGCTCATATCATGTACACACTCTTTTGGGACCATATGAACACTACTGCGCAAATTCTGACATATGAACACAGATATGAACACGTTGTCCTATTTGAACACTTTTGAAGTTTCAACTATGATCATATGCCAAATGTACATATGCTCACTTTGCAGTAGATTTGTTGTTGTTTTTGTTTTGCAACTTGATATTGCTTTGCCACAAATTCCTATTTAAATTCGTTGAAAGGTTGGCTATCTTTTTTTTTTTAAATAAAAACAAACCTTGGGGTATTCGCCTACAAGCACGCGTCTAGAACTTCTGGTCGAAATTATATTCGCCGCAATGCCGAAAAGATATTGCAGCGATCGGAAATTATCATCGGTTGTCAAGAAGCGTAGCTTCAGTATAAGTCGTTCTGAGCAAAGAAAGCAGGTGATCGAGTTGATCGGATATCTTGCGTAAAATGTTGTGATACAATGTTGACTCTTCTTGACTCAATTCACGGTACAGTTTTGCGCAAAACACCTCTTGCTCCCGACGGTCGTTCGAATTTTTTCTCCAAACTCCAAATTTTTATATTACAGTGGTGGTCCAGTATAACGAATAATCGATATAACGTACACTTTTTTCAAATGCATTATCTGCTCTATATAGCGAACGAACAAAGAAATGATATTCGATATAACGAATGTTGCTACAATATCTGTGTAGGTACATCATGGGCGGGCAAACTTTTTCAGGTGGCGGACTACCACTAACCTTTTACAAAACATCGGGGTCCCCTTTGCAATATTGGTCCTAATATTTTATTCAAATTCTTTTTCTTTTTATTTTTTATTTTTTTTTTCTTTAGAAATAAAATGGCATTTTTTTATATCAGATTTCCAAAAATTTACAAAAAAAAATTTATTTAACAATTAAAAAAAAAATCATTTCTGATACATACAGTAGAAACAATTAAGAAATTCAGCAGTTCTTAGAAGCTGAAACATGGCACTGCATACCGTCCACTATGTTTGCAAACTGAGGCGTTTAATTGCTTATTGCTAATCTCAGGCAGGCTTCCAAGTTTTCATCAGACATGCTGTTACGATGTTTTGTTTTTATAGCATACATTGTTGAAAATGCCGATTCGCATAAATAGTTTGAACTGAAGAATGACGTTAAATTATAAGTAAATTTTTTTAAAGTCGCATACTTTTCATCTCTTATAAACTTTAAGAAGCTTTCCTCGGGATCCGAACTTCGAGCCTTGCAAAGCACATCACTTTGAAGGAGCAGAATTTCGCTCTCAATTTCTTTTAAATCTAGTGCCAACAAATTGGTAATTTTTCTCGCAACTTCTTCGACATCAACACTTCTAAACGGAAAAGTTTCTGCGCGGCGGTCCCCTAAAAATTGCTTGGCGGTCGACCGGTCGACACTGTACATGCTTAAAAAATAGAAAGAGACAAATTTACCTGAGAAAATAAGTCTACGGGAAATAGCTGCTACAAATTTTTGCGTTGAACGTTTGCAAAAGCATGTCCTTATTGGCGATTGCTTTTTAGAAAAGGAAAGGAAAGTAATTGATTTTGTTTTAGTTTCTTTTACTTCTTTTTCTACTTTTTAACTTGTTTTGTTGACTTTATGAATAAATTAAATAAAGTGTTATGAATTGGAAACAGTATTTGTACATTTATTTAATGTTTCGTACAAGGAAAATATATTCGATATTACGAATTTTTCGATAAAGCGAATGCAACTGGACATTATATCATTCGTTATATTGGACCACCACTGTATTTTATTTTATTTTTATTTCAATGAACAGAAATAAAGCACATGTCGCAACATCATCAAATAAAAATCAAATAAATTGTTTGTTCATATGTTTATATCCGTGCACATCCAAGTATCTATCATATGAACCAATTGTTCATATCACATGCACAGCAAAAATATGAACAGAACGCATTTAAAAACATATGAACACTCCCAAAGGGGAGACAAAGTGTTCATATCGTATGAACACCTACACTTATGGAAAAAAAAATAAATACAAGCTGGTGTCTTAACATTGTGCTCCCTTATTCTGTTAATGATTAGAATGAGCCGCTGTTGTGCATACCTATTAGCAAGTAGTTATAGAAGTGCACTTTGTACCGTTAGTCAGATGGTTAAGTTCCCTGTACTTATTGTGAAATTCAACAAAGTGCCACGAGTAGTGTGTTTTCGTGTGGACAGTAAAATAAATACATTTCCGTTTCCAAACTTTCTTGCATTCGGGATCGATTTTCATTGAAATCCAAGGATCTACCGCTGTCACTCGAAGAAATACTTTTTGAACTATTCTGACCCAAAACTGACACACGGCGAGGAGATTTCCCGAAAAACTTTAAACACAATACAGCTCCTAAAACTACTTAGTCCGCCAGTGGCCCCACCCGATAAATTTATTTATTTATTTATTTATTCCAAAACACAGATACGTAGGTTTCTTGATCAACAGAAAAATATCCCTCTGACAATCTGAAAGGGAATTTCCAAAAATAATTCATGCGATAACCGACGTTTTATTTTTTTATTAAGTAAACCCACAATGAATCACTTAATTTCACGTTCAATGTCATAACATTGATTCAAATTAGTTTACTGACCTCTTAAGTGAAGCATTTTTCACATTCTTTTTACATTTTTTTTTTTTTTAACGAAAACAGGGGAAAAAACCGGAATAAACAATCCAATCCCACTGCGCGAGCGTGGAATTATAAAATAGAGAAAGGAGAATGCCTTTCATACCAAAAAAACGATATAAACCCACAATTTAACTAATAAAAAAAATTAACAGATAAACAAGGGTCATCTGGTCATCAGACTTACTCACCAGTTTTGACTTAATACCACTCTCCCTCTTCCTCCTCCACCTCACCCAGCCATACCACTCAGTCTTGTAATGACTTTTTCTTTCGAACTTCAGAGCACATACACTCACACATTTTTGTAAAGAAAAGCAGGCACATAAAGACGGGGAAAAAAAAAATTAAAATAATAAAGCGAGAGGAAAAAAAAGAAGAAAAAAAAGTGAATAATAAAAGAAACTCCATTTTATATACATAAATGAAAATGAAATGTCATTCACACCACTCAGTGGAGTTTGTTCCCCTTTTGCACTGATGAGGGGAGTCCACAGCGCCCCACACGGTGCCACTGGTGATCGTGGGGATCAAAAATATTTAAAAAAAAAATTAAGTGAGCAATTCGTGTGGATTTTAAAAAGCAACTCTATTTTCTTTAAAAGAAAATGTATGGAAAATCGACTCACCCCCTACCAGCCATCAATCTTGACAAAAAAAAAAAAAACTGACCACCGCCAATATCAAATTAAGCACCCCAACACCGCCCGCTGCCACCGATCGCCGACCGCCAACAGTACGCTCAACAGAGAGGTTAACAAATTGTCTGTTGTGTTTTCGCCTCTATTTCATTTCACATACTCGTACGTAGTCGAACACATAGCAGCAAACAAACCAGTGCAAGTATCTAAGTATCTAAGGTTGGCTGCTGTGCTTAGATACCAGCATACCAGAGCTAGAGCCAACGACCAACGACCAACAAAACGTAGAGGACGATTGGTGTCAGTCAACTCACCCGCCGGCCGCCACCATAATCATTATAACCGCTGTATACATCGAGAATAGTTGCATTGTAGCCGATCATGCTGCTGCTGCTGCTGCGAGTGGTACTACTACTGATTTGTTGTTTTTGTTTTGTTTTACCTTCTTCTCCCCTCTGTCGTTTGATGACGATATGACGATCATGGGTCTATGACATCCAATTGCCAATACACACACACACAAAATAACACATAGACCCACAATCTTAATTGCATTTCTCTTTGCTTAGATACAAAAGTATCTATAACCTCGCGCAGCGCATAGGCGTGCAGCAAATAAGTATCTATTAAAACAATTTGGTACTGATATATTACAACAACGAAAATGCGACTAAAAAGAACGACCGACACGAGAAAAGGAAAACAGAAAGCTCGGCTCGCTGATCGGCTGTGCTGGTGAAGGCAGTCGCAGTTGCAGCGGAGAAAGACTGCAGAAGAAATTGCATTGCTGCTGCTGCTGCTCGTTCATTGCACTTACATCTGTGTTCGGGGAGGGTATTTGCAAATGCAACATAATAGAATTGCATGCACACACTTGATGTTCGTAGGTATGACAGTCAAAGCAGCTGGAAAAAAATGGTGAAAACTAGCAGTGGATCAATGCACTCTTGGTCTTCAACTCTCTCTCTTGCGATACTACAAACGTACACGTACGTAGGTCGTTGTCGACAATGATGACGAGCCGCGGAGCGCCCCTTCTTTTGCACTTCTATCTCCCTGGGTGCAGTGTATTTTGTAGCAACACATAAACCAGGAGTTGTTGGGATTGGGAGTCGTGTTGCGCTCTGCTGTGTAGCTGGTCAATGGTTCTCTGGTTCATTGCCATCGAGCGGGGTAACTAACCATGAAAGAAAATACGACTCGTACTCGTACTCGCACACACAACAGTCAAGTGTTGCCCCGCAAAATTGTATATTTTTTTTTTTTCATTTGTTGCCGATGATCATAATGATAATAATGATGACGCTGCTGTGTTGTTGGTTGGTGCGCGGTTGTTGCCTCGATAATGATGATGGTACTCGTACTACTGATGACGATGGCGGGATGTTTATGCGTACTTCTTTTGGGTTCTGGAAGCTTTCCAGGTTATTCACCGGAGTTGGTTTTTGCTTGGGTTGTTTAAATGCGCATTATCTTTCCTTAATTTTGTCCAATTTTGCTTTATACATACCTGATGTGATCTGCTAACAAATTTCTTTCACGATTTTAAAAGCCCAATCGACGGTGAAATTTTACACAGAGACGGTCAATAGAAATCCTCGTTGATGAACTCTGAAAGGACCACACTAGAAGTTCTTGACTATAAGCTCTCTTTAAACAGGTTACCCGCGCTAAAAGCCATGGTAGAGCGCCCGAGTTCTGGCCTGTAGAGAATATATACTGTTTGATCTAGGACACAGCGAGCTCTGAGCACGATTGAGGACTGCTGCACGGACTTTCAATTCAGATAGGTAGGTAGATAGAAGTGGTGGTTTCGGTGGAAAGTACGCCAAAATAGTGCAAAAGGACGCCATTTTGATACGACAACCTCAGGTGATCCATTTATTCATACATATGTAGGTTGAGATGTTTATATCCAGCTTTTAAAGTTTAAAAAGAGCATAATTTCTCCAATACTCTTCAAGATCGTCGAAGAATGGTTTTCCCAGTACGCGTTGCCTTATGGCTTTCGCTGGATCTTCTTCAAATTGAGTTCGTCCTCTTCACGAGAAAAATAAACGAACTAGTCTGACATAGCCAGTGCAAAAAGGAGTTACAATTCACCTCTCCAAGGAAGCCAAATATCTGAGATTAATCTTCGATAGTAAGCTACTATAAACAAAACATGTCGAGCTAAATGGCATCCAAAGCAATTTCAATCTTCTGGCAATGAAAAGGGTTTTGTTTGTTGACAAAACATGGGGTTTCTTTGGATGTACACCGCCTACATATCATACGTGTCGGCTGTCTGGTGGAACAAACTTTCACGTACCTACATACGTTAGGGCTACTTTCGACAAACTACAGAGCCTGAACATACGTTAGGTTTACGGGCGTCTACAGTACTACAGTCGGTGCTTCCATTCACTATCGGTCTACATTGCTCGAAATCAAAGATGGGCAAATCTCCTGGATATAGGCAAGCCATCATAACTATGGAGGACTAAGTGATACCTCTCTTTGCGACTATAGTGGAAAAGGCGATGACATTGTGGAACAATTCCTATGTGACTGTCCTACCTTTGCCTGGATAAGATGTTAACCGAAGTTACCTATAGCTCAAGTGTATACTACACTTTCACGGAAAGCTGCTCCTTCCTAATAAGCGACAAGACACAACTACTAAGGAAAGCGGTGCCTTGCGAATACTGTGAATCCGTTTTTGAAAGACCTACCCCAGCAGACTTTTAACCTTCCTATTTACTATGCTGCTCTTTTCTTTCCGATCTGAAGTCTGTTTCTAAGAGGTGATCTACACCCGACTCCAAAAAATTCAGGTCGTGGCACAAACCATCCATAAACCTTTGGCGATTCCCGTAATATCCTTAGATGAAGCTGAAAGGATGTCAAGAGACTGACAGGCTGCCGTCTCAAATATCATGTACCTATATTCGTATATCCTCGACGATAATCCGCAACAACAGTCAGTTTGTAGGGGATAAAGGGTGGCACCTAGAGCATTTCCATTAAGAAAAAGGCAGAAATCCACATCTACCCACCTGTCAATTAACTTAAAGGTCACTAAACTGTTTAAGTAGTTCTTTATTCTCACAGCTCAAACTTCATTCTTCTATCTTTAGTTGAGGGTTTCAATAGTCTTGACAAACTCAAGCTCAAACGGCTTTCATTGTGAAGTATCAAGATCGTCAAAAACTGGAATAATTCGCTGCTATTTCCTATCAACGTTTCATCGTCTTGTGACTTTTTAAGCTAACATGACTATGAGCACTGTGGTGTAGCACATACCAGCGTTGGATAGGAACGTAATGCTGCCCGGGTTCAATCCCAACAACTACCTAAACGTTTTTTCACGGTGCCACCTCTTTCGAATGTCTGACAAGCATCGTTTGTCAAGAGGAGCTTCTTCAAAAAACTGTAGGTATGTTGCGAGAAATAGGCCCTGGTTCACCCCGAACTGTAGCGCGACCTAAAGAAAGAAGACTGCGGTATATCATCTGTCATGACAGAATTAAAATGGCAGCTATGAGGTCTTTGGGAAAGTTCAGTTGACCTTCAGAGGCACCGAAATCACCAATTGGAATGAACTATCGTTTCCGCTAGTTAGTGCGCCTAACTTAACCTCAAGCTGTTGCTTTGGGCTAATGCAGAGATAAGTTCCCCGGTGATCTCATTTAATTCTGGTGACAGCTTTTTATAATCTTTGCAGATGCAAAAGCCAAACTCTTAAACCGTTGATTGTTTGGATTATGATAATTTTGGTGGGAACTTAACTGCCAATCTGTCGAATGACCTTCTGGCAGATCATTAGCTAAAAGATAATGGGGCTGATGGAAGTTCATATTGACATTGCTTTCGGTGATCTCTTATTTGTCAATTTCTGATCCACTGCTGTTCGTTTTATGTTGTCTTTCTAGATTTATTGTTTGCTAATATCCTAGAAAAGCAGACTGTGGTGAGTAACGCTTCTCTTCTTTTATAGGAAGCAGTCTGTTTCTCAGTAGAAGTGTCAATGGTGTTCATTTAAAAGAAACGAATACTGTACTGAACCTTTAACCAAAACGATCAACAGATATTCGCTGACTTAGCCCTTGAGAAGATGGAAGCAGCGTATTTTTAAGAAAAATTGTTAGATCAAGGACGCTCCCAAACCAGAACCTCTCAGAAGCCTTGTTTGCATCAATTGTTACAGGTTTTGATCTATGAATACGTCTTCCGAAATAAGAGCTGTTATAATATCGCAGGGTCCGAGAATCGTGACAAAATAACCAATTTTCATCTCGTTCGAAGTGGATGAAATGAACTTATGATTCCAGCAAGATGGTGCTACGTGCCACATAGTGCATGATACAATGACGGTATTGAGCCATGTCGCAGAGATCAGTATGCAATCAGAATCTTGTGATTTAGCACCTGCTAATAAACATCCAGTTGTCATCAAAAATTGGGCCTCTCGGATCCTCCTTGTGCAAAGGAAGTCGTAATGGCATAAAAGCGTTGCAGCTAATCTTCATAGTTAACGTGTTTCCTCCCGCGAGGGAATTGGGGACGGACCCAAGTTCTCGTTGAACAATCTATTCCACTGGGTAGATTTACAACTGTCTTTCAGGCAGAGGTGTATGCTATCGCTAGTATAGCGCATATTGCACTTAACAAGAGATGGAAAGGCAAGTCCATCTACATCTGCTCCGATAGCCAAGCAGCTATTCAAGCCTGTTCATTAGCGTTGATCAACTCAAAAATTGTTGAGGAAGCTGTCAATAAACTGAACCAACTCGGGCGATGTAATAAGATCGCACTGGTCTGGGTCCCGGGACATTCTGATATTCGGGGAAACGACAAAGCTGATGATCTGGCTAAAGCTGGATCAGCGACCCCTTTTATCGGACCTCAGCCTGTTATTGGCTGCAGTTCAGCTTATGCTAAAAACAAGCTTCTTGAACTGCTGCGACTACAACACTATAACCATTGGGACGAGCTTAGGTCATGCCGACAGGCCAAAATGTTAGTAGACGCGCCCAGGGCAAACAGAACTAAGTTTCTGTTACAACTTAGTAGAAACGACCTCAAAATTCTCACAGGACTAGTCACTGGGCTCACTCCCTTAAACGAGCACCTAAACATAATTTGCGAGATGTGCCTGGAAGAAGACGAGACAGTTGAGCACTTCATTAACGAGGGTCCGACCTTTGCTCGGATCAGAAAGGCCACTCTAGGCAACTACGTCCTACCGGACGGAGCTCAATCTTGCTTTATTGCTTCGCTTTGCGAAAGCGACGGGCAGATTTAGATCGATGTATAGCTCAGCAACAAATCGCTAATTCAGTGAATGGGGTGGTACTTCACCAAAGTACAATGGGCCTACAGGTCTACGTGCTTGTTGTCTCTATGGGATAGCCCCCTTCCAAGTACAAGACAATACAGTACAAGTCAACCCAGGTTGATTTTTTAAGATATCGTCGCCTAAAACCATTAGCTTTTCGCTCTTTTAAAGAACGAGGAATCATCCAGTGGCTAACTTAGACTCTAAACAGGTCTAGGTTATAAATCCATGTACCTGTTTCTCCCATTTCGTCATATTGTGCAGTCTTTCCCGGATGAAGCTTCGTGCGTTTGCTTCTTTCAGTAAAGTCCATCTATGCTAAGACTATAGTCCCGATGCCTTAGTCATCATTGCTAACAAATTTATCGTGGCTATCTTGTTAAATAACAGCTTCAATGAGAAATTGTAACATGCACTAAGACTTCTAAAGATGTCGTATGTTTCTTTTTATAATTTACACACGCTAAAGGGAATATGAATACAAGAACGAGGAGACAGACAGATCGGCGTAGTGATAGGAAACTCAGATGTTATGTTAGGTATCAGCTAACTCTATTGGTGGTGTCCAGGATAACTGGAGAGTTGTATAGTATTAAAAAATTTTGTCGTTGATTATAATTCACAGAATTTATTTTCAGATGTTTCTTATTATGGCTTGTGCGATCAATTTCTTCAGTCGTTCCGTCATCCTAGTGCTAGTGGTATGCCTTCGCAGTAGGTTTTGACATTAACTTCTGAAACTGATCAACTTATTTTTATTTTGTCAGAAATAAATGTTTCGGCGACAACTGGACACCGTGAACGTTCACCGTAACAAGCGACGATGACTGCCATTACGCCACAGTCACCCACTAAAGAATTCTTGCATCTGGTTTCCCTAAAATTACAAGTTGCTGCTTATAGTTCAGTATGAATGAATATTTTTGGAAATACATACAGTGGCCTCTCCCTAAGTCGAATTTCTCTCTAACTCGGATTGTTCACCATATTTTATCATTCCCTTCAATTTTCCATACAAAAACCATTCACTAAGTCGAACTCCCTCTAAGTCGAAACTCTCTCTAACTCGAACACATTCTCTCGATTATTGGCATCTTTTTCCACCCCTTAAGTCGAATTCTGTTTAGCACAAAAAAAATTAAAGTTGATTAAAGGCAGTTCAACAGAGCTGATTCAGTCTTTATGTGCATGTTTGTAGCTAGATTTTTTTTAAATAAGCAAGAAGCTATATTGATTTGTTAACTTTTTTGTACAATAACCACTTTTTTTTTATTAGACAAACGTTTTAAAACAAAAATAAATGTTTCTCTCTATTACTCGAATTTTTCCAAAACTCTCTCTAACTCGAACAAATCTTGGTATCCCGTGAAAATTCGACTTAGGGAGAGTACACTGTTTTCTCCCAGTAAATCACGAGCTAAGCACTTTTTTTTTTAATTTCAAAAACAGCTCCAGAACCACAAAATTTCTTTCGAAAACAAATCATTTTAAAAATATTAAAAAATTCACTTTGCATAATCACGATGATAATCTAACCTTGGATTAATATAATTCGCAAGTTGAACAAATTCCAATCTTCCAGCCTTCATACTAATCTCCGTGTGCGTAAATTTGCCACCCTTCATGCGAAATTATCAAAGCAATTTGCTTCCACTCAACGCAAGTGTGTTGTACCAGTAATTTTGTCCTTTAAAAAGTCATAAACTTTCTCCTTGATAGACAATTATCAGAACTTAACCACAATCATTGTCGCATTTCGCTCAAATACCACCTGCCTACCACTGATTCTACTCACTACTCAAACAGCTACTGTTTCTGTCATACAAAAGTACATATGTATATTCTCCAGTTAACCCTCAAAAGTCTATAATAAAGTTGAACGACACAGCACCGATTTTTCCTTGCGATAATACACAAGATCGCTTCCGCTTCAGATACAGACAGAAATATCGAGGGACACACCACCACCGCGCACACATGCCGGCCACGCACAACAACAAAGCAATCACACAAACCGAAACACACATTCCAAAAATAATTGTATGCGCAATTGTGCGATACATTTACCTATATTACAGCTCAGCACAGTGCCCGAATATCCAAAATTAATATCTATTCTGACCAGTTTTCATGTGTACGAGATACGATACGTCAAATATAAGCCTAACTCCCCTCGTATCTTTTACTTGTATCAAAAAAAAAAAAGTACAACCAAATACACTCATAGCCGAGTGGAGTGAACAACCCTGAACTCGCCAGCATGAAGGTCAAAAACTTACGCACAATAGGGCGGTGATGTTTGATCAGGCTTAATCAGTGTTTTTTTTTTTGTTGTTGTTATTATTTTGCGTCGAGAGAAAAGATAAAAGCTTGCTAATGCTAACACACTTACCCACATAAATGAGAGCCAACTTGGCGAATTTTCGCTTCGAATGCCAGAGAAGGCAACAGCAAGAGCAACAGCAGCTGACGACGATGAGTGTTTTCGCGAGTTGTGAGCGCGTGTCAGTGTTATCATTATTGCACCCTTGAACGCATAATGATAGTGGAGTGAAGACCACACCGACGAGGGCCGCCTACACGCGCGTTCAGAAAATTTAATAATAAATTCGCATGTATTGGTGAATTTTTGGCAATCAATTTTTTTGCTACTCACAAATACCATAATGAAATGCGGAGCTTTTTCCAATGAAAATTGCCTCGGTGTCGGTCTCGGTATGTATAATCAGGAAGCATACAGCCAGGGTGAACTCTCGTATGATTGGCATTGCCAGTTTGCGGAAATTTTTGCAATAAAAGTTTTGAGATATTTGGAGGGTAAAAGTGTATTTTAAAGGGGAAATGGAGTTGGAAAGTCGATAGACAGACGCTTTGTCTGTCAAAACTAGCAAGGACAACAACCCATATCAAGAAATGCAACCCTCTTTCAATTTGTAGAAAACAAAAGTCTGTTTATTCCGCATAATGCATCAGAATTGGGTATCGAAACCTCACCAGGCGGGGGGTGATATATGACAATGCCGTGGGTAATCTAATCTTTTACAGAAGAACTGAACAAAGGCAACTTAAGCCAGTTTTAAAGTACAGTACGACATCGGTTTACGCAACCCTCGATTCGCGCAACTCCTCGATTTTCGCAACACAAAAGTCATCGCACGTCTTGACTCTATAAATGCAACTTTTCAAAAAAACTACCTCGATTAGCGCAACTTCTTGTGTTTATTCATCTGTTTTTTCTTCCTTTTGGTTGGTTATTTCTGCCGTTATTTCATAGTTATGTAGTTTTGTTTGGATCTAGGCAAATTTCTTTGTTAATACATACAATATGTACATACATAGATACATATATACACTACCGAAAAAAATATCTTAAGGGAAAAGAATTGATTTCATTCGTTTCCGATTTGCTTGATGAGATTTTTCCCAACGTTAGAATTTCGAATGAAGAAATCAATGATTGTGATTGACCTTACGAAAACTTTGAGGCCTCTACCAATTATGAGGACCCGTCAGATATTGAGAGCGTAAATGTGAACACAAAGTGAAGGTGAAGCTGTCCCCCTTTGTCGAAAGTTAATACAGAAGTTGCAGTTCGATCTTTCAACAAACGTTTACAATGGGCCGAAGAGAATAATATTCTAGTAGAAGACATTATAACTCTACAAAAAGTAAAGAGTTTTGGCAGTTTTGAAAAATATGGAATCCAAAAAAACTCCTTCTAAAATGTCTAATTTCTTTAAAAAAAAACCCGCATAATATAATAATATAATATTTTTGCTGTATTATGTTAATTTTTTTATACATATGTTCTAACTTTTCGTATTCTGATTTAAATAAAATGTGTTCAACAATAGCTACATATGTACCTGTTTTGCTTTCAAAAACATTTTCCTTATCATATTGTCATTCTCTACACAGTAACATAGCCATTTTAACTATAATTTTTTATTTAAAAAAATGTAACCCAATAAGTGCAACAACCTCGATTATTGCAACTGCCTTAATTACTACAAGTTGCGTTAATCGAGATTGTACTGTATATAACATGAAACCTCCCTTAGGCGGACAGTGACAATATTTATGTTCGCCTAAGGGAGTTGTCCGTTCAAGGGATAAACACAATTTTTTTTTATTTAAATTATCTCTAATTATCAAAACTTAAAAAAAAAACACTGCAACTGTATTTGAAACGACGAACAAAACAAAAAATTAAAACGACTCGACCTCGAATCACTATCACCTCCTCTGCAGCTGAAAATAATTCTAGGAGAATATATCTTAATAGACATTTAAGATATTTCCTCGACGAATATTAATCAAATATTGAAATTTAATCAACTTTTAATGGATTCCAAGCGCACTTGGCAACACAATGGACTTATTTAGTTAATTCAACCGAGTACGGTGAATAGCCACCTAACCTAACTATGCAGCCTGTGTTCACGTCATATTTCTTGCTCTACTAAATGTGTGCGTTATTTCTGTTATACATATTTTGTCTGTTTGTTTGCGAGCAAGTATGTTTCTTTCAATTTCAAATCAAAATAAAAATAAAAACTCGGTCTGAAGCTACGGGTGGTTAGGAAAATTTGTCCGCCTTAAGGATCAGTCCGTCTAATGGAGCTGGTTATAATCGGAGATTTCGTTGTATTGGTTTTCTATTCATATTCTAAGCAAGTGAATACAAAAGGTATCTACATATTTCCACATTTTTCTGTCAATAACTTTATCAACGTTTTTATATTCTGAGTAAAAGGAACACTGAGCATATGACTTTATGGAATGCTGCTGAGGAGTACGCGAATTCGGGCCAGAAAAATGGTCCCAAATTTCTCCCCACACTGCTTTTAAACTGGAACAACAAACACAATCATTAAAGCCCTTTTATGTTTCTTTCCTGTAGATGTCTTAATTTCGATGAAAATTGAAAATTTGAATAATAACGCAATCGTTCTTCAACATACTAGGAAACACGAAATGTTTGAAATCATAAATAAATCGAATTCAAAATAATTCTTAAAATATCTCCCGATCCCGAATAGCATCAATCTTTTTAAAATTCGGTGCTTACCACGTGGTGGAAAGAATGGTATTAAGGCAACACCTCCATCTTCTCACTTTTTTTGAAGCAAAATACAGTGGACGTCCAGTTTTACGAATACCCGACTTAACGAATTTCCAATATAACGAAGATTTTTTGAAGCGAAACTTCTTATGTCGCGGTAGGGCAGTAAAATTAAACTCAAATGAAACTAAAATATGCACAGAGGGGAAATTTAAAGGGATATAGAAAAAATAAAATAATTAAAAAAAAAAACAGCCTACTTGACAATGACAAATGACAATATTATTGAAAAAAGTATACAAAAATATTCACAGAGGAGAATAAGCGCTCGGGGTGGCGGACGCATTCGGATGGATAAGCGATGGTAGTGGGTGAAAAAAAGAAAGTGAATAGCGCTACCGCTACAGCGACAGCCTAAACCCTATACTACTCAACCGATTTCAACAAATAGAGTGTCGTTGGATTCGATTTGACCCGGAGAGTGTCCTAAGTTATATGACGTCATAGAAGCATTCAATACGGCGAACACTCCAAGATGGAGAGTTACCGTTATCTTCACGATTTTCTTAATATGGGTATAAAATGAAAGGGTGTGAAAAAACAAGCAATATGCTAAGTGACGTCATTCGAAATTCAACATGGCGGTCCACTAAGATGGCGGACTACATTTATCTTCACAACCTCCATTATATGGGTATCAAGTGAAAGGGTTTGACAAGACCAACAATAAGGTACGTGACGTCATTGGAAGTTCAATATGGTGGTCCAGCAAGATGGTGGACTACCTTTATCTTCACAACCTCCATTATATGGGTATCCAATGAAAGGGTTTGACAGTACAAACTATAAGCTAAGTGACGTAATTCTAAACTCAACATAGCGGACAACCAAAATGGCGGACTACCGGTATCTTCACGACCTCCATTACATGGATATCAAATGAAAGGGTTTGACAAGACAAACAAAGTGACGTAATTCGAAGTTCAACATGGCGGTCCACCAAGATGGCGGACTGACACATACAAATTGTTTCCATTGATGGTTCTATATTACGAATGATGCAAAAAATGTCCGCTCGGTTAAACTTATACTTTACAATATCTGGTTAGAAACAAAATAGTTTGTCATTTTTGTGCATTTATCCCTAGTTATGTTATTTTGTCCATGTGAATTGAGTTCTCTTTTTTTTATAATAAATACCTTGGCGGAATTATTTATTAGATAAAACGACAATCGATTTAACGAAAGGCTGTGCATTATATAATTCCTTATATTGGACGTCTACTGTAATTCAAAACTTTATTGTAGTTTGATTGTACTTATACCGACAATCATCGGGTATAGTGTCAGATATAATCCCGGACTAGCTCTAGAAACCATTAGTAAAACTCTAAATATCCTCCTCCCGATCCAAACACTTGTTACAGCGATTCAATGGATTGATTCAAATGCCTGCTCTAGCTATTTTTGCGGCATTGGCCCCCAGTGCTCGTATCGAAGCTGCTTGAATGGTCGGAATGTCGTCAAAAAAGCATATTTTCAACTTCAATTTCAATTTCAGGAATAAAGAGAGCTCGCACGGTGCCAAATTGGGTGAAACGGCGGCTGATTTAACACACGGACTTGATTTCGAGCAACAGCGACCGACTCTCTGGATGCTTTGTTTTGCCCAAATCCTCGTGAAGAACGGTTCGAATAGTCTCTTTGTTGATGTCTAAGGGCTCTTACATGATTTTCAGTGAAGCATTGCGGTCTTCTGTAACAAAATCACGTACTTTTTGGATTATTTCAGGCGTCCGAACTGAAATTGGCCTTCCCGTGTATTTCTCATCCTCCGGCGTCTCTCTGCCGCACAAAAAACGTTTATACAACTCGAAAACAACTGTTCTATTCAAACAATCATCACAGTACACTTGTTGCATCGGAATGTTTCTGATGCATTTTTACCAAGTTTTTCGTGGAAATTAATGACGGCTCTTTGTTCCATTTCAACGTCAACTGAAAAAAAAAATATATAAAATCATTTTTATATTTGTTAAATGTCAACCAAGTGTCATGAAATTTTGACAGATACTAGAGAAAGAACAAATAGATGGCGCTCTTGGTTGCTGAGATATGGATCGTGTCCGGGATATTATTTGACACTCTGTGTATACCAACATAATGTTCATATAAACTTTTGGGAGTATAACCCCCCTTCCCCTGACCGATCTTTGAAAAATCTATTCATGTTGTTCTAGAAATTTCTATCTCCTTTACATACAAACAGTTTTTTTTTGTTTTTTATCAAAAATATCTCATTCCCTACTCCAGATACAAGAGGTGTAGGTCATTCCCCTCTTTATCTTCAATAGAAAAACAAACCATTTCCACCAACAAAATGCAATTCCAAATGTTAAGATAAAAATAATAATAAAAAAAAAACAAGAAAGATAATTTTCGGTTGGAAAAAGTAAAAGTGTTGTATATCTTTCTCCCTCCTTCTCTTTCTTTCATTAAAATCTGGCAACACTCTCACCCACCACCCATAAACGCACCCCAAGATTGAAAGTTTTCACTTTGCTCTGTCGCTGTCGTCGGTGCTCTTGCTATGTGCCGCCCGGCTGATGATCTCGCCGCACACAAAGATATCTGAGAAAAACGATCGCGCATACAATCATCCGAATCCAAACCAATACTATCAGACATCTCAGAATCATTGCATGAAATCGATGATATAATTTTATTTACAAGGGCACGATCAACGTTCGTTGGCCGCGCTCGTCTGTGCTCTTAGCAGCGTCGTGGTAACCCTCTTTGCCGTCGCATTGTCGTAGTCATCGACATCGCGCAGCACACGAGCGACGAACAGCAATGGAAAGAGCGTCAGACCGCGCAAAATTCAAATGTCGCGTCATCATTCTCATTTCAGATACACGACAGTACACAGCAGTCACAGAGCCAGACTGCCAGCGAGCGAGCGAATTCAATGTTATTTTCTAACACACAACCACCACGGCGAGTGTATCTGTGCAGTTCGGCCTAAAGTAAAAGTACCTGTTATTTAATTTTATTTCACTCTCTTGCTCTTGCTCTTCATTTACAAGAATTTGTATCTCTACCAGCAGCGCAACACACGCAATGCTTGCTGCTTGCTGCTCGGCTATGTGATCCAATAAGTTTTTTTTTATCTGAAAGATATAAAATGTATCTACATATGATTTTCCGCTTCGCTGTATGTGTGCGAAGCAGCTAAGGATGTATGTGTAACAAATGGATGTTTGCGCGCGTGTGTGTGTGTACATGCGAGAGAGTGGAGTTTGAGGCAGGCCTGGCTGGTTGAGCTCTGTGGTATGGTGGCTTTTGCCAATGGGACCAGATCCAGCGATTTTCCTTTCATTGACAAAGTTCGCCTCGATCCGAAAAGATCGTTTTGTTTCGTAGCTCTGCATCACATTCAAAATATTTTGTTCGTCGCAGCGAGATCGTTCGTTTTAATTTTTCTTTTAATTTCGATTTATTTTTTTTTAAGGATTTTGCTTATCGGTTTTTTGAGAATTATTTTGTTCGTTCGGAAGCGAATTGTTCGTGTGCGTATGGGTGAGGAATTTCTGATATCCTCGCCTCAGTGCGTTCGTTGTCGCTTTTGTGAAGAATTCCATTAACAGTGCGTGTGTGACATGTGAGAATTTCTCATTCGCGATAGTCGAGAAAAAAATTCACAAAAGAAATTCAAAAGAAATAAAAATGAAAATGCTTATGTCCGCCGACAGCTCAGACTGTCCAACATCAAGCAGCAGTGGTCAAGTGTATAACAATAATGGTAATAGTGGCACTTCAGTGATTTGCATACCATTTCCATCGGATAATCAAACATCACACCAGCAGCATGGATGCGCTGCTTCTGTTGCTGCACCAGCATCATCCTCATCATCAACATCGGCATCCACATCCTCGTGCTTAGCACAGCAACCGATGACAGTGCGTTCGCATCTAGAGAATGCACTTAAACTGCCACCAAATACCAGTGTATCGACATACTATCAAAATGCTAAATTGCATAGTGGCGGTATGCCGGAACCGGACACCGCAATTGTCATTCGCAATCAATCCTCATACCCGGTAGTGCAATCGCAGGACTATCGTAGATACAATACAGATCAACCGTCGCAACTAGAAAATACAACGTCGTCAACAACGACGACGACTGTAATCGCTCGTAAAGTACCTCACTCGAATGTGATTTACGTGAATAAAACTTGCAATAATAGTTCGGGTCCTTCAATTGTTAACAATCAGCTGCAACAGCAACATCACCATCAGATCGTTAATAATAATAATAATATTGATTCCAGTAACTGTTTAATTGGTAACAGTGGAAGTAGTAATGTTGTTGTGAGCACAAGTGATATGAATGTTCTAAATTGCAATGGTGGCGGCGGCGGTGGTGTTAACTGTGGCAACAGTCCATATGACAATTCGATGAATAACAATTATCATAATAACAATTTCCGTGGTAATACCACGCAACAACATCAAAATCATCATCAACATCAGCAGCTGCAACAGCAGCAACAACAGCTGGATTCAAGACCCCAGACACCGGAATACATAAGGAGTTACCCCGTAATGGATACAACTGTGGCTAGTTCGGTCAAAGGCGAACCAGAATTGAATATCGGTATGAACAGTTCATTTTTTTTCTTATCAAACTGTCAGAAATAAGCGAGAAATTCAAAATAAATCTTGTTTTGGTATCATTTTTAACAAGCGGCCATTTTGCTGTTAAAAGCTCAGAGAGAACTTTCCAGAAGCAGCTGATTATTTGAGTATTGAAAATGAACGGGTATTATATATAACGGAATTTGAATTTGCTGTCAAATTTCGGGATTTTTATTGGTCAAACTTTTTTTTCTTCAAATTTCCAGAGCTTTTGAAATGATAATTTTTGATGAAAGTTGAATTTGACGTTTCTAAAATGTCAAATACTCTGAAAGTAAAAAAAAATATTTTAAGATCTTTTTTTATTATGTTGCCCTGCTATAGGAATCATTTTAGCTCCATTCATTGGTTCAGAAATTGATTTAGAATTCGGAGTCACATTTCTAAGTTGCCACATAATGTTTAAATTCAACTTGCTGAAAATAATGTTCACTCTTTTAGACAACATCTAAAGGAGACGACAACCCAATGACTTCAAAAAGCTTTTAATAAATGCATACATTTAATTTGGCAGCACTGCGGAATATTTCTGTCAAAATAGGCGTGTTGTTTTCTAATCTACATATTTGTAGACTTAACTAAAAAAGAGAGAAAAAAACGCTCGTCAGTGACTTGGCAGTACTATGATAATTGACATTTGGCAGTTTAATATCTGCTGTCAAATTCATTAAAATTATAAGTATAAAAGGAATCTTTAAGCACACATTTTTTAAAGAAATAATAAAATTATGTTAATCATCAGTTTTAGCTTCCATTTTGTAAACTTTTTACATTTTCTCTTTGGAATCCTTGTTTTCGTCGGCACAATTTCGATAATATTTTCGATAACAATCGACAAAAAATAGTTTGGTAGCACATTTTTCTACTCAATCTTAGGACCTTAGACTGGTTAACTATCCAGATTTCCTTTTTCTGTATAGGCTTAGTTGTTAGTGTATTTAACATTGGAAAACTTTTTCTACGCCTATAATGATTAGAAAAAAAAACACGTCTAATGTTACAAAAGTTTAAGATGTACTATTTCTACAGCTTAATTGTATATCAAATCTGCACAATATTTCTAAAGTACTGTTAACTTAATGTTCAAAATAGTAAATCTCTAGCATGTCCTACTGTCATCTTTTGACATTTCTTCTGTTGTGTTTTTCATTATAACAAATACGTTTTATAATTTTTTTTAGCTGCAACTTAGTCTCTACTCTAACTCCCACAGTTGCAGGTATCTTTATATATATGAAAATAAACTTACTGATTAATTTACGCATTTGTTTAAAAAAAATGTATCGCCCCACTAAAATTAGCCGCCTTTCATCGACGTCATGGCAGGTTTGTTCAAAATCCGCTCCTGTGCAAAATGATATCTAAAGAAAAAAAACTACACCTTTGGAACTGAGTGAATATTTTGTGTTTTATTACTGTGAATTGTAATTGAATTAGTTAAACCCGATGTAAGGTAATTATTTTTCTCTACTGCTCATCTGCGGAATATGTTCTGCTCTTGATTGTCAAGGCGATGTCCATTTTCATCGGAGGACGTTCTATCAATTTTCTTAATGAGAAACTGGTTTATTTCAAATAAAGGTTCTCCTTATTTACTCCGTCATATAGTTCTTTCATCCAATTATTAATGAGCACGGCAGGCAAAATCATGTATAACTGATCCAGCCAGTTGGTATTTTAGTTAGTAAGCGTCTGCTTGTGCCTTTTGTATATTGAAAAGTTAGACTCGAAACAGAAGTTTATAGAAGCGCTAACTTTTAAAAGTTTTAAATATTACATTGTCAAGCTAAAAGGCATACGATGGGGCATACGAAAGTGATAATCTTGTTATGGTTTTCTTAAAACTCAGGAAAGTCTTCAGACAGCGTAAAAAAGATGTTATATGGAAAAATGATTATAAAAAGCGTTGGGCGCCAATTAACTTAATCGAACTTTAGGTGCCTTCAATTTTATACATAAGCTGGGTAAAAGATTCTTTGCATTTTTACGCGTATTCTTATGTGATGAGTTTTTTTTATGGCGTATTCTATTCGCTAAAGATTTGAAGAAAATTTACCGACTTTATTCTGCATTTGAACATCTATTCACATATCTCGGATAAGATATCATCCAGAAATGGTTTTTTAACAATAAATTTTTTTATCGTTAACCAAAGCCAATCACCCAAATTCTGAGTATTTGTGAGTCGCATACGACCATACTCGTATTTTGTAACAGCAAATACGAGGGTGGTCCGATAAGTACTTAGACTACAAAAGAAAAACAAATATTTTGGAAAAGTGGCGATTTATTTCTCAACATAGTCTCCTTTTAGCTCGATGCACTTGATCCAGCGACGCTCCTACTTCTTTAACCCATCAAAAAAAAAAATGGTACCTCCTCATACTAAAATGAACTTTTCATACTAAAATTCGCAGACAAGCTGTCGCGTGACATGTGGTCAAAACAAAACTACGAGTCCGTTTCGGCTGAAATTTTGACAGTAACCGTCTAAGAGAATGTACTAGACGATAGTAAATCTGTCTTGCGATACTGGCACCATCGGGCTGTGGGGCTAAGTACTTATCGGACCACCCACGTACATTACATAATACGAGTATGGTCGTATGCGACTCACAAATATGTACATCTTTCAGAATTGGGATGAGTACTTATTCAAAATACTCTGCAATCACAGTTTAAAGAATTCGGTGGAAACCCGGGAAACTAACTAGAAGATACTCTCTTTTGAATAAGAATCACGTCTCACCCACAGAGCTGCAAATCTACATACCTTGCTTTTAGCATTAAAAATTATACAAAATATCCCCACTGGTAATTATTTTCATTAAAAATTCTTAAAAATTAATATTCATATACACATAAACCTTGAACCAATATACTAAACTTTTGCGAACAAACTTTATTGCCTAGGGAAATAACCTCCAGAACCAATTTAATTTAACAATTTTATTAATATATTTTTGCAGCGTTAATCGTTGCCATTAAAAAAATTTAATAAAGATCGACTGTCATATTGAATTAGTCACAGTACCGGAACTATGTACACAAAGATAATTTTCTTTTTTAAATATATATTTTTCTCTTTATTTTATTTTGTACAGAAAATTTAAATAAACTAAAAATGTTTGTATACACATATTGACATGATGTCAGTTACGCTGTCAATGCGATCATCACTTTACTCGATTCTGGGAATTTCCATTACCAAGACAGACGAGTAAGAAAAAAAAATTCAATTTCTGTTCTCTTAAACCAGAAGTTCTGTTTAAACAAATTAAAAACAAAAAAAAATATAATAATTAAAAAATCACAAAACTAGCTTTGCAAAACATTATTTTTTCACAATGACAGTTGTCTGCCTCTCTCTCGGTTCACGGTGAAGTTCAATGATAAATTAATAATAATAAAAAAAAAATCACCATTCAATTTCCGGTAAAAAAAAATAATAGAATCCATACAAAAAAAAAACAAATATTTTGCCAAAAAAATCTAATATAACACAAATGGTTTGTGTTTTTTTTTTGTCTCTTTAAATTTTTTGGCAGATGAACGAACTTCGCATTCAGCCTTGACTTCTAATCTAATACAAATACGACTAATGCGTCAAAAATAAAAAATAAAAAAAAAATGTGGCACTCGTTTTTTTTCTCTTCTCTTCACCTTTCCATCTCTCTCCCGTCCACAATTTCCGCATGATCATAATTTTTGCGTGTGTATAATAAATATTTACTCGGTGTCATCGACGCAAAAATCTAATTAACATAAAAGGTTCAAGTGTAACCTTCTAGGCAATTTTGAAGATCATCAAATAGCGTTCGAGTTAACGTGTGTGTATGTCGTGTGTTTGTACCAATTCGGTAGTCACTGTGCTGTCAGTTCAACGTAATTAACATGGTCAAGGTGAATTGGGGGAAACAAATGTGAACAACCAGACAGAGAAACCACGTTTAACCTCAACTAAGGTCGCACTACGCACATACGTTTCGGGTGATTACCTTACTTGCGCGACTGTGTGTAACCAGAGTTGGGGGGGGGGGGGGGGGGGGGGGGCGTCACTTGAACTGAGGCCTACATTACGGTTCCCATTGGTAAAAATTAAAGAAAAAAAATATACTTAAAAATGTAATCGCAAACTGGTTGAAAACAAGTAGGAAACAGAAAGAAGCAAATGCTTACAAGAAACGAAGGAGAACGAAAAAATTGAGCGCAAGGTAGACCACCAAAACTTAAGCACATCATCATCGCCACTCTCTTGTAGCGTTTTCGAACTCATTTCCGTGTGCATTTGTTTATTTTTCTGTCAGATACAGGAAGTCATCCATATTTTTGTTCACGCATGCAAATCCTTCATTCTTTACGTACCCACGAGTACCTTTCTACACTAAAGAACGAAAAAAAATGGACACTTCATTTTATTTCTGATTATTTTCACTATTGAGTGATATACAATATTTGCCCTAATCAGCAGATTGTCCGTCAAGTGATATAACCCTGAAAAGTATGGCTGAGATAAACTCTAATCGATGAAGGGGAACATTATCTTGTTGTTTCTATAATATTGAACATGCTTTCACACTTAGCGTGAAATTGTCACTAATAATGTGAGATCAAAGTATATTTCAACCTTTTGCTATATAAACGCATTCAATACGTACATAACTTATCTGACTTAATTCTCTTTTCAGTCCGTTCCATGTCGTTCCATCCACCGCCATTTACTTTGTCTTGAGTTTTATTCCGAAAGTTATGCATAATTTACAAGATACGGGTTTGTCGTTAATCTTAAAAATGACGCTTGAACTTTATAAACATTGCAAGTCTAAGTCAGAATTTCAAAATCTCCAAAATGATTGTGTCATGCGCCAGTGTTGCAATTTTCGAATGTCATTGTTATCGCCATCTTTAAATTTTTAAGTTTTCCTTTACCACATTCCATCCATAAATGCCAGAGAATTAGCTCCACGAGTGTAGCCTTACAATCTATGTCACTTTTAAGCACTAAATAGAGAAGTGTCTAAATGCATTTGGTTTCGATTATAAATGTCATCGAATGTCAGTGAATTTTTGCCAAAAAGTTTCCATATGATAGTTAATTATCGAATGACGTTTGCAGATGTCATCACCCATTTGGACATTTCAAATACTTCGCACAGATCAGAAACATGTCATAAAACAAAACAAGAAGTGTCCGCCTACTTTTTCTGCTAACTGTACCTGCGTCTTTAATTTCGATTCACTTGTGTTTCTGCTGTGCAAACTTGAAGAACTCGAGATGAATGCTCCATTTCAAGAGCAATCAATTAAACTTGAGATCCGTTACAGTGGCAATATTGTTTCTCCGTTTCGAGTTATGCATGTGCACATTCGACACAGTGAGTTCTGTTTGTTTGCATTGCTCGTTTAATTCTCAGAGTTTACGTCCGTTGAACTACGTAAAACCCTCGGCGCGGCGTGATTAAACTTTATTTGCGGATGGAATTTTCTTATTCCATTTTGTTTGTCTGATCTTCCATTTCCATGTAAATTATCTCCTTCTTTTTTTTTGTACTGATAACAGCGACGACTCTTACATATGTCATTGCGCTTACAATGTCATCAGCCAGATGGCACTGGTCTTACACTTTTCCCTTTTTTTTTGTTTGCGATCGCGCGCTTTTATTTTGCAATATCTCTTCTGTTGATGGCGGTGCCAGATACAAAGTGAAAATATTTTCATTGTTCGTGAGAGAAAATGTTTTTTTTTTTTACCCATTTGTTGCTTTTTCATAGGAGAAAGAAAAGTTACTAACATATTAACAAGTTCAATAGACTAGGAGTTGATTATGTCTTTTTTTCTTTCTGCCCGCGCCTCCGACTCCTTTATAGTTTCGATTTGAATGTAGCATGGCTACTTTTGATTTCTTTTGGGATGAGATGAGAATGTGAAGTAATCTGCATTGAAAGTGCTTATTGGCATCGGAGTAGAAGAAGAAAAATAGCCAATGAGATGGAATAATAGCAGTACCAACCAAGCAACTATAGTAGTTTGTAATAATAGATAATGTGCAACGAACAATTGAATGAAAAGAAAGATGGTGGTAGATAGAGGAGGTGATCGAGCGAGTGAAAGCTGCTGGAAAGGAAAAGTCAAGTACGATGTGAAACACTTGATTTGGCGCTGGTTGCGCGCTATTGCAAAACTATTTTTTTTTTCTCTTTTATTGTGTACGACTTGTGGTTGTTTTCGCTTTTATTTCATTTTTGTTTTTTTTTGTTGTTGTTGTATTTCGGGGAAAAATAAAATCTATGACGCCGCACAGAGAAAAGTGAAAACTGTTTTGGTACGATGTGTGGGCAAGAAGTACTCGTGTAGCAATGACCTTTGAAATGGAAACGAATATGACTTTAGACTGTAGAATCTCAGTAATACCTCACTTTACAAATTACAAAAAAGGTTACACTATCTCTACAATCACTTCTACAGGTTTTTTTTTTGTTATCTTCCTCTGGGCACATCTTCATCATATATATTATTTCTGTAGTATATGTAGGTACCATTTGCGGCTCTCTCACTTAACCAATTTTAACAAATGAGGTGTCAAAAGAAAGAGAATTTCCTGGAGCAGTGACGAATTACACTTTATAAATTTTAAAAAATTTAAGAACCGATCAAAAGAAATATTCTACACAAACTAACTCCTAAAAAAAAAACACTTCCCGTACGATTTCCATGGGATTTCCATCAGTTGACAGATGGAAATCATATGGGAAAATTGGATTTTGATTGTTCGATTTCCTCTTGCGAGAGTTCTCGCACGGGCACACTAGTATATATTATTTCTGTAGTAAAGGTATCATTTGCGGCTCTCACACTTTACCAATCTTAACAAATTAGGTGTCAAAAGAAAGAGAATTGCCTGGAACAGTGATGAATTCCATTTTCACTTTATAAATTTTAACAAATTAAAAAACCAATCAAAACAAATACTCTACCCGAAATGAACTCCCAAAGAAATAAACACTTCCCGTATGATTTCCATCTGTCAACTTTTGGTTGATATATTGGCTTCCTATATGGCTTCCATGGGATTTCCATGAGTTGACAGATGGAAATCATGTACGAAGCTTAGATGTTGAATGGAAAGTTTGGATTTTCTCTTGCAAGAGTTCTCGCACGGGCACACTAGTTTGGATAAATTCTTGACATCAAATGTCAAATTGTTATCTGTCAGTGAAAAAATTACATTTTTATTTGACGTTTAAGCTCATCGAGCTATGTTCATAAGTATGTTTTGTATGTACCTTCCAGAGAAACCTTTACGATTTAATAATAAAAATATTTACAGGCCACGGTTAAAGTGACACGCGAAGCGCATACAAAAATGCATTTTCGGGGTCACGTAAACACAAAACTATATCCCGAACTTTGGCTAAAAATGTGGCTTTTTAATTAAAAATGTTGGTACAAACATATTGAACAAATAACCATTACTGTGCATGTTAACAAATTCAATGCGTTTTAAGTAATTAGATAAAAGAATAACATTTACCAACTTCATTAAAATGAAAGCTATACCTTACGAACACATCCAGTTACGAGTACAGACCAGAAATACTTTGGCGCTTTCATTTTGGAAAATATCCACCTTTTTTAACATTCCAAACCTTTTCAGTCTCTTCGAAACGGTTGTATGGGGGATGCTAAGAGATTGAGCGATCTCTCGTTAACGCTAATTGCAGCCAAGATTTAGATCGTCGTCTGTTGTGGGTGGACGTCCAAAGCGAACAGCATCAGCAAGGTCTGTATTTCCAGAACGAAAGCGTGAAAGCCAATGCTGATAAGTGTAAGCGCTTATTACCGAGTCCCCCATTGATTTCAGCGCCGTCTGGTTTCCAAAAATCTTGAACTGTTATAGCAAGTTATAGTTTACTGAGTACTTATATTTGTTTTTGTTGTGCGGGGTTAATAAAATATGATTTACTGAGTAGGTAAGGAAACAAAACACGCCTCTAGTACAGTGGAATCTCTCATTAGCGAACACCCTGTTCAGCGAAGAACTCGAATTAATGAATACCTTTTTGGGGAACCAATTTCATATTTCCCATACAAAATTTGTTCTTATGGACGAACATCTCAAATTGCGGGGAAAAAAAACCCCGGTCCACTGTATATTTGAGTATCAGTTTGACGGTATTTTAAGTTAGCAAACTAAATCTTAGGTAACCCGACTTCAGTTTAATTTAGGATGTCATTGTCTAGTAGACGATGCAAGTGGCAATCATTCTTTTGACATGGTTTTTCAGTTACAGTGAAACCAGTCTAGTTGGCCGCTCTTGTAAGTTGGACAACTGTCGTAGTTGGCCAATATTTAACTGCACCAAAAAAAAATTGCATGCAAATGTTCCTCAAAATACCTCTGTATGTTGTCCAATGTCCACCTGCCTATCATAGAACTTGACCACAAATTCGCATATTTTGTCTCATGTCTCATATTAAATAACCTCCAAAAGTAGGCCAAGTGATACATTTTGTTTTATATTTTCGGTTAAACACTGAACAAAACTTCTTCACATAGCGGTAAAACAACGAAGTTTTTGTTCTTGTTTTATCGTGTGCAATATGGAGATGACTTTCTTTCTTTTTCTTCGGTTTGTGATTTAGTTCAAAGGTTAAAGTCCTTTTTTTTAGTACAGAAATACACACCCTTGTAAATTGGCCACCGGTATAAGTTGGCCGAACATTTTTGCACCGCAGGTGGCCAACTTACCAAGATTACACTGTATTTACAAAAATATTCAAATATACGTGCAGTTCTTCATTTGTCTTTTGTCAATATTTATCTACTAACTTCCTGTCGAAGTTATTCGCAGCTCTTGGTAGACTTTTTGTGTTAAATTTTGGTAGACTTTCTTTGTCTTCTTGTTTTTCAGACACATAAGAGACAGTTGACAGCTGACTGAAAGTAATCTGGGTTAATTCAACATAGAATGTGGTTCGAACCGCTCGCAGTGCCCTCTTCTGGCACAAATGAAAAAGAATAACACTTGGATTGACATTAAAGTTATTTTTTGTTTTCTAAATAATTTTAAAGCTTTTAATTTTTCGTCAAAACACAAGACAATCATCAATCTTTTACACGTCTTTAACAACTACCACAACTTGTTTACCAAATCGCTTTGGCGTTTCCTCGTTCTTACCTAATCCCAACTGATAGCCTCTAATCTCTATTTTATTTTTTATAATCCAGGATTTACAAGCGATAAGATTAAACTTGCGTGTGTCTACAAGGTTCTAGTTTAAGTCCAAAAATGTTACTTAGCTCCAACCACTTTGAAGTGGTTAAAGACTGATCTTGAGAATTTTTTCAAAGTCACAATGTCGTTCACTTTTCGAAAGCTCGTGCAATTTTATAAACAACTTATAGTCACATTAGCCTGCTAAAAATTATGATACAAATTACAACTAATCTAGAACATAAGATATGCTTAAATCAAACCTTCAAAAATAATTAATAAAATCAGCATTGAAACACTTCCCTATAGCTAACGCAAAAAATAAAAAATATATCTATACACGAAGGTCATTCAAAAACCAAATATAGAACATGACAACAAAAACATTCAAATACGCAAATTCTCACAATTTACCTAAAAGTAATGTTCTAAGCGTCCAGCCATCCATCCCCCCACACCGCCCACACGTCTAAGCAAACACACAGATACACCACCATCACCAAACAATTTCATTCTTAGTCACTCAAAAGTCACAGCACAAGTTCAAGAGACCTCGAATGGTGATCGTCGCTCGTTCTCTGTCTCTCTACACGCTAAACACATCGATTTGTCTCGATTTCGACGCGAATATCAACGAAAAAAACGATGAAACTCTCTGGCTGGCTATGACCTTTCGAGGACTCTGAACCGAACTGAACGCGAATAAATACCCAAAGCGTTTCCGCATTGTTCTTGACGCTTCAGTTTAGGTCGTTAGTGAGGTTACACACGTTTCTCGGCTTTGCGCCGATTTTAATTTTTCTATGTACCAAGTGTGGGCACCGTAGCGCAAGTGGTTAGTGCGTCGGACTACTGAGCCAGCGGTCTTGGGTTCGAATCCCGCCGCAAACACCTAAAAGTTTTTCACAGTGCCCACCTCTTTCGAATGTCTGACAAGCATCAAAGAGTATCATTTGTCAAGATTGAGCTTCTCAACTCGCCGTTCGGAGTCGGCAAAAAACTGTAGGTCCCTTCCATTCGTGCAAAAATATAGCACGCACACACAAATGGTTGCGAGAAGCAGGCCCAGGTTCACCTCGAGCTGTAGCGCCAACTAAGTAAGTATGTACCAAGTGTTTAACCTTGCGATAATCAATTTCCTTAATTTTTCACATGATCAATATAAGCAAAAAAAAAAATAAATAAAAAATATTATTAAAACTTTTGTAGAACCCACTGACACACGAATACGAATTTTGCTTTCAAGGGCATGTCCAACAATAACAACACGTTTTCTAGTCATCGTCAATCATAACGGCGTGGGGGAATGATTAGTTTCTGTCTTCTATTTTTTTTTTTTTTTTTTTTTTTGATGTTGATAAAATGTTTCATATCTACAACCCATGAGTTGTGTGTTTCTTCTTAAGTTAAAAATATAAAAATAGAATATACGAACTAATAAAAGCGCGTGAACGTCACTTATGAACTTGAAAATTAAGAGAGAGAGATTTAGGATGCTAAATCAACTACCCCCCGTAGAGCATAACCTAACCTAACAAAATAAATTATAACAACATAATGAAAAGAAAGTGATTTGATTTTCCTTTCCGTTGCATTTATTTTCTTCTGTTTTACTCCTTTCTTCGTGTTATTACGCGAAACATTTTTTTTTCTCTTCATTTTTCGTTGCAAAGATATTTTTCTCCCCCTTTACCACACATACAAACAAATGTAGAGATAGAAAGATTTTCTCCGAACTTCACATTGGCAAATGGCAACACCACACAGAGAGGAAAACAGAAAGACAGACACAGAGAGAGAGAGAGAGAGAGAGAGGGAGATCTCGTTTGAAGTTGTTGTAATCGCGTGAAGTTAGCTACTAGTGCAATGATCCCAACGTCAAGTGTCAGTGGCCCCGTAAAACTGAGGTTGCTGCTGCAGTGTGAGGTTTTTCAGTGGGTTTTTCTTTAGATGGCTTTTGTTTCTATAATTTTTTTTTCTATTGCATGGATCGTGAATTATATCGTTGAGGGGAAACAATTGCACGGAGCTGTCTAGAAAAAATAGAAGAAAAATAAAAACGTACACTTAAATGTCATTGCCACATGGTGGGAATGTGCATTGTTGCGTTAATTAAGGTAGAAAAGGTAAATAACTAATTGTATGCGGATGCAATTGGAGGAAATAGTTCGTAAATACAACAGATTATTGACATTTTTAACAAGCAGAGTGTTTGTCATGGCGTAGATTAGTGAATTCTGGCGATCTTGCTGTCAGAATTGACGTATTGAACAAAAAGAAGAAGATGAAGACAAAGAAAACCTACTAGGTGGAAAATGTCTCAGTGACGAGAGTCCTTAAAAGACACATTAAGTACAAAATGTGCCAATTTTTAAAGATATCCCAAACCTACCAATATATTGATCGCAAATGGGAAGAAAATGCTTGACCAACAGGGGTTCCGTGTAGGCTTTCCTACTTTTATGTCCATTATCAACACGTACAATGGGAGTAAACTAGTATAACTCAACGATCAGTGACTAAAGCAGCCTCAGGATATGTCTCGTGGTTTCATTTTCGTCAAAATGGCTGCGGCCCCCCAACGGTAAAATCGGCGGTAATGGCAATGAAATGGTAATGGCAATTGAAACGTCAAAAAATCGTGGGAATTCTATTGCCGGCAATTTCAGTTGGCAAATGTAAAGATTGAATTTAATGACATCGGCTCTTGACAACTTTCATCTTGACTCGCTCATTTTGATGCTTCACTTTAATTTAAAATTCGAATTCCGCCATTTTAAAAAAGGTGGGTGGCCGTGGCGTAGTGGTAGTCGTCGTCGCTTGTCACGCTGAAGGTTCACGGTTCAAATCCAGATGTCGCCGAAACATTTATTTCTCACGAAATAAAAATAAGTTGATTAGTTTCAGAAGCTAATATCAAAATCAACTAGGATGGTATGGCTGAAAAAATTTATCGCACAAACTATAATAGGAAACATCTGGAAAAAAAACTTATGTGAATCATAAGCAATGGCACTTTCAATAAAACACAACTCTCCAGTTATCCTGGACACCACCCATAGAGTTATTTGAAACCTAACATCTGAGTTTCCTATCACTACGTCGATCTTTCTGTCTCTCGTTCTTGTCCTCCAATGGCTCGCGCTGTGTGTTAACATTATAAGGGCATTCATATCCCCTTTAGCGTGTGAAGATTATAAAAAAAAGGTGAATTGTCAGATTAATTGCTTTTGTGATGGAAAGTAATCATTGTTAGCCATCTGGTAGTTCATATTGCGATTACTATTGCTGTAGTGTCTCCATTAGCAATAAATTGGCACAAAAATTGCCCGTAAAGGCGCCGGGTAAAAGAAGCCATATTTTCCATAATTTGAAACTATTGCAGTCACTTAAAATCAGAGATTAATTCGTTAGAACAATTTTTGATTTGTATATCCTTACGAGCTGACGGCTAAGCCAATGCTTTATAATTCATAAAAACTTATTGTAAATGTATTGATAAATTGCAATAAATGAATTTTTGAATTGAATTGAATTGAATATATCCTTACGTTTAGTCTTTGAACAAAAGAAGTTCGTCGCATAAATTACCTCTGCAATGTCCCGTGTTCTCTGTTTATAAGAGTAACCTAGGCTTTCAGTTGATTCCTTATGGGAGAACTGTCCTTCCAACGACATTTACTAAAACAACAATGAACTCAAAAGTTTCACATAAGGCTTTAGGTTTCTTTGAAGCCATGCTTTGGTACAGTACGATGCAATATTCCCCTCTTTATTACGATCATGAAGAAAGCTGGCCATTTTCAATCCATCAGTCCAGAGATATACTGAGGCTATTGATAAACCTAAGGACCCTTCTAGGTTAAATGCTTCTTTTTTTCTCAAATCTCAGAGAAGCCATTTGCCGATGGTTAGTATTTTAGCCTATTCCACAGTGCAGGACATTCGCAGTCATTAGATCGTCTTCGTTCCTTGCAGAAGTTGGGATGATAAATTTCATCGCTTGCCTTCGGTTCTTCGTCTGTATTAAGCATCTGACATATTTAATTAAAGTAAGGTGAAGCAAGCAAACTCAGTGGCAAAATCAAGCCGGAACTTTTCATTAAAGTCACATAGATCAATTTTGCATGTGCTTTAAAGAATAAGAAGGTTAAACCCGCTTTATCCAGGGTAACTGGTTATGTGATCTCCGAACTTACATAGATTTTCATGAATCCTTTTTTACTGCAATTGTTGGGTACATGGGATTTTAATTTTAGTGCAAAATTTCTAAGTTCTCGTCCATCTTTGGAATCAAATCAGTTAATTTCGATTCCAATAAATATATTTAAAATAGTGATTCAATACAACACCTGTAGTTTGCATATCCCGTGTCATGTAGTCTCTTGCAAATTGTAGTCGCTGTTGCTTACGTGCAGGATTAAGGGGTGGTTTTTTGAAGTGAAACTTCTTTAGCCCCGGTAGGGAAAATTTGCCTGAATCAGACGAAAAAGTGAAACGCTTCCCTTTCTCCAACTTCAACAGGCAGTAATGTTTTCAAACAAAAATTTTATATGAGATGCGACTTCTTGGGTTTTATTCCTAAAGATATCAAGAATAAATAACGTCGTTTTTAATTCAAACCTTAAAATTCAGTTTGCGATACATTTTTGAATATTTCGATAGTTTTTCGGTGGCTGATAAGACTTCTTTCTTGTGAAATACACATTGCAATACAAGTGCAATAAACCTTTGAATTTTTTTGTAAAATAAGTTTCACTTCTAACGCGCGGGAGTCTCACGCACTTTTTTTGCCTAGTTCTTTTTTTAATCTTTTTTAAGCACAATGAAGAGTTGATTTGCTGGCAGTAAGCCCAGCTAATGCACTGTTTTAAGGCGTTAACACCGTTTTCTTTCTTCTCTTGTAATTTTTTCCATAGGAATAACGATGTTTAATGTAATTTCGCACAGCAAAACCTCACGAATGGTAAGCATCGATTTTGGCAATTTCCTCTAAAGTTAACGGTTTGTTTGCCCATTTCTTTCTTAACCCTTTCATGCCATAATCAATTTTGGCGGTGTTAACATTGTTTTGAGGACATTAAGTTGTTGGTAGAGTCTTAAACATTAACTGATATCAAATTCAAGGTTCTATGTTTCCTGGTCTTACCGCTGAGTGTTACTGAGCTCAAACTAAATTTTTTTTTTTTACTATTATTTTCTCATGTTATTGTCTGACATATTTTGAAAATAATATTCACTTGTTATCAAAAATTTACTTTGTTTTGAGTCTTTTCTTCAATTTTTTCACTTTTCGGAATCACTTTTTGGAAATTTTTTTTTTATTTATAATTTTTTTTTTGTAGATACAATGAAAAACAGCTAGAATCTGATTATTTGCAATGCTTATGTGATGGAATTTCTTTTATAATTTACTTACAACATACCAAACTGTCGTGTGCAAAAATACAGCAAACAAAAAAATTACGGGACTTAGAAGCTAAAACGCCAATGTTGCCTTGCCTATAGGCAACAAATGGCATGAAAGGGTTAAATAAAAGACAAACACTTCCTTTAATCATAAATTAATATTTCACTGTGGTTTGGTCCTCGATCACTCTTTGACTACTGGCCATATTTACCAACGCGTCTAATCAAGTGACCCGAAAAAATGCTGCTGTTTTGACATGATTGAGAAAAAAAAGTACCAATCATGTTTTTATGTTTTCTTTACAGCGTAATAACTAGCCTTTCTGCTAAATGTAATTGTTCGCTTATTGATGCAAATAAGGGGAAAAGAGTCAAGATTAATGGAGTTATTTTAAGTGCTTAAGTCTATAATCAAGTGAATCACCCTGTAGATACGATTTACTTTTTCTATACTATAGTCAAAATAATTAGCAAATTCAAAGATTATTGACTTTTGAGCAAATTTTAAACTTGGCAATTAGGTGTGATGTACAATACCCTTCGCGGTGCCTTTGGTTTGAGACCAAATTTTTCTGAAGTTTCCCATCACTTTTTGAATAGTTGTTGTTTACTTTTGTATGATATTGTCTTTTATCTGTTCTATCCTTCCCACAGAAAAAACAACAACGGCAAAGCCATGCACACTCATTGAATTTATAGTAACAAATAAAATCTCTGTCTATCTATTGTTACACCAAAAAGGAGACTCAATTAGCCCGCAAACGCATGATCTTGGCATCAGTTATGTAGTTAAATCGACAAGAAAATATGGAGCGTCTTCCATGCACTCAAATGTTTGAAGTTCTGGTTCTTCATTTCGATAGTAAAGATATTCTGGAATTCTTCATAATAAATTTCCCAACCTTTTTACATTACAATTAAAACTGTTTAGAACCAAAATGACATCTCTATTTGAATCACCCGATATTTTCAACATAAAGAGAGTTTACTCTCCGTTAAGAGTGTTGCGATTTTTAATGACTCAGCTAATTTGAATTTGTTTACTTTTTTTTCTTAAATCTGTTATAAGGTTTCAATAACAACGGTATATTTTCAGCATAATCACATTTATCAGTGCTGATCTAACATGCAAAAATAAAAAAAAATCGATTAAGCTGTCGTTTATCCGCGCAATAACGATGAGTCAGTCATAATATGTTTTATTATCGAACAATGACAGAACCTTTAAAAATCAAAATGATTAGGTAGGTATCTCAATTCATTTGATGTTGACAGTTCAAGGGTACACACTATTAAATTTCAAAACACTCAACGTAGAACTATAAACAAATAAGACCTTCCACTTGAAAAGATTGTAGGTAGGTTCAATGAACCCAACAAAATGTGTGTTTTCCACGAAACCAGTAACACACAAATCTTATCTGTCAAATATGTAAATAAACCGAAATTCCATAATCAAACAGAGCTAACAACCATCACAATGATGACAAAGAGCGAAATGTCATAGATCATGTTTAATTCCAAATGCATTTGAACAATAATCACTTGGGAATTATAATTATCACCACACACACACACACACACACACACATGTGAGTGGACCTAGCCTAACAAAGCCCCTCATCGGGTATTACAAGTTCACTTACAACAAACACAAAACACACAGATAAATGCCATACTGATAGAGAGAAAGGAAGAAAACAACCTACAGCAACTTCGTCTGCATTGACTTTCTCCTATAAATTGTTGTTTCTTTTCTTTTTATGATCTTTCTCCGTTTGTGGGAATCTTGTCTTTTCTCTGTCACCCCGCCACTGCCACCACCCCCCTTTTCTTTTTATAGTGTAGCTCCCATCTGTCGTAACTTCAAGTTCGTATTCTTAGCTTTCATTGAAAGTTATGTAAGACAGATATTCTTGTTCTCTTTGTTTATCTTTTGAACTTTCTTCGTTGGTTATGTAAACGATCTTGTTTGTCTGGAAATGGTTGGATCGTTCTCTTTCTTTCTTTTTGCTGTTTCTGTTGATGGCTGATTTGGTTGTCTGTGGTGTCTTGACACACAGCTGGTAGATCGCATTTCATTCTCTTTTAGTACTTTCTCCGTTGATGAAAAAAAAAGTAAATTTGTTTCTCTCTCTTTACAGAATTTGACGGAACAACAGTTCTATGCCGGGTGTGCGGTGATAAAGCTTCCGGTTTCCATTATGGCGTACACTCCTGCGAGGGATGCAAGGTAAGTACACGACTATTGATGAATGTTTTTTTTATGAATAAGAAAGAAAAGAGAAAGGGTATTCGAGGAAAAGGTGCATCTTGTGCTGAACACGTGTTCTGCAGCCAGATAAGAAGATCATTACCTGAGCATGCGCGCACACGGCACAGAAACCGGAAACGTGTGCCTCTCTCTACACACAAAGAATAGTAACAAAGAAAGGAGGAGGAGGAGGAGGAGGAGGAGGAGGAACACACCAATGCCAATGACATTGAACTCGAAATGTGATCATGACAGCAGTGCGCATACCTTATAATTCTCGTACAAACAATCGCGGGTAACCTAAAACGACGATTATCCTTGGTGTTTTCTGCGCACTTTATATTTTTCCTTTTTGTTCCATTCAATGAAAATTTCGTTACCTACGACGCAAAAGACGACACACAAACTAAAGGGTGATCCGGTCTTAGGACGCAGCGCGGCGGTCGTTTATATAAAAAAAAAAAACTCTTCATCATACAGAAGGGAGTCACCGTCTTTCTATCAGAAGACCCTTCCTTCCTTTTTATCATAAAACACACACACACGATGATGATGATGATGGTGATCTTGATCGCCTTGTTCTTGTTCGTTCTTCTTCTTCCCCCATTTTCAATGAAGACCTTGTAGAGTCACTTGAACTTTTGGCAATGTCCTTGAATGTTTTGTTAGGAAGGAGTATATGAATCCCATTAAAAATCGACTGCGCATAAGTTCGTTTAATTTGACAGAAAGTTCGTTGACACTTGCGTTTTGGTTGTGTCCTCTACGTCAATGTCAATGTCAGTGAGTTTTTTTTTTTTTTGTTTTGTGTTCACCTTTGGTGTTCTTCTTTCCCAGTGGTAACTGGTAACATAGTTATTCGCATACAAAATTTTGAAGAATAGGGTGAGAAAGGGGGGAAAATAATCAAATTTTGTGCGTGGCCCTTTTACCAAGCCAACCGAAAGAGTGAAATAGTCGTTGTTTCGTTTTGCTTCTCTACGAAAAAAAAAAAAACAGCAACACACACAATTTTTGAAGTTCAAGGTTAATTTTCACCTTGATTTGTTGTTGTTCCAGTCGACATAAAAAAACCTGTCCCAGAGTACCACCATATCAGCCGAACTACTAAACCAAGAGCGGCGGAGAGAGGTCTAAAAGGGACCCAAAAAAAGCCCGCATTTTTTTTTTCTGTTGATATCATTATTCATTAAGTTCCCTTGCCAAATATAGTTGTCTCACGAAAACGAAGAAGAAATGACAACTAACGAAAAAAGAAAAAAAAAAAACTTGACAGAGACCTTGATTTTGTCTATTGGCCTTTAAATTTAAGTCTAAACAAACAGAAGACAAATACGCGTACATATGTTTGTATGTAGTCACCTTCGTAAATTATATTCCACTCTAATTCTCAGTGGTCGCTGTCATCGTCCGCCCGTCCGTTGTTGTTGCTCTATTGCCCGTCTATGTTTTTTACTATGTTAAATAACCGAATTGATGATGAATAATTTTTGAATATGAAATTTCTCTGTGGCTAGGCTACTTAGCGCCTCTAGCTGCGGCCTGATGATGTGTCCGTTGGTATAAAGTTGTCGTTGAACTCTTTGTCTGTCGCTCTTTTTGGTTCATTTTTTTCTTCTTCCATTTTTCTTTTCTTACCTGCGGTATGTGTATGTCGTTAATAAGTCAGTTACCTTTTGGGTGATTATTATAATTAATCTTAACGGAATGAGTGATAGAGGAGAAAATTTTGGAATGAAAAAACCACGAAATCGAAATTATATTGCTGTAGGTAGAAATTATATTGCCGGAGACGATCCTGCCGGATTAAGGTTTTATTTTTGACAGATAGAAATGCAGGAGAGTAGATAACTTCGTTTTAACAGTTTAGTACCTAAAAAACAAGGTCTTACAAAATACCGCAAATGTCATCACCAAAAGGAGAGAAGGATGACCGATTTCTTAGAAATCTCGCAAAGGAAGCGAAAGATGAGGCATGACGTGTCAATTTTTTTGTTGATATTCGACAACGACTAATCGACGTTGACAGGAGCTTCCGGTCAACAACTAAAATAGTCAATTTGCGATGGAAGAAAGGCAGGCAATTGTTAATAGTGTTTACAGTGAAACCCGGATAAGTGCAACTCTTCAATGCCGTGAGGTACTTATCCGGGATGTGTAGTTACGAAAAACCCGCTTAGTTATCCACGAACAAGACAAGTCCGCCAATAGAAAAAAAGATCTTCCCAACCAACAATCGAAAAGTGACAGCCATGAGAAAACATCAAAGTCTTACTCGAGTACTAGAACTCACCACATTATGTACTAAATGAAGTGTATTACCTTTTTTGTTTTTTTTCGATTTCTCTTGTTTTATTAAAAATGGAATATTTCATGTAAATCATGGCGAAAGATTGGGAAACAATGAGTAGGTACTTAAACGGGGAATGTAGTTAAAGGGTTCCATGGGTTTCCTCGGGTAAAAAACGGCTTATTTTTATCAATTTTTTTTTTTTACATAAAAAATTTAATATTTCATTCAAACTTTTTACTGCCTTACACATTTGACAAAGAGTTTCTGAAATTTTTGTAGAAAAATATTTAAAACTCTGCCATTGCGACGTCACTTCCGGCGACCACTCGGAAAAAAGGTGCTTGCGCAGCAGAACTCATGACAAGATCAACTGAAGTCAAAAAAAAAAACGTGTTTTAGTTAAAACATACCTTAAACTAGAACTTAAACGAATGAAAAAACAAAAAACTGAAAATTTAATTTTTGGCGGACTTTTTACAAAAGATTTTAAAAATTTCGGTAAAATTTGCTCTAAATTTATTTTTTTAAAAATACATAGTTGTATTAAAAAAAAAATAAAAATCCTTCGTCCAAGTCCTTGTCAATAATATCTCGAAGACTTTTGTAAAATTTCATCAAGATCGGTTTAGTAGTTTTCGAGAAAACTTGACAACCGACTTTGAAAATACAGTTTCGAGAAAAACGCGTTTTGAATTTTGAGTGACAATAAAAGTGAGCCCAACTGGCGTCGAGCGCGCAACTTCCCAAGACTCTATCTCCGAAACTATTACTCCGATCGACTTGAAAATTTAAGGCAATATTCTAGAGACGTTGTAGAATTTAATAAGGCAATTAAAAAAATCGATTTATCGAGACCGTGAAACCCATGTTACCCCTTAAGCGATATTAACAAAAAATAATATTTCTTTATAAGCTTAGAGTTTCAAAAAACCGAGGATGCTATGCGGGTTTTGCACTTAAGAGGGTGGCTACTAACCGGGTTTCACTGGATTTGTCTAAATATAATTATTAAAACCAAGACTTTCTGTCCTTGCAGCCTTTAACGGTTTGCACCTTTATTTTGTTTTGGCATTTATTTCGGTCTCCATAAATTTTGAATCATAAAAACATTGCGGTTCATTATGTTTATCCGTAGCTAGCTATTGGCTGACGCAATCAGAACTTTAGAAGGCTAGAACTGATTTATAGATGAATTGTCTGACCTTTTCTGGATTGTTGATCCTCGTTTTCGAATCAGTGATCAGGCTGAAGTCATAATCATTTAGTAGGTTGTCTGTTGTCTCTTTATGAATGTGAACTTGTAATCTACACTGTCACCAAAGTTGATACAATAAATCTTACTTTTCACAACATCTTTTTTAGTAGGAGCAGAGGAAAAAGGGCTTAAATATTTAGTATCACATTAGTTCCGCTTAGTATCATTCTTCTGCTATTATACCCATAAACTATGTTCTTAAGTAACGAAACGTAGACCTCCTGCAATGTACATATATTAATATTTTCGTGACTCAAAAATGGTCATAAATTTAAAACCAAATTAATACAAATAAAATTAAAAATAATAAAAATGTCGGCGGCGCGCTCTGTGACATGACAAATGATGATATCATTACCTACCCATGTACTTCCTTATTTAGAAAACATTAAACAAAATAAATAAGTAAATAAAAAAAACACAAACACGAATGATGTAGTTTTTCACCTTGAAATTTTTAGTGTTATCATTGTTAAATAATTACAGTTCCATCTCGTTTGTTCTTACCAAAAGTGAGAGAAAAGGATAGATTTTGTTTACTATGCTTCGCACATAAACAACTGTGATTAATCTAATCCCATTTAAGGAACATACGTTAAGAAGTATCTTATTATTTTGACAGACGTCAACTCATATGTACCTCTCCCATTGTCTTAGTCTAATACCACCTACCCAGGCTCTTTCAAACAAATACAAACAAACCAAAGCAAGGTCAGAGTTCCTCCCCCCCAGTGAAGTTTGAAAGCTGTCAAAAAATATTTGAATTTGAATTGTTTCGCCATTTTGCCGTTTCCTATCTTTTTAAATGCTAATCATTTTGACTATTTGTGTACCTACATATTTAGTGAAAAACGCTACATATTGCGTTTTGTGAAATTCGCCACGCGTCAGAGGGATCAGAGATGTTAAAAAAAAAAATACAAAAAAAAAAATTATACGAGTTTGACCTCCATTTGTGTCTGCCATAATATCCACCACAACAGCTCTTAACATTTGCTAATTTTTTTTCTGGTGAAATTTTTGCAGATGGTAAAAATGAAGGAGAGCTTTTTTTTGCCAAATTCTCTTCTCATACATACATACACTATGTATGTACGTTAAGTTGGTATGTGTTTGTTTGTGTTTTTGCGTATCATACTCGTACATTCTCCTATAAATCTCTGTGTGGTGTTTTTAATGTTCCATTATAATTTTTTATTTTTTTTTTATATAAAAATAAAATAAAATACGCTTCACACATTCCACACAAATACAGGCTCATTCTGAAAGTCTATCGCACGCATGTACACGCACACACGACATAACATTGAATGAGATAATATATGTGCGGTAATTGACCAGGCATGATGTGAATGAACTCGTTCAATGTCAATTCTTCTTCCCCTTCGTCTTTTTCTTCCTTTTCTTTTCTTGTTTTTATTATTTTTATTTTTGTTCGTGGAATTGTTCTCTTCATTATGTGGTTCGTTTATACGTTTGTTTTTTTCATTATTTTTTGGTTTTTGTTGTTCTCGTATCAAGTTTGTGTATTAAAGTGCGTAGTGCGTTTTAAAGTATTGAATAAGATTCGACAATATGTGGGTACTCACTCGTATTAACGTCATACACATTTTGTTTTACCTCCTAAAACGAATCATTAAAACAAAAAGAAAACAAAACTTGTTGCCTTTTTAAGGGCTGGCCAATGGAATGAGGACTATATGTGCCTACATTATGCAAAACAAGTTAACAACATTAAATTACAACGAGAAAATTATTCAATGTCAGGGTTACATTTTGGGTGACAGATGTCGAAAAACAGGAAGTTGAATGTTTTCTATCGAGTTAACTGGCCGAACAGTGAAGCTGCAGCTGTAGTATGCAGCACTGTCAAAATTGAAATATGTACACGTACACAATGCAATCTTTTTTTTATTTTTTATTTTTTGGACTCGTAATACTAATACAGTAGAATCTCGGAAAGATGAACGAATAAAAAACAGGCCCTGTTCATCTTTTGGAGAAGGTAGGGTAAAGGCACAAGGACAAAGGTGGTCGGCCACTTAACTTTTTTTACATTTTACGCTCTCCAGTTACTAAAGTATTTGATGAAAAACATTTAAACAGAATTTTATTGAATGTCGAAACAAATATTTATGGATAAAAAAGAGAATTTTTAATTAAACCCTCACTGTTTTCTAGAAATTACCAGATTGATGAAAAAAGTCATATTGCGCTAGTGGTCGGCCGCCAAATGTTAGTGGTCGGCCAGGTCCAATAAATCAATGAAAAGAACATATTCAATGATCATTTAGGGGTTTATTTGAATGCAAAACATTTAATTAATATATTATATGTTATTATTTTTAAAGGTATAGAATAAACAAAAAAATATTAAGTTGGCAACAGTTTGTTGAAATCGGTTTTGTTGTATCAAATCATACTACCTATGCTTATTTTTCATTTTGCTTATTTAGAAATACATAAGTTAAATAGTTGCTATTAGTCTAAAAAAAAGTTATTGAATAGCTTAAGATATGTATTAACAAGGTTTAACAACAAAAGAACAAAAATACATAGTTAAGGAATTTCAAAAAATGTTTGCATAGACCATATTATAGCTTCGCTTATTCCTTAAGCTTCTCTTGAAGCAAGTACAGGATTACGTTTTAAAAATAAAGAAAACCAGGCCTGCAATCTTTGAAGCGTGTTTTCCTTTTACTGTCTTTAATTATCTTCTGAACAGTGTATTAGTAAATTAGACTAATAATCCAATACCAATCGAAATAGGCTTCAGTGGCCGAGCACTAGCTTGGTAATTTCAATAGTCGGCCGGCAGTGCGCCGACAACTTTAGTACCTGGCCGAGCACTAAAATTTCTCAAACATTTGTGTGCTTAACGGTGGAATCAGAGCAATTCATTAATAAACTTTCAATATTGTGCATCAAAAGATAAATTTAAGCTATATAGTGCATTTCTTTCGTGCTCGGCCATACCAGGCCGAGGACTGAAACTCACATTAAAATGGAATGCTAGTGGTCGGCCACCCCATTATTTACACTGATATTAATATTTTGTAATATTTGCACCACTAAATACATTCCTTATGCTTTTTAGAACAATACAAATTCATTAAAATGTTATCTTCCAAACAAATTATAATATATTATAAACTAACACTTTTGTAAATACTTACAACTAAATAAAAACAAGAAAGAAAGACTTGTGTGCATCTACCAGCTGTAGTATTTGCGTAATAATATCAAATTTGAGAATGGATGTGTAGGACATGTATCTGCTTGTATCTGCATCTTCACATTAAGAAAATTCCTAACGGTATTTATATTACATGAGGAAAAGGCTTAAAGTGGCCGGCCACTAGAGAGTGGCCGACCACTAGTGCCTTTACCCTACTTAATTTTGGTTAAGATGTCTTTTAACAGTTTGCACTTTTCTTTTGAATTTAAAAACCTAACTCGGCCTTTAACTGGTGGCAACTTTCCTCTACATAAATTCACTTCACACTGGTCTGCAAACAAACGAAGTGAAATGCAAAAATGCAAAATCAAGCAGAAAAGAACAGTTTTCCAAAGAATAACGGTTATATGAATCTACTTCAAATAACTAAAACACGAATAAAGAAGAAAACAAAATTGATGGATAGAGCGTTCATCTTTTCGTGTATCCAAAAATCAACCCGTTCATCTTTTAGAATGTTGCAATAATTGTGAAAAAATTCCGTTCATCTTTCTGGGTAGTTCATCTTTTGGAAAAGTTAATTTTTTCGAGATTCTACTGTATGTACATATTAAAAAAAAGTGAAAAATAATTATTTTTTCATAGCAAAAAAACTCCCGCTGAGCTGCACCAGTGTGTATGTGCATTGTGCATTGCTACTTCAGTGACCGATTTTTTTGATTTTGATTTAAATGCTACTACAGCGACTTTATCTGCTGCAGCGGCTTTCCATTGTGATCTAGCAGTAAAGTTGACTTTCTTCGAATGACTGTCAAAGGGGGGGTTTACAGATTACGTCTAAAAAAATGTAGTAGAACAAATTTTATTTCTTTAATATTTATTATCGCTGCTGTACTCAGGTGTAGAATATGCGTATTTTTCATTATTTTGTTTATACCAGTAACAAAACACTGACATTTGTCAATGTCACTGATGACATGGAGGGGAGATTGTCATCAAATTCTTAGTAAGATGGACGTTTTACACACACACTAAAACCTAATACTGAACATTTCGTACACGCAATTGTGCATGTAACATGCCTGTTACCCCCTTCATGGTGAGCTGTCAAATATTTGACCGATATTTTGATGTTGTCGGCAGTATATAAAACCAAAGGGTTATTGGAGCATGACCAATATTGCAATATGAGTTTATTTTTAGTAAGTAACTTTGTAAGCAAATTTAAATGGCTTGCACTTGACTTTCGACTCAATTCGTAAAAATAAAATGTTTTTTTTTTAGGTCAAATTCATTGGCGCAAATTTATAGTCAACTCCACTTTATCAGTTTGACTCCGTACAAGTTATATACGCAACCTTGAACTTAAAAGCATACTTTAACTTTTGTTCAATAATAGACACTTTTTAGAATGCCGCTAAATAATTTCTACTTCGCAACGTTCCTATGAGAAATTTCATTCGAACACACATAAAAGTGACAAATGTAAATCTGCGGATTTTCGACGAAGAAAAGTTGAGATTTAGTTTACTATAATTTGCAGGTCGTCTTTGACTTGTTTTCTAATTTCATGTACACTGTCGGCCGTAAGTTTGAAATCACTTTCTTATTCGAGTTTTTTTAATTTAATATGAATTTAAAAAAAAATCGTTGGTGTCAAGAATCTTGACTATAAATTAGCTTTAAATGTACGTATGTATATATGCCGTCTAGTCTACTTCTGTAGGCCTAATCAAGTCAAAAATAATTGCAGTGATTTGACTCAGGCCAAATTAAAAAAAAAAAAAAAAAAAAAAAAACAATGCTCGATGAGAAAAATTACATTTGTCGGGAGTCGAAAACGCCTTAAATCGGCTATCGGGTCGGGTCGAAAAAAAATCTAGATTCTATAGTTTTGTCGACCGACAAGACGTGTAGTAGATTTTTTTCGACAGCTCGCAGAAGTTTTTTTTTTTTGATAGCTCACTTGAAATTTCTTATCGTGGAAGGCTTTGTGTTTTGGAGAAGTTAAAATAATAAATAAGAAAAAATAATATAATTAAAGTAATAAATATGTTAAGGAATTAAATTGTTGAACATTTTGTTTTACTATTAACATATATTTCGAATTCATTTTTTAAAGTATTATTTCTAATTATAAGGTCCTTCAAAATTATTTTCTGTATCCCTTCTTTTATCCCAGTGAGGCTGATGGTAGTTCTGCCATCGACGTTTGCTGATTTGGTGTTAATGGAGTCAATGCTTGATCTGCAGACAAAATGACTTGGTCTGGGTTATCGAATGAATGACCTTCAGGCTGAACCACATCATTCACCGATAGCATAGCCCCCACAGCCTCATCCACAGCAGAAACAGCTTATTGGTCAAATGGACCACCCCCCGTCGCTTGTTAGTGTTCCGTCCGTACCAAAACGGATCACAAATGGAATCAGTTCGGTGTCTGTCTGTCTGCCTGCCAAACAGAATCACAGCAAGTCGAATAGTTTTTATAATCGATTACAATATTCAAATCCGCCAAGTGGAATGTGCTATGCTTCGAGTCGGTCGGAATCAAGTCGATATTCGAAACCGACAAATGTAATTGGGGTTATTAGTTTGTTCTTTTGTAAGTAATTTCGAAATCTTAATGCTTAATGAAAAAATACAATAAAAACTGTTTGCTAAAGATAGATTTTGTGTCTTTTATCATCTTTAATGTACAAAAATACTAAAAATGTAAAATTAGACGGTGATTCCAAACTTATGGTCGCCAGTGTAGATACACAAAAGGATTATGTATGTAAAACAAATTTGAAATTTCCATTATATAATGTACATATCAAGCGACAAATCGTACAAGAAGTGATTATTGGAAAATGACAGACTCAGGTGTTAAAATCAGCATTTTGAGACGCTCTTTACTATCAATCGTATTCTTTTGACGGTATTGAACTCTCATTGCCTGTTAAAGTCGGAAACTGTTACTGGAAACTGATTGCTAAACTTTTATTATTGACGAGTGATCTTGAATCCTACCAATTGCAACCCATGTCAGCCTAACGTAAAGGAAATGTTAACAGGAAAACGTATAAAAATATGTAAATCGAATGGTAAAGGTCGTGATTACAGAGTCGGTATTTTGACAGTGCTTCAAAAAGCTTTCAGCTGTCAAATGAAATGTCTTTCGTTAATAATGTTTGAAGTCCATAACCTTTAACGAAACAATAGTATTTAAACTCTCGAATGGCTTTTTAGGTATACTTTAAAGGTGTAGTAGGTACCTAAGCCAAACAATTTTACATGCTTTCTCGATATTAGATACATTCGCATTCGTACAAAAATTTGACAGATGAAAATCCATAATGACATTTGTTAAATGAAAACGCAAATTAATAGGTCTGTTTGGTCAAGTGAGCCAACGCTGTCAAAAAATAAACAATTTGAAAAGTGGGGGAAAACCCTCTGAGACAGTGCAAAATTCGTAAACACGTTGAAACACTTTTGGCTTAAACCAGTAAATTTGTTTTTTGTTTTCACAATGAAGATTATGACATTTTACAAACTGTCAGATGGCTGGTTTGACAGCGTTGGTCAACCTCACCCGATGAAAAAGTTGCTGTAACAATTCGCAAGGCTCTCAGTTGAGGGGATTTTTTTGATACTCTCTTTTACGAATCTTACGAAACTTTTGGGTTACCAAATAGGAAATTCGTAAGAATAAGAACACTACAGACCTAATGTCAAATATTATATTTACTCGTATTCTCATACTGGTACAACAACATATTTATGTTCCAGAACCTTCGTTCTCTTCCTCCTTCATTCTGACTGATTAAAACACAGCCCTGCCTATTTCCATATTTTGTTTTCTTTATTCGTAATTCAACATCAATGTTATTTGTGTATGTCGTTATCGAGATTAATGAACTTTCAATGACCGCGAGCGCGACGGCAACGGCAACGGCAACCGATGACAATAACACACAGCACACAGTGACGTGCCGCATTTTCTGTTCGTTTCGATTGTCCTCGGGGCGGTCGCGGTAGTTGATCTGAGTGAGTGGTGGTACTCTCTTTTTGTATTCACTCTGCGGAATCGATAGTCGAATTAAATTTTGTTTTTTTGATAAAGATTATGAATTCAATCGTCCTTTTTTCGTTTCTACTCGAATTTTCAATTTAACCTCAATCTTGAACAGAAATAATGAGGTTGAGTTAAGTATGCAAACAACACCAATACACAGCGCACTGGTTGGTGCTGGTGGTGCCCCTGCACAATTGTTTGAGTTTATTGCACTCTGACAGTAAGCCATAGCCATTCTTTTGCCGCTCGCACTCGTACTTTATGTGAAATACCAGTGAAAAAAAAGATGAAACATTGCGATTGGGAAATTGCAACAGGAAAACATTCAAAAAAGAGATAAAAGGAGAACCAAAGAGAATTATTTTTATCAACCCCCGGCGGCGGTAATTGTAACAAACAACGACCAGCAGCGATAGCATGTGTTGTGATGCATTTTTTGTGCATTATCATGTGTGTGTGTGTGTGATTATCAACCATTCCAATCGGCGAAGGTCAACGTCATCGAAAATGTTGTCTGACTGGGTGCATGAATTCACGCAACATCACATACACTCCTCGGTTGCATGTAGATTGGTTTGTGTATAAATTGACTTCCACTGTCTCATTCCAACCGAATGGATGACTTTACAAGTATCTCCCTCTCTTGCTCTGTCGTTTCGTTTTTTACTTGAATCAGATGGCGCGCAAGGAATGACGATTATCGTCTCTGTGCACTCACTCCCAATGCAGTTGTGCAGGCAGCATGTGCATGGTGTGTTGAATTCTCTCCACTTACCATGTGCCTGAAGGTGGTGACTGGTGAGCACAAGATAATGAAGAAGACCAGAGCAGGACTGTGCTGTGCAGCTACAAAACGAAAGAAGGAGGAAAGAAAACTTCTCACACACTGAATGGAGTGTATGTTGCATTTATGGGGTGAACGCTCTCGATTGCACTTGAACGACTGACAGAGTGCATTCGTTTCTTTCTCCTGCTTCTCATCGTTGTTTCATTTCTTTTTATGTTCCCTTTTTTCGTTTCGTTTTTTTTTTCCTTCGTTGGTCTTTCATTGGGCTGGAACGACGACCGCCACAGAGCTGATGTTGATGGGGGTTTTATGGTTTGTTTGTACATGAGATGGGGGTATGTGAATTTTGTTTGTTTTTTGTTTTCTTCGATTTTTATAGCACACGTATCTTTTCCTGAAAATAGAACACTGATAGGGAAAAGAGCAGAGAGAAAAAAAAGGATTTTATTTCTACATAAGGAAGTAGCTAAATAAAAACAGATAGAGGGGGTTGAGTCGAGAATGCCAACGAACTCGCATGAACTTGTAATCTGTGAACGGCTGCTCTTATGGGCAGACATGTGTGCATTTAGCTTTGGGATAAGAATTTTCTTTCAACTTTGCCATGGGAATGGTTAGAAATCAATGCCATTCGGTATGGCTAACAATATTTAGTGTAATTTTTTTTTATACAAATTAAGAATGACAATGATCGATCGGTTAGTAGATTTGAGCGACATTTTGGGTATAACTCCATTTGACAATATATCGAGGAAATTTCTCAAATGGGAGGTTTTTTCGTAGTTTCCTTCTAAAAATTCAATTAAATTCAATTATATATGTAAATCTTTTTAAATTATTAGATAATACTTCAGTAGAAAGATAAAACAATATCGCATCTCTGTGTAAATTGTGCGGACAACTTCAGTGTATACTTATTACGAAAACAAAATCTATCTTTCTATCTATCTATGTAACCAGGAAAGAATTAGGTACCATTCTGGACCAATTAAGGGTTGCTGTGGAGAGGAAATACCTAGAACTTCTTTCGATTCCAGGGACCTTAGTACGACCTGAATGTATGAATGCCACTTGACACTAGAACATGTCTTTTTCTTTCAAAAGTGTGCCGGTAAATCTAGTGTTGCAATTGTTTTCCATATCTTACCCCAAATATGGCAATTCGACTTTCAATCCTTTGTCGCCTTTATGTTAGTTGTCTTTTAAATGTGGTCCAATATAACGAATGATATAATGTCCAGTTGCATTCGCTCGCTATATCGAAAAATTCGTAACATAGAACACATTTTCCTTGTACATTAAATAAATGTACAAAAACTGTTTCTAATTCATAACATTTTATTTAATTTATTCGTAAAGTCAATAAAACAAGTTAAAAAGTAGAAAAAGATGTAAAAGAAACTAAAACAAAAGTAATTTCTTTCCTTTCCTTTTCCAAAAAGTAATTGCCAATAAAGACATGCTTTTGCAAACGTTCAAGGCAGAAATTTGTAGCTCTTCCTCGTAGACTTATTAGAACAAGTTTTTCAGAATTTTTAACGTTCTATTTGGTTCAGTTAATACGTACACTCTCAATGGCTTCGAGTGGGCTGATACGCGTATCTTCTTGAAGAAACATCTCAGTATTGTTCCAAGATTGCAAATCCTCCGTTTAGCTTAACTAAGCGAATGGTTGGATTAAAGAGCTTACCTTCGGCTGCATGTGCAACACCCAAATTTTCCCATCGACAGTATACTAAACATTTGTATTTCTTATGTAAATTTGTCTCTTTCTATTTTTGAAACATATATCATTTTTTCGTTCGTTCGCTATATAGAGCCGATAACGCATTTGAAAAGAGTGTACGTTATATCAATCATTCGTTATATCGGCATTCGTTATACTGGACCACCACTACTTATATCAGCTTCTATCGATTTAGTAGCTCCACAGACTTCTTCCCTTCTTACCTTTGGGTATTTTTCTTGTTTTGTATGGGCAAGTAAGGCGCACTGCAGATTTTATAGTTAATTTAAGTTTGTAGGGTACACCAGTGGGAGTCAAAAAGCCCTGTTATGCAAACAGAAAGTCTAATGAAATATTGACAACCTCATTGGACTCAGTTAATACTTTACTTAGGTTTATTTCCCAGTTGTGTTGCTGGGCTGCAGACCAGTGATGGGACTTCTACCACTTACGTGGTATTTCTATCACTTTTTACAATGTTGGAAATTTTACCATCCCTAACTCTAAATCTACCATTTTTTACCCATCGCTTATTATATTCCTACCACTAACACTTTTCATGCGTCGAGTGGAAGAAATTGATTGGCGAATGGAATATAACAAAAACCATTTACGACTAATGACATTGTTCCCCGATGGAATTTAATTCGAAATATTAAAGATGGTATGCCCAAAGTGCCCAGATTTAATTTTCAAATTTTTTAAGTCTTTTTTAAGGATTAAAATTTCTCAAATAAAATTAAGACACGTGAGAGTTATAACGTATTTATTCAATTTATTTGCTTCAGTCTTCAGATATTACAATAAATTACAATGTATAATATGTACCGAAAATTATTATTTCCATTCTTAACTAAATCTACAAAGTGTGTGTTGGCTTGATCGGCGCAAAAATTTTCTTAGATAAATGTGATATTTTAATCGTTTCCATTATTCACTGATTAACTCAGACGTTGCTTCAGGCAGAGCCACTTAGTCTAGCAATCTTACCTCAGTCGGGAGTAGTCTTGGATTCTTTTTGTTTGATGCGTCAGTCACTGAATAGTAGTTTAACCTTTTGTTTTGTCACGAAACACCTTTTACACACATCAGTGCTTTGGAAATAGAAAATAGTGGCAGTTTCCTTCTAGAATCCGACGCATTCGATCCTAAACTAGATAGAAGCTTCATATGTACCCTAGGTTAGTAAATACACGCAAGTTGGTGCCTCTAGATACAATCAAATGCTACGAAGTACGATGGATGCTTCCATAAGCAGACATCCACGGTTTGAAGCTATAGGTAATGTATGGCAAAAGGGAAAATTAAAACTGTCCGTTTATTGGGGTTAAGTGTCCGCTACCGGGAGGTTTTCGTTGCAAGTTCATAAAATGTTGGACAAACTTTCAAATTATTAGAGATAAGCTACTATTGGTTTTCTTTTCGTGCACTGTGTTGCGTCTATTTAGTTAAGCGTTTGATTGTAATTTTCTTTAAAAATATTGAAACAAACTTGAGTGCAGGGAATTTTTTGACACTTTGACACAAGTTTCAAATGCACCAATCTCATCAAAGGGACGTGACGGTTTTCGAAGACTTCCCATTCACAAAGTGTGTGTTCAACTCCAAATTACAAAATTATAATTGCACAAATACAGCTCCCATTCTATTGTAAGTCACGAAATGTCAACGACCTAACGCGCTCTTATTCATTCATTACTGCTAATCCATCCGTCCATGGAGGAATGTCGCATTCACAACCAAAGGATATTCACCCTTACCATAGGCGTGCATTCACACAATGCAACAACACACCTAATGCACAAATTACAAACCAGTCGTTCAAACGACCAATAAATACATAAATACGAGTTCAACCGACCGGCACACAGCACAAGTAACACAAAAAAAAGAAAAGAAACAAGAATCAACGTAAAATAGTAAGTGCAATCCGCTCATTAGAATTTATTGCATGCATGCTTAGTGTGCGCGTAAATTTGCATGACCACCATTCCCGTCTTCATTTTCTAGTTGTGTTGTGGGTAAAGTCCATTTATCCAGAAAAATACCATTCCACACTCAAATGGTCTTTGCCTGGGACACTGGGATTCGTTCTGTGCGAGAAATCGAGAACAAAACAAAATGCAATTCCCTTCCTTTTCACCAACCAACGAACCAACCAACCACCTTTGTTGGTCTCTTCTTCGACTCTTTCCAAGGAGGCATACACCAGTCACAGATACAGGTCATCGCACCCTGCAATTTAGGTCATCAACCTCGCTTATTTGGGTTACACACGGACAATGTTGATATACACTTATTTGTCTTCTTCTTCGGTGCTGTTTCTCTCCTTATTCCTATGTAAACACAGTCCATATCCCTTGTGTTCTGGTTTCCCATCGATCAATGTGTGAGTGTGGTCTCATTTTGCGAAAATTCCACTTCTGCAATACACTTGAGTGCGAGAAAGAAGGAGAATTCAGTCAATTGACGTCATAATAATCTGTACTCTTCTCTTTCTAGCGATGCATGCAAAAGTCAAAGCATAGTTTTAGGGGCGGCGAAATTTGTATGAAACCTCCTTCGGGTATGCAATGAAAAATGATAAAAGCTATTTGAAAAAAAGTTCTTATCTTCGAAAAAGTTCCGATACATGTTGCTAGGTCGCTGTGCATGACGTCAATGCATTTGGGTTGTTGCTAGAGCAATGGCTGTTGATAGCGCTAGCCAAACCAGGCTATACATGGGTGGCAGTTGGATGGGTAGGTAGATGGACGTGTGGACCGGGTTGAATGAATCTTATGTATGCCATTTTCAGCAGTAGCAGTGCTGATGACATGAGTACACATTTAGGGGTAGTAGAAAGAGAAACACCATCATCCAGTGCCAGTGTGTGTGGCTGCCGCTGCCTCGAAACTGGGGCGAGGGCATAGTGCAATGAACTGAGCCATGAATGAGGGAGCAACAATAGAGGCAAGGAAAAATGAAAACGAACACAGTTGAAATGTCAGTCGGCGCGGGAAAGAAATACGAGCACAAATAGCACCACCCAAGAGGTGGATGTCAAGAGGCAAAGAACACATCTGGGGATTTGGGGGTTTCTTTTTTGCACAAGGATTGTATAACTGGACACGGATTGTGTATCCATCCTGCAACCCTGGACACAACAATGTGTAACTGAGGTCATCCGAGGCTGATGAACTCGGATGCCCAATTTGCTTGTCTGCAAGAAATTTATTTTGTTCTATTTAATTTGACATTTCGGGGCTGTCAACACCTTTTATAGCAATCAATCAAACCGAAACCTGAAAACGGAGAACCACCACAACGAGCGAACAAAACAAAAGGGTCAACGTTCCTTTGTTCGATTTGTGGTTCAACAGCCAGCACTCAAAACAATAATCATCGTCATCAACCGCAGCTTAAGCTACCTGTTCACGTGCAAGAACACGAGAAAGACGAAGAACGCGCAAAAAAAGGAAAGAAAACAAAAAAAAAAAAAGAATGTGTGTAGGCATGCCTCCGGCTCAGTTCTGCGGAGAGTCCCAGTCCATAGGCACAAACTTATTTCTCTTCCTCGTTTCTTTATGTTTTGTGTTGCTTCTTCTTTATTTCAGTCGTGGTGATAACACACGATGATGACGCGCGGGCGATGGATGTGCAAGGCAAGAAAATCCGATGATATAATAATAATGCACAAACGTGTGCGCGCCGTATAATAAAACCACCAGAAGTGGGGTGGGCGACATCATCGACGAACGAGAGGAGGGAACATAAAGCGGGAAAACTGTATCTTAGCCGAGAGTGAATGAACTCTTCTGCGTTTCACGAGGTTGTGTGGTTCTTTCTTTTATTTTTCTATTTTGTGTTCGCCTTCTTTGTGAGGAGACTGTTTCTTCTTTTTTTTCTCTATATTCTTCTTGATCGTTCTCGTAGGAAAACTGCATGCGAAAGTCGTTGCACTGTGCGGTACTTTCGTTGTGGCGAGGTCGATGACGTGCTGTAGCTCCCATGGAATGCGTTCTCTTCTTTTTTTTTCTTCCTTTTTATGTTGTCCACCTTCTGTTATCATTTGTATAGTGGAAGGATGGATGATGATAAAAGATGGACAACTTTATTTTTTTTTTTTGCTCAGTTGAGTCATCGTCACTTTGAGTGCGTGTGTATACGGGTTTGACAGTGCGTCATCGTCACGAATGAGAACAGGAAATTCCCCATTACGTTTGTCTGAAGTAGCCATACTGGCAGAAGGGAAATATATCACAAATTGCTCATCATCGTTAAAAACCACCAACTGATATACGCGCGGTGACACTGCACTGACAGTGCACTGACATTTGCACATACGAGTACAATCAGAATGTAATGAGGATACGTCAATTTTTTTTTGTTTTCTTTTATTTTTTGCGCCAAAGTATGAAGTGTGAAGTGATGAGCGAAAAAGAGTAAACAAACAGCGAATCAATTGAATGATGAAGAGGACAATAGACAAACGGTCGTCGTCGTTGTAAATACGAATGACGTCTCGACACCCGAAATGTCATTGACTTCTTCTTGAATTTCGTTTGTTGTCGTTTTTTTTTTGTTGTTCTTGTTGTTTGTATTCGTTTGTTTTTCTTTTCGGTATTTCCCGGTTTTACGTGCAGAAATAGATCAAAACCTGGTCATAAAAATTCACTAGCACCGGTGATAGTGCATCACCTTAAGTGGCCTCTCATGCAACGTGAATTAGTTATTTGCGATGCGTGTGCTATCTATGCACTCACAGAGGGGGGATTGAAAGAGAAAGAAATACTTTTTTTTTTGTAAAAATATGGCTCACTATAAAATAAGTAAATTGGTGACGGAAATAGCCGCTTCTACAGCTACAGCTAAAGTCACATAGTGAAATGCACTCCCTCATGATGATTGCATAATTGATATGCATTCGGCATTCGGTATCGTTCAACCTATCCTCCCCCTCGCCCTTTCTTTCTCTGGATAAACTTAGAAATTCTAATTTGCAATCGTATTTACTTTGAATTGAATGCATGACGTGTGCTCGTGTGTGTGTGCTCACACTCTTGTAACGGTTTAGAGATATTTCATAGAACCTAACGGTAAATAATATTGTTAAGTTATTTCCCTATTACCTTTTCTATTTGGCCAAATATGAATCATTTTGTCGTTGACTTGACTTGACTTCTGTTCGGTTAGGTAGTATCTGTGACTGTGACAGATGACAGATGTCAAATTGAATTACAAATGCATTTTTATTAGCATATATTTGTGTTGTTTGTGTGTATGACCCAATAAAAAATGCGATATAGAAATTTTGTAATATGTTAATTTTTGTTTCACCTAGAGGGAGGGGCTCTCTCTCTCTTATCTGTCAAATAATTAATAATGGATTTGTGTTGGTTTTGCAATTTTTTTTTTGTTTTATTTTTGTTTTAAATTTAGTCACGTTTTTATTTTTGTCATGAAAATGTTTACACAAATATTTTACTTGACAGATTGGCGCGTACGCGTGTCTCTTCCTGGTCCATATTTCTGTATCTCTATTCTAATTTGATTCTCGTTCTTTCGCATTTCTCCTTCCGTCATGTTGTTAATGTTGAGATATTTGACAGTAAACTATTAATTCTATTTTTATTATATGTTGACAAAAAAAAACAAATCCTCGAATTAATTATGCGTGCGAAATGTGTGCCAGTTTGTTAATGTTGCAATTATCTTATTTGAAATATATTTTGCAAAAAAAAAAAAAAATAAAAATAAAAAATTGATTTAATGTGGAGCTTACATTTTTAGGTTTATGTCTGTCATTTTGGTTTATAGGGGAAGTTTTTATTTGACTTTAAGTATAATTTTAGCTTTTAATGCTATTTAATTTTAGATCATGCTACGGTTAAATATTTGTGTTTTGTAGGTTCTGTTACCTAAATACATTTGTTTTTTTTGTAAATTCTAGACTTTTATAGAGCTCAGAGGGATATATTTTAGGCGAATATTTTGAGAAATATTGCCAGAACTCTAGAATTGTTCATCACCAAAATAAAAGATAAAAAAAGGCAAAAATACATATATTTGGAATCAGGAATCAGGAGGACAAGTAAAGTCGATACTATCTTCCAAATAAGCAAAAAGAAGAGGCAAAGTTAGCAAAATCCTATCCCTGTTCATCACCCAGAGGAAAAATAATCACTATGTACATATGTATTTTAGGAATTTATGTTTAATAGTATATCTCTATACAGCGATGGTATAAATAAATTCACTTAAAAAGCCTGGAAGTACTTATTTTGCACCTAATACGATAGTGATTTTATTTGTTTGAAAACGGTTACTTTTTGTTACTCCAACAGTTTTGAATTTTATGCTTACACTTGGTGATTATTTTTTTTTAAAGTAGGTACATAATTAACAAAATTTGTATGAACTTAAATGGCAGGACCATCAACTATTCAATTTAACATTAGATAAAAAGGTCTATATAAACATTTTTTTAATGACTTCTTTTTTTTTTTAAAAAAAGTATAAAATATCGATAGATATAGCGAATGCGCTCGATATAGTGAATGACCTCAAACATATCATTCGTTATACTGAACGTACACTGGACTCTCGTTAACTTGAACACGTACAAAACCAGGGCCGTTCAAGTTATTGAATTGTTCAAGTTACTGAATCAAAGCAAAAAAAACGTCATTTTTTAAACATATTCAGTTTAATGTTGTTTTTATTAATAAATAATGAGGCAAACATTTGTTTTTAAGACAACTTTGAAAAAAGAATTGTTATTTTAAATTGTTTGGCCTTGCGTACTGCGTTTTATAAAGCAAATACTCGAAGAGTCTGGACGACTGTCAGATCCGGGAATGTTCTTTCGTTTTGGCTAGCAATTCGATAGTTTTATCGAACAGTTCAACTGATTCCTTATTAATAACATTATTTCGTACGATAACGACATCAGCAAGATCAGACTTTTTGATTCAAACACGCACTAACTTGTCACAGTAAATATCACTTGGAAAATGATTTATAGCTTTTAACTCAAATGCAAAAGAAATTTTATAGGATTCCCCTTTATGAAAACCATTAATATTTGTAGCAACATACTAATATACATAGGTGTAAAGCGAATATTCCAGTTTAAAACAATTTTGGTTGTCACATAAAATTTGTTCAAGTTAAAGAGGTTTTCATTTTTTAATTGTTCAACTTATAGAGTACTTTATGGAAAAATTCAAGGTATCGAGTCTTAAAAACTGTCCGTTCAAGTTATAGAATACCTATAGGGGAAAAATTGCATGTTCAAGTTATTGGATTGTTCAAGTTATCGGATGTTCAAGTTACCGAGAGTCCACTGTATTTCAGACTTTGACAGGCTTTCGTCTTTAACATTTTAAGTTAGTAGCACAAGACCAAAAGCAAAAGATTTATGTTTATATTGGGCTTTGGGCTTTTTCGTACTAAAATGGGGAAAATGGTTCAAAGATCTCTGGCATGTGTGAAGAACACCAAAAGTATGAGCCATTCTATGGAACAAAGCAGTAGATCTATACTTGCCAATTAAATATTGATTACTTCGGTGGCTCTACAGTCCGGGGTGGACCAAGGCATCAACCAGCAACCTTTAACAACACTTTTCAGTTAGTTTAAAAAAAAATTTCGAAATAAAATGAAAATGTAAGCATTTTAAAAATCCTGTAAGCTTTATTGTATTTTGAATATTACAAGGTATTAAAATATTTTACTTACAATTGGATTTAAGATTAATTTCTATTTACGAGTAAGTTTTAGGAAAATCTATACGTTTCTTGTTTGTCTTCAAAAATATTTTCTTTTTATTTTATTTCATTCAATTTAACAAAATTAATATAATTGGACACCCTGTATCCAAGTCATAGAAAAAAACTGCGAGGAACTTTTGCATTAAAACAAAGAATTTCTATAAAAAAGTTAAAAACAAATCGACTATTTTATAATAGGTTACCGATATTTTTGAAGGCTCGCCGAACTGGTGGATATACCTTCTGAAGTTGCAAAATATGTAGATCAGATACATATGTACATAGGTTAGGTATGTACATACAAAAAACTCTTTTTTTTTCGAGAGATAATTATGTCCTTTTGTTGTACTAGGAACAAACAAAATATTTCCTTTATTTATACTGCCTAAGACAAGGTTCGGTAGGACGTGATTTTTTAAAACTACAATAAATTTCAAGTAAATTCGTCAAGATCTGTTATGGCAAGCTAAAAATTATAGTATCGAAATAAATGCGATGAATGGAACTCGTAGCGCATAGAGGGCGGTTTGATCTACTACCTGAAATATATTTCTAAAACCTTTTCCCCTTTTTAAAATCCATTATACCTTATTGCTAAGGCAGCAAAAAAACAATTCCAGAGTAGCATTACACCTTACAAGACCTACTTCGACTTTGAATACAAATAAGCCTCTGTAGCAGTTGAGATTTGATCATGAATGAAAGTCACTTTTAATGGTAGAGTCTGCAGTATCGCTAGAAATCTTAGTCCTTAGAAATCCCCAAATTTACATACAAATTTTGCCAGAACATTCGATAAACAATCTAATGTGTCCTCCTTTGCTCTTCATTTGAATGATGTTTCTAGCTAAAAATTTAAGGAGTGAGAGAAAATCACGTTCAGATAGACAGACATTATAACATTCGACAAATCGTTGATTAACTGTGTCTACTTTCACAAATTCTACGAATTGCGATTTTGATGCCACTTCTTGTAAAGAATATACATAAACGGAATTTTTGAATTCTATGCATTTATTCGTAGCTCCATTATTTCCTGGTGGCTCGAAAATTATTTCTCAAATATTTTTTGCTCGTTAATATGAATCACGTTAGTATTGTTTGTTATACTCATTTATTTTGTAGAATTAATTTCCAATTCCCTAGTCACTGGAATGATAAAAGTTTGTACATTTAGACTAGTGACAGTCTCCTAATTCTGGCAACAGTGCTACCAAGTGCATCGCTCAGTGATTCTTGCGAGTTTAGCGTATTTTTTTAAGTTTCCTTTTGCTAGTTTTACTTTTTAATTTTCCGATTCATAATTATCATATCAGTGAATATCGGGTGAAACCTTTTCCAACCAATTCGATTCGGTTGCGGTTAAAGTGAGTGAGTTGTTTGTGTGGTTAGATCCGACCATATATCCGGTTCGCTCTTATTCATACTAGAATTCGTTTTGGCTGAAGTCAAACAATCGATTTCACGCTATCTAATGGGAATTTATAAATTTTTAACGTTCGGAAATAAAAATACTCAAAGTTAGACTTGCAAGTGAAGTCAAACGACTCAATCGAACTGTCAAATATAAAAAACCAGCGGAAAAAAATTCAGAGAAAAAGTGTCCAATGGTGGCACGAATATGAAACCGTATTTAGAGTGAAAACTGTCAATGCTACTGTGACAGTGGTTGTTCTTGTCGAATGGTCACATGTCATCTCTCAGTATGTATTAGGTACTTTTCTATTGTTTAACATTTTGCATAGGTATAAGTATTGAAAAGACACTCCGCTTTTTATTATTTATTCTTATCTGTCAATTTTGATAAGTTCATGAATGCAATTTGAGTACTCTTAAGTACTTTCAAGTGTGAAAGCAAACGTATCACTTGATATTCTCATCCGCATGACAGATTTCAAGTAACGCTGCAAAGAATTTACTTCTAACACTTTCAAGTGTCTTAGAAAATTGTACTTGAAATACAATACGCCAAATGGGGAATATACCTTTTACTTCTGTCATTGTTGACAATATTGAAAACCACTCACCTCTTCAGCCAGCAATTGTCTTATTGATCACTCACGAATTTCCAACTCTAATCAAACCATTTGCTCTGACACAGAAAATATTCCTTTGCTGATTGCAAAATATCTTGCGCCTTTTCTCATTTACATGCTTTAGCAACATCCGCTATACTAACCGCCCTGTGTTTTCTAATTACACAATACCGTTGAAACAAACAAACAGCCTACGCTTAAGCCAAAAACCCCCCCTAAAGCAGCAACTAAGCAAAAAATAATAAAACACAGCCTAAAAAGGCTCCGACATTCATCCAACAGCTAACCGCACAACAGTGTGGTGAATTATTATCATGCCACACAACCTTTTTCCCACATGGAACAACGCTCACAGCAGGCCCAGGCTCCTCTAACGTGTGTAAAATTTCGAAAATTCCAGATAATCAGCATGCCCCACCGCTGATATTGCATGCATACCGTTGCTGCAGCTACCGCACCAGTGCAACAACAAAGGAACACACATCGTAGAAATGGGAGCAAATCAAAAGGCAACAACAACAACAACCACAACAACAGCCAGAGACAAGAATCGAGTGCAACGACGAAAAATGCGAAATATAAAGACAAACGAAAAAAAAAAAAGAAGAGAAGAAACAAAAAGTGCAGCCAGAGCTACGGGTTGCATTGGTTCATTGCCCTTTGTGGCCCTGTTTGAACTGAATTTTCGCGCACACATTATGACACGCGAACGTACGAACAAACTACCACACTTTGATAGTTCTAAGCATATTCAGAAGTATACCAATACCAATACCAACGACAACATGCAACTATTGGCGGCAATTTGTGCGTTCTAATACAATTAAATTGAGGTAAGTGAACGCACGCAATGCAATGCATTTGTGACGTTTTTCGCGAATGTTCGCTGTCGTCGTTTGGTAGAAAAACGCATTCGTCGTGATGCCTTTTTAAATACAAAGGCCAACCCCGACTCTCTCAGTGTATGTGTGTGCGCGAAAAAGGGGGCCTTGTACACAGAATTATGCACATTGGGAGTTTGGGTCGGTGCCGTTCACTCACCTCACCAATACATCCATCCAGAGCTGTCATTTTGCCACACTAACACACAGAGAGTCGCGCGCACTGACAGCTTGCAATTGAACGAGTGCCTGGCTCTGAGACTGCTGGCTGCTGCTGCTTTTAGGGAGCTCACTCTGTGAATGCAAAATAGTACAAGCAGCATTGTTGTTGTTTTCTTATTCTGTATTCTCTTGCTATGCCTCGGCCGTTCGTGTTGTACCGCTCCTAACCTACCCTAACCAATAGATTAGTATATTTGAAGCGGGAGTCGTCAAATCTTAATGTGTACACTCGTACTCGTCGTAGTATGGTTCCTATGAGATCGAGTTAAATGCAAATATTGCATAAAAGTGCACTGAACTGTCAAGTTGTCCGTCGGTTGGTTGGCTTTGTTGTTTGACTGTCGCACCAACGCAAAATAAAATATTCTCATTAGGCGTTAGTTTACAGCTAAAATAATCTAATTTTATATTTTTTTTTTATGCAGAACCGTTTTGTTTCTATTGCCTCTGTTCGTTCTGTCATTCGTTTGCTGAATGTTTGATTGCACATCACTTCGAATGCAACCGCCTGCCGCTGCTACCGCCCTCTAGACGGTTTTTTGTTTTTATTTTTTACTTTTTTTTTTATGAAAGAGGGTGGTCGGCGGAGAAGCGTTAAATTCGTCGTCTTTGTCGCTAGGTCTCGAATCTCAAGTAAGAAGAATCACACATATCGTGTGTGTGTGTGTGTGTACTCGTATCATGGTGCTGTACGATGTGTTTGCATGTTAAGGGCCGATGACCGACGGTTAATTAGGTTGCGCTGCTTGCATTGATTCGGTCCGTCACCGACGTGCGCGGTGTTTGACTTCGTTCTTCTTTTATTTTCGTTTTATGTTTATTCTAGTGTTGTTGGTTGTTGCTCATTTTGGCCTGGTTATTTGCTGGGTGAGCTATGACGATGTGTTGTATAGGTAGAGGTACACCTACCTTTGCCAATAAATAATGTTATGATGCGTTGCGAATTTAATTTGCAAAAGTTGGCAATATTTGCGGTTTTATTTTGTTTTTTGTATGTTAATTGATTATGAATTAATTACGCCTTGCATTGTTGTGATGACGTTGCTTTTGTTTTTTTTAACTTTTTATTATGATTGGTCCGTGTGACACATAATGAAATTTGGGTAGGTTATAGCTCCGATGCAATATGACACTTTTGTGTCGAATTCGAAAATACATACATATGTATGAACATATGTACATATTAACAGAAAATTGAGATACAATTGTACACATAACCTATATTCAGCGTGATTTCAGGTAAAAGAAAGGAATTTTAAGAATCTATGCAGGGAGCCATGACCTTCCCATGCAGAACCATGCCCTATGTTTAAATTGTTCGTCCAAAAATGTATTTGTTCGAGATTTTCCCCATAATACGAGTACAATTTTTCATGATCGTTTTTGAGATCGCACCTTCTATGGTCATGGATGAAAACTCGCAAGTGTGACACCTAATTAAGAGATTGTTGTTGCTTGATCTTTTTTGTTTAATTTTATTTGATTATTAATTTGTTAGCTTTAGAGTGTCACACCTACATATTGTGGTTCTTGTCATAATACGCCAGTTGCCCCATATGGTGAGATTAATCTTTAGTCGTACTTTGAAATACATAATCGAACAGAACGAGCGTGATTGTAATCCACAGTTCTTAGGTGCGCGGTAGAAGGAGTATAGTAAATCAAAAATTGCAATTTTTCAGGAAAGAGGGGAAAAACTTAATAAAACTTCGAATTTTCCGATTTTTGAAGTGAATACTTCTTTAGCGACGTATTTGTTTTTAAAAATGTAGCGTTACGATAAATAAGTTAGAACAATGTGTTACGATAAATTTGTTACGATAAATGTGTTACGATAAATGGGAAATGATTCCTTACAGGGGAAATGTGTATACAGAAAACATCAGCTCTCTGTCTGTCTGTCTGTCTGCCTGTCTGTCTGTCTGTCTGTCTGTCTGTCTGTCTGTCTGTCTGTCTGTATGTCTGTTTGTCTGTATTTCTGTCTGTCTGTCTGTTTGTATGTATGTCTGTCTGTCTGTCTGTCTGTCTGGCCGAATGTCTGTCTGTCTGCCTGTCTGTCTGTCAACTTCTATATTCACTGACCAAAATGATTCATATTCAGTTTATGTTGGTAGGCATAGTGCCTAAAGAGAAAACTACAAAATCTGGACCAGATAGGTGGCGCTGGAGTCAAGTTATTAACAACTTCTATATTAAATGATTAAAATTAATATCAGCTGTATAGGTGTGTTTTTTTTTTCAAACCTATATAGGCTAAACATGTTTCCGCAACATGTTTTCAATGTAAAATACAACAAAACCCTAGCCTGGATCCAGTCTTATTTTTGTATGGAAAGCTTTTTCGAAATCTATATAGGTTTGAAAAAAAAACGCGCCTATTATTATATGTATTTATATTTACTTAATTTTTATTACACCTTTTCTATCGATTGTACTAGGCAACTTTATTCTTCTCGGACACATTACACATACACAACTACTTTGGATTGGATAAGTATTCACTTCCTGGCTTTTTTAATCATTTGTGTGTGCAATAGACTTATACGATCGCTTTTACCAAACATAACATATAAAACCTACTACCTACTTATCTCATTTTGTCTTTATTTTCACTTATACTCCTTCTACCGCGCACCTTAAAATTTATTCAAATGAATGTAGGTACACTAATTAATTTCCTTCCCTATTTTAGCTTTTTATTTCTTCTTTTATACACGTTCTTTAAAATTGCTTAAGACGGCATGTAAGGGCAGGGACTTGGATTCGCTCCTCTTTGGTTGAAGATAAAGGTGACCACATGATTCACACTATTTGAGGTGATCGATTCCACGTCACAGTTGTTAGTTAAACCACTTCTTACACATTACTTTTGGAGTAATTCTAGGTCTAGCAAAAAGCAGTGAAACAGTAGCGAGTTGAGTTGAGTATTTAATAATCAAATATTGAAACTAATAAATTAAAAGATTTTTGTAATAAAATTCGTTTTCGTCGAAAAATTTACCTTATACCGTCAATTTTGGTATTCTATCGTTAAGCTTCTGAATAGTTTATAATTTTATTGATCTTCAGGCTACTTGAATGATCTTCCAAAGCTTTTCTTTCGATGTTGGGCACTGTCTTCGATTCTCTTTATCAAGCTGGTTCCAAAACAACTCTATTGGGCAGGCCATTTTGTATTCTTGTTTTTCTTGGCCCAGGTGAGGATACCAAAGCAAAGCTTGGAAGATTGTATTAGATCATTACCTTGCATTAATGTGGATTCGGAGCTAACTTGTATTGCAAACCCACAAAATATTTGTATGCATTTATCCATCAAACGAATCCTGTCTCCAACGCCAGCCGAAGAGACACATCCAGAGACTATTATAGTACCATCACCATACTTGATTGCTGGTGGCACACAGCTAGAGAGCATCTTTTTTAGAGCAAACCTTCAAACTTCAAATTCGGAATTCGGACTCGTTTGTCCATAAGATATTCGACAAGTCGGTTGATGTCCAATCCTGGTGCTCTCCATTTCCCAATTCTAGCCGTTTGACTTTACTTTGAGGTCGTAGCAAAGGTTCTAGTACCGGGACTCGGGCAACTCTGCGACAGCTAAAAACATTTTTGAAGTTATTATAGTGAAAACTGTCTAGTTGGCCACCCTTGTAAATTGGCCAAAAACTCTTGCACCGCGGGTGGCCAATTAACCAAAGTTTCATTGAGATCTGCTATTTGAACTGTGCGCAGATTTCTAAAATTGTAAGCCGTTAATATCAATTTCATAGTCTGTTCCTTTTGGTTTGAAATTTGTGCCTTCCACTTGTTTTCGTAGAAGTGTTTTTGAAGTAAAACTTCTATACGCATGTTAGGCAAACTTTTATGTCACACCAAAGTGAAACGTGGAAATCCTACTCATTACGTCATTCCTTCAGTAGGATGAAACGTGAACGGAGGTAAAGGTGAATGTATAATAGCCTCTCGCGGCAATAGAGCCGGTGCATTTATATTATTTATTTATTAATTTATTACTTATTTATTAATTTATTTATTTATTTATTAACTTGATTATTTATTAATTTATTTATTTATATAGTATTTATTTGTATATTTATTTTTCTATTTATTTATTTATTTATTCATTTATTACTTATTTATTTATTCATTTATTACTTATTTATTTATTCATTTATTACTTATTTATTTATTTGTTTATTTATTTATTTATTTATTTAATTATTTATTAATATAATTTATTTATATAGTATTTATTTGTGTAATTATTTTGCTATTTATTTATTTATTTATTTTTCTATTTATTTATTTATTTATTCATTTATTACTTATTTATTAATTTGTTTATTTATTTATTTATTTAGAATAGAACGCTGCAAACGTGCTCGCGGTGATCATAAGAACGAGATCTAATTCCTTACTTAAATTTCATATCTTGTACTCAATTATTGTGTGTTTTATTTAAATACAAAATTGTTATGTCCGTATTGAAGAAACCTTTATGCGCATGAAGGGGAAAAGTTTAACTTCTTCCGTGCGTAGTTTATACACACTATTTTTTTTAATTTTAAATATTTAAGTTTTCAAGTAATCAGAAAATCTGAATTTTTTGGAAACATTTTGTATAAAACAACAAAATTCCAATTATTTGCGTATCACGATTGTCTAACCGAAATTGCTAACTGGAAAGTGTTTTTGGTTGAGAGGCCTTAGTCCACCACGGACTGTAGCGCCACCTAAGTAAGTAACCAAAATAGCACTTTTGTTTTAACACTCCCTACATCAGTTTATGCTGATACTGTACCCACTTCAGTTAGACTTGTTTGTTTAAACAATTAAAAGTGTACCTTCGATTTTTTTTTTTTGTTTTATTATTTTTGCAGATAACTCTTTTCCAGGCAGTGATAGAATTGAATAAATTGTATACCCAAAGTAATAAGACCTTCACGTCCGCACACTTCAAAACGAAAAGACTATCGGTAGTGAAATCAGTTTTAACTAGCAACGAAAGCAGCAATCAACAAAATAGCACAACTTGAAGTGCCAAAAGTCACATTAAAAATTCCAGAACAAATCTAGATTGAATAAATCACCTTCTAAATCCATTAAGTTGTCTTTAAGATTTAAGAACAGCACAGAAGTCATTCACTTAAAATTAGACGCTTTGGTTTGAAATTGATTGTGAAGTCGTTTTCTAAATTTATGCAGATTCTTCTTGATTTGAAGTTTAATGGTAGTTAATCTGGACGTAGATGAATTTATCGTTCAGTCGAAATTTTATAGATACTGATCCCGTGATTAGATAATTTTCATTGCAAGTCAATGTATCCACACGTCACGTGCATTCTGTCATCACGTCCAAATAGAAAAACCGTTGCACAACTATACATGAAACGGCATCTCATAGATACCACCACCCATATTGAGAGTCAAAAACCTTAAAGTTCTACACGCTGATAACCATCAAACAGTATATCTATAGAAACAACCAATGTTCTAAACGACAACAGTTTCCTGTAATTGATCTGAGAAATACCTTCAATTATTGGATTAATATTCAACTGTTGTAGTTCTTAATCACCATTACATAAATCGTAATTTTTTTTTTTTCTAAATCTGGTGAACGTGCCGCCACCAACAGTTTCAACTCCCTCTTCAAGCCAAATGGCTTTGGGAACAATATCATTATTATTATTCAGTTGTGGCTTCTTTATCCCAAAAAAAAAAAAAAAAAGGAATAGGCTAACAACGCACGGCTAGCAATCGTGCATTACTTAACTACCTGTCAATATTCAAGTGTGGAAAAATTAGGTGAATTTTTATTTTTTTCCAAACGATATGAAAGAGTTCTTTCTTCTTTTACTTAGGTACGTCGACTATGTATGTTTGTATGTACCTGCAATTTGTTTATTTTTTCAATTTGAAAGAAGCACAAATGTACAAAAATATTTTCTGTTAAAGAATTGGTTATCGCACAAGAGTCACCTCGAAAGGTTCATTGAACCTCCCCACACACTACGCTCACTTCAATTATTATTTTTTTTTTATTATTACTGTGATTATCTGCGATAGTTGTTTTAATTTGCAGCGCTATGTTCATATGTACACATTTTTTTTTCTCTATTTGTGTGTTTATGATGTTTGCCTTGTGGAATTGTGTTTTTTTTTGCACAAAAAGCGCACAGCAAAAAAACAAGAATGTTTGTATGTTTGTACTGCGAAATATAACCAAATGAATTTATTGTATCTGATGTGTGGTATGTTTAGATACTATTTTAAAAAGAATTGTTCAGTACATATGGGTGTTTTTTTTTTTTTATTCAATTTTGGCGATGTGTGAGTGTGTGGGGAGTCACATTACTTGCAAATTATTATCAGACCTCGAAATAAGGTCATCAGGGAGTTTTTTATTTTCTAATATTTTTTTTATTTTTTTTTTAGTTTATTTGTATATAGCGGAAATGTCTGACGCTATCAGATTTTTTTTTCATTTTTCTTTGTTGGTTATCATAAGGTAGAGCATTAAAATTGGTTTGTCTGATAGTCTGTTGAGTGTAGGTATGTCACACGAGTGAAAATAATTATTGCCATTTAAGTACGTGTACATGATAATAGAAAATTGAGGAGAAATTTAATTGAATTTTTATGGAATCGTAGCATATGTCGTTCATAGACAGTAAAAAAATTTCTCCTCTACGAGTTTATGTAAGAAAAAAAAACTGAGAAACACTCCTGCTGTCTTCCCATAGACAACCAAACTCGAATGAATAGCGTCCACTTCAACATCTGTTTTCAAAATACAGTAAAACGTCGATGAAAGCAACTCATCATTATTCTTGACGACATTCAAATATCCGTTTGTTACAACTAATCAAACAGTACCAATCAGAAGCCGCGTGTAAATCTAGAAAATATCGGTAAAAGTGACAAATGTCAACTTCTCTCTTCTTCTCTGGATCTTCACACAAGTGGTCGCGCTCTCAAAATACATCGAATTTAAATGAAATAATCCTGAAACAAGCGTTTTTATGAGCCCATCAACGAACATTACTGGTCCTTCGGATTCTTCGATCTTACAAAAATTTTGTATAATTCAACATGCCGAAGATACCAACCTTTAATCAACTTTCTACCCGATTGGAAAACGCAATAACTCATTTACGTAGAATAACTGCAAGTTTTATTTTAACTAATTTTTTATTTTTTTTTTTTTTGTAAAGATATTTAATTTCGGCTAATGTGGTACATTGAACTATACAGTCGTTTAGTATACTGTACACCACACATTTGTTACACATATTAATTTACCAATAATGCCCTAAAAAGGTGAAATTTGAAAGTGGAACCCAAAGGATATGAAGAAAACTGTTTGTGCCGTATACCACATTAGAACACAAAGTATACCGCATTTGACTTACCATATGTACATTACCCATCTTCTTCATGACATTTCGGGTCATGTCACTTTTATACGAATATTTTGTTTTTAAAATACATATGTAAATGCTAAAACATAAGCAGGAAATGGTGGGTAATACTTAATATTTTAAGTATGCACATTTTCTTGGAAATCGACAGAATAGGTTAGGTTAGGTTGGGTGGCTATCCACCGTAATCGGTAGGATTCACATAGACCAAAGTATGTCCATTGTGATGCCACATTAGCCGACTTTTATCGAAACTCCTGGAACCATTTTGAAAGTTGGATGAATTTCCGTATTTTATTGATATCCGTTCTTGAAGGTATATAAAGAAGTTTTCTCCCACAATCTTTTTTCCCAAGGAGGAGAAAGCTGGGCAACTGCATAGTAGGTGATTCCTCTTTCCCCTCATCCATGCAGCTGTGGCAGAAGTTATTGGCGAGGATTCCTTACCTGTTGGCATGTCTGCTTATTGCATCTTATAATTGGTGATACGAGTGCTTTTATAGCTGCTTGGCTATCGGTGTAAATCAAAATGTCGCGATTGTATATCGATTTCATCGAAAGCCACTCAGCGGCTTCACGAATAGCCATCACCTCCGATTGGAAGACACAACAGTGATCTGGAAGCCTCAAGGAAGCTCTCCTATACAATCACTTGTCTTGGACCTATCCGTATAAATCTCCAATGCGGATTTGTCATTTAGACAGATATTTCCTACCCATTCCTGTCGGTTGGGAATATTAGTCCTATATTTTATTTTGAAATCGACAGAATACGTTGCTCGACATGTAAACCACAATACCCAATTTTACTCTACTCTCGAAAATTGTACTGTTCTGAATTTAAGAGGTTTCGAAGAAAGTCGTAACTATATATGTAATATGCCGGTACCTTATTCTCCTAGTCTTCTGGAGTCTATAGATTTTAGCAGATAGGTTACAAAAATTTCAACTTCAAAAAATCAGTTGTCGATCGCAAGTCGTAAACAAAATTGAAAGAACTGGACGCATCAATGAATTAGATGTACAAATTCCGATCTTAACTATGCTAAAAGCACCTAAATCTAATGCATCTAGATAGAGGATAGACTATCAAACATTTGTCCTTAAAAGTTGGTTTCAATTTCAAGAACAAATTATGCTACAATCGCTATTTTATAAATGTAATATCTGTCACTTAAGCTAAGATCAGGGGACCTGTTAAAACCATACAATTGTGTGCATGTGGCATCATTTTAACACCAGACTAATGGTTACATATCTTCTAATAGACATGATTATGTCAGTCACTTATAGTACATTCGTACATATGTATATGTGGATTTTGCATTTGCACAAATGTATGTATGGATTTTGTAATTGGGTGCCACATACAGCTTTGGTAATTTAAAAGTTTTGCTATACAAATATGTGACAGTAAAAATTGTGTGCCCTGAAGTTACATATTTTTCTGTGAATTTTTCTACACAATTCACATGTGGTTTGACACATTTTCGAAAGTGGTACCAAATACACAACTTATATGACTTTTTGTGAATCGAAATCGTCTAATCCTAGCTTTGAGGTGAAGTTTTTAGATTTCCCCGACTTCTCAACGCTCTTTTGTCCCTAAATCCAGTTATTTGTTTTAACAGCAAACCACTTCTTTTTTGTGTTCTGCCCTTTATCTTTATTCAGCTTTTGTTCGACACAGCAGTTTGGTACGATTTAAAAAATTATCACAAATTAATCAAAAGTCATAAAAAGTCAAAACGAATCTTACCACACACTACAACCATGTGTCATAATTTGCTACACATGAACATGTCCATGTCCATGTCCATGCCCACAGCACAAAGTGCCAAAATAAGTTCACTAAATAAAAAGTCAACCACTGCTATTCGCGCTGCTGACTCATAACCCACTCCACAGACCTCAATTATTATACTCGAACCATTCTCCGTATTACTCACAATGTTTCAATAGAATTTGAAGAACAAAAAAACAAGTTTTACTCCGCAGATTTTTAGTGTATATCGATCGAAATTAATGACTACGACTACGTGTATGTCAGAAAGCATATATTCGTACTCGAACACATGCACACATGCAAGCACCCAATAAAAATGCGAATACTAGTACTCGATGAACTGTGTTCTGCACGACGACGACTGACGACTGAGTTCACTGCACTCACCTGCCGAGGCAATAGCATACATAGATTTGTGCAACACGCAAGCGAGAGACCTTGTTGCCTGGCTGGGCTGAAATTGCTACAAAAGACCTCTAGCAGTAGGCTGGCCTGGCCAGGTGAGTGGTAGGTAAGTGGTAACCGGCTATTAACCAAAAGTGCAAGAAACTTGATCAAAATCTATACGCGAACTACGAGTAGGTATAACAAAAGAATGGCGGCAGTTACAAGCGAAATATGCAAATGTCCATGGAATGGGAGCTCAGGAGTTGCAAAAGGTACTAAGTAGCTCCGCTTGTTGCTGGTGGGCACAGTAATATTGTTTTGCTCAGATTCTAGCGAAGTAGTGCATGGAAAATTCTATTGAATGACATTTACGCGGATCCGTCTTCGTGTGTGTGTGTATCAAATTGACATTTTACCATAAATTCCAGATCATGACATTTGCAACTAAAGATGATGGCGGCGGCGGCGGCAGTCCGATACGCGACGGTACAAAGTGCAACGACTTTTTTGCAGAAGAAATTTAGGTATCTCTCCCCCACAAACCCAAGTCGTCTCGGGTGAGTTCACTGAACTTTATTTGGGTCAAAGCAAATCACAACCCCTGTTTGAAATCGAAATTTGGAGCGCGCGCGTATCCCTATATATATGTATATCCTTCGAGTATTTACCACCCTCTTTTAGCAGGGATAAAGGCGAAGATAGTCGTGTAGATGGAGCAAAGTGAAAAGTTCTAAAACAGAATACGAACAAGGGTATACACCACCTGCCGTGTAGCTGGAATATGAACGGGTATATAGGTAAAGGAACGAAAGACGAAACCCATGCTCTTGTCAACCCTGGATATGACCTAATTCGAGGGCATTAGCATCACAAGTTGCACACGTTGGGCTCAGTTCCACTTGTTCTTCTCCTCTTCTCAACGGTGCGGTGGTGTAGATCCATCCATCCAACGTCCACAGTGAGAAATCCTTTAATTTTGTTTGTTTTAAATGGCATCGGTAAGAAAGGACGTGTTGGGGTTGGGGGTGATATGACAGCGCTGGGCTGGTAAAAATATAGTATGGAGTACAGGAATGCGGACGTGATTCGATACTCGTATCCGGGATTCATTTACACACACAGACACACACAGAGTTTTTTTTGTTTTTTTTTTTTTTTTTTTTTGTGGGGTGGTTATAGAGAAAGTGCTTTCCTTGTACACGCGCTGTATAAGGTTACTAGCGTACGTTGACCCAGTTTCATCAGAGAATTGGCCCCTCCTGCGCGCACAGGATACAATGAAATTTCTTTCGATGACAACCCCTAAACTTTGCCATTAATTCGATGGTAAATCATTTGATATCGTTTGTGTGTTGAATTAACCTAAATATTCGATTTTTTCTTTCTATTGATTTCAATCAAAATGCGCGTAGGTAGAGAAGGCGAATGAAAAAGAAATTATACCTCCCGAGATACAATTCTTTTAATTTAACAGAAATAATAATAAATACTAGCAAAACGATCGATATTTACCGCGCGGCACTGATGATGTGGGGAAGCAGAAGCTCGAACCCGAAGCAGTCATGTTTATGCTGTGTAGCTGTTCCTATTTTCTTGTACACTATTCGAGGTGAATGAACTGACACTTTGCACGTTGTATATTGTGACGTCAATTGACACAAAGCAACGCGGTGAAGATGGATGAGGGTGGTGCGATGGTGTATGACCCCATATTAATTGTTTTTTGTTTTTCTCTGACAGATATTAGATAACCACCTACACACAAGGAGACAAAAGTCAAATTACCTTCTTAGTAGATTTATGGGGCGAATATACTCGTGTGTAATATGTAGTTTTCGAATTTGACTGCGCTAGGAATGAAGATAGATTAAAAGGATATTGATTGGATATTTGTTCTTTGATTAATTGAATTTGTTTCAAATGACAAAAAAAAATGGTTTTGAGCTAATTCTTTGGTTTGATATAAGGTGTTTGACACCTGTCATTGCATACAATGAATATGTCTGTCCGCCTACTTTTTGCATCAAATTTCAAAGAGTGGGGGTGAAATGCTCTCAAAGATAGGAAAATTACGAAAAAGTTAACGAACAACAATAAAAAATTAAAAATATGTGATTTGACAGATCGGACAGTTTTCATATATCTGCCCAAAGAAATTTCTTGTGCTAAAATTCGTAGCATAGCAGCACTTTCTTTTACGCAAAACTAAGAAATTTTTGCGTACGCGAACGGGTTTTCGTAGCTTTAGGAGCGTACGCGAACAGACCTAATGTGTAAAAGAAAAAAAGGTCACTCGAAGCAGTTGCGAATATCTGTTAATAGTTTCACTAATTGTGCATTGTACAAGGATTAAAAAAGTCCTGATGATGAGAAAATTAGGCGTTATTCTTTTTAGACCTGTCAACTTGTCACTCCCTGCTATAGGTACGCCAATGACTTGGTCTCAGCAATCAAATTCCGATTACCACTCGCTGACCTTTGTTTTAAGGAAACTTTTTGTTTACAGACAATTATTGGAAAAGATTCGATTTAAAAGATTAAAGTCGTCCTGATGCAAAGAAAATTAAGCATAATTCTTTTTAGAACTGTCAAATTGTCACTCCATGCTTCAGCTACGTCAATGGCTCGGTCACAGAGATCGAATTCTCCCAATAACCACTCACTGACCTTTGTTGTAGGGAAAATTGTCAAATAGGACTGTTTGTTTAGCATTTTTTATCCAACGTGACAGTTCTGAGCATGAAAGTTGTATAACACAATTTTCACGTATTTTTAATCCGCTTACAGAAATTCCCTTAAACCATTTTGTAATGTCATTCACTTGTACTATTATTTATCAATTACATGCGGATTACATACATTTTTCTTTACAAAAAATGAACGATAAAGTGAGACCCAAATCACACAAAAGAAAATGATGCCCGCTTGAAAAGTGAAAATTTACTACTTTTTGGGAAATGTTGTTTCTTGACTCTTTATGTCTTTCTTTGTAAAATTCTACTTCTTTTGGCTACTAAACTATTAAAAAAAAAACGAAAACTATTAAAACTGCAAGTGTAAACAATTTCAGAATTATAAAGAAATTAAAACGAAAAAAGTGAGAATAACTACAAAAAAAACAAAGAAACACATAAAAAAGTAAAGTTACGTTTCCACATCCGTCTTCCTCATTTTTTTTTAAACTAACAATCTGACTGATTGCAACAATTAAAATGACCGACAATATACCGTGTTGCACTGTGCTGTCAAAAAAGAAAGAAAAATAAGTCAGCATGACGGATGACCCAAAACCCGACCGAACCATTTCAAATTTGTTGTTTCATTTTCAGAGTTTATTGACATTTGCGGTTATGCTTTCTCAGATGGCGCCAAATTCGTTTTCTTGTCTTTTACTTACTTTTTTTTTATTTAATTTTGTCGGTAAGTCATCAAAGTGCATTTGGAAGTGTAATCAATTAACAAATGCACCGTTCTATATCAGCACGGCAACGGCACCCGTTAACATTAATTTTCTATGATGAGACGGAAGAGTGAGAGCTAGTGAGAGTTGTTTATTTTGAGAGTGCGGAAAAACGTCAAACATTACGTCAAATTGATAGTTTGTTTGTTTTAACATTTTTTTTATTTTATTTTGTAATCGAATGGTGGTATGGCGAAATTTTAGTGATGAAAGGGTTTTATTTTCGAGTGCATTTTGACAGATAGTGCAAAGGGGGAAGTATTTTCAAAGATGATGGCTAAAAATGCAAAAAAAAAATGGATGTATAGTGCGACACTGACGGTACCGAGTTATGAGAGGTGTCCGGTTATGGGGGAACAAATTAATTGACATCCTTTAAAAAAGAAACACAATAGACATAAATGTTATTCATTTTATTTTATAAAGGAATTCATTTTTATGTGATAAACACAAATTTTAATAACTATCACATCCATGTAATAAATACAGAAACAAAACAAAGACTTGAAAAATTCATTTTTACAGTAACTACTTATGTATGGACATCTTACAGCTTATTATATACATATGTTACGTAGATAGTATTTAATAAATTAATTATTTTTGTTGTCAAAGTAATCTGAAATTTTAGTCTGGTGCACATTTTGTTTACTATTTGCCATATTTTCGAAATACACTGTACATCGGTCAGCACTTTGCTGCTTTTAAATATTTTTTTTTTTTAAGAAAAGTCTTTTAATCTCCTTATTTCCCTGTGAGTCTCTTCATAAGATTTTAACGGGCTATTATCATTCGAATCGTTATGGTGTTTCTTCTTTGGAATCAATTTCATGGATTTAATCTTTATCCAGACTCTCAATGCGAAAACTTTCCAGATTGTCGTCTTCTTTAATAACACTATCATCCATGGTAACATAATCTTCAAAACAAACTTTCAAACATGAGCGTCTGCGATAGCCCTAGACATTATATTTAAAGTTTCAGGGATTGTGGACAATGGCAACTCGTTTCTAGGCAACTAATCATCGTTATCAAGTTGTAGATTGTTTTGTCTAAATCCAACTTTTCTAAAAGAGTATTTTATCGTTGTGGCACTTTTACGTACTTGATTCCATGCTTTCTCAATAAAATAAATAGCATCCAATAGACTTATCGATTTTAATACATTTTGCCATACCTAAATGTGTTTTGTCAATTTAAGAGAGCGCAACATTCTATTGCGGCTATGAAAATTGGTGTCCGTGTCCAGTTATTAGAGAGTCCGGCTATGGGAGATTTTTTATATGAAAAATCATGTATTTATTTCCGTTCTTTGAAATCTGTCCGGTTATGAGAGGAGGAGTACACTGTACTTGTCCGACTTTTAAATCTAAGGACCAATCACCATTGTCGAATCTTGTCTTTCACTTCAGGAATAGTTCTTGGGTTATTGGCTGGCATACTTCTTACCCTTCAGAAAACCCTAAAGAAAGAAGTCCAATGGCGTCAAATCGCATGATCTTGGTGGCCATTTCACATCGCCGCGGCTCGAGATAATTTTCCCTTCAAATTTCAACTTTACCAATTCCATTGTCTTGGTCGGCTGCGTGGCAGGTTACATCGTCCTGTTGAAACAACATATTTTCGAGATTCATTTCAGCAATTTGAGGCTAGACAAGTTGTTAATCATCTCAAGGTAACGAACACCGTTGACGGTGACCGAATTGCCAGCCGCATTCTCGAAGAAAAACGGTCCAATCACTCCTCCAGCCCAAAATTAGCGCCAAATAGCGACTTGTGGCGTTACCATCAACTTCGAGATGCGCCTCAACGGAGAAGATGATTTTCTTCGAAAAATCACCATTCACTTGTTGTTGCTTTAAGATTCATTCTTCGAAAGTTCGGCACTGCGCATGGTCCACTGGCTTCAAATGTTGTGTCAAATGAATCTTGTAAGGATGCAAATGGAAATATTTAGCTGCTTCGTAAATGTCTCAATTGCTGAAAACGACAACGAATCGAGCTGGACTCACTAACTGCTGCAATGTTTTCATTAGACCGAGTTGCGCGAACACGGAACTGACCCAATCCGGCTAATATTGTTCGATTACTCGGACCACTGTACGGCGAGAAGGTGCATTATATTGACCGAAGAAAACACGACCGCACCGTCTCTGCAAAAATCTCACCCTTACGGTAGTGGATTTACACAATTTCTGTGCCTTGTGCACTTGTGTAATTCTCTATATGAATTAACCTTAATTTTCACACAGAAAAGAAAGACCGACAAACAAGAGTTTATCAATATTCAAGTCCTGTCAGTTTTCAAATGCAGAAATTGTCTAATCTTACAATATTTCAGACATTTTTATATCAAAAAACCGAAAACTGTCCGTCCATTCGTAGTTGCTTTTTCACGATTAACAAGCTCGACCTACAATCAACGTTTTAATTAGTTAAAAAGCCTTTTTTTTTTAATTAAAAAAAAAACTAATTCGCAAAAGGCAAACTAAGGCAACAACTGTTATTAGATAACTAACACTGTAGTCTCTTTCATACATACATATGTACACTCCCATCAAATAAATAAATGAAAAGTGGAAAAAAAAAATAGAAATCTTCAACCAAACAAAAGCCATCGAAGAGAAAAACTAAAGAAAAAAAAAACGTCATGTAATATCACAATTTATGTGCAATTCCCTCTCACTTTCATTTGAAACTCGTTTCATCTGTTTGCGCTTGCGTACAGCAGCAACCAGCAACACAAACGTCAACGAACTTGCCATAGCTGTTGGCGGCTGTGCTATACAGCGCGCTCTTGTTATTTTTTCTTTACCAAACCCGTCATTTGTAGGTTTTGTATAGGTATATATTTTTTTTTTTTTGCACAACACAAGTTTTGGTGTTACCACCAGCATCTACCACCCGAATTGTATGCCCACTAAAAATCTATGATGCAACAAAAGTGCGTTACGCATAAGTCAAAAAGAGAAAAAGAGGGGAAAAAACTGTCAAATCCAAATATAAATTGACAGGAGGTATTTCGAAATATGTACCTATTACTATTTTGTGCTATTAGTAGATGCATGCACATGTGACTTATGCCCAGCCCTCGGTAAAAACCAAAAAAATGAGTTAAACCAAAATATTAGATATTTCGCAGAAAAAGTATATCCACCTCCCGTCCTGCCACCGCCATAAGTCCTTGCTTAAACACCGCACCCCCAAAAACCCCCTCGTTCATCTACACAAAAACTCCTATAGTCGACGACAACGGCAACTACAACGACGGTGATGATAAGAAATGCACACATACTCGTGTACACCCGTACACAGGCCAGCAGTAAAGGCAGCAATGAGCTCCACATTCGGTTCGAGGTAGCTGACCGAAAAGTGGGTCACGACAATGGCGAGTTCGTTGAACTGGCTATGACTTTACAAACGCACACATTGCCATCAGCTAGCTATGTACCGACGAGATATAAATTCGCGGGATACAGAGAATGAGAGAATGAGCAAGACAGAGACAGATACTGGCCGGAATGATATAACCGCCAAGTGCCTGAAAGAGTGAGGTTATTTCGAGAATCGATTTCGTTTTTTTTTCTCTCTTCTTTTGGTTTATATTTTGCACAGTGATTAATTGCTAATATTAAACAAATAGAAGGCAAATGAAAATGAGATAAGAATAGAAACAATAAAAACATAAAAATAGACGATCAAAAAAAAAGAGTGACAGCTGTCAATGGAGTGCAATGCACTCTCATGCTGCACTCTTTTCGCGCTCAACGCGAAAATGTCCTAAATTCTTGACTATGGGCTTATCGGTTGAGTTCAACGAACTGGGTAGAGAAATCCCCCAATGTCCTGAATCGATAAAAGCGAAATTTGTTCTATCAACGCGGAATAGATAAATCACCTTTTAAGCTGTCACAATCAATCATCAAAAACAGGTGGATGGCAACTGGCATTTGAAGGCGGAACAAGAAAAGAATGACAAAAAAAAAACTGATAAGACAAACTAAACATCTTATTATGTGGTGGTGGTGATAATGGTATTAACCCACCACCCTCGCATCGAGCACGCACTCTTACTCGCTCACCTTCCTTCCACATGGATTCGGTGTGAATGACTTCAATTACCCCACAATCTATGTAGCGCGAGGTTGGCGGCCATCAAAGAACAACTCGTCACAACTACCAGCGTAACGAAACAACGAACCAAAAGAAAAACAAAAAAAGAAAATCGAATTGGACTACAACGAACAAAATTACGAGGGAAATACGCTAAAAGTAGAGTTCCCTCGTTCATTTCGCTGTATAATACCAACATCAGAGTATAGCCTTCTCTCCACCTAACCATCTCGTTCTTACTCACACAGAGCGGCGCAGACCTTGTGTGTGGTGATTTACCCAAGTAAAAATGAATGTAAATCGAGACTCGTCCCGATATGTTTCAGAGAAACATTTCAGTTCGGTTCGAGCGAATAAACAGTTTGACGTTGGGGCCACCAATCATTCGCAAATTGTTTGTCAAATGAAACGGTTACAGAAAATTTTGTGTGCGCGTTTTTCAAGAAAAAAAGATTTTGACACAATCCAAAACTCATTGTAAATTTAAAAAAAAATAAAAATATATATTATATTAAATTTAAACGGGCGTGAGTGGATAACAGTTTGAAGAATAAAACCATGTTCCTTATTAATACTTATTAAAAAAAAAAATAAAAAATACTGGGATTTATTTAAAAGAAAACAACAAACAAACTAAAATATAGATAGTACTAGATATTTTCAATTTTGTTCTCATATAGAAAAATCGTAAAATAAAAGACTGTCTAAATAATAATAATAATAATGGGTTGTGCAATTCAAGAAATCATTACCGATAACCAAACAACCAAATCAAATACAAACACAATGGATACAACAAATATTAATAAAACACTTGTCATTGGTGTAAATGATAAATCTTTATCATCTCTACCACCTGTGGCAGTTAATAAAAGTCAACAATTAAAGGAGCAACATTCGGCGCTAGTTAAACTATTAGAATCCGCGCCGATAACAACAATTAAGACAACAACCACCAATAGTAGTAAGAATAGTAGTAGTAGTAGTAATAAGCAGGCAACTAGTCCAAATGCACATTTTGAAGTCAGTCAAATGAGTATGACATCGCATCGTAAACGCCTAAAGTCGATACAACAACAATCGACAACAATGTTACCGCCACAGGACAACAGTCATGAGAATTTCATAAATCTTAATCGAGTGCGAAATAATAATAGTGACGGGTCAAATGCGAATCACTGTCAAAATCAGAGTCCTCATCAAGCGCATAGAACAGACATTGAATCGGGAATCGATGATGAGGATGAGTGCGGTATTGAAAGTGATTATATTGGTGGCAATCAGCGATCTGCTACCATGATGATGACCTCGTCGGGCAATTACGAATCGTATCAGTGTCCGTGGAAAAAGATTCGTTACGCTCGCGAGTGGAAACAACGAAAGCAACAACAACAACAGCAGCAGCATATTAGCACCGAAATAACCAACGTGAAGGATTCGTCGTCGCAAGGTGGTAGCGATGAAAAAATTGCCATATCGTCGGTGGAACGACAAAATTCAGAGTTAGCAAAGCGTTTGGGCATCATACCAGAGGACTCGTCATTGGCACAATCGCACAATCGCCGTGACAGTTCGGACAGTAATTCGAGTATGTCAAGTACGTCGAGTCTACAATCGACAGCATCGTCGTCGGCCTCATCATCGGTGCTATCGGCATGTACATGTACACCGCAACAATTGAAAAGCGACCAAGAAGCGCCATGTCAGTGCAATAATTGCCAAACAATGGACATGGACTCGGGATGTGACGATGAGGCTATGTGCGGCGGCGATCAGACAATGACAATGAATTACTTGTGTCAGAAATTTAATGAGAATTTAAGTAGCAATAGTAAGACTAGCGATAGGAATGTTAAAATTGAAATTAAGACCGAGAATAGCGATGCAACATCAGCACAGAATTTGGCATCTGGAACAAGTGATGTACGTTTGATTCCCAATCTCTTTTCTCCATTTTATTTTTATTCAATTTATATCTTTGAAATGATTCCTAATTGTATTTTTCTTTATTTCCAGGGCTTCTTCCGACGTTCCATTCAACAAAAGATTCAATATCGTCCATGTACAAAGAACCAACAGTGCAGTATATTGCGAATCAATCGCAACAGATGTCAATATTGTCGCCTGAAAAAATGCATCGCTGTTGGAATGAGTAGAGATGGTGAGTTAAAAAAAAATTTATATTTTTAAATATTTAATATTCACCACAAAACTTGCTGACATTGGTTTCTGTTAAAATAAAAAAAACATTTTCTCTCTCAAATGTCTCTGCAACAAAATTGCGAAACATGTATGTAAATTTCTTATACACACCGACACCACCCACTTATTTCACCTTGCCACTATGTGTGTGCCGTCTCTTTCTCACTCTTCTGAACTACTTTGTTGATAGCAAAAAAAAAATTGCAAAAAAACCCCACACTGTCAAATTCGCAAAACACAAAATCCATCATAGCATAGACCAGATAAGATTACAACACACAGAGCCGCCACCCCTCTGCCAGTCGCTATTCAACAATCCTACCTCAGCGCCTGCACATACACATAACACATACACACCAACTCACTCACTTCAATCGAACGAATGACGAGCAAACATGTTGCGAGCCGAGTTCATTGACCAGCCGTGAACGAAATTTTCTGTTGCTCGTTGTTGTTTTTGTTTTTCGTAACGAGAAACAACAAAATGTACCCTTCTCCTTTATGCTCTCCAGTGTTACACGGTGTTTGTGTGCGTTATTTTTGTCATACATGTGTATGTAAAGTTATATTTCGCTTGTCCCACTTTTAACAGCGATTTTTCGTTTCGGGGTCTTGTTGGTTTATTTTTTTTTTGGTTAAAGAAAAAATAAAGAAGTCACTCATGAAGTGGAGAAAAAAATAAATGATTTTTCGTAATAATTCCCTTATCGTTTGTTAACCAAACTGCTGTTTGTGTTGTTGTTTTTCACCACACACGGTATAAAGACAAAGGAGAGGCATTCACCACACCGATCAGCCAGCTAGCCAGCAGTCAGCAGCAGCAGCAGCAGCAGCACCGACATTTCCATATGACAGAGACAGTGGGTTGTTGCTCTGTTTTATTGTAGTTGTAGTAGGAGTTAACGAGGGAGTGAGGTTGACGGCGCGCGGTGGAGGTGAAATGGTGGAATCGTTGTGGAATTGTGCTACGAGTGGAATGACCGGACTTAACCTAATTCGTGAACGACGAATATTTTTGCTCGCCGCTGCTGCTGCACAGTATACCCGAAGAGGGGCGGCGGTGGTTGGGAAAGGTACACATATAGCAATTGAGTTGTTCAACAGAAACAGAAGAAGGAAAAATAAAGAGGCCAACCCCAGGAGTGAATGAGATAATAAATTAGCTCACAAAAATGATGGTTGAGAGGGGATACCCAGATTGGGACGCTTAAGATGTGTCTTCTGTTTTTTTGTATTTTTATGATTCTGTATCGTAGAAGAAGTTTTGTTTCGTATTAATTAAGTAGTACACGACGGTTATATAGCACTCTGGTCGCCGTCTGTGTTGTCTACATCATAATAATTATCATCATCATCACGAGTAGAGTGTAGGAAGTAAGGCGAACTGGCACTAGGCAGGCACACAGTCAAGAGTTGACTTAGTTAGCTCGGCCATTGACTCTTTATAGTGAAATTGAAAGTTTTATTTTTTTTTCTCTATTCCCCTTCTTTGATTTTCTATGCAACGAGTAATATTTCGCTTGAATTATTTTTTTTAAGAGGAAATACTTTGGGGTTGACTCATTTGTTGATAAGAATACGATTGTTCCAGAAAAGGTTTTAGTGGTTGTTAGACAGGTTGACAGAAGTAAGATTCGGACTGAGATTATGTGCTGACATGTGTTGGAACTTGTTTCACGTGACATGACAAATGGATTGTACTGAAATGTGTACGTGATAATTATATGCCTACTATATATTGACAGCTTTTGATATGCCAAATACCCAGTTTCATTGGCAACTGACAAATTTTTCTGTCTATTGACTTTATTTGTTTTCTCATATGAAAGGTAGTTGAGTGATATTTGAACTTTAGGAGAAAATGGCGCCCAACGTTCAATAAACTAAAGTGGCGCCCAACTTTGGACCCGATGAAGTGAAGTCATTCTGTATGGAAATGAATCGGTTTTTGGGATCGCCCTTCAGAACATTAAATGAGCTCGATAAATAAACTAGACATAAGTTATCACGGTAAAATTGGCTTACAGTTCAGCAAGAGATGTAGAAGAGTACCGAATTTTCCTATCAATCCGTATGGCAGTGCAAGTACATACTTATTTAAATTTATTGTTTAGCAAAGCTAAAATAAAAATTGTCACAGCTTATTTAATCGAGCAATCGTAGTATCCTTTTGTTCAAACACTTTACATAGCCGCCTAACCCGAAAATATTACCTTGAAACGCATACATTTGAGCGTCCAATAATAATTTCTTCTGGATATCGTTTAAGTCGCTTCCATTATGTGAGTAGAAGATCTCGCTGCTTTGAGCCAAAAGTATTTTCATCTTCAACTTAATAATGGAAATAGCCGTGATTTGAGATCGACAATTAACGCAATTGCACTCAAATAGTACATTCATATGTATGGACGTATAATTGGAGTACGATTTCAGTGCGAACGGCAGAAATCCTTAGGTTGCGAGGAGTAGGCCCAAGTTGACCCCGTAACGCTACTGAAAGAAAAAAAAGAAAAAGAATTTCAGATTATTAATTGGCGCCCAACAAAAATTTAAAATATATTTCCGATTCCACTCAAATTATTATCAAATATACATGGAAATCTCTCATTAGTGGACACCTTCGACGCACTCGCATTAACGGACACCTTTTTGTGGAACCAATTTCTAAATTCCCATACAAAATGCGTTCTTATAAGCGGACAGTTCTTATAACAGGACAAAAAACTCCGGTCCCGTGGCTGCCCGCTTAAGAGAGATTTCACTGCATTCGCAAATTTTCAATAGTAACCGATGATTGCCAAAATGAAACCACATTCAGAATGTAAGCAATTTTTTCAATTTTAATTTTTTAAGGCAATATTTGTTCAGCTATGTTTAGTTTGAAATATTTACGATAGACTACTCTGCAAACTCTTGTCCCATAAAGTACCTATTTTATTTGCTTCAAATCATCACTTAATCAATGTCCAAATAAAACCTTCCTCCATTCACTTCAGAGGTGCGTTCGTGACAAATGTCACACATCTGCCTATGCTCAGTTCAAGACTGACCCAATTTAAATATCTTAGTGTCATAATAAATGCTTCGCCTGTCATGGCACTTTGCATTACCTACACTTAATCATCCTTGACCAGAAAATCCTTCAAACTCAAAATCTCAACATAGATTTATGCGTATGCCATGCGTGTGTGTACTGACATTGTCGTTGCTACCTTTTTTTTTATTATTATTATAACAATTTAATAAAAATGACCGTGTTCCCCTTTTTATTATCTTTCAAGGAAAGAAGAGGTTACTTCACGTTTCAAACAAACAGAAAAAAAATGAAGAGAAAAACAGCGAAAGAGAAAAAAAAAACGCAAGAAAAAAACTTAAATAAAATGACCATCGACCTAGAAAATTGAAAATTTATTTCATCGATTAAAAAAATTGAGTATATTTTCACCAAAAAAAAAAAAACCCACCTTCTCCTACATTTCTTCACTTAAGAGTACATAAATACATAATGTGCTGATTTTTTTTCTTACATATTCGTATGTGTGTGTGTGTATTTCTTTCTCTCTACTGTATCCAAAGAAATCATTTTTTTTTATATCAAATAATACACGCAACAAAATTTCGTAGAAAACGAAACTGAAACAGCATACACAATTCCAACAACAATATCAACGACACACACCACGCAGTACGCATGCTATCAGTGGAGTTCATTGACCGAACAAGTCTGACGTTCATAACGTCGACTAAACTGGGTCAGCAAGAGCATTTATTATAGCACATTCAATATACATATGTCTTCTGTGTATAGGTATATGTCTCTTTGCAACTAATTCATATAAAATAAAACCAACACAGTTGCAGTAGGTACATAAACCCGTGCTTATCAATTTGCATAAAGTTTTGTTCGATTTGGGGTACTTTTTGTCTTTTTATTTTTGACAGATACAAAGATGTGGAGTGTAGAGTTGGTGTGGTGTGGTGTGTCACCCGAATCCACCTCTGTTCTGTCAAATTGTTGCAATTTTTTTTTGTTCTGTTTGCGTCTGGATTCCATAAAAAAATAAATAAAAAAAAAATTTACTTAGCGCGAATAAATTGATACAGCGGCGGCGGGGACCAGAGCAAATTCAATTTTGTCTCTCCTCTAGTCTCCTCTCTGCACTATTGAAACTGACAGACTTGTTCGTGCTGCTGTTAGCTCTGGCAGTCGGTTATTTTAATTAAAATGAACTCAAATTAGCACGAGGCTAACCAAATTGAAAGTAAATTGTTTTTTCTTGCTCATTTTATTGAATACCTCTGTATTCGCTTCTGTCTGTTTCTGTGTGTGCACGTGAATGTGCATACACATATGTTGAATTTTCTAGGTCTTTCAATTGTTGAAATGGTTGGAATTTTATGCAACTTGTAGACAGATGTGTCACACACATTATCGAGCAAAGTGTCACTGTACTATTCTGTCGAGCACTGGTGGGTAATATTTTAATTTAGAAATCTATTGTCGTCTACAGATGCGGTGGGAGGAGCGAGAAGCAGTTCATTTAAATTTGAACTCTATTCAGGTCATAATACCACACACTCGTGGAGTAGCGCGAGTCTGAAACTCAAGTGTCGAGGTGGAAATTGATGAGATACATTCGCTGTTCTCTCCACCTCCACTCTGTCATCTTTTACCCACTTGACACATAAAAACATACTCATACATACGAATACACTGATGTGAAATGCTCTCTCTCTATTAATTTTAGAAATGCGGAAGCACATAGCATAGTCAAAAGAGCGCGGTCTATAAAATGTCGTTTACATTTTCCTTTCGTTCGCGCTACTAATAGATGCTCGTAATAATCCTCTTATGGGATGGGGTGACAAATACTTGTCAATCGTTCAGCAGCATCATCATTGCAATGGCGCTTGTCATATGTCAATGAGTCGATTACAAAACAGCGAACAAATAAATAAATAAACAACTCGCCACTGATCCCCGAAAAAAAGAAAAATATATAAATCTTCATCGTCATGTCTTCGGCTTCGTGTTTGCTGCTTTCTATTGCATAACGAGTGAAATTTCATGCGTTACGTAAATAAAAGAAAGAAAGAAAGAAAAATAAATTAATAAAAAGGCAGCGATCGAATCGAGAGTGAAGAGAATGAATAATGGTAAAATCGTGTGAATTCACGAAATACATACAAAATTGTCATGTCAATTGAAATGAAGAAGAAGAAAAAAAAAGAAATTAACTAATGATGAACCTCCCAAAGGTTATTTACCTCTTGCTCAAAGAAAACGGTGCACGGTATTCACACAGCAGCCGAGAACCCGAGAGCAGCCATCGACTCATTAGAACGAAGAACAGCACTCTCATTTAGTCCGGGGTCATACCCATACGAGATACAAGCGACTGTCGTCTTTGTGTGGGGAATTGGGGATATGGGGATTTTGTTTCGATACTCGAACGAGATTCATATTCGAATCTCTTCTCTTCTCTGCTTTGTGTGAACTGTGGAATGGGGAAAAAAAGAATAACTTTCATTTTTCAATGACTTCTAGTTTATTCAGTCTCTTTCCCACTCGCTAGTTCGCTATTAAAATACCAACACCGACACACTGATGGTGTGTATCTCGATCTCCACGATGAGCTCCGGTCAACGACACCAAATCCCATTCGAGATACACACAATAAAGTATCTCGAAGGTTTCCTTCGAATTCGAATATTCACATGTTTCGCAACATTACTCATACGCCACCGTTGTGTACTCAATCGACAGTCGTCGCTGCGCGCAATTAGAAAGAGAGCGACCGACCGACCCAATGCAATTGTATTTCGAAATTTCGAATAACGAAAAAAAAAAAAAATATTCTTAGAATGAATAAGAACGAGGTGCTGCAAAAGTCTCAACCATCGTTCGTTTCGAATGTGAAACATTTGCACGCTACGTACGAATGGGAGAATGTTGCGCGAGATGCATTTTTGCATGCACCCACTTTTGTTACACTGAGTTGATTTGTGTTTAAATGCATGTGTGTGTTAGTGTGCATTGAAAAAAAAAAACAGAACCACCGAGTGCACCGACACAAATTTAGGTCATGCTCGGTCATTCACTCATGGCTTCAATAGCACTCGCTATTTTATAAGACTCTGAGTGAGTGTGTGCGCGACTATAAATTTGCACTCTGCACTAGTGCATGGCGAATTTGGTTTGTATTTTGCAAATTTATTTATTAATTTATTGTTGTTGTTGGTATTTGACATTCCCTTGTAAAAAAAATAAAATAGTAGCAATGATCGCACATGACTCGTTGTTTGGCGAGGTAGAAAAACAGAGATGGCGACGGAGATAGAGGTTGACGGTTACGTGGTTTAGTTGAAGTGATGTCGATGGTGGGAGGTCGTTTGTAAATTAATTTAGGTTATTCGCTACATACACACACACACACACTCATAGAAAAAAATGCTAAATTGAACCAATAAATAATATCAAATCAGAAAAAGAAATGAAAAGAAAAAAAAAACTTGTCTTATATAATTTTGTAATCATTCGTTGTTTTGCTGTTTGTTTGTGACACGAGTTCAACGAACTCGTTATGATAGTAGTTGGTTGAGTACGCCCCTCTTTCTCTACTCGTTTATGCGTGTGATGGCCAAACGAATGAATGGAGAAATGAGAAAGAAAATAAAAACAAAATCATAGAAAAGAGAGGCAAAAGCCACGATTTAAATTGAGGTTAGTTTTTAAGTGAAAGTGATATTAAGAAATGTCTGTTTGCTTAATATTGTCTCTGCGCGCTCGTTACATGTTTTGCAAAAAAAAAAAAAATTTGATAAAGACTTCGATGACAAAATCTCAGAGCGCTAGATTCATCACACTATATACGAGCACTTCCCGGTTTGACGTTTAGCTGGGTTCGTATCTCCTGCTGTGGTGCCTTGCATTAGATACAATCTGGTCTAAGATGTATGCAATTGCAGCTGCTACTTTGGCATTTCCTGATTATTATGATGATGCTACTTATGCTGCTCTGTCTCTTCTGGTGCAGTTATACCGTTATGTAATGAGAAAGACAAATGGGATGCACCGGAGAGCTAGTGATGAGCGCAGCGCGAATTATTTTAATAAAACCAAAAATGTCGGTTTTGTTTTTGCTGTTATTTTTTTTCTTTTTCTTTTTTTACACAACACAACAATGTTATAACTTTCACTTTTTCCGCTTCGAGATTGTTTGCTGCTTTGTTATTTGCTTGGTTTGGTTATTTTTTTTTTTTGTTTTTTTTTTTGTCTATAGATGTTGTCCCATTAATAGTTCAATGACCAGGTGTGTTGCTTTGCTTGTTGTTCGTTCATTTTCTGATTGTGTATACATTGGTTTGTATTTGTGGCGGTTTAACAATGCTTCAGGGTCTCTTTGGGTTTTGAAATGTAAGCTGAAATCCGTTATGGGGATTTCTTGCGTTAAATTTGTAGCTAATAATTTGCATACATATGTATGAGTATGTGTGTAGGCCTGTAGATACATTCATGCTTGAATGTACATATATTCGATGTTATGGCGGTTGATGGACTGAATTAGTAGATGGATGGTGTGTTTGTGACAGGTGTCAAGTACCTTTATGAAATAAATAAAAAAAAAAGCAATGAAATATAGGACAAGAGAGTTGGTATACATAGATACATATGTTAACTGAAAATTGGCAAATGTGTGCTACGAGAGTGAAATGTTTCGAGGTTGATATTAATTTTCGGTTAGCGGTGGTGCAAGTAGTTGTAGTTGAGGCCTTTTCCTTAGTTGATTGCTTTTGGGGTGGCACATTTAGATCAGGTGGTGGCAATGGAAACATTGAAATATGTGAATAGGTTATTGGTTTAGAAGTTTACCATTACGATAACTTTATCGCCGCGATATATAGCTTGTGACTGTTTTTTTACGGGAGAATGTGAACATATTTACAAAGATTTAAAAAAAAAAAAAAAAAAAATTGGCGCCCAACAGGGGAACTTTTTTTTATCCTTTGATACTATGGTAGATTCTAATAGTTTCAGAAAACTCTTAAGCGGCGATGTATTTGAATTTATTTTATTTTACTTCTTGGCTAGCTGAGCTTTTTTTCCTGTTTTTTTGTCTTCTACACGAAAGTATCGAAACTTTGAAGGTTTAAATTCTTCAGAACGAATTTCTAAGCACAGTATATCCTAGGAGTCTAATCGCTTTCCAAGAAATACTAAATATATAGTTTACTAGGGTAACTTGCCTAGCAGTATGAGTGGGAAAATGTATGCCTGGCGGACTGTAAAAAGGGTCATTGTTGTACTTTTATGTGGATTTCCAATAACCTATAGAACATCTTGTAGAAAAAGATTTCTTAGCACAATAAGTTGTATTTTTGTGGTACAGAAAACAAATGTGCTATCCGTTAGGCGCATTTTATGTTCTTATGTGGAAATGGACAGGCTATAAGTTACTTGCCTTCTTCTCTAGATGTTTAACTATATCAGCAGGTTTGCAAAATTTATTTAAGCCAATGAACAGATGAATAAGTAATACTATGAGCTTGCAAACGTTCAACTCATATTCCAGGAGTTTATTTAGTACTTTTTTAAAGGCTCGTATGATTTTTCAGTGAGTGTCATTGAACGCTCCAAATTTAAACTTCGATTAATGAATTCCCACTAAGCCAATATGTGAACAAGAAATAAATGTGCACGTCCTTAAATAACCAGCAAAGTCACAAAATCGACAAACGAGTCATTCGTCATTTGCTAGTCTACTAGCGTTAAATTACACGAAAAATGAAGATGACCGAGTGTACACATGACACTTGTTTTTCTTTATAAATTTAATGCAAAGTCTGCCGGTTTCAATTACAAAAATAAGAAATAAAATCTGTTTATCGAAATATTTGTTTATCAACGTCTCATCGTAACGTGAAAATAAATATATGTAGGTATAAACAAACAGACAAAAAGTGTCCGCAAAATAAAATTAAATAAGCTAAAAACTTTTGTTATTGTAGTCGCAGTTTTTTCTTCACGAAAAAACAAAACGAGATACATATTTGAATATTCTCGTTCGTTCAATTGAAGTTCAAGGTTAGTACATGTGAGTCTTTTTTTTTTCTGTTGTAGGTTCGGGTGCATTAATTTAACAAAGCTGATTGCAGCTTATACAGAGAAAGAAAAGAAAACTCTCTTTTAGTGCTTTTGAGAGAAATTAAATTCTCACCACGATTAAGAGTAAAATACAATACGCGGTGAAAAGCTCTAAAACTTCCAAAGAGAGTATGAAAACTTAAGAGAGAGAAACAAACAAATTTCGCCGGTTCAATGAATTCCAGTTTGTATACAAAACAATGCGGGAATTTGTTGAATTATCTCAAAATAAGTTACGTATACGTCAGAGACCTCTACATGGTAAAATGGAGAACTATCAAACAGTAAAGCTTTGTGTATCCATTCATAAAAGCTCAATGTATACACAACTTTCTAAAGAGCAAAATTGAATGCTGTTTGTGTGTGCTTCTCTTAAGAGTTGAATAGTGATAGCTGATAGCAAAGCAAGTAACCAAATTCGATTGGATTCCTTCTTGATATCTGAAAATGTTTGGATAACTCTTTTCATCCAACTCTTCGTTGACGCTACAGCTTTGTGCTTTTAGAAGAAAAGTAACAAAACAAATCAACGACTTTGCAAAAGCACGCAACTATGAGCGAGCAACTCTTAAATCGGCAAGCACACTCGTTGTTGAATACCCCGCTGTGTTGTAGCGGTGGAGCTAGCTATCTGTTGTGTATTGGAGACGGTATCTCTCAAATGTGTTGTACACAATTTTTGTGTGATTATTACCTATATTCGTAACGTGCTAGCGATTTTTACAGTTAGTCGCGTTCAAGACCTTGTCGAGTTTTGTCATGTTTGCATTTGCAATTAAAACAGAAGAAAACCATAACAAATATTCATCATTCATCCACCGTGCATACAGTTTGCTAGTGTAGAACAACGGTATAGTGAATAACAAAAATAAATAAATGAAAACAAGAAAATAATTTTCGACAAAACGTATACAACAGCAGCAACAAAAAAGGATTAACCGGGAAAAAAATTGTTTATACCAAAAGCTTATATATTTAATAAGAAAAATAAAAAAGAAATAACGCGAAATTTCTATAAAAGAAAATATTACAAAAAAAAATTAAATAAATATTATGTGATGTAAAGAAAGTTCCTTCAACAAGTTTTAATTTTTCTAAGCAACAAAAGAAAATAAAAGAAAAATTTTAAAATTAAAAAAATAAAAAATAAAATGCATAATATTTGTGATCTCCTAAGTGAATACAACAAAAAGTGGCGGTCAATAAAAATTTATTTATTAAATACAACACCGAATTGTTATCATTGTGACCAATAAAACACATATAATCAAAATACACAAATATATAAGAAAAAATATAAAAGAAAATCTCTTGTACCTGAAATAAATAAAATTAAAAATAAAGAGTTACCACATTATTTTGTTTAACTGTGATTTTTGTTTAAGTTTCTAAGTTTTTCGTTGTTTGTTTTTATATGAAAATAGTGCATTTATGTGCCAAGAAATTACAACACAATTTGGATTACACTAACTACTTGCCGTATACTGATTTAAACAAAAAAAATAAATAAATACAAAAAATAAGTCGCAGTACCTTTGATGCCGTCGCATTATTAAAATTAAATTAAAATCAAACAATTTGTGGATTATATATGATTTTAATTTAAAAAAAGAAAAACATACACAAGAAGTTATATTTAACGAAAACTTAATAAAAAAAAAAAACCAAATCTACAATCACAACAAAATGACAGAAGAATTACCAATTTTAAAAGGAATACTTAAGGGAAATGTCAATTATCACAATGCACGTATGTATCTCTATTGAGTTTTGAAATAAAGGGATTAAATTTAATTTTAAATAAAATAAAACACCGGCTTAATTTTGTAGACAAAAAACTCCTGATACCTGAGTTCATATATGTACATAATTTAAAACTTTACGTTAAGCTAGTGTTTAGTCACCATACAACAAATATTGGTCACTGATGTAGATACTCTGTATATTTCCTATCTTTGCCGGTCTGCCCTTATCTGCGCCTCATTGAAATGCAATTTACATGGAAAGATGAATTTCATGAGACTTGAGTCATTGACTTAAAATAACTATTAGCCAGAAGTTAAACTCTATAATCAGACTTCTACGATAAAGTACTTTCTCTGCACAGTCCCTTACATATAGGAAAAGAAAAGAAAAACAAATTAAAATCACCAAGAATCGGCAGCAGCTATTTATTTCAAAAACTTAACGAAACTCCAAAATCATTTAAATTGAAATCGATGAAAAAAAAAGTGGTTACTGCATCGACCAAGAATCTTGTAGCAATAAGAACAACAACCTAGAATCTTGTATCAACAAAAACAGAGGACAGAATGTCAACGAAACAATACTTAACGAAATAATAAAACAAAATAAGATGCTTATGTTAGAATTGAACGAAGTCTTAGAATTAAAAAGAAACTATCGAAAATATAAAAATTGTAAATATAACAAAAAACTTAACGAACATGTCCAAAATGCCATATTTTCAGTTAAATTTCAGAATCTGTTTTCTACTACAAGCGATTTACTGCTTGAAATGTACAAAAACAAAAACTTAACGAAATATGAAGAATTGAAAAAATAGCAACTATCGAATTTAGTTTACGATTCTGAAAATATAAAAATTGTAAAGATAAAAAAAAAACTTAACGAAAATGTCCGAAATGCTTTATTTTCAGATGAGTTTTAGAATTTGTTTCCTACTACAAGCGATTTACTGCGGTTTATTAGCCCTAGTTCAAAATATGTTTGAAATGTACAAAAACAAAAACTTAACGAAATATGAAAACATACAATCAATATTGATAAAAGTCTTTTGGTTGAAATTGATATACTCTAATGGCAATACATTTTTGATGGTTTTCCTTCATTTAAATCTCTGCATAAAAGTACATCGAAACGTCATTGCTCATAATTTTGGCATGACATCTAATGTCCAAGCATCTATCGAATTTAATTCCCCTAATAAACACTCCACGAACATTTTCTTTATTAGCTGACTGAAATCAAACTTAACTCGACACCTGTAGCAGTGATACTTTCTGTTATGTATGTATGAACATTCAAATGCTTCGATTAGTTCGCAAATTTGACGAAAATAATAATAATAGTACAACAACTCTTAGTGAATCCTAACACACATAACTTGCCTAAACGCCGAAATAAGTCTTTAACCATTCACCGATAGCTAATCCCCGTTCTACTTAATTCAACGAATTCGTCAAATCAAATGTCAAAAAAAAAAATAAAAAATCGTGCAAATTTCCCCTGACTTGTTGCTCCGTGGTCGCCATGGCCATCCTATAAACCTATCACCGTTCTCTCCACCAAAGTATGTGTAGTTGCACTTTCTTTTTCAAGCTGTTGCTTTTCCATTGCTGCCACTGCTACTGTTGCTCTGCTATTGCTTTCGATTTTCGTTTTAACAGAGCGGCAAATAGGAGCCAACAACAACCGACAGTTTAAAAAATTAGAGCTCATAATTTATGCAGTTAGCCTCATGCACCAATAATTTTTCCAAACTCTACTTTGGCTGTGTACGGTGTACCTACTCTCTTTTTTTTTTTGTGCTCTTTGCAATCAATTTCATTTCGCGAAAAGCAAAAAAAAAAAAAAAACGAATACAAGATACAACACACTTCTTCGTTCTCTATTCGGTGTGTCTCGACCTCTTTTAGCTTTTTTTTTTTATATCTCTTTTGCAGTGTTCCTCCTTTCTCTGGGCTTAAATGAAACGATCATTCAACAAGATGACGATGATAATATGGCTCTAAATGCGCTTCACTTGGACCATTATTGGCCCGTTGTCATTCTCTAATTTCTTTCGTGCGAGTATTGAAACGAGGAAAATAGGTGGCGCTCTCATTTTCGATTTCATTTTACGTTTTGTTGTGGTCTGATTTAAAACGGCAAAACAAAAAAGAAGTGTATCCATCCTCAATGCTGCAGTTGACAGACAAGCCATCGTCGGCGTCGGCTGATCCACGAAGAGTGGTTCGCCGGTTTTCTTATCAATCAACGGATCATCAATATAAATAGGCGCAGTTTAGCGCTGTCAAATTGTAGTGCAATGCTTGTAGCTTTCTCTTTCATTCATCGTTTTGCCTTCTTCTGTTGTTTGATTTTTTGTAGTAATTTTCTTTTCTGTTATTTTTTTTGGTTTGTTTTTTATTTCCTTTAAAAAGAAGTATGCTACTGTCACAATTTTTCTCTCGCACTCTCTTTTTTGTTTTGTAGGTCATGACCTCTTAGATTGTGTATGAACAAAAAAGAGATAGGTAGGCGATTTAACCATCTCACTCTCAAAGTGAAATTAATAGGAGTTGTAGTGCTGTTTTGCTGTTTGGTTGTGTGATGTGGTGGCTCTTTGATTGACTTTCGATGTAGTAAACCTCGACTCGAAGTGTTACACTTCTGACAGAGACTGCTGCTTTGCTGTTGATTTTCTCTTTGAACTCGAGCCTGCTTGATGAGTGGGAGACGACGACGACGTACGATTTCATTAGAGTTCATGATCGTGACGTGCGTCTTTTTTAATTTGTTTTCTTCTTCTATAGGTATGATGTTGTGCATGAGCTCGAGAAAGTTCACCCACATTTTTGAACAACGAAAAAAAGGCAAAGTTTTATATGGTTTATGATTAATATACAGCGAGAGACTCTAGGCCAGACAGAGAGACTGGCGCGGAGAAAGTATAACAGCCGCCTTAAGTAAAAAATAAGAGCAAGCAAATAAAAATTACATTATGCGCGCACAAAAAAAGGCAATGACCTACTTAAGGGCTTGCCCATGGCTCTTTTACATTTTTACACATTTTGTTGTTCTGTTTTGCTTGTTTCATCGTTGTTGGCATGTATGGAGGGAGAAATTAAGGGGGAGATTTAAATAAAAAAAAAAAACTCATGTCCTTCCCGCTGGCGAAAAGAAAAAATGTCTGGAAATTGGAACACACGTAGCTTCCGACACCTGGCCGACAATGCCACCTGTCTGTAGTCCTACTTATTTTTATTTTTGCTTTTTACATGCACATGTCATTTATTAATTTTAATCGAATAATTTATTCTTTCTATTTACAGCGGTGCGATTTGGTCGTGTGCCGAAACGTGAAAAAGCGCGCATCTTGGCCGCCATGCAACAGAGTACACAAAATCGCGGCCAACAGAGGGCGTTAGCCACCGAGCTAGATGACCAACCACGCCTACTGGCAGCTGTATTGCGTGCACATTTGGAGACGTGCGAGTTCACCAAGGAAAAAGTTGGTGCAATGCGTCAAAGAGCACGAGAGTGCCCTTCATATTCAATGCCAACGCTATTGGTGAGTACAAACACTAAAGTCTTTATATTTTCTGCGTTATCTCTACCATAATCGTCTTTGGTTTCATTCGTTTAAATGAATCATCTTAACGATGCAACGAACCGAGTAGCAAAACAAATAAAAACTTGATTATTTCTTATTAATAATAATTCAAATGAATACTGTGGACGTCAAGGTTGATGCATGTGTGAACGAGTACATTCTGTCAACAGAATTCCATTGTCACTCCTACACACACCATGCTCTGCCCTTTAGAATTGTGTCCTTCCTACCTCGTCTACGAAGATAGTTTATCCTCAACATTGAGGGAGAGATATACATACCTATACTCATATACTCGTAGGTGTGTTTGTTTGCCTAATGACTTTATTTCCGGTACTGTAGTCGGCACCGTCTTTTCTTCGATTGACCTCTGATTTATTATTCGTCTCGTTTTAAATTTGACCTTTTTGCCGATTGTTTAGCGCAAGGTAAACTGGTTTCGTTTGTTTGTTCCTACCACAGTTTTGGACAATTACTTCAATGAAATATACTAACAGCAGCCGGTTGCAATTGACAGTGTGAGATATGCACCAACAACTCTTGCTTTCACATAGATTCTTATGGAGCGGTCCACTATTATGTATACAAACAGCCTTGATGTTTGACGTTTTTTTTTATGTTTATTTTTCCTCCTCTTCTTCTTGTTTCTGTGTTCTTGATTTTATTGTCTGTCGCGTCTCCCACTTATGTATTACAAATAAAAAAAAAAAAAGAAGTAATAAAAGATCTATGGAGCATATGCATTCAAACACGCCCTCTATAGTTTCTCTGAGAATCTTTTTTTAAAGTCTATTTATCATTCTTGGCGCTTGTTTAAAAGTTGCAGGTGACAGTAATGTCATTGTACATACGAGTACTGTTGCGTGCGTATTGATTGAGGAAAAAAAAAACAGACAACAAAACAAGGAAATGTATTTAATAATTTATTCAAATTGCTATAAACTGTACTTGAAATGATAATGAATGCATAAATGCGATAGGGAAAAGGTTAGCTTGAAATTAGCTCACACATCCGAGGCGCTAGCTGGTTGTTGATATATTGTCATTACATGTGGATGAGATGAGGTTTTCAGATCAGTTAATGCTTTTCTTTTGTTGCTGTTAAGAAAATGACAGTGTAATTACACCGTTAAGAAGTTGTCAAAACAATAAACAGTTAGACCTTCACACAGTATGAGTATGTTTGACAAGCTAACTTTGTTGCTTAGTTGTTTTTACCTTTAGATTAGTTGAAAAAAAATTTCTTATTGGGCGCCAATTTAAAAAAAAAGTCACAACAGTTGGTAGTTTAGCTTCTATTGAACTCAATATTTATCCATAAGATCAGCCTTAAGCAAATTAAGCCTTGAAAGCTAGCTTTCGAAAAAAAAAACATTGTTGGGCGCCATGCCAAAAACGCAATATGAATTACCGAGAAAATCTGACATTTTCCGTAATCAATGACAATTAGTTAGCTTTCACTATACAATTACAAGCCATTTTACTTATAAATTAGATACAATTACTCGAATGATTTTACCCATTTCAAGTGAATGATCACATTCATTTTGTTGTGACCATTAAAAAATATCTTAATACTTCATTACGCGCTAAGTTGTTTTTATCATCGACGATTGTATAATATTGCCTCACATTGACGTATCACATATATAAAAAAAAATACTATAGACTGGTAGTGATTCTTCGTTGGCCGCCAGATTGTTAAGTATTCTTTATTACTTTTCATACATTTTTATTGAAACTGTAGTTTTCTTATTAATTTGAGACGCGATGCTACAAAAGTTAAATGTGTAAGAGTTGTTGGGCGCCAAATAAATAATTGTTGGAAATATAAGAGTTATTGCCTGAATTTCCAGCCGATTTGTCAGAAAGTTTAGGGCAATTTACCAGATATATATAAATTACAGCAGAGCTGTGCAATTACCGTTTTCATTAGTTCTATAAATTGTAAGTATGTAAGCAAACAAATGAAATAGGTATGTAAGATTGTTGGGCGCCACTCTTTTGGAAATGCAAGATGTTAAAATTCACACAAATTTTAATTCGGCTGTTAGTTATATTCTATAAATTGTGCAAACAAATGAAATATGCAAGATTGTTGGGTGCCCATTTTTTTTTTTTTTTTTGTAAAAGTTATGCAAAATAATGTTAAAATCCACATTTATTTTAATTCGACTACTAGTCCTATTCTATAAATTGTGAGGAAGCAAACAAATGAAATATATAAGAATGTTGGGCGCCACTTTTTTTTGGAAAAGTAATGTAAGATAATGTTTAAATTCACACTTATTTTAATTCGGCTGTTAGTCCTTAGCAAACAAATGAAACATGCAACATTGTTGGGCGCCACTTTTTCATTTTTGTAAAAATAATGCAAAATAATGTTAAAATCCACATTTATTTCGATTCGACTGTTAGTCGTATTCTATAAATTGTGAGGAAGCAAACAAATGAAATAAGCAAGATTATTGGGCGCCATTTTTTTTATTTTTGTAAAAGTAATGCAAAATAATGTTAAAAACCACACTTATTTTAATTCGACTGTTAGTCCTATTCAAATCCATCCGGAAATTTTAAAACCAATAATGACAAACCAATATTTCCATTCCTAGGATACAGTTTGCGTCATCTTAAAGAAACAAATAAGATCCCCGACTTATAAGTAAGAACAAAAGACAAAACATACGTTCTATCTATCAACAAGTTCAATTCTTATGAAAAAATAAAATATACCTCCCAACCCAGCCGCAGCCGGCTTAAATGTCAAACAAATACAAACATATATTTTGTAACGTCTCAACCACAAAATGCGTGATTCCTTCATTTGCCACCCCTTGAACGTTCGCTCCTTTATCAGTTCTTTTTTTTTCCAATGCCATACCATACATGATATCATGTACACGCTCAACACCTTCGTTCAATGTCAAATCAGCAATTTTTTTGTTTGACTCACCACCAAACCAAAATGTTGAAGTCAAATAAATTATAAAGAATTCTTAACCGAATACATACGTAAAAAGGCAGGCAACACATAGCAACGCACATAATACCGATAAGAAAACGTGCCTTCACCCACACACGCATCTCGATACCAGAATGAAATAAAATCATCCTGCTAAAATGAGATAGAAATAGAAGAAAAAAAACCACAAACACACGCGAAACCATAAGAATAATACACAAAAAAAAAAATTGCCAAACGCCAAATCAAGGTCACAATTACTGTTTACTGGGAACAAGTAAAGCCCATGATACTTAGTGTCAAGAACTTATCAATATCAATTCAGAAACAGTAAGCGTTTTATAAAATGTTCAACTAATGTCAAGGTTGCTGTCGAATGTCCTCAGAACAAAGGCAAGAAAAACAACATTTCCGGATCAACAAAGTCATGAGAGATGATCATATTCTGTTTCATCTTCTGATTGCAAAAAAAACACAAGCGCCTGACAACATTTTTACAACAAATGTATTAGAATATGACAGCAACAAACACATCTATAGCTATATATTTAAATAAAGGAAAGATATAGAGAAAGAATGACAAACGAAAAAAAAAAAGAAACATCGAGCAAAAACGACATACGACCTTGTATCGAGTTATTTTTCAACCTTGAAATTATAAACGAGCAAAGCAACAGCTAATAATAAAACGAATCAAAGTATCTACTACACACGGACTAATATAGATCCAAAACAGAAATTCTAGTGTGGTAGTGTGTGGCGGCAACCCCCTAATTTGTTTTCCGGCAGCAATTTCATCATAGATCATGCAAATGGGAGAAAATCGACGTCAATTCCATGCACATAAGGGATGAATTTGCATTTGATCGTTTGCCATATACACAAACAGTTGGCGCGCAATTCACCTCATCACTCAACTGGTGATAATGACTGCAACAAAGTTACACGCGAATTTCTCTAAACACCCCTTCTCCGGAATACGCGGCAATAAAAACGAAAAGCTAAGTAAACACACGTGTGCCTATAAAAAAAAAGCTGAAAAAAAAAAACAGTTTATAATTATAATTTTATTGAATCCATATGTGTGTACAAATATTCAGCGCACACACACTCAACAGAGAATAACACACAATAGGTACAAAAAAAAAAAATTCCTTAAAAAAATAAAGTGTAGCGCTAGAACGAACGCAAAAAAAAAACCCTCATCATCATCAACACAATCGTTGTCGCCGTTTGCTAAACTTCTAGACGGACGACGTCATTTGTGAACGACCTTGTAAAATACGAGGAAATCATTTCTGTTTTGACATCTCCACTACCACCACAACCGCCACAGAGAGACGCGAGCGAATGTTTTATTAACTTCCCATGTATTGGTGACAAATTCTGACAGTGCACTCAAATAAATTATGTTCACTCATGAATTGCACGTCAAATTAGTTAAGGTTAAGGTTGCGAGTATGCTTATGATTACCTACCTATACACCGACAAACTTGTTTTATCATCAAGATCGTTCGCTTATCTCATCCCCCGATAACAAAAACGAGCAAACACAGCATTCTCAGAAAGAAGAAAGCACAAAGCCATTATATTTTGCCATGACATTGACAGTACACGTGCGGATTGCTGGAAAGAGACACACAAAATAAAAATATAAAAAAAAATTAAGCTAAATTAAATCAGAGTCTGGTCAACAGAATGTTACGTACTTTGTATTAGATTCAATGTCACACACATACGGGTACATATGGTATAATCTAACCGCTAGAGGGAGACAGTGACTGAAATACATCAAAGTTTGACATTGACTGTTATTTGCACCTAGATTATTTCCTAGTTGTAATAATACTACCTACCTATACTCTTTATTTTTGCATTTCAATACACACGAGCGTAAACATGGAATTGCGTACTTTAATATGGTCTCCTTCCCTCAACCCCCTCGCCCCGCCCACCCCCTCAACCCACTTACCGGCTGTCTGGCAGAGTATGAGGTAGCTACTTCTGAAGGTCAAATAATAATAATAATAATCATTGCGCGCAATTTCTGTGTTGCGCATTTGATAAGACGCCATGTGTGTGTCCAGCCAAAAGGTACGCTGTGTAAACACGACCTGTCAACTGTCAATAAAAAGTACTAAAATAGTACTGAAGATCTTATGCCACTCACTATTCGCCGGCTATGTTGGCTTCTTGATATTTTTTTTTTTTTTTTGCTTCTTTCTAAAATTAATTAATTCAAGGTTATCTCGATGCTAAAACGGTGGGGAAAAAATAACTGAAGAACAAAGCAACTAAAAATACGAAATGGCGGCGCAGATGGACGACAAATAGTCGGAAGCTAATTCTGGCAACAAAACATGGTGATGGTTAGTGGTGATTTCTCTGAACCACGTGGACTGTAATGTGAATGTGACATGCGATAAACATGGCGTCACATGGGCAAATAAATTAATTATTTACAGCAACCCGGTAGTTAAATTAAAACCACCCACATTCTTTGCACTTACGTATAATGTTCCGTGACAGCTAGTATTCCCCACACCACTTATGATATTTTTCATGCTTTCCCCCCTCTCATACTTACTGTGTGCTGTGTGCACTCTGTGTATAGTGTTCGTTAGCATACCGTTCGAGAACCTTGAACTCTAGTTCGTCGACCTTGACGTGAATGCCATTCTACTCTATTCTGTCACTAATAACGGCTAACGGGTGGGGTGGTGACTGGTGAGGTGATGTCGAATGTTCTTCCTCTATTCTAGTTTTATAGTATTTGCCTCTTTCGAGAGGAGAGCTTTTTTCTACTGACTTGACTGTAGCCGGGCGAGAGAGCTTTTTGCGGTTGGCATTTTAACATAGTTCGTTTCGCCATAGTCACATTGGAATTCGATCTAGAACGGGAAGAGAGATGAAATTAACTTAACCTTAAACTTTGTGGTGGGAGTGGGTGAAATTATTGATTTTCCCATGATTTGCTATTCGGTTTAACCTTCGCGTAAACTTTTCTTTTGATATTTTGCTACATTCTATTTAAGTTGATTTTTAAATGTGTGTTTTCTTTTCTCCTTTTCTTTTGTCGTCTCTTAGGCTTGTCCTCTAAATCCCGCACCAGAACTACAGTCGGAGCAGGAATTCTCGCAGCGTTTCGCTCATGTCATCCGCGGTGTTATTGATTTCGCCGGTATGATTCCCGGTTTCCAGTTGCTGACGCAGGATGATAAGTTCACGCTATTGAAGGCAGGCCTTTTTGATGCGCTTTTTGTGCGATTGATCTGCATGTTTGATTCGTCGATAAATAGTATTATCTGTTTGAACGGGCAGGTGATGCGTCGTGACGCTATACAGAATGGTGCAAATGCCCGTTTCTTGGTCGATTCAACATTCAATTTCGCCGAAAGGATGAATTCTATGAATTTGAGTGACGCCGAGATCGGTTTATTTTGCGCGATCGTGTTGATAACGCCCGATCGACCGGGCTTGAGGAATACCGAGCTGATTGAGAAGATGTACACAAGGCTTAAGGGATGCCTGCAGACGATCATCAATCAGAATCGACCTGATCAACCAGAATTCTTGGCGAAACTTTTGGAGACTATGCCCGATCTGCGGACGCTGAGCACGTTGCATACCGAGAAATTGGTTGTTTTCCGAACGGAGCATAAGGAGCTGTTACGCCAGCAGATGTGGTCAATGGAAGATGAACAACCTTCAAAAAGTCCGGCCTCGTCGTGGGACGATGTTCGTATGGATGATGTGGCGAAGTCCCCGCTGGGATCTGTTTCGAGCACTGAATCTGGAGATTTGGAGTATTCTTCGCAGTCATCGCTGGCGTCGTCAGCTCCACTTTTGGCAGCAACACTATCTGGAACATGTCCGCTGCGTAATCGTGCCAATTCGGGTTCGTCTGGTGAAGATATCGACATTGTCAGCCCTCATGCTCATCTTACACAGAATGGTCTCACAATCACACCGATCATTCGGTCGCATTCCCACAACCAGTTGCATCATCATTTGACATCGGGTGCCACACATCACCATCGCTATCGAAAGTTAGACTCACCGACAGATTCGGGAATTGAAAGCGGAAATGAGAAGAACGAATCATCGAAAACTGTAAGCAGTGGTGGAAGCTCGTCTTGTTCCAGCCCTCGGTCCAGTGTAGATGACGCTTTGGATGCCGAAACCTCCGCACAAACTTTATCAGCGACGGCTGCAGCAGCAACGAGTAGCAGTACTATTGTTGCATCATCAGCATCTCCATCGACTGCAATGGCAAGCTCTTCATCATCTTCGCCGTCGTGTACATCGAGTGCGGCAATGAAAAGGCAAATTGTGGAAGATATGCCAGTTTTGAAGCGTGTGCTACAAGCTCCACCACTGTACGACACCAACTCATTGATGGATGAAGCGTACAAACCGCACAAAAAATTCCGAGCACTCCGTCATCGCGAATTCGATTCAGCTGAAGCGGACGCAACCAGCACACCAGGGTCGACAACATCCTCGGCGATATCGGCAAGTACGAGCTCGGCACAATCATCATCATTGCCGGCGCCAGTTCGCCAGCATCAACAAAGCCCACCACCAGCATCATCATCAACTGCATCACCATCCCCACATCATCACTCCTTACCACCGCATCAACATCAAAGCCAGCTGCATATGCATTTGACGCGTAATACCTCCGCCACAAATGGCAGCAGTAGCCGCGACAGTAGCGCTAGCAGCGGTAATTATCAGCAACACTCAACGCTGTCCAGCACACACTCAGTGCTAGCGAAAAGCCTAATGGGTGAACCACGAATGACGCCCGAGCAAATGAAGCGCTCCGACATTATTCAAAACTACATTATGCGCGATCAGGGTGCAGCGCCAGCTAACGGATTGTTAGTTTGTGCGGCGAGCTCTCCCGCTCCTCAACATCATTACGCCAGCTCCGGATCACCAAGTTCCAGTTCGAACTCCAACTGCTCATCACCATCAACGACGACAGTGACACTGTCTTCACCACCCCCAGCGTCATCTTCAACGTTGCATCCACCGGCGGCAGTCACACCGAACGGCATGAGATGGCAGGGACATTCTGTTATTACCACAACAACCATCCGGCAACAATCAGTGTCACCGAACTCAAACGGCAGCAGCAGCAGTGGCGGCAGTAGCAACTACTTTCAATCGCCGCACTCAACATCAGTTTCACCTCCACGCCCATCCCCTTCGGCTCACTCCCCCCGACTCCTGGAGTTGCAAGTTGACATTGCCGATTCCCAGCAGCCGCTAAACCTAAGCAAGAAGTCTCCAACGCCCCCACCGTCAAAAATGCAATCACTGGTCGCGCACAAATATCCAACAATGTCAGCTGATGTCACAGTAACAGCAACAACAACCGCATCGCCGCAACCACCCACGCCCCAGGTGCACAAGGTCCTACTTGAAGCGTAACATGTGGCCGCGCGAAAGAGACCAAGAGACAACGAATATTGCGCGTCAACTGTCAAACAATACCACAGAAAGAAGCACGCGACACTGCAGCACCACGGCGGCGTCTTGTAAATAGTGTCATTTTGTTTTGTTAGTTCCCTGTTTCCCCATACAAACACTTATTCATAAACACACATCAAACACATGGTGGTGCTCCAACGGCTGACAGATGGTAGAGAGTTTAAGTGAAAGAGATGGAAATAGAGACATCGATTTATTGACAAATTACAGACTAAAATAATAATAAAAAAAAAAAAAACAAAATAGAGCGAGACTGAATTACATTTAGGCATTGGGATTTGGGAAGGGGTGACGATTTTGGAAAAGGGACTCAAAAAACAGCGAAAATATTTATTTTCATTTACATTAAAATGGGTAAAAGAAGAGGAAGAAGAAGAGATGGTGACATAACATTGAATGTTGTACAAATTGTATTTAAAAAATTAAATTAAAACTAAAAACCGTAAAAAACAAATGTCCTTAAACTATAAGTGAGATTTTGACAGAACACAAAATAAAGAAATTAAACAATTAAATGTATTAAAATTAACTTTAACTTAATGCTTAAAAGAAATAAAACAAAACTTCACATCTCTGCGAGATAATCATTTAAAAAATGAAACCGAACAAGTTAAAAGAAATTTTAAATAAAACTGGGTTTTGAAATTACAAAAGAAACAGATAGCTCTAAGCTAAGCATCGTAAGTAAAAAAGAGAGAAAACATAAAGTAAAAAAAAAAACATTTTTAATTAGTCCATAAGTTGTAAATAAAAATATGCAAACTACTTCATTTTTAAATAAAAAAAACTACATTACATGTCTTAAGAAAAATATAATTTATAAAAACAAAACACACAAATTACAATTTTATTGATAAAAAACAAAAATATTATTTTAAGAGATCTCTTTTTTAATTATGTTTTCTTTGTTTTATTTATAATATTTTTTTTTATTCATCATCTTAAGTGTGAATTGCATGAAACACGAAAACTTCCCCTACCCCCCCGCCCAAAAGAAACATGAGAAATTTTTTTTATTAAAAAAGTTGGTTTAATTTTCTTATTTGTAATAAGTTTGAAAGAGAAATAAATTTGTTTTCTAATTTTATTGTGAAAGTGAAGATATATTTAAAAAAAAAAAAAAATAAACACTTTTTTTTTTTAAAGCATAAACATTATTATTATTAAAATTATTATATTCTGTTGTAAATATAATTATTATATGAAAATACAAAAAAAAAAACAAATCAATTTTCTTATTCTTGTGTATCTTAGAATTTACTCTTGTTATCAAAAAAATAAAATAAAAAAAACACTATAAATTTAAATATAAAATACATACAATATATTATATCATTATTATTAATATAATTACTATAATTATTATTATTATTATTATTATGAACAGAAAATAAAAAGATAAATGTTTCATTTTTATTGAAAAAATAACCGTTTTGTTTTTGATTCCTTCTTTTTTCTTTTCTCTTTTGGTTTTCATTCTCCACTTTGATTTGCTCGTATGCGGCGCCTAGGTCGTTATATTTTCGTTTTGTTTTTCAGATTGGTTTTGTAATGTTTTTTGTTTTTATTAATTTTCACAGGAAGATAGCACTTTTTCATTTCTGACAACTTTCAGATTTATAAATTGGATTAAAAAATCAAAAAAAAAAAAAAAATACACCGATTCTCGTAGAATTTTCGTAGTGGTTTTAGTGTAGTTTGAATGTCTGTATGAAATGTAAAAAAAACAAATACAATTTCTTAATGTTTAACAGAAAACCATTTAAAATTATAAACATTAAGTGTATTTATATTCTATAATATATATCAAAGTATTTACTGTAAAAATAAAACAATTTAAATAAAAATTATAAACTCACACAGTGTAGCCCCTAACTGAATAAGTCATCTAATGAAAAAAAAAACTAAATTACAAATTTGACACACAATTGTAAAGTTAATATATAAAAAATAAAATAAATTTAGAAATAAAAAAACAAAAACAAAGTATAAATACAAATTTGTATGTATTTTGTCCGTAATTTTAAATAAAACAAAAAAAAAATATTTACCTTAAAAAATGCAGCAAAATGATGTTAAAAACCAAATCAATTGTAATGAACATTAAAATTGAAAATAAAATGAATGAAATGAACAAAAACAAATGATGATGAGTGGATAAAATAATACATATACATATATATATATATATATATATATATATATAAATATAAATAAGAAGGAAAAAAAACAACAACAAATAAAATCGAAACAAATTATCATAAATAAAGAAAAAAACAAATTTTTGTTTTAAAAAATAAAAAAAAGAAACCGGTATTTTTATTCACATGAATATAACAGCGTTGCAGTTCTCTTTTCGCTAGTTGTTGTTTTTTGTTGGTATTTTCTGCTGCTGGTGTCATCAAATTCGTGGTCGGTGAATACGATTAATGGTGAGTTTTTGTTTATAGCAATGGCATGCTGATTTTTGTAAGCGAGATGCTCTACCTTCAAAATTTGACAAATCATACAACGGCGTCTTCCTGCTTTAGTATAGAGGTGTCTATTACGGGGATGTGTGCCAAAATTGTCCACGAGTATAGTAGATTGAAGGTGGTTTGGCATTTTGTTTTAAAATCGAGATCAATGTAACAGGAACGCTCTGAAAATAGGAAAATAGGCTTGAGGATTTTTTGAAATCGAATGCTCATCAAAACTGTCAGCTATTAATAATTAACTAATTTGTAATCAGAGGAACGCGGAAGACTAAATTCTAGGAAGTAGTTCAATCATTAGAAAGCTTTGTTGTATAAATGCTTTGTCGAGTCCGTAATTTTAGTAAAAACACGGTTCAAAATTTGATATGACAAGCATCTTCTAAAGTGGTAAGAAAAAAATATGTAAGTAGTCAATGATGACCCTTAACTCATCAGATCTGCGTCGTGGTGTGCTTTATACAAGCAACAACCACAAGCAGAGATTTGCATCAACAGGCTCATCACTTAGTGCTGGTGTTCGTGGTTAGGCTACGTTACTTTGTAACGCTACCGCAGGCAATAAATAAACAAAAAATAAGAAAAAATACATAAACACATTATTAGAATGTACGTATGTATGTGCGAGGAACTACCAGCCCTATCGTGGAATCCGCCGGCGGGAAAGATTCACTGTAATTTGAGCATCGGTATCGTTGAATCCGGCGAAGTGAATCATTCCCTTGTCGGCAATGTGAATGAGTTTCACGGCATCGTGGAAAACGTTCGAATCGGATCTCTCCATACAAATTATGACATTTCTCATCCGCAGCTCAAACGTTTCGGATCTCATACTGTTGATTTGTTCTACTTGATAACTTGATACATAATTTAAGCAAACAGACTGTACAAAAAATGTATTTTGCACTAAATAATAGATTAATATTTGATTAAATTAGTGCTTTAACACCGTAAACATGTTTATTTCCCAACACCATATTGGTGATTTCCCTCAGAAAAAATCGTATGCAAGCTGCTAATTTCACTTTGGGAGAATTTGCAAATGAGCTGCGAGTTAGATCCAATTGCCCCTTATTATGAAAAATTCGATTTATTTAGGTGCACATTTCTAAGATTAAACTGTTTACAAATTTAAAAGAGCAAATGTATGTGAAAACACGTTTATTGGTAGTTAAATTGTCCCACTGCTCCACCTACGCATGCGCGTATTTTTGTTTCTGAAGATTGTTCTGCAGCTGACGAATCCAGAGATAAAGCTATACTATTTATTTTACGATTTTTTATTTATGTTTCTTTTGTATTGCAAAAACTAAAGGACAATTCAAAAAAACAAATTCACTTTGCTGTCATAAATTGTACTTGACAGAGACACTTCCTTTTCGACATTCACGTCGGTAAGGAAACTTCCCCGACGGATTCTAAGATACCAAGCTAAAGTGAAAGTGAATCGAACAAGTGAAGGGAATCTCCGATCCGGCGGATTCCACGATAGGGGTGTATATTACGCAATACATTTTTTAGTATTAAATTATATTTTAGTATTTAAATTATAGAATTTACTCATGCTGTTAATAGGCTTATGCATCCGTAATTTTTTCTATTAATTGGTTTTAAAAGATTTTATTATTATTATTATTATCATTTAAAAACTAGGCTAGTAATTGAAATTACTAGTTAGCTGGATAGCCATAGCAACAAAGGCCTTCGGCTAAAAAAGATTTCAAATAATGGAAGATATAATGGTAATCGTAGATACCTCATTATTTTAGTCACCTACGGGCGAGTTCATAATTGTAAAAAAAAAACCGGAGCTATGCTTTCACAAATTAAAAACTCTCGGAAAAACTGCATTACCATTGCAAACGGAACGGCATCACTTTTGTTCATAAATGTCAAATTACCGCTTTTGTTCTGCAAATTTGCAGCTTATTTCATTTGGCTGCACGACTGCCACATGACTGCTGCAAAAGCTGTCTTCATAAATTTTTACAATTTCCTATTTCTTTACAAAACTACTAAAAACCTTCGCAAAGTGTCCGCTTTATGTAACGTGCATGATATAAGTTGAAGATTATGTTTTATCGGTGCGATGATGGTACGTCATAGTGACTTACAGATTAGGATATTCGTTGTATACTCGGTATTATGTACATACATATTTAATAACATAATAACGCATATGTTGCGCAAAATATGCAAAGCAGGACGTTCGCGAACGCATAACCAAAATTTACTGCAAAGCAAAGAGTTCTAAAATGTAGTAGTTTGCGCAAAAGCAAGAGCATCTACGCAACTATCAAATAAATGTTTATTACTTCACAACTACATTTGCTTTTGTAAAAGCCAAACATATGCTTTTGACGTGGCAACTGCTTTGCAACATTTGCTTTGCAGATATTTTGCTTTGCAAGTCTTGCGTTTACGAACTCGCCCATAATGTATTCGGTAGATGCTAAGAAAAAATATGAACATTTATTTGTTGGAAGTGCAAAAAGCGTAGGTAAAATTAACTTCGTGCGTCATATTACCTATTTCAAGGACCCAGTGTATGCAATACACATGATTTGCCTGTATCACATCTTTGGTCGTTACCTTTGTTTGATTTTAAATGTTCATCTAAAGTTTATGAAAGAAGAGAAAGGATAGTGTAAAGTCAAAGAATATATAATGACCGAGAAGTATTATCTGCCACCAAAAAATTATCGACAATGAAAAAGCTCTTTCGCAACGTAAGAGAAACAAAGAAAAATAACAATCCAATTGATATTGAGACTGAGAGGCAAGACAAAAAAGTTTTTCTCTTGACATTTTGTAGGGTCGGCGGCGATCATAGTATATGTTATGTACCACGTGGTACACCACACAATACCTGTACAGCGCATAGTCACATGTATTGAAAGCAAAGCAAACCAATTCATTTCATTTTTTCAGTTTTTCATATTCCAGAAAAATTATAACCGAACTACTGATTTTGGTAATTTAAATGCCCCATCGGAAGAGTTCATTGAGATAACCAAAAAACATATTTTAGTATTCGAATCAATTTTTTAATCACAGCCAGAAATCAGGAATATAAAAACAGAGATAGTTTCAAGAGCGTAACACTTGAATGGTTTTGTATGGATGCATGCCATTCCATAATTGCAATTTCACATATTAACCTAAGCGACAACTAAAGGCACCTGTTTTCAGTGACGTAATCAACGCATAGTCTACATTGGGTCAATGAATGCCGATTGTCGATTCCTATTAAGTGTACGAATCATAATTAGCAATACATCCAAAAAGACTATTCTATACTCGCACACATGCATACCGAGCTACAAAATATCAAAAGTAAACAACAAGCGAAGAAAATAAAATTCTCATTTTCAACCCCACCATGCAAAAAAAAACCTAAAGGGACCATCCACTACAGAGCGTGCTGGTCCAACCTAGTATTGCTGATCATTTTCTCAACTTTTTACATGCGATACAACGGCATTAATCTGCCCACGCATAGCAAACACTTTTTCATTTACATCAAATCGTTGGACTGACCACATGGAATCGCAAATCACGGTAAAACAATTTGAAACGAAATCAAAGATTATTGAAAAATCATGAAGTGTATACTGGCCCTTTTCGTAGGCACAAAATTGAAGAAACCGGTTTCTACTTTACACATTTCCACAGTCAATTCATTTTGTGTGTCATAAGAGAAGCTCTTAAGGGAAAGAGTAGGATGAGCGAAAAAAGCTCCTTTAATAAGTATTTTAAGAGAGCGGGTCCTGATATTAGGACCCGCCATACAAAAATTTTCAGTACAAAAATTTGTATGAGATGCGTCTTCTTGGTTATTATATATTCTTTGGTAAAGTGTATACAGGACATTAGAAGTGAGAGGAAAATGCTCCTTAATTGGACTCGCTTGCTAATGTTGAACAACTGTTTACATAAATCAAGACAAGATGTATATCTTTCTTAAATTTTAATCAATAGAAGAAGAATTGCCATTGAATGTAAAAAATTACCTTCACGACCTCTGTTGCTCGATAGAACTTTAATTGACTGGGCGCTCCAAAGTTTTAACTACTCGATCTCGGCGGCCAATTTCGATCACATGGAGAAATGACTGATGGCGGCACCGATACAAGCAGTGAAACCCGCTTACAGCCCGTCCTTTGCAAAACGCCATTCGCTTATGTGGAGTAAATTCCAATCTTGTAAGATTGCCAAAGCCATGATAGAAAATCCGAGTCCACAACGAGCAATGAAGTGTAGAGCACAATTAATCCTGATGATTGAATAGACATGCAAACAGACTGGGACTGGTGCAGCACAGCATCTGCCCGGGTTGTGAAAAAGAAGTCGAAAGTATCAAACACTTCCTTTGCGATTGTCCTGCTTTATGCTCAATATAGCAAAAATACCTGGAAACATATCCTACCTGGACTGACATCGCTTAGATCTATCGATTTCTCGAAAACACTGAAGTTAACACGATATACAGAGCGCTTTTCTTGAATCTACATATTAATTTTAACCCCTCCATTCCCCCCATTCAAACACCCTTCACTCACACAAACCCCTACCCTTTCGCTCTCAGCACAGTTCCTGAGGGGAACACAACAAGCCCGACTCGCGGCATACGTGAATAGGAGAGATCTCTCCTCACCCTCTCAAACCAACCAGATACACTGGTCCCTCGCCTTGCGCGGTTTCCGTTTCACTTAAATAAATGCTTACATTTCATTTTTCAGGAACGCAACACCCTAAATTACATGAAAGTCAGACTTCGCTTTGCGCGATTTCGCATTGCGCGAGACTTTTCATTCCCCTAACCTCCGCGCAAAGCGAGGGACCAGTGTACACGTAGAACATGTCAGTCTGGAACCGCGAATTGAATTTAGGAGATAGCTGAAGATCCCTCCTCAGTGGATAGTATGTAAAGGGTGATTTTTTAAGAGGTTGAGAACTTTTTTTAAAAAAAAAACACAAAAAATTCGAAAAAATGAATGAAATATTTATTTGAATCGATAGTTTGAACCTTGCAATTTAATGTTTAAAGATAATTTCATGCAAATGTTGACCGCGGCTGCGTCTCAGGTAGCCCATCCGCTGAGTCCAATTTTGGCATACTCTTTCACACATATCGGCCGGTATCTCACGAATGAATGCATGGATGTTGGCTTCCAGTGCGTCAATCGAAGCGGGCTTGTCCCTATAGACATTAGCCTTGACATACCCCCACAAAAAATAATCTAATGGTGTCAAATCGCACGATCTAGGCGGCCAATTGACCGGCCCGAAACGTGAAATTAACTGTTCACCAAACTCGCCTCGCAATTGCGGCGTTGTGGTAGGTCGGCTGGCTTTAGTTCTTGCACCAGCTGTATCTTAAAAGGATTTACGCCCAAATCCTTCCGCAAAATTTTCCACGTAGTGCTGTAACAAAGGCCTAACTGCTGGGAACGGCGCCGAATCGACATTTCGCGGTCTTCTGTCACACTAGCTGATACGGCCGCAATATTTTCTTCACTACGCACAGTACGTAAACGTGTTGGTGGTTTAATGTCCAACAAAGTAAATTTGGTGCGAAATTTGGTCACAATCTTCCGAATAGACTGCTCAGAAGGTCGAGAATGCCGATCATAAAATGGAAGCAGCGCGCGATGAACATTTCGAACCGAGCACGAATTTTGATAGTAAAATTCAATAATTTGCAAGCGTTGTTCATTTGTAAGACGATCCATGGTTAAATTGCAACCCAAACTGAAGCTGTTTGACAGTGACACAAGGTACTAAACACACGTCAGCTGTCAAAACCAGTGTTGCCAAAACCAAACCAGCTAAAAAATCACCCTTTAATTCGGGCTGAATATCGGCAATACAGTCATGGTCCCAATATCTACAAAAAAAAATGTTTTTATTTAAAGTATTTGGAATTCCATTCGACCTTCGACTTTGGTCAGATTCATCGTTTAAGAGAAAAATTCGGGATTGATGATGCTACGTTCCTTGGATTCCACAAATCATCTTTGAAATTGACAACGCTGAAACATCTCGTCACTGCATTGGGTGTTTCTCGCTTCTTTACTGTATAGCTGCGATAAAATCTACCCACCAGTCTGTCTGTCTGTCTCTTGACTAATGTGTCAAATGATCCCTTTCAGCCACTCAACACGTGTACGGAATAATGTACCCTACGCGATATCACCAAAATCTTTCCTCCTTCACTATGTACGTCCCCAACATTTTCTATGTTTCTATAGGTCAGCCTATTTGGGGCTACGATGTTACCTTCTTATCTCATCAAATCCTACGATTCGTCGTTCCAAGAAAGGGAAACATGAGCATAACACAGAATCAAAGCTTGAGAAAAAAATAAATAAAAAATAATAAAGAGTCCAAGACAACCTTGTAGTGGGTATTTATCTTCGTACCTTGAAGTCATCATTACGGAATCTGGGTCAGGAACTCATATGAAATTCATATGCACACTTGCGTCAAATGCTATTAATCGGCTTAATGGCGAAGGGGCACACTGTCTGTGCCAGGAAGGCAATACACACATACACAGACAGATACTCGTATGTAAACGAAAGAATAAGCAGGAGTATCTGCATGGTTCGCCATTGTAATCGCATGTGTAGTTGAGTCTTGGTAATTTGATAGGTTTTCTTTTTTTATATTGCTGATGTAGGACAACTTCTTGGGATGAGGACGACTATTGCTACTAAATACTATTTGAAATATTTTTGTTTATTTTTCTAAGTTGGTTACGTATAAGTTGTTCTCTTTTTGCAAACACAGCGAAGCGATTAGTTCAGCGAATTCTGAATGTCTTCAGGCTGGCATAGCAATCGCTGACCTAAATGGAGATTGGCGTTATGTTTCTATTTATCTAAGATTGAATCTCTTTCCCAATGTCGCTTCTATACCTTTGTAGAACAAGGTGAAAGTAGTTAGCTCTTTCATTTAGAATAATCCGCTATTCTGTCACCTGTCAAAAAATGTGCTGTCATTTTCTGACAGATGACAAGTAAAAATTACGCCTTTCTTTCAATTGTTCCTTTCGATGGCGCTACAGTTCGGGATGAACCAGAGCCTGCTTCTCGCAGCCATTTCTGTGTGCGTCTAATATCTTTGCACAAAAACTACTAACTACTATATTTTTGTTCAAAAACGCTGAAATACTTTGAACTGTTACCTTTTCTCGATCGACGTTAAATTGGTTCAGAAATTGCAGCTATTTGGACAAGTTTGTGATGTGAAGATCTGGAATCGAGCCCGTCACGCAATAACAACTGGGAGTGGAGTGTTGCTTCTTTAACTCGAAGTATGACCAAAAAGCAAAGTTTGGGAATTGGGTATATCACAAACAACTATCTGCCGAATTTTGCATACAGACTTAAGTCAACAGCTCAGGTAAGGTTCTGCTGACTCAACATTTCAGCCTGCCGACCATAAGCAGTGCAGTGATTTTGGCATTTTTTTTCCATCTTCGAGGCTTTGTAAACCAGATGAATTGCCACATTTGGGGCATAGAAAACCCAAGAATGATTATCTAGAAGCCTCTCTATCCACAACGTGTGACTGTTTGGTGCTGTTTTTGCGCAGGACGCATAGTTGGGCCTTTTTTCTTCGAAAATGGATTGGGCGTAGCTCTTACCGTAAATGCATTGCGCTATCGAACTACATATAATCAATGAATTTTTATCGCCGAAAATTGAAGAAATGGATGTGGGCGATGCGCCGTGCCTATCGTGGTATCCGTGAAGTTTTCCACGTCTTCTGCCCCTGCCATCTACTGTCTCATTCCCCGCTATATCGTTGTGGCCAGGTGAAGGTACCCAGTGTATGTTCAACATGCAGGATCTCTCAAGGGTATTAAGTTTTTCTTTACATTCCTTCACTAGCTTGGAGGTAGTTTTGGAGCTTACAAGTGTTTTAAGCGTGACTTGACTATCTGAGGAGATATGTACATCACTGTCTCTGACGTTGGCGTTTACGATTTCAAATACTTCCGCTTGAAAAACAGTCACTGAGGGTTCTAAATGGATGGATCTAGACAGTGCACACCAGCTCCCGACTCTCCTCTAAAATGTGATCCGTCCGTGTACATCTGCCCCCTACTTCGGCAATCGCTGTGCCTTGTTGCCAGTTCAAATCCCGGGAATTTGACTGTACAGTCGGTCTTGAATTCTTTTTCTATGAGATCACTTGAGTTGCTGAGAGGTCCAGATGTAATCTGAAACATTACGTTACGTGTATCTACTATACTTTCCTATGATTTCTAGTATCTTCGTGGTTTTGTTTTACTGAATTTTGTCAATCATCAAATCTGCTCCGAATAAATGGAAATAGTTCTCGTAAGTAAAACAACCCAGTGGGAAAAGTTGTAACTGCTTCCATGGTAAGTGAATATTGTTTTAAAGAAAATATTGAAAGTGTAAGATCTTACCAAAGTAACGCGTCAAGTAAGAGAAGGTGTAACGCATCGAAAATCTTATTTTAAATATTATTTAAATTTTACATCGATGCCATTACTTATTCGCTTACCAGGCGTTTACATTTTTAAGATGTTCTTTTCTCAAAAGCATTCCTGGAATGAAAATACAGACAAACAGAAAATCAGACAAATCCGATCATGAGCAACTCTTCCAGGAATTCCAGGAATTCCAGGAAGTTCCATTTAAGGTTTGTTATTGAGCGGTGCCAGTACTTTTCAGTATAATTAATAATACGTAATAACAATAATTTAAGAAGATTAGTAAATGCTTAAACGCCAGGATGTAGTAACTAATTCTTTCAATAAATAAATTCCACTGCTGAATTAACTGATTCCCTGTAAGGCCAATAGTAAATGCTTACACACCAGGATGTAGTAATTAATGTTTTCAGCATTTATCATTCACCGCGGAAAGAAGTGATTACCGGTAACGCAGTTGGTAAGTGCTTGCCAGCATAGGACATCCCCATTTAAATGTAATCGATTCTGTAATAAGGAAAGTAAGTGCTGGTAGCTACCAATCAGCACTTACAGAATCGAGTTGGTAAGCAGTGATTTCCTATTGGGAAGAACCAGAAATTTACTGAAAATGGAAAAGATTGGATTGATATTGTAAAAGCCTTCGATTTAACTGTAAGAAAATCACACTGGAAAACTTGTTCGTGGGTATTCCACAAGACAGCCACCTGGGCCCTTTACTTTTTTTCGTTATACGTGAACGAAATTCTTTAGATTTTGGAAATGAGTTTTTTTTTATTTGCAGATGATTAAAACTCAGCTGACTGCCTTAGGTTGAACAATGGGATTGTGTAAATGTCTTTTTTACTTAGTTTGGCTAAATGCAAGGCTTTTCCTGTTTCCCGCTCGTTTAGCCCGCTTACAATTGCAATGCAACATCGGGGCAGTGAAGTGGGTTGGACATACATCTAAGAATAAAATAGAATTCAAACCACAACGACCTTGTTATATTTTCCTAAACATATACATATGTTCTAGCTTTTTTCGCTGAGTTTCTTTTCGATGTAGACATAGTTGAACTGTCGAGGCCTTAAATCTGTCCGGTATAGTACTTTGCTAGTTTCCTTGCTAAACATAATGGTCCTTCGAGCCGGATATGAACCAGTGACCTATGGATGTACAGTTGATAGGCATTTAAATTTTAAGTTGGACATTGATCGAATAGTTTCTCAATCCTATTCGCTACTGGCTGTTATAAAAAGGAACTCTGTGTATTTGTAGTTAAGACGCTAACTGCTCTTAAGTTCGGTCAAGGCAAGAATTTTGCTGCATAATCTGGGACCGCTGCTATGAGGTTCATCTATCTTGTGCTGCTTCAGATTCAATAGAGGTTCTGAGCAGGGTGGCTACTTGCTGCTTGATTTCAGTACTACCTTTGCTGTTTTGGAATGACATTGTTTCTAACAGAATAGGTAAGTTACAGTGTGTAAAGTTTTGTTTTTTTTTTAGCTGAAACAAACCACGATATTGGGTCCCTTCCACGGCAGTTCTTCGTTGGCTACGATTCTTCGGGTTAACGATGGCATCTGTTGGTACTCTGGGTTTCCATCTAGTGATGTCCCAAGGTCTCTATTCATCTGCTGGCCCGTACATGTGCCGCTTTCGTTATCTCTTTCACTATAGGTATAGTTTACAGATGTAACTTCTTCCTAATATGATGTCCGAAATTTCCATGATACCCATTTCAACGTTCCTCGGTTCATGCTCATAATTTATTGCCATTTAAACTGGTCAGGTTGATCACGTTCTCTGCCATATTCCTTTCAATTAAAGAAAATGGTTCCGGTCCGATTACGTTCGAGGTAGACTCCTGTTTTTAAGGGTAGCCCGCCTTTTCACTGTCCATAAAATGTGTATGTGTTCTCGTATCCAAAACAGTGTTACTTAAATTTTATATCAACACTCATTGAGCTTCAGTACACTTCCCAATGCCAATGATGATGTGAAGTTTGTCTGCTGCATGCGTGTGATCACTGCCTGCTTGTCATGTGCTATAAGGATCTTTCTTCGTTCCACCTGATCTTCTGGCAAGTAATCCAACACGAGCTACTATCTCGGCTTGGTATGCTGAGGTATAATTCCCTAGCCTACTCGTAACATGACGGGCTAGTACTAGTAATTCTAAGTAAATACCTGCCCCTGTTCCATCAGCCATTATGAATCCGTGAATTTTGAAAATTGAAGATGATTTTAAGCCCTACATTGTATGCACAGAGGAATTCCAAAGGAATTCCATCGGTGCGAGATTATCTGTTTAAACACCATGATCACTGGAGTATTTCTAATCAATTTCGAAGTTAAGCTTGTGAATGGCCAGACCACCCAAACAATTTCTTTCTAATCTTGAAGAATGTTTCACCCTTATAAATAGAAAACATAAAAAAACAACGAAAACAGCGCACATAAACAACACCGCTCATATCAACCCCAAGGTCCCAAGGAGTCATCCGAAATTCCTAGGAAATTCATCAAGCACTACACATTTCGTAATAGATTCAAAAATGTCGCGTCGCCATAATTTTTAATTTAATTCCCCTTACGGTGTTTACTTCTGCCAAAAAAGGAGAGAATATTCGGAGCGATTTCAACGAAAGCAAGTAATTAAAAGCACGGCGCGGCGCTGTTTGTTTACATCAAGAGAACTCAAAGCGTAGAAATACAGTATACGAAAATATTGTTGAAAAGTTATCTCCAACTAATGTTGGGCGATATTGAAAACAGTGAACTGTGGTGGCCTTGAAAAGAAATCGAAATCCGATATACGATATACCCAACCCCAAGCTTGGCGACTATACACAACGTAATAACTTAAGTGAGTGTTGTTCTTATTTTTTGACGTCTTAACTTTCAAGGCTACAACTTGTTGTGACTGAAGTATTCAAAACATGTGTAAAAACAGGTAAGAAGCGGGTTAGGTGGTTGATTTTTTAATTTAGAACTGTGACTTGACGCACGTAACGGTCTTGAGCAAGTGTACTACTTTTTGGTGCTTTCATTACACAGCAACCACAGCAATAGTTGTAGTCTGATTCGGATGTATTAGATGGAATTCAAGGTCGAAAGGTGTTTCCCAGAGCTTGCTTTTCTAGTTATGCCTTAAAAAATAGGTTAGGTTCGGTTAGGAAGGGTGTGTGATTGTTAGAGCAATTATTTCCACTCGGAGACCCGAAGGTCCATTGTGAATCCCCTCATAGTTTGGGAGTAAATCCTCTTCTTACCAACTCGTAAACCAATTTGTTGTCCTGGTGAATCCAATAAGATCCTTCTTTCTTTAGGCGGCGCTACAGCTCGGGGTGCACCCGGGCCTGCTTCTCGCAACCATTTGTGTATGCGTGTTATATTTTTGCACGAATGGAAGGGACCTACAGTTTTTTGGCGACTCCGAACGGCGAGTTGAGAAGCTCAATCGTGACAAATGATACTCTTTGATGCTTGTCAGACATTCGAAAGAGGTGGCAACCGTAAAAGACTTTCTTAGGTGTTGGACCCGGGCTGGGATTGAACTCGAGAAGCATGCGTAGTAGTCCAACGCACTAACCACCATGGCCACGTCGACCGATCTTATAAGATCCAATATCCGAGCTCTGCTATGTCTGCCAAGAATCTATGACGTAAAGTACGGAGGCGTCAGGTAGCCATTTGCTTGTCATGTGACCTATGGCACAGTGTCCTTGATTATTGCAGTCATTAAGCGTATGGAGGATTTATCCAGATGTGACATGGTCCTTTTAAGATCAAGTTTTGGCCACGAGATGTGACGCAGTTGGTCTCATATTCGGTTATCTGGTCGATGATGTTAAACAGTGTTGTTATCGGTAGCAGTATGGAGGTGTCAGCATCATTGTTGCTCATGGCTCAAGCTAGTTCATCTACTATCTCGTTCTCTTCGATATTGCTATGTCCGGGTACCCAGTACAGTCTTACCTTGTGGTGCCTTATGGGATTTAGTGCATTGCGACATTTTTGGATTGCCTTTGATTTTATTGTATTTCATCCTATTGCTTTTAGAGATAGCTGACTATCCATCGGAATGGCCGTCTCCGAGTCTGAAAGATTTTCGCTTATATACGAGTAATGTAGCTGAGTAGAACCCTGCTCTAGTTCATTTTTGAGCCAGCGCGCCGGTGAGGAATTCTATTTCCTGGTCTCCGATCACCTGGTTTGACCTGAACAGACAGCGAAATAGGATTGGAACATTCAAGTAGAAGTCATAGTGAGGAGTAATGATGGGTCTGTAGATTACAGTGTACATCCCGTTGATGTAGTGTTGCAGTCCCCATCTTTTCCCGAAGGTCATTTTACAGTCGTAAAAACAATTTAATCTTTTCATCATTCTTATTTCAATATTTTGTCCCAAGGATAACTTGGAGTCTAAAATAATTGCTTAGTATTTCGGCTCCTTTAAGAGATTGATTTTGGTTCCTTCAAGTTGTGGCAGGGGAAAGTTTGTGTTTTTTCTGGTGATTCGATATAAGAAGCTTCATAAATTTAGCTTTTTCGGGACTATTTAGGGGGTTATGTAGTCAGTTTAACCCCAACTTGGAGATGGAATATTCTTTCCTCTACATTCACATGGTGGCAGTGGTGGTTAAATGGATTTCCTATCCTTGAAGCTTGAGTACCAATTGGTCAGTATCCTGCTCTGATTGCTTCGATTCTGGCGATCTTTCTCGATCTGTTGAATAGGTCATGCGATCTGATTTTGTTATATGCAGGCTAGGGCTTTCCGGATATGGCGCAGTTGTAAGCGTTCCTTCACCTAGAGTGATGAATAATTTTACCCTTAATAAGCCCTAAAGGAGAATGGGCTTCTTCCGCATGGTAGTCATCAAGGTCTCTCTTACCTATCTATATTTCTATGGCTTCATATGGGTGCACTACTCTAGTATTACTAGCTCAGCGAAACGGAGCTTCAATAAATGGTAAGAAGCAAAGGCACTTCATTACTAAACAACTCCTACAATAGTGTAGACTCTAGAGAGCAGGTACACATTACTTGTCGGATTTTCGACGGCATGCTGCAGAGTCAAAAAATCACTTTCTGGCCATGAGAATTGATCAAGACAATATCCGCCGAATGTGTTACGAAGACGAAGAAACCGCGGAGAATATCCTATGCCACTATAACTACTTTACAAGAACACGTTTGCGTTTTTTAGGTAAACAAACAAGATCATTCTCACCAAGTGGTGTCTTGTACCTAAAGTTGGTCAAAAAGTAATTTCAGTTTCTTTTAAATTGAATAAACAATTTACAGCTTACTAATCTTCAGTACTTAAAGCAAGCTACCTATATATAGTCCAGCTGACACTATAGTAAACAAAATCAGGTCTAATTATAATTCTTTTTCTTAGTGTGACTAGGTTCAGTTGCATTTCCTAGCTGGGAATTGGCTCATGTCATGGGCTATGGATATAGCATAAAGTCTAAAATTATTTTTTTTAAAAACTCGGGTCTTATGGGGCTCAAAAATGTGTCGAATTGCGAGTAAACTGGACCATTCACCCTTATTGATGTCATCTGGAGATAGAAAAATGTGGTTGATCCCCCATCCCCAAATGTGCACTTAACTTCCACTTGATAAGTATATTCCACCATAAGACAATAGGTAGCCGGCTAAGATCTTGCTAGATTCGGGGATGGCGACTAAACCTCACGTAGGTCAGTGTTGTTCCATTGTGATATAAATCGGGTAGGGTACGAAATCCCGAATTACAAAATCCCGAAAAGAAAATCCCGAACACAAAATCCCGAAACACAAAATCCTGAATCACAAAATCCCGAATTTGGAGAAAATATTAGTTTAAAATTCGCGCGAATCTTAAACTATTATTTTCCCCAAATTCGGAATTTTCTAATTCGTGAATACGTGGCTATTTTTTTTTTTTTGCATGAAATTTTTTAAAGTTACTTTACATAGTATGTGAAATTTGTAAGAAATAAATGAATAAATAAATACATAAATAAATAAATACATGAAATACCTGAACATAATAACAGCAATAGTGGAAATAGAAAAATTAATTTTAAAAGATGCTTATACTTATATTTATGTGTGCGTGTGTATGTATATAATATAAATAATTACTGTGTTTTTTTAAAAGTTACTTTACATAATATACGAAATTTGTCAGTCAGAAATAAATAAATAAATAAATAAATAAATAAATAAATAAATAAATAAATAAGTAATTAAATAAATAAATAAATAAATAAATAAATAAATAAATAAATAAATAAATAAATAAATAAATAAATAAATAAATAAATAAATAAATAATTAAATAAATAAATAAATAAATAAATAAATAAATAAATAAATAAATAAATAAATAAATAAATAAATAAATAAATAAATAAATAAATAAATAAATAAATAAATAAATAAATAAATAAATAAATAAATAAATAAATAAATAAATAAATAAATAAATAAATAAATAAATAAATAAATAAATAAATAAATAAATAAATAAATAAATAAATAAATAAATAAATAAATAAATAAATAAATAAATAAATAAATAAATAAATAAATAAATAAATAAATAAATAAATAAATAAATAAATAAATAAATAAATAAATAAATAAATAAATAAATAAATAAATAAATAAATAAATAAATAAATAAATAAATAAATAAATAAATAAATAAATAAATAAATAAATAAATAAATAAATAAATAAATAAATAAGTAGATAAATAAATAAATAAATAAATAAATTAATGCATAGATTAAATAAATAAATAAATAAAATGCTTAAAAATAATAACAATAATAATGGAAATAGAAAAATTAGTTTTTCAAATATGTTTATATTTATATTTATGTGTGCGTGTGTAGTGTATATATATAAAAGTTTCCTGAATCCTAGCTCGATAAAAGTGAAAGCAGTCTCCTCCGAAATACGCTTGGTGATCATTTTCTCTGCAATTCTGGCAGAAGTCTATTCCACAACCGAATTGCAGTAACAAGGTAAGATCGCTCTCCAATGGTGTGCAAGAAACGTGGCAGAATTAGCTTTAGTCCTCTGCGTGATTGGGCAAATTCAAGCATTTCGAATAAATAAGCCGGACAGTTTCCATAGATAACACCATGAAGTTTCAGCATGTTTCTGTAGTCAAAATATTCATTAAGGCTTATTCCTAACAGAGAGGTCTTAAATTGGGACACACTAGTATGTCTAGAGATATTATAAATGAAGCGCAAGCAATCATTGAACGCTACAATTATTTTACGTTCGCATTCGTAATCTAAACATGGATAAACGCAGCAGTTGTAGCTGAAGAATGGTAATAATAGACTTTTTACTAAACGCATTTTCATTCGCTGTGATGAAGATCTTAGACTACGTAAACCCGAATATATTCTTCTGAGAGTATCTGAGGTAGCATCACAGCAACTCAATGTACAATTAATAGTGAAACCAAAATATTTGACTTTATGTACATAAGGAACAATACTGCCCTCAAGAACAATAGGAGGAAAGACTTCAATATTCACTTCATTCCTATAGCAAATCATTCAATTGCTATTGACCATTGGTTTATAATTAATAAGTCTTCATTAATTCTAGAGACGCAGTCTTCCATCAAGCCCATAGGCCGTGCGAGATATTGTAACACATCGTCCGCATACATATGTATTTGATAATTTTAAATTACACCAGGAAGATCATTAATAAAAAGTGAAAATAGAAGAGGTCCTAAAACAGAGCCTTGTGGTACGCCAACATTAACAGTGAGTGGGTTAGAGGCTCCTAAATCTGTCTTAATGGTCTGAACACGATTTATAAGATATTCATAAAGTAGTTTTATGGACGTATTTCTAAAATTGAACTTGTTCTTTAGCTTCTGGAGCAGAATTGAGTGATCAATGAGATCAAATGCCTTTGAGAAGTCTAGTAGAACCAAAATACCGATTTTATTGCTATCCACAGCCGATTTTTGGCCTGGGTTTGACTGCTCTAGCACGTATACAAAATGAACTAGAGAGAAAATGAAATTGTAGTAACCGACAATTTTGCCCAGTAGAATAATATTGCTCCCTGAAATTTGTACTATCCGCCAAAAAAATTATACTAAGCGCCATGTTAGTAAAGCTAGTTGTCATATGCAACAAAATGTTCCCGACCAAAATTTTGTTGCATGGCGTTTAGATTAACCGAAATTGTCGCTTAGAACACTGGCCCAATTAGAAGTTGGTCTATTTTTTGTCGCATAAATTAATTTTTGTTCAGACATAATTTATGTGTTTCGAATTTATTTGAATGAATGGCCTATGGTTTACTTGAAATTTCTCTCGCCAGTTGCTTGCGCAGTTGTTTAGGTAATTTTCTAATATTTTCTTCATTGTTAATATTAAGATGAAATTTAAAAATGAACTAAACGACAAAATAATTTTAATCTTGTGTTTTTTGTGACCATTTCAATGATTTAAGCACCATTTACCATTGTATCAAGCGACATTGTCTTGACTGCAAAAATGTATTAAGCGACGAAAAATTCTTATCTGATTAAATTCTCGGTTCTGCAAATATCTCAAGTTTTTCGTGTTGAAAAACCCTTTTGAAATCTGTCTAATTCGCTAAAATACACAAATAAATAACTGAGCAAGAAGTTTTTATCGTTTCCTGTAATATTTTAAAAAATGTCGATCAATACATTCTTGCGGGAAGGTATCGATGTGCACTTAACCAAACGATTTTGTGATTTGGTGAGTTCCTTGGTTTTTTTTATGGTAGCGTGGAGGGGCGGTGGCGGTGTACTAAAAACATTCTTTTAAGAATGAGAAAAAAGTGGTTAAGAGCTATCAAAAATTCAATTCTTTTTTATGCAAAAAATCCACCAATCGGGATTTTTCATCAATGTTCATTTTTCGGGATTTTTAGAAATGGGTGATTTTTTTACTGTATTTTGTTATTTTGCGATTTTATAATTCCGGATTTTGTGCCTTTGCCATATAAATCTCACTAAGTACCTCTACATCAAGACAAGAAATTCCACCAGTCTTCTCCTCCATAATTTATACCAAAAAGCCAAATCCTTTTATACACCAAATCAATTTCCATAACAATTGAGTCTATTTTCCAGTGAAGCATTTTCGGGTTCAGGTATGTCAAGACGATGATGACGTCGTTTAAATTGGGAAAATTCCACCATTAATACAATAATTGAATAAACGCTCCACATCCACCCACCGCCGATACTCTAATTTGCCTAATTAACAAAATGAAATGCTCTTTTCAAGAAACAGAATACAAAAGTCGATTGAATCCTGTTCCTGTCACCCCCACACCCTCCCACAGTCAGTCAAGGGCGCGCACAAGACACACGGGAGAGCCAAATGCAAATTAGATGAACCTGTTAAATAAATTGATTTAAGTTCCCGAATAATTGAAAATAATGTTCAGATATGAAAATACGAGCACTCTGCCGTCGTGTCGCGCTTTCCGCAGGGTACGGGCATGGGGAACAAAACACGCGCGCACTCACACCCGTATCTACGCCGGGTGTTATGTGCGTACGCGCGTTTTTTTTTGTTTTTTTTTTTATTGTACTCTCCTTCACATTGAACTTCAACTTGCGAAAAACTTATTTTCGTCGTCGGCTTTGGTCGTTCTTCTCGCTTCTCCTCGCCGCTTCTTCGTGTGCTTCGCTTTCGTAGTATTTGTTGATAATTTATTTTTGTTTATCACTTTGTTCTAATCAGTTCAGTTTGTGTGCTTTAGCAATGGCATTGAAATAAATGAATAAACTCGTCAGCCGGGTGGGCAGTTGGCGGGTGGCGGGGTGTAGGGGGTGGAAAAGTGGGGTGGGGCAGCGGATAAACAGTGAATTCGCGACGATCTGAAATCGGGAATTATGAAATAATTTACGCACATTTTTTTGATTGCACACTCTTGCCAAAAAGTTGTGTAATATCGCGCTTCTTATGTTCTGTTATCATAATATAGAATGTTGTTGTTACCGTTTCTTCTTCTCGTTGCGTTGGTGGATTATACATACAAACATACAAAGTCTGTATGTACAGGGTAATTGGAATATTTTTAGAATTTAATTACTGGCGGCGAGAGGTGAATCGTGAATGCTTTGACTAAGGGTGGAGTTTTCCTTTTATGTCGATCATGATTCGACACACTTGGCTGATCTGTTTTATTTTCTTATTTCGAGTGAGTGAACGTGTTAAGATAACAAATCAAATGCAATGTTGACACTTGGCCTTGATCTGTTTTTCTTATATTTTTTTCTCTGTTGGTTCACTGATGGGCAGCCTATTATCATATAGAATATACATACATATATTATTTCTGTAGTATAGGTACCATTTGCGGCTCTCACACTTAGCCAATCCTAACAAATGAGGTGTAAAAAGAAAGAGAATTTCCTGGAGCAGTGACGAATTGCACTTTCATTTTATTAATTTTAACAAGTTAAAAAAAAACGTGTCAAAACAAATATTCTACCCAAAATGAACTCCCAAAAGGAAAAATACTTCCCATATGATTTCCATCTGTCAACTGATGGAAATGAAATCATTAGGTCTGTTTGGTAACTCACGAATTCGTACGAATGCGTAAGTTCTTACGAATTTCCTGTCTTGTGATGGGAAAATGAGAGAGTAAAAAAATTCCCCACCTTACGAACTCCCACACTGTCTTTTTCTTTGGGTAAGATTGAACAACACTGTCAAACCTCATTTTAGTGGAAAACAAAAACAAATTTCCACTGGCGGAGAGGATGTTCCCCCACTTTTCAAATAATTTATGATTTGACAGCGATGTTGGGCATTACACAGAAAAGATACCAAACACACCTATTTTGGTTGATTGATGGTGGTTGGAAGTACAGTGCAACCTCGATTTCTGCAAACCTCAATATTTGCAACCTACGTAAATGGATTTTCTTTTATGATTTTTGCAGCGAATCCAAAAGAAATTCGCGATTTTTAGACTTGATTTCCGCAACATACAAAATTTGTGTGTGTAAGTTTTTCTATGCAATGTTGGAGGTAAGAACAAACTTCTGCCGAAATCATAAATCGTCTTGACGTGTAGTAATATCAACGTGCCTAGATTTTTTGTTTGTTTCAAATCCCCGAATGGAAACAACATTTGTTTTTCCTTCACAGAGCCTTGTTCCTTTTGAAATGAACATTTAAGCAGTGTAAGCAATAAATCCGCAAACCATGCAGAGGCACTCAAAAAGAGTCCATCGCCATAAAATATGCAGCTCAATGCGATCAAAGACGTAAAGGTTGACTTATCTTTACTACAAAAAAGTTCATTGAGCAATGAGCCGTCCTTATTTCTTTTGCAATTACGAAGAAGCACTGAAAAGCTTAGATTCAAAATATGCCATATTTTCCTTGGCAAACGTTTGGATAGAGTTAAAAACGAATACAATTGCTAAATGTTGGACAAAAATGCAATCAGAAGTAAATCCTGATCATTGAGAGGAAGAAAACTGTATTCCTTTGCTTCTCATTTGAAGCCCTGCATTTTAATTTGATATAAATGAATTGCTTTTTTCTAAAAGTATGTTTGAATGTATAAATGCTCTTTTTAAATCTTCAATGCCCAGTGTTGTAGGTAACAGATGTTTTAATTTTGTGCTTTCTATCATTATCACTAGAAAGCCAATGAGTAACTTTTTTTTTTTTTTTTTTTTTTTTTTAAAGGGGTACTGACCCGCCAGTTGCGGAGGGCACCGCGACCTAAAAGATCTATTGTACCATGAAGTCAGTTTAGGGAACCAGAAGAGGCTCAATTCTTTTGATGAATTTGAGGATCTCACTGGTGGAGATTGTACGAAGTTCCGTGGGAGTTAGAATTTCTCTGTGGAACTGTTGTCTCCGGAGGGCACAAAGTGCCATGCAGTCACATAGGATATGTTCTGCAGTTTCGTCGTCTTCCATACAAAGACGACATTCAGTTTCCTGAATAAGACCTATTTTGTTTAGGTGATATCGAAGATGGCAATGTCCTGTTAGAAATCCCACTAAACTTTTGATATCATTTCTACTCAAGAGCAGATTTTTTGTGGATTTGCTTTGGAAGGGTTTTATGGCTCTTTTAGCCTGTCGAAGACCCTGGGAATTTTCCCAATAGGAGATACACATGTTGTTTTCCCAACTTTTGATGTTAAAGTTAATAGCTGAATTTGGAATGTTGCAAAACGGCTCAGGGCCGATAAAGGATTCAGCCGAACCTTTCCTAGCCAGTTCGTCAGCTTTCTCGTTTCCATCAATACCCTCATGACCGGGCACCCACCAAAGTTTGACTTTGTTTTTATGGGAGAGGTCTTGGAGAGTATTGAAGCAGTTCAGGACTGATTTGGAGTCAAACAGGTTTGAGCCTAGTGCTCTTAAGGCTGCTTGACTATCCGTGAGTATATGGATGAGGACACCTTTTATTCCCGATTTGAGGATGACGTTGGCGCACACTTGAATGGCATGAATTTCCGCTTGGAATACACTGGGAATTTGTCCCATAGGTATTGATATTCTAGTGTTTGGTCCAAAAATACCAGCACCCACCCCGGTGTCCATCTTTGATCCATCCGTATACCACTTGTTACCTTTAAGGTCTGATGTAGGATTTTTATATTTCCATGCTTCACGGCTAGGAATCACTATGTCGAACCTCCTGCCGAAGCATAAAGTTTTTGGTAAGCGGTCATTTACCGCGCAGATCATGTCAAGCTCTGGGATTTCGGATAGAAGATTCACCTGATCTGTGTGATCTATGCGGTTTATCTCTCCCGTTTGTAGTAGTCTGACAGTGCTGCTGATTGCCAACCTTTTTATGAAAAGGTGGAGTGGCGTTAAACCAATGAGTGCTTCTATAGCTGCTGTGGGGCATGTGCGCATAGCGCTTGTAGTGCCGAGGCATGCTAATCTTTGTAGCTTTTGAAGCTTTGAAATGGTGGATTTTTCTTTAGTTTTGTACCACCATACTACTGATGAGTATGTGATGATAGGTCGTATCATTATTGTATATATCCAATGTGTGACCTTTGGGGTTATTCCCCAGGTCTTACCGTACATACGACGACAGGCCCACATGGCTTTTGTTGCTTTGGTAATTTTGTAATTAACGTGTGAGTTCCAATTCAGTTTATTGTCGAGAACCATACCTAGATATTTAACTTCATTGGAATACTCGATAGTAGTGTTATTAAGTGATATCTGGTCTAGACTCAGATTTCTTTTGCGGGTAAAAGGTACAAGAATAGCCTTACTGGGGTTAATTGAGAGATTTTCTTTAGTGCACCAGTCATTCACTATCTTGAGAGCTGTTTGCATCGTATTGCAGACGTCTTTAGCATTATTTCCTTTTATGGTGATGACTAGGTCATCGGCGTAACCAATTGTATGGTGGCCAAGGTTACTGAGCTTGTCAAGTAAGTCATCAATGACTAGAGACCACAGAAGGGGTGATAGTACACCTCCTTGTGGACAGCCTTTTGCAGCTGAAACTGTGACCGAGGATTCCCCAGAGGATGTGGAGATTTTTCGGTTTTCGAGCATCGCTCTAACCCATCGGTTAGTAGGATGGTCAATACCCTTTCTGGACATAGATTCTGAGATAGAGTCATATCCGGTATTATCGAAGGCACCTTCAATATCTAGGAATGCACATAGTGCGATCTCTTTGTGATGGAAAGCCTCTTTGATCTGTGTTACCAGATTTAAAAGAGCACCTTCCGTGGATCTTTCTTTCCTGTAAGCGTATTGTTGTGGGTGCAGAGGTGAATTTCTATCTAGAAAGTCTCTAATGTGTATATCGATTAGTCTTTCCATAGTTTTGAGAAAAAACGATGTTAGGCTAATGGGTCGATAGGATTTAGGTAGCTTACTCGGTTTGTCTGGTTTGGGGATAAAAACTACGTTGACCTCCCTCCAAGCTTGTGGGATGTATCCCCAGTTGAAGCTAGACCTAAATAAAGCGGTTAAAGTTGGTAAAATCTGGACCAGACCTTTTTGAATCAGAGCTGGGAAGATTCCGTCTGTACCAGGTGCCTTGTAGGGTTTAAATGAGCTTATGGCCCATTTAACTTTGTCTAAACTGAACATTTTTCCAGATAGGCTGTTAATTCTGTTGATGTAAGAGAAGCTTGTGGCCTCAGAATTAACAAAGGGTTGGTTATTTATTAGAGTCGATCCTGGGAAATGAACCTTGAGTAAGGTTTTTAAAGTTTCCTGTCGACTCGCCGTATAGGTACCATCTTCCTTAAGCAGGAGACCTAGGCTATTTGAACAATCTTTGGAGAGAGCTTTTTGGAGACGTGCGACCTCTGGTAGCTTTTCTAGGTATTCACAATTCTTTCTCCATGTGGCTCTCTTAGATTTTCTCAATTCCTTATTGAAGTTGGTAAGTGCGGACTTGTAAAGATCCCAATTACCGGTGCGTTTTGCTTTGTTAAAGAGTTTTCTCACCATTTTTCGCAGGTTTTCTAGCTGAGTATTCCACCATGGTACACACCTTTTAACCAGTTGGTGTTTTGCTTTGCAGCTGCTTTTAAATGAAGAAATTATAGCTTCATTTAACTGATCGGCTACATCATTAATGTCTCCGATAGACAGAATAGATGAGGGCAGTGTATCAGTTTTGATAGCGAGGTTTTCTCGATAAGTCTTCCAGTTCGTTAATTTTTTCATATATCTGGTCTGACTTGCATCGACGCTGCACCTTATATTGAATCTTATGTGCATATGATCCGATAAAGATGCCTCATCTGATACGTGCCAGCCTTCGATATACGAATGTAGAAAGGGAGACGAGAGTGTAAGGTCCAGTACCTCACCTCTCAGTGAATTTACGAAAGTGGGTTTGTTACCTCTATTACATATAAGTAGGTTATTACTAATAATATATTCAGAAAGTGACTCACCCCTTTTGTTGTTGTCGCTGCTACCCCATATGGTGTTGTGGGCATTGGCATCGCATCCCAGAACGAGATGCCAGTTGCGACGGCGGCACTCTTCGATCAGCTCCTGTACCGGAACAGGGGGGACCGCATCAGTGTCTCCGGGAAAGTAAGCGGAGGCACATACGAACTCCTGAGGCCCATTTTCCTGAGGACTTTCGATTATGGCTGCCACTAGGTCTCTTGTGTTGAAATCTGGAATGAGAAGATATTTAATTTTGGAGCTGATCAGTAGAGCAGCCCTTGGTCTAAAATCTCCTCGGGCATATTCTAATTTTCGCTCACTGTTATTGAGGCCAAAAATCTTACCCTTAATAGCCCAAGGTTCCTGTATGAGTCCGAGGGCGATGTTCTCTCGAGCGCATCGTTGGATAAAGGTGTCCGAGGCACCTTTAGCGTGGTGCAGATTTCCCTGCAACACCTTGAGTGGAGCCATCATTGTCTGCGGCTGTACTCAGGATTCCGCATGCGGTTTGGCTTGTTGTCGCCTCTCCGCCTCACGGAACCCTCGTTGAGGGAGTGGCCCCTAGGTCTCGCTCCCGTAGCGTGCGCTACCTTGTTGCCTGTGTGCTTCCTCGGTAAGGGTACCGGAACCCTACTATTGGGTCCACGTGCAGCTGTTGTGGGTGGCTTCTGGTTGCTGGTGGTGGGGGGCTCCCGTGCTCTCTCACGTTCAGCTGATGTGTGTGGTTGATGTTTGCTGGTGGTGGGGAGCTCACGTGCTCTCTCACGTTCAGCAGTGGTATTATTTCCACTATAAGTCGTTTGTCCTTTCGACAGACGTTTGGTGTTAGGTTTGGCAGCTGAGGTTTTGTCGTGGCTCTTGAGAATGAGCTTCAGCTTGCCGAAACGGTAGTTTACATGACCGTTTAGGTCATTTAGCCGTTTCATTACGCTATCATTAATAGCAAAGATCATGTGGACGAGATCTTTCTCTTCCACTCTTTGTAGGACTCTCCAGGTTCTGGTGATGAGACCGGAGTTCTGTGCGTCCAGAGACGCAAGTATCTTCTCGCTGGCTAGCCCGATACTTTGCGGAAAGAACCCCCTTATGATATGTGGTTTCGGGAATGAATCCTCCTCCACTAGTATCACGTCCAATCCGCATTTCTCCTTGATTTTTGGGAAGTTGCTCCTCATCCACTTAGCAGTGGTTTCATTGGAGCAAATGAATTGGAGCCAGCCAGCCCTATAGCTGGAGCTGTCAAAAGACGGCTTCACTTCTTCGTCTCGAAGCTCGATCGTCACATCGATTACACCCTCTTGTATACGAGCCATTTGCTCTACACTTAATGGGTTGCAATCAATGTCCGTAGGCACTACACCTAGCCTGACACGACCCACTATATTGCTATAGGGAGTTTTATCGACCAGAGTGTCTCCAGTTCGGACTCTCTTTGCTTCTGACGTTGGTGGGGTGGAGTCATCAGATCGGGTTCGTTTAGCATCTGTGCCATTGTTGTCGATCTTGGCAGTGGCAATCACAAGAGCACGTTCCCTTGAGTTGCCTTGTTTCAAGGCTTGTTTGAACCGTCTCCTCTCCGAAGGTCGAAGTCTAATGTAACCAGTAGATTTCAGAGACTCATTATCCGAATCTATGGTTACGTCGTTGGTGACGGATGGTGCAGCTATTTCATCCGATAGCATGCTAATTGTGTCTTCGCACAGGGTGTCTGAGTCCGAGTCACTCAAAAGGGACTTATTCCCTTTCTCGCTTCTCATATCAGCGTCATCGTTGGCAGCAACAGTCCCACTGACGGTTTCAGCTGCGGATTGCACGAGTGCAGCCCTCGAAGTTGATGGTGTTATAGAGTCATCAGTCTCTATGAAGTTTGTATTTGTAAGATCTATTTTGATTCCCACGAGTAATCGGGATAGGAAGGTCACCTCTCAGCAGAGCCCGTTTTGCTGAGAAGAAGGCTGGGGGTTAATTCGGATTTCGCCCGGTGTCCGAAGTTCGCAAACTAGAGACTAAACACTCTCTTAGCCATGCATCCCTTGGCGTTTGCTGTTCCACCTTGGATTAGAGGATTTTTGTGGATTACCCAAGGAGTTGACCTTCTCCCCGCCCGCTATGTTAGCCAATCCACCAGAAGAAAACATGATTCAACTGGATGAATTGTTACCGGTAGCCACCACGTGGAGGTCATAGCTGGACTTCCGTGGGTACAATAGTTACGGCACGTGTAACATAAGTTACTACATGTTATCCCCCTATTGCACACCACAGCAGGCTACCAATGAGTAACTTAGTATTATTTATTTTTCTGGCTAAACTATCTGTCCGTTATCTGTCAATTTTATTTAATTTGTATCTTGTTGGCGTTTTTCTTACAATAGAAACTGGGATAACTATGTATGTCCAGACCATAAGTATTGTATTTTTTATAATTGCATGTGGTAAACAAATATATAAGGTATAAAACAAATGCATTTTACTATAATAATAACAATTGGTATGGTTTCGACAGCGTTAAAAATATGACAGTATTATAGTATTATAACAAAAATATTGCTTAGCATTTGTTTTACTGCTTTTTGATGATCTAATTTCATCAAACGCCTAAGGAAGTTTTTGCAGCTTAGTTACACGATAACAGTATCGTTGCAGTTGCATCAAACTTCCATAGATTATATCCAATCACAACAGTGGATCGGATTGGAGTTATAAATAAAAAATGGTCGAAATTTCAAGTGATCAAGATGTTCACCAAGCTAGTAGGTATAGGTGGAGTTTACCGTTTTAATGAAAATACCCACTGTTTGCTCTTGGTTTAGACGGAATTTGTGAAAATGCTGGGCTTATTAGAAAACAATAAGTAAGTAACTGAGCGTACTGCGATGTCCGCAGAAACGTAGTTACCACCGATCATCAAAGACATAGAAAGCCCCCAACCCCTGATATTTCCTGTGGAGTTCCATGCCAGGCAACGGTTGGGGCCTGTACCACAAAACAACAAGCATTGTTAAAAAGACGAATTTTAACAAGTAGCAAGCTGTTCGTCTTACAGATACTCGTTTTACTTGTTAAAATTCGCCTTTTTAACAATGCTTGTTGTTTTGTGGTACAGGCCCCAGGTAGTGCTGATGATCACGTGGAAATAGGCTACGTACACGATGTGTAGTGTTGGCTTGCATTTGAAGTACTGGTCTATATTCCACAATAAATAAATCCGCATTCACATATATGTATATAGTATGTACATTTGTACATAGGTACGTATGTACATATCTTGTAATATATATCTTTCTATAAAATAAAAGTAAATATTTTATGAAAAAATCAGATGTTTCACTCACCTTTGGAGAAACTAAGAAGTAACTGGTACGAGAAGTACAAACAATGCCCAGTATCACCTGTAGGTGACAGCCGTTTTTTAAAAAAAAGTGAGGGTAGAACTGTTTAAAAAAAAAAAATGATTGACAACTCTAAGTACAAAGTTACCATTTACTAAAAAAAAAATAACAATAGCGCAAAATTATAGTCGATTAAAGTACACTTTAAAATTCTTTAGCACGAAACTAAGCGTTTTCATAATAATAGTCGGCATAAAGCCCACTTTATCGTTAGCGCCTCGTATTAAAGTTAAAATCACCCGAAACCTCGTATTAAATATTTAATATGGAGCTAGACTACTACGTTCTTTTTTATCGAAACTGTCACTTTTATGTGTGTTCGATTAAAATTTCTCATAGGAACGTTGCGAAATAGAAACAGTTGCAACCATCGATAGTGCACTGTATTTCTTGTTTTAAAAGTTCATTCATATTGGTTGATATATTTATTTTCCATTGATGTGGTGGTAGTGGACAAATACATAAATATCAACCAAAATGGAGTTTCAAAAAAACAAACACTTCCTATATGGTTTCCATGGGACTTCCATGAGTTCATGAAATCATATAGGAAATTTCGATTTTGGGGGTTGGATTTTGTCTTGCGAGAGTTCGAGAGGAGAAATACCTCCGGTGGGATAGAGTCCGATAGGATTAGGCCTGATAAGGGTAAGGTAACAAATGACCTTCACCTTAGACCAAGTTGACTGCTGTGAAACAGTCTTCTTGTCAGAGCAAAGGCCCTTTTAGCTTCAGCTAGATCAGCATCTATATGTCTTACCAAAATATAGGTAATAGTCGAGCCAGATACCGAGGTATTTAACAGCCGGTGCTGTCCAATGATGGCAGGATTTTTCCATTTTTTCCGGGTATCCCTAGAAGCCCTTATCAATGGAGAGCAGGATTTTTTTTTGAAGTTGACATTCAACTTCCAATCTTCGCAATAACCTAAGTCTAAGTCTAAGTGTCTCGCCATTGCAAATGCTGTCCTTGAAACAATTGTCTATAAAAATAATTCCGAAATATTTATTGGTTTTAATATTACTTTGACCTGTCCGACGTATTTGAAGTGAATGTCCTTAACCTGATAGAAGTCACTTGCATCCATTATCAATAATATTTTATTGTTTAAATTCTCGCAAATAATAGATAACTGTCATTTGCTTTGTTTTCTATAGGATCTTAGTTCAACGGACGAAGTAAACCTAATCTGGGCATAAGCAATATTCAGAACAAAGCGTGTTATTTTATTTATTTATGATGCAAGTCTTAGTGAATTTAAGTCAGAATTAACATTGAACAAAGGTCTAGTACCTCGATTTTTACGACCACTTCATTAAGCGAGATATCTAAAGCTGTCCGTTGCTCTTTCTCACGCTCAAGGCCATTAATTTAAATCTTTGTTACACGAAAATGACTTCTCCGACATTGAGTTCGTCAAATTCAGGCAAAAAAAAAACATCTTTATAAAGTTGACCCTTAAGGACAACGAAAATATCTTAGCATTATCCCGGACTAGCAATAAGAACCTAAACACACAGTATAGAATCAGGAAAGCCTAGAATGCACTCTTTTTCTTCAAAGAAGCAGTTGGAAGAACATGGGGTCTCAAGCCAGCACTAATGCACTGGGCTATATAAAATGCTGGTCAGACCTCTACCCACGTTTGGGCGCTGGTATGATGGCTGCCGGAAAGAAAACTATACTGGAAATATAAGCGATCGTTCAGATTGCCATCATATCACGGTGTTGCCATCATATCACGGACACGTTTCTTTGTCTGATGCCATTTGATCTGCATTTAAGCCATCTTGCGAGTGTAAGTGTGACTTTTTCAACTCGGGCTTTCTCAAGAATAGTGGAAGAGAGGACTGTGCTATTCTTAAAGAAATTCAAGTGATAAGCTCCAAGAAAATGGATGATTCCCTTTCCACCCTTGAATTTAACACACCGTACAAAATATGCGTAAGGAGTACCAAAAACGGCGGGTCTCAGACATAGAGCAGCACGAGATCAGGAATCTCCAAAGGTGTCCTAAAGTTGCTTCGGAAAGAAATGCTTCGGAGGCATCTGGATTTGGACCGTGAACCTTCAGCGTGACAAGCCACGACGATTACCACTCAACATTTCCAAGGCTTCCAAATCACAGCCCTGCTTAAAGCCTATCAAGGAAATTCATATTTACACTCACAGTCATGTCGCGCTTGAAATGTTTGAATCGTGTATCACTAAATCGGTATTAGTCAGGAGCTGTCACATCTTTTACGCCGAACCAAGTAAAACAATGTTAGGTGCCTGGTCGTTCTGGAATTCAGTGTAAGGAGAATGCCAAAAGGGCGGAAATTAGATGGCCGAATATAAAAAGACAGAGAGAGCATCTAAGGCGCTCTGTGCGATGTTAAAATGCAAAAGAACCAGAGGCCATGAGGCTCGGTGTCACAGTCACGGCCATTTGCAGATACTGCAACAATATCACGCATATTCCACGTGAATGTCAGATTGTCAGGGCATAGCGCGTTGTCATAAGAAAAGTTAAGTAAACCGAATAAATTTTGAAGACGTTCTGAATTTTGCAGACAATTGAAGTGCCTTGCTGAAATCATTTTGGTTAAAGTGCCATCCTAGGTTCGATTTTTCAGGGAGCGCGACGGGCTCGTGATGGTGGCTAGTGTCCTGTGATGGTTTAGCCTCTAACTTTGTCGTTCCTTGTGAATGTTCTACAGGGTTTTTAGTGGCCCAATTGTGACGGTTCTGCCGATCGACATGTACATATATATGTATAGTCGACGTACGTATATGTTGAAGGTGGAATCCTTTCAAAAATATATGTCACTCACGTGCGTTTTCAATCGACGAATGTACGAAAACGTGTGTTGGTTTCAATTCTCGTGCATGTCTTCAAGAGGAGCGGACAAGTTTATGGACGAAATGGTATAAGTATAAAATGCTAAAAAAATGCGCGTTTTAGCTGCTTCTGTATGAAACTAAAGGTAATGAAGTTCCTTTCTATGAACAATATGAGATAAAATACATACAGTGCTTCTGACATTTCCTACTTCTACGAATAATCTTATTTAATCAGCAGAAAGAAAAGGATTTCTTTTGAAAATTCTCTTTATGTACTTGTCTTCGTTTGGCGTTTCCTACTCTTGTTTGCGACTAGGTTTTTGGTTTTCAATTTTTGTATACCTACTAACAGTTGAGATACTCCGAATGTACAATATCCGAATGTTTTTAGTATCACATACCCAAAAACGGAACACCATTGAAATCGGTTCGGGGTCTGCCTGTCTGTCTGTCTATCAGGCCTTTTTCTCAGAAACCATTTGACGTAGACTATTGAAATTTGGAACAGCTGTAGCAATTAGTGGCCCAAACACAGAGCTGAACTGAAAAAGTTGAATTTCTACAGCGGGGGGCTAGTTTTCTCAGGATAATTGTGTCATGCGGGATGCCAAATAAGAGCTCGTTAAGGCTTTCAAATTCGATCGGTACCTTAAATCACAAACAAAAGAAATACATATAATTTTCTTATTTGTGCTTAAATAAACCATTAACTCCTTTTTTTTCTTAGCATATATAACTGCACAAAACGATGCATACTTTAGCCGTGTTTCATTTGAAGCCTGTATAGAACAAACATTCTTCGGCAACATGTTTTCCATGTAAAATACTTAGCCTGGAAAATTATCCAGTCTAAGACTTTGTTGTAAATATAACTATGTACATTGAAAGCTTCTTTTAATCCTACAATAGGCTTGCAAAGAAAACACGCCTATGAACTTTTTGTGTTTTGGAGGAATACAACACATGAAGTGCATAGTTAAGTTTCGCACGAGCTTGCGTTCAAATTTATCAAAGTTGATATCGTGCGAGTGAAATTCTGCACAAGGAAATCAAGTGCGAACTTTTTCTATGAACTTTTTGTTTATCAGAACTGTTAGAATACATGAAGTGTATAGTTGAATTTCGCACGATATACCACGTTTCCACTGAGCTGAAACCCCGAGGTTTCGATGAATTTTCGCCGTGAAAGTGGTATTACATTCAAATTTTCCAATGTTTATGTCGTGCGAGTGAAATTCTGCACAAGGAAATCAAGTGCGAAATTTTTTGATGAACTTATTGTGTATAGCAAGGGTTATTTTTGATCTCATTCAACGAATAGAATCAATCATATACCACAGTTATGATGTAAATACATACTATGTATGTATTGTAAAGGGTTTTTCAATAAGAGCGCTACAAAAGTTTTTTTTAAATAAAACAAAAACAATTTTGGATATCAATGAAATTCTTTATTCCTGTAAAAGTACGTTCGATGCCATTATGTATGAAACTCGATTTCTTTTGCATGGCCATCATGGGCACGCTTGCAGAAGTCCAGACGCTGAACCCAATTTTCGACGGTTTTCAAGCATAAATCGGCCGATACTGCTGCAATTTGATGTTCGATATTCGTACGAAGTTCATCAATCGTCGCTGGCTTGTTGGCATAGACCATAGACTTGACGTAGCCCCACAGAAAATAGTCTAACGGCGTCAAATCACACGACCGAGGCGGCCAGGCGACTGGACCATTTCGTGAGATAACACGTTCTCCAAACTTGGTTTCCAATAAATTGATTGTGACATTCGCTGTGTGGCTTGTGGCGCCGTCCTGTTGGAACCACATGTCCTCCAAGTCCATATCATCCAATTGGGGCCAAAAATATTCGGTTATCATTGAACGGTAGCGATTCCCATTCACAGTAACGTGCCGGTCTTGATCATCACGGAAGAAGTACGGCCCAATGACGCCGCCGGCCCATAAACCACACCAAACCGTAATTTTTTCGGGATGCAATGATGACTCATGGAGTACGTGTGGACTGCTGCCTGACCAATACCGCATATTTTGTTTATTGACGAAGCCATTCAGCCAGAAATGAGCCTCATCGCTGAAGATGATTTTTCGATGAAAATCCGAATCATTTTCAAGTTGTTGCTCAGCCCAATTCACGAACATACGACGCTTCTGGTGGTCAAGCGGCTTCAGTTCTTGCGTCAATTTAATCTTGTAAGGATGTAGGCCAAGATCTTTTCGCAAAATTCGCCACAAAGACGTCACAGAGATGCCCAACGCTTGAGAACGACGTGTGAGAGACACATTTGGGCTTTCTTCAACTGAAGCCTCAGCGGCAGCAATATTCTCGACACTACGGACACTTCTTTGTCTCACTGGCACGGGAACATTTTGTACTGTGCCTGTGGATTCAAATTTTTCCACTAGACGCTCAATTGTTGATCTGCTAGGACGATTATGACGACCATAAATTGGACGTAGCGCTCTTAACGTCGAGGCCACTGACTCCGAATTTCGGTAGTAAATTTTAATAATTTCGACCCGTTAAGCGGCAAGAAATATGGCGTCGTTTGCTGTCCCTGTCGCTCTACTTTTGTAGCGTCCCTGTTGAAAAACCCTGTATGTGCCTGTGTATATATTGTTGGAGGAGAAAACATTAAAAAAATATTTGTATTGGTTGAGTATGTTTTTGATACGTTCGACGAGGGTGTGCAATGCATAGCTTGCACACCTTGACGAGACGCCACTGGTAGGCATGTATGTAAAAAATAACTGATAGTACGGAACACTTGTTGCGCAAATACGACTTGACTTATGGTTTTCCTCACAGTCTAAAAAACTTATTTCTCACCTTTGATTGATTTAGTCGCACATCGATAGCCAAGTTTGTGGTCTGGATCACTAATTTTTGAATTGAAAAACACCTTATAGACCGCAAAAATCACCAAACAAGACATTAGCCATTATTCACGGTTTTTAATAAAGTGATTTTTGCGGTATATAAGGTGTTTTTCAATTCAAAAATTATTTCTCACCGTTTATTTACGCGAACAATGCCGAAATTCTTTGAAAATTTGTCCCAACTAGTGTGCCCGTGCGAGAACTCTCGCAACAGAAAATCCAACTCCCAAAATCGGAACTTCCCATACAATATCCAAACTTCCCATATGATTCCTATCTGTCAACTCATGGAAATCCCATAGAAAACATATATACATATATTTAATTTGTTAAAAATTTATAAAGTGAAAGTGCAGTTCGTCACTGCTCCAGGAAATTATCTTTATATTATACATACATTATATGATTCAGTATCAGCTCAGAAAGGGACAGTTCCTTGTTACAGTGGGAATATTGTTAAATGTAATTTTCAATATAAAGTACGATTTTCCGGTGATGTTTGTTTATTTTTCCCGTTGTATTCGATTGTTTTATAAATACAAATTAGACACAACAATATTCTAATTTAATTAATGTATGACTTGTCATTATTGCTGTGATTTTTCATATCAAAATGTTTTGCAGTTGTTGTACGGTAAGACGTGACAGTCACTGTATGTCGATTGTACAATATTCTAATGAAATCCTTATCAACACTCTGCAATGAATGAATTCCGATTGCACTTACTACTCACATGATAGTGATATCAGCAAACAGCACATGGCCAGGGCCACACGCCACACAATTCTCCCCACTTCCCCACGCATGTTAGAGATTTCCTTTGACATTGACTTTGGGGAGGTACACGCGTTATCAGAACCGTTAGCCGGCTGATGAATGTTCTACCCATTATCGTTGCGTTCATCATACTGATTACTTCCCACTGAACACTATCAGTAGATACAAGTGTGTTCGAGCATTATGTACCAAGGTCAACTAGACGGATTGTTCGTGTAAATCAATTATCTTTCGTCACGAAGCCTCTATTGACTGTAGCTCCCCCCCTTTTTCCGCCCACGATTGAAAATACTCATAATAGAGGTGTACAGTGCACCCCATTCTGTAATGTAGCCGAAGTACATACATACGAGAAGTTATCGCAACTTGTAGGTGTTACGTAAAGAAAACAAACAACACAGCATACACGACACGTACATATGACGGAAATACGTTTAAGAATCATCACGGTTTTGAAGTTTCACGGCTTTTCCCATTTCCAGTCATGAGATGACTTCTGTTAAGGGGGTGTAGACTTTGGAGAATGTGTCATGCAATGTTTTTGGCTGGGAATTTCTATTTTGTTGCACAGACTTGTTTTTTTTTCCAAGTTTGAGAGTATTTGCATTTCTTCTGCGGTATCAGTCAAACATCTGTAAATAAACTAAATAGTAATATTTGAATGGTCAAATTGATAACCATATAGCTGGGTTATGACTCTCTGCATTATTTATGGGTTTTACTTTTTAAATATTTGTTGTTAGCAATGGATGTTCTTAGTATGGAAACCTGATGCATTTTGGCTTATTTAGTGCGATGTTTGTCAAGAGGCAATCAACTAGATCACATTAATCTAAGCATTTCCACTGGATGTTTTTCGGCGAATTTGGAAGAGCATACCAGAAAAGAAATTAACAACTGCAGGGGGTCTATTCGTGTACACTAGTCGAGTGAAACATCATAAGTGAGCTCACTGTCGAGTCGAATACGTTTTCGTATTCCTGAACTCAAATGCAGTCGTAAACCATATCCAAGTTCACTTTATGACGGTTCAAAATTTATAATTGGAAAAACTAAATTGTTGTGATTATCCCGGGTTTCGGCACCAAATGTAAAAACAATGCATTTTCTGAAAGTACCTCATTCAATTATGTCCGGCCTTCTGTAACTCCGTCGTCTTAGGAAACTTCGTTGATGGAGGCTTCCGTATTAAGAAAACTGAAACTGAATTGAGAAAACATATAACGTATGCTATTACATGGAGAAGACGTCTCGAGCTATTAATAGATCTAACTAAATGAATCAATTGCGGCTCTAAATATTGCCGCAAAAGGTACTTCTAATATAAAGCTACTGGTGCTGCCATTGTCAGGTGATTATCAAATTCCCTTCTGGGAACAATTTTGAACAGCGGTACATGAAAACAATGCGCTCACAAGTTCTGCTAAATTTAATTACTTGCAATCAGAGTTCGAAAAAAACACTAACGTACCGTACCTTAGTGTTTTGTACGGTACACTCCGAGAACAGTACACTAAACGTAGTGTACGGAAGAAGAACACATACCCTACAATCTCTCATGATGTTTGCGTATGTGTACACAACCGGTATACACTACGTAGTGAACACGATGAGTAAAGAAGAGCCCTACGATAGTGTTCTATTCTCTGTACGCAAACTCTATTTTTCGATTTTAGTATTTGCGTACGCGAGTATACGGACAATAGTGATAGTAAGGATGACCGCAAATTCAGTTCAAAAATGATAAGGGATGCGTCATATCCTTCGGAACTACCGAATATTACGTAAGTAAATATATTACGACACAACAAATAAATTTCAATCAACAGATTTCAGGAATTATCTCTATTACTTAGCTGAAACAATGACACAATGCCTTAAGAGCCGCAGGATAGCATATTTTAAAGATTGTAGTTGCTCTTAGATTCATTGCTCAAGGCTCGTACCAATCCGGAATAGGACAAGACACCATTGAGATATCTCAGTTTTCTGTATTTAAAGTCCTCACAGAAGTAGTCGGCATAATGGAAAACAAAATTTCCCCAAAGTTGATAGTTTTTTTTCTTCAAATTATTTCTGTAACTGTACCAAAGCTATAAATTCAATAATATCAGTAAATTTATATAATGTTTTAATGATTAAAATATAAACGTTTATCATGTAACCCACCCTCATCTCTTACAGGTGGTCTTCTTGCATTTATGCGAGTTTTTAATTCCCCCCACAATTAATTCGATTTTATACTGAATGCGGTTCTGTTGCAAGGTTTCTATGTTTTTTTTGAAAAAAACCACCAGAACTTCGTACTGCTTCATTGTCGTTATTTTTATCCTAAAATAAATAGAAATACAGTCAAACTTCTTTATAACGAACTTGCTTATAACGAAATTCTCTATATTGCGAAATTTGTTGGCAGACTTAAAAGTTCCTGCCAGAACTTAAAAGTTCCTCTAAAGCGAAATATGTGTTAAACTTCTTTATAACGAACAAACTTATTGGTCCCTTGTAGGTTCGTTATAAAGAAGTTTGACTATATTAAATAGCTAGCCTGCCATTTTTTTTTTCTAATTTGCAAAATTTAACCTATGTATGTATTTCCTCAGGAACGAATTTAAATGCCTTTTTGGAAAGCCGAAATGATTTATTGAAGCTGAAGTGTTAAAAAACATGTTCTTTAACTTTCTAATATACCAAAATACTCTGCGTGCCTATGCTAAAGCATCCACAGTAACAAACAATTTTATTGATTAATGCTACTTACTTTACTTTATGTGGCGCTACAGCTCGGGGTGAACCTGGGCCTGCTTCTCGCAACCATTTGTGTGTGCGTGTTATATTTTTGCACGAATGGAAAGGACCTACAGTTTCTTGCCGACTCTGAACGGCGAGTTGAGAAGCTTATTGACAAATGATATTCTTTGATTGCTTGTCAGACATTCAAAGGAGGTAGCACCTTGAAAAAACTTTTAGGTGTTGGACCCGGGCTGGGATTGAACCCGGGTAGCATTGCGTAGTATTCCAACGCACTTACCACTACACCACAGTGCCACTAATGTTAAAGTTTAATTAATGTTCCTTCTGTTTTTTTGGTTAATGTGTTTTCAAAAAAAAAACTCGAATTTTTTCAAAAATCTCTCTAACCCGCACTAATTTTGATATCCGTGAAAACTCGACTTGAGCACTTATTTTGATACCCGCGAAAATTTGACTTAGAGGGACTCAACTGTATTGTCTCCACCGAGTGCAGATTGGAGATCATCATGAATGCGTTTGCTTCTGGAAAAATAAAAGAGAAAAATGGGATTACAATGCAGTAGAAACCTTCCCCCAATGCAGTGGGAACATTCCCCGGCTACTTCATACGACAGCGATACTTTACTAATAATCTTAAACGAGCAATTTTTAATAAGGAAATAGTCAATATCGCGCTAAGGAATACCTACCCATATATCTGACGTTCGAATTCGAGTTTAGGAATACAAGTATTGTGTGACTCGTGTTTAGAAGTACCATTTCATCACGTTTTTTTGGCTTCAGCAGTCCTCGGAACCAAGTCTAGCTTCCCGCAACCATTTGTGTGTGCGCGTTATATTTTTGCACGAATTGAAGGGACCTACAGTTTTCGGCCGTCTCCGAACGGCGAGTTGGGAAGCTTTACATGACAAATGATACTCTTGAATGCTTGTCAGTCATTCGGAAGAGGTGGGCACTGTGAAAAACGTTTTAGGTGTTTGCGGTGGGATTCGAACCCAAGACCGCTGGCTCAGTAGTCCGACGCACTAATCACTTGCGCTACGGTGCCCGCTTCATCACGGTTACATGACATTAACACTCACTCGTATACAGGAAAAGGCTCCCTTTAAAATTGTTTGAAATCTTTCAAAAGTAGAATGTTATGTTTTTTTTTAAAGGAATACGTTATTTTAGTCCTCTGCAATCTGGGTTTAGGGAGGGGCTCTCTACCGAAGATGTTCTAGCGTTTTGCTCTTTAATTATTTAAGGCTTAGATGAAAAGATAAATTGCGCTGGTCTGTTCGTAGACATTAGCGAAGCATTTGACTAGTGTTCTGAAACGGGTGATATTAAAAAAAAACAGAAAAAAAAAACGAATTATATCAAACCATATTATAAATTGAATTTTATTGCCAAAGAAAAAAACTGTGATAATTTAATTTTAACAGCAAGGGTTTGTCGTTAGATGAAGGTCTGCACTCGATCGCGGTCAACAGCAAAGAGAGCGATCTAATTTTCTCACTGCACTTGCTAGGCATAAAAACACCGCAAAAACCAAAAAAAGTACGTACAATATTTGGCGCATAGGCCGTTAAGATCGAATTAAGCTTTAACAATTCTAGGGCAACATATAGGGTAGTGCATGTAATGTTTTTCAACTGCAATACATTTCACAACAACTAGGTTAATCATAGCATTCTTCTTTGGAATCTACATTCTGTTGGTTTTCGTGGTCCTGTTTTCAGTTGATTTGTGTATATCTCGGTATCGTGTATGACTAAACTAACCCTCTGAGCTCTGAGTTTAGTGGCTGAGATAAATAATTGATGTCCACTCACTGAGAATTTTGGGATTTTGGATTGCATATACATATTTTGTGATTTCAGAATTTTGACCCCAACCCGCATTGCAAATCTCTGCAATGTTGAGCAGTGAAAATAGTTGATAAAGGGTTGAGTAAGTTTGCCTGGAGTCAGCTTGAAGTTCATGCGAAATATTGTTGTTTTCGACCCACTGTGTAGGTTATTCTATTGAAAACCACCGCTAACATTTCTTTCCTGTGAATTTATAAAAATGTTATATACGCATTTGTTTTCGATACAAATCAAATAAAAATTGATTTTTATAATACACTCTCGGGTGAATCGCGTACATGCTTCAAGGCTAAAACTTCACGATATCTACACATATTGTTCACGCATGTAGGAAATATTACCTTCCGCGTTTGTACTATCTGTTACCTTCCGTATTGACGCACTATCTGCTCTAGAATGACACGTGCAACCTTCAGATTTGACATAATAAATCGTAATCTGGTAATGTAAATACATATATATATCTATATCTATACAATGCGAAGTATATTTTACGAACTGCAAAATCAATTGTATTTAGAGCGCTGAAATTTTCAGTTTTCTAGAATTGGAACACGTAAACATAAGTTGTATCTGAATGCCCCTAGTCTTCTAAATGTGTCAAGCAGGCAACTTATCCAATACACGCATAGATAAGCAAACGCTAAGTTGTCATCATTTCGACCAAACCTTGCGAAAAGATTAGTGTCTGTAGAAGCAATTTGCGGAATTGATAAGGAAAATGAAAATTCAGGCGGAAAATTAATGAATCAATAAAAGTTGCTCAGTATTTTATGGGAAACTAATACTTTTGTGCCATTTGAGTCAGTAGCCATCAATTCAAGTGACCAAGGTATTCGTCGAAAAGATAAAAATTATTTCAATGCACATGTGGCACCCATAGGACATTCAAACTCTAAGCAATATCGCCTTGATGGTATCTACGACAGAATTGTAAAAGAATTAAATTTTTTGGGAGGGTAATTCTATTGAATTCACCTACAAATGATTTGAAGTCGTTCTCTATAAAGATTGGGACTTAAAAAATCCTAAATCAGCATTCTTTTGAAGTCAGTGATTAATACATTCAGTTTTTAGCAATCATTGAATTAAACAAACTGATTGGATTCTTTCGTATATCATAACTGAATTCACTTGATGTGAGTTGAAGTCAGTAGTCAATGTATATAAAATCAGTTGAAGTCAGTGGAAAGTGAATATGAATAGCATGGACAATATTATAATTATAACAATATTATAATAATATTTTTGATTTTTAATATTTATTTATTTAATCGAGTTGAGTTCTTGTTTGTTTTTGTTTTGTTTTGTTTTGTTTTGTTTTGTTTTGTTTTATTTTGTTTTGTTTTGTTTTGTTTTGTTTTGTTTTGTTTTGTTTTGTTTTGTTTTGTTTTGTTTTGTTTTGTTTTGTTTTGTTTTGTTTTGTTTTGTTTTGTTTTGTTTTGTTTTGTTTTGTTTTGTTTTGTTTTGTTTTGTTTTGTTTTGTTTTGTTTTGTTTTGTTTTGTTTTGTTTTGTTTTGTTTTGTTTTGTTTTGTTTTGTTTTGTTTTGTTTTGTTTTGTTTTGGTTTGTTTTGTTTTGGTTTGTTTTGTTTTGTTTTGTTTTGTTTTGTTTTGTTTTGTTTTGTTTTGTTTTGTTTTGTTTTGTTTTGTTTTGTTTTGTTTTGTTTTGTTTTGTTTTGTTTTGTTTTGTTTTGTTTTGTTTTGTTTTGTTTTGATTTGTTTTGATTTGTTTTGTTTTGTTTTGTTTTGTTTTGTTTTGTTTTGTTTTGTTTTGTTTTGTTTTGTTTTGTTTTGTTTTGTTTTGTTTTGTTTTGTTTTGTTTTGTTTTGTTTTGTTTTGTTTTGTTTTGTTTTGTTTTGTTTTGTTTTGTTTTGTTTTATTTTGTTTTGTTTTGTTTTGTTTTGTTTTGTTTTGTTTTGTTTTGTTTTGTTTTGTTTTGTTTTGTTTTGTTTTGTTTTGTTTTGTTTGTTTGTTTGTTTGGTAAACTTAATTTAAAATAAATCTGTTTAGTTTATAAATTGTTTGTTTCTTGAATATGCTATACTAAGACAAATCAATTAAAAGTATATTAAGTTTGTTGTATTTTTCTCAATTTTTTTAACGGTACGTGACTAGCTTTACGGACTTCAGCTGATTGCAGAAGCAACTAATGTTTATTGACGTCAAGTGAATTCAAAAGATTTCAATTGAATTCACTGACTTCAACTTATTTTGACTGACTTCAACTGATTTTAGTTGAATTCACTGACTTCAACTGATTTCAAATGAATTCACTATTGACTTCAACTCATATGATGTACATAAATTCAAATGACTTCAAAATGATTTCAATTCAGTGATTGCTAAAAATTTAATGCAATAATCACTGACTTCAAAAGAATGGTGATTTAACATGTTTTAAGTCCCAATCTTTTTTGAATTCGATCGCATTAATCAAAAATTTGAATTCTTTTTTCTGAATTCTGCAAATACATTCTAGAGCTGTGTCAATCGTTCAAATTTGAAGATCCAATCGTTCAAGTATTGGTTTCAAAAATTATTCGATCTTTTCAATCAATCATTCAATCATTCAATGATAGAGATAGAATGATATTGTATTGGTTCGTTTCATTTCAATACCACCAAGAATCTCAATCATCATCATCATTTTTAAATATGATTTATTTTGAAGAACACTGTAAATTTTTGTATTAGTATAATTTTATTGTAATGCTCTAATGGTTTTCTGTTAATTATAACGCTAATTATTTCTATTATTTTTGTACCTCATTAATGTTTTTCTCTGAATTGTTCTAATCACATTTTATAAATTGTATACCTAGCAAGATGAATTAATAAATACAATACAAAAAAAAAAAAAAAAAAAAAAAAAAAAAAAAAAAAAAAAAAAAGAATACCTTCGTTCATTTTAGTATTGGATAGAGATAGAGAGTTTGGGAGCGCACACGAGATCAATTCTGTTGTACACGTATTAGTTTTCTACCCCATTCATCCTCTCAAACGCAGTAGAAGATATTCCTCTGATTTGGCTGTACAAGTGTACAATATTGTAATTCTCTTTCGTTATTTTTTAACCGAGAGAACCGAACCAATCATATGAGCGAGAAAAGTATTGGTTTTTCTGAACGATTGACTTGTGGTTGTGTGAATGCAATCATCAATACTTTTTGGTGAACGGGTCAAAATGATCGAATCAATCACGATTGACACAGCTCTAATACATTCCCAAAGAAATCCTTTTACAACTCTGATCTACGGTGGTAGGGTTTTTGTAGTAGGATCTTGGGCTATGGACCAGACCAGAGAAGAAGTTCTATTGTGCCTATTTCCTGGTCGAGGAATTGATAAATAGGAGAAGTATTCAGGATTGGGAAGCGAGCGGTAAGCAACTCTCTTCATCAGATACATGTTCATAACCCTTAAAACCCCAAACAGAGGCTCGTTGAAAACATTGTAAAAGCCGTACCAGGGCAACGAGATAACAGTGGTGTAGGTGTTCAGATGTCTGACCTTGAAAATAATGGCTTCTGGGATAAAATTGTTCATCATCATCATGTAGCGTTACAGCTCGGCATGAGCTTTATTTTCTTTAACCTTCCTTCTTCAGTCTTTTATTTTATCTGCATTACTCTTTTAGGGCCGGCTTACAGCCCAGGACGAGCCGTCCAACTAATGTCTTCATTTTCTGAGATTATTCGGCCTCAGAATTTTTGTCTACTGTATATCTGGCTGGCTACGGGATATTCTTTTTTACGGTTCTGGAAACAGGGCCACGTGGCTTTTTTAGCCGAGATACCACCCCAAACTTCGTGGACTGACTCGCCACTTCTTAATTATTCGAGGGCTTTCCTCAAAAGCAAATTTTGTTTACTGATGGATCCATTGAAATGGTGGAAATGGACTAGACTGGACACTTCTTACATTAAAGAGGTTCTCGTTGTGGCCTCGCAATTAAGGAGTTTTTCCGAATCTCCTTTGAAGGATTGTCCAGTGCACTGTAGTTATACAATATACATTTTTTTTCCAAAAATATTGCTTCGTTGGTTCCTTGTTTTTATTTCCATCCCGATACATTCAAGAATAGGTTCAAGGTAGTAACTTCCTCATCTATGCGCTTCTACTCCTCTTCAATGGTCCCACCTATTTCTTGACTTTCCAGCTTTTGGAGAAATTAACTTTGGTAGGTATGAGCTGTGTCCGTCCCATATAATTATTCGATTACCTTTTTTGTTTGACATTCCGCGTAGGATTGAATTGCATACCCAAAGCAAGGTTTGGTTAATTTTAAAGGGGCAGTGCTATCATAAAGTACCAGGCACAATAATGAGCCCATCGTGATCTCCCTGGACCGTCCTACGACCGTACCTTAACCGAAATATTGCCCTCTTAACTTTTAATTTCGCTGTAAAACCTGATAATTTGATTGTGCCCGAATTCTTCCAATGCCTCAAAAAAGGAGCTGATCGATACCTACCTTCGTAGCAGCATCGAATCAAGACTGCTATCAGAATTCCAATATGCATACTGTAAGGGTAAACCAGCGGAGACTGCTCAGCATTTCCTAATATGCTATTGAGAAGACTAGATATAGAAGGTACCTTCAATAATGTCGAATCGGAGGCTATAGTAAAGGCTCTTTCAAAGCTCAAGGTCGAGAGTCGAGAGCTAGCTTTGCAAATTGATTAATTTACTACTCAATAGTCGAATCATTAACATTAAGCTAGGTGAGTCCTCTTCCAGGAGATTTGTCAGCAGAGGTACCCCCCAAGGTGGTGTCTTATCCCCCCTTCTTTAGAACCTTGCAGTAAATGAACTTTTGCTATTCCTGGAAGGTGTGGGATGCAAAATGATCGCATATGCTGATTACGTCGCTATATCTATTTCCGAAAAGCATCTTCACACGATCAATTAACTCTTGCAAAATGCACTAAACAAACTCTCGAAATGGAACGAGAAATGTGGACTGGGGGTTAACTCCAAGAAAATGGAACTGGTTCTTTTCACTAGGAAACAGAAAATTTATCAGGTAGACACTCCTTCTTTATATGGTACCAGACTAGTCTGCGTCGACAAAGCAAAGTACCTCATCCTCATCCTAGATAAAAAAAAACTCAGCTATAAGATTAATATCAAAGAAAGAGTAAGGAAAGCTATTGTAGTCCTCTACTCTTCTATCAAATGGTAGCAAATGGGGACTTCATGACAGCATAACACATTAGGTCTATTTGTCCGTAATCAGATCGATTCTGATGTATGGCGTAGTTGTCTGGTGGACCGCGCTGAACAAAGTTATACATCGCGACAGGCTGTACATAGATTAGCCTCTCTGTTTATTAGTGGAGCTCTAAGACACCCTCCGCAGCACTTGACATCCTATTGTATCTCCCACCCCTTGATATAACCGGTAAGAAAATGGCAGCCCGTGCTACCTACCTACTGTGCCGAAGCCCAATTTGGCAAAAACTTTAAGGTCACTATTCCCGATAGGTCCCTCTGGGATGACATAGATGCTATAATAGACAAGTCGATACATTTCTACACTGATGACTCTAAAAGTAATGATGGTATAGGAGGAGGTGTATTGTCAGGCAGATTAAATCTCAGTCCATCTTTCCGCCTCCCTGATCACTGCTGCTTGTTCCAAACGGAGATTATGGCGATTTTGGAAGCACTGTCCTAGATCAAGACGAATGTAATATCCACTAATGATATTAGCATTTTCACGGATATTAAGACAACCTCCAAGTGCCGTTCATCTCTTATACTTATAGAGATGGCTAAGCAGTTTAATATTCAGTTTTGCAGGGTGCCGGGGCACCATTCCAGGGAATTGTAAAGGTGACGAACTCACTAAACTAGGAACAACAATACCTCCACTCTTTAAGAAAAATGTAGGTATTCCCCTCGCTACTTACAAGCTAACGCTCAAACTACATAAGTCAGTCAATAAATCCAACGCTAGATGGGAAATCTGCACAGATCGCTTTTCGCTTTATACAAAGCTCCAAATGGTTCTCATGAGTAGCGGAGTAGATATCACCAAGATCCTTGTTATCACAATGGGCCTCTTTAGGCCTTTTATCAAGAGGCAGTATCCGGACAGTGTATCTATTAAAGTTTCTAACTCTGCCTTGCTTAGTCCAAAGATTTCCTGAACCTGTGGTCCGCCATATAAATGAATTCTTTAATTTCGTCTTAAACCGCATGATGGTCATGCTGTGGCCACCATCTCAGTAGTTGGCAGTGCACCTCCTTTTGTTGCCCATTCACTTGCACGTTCAAATCAGAGGGTTCTGGTACAAAACATATGTAGTTTGACACATGGTTGAACTGTCCTAAGCGCGACCTGGCTATCCGAATATGTCGGATATTAGCATCGTCTACAACACTACTATAACCTGTGCCTGGAAGACACTACAGTCACCAGGGAGTCGTATATAGCTCCGGTTCTACTGAGTAGAGTATAGAGCCCGTGCCGTTTTATACTTATTTTCTTTCTTTAGGTGGCGCTGCAGTTCGGGGTGAACCAGTGGTTGCTTCTCGCAACCATTCGTGTGTGCGTGTTATATTTTTGCACGAATGGAAGGGACATACAGTTTTTTTGCCGACTCCGAACGGCGCGCGAGTTGAGAAGCTACTCGTGACAAATGATATGTACTCTTTGAATGCTCGTCAGGCATTGGAAAGAAGTGGCACCGAAGTGGAACCCGGACAGCACTGCGTAGTAGTCCAACGCAATGAGTTTTTCCCGTATGAAACCCAAAACGGTTTGGAACCTGCGTAGAGGGGTTGTGTCCAAACTTAATTTAGAGAAAGTCTGTGAATCTATAGCGTTCTGTGATGATTGCTAGTTTTTTTCCCAACTGTATTGGAGTGCAACTAACTGCATTAGAGTGCAACTGCGTTATTTACTTCGTTTACGCTCAATCACTCTCGTTTGTTTTGAGAAAAACCGCTAGATATAGAAACAACTGGTACACAAAAATCGATAAAATACACTCGAACATTATATTCACATTCAATTCAACGGAAATATTGCAATAAATAGACAAAAGTCGCAATAATTTGAAATTGCGAAAAATGTCTATGTATCTGCGTATCTTTGTTTTAATTTTTATATCTTTTCCTAATAATGAAAAAAAAAAATAAAAATTGGTATATCATCCAACCCCCGCTGGATTGTATTCTATTCCATTCGACAGTAAAAATATAAAAATTTGCTGTTCTGGGAATTCGCGCTGAACCAGCATTTCATTTGGGTCCGATGACTAATGGCGAATTTTCCGGACACGTTCCTTATCCATGCTACCACGCTCCGCACAAAATGCCGCGGGACGAGGTGGATGGCAAATAAATCCTCCAGTCCTCCGTGTTGTGCGTGTGTGTGGGTATTGTGCGCGCTCTGACCTTTGACCATGGAACAAGTTCACGTGGGGCCACGTTCAATGTCACTTACCCTTATTTAACATACGAGTAAGTATAAGTATCCACAAATACTCGTAAGCAGTACACGGGCGGCTTGGAGTGTACAGTAGCGTCATTCTATTTGTAGTCACATTGTTGGAAGTGACTAATCTCCATTATGCCAAGTCACGAGGACGAAAGCGTTTAATTTCTATTTCCCTTTTGTTAGAGAGAGAGAAAAAAAAATAGAAGTTCTCAAAATAAAATGAAAAATAATCAACTAATTTATTGTTGCTGCTCGAGGTGACGTCATTGGGTTTCTTAACTCAAAGTATAATTATTGACCTTTCATTGGCCTTTGTACGTCATACCGGAAAATCATAATAGTTTGACGGGTGGGCAATAGTTTAATGGATAAGCTGTGTGGGGTGGAGTGAAGTTAGTTTCTATTTTTTGAGGTAATGAGGGCTGACTTTATGGAAATAGTTTTTTTTTCTTTTTTTTGTGAGACGGAGGAAAGCAACAGCATTTTGTTCTAATGGAGACATTAAGGTTAGTGTTTTGTGAATGGTTTCGGTCAATTAGTTCTTGGAATGGCGCCTATGTATACTGTGTGCAAGTGAACATGGAAATAGTCATGAGCATATTGATTTGGACAGAAGTCATTCTAGATTCGGTTACTTCGTCGTTTTCGAATGACTGAAGGACTGGGAATGGGTTAAGGACTGGAGAGTCTGTACCATAGCCTTTCAGAAAAGTACTAAACTGCTGCAATTTGAGGACTGCAATTTTGGGCTTTCTGTTAATTTGCAAAAGTCTACTGTCACTTAAAACTGTCAACTTATAACATCGATATGCTTAACCATACTTTTGACACGTGTCACTTAAGGCCTAATTAAAATTGGTTTGTTTTTGTTTTCGAAAACAACATTCCGCATGTAAACAAAATTAGACTTGCGTCATATGTTATTCGGAATGCGCTAATCATTCTGACGTTAGACTGGTACATTTACGATATTGAAATATAAATAAATAAAATGTCAACGTTCAAATATATCACAGGCGGGGTGGTAGGAGTAAAGGAACAATGGAAGAATTGCTTAGAGCTGCATCCATTCGTTCGTGGTACGTGTTTATAATGAACACAGACTTTGAAATCATTCAAATCGAAGTGCCGATTTCTCCGAATTCGCTCATTGACGTTAATTTTTTTTTTTTTTTTTAAATATTCGGCGTGAGTCGAGCCTAGCTCTCGTAACTCTGTTTGGAAGAAATGGAAGGGACCTACGACGTTTGCATCATCTCCGAAAGGCTCTTCACGACAAATGCGTCTCTCGAACACCTGTCGGACTTTAGAAGAGTGGTGGCACCGTATCGCAGGGTATGAACCTGCGACAGCACTCTCAGTAGTTCAACATACTAAAAACCTAATACAAACCACGTTATGTTATCAACTTCAGTTAAATAGTCTGCCAGCACTTTGACAGCATAAGAGTTTTGAAGTTCAACCTACATATTTCTAAATTAGAAGTCAAAGCGGGACACTTTTGGAATAATTTGTTCGAATGAAGGATATAGTTAGAGGCATGTAGTTAAAACTTATATCTACCGGAATTATATAGAACTATAGCTTAAACCCTGCCCGCTTCGCCAGGCATTAAAAAAAAACTTTTTTAGGTATATGTACATGTACAGTATGTGGCCATTGAATTATGACCGATGAGAAATATATGTATGCGATTTTTCACTTTGCCCGCCAATAAAAACAAAATTAATTGGATCATTTGAAATCTTGTTGCAAATATTTATTGTTACATGGTATAACAGTGATTACAAAGCAAAAAAAAAAAGGTTACAACATCTTAATACAATTGATATAATTGAGCTTCTCAACTCGCCGTTCGGAGTCGGCAAAAAACTGTAGGTCCCTTCCATTCGTCCAAATATATAACACGCACACACAAATGGTTGCGAGAAGCAGGCCCAGGTTCACCTCGAGTTGTAGCGCCAACTAAGTAAGTAACATCTTAATACTTAGTACTGCCGCCCTTTTGTTTTCCCCCCTTTACTCTTTTGGGCATGCTTTCAACGCATTTCGCGACCATTTCATTTATAGCGGGCTCGTTTTTCCACATATCTTAAATGTTCTGCTTGCTCTTTTATGGTATTCTTTCTTCGACTGTAAACGCAAGATTTTAGGAAAGCCGAGTAGTTTTCAAGAGGATTCAAATCCGGAGAGTTACCAATCCATGATAAGACTTCCAACTTCATGGTCGAATCGTTCAAATCGTTCAAAATGCAGTGGGCTGGTGCAATACGTTGCTGTAGAGTATGAACGATTTTCCGGTCAGTCTTGGTGTTGTTTTTCTCTTTTTGCCACAGTTTTGCCGTTCCTCGCGCCGGGATCAGCTGGGTGTTGTCGCGCTGGATGTAGAATTTGTACTTTAGAACTGGGCCACCTTTATTATACTTTATTACACTGATCACGCGTGAACTACAGTTATTATAGGTAAAGCATATGAATTAGAGTTGTGTAAAATTATGGAAAAATGCCAAAATTCTCAGCATTTACGTCAAACTATTTGGGTGATTTTTCCTAGGAAAAAACGCCACAACTTTGTATGGAGATTTCCTGGCGTTTTCTCCATTTCTGTTTTTTTTTTTGCGTAATTTCTTTTGGTGTAATTTCAGGGAGCCAGTTTTGCCTATTATTTGGCGTAACCAAGGTTGAATCGCCTGGTATGTCGACGTGTTTTGCTATGTTGACTTCGCAATTACAACAATCTCGGCTAGTTGAGCATAGCTGGACTTCTTCTCAATCAACAAAGTAGCAACTCTAACCCATATTGACAAAAATCAATTAAAATAAGGTTTCCGACTTTCTCTGAGATATATATATAAGTTTTCAAACAAATATTTAATGTAACTAACTGCAAATTGTTAAATTTAAGTCAAAAATCACTTTTCCACTTATTACAATACTTTTTTGCCAACTGCGAGCTAAAAGAGAACTTTAAGAAAAGCACCTTTAAACCTTTTTATGTGTTGGTGTAAATTCATCGGATGGACGTATGTAAGTCCTTCGGTGATTGCTATTGAAATTAAAGAAAGTATAGAGAAAATCCATAGGCAACTGTATTCTTAAAAAAAATTAAAGAAAAAACGCATTTCACGAACACTCACATCAAAAAGTACAAAAATTCAATGAAAACACGATCGGTCATAATTCATTGGCCACATACTGTATGCAAGGGCTTATGTAATTTTGTAACGTAACTATCTACCGTTAAAAAAAAAACCAAGTAAATTGGTTGAAAATTACGAGCGGTAGAGGGAAACATACGCATTTTGCCACTTAGTTTTATACTTAAACATATATTGATTTGGTAGAACATCACTGCCCGCAGCCATAGGTGATATTTTATCTACGTCTGGGCTAACGTTAACTCAATAAGCCTTGGTAGAGATTCATTGAAGCGTTGTCTTAGGCTTTAGCACTTGTTATTACAGTCTTGCTTTATGTAGCAAAATAGAAAGGATTTTCTTTGGATTCTAGAATGGTAAATATAAGGTGGCTTTCATTTGGGCTAAGACAACGTTTTGGGGTCCCTATGCGGGTGAATCAAAGCTTTATAGTCGAAGAATAATGCCCGCCCTCCAAGAACGACGCCTTCGTACTTTAGATCATCGATTATTGGAAGACATAACAGAATTACAGAACTCGGAAATTCAAAGATATCGGATCTTCTAAGATTCATCCAGAGCTCAAACTGGCTCACGAGTTGGTAAAAAAGAGAATTTACTCCCAAACTATAAGGGGTTACATGGGTTTCCTCGAGTAAAAATCAGCTTATTTTTAACAATTTTTTTATATAAAAAATGAAATATTTCATTCAAACTTTGTAATGCCTTAAATATGCATATTTGAAAAAGAGTTTCTGAAATTTTTGTAGAAAAATATTTAAAACTCTGCCATTGCGACGTCATTTCCGGTGACCTCTCGAAAAAAAGGTGCTTTCGCGTTGACAGCAGAACTCATGAAGGGATCAATTGGAGTAAAAAAAAAATACGTGTTTTAGCTAATACCTTAAACTAGAACTTGGACGAAGGAAAAAACAAAAAAGTGAAAATTGGATTTTTGGCAGACATTTTTACAAAAAAATTCAAAATTTCGGTAAAATTTGCTACACATTTTTTTTTTCAAATAGTTGCAATAAAAAATATCCTTCGTCCAAGTCCTTGTTAATAATATGTCGATGACATGTGTTAAGTTTCATCAAGATCGGTTCAGTAGTTTTCGAGAAATCTTGACAACCGCCTTTGAAAATACAATTTCGAGAAAAACGCGTTTTAAGTTTTGAGTGACAATAAAACTGAGCCCAATTAGCGTTGAGTGCGAAACTTCCCAAGGCTCTATCTACGAAACTATTACTCCGATCGACTTGAAAATTTAGTACAATATTCTAAAGATGTTGTAGAATTTAATAAGAAAGTAAAACTTGATTTTTTAAAACCGTGAAACCCATGTACCTAACCCCTTAATGGACACCTTTTTGGAGAACCAATTTCACAAAATGCGTTCTTATAAACAGACAGCTGTCATTACCGGACAAGTTTTTTTTTTTCAAATTTGTTAATATTTTTTTTTTTATTGTACAGTAACAAATTAGTCGATTTTTTTTCGCAAAAAAACGCGTTTTTCACTTCAAAGTGCTCCCAAAAAGTGAAAAATTTAAATTTCGAAAACTCTCCCAGCGTTACCCAGCGTGGAAAGCAATTATCTAACAAAATAACTTTGATTTTTTGGTTTGAGATGATCCAGCACCGAGTTATGATGGACACCGGAATTGTACTTTTTTCCGAGACGCTTCCGAATAATTGCTGCCATTGCCGCATTTTTTAATATTTTTTCATGAAAATTTTACACGATATCTTTCGAATGTTATACTTTAATGTGCCGTTGCTTTTAATAAATAGATTTAAACTGTGTCGTCAAAAAAAAAAATTCACAAAAATGTGCATTTTTTTGCACGATTTAACGTTAACCCGCCCTTAAGAGAGATTTCACTGTAATAGCAAAGCCGAGATAGACAAAGTCCTTTTTGTACCTCAAAGGTAAATTACCTGAACGTTAATTATTTTTGTATAAAGAGACTCTTCGATTTGATTGAACTGAAAGTTGGCGTGATTCCTCTTTTTCAATTCTGTTGTACTTTTATATTTTGCTTTAAAAAATAGCAAACTTATTTTCTTTGGAATTTAAATACCAAACCTCACTGAAACAGAATAAGAAAATGTTAAAACAATAAATTAATATTCGCTAAAAACCAAATCAGCTGTCTATCCAAAGTTAAGTTCTTTCTCGAAATGAAAATGAACGAGTATCTGACATTTCGTAACGTTAATTACGTGAATTAGTATGTATGTAGGTCAGACGTCAGAGCTGTCAGAAATGTCACGTTTTTTTATAATTAACATTTTGTGAATCACTGACATGATAATTTCCATTAGACTACATTTAAACGATGAAAAAGAGTTAACATTTGCATAAAATACTAATAAATCAGTTTAAACTATTAACTATCAATCGATTTATAAATAAAAGACGAACAAAAAGCGAAAGCGAATGTCATGCAAATTTAATTTTCTCTGTTCCGGTGCCAAATAAAATTAAGCATACTACTCGCATGCACTTTAACTTAATTTTCTTTTCTTTTCTCTTTTTTAGTTTGTTTGTGTTTTCTTCTTCACCTTTTGTTTATTGAAATCATTGAACCAAGAAAACGTCATAAAATAAAGTACATAACAATAAGAAAAATTTGAGCATTCAAATTACAGGAAATACCCTACAGCAAAAGTTTTGCTTACTTCTCCATCTACATCTTGTGGAATTATTCGTCACTATTTTCCCCTGGCTAAAATTGATAGAGTGATAGTGATCTCTCGAGAAATTTCATAGCTATTTATTTATTTATTAACATTATTTTTTTCTTTCTTTTCCTGGGGCAGAAAAGATAACAATAAAAATAAAAATAAAAACGGAACCTCTTTGAGGTGATTTGTCTATGGACAAATTGGTGTCAAATGAGAAATTTATTTATGATGAAGTTTGTGTAGTTTTTGTCATCTGCCAACTGTCACAGATGGCATAACTCAATTTGACATTTGTTGGATGGTTCTTTTTTCGTTTCATTTGACATTGATGACGGTCTGCATTGATTTTTCTTCATATGTCAATCAGGAATGTCAAATGCAGAATTTCTGTTTTTTTTTTTTGGGTTTAGTTACGCGTTGGGCATTTCAAATAAAGTTTATTTGAAACATGAGTAAAGCAGTGTAAATCGAGTAGAAGGGACGATTATTATGTATTTTTTGGTTTGGGAAAGGGTAGTCAATCTGCAAACACTCGTCAGAAGAATCTGCATACACTCGTAGTAAGAATGATACATGTTGAAAAATACATACAAACACTACTTAAGAGACAGTAGCCGTCTCTCTCTTATTTGATTTCTCTTTTTCTTTCATCTCCTTTTTCTGATGAAGGAGTTATCTTTAAACCGTCGACCAGAATAGACGTTTATAATTTCTTTCTCTTCGCAAATAAATCGTTCAAAGAATCGTTTGGTTTTTTTTATTTCTCGCTTACCTTTTCAGTTTTTCAGTTACGGGTTTTTCAACAATACACATTTTTTATTATAGAAAATAGTATGTTTCCTTTTGATTACTACACTTTGATCTTAGCCATAAGCAGAGAAGCAATAGGATAACAATTTAAGAAAAGAGAAGCACCTAAAGGAAAAACTTACGAAGACTAAAACTGCAAAAATGCGACATGGAGAAAATGCTTTGCAAATAAAAACACGCACATTATGATTATGACTATGATGAATCTGGGGTATGGTAGAGGTTCCCGCTAGCACTGCGACCGGAGTTGGTCTATTGTGCCCCCTTTTATGTCTATGATTCATACATGATTTTTAAAACTTTGATAATCCCTTTGACTGGAATACTTTTGTAGTCTTCTTTCGTTAATATGTATTTGCCAAGTGTTTTGGCTCTTCTTTTTGCCAGAGAAGGACACTCTGAGTTTAGGTGCTTCGTAGTTTCTTTTGTTTGATGTCAGAATCTGCAGGTGTCTGTACTGCTGATTTTCATTTTATAGAGGTGGCTGCTGCAGATTGAATGTCCCCTCAGACCTGCGCAAAGAATTTTGACATTAATATATCTAACCGCTTGATGTTTGTACTGAGATTTGTGCGCTTCAAAGCCAACAAAACCCTGTACGAGAAGAGTGGACGAATAATAGTTACTCGGCATACAGACACTGCAGTTTTCACGGACTGCACGGTCTGACTCGCACCTGGCCGGTTTTTTTTTTTATAGCTTGTAATGAAATGCCGCCACTTGCAATAGCACGTGGATGCGCGGTGTAATGAAAAAATTAAAATAATAGAAATCCTTAATCAATCCATCTATTTATATATCTGTTTGCTTTTGTGAAAAATAAGGATAATTTTAAGTTAGGGTTTAATTATGTTAATAAAATATTGTATAATAGGAATAGAATATCTAAACTGTCAAGTTTTGAAGGACAACAGAATGCTTAAAATTAAATTATTTTTTCAGAATTTCTGAGCAAGTAATCTTAACCAACTGGGGACACCAGCCATAGTGACGCTAAAAAACGTAAAAATAATCTGCCAGCTCCCTGAAAAGTCTGTCTTCATCCATAGCAAGACTGCCAAGAATCAGGCGGCTGGTAAACGGTTCATGATCAGGACCAAGCTGACAAATTGAAGGCTGCAGGAAATAACCCCCCGAACGGAAAACGAAAAAATCCCCAAAATTGGGAAATAATTACACTGTGTAATTATTCCCCAAATCGAAGGTGAAATAAGTCCCTAAAAGGTATGAAATAAGTCCCCAAATAGGTATGAAATAAGTCCTCATGTTCTCGTTAATTTTTATGTTTTATTGCATTGTAGAAAGTTAATGTTACATTTTAAAATAAGGAAAAGGTTTTTATATAAATATATATATCATGATATTTCTTAATTTATATGAAAATATTTATGTAAATTCAAGAATTCACTCTTTTACTTCGCTTCTACAATAAGGACATTTAACGATCCCCAATTTATGTGTCATCAAAAAAAGAAAAGTGGAAATATCTGTAATTAAAATTATAAAAACAAATTAATTATTCAAACGCAACATTTGTTATATCAGATCCGCGGCGCGTTCGATGAATTTCATCATGCGATCTCACCCAAAAATGCAGAACGCAGATGATCGGTCATGTGCTTCAATACATCATTTAAAAAAACGCTGCAAAATGCTCCTCATCTTTGGTCCTTCTTTGGTATTCCAAATAGATTCTCGTTAAAAAGCCTCAACTATTTCCAATGGAAATTGAATTTTTCTACTCTTCATATCAACAAAGTCACTGTGAAGCATAAATGAAAATTGAATTTTGCCTGAAAATAGGAGAGTGAAATAAGTCCTCGATTTTCACCATGAAATAACCGCCAATCTTGGGGGTTTATTTCATATGAATTCCCACCTCACACATTTTGGGGGGTTATTTCGTTATCCGTTTGGGGTGTTATTTCATTGGGGGGTTATTGCCTGCAACCCAAATTCAAATATCAGTCAAAAAGACTGACTTAATATCTCAAAACAAAACAAAAGCAATGGCGGATTAACAAACAAAGGCCAAAGCTACCCAGCGTACCGCTAGCGAGGTCATCAGGGATCATCCAGGCTGGGGATCTCAGGTGAACCCCGTCTATGGGTGAGCTGAAATGCTTTGCAGAACTCTAAATAAGATTCCGCATAAGCTAAGTAAACTCTCTCTATGACCTATTAATGGTGAAAGGCCCTTTAGTAGGTAATCCGTTATTATTACAATATTCTTTTGCGTATTTTCACTTTCATCAAAACTACCACTTTCCGTAAGTAGGTATGGAAAAGCCAAACAAAAATAACTTCTGTTTTTTTTTTTTAGACATTCAATGTAAGGCAATTTAATTCAAAAATAGAAACGTTACCATTTCCTAACGGAAGAACGAAAGTGTAAGTGAAAACGAAAGTTGTTCACTCTATTGTTGCCTGCATTAACTACCGTAGATTATTACTTTCTCTTGTGCTCTAAAAAATAATAAAATAAAAAAAAAATAAAAAAAACACTGCAGGTAACCTACCAAACGAAGAAGCAATCGGAATGAAAGAACCCAAAATTTACCTTAACCGACCATCGAAGGCAAAGCACAGCCCAGACGCGCAGACGATAAAGAAGAAACGCAAAAAAAAAAACACGAAAATAAACTTTCGATTTTTCTTGTTCGAAAGAATCAAAAAAATAACTACAACAACAACAAAATGCATAATGGAGTAAACAATTTATTAATGTTGTGCTTAAGCCTCCCCCAAGCCGCGATCTTTTGCAAATGCGAACAATTTAGTCGTAAACACCAATAAACTAATTTGCCCGCTGCGCATCCATGAATAATTCAGCGAGGAAGATACAAAGTGTCACACATCTAGAACTACCATCAAGGTTAGAATTTGTCAAGAAAACAAGAACCTATCATGTTGTTCGATGTTCTAAACATTGATAAACTGCTATAAATACACTGCGATAGACGTTTACACAGACTTAAAGCTCAGCATTAGAAGGTGGGAAGTCAGAAGCGGAAAAAGATACAAATTAGCATATCTCTTAGTTTTTTTTATACATACTCGTATCTGCGGCTCAGAATTCGAATTTAATTTTGTTCGCTTAGGATTGCAAAAACAGTAGCACACCAGCTTATAGAACATGACCTTCTACCACCGCATTGCCTTTTGTGTCGAATTTTTGGGGGAAAAGCAAATATCAGCCCCGTATGGAGAGATAATAAGACTTCCTTTAGTTAGTTTGATGCTTAATCAGGTGCGGACTGTGACCAGGAGCTGGCGCTCTACTGTGGGCGACGAATGGTGTAGACATCGCAACAGGGGTCGAAGTTTTAAGATTCTATTGAAGTATGGCTTTGCAAGGTATTCTTATACAATAAAACCCGAGGTTTATTAGCAATGCTGTGAGGTACTCATCCCGGATATGTAGTTACGAAAACCCGCTTAGCTACTCAGAGGTACTTATCCACGAATAAGACGAGTCCGCGAAGAGGCGAAAGATCTTCACAACCAACAATTGTAAAGTGACAGTCAAGAGAATGTCCTCAAAGTCTTAGTAGAGTACTAGCACTCACCACATTTTGTACTAGAGTTTCGATTCTAGTGCTTAATTAAAAAGGGTATTTAAAAGGGTAATATTTCATGTTAATTATGACGAAAGAAAGGAAAACAATGAGTACTTAAGCAGGGAATGTAGTTAAGCGATTTATATATAATACTTAACAGGGGATTTTAACAAGAGCTAGTATCGCCTGTGGTCGAAATTCGACTAATTGTGCGAGAGAAATGCACGTATTGATATTTATTATTTTACCTTGTTTTTACATAGCTTAGATACAATATTTTGGAAAAAAGATTACACTCTGCACTGCCCCCCTTCACAACCTTACCAACAAAACAAAAATCAACCGAATATGTTGTGTTTAAGACAGCGAAAAAGGGGTTGAACTGTTTTGCCTTCGACTATTTATATAATGAAATTAAAGTGAGGCTGCTATGCGGGTTATGCACTTAAGAGGGTGGTTCTTAACCGGGTTTTACTGTACACCTATTACATAGACGCTGGTGGAGCTATGAATTAAATTCCGGCACTCGTTTTTCCACAGGTTTTTCTCAATTAATAAGGTCAGAAATGAGCTTAAAAATCTGCCATCTCAAGGAAAATGCATGATAAAAACATAATCATGTCGGGGAGAATGTTTGAGTCTTTTATCTATAATATTCTTATTTCAGGGAATAGTATTAGGAAATCTATGTTTTTTAGTAGCCAGGGCATTGTTATTTTTTTGGAAGTAAAGTATTTTTCGACAGTATATTTTTTGTTTTTTTATAATCTGCACCCGCTAAATGGGATATGAATACCCTTATAATGTTTATACAAAGCGCGAGCACATGAAGGACAAGAATGAGAGACAGACAGATCGACGTAGTGATAGGGAACTCAGATGTTAGGTTTCAACTAACTCTATGCGTGGTGTCCAGGATAACTGGAGAGTTGTGTATTATTGAAAGTCATGCTTTCACTACTTTAGTTTGTGGAACTTTGGTGTGAGCCAGGACGGTGCAGGGAAATAACTTCACATGGGAAATAACTTTACCTCTAGTGGGAAATAAATGCACATTTTTGATGTGAAGTTATTTCTCACTGAAGGTGGGCAATAATTTAACCAGAAATTTTGTGAAATTTTTTCATGCATATTTACGCAGTTGTGTTTGAATGTATTTTTTTTTCATACTCATCAACAAAAACAAATTTAAGTATCTAAATACCCATCAGATAAAATATTATTTCATGTAAAACTAAATAAAACCGGAGATGGTTATTCTGTGGGCTTTAGCTTCATTCGCATCACTCCAACAGCCACACTGACTTCACCATTCGATTCAGCATGAAAAAATACATAGAATATGATCCACAGTAAAAGTGGAAGTAACTGTGTGAAAATGCCATGTCCAGTAAATCGCCCGTTTCGCCCCACTGTGCGGCCTAAAGAGCTTTAAAAGAAGTGATGTAAATACACCTTTATTTTTAACTTTAGATTAAAGCCCAATTCACAATGTCGCGTTTGGGCGCTCTCGCGTTAATGGGCTTTATATCGACTTTACGATAACTTCTGTCCAACGCACGAAGTCGAAATTTGCAAAACTAAATACCGCTTCAAGCTTCAGGCGTTCATAGGTTAGGAGTAGGACAGATAATAGAAGAATAGAAGAAGATTTGAAATGTATTTCTTTTTATTTGTATTGTTTTATTAAAAAACACAAAATGTGAGAAATAACTTTGCAAACAAGATTGTGCGAATATGTAAACTAAAAAAAAGACTCCACACAATTAATTTGTGTTGAAAAAAATTAATTTAGCAATTTAAATCTTTTACACATATTAAATGTTAAAAAATTGTATTTTAATCGAACAGGCTATCGAATAGTATAATGTCAACAACAGCTGTGAGTTGTCACAACGCACGCCCTAGTAGAAAGTAGTTCTACTCGGCCGTTGCCCAGAACTTTACGATATCTACGATATTACACATTTAAGAGCATCCCATATGTTTGCATTGTTTCTACTTTATTTGCTAACGCGAGAGCGCCCGAACGCCACATTGTGAATTGGGCTTAAAATCCAAAAAAAAACATTAAAAAATTACAGATTTACAGTTAAATTTCTAGTAGATTAACCCACCACTTGTACGTAAACTACACTAACCTCTTTGCTGAGTTGAAAATCTATAACCACTTGTAGTGAAACGTGAAACGTACTCCGTATGTTCATAGGTTCTTGCTTCAGTCAAAATTCTAGCAAACTTTCTGCTTATCCAGCTAAATACTTACTTTAATATGTAACTGGCAAAAATAAGAGGTGGCGCAAAAAACACTAAATATATGCTGTATATCGTACTGGTCAAAGTTAAAACTGCACTGGTCAAAGTTAAAAATTGCATAGTAAAACTTTGACCAGGATGTTTTTTTAGCAATTAAAACCCCCCACTGGTACAAACAGGTAATTAAAGTCTTAGTTTTCTTTAGAATTCAGCGCCCGACAATATAAGCCTAAAATCCGAAAGATCTTGCTACACACAAAGACATTGCAAAGGATTTTCGTAAAAAAACTGGTCAAAGTATGGCTATTTGACGGTACCCAGTTTCACTGTTCTATGCAATTCTATAGACCAAAACTGGTCACGTGAGGATTAGCCGCCATCGCCTGCCCTAGCAAATAACGATCAAAACACTAATTTCGACTTTGTTACATTCTAAAATAATTTTAAAGTGTACTTTAACTGACTATCTTGATACGCCGATGATTTCAAAATTGACCTGGCAGCACTGTTTTATAATTTTTAAGTAGATACGCCTTCAGACGCTCATGTTATAAGCCATTACCTATTTCTATCTTTCTGTTGTCAAAAAATTACTTCACGTTGGCAACATGCCTATGTTTTATTTCCTTCTTCAAATTTCGAACAACCACATAAATTCCATAAAAACAAAATTTTTAAGGCGCAGCTACAAAATACTAACATTTTTCTGTTTAATTTCTGACTCTTAAAACTTATCTGCGAGTATGTAATTTTTTAAGTGCGCCCTTTCGTATCGTAGCGCCCTGTTCGAGCATCATGACAGGTACGCTCCCGTCACAAAATTACAGATCCAAAAAAGCAAAGCAAAACGAATATTTCAGGCTTCGACCTTGAGCATGCAAAATAGCAGAAGGAAATAAAATAAAATTCTAGTTCCGCAGTGTCATCGCGGTCTTATGTCACTTATTGACATACATATTCAATGTGATAGCAAGCAGACGACTTCATTGCTTCGAGACTTCGTGGAGAACTGAGAAGTGAATGAATAATCGGGTCCGGGTGTGATCTTGTTCCTTTGGACCGATTATCATTGTAGAACGGTGAAGGTGATTATTTTTGTTGTTTTGTTTTTGTTATTGTGGGAGGAGGAAACAAATCTCAATTGTCAGCTGATAGAGGTCACCTTGTGACAGCGAATATTATAATATTCAGATTCCAATTCCAATCAACAAAATAGAAGAAGGAAGAAGGAAAAAATGTCGTACCTGTTTCAAGGTCAAATTTTCAGACCTCAAATGGAATCTGACTAACAAAATAGATGTCTGTCTGGAGGATGTTCAAAAGGGGGAAATTAAAAAATAAAATGTTAAATGTATAGTACAGTGTATCATTGAATTTGTTTGTAATTTATTTTGTATTGACGAGAAGCCTGCATGACGTCAGTGCCTGGAGAAAGAACAGCTCTGACGCATACGTTCACCTTTCGGAAGGTACAACCAGCAGTTTCGGAATGCAGCGAGATCGAGGTCTAGACGAATTATTATTATTTCGCTCGTATCCGCCTGGATGTGGGTGGTGAACTTCGTTTTACTTGGGATCAGTTTCAATTGTTATAGTCTGAAATTGAGGTTCATTTGGTTTGGTTTGTCAAATGCCAGATTCCATTGGGAACCAGAAGGAAGTTATGGACGGTTCCGGGAGCATGTGGAATAATCCAGTCACCATAGTTGCACCTAAAAACAGGCAAGCTTAGGTTCTATAATTGAAAGGGTACTTATTATTGAAGGGTGAGAAGCACCGCCATCTTAAGGTCTATTGTGCCCTCTGCAAGTTATAGACGAAGGAACATCCCTCTCAGGGTTGTAAAAGAAAGCAATCATTTTGGATTTCATTCATTGAAGCCACAAGAAAAACATCTACGTATTGAATTCATATGAACTCGCATCATACTTCAACTTCAAATTATGAAATCACCATTCATTTTGAAGTCATTGATTGGGAATTCATTTTAGTGAAGTCAAAGATTGCATTCATTTGAATGCAATCCTCTATGATTTCAGTGAAGTCATTGAAGTCATTTTGAAGTCATTGCATTTCATTAGATATCAATATCACACAGTAAAACAAAGCAATTAAACTATTGAATTTTGATTATGTTTGTACATATTAAACGTAATGTACATATGTACATTTGTATATGCACAAAAAACTATTCCGATTCGCTATCAATGTATGTATCCCAGATCCCTGCGAAAGGGTGGCCGTGGCGTAGTGGTAGTCGTCGTCGCTTGTCATGCGAAAGGTTCACGGTTCGAATCCAGATGTCTTCGAAGCATTTATTTCTCACGAAATAAAAATAAGTTGATCAGTTTCAGAAGTTAATATCGAAACCTACTTCGAAGGCATAACACTGGCAGCACGGCTGAATAAATTGATCGTACAAACCATAATAAGAAACATCTGGAAAAAACTACTGTGAATCATATGCAAGTACAAAAATAATACACAACTCTCCAGTTATCCTGGACACCACCCATAGAGTTAGTTGAAATTGAAACCTATCACCTGAGTTTCCTACCACTACGTCGATCTGTCTGTCTCTCGTTCTCGTCCTTCATGTGCTCGCGCTGTGTGTAAACATTAAAAGGGTATTCATATCCCCTTTAGCGTGTGTAGATTACAAAAAAAAAAAAAAAAGGAGATGGGGCAAAATTATATGGAACTTGGGCCAAGAGCATACGGCAATGAGACTGGTAGGTATCAAAATAAAGCAGATTTTAACAAGCTTCATATTCTGTGAGGGCCAAATCCGGGAATCGATTTTATATCCACTTACAGATATCCCATCATGCTGAAATTTCGCACACTTGTATAAGTCCGGTTACAATACAATATAGAATATTTGATGATGTTGTAAATCTTATATGGCGGAGGCCCTAAGATGGTGGATTACCGCTATCTTCATGAGCTCATTAATATGGGTATCAAATGAAAGGGGTTGACAAGTAGAATTAGATTAGATTAATTCAAAATGGTGGACGCCCCAAGATGGCGGATTACTTTTTTCTGCGCAACCCCCATGACATGGGTATCAAATGAAAGGGTTTGACGAGTAGAATCTCTACGTATCGACGTAAATTTGTAAAAAAAAATTAAATACATATGTACTAAAAAGTAGAAACTAAATATAAAGATAAAAAATAATTTTTAAAAACAAGCTTTAATGACCTAAGTAGTACATCGTGCATGTGTTGTCTTGTGCCTCACCGTCCCAAGCTTTGATTACATATTGGTGACTCGGAAAAAAATATTTTTTTTACTTCTTAGTTCATTTAAGCTTGTTTTTAAAAATTATTTTGTAACTCTATATTTTTAGTACTTTAAAACTGTGAAGTTTTATGAAACTCGTATGTGGGAATTTCGAGATTTTTTGTGAGAAGTTTGTATTGCGGATAGATCTTCTGATGATAGTTGTCCGTTTATATGCATATATGTAAGTTCTTAGTATCATAAGGAGCGTAAGACGCACATACATACATGTATTTTTTATCAGATTAAAAGTGATTTTACTATCTTTCTTATGACCATGATGTCATGAGTTTAAGATTTGCAGTTTTGAAATAATCAACTAACCTCTGAAGACTTTAAAAGTATAACAGTCACTGATTATCACTTTCTAGTGTGCGTAAATATTTTGTTTCTTTTTGATATTCATATTGATAAGTTGTGTAAAAAAATTTGTAAATTAATTCAGGTAATCAGGTACCGAGCATTAGAACAGGCGATATTAATTGTAGACTTTCTACATTGCTTATTTTTTATAGTTAAGTAGACTGTATTTGAATAAATATTGCTCATCTAATTGATGGCCTTTTAATTTTACCCAATATATTACTTAAATAATAATGCAAGACCTGGCCTAACACGCTGAGGATAAACTAGTTTGGCCTGAAATTGGGTTTAGCCGGTAACATATACTAATCCATGCGCCCGTTTGTTATTACATTACGAGCAACACCATACCATCCATGGGCACCGTAGCGCAAGTGGTTAGTGCGTCGGACTACTGAGCCAGCGGTCTTGGGTTCGAATCCCGCCGCAAACACCTAAAAGTTTTTCACAGTGCCCACCTCTTTCGAATGTCTGACAAGCATCAAAGAGTATCATTTGTCACGATTGAGCTTCTCAACTCGCCGTTCGGAGTCGGCAAAAAACTGTAGGTCCCTTCCATTCGTGCAAAAATATAACACGCACACACAAATGGTTGCGAGAAACAGGCCCAGGTTCACCTCGAGCTGTAGCGCCAACTAAGTAAGTAAGTAAGTAACACCATACCATGAAAAGTTTCCCCAAATCATCTACCTGTTCAATTGTTTTGATGATGTACTTATTTATGATCGAGTTTTTTTTAGTAATTTCTCATCGCCCATATTTTTTGCCATCGGATCGGAACATTTTAAACTTCGATTCATCGCTCTAGTCTAGAAGATTATTTTCCAAAATGCGAGATGTTGTGATGTTGTGCAACTGGATTTTTGATTTTCTTTTTTTTTTAATCGTTTGGACTTTTACGAGCAATGGTTCCCCACAAACCTGCCTCCAGAAGTCACTTCCTTATAGTCTTTGGTATAATGTGTGCACTTAGATGAACCGACATGGCAGAGTGAATGTCCTCTGGACTGGCCTTACACTTTCGACAAGTAAGTCTGTCCTCTTTAATCGGCCCGTTGTTGTTCTTTCTGGTTTCCTATGATGCCAACTTTCGTTTTGGAGCACCGCAGATCCTTTTCAGTCCTTTTTTCCTGCAGTACTTCTGCACAATAAGCCTTCAAATCTCTGGTGTGCAACTCTTGTGTTTTCATTTTTTTTTATACTAACTAGAGAAGGTGGGCACCGTAGCGCAAGTGGTTAGTGCGTCGGACTACTGAGCCAGCGGTCTTGGGTTCGAATCCCGCCGCAAACACCTAAAAGTTTTTCACAGTGCCCACCTCTTTCGAATGTCTGACAAGCATCAAAGAGTATCATTTGTCACGATTGAGCTTCTCAACTCGCCGTTCGGAGTCGGCAAAAAACTGTAGGTCCCTTCCATTCGTGCAAAAATATAGCACGCACACACAAATGGTTGCGAGAAGCAGGCCCAGGTTCACCTCGAGCTGTAGCGCCAACTAAGTAAGTAAGTAAGTGAAGGTAACATATGCTTACAGAAAATAAATGAAACTGTTAAGATTTACCGTAATATTTTACTGTTATATTAATATTCGCTCACTGTTTCTAATTATTTTTCCAGCTAATTTTACCTACAAATCTCAACGACGCGACGCACTATATTTTTCAGTTTATCTTTTGTGATCGAATTTCAGTGATCGATACAGGTGAAATTAAAAGCGTAATAAAGTGAGATTATTACCCACTTTAAGTGGAAAATAACTCTTTACATTAAAAATGAAACTATTTTCCACAAAAAAGTAGAATAGTTTCCAACATTTAGTGTAAAATGACTTCCAATCATAAAAGTGTATTTATTTCTCACTTTATTTGCATTTCCAAGCTCTTATTAGAAAATCTTTGCAAAAGTCTGATCCGTTTCAAGTTCATTGAGTTCTTTTTAATTTTGGATTTTTTTCTGTAACATTTGTGAATCAAGTTTAAGATATTTAACAATTGTTTGCCTTAAGGAACGCCATTGTTGCACTTTTTCCCGTGGATAATTAATTTAAAAAAGCAAACGAAAACCGAACTATGCACGCGGGCGGCAAAGAGTAACGAAATGTCAACCTCCATTGGACGTAAGGGAAAAATACAACCACAGCTCACTGGAAGCTTATGCGCCGGCCGCTCAGCTGGGGTGGATTCCACGAACGTGTACACTGTGGTAAAAAAAAAATGGGCGCCACCCAATTTTTTGAGAAAAAAGAATTGGGAAACCTTTAAGTGAAAAAAAAGAGGGTGGAATCTGAAATCAAGAAAACCAATAAGAAAAATATAGGCGAACAAAATACTTTTGCACCACGTTATAAACCAATGATCGATTTATTTAAAAAGAAATCTATATAATTAAATCGCTAGCGCAAGATCTTGTGATTCCTCCTAAGAGTTTATTTCTGCACCGATTTCAATAATTCCTACACTGATCGAAAGCTTATCAACTGAACTTTGTTCATCAGTATAAACAATTTTGATAAAGTGCAAATGAGTAAAGTTACTACGAAAAAACCTTATAACCTGTACCTACGCTCTCTCTTTTTTATTCGTAAACCGTAAACGGTTGTGGAGTTTCTACATGCGAGATTTCTCGCACTGGTCCACTAGTAGAAAGTTAAATTAGGATCGATTAAGGTTAAAATTAGGATGGGGCTAGAAAAAATTCACCGGGCGGGTGGATGAAAAAAAACCAACCCGTGACAAAGAACAAGAGAATGAAAAAAAATCGCCGTTAAAATTAAAATGACCCGCTATTGTACGGTCATGAACTTTTAATATAATCAAAACGGTACCGAGCAAAATACTACGTTAATGGGACTTATAAACTCGACATTCGTCGTTAGGCGACTTCAGGTCCTTCGCGTGCCCCGTACCGCTCTCTTTACCGTTCTCATCTTCGAACACATACGTCCAAGGGGACACTCGTTTCCGGATGCGAAAGGGACCAACCAACTTATGAGCCAGTTTAGCTGCATAGAAATTAGCGGCATCTGACAACACGAAGTTTCTGCGCTATACCAACTCGTTCCGGAGATATTGAACATCTCTCCGTCGGAGGTTGTAGGCTTTCGTGGACTTCTTGGTTACCGCTTCTAGTTTCCTAGCTATTTCCTCTCTAAGCTTTCTAAACTGCTCTCCTCTGCTCTCCTACACCCACGAAATCCTGGTCCCTATCAGATGACTGCTCACTCAACGTCACCCGACTGCTTGCGTGAGTAATCATCTCCCTACCAAAGTTCGCGTAGTATGGCGAAACTCCTAACACCTCGTGTTGGGCTGTGCGAATGGCGCATACTACTTTCGCCAACTGCGAATCCCAACCACGATGGTTTTCTGAGACATAGGCCCTGAACGTAGTTTTAATAATTTGGTTTATACGTTCCGCCGGATTTGCTTGTGGGTGGTAATGCGCTGTGTATCGCAGCGTAGAACCATAACCCTCGCACAGAGTTTTCAACTCGTTACTCTTAAATTGTGGCCCGTTGTCACACACTACAAATTTGGGTACCCCGAACAGAAGAAATTGTCCTCTAGCTCCTTACAAACCTCAAAGAGAAAAGTTTGTAATGGAAATTTGGTAAGTCATAAAAAATTGCCCGTATGAACTCTCCAGTAACGAACCTTACCTCATAGGATTTCATATTCCACTTTGGTTGTCTCTGTCTAGTACAAGGATCGATTTTCTTACTGAAATTACTGCGATAAATACTCATCAGATTATGTCTCTTAATATTAATTTAAATTCGTATTACATTCATGTGAAGAATTGCCGATCTGATAAGCACCCATAAACATGACACTTTCACCTGCTCTGCGATGTCCGAATTCCATTGACTCGAACATCCTCTTCGCCTCAAACTAGTCTTCCTTCGCACAGGAAACAAAATGATAAATGACAAAGTCGCAAGGCAAAACAAAAAAAGAAATAGGGTAACTTTCACATACCTACCATCCGTGGTAGTTGATATCAGGTTGTATCCTCACCTTAACCGAATTTATTTCTACACGATGCGTGTCCAGTTCGAAGCGTTTTATCCTTAAACAAAAAAAAAAAATCTCTCCACCACCACCTTCTCAATGGATATATTTTCACCGTTCGTTTCGCCTTCAATCAGCGTTCACTGACCTCGGCGTCAAGCGCACATAAGCTACCAAATAACAGTCATTGGATACGGAACAAAAAAAAAAAAAAAAACTCGGCTACTTTCAAAAGCCTATAAATTCACTTTCGTGCCAACGCGCATACTACCGCCACCTATGCCCGCCCTTAACCACTCTCTCTATGCTCCCACCACACAGCAATGCTGTGCTACCAGCTGTTCGGCCATACTCAATTAAAAGCAACTTCAGCAGCAGCTGAAGGCAACAACCAACAGCATCTCTTCGGCGACGGGTGGCGCGCGGTAGGGGTTGACAGCGGAATCGAATTTTCACTCTTGACAACCACAACTCTGGGGAGAGGTTCAACAAACTCGATGAACTCAATTCCGAGCATTGACTTCGACCCTAGCTACGGCTACTGGGCCGTAGAGTAGAGTTGCTGTTGCTGCTGTTATTCTCTGGTGTCTCACTAAGTGGTGCTGTTATTTTACTTGTGATGAATTTCATATTGTGCGCTACAGTGTGTCGAACATGTCGGGACACAGGTAAAGTGATTAGAATTGTATGCGACGGCAACTGACAATAGTGTGTTTCGTTAAGTGAAGTGGAAGCAACTGCGCTTTTCTTATCTGTCAGTCTTTTCTATTCTTCGCACTATTAAGGGGCTCGTGAGAGTTCGACTCTAGTGTAGTCAAAGCGTTGTGGAGAGTTTTTCACTCAAGTGTTTTGTAAACCTACTCCAGACTCACCAGTCATCCAATTTTAAAACAATGCTTTGGGCGGCCTCATAGCTGAGCAGATCTTGGGTTCCTTTAAAAGAAAAACTCTACATCGGATATTTGGTCCTCTCTGCGAAGAGACTTGACTACATCGAGTAAACGGATGATCACACTCTAGTCAAGAGAGTTTTCGAGGCCTAGCCGTTGCTTCACGAAGAGAAGGGATACAGAATCTCCGGTTCTAGGATGAAGTGATCGCGGAGGCAAGAACGCTTCTCACCAACTGATAACACCGTGCCCGAGACTGTGGAGGATGTAATACAGCAGTTCAGGCTGGCACGCTCTAAGATTTGTTGGGCAAATCATTAAGTAAATAAGTCAGCGGATATCCACGCAATCGAAATCTGTATTTCAATCTTTAAGACGAAACAAAATGGCCATTATCCATGTTAGACAGCCAAATGACACTCCAAACTATAAGTATATATCCCAACGTAAGTTAATGAAAGTAAATAGTAAAAAGAGAATAAACAAATAACAAAAAATACCTCATTTCCTACGCGTCAAAAAAAGTGTAGACTAGAGGCAAGAGTAAGAGATTCTGCTAACCGGGAAAAATCCCGTTAGATTCGTTTTGTTTTTATAATTTATTTTTTGTTTAGCATCAGTCGAAGGGATACCGCTTGTTGTTTAGTACATTCACAAGGAAAGGAGCTTTATTTTGTGTCCAAAGTAGACCGTTCTTAAAATGGGTAAACAAAGTTCAATTGAAACGCGAAAACTGGTGCTGAAATTTAGACAGGAAGGAAAATCGTTACGGGACATTGCAAAATTAGTAGATAGACGCCATAACATAGTGTTGGATAAATTTGAGAGGTTCAAAGATGTTAAGGATCGACCTCGTCCTGGTCGGCCAAAGAGATTGTCCCAAGGTGAAGTGCGGTCTATTGTCAAGGAAGTGCGAAAAAATCCAGTAACAAGTGCAGTGAAGATTGCGGAAGACATAAGCCGAGCATCCCCATTAGCGCAAGTACTATTCGCCGGACACTCCATAGTAATGCGCTACATGGCAGAGTGCCTCGAAATAAACCCTATATTTCCGAAAGAACCAAAAACGACGACTGCTGTACGCCCAAAACTATAAAAATGAGGGTTTGCCATTCTGGCAAATGATGAGAGCAAATTTGAAATATTTGGATCGAAGAAACTCCCCAAAATGGAGAAGCAAAAACAAAGAATTTGAAGAAAAAAAATATAAATTCGGCTCGGTTATGGTCTGGGGGTGTATGGCAGTATCGGGCGTTGGAAATCTAGTCTTTATTGACAGCACAATGAACAAAACCGATTACCTCAACATTTTAAGGGAACACTTACCATCAAGTGTTGCAAAATTGGGGTTAAATCAACTATGAGTCTTCCAGCAGGACAACGACCCCAAGCATATGGCCAATTTGGTAAAGGAATTATTACTTTATAGAACACCTAGGCAATTGGATCATCCTCCGCAATCCCCAGACCTCAACCCAATAGAGCATTTGTAGGAGTATCTCGATAGGCAGATTCGAAAACGTGTCACTCATAACCAGCAAAGAATCGTTAAAGTCAGTTTTATTGGAAGAATGGCAAGAAATTTCAACAGAATTCACCAAGAAATTAGATGAGTCAATACCAAGAAGATTAGAAGCTATTTTTAAATCGAAAGGGAAACATACAAAATATATATTTTAAGTTTTTAACTTTGTTTGGACAGTACGTCCACTTTTTTGACGCTTGAAACATGAAGTTTTTATTGTTATTATTACTTATTTATTTCCTGATACTTTTTTGTTAAGTTTTGTTTGCCAAGTTTTTGAGCATAAACTACTTAAGAAATGTACATAAATATTTCATATCAAGATACAAAATGTTCGTTGAAATAAATGTTTGAAAACATGGAGGTGTACACACTTTTTGACGTTCACAGTACATATTGCTTCAATGTTGATGATGAGTTGACCAATATGAACGTAGTCAATAAATTCATAGAACTAAAACCTTCGCTATAGCATAACCAGGGCCATAATCAATGGGAATGAGTTATTTGACTTTCTCACTGAATAAATCTCATGGAGCTTTGACAAGCCAAACGGTTGATCGAAATTTCCACCCAATACTTACAGCTCACTACTTACTTTCATATAAAACAAATTGACACTTTGAAGTCCAAAATAATTGATTACCTAATGTTGACTTTGTATAAGTATTTTAAAAGTATTTTTTTTTTTTTTTTTTTTTTTTTATTTTTGTTTATTTCCATTTCATCAAATGAGTATACATCAACTGTTCTCTTTAGATTACTGGTACAGTTAAAATATAAACTTAGAACTACTGATTAAACCACCGGAACATTTTAAAGTGGCAGTATCCTATTATTAAAAAAGTCTTTTTCAGTCATCAATCGATCAGGATCAAGTATTAACAAAAAAAAAACAAAAATTCCATTGCTACCTTAAAATTAGAACCCCTGGCCTAATGTATCAATAACAGATATCCCATTCAGTGCTGCCACTAAGAAAAAGCATTGTGGCATGGCCGCATGACCAAACAAAATACATGCAAAATATGTTCTTTAAGTCGAAATCCCATTTACTCGAAGAAATTTTTGTTTTTTCATTGCATTTTTTTTTGTGATTTCTGATTTCAAATTCTTGTTGAGAATTCGTTCAAAAAAACGTAGCAAAATTTCGGGGTATTTGAGGAGAGTGCGTAGCAGCGCAGCGTAGCAAATTTGACCTTTTTGGATTTCGCGTAGCAGTTTTGCTACGATCATAGCAAAGTGGCAGCGCAGATCCCATTATCCGAGTCTTCCCAATCCCAGTACAAATTCTTTATAAGGTTAAACCAAAAAAGATCTATGGATAGATAGATAGGTTTGTACGAGGCATACGGAGCTCATAGCTCACATGTATCTAACCGTCTTCATCAATATTCAATAATTCAGATACAAAATATAATGTGTCATCTCATAACTAATAAATGTCAATTTTCATGTAATCACTTTTGAATTACTTTGCATTACCATTACATTGCATTACTTCAATACTTGTTTCGTGCATTGTGAGATACAATCCTGCTCTTTATTCCAATGGACAGTGCAGCATTTGGCAATTAATTACCATGCATTACTGAGGTAATTAATAAAAAAAAACACAATTTATACAAATAACGCCTCTTTTGTTTACCCTACTGTACGCACATCATGTATGTATCATTAAAAAGATGCTCCCCCTCTAAACTAACTTTGGAATGTTACTTAAAGTTGCACTATCCAACAATAATAACAACAACAACAAAGCATCAGCAACAATGTGTTCAATAATTCGGCAACTTTTACCTGTTGAACGACATTTGGTGTAAAAATGAAAACGAAAATAAGACACAAATGAAATCGAAAAGAAATTTCCAGGTGAAACCGAGAGTTTGCGTTTATTCTTCCCTTTCTTTCTCTCTTAGTTTGTTGTTTTTTTTTTAATTCGCTGTTCGTTGGCTTTACATCTGATACAGATTCAAAATGGGTTTTAATCGTGTGAATAGATACAGACACAGTGATACCGTTAACCGTAGATACTCGTATGGTTAATGAGATTTTACATAGATACTCTGCATCTGTAAGTATGATTTTCGGCGAACGACTTTCTTTTTTTGAAAGTGAACTTAGAGCGAGGTGGCGATACTGGCATAGTGGTGAGGTGCACTACTGGCATATCAGTTCAGTCGGACAAATAGCCAGAAAGACTGTCTCGTGCGAGGGGTTCGAAGAGCTCACAAAACAAATTTATCTCTGCTGCCTGCATACGAAACGTTGTTGGGAAGAAAAAGTGAAAACGAAAACGAATTACACTTTCGATTAATGCGTCTATTATGACGAGTGCTGTAAGGCGGTTATGGTGTGCGACAGCGGGCACAGAGGGTAGGTGATTTTATGCTATTGCTGTTGCCCCTGTTGTGCGTGAGACAAATTGAGGTCAATCAATGGTGACGTGAGGAGAGAGTGTAGTACTATGGGGCAATGACATCTCAATCCGACTATGCTCCATGCTTTTGCCTTTAACGATAGTTTGTCTTCCATTTGGAGCCAATAAATAATGGAGAAACCGAACGTTCACAATGCGAGGGGGCCGGGGGGGGGGGGGGGGGGGTCGGTCATCTATATAAGTGCACGGTGTCAATAGCCTTTTTGTAAATTTCTTTTTCCGACATAATCTTGTTTCTGCGTTTTGTATCTCGAACTCATATACTCGTCTGTAGTACGTACGAGTAGGATTTTTACTTTCTTCGGATGGGGGGCTTATTGGAGTAAAGTTATTGTTTTGTTTTTTGTTGGTGGAATGTTTGTTGTTGTTGTGTGTATTTTTTTTTTTTTTTTTGCAGAAGTCGGGTGCATAATTTGTATGAAGTTTGTTATTTGTATCCAGCGCTCATTGCCGATGGCTGGTGTAGAAATTTCAACTTGAGCCATCGATTTGGTAGTGGGCCCAATGAAAGTTGGTTACAGTGAAATGGTACTTGCTTTGCCTGTGTAATGGCGAGTGAAATGGTCAATGAACTTAGAATGGATATTTCTGGAAAGATTTTTTTTTTTTTGATAATTATGCTTCCAGTTAGGTTTTAGGTAAAATCTCGAAAGCCATTTGCGGTGGGAGTGCAGTGAAATGTACGGTTTTATGTATTAAAAGTAAACCAGAGTTTTGCTTTTACACTGGCATGAGGTGGTATTTTTTTATGTGAAAGTTTAAGCTGGCAATTTATAAATTTCTTTCACGATTTGCTATAAAAAATAAATAAATACATGTCGCGAAGCAAGGTTGTAGCCCCTAAACATTGTTTTTTTTTATTTATGCTCATATCGCATCTTTTACACTTTATATCTTTAGAATAGCTTCCCGCTTATGGTGTTAATCAACAGAAATTTTGAGCTATAAACCATCCTTTTGGAAGCTGAGTAGTAAAAATAAATAAACGAACTATAAAATCGAGCGCGGGTGACAGTGACAAAGGCTTGGATGGTTTTTCTTCCTTTTTTTAACGACGTAAAGGTAAATATTTAACATAGTTCTTTGAAAATACGTCACCATGAGTGGAGGCGTTGTTGTATAAATCGACTCGGTGTGAATTTGGCTGCCGTATTTATTTTATAATAGCGATTACTGTAAAATGTGATTTGGGAGAGATAAATGGTTGGTAGGCAGGGTAGTTATAGAAGTGGTGGTGGAACCCAAATAGCGCAAAGGTGCGACTTTTTAATATCACAACCGTTATTCGAATATCCACCCTATGGAGCTACGGATAAGGATCAGTTCTCCAATCCATTTCTCGGGTATCTCTTTAAGGTCGTCCAAGAAATGTTTTCTCTTTTTCATTTTCATCATTGCAGCTTTGACAGAATTGGTTGTGAGGCATCGCACAAGTGCCCTGTGCTAACTGCCACTACTGTTACTGTTTTTGACCTATTGTAATTTGGCAATATCTTTCTGGATATGACACAGTTAGTAAGACTGGTCTTCCTGAGACTAGCTAGCTTCAGGAATATGGACATTTTCTACTATAGTGAGCTGTTAACCTTTAACTGGGTAGGTGGGGTGCTGACAACACCCCAAGAACTTATTTTTCAAAAATATTATACTTTGCGACTGACAACGCCTGTTGTCGGTACAGTACCTACCTGTTGTTTTCTATTATACCGATTCAGATGGTCGTAAAAAAGTTTGGTTGCACAAGTAAGCCGTGACAGACATTTCAAGCTGCAAGGGTGCTGTCAACACCCCACCTACCCAGTTGTGTATTTTTTTGTTTACTGGGTGAATTTGTATAGGTAATTTGAGAATGTCATTTGAAATAGATCAGGAACGCATTCAACTGTTATTGACACTCTATAAGTTAAGCTTCAAGTAAAGAGCCGGACTTAATTGATACGGGTGATGGTGAATTTGTTAAAACAAAAAATTGTTTCAAGAAAAAACACTATTTTGGAAAGGCCGACTAAAAACTCTATAAAAGTCTTAAAGTTAATTCTTTTAACATTGTTCTACCCCAGAACGATATTATAATGACAATTCCTCCATATAACCACTTACCAGAGGAAAGATAAGCGTAATAAAGTGAAATCATGATGGGGTGTTGTCAGCACCCCACCTACCTATTTACGTTACTATTACTCACTTAAAGGTTAAGGGTTGACCCTCACCTGGCTGGGTTTACCACGATATCTCGAAAAATAAAATCTCGAAAAAAGAATCTCGAAAATAAAATCTCGAAAACAAAAATCTCGAAGAAAAAAAATCTCGAAACCAAAATCTCGAAAAATAAATTTCGAACAGCAAAAATCTAGAAAAAAAAAATCTCGAATTGATATTAATTTTTGAGACAATGGTTATAATTCGCGCGCGCAGATTTATTTGTATAGAAAAGTATTTGATTCACTGTTCATGCATGCAAATGAGTTTACTCAAAACAAACAGTTTTTCTAAAAGCTAACCGACCGACGCGACGTGGACATGGTTTTTCAAAAAATTATGTAAACCAATAAATTTGCCTTCCTTTTGGTCATGTACTGAACAAGCACAACTAAGCTTAAAACGAATACAAAATAAATGTGAGTCTTGGCATAAACGCTAAAAGTTTTGAGGGGAGGTCTGTTATCTATAGCTGTACCTACAATATCCAAAAGAAAACAAATATTTTAAAAATCATGGAGGAAAAAGAAGAAAAAAGTTGTATGGGATATTTAAGGATTTTTTGTTGTAAAAAGATTGTTGAGTTTTTATTATTTTCAAAAAAGTTACAGAATTTACATTTTGGACCCGTTTTAATTACATTTGCAGTAAAATGAAGAGATTTTAAAAATCTCGAAAACAAAATGTTTTTGAGATTTTTTTTCGAGATAAGGTTTTTCGAGATATTTGTATTTTCTAGATTTTGTCGAGATTTTTTTTCGTTCGAGATTTTAGTCGTTCGGGATTACGTGGTGATCCCCACCTGGCTAGTTCGCCGGCACTCCATTCCCTTCTATGGCAATATTTTCTGGAGCCCAAAAAAGAGTGACCCTGGTTGCACAAGAAATTGAGTTTTTCTTTGCATCGATCTACCAGTTCTGATGAGGTGATTGCTGAATGTATGGCTTTTATTGCGGGTTGGCTACCTATAATAATAGCGATGCGATGTTATATATATATGTTTGGTCATTTATTAAGTTGTGATAAGCTTTGAGGATCGCTAGAAGTTCTGCCTGGGAGATGCTAGTTGAATTCGGTCTGCGATCATCACTTTACCGTCGCATTTTCATGGGAATAAGAAAGTGGTGAATGATGCACTTTGTTCTCTTCAACATTATGTCCGTCATTGGTTTTGATCTGTACTGTGATTTATGCAAAATTTTAATAGAAACCAGACGCGATTAGCAACTATTGTCGACTTGTATACAAAAATCGAATTGGGTTCTGTGCCTCGCATTTAAAAATAACATCAAAGATACATAGATTTCCAAGCAAGTTTTATTTTTGTAATTTTATCTATTTAAATAAAGACGGAAAAAGCTGCTAGAGTTGATGGCCTGGTTCTAGAACTGCAGAGGGAGATGATTTCGTGTGGAGCATAACCCAATTCGTTTGAGAAGTTTGGTCTGAAAAGTATGCCCGCTGAGTTTTCAGTACTTTCTGAACTGTCAACTATGATACCGCTTATAGGGATGAACTTAATATAAAGATATGTACACGTCCCCTTTGGGCATCCCAAATAATGTCATAGAGTAGCCATAAGTTACTTTGCTGTGATCACCTTAAATACTAATATTTTGTAATCAGTTAATGTATTTATACAAGTTATTATTTCGGTATAACCCTGGTAAGCATGATTTGCCCTATAAGCCTGCAGTAAAACTCTTGCAAAAAAGTGGGGATAGAAACTAACCTTTGCATGTACCTTACCAAATAAGTATGCCCTATCCTTACCTAGTTAAGGACTGTCTTAAAATAAAATCAGTAGTAGAAAGAACGGTAATGCCGTGATGCCTGACTAAAAAATTCAACGCGTTCCTATACATTATACCCCTTGATCTCCACATCAAGTATTTGGTATCATAGTGCTGAGAGAATCAAAGTAATGGTCCTCGAAGCCATAGTAAGGCCCTCGATACGCTACCAAGAGATCTTGCCCTGACAACTTCAGAGTTTACCTCTCCAAACTTAATTTCTATCAATCTATCTAAGTATATTTTCCGCCCAGAATGGAATAGAGAAACGACTTCCAATACACGAAGGATTGGTATCTTTTTAGCTAGACTAAGAATCTTAGAATCCCACCTTCCAGACCATTCGGAATTTATTCTCAGCTATTAATAAAGCAGAGAGCAACACTATACGTAGTTGATATACAGGCCATCATCAAAGCCCTTAACTAAACTACCACATCATCTGATTTAGTAGAACAGTGTTAAGTAAAGTTCAGCATCACTCTCAATTCCCAGTCATAACAACAAAGAGAAAAAGGGATAAGCTTGCCAAATGTTGCTTAGCCCTTGACACCTCTCTCGCAAGGGAAAATAGTTCTTCCGAAGGGCTTGCTAAGGGCTGAATCCACCAGCAATTTCTCTAAAAAGTTAACTCTGCACTGCACACACTGGGTATGGTAACTATTATATATTTCCTCAAGGATTTAATTTAATCTCTAAACTCCACAGGTCGGCTCAGCCAAGCTCAAAAATGGTCTACCAGCAGAGCTTTTCAAACATCGTGATGATGCACCAAGTCATCAACCAAGTATGGGTGAAGGAAGCCATGCCCGATGACTGGAATATCAGCTCTATATGCCCCATCTTCAAGAAAGGCGATCGTATGTATTTGTAAGACCTACCGAGGCATATCCCTACTTAATGTCGCATATAAGATCCTATCCAACGTACTCTGTGAACGTCTGAAACCTTTCTGCAGTACACTAATTGGCACGTAGCAGTGTGGCTTCCGGCCCGGCAGGTCGACGATCGACCAAATTTTCACACTAAGGCAGATCCTGGAAAAGACCAACGAATTTCAAGTCGAGACTCACCATCTCTTTATCGACTTCAAAGCCGCATATGATAGCATTCCACGTCTTGAGCTCTACAAGGCGATGGCCGAATTCGGGATCCCGGCTAAACTGATCCAGCTATGCCGCGTGATGCTGGAAAACACGCGGTGCAACGTGCAATTCGGAAACCGTCCCTACGAACTATTCCAAACATATACCGGATTTCGGCAAGGAGATGCGCTATCGTGTGATTTCTTCAACCATGTGCTGGAACAGATAGTGCGCAGGGCAGGTGTGAACACGGAAGGCACTCTCTTTCACAAATCTGCACTGAAAAAAATATCGTTCGTAATATCAATAAACGCCGTTTATCAACTCATTTTTTACTGTCTCAATAAAACTTTTGTTAATAGTACGAAATATTATTATTTTGATACTACCCATTTAATAAATAGTTCGTTGGGCCAATAAAACACAATTTATTAAAAAACGATTTCGAAAAATTAATAACCGATTGCTTGTATTTAAGAATATATTTATTGGCACAATAAATTCATACATTGTGCCAAGCAAATCTTTTGTTAGGTGAAGAGTCTGGGTTTCGTTCTGCTTAATAAATGCATTCGTTGAGATAATAAACCAGTTTATTAAATTTTCATAAAAATGTTCATTGAAATTATGCACTCATTGCTTGTATTAATAAACAATTTTATTAAATTAATAAAACAGTTATCAAATCTACAAACAGTTTATTGTCACAATAACCTTTTGATTTTTGCAAGAAACTGTACCTATATAAACGAACTAACGCTTTTGCAACTGTGCCATTTAGTCATTCTAGTGTTTTCCGTGAACCAGTAAGCATCTTTGGATAAAACTAAATCGAAAAGTAGTTATGTAAGAATTCTGTGGAAAAAGTGACAAAATAGACTTATTATCTAAACGAAAACGAAAATCAAAAAAGGACTGACTAAAAAGTGTTAAATTAGTTAAAAAAACGAACAAAATATTCAGGTAAGTCTACGTATAATTAATATAAATTAATGAACTAAATGGTGGTTGACTTTAAAGCGATTTTTTTATTTCCCGCTATTTGTATGTTTATTAGCATTTTAAAGTGAAAGTGGACAACGAAGGCAATAGACGCAGGATAAGATATACGGTAAAAGACTCCCAGGAAATGATTTTATTCGTTGCAAATGCATTCGAGGCTGTTGAAGACCACATCCAGTTCCTGAACCGGACAGCAGAAAATCACTTTGTATCGTGGTAATACGAGAAGATGTTCTCAGCTTCAACAATATAAGTAAGTAGTGGTAGTATGTATTTTAAGTTTTTTCTATTCAAAAACTGTGTCGTTATGTGTATGTTTAAAGAAATTTTTTTTCATTTTTATCTCAAATTTTCTCTTCCTGTTTAATTTAAGTGAAACTCTTTATTGTTAAGAAAAAACCAAAAGAAAACATAGCTGTGCAAAAACCCATTTATTGTGTTCGAATAATGAATAAAAAAAATAAATTGATTGAAAATATATAATTTTTTTTATTCATCTTAATTTTCAGATGAGCAATCCCGGAAAAGGTAAAAAAAGTAAGTATAAAGTTTCGAGAAGCTAGAAGAACCACCATTTTAGGGCTTTGGAGGAGTTTATTATATCAATAAACTATTTTTATTAAATCGAACAAAAAGTTTATTGGCTCAACAAATGTTTTATCAATTCAATAAAATGTTTCGTTGTCTCAATGAATGCATTTCGTTCAAACTATAAAATTGTTTATTGGCTCAACGAACTTGTACTTGAAAAGAGGTTTTATTTCATTGGCACAACGAACAAGTTTATTAAAAATTTAAAAAAATTATAAACAGTTTTAACAAACTCTTAATAGTATTAATAAACGTTTATTAAATTAATAAAACGCTTTTATTGGCACAATTAACGCGTTTGTTGGACGAATATTAATAAAAATGTTCTTGTCCCAATTAACTTTTTTATTGTATTTACGTACCTTTTTGGTTCAGTGTGTCCAGCTACTGGGATACGCGGACGACATCGACATCATCGGTCGCTCCCAGCGCGCCGTCTTAGAGGCTTTTACGGAAGAACAGGCGAAACGAGTTGGCCTTGAAGTGAATGAGGATAAAATCAAGTACATGTTACCAACAAACAAAGAAACATTTGTCCACCGCCTAGGACAAAACGTCACTGTTGGCAGCAGTAACTTCGAAGTGATTTAGGAGTTTACCTACCTCGGAGTAAACACCAACTCCACGAATGACACCTTAGTGGAGATTCGACGAAGACTTACCCTAGGAAACCGCTGCTAGTTCGGTTTGGCAAAACAAATGGGTTCAAAACTCCTAACTCGGAAGACGAAATGCATGCTCTACAAAACATTGATCCTGCCAGTTCTGCTGTATGGAGCCGAGTGTTGGACGATAAGTAGGAAAGCAGAGCAGATTTTGAATACTTTAGAGAGAAAAATTCTTCGTATGATATTCGGTCCCGTATGCGAGGAGGGCGAATGGAGGAGAAGATACAACCGCGAACTCTATGAGCTGTACCAAGATGTGGATGTAGTCCAAAAAGCCAAAACACGTCGACCACACTGGCTAGGCCACATCGAGCGAATGGACAACAGTGCTCCAGCAAAGAGGATCTACGAATCACAGCCCCCGGGTTCGAGACGACAACGAAGACCGAACCTCCGGTTTAAGGACCAAGCTACCACGGATGCCACTGCGCTTGGTCTAGACAACTGGAAGCAGCGTGCCCGGGATCGAAGAGAGTGGAAGGCTGCCGTATCTCAGGCAGAGACTCTTCACGGATCGGGAGCCCGTTAAGTAAGTAAACTCCACAGTATTTTTTTTTTTTATAATTTGTGCGTGCAAAAGGGATTGTTAGCGCCCTTATAATGTAAAACACAGCACGGGCTTTAAGGAAATGGTGAATGAGGATGAAGGAGGAACCCATGCACATTGGTCTTAAATCTCTGCAAACTATAATGATCAGGAAAAACAGAGTGCGGTAGGGCATTCCACATTCGTGTTGTGCGGCAAATGAAAGAATCTCTATATTTCACAGTACGGACGAAAATAGGTTTTAGGGTGAACTGATGAGCATTCCTGGCATAGCGGGTATTGCGGCTGAAATTTGCCAGTGGGGAATGCAACTGGCTATCTCGTTTGAGCATTTGTGGTGGAAATAGCGATCAAACAATGTAAGATATGATACATTACGGCGGTGACTAAGAGGCACAAGCGATTTCTCGATGTCTCGATTGCCGATGAGTTTTATCGCGCGTTTTTGGATTCCGTCCAGTAGCTCCAGATATGTTATTGGTGCACCGGAGATATGAGCATTGTACTCAAGTTTGGGGCGTATGAACGCCTTATAAATGTTGGCCAGATCAGGAGTTCTGAAATATTTCTTGCACCGCTTGAGGAAACCTAGACATTTCGCTGCGTTCTTGGCGATATCAAATATGTGATCATTCCAACGAAGGTTGTCATTGATATACATACCGACGATGGAGAGTCGTTCGGTATGTTCAGATATATTCTCTACGTATACTCAAACAATTAAATCATTTGAGCTCTATCCCAATATTTGTGATTTTGTTTGCTCTAAGTCTGCCCTAAAGCTTGCTTGAACATTTTCAAAATATTCTCAATAACTGATAAGTGGCATGTTCTTCCTCTACTGTCCAAATCGATAACCGGCCAAATGCGGTTTGCAAGCGAATCTGAAATAGATCTCTGCTACTCTACGTTCGGAGAACTCATTCAAACGAGTTCACAGAGAAATGCGCAGGTTACCAGGGGAAAAAATGGTATTCCAGAAGGCTGTACCTCATGGCCATTACTTTTCTGTGGTGTGACCAAATGATATCGTTTGTAAATGATTGAAAGAAGAAAAAGGTAGAGTTTAATACAGACAAAGCTGTCTCTCAAATAAGTCTAATATATGCTCAGCCTTCAAACCAGTTAGCTTTTTAAAATATACTACTGGATAAGAGAGTTTGGTCGCGCTTTTGAAAAAGGCTGACGAAATCATAACCAAGTAATGGGAAACCTACAAAGACGGTATATGACTCTCAATTAATACAAAGTTCACAATATTGAAGGTACGGAACATACCAACAACTGAAACATTTAGCCCAGATCAACCCTGGATAATATTGTAAGTACATAATCACTTATTTATTTGTATTCTTTTACACTGAGTCTTCGAATAAGAAAGACTCAGAATTAGTTGACCTTGTGATTTAATTGCTCTTGAAAACCACTTTTAAAGTGTTGGCTATAATCGTATCTAAACTCAATAGAAAGTATTCTTACACTTTAATGGTAGATACTTTAAGTAAATCACAGTCATAACCTAAAGCAAACATATTTCTTTTTTATGTATCTAAGCTGCAAGCACATACCTACATATAAGCTCTGCATGCATGGAAAGTTATGTTAATACTTGTATACCAATTTCACACTTTTGAATGGGACCCCGAACGTAATCATGCGATACAGATACCCATACTTTCAACGCACCAAAAGAGATCTTACTTTGCAGCATACTCGTAGTTGTTCCCCCACCCCCCTGCTTAGCGGTAGCTTTCGATTTTGTTCATTGACCTCCATATTTTGTTACTCACGTTTCTGGACTGATGAGAGGGAGATACAAATAAACAAACAAAAAAAAACACAGATACTCGTAATGCGTGCGTTAGATACAATCACGTACGAGCAACGAGTACGAGTATCATAACGTCTGAGAGGTCCACTTAATTAGGGCCAAAGTGACTTGAGTGTGGCTGCTGCTGTTATATGTACTGCTGCCGTAATGATCTTAAAGTGTCACTCCGAAGTAAACACGCTAAACTGTTGGATAAATATCTTTTCAGGGCGACTAGGGTCATACATATACAAAGTGCGAGTATCTCTGATCGATTATTATTGGTTAGTCTCCGCAATGAAAGTGAGTGGCACAAAGATACGTACTTTTAAGCAATTTCTGCCTCAATTTAATGGCATGAGGTGTTATGTTACTCGTAATAATTATGCCTTTTCCCTGACCCTATTTCGTTCTGAAAACGGGGTTAATTGTTCACAATGAATAATATTTATGTCCGGCTGGCGTGCAATTGATCGCGTTTCAGCCAAGTGACATAATATGTCAATGAGTGAGCCTGTAATGCTCTTCTAAATTTAGTAGATGACAGCTGAGATTCAATTTGTATCTTAACACGAAAAAATATGACCCAATTTCGATGGCCAGCATCGGAACCAGTACTAATTTGTGGTCACAATAAAATTCATTTTATTTTTTTTGTGGTGGAATTTTCACGCTCAAGGCGAGCTTACCAAGTTCGGTGGAACATACTCGTATATACAGCATATGGCTGAGGCAGTATATAAGCAGCACAGAGACAGAGAGAGACCTCAATTTTGGGTAACCTTAACATGTGATGAATTGGGCGAGGGTCAGGGCATTTTGTGCGAGGTGACGCTTTGGTAAATAGTTACTTTGCAAATTAGTATTTAGTTAATTAGTCTTATGAAATCCGAGGCTCAAGACGAGCCCACACATTACCATGCTGGCAATGAGGATTCAATGAGATTTTTTAGAGTATGCGGGTTTTATTTTTAGGACGGCTTAAAGTGTAACTTGAATCATCTTGCTTTTGACAATTAGGTTGAACAGTAATTATGGCAGTTTATGGAGGTTTTCTTTTACGAGCCCACAGCTGAACTTGAAACAATATAAATCTTACTATAGAATTATAGGAGAGGTCTGTTATTAGGTTGATTTATGGCTCTGTTATTGTTATTCCAAAGCAACGATTGAAAAACTACCGACAGAGGGAACTTCGTAAAGATCAATATCACTTATATCGATCGTATTTGAGAAACACCTTCAAAAAGATACAATTACCGAATCATCAATAAACATTCCACGGTAGACCAAGTGCACCGAATCGCAACTAAAATAGAGAAATGGCTCGAAGAAGTCGGTTCAGCTGTATTTTTAGAGGTTCCTCAGGCTTTCGATAATTTTTGGCATAAAGGGTTAGAATAAAAATTACATAGAGACCTACCTTAATAATTCTATAAAATACTAAAGTCTTATACATATCTCCGAGAGATTGTTCCGACTACGGTAGGGGCGAGACTATATTTAGAAATGAAAAAAAATTGAAGTTGTGGTGTGCAGGAAGGTGTGCTCGGTCTGTTTCTTTATTTGTCGTATACGAAAAATATTTTAGTAGCTACGTTCACAGATGACACTTACATCTTAGTACCTGACAACTGCGTTACGTGAGCCATAGACCAGTTGCAAAAAGCAGTTAACAACGTAGGAGTTTAGATGCAAAATGACGTGTCAAACATTAACTTTACAAACAGAAAGATATACATTATACAATAAGGATATTCACGCTTTTGTGTATCTAGTCTTGTAAAAGTGTAAAAATGTATTTTTTTACACCAAAGAGTGAACGCACTTTTTCGTATTTGTAGCAACCCTGAAGCTTATGTCAAAATTAGCTGTTTTTTGTTTACAAAATAAGAATTTGGGAAGTTATTTTAATGCACAATGCCAAAACCAACGATGAAAGCAAAATCAAAAACATTTATTTGTATTCCAAATGAATCCTTTAATTTATTTTTATATTTCCATTTTCATCACATTTCATTTTTCCATCAACTGATTCAATTCAAATTCTTCTTTTTTTTGTTCTTCTTTCTTCTTCAAATTTAGATTTTTTATCAAATTCAAATTCAAATTCCTTCTCCATTTTTTCTTCTTCGAAATTTAGTTTTTTTTCTTGCAATTCGACACCGAATCCCTTTTCCAAAAGTTTTTTTATCACACACTATTATTTTATTTAAAGGAATTTAATTACTTACGAGAATAAAATACATTTGAAAAGCTGTCAGAAATGTATACTTAAAATTTACACTTTTACACTCAATAGGGCTGGAGTATTGCAAAAGTGTAAAAGCGTAAAAGTGTAAAAAAAATGACAGCTAGTGTATTTTGTTGTTGAATTGTAAGAAAATATTACACTTTTACACTTTTACACTTTTACAAGACCAAATACATCGAAGCGTGAATACCCCTAATGTTCTTTATTTTTAATTTCGTTAGAAAACACTCTTAAGTCAAATCCTCCAATTGTCCTGAAAAAATGCAGCGATGTCCTAGCTCTGCCGTTGAAGTTTCTTTTTGAAATCTCCATATTAACTGGACGATTCCCTAGCTTCTGGAAACAATCGTTTTTTACGCCCGTCTTTAAAAAAGGCGATAGAAATATTGTCACAAACTACAGACCAATTTCTAAGCTGTCATGCATACCAAAATTATTTGAACAAGTGGTGTGTGATAGTCTTACTTTTTTTTTGTTGAGGTATTATCTACAATTATCTATAAAGAACAATCCATGGAAGTTATGACATACCGGCTCGAAGGACCAACAAATATGTTCGTAAGTTATTCAGCCGATAATGAATATCTGAAGGTTCCATCTTACCATTCTGATCTATAACTAGGGAATGATCTTCGTATTCGCAGTAAAGCATGAGCTAAGGGTCATTATTCGATTCCAGCATAATTCAGTTGCTATCGCTTGGAAGTGCTGAAATCGCGTTTGCCTAAGAAGTTTTAAGAAGATTTATTTAAGGCCAATTTATTAATTTTTTTCAAAGAGGGAGCTGCGGTTTAATTTATAAATTGATATTGCTTATTGGGCCCCTTAGCCCGCTCCAATCTTCCTATATCTTCTTTCAGTGGAATGAATCTGGGTATACTCGTAGCCGTAGCCATAGCTGCTTCTCTCTGTCTACATAAGTATTTGAATGCGTTTGTACATTTTGGAAATGTGTGTGCTAATGCATGAATACGTGTCTGTGTTTATGCTTAGATTATATGTATTGTGCGGTCAATGTGCTCTATATATTTCGTGTGGTTGTTTCTGATTTGGTCTGTGCATTTTGCATTTCGACCATCCGTTTTTTCAGCTGCCAGTTGCAGGCCCCTCGCTTCTCGCTGCTCACTCCTCAATGCGCAGTTGCTGCAACATACTTGTGATGACTTCATCCATGCTTGTCATCAGCATGTATGTGATAAGTCCTCTAGGTGTCACTTGACCGCCAATTTCTCTTTCTAGGATGTTTCTGGCATGCTCTGCGTTCTGAGCTTAGCGATAGCTTCATTTTTGTTTTAGGGTGACCTTAGGCTGCAAATTAATAGCTGTCATTTTCTGCGACCTTACCTGTTTACTCTGGTCTTGAAGTCATAGATTTTTTTAAATTATTGCTTGATCCTACTCCAAGGCTGATACTGCGCCCTGAAAGATTTATTGTATCATAGGATTCTAATTATCCAGTCCAAGAGGCAACCCACCTTTCGAATAAAAAGGCTAGTATGTCCTTGGTTTACACATTCTTTAAGTCATAAGGTATGAGGAGTTTTTTATGAAGGGTACGACGTCTGACCCCGCAAAGTGTCGGGCAATCACAAAGGCCGGGCTCTGCTGTCTCGACCTCATCTAAACAGATTCAATAAATGGTCTCGTTAGACAGTCCTAACTTGTTTAGGTGGTATCGTAACTGGCAGTAACCGGAGAGGAAGCTTATAAGATACCTAATATCTTTCTTCTTGTACTTTAGAAGTTCCTTGTGATGGGTGTAACGTGTAAGGTTTAGTTAACAATTTGGCTTATCTCAGCCCTGGGACGTTTCTGCAATGATAGAGACGAAGGTTATGTTCCCATTTGTTAGTTAAGGCTGAGATTTCTGCCCAATTTATGCCACAAATGGGTTCCGGGCCTGAGAATTTGGCAGCTCATCCCCAATCTCATCCCTTTTTGACCAGGTACCCACCAAAGATTGACCTTATTGTGAGTAGTTAGGGATTGAACAGCATTGAAGTAGCACTTTACCAGTCTTGAGTTAATCAAGGCACAGATCTGAATGGCGTGGACCTCAGCTTGAAACACGCTGGGGAACGATCCAAGAGGGACGTAGATTTTGGTGATGGGCCCAAAGATCCCAGCATTTTGTGTCTAGGGTGGGTCCGCCGTTTGACCATGTGGTATGTTCCTCAATATGAACTTCGAATTTTCTGCCAAGGTAGTATTAACTTATCATAACATCAGAGATGGTGCTAAGCTAGTTATTTCATAGATAGTGTGGCCAAATGATTTTTCAATATTCATAGATATGTACATCTTATTAATATATAAATCTCAGTGTGACGCTCTTACCTGTCAATCTTACGGTTAGACAAACACAAAAACTAATGCACACAATGAAGTAAAACTTCGTATTCCAGTTCATTAACATCCTGTGCCTATTATAGGCCAATTTTTAAATTAATTTATTCGCAATATTATTTAAATTAATGCAAAAATAAAAACACTCTAACAAATACCACTTTCTTGCGAAATGTCATTTATTCAAACTACAAATACTTAGAATCCACATTTGTGGATTGTATACCTATATTAATAGACTGCAAACCTTGGGGTACGTTCGCACTGTCTTTGATTCTTCGAACAAAATGACAATGTATGTATTTTAAGTAACACTATATTTTTTAGACACGGGCGTAGCCGGGCGGGACAGCTAGTTCATACACATGTATGCCTCCTGAATGGCCAGCCCAGTTCTTAAAAACTTCCTCCTTAAAATGATGATAAAATAATAATATTTGCATCACTGTTACTCAAAGCTTCATGATTTAGAATCTTATAGAACCCATACAGGCTTATGAGTATGAAGACAATTTCTCTTAACCCATAGACCACAAAACAACCAACTTACCCAAACAAAAAAAGAAATCTCCAAGACCCTAAAGACTAATGAAAACTAAAAAAAAAAAAAAACTCATCAGCGATAAGTAAACTGTGTGAAAACTCAAATTTTATAACTCAATAAATCTATTTCACTAACCCAATTTAAATATGAAAAGACACAACGAAAAGAAAAACTTCATTTTTTTTTATTCAAGTTTCACCGAAGTACCATGAAGGGGCCTCTGCATCTGCACCTCGCGCGTCGCCTTTCCACTACGATGACGACCCCAGCTAACATTCACTAAAAAATATCGCCACTACGTCACGATGGCCGGCGACTGCTAACTCTCTCAAAACTTTACTACATTTCCATACGACGACCACGACTTCGTCATGAATATCTGCTTCTGCTACGGTGAATAACGCGAAATGATAACACGAACGGGGAAAAAAAAAACTCACCAACAGTTATCGTAGCCTCATTTTTGACCTCAAAATGGCTGAACAACCGCGATATACCTACTTTCGCTCATGAAATCGAAAGTCTTCGCACTTTCGTGTTGAATTGAATGAGAGTGAGTGAATGGGAACCTGAACCGTGATGTGCTGCTTTCCTGCTCCGCCATCTGTATGCAATGCTAAACTTGATCTCTAGGATGTTGTGAGCGATGAAGTCGTGAGGTTTAGTTGCCTGCCTGAGCCTGGCTAATAGTTTAAGAGTTTTATTTTTTGGACGGGAGTGTGCCCAACGGCAGTACGGTTAATAAGTCCAAATGGCGCTGAAGAAGAGAGAAACGGTGTGTGCACTTGAGTGGAGAGCACACGATTTTATTGGTAAAAGAAATTTGTTTAAGTAAAGTGTGGGGGTATCAGTTTTATTGCCGAAATGATTGGTTTCATTATGCCAATTAGTGGGCTTAAAAGATAAAGGATGAGTGGAGGTCTAAAGGCGAGTATTGACTTTCAGTTTGCTAATCAAAGCTCCGCACATTTGGTTTGAAAATGGGATTAGCCAGTGCAGTGGGTGGCCGTGGCGTAGTGGTAGTCGTCGTCGCTTGTCACGCTGAAGGTTCACGGTTCAAATCCTGATGTCGCCGAAACATTTATTTCTCACGAAATAAAAATAAGTTGATCAGTTTCTGAAGTTAATGTCAAAAACTACTGCGAAAGCACAACACAGGCCGTAGGTTGGTGGCATGGCTGAAGAAATTGATCGCACAAACAATAATAGGAAACATCTGGAAAAAACTATTGTGAATCATAAGCAAGGGCAAAACTTTCAATAATACACAAAAACTCTCCAGTTATCCTGGACACTATCCATAGAGTTATTTGAAACCTAAAACACCTGAGTTTCCTATCATTACGCCGATCTGGCAGTTTAAGTGCTGCTGAAAAACATAACTTAGAAGAGATGCCCTATTGTGAACAATAAACTGTTTTCTTTTTTATTTGCCTGATACATATATACAACACTCCTCGACAACTAGTTGAAACAACCACCTGATTTCGGCGTTTCTGTATCATTTTGTTTAGGGTTGCCAGTATTATGAAAAAACACTAGTAAACGAGCGTGAAAATCCCAGACTTCCCGGAGAAAATCGGATCCAAGAATTAGTACAAAACTAGGACTAAAACGCACGTTCAATTCTTAAATATTAAATGCCTGTAATTTCTCACTTTATATTTGGCTCGTGGGTGGTCGTGGGCTTGTTGGCCTTAGACTTCAAAGACTTCAAAGAACCCCACAAAAAAAGTCCAACGTCGTTAAACCGCAGCTCCGCAGGTGTAAAGCAATATCACCAAAACGTCAAAACGGCACGATTATTGAACTTAGTGGGCAAAATATCGATTGTTGGACGGCTTGTAGGGAACGATGCGCTATCTTGCTGGAACCAGAGATCGTTGAAGTTTCTTGCCAAAAAATTGGTCAACACGCCTCTGTAGCCTTCTCCGGTGACCGTAAAGTTTGAGCTATCTCCATCTTCGAAGAAAAAAACTATACATTCGGCAATAGAAGCAATTTTGCAATTGGGCGTTGGCTCAGTGTATAGCGCGTCGGCTTTTCATCTGATGGTTCCCAGGTTCGTTTTTCGACAAGGGCGGATCCTTTTTGTTTTGTTTTTTTTTTTTTATTATTGTTTTCTTTCCATTTTTCAATCGTGATGACAGAACATGAAGTTGTTTCCTTTTGTTTTGTTGTTGTTTTGTGTTTCTTTTCTATTTTCACCCTGCTTAAGCAAAGCCAACAAACCAATAAAACAAACAAATAAAGTTACTCGGCATACAGATACTGCCGTCCTCACGGACTACTGCATGGAACCAGAGCTAAAAGTGTCCTTATGCAGCGTCTTTCAGGCAGAAGTTATAGGCATACTTCCTGATGACGGTCAGGCTGCACTTAAGGCGCTAGAATAGTTCACTACCAAATCGGCACTAGTCAGGAACTGCCGAATAACGCTTATGCATAATGCAAAACTAGGTAAGGCTATGTTGGGTGCCTGGTCAGTCTGTTGTAGAATGCAACGAGTTTGCGGATGAGGAAAGGCAAGGAAAGTGGGGAACTGGCTACTATGGAAAAAACTAACTGAAAATTACGACACAAGATGAAATGAAACGGTGATGTTGAGCGTATAGCCCTGCTCCAAAGCTTTCTCAAAATCTTTTACCATTATTCTTATAAATGATTAAAAAAAAAAAATAACTACAAAGACATATTAACAACCAAATTTGGAGTTTTGTTACAATGATTATAGTTTTTTTTGGTAATGAGTATTTCCTCCCTCATTACTTAAAACCTGTAACATTCTTGATGTTAGGGATTTAAATTGTTTCTTAATTTATTTTCGTGGATTTTGTCCTATTCAGTTTTAATGGCGTCTTTAAGGTCTCCTACTTGGTAGTCAGCTTCGGAGAGATGTTCCCATACATTCTCAATTATGTTGTGGTCTGAAGACAATGCTGGCCAGTCAAGATCAAGAACAGAAACATTGTTACGTTCGAAATACACTTCTGCCTCCGGGTTGCTGCATTAACTTGTATGCGGGATGAAATTTCGCCGAATTTTTCTTAGTTTTGATGCACGATTTCTTCATCTAAGATTCCTTTAATTTTCATCCCGCTGTTTACGATGCCGATATTAGTCTTATTTTGGTATGATACTCCTGCCCAAATCATGACTCGGTAATTGATATCTTTGTTGGCCGCAGTTACTCTCGCAGATAAATTAAAATAATTCTCCCTGTACAATCAACTATAAGACATGACAATCGATAAACAGGTACGATTGCCTGGCAAAGAATTAAGTTCAGTCCATAAGTCCATCTCCAAGAATATTTGGTAAATGTGTTACTTACTTACTTACTTAGTTGGCGCTACAGCTCGAGGTGAACCTGGGCCTGCTTCTCGCAACCATTTGTGTGTGCGTGTTATATTTTTGCACGAATGGAAGGGATCTACAGTTTTTTGCCGACTCCGAACGGCGAATTGAGAAGCTCAATCGTGACAAATGATACTCTTTGATACTTGTCAGACATTCGAAAGAGGTGGGCACTGTGAAAAACTTTTAGGTTTTTGCGGCGGGATTCGAACCCAAGACCGCTGGCTCAGTAGTCCGACGCACTAACCACTTGCGCTACGGTGCCCACTAAATGTGTTAACCAGCGTGAAAACTTTAAGACCTCGATAGTGACAAAATGGCTTCTCCTGCCATGTCACAGTGTTTCTTTTTTGCGTATTTCAGGTACTACAGTAAAACTTCCTGATTGGGACACTCCGTTATTGGGATACCTCTTAATTGGGTCGGCCCTCGTGTACACTATCAGAATTTCTACACACAATACCCTCCGTAATTGGGACAGTTCTGATTGGAACACTTCTCAAATGGGACGTAGTAACAAGTTTTCCTAGAACCCCCGAAATCGGTACGCATCTCCTAAATGGGACAGTAGACATGAAAATCATCAACTTTCGACTTCTCTAATTGGGACAGCTATTAATTATAAGTAAGCTTCTGATGTAATATGTGCAGCTGCATCAAATGAACTTAAAGGGAAATCATTTCCGCAGTTCTTACAAATCCCGCTATTGAATTTTTGCTGTAAAATTGCAACTGAGTATTTTCGTTGAAATTAATAATTTATTTTTAATTCATTTTTATCACAACCCTCTCTAAATGGGACGCCTCCGCATTGCGACAAAAATAATTTGGTCCCGTCGGTGTCCCAATTAATGGAGTTTTACTATCTAGTCTGTCGTAGCACTCAGCCTCAATACTGAGGATCCCCTAAGTAACCAAACGCTGTGCGGGATTCGATCCCACAAACTCTGCGTGGTAAGCTACTGATATATGTACATATGCACTAGACCACCGAGGCGGCTACAGCGTTTCTTTGTAACGCGTTTAAATATAATGTAAGGACTCTTTTCTTACCACACGTTTAAAGTAATAGCTAAAGCGTTAGAATTTAGCTTCATTCATTATAGACCAGGAATATGGCCTTTGGGTGTATCTTATTGGGTAAAAAACAAAATAAATAAATAAAGAAAATAAAAGAGAATGGAGTAAAGCTATCAAATAAATATTTCTTAAGTCATGGCGGGGGTTGCTTCTTCTTAAAATTTCACAGTACTTAAGAGCTCGTCATCATTCTATGACTCATGTCAAACTACCACGGGCCAACCCAACAGGATTTAAGTTTGTATGGGCCGCAAAAAAAAAGAAAAACTATAATTTTTACAAAACAGATTTATTTCAAAAAACAAAAACGAACAAGAATAATGGTAACAGTAATGTTTTCTGCCTGATATTTGGCATCTCTTCTCTGCTTTTCTACTTGTGGGGAAATCTTGTCGGCTGTGATTACTTTCAAAGCAGATCCAAGGTATACCTATATCAGTTATTCGGGATCTAACTGGTGACTTATTCGCCCTCATGACTGAAAATAACTGCTCCCACCGATAGGTACTTCCAGACATGCAAATGATTTCATATGTCAATTTTCGAGTGTTCTCAAATCGGACTTGAAAATACTTGTAAAATTCAGGCATTTCAACGTCACCGAATTTAGATCTTAGTTTGGAGTCACACTGTATTTGGATAACCTCAATTTGCATATGATTCGGTACTGATTCTCTATTTATGGAAAAAAATCGAAGAAAGTAAATGCAACTTGTTTTTCAAAGACTCAAAATCTGCAAACCTTTATTCAAATTCAGTTCTAAGGCTGAACATTTTTTACGCATAATTTTGATACGACACAGTTTCACCTAAATTGATTTATACATATCGCATGTAGGAAAGCGCGTCAAATTCTTGTTTCTCAACTGATTTTCCCAAAGCAAACTTGGTCACACATGTTCGTAATAATGTGAACTTTCCCTTGTAGTTTTAAATATACATATGTTAAGTCAGATAAATTGTTTGTTATATCTATCATGAAAGTTAAATCCTGCAACCAGTGCCGAAACTAGGGCGGTGCCAGCGGTGCCCAGGCACAGAGCGTAGGCTATTAGGGCGCAAAACTAACCAGGACCAACTTTTAGGTAATGCGCGTTGAAAGATCTTTAAACTGTGACACTCGCAAGTCTCGCAAGATTACAAACCCAAACAAGATAAAATTACTATTAAAAATATGTATTACCTTTAAAAGAGCACACATCGAATCGCTCTTTACTTACTTAGTTGGCGCAACAGCTCGCGGTGAACCGGGGCCTGCTTCTCGCAACCATTTGTGTGTGCGTGTTATATTTTTGCACGAATGGAAGGGACCTACAGTTTTTTGCCGACTCCGAACGGCGAATTGAGAAGCTCAATCGTGACAAATGATTCTCTTTGATGCTTGTCAGACATTCGAAAGAGGTGGGCACTGTGAAAAACTTTTAGGAGTTTGCGGCGGGATTCGAACCCAAGACCGCTGGCTCAGTAGTCCGACGCACTAACCACTTGCGCTACGGTGCCCACATCGAATCGCTCAAGAAAGGAAATATTTCATATTTTACGCCATATATTCAAAACGAACTAGTGGATATTCTTGCGTCTGAGGTCAAAAAACACAAATTGTACGCCAGACGTATCGCATCAAGAACAGATGTCGCAAATATTGAGATTCGTAGATATATCCGAACAAAAAGTGACAATCGAAGAACGTTTTATAGATTTCATCCAGTCTCATGAATAGACGGGCTAGGGATTGTCAAATATTTTTTTAGAGAAACTAGAAGTGGACGGATTGATAATACAAGATGTCCGTGGCCAAGGCTACGACAATGGAACAAATATGGCTGGAAAATAAAGCGGAGTGCAAATAAATGAAAATGCTGATTACGTGCCCTGTGCAACGCTTTTTTGAATTTATCTGACGTAAACGCTGCTATGTTCAAATATGATCACCCGATATGATCACATTTTGTACGGTTCTACGGTCAGATGGGAAACTTTATTGAAGAACTTGCAAATTTCTTTAAAAAAAAAACACGCTGACACTAGATGGGCCTCTTAAGCTAGAGCCGTCAAAGCTTTAAACGTGCAAATACAACAAATTTGGCAAGTGCTTAAGATTCTAACTAACAACAATTTTAATACGGAAACAACTGCTACAGATAAAAACTGAATGGACCTAATAAACTTTAAATTTACGAGTATATGTACCCTGCAAATTTGGGATCAAGTTTTAGAATTTGTTGATAGAGTAAATGTTGCTTTACAGTCAAAAACCATAACTATCAACAAAGCCTCAGAATTAATCAAGGGATCGACAAGGCAGATTCAAAATGTTGGGGAGACTGTGGAAAGTTTGTGAAGAATGTGACATTGAGGATAATTTTACTGAAAAGCGACAAAAGCGAGTAAAAAACAAGATGCAAGCAATAGTTCAGACGCCGGTTACGACATTTCCCAACAGCAAAAATTCAAAATTCAGATAAATGAAGTAATTGATAGAATAACTTCTGAATTCAAACGGCGATTTGAAAAACTTCATAACATTCAAGATATGTTCAATTTTTTGACGATAGAAAGTATACCTTCATATTCAGTTCAACAATTATAGAAACATACAGCTGATTTTGAGTATTAAATATTCTACAGACATAAATGGCACAGAATTTTGGGCCGCAATAGCAACTTTAAGGAATCAAATTGAAGCGACTTCATTATTTGAAAAATGCAAATGTCAATCAAGCCTAAGTCTTCTTAAGAGGATAGTAGAACTGGACTTAAAGGAAATGTTTCCAAACGTATTGGTCACTATAAACAATTTTTAACGATGCCAGTGACTGTAGCTTATTGTGAAAGATCATTCAGTAAACTCAAACTGATAAAGACATACTTGCGCTCGACGATGAGTCAGGGAAGGTTTTCTGGCCTATCAATTTTCAATATTGTCGATTAAAGCTGACATAGCACGACTCCTGTCGTATGATTACGTCATTAAGGACTTCGCTATGAGGAAAGCCCGGAGAGTAAATCTTTAAGTAAATAGTTGTCTTATTTTGCTTACGTTTACGGTTTGTATTTGGTGTTTTATGTCTATTATACCTACCTGGATGTACATATTTTGGCAAATATATTTCTTTTGTTTACCTATAGTTAATATATTTTTAACTAACAAGTAACGAAACAACAACTTAGATATCCGAACATAGTAAAATCAGTGTATTTTTCGAGGGCGGAAATATAAAAGCTCGCACCGGGCGCATAAAAGCCTAGTTACGGCACTGCCTGCAACCATTCTAGATCACGAAACATGCTTGTGTCAAAATTATAAATACCGTGCGCTGGGCCGCACAATTATTCGTAGTGGGGTGCGTGCGGCTAGTTCTGCGAATATAATACACATGTAAACCCAGGTCCACCTTATGTCGAGACACCTCTGCCAGGCTTCTAAAGGGTCAGCAGGTGGCGGATAGTTGAACGGATAGGAAGGATAGCTGCGAGTAACCAATAACAGCTGCCAACCAAGAGTAGTAATGGTGGAGGATGTACGGGAAAAATCCATAAATAGGCGGAAAGCCAGAGGTGCTTCGGTACAACCTAAAGCACAGCACCTTCCTCAGGCTTTCACTCCGCCTACAAAACAGATCTTAGGTCCACTCTTTGCATAACTCCAAGCTTAAAAAATACTACAGTTTGCAAGTTAAATGTATTTTTCTTCTAAAAACTAAATGATTTGAAATTCAGCTTTCAGCTGGCAGAAAAGTAAACCACAAGCACATACATTTTTTTTTTATTTTCCTTAAAGCCACTATCACTCAATGACAACCGTGTTGACCCAGAAACGCATAAATCAACAGCAACGGCAATGCATACTCACACTCGTTCATATACCGCTGCTCAGCACGATAAAAAGTGAAATGATTTTCTTTTCTTCCAAATCGCTGCCATTAGTTACATTAATTAAACTAATTTTATGCGTTCGCCTCGTAACGGCAATATTGAGCACACTTTTACGGGTAAGAAGTGTGCCCCTCTTTTTATTTAAACTCTATCTCCCTCCCAGATTGGTAATGCAAAAGCAACACAATAGAGTACAATAACCTCAAGACTGTGACTATTATAATATCTGCCACAAAAGCTCGACGACGCACGCTTTTACTAAGCAAACGGAGCACAAAAGAGACCGACCGAAAATCAGCCGCACCTCTTGCTGCAGCGTCAATACCAGCTGTCTATCCAGCTCGAGACCGAGCCAAAGCCAGAGCCCCACCTCAACAGAGCTCTAGATATGAATACGCGTACATCTGTCCATCGCGCACCGTCATCTATGCTTGTACACAGTACCAGCGATTAGTGTAGCCGCCCCTTCTCTTACTGACGACATTAGTCGTCAGTCGTTTTGTCGTCATCGTCGTATTCGTCGGCGAAGAAAGTGAATTTGGCCTAAAAGTAGGTCAGGCCAAAGTAATTATGTCGAATAAAAGTGAAAATCAGTTAACACGGTTTCTACATCACGCCTGCGTGCCTTCGCACTCAAACACACACACGAACACATAGCGCTATACAGGTTTGGGTCTTTCTCCAGCAACCTAGTGTTCCAGTTTCATTTTCGTCGATCGATGTGTACGATGGAGTACGAGTACGACTTCGAGTCGGCTGGAGGTTTATGTGTCTTTCACATGACGACGATGCGATGGTGACTCTGACTGCTATCGAGGTCTTCAGCCTCCTCTCTCACTCTCTCTCTCTTGGTCTACTGTTATTTGTGGTATGAGTTTATGGTGCTGAACTTCCGGATATGGTCGAGATTAAAAGACGCTCATAAGCTAGCATCCATCCCATGTCACTGGTGATTTCGTGGTGTGCTCTTTCTGACTGTGTTTGGTGATTCTAGGCCGTCGAGATGCACACCAGTTCGCCGTATAGGAGTGAGTTTTGGCACAAGGGGAAATTGGGCACAACAGACCTTTGCAGAGGTGGCTTTGCCCAGGCGTAATGTGGTCCGAGCAATTTCTAAATTGCTTGTAGGGAAATTCAGACACAAAGCATGCTAAACTGAGCCACAAGACAATGGACATGAATTTCATGGATAATTTTGGTTTTTTTTTTTCGAAATCTTTTGTGCTTTAAGAACTCACATTAGTTTGGTACCATTTCTTCTTTATGATCAAAGGCATTCGCTTGTAAGTGCTGATCTAGATTTCTAACGCTTTATTGATTGGCTTCGTAATTCGTTATCTTAAGACACACAGATGGACATAGACGATTTAGTTGAAGTGAAATTTTGAGTTATTAGTTCTTTTACTTCCTCTTCTCATTCTTTGTTGAGGTCTTTGGTTTATGTACATATGTATGTGTTTTGTGTGTGGTTGAGTAAATTGAAAATTTGCAATTCTGGATGTTAAGTGTCTTTTTGTTAATTGTTGCCGTTGGGAACATTGAAATTAGGTTAGAAACGATGAAAGCTATTTTTTGTTCAGTTGTTAGCTATACAGTGAACCAACAACAAAGTTGAACAGGAACAGCATGCAGTTATAAAATTGAATAAAATCCGGTAAAGTATGAAATTCAATGAAAGTGCAAATAAAACATAATTTTTTAAGTATTCCAAATAGTTTTAATTAATTTTTCTAAAATATGTTTTCTTATATCTAAGACACAAGAAAAAACAGTAGTTTTCAAAGCCAAGAAGAAACTTGGACACTTAGGGAATTCGTAATATGAACCGAATACATTAACAAAAATATACATTTTAATATTTAGTATGGTGGTCCTTGCCTTCCAAAAGAGCTTGCAGCCTTCTATTTATAGACATTGCTATTTTTTTTTGCTACATTGGGCGGTTAATTGACCCATATATGATATATCCTGAAGGTTGCTCTTTAAGACATTTTTGCTGCATATTGGCATTCCCTTAATTGTTTCTCTATGTGCGCTCGCAGGTGCTCTAAATAATTTTCATTTATTGTTTACTAAAAACATTTTAATCGTATTACTTTTAAGTTACTTACTAAGCTGGCGCTACAGCTCGAGATGAACCTGGGCCTACTTCTCGCAGCCATTTGTGCGTGCGTGTTATATTTTTGCACGAATGGAAGGGACCCACAGTTTTTTGCCGACTCCGAACGTCGAGTTGAGAAGCTCCTCGTGACATTTGATACTATTTGAATGCTTGTCAGACATTCGAAATAGGTCGAACCGTGAAAAAACTTTCAAGTGTTTGCTGGGGTTGAACCATTGCATAGTAGTCCAACGCACTTACCACTATACCACGAATACGGTGCTCACAAGCATCTTATAATAGCAGGATGATTATCCAGGCTAAGGTTTTGTTGTATTATATGTTGAAACCTTTTTTCAATCCTATATAGGCTTGCAAACAAAACATACCTTATATTGGCGTGAACCATTGGGTTGCTTCCAAAACATGTAAATTACTTAATAAATTAAGTGAAGATTCTCAATTCTGAATTATAATGATAAAAATAAAAATAACATGAAACGGACAAAAAAAAAACAAACAAACATATCAACAAATTCCATTGGGACAGTGCCTACCAACTTGTAAACAAAAATTTCGAAAATCTCCCTGGACTTGTGTAAGTACGTAATCCCCACAGGATGTAATAAGTTTCATTGGACTAATTATACACCTACGACTACATGTGTACACTCCATGGGAATCGAAGGTCAAAATGCCCATGAATTTTATAAGAGTCAATATGCGAGTACCCATATGGAGGAATACTCCCACTTGACAGAGAAGTAATCAAAACAATACAACTCGGAAATTAATAGCCCAGGCATTTCCAGTTAACTGTTATAGATACTACTTTCCAAATTGAATTACGCATCCTTATCGAAATGAAGATGAAGATAAAAATCACATTTTCTAATTTATATGTAAAGTAGCGTACTGATTATGTGATAACAATTTTTGTATTTTTTTTTTTAAAGTCTCCTCTTCTTTTGTAATCCAATTTGGAATTGTTATTGACCGAGAAAAGAAAATCACTTTACCAAGGACAAAAGGAAACATAAAACATTTGAGATACAAAGACAGGGTGGTCTAAGATAAGGGCGAAGAAGTGTACACATTGTGATTTTAATCGACTGGCACGTGAATCTACTAAGAGTTCATAGATCCCTCGCGACCACTTAAAAATAATGGTTGCTCTGGCGGGAAAGTATACGCAACTAGATGTGCTACTGATATAAACTGAGGCAAGTATTGTTGATATAAACGGCAGGTGTAAGTAATTTTATTTGATAACTTTCAAACTTCCAAAATCGTTTTTTATCACCACGTGGATGTGGAATGTAAATTCCTTACAGGTAATGGGTGATACGTTTTAGAGATGGCAACTCTAGCTGGCTAAAGTCCTAATAATGAAACTGAAACATTGGATTTGTAAACGTCGGTGGTGAGAAATATTTGGAATCGTAAATAAATCAAACAATTCATAATGATTCGTGTTTAAATTAAGAATTCTTTCGGTAATAAGACGATCTTCATTTAAGGTCTATGCTCTCAAGAATGCAGAATGTTTGAGGTAAAATCGTGGTTAAACGTGGTCTAGATTGCGAAGCCGATATAACTCTAGATGGGTAAAATACTGGGAAACCTCGAAAGGCTTTGAAAGTGACGGAACCAGTGAAGACAAAGGAAGACCTGGTTATAATAACGAGCCACCAGTAGAGATGAGTAAAAAATCGCAGTCTGCTATTCATTCACTGCTAATGAAATTTCCCATTCGCAACCTGTTAACAACTTATAAATAAACTGCTATTGCTGAAACGACTATTGCTTTTAATAATTTTGTCTCGCTTCTATATGTAGTATACATATAACAGACACAGAGTCATAATTTCATTTTTCATACACTACACACAAACTGTGTGTTTGTCTCATACGAAAAACGTGAAGAAGAACAAAATTAAAAAAGACTAAACTACCCTTTTTAAACGCCATCTGCCGAACGTCTTATCTAATTTTCAACATACTCGAACGTGTCTGCGAAACAGGCGCCAAATCAATTCGGAAAGGTGCATGTCGCATTTGCGGCTAGTTGAAAGTATGGTTGGTTGGTATATAGCAGTAGCATTTAAGGTAGCAGTAGCAGCACAAGTAATACTTGCTATTGAGTTGCGAATGCGATTTCCTAGCGCCAACAGGGATGAAACTAATTCGCAAAGTTGCTAATATTTGCTATCGCAATCGCAGCTGGTTGGTTGGTATAAACATGTGTAGAAGAACAGGTTATACTTGCTATTGGTACTATTGCTGCTATCGCAGCTGGTTGAAAGTATGTATGGGTGGTTGGTAGCAATAGCAGGTCCAGTGGTTGCAGCAGAGATTATACTTGCTATTGGTGTTATTGAGTTGCGAATGCAATTTCCTATGAGCAGAGTAATAACTCTCTGAGCGCAACATTGCGAATAAGCACAACATTTGTGATTTATCAACAAGTTGCTAAGTTGCACTCCATTGCGAATTCACATTAGCAGTTTATATTCACTGTGAATAAGAAATCGCATTCGCAGATATAACTGCGAATACAAATTAACAACTTAGCCCATCTCTAGCTATCAGCACTAAGCCTACAAGCCCGGGAACTCGTACGCATTCTCCATAAGGACGACACACTTTATACTCCAAGTCGCAGTGTATATAATTATATCCATATCTTCAACCGTTAAATTCTGTGGGTGGCTGTGGCGCAGTGGTAGTCGTCGTCGCTTGTCACGCTGAAGGTTCACGGTTGATACCAGTGTGACCAAAGTGGAATATAATATTCCACTAGTGGAATATTTTAGACCTGCAGAGAATATATTTTTTCCGAAAAATATTCGCATATAAAAGTGGAATATTTTTTTCATCAAAAGGAATACTTCGGCAAAAAAATATTCTCCATAAATAAGAAACAAATTCTTGACTTAAGTTAATTTTATTACTTCTGCATCGCAAAATGTACGAAGCTTTGAGTTCTGGCAACACTATTCTATTTATTTGCTTCTGAATTTCCTATCACTACGCGTCGATCTATCTGTCTCGGGTTGGGGTCGCAATCCCGAAAACCATAATCCCGAAACCCCAAAATCCCGTAAATCCAAAATCCAAAATCCTGAAAATCCGAAATCCCGAAAATCCACAATCCCGAAAAGGAGATTCCAAAAAATTATATGAAATGCAAAATTTGCGCAAATGCTTAACAAAATCCGATTCTCCAGGAAATTCAGGATGGTCATACATATGTACATATGTTACCTTCAAGCTTGGAGGAACATCGAATTTCTAAAGCCACCAGCATCACATATCTGGTATACCAATGCGATGGTTCGAAGATCACAAATGATGCTTCCGTTCCAAAATGATATATCCCTGGAAAAATCAGTCAGCATCATTCAAGTGGAGGTTAACGCCAAGGAGTTATTAATTCAAGATGAAAAAAAAACACAGCATGGGTTCCGCAGTTTTACCCTCTCGGACAGTCAAGCAGCTCTCACGGCCCTAAGGTTATATTTGATGATAGCTTCAATATCCTCGATGATCTGGCTAAAGACAATATGGCCACTGTTGCCTGGATACCAGGTCACGAGAGCTTCGAGGTAGCCTCCCTTCCTCGAGATACCCCTGAGGCATATACATACACTTAAATAATATGAAATGCGAGGATGATGGCATTGGCAAATACTGGACCAAATCTAAAGGCCAGAGAAAAGCTAAAAATGTATAGCCTCAGCTACTTGAGCTCAACAAGAAAGATATTAGGGTCCTAACTTGTTTTCTGATAGGGCGATGGCCACACCATCTCCGACAATGCCTCCTGTCGACTCTGCGGAGACGATGAGAAGACACACTCTGTGCTCGGAAGTTTATAAAAAGTCATAGCGTATCTCCGTGTTACAGAAATAAGGGCCCATTCTATTACATAACATCCTCATACTTCTCCTATTTCTATCTCTAGGTTTTTTTCTTCCACGTTGGTTTTGGGCGCACGTACTTATTTTATTGCTTAAACATGTAATAGAATTAAAGTTGTCTTTTCTGCCAGCTTTAATCCGTTTGTTTTATTTAGATGTTAAGCTGCCTTGCAGGTTTATTCTTCAGGTTGAAGAGATGAGTCTGCATTTCAAAGTGATTGCTGCCATTCGATGAGGTTTCAACTGTTTCCCCTTTATACTTTCGATTGTACTCGGCGGGCTACGTTGTCTGACCACTGTTGTAGTTGTAAATATTGCTCTAAGCATGCTCCATATGTTTTTACAGGTTAAACTGTCAACTGTTGTGCTGCAGTCAACAAACGTGAGTCATAAGACTGTTGGCTCGACTAAAGGGGCTGGATCTTTTAGCATGAAAACCCGGCAAGTCGTTTTCTAAGCTTTTCATTTACTTTGTAGTCAATACGGCTTACCAAGGATAAGGATACCTTAGATGGAATTGAAGGGTGAATGATGCCTTTCTGATTTTCGCAAAGCGAGAAGCCCTCCTTTGACCAGACTGCGACCAAGAAGCATTTTCTTTTCGCATGGTAGGTTTTTAACTAGCCAAATGACATTTAAGGGTTTAAAACTGCAGATTCCCTTTCGTACTTCAGCTTGATTTATTATTTTTATAGCCTTGACTGTTACCTTTCTTCGGACTCCACGATCGGTATTTACTTTTGGCATATATTGGGAGGTCTACTAAAGCATTCTAATAAAAATGACAAAAGTTCGTCAGTTTTGTTACAGGGTGCCGGGTGCTGAAATTATCCGCCAAATGGTTTTTTTTCTCTATGTATACATTTTGGGGAACCTCAATTTTGACCAAATTTTACAGAGCATCTGTCTCATAGAATCTACTGGAATCGGATCACCCTGTTTGAGAATGTGTTTTTCTTCTTTGCCAATGAAAACAAAAGAAAAAGTAAAAAAGTGAAAGAAGAAGAACAAAAAAATTCCGACAGAATGGCGCATTTGTTTCTTATCCTCAAGGCCGTCGTGTTGTTACTACTTCGCCCCTCAACCGGTCGTTCCACTTTCACAACAACGCGCGCCGTATGAAAATGAATTCCTCAACTCTGGTTAATTTTTCCAAGGCATATACACGGCTCGTACAATAGACCAACTTTCAGGGCCATCCCATCAACTCCCTGATTCTGCTCGATGGATACTCCCCTCATAGACCCAAAAATAAAAATGAGGAGGGCGACGCATATCGAATGCGAAACACTAGAATACCAAAAAAAAAGGAGAGCAGTTCTCAGCAGTGTGAAATAGGCTCCAATATTTAATTCAAGGATTCTCTGCCCGTAGTGTGTACATAAATAGTACAAATACGACGCAAATTCTCTCAGGCTGTACCTTAAGAATGTTTCTTCGGAAAACGACAACGAGAAGCGTAATGGAAAAAAAAGAAACTCCGTCTCGATGAGGACGGAATGAGCTAATATTTCATTCTACTGCCCGGGAATGAAATATCGTCTCCTCTACCATCCACCAGCCAAAGCAATGCTGAGTGTCCTTGATACATGTAGTTAACCCGAAAATATAGGCACTTATGCGTGTCGTGGAGTCCACCCCCGCGTACATACAGACGCGTGTATACAGGCGATGTAATGGTGTTTGAAAGCAGTTCATTTTGGAGGACATTTTGCGCGGGAATTTAACGGAAAACACACGCTCACATGGGTATCCGTTATCCATAATTCTATCATCATTTTCCTCCCTAAGGAAAAGCAAGGACAACATTCTTCCAGGAGTGTTAGGACAGAGGAGAGCACATTTTTATGCGACTCGCACAATCGTATTCTCCATAGGGGTGGCTCGATGGAGTCGTTTTGAGCGTGCCGTACCTATGTATAGGTATATGGAAGGTTGCCACGTGTGCGGTTAGTCGATGAGGGCTGGCAGAGTGCTGGCGGTGGGAAAAAGCTCTCGGAATATCTTATTAGAGATGATCAAAAAATCGCAATCTGCTATTCATTCACTGCTTATGAAAATTCACATTCGCAACCTGCTAATGACTTATAAATAAACTGCTATTGCTGAAACTGCTATTCCATATAATAATTTTGTCTCGCTTCTATACATTACATACACAGAGTCATAATTTCATTTTTCATACACGACACACAAAATGTGTGTTTGCCTCATACGAAACACGTAGAAAAGAACAAAACTACCCTTTTTACACGTCATCTGCCGAACGTCTCATCCAATTTTCAACATGTGTCTGCGAAACAGGCGCCAAACAAATTCTCAAAGTTGCATATCGCAATCGCAGCTGGTTGAAAGCATTGTTGGTTGGTATATAGCAGTAACATGTAAGGTAGCAGTAGCATGATAGATAGCAGTAGTATGTAAGGTAGCAGTAGCATGTTAAATAGCAGTAGCATGTAAGCTAGCAGTAGCAGGTAAGGTAGCAGTAGCAGCACAAGTTATACTTGCTATTGAGTTGCGAATGCGATTTGCTATCGCCAACGGAGATCTTACTTGCTATTAGTGCTATTGCTGCTATCAAAATCGCAGTCGCAGCTGGTTGAAACTTGAAAGTATGTGTGTGTGACCTCGGTATACACACATTTTTTTATATTTCATTTTCTTGCAACCCTTTATTTTGTCTACTTATCTCAATCGTTCTTGCGAACGAACATATACGAACGACTGACTGGCTGGTCGGTGTTTCTGGATTTTAAACTGTGGTGTGTATATGGTGGTCATATTTTGATCTGTGGTTGTTGTTTTTGTTTGGTTTTATTTTCACATTTCTGTGAAATTTCGATGTTCTTTGATTTATGGTTGAGCGAATTTTTTTTTGATTTGTAAGAAATCAATAAGAATATTTCTCCGACAATTTATGCATGTCCTTCAACTGAAAAAATAAAAATTTGAGTAATTTGTGGAGGCATACATTCCATAGACATACATACATAAATGTATGTAGTTTTACAATCGAGGGCAAATATTTTGTTGGGCTCCTGTAAAGGCGCTTACTGTTTTATATATAACTGTTTTATATATAGAGATTACATACATGCATACATACATATATTAATTTCACTCTGGAAATGAAATTAACGTTTTCAAAGAAATTACATATTTTATTGCAATCACAAGAACCAACGAAATTATCTACTTCTCCCGCCCTTCTGGTGGGCCATCGCATATACATACATACATATGTTTATGTACACACGAATATGCGGTAGCAAAATTCCCATTCAAGAAAATCTGAACACTTGCAGCACTATGAAAATCACACATCCATGGTATAGTCGCTATTCTCCTTCCATATGCCCCTTTGAACTTGCATTACTTACAATAAGAAATTCAAGCGACAAGAAAAAAAAAACAAAATTATTACATCACACACACATACTGCGTGTGTATTCGTTTTGTATGCGAAAACAAACAAAAAATAAATAAAACCTGTTTTCGTGATACAAAAGAAAACGAATTTAAGCAGTAATGGGAATAAAACAACAACATCCACAACACACAAGGAAGTCCAACACAGAAAAGGAAATTAAGAGAAACGAACATTTTTGCTCGAATCATACACCATTCTTTGAGTTCGTTCATGTTGCAGGCATTTCATACGAGGTATTGTATGATAGTATGCTGGTTTTAAATTTTTTTTGTAACATGCTTTTGTTCTACCATTCTACATCTGTGTATTTCTCTTGTCTGTGTCCAGAGGTAGCAGCAGAGGTTATACATTATACTTGCAATCGCTGCTATGCCTATGCGAATGCGATTTTCTATCAGTAGAGTAATATCACTGAATGGGCCCAAATTTGCTTTTTACTATTTTTTACAGAAGTGGACGAAATATTCGCGAAATGTAATTTGTGTTGGTCGAAATTTTCGTACAGAACCAGTACATCGAATTTAAAGAAGCACATAGAAATAAAGCATCCTACTATATCTTTAGTTTCAGCAAGATCATCGGCGCCAGGTATGCAAGTAAATTTTTTTTATCAGAGGATATTATGTACATATATACATACCAGTACATACCTATATCTCGTCAGGGTGTGCAAGGTACGTGTCAAAAACATACTCAATCCATACAAATATTTTTTAATGTTTTTCCCTGCAACACCTCTCCGACAAAATATACACATGCACATATGTAATATATAGTATTTACATCATAACTTTTGCATATGATTGATTCTGTTCGTTGAATGAGATCAAACCAAAAACAACCCTTGATTTCCTTGTGCCGATCTTCACTCGCACGACATAGTCATTGAAAAATTTGAACGTAAGCTAGTGCGAAACTGAACTGTGCACTTCATGTGTTGTATTCGTCCAATACACAAAAAGTTCACAGGCGTGTTTTGTTTGCAAGCCTATATACATATATATTGAAAAAAGGTTTCAATGTAGTAAATAAATACAACAAAACCTTAGACTGGATAAATATCCATTTTACGTGGAAAACATGTTGCTGAAACATGTTTACAGGCTACAAATAAAACACGTCTATTGTATGCATCTTTTTGTTCAGTTTTATATGCTAAGAAAAAAGGGAATTAATGGTTTATTTGAGCACAGACAAGAGAAACAGATTTATCTTGTTTGTGATTTGAGGTAGATCGATCGAATTTGAAATTAAAATGAATTTTAACATTTTCACGAATGCATAATAGGACTTCATTGCGAATTCGCATTAGCAGTTTACATTAGCAGTTTATATTCACTGTGAATAAGAAATCGCATTAGCAGTTATAACTGCGAATGAAAATTCACAACTTAGCCCATCTCTATATCTTATCAGTGGTTACGGTAATGAGGAACTGCGTACATTATAGGGCTTGTTTTGTATACAACGCATAGCTCAAGGTCAAAGTAAATATAACACAACAATATTTTTTGGTTGATACCACCACCCTCGTGACTTTCGAAACAGAGGTAGGTACATATGTATGTACATACATATGTATGTATATGTAAGCCGAACCATTGAAGCAATCACCATTGTCAATTGCGGGAACCTTTCGGAATATTACGCATACTTTGAGGACTACAAATGTTGGGCAGTAGGTAAATTAAATGAAAACAAGAACAAAAACATACGGAAAAACTATAGGTACCTATCAGAAGTTATAGACTCTGTGCTATAAGTTCTACCATTAGTCCTTATGAAGTGGATGTATTAGGAAACGGTCCATTGTAACTCTGTGTGAAATTCATCCCATCCGCTAGGAGTTAGAAACTAATGTCGAATTTGTTGTCTATTCTGAGATAGCCTGCAACTTTTGCAAAGCTTAGATTCCGAGCCGGTAAGGATATTCATATTAACATCGACAAACAGGCTGCGCTTTAGGCGCTAGAATCGGCACTAGTCAGGAGCTGCCGCACAATGCTCAGGGCATTATGCACGCAGAACCGGGAAAGACTTTGTTGGGTACCTAGTCCCTCCGGGATAGTAGGAAACGAGTTCGCCTATGGGTTGGCGAGGAAAGGGGAGGAGCTGCTACTATCCGAGATGGTTGAAGTATATCCACCACTTTGATGCATTAAATCAAAGATAAAGTATATTATTACAAGAAGGGATGGTCTAACATTGTAGGACACATGGTTTCCAGGGCACTTTGGCCAGCTCTGGATCCCAAAAGGACCAGTGAAATCCTTACACTCAGCAGGGCACAAATGAGTATAGTTATAGGAATATTATCCGGGCATTCCGTTCTGGGTAAACACGCCAAGAGGCTCGGCGACTCATAGGAACGGAAATTTGCAGATACTGTAATGATCTAAGTGTAGCAGAGGATATTACACATATCCTGCACGTAGTCGCAGGAACATCTTCGGCTCCTACCTCTTTAGCAACCTGGAAGAGGTGGGCCGACCATAGACTCGTTCTAAAATTTTGCAGGGTAATAAAATCCTGTGAGGAAATTGTGGCGGCTTAGGTGTCATCCTTGGACGTATTCTTAGAGGATCGCGATGTGCCAACTCTGGTGCCTGGTGTTTTGTGATGGCTTCGTTGCTCTGCAGGATTATTTAAACGGTTTTGATTGGGATGAACTGCTAAAATCCCCCAATCTTAAAGGTAATTATGACATATTTTTAGATAAAATTAATTTTTTTTTAATTGATTTTTGCTTATCACGAGCAGAATTTAGAAAACGCGTTTTTTCATTGGTTTTTGATTAACTTAATATTGTTTATTTGAAGTAGTCTATAATATTGAAAATCGGTAGATGATCCTTAGTCGCGCAACAAACAACAGTTGTGTTAAGCGATACTGAGAGTATACAGTCTCAGTCTAGATGTTACAAAACTGAAGTCCAGCTAATCGACTTTCTATCATTAGAGCTGCACAAAGCACTTCACTCATCACCAAGTAAAACAGAATTGGCGACAAGTTGCAAACCTGTCGGACTTCGTTCTGGACCCTGCTTGTTCAGTATCGAGTTGGTACTCGTAAGTTGACTCTACATTAGTTGAGCTTAAGACTTAAACATGATTCCATCATTCCTGCGTAAATCTGTACTAAAAAAATGTTTATTCAGCGTCATCAGTCCTATAAAAAACCGTGCCAAACATCTTGCAACCAATGCCAGCTGGGAGTTACCAGACCAATTCCCACCTTTGGGAGTCAGATCTGATGAAGTGCTGCAAGTAAAACAATCAACCTCAAGATTCTAACGATGAATCAAAGACTGACCTGGTACATCAGGAGTAATGCGTAACACACCAACTGTAGACCTTGAAACTATACTGAATCGACTTATTTGTACAAGAATCAGCAGTGTACGCTTAAACTAAGTCAGTTCGAAAGCTGGAAAGCCAGCCTGAAAGGACACGTGCAGATTCTACATGGATATTGTAGTCAGTGCGGATTACACAACACCCTACTTAGACTTCGCAATGCCGTTTTTTGTATCTTTCGTAAGTAACGAAGAATGGAAAACCAGACGGAAAACTCATCTTCATCTACATAGATGTCTCCAAGATGGAAGCAGCGATATGAGCATGAATCTTCGCTGAAACGCTTAATCTATCCATATTTGTCAGACTTCTAGACTATAGCAGTATTTTTCAGGTGGTGGTCCTAGCAATAGCCGCCGTGAAACCGTTACGAAGTTGACAGTTGCCTGGCTGGCTGTACCAAAAGAAATTTCTGACACTTTAATATAATCAAAGCTTGTGGATTCCTGTGGCGAAGAGATAGTCAAGCAGCTATCAAAGCACTCGAATCACTAATTATAAGATCAAAATTGGTTAGGCACTGCCGCTTATCTCTAAGCAAGATATCGAGCAGATGCATGCTCACGCTGTGCTGGGTTCCTGATGGTCATAGTGATATACCAGGTAACTGTGAAGCAGAAGAACTAGCCAGAAAAGGTACAAAACTGGGAATTTTATCACAGAAATTGAACCCCATGTACCAATAGAAACACAAAGGCACACAATCTCTACACAAGCACTGCAACAGGCTAATGTAAGATGACGTAACCTGGATACGTGTGGTCAGTTGGTCACCCCAAGCAGACTTGGCCCAGCTAAAACGACGTAAAACTTACAGCCTGCTTAAAATTAGCAGAGCATATTTATCAGCATCCTAGTTTGGGCGTTGAAAGGTCATTGTGCAATAGGCAGACATGCAGGCAAGCTGGAAATCATCGCCAATGACAGGAATCCTCTTATCACCTCCTATGCAACGATTCTGGAAGAATACTTTTTTATAGACGTTCAAGATATTTTCTCAATGGATATCAATAAAATATGGAAATTTATCCAATTCTCAAAATGGTTCCGAGATAACCGATAAATATCAGCTCATATGGTAACACAATAGACCTTCTTTGGTCTAAGTGAATCCTACCGAATACGGTGATAGCCACCGTACCTTACCCAACCTAGACTGATTCTTTAATAAGAATCCTATTATGCATTCTCAAATAGAGAACGAAAAAAATATCGATTTTAGAAGCCAACAATCATCATTATATTTAAATCGCTAGCGCAAGAGCTTGTGATTCCTCCTGAGAGTTTATTCCTGCACCGATTATAATGATTCATACAGTGATCGAATGCTCATCACCTGAACTTTGTTCATCAATATAAATACTTTTGAAAAAACCCAAACGAGTAAAGTTATTACAAGAAAAACATTATTACCTATACTTACGGGTATAGGGTTTCTATTTACATGCGAGATTCCTCGCACCAGCACACTAGTATAGATATAAAGGCCTCAAGCCTTGCTATGACCATGCTTTGACTGTTTTGACTGTTTGAGTGGCTGTTTAACAAACTTGTAATTGTTATTTCCGGACACACCATGTCACGGTATCACACTGCGAAACGAAAAGACTAATCAAAAATGATTTATGCAGACGTTGCGTCATGCGTCAATGAAGAAGTACATCAGGACGCATCCCACTTCATTTATCACTGTTCAGGGCTGCACCACACTCGTTTTATAAATCTTTCAAGGTTTGGAGTGGAGGAGCTTTTCGGAAGGCCATCTTTTGTTTCACGTACAGTTAAACCTCCTGATTGGGGCACTCCAGGGGACTAAGAAAATGCGATCCAAATTGAAAGTGACCCGATTTGGGAGGACCTCCAAATTGGGCCAAAATTCATACTGTCCCAATTATGGTCGCTGGATAGCATTTGAAGGTAGATACATACATGTATGTGCATATGTATATATTTGCATATATGCACATGGCATGCACATATACATATATATATGAACCTACATGCATACATACACACAATCAGCTCTGACACTTGTTATTTCTACCTCTCTTTGCTTTTTGTCCCAATTTGGAGGTGGTTTTTCAAGCAATTCATTGGTTTTCAGAGGTTCTTACTTACTTACTTAGTTGGCGCTACAGCTCGAGGTGAACCGGGGCCTGCTTCTCGCAACCATCTGTGTGTGCGTGTTATATTTTTGCACGAATGGAGGTTTTCAGAGTTTCGCTTATATGAAAACACCCCGTGTATGGATGAAGTGCAGTTCATTTCGGAGGTGCCCCAATTACAGGGGGTCCCAATTAGGAGGTTTTACTGGAAACTTTGGATTGGTTTCGGAATCCTTAGTCCATACAAATAAGGAACACTATATCGAACGGGCTTCACAATGGATGAACTTTAATCTAAATTACCATAAACTTAACTTAACCCACATTTTTTCGCCGTCTCCGTATGGCGATTGATACGATAAATGATACTCTTGAATGCCTATCGGACTTCAGAAGAGGTGGCACCGTATAAAAAAACTGTTTAATGTTTTCTAGAATTGAACCCTGTGATATCAGTAGTCACCACTAAGCCGCGGGCGCCTACAGAATCTCAAGCAAAAGAATCATATTTCTATAAATCTCCAACAGACCTTTCTGAAAATAATAATTCGCCTTTACCAATCCCCACACAACATACCCTATAAAACAGAATTTATTGCGTAAAATAAAGTAGGGCAACCCAAAGCAATGAGCCTTTCCATTATATTCAAGGTTGAGGGTGGCTTCTTATATACTTATCCACTCAACGGTTATAATCGGAATGATTTACTCACACAAAAACAAATATTCATGTGTACTCGTAAATAGAGTAAACATCTCCTTGCACCCACACGCATACTGGAGCTGGAACTGGAATGTGGATGTGGAAAAGCCCATAAATAAGAAGAAAATTAATTTTCGCGCCAAAAATTTCCGAATCCCTTTTTGTTTGGCCAATGAATTTTAAATGTTGTTTTTGTTAAATTTGTTTTCTGTGTTTTTTGTGTGTTATTATTAAATAACTCTCCAAAGAGTGTGTCCTAACTTGAGGTGTGGGTACTCACATAAAATCCTACCTAACCTTTATAACCATAAAAAGTATATGGAGGAAAGGAAAAAAGAAATATCCTTCGAAACTCTTGTGTTGGCGGAGTTGGGAGTGATGTGAAGTTCCACCAGAATCATTGTTCTGAGCTTGTTCTGAGCTTTTTCTGACATTGAAAAGGATTTGGTTAGGTTTTTTTTCGTTGGATATCAACAGGACCTAAAGAAGTTAGGAACACACGTTTCGAATAAATGATGCTGAGAGCTATACCCGTCGCAGCGCCGCACACCAAAGTTCCCCAAGAACATAATGAGCACGTGTCCTGATACTTAAATCCGAAATGTTGGCACGCGGTGGCGTCACTGAGTACCAATGGGAGGAACGATATTTACCGAAATTTACTTAACTAAACCGAAGATGCGGTTCAACGCTAGAGGGAGAACGTTTGTTTGCTCACAATGACGGCGGTGGGGTTAAGGGTTTCTTCTGTTCCCTTTTTTTTGGAACTGAAAATGATTTAGAGCACTTGGTTGGTCGAGTGTGCCGTGCGGTGGTGGATTTTGGCTTCAAAAGATACGCCGGGATACAGAGTGTCTGCAAGAAGCGGTTTATGTATAAATATTTCTCTGGAATGAGGTTACTTGGGAGAAATAGCCTGCGAGGGAGCAAAGCAAAATGGTTTCGGTGAGATAAGTCTACAAATGGGTTTCAGGTGCCGAGAGATGTATATGCATACACGCACATACATATACAGAGAGAAATTGGACTGGAGGGTACTTATGTAGTCCCATATTGTTTTTTTTTTTTTTTGGAAGGTTTATTGGTGTGTCCCCCTCCGCTCAAACAATGGATGCTTGGGTGAAATTGTAAAGGCACGTGTAAGCAATCAGAATGAATGGAAATCCTGGGATTGGTTGTACCAAATTTTTGTCCTTGAAAGCGGCATCCTCTATACAATGGAGGGAACGAACTTTGGAATATTTAAGTGGGGTGTTAAATGTTGGTGACGTAGAACTCGCGCGTAGAGGGAATTAAAAGTTTATTACCCCCCGTAGTTTGATGATGTATTTTACACTTAACGAAAATAATCTATCCACAGGGATGGCGATAATGTTGGGTAGGAAATAAGACTGAAGTGAGTGTTTATAGGAATAAATCATTATTCATGAAATGTCTAAAAATAAAATAAAATATATCGCTAGATTGTGATAATGAGGAGGCTTCTTGGTAGTTCAGAATGGAGGCTTTATCGAAAAGCTTTACGATTGTTGGTTTGTGCTGATGGGTGGGTGTTTGGTATGATAGTGCCCTGCTGGACGTGTGGTATCTTAAAAGTTGCATTGGTGGTCCTAAATACTTTACAAAATTTAGTCTGCAGTAGTCAGATCATGTTTTTTCCTGTAACTGGCAAACTTTCTTTAGTTGGAGTTGGAGTGGGGCATACTTTTTGAGAAACATACTCCAGGTTAACGCCATGATAGACATTCTCCAAGCGATAGTCGACAGTTGTTTCCAAACATATCTTCTTAGAACTTCGTCGATCCAGACCTTGTTCGATGGACACCATTTAAAGAAGGCAATCAAATTATTATATTCACCACATCCATGTATCCATGTATCATGGACACACTTACATATAAACAGATTCAGTACTAAATTTTAACACACTCGTTACACTAAATTCAACACACGGACCTGCTCCATAATGTTTGTATCCGTGGTACCGTAGATGGCTTTTCTGGCGTTTTTTCAAAACTAATTTTTTGGCATTTTCCATATTTCATATATGGAAAAAGTGTCTTAAAAAGTTATGAAAAAAATGCCAAAATTCTCAGCATTTACGCCAAACTATTTGAGTGATTTTTCCTAGGAAAAAACGCCACAACTTTGTGTGGAGATTTTCGGGCTTTTTTTCCCCCTGTAGAGGGGTATGCTGTCTTTATGAAAGTGTGCCGGAAGTGTCGCTAGCATCTGACGATACGTATCAAGAAGACGATGAGAAGGGAGTTAGACTAGCAAACAGGAAAGACTCAAACCACATCCCAATTATCTTCGATGTCAAAGACAGAGGAACTTTCCACATAAGACGTGGGCGCAATAAATTAAACCCGAACCTATGCTTTGCTACATGTAGCCGAAACGAAAACAACAAAAAAAGACGAGTTTTACATAACTTCCCCCGCAGCTAACATTGAAACTTTGACGTGACCACGAAGCCTTTACCGCATAACTGCATTCAAAAGACATATCCCACGTAGTTTCTGGAAAGAATATATCACTGGGTGGAGCGATAGACTGTACCAGGAATTCCTCCATACAGGCGACAATAAAATTGCTGAAGACAGCGAAAGCCTGGACTAATGGAAGAAAACAACGTAAAGGTTTGACTTCACTCAAGCAAGAGGGCTCGTAGCAAACCGAAACGGACAAAAAAAACAATAGAACCATTAAACCATCACTCTCACTTTTCAGTACTCACGAGCGTTCGACGTAGAAGAGCTGGAAGCACCTATCGCCAGTTGCAAATCAGAAAAAGCTGCAGGTCTCGATTGAATCTTTTCTGACCTCATGAAACGCGGCGAAAAAAATATTAAAGTTTTTGGTCTTGAACAATTTCCAAAGAATTTAAAAGATAAAAAATATTGGCAATATTAAAGCCAAAGGAATCACATAAAGCACCTAAAAACTACCGGACGAAGTTCCCCTGCTTTATAGGCGGGCATTTGTCCAACATGTTTTAATCCGTGATACCCGTGTTTCTTTTCTCGAAAGTGATGTTTCCCAAAATTCCAATACAACATCGGAAGATCGAACTTGGTTCATGTTACACTAAAATTACTGTTGCATTATGGTCGTGGCGTTAATGCGGCATTCATGCTTGACAACGATTGCTATGTCGTCTGCATAAGCAAAAACTGTACTTTTTTTAAACACTCGGAGAAGTTCATTCGGTACATCATACAAATTCTCTTTTTCTTCACTGATGATATTTTTTATTTTTACCTTTGTCGTTCTTCCGGAAAGATAACTCTTCATCCATTTCGCTAAGGATCCTCTCACTCCAATTTTATTTGCATTTTTCATTTTAATTTTAATTTTAATTTTAATTTTAATTTTAATTTTTCGTTTTCATTTTCATTTTCATTTTCATTTTCATTTTCATTTTTATTTTCATTTTCATTTTCATTTTCATTTTCATTTTCATTTTCATTTTCATTTTCATTTTCATTTTCATTTTCATTTTCATTTTCATTTTCATTTTCATTTTCATTTTCATTTTCATTTTCATTTTCATTTTCATTTTCATTTTCATTTTCATTTTCATTTTCATTTTCATTTTCATTTTCATTTTCATTTTCATTTTCATTTTCATTTTCATTTTCATTTTCTTTTTCATTTTCATTTTCATTTTCATTTTCATTTTCATTTTCATTTTCATTTTCATTTTCATTTTCATTTTCATTTTCATTTTCATTTTCATTTTCATTTTCATTTTCATTTTCATTTTCATTTTCATTTTCATTTTCATTTTCATTTTCGTTTTCATTTTCATTTCCATTTCCATTTTCATTTTCATTTTCATTTTCATTTTCATTTTCATTTTCATTTTCATTTTCATCTTCATTTTCATTTTCATTTTCATTTTCATTTTCATTTTTCATTTTCATTTTTCATTTTCATTTTCATTTCCATTTCCATTTTTACCTACATACTGGCCATCTGATCCTAACAAAATACCAGACCTTATTGATTTTTTCGTAGGTAAAGGTATGAAAACAAATCACATAAGAGTCGAAGATAATAATTATGACTTATCGTCAGACTATACCCCAGTGATCTTGTCACTAAGTGAAACAGAAGTGCAGAAAAAAAGTAATATAAGACTTGTTAACAAGAGAACAAACTGGACTGATTTCAGAGAAAAACTTGTGAGTTTTATAAACCTTAGATCTCCTATGGAATCAAAGGAACAAATTGACCAAGAAGTACAGCAATTCATTGCTGATTTTCAACAGGCTGCAGAAGAAAGTACACCACCTAACTTTAACAGAAGGCAACCTGAAATAAAGTACCCTATATGTATAAATGAGTTGATATTAGAAAAAAAAAGTGCTCGACGAAAATGGCAAAGTACGAGGTTCCCGGACGATAAAGCAGTGTTTAACCATCTTAATAATGAACTTAAAAAAGGGATCTGTGAATTTAAAAATGATTCACTGAGTAGATTCTTGAAAAGCCTAACGACGGACGCGTCAACCGAATACTCCTTATGGAAAGCAAACAGTCGCCTGAAACGACCGCACTTACAAAACCCGCCCTTAAAAGCACCAGATGGAAAATGGATCGGAGACCCGAAACTGAAGGCTGACCTCTTTGCAAGACATCTTTCGAATGTTTTCAAGCCATTCCCATCAAGTGCAACTACAGCAAACTTTCAGTTTGTTGATAAAGCGGATGAATGTGAAATCCCTATCGTCACACTGAAAGAAGTAAGGAGCGTATCGCACATGTATTTCAAAAGTGACACAACTCAAAAAACCCAATATCTGAGTTATCACCAACAAAAACACGTTAAACTTCCACCCTACATATTTATAAAAAGTGCGTTAACTTAGATTCATTATTAGCCCCGCAAATGATACTTATGTCACTCTAAACTTTTCAAACGAGATCAAAAAACCTTCGAAAAAAGTGACAAATTTTCAATTATGGTCCGATCCAATAGCTAACGGGTGTGTATATTTTATATAATAAGTTCATTACTTGGTGTTGTGTCATTTTTCTGAATCATAAGTAAACAGTGTGCGTGCACTTTACATTTCGTATTGAAACAGTTCATGTGGTTTATTTGCCAGTACGCTCCTAAAACAGTTTTTCACCTTTTCTGAAAAACTTAATTTTTTTCAGTTGTGTCACTTTTGAAATACATGTGCGATATGTCAACATAAGTTCTCTAATAAAAAAAAACACCAGGGTACGATCTAATAACTGCTTAGGTTTTGAAAGAAATGCCACCAATATCCTTCAAGAAAATCCAATTCATAATAAATACATGCCTTAAGCTCCGATATGTACCACATCATTCGAAAATAGCAGAAGTCATTGTTATACCCAAGCAAGGTAAGCCACCATCAGAAGTAGCATCTTACGGGCCAATATCGCTTATACCAATTATGGCAAAAGTTTTCGAAAAATTACTTCTGAAGAGGTTAAGTAAAATTATATGTCGACATGGTTACATGCTCCTGAATCTAGATTTCTTTTGTGCTAGTCCAACTCTATTGCTAAGAAGGATGCCCTTGTTGGCAACTGAATTCTATATATCGTGGGTCATGGCCGTTGAAGATAAAGCAGTGCTGGAACAATACGAAATAGTATAAGACTTCTAATATCTTAGTGGTATTGATATTATCCCGTGGAGTTCGTACCTTCAAATCGAAAAATTAACTCATGGAATTGGTATGGTGCCTAAGATTTAAAGAGGCAGTGCCGTCAGCTTATGTTGACTCAGTTTTCTACTATTGCCGCAGCACATTGCGATAACCAACATCCTCTTATCTTCAAAATAGCGAAGACTATATTCCAAGTCAATTCATACAATACAACCCCCAAGCCGACGGATGGTTGAAGGGGCGTTATTTGCCCCAAAAATGGAACCTTAAAAGTTCTTATACAGATCGCAATAAATCAACTGTACTCCGTACCAGCTTGTATCAAAGTACACTGGTATAGTGAAGGTATCCCCACCTGGAGTCATTGACCATTTGTCAGTAATCTGCATACCTAAGGCATAGGGTACAATACTCTGCTAAAGATAAACAAATAGGTATTTGTCATCCTACGCCCCAACAAACATTTAAAGATAAAAAAAAAACCATTCGGGTTCAATGGCTTTCTTAATGTCAACCCACAGGCACGTGTACACATCATTCATCTCTTCGGGATTACAGAGGAAAAAGGAAATATTTTAAAGGTCTACCAGCTTCCACATCCGCACAAAAGGGAGGTTTACCCTCCCTATTCCGGTTTGCGTGGTATCCATACCGCCAACACACTTCTTGACTGTGCCATTCATAAGCTGCCTCCAGCTCCACTCAATGTATAGCTAATTTTTACCCTTGGACTGACCTAGGTGTCAGTGGCGGTGGCACCATCCAAAATCAAAACCACCGCATACAACTCATAAAGTTAGATGGTATAATGGGTATCTGCGCACAAAAGTACAGAGCAGGAGTAACCATCATTAGCATCATCTTCGTTGTCGTTGTCGTCTCCAACAAACAGGCAAACACAAACAAGTATGCAAGCGCCAGCATCTTCCTCATCTCTTGGATGAGACCAATAAACGCCGAAACGCGCTACACGTGGAGATGATTCAATAAAGCCGTTCCGTTTGCCCACCCGGCAAACCCCCACCCCCATTAGCTACATCTGCGTGTGCTGTGAATGAGTGAGTGTGTGTGCGTGCCTCGTACATTTTCCAGGAAATAGCATGGTACTCGTGGCAGTCTTTATTGTGGGGATAAATTCATTTAACGCACACGCAATCTTTCTAAGCCCATAAAAAAAACTTGCGGACGCATAATGCGTAGCGAACGCAAAAACGAATTGCTCTCAACATTTTCTATGGCAAAGCAACAATCTAACGGGAAAAGGCTACAAAAACAAAAATAAAAAGCTCCCTCAGGTGGGATGGGAGACATTTTTAGAGATACGCACTCCACACGCATCTTACTCAAAGTTGAAGGTTTATAGATACGAATACGAGTATGAACAAACAAAAGCATGTGTATGCAACTATGAGTGGGAGACACTGTATACACAACACATACGTTTTCAAAGGATGTTTATTGGAGTACGGGTTATAAAATTCGAGGTCAATAGAAGAATTCATTAAAAAAAAGGGAAGAAAATCCGATTGAAACAACCACCACGGGGATTAATGAAAACTTTATGGCAGGAGATGCGTACGGACTAGCTGTATGGTTTGCAGCACATTTTAATTTTTAAATTAAAGCCCCGTGGATATGACGTAAAAGAGAGCAAGCAATCTCTATCGATATACGGCAAGCCCTAGCTTCTTGTAGATTGGGTTAGATATGATAAGTCAACACACTTAGACCAACTATAATATGTATGTAAGTCCATTTTGATCCCAATGCACATGTGGGGAATTTCACATTTTCCAATTGAAGAAAAACGAAGCAGGCCGCCGTCACAGTGTACGAAGTGGGCGAGGTTTCTGAAGCAGTAATAACCTAAATGAGGCCGGGATAAGCTGTAAGAGGGTGATTTTGGTACGCACGATTTTTTTCTTTCGGCGTAGATTCTGAACATGGAAAGCTCTGCCGTCCAAATATACTTTTAATTTTCATTGACGAACCACGATACTCACACTGCAGGTGATGGACAGATGTAATGCATTGCTCGTCCCTCCTGTAATTTCTGCAGTAAAATACTGTGGACATTTTTCTATGAATATCAATAACGCAGTTCCGAATAGCGGGGTACACACGATACGACAGATCTAACAGACCTAGTCGGATTGATGTCCGACAGACCGATGTCGTTAGCTTACACATTGTCCGAATTCATTTTGTAAGTGAATTTCAAAGATGTCGGATCCGGATGTACTGAGAGCAGCACTTATGATTGATAAAATTTTAGAAGAACAAATCTTAGAGAGAAAATAAAGTAAAAGGAAGCGAATTTGGGTACGGAAATGGATGAAAAAGCGACCAAAGTTTTTTAAATGTTAATTTGCTAACGGAATTACAATATTGAATATTCCAGACGATTATCTAAATTTTTTATATTTCCAATTTCTTTTTTCCAAAATTCGAAATTTCAATACACAGCAATTTATAACTCTTCGACAACAACCACACCGCTTGAAATACATTTCAGAAATGAAATTCGCTCTAGGTCGGACAGACCAAAGTATAAAAAAAAAAAAGAATACTGTCTGACCTGTCTGACCTGTCTGAACTGACGGTCTGTCCGTCCGGTCGTATCGTGTGTACCCCCCTAATGATACCAAAGCTTACTCGTGTCTAACAGCGACTTAGCTTAGTCAGAGAAAGTGAGCTATTCCCGTCACAGAGAAGCCACAAGTTAGGCTTTGTTTATGGCTTTGTCATCAGAGCATGAAAAGTATGACGCCTTTCTAGTTCGTCTGCTGTCCTAGTACCCAGCACGGGACTTCCATTAAGGTTTTCATAATTTAAGTTAAAGGCCTTAAATCACCGTCAATTTATAAAGTAGGTAATTCTCTTTCATTGGACATTGGCACCAATCATCGTAGAGTGGAGTGTATTCTCCGTCACCAAGTCAAGGAGCCATGCTTTGGCTAAGCTTTTATCTAGGTCCTGTTCCATTCAAGTGAATACAAAAACAACTGGAGCTCGTGGGTTTTCGTTCAGCCTGAGCTCAAAGTGATAGGTAAAAAAAGCGATTAAATGATGACGCGCCGTTAGATATTCCTACTGAGGAGATAATTGCTTATAAGAGATTGACAAGTCATCTTTTAGGAGAAGGACCTCGTGCATTTTTTACAGCGGAGATGATTTATCCTTTGCATATGCAATCATCGATTGCTGCTGTATAAAAATATCTGAAATGATCCTCATATTTTGCCTGGATAAATGGTTTTTTTTTGGGATCTGAGCACCGGCATAGCTTTCTGCCTGTTCAGACTTTGCATCTTTTGCATACCTCATGCTAAACCTTGTCCTTTAGACCATTGAAAATTAGGATTATTCTTCCTTCTTTTCAGATATCATCATTTGTTACATATTTCATGTATTTGGAAACCCTTACTAGAAGCAGTAGTTTTGTTTATTTATTTACTTAGCTTAATGCAAGCAACAACTTAAACAAACTAAGACTGAAACAAACTAAGACTTAAACAAACTTAGACTTACATAAACTACGAAACTTAGATTAAGACTTAAAACTAAAATAAAGAGGGTAAGATGGTGAGGCGGTAAGTAGATGAGGAGGAGGTATATAGTGCGTTCTGTAGTGTTAATCTACTGCAATGGAAATTAAAATGGTTTGGAATGCTGTTGGCCTTTTGCAGCATTCTGGACATTGGTTCGTTTAACCCATAATTGGTACGATGAAAGACAAGATGAAAGAGGGGAACGGACCTGAGATTACGCGGGTTAGTGTTAGAGGAGATCATTTGAAGGAGTGCGGGACAGTCGATGTCACCTACTAAGAGTTGTTGAATAAAGAGTATATCGACAACATCACGACGTTTTTCGAGAGACTGAAGATTGATCAGTTTCAAACAGTCTCTATAGGGTGAAAGGTTGTAGCGGTCAACCCAAGGAAGACCATACTTGGCTAGCATATTCAAGCAGGGGCTAACAATGGTAATAAAGGGTTTTCCAATAAGAGGTGTTATTTTGGTATTCAAAGAAAAATTCTATTTTTTGAGATAAATGATCGAATGTTTATTTCATAATAAAGAAAAAGGTATGCCGTTAATAATGAAAAACTACATCAGCCAAATGGTCACTACGAGCACGCATACAGGACCATATCCTTTCCATGAAATTTTCCATAACCAAATCGCAAAGTCGCTGCCCTATGTCCTCGATAGCCTCACGAATTTTATCTTTGAGGTCTTGAATCGACGCTGGGCTGTTGGCGTAGACCTTATCTTTCACGTGGCCCCAAAGGAAGAAGTCGCAAGGTGTTAAATCACAAGATCTCGGTGGCCAATTATGATCACCTCTTCGAGAGATAACACGGTCCGGAAACTTTTCCCGTAAAAGATCAATGGTTTCGTTGCTTGTGTGGCACGTAGCGCCGTCTTGTTGAAAGTAAACGTTGTCCAGATCAATACCACCCAACTCCGACCATAAAAAATCATTAATCATCTCTCGATATCGCAATCCATTCACCGTAACTGTTGATCCAACCTTATTTTCGAAAAAGTAAGGTCCAATGACCCCGCCGGACCATAAACCGCACCAAACAGTCACACGTTGAGGATGGAGCCCCAGATGCGACAATTTTGCTTGTTGACTTAGCCACCGAGGTGGAAATGGGCCTCATCAGTCCAGATGATTTTTCGGTGGAATCCCGGATCATTTTCATGCATTTCAAGGACCCAGTCAGCAAAGACACGACGTTGTTGATGATCGGCCGGCTTGAGTTCTTGTGTTAACTGAACTTTATAAGTAATGACGTTTGTGGAATGCCCAATACCAAAGAACGACGAGGAATGGACAAACCTGGGTTTTCTTCAACACTTTGGGCTACAGCAGCAGTATTCTCAGTTGCTCTTGAGCGACGTGCACGGGTTTTATTTTTCACATCACTAACTTGTCCCAACAGCTTGAATTTTTCCACCAATTTCTGTATTGCGGTCCGACAAGGTGCTTCACGACGACCAAAAAATGCTTTAGTTTTGCGAACTGTGACTGCAAGATTTTCACCATTTTTGTAGTGAATTTTAATAATTTCAATGCGTTGTTGAAGCGTGTATCGTTCCATTTTTAGTAATGGCGTAGTTTCTACTTGTCAAATGTCAAATAATAAAAGCTTCAAAATTGACAGCTACCGAAATAGCGGGCCATTCACAATAACACCTCTCATTGGAAAACCCTATATATAGGGATTTAGTGACATAGGGGTTCAAAAACTCCTTAGACCAATGCTTAACAAAACCAAGCATAGAGTTGGCTCTGCAAATAATGCCATCAATGTGGGACTAGAAGGTGAGTTCTTTATCACAGATAATACCCAAATCACGTAATGAAGTGTCCAAGGGCACGGGCTTATTGCAGAGAAAGTAATGTCAGGGAGGTGGTGGAAGACGTTTACGAGAGTATATGATAGATTGGCATTTGTTCACATTGAGTACTAGGAAGTTTTTCTGGCACCAGATAGAAAACCTGTTGAAGTCTTTTTGAAGTGGGCGCGAGTCGGCGAGGGATAAAATGTGCCTGTATATTTTCATGTCATCAGCATAGACAGAAATATAGGAGTCTTTGATGATACAGTCGACATCGTTGATTGTCAAGATGAAGATCAGCGGTTCGATGTGGCTTTCTTGGGGAACACCAGAGGTAGCTTTGAAGGGTTCTGATACGGAAGATCTAAAAAGGACTTTGTATTGGCGGTTTTCCAGGTAAGATTTAATCCATGTTATAAGCTACGGAGGAAAAGCGAGGATTTTAAGTTTTAGAATGATTATTTCGTTTGAGATTTTGTAGAAGACCTGGCTAAAGTCAATAGTAACAACATCCACTTCCTTTCTTTCCTCCAAAGCACACAGGGTCTTTGACACAAATTCAGTTAGGCTAGTGGTAGTTGATCTACCTTTAAGAAAGCCGTGTTTGTTCTGACAGAAATCAGAGAAGCCCTTCAATCATTAAAATATTCTGACAGCGAAAACAAGATTATAAGAGACATTTTCAACCTCCAACAGTTGCGCAAATAAAATGTTTGATTCGGTGACTTTTGGGCATGATTACGAAAACAACACAAAAAGCCATAAAGATTAACAAACTTAGTCATCGTGCATGGTATTTTGAAATATCTTTGATAAGAGTATCTAAAACGATCGCAAAATAATTTCCCTGGAAATCTAGAGTAACGAAATCTCTTTGGAATCCTTGTACGGGTAAAAGAAAAACACAATCATCGAAAATCTAAAATGTGCTGTGCATTTTCTCTGTTCACCAGCAGAAGTATATGCTCCTATCTGGATCTGTAACAAAACCACCGCACACGCATACGCATACACATAACCTCCTCCTGTATTGAGTGTCAATACAGCAAAAGGAAAACAGAATATAATTTGAATTCAAGGTCGAACCCGGTCAAGGTTACATTCACCCCGTAAAATGTCATAGCCTCGCACACGTAACAACTACCACCATAGAACACCGGCAAAATCACCAACATCTACCCACCTTTCCAATACACCTACACACATATACATACGTATGCATATGTGTATGGAAGCTGACTAGAAGACAACAATACGCAGTGGAAAGGGCAACCCTACCCACCCTTCGCTTCAGAGAGTGCTTTGTTTTCATTTTGCTGGTGCGGTGGGAGAAAAGCTTCAGCAAAAGCCTCGCCATTCACAGGTACACTGCTATAGCTTATATTTTGCACACCACTACCAATGCAGACACGAACAGTCGTAGTACCTCGACCTCGAACTTCATGCACACAAGTGGGCAATGTTCATTGCTTCATTGAATGCTGCCGGTCGGTCGTTTTAGGGGGTTGGGTGTTGAGGGGTGCAAAATGAAAATCAGTAACCGACCGAAGGTGGGTGGTTGGATCGGGTGATTCCTTGCGCAGATGAAAATGATTTTTACTTTAAAATTTTATTTATTTTTTTTTTTCTTAATTCTGTAAAAGGTAATGAATTATGCTTCTTCCTACCACGCATTCCATACCCCATATCTCAGGTTGACGACAAACCATCGACGTTTTACACGCTTGGGTTGATTTTTGATGATGAAAGGGACGTGCAGGGAAAAAATCCTAATTGGCAGAAGGAAAAGGAAAAAAAAACTGCGCATTTCGAAGAGCAGTCTTAGAATCCTGTTTGCTGTCTTTTGAAACATTAACGGTATGAAAGCAGCGGTGGATCTCTATCTCTCGTCCTAAGGACTCTCGTACACACATAACAAATTTAAAAGAAGACGCCACATTTATTGCCTGCGTACGAGTGTAAGCGAGTGGTGGTGGATTGTGGCAATATGTACTCAAGGTACTCAAGATTGCCCGCATCTAGTGCGGAGTGGGTGCAGCTTACTCGGAAGTAGATAATTTTATACCTTTGGTTTGGGATGAGTGGCTGGCGTGTGGCAAGAGCAGAGGTGTTTTACGGCACGTTGAAGGTGTCACAACTTTTATTGCCTGCCACATGCAAAGGATTTGGCTTAGCAAAATTTATGTCATAAAGGTAATGGAATTGCTTTCCAACATCTGACATCTACGCAAGGAGCGAGAAGTTGTGGGCGTTTTGCGTTATTTGCCATCAACGACAATGAAGGCTATTTGTAGGTTAGGGAATAATGCGTTCACTTGAGCTCTCGAAAGCTGAGTACTTGTTCTTGATTGTGATATCATATGTCAAGGGTATTTGGTTTGGAGAAAGAATGTATCCTTAGAAGGTTTTAAGAAAAATAAGAGAATTATATCTAAAGATTAAAAATCGTGTGGGTTCCCTAATAGATTGTAATTTAATTTAACATGCGAAATAGGATTATATAATTTCAACAGCCTTTTCAATTTTATCCTCTTGTTCATGATAATGTTTACAGATGTTTATGTTAAAAATAGGAACCTTTCACTGTAATTTTCTAACACACTCCCTTTCCAATATTCATCTCGGATGGTAAGTAAGAGCAAAATATTAAAAAAGGCATTGTAAATACTTTTGTTACCTGTATGTACGGCTCCATGTCGAATGGCCCAAAACCAAATCGCGCAAAATGCAAAAATGTCACATTGCCCAACATTTTTGGCCGATTCAACACTATGAAAAATCGCCAAAAATAAAAAAAATGTCAAATCGCCCAAGAAAGTGTGGGCGTTTTGTCAGAACTCATGCTTCCGATCGCCCAAAACCAAATCGCCCAAAATAAAATAAAATCCGAAAAATGTTAAATTGCCCGAAAATCTTTGTGGAAGATTTAACATTTTTAATTTTTGGGCTACTAAGCATAATGTCAAACCGCCCAAAAATATCACTTTTTGATTTAATATGTCCATCTCCCCAATCCTTCATTTCGGATTAAAGCTGTTTTTCTTTTCATTACTTACTTCAGATCGATCGGGCCATTAGGGTAAGGTCGGGAGGATTTGACACGTTAACGAACATATGGAAATATCTTAAAATCCAAATACAATTTCAAATTTTCAAAATTTACATAAGTTACAATATTATTTTAGCAATATAAAAACATTAATGATTAATCGATATAAATATTTTTAACAGAGTTGTTAGGTTTTTTCCAAAACCTTACAAAGTGTCAATCCCTCCTACCATGAAGGAGGTTTTGACAGAGGAATAATAAAACAACTTATATTGTTTTCTTGTTCAACAAATAATTATTTTTTTATTTTCAATGCATATCAATCTTTGTTTATTAGTTCAGTCTTCTTTTATTAAAGTTTAAGGGCGTAGAATTTAAATAACAAAATAAATTTACTTAACAGAAAAAACATTTCATAAAAACTTAATTTCAAATTTGTTTCATCGATGCTACGGTGGGGATTTTTTTTTTGTAAATATTTGGCATTCTTACATTCTAAAAAAGAGTAAGAAGTTATTTTACCACACAATTTTTATTTTGACTCATAATCCTTCAGCAAAAATGTCAAATCCTCCTTTTTGATTACTTTTGAGACTAATACAAAAAAAAACTATTGTAATGGCGCTCAGGATAAACTATTGTTTATTAATGATTTTAAAACGAATGAAGGTGCCCTTCATTGCACATTCAATGCTTACCATAAAAGTTAGATGAAATGGGCACAAAAATAAAAAAGACATCCACTTCGCTTATCTCCTAAATCACAGTGATTGTTTATTTATCACTCAAACCAATCGTTACTAACTTTGTTTTCTCATCATTTAAAGTTCTGCCAAGGTCTTAGTTTTTCAGAAAAGTGGTGATGTCAATTCCTCCTGCCTGTGAAATCCTCCCGACCTTACCCTACATTTCTCAGTTTTTAAAATACAATGGTGTACTTGGACGGATGCTAAATAAAAAAGGAAACATATTGGTACCAAAAAGTTGAACTGGAGAAAATGTGCCACTTTTAATTTTTCTAATAAATAATTGGATGATTCGATAAAAGACCCTCCTATACTCATACATATGTTGGTTTTTTTGGATTCCAATAAAAGGTTAATTTCTTCTTTGGGTGATTTGACATTTTTATTTCTTGGTCAATCTGTCATAGTGTTAAATCGGTCAAAAATGTTGGGCAATGTGACATTTTTCATATTTGGGTGATTTGGTTTTGGGCGATAAGACACAGATCCGCCTTAAAAAAACCGAAACACAAAATCGCCCAAGACCACTTTTTTGGCCACTTTGACATTATGCCAAATCGCCCAAAATATGAAAATGTCTAATAGCCCAACTTTTTTTTTGGGTGATTTGACATTTTTTTGATTTTTTGCATTTTGGGCGATTTGGACTGAGCCACAAGTAACAACTTTGGCTAGTAAATGAACAACAACTTAGATACCCTAATTAAATTTTTTTTTATACATATTCCCAAATAAGTTAATACCTACACTGGATTGTTGAATAGATTGTGAATAAAGACCAAGCAAGCAACAACTTCCGTGACACGTATATTGACAGAGAACAATTTACAGGCTTTTCTTTCGATGAAATGACTACAATATTTAGCCAAGGAAGGTCCAAATTTTCTTAGAATGGTGCAGCAAAATAGATATACATACTGTAAAATGCCGAGAGAAAGATGTTTAAAAAAGAAAGAGGGTACTCCGTGGAATATGTAGCTGACGTCGAAGGTGTCGATATATCAACTGTGACATGGAATGACAACAAAGTAGTGAACTTGGCTTCAACTTTCGTCAAAGAACTGTCTAAGGCACAAAAGTCAGAACATACGATAAGACTAATGTGTCCATAAATCGTCCTAATATTGTCGGCCAATACAAAAGCCATATGGATGATTTTGACTTCATCGACAGAATAATAGGTCGATACAAAATTGAGCTGCGAAGTTAACGTTTGTGGTCAAAGTGGTCCATACTGTGGTCTTTTATGGTTCTGAAGGCATCTAGGGGGAGTGAGGCTATCTAGAAAGCGTTAGCTGGCTACGTACAAAAGAAGTCAATAATAAATTCTTATTAACAGAATACAATCCCTAACTAGCATTGCCAATCTTCATGTCGGCTTGGAAAACTGGTTTGTGATCTAGATCAGTGAAGATCAGTAAAGCAATTACAACCATAAATGATTGTAGACTTCTGCAATCAGATATTGATAGCAAGAATAAATAAAAGTGGACCTTGAGCGATGCCGGATCCTGCTAAGAAGGAGTCTGAAAGACAACCTCTACATTTAACCTGATATGACCTCTACTTGAGGTAAGAGCCAACCCACGAAATAAATCTTGGGGGAAAACCTAACGCCTCGAGTTTGTAGATAATAATATCATGAGAAAGCTGATCGATAGCTTTGGAGAAGTCAGTGTACACACAGTCCACCTCATGACCACTTTCTAAGGCATTGGAACAGTTATGGGAGAATGTTAACAGGTTTGTGACAGTAGACCTGTTTCTAACGAATCCATGTTGTTCTGTACAAATTACACACCGACAAAGAAAAGTAAGGCTTTCACACACAACTTGCTCAAATAATTTCGGTATGCATGACAACTTTGAAGTCGGTCTGTAGTTCGTAATAATATTTCTATCGCCTTTCTTAAAGACGGGCGTAATAAACGATTGCTTCCAGAAGCTAGGGAAATGTCCAGTTGATATGGAGATCTCAAAAAGAGACTTCAACGGCAGAGCAAGGACATCACTGCATTTTTTCAGGACTATTGGAGGTATGCCGTCAGGACCTGAAGAGTAATCATCTTTCAGATATAAAATAAATTTCGAAATAGTTTACAAGTCGAAGGCAATGTTGGTAAAGCCAACTTGAGGAACATCTTTGAGATGCTCAAAGTAATCATCATCAATACTAAGCCTTAAAAGAAAAAAAAACATAAAAGATTTACGAAAATTATCCGCGAAAGAGTTGCAAATATCAACAGGGTCATTAAAAACGCTGTTATTATAAGAAAACTTTGCTGGATATCCGTCAGACCTTTTCTTGGAATTAACCAAGCTCCAAAATTCTTTCGGGTTATTCCTAAGTGAGGTTTCCATTGTGCTTATATAGTCATTGTATAAGCTGCTTGAAAGCAGTTTGAATTCATCGAAAAATGCAATGTAAATATTAAAGTCCTTTGGGCTGAGACTTTTAATATAATTTTTCCATGCTCTATTTATTTTATTTCGTAGAGTTTTCAGATCTTTAGTGTACCAAGGATGGTTCGAGATTACATTCTTCGATAATTTCTTTGGTATACAACTTCTTATACGATCATTTAGGATACTGTAAAAGCATTTTACTGCATCCTCAACATTAGGTGAAACATTAATATCTTGTAGGTTGGAGCACCTTATTCTTTCAGAGAGTTGCTGATAATTAGCCCGTCGAAAGTCAAAGATATACGAGCCATCATTAGGGTCACTATTATCATAAATATGACAGCTCAAGTCAAAAAATACATTCAATGGTGGATGATGTCTATCTATGTTAGTTATGCTTGAACAAGATTCTTGAACAACAGTACTAACAGGGTCAGAGGAAAATACCAAATCGAGAGTTCGATTATTGTAGTTTTTAATACAGCTGATTTGCTGTAAGTCAAAAGACGTAATGGAGTCAAGTTTAATAAGTTCCTACTGAGCGGAATTAAACGATGCTGTGAGATAGGATCCATCCTCCGATGGAACCCAGATCGTTTGGAAATGAAACGACGGTCAACGAGAAGTATTAAAAATGTATGGAAATATGCCAAACGCAAAGAAGCTTAGCAATTTATACCTCAAAGACATAAAGTGAACCAAAATAGCTATATGAAAGTTCAGTATTTTTGCGGCAAGTCCTTTAGGTAAAGAATTATTTCGATTCCCGCTTAAATGACCGCCATTCCCACATCTTACCCTTCCTCTGAACAGCTAAGCGGGTTTTCGAAACTACATATCCCGGATAAATGCCTCACGACACTGGACAATTCTGCTAATACACTTATCTGGGTTTAACTTTACGTGTTCTTTGGATTCTTAAAATGTGCCCTAATTGCAGTAACACGAAGTGTTAAAATATATTAATAGATGTAGCAATGCTATAAGAAAACATTTATACATACCTTTTAAGTCAATAAAAAATCGAATGTACTGTACATACGTACTGGTACTGCCCTCCTCCTTCAAAACCACAATTTAGGCAGAAGTGACTCACTCCCGTGACATAAAATCTATCATACTTGCATTTACATATGTACCTACATCCAGTATGCAAAAAAAAAGGGAATAAAAAAAATGTATTTCATGTGTACAGTACAATGCCTCATCTTCCTTGTATTCCACTTCTGTCTGGGAACACAAATCACTCAATGCCAGTTCGCACCTTTTCTGAGTAACCTCCAAACACTGTGGAGACCTTCAACTGGGCCGTTTTATTTTTTCCTTTTGATACTATTTTGCGGTTGCGCACATGCTCCCATGGAATTGAAATATGGGACGTACGGTAACTGGATGAAACAAAGGTGCTGGACTACAGCGCGATGCAATAAAAAATAAATAAAATTAAATCAAAATACTGGGAATAAATTGACGTAATTTCCTTTGTTGACAGTGGAATCTGCGACTGATCTGTAATTCTAGGGTGTCTGTCACATCTTCGTGGAAATTCTAATCTCCCTGTGAGTTGTTTGTGCGATGCACATTCTAATAAAGTAACATACATGCAAATGGATTAAGTTTCGCAAAGATCCGATCGCAATGAACTGCATAAATGTGCAACATGAGCTTTCTTATACCCGTTTGTTTAAATAGGACACCGACACTGTCTTGGAGTCGTGGGAGAATTTTAGTCGATGGACTATTCCAAGGCTAACATGACGTGCAGCAATACAGAAAGATGATGACCAGGCATATACACAATATTTTGAAGAAGAAATATTTTTTTTTAAATGTAACAATGAAGATAGAGAGAGAGGGAGAGAGACAGGTGCTGAATTTCAGTGGCAAATGACTGTAATTTGTTCCTAGAAGTTGCGTCGCGGGTAGGAATCAAAACGATCTGTGATGCAAACTTATTCAGATTTTGCAAAAGATGAAGAGCGAATGTTTAACGTTATGATAAACCTATATTTAAATAGTTTTATGTTACACAACTGAGTGGAAAAAACGGAACAACATTTTTTTTGATAAGAACTTTAAGGTCACTATTCCCGATAGGGTCTTTTGGGACGAATCTACAATGACGGCTCTAAAACCAATGATGGTGTAGGAGGAGGTGTTTTCTCAGACAAATAAAATCTCAATCTCTCTGCAGCGTGCGTTTTCAGAAGCACTGTCCTGGATCAAAAAGGATGTAAGATCTTCGAATGATACTAGCATATTCTCGGAAAGTCAACGCAGGTGGCCTTAAAATCCCTGGAATCAGTTTCATCTACTTCGAAGACTGCCTCAAACTGTCGTTCATCTCTTATAGAGATGGCTGAATACTTCACAAATTCCAGTGGATTGTAAATCTGACGAACGAGAAATAAGAAGACCTATTCTACCGGAAAAGAAGAATATAGATATGGCCCTTGATACTTACAAGATATCACTCAAACCTGACACAGTAAAAAAAAAACCAATGTTAGATAGGAAGGTGGTTTCACTTGCCTTGCCACCAGACAGATTTGGCCTAGACTGAATCTAACTACCTTCTGTCCCTAAAAACACTACTTATACATAAGTACGATTATTGTTGTCATTACAGGGCACTGTCCTATTGGTAAGCATATAACTAGGCTTGGCATCAATTTGAATGACTTCTGTAGAAGATGCAAACACTAGGAAGAGGAAGATCGCCAAACTCATCTCCTTTCTATCCCGTGGCAAAAAACTTCTTCAACGATCTCGGTGACCTAACACAAAAAGATGTTGGAAGCCTATCCCGCTTTATACAAACCTCTAAATAGTTCTCATGAGTAGCGGGGATACACATCCCAAGATCCTTTGTAGCGCAATGGGTTTATTGGGCCTCAAGTTACTGGTAGTCGATGAAACCTAACCTAACAGAAGATCTAATAGAATCTGTAGCATACCTTCTATGTAACTCGCCCGCTCTCCAAGATGTATAAAATGACACTCATGTATAAAATTTACTCACAGGGTTTTGAGTATTTCCAAATTGATGAGACTTAACTCAATGACTGCTGCAGCTGGATGGAATGGATTTTTTAATTAGCATGTCCTTCATGGGTATTTACTATGGGCCTTTCAGCGATCTGGGTGAAATTTCAACTTCTGCAAATGACCTTCGTAACCTTACCTAACCTACTTGTGTGCGACTTCGCTTGAGCTTGATTTAAAGCTACGTAGCAGTCTTATTGTGGGTATACTTAAGGGATATTTCTCCATGTTTTTATAGGATGGCTTCAAATCCTCTCTGCATATACCCAACTCGTTCGCTTGAAATTAAACTTCACCTAAGAGGGTTTAGGTAGGGTGACTGTATGGCAGGTCTTGCCACACACAATTAGCCCTAGTGCGCTTTTTTTATGCAGAAATTTGTGAAACGTCCTTGAGGAAATATGTAGCTGCCTAGTGTGTACTGTCTGGCTCTGGCTAGTGCTGGACATTTACTCAGGAAATGGAAGAGTTTCCTCTGCATTTGCATTCTTGCAACTTTGGTAGAGTGGGGGGGGTATATGGCCATATCTGGTGATGGCTTCAACTAAAAAGTGTTGGAAGAGGTTTCACATTTTATGACCTGCCGCTGCCGGTGCCGGAAGCTTAAACCGATTCTTTGGTAAAGACTAGGGATATCCGAAATCCATTATGCTTTTGATTATGACGTTACAAAGAAATAAAAAGAAAACATCCTTCTTCAAAAAATTCCATATTCACACATATGTATGTAGGAGTACGCCAACAGTTTTATTGCGAGGCACATATTTGGCCATTTTGGGCTACACAATGCGTGTGTAAACATGTGACCCAGCGATTGGATAACAAGAAACTTTATCAGAAGCAAAACACATTATATTCGTATGTGTCACATGGCCGCCAATGTGGTATGTATATATGCGCTAACATTTTGCAGGAGGACCAACCCACGGTATTTCTTAATCATTTTGTAACCGAACTTCTTCTTCTTCTTCTGCATAGTTGAACCTCACAGCATCCAGCATTTTGTATCTGCCTACCCACGCAGCATGATCATTTATAATTTACCTCAGCACGCGTTAGGCCAGAGGCTAATGAAACGCAAATAATTAGTTCATCTACCTCGCTATTATCTGCCCATGGGACATTTGAAAGGTTTTAAACTTTTTCATAATATTTGTGGCTCTGGTCGAGATTGACGCACTTGATTGTGGGCGAACACGAGCAAACATGGGGGAACATGGGCAAAACGAAGAAATCCCGGCATTGCGCCTCATACCATAGGAGCACACACACAGGCAGACACCAGCATACAGTAACTAAGGGATGATGCAAGTCCCCCACTTATGTATTTAGTCTGCCTTTGCGACCCTGCTCAATGGCAAACGTCAACAAACGCCGCACGGGGGCATGCAATCTCTCATTCTCTGAAAAGCTTAGGATTAAGAGAAATTGTCCACTCTCTCTCTCTCTCTCTCTGCATTTCTCTTTTAATGGCCGATGCAACAGTTACTTAGTATACAAAATGACGGATAATTAAGTTAAATTCCGGTCTTCTGCGGGGCGCACTGTAAAAGTATGTGGAAAGTTTCCAAGCGCCCATAGATTCAACACCCACTCACACCCACACGCTCGATTTTCCTGTCCTGACGGGCGACCTTCTATCGAAACTCAATATCTGTCCGAGTCGCCGCTCCTCACACTTGTATGCTTCCAATTTCCAACCACCTACACTTACTTTCAGGACACACCAAATACAATAGAAAATGAAGGCAAACAGATTGAGAAGCAGGCAACCGGACGATGTGTACTTGAGCATTGGACAAGGACACAAACTTGGAGCTTGGTTAAGTTCAAGGCTATCACAAGGATTTCAGTTTTTTCCATAGCTTCTCCATCTACAATGCCATCTTCTCGTTCTCTCTGCGCTTTGTGGTTACTCGTGTTTGTGTGTGTTTAGTGGGTTTTTTTTTTGTTTTATTTCGTATCCTTCACAGCTAGGGCTCGTGTAAATAATTGCCTGTGAGTTTGTCCTTTTTGTTTTTCTAATAACGCAGTCGTTTCTGCGAAACGATAATTTATTTTCGGATGAAATTGAATTCTGAAATGTGACGGCAGCGTTACGAGGAGGACAACAGAGCGCACCTACGCGCGTATTATTTTATGTGCAATATAATCCGACTTAACATGAGGTTTACATGTGCCCTCCGCTGCAGGGCTAAGGGCTAACCAATTTCATGGCATCTCTGCCACTGTCGTCGTTCATATTGCTTTAGGCGGTAGGGTTCGTTTAGCCGGCTCGTGTGGAGACATTTTTTTTTTTTTTACACAGGCTCATGAATGAACAAGTGAGTGAGTCGTTTTCCTTTTCGTCCTTGTCCTTAGCCGAACGTTAGTCAGGCACAGTCGAGCACAGTAAATGTGCGGCAATGACGCAAAAGCCATTTTTGGTGCGGCTTAGCCTTGGCCAATGAACACAAATGGGATGGAAGCTGGTTTTGCCTCCTTTTTGTATTTCGTGCCATCGATGCACCTTACTCCTCGCTTCGAAGTCACCTCCACGAAGTGAAGTACTTTAAACGGCTCACGGTTGGTTGGGTGCGATGGGGGACAGCCAAAGGCAGAAACAACGACGATAGTATAGTATCGTCCTTCGGTGAGGTTCTCTCTCGGATTCTTTTTTGTTTTGTTGTATTTTTTTTTATTTGGTGTCCTTGAAGTGGATATGAAAATAGAAGAAACACAAATACAACAACAACAACGTAACAAGGATAATGATGATAATAATAATAAAAATAATGGCAGTGCAAATGAAATTGGAGTCGTAATAAGGATCACCTAATGCTGGCTGGCAGACATGTATTTTATGTGGCTTCGATGAGCAATGATGAACAGTAGATGAGAAGTAGATCCATACGTGTGTAAGGACGTGGTATACGTGAAACGCCGCCGCCTATGGCGAGGTAAAGTGGATAAAATCCAATTATCGTTGGAATATTGAAGGTCGACAATGGAATTGTCAGCAGTTGAGACAATCATTAAGGATAATGGAACTGATTGCTTCCATTTAATTACTTTTTAAATTATTTTGTTCTCTTTCGTTTTTTGTTTAAAAGTTTACAGGATTTTTAAAGGATAAATTTGTTTGAATTGCAGGTAATCCTTGAAGTGGCTTGTAAGATGGACGAATTTTGTGGACTGCTTTAAGATTTTATTTCAACAATCACTTCGCTGTCTGTCACAGGCTTTCATTCAGAAACTATTTAACGCAGACAATTGAAATTCGGTGAGCACCGTGTTGTTGTGGTAAGTGCGTTGGACTACTCTGCAATGCTGCCCGGACTTAATTTTTCACGGTGCCACCTCTTTGGAAACAAGCAATCAAAGAGTATCATTTGTCACGAATATAGAATCTATACGCGGGAGACGGGAGCAGGAGTGCTTGGGCCCGGAACTAAACTATTTGAACCCATGGGCAGCTACACCAGCATTTTCAAGCTGAAATATGTGCTATCGACAGATGTGCCCAACTTAATCTTCATAAGCGCTACAACAGGCGCGACATAGCAATAATGTCAGATAGCCAAGCAGCAATCAAGGCAATAGGGGCTTAGATCATCAAATCTAGAATCGTCTGGGAATACCCAGATATACTAAATAGACTGGGCGAATAGAGGTTATCAGGACATCTAGGAATAAAAGGTAATGAAGAGGCGGACAAACTTGCCAGGAAAGGGGCTGCCACACCCTTTGTGGGCCCTGAACCCTTCTGCGGCATAGGAGAACACACCAAAAAAGAGAAGCTCCGATCATTGGAGAAGACAAACAGGACTAAGTCCTGGACCAAAACTCAAGGTCTAAGACAGGCGAAGAAACTGCTGGGTTATTACAATCTGAAGAGATTCAAAGTTTTCATCAGCCTTGACAAAAACAAACTCCGCATCCTGACTGCGTTTCTAACGGGGCATTGTAAACTCAGGGGACATCTCAGGAAGCTAGGTATATCAGATGAAGAATCATGCAGATTTTGTGTAGGACTTGTAGGGTGCACAATCGACCTCAAGGTCGCGGTGCATCTCACCCTTCACTAATAATAATAATTATCATTTGTCACGATAGAGCTTCTCAACTTGCCGTTCGGAGTCGGCAAAAAACTATAGGTCCCTTTCGTGCAAAAATATAACCACGCACACACAAATGGCTGCGAGAAGCAGGCCCAGGTTCACCCCATCTAAAGTAAAGTTGTTAAAAAAGTGGGAAGTTAAACATTTTTTTGTAAATATCCATTGTGGTGTCAGAAAAAAGCTCAGTGGTCCTCGATCTCAAAAATATATAATACTCGTACTTTTTTGAAAAAACGCACATTGCTGTCCCCCCACCCTACATATGTATATCCGAAAGTATCTCTTAGAAAAATCTTAAAAAACTTACGAACATTGAGATTAAGATGTAGACGTTGCGAAGCTAATTCCATGGTTCTGTATTCAAATTCCGTCGATGCCATAAGAGCAGTAGTCGATATCGCAGAAGCTGATGTTGAATGAGAAAGACGGCTATATGGCGCAAAGGAGTACTGTGCGTGCAGTTGTCGTGCTGGAAGTTAAGAACTCATTTAACTCCGCGAACTGGTTGTCGATACGAAGATCACTCGTTAGGATGGAAACACCATACTACCTACCTGTTGCGGATTATTATGAACTACTTCAACAACAGAAAGCTGAGATAATACAAAACAAATGAAGGGGTAAAGTACTACGACATTTCTGTGGGAGTTCCACAGGAATTGGTTCTTGGGCCCCTATTGTGGAATATAATCTACGATAAAGTTCTACAATTAACGCTGCCAAACGGCGTATCAATATTTCGATTTGCTGACGATATTGCAGTGGTGACCATTGCCAAAACAGATCCATGAAGTAGAATCAACTACAAACGAAGCAATCGAACGAATTAAGAACTGGCTTTTATCCACTGGCTTAGAACTAGCCGACCAAAAAACAGAAGCGGTATTAATAACTATCCAATGAAATGTAGAGTTTGATGGCAACTAAGCCATCAGATCAAAGGAAGCAATGAAATATTTTGGAGAAATAATAATCTTCGCGCCCTACGAGCGATCAGCGGTTTTCGAACCATCTCAGACGAAACCACTTTTTTTATTGCTGGGATCGACATCCTCGCTGACGAAACGAGAAGAATATAAAACAGCAAAGCCTTGTGCCAACCTGACGCAAATGAAATCAAGATGATAAAACTAGAAAAAAAGGCAGCGTCAGCAGCTATGTGACAAGCTCGGTGGGACAACACACAAAAAGGCAAGTGGACCTACAAGTTGATCCTGACAATCAAGGACTGGATAGGTCGTAAACACGGGGATTGCAACTAACACCTCACGCAGTTCCTGTCGGGCGACGGCGGCACCGGAAATATCTGCACAGATTTGAGCACGACAGCTCACCATTCTGTCCAGAATATCTAAATGAGGTCGTCCTCGTTTGCGCTGATCCTCTGGGTTAGATTTCAATATTCTCCATACGCTTTATATGTCCTAGCCATCTTAGACGCCCAATGTGCAGTTTTGTTTGACCAGGTCGATGTCGCTGTACAGCTCGTACAGTTCGTGGTTGAACCTCCAAACCCAGAAAATTTTGCTTGCGTTGTGGCTGCCTTCCTAGGCATCCTGGGAGTTCCTTACAACCTACTGCATCTTTTGTTGAGTGTCAAAATAATGTAGATAGAAAAACAAAATTCTATCTATATATTATATTGATGAAGACAAATCGACTGCTCTTAGGACTGCTGTTAAATTTCGTGTTCTTAGCATCCTATCCAGAAGTTGTACAGCTGTGTCTGACATGCATAAAGGTCTGTATGCAGATTGAGTCTCTGGGTCCCCTATATCTTTGCTTATTATCACCGGTCTAAGTCTCTTCCTGTTCGTGCAGAAGATGCCTTTTGAGCTGAAGTCCAGGTGAGGTTTTGGTCCATGGGCGCTGTTGTTTTTCATAGAGCTTCACAGTTATTAACTTGACTAGGCTGATAAGGATACAATACCTCTAGTCCAAGAAAATGTCCGCTAGCTTTGAATGGGGTCATAATAGATCTTTTAAAGCTTCTTAGACGAAGTCGTGTAGTGTGACTATGGTTTTGTCAAAATCGTCCTTATTCTGGGTCTTTGTGAACTCCAAATACGTGTCCCTCTCACTTCACCACCAAATAAACTGTAAGAAGGAAAAGAGGAGATCAATATCATTAAAAATCCTCACATTATCTCTGGATTACACAGGTGGATGGACAAATTTACTTGTGGCAACTTACTTTCACCGCATCCTCCATTTTCTCGTTTTATTCCTAAGAATCTAAGCCGATCCCTACAAATTAACTTTCAAGGTAACCGAATGGTCTCCAGCTTTCCGTCGGCAATCATGGTACAAGGCAATTCCATCACGCATATATTGAAAGTCCTTTTAATGAAAATACCTTTCCCCATCTATGTAGCTGTTTTTCACCATAATCCTGTCTACCAAACTAAAATCCATTGAAATGGGAATTTATTTGCAGCCCTAGCGCGTGTTGACCTTCTCATTCAGCTTGGCAGCGTAATCAAATCTATATGTAGGTGTAGATATCCTTGTGCACGAAATTTGCTGGAGAATTGAATTTGTGTCCTTGGAAAGCTTTTATTATCAACTCGGGTAGACAATTCTGTTTATCACTACGATGTGGGATGTGGTTCCACCCAACCCTACGCTCACGCACTCCATCAGAATCGCGCCACTGCCACAATGGTATTGGTGTGCGACCTCGAGCTGCATGTAGAAGGCGGCCGGCGTAGTAATAGAAAGAGAGTTGCCTGGCATATTAACAACCCTTGCACTTGAACTGAGTCGAGTCGATGGTAGGTAGGTGGCAATGGCAATAAACGGGTTCGTGGTAACCTTCACATTGGACGAAGCACGAAAAGCTCTCTCAGCGGTGTATCCTTGCTATTTTTAACTCTTTTGTTGATTATAACGGAGATCGAGAGTTGTGCAAAAGTGCAATGTGGACGCGTTAACAGGAGAAGAGGGGTATCATCAACCCCGCACAAGTTTGTCAGTTAATTTGTCCAATGGAACCGAAAAGTGGCGATGGCAACTCGTTGCTAATAGCGTAAGATGAAAAAGTTAACGAAAAGCAAACGTAGGTGGGCAGAGAATCTCCTTTTTCCATGGTTAAATAACAATCTTACTAGAAGAACAACGAAATACACGTACATGTGAATGAAGGCGTACATATATGTACATAGCTTTCACCACCCGAATTGCTGAACTTGAAAGCGGCAATTGTGTGTCAGAACGTGATTGCGTACCACGTTGAGAGGTATGTTCACTCCATAAACTCACGTGTTTCACATACAGATGTCGGCCATCAGACGTGTCTTAACCTGTGCATCTGTTGCTTAAGACTGAGGCTAGACCTGGGTTTCCTACACTTGCTAGACTGGCCCTGGATCCACATTTGGTCTCCAAAATTGGGTTGATAATGATAGGTCTAGTAGCTCCTTTTGTATCAGTTTTCCACTTAAATGCATAACCCAAGTGTAGTATTTTGAAGAAAAGGGATTCGGCAGATGTATACTAGTGCCAGGCTCCTCTGAGACGAACCCAACGCGTCTTACGCTTGAATTGAGGAGCTTCCAACACGTTCACGTTCTCTAGCACCTCAACCTTTAGAACAAGTGCATTTTAGTATCATATTAGGTGTTTCAATTTACAGTAAGAAATTAATTGCAGGTCTGAAATAGCATCGGAGATATCTCCGTGACTATATGGTAGCAGTCATCCTAAATGGGTTAATTACTGTTTACGCGCCGGGCTGAAAGGAAAGGAGAACTACCACTGGAAGATATCTAAATACCGTAGAACCGTGTATGAGGCGCTGCCATTCGTTTTTCGACTACGAATATTAGCCACAACTTATTCTACATCAACGTAATACCTGAGTTTTTTTCGATGTAGTGTACCTTTAGCTTTGTAAAAATAGTGCGTTCGGATATTGTTTTGCAATGGGCTTCATACGAGAGAGCCGAGGGCAGTTGTATGACCCAGTATTTACATATATCAGGGCTCTCATCACGTAATTTCACCGACGTTTGGCGACTACACTACAGTACCAGACGACGTCTCCGAAACGATGCTTCCCGAAATATTACCAGTCTCGTGTAGTCCATCACATTCGTCTTTTTCCAGTTTGGGAACCACAGAAAACAACATTTATAAGCGATTTGACATTTGCTGATGAAGTCATAATTTGACATTTGTGGTTTCGGCGGCATTTTCATATTCCATATTTATTATTAATTAATATTAAGATCATTTACAATAGAGCAATGAAATCTTTAAGTTATATTTAATTTTTTTTTTAATGAAAAATTACAGTAGACAGAAAGGAGACTATGCATTTTCACTTTAACCCTGTGGCACGGGAATTAATTGTGACCGTATTAAAATTATGTGGGTGATATTTTTAGATTAATAATGCTACAAATATCATGTTTTGAGACTTTCAGTTTAAAAAAAAGTTTTGGAAGATGGGTTTTAGAAATGCACATTTAAATGTACAATCCGCTCCAATTAAACAAAATTCGTGCTCCAAATTAACAAAAAATAACTTCTCGATTTATTTGCAGATATTTTTACAAAGAACTAATATAAGTATGAAGAGTATTATTATAAAGAAAAATCAAATCAAAAAACCTCCTTTGCTAGTCTTGCGATTGTTTTTGGATCTCGTGAGTGGTGACTTTTCGTCTAGCTGAATATCGCGTAGTGTTCTTACCTCATTTTTTCTTTTGGGTGCAGAGTTAATTTCTTTGATTTAATAAAAGTTTATTATGCAATATGTAAATACATATATTGATCTAGTCTAGAAGATCAACCCATGCCCAATGAGAGGACCCCAGTAGAGTTTAAGTCGCGCAAGTTTCATACTGCCAATTAAAATGTGCAACTACCTACTACATCTTTTTGATTTCGTTGGGATCAGTGGGTTTAAAGTGTCGTCCATTATTTTTGTGTGTCCCGAGTCATTAATTGTCAAACGCTTGTGTCAAATGAAAATTACTCAAATAATTCGTCAGAAAAAGTTTCTTTTGAAAAACGAATAGGAACTTATACCGTTATCTTGTCAAAATTCTTCGCTTTTTTCAAATGGAATCAGTACTTACAAATTGTTTTCTTCGCAAATTTTATATGTTCTTTCTTTGTATAGTCACTAACATCCTGAGATGCATGTGTTAATCTATGGATTATTTGAACTATTGCTGAACTATTTAAAGTAACTGCACCTTTCTCAAATACCGCTGCAATTATTGTAGTGATTTTTGCCTGGTCCTGGTCTTCTAAGACATAAACTTTCTCGCTCAGCAATTCATTTGCATCACCTGGGCGAGCAAATTCCTTTTGGCTCACAACCACAGTGTCTTCCTGCTCTTACTCTACATTATCTTCACATCCCGATACCAACAAATCGGTTTCGTCTTCAATGTCTGAGCCCACAAGCACATTAAATAAAAGTTCTCACATAATTGCTGCAGAAAAAGTATATTACAATTTATTATTTTTGTCCCGATTTGCACATTATATTGTACAAGACATTTAAATACTCATTAGAGTTGGCACTGAATGTACATTCACTTCTACACCAATTTTAACAACAACTTAAGTTCACAAACAAATAAATACTGACAAATATGTTACTTAGAAAGGAAAATATATATGTATATTTACAATTAGAAAAATCTGATTTTGCAAGCCTTACCCGTTATATAAATGTACGCCACTCGCCAAAGGGTTAAATTTTTTTTTTTGGAAATTCGAAATCCGAAATATTCGTTACTTTACAAATGAAATTCGTATTTTTGCAAAAGAAACCAAATTCAATTTCCAAAAAAACGAATTTAAATTGAAAACGCACCGAAATTGCACTAAACACAGGAGAACGACAGCTAAATATCTATCGTGCTATCACGCTCGCCGAGACGATTGTACTTGACAGATTTTCTTGTTAAATGAAGTCTATCGGTCGATTGGACGATCCGTCGATTTTTATGTCAACGTGAAGTCTCGCTATCGTTAACGATGTCGAAAACGATGACGACTGTCTTACGTGCTGAGGTCCCTGTACATTTTGTATGGAAATCGATTTGAATTGCATTTTTTCCCGCCTTTTTTTCAATTTCACCAATTTTTCAATCCCAGTTAATCGATATAGAGAAAAAAATAAAGCATAAATAAAACAATAGGTATAACGTATAAGGTATAACACTATATAATATAATAATATTTTTTTTTCGATTGCTTCGGTGTTCGGTTTATATGTAATATCAAACCGTAAGGTTTGTGATAAAGAGAAACATGGATAGCAGTATTTATATGGCAAATATTCGCCGTTGACTGACGTAGAACAGTAAAAGCTTGGTAATTATTTTGGCAGAAATATCGGATGAAGTGAGTGAAGCGGTTGGTGGACGAGATCATCCTGTAGCTTCGATGAGATTGATTAGATAGCGATTTTGATGTCCAAGATATCCGTTTGGCGGAGCTCCTTAAACAGATCTAAAATTTAGATGCTGACGAAGAAGAAGAATTAGTGCAAGTAGCAGTTCCAAAAGTAGCAATCCAAGCAAATCGCGGGCAGAAATACTTGTCGTCGGCTGGATGCTATCTTGTTCAATGTCCATTTTTCAAAATGTTGGGAAATCGATTTTTAAAGTTCAGATTGAAAATTTTTGTTTATATCAGAAAATTTTTGTTTGGTATTGTTTTTTTCTGAAAGCCTTGACAATTTTGTTTATATAACAAGCCACAGAAATTGTTTTTCTTTTACTTTAAATTAGTTATAAATTAAAATCAACGAGGAAGTCATTTTAGATACTGAACAAAGTTATATGGAGTGGCAAAAAGTTTGTAAAATTGTTTGGATATTGAACAAAAAAAACTCAATACTGAACAACATAGAAAAAAACATAAAAAGAGAGGAAACATAAAGTTAGTTATGTTATATAGAACAAGAATCGTTAAAAAAAAGTATCCTATTGAAAAAAACAGTTCTCTGTTACTTGAAAACTAAAATAGATATAACAAAATGGTTTATGCCAAACTTATGAAGACTGCATACCTAAATCAATTTTGCAAAATTTGGCCTTTAGAACAAGATAGCATCCAGCCGACGTTGTGTCTAGGTGGTCGATGCCTAGTACTACAGACCAGGTAGGCAATGAAATTCTGAAAAGAAAGAGAATGGACTCTATTGACTGTAGCACAGACACTTGTTGGAAGGCAGCATAATACTGCTAGCTTGGCATAATACCAATATTCATATTGCTTTACGCTGGTGCTGAGAAATTAAATTTTGTACACGCTTAATACTTAGTTTCCAAATCTCATATGCCATTCTATAGATCAGTGATGTCTATGGAGCGCTTGAGCAAATCGAACTTGCGAAGTTGCGAGCAGTGTTACCTACTCAAATTCAAAGGCCTTTCAGATTATGAATGTACTGACGAGGATGACATTCCATCAAGATCAGGTCCATCCATTTGAAGCTCATCCATATTAAGTTCAAACGGTTCTTAGAGGCGAAGATCTCCTTCAGTGAGACGGTAAAATAGATCCTGCAGTAAAGTTTACTTATAGATTTATCTATTTATCCTTTCGGTCATTATTTCAACATACAAGTTCCGATCTTAGATCCATTAAGGTAGATGGGCCTTGGAGCTGTCATCGCTCACTTAGACCGACATGTGGGTCCATTGTGTCCATTTAACCAAGTCCTGGGTGGGAATCGAACACAGAGTCTCTGCGTGGAGCTTCGGTCTCACTAATGCCCTGTATTTGAGAAGCAGCATTGCAGAGGTACACTACTTCTTATTTCTAAGGCAGTGGTTGGCTTCAATAACCTCTTTTAAAACTAAATCTCTGGAACCGATGTCCACTTTTGATCTCTCACGTCGTCGTCGGTATAAAACCTCGATTTTCGTTGTATGTACTTAATTAGTCATTCAGGCAACAGAGCGAATTTTGTTTGCATCGAAACAGGTGGTTCTTATGACTATAGTCTTGCGGGGTATAAGCCTAGACCTACCCGTATAGAAAAAAAAAACTCCATTGGGGCTAATTCTGAGAACTTCAGTGGTCACGACTCATGGGACGTCTCCAAAGCAGCTGATCAGTCTTTCTGGAAATGTTTATGCAGCGAATTTAAAGAGGTTCTTGCAGTATGTGGAGTCATCTTGTTGAATGGACATGTGTGACTCGCAGTCTTCTCTGTACACATTTATCGCTTGTCCTTTAGAATTTTCCAAAAGAATAGGGCTCGATGATTCCGTTCATCAGTATGTTTTGAGAATCCTAAGGCAGCCGCTCTTTTCCGCATTGAGATTCTAAGATTTCATGCAAGCTTCGTTCCACCTCCCGACTATTTTGGTGGTCCTTGATGTTCTACTGGACACATTACTGAGGGGTAATTAGAGCTGATGAAGAAGCTTAAGATATATCGGCATAGTGTTCTAAAACTTACAAGGCTTAGGGTTATAAAGGACTTGATTGAAAGTTTCAAAAAAGTTCAGTGCTATGGCTCAGCCTAACAATCGCGCTCTACCTAACCCCAACCTAACCTATGGCGTTAAACTAATATGAACACAGTTCGAGGACTCACTGGGTAAACTGACAATAATCTTCGAAACAGAAGTTGTTTGTATACTTGAGAAGCGACAAATTCAATGCGATAGATGGTGAGATTTTTAGTCATGGCACTCTTCGCGCTTAATCCCGAAACATTCATTCGATATAAGTAGGATTCTTGCTGAGTAGGGGACTGATAGAAGACTGCCGTATTATATCTCCAACGAGCATGTCCTGCCCGGAGGTTGTGTGTGTATATGATGGAACACTTTTCTCCCTTCTTCTTCTTCTTCTTCACTTTTCTAGATACTCATTAGTTCTGAAATTTTATTACAATCAATTGCTTCGCAATACGAGGCGGTATTGTATAAAGGAGATAGGCTTATCGCCATCCGTAAGAAATCCATCTGCAGTCGCGGTCCACACTTGGATATTAACAAAAACAAAAAAAATCTCCAATCGCAAGTGCTGCGCGCCGCCCTGAATGGTCCCATTACAATGAACAAGGCCATGCGGTTGATGTGCAAAAGGGAACAAATGCAGATGAGGAATACCACGAAGTCACCAAGGTCAGTTTGGGAGCAGCAGTCTGTATGACTCAATGACTCTGTGTGTTGTTTAATTTTTGCTCCTCCAGATTTGTTTTCTTTCTTTCACTCTGGGGATAAATTAAATCAGAGGACGTCTGGGAATGTACTATACGTGGTTTTACTCGCTGATCATGATTTTTTTTTTGTGTTTTCCTTGTTATCTTGACTCTTGGATTGCTTTTCTCTTTCGTTTATTTTTATTTATATACTGTCCGCGCTTTCTTTTGTTATTAATCAATTACCAGGCGAGCACTTAGGGCGTTCAATTAAATTATCATACACGATGGCGATATGGAAATACAAAGTAACACTGAAGTGGGGGAGGTGCTGGCATTGCCAGTTGAACCTACGGACGAGTATGATGCATCCGAAGGGCATAATGCTCAGTCAACCCACCGATCCCAGGGGCTCAGAGCATTTTTATGACGATCGGCTTTATTTGATTAAATGGTCATTGATCTGGGCGGATCGCAATCGAGGCGCATTGAACATAATGAAGTTCAATGGTGCGCGCACGGCCAGTGATAGTAGAATGCAAAAATAAATGAAATGAAATTAAATCAAAATAGATATTGAACGTTGCTTTGTTGACGTTTCACTCTACGGTTTTGGCATTAAGCAGTCCCCGCTGAGTCATTGCAGATCAATTTCCATTGAAACAATACAAAGATACGAGTACAGTGGAATGCAATCGCATTGTTGTTATCTTTACGATGCTTAGGGCTTATGACTGAGCATTGTCATTCGCGATAGTTAGAAGGTTAAATTCGTATACCACGTCGGGTTTTTCCAAGAAATGTGCTGTTCTATGCATACGGATGTGCGATAAGGTTGAGGAATTGAGATAGTTTGCGGAAAGATTAGTTATTGGATAAAAAAAAAGTAACTTTTAGTACAGGGTCTGTCAATAAAGGCGTAGAGCTAAGGGGTATATGCGAATGAAGTATCTATGTACACATACATCGTCAAGGTTGTTGGCCTATTGGCGTAAGTCAATGACTGGGCATGACTCCAAGAAAATCATTCAATTTTGCTAAAAAAAATAATTAAATCGGTTATGGCGCGCAAATTTGCAGCCCGAAATAATACTAAGATAAGCTTAGATATGTATAACAGACGCTAGCGGACATGTCCTATAACAGCTCTGGAGGTAATTCTACGATCATTACCCCACCAGCTCTATACACCACACAGTTTAACTCTGCTGAATATCCGGACATGCGGGAACAGAAGGGAACGCAACAGCAGACGGACTGGCCAACAAAGGCCCTGATATGGATACAACACTAGCTGGCAGACAGGTCTCACCGGCTTAAAACATAGCTAAAAATCTATAATAGACCGCATCACCACTAATTTTGCGGTGCCGTGAAATAACGCCGAGCGAAATAAGGCCGAATTTCAAAATTCGGCTTTATTTCCAATTATAAAAGCGAAATAACGCCGAATTTTGAGATTCCGCTTTATTTCGCATTTGAAAGCGAAATAAGGCCGAATCTCAAAATTCGGCGTTATTTCGCTTTTATAATTGGAAATAAAGCCGAATTTTGAAATTCGGCCTTATTTCGCTCGGCGTTATTTTACGGCACCTAATTTTGCCGAGGCCCAATGGCACACCGCTAGCGATTGTGGCATAACTCGCAACTTGTGGCCCGCAGTCGACCACATAAGAACAATATCCCTACTTTCTAGCCAAATCCATGTACTCGTCAGTGTTATAACCGGGTACTGCATAATACAAAACATGACCAGAAGATACGGCATCCTTACAAATGACTTCTGTAGAAGCTGCATGGATGAGGATGAAATATAATCTGCAGCACACGTTCTTTGCCACTGCTTGGCTCTTAAAGACCGGCGCCTATCTCGTATGGAAGCACGGTTCTTCGACTGAATAGATGACTTGGCAAAGATACCGCTCACAGACCTAATGAGATTTATTAAAAGATGGAAATTGATTGGTTAAATTTATTTAAACAAAAAATGATTTTTACTAAACTTCTGTTAAACGTACGTGAAAAAGTTGTCTCACACAATTTTTAGGGAATTGGTCAACGATAAAAGTTACGATCTTAAAATAAATGCTATGCATCTTGCTCCAATAATTACTAAAATTATAATGAAACCGGATGAAAATGTCTATTATTCGCCCAATATATAAGGGAGGAACAAGAAAGAACACTGAGAATTATAGGCCAATCGCATTTTTATCAGCTGTTGAAAAAATCTTGGAAGAATTAATTGTAAATAGACTTAATTGTTTTTTGACCAACCACAAAGTGCTACACCCAAATAAGTACGGTTTTCAAAAACGTAAGAACACCGAATCGTTACTGGGGGGAATTTACTAATACGGTTAATGCTAGACTTAACAAAAACCATCATGTCCTTGTGCTATTTATAGATTTTAGCAAAGCCTTTGATACTCTAGCACATGAAAAACTAGTAGAAAGTATCAGCAGAATAGGTTTGAGAGGAGTACTGGCGAACTGGCTTAGGAGATATTTGACTAACAGAACGATAAAAGTCAAAGTGTCCGACATAATGAGCAAACAAAAAACTATCGAGTATGGTGTACCACAAGGTTCCAAATTGGGTCCTACATTATTTATTCTCTATTCCAATGAACTCCTGAGATTATTCAAAAAATGTACTGCCTATGCCTATGCCGATGATATAGCGATCGTGGTAAAACACAAATACTTGAATTCTGCCGTGGAGTCATTGCAAGATGAATTCAACACTGGCTCTAATTGGTGCCATCATAATGGACTGGTTATAAATGCAGCCAAAACAAAGGTGATGCACATACGTACTCCATCCAAGCGAGAGGAAACTGTACAGATTTATTACCGAAACGAGGGCTGTTCACTATCAACAAACAACAATGCAATTGAGGTAGTCAAAAGCATTAAATATCTCGGAGTAACCATCGACGAGCATTTTCTGTGGCATAAACATATAAATGTCCTGCGCCTTCAACTAAAGAGCACTATTTTTACAATGGTGTATCTTAAACGATACTCAAATGTAGAAGTCCAAAAGCAGGTATATTACTCGCTAGCTGAATCGCGCATAAGATACCTGATTTTGGCATGGGGAAACGCGGCGAAAACTCATCTGGATAAAATATCAAACCTACAACATCGTCTCGTTAAAATTGTTAGACCTAGTAGCTCATCTTTTAAGGTCTTATATGTCAAAGCAATTTTCCAGATGACAACGTTATTACATTACATGGATGGTCAGCGGTTTCTGCAGCCTATACGCCACACGCTTAACACAAGAAGACGAGCCCAAGGGATGTTAGAAGTTCCGGAAGCTTACAACAATTACGGAAATCAAGAACTAAGATGTACAATTCCAATGTTAATTAACACACTTCCTCAATTTTTGAAAGTTATGCCGAATTTTAAGAAGAGAAGAAAAGAGATTAAAAAGCACTTACTTCAATTATATTTTGTAAAGTAGAGCTAAACTAATTGCAATTTTTTATTTATTTAATTTATTTTTTTTTTTTTAAACTTAAATCAATTGTAATTAAAATTTAGATTCAAATCACTTCAAAACTAAATATTTTCTTTTTTACAACCACCTGCAGATAAACACTTTGCTTTGTGGGTAAACTAATGTAAATGTAAAATGAACGTCTTAATAAAATCCTTTAATCTCCTTTAAAAAAAAAAAAACTCCTAAGTAAAAAAAAAAGTGTTTGTTTTTGTGGCTGCATAGAATGACATGAAGTCTTCAACATTTTATATGTGCTTCTGATTGGCTCTCTAAAATATACAAAACTATTTTTGTAGCTTTGGTAGTTCAGAAGTTATATCAGTTAATGCGGTCTTACCATGAAATCGGATGTCCCTTATTTCGTCCGGCTATAACTTGGAGGGGGATGAAAATAGACTGTCCCCTGACTTACGATATTTTGTTCGCCAGCACTTCAGGAATCTCCAGTCAAGTGATTATACCTCTTAACTGGGACACCCTGTATTATCGTGAGCTTACATTTTATAAAAATGAAGCCAACGGGTTATGTATGAAGTTTGTTTGAAGTATTTGGTATTTCTTTTCTAGAAAAAAGAACCTCACAGTAGATTCGTAATCAGCATCAGCATCCTTATAATAAAGGAGCAAACAATAATAACACGAACACCACCATTTTTTTTTAAAAAACTTCCAATTTCAGTACGAAACGACTAGACTAGTTGAGATGTTGTCGTGGCTTTTTTTGAAATCAAAATTTGAATTATAAAATTGCATTTATTTTTTTATCGCCTACTGGGTCAGCTGATCCATACAAAACGATCTAAAACGAAAAACACGTGTAATTCTAAATACACGTGTAATACTTAATACACGTGTTCATACACGGATAATTCAATTACACGTGTAACACGTGTACACGTGCTGTAGGGGGCATTACTTTACAGTACTTTTCTCCTTCTTCGGTTTCATACCTAAACCGTCTATTAGTGAAGTAGCAGGATACAATCTTTCACAAGTAATTTGGCGTATCAATTCTGACTAGGGACCTTCTTATGGTGTGCACATACATATTTATGTTCATGTATTTTCTTCCAAGTAAAAATAATGGGTGGGTAGGTACGCATGACCAATTTCAGCGAAAAGTCGAACGAAAACCCTGAAAGTTTGGCTACCCCTGCCCTTTACAAAAAGATGGAGAATGGAGAATCCCATATTAATGTATTTTTTTTTTTGTCTTTCAGAAAAAGGCGAATGGGTCTTTCAGTGATAAGAAGCTTAGGTTAACAGCAGTCACCACATCAGTGCCGCCTATCTCGAATCAAATCCGGTTAAATTCAGGATAGTTACAAAGAAGTGTTCTACAGTGTCTTCGACAGTACTCGCAGAGATGGGTATCACTTAGACTTAGCGCACTGAGTGGCTTGTCAAATGAGGAGTGGTCCTTAAGAACGCCAATTCTTTGTGAGGGACAGTAAAAAATGTATGGACAATTTGTTTGCCTGACTTTGTTTTTTAGAAATTACTTTTATTGTTCTACAAACAGTCTTTCTGAAGACAAAACATAGATAACTGAAACAATATAATTGGGTTAATTATTCTTTACACCAATTGGTAACTTGCGGCGGTAGCGATATCACATTGATTATCCTTGTTTCGTGCCATCTTGATGTGGCCATTATCAATTTATTATTTTTCAATTTTAGGTGGTGCCCCATGAGTTCTTCACCAGCCAGTATTCTGAACCATCTTCTTCGGTACCATAGCCAAAAACCAAAACACCATAATCAAGCTGTTCAGAATGTACAGTTTGGTTCGTTGTATACACCTTCATTTTAGAATTGAAATGATTCGTGTGAGACATCAATGGCGACTGATACTGGACCAATGGTGGCGACAGTTTCCATCATCTTGACCTCATCACCCTAAGGAATATCCACGAATCCCTTATCGGTGGCTCCAATATTGGTCTTGTCAAAGCTGCAGGTTTCATCAACTCCTTGGTATGGATAGGATTTTTCTGTGTCAATACCGCCATTGTCCTTGATATAACTAAAGGTTTGATCGATGAGACCACTATTATTTCCGTAGGCTGCCGAACAATCGACCAAGTTCTGTTCGGAGTGTGCGTTCAAGACTCCGGTGCGACGGAAGTGTTGGCCTTCTAAGGCACCAGTAGTGAAAAACGCCCAGCATGATCCAAAGTGACCTTGATCCTTGATTGGTGTTACTACACCCTTATTCCTCCAATCTATTAATTTTGTCAGTTTAACATTAGCGGGGCTAATGAAAGTGACGCCTCTATCCTTGCGGATTTCGTTTAATCCAGTTGTGCCTTCAGAGTTACTGCGATTGAAAATAACATATTTAATTAATCGAAATAAAACAAGACTTTAACTAAACACTAGAACACAATATCACTACTAACTGCCACGAATTTTCAAGTACGAACTGCATCCAGGAGAGTTCCCCCTACTTCGATTGTATTCACTGGAGACACAAAAGTTAATGAGACGCCCTGAGAAATCTCCGTCAACCACTGTTCTGTAAAGTATATGTTATGTTTTACTATATGGGCAGACGCCCACTCATTTAAGTAAATGCAACAATGTACACCTGACCCAAAACTCACAACCCTGCACAACACCTTCTCAATATTGACCATGCCCGCATCATTTGATATATCAAATAAATCAAACACCAGAAGGCCAGTACAATGTTTTTATATACAACATACATATGTATGCTGTATGTAGGTACTGTCTTTTTTCAATCAATTTCCAATCAACAGACCTTCAATTTGTCGCTCTGACTGATTTCCGTCATTGCTCTTGATCGCCGCGCACTTAGCCAAATTTTTTAAGATTTTTTTTTTTTTTATATTTTTTTTTTTAATGAAAACCAAACAATAAATCTGTGAAATATTTTCGAAAAGCAGGCCAAAACACACGGCAGTGGCAGTGAGATGTGTTCTTGACCCACTTCACCTTTTTTTTTTTTTGTTGTGTAGAGATTTTGTGTACTCGTTCACAACAAATGGCCTACTCTCCTCCAAACTACACACACGTCTTTGTTTACAGCCATGGGTTGCATTTTTTTTTTTAATTCGCTTTGACTTTGACTCTGTTCGTCTGGATCCTTGTTTTGATTAAAAATTAAAAATTTTTAAATATTTCAATGTCATTCGTCGCATTATCAATAAACTGCCTTCCCGAAAAGTCATTCCAGACATTCCAGGAACTAACCAATGATGATTCAAATGATGTGAGAACGAACTTCACCTTTGATGATTGAGTCGCGGCGGCAACAGCACTTAGTTCATCTTTCATCAAACACTCGTGTTTTTTTTTAGGAGGAGGCCCGACCGAGACCGCTGCGTAGAAAAAAAATGATACGACTCCCAAAGCAGCACGACTCATGTAATTAGGAGCGATGGCTATGATTTGACGGTGATGACAAAGACGTTGACAACAATGAACAAAAAAAAAAAAACGGACAAAAACGATTGACGAGACGTATGGCCCAGAATAATTTAGTGGGATCGCACGGACTGGATGACTCTCCCTGTTGTTTTGCTGGCATTTTGGGAGTCATGGCCACTGTGCAGTCTCGTTCGCGGTAACTGATAATAAAAATAAAATATTATCGTCTGGAAGTTTGGTGTTGTTTTTGTTTTTTCCATTTGATTTTGGTTATTTTTTGTTTTTGTTTTGAAATGCAAAATGGATTTCGAAAGCTTTCAGTTTTAGACATTTTGAGTCAGCATTTGAAAGTGGATGAGTTTTGTCTCTGAAATCAGGCAGTTCCGTGGTTTTCTATCAGGTGGCGGTTTTTTTGGGAAATTTGTATGACGGGCAGGGGGACTTTTTTCTTTTTCTAAACTCATGATTCAGAATTGGATTGGAAAAACGTGTGAAGAATGCATAAATTCGAAATCAATAAAATCATATGGATCATGCAATAATTGCTTATAAACTTCCCGTTGAGTAATATAAAGGGCTAGAGCAACGAATCTAGAATCTACGCCCTAATACAATAAAATGGTACATATATGGATGGTACAAGAAGTTATTGACAGAAGTGTATATTTTGATAGTTGACAGAAGTACATATAACTGATCTGCTCTGCTTCGGTATGGAGCCAACCATTGTCATGCCTCGACGAAAGGCAAACACGTTGTTTTCAACCTCCTTTATTCTATGATGTAGAAAATTTGCCGGAAAGCATCTTTTATTTTTTCGTTATGTGCCGACACATGTTAGTCCCTTCGATAACAATAATTGTCTAATGTCACGTCCCTGTTTGTCTTTGCAAAAGGTAGCATCTCGACAACTTGAGTAGAGATATTAATTCTTTTCCGAGGTACGGAATGCCATATAGCGGATAACTGGTGCTGGCATTAAATTCACCAAATGTTCATTCCATATTTCTGTGGTCACAAACCATAACTGCCAAAGTCGATTTTGCACGATTTTTCAGGAGAACAGTTTGAAGTTTTAAATCGGTTTTGTATTTCATAAATCGACTTAAACTGTTAGGTTTTTGCTATGTTCAAAAAACCTAAGAGCCATTTTAGTTCTAATATTCTCCAAAAAAAACTTGTCATAATAGCATTGTGAATCCAATGAAACTTATAACTCAATTTCGTCCTAACTCGACTTTGGCTGTTATGGTTTGTGACCACAGATTTATCCGGATTAGAAGGCATACATTGGCAAAATACTTTTCCCCTGAAGGCGACTAGTTGTTCATCTATTGTCAAGTTACTACCTGGCATGTAATGCTTTCGCAATTCATTGTTGATAATATACCAAATATCCTTTATTGGCGCGAATTTACATATCTTGACCTTGAGCTCTGCGAGTTGATCGTGTGGATTTGTCATCAGAACGCGATAGTGCAACGAATCCATTTTCGGCATGCAAGCCCGATAAATTGGACTTCCAAATGAAGGATGCCAGAAGTTTTCATGAACGTACAACCTTATCTACATAATCTAGCATCGATCAATAGTTGCAGAGATAGTGTTTTAACATGAATTTAAATTCACCGTCGTTATAGTGTCTTAGAGTCACTACGTGGCAGTTTATGTTCTTTTTGAATATTTTGTGTAATAAGTAAACATTACCAAAACATAAAAACAAATTAATTGTTTATATCAGTAACGTAATGACCAATAATAAAATACATTAAACTTATTGTACGTTAAAATATGTTTTAAATCATTTATATTGAATTGAAATTGAATAGTGACTCACAGTCACAGCGTGGCAGTAATAGGGTTAAGGCAATAACAGCTAAAATAATCATATCCATAATTTTCTGGGAATCTTATATCAACTTAACAAACTGGGCGAAAGAAACAACTTTACCATCACGCGGTTGCCATGACATGTGGAGATAGAAGATCGAAAAGGCGTACCCTTTATGGGTCAGGTACCCGTCTCTAGTATAGAGGAGCATACCATTAAGAGGTTGGTAGGTAGGTAGGTAGAAGTGGTGGTTTCGATGGAAGGAAACCCAAATAGCGCGTGGATCGCCGTTTTGATACCACAACCTCAGGCTCAGGTGACCTGTTTATTAGAAAATAATGTTGTGATATTTGTATGCATCCTGTGGAATTTAGGAAGAGGATCAGCTCTCCAATAATTTTCCCAGATATCTCTTTAAGGTCGTTGAAGAATATCTTGCCTAGTATGCGTTGCCTGGCTCTCGCCAGAGCCGGACATTTTCACAAAAAGTGAATAAGCGATTGTTTTTAATTTTCATTTTTGCAGCTACGACAGAATCTGTTGTGAGGGATCGCTAGTTTGGCTGCATGGTCTCCTATTGGCCTGGCCAGTGTCAATACTCTAGCGATGTCTGCGCGTGTTCTTAGTAGCAGTTCGTTTGTTTTAGACCTGTTGTAATTTGGCCATAACTTTCTGGATATGACACAGTTTGTCAGACTGGTCCACCTGAGACCGGCAAATTTTAAGAAGTATGAGAGTATAGGAAGGGAGTATAGGAATATGAACGTTTTCCGTTAGTGAGCTGTTAAGAGCTGACCCTCGCCTGGCAAGTTCGTATCGGCTCTCTCATTTCCCTCAATGGCGCTATGTCCTGGAACCCAGAGAAGCGTGACTCTGGCCTGGTTGCACAGGCGATTGAGTTGTTCCTGTCATCTATCTACTAGTTTCGAAGAGGTGGTTGCCGAATTTATGGCTTTAATTGCGGCTTGCCTACTCGTAATAATAGTGATATTATGTTTGGGTGTTGGGTCATTTATTAGGTTGCGACAGGCTTCGAGGATCGCCAGTACTTCCGCTGGAAGACGGTAGGACTTAGATATGCCGAGTTTTTCCGAAAAAAAATCCCGCACCCACCCCGCAGTCCATCTTTGACCCATCGGTGAATACCATTTTATCAAAGTCTTTCACCACTCTCTCTCGCTTCCATTCATCTCTACTTGGGAAGCTTGCAGCGAAGGGTTTCTTATAGTTAAGATTGGGGATCATTTAATCTGTAGGAGACACAACCAGATGATTTGGTAGTGTATCCAGGATTTTACTGTGACCATACGTCTTAGCAGTCCAGCACTTAGATTCCTTGAGCCTGACTGCACTGCACTGTGTAGTGCTTTTCATATGAAGATCAAGTGGCAGAAATTGCAAATCACAGAGAAAGCCTAATTGCACCTGTGATGCCTATGCTTGCTTGTACTTTTTGCTTAGGGCGGGCAACCACACTACAGAACCGTATGTGAGAATTAGATGTACAACGGCCGTATATGTACATCCATAATGTCATCTTAGGCTCCAGTCCATACTTTTTTCCGAATGTTTCGTTGCAGGCATAGAAGGCTATCCAGGCTTTCTTGACCCGTAGTTCAATATTCTTCTACCAGCTAAGTTTAGAGTCAAGAACAATGCCCAAATACTTAGCGCTGGAGGATAGTGAGAGTGTTTGACCGTTTAGTTTGGGAAGATCAAAAGTTTGTACTTTGTTTTTTGTGGTTTTTGAAAAATCCAAAAATTGATTATCACCAAGCACAAAGTTCCTAAATCCAAAATCAACCAAATCCAAAATTTTAATAGATTTATGTATGTACATAGATCTCGGGTAAAAAGTCAAGTTTAGATCTTCTTCTATGGTTCAAGTAATCACATGGACAGTCTTAGCTAAATTGGCCAATATATAACATAGCTTTGGTTTGGCACAGATGGCAATTCATCTTTGGTAAGTGACTGATGAACTCGCCAGACATGGGCCTTATCACCACGCTGACTAGATATAGTATGTACGTAAATACTATCGCTAAAAAGACTGCAAATTGGCATAATGATAGGCGTCATCAATTGCACAATAAACTAAACATAAACTAAACTAAACTAAAAAACATCGAGTAGAAAATCGTTGGACAGGACAGTGCCTCGAAACCTTGTAGTTTCAACTGGTGTCCCGAGAAATTCACTTTTAAAGTTATTTTTTGGGCTTTGGAAAGGGTGACTCTCACATCTAGCCTACATTTCCAAAAAAATCTGAAAATATGCAAGATTTTAGCTTTTAATTAGTACTTTCCATCCAAATTATAAAGGATGTTGTAGCTAAAGTACTGCACAAAATAAAAACCCTCCAATGCAAAAATTGTACAAAATACGACAAAAATAATATTTTGGCTCGAAAACTATTATTTAAAGTTATTTACACCGATTTTATGAACAAATACATACATTTGTAAAAAGTGTGTCCTTAAATTCACGCAAGATTTGAATTTATCGCCATTTTTGCGGTAAGGTGTTGCCAACGAAAAAGAGATCGCGTGACAACTCATAGACCAGGGAGTATTAAAAATGGAATAATACACGGAAAAACAACGCGTTTGCATTAAAATTTTGTGTGAATTTTGAACACCCTTTGCGTATATCAGAGGAAATAAAGATACTCACTGCAGAGTCTAAAAGAAATAATTTTTACACAAAAAAAAAAAAAAAAACAGTAATTTATTTTAATAGACAGTAAATAATAAAAAATAAAAAAATAATTATCAGTGTGCATTAAACAAATGCGCAGTAAATGCATCAATGAAGAATTGTTCAGTCACATATTCGAGTATCAAGAATTGTTCTGAGTTCATATTTTTATATGTTTTACATTTAAGAGGTTCATATTATCGAGGTCGTACTGTATGACTCTGGAACCTTATCATGAACATACGCAGTGCCGGATTATCCCTAAGGCAAACTAGGCAATTGCCTAGGGGCGCGAGGTTACAAGTGGCGCCTTCCCGAAGTTTTTTACAAAGTGACGCGCGAAACTTTTGAAAAATAACCAAAACAAATTAAAAAGATTCTTCAATTCTAGAGATTCCGAATCGCGTCTGACCTTCTTGATGTTTACCACAACGCCTGTACATACATACGTATATAACTATACCATAGTATGCAACACCCTCGGACACACGCTGGTCAGCTCGAGCAGACGCTTGTAAAAGGATGAAGGAATCATTACCAGAAATTAACAATGATTTGAAAGCTTTCGAGAGCAATCCTGAGCAGAAGCGTTCTGCTGTTTGTGAAGCTAAAGGCAAACCGTTAAAATTAGAATGACTAGAAACTGCTTTCATTATCGTGTTTTGGGGTTTTATTTTGGTTCAAAAAATTACAGTCCGTTGATATTGATATTTGTACAGTTATACAAATGTATGACACTCTGTTTCAACTTATTTTAGCGGAAAGGGAAAACTTTAATAAATACGAACAACAAGCCTTAGAACTTTCATTAGTTAAAGAATATGAGAAGGACACAAATAAGATTCGAATGTTATCTCGTCATTACAGATAGACTTGTCGCTGAACTTCAAAAGAGAAGAGAAGCGTACAGCAATTTAAATAGCAAATTTTCGTTTTTAAGCAATTTGCTTGATTTGAACTCTGAAGAAGTTGAAAATAGAGCATGCGTGTTGTTATCTTTGGATCGAGACGGAGTACTGCCTCGAACAACCAACGCAATTTTAAAGATTATAAGAAAAGAAGAATCTACCCCAATATAGATATAGCCTTAAGAATCGACGGCAGTCAGCAATTGGGGTGGTGAGAGGAGTTTTTCCTGTCTTAAAATAGTAAAAAAATTATCTTCAAGCGACCATGGCTGGAAAAAGATTAAATTCTTTGGCAATACTAAACAACGAATCCGACTTGATGTTGCCAATTTTGCAAGCCAAAAATGTAGACGCAGACATTTTTAATTTTTTTTTAACACTTTTTCTTGAATATCAAGTTAATAATAAATATACATTTGTACTAACATTAAAAACTCTATTTTTGTTTTTTACTAAATATTAATATTTTTTTTTGGCTGGCTACCAGAAGGGCTACACATGCTAAAGGGGATATAATACCAAGAATACAAAGAACAAGTACGAGAAACAGACAGATCGGCGTAATGGTAGTAAACTCAGATGTTAAATTTCAACTAGCTCTATGGATGGTGTCCAAGACAACTGGAGACTTTTCGTGTATTATTGAAAGTTTTGCCTTTGCTTATGATTCACAGAATTTTTTCCAGATACTTCCTATTATTGTTTTTGTAACCAATTTCTTCAGCCATACCTGCCTTCGCAGTAGGTTTTGACATTAACTTCTGAAACTGATGAACTTATTTTTATTTCGTGAGAAATAAATGTTTCGGCGACATCTGGATTCGAACCGTGAACCTTCATATTTCATACTCCAATATTGTACATTCCCACTGATGGGAATGTTCCAGTGGCGATTTTCCTGTCACTATTTGCATGGAATTCTCTATAAAAACCTTGACAACTTAGCTTGGTTATCCCGGCTCCTATAAAGATGATGATTATTTTTAACTTGAAAATCTGATCACTCTCACGCATATATCCGGTGAAACGCCCCTTTTATTAGTTCGTTCATTCAAAAACGTAAACTTACTCAGTGAATTCCCGAAACATCGTCATTAACGTTAATTTGTTTGCCCAAAGAATCTCCGAAATCATTGATCACTTGAAATGGTCGCACTTCAATAGTTTATCATCTAATCGAATGTTTTCCGCATTAATAGCCGAAAACTCATCAGTAGTCCACGTCGGCACTTAAACCTAAAGTAACCACTTACAGGCTGAACTACTGTTTCCATAAAATTAAGACCGTGCATGATCGTGCATACGAATACGAAACGAAAAATGCGAATCTGCAGCTGAAAGTCAAAATTCGTAGTTCTGGTATTAAACTTCCGGAATGTGTGTGTCTGTGGCGTGTGTTTCTATGACCACAGGCAATTGAACAGATATTTCAATCACGTCTTCCGTAACTCGTAATACATCCATTTGGACGGCGCGCCGCGCGGCGTGTCGACGTCACTTGCTACACTGTTCGAATCTACTATTTGAGTCGATTTTTAAGTTGACCTCTGAGTTGATATAGCCTTAGGCCAACCCACACTGTCGACGTCATAGGAGGCATTATTCAATGACATTAGAAATATATTAATCGGGCAGATCGATTACTCTTGAGGACTGTTGTCGGAAGTTTAGTTGGACATTTTGTCAAACAAAAAAAGATGACCAAATAGAATACATGAACAGTCATAAAAATTAGTGACTCCCCTCGAAGGACAAATGAACTGAGGCGAAGCTTAAATGTTTTGCAAATAATTTTTTTATTTTTATTTTTGGGTGGGGACTGGGGATATGCTCATGCTAATTGAATTAACTTTGACACGTGGAGGCAATAATAAAAAGAAAAATATACGTTAGAGGATTTCGTTAATTGGGGTGATAATTAATTCTGTGATTTGTATTTGTGTGTTGTTATTTTACTTTTATAAGTGTGGCACATGTCGAAGTACAGAGAAACACAATGAGATCCGCAATTTCGCATTAGAGACGAGACACAAAATGGTGAAGAGAGGAGAATTACATCGTAATAGGTTAGCTTAGATTGGGAACCGTGTGGGATTTTGTAGACAATCATTTCCATGCCATGATTTAAATCATGTCAATGTCAGTTTTTCCATAGTATGATTTCCTATAGGTGCTGTTAAGGGCAATATACTCTCACACTTCTTAAAACTAGCTGGTCTCAGGTGAACCAGTCTTACAAACTGTGTCATATCCAGAAAGACATGGCTAAACCAAATGAGCTACTACAAAAAAGTCGCGTACCCATCACAGGAGTAGTGGCAGTTAGCACAGGGCAATTGCCAATAGGGGACCAAGCAGCCAAACTAGCAATGCCTCAAAACAATTTCTGCCGAAGCTGCAATGATGAAAATGAAAAAGAGTCGCTTATTCATTTCATGTGCAAATTGCAGGCTCTAGCGAGAGCCAGGCAGAGAACCAGAGATATCCGAGAAAAGGATTGGAGAGCTGATCCCCTTCCTAAATTCCACACGGTGAATATAAATATCTCATAACTACATCCAAAGAAACGGGTCACATGAGGTTGTGGAACAATTTCCTGTCGTAGCTGCAAGAACGAAAATTACAAGGAATCTAAGGAATAATGACGATTTCTTTACAATACAAATAGCCTCTGATATATGTCGTTGTCGTTGATGACCTTAATGTGATCAGATATTGGGAAAAACGACAGCACAATGGCAACGTGATCTTCTGCAACATCAATCTCAATAAACGCCATCAAGTTTTTGCAAAAGATCTACCAGAAGGTCAGATGACATCGGCAGTGAAGTTCCCACTAAAATTATCATAATAGAAACAAACAACGGTTTAGTGGAATGCACATTTATTGCTTTCGAAAAATAATGAAAAGTTGTCACCGGAACCTCACCGGGGGTTAATTTTTAATGAAAAAAAAAAAAAATCAAAGTCACCCAAACCAACATTAAGACTCAGTTAGGAACAAACTTGTGGGGTATCGTTGTCGATAACCTCGTGTAGCCAATAAAGGTAATTTGGAGACTATTTCTCGACTTTTCTTTTTCAGCGGGAGAGATCAAATTATGTCAATACAAACTAACTTCTTAAATTTAAAAAGCCTTTAGAAGATTCAACGCTGATTGGTCATAGCAAGGTTTTTAAAACTAACCGGATCTAAATTTACTTAGGTAAGGTTAAGGTTATGTTGAGAGGGGTTGAGAGGCTGAGCCATCCCAAAACACTAGGTAACTGAGTGGGCGACTGAGTGGACCCATTTCCTTAAAGCATTTTATTACCCAACAAAATTTTAAAACGAGTCTATGGTTGATTCGGCCTACCTCCTCCAGGTTACTAAAGAACTAAGAGCCGAAAATGTTTCTGCGACTATGTGCTAGGCCTTGACATGACATTCACACAGAATATCCGCGTTATCATCTGCCACACCTAGATCATAACAGTATGTGCAACTATCCGTGCCTGTGAGTCCGATCCTCTTGGCGTGTTTGCCCAGAAGGCAATGCCCGGATAATATTCCTATAGCTTTTCTCATTTGTGCCCTGCTATGTCTAAGGATTTGACTAGTCTTTTACGGTCCAGTTCCGGCTAAAGTGCATGGGAAGCCCTATGTCCTATAGTGTTAGACCATCTATGATCAGCCCTTTTCGTAATCACATCTTTTACCTTTGATTTAATGAAGCATAGTGGTGGAACAACTTCCACTGCCTCGGATAGTGGTAGCTTCCGCTCTTTCCTTCCCAACTCCTCTGTATTTACCTACTAACCTACTTACTAAGTTGGCGCTATAGTCCGTGTGAAACCAAGAGCTCAACTTATAACCCTTTCCAGTTAGCTCGGCTCTTAACATACTGCCTCCAGTTGCGCATTCCAAGTTGGTTGAGGTCATCTTCCACTTATACGCACCATATTAAGTGAGGTCGTTTTCTACTGCGCCGATGCAATGGCTTGGAATCCCATAGAATCCTCTTCATTCTCTCTATGCTTCCACCAATGAAAATGCATGCTCTCAATTTGCAAATGCGTGAACTTAAATATGTGAATGTGTGAATTTGAATGCGTGAATGTGTGTCATGAGTCACTACTACTGACAAAGTATCGACGGATGCAAAAAGTAGAAAGTAGGGAACTAGGTACTTTGTCCGTCGAAGTGCATCCATCCGTTGGTTATGTGCCATCTCCCATCTCCCATAAGAATGTGTGTATTCTATCGAGCCGTCACTTAAAAATGAAAGAGCAACGGATCGACGGATTCTATGGGTCGGGGCCTTTACAGGTCGATATCGTGGTACAGCTCGTATGGTTCGTGGTTAAATCTCCTTCTTCAAAACTCGTCAAGGCAAACGGGACCAAATATCTTATGAAGAATTTTTCATACGAAGTGACCAAGGATATATCCTCACCCGATTTCAGGGGTATAGCTTCAGCTATATGTACATAGGAAGACCGGGATTTATATGAAGTCACATATAGAGACTTCGTAGTTGATCAGATCCTTATAGCTGTTCAGAACACCCACCAAGATTAACAAATATTCCCATGGAAGCACGTTTTTGTCGCCTAAACTGGTTTTGTCGGCTAGAAAACCCGCAAATCTTGTGATATACGAGTTAAACCTAACATAACCAAGGTTAAGGAAGAAAACGATAGCCATTTTGTGCTCCTTATGCATGCAGCTGCGGCAGAAGTCATTGGCGAAGACTCCTAATCTGTTAGCGTGTCTCTTTTTGCAGAGCTGTCAGTACTCCACTAAGATGCCGATATGTTTTTCAAAAGCCTATTGCTATTGTTCCTCAGTTGTGTGCCCTTTCTGGTGAGTTCGTCCGCTTTACAGTTGCTTGAGGTATCTCTATGACCGAGAACCTATCACAGATATGCGACAGTGCCTATATCGTTAACCACTCACGAGTTAGCAATCACCTCCGTCTGGAAGACACTACAGTGATTTGGGGGTCTTAAAGAGAGGGCCTGAGAAGACACCAACTCCTATGCCATAATTTTTCCGATATCCATCAGTGTCATTCTTCGGTACGGGTTCGCCACTAAGACAGATATTGCCTTTCATTTCCGTCGACCGTTAGCGTAATAATTTTGGTGTTCCCTGAGATGTCCCTAAGTTTCTCATAGTGACCAGAGCCACAGTCAGGGTGCTACGTACAGCAACAGCTCTAGTTACACAGATACGCTCTTTGGATGAAGTTAATTTTGTCTAGTGCGGATTCCCAATTAACATAAAGTTTAAGGGTTTTTTTGCCGCCGTGGATCGAAACCTCCCTAACAGTCAGGAGCCATAACTGTGGCGACAAAACTCCTCGTTGGGGTGCACCACGCCGCCGCATCGACCTTTTCCTGTTTCCTAGTTGAGTTGATCAACCATACACTTCCATACATACATACATATGTATACCCGTATATAACAAATAAGAACAAAATGACATATGAAAGCAAAATTATATTTCCCGCTACAAATTAGGACAGAACAATGGAGTTGCCTTCAAAATCAGATCGCTGCATAAGATTTCCTTACATCTCAAGCAGTGATAATTGCAATTGTGCCCACAGTTTGGTATCTCGGTTTTCCCCTTTAAAACTATACAACCCTCCCGCCCCCCCACTACCACATTCTGTTCGTACGCGCCGCCAATTTAAGTTAAAAGGACGCCAAGTGCAATTAGCTTGAACGATTAATTGACCGCAAATGCAGTCGCTGCCGTCTCTTTAGTTGAACGACCGACAAAGTGGTTGCACCCACTTGTGTTGCATCCCATTTGCATTCACACACACACACTCGTACTCATGTGTAAATTTATACAACAAACAGTCCCAGAATACTTTTTCAAGGACCATCAACGATGTCGGTCCGCAACTGCTCGCTGAGTATTCATTACAAACAGAGTTGGTTCCGTTTCCTGATTTCATCGGCTAAACGTAAATACTTCCTACTTTTTGGCTACCTTTTTTTATCGGTGTTGCCATACGTTCACCCATCTCGCGGTGATCATTGAGATTCGCACAAAAATGAAAACCAAGATCACGATCAGCTGAGCCGTAAGCGGTATGTAAATTTTGCGAACGCAAACAAACTCGATCCAGACTGCCCCCGAATAATCAATTAAAATGTAAAATGATTTTTTTTATACTCGACGACAATGTGATCTCAGTTTGTCTCTGTCTAGCGCTGATATTGGCAACAGTTTGTGTTGACAAGCCATTGACAGTGAGCTGACAGTGAGCTAACAGTGGGAGGTAATTCGGATTTGAAGTACGGGCAGGGGTGTCATATTTTGTCTTCTTATTCATGTTGCTGTTAATCAACAAACAAATGCGATTCGATTACACATAATGTTCGAGTGTTTCTGTCACTGTCAGATACTGTGTGCATGTAGTACACATGGGATAATGTAGAGAGTGACTCCGGCATCAATTTCAATGTCAATGCGACCGGTGATGGTCAAGGTTCAAAAAATTTGTCAAAAAACCACAATAAATAAATTTCGTGTTTTTTATTTCGTTTTGTTCGTTTTTGTTTTGTCAACGAATGAGATATTTAATTTTATTTATTTTGTGTTGTTCAGCTGCTGCCGAGTTTTAAGTGTGATTGACATTTGTTGGTACTGTGTCGCGGCAAAGGGGGTGGTAGTGCAATACCGACTGGCGGCGAGCGTTTTTTTTTTGTTTTTGATTCGCTTGTGCAAAACATTTTGAGGCGTTTTATTTATGGCCGTAGTTGTTGTTGTTTAAGTAGACGAAATCGATGTGCCATACGAACACGTATCGTCACACATGTAGACTAATGCGCAAACGAAAAAAAAAAAAAAAATCAAAAACCTACGCCAACCGAATCAAAGCACACTTCAAGGTTAGGGTTATCAAGTAGCGACAAGATCAAGGCAATCGCAACGTCAGTAGTCGTCGTCGTCGTTGTATCTGGTGTAGGAATGCCGAATGTGTGTGTGTGTTTGTTTTGTGGGAAAAGAGCGCTGAAAATTATGGTAAAATGATCTATTACCAAGCGGTAGCGGCGGCGGTGTCGGCGTCTCGATGCAAAAGGCTTAACATTTTACTCGTACCCCCTAGCGTAAATAAATTTTCTATTGGATAGCTAAGCCGGTGAAGAGCGTGCAGACGAGGTGCCGCGCAGCGCAACAACTGTCTATACGCGAAAGATGCGAGGTGAGCCTCTTTCAGGGCAGGTGGAGACTGTGATTCATTTGATTATTATTCACATCTAACGTTTCCGCAACTGTTTTGGTATTCGGATGTATTTTCATTTGGGGGCCATATTCATACATAGCTGTGCAGTTGAGATATGTAGATACTGGTGCTGCGGTTTAATTGATTGGCAACAAATTAATCCGGTTGGGAAACTCAATGGGTTTTTGAGGTTAAAGTTAAAACTGTTGAATGACGTTTTTCTTTATGTGATACTGGCCCTGGTTGTTAGAACTAAAGTTGTAGGTAAACCCTCATTGAAAGCAAGTATTCTTGGACTTCCGACAGTATTGGTTAGAAATACGGTCACGGGCATAATCTGTCACATAGCTAGCTGAGTAATTGCAGATGACGTATAGAAGATTAATCAGTCGACAGTCAATCGAAGGATTAGAAGTTGTTTCTTGGTCGACTCTGGTTGGTTTGAAGATAAAACAAACACTTTCAGCAGCCTTAAGCTGTCCGCAATCGAAGATGGTTAGGTATTATCGATAAATCACAGATTGTTGGTAATATTTTCTGAGTGACTGCTTCATTTGATTGCCTTTCAAATAGCTTTAGATACAGTTTCGATTTCACGATAATGCCCCTCATAGTTTGGGAGTAGATCCTCTTTTTACGAACTCGTAAATCTGTTTGTGCTCTTGATGAATCGTAGAAGATCCGATATCTTAGAATTTCCGAGTTCTGTTATATCTTCCAGGAATTTATGACCTAAAGTACGGAGGCGTCGTTCTTTGAGGGCGGGACAGTGGTAGATCAGATGTTGGATCGATTCGCTTTCTTACTCATCTCCGCAGCTTCTACAGATATCGTTAGACTCAGGTAGCCATTTGCTTGTCATGTGACCTATGGCACAGTGTCCTGTAATTATTCCGGTTATTAAGCGTATGGAGGATTTATCCAGATGCTCCCTAACTATGTAAAGGGTGATTTTTTAGCTGGTTTGGTTTTGGCAACACTGGTTTTGACAGCTGACGTGTGTTTAGTACCTTGTGTCACTGTCAAACAGCTTCAGTTTGGTTTGCAATTTAACCATGGATCGTCTTACAAATGAACAACGCTTGCAAATTATTGAATTTTACTATCAAAATTCGTGCTCGGTTCGAAATGTTCATCGCGCGCTGCTTCCATTTTATGATCGGCATTCTCGACCTTCTGAGCAGTCTATTCGGAAGATTGTGACCAAATTTCGCACCAAATTTACTTTGTTGGACATTAAACCACCAACACGTTTACGTACTGTGCGTAGTGAAGAAAATATTGCGGCCGTATCAGCTAGTGTGACAGAAGACCGCGAAATGTCGATTCGGCGCCGTTCCCAGCAGTTAGGCCTTTGTTACAGCACTTTTTTTTGCCCGAAATGGAAGTTCTTGACTTGCATGATATGTGGTTTCAACAAGACAGTGCCACATGCCACACAGCACGCGAAACAATGGCGCAATTGCGAGGCGAGTTTGGTGAACAGTTAATTTCACGTTTCGGGCCGGTCAATTGGCCGCCTAGATCGTGCGATTTGACACCATTAGATTATTTTTTGTGGGGGTATGTCAAGGCTAATGTCTATAGGGACAAGCCCGCTTCGATTGACGCACTGGAAGCCAACATCCATGCATTCATTCGTGAGATACCGGCCGATATGTGTGAAAGAGTATGCCAAAATTGGACTCAGCGGATGGGCTACCTGAGACGCAGCCGCGGTCAACATTTGCATGAAATTATCTTTAAACATTAAATTGCAAGGTTCAAACTATCGATTCAAATAAATATTTCATTCATTTTTTCGAATTTTTTGTGTTTTTTTTTTAAAAAAAAGTTCTCAACCTCTTAAAAAATCACCCTTTAGAACAAAAGTTCGAATCCGAACCCGACTTTGTATGTTTTGGACACCAATTTATGATAAAAGGTCATATTTATTGCATTTTGGTGAAATTGTCAATTCGGGCAATATGCAACCTTGTCATGCATCACTTTTGGTTTCGGAGTCCAGCAATACCTTTCAAATGGTGGAATATGTTTTACTAAGCTTCACTTCAACTCAAGGGGTATTTTATGTGATTCTGACACTAGTCAAAGCTTGATATTGAGCGTGTAAGAGCTAAGATCTATATTGCGCAGTAATTATTGTTGTTTCCGCAATGAATTAAATTTATTTTTTTTGTATTTGTAAGGAAGATGGAAAGCATCGAAAGCCAAAGTGTGGGCCTCTAAAAATATTAAAAAAAAAAAATATATATATTGGGTCGTGGTTGCGCAATAATTGGTGTTTGCGCAATGTATTAAAAATATTTAAAAACAGAAATAGAATTTCTGCAATATATTGCGCAATATGTTGGTTCGTGTAAGGTAATTATTGCGTAATATATACTTTCATCAACAAAATGTCAGAAGAAAAAGAAGGAAACAGAACATTTTTACAGAGTCTGGACACTTTTATGTTATAAACCTTGCGCAATACAATAATATTGCAACAAGCAGATGGTATGGTTAAACCTCTACTCTGTAATCTCAGAGCTAAAATAAAACTCACTAACTAAGGGCACCGTAGCGCAAGTGGTTAGTGCGTCGGACTACTGAGCCAGCGGTCTTGGGTTCGAATCCCGCCGCAAACACCTAAAAGTTTTTCACAGTGCCCACCTCTTTCGAATGTCTGACAAGCATCAAAGAGTATCATTTGTCACGATTGAGCTTCTCAACTCGCCGTTCGGAGTCGGCAAAAAACTGTAGGTCCCTTCCATTCGTGCAAAAATATAACACGCACACACAAATGGTTGCGAGAAGCAGGCCCAGGTTCACCTCGAGCTGTAGCGCCAACTAAATAAAAATAATAACCACCTGCGAGGTATCAAGAAGACTGTGGCCAGAATATGACAAACCGAGAACAAGGAAACTCCTAAGACAGGAAATCGCTGTCAATGCTGATAAGAGTGCTAATTGGTACTCGTAGTACTAACTACGCTTGAGCGATGATGATATATGTGGGGGATGCGGTGATGAAGAGGCTCATTTGGATAAAACCCATTTCCCTGTCACTGCCCAAACCTCTGCTAACTGAGAAATAGAACCCTAGGCAAATTTTTCTTCGAACATATCAACGAGCTATCCGATCATTACCATCGGGTCTGCTTAAGTTTGCCAGGACGTCCGGATGGTTGGAACCAAAACACTAATACCACGGGTGGGGGTGGGGGCATATAATGGGTATCATAATGGGTCCACATGTTTGATGAGGATCTAATTCTCATTCATATCAACCCTCTAACCTTACATAATCTAGTCTAGTGTATAACTTCTCGTCTAATTTTGGATCGAAATCATATTTCAACTGCGACGATGGTCTACGTCAATTCGAAAAATAATTTAAAGAAAAAGAGTAAGGTCAGTAGTTATCTACCGCTCGTAAATCGCTCTTAAAGTCAAAAGGCTCATAAGTTAAAATTTTTGGTTGGTATTCACGGACCACTAATAGGCTTTTGTCTATGCTAACTTCGACTATGAGAGAATCGATTTTCGGATTTCCGGATGCGCTCTTTTCGAACATGCCAGTGACAAATGGCAATGTAAATATCGGGATGATGCAACACAGCTGTAGATGGTGAAATTGATGGTGGTGGTTTTTCGTCAAATTCAATTCAATTAAATAGTAAAATAAGGAATATGTTCACTGAACTCATTATAATTTTCTTTTCCTTGTCGGATAAATTCGGATTTTTTTCTTTTCTACCCATTTTAAAAATCAACAGAAATAATTTAAATTTGAAATGACAAAAGAGTTCGAATTACTTCGAAGTTATCTAAGATAATTACCGGATACAATAAAAATTGTCTCTGATATTAGCGCTCGTAAAAACGCACTAATAGCGGTTGGTGAATAGGTTTATGAGGCTCTTAACTTATGAGCCGTCGAGAACTACCGGCCTAAGAAACTGAAATGCTTTTTGAAACGTAGTTTGTAAACATTGTCGCCGCAGCGCAGGAATAAAAATAGTGCTGCTATAAGCAAATGTGTGACTGAGAACCCAACCACTTCTTATACTGGTCATATTTTAAAGCCACTCTCAAAAATTGAATCGCTAGCAGCGTTGCCACAAAGATACAATAAATGGTTCAAATGTGATGCGTTTTTGCTTCCGTCCAAACATTTTTTACATACAATATGTATGTAGATATTTTTTCCGATTTCGTTTTGTTTTGACACATTTTTAAATTTTCAAGGTAACTCTACTATTAGCTATCTTACCCCCTACGAGACATCGCGTCGGGTATACATATGTTACAATAGAAAGGTTTACAAAGTAAAGAAATTTCAGGGTAGAGGTATTTGCTGGCAATGAAAAACCATGCTTCGCAAACCAGATAAGGTTCATTGAGTATTGTTTGGTGATGTTATGTGTGGTACATCATTTATCGATATCAATCCTTGATTCGTGCCGCAAAATTTGAAAAAGTACTTTTTGGATTTTCAAATTGCTCAACATACGACCTGTGGGAGAACCAAAGTCACTAACATTATAAAAAATCATTTTGCAGTAAATGCCAAGCAGAAATTGTCGAATATTCTGTAATTGTGGATGAGACAAGACAACCGATGTAAGTAGGTAGGTTTGTGAAAACATTTTGCGAAAGGGATCTTCAGCACATGGATATATTTGTCTACAAAAAGCATACTAAACAGTACTGAAAAAGACAAGCGACGCGACGCTTCAAAACAGGCCACTAACCAAATACTACTGTTGGAAAAAATAGATGACACTTTTACTGAAAACGGTATTCAGACTAAAGGCTGAAACATAATGTGCATAGGGAAACATTAGCTTATGTCAAAATTGAACGAAATGTTCTCTTATGTTTCCAGAAATATCTACACGGCGCACCCTTTAAGCTGGCAGAAATTCAAGTTTCAAAGTTGACCGTTATCTTCAGCTCCCGTTTTATTTCGGCTGTAAATTTCATAGAGAATGAAAAAATTGAGAGAGAAAGGTCATCCGGATCACGTGATCTTCGGCAGATCGTCACAAATGAAGAATAAGTTCACTGTTTGCATCGAAGTCCTACGTGTATTTTCGTTTTCAGTGCTTACAGTAATATGTATGTTATTTCTAATCTATTGGGTATATCAAGATACTTTTTTTTTGCAATGGAATCAGTAAGCTCAGGTGTGTTTTTAATTGTTTCGATTTTTTTTAAAAAAAATACAAATACAACAATCTGTGTTTGAAGGAAGGAAAAGTGTAAAAAAATATGTTAGTTTTGCATTTAACTAAAATCCTTAAAGTTTTAGTTTTGTTGCGCGTGAGATACCGCAAAGTTTTATATGTTCCTGTGTTGAGTGATTTGTCTAGTTTCAGAATATGTGAATTGTTTTTGCTCCAATTTGCTCCCCTTCGTGTAGTAGACATTTATTTTGGCGACCACAAAAAATAGAACATTTTAGTAAAACTCTTATTTTAATTACTTTTCAGGCCGAACAACTTTCAAAACCTTATCTATAAGACCTTTATAATATAATGACGAGTTCGAATTGTCAGGGATTAGATAGCCAATTTGAGTTTCTGAGGGGAGAAATTGTAAAACGGACCCAATGCAGTGATACTTTTGAACACGATATTAATAGAAGAACTACAGAGTTCAAATCAAAGAATAAATAATGTCGGGTTGTTTGTTAATTAATAACATTTCTTTTAACTTTGTTTTTGAAACTCAATCATATTCCTAACATTTCCTTTGAAAAAAAAAAATGTTTTTTTCCCAAAAAGTGGGCGTTTCTATGGGCGTGTCCATAAGTGAACTGAAAAATATATTTATGTTGGTGCCAGGAGTAATCATTCCAAATTTGAAGTTCCTAGCTTGGTTGATTTGATGCCAACTTTTAGGCCATTCTGCCCCTTTGTGCGGCGCAGCCATAATAGATTTTGCGTGCATGGTTATCTGTCAACATTTTTTCTCTCAAACTCTTGTTGTTTGTTGTTACCAGTGTTGTCAGCTTCGAGAAAACCTAAGTTTAATAAATATTTATTCTAAAACAATATCTTTTAGTAAAATAAATGCTATAATTATTAAGTAAAATGTTGGTAAAGGTGCAAAACAAACATAACAAAGTAAAAAAAACAAAACAAAAAAGTCGTTCCAGTAAGGTATAATTCTTGTGTATAATGATTATATATTCCCACGAAAGTTATATGAAATGAAAAGTTCTCATAAAGATTTGCAGACTTTCAAATGGTTGCCAGCGCACTGAAATAAATACGAATAAATTCGTTGATTTTGAAAGACAGATTTGATTACGGGAACAGTATGGAAAATTAGTTCTCTTCTTGGAAAATATTCCATTTTTTTAGTACATATGTGGAAATTCTAATGGCTTACATATGTCGATTTCGATTGGGCAAAAAGAGCACTTTTTTCATCTTCAGCAATTTTTAGCGCTCTGTACAATTTTCATTTTCCAACCGACCTAAAAAGCATTTTTTTTGCTCTAGTTAAATTTTCGTGAATCTCGGATTCAATCAACGAAGATTCTAGCTATCAGAAAATCCATACAAAATTAGAAAATATAAAGAAAGAGTTTTAAAATTGTATTTATTATTTTTCTTTTCTTTTTATTTATTTCCTTTTACGAACAAGATGTCAAATGACACACTCATACTATTGCAGAAAAACAGATCAATCTCATTTTTTTTCCATTCAACACGAAAAATCTGAAATCTGAGAGCAAAATCTGAAAAGCCCAATCGAAAACGACATTAAAAAAGAAGTCATTCACAAGAAATTTTCCAAAACTAGGTACCTACCTAGACCTACATAGATGAATTATAATAATTGATACATTATGTATATTTTTTTTTCATTCAGAAATCGTCCAGTCCTTATGTTTCTTCGCAAAAGTTAACCTTGCTATTCGACTTTTTAGTGAACGAAATTGTTTTTTTTTTATCGCTCTTCCAAAATGTTGGCTTTCATTCACTCGTTCCCGTATCGGGCGTTCTGAAAGCGCATTCTGATCCTCGCCAAAAACTTCCATTTGAATTTGTATAGAACACATAAATGGATTTTTTTTTGGCAACTCTAACGATTATTCGATCTTCACCCCCATTAGTCTTACGCGGTCTTTTGCGTCTTGCTACATTTTCGGTAGTTTGATGTTTCTCACTGTAGCTTACACCATATAAGACAATTGTTTTTGAGTAATTCAGCCTTTTCCCGATTTTTAAAAAAGATAACTTCCCGATATTTCTCATCTTTACAATGGCCTCCGGCATATGTGGCGTACGTCTCTTATTTTTGCCTATTTTTCGTTAAATCAAGCTCTAAATGAATAACAATTTATGTTTTTTATTTAATTTTGAATAAATTCTTATGTTTAGCGATTATTTCTGTTAATATCATCAATTTTTTCACAAAATAACTACTCTTTCTATAGTCGTTCTTAATTAGTTCGCCAACCATTTCGAAACACGTAATTGAATTTGAATATTTTTTTTTATTTATAACTTATATTTTTAGTTTGTTGTTACTTGTTTTTCTTACTTATACATTAAATTAACAAATTACATAACAAGTTACAATATCTTTTCACTCTAAGCAAAAAAAAAATCAAAAAACATTTTTTGGTACCATCCTTCTTAACTAGTTCGCCACGACTGTATATGTATATGCAGTTCATGTTTTTTTAATTTGTTTAAGAAAACCCAAGCTTTTAATCAAAGACCCAGGTGCACATTCAGGAATCCAATAATCCAAAAAAAAAAAACCTGAAAACACTGGTTTGTTGGTTGCAAGCACACGGACACGACTTTTCTTTCCCCATCCCTTTGAAATGAAAAGCATCTCTATTTTCACAAAGGCAGCTATTTCGCCACACACATTCAATTAAAATATGAAAAAATTCTTATTCTACTGAATTTGCCATTATTTTAGGTCTGTTTGGTAACATGCTAGTTTTCGAAAGTTCTACGTAAACTACATAGAATCTGACAGTTTCATGGCTCTCAATTTTTTTTTACTCTCTTTTGGATCTCTCTTTGCGATGAATTATCTGCAAGACCAATTCCTCGGGGTGGGCCGAGCCAACTCTGTCAAACCAGCCATCTGATAGTTTGTGAAATGTCATAATCTTCATTGTTAGTGGAAAACAAAAACAATTTGATAGGTTTGACCAAGTGTTGTTTGAAAAGCGTTTGCTTACTTTTGTGCAAGTTTTTTGTCTTCGAGAGGAGTTCTCTCTCTTTTTTACAGGATTCTACTATTTGACAGATCTCAATTCCGTGTGCTAAAAAAGATACTAAATACACCTTTTATCTTATTTCATTTGTTTTTTTTTTTTTTGAAATTCATACAACAACTGTCAAAATTGCATATGCGTGGAGCGAATGAAATCGCTCTCACTTATGTTTGCGAAAGTGGATCGAATCTGAGCTGGGAGCCATTATGGGCACAGTATACAATTTCTCTGTATTCGTATATTTTCTTATGCGAGCATATGCACGCAAATTTCTATTATGTTTCCCTCTTAAGCGTCTGCTACTAGCGGACAACAATTTTCCATCCTCTGTTAACAAGTGTATGTCCTCAGAGTGAAAAAAAGTGTGAATTTTTAGCCTCTCGCAGGACTATTTTTTATTTGTTATTTCTCTTCACACTTTGCTTCATTACCAATTCCACTTTCGATAACAATTCCAATTCAATTTAATTTCCAATCAAATCAATTGATTGACTGTGAAGTGAATAGTACTGCAGTCGGTGAAATGTGTAGAAAGTGGACAAACAATAAGTGTCTTGCGTAGTATAAGAACCCACTTTCAATTTCTTTCCTTTCTGCTAATTGCTTGATAAATATAATACTAAAATAAACTATTAAATAAATATAATAAATAAAATACGTTTTTTATTATTTAAAAATTAAAACAAAACGAAATTAATACAATAATTGACTTATCGCTAGATTAACAATCGACAAATACTATGTAACCCTTCAAAATCCGATATTTACAGAATCCGATAACTCCAATTTAAGAATCATAATTATAAGCAAAGTTCACCAGTTAGTTCTCTTGCATCACCACAAAATGAAACACATTCCTGCCAACTATTTTACGTGTATTTTATTTTTGGAGAGTAACTAACTGGTATTTTTAAAACTAATGTTTTGTTATTTCTGGAAAATAACAAATTATGGATTTATTGGGTTTTGTTCTGGAGCTCCTCAATTATTGTAAGGGTAGTCCCATCAGGGATTACCTGTTTGTAAAGTGTAACTATGTAAAACAAACTGTTTTAAAAGTTTTTATTTTTTGATCAGTAATATGGTTGATAATAATCATGTATCAACATATTTTTTTATACTATTATTATTTACAAAAAAAGTTACAAATATGGAACAAAAGGTCATTAAAATGTTCACGACAGCTCTGGCGGCAGATCTCTATCCGCTTGTCTACATTTTGAATGACTTACTTACTTACTTAGTTGGCGCTTCAGCTCGAGGTGAACCTGGGCCTGCTTCTCGCAACCATTTGTGTGTGCGTGTTATATTTTTGCACGAATGGGAGGGACCTACAGTTTTTTGCCGACTCCGAACGGCGAGTTGAGAAGCTCAATCGTGACAAATGATACTCTTTGATGCTTGTCAGACATTCGAAAGAGGTGGGCACTGTGAAAAACTTTTTCGGTGTTTGCGGCGGGATTCAAACCCAAGACCACTCGCGCTACGGTGCCCATATTTTGAATGACGCTGAGGCATAATTGCGGCTGAATTTCATTAATGTGATGAATTACCTCGCCCTTCAGCTCTTGAATAACTGTTGGCTTATTGGCGATGCTTCAAATGGTCTGTAGGCTCCAGTCCCTGAATCAATTGAATCTTGGACTTGTTAGCGTGCAAATTCAAGTCATTTGTCAAAATCGCTGCAAAGAGCTCCGTGAGATGTGAATTTCCTGTACTGACAGAATATTTCCGGGCACCCCATCTTTAAAATCTTTAGATTTAGGTATGCATGCTGTCATATTTCGAATAGTTGGAGAGAAGTTCAAATAGTACAAATAAAATGTTCCATAGCAACAAAAGTAACCGCAAAAGAAACGAGGTATGCAACACTCATGAAGTCGTAAGATTTGAACCGCGTTTTGTACCAAATAGCCAACAAGTTCAAACGAAAAGGGAAATTAATTGGAAAACGATGGACTGTACTCAACGAGTGCAGATACTATTTAATTTTTGGTACCGTTCACTATTATTTCAAATAACTTTTCTTTTTCAATTTTTCCCTCTCACTGTCAAATTTTATACAAATTGCAAGTAATTAACACCACCCACCCACTCAACCAGAAACCACCCACTTTCCTCTTTCTTTGCCAAAAAAAAAAGAAGCAAACGCCACACCGCATGTGAAATTTTTGATTTTAGTGCAGTGGGGACGCCTTCCCCAACAAAGCACCCGAATGCAACACGTCGTCGTCGCCATCGCCATTCACATCGGCCGCGGCGGACGAACGACGAGCATAATAAATTCAAGAAAAGCGAATTCACTTTCTCCTGTGAACGTTTCGGCACACGGCGGCACGAAAATGCGCTTTTGAACTTGACTTGACTCCAATTTCCAATTTTTCCATGGATTACCTACCTACCTACTACCTACCGTCCATGACTACATTTCTCAAATGACAATACGATACTGCCGCAACAACAACAAACTAAGTTACGCCTTTCATAGTCAAGTCAGTCAGTCAATACGAGCGTCAACGCTCCACTAACGATCGTAGTAGACACGGTTTGCATATTTTTCACTTTCGCTTGGGTCTTGGGAAAAGTTTCACTGGGGCGCTGACCCCAGCTTCAGCATGTCGTCGTCGTCGTCGTCTTCATCGTCTGACATGACATGGAAATGAAAATTTTTGAAATAATAATTCTCTCGATGCGCGCGTTGAGGGAAAACGCGACCAATTAAGAAACTGCGACAAATAATGACAAAATAAGCATTTCCGCGCCGTAGTGGGCCTGATTTAGTGCACTGGGCCGAGTGTTGAATTGTCACATGCAAATATAGCACTTTCATGCGTAAATGGCGGCAAATATCTGTAGAAAATAGCTGCGATTATAAAGACATTTCATTCCGGAACCATTGGCCCCCCTGAGTGACAGTGGCGTTGAACGAGTGAACGACTGTCTTATCCATCAACTGAGGGCGTGACTGTTGCTATACTTTAAACGAGCAAAACAAATCACATTCCATGCGAAATGAACGGGGGATGGGGGAGGGAGCCCCTTGAATGTATTGTTATCGCTTTTAACGGACAACAAAAGTTCACCAAAGTCGTTAATAATATTGTTTTGCACTTGTTTTGCTGTTGGTGCTGAAGCTCATGTCAGCGAACGAAGGCGGTGATTCAATGCAATTGCTGTACGAGTATTGGTTTTGAGTTATGAGTTATTGTTTCGAAGAAAACTGGTTTCAGATTCAATTTGTTGACCGAATTCGAGTAACGTTATAAGAATCGGCAAATTGTTCTATATTAACGCAAAGTGCTTTTGTCTTTTTGACCTTGGAAATTCTAACAAACGCAAAGAGGAAATTTTTGGAAAATGTTTTACACTAAAATCTTTGCATTTCGACATTTAGACCCCCTCTACGGCCCATTATGTAAACTAAATACAGTATAACCCGGATAAGTGCATTAGCATATTTGTCCAATGTCTTGAGGTACTTATCCGCGATATGTAGTTACGAAAACCCGCTTAGCTGCTCAGCGTATTTACCCACGACCAAGACAAGTCCGCGAAAAGGCGAAAGATCTTCACAACCAACAATCGAAAAGTGGCAGCTGAGAGAAAACGTCAACGTCTTACTAGAGTACTAGAACTCACCACATTATGTACTAGATTAGGGTAGGTTAGGTAGCAGTGGCTGCCAGTAACAATTACCAGCACACTTAGGCCCCTGCGGGCCCATTGCCCACAACAATCGAAAAGTGGCAGCTGAGAGAAAACGTCAACGTCTTACTAGAGTACTAGAACTCACCACATTATGTAATAGATTAGGGCAGGATAGGTAGCAGTGGCTGCCAGTAACAATTACCAGCACACTTAGGCCCCTACGGGCCCATTGTGATACCAAGGATCTTGGATATATGTATGTACTAGATTAAGTTTATAACATCTTCTATTGTTTCGATTCTAGTACTTTATTAAAAATGGTCTTTAAAAGGGGAATATTTCTTGTAAGTTATGACCAGGGTTCCGTTTTGTTGACCAAAAATGGGCAAAAAAGCAAAAAAATGCATTTTATAATAAAGGTTTTTGTACATTATTATTAACATTGTAATAGCACTGCATGACCCAAAACATTTTGAAGTTCTCTGTTAACAATCGCCTGCGATTATCTCTCAGGAAAGCTTTGAATGAAATAAAGAACCTTTCAACATGGGCAGAGCCTAGTGGAGCCAAGATAAGAGATGTCACGTCTTTGACTTTAATATTAAAGTCCAATTTAGAATTTGTAGCGCCATTTCGTTTGCTGAAAAATCTACGTACAATTTTTGCTTTCCATCTTTAGCTACTGGCCTTTAGCTTATTGTAATTTCTCCTCGAGTCCGTTCAAAGTCTTTAACACATCTTCTTCTAAATACTACGCATTGTACTAAGATCAAGTGCTCAAATTAAAATACATACACCTGTAATTTGTAAACTCTTAAATATGTGGTCTTTCTGGTCGACTAAAAATCTTTTCCAATTTCACCACAAACTTTTGCAATTGGCTTGAATTTAAGTACACGCAATATTTAACAGACTAGCACTAAGAGCCCCCGCACATTACAGACTTTCTATCGGCCGATAGTTTGGTCGGGTGGGGCTGGTTAGTGCGCACACGATCTAAATGAAAAGGCGCACAGTTACGAAAAAAAAAATTTCCCAGATGTCTAACGGTTTTTGTCAGATAAAAATATAGTAAATAAAACTGCGGCGAATGCCTGAGATTGCACTTACGGCACAAGAAGAAGCGCATGTATTTTGAGTAGATACAAATGTATTTAGGATTGTATTGGTGTGTTATGGATTTTGTTTTATACGCGCTAGTGTAAACATCGCGTGCAGTTACATAATGTACATGTTCGTACGAGAGAAAAACCTGCTCTCATACGTGTGGACACTGAAATTTCTTTCGTGTTAGCAAGGACAAATCGTACAGTTAAGAAGAAAGTGCACAGCTACAATATGAGTAAAAAAGGCAAAAAAGAAGCAATGTGAGTAAAAAAAAGGCAAACAAAGGCAAAGTCAACAAAATCCGTTCCGTGGTTATGACGAAAGAAAGCGAACCAATGAGTACTTAAACGGGGAATGTAGTTAAGCGATATGTACTTAAAAAGGGATTTTAACAAGAATATTACGTTATAAACTTATGCCCGTTTTCACTGTGCGAGATTAAGTGTCGGATTATTTAAGTTTTCGCTTGCATTAAGCTAAATAAATAAATAAATAAATAGAAAGCCTTTGATCTATTGATAGGCTAAATACTCAGGTCGAAATTTGAATCTTTAATCTTTTCTTTTCGTACAATGAAATGGATTTTATTTGAATTGAAATGTTGATTAAGGATTATCGAAACTTGCGTACCTAAGAAGTTAGTACCTCGCACATTAATATTCGTACAATTTTCTTTTTCTTTTATTTTTTGTTTTAATTCGGTTTAACCAAAATGACAAAAAACAATCTAGGATGTACATAGATACGACTCAACAACGTCTTTCGAATGGAGTAGGTACGTCCAGGCTGTACTTTATACTGCCAACAAAGTACCTACTAAGTAAGGTCTGACCAGACCACACTTCAACAATGTCTACCATTTTGTTTAAAGTTCAGAATTGTACACAAGTCTATATTTTGGGGTACAAAATTCAAAGAAATCTATCATTTGTTTACATTCTATGTTTTTTTTTTTTTATTGTCAGTGGGTATATAAATTCAATTAAATATTTTTGCCAATCAATAGATAACGTCGCCATTAAAATTATTACTTTCAGTTAATGTGAACAAAGTCAAATAAACAAATGATCACATTTCTGTACGAGTATATCAGTCGCAATGATTAAATAAAATATACATATACAAATGTTATACAAGCATAAATATCTACATACTCGTATAAACAAACATATGTATTGTAGATCAATTTATACTCATGGCAACACTTTTATTAAATCACTTCCATTATTTCAATAAACAAATGAATACAAACTTGCATCAAATGGATACTTCAATCGGGTCATGCGTCGCCACTTAAATTTTCCAAATACAAAATAACAATTATTATATCCTCGTATTATACAATGTGTCGCCATAATAACAACCATCCCCCATATTCCAAGCCAAACCATCAACGGCGACTTTAATGTTACTAACCGAAGAGGTCAGTAATAAAAGAAGAACACAAATCAAGGTCATCCCTGTTTCCAAGTGAGCTAGTGCCACGCTTCTTTCATTTGTGTCCATTCAGAACATTAGCGCAAAGCCCACCCAAAAAATACTTAAATATGTTCTGTAATGATGACCTTCGGCAAACTAACAAGAACTCTACTAATACCAACATGACATCACTTTCGGGCAAAGAAGACCAAAAAAAATCTAAAGTTCAATGGCTAGAGAGTTTGGCGTACATGTACTCGTAAACTCGATGAAGATGAAGATGTTTTTTTTTGTTTTTAAATTAAATCAAAGTAATCATCGTTCCACCAGAAGCTATGAATCACTCGATTACGTATCCAATCCGAAACTTCTCAGAACCGATCTGTTAAGCAAAAACAATTAATTCAATCGAAACGATAGTCATATTTCCACCACGTGCTTCGTGTTGTATTGGAATTTTTAATTTAATATCATCGCCTCAAGGTCTTGTAAACAAATTTATCTAAAACTAAGTATGTATGTATCTACATTCTCCAGCGCCTGTACCCCCATTGACAAATTGCTGACTCGTTCTTAGAGTAGTCTCTAATTAGCTAGCAACAATAAAATTAAATCGTTCGTATGTGTGCTGGTTATAGACTTGAGACCACAGTCTAACATGGACACCCTATTAGCTGAAAGCAAGGAAACGAAAAAAAAAAGAAAGAAAGAAATCAAGGTCAACATAAATATCGAATACGCTTGTGGTTGTTCCTTTCTTAGTGTGGTTGCTTTGCAGACCTTGGTTGTTTTTTTTTTTTTTTAGTATAAACAACCAACGAAAAAAATTGCTTGCCACGCACTTTTCAATAATGGTTTCAGGTTCTTTTAGCACAAATCAAATAAAAGAAAAGAAAAAGGGAAGAAAACAAATTGCGAATGATGAGAAAATAAAAATTCGTGTAGATAAGTCAGTCATTTGCCTCACGGTGCTCCCCAGTCCCCACCACCCACTTCAACTGTTGGCATTTGCCGGTAAAATATTAAATATCCCGGGGAATGTCAGAGAGTGGCACAAACACTTTGTTTTTATTCGTTTTACGCGCCAAAATAAAATCCATCGATAAACAAAGCTCTACGTAAGAGAAATTGAATTTAAAAAAAATGTCACTTCTCTTAGCGCAATAAAAAGCTTCATTATCATCAGTGTGGTGAAATCAAATTGTTCAAGAGAGTCTTTTCTCTTTGCGAATCCCTTTCTCTTAGTCAAGTAATATGAGAAAGCTTGAAGTCAACTACCCTTTTGCACGTTCATACATACTCGAATGCACCTCTATTAAACCTCCTCCACCTACTTAACACCTCATGCTCATCCTCATTCTCATGCTTTCGCTCGACGACCGGGGCTTTTTTTACAAAGTACAAGTAAACACATATAATGTATCGCCCTCCCACTTGCACTCAGTAAACATCCGATACGATACCGAGATTCGAGTCGAATATGACTCGCTTTCAGACCTTGACCGTGAATTTAATTTTAGACTACGCCATGTAGAATGAAATAATTTACAAGGGTGAATTACAGTGAATACGCTGCACACTCATAGAGCGGCTGTAGGTAGCTTGCACAAGTAAGTACCTATAGCGATAGCCTATACTCGTAAATGAGTAGCAATGAGTGCCGGCATGAATGTGGCATTTCCGTGTTGGGAAAAGATAGTGCGACGACTGACGGCACGCGGCGTTAGAGGTGACAACTGACAACTGCCAGATGACGTTCGTAGTGGCGTTTATACGATAGGTTACCACCCTCTACCCGAATTAGTATGAGTTGAGGGTAGGTACTCATTTGTTTAGAAACTACGTAAGTGTATTTATAATTTTGTTATGATTTATTGCCTGGCTATATGGCTGTTCAGGTACATACTATATAAAGCTTGGCGGCACTTCGAGTAGTTCAAGAACACTCTTACGAGTAGTTGTGCCAATGTTGATTGTTTGCAACAATGAACTGATTATTGAGGATGTAACGAAGTGATGAAATGTTATGTTGTTGCTTTTCTTTGCAAAACTGTGGGAGTTTTTAGTATGCGCATACATATTTGTATTTCAATTCTCTGGCTTTAAAATGTTGCTACAAAATTTGGAGGAATTTTAAAGACAAGCTATTTTTAAGCTCGAGGGCACGAATTGAGGACCGGAGTTGTCTGAACAAGTCCAAGTCTTTGCCACAGTGAAATGAGAGCCATATTCAAGAGATACAGAATAGATGATGATATAAATTAGACAACTTTTTTCCCGTGCAATGCACTTCTTTTACTTTAGAAATGTTCAATATTTACAGTTACAAACATTTCGTCATTAAAATCACATGTTATCAGTTTCGTATTCTCATCTGAAGTGAGCGTATCACGTGTCCCTCTATGTACCAGAAAAACGGAACAAAAGTTTATCAATTTGAAGTGTGATCTATTTGTTAAACAGTTCAATTTATGCAAATTATTTGCAATGGAATTTCAAGAGCAATGCTTGTACAGTGCTTCGGTACCTCGCCAGTGAATTTTGTTTTTGTATTTTGAAAGTTATACCGTTACAACCCAGTAGAATTTTAAGTACCTCTTTTTTTTTCCCTGACCCTTATCTAAGGATAATCTGGTGTCTAAAATATCGACGATAGGTCTAGTTTTTCTGAAAAACCAAACTTATCACCCACAATCACCCACTAACGGTACAATTTAGGTTGTAGTGTTCCGTAGACGTATACGTAATATTTTTTATTTTTTTCTTTTTACCAATTTTAGATTTTCTTTAGGCACATTTCCACCTGTTCTTTATTTAGAAAGCATATTTACGATATTCGGGTGACAAAAAATGGCAGTTTGATCAAAAAAAAAATGTAAGTATTTACCATCTTGGTACCGGAAATACACCAAACAAAGAAAATTTGAACAGTGACTGCCTGAAATCACGCATTTTTTTATATTTTTAGCCAATGCAGTGTATATTGTATATTGCCAATGCAGTATATTGAAGGAATGTCGGCACAATAAAATTTATTTTCTCAAAAACATTCCTAATGGCTAAGGTATGTAGAAGAGATATCTTCTTCGGCGGGGGAATCTATGGAATCAGAAAAGAGTGAAGACTTTTTCCGACTGTTGCGCCTGAACGAAACAATAAAGAATAGCTGAGGTGTGTAAGTTTGATGAATCAATTGGTGATTTCTTGCATGACAATGCATCCTTGGTATTAATTTCTAACATCTGTCCATTAGATACTTATCTATCGATCAGATGTTATGGAAAATGCCCGCTTGCCTATAGGCGAGTGGTCTGAAGAGGTGGATGAAGATATAAAGTCCTTTAGACTTAATCACAACGAAAAAACTTCCAGAATAACGACCAATCAAGACTTGTTGAATCGTTTGCTTTAAAGATCTGACCCCTGTATAAAAGGCTTAAGAAAACTACCCCAAAAAAAATGAAATAAGTATATCCGAGGATGTTTTATCTCTGCTGTCTGATAGCTAATAATTCTGGTAATTTTTATGAACAGTTACTTAAATATGTACTATAATCACACGTCTTTTCGATAATATTTATTTCTAACTAAAAATATAAAATAAAATATACAATACGGTTTGCGTCGTTAATTGGGACCGGGAAACACGACGCAAATCGAATTGGGGATTCCCATGTACATATTTTGACTCCATTTGGTTTAATTGATACCAAAATAAAATATATCATTAAGAAACCAAACTTTTTTTACTCTTAATAGGTATATTTAATTTCAAAAATCAAATTATTAAAAAATCAATAAATTCTACAGAAAATATAACTTCAATATTTTGTTATTATGTGATATTTAATTCATTTTAAAATTTCATTGGACGTTACTGTCGACTGATTTTACTGTCGTGTTGATTTTATTAAAAATTGGTCCATAGTTTGTTGAATTTTCACTGCCTTTTTCTCCAAGTAAATTTCTTTGTGACAACTGATAGCGTCTGTCACAGATTTTGTTACTTTTAAACTACGGTTTTCGTCAGCATCATTATTAGAAAATATTTCCAATATCCGTGGAATAAGTTGGGGAATACCGTTTTTACAAAAAAAAAAAAAAATAAATAAATGAACAAAAGTAATAACAAAAACGCAAACCGAAAACACATCGACGAAACTTCAAAACTAGAACATTTTGTGAACGACGCTAACTGAAATAAAAACGACGCAGCTTCGAGATCACGGTAATTTTTAAACGACGCAACTTCGAAACGACGCAAGCCGGGGTAATGGTGTATTTGTAAATATTTAGTAAGCTAAAGTACTACTACAAATGGTTCTTTTCTATTTTAAGTACAATTTTTTTTTAAATAATTATTAATTGTTTTTCAAATTTCCTAAAAATACATTTTCATTACATTATTTTAGTTAAATTTCCATTTTTTTCCTTTATTTATTTTGTAACGGTGCTTATGTCATTAACTTATTATGCTATTTTCTAATGAAATATAATGTCTTCTTTACGAAACTTTACCAAAACCGATAATTTTAAAAGTTATGGATTTTTGACGCATCTCCCATAGAACAAAGACCACTGTGCAATGTTTCGATTCACTTTTTTTTCTTTTACAAATTGGCCTTTAAAAATAGTAATGTCAGAAGTTTAGCTTAAACGAGCCTAGTTTCTCGCAACCATTTGTGTGTGTGTGTTATATTTCTCGCACAAATGTAACAGACCAACAGTTATTTACCCGCCCCGAATGACGAGTTCAGAAGTTCCTCACGATAAGCGGATACTTTTCAACACTAGTCGGACTTTGGAAGAGGTAAAAAATTGAAAAAAGAATTCTGTAACTCCTGCCATGCAATTGAATCCTCCCGTTTTGACAATGAGGTTATCTGCTCAAATGAGTATTAACAGACAGTTTTGCGGAAGGATTTGAACTTTTTTTCATAAACAATTTAAGAAAACAAGCGAACTGAGCCCAAAGTTGCCAATAGATTCTGCAAATTGTTGAAAAGGGCGACGACTTTGTAAATTAAATTTTTATATGTATGTGGGATCCCCTTAAGCCCACGGGCATCACCTTTGGCCGCACTGCTGTAGATGGGCAACTGTCAAAAGCTATACGAATACTATAAAAAGAAGTGCAGAGGGAGCGCACGCTCTCTTTTTCTTGGAAACCCGACTGTCAGACCAATCAACTTGATCGAGACCACCACCTTCATCGCCATCGCCACCACGCCATCTTCATCATCGTCACCACGCCACCATTGTCGCCGCACTTCACGATCATAAAACATAATTGTACACTTAAATATAACAGTTTAATTGAATAAATAAAAGTGTTATGCAAATTGAAATCCCACAAATTGGGGGCTCAACCGGGATTTCAATCCCGTCGCGCAGTGCAAAAATAAAGAAAAATTAAACATAAAACCCAGAACCCAGGAAATTGATAACGAAATAAGAAGAACAGAAAACGTGGAAATTTCAACTCTACAAGCGCAACAGAAGCAGTTCAGCGTTGGATTTATGCCGTCTGTTGAGTATACCCGGCAAAAAAGGTATTTTTCATAATTATTTTTTACATATAAGAGCATATGAAAATTAGATACGTAGTGGCATAAGTTCGACGAACTCTACCTTTGTCCTAATAGTGTAAGCGGAAGAATTAAGTGTCAAAAGAATTTTTGTCAATCTTTTATTGGGTTTGGAAGGATTCAAAAGCGTGTTTCGAAATGGGAAAGAAAAATAAGAACAGCACTGCTAGGAATAATAGTTCACTAGATATATCTGATATGGTGCAAGAGTTAGAGCAGAGAAAGGAGGAATTAACAAATAGAGAAAAGGAGCTAGAAGAACGAGAGAAGAAAATTCAAAAAGATGTTGAGATATCACTTTTGCAGGGCGAGGTCGAACAATTGCGAAGTAGAGGTCGGGGTGGTGCGTCATTTCAAGATGTTTCAAGCGCATTGCAAGAGTTTAGTGGTGATGATGAGTACAGCATACGAGGTTGGGTAGATGACGTAGAGAGCGTAGCTGCTTTAATGAATTGGAGTCCATTGGAGCAGTTCATTTTTGGTAGGAGGCTTTTGTCTGGTTCGGCTAAATTGGCCGTGCGCTCCGAATCCGGCATTAATTCCTGGCAAAGTCTAAAGTCATTTTTGATTGAGGAGTTCGGAGAAAGCATTTCCAGTGCTGAAATTCATCGAAAGCTCTCCGAGCGTAAACAGCAGAATGGAGAGACGGTTATGCAGTACTTTTTGGCAATGAAGGAGTTGGGTTTTCGGGCGAGGATAGATGAGAAGTCAGTCATCCAATATGTAATCGATGGGATAAAGGATACGCATCACAATAAAGTAATGTGTTATGGTGCAGATAATTTTAAGGATTTCAAAAGAAAGTTAGAAATTTATAAAACATTTGCTGAAAGGAATTGTTCATCTTTTAAACCAAATTTCGAAATGAATAATAGAAAGGGAAGTCGTTTTACGAGTAGTCCAGATTCCAGAAGTTTAGTTTGCTTTAACTGCGGAACAAAGGGTCATCTAGCAAAGGACTGCAATAAAAAACAGGAAGGACCCAAGTGTTTTAAGTGCAGAGAATTTGGACACAAAGCGCCTCAGTGTCCTAAGTACCCTACAAATGTGAGGTTAGTTAACATGGATTCAACGAAAAAAGCAGATTTCCAGAAAGTAGTTCAGTTCGGCAGTACAGGACATTCAGTCAATGCACTCATTGACACCGGCAGTGAGGTTACACTTTTGCAAGCAAGCGAGCATGCACATTTGGGTTCACCAGTACTGCAGCAGGACAAACTATTGCTTAGGGGGTTATCTGAAAGTGGAGTAGAGACGTTAGGAAGCTTCAAAACTCAAATTCAATGTGATGGGAACTCTTTCGATGAGGTCATTCACGTCATTTCTAATCGATATCTATCGATTCCAATGATTTTGGGACAAAATATACTTACGAACACACAATTACTGATAACCCCTGGTAATGTCGAAATCAAAAAGATACAAAACTTTTTAAAATGTTTTGAGGTTGGTTCTCCAGAACAGGAAAGCGAATTACATATAGAGAGCAAAGGTTATTTAGCGGAGGTGAAAAAAAGTGTAGGGGCATATAAGCCAGTACAAAGAAACAACAATCGATTTGAAATGAAAATTATTTTAAAAGAAGATAGCCCGATATTTCAAAATCCACGAAGACTATCGCCATTGGAAAAAGATGTTGTGGACAGCCAAATTGAAGAATGGCTTCAGGAAGGAATTGTTAGACATAGCTCTTCAGAATTCGCTAGCCCCATAGTGCTTGTTAACAAAAAAGATGGTTCTAAACGCCTCTGTATTGATTACAGGAAACTTAATAAACAGGTTGTTAGAGATCGTTTCCCGCTCCCTCTTATAGAGGACCATTTAGATAAGCTTTGTGAAACACGAATTTTCTCCACTCTGGATCTCGAAAATGGTTTTTTCCATGTTTCTGTTGCTGAAGAAAGTAGAAAATACACCTCCTTTGTCACGCCCTCGGGCCAGTTCGAGTTCATGAGGATGCCCTTCGGACTTTGTACTTCCCCAACGGTCTTTCAAAAGTATGTCAACAAAATATTTCAGCCACTCATTATCCAAAACATAGTCCTAATATACATGGACGATATCATCGTACTGGCTAAAGACTACTGCGAAGCACTGCAGAATCTCAATAAGGTTTTCGAATTAGCAGCGCCTCATGGTCTTCGTTTCAAGTGGAAAAAATGCCACTTCTTGTGTACGAAGATCGAGTATTTGGGATACGAGATTTCAAACGGACATATTAGCCCGTCCATATTGAAAGTAAATGCGGTTAAGCATTTCCCGGAACCGAAGAGCGTAAAAGACGTACAAAGTTTCTTAGGGTTGTCCGGATATTTTAGGAAATTTATCGCAAATTACGGGATTATAGCAAAGCCTTTGAGTGACCTTTTGAGAAAGACCTCAAAATTCAGCTTTAACGATACGCAGAGAGAAGCCTTTGAGAGCATTAAAGACGCTTTGTCTCGGCAACCTACCTTGATGATTTACAACCCAAGGGCTGAGACTGAGTTACATACCGATGCGTCCAAAATAGGGTTCGGAGCGATCTTATTGCAGAAGTCATGCGATGACAGCTCTTTTCACCCAGTGTTTTTCTATAGTAGGAAAACATCCCCAGCACAGGAGAATTATAGCAGTTATGAGCTAGAGGTTCTAGCTATTGTTGCAGCTTTAAAAAAACTAAGGGTGTATCTTTTAGGGCTGAAGTTTAAGATAGTAACAGATTGTGCTGCATTTAAGATGACCATGGAAAAGAAGGACTTGGCACCTAGAATTGCAGGATGGGCATTATTACTACAAGATTATGACTATGTCTTAGAACACCGAGCTGGAACAAGAATGAAGCATGTAGACGCGCTGAGTCGAAACCCTGCAGTGATGATAGTGCATAGCAACCTTATAGATAGGATGAAAGCAGCCCAAATGAAAGACGAGAGGATAAAAGTGATACTGAAGGTACTAGAGAAAGATACTTATAAGAATTATATATCAGATAAAGGCATCCTATACGAAATAACTGACCAAGGTGACAAGCTACTGTGTGTGCCGAGAGGAATGCAAAAAGAGATGATCAAAACTGTTCACGATCAAGGACATTTTGGAACGAGGAAAATGGAGGATATAATAAAACGTGATTACTCTGTCCCAAATCTCCGAGAAATCATAGATAATTGTCGCCGAAATTGTATCGAATGTATTCTAGCAGAGAAGAAACTGGGTAAGCAAGAAGGATTTTTAAATGCCATCCTTAAGGGAGATCGACCATTAGATACTTACCACTTAGATCATGTAGGACCTTTGACAGCTACAGGGAAACAATACAAGTACATATTTGTTGTAGTAGATAGCTTCTGCAAATTTGTATGGATATATCCTACGAAAACATTGTCCACTAGCGAAGTATTGCAAAAGCTTATACAGCAAAGTGCCGTATTCGGCAACCCAAAACGCATAGTAACCGATCGTGGGTCAGCGTTTACATCGAACGATTTTCAGTTATATTGTCAGGAGGAAGGTATAAAACACGTCTTGGTGACTACTGGCGTTCCTCGTGGTAATGGACAGGTTGAACGTATGAATAGAATAATACTGTCCGTCCTTACCAAACTTTCCAGCGATAAACCCGAACATTGGTTTAAACTAACTAATAAAGTGCAGCAATTTATTAACAGGAGTAGCAGCAGAAGCACCGGTAGGAGTCCATTTGAATTGATGTTTGGAATTAGGATGAGGAATAAGGATGACCTACACATTGCAGAGGTTGTGGCCGAGGAACTGCTGTCAGTTTTTGACGAAGAAAGAGACCAAGTGAGGGTGGAAGCTAGAAAACAGATCGAAACAATACAATTAGAAAATCGAGCAAACTATAATAGAAAGAGAAAACCAGCGCAGAAATATACTGAAGGAGAACTTGTCGCTATTCGACGAACTCAATTTGGTAACGCCATAAAAATCTTAAAAAAATATTTTGGCCCTTATAGGATAACCAAAGTCGGGGTAAACGATCGCTATGATGTGGAGAAAGTTGGAGAGACTGAGGGACCAAGAAGAACAACTACAAGCGCTGATAATATGAAGCCATGGCTGTCTGATGATAGTACTGAAGATGAAGCCGACGACCTTTGAAGAAGAGATGTTCCAGGACATACCAGCCTAAGATGTTCCATTAATCCGAGATGTACCAGAGATGTTGTAATTATTCGAGAAGATATACCTACCTTAGATGTTCCATTAATCCGAAATGTACCAGAGATGTTCCAATTTTTCGAGAAGATATACTTACCCTAGATGTTCCATTCATTTGAGACTTACCAGAGATGTTCCATTTTTATTGCGAAGATATTCTTGCCTGAGATATTCTACATAAACGAGATGTTTCAGTTACCGGTTGCATATTATTCAGCTAACACACTATGAGATGATATTCTTTTCTAAGAAATTTTCCCACCAGGACTCAAGACGTTCTATTTCTATTATTTATCCGATACCAATTATATTTGAATGACCACTGTTTTAATTAATTACTAATTGAAATACTCTACTCACCTTAGATATAACACCTATCGGAGATGACTTCTATTTTTGAGATGCTGAACTTACCACACTATGCTGACTGGTCCACCGACTAGCCCGAGATGACCCCATTAGATGTTCACCGAGGCGTTGAACAACAGGATGGCCGAGTTGTGGGATCCCCTTAAGCCCACGGGCATCACCTTTGGCCGCACTGCTGTAGATGGGCAACTGTCAAAAGCTATACGAATACTATAAAAAGAAGTGCAGAGGGAGCGCACGCTCTCTTTTTCTTGGAAACCCGACTGTCAGACCAATCAACTTGATCGAGACCACCACCTTCATCGCCATCGCCACCACGCCATCTTCATCATCGTCACCACGCCACCATTGTCGCCGCACTTCACGATCATAAAACATAATTGTACACTTAAATATAACAGTTTAATTGAATAAATAAAAGTGTTATGCAAATTGAAATCCCACATGTATCAGTGACTGAATTTTTATATGTATCAGTGACGAGGTCCATTTTGACCTAAACGCGGATTTTTTTATTATCGGCGATGTTCCATGAGATGAAACTGCATCCAGATCGAATCACTGGTGGGAAGTTTCAAAGTCCATTGTCAAAACTTACTTTTTCAAATAAAGAAAGATAATTGAGTCCATTCCCGCCACAACCCTCGTGGCAATTATATAAGTTACGCAGGCTTTTGACAAAATACATGCATAAGCTACAAAGATATCTGTCAAAACAGTTTTTCCAATTAAGCTAGAATTTCGCAATATATTCAACAATGAGAAACAAAATTCGGAGGACCGCAAATAAGCAAACTAGTGGCCCTATTTTATTTCCCTTATATACAGACGAGTAACAGCACAGCGAAGTTATTTACTATAACTTCGCATTATTCAATTGTACTTGCAATGCTGAGCAGTACCACGTCATCGTCAATGGCTTAAACGCTGGTCAACTCATCTGTCCATTATGGTCAATTTTTAGCACGACACTTCCAGATTACTAAATATCCAGATTCACCGTCCTAGTTTTGATCAGTCTAAGAGCTAAGACTAATTGCTACTCCGGAACTCTAATTAAAAAATATTTAAGCTAGCCTAAATACATAAAGGCATCGAAAATCTGAGGATATCTTCCAGAATACGGTGAAATAAGGAAATGCAGTAAGGCTTTGGGCAAAGTTGTATTGACTCAGGAGCTCAAGCCAGATAGCGTCCGGAGTTTGCTGATTGGGCCTTTGAGCATTTAGGATCAGATGATCCTGATTAAGGCCAAAAAATGATTTTCTCAGGAGGCGCAGATTTGAATGAATGGCTTTTTTTTGATGATCGCTGAAGGAAAAATCATCAAAAGACATGAATGGCTTTGCTAAGAAACTAATTTCTCATTATTGGTTCAATAATAACTCACAAGTGTTCCATGAAATGCCGTGGCATCCCGAAAAACTCACTGTATTTTGCGGTTTATGGCGTGGCGGGATCATTGTACCATATTTCTTTTGAAATCAGGAGGGAAGAGCCGTAAGTGTCAATGGCGACCGCGACCTCTACAGAGCCACGTTGAGCACAGAACTGGAGAACATCGATGAGGTTCCAACAAGATGACGTTACGTGCCATACATTTAATGATATGCTCGATTTGTTAAAGAATAAATTTGGTGTTTGGATCATCTCACGTCGAGGATTTGTGAATTGGTCATGTGATTTGTAAGCCCTAGATAATCTTTTGTTGGGGCTACGTTAAAGCACAAGTCTATGTAGACAATCCATAGACTTTGGATCATTTGGAAACCAGCATTCTTGAAGCTATCGCCACAGCCGAAAATTTTGGACAGACTGCTCGAAAATTGAAGCGATCGGTTGCGTCAGTGTAATCAAATGCGTTGTAGACATTTGGACGCGATTTTTATGTTCTAAATATAACTGCATTGTCCAAGCTTCAATGAAGCAAAAATTAAATAGAAGTTAAACGCCTCCGCCTTCAAGTTGTCTAAGATGCATTTTACACTTTTGAAGATAAAGCATTGTGAGTTACTGTATACATACATACGAGTATGTATCTGCATTAGAAATAATCTGATTCTAAAATAAAACAATTCATCATTGCAAAGTGTTTTCGGCAATTATCTCGATGGCAATTACAGAAAATCTCGCACTATTTAATAGAAAACAACAACCAGAATCCCAGGAACTAAACATAGACCGCTCAAACTCATGTAGACAATAATAATCTTGGTATGCATTCAGAAAAAAAAAAGTTAAACTAATTAATTTTTAACTTATGTACGCGCGCATGTAATTAACAAGAAAACATTGCGAAATCAAGATCGCGTAATTCACTTCAAGTGTACGGCCTTGAGAATTAAAACACTATGCTTCCCTTATTCTTGGCTAGAATTGATTTATTTTTTTTTTTGCATCTAAAACGCTTGCATTCTCACCCCTGCTAATAAACCAGACAGCATACCCGTATACACTTGCATGGATCATGTCATAGCTCTCGCGTCGGCTACGTGCCTCAACAGATCATTACTCGGTGTGCTAAAAACACTAAATTTAAATTTAATACCCGGAAACAAGGTCTCATTGTTAAACAAGTTTATGTTTGTATGTAATAATTTAAAAATCGAATCATCTAATGAAAACAACATGATTTCAAAATATTATGTTGGTATCTCAATTTACTTTGCGAAAGAAACTGAGAGCACAGTATTATACTGACGTTTTGACACGTTTCATCAAAAATATCACGCTCCATTATGTTGGCCGATTAAAATTTGTAGATCAATGTTAGATTAATTGCTCGAAAGATGGGCATGAAGACGGAAGAAACTGTAGAAAGACTACACTCGAAGTTGAATTTGATTCAAATGATGCATTGAAATTGGTTATTTGATTCTTCACATTTTTTTTTGAATTTCGGAAACTTAACCTTATAGAAAATTTGCTAAAAATTTCGAGATTCTATGCTCAATATCGAGGCGGACAATTCCACATACTCACACGAGTAACTCAATATCGATTTCAGCAATTCGGGTCAAAAAATTGTGTTCAAATACTCAACTTTCGAGTTTCTTTAGCCGTCACTTTTATTCTGGAGCGTTTAGCAATTCAATGATATGAACATTAATTCAAGTTGAACTTTAATTACTACTGAGAAATAGGTTTTAACAATTTTCGAAGATAACGGATGGCTGATGAATATTGCTACATTAAAGTAACTCAAATAACTTTTTCTCAGTTCATATAATTTATTTTTGATGTTCCGTATCTAGAAACGGAACACTTATGAAATCAGTTCGATGACTGTCTGTCACAGGCCTTTTTCTGAGATACTATTTGACGTACAATATTGAAATTTGGAATTTGGTTATAGCAATTAGTGGCCCAAACACAGACCTGGAGTTAAAAAGTTGAATTTCGGCTTTGGGGGATGTTAAAAAAAAAACATATTTTGAAAAAATTGCTGTCCCCCACCTTATCGTCAAAAATATCGCCCAGAAAAATTTGAATAAAATCACAAACATTGAATATAATGTGTAGATAGAACTAAAATTATAAGGACTGCATTACATTCGACAGTTTTTTTTTTAATTATTTTTTTTTTAATTTCAGCTACCCAACTGTTTACATATCCAGAAATGATGTAACTGTATCACAATCGCATAAAACCGGATACATTAGGAAATTTGTACACGTGAGAGCAAGAATCGAATGGCTGATCCTAGAAATATGCCCCAAAGATTTGCAGTGAGCTTATACTTAAAACATTTATTATACATAGAGCCGTTTGGGGTGAGTGCGCAGCGGGTAAGAGTACGCAGTGCCATTTTCTCCAGCTCTGAAAGAATTAGCAGAAATCTCTTAATGAGAAAATGTGCGCTTCACTACCCGCCGATGAAGAACAACTTCTACGAAAATTTTCCAATTGACAGTACAAAGAAAAACAACAAGAAAAAAAATGGTCCCGCTTATATTTGTATGAAAAAATGCAATTTTTGAACAACTGTATTTTATTGCTGAACTGAAAATTAAATAAATATTGAGAAAAAAATAACAGAGACAAAAAAAAAAACATGTATGCAGAACGGAAGGAAATTCTGACTAACAAAAATACTTTGTTGATTTTATCACAGGTTGAACAAAATGGGTGTGTTTAAAGAGTGAAGTACTATGTTTTAAAATTAAGAGAGATATGAAATGAAAATAAATTGAAATAAGGGTCCTATATTTTCAAAATGCGTCAAAATCGCAGTTTTTTTTTTAAAGTGGGGTCCCGGGTTCAATCGCTGAAAATGCGTCAAAATGAGGAAAAAGCATCCCAAACGGCAACACTGCTCATATCTACCAAACACAAATGGAAAGGAAATTGATAACCCAAAAGCAAATCTGCGAGGCCAGGGAGCTAATTTAAAATGGAAGCAGCCCATGAAAGCCTGCCGAAGAACTTGGTTTGAGCGAAAGCAAAGTTTCAAACCATTTAAACTACGAATACTGTGACTTAAACTGGTTGCGCACTCTTACCCTGACTTCGGGGCAAGAGTGCGCAACTTGATTTACTTTGGTTTTTTGATCAAAACATATGAAACATTAAAAAAATATATAAAATATTTTTGTATTAATTTGTTCCTAAAATATAGAGCTACCAACTAATAGTCTCTTTTGTTTGTTATATGTTGTAAATTTGTCAGAATTTAAGCCCGAATTCCAAAATGCGCACTCTTGCCCAGAACGACTTTTACTATGTACATTGGGAAAAATTGAATTTTGGTACCTACAGACACAGACACTTATTTAATACAATTCAACGAGACGAAGAATGGAATCTGATGCACATGCGTAGATTTCTTCTATACTTTATTTGTTGATTTTTTGTATCATAAATCTATCAAGTATCAATATGGATCTATTGCAAATGTACTCATGTAAAAATAACTGATAGTGAGGAACACTTATTACGCAAGTGCGACTTGCACTTGGCCGATTTTTTTTTTTGTTAATTTTAAAGATAATTCATTTTTATTTATAAGTTTTTAAGAATTACTGATGTGTTTTCCATTACTGCTTGTAGGGCGGGAATTGCTTCAATCATTCAAATTCGTGGGTTTAGTTTTGTAGATTTCCTGTTTGCAATAACCCCACAAACCAAATCAGGAGACCTTGGCGGCCAACGGAATGCGGAGATCCTTCAACTCAGCTTATTTCGGAGTTTTTGCGGCAATACTATCATAACGGGCCTGGCTTTGTGTGAAATTGCACCCTCTTGCTGAAACCACATAGAGTTGCAAGGGATTCTCTTTCGGTGTAGTTCTGGAAAACTCCTAATTCAAATGTGTGTGAAAACTAATTGTCTCTGTGGATAATCACAGTGCGACCGATTTCTTAAAAAAAAATGGCCCGACAATGCAGATTGATGAATCTGCACACCACACGTGTTATATGAACTTTATAGGGAAATATGCTCAAATCTTTCTTTGGAATAAAATGACATACTCCAAATCCTAGTATCATCGTCCCAATTGTCCATTTTTTATTAAGTCTAAATGCCAATCTGTAAACAAGAACAGAACCAATTAATTACACAAAAAAAAAGTCAGTTTGTCAATAATATGGCCTTTCAATCTCTAAACACAATTTTGTAGTTGGCTTCTTATCATATTTGTAATTTTAATGCTGGACCAGCAGCGTCTTAAGTGGAGGTTTCGTGCAACGGAAGTTCTGTTAGGAAACCAAAATCAGAAGCTACGGCAGCTAAATTTTGAAATCTCCGTCCCATTTGCTGAATAAGTGTGTCTAGTGCAGAGTAAAGCTGAACTTTTGAAGTTCACTAGATTTTACTAGATTACTAGATTTTTTGCTGAATCAATACAACAGCTCTATTTGATTCTTTCTGAAATCATTCAAAAAATCTACAGACAAGTGATGATGAGGTCTGTTCTCATACCTCTGTCCAAAACTTTTAAAACTACGAAATTCTACCGAAATCAGTCAAATCCTGTTCCCGTACGATCATTTTTCGTAGTTTGTTACAGAAAAGAGACCTAACTAACAAGAGAGTAAGAAATTTCCACATGCTGCAAATTTTAGCCAAAGAACTTAATTTTTTCCATTTTTGTTGTGAAATGTGTTCCAGTACTTTTTCACAATTTTACCTCTCCCTGAAAAAAATTTCCCCCGCTCCTTGAAATTTTGTGGCAGAAAAGACGGGAAGACACCCACGGCTCGGTGTGCCGGAGAGCGGAAAAACGACACAATTTTGGTTTGTGTGTAATATTTTTTATATTTTATTAAGTATTCGGTACAAATTGTATGTGTTAAGTAAGGGGCGCCATTAATAATATGTGGGGCGCCTATCGTAATCAAATTTAACTTTTTTTATGTGAGTTAGCTTAGCATAATGTTTTCATTTGGTATGCTTGTGGCTCTGTAAATTGCGCCCCACTGAGGATTGCGCCCCTGGCAGCCGCCCGCCTGGCCAGCCCCAAGGTTCGACGCTGCTTAGAACAATATTCGTATTATTTATGGCCGAGATAGAGCCCTTTCTTTGTGAAAAATCATCGAAAATGGGGGTAAGCGGATCATGACCTGTAAGCAAGCCTGTGGTGCACATTTGAATGATTGTATATTCCATGTTTAAATGTAAATAATGTACTTTTATAGATGAAAAATGAAAGTATGTGTACTTACTTTCTCTTTCGAGTATGTGTATCTATATGTATAAATAGAGAAGAATTTTTTTTTTTATTTCCATTGAATATTTACAACTGTCCTAAGACTCAGTAACTTTTATTACAATAAGGTTGGAATTACTTATGGCTTTGGGCCACTGCCCTAATAGCCTTATATGTGATAAACCATATACAGAGAATATTTGTTATTTATTATTATTATTATTTTGTTTTTTTGAACAATTGAAGAAAAATTCTTATTCATATTTGCTGTTCAAGAGTTTTTTTTAAGAAACTTCCATCCTTACAAAAAGTATCCATTTAAAGTATTTTGGACTTTACAAAAAAATCTTCTAAATACTATGTACATATCATCCAAGCAACTTACAGCGGATCCCTAGGTCACGTTCTGCATAAACGGAAGTTGCCGGATATATTCGAAATTCAGAGTGGTGTGCGATTAAGTTGTATTCGCTAATATTTTTTTTGTAATAAGCGAAATGCTCCGAGCTGCTTATCGACGAAAAGCGGAAAAATTCGATGGACTCTAACATCAAAGCTACAACACCTCGACTACACTGATAACATTTGCTCCTTTCCACAGGTTTATGGACTAGGGCTGCCGTTTTATTATTTTCTTGTGCAGTATAATTTGATTCCATTGGACAGTGCTGGCGCAGAGCTCTATGACAGCGAGACCGCCGTTTTTGGAATATTAAAAACAACCATAGTTAGTATCTGGGTATGTTATTAAAAAACCAATTATTATAATCTATTTTCCAAAGGTATATTGAACTTAAAAAAATTAAAAATTCTTTCCGCAGTTCTGCAACAGCCACCTCCACACCTGTCAACAAACAAAAGAAACTACGGGCACCTTGGGCCGATTTACCGCATTCATTAACGAGTTACTTGTTATCGAAATGTGACGATTTGGCATTACCGCTCTCGTTATCGAGTTTCATTTTACATACTATTTACTCGATCATTCGGTAACGAGTCCTACTCGCTCACTCGTTAACGGATGCGGTAATTCGGCCCCTGATTTTTACGGTAGATATAAGACAAGCCGGCAGATATAATTTTTTTAAGGCTTAGTTGTTGTTGTAATTAACATGGAAATACGATAGCTGCCATGAAGAGGGAAGGAAATGGGCACGGTGCGGCGTTAGGCTGAAGATCAACTCCGCCAAAACTAAAATTATCAGCAGTCCCACCTCAACCTCATAAGGTAATCATTTCAAAACAGCCAGTAGAGAGGGTTCAGTGTTTCCAATACCTTGGAAGTATCGTCCTTGACCTGAGTGGGACCAAACTATACATATGTATGTATGTATATATAGAACTAATCAGGTAAGCAAGGCAAACATTTTTAATGAAATTAAACTTAAAATGAAATAAAGAATAAAATATTCAAGGCTATCCTTTGGTTTAGCGGCGAGGGGCATAATTTAAACTTAAGTTGTTTTGTCTATTGTGATTCAAATAAAATGCTATGTTAATTTTTTTAGATGCGGCATCCGACTGACACATCTTGTTGCGATGCAATATCGCGCTTGTAGGTTTTTTGGTCATTTCTACACTTTTTTTATATTTACTTCAGCAATAATGTTCCTTTAACTGTTGAATAATTTGCAGATTGTACAGAGTCACAAGAGCAAATTAATACAAAACAGAGTATAGGTCCATAAATGTCCTGACCTAGTCATGAAAAAAGTGCAATACGAGATTGTTAATGAGCTCTCCCAAGGGAGAAAAGTCAAAGAATGGAATAATCTAATGGACAATAACAGTTAACATGGTTGCTTCAAATGTGGCCTGCGGAAGATGGGTCTGTTGGAGGATTTTATTTGCAGATTATGCTTGGTGGAAGTAGGTACATACATATACTGTGCTATATCCTGCGTGATTCATATCATAAATCATCCAATCCTACGCATCAAGCCAATAAATAATTGTGCGTAACTACAGTCACAAAACGGTGTGCCTTTAAGTCTGTCCTACTTGAATGAATAACAAGGTCGCCAGTAAGATTAAACTAATCTCCCAATAGCATCCTTTGGCTATTTATAAATCTATGTGAAACTTGATGTTCGCCCGCGTCTTAAGTAGACAGTTTTGTTTTGGCAAAAACACTTCCATTCTGAAAAATACTCCTACCCGTACATCACGCTAACCTAATTCTTTAATGTCTTCCCGAATTTATTTCATACCATCATATCAGTCCTAAAAAAACAAAAACATTTTCGTCGATTAACATTTACCGATAAACAATAAACAAAATATTTTTTTGCCACATCACCCTAACGACGTAAAAATTAACCCACATACGCCCTAGTGACCCGATGCCAGTGTGGAACCAACAATAAAATTAAATCTTTCCATTCTACGACCCCTCACAATCGTGTGAACTGTGAAATATCGACAGCACTGAGATTCAATGACCTAAATTCTCCCCCACTGGAAGTGGATGTCCCTCGGAGTTCGAGGTGAGCTACATAGACAGATTTGTAGCTCCAGATGCGATGATGGTGGGGAAACATCCGAACAACCGAACAATAAATAAATGTCCATGTCATGTCAGTTGGCAATTTGAATTTTCCTTGAGACAGATTTTCATCTGAATGTAGTTCAAAACCTTGACACAGGGTGGACGAGATGAGTACACCCGCACACAAATTAAAATATCAAATTCAAATCTATATTCCTGAATGTGAGTAGTCGCATCGCGGGAATTGTACCATATCCTTACGCCATAAGCCAACCACATGTCAATTTTGCACACAAGTATATGAGTCTCAATACACAACCAACCCTGTGGTGAGGAATTCGTTATCCCATTATTCGACGCGCTATTCCCAACGTTCGTTCTGAAGGACAAGGACGGTGTGCGATATATTTGGGTTTGGGGTTGTGTATCGTCTGAAAGCGGGCGCCCTCGATCTTTGTCCTCGTCCTGAAAATGACACTGAACTTTTCATCACAATTATTATGGCATTGGCTCTGTGTCTGTATGTGTTCACGTGTGTGCCGATCCAAGTGGACTGCGCAAAAACAATTGTTATAGGATAATTTTCAAAAGGACTTTGCTAACCATCTTAGGTACTATGTATGAATATTTCGTATGAGTACCCATGTCAAGGAAAAATCCATTTTTTTTTCAATGTCCTCCGAAATGGCCGTCTATGCCCTCGTCTTTATTGTTGTTATTTACATTCGTGTAAGGACATCAACGAGTGGCTTTATTCGATCTGTGTGTGAACATGAACATACTCGAGGAGCTTTCACCTCGTTCCACTTATGTCAGGGTTTATAGGCAACGCTGGGGGTATTGTGGGGTTGGCTGCAAGTAATGAAATAATTACGAATTAATGATTAATAAAGCGGGTGGTTCTGGGTAGTATTGAAAAATAAAATAAAAATTCTTTTGAACAACTTTAGTATTAGTTATGTGAAGGATTCAGCATTTTTGTCTTTTAATTAGGAAAAGTGCTTTCAAAGAGGAACAAGGTTAAGAGTTCTGTCGGTGTATACGCAGTTGTTAATGTGATTGTGAATCCATTCAACTAGTTGATAAGGCTATTGTGGAGGTGGTTACAATGTCCTACATTCCAGTGGCTTCATCAGGCTAGAATGGAAGAATTTCTTTCTCGATGAAATCAGACATAAGAGTATGGTCATCTTCTATATCACCTCAAAATCTCCATCAGATCCTCAATTTTATTAAGATAATTAAACCTCTTTTGGTTTCTTAGGACTGCCTTCGTGGTACAAAAGATCTTTTAAGTCGCAGTACAATCCGCAGAAAAATATTCCTGGAAACACATTTGACTTGAGTCACACCTAAAAGAGGATAGATTACTGTCATACAAGGATGATTTTTATAATCAGCCAACCTTTTGCAGTTACGTGAGTGGCCGGTTACCGAAATAGTGATAGCCTTTGACAATGCTGTGATTGCATCCGCAGGAATTATGATACCTTACCTATTGTTGTGTTTTAAGAAAATCCAATCATTGGAAGTCTCAAACAAAAATACAGCTAACTTAAAGGCTGTTAGCATTCTAAGAAATATGAAGTGATAGTGGTAATTTTTCAAAATGATGCTTCTGGATGCAAAGATATTCCATTTTTGAATCCTTTGAGTTGGGCTGACTATCGCTACAGTTGAAGAAAATCTACTTCATTGGTTAGTTGATCTCCTTTTACCCAAGACAATGTCATTGCTGTAATTGCATTATCAATTGCAAAGCAATTGAGTTTCTGTGCATATTTCTATAGGAACTTTAATTTGATGATACGCCAGGGCTTCAACTAACAGGCTTTTCCGGCCTACTCGACGCTCAGTCAACTGTCTGCACTTGCGGGCGCCATCGAAGATAAGGTCGTCCTCTTCTGCGCAATCCCTCAGACATGGAATTAAGAACCATAAATTGAGAGAAGAATGTTTCTTTCGAACACTCCAAGTGAATACCCACTGAGCTACAGGGTGTTTAAAAAAGTTCCTTTAGAGTAGTAGGTAGGTACCAACAGTTATTCAATTATAACTTCGAGTATTAAACTTAGAGCAACCAAAGTGGGCTCATTTCATAGACAATTAATTAGTATTTATCACAGTCATAAACTATTACCATCCGTACTTACATTTTCTAGATAATGGTCTTTAAACACAGATTATTTTAATTTTTGTGAAAATAGCACTTATCTCGGGAAAGTGTGCTTATAATTTTTTTTATTATTATTACTAGCTGTTGCCTGCCCGGCGTTGTCTGTGCTTTGAATCAGTCCCATTGTTTGATTGTAGTATGGTAGAAAGGAAGTAGTAGGAAGCGATATTATTTAAATTAAGATTCTAAAGAATTCTGAAGTCAATACATTATAATCTGAACTTAGTGGTTGTTCCCTATAGATAAAACGATTGCATAAAAAATTGATGGAAATATAGTATGCCTGTGTACAAACACATCTACGCACATATGTACATAATATGTATTTTATGAGCATCAAATAATGGTACTTTCTGGTTTCTTATATCTAAGAGTTGAAGGTACTTAATGTTCATAGATAAAGTAACATTTATCCCGTTTATATGCAGAGTTGAAGCCAGCTTCAACCTTGTTTGAGATGCATATAAACGCGAGCTGAGTCGAAGCTGGTTTGACTGGACTCGACTGAGCTGTGAGAGCTCGGTCGGACTGAAAAAATGCATGTATAGGGTAGAGTTGCCTTATTCCGGCCGTCTCCAGTATTCGGCCACCTGTCATGAAAAGGGTACGCCAACAATTTCACTTATTACGACACTTTTCATGACAGGTGGCCGAATACTGGAGACGGCCGGAATAAGGCAACTCTACCCTACGTAGGTTGAGTGGTTGAACTGACAAGTTGTCTGTGTGTGTGTGAGATCTCTATGCTTATGTTTTTTTTTTTTGCCTTTGTTTGGAGTGGGAAATAATTTTGTTTTCATTACGTGTCTGTGGTTGCGGTTAAAGTGTGTTAAGATATCTGTCAGTTCATCCTCGTTTGAGAATTTCAACTATTCAACTATTCAACTCGGTGTGTTGAAATATCTAGGTTGAAATCTCTGCTCGACCACTCAACTCTCCTTGTAAACGATGTAATTAGGTGAAAGCCGAAGATATTAGGCTTTGATGTAAGCATTAATCGTGGAGTAACTGGTAAGGTTTGTCTGAAATCAGCAACTATTTACTGATTTTAAAACTCAACAACGCCTACCTACCGCTTTTATAATATATGTATTTGCGAATTGAAATAAAAGGTGAAACTTTATTCTTAGGTATCTACTGACTTAACCTTAAGGTGTAAAGTGACAAAAAAAAAAAAGGAAGTAAAAAACCTGCATTTCCCCCTTTCCGTCGATCTAATTCCGCACGCTGATGAAGCAGAAACACAACTAACTAAAGTCGGTAGCAAATATCAGCAAAGTCATCTACAATGAGCCACAATCCCACAAAGCATTAATATTAACACGAACAACCCTCTCCCAACAGAATGACGATCAATGGCAATGGTTTACCCATCATTCAATGCGCGTATGAGTAGAAAGAAAATAAAAGAGTAAGCGATAGCGATGTATTTGTGGCGAAGAGAAGAGCATAATATCTACACGAACCACCATCTCCCAACAGAGTGGCGATCAATGACAATGGTTTACCCAAAAACAATGAGGAAATGATAAAAGCGGAGATTGGAATAATGCGAATTATGGAATCCAGAAATTGTATTATTATGTATAAAAAGTAGCCTAATCTCTTATCCAGGAAGTAGACTATCTATTCCCGAAAGTTTCATTCAAATCTGTTAAGCCGTTAAGGTGTTACTGAGCGACAAACATCCAAATATCCAAACATCTAAACTTTCACATTTATATATTCTTAGGATAGGATAGGATAGGATAAGATAGGATACGATAGGATAGGATAGGATAGGATAGGATAGGATAGGATAGGATAGGATAGGATAGGATAGGATAGGATAGGATAGGATAGGATAGGATAGGATAGGATAGGATAGGATAGGATAGGATAGGATAGGATAGGATAGGATAGGATAGGATAGGGTAGGATAGGATAGGATAGGATAGGATAGGATAGGATAGGATAGGATAGGATAGGATAGGATAGGATAGGATAGGATAGGATAGGATAGGATAGGATAGGATAGGATAGGATAGGATAGGATAGGATAGGATAGGATAGGATAGGATAGGATAGGATAGGATAGGATAGGATAGGATAGGATAGGATAGGATAGGATAGGATAGGATAGGATAGGATAGGATAGGATAGGATAGGATAGGATAGGATAGGATAGGATAGGATAGGATAGGATAGGATAGGATAGGATAGGATAGGATAGGATAGGATAGGATAGGATAGGATAGGATAGGATAGGATAGGATAGGATAGGATAGGATAGGATAGGATAGGATAGGATAGGATAGGATAGGATATGATAGGATAGGATAGGATAGGATAGGATAGGATAGGGTAGGATAGGATAGGATAGGATAGGATAGGATAGGATAGGATAGGATAGGATAGGATAGGATAGGATAGGATAGGATAGGATAGGATAGGATAGGATAGGATAGGATAGGATAGGATAGGATAGGATAGGATAGGATAGGATAGGATAGGATAGGATAAGATAGGATAGGATAGGATAGGATAGGATAGGATAGGATAGGATAGGATAGGATAGGATAGGATATGATAGGATAGGATAGGATATGATATGATAGGATAGGAAAGGATACGATATGATAGGATTATTTTTGTGCGCAATCACGTCATCTACAAATTCATCATGCATGGTTTTTCACTGCGGCTTACAGTTTTCCTGGCTAGTGCTCGTTTTCGAATAATTCTCGAGACTAAATTAAGTTAGTACCAGGAAAACTGTAGCCGATTTTACTCATAGAATGAACTAATCAATCAGATCCCAAAATATCTGTGTAACCGGACCACCCTGCATAGTAGACCGGGGATGATGAGGCTAAAGGGACAGCGTTTGGCGAGTATTACTCTACGTTTGAACTTTGCGCTGATGTCGTGCTGGCAAAATTAAAAGCTGAGCGAATTTCTTTCCATCCTCTAAAATCGACACCACCAGGTTTTTAAACTGATGGGACATACTTGAGTCCCAGTTACAAGTCCACCCTTCTCCGACGGGTTTGTTTTGCTTTTGGCCAAAGTACAATTGGCCTACGGGTCTACGAATCGGGATTTAAATATTTCCCTATTTCGATCAAATAGCAAAATGCTTATTATTGACAACAGAAGGTCATTGGTTGAGATGGATTACAAAAAATTAAGGAACGTTATTGTTTTTATGTCTTGCTCTTCCTAGGAGGTAGGAGATGTATTTATCCGCAGACAAATTACAGTAAAAGTAGGCCTCATCTCACATAGAAGTATAAATGGCCTTAACCAACTTGATATAAGCAACAGAAGCCAGTTAAGAATAGAGCTGGCAGAGCTTTTTATAGCCTTTTCGATGATCTGAAATAGGTGCAAATGTACCCACTTTTTGTGTTATGTAATTTTTTATAAGTGGCATCTACAGTCATGCCCTGAGTATTCGCATATACTTTCTACTAAATATTTGTCGGTTGATAGTGATTGGAATGTAATATTTAGTTCCTTCAGCAAATACATTTTAATCCTCGTCCTAGTATGCTCTGCTCAAAGTTATATTTTAGTTAAAGTAGCAAAGTGATACAAAGAAAACAAGTTGTTCCTCGCAACTCACGCTTATCTCGAAAAAGTTTCCTTCTCCAATGTTACTATGTTTACCAGGAAAATACAAGTAATACTAATCCTGTTGGTTGTACTTACTCTACACTTGCTTACATCACACAAATTTTCCACATCCTGTTTACAATCACTATAGCTTCACATCAACTTACCACACCTACACATAAAAATTGAATGTCAAGCTCAGTTTCTTAGAAAAAACTGTTTGTATGTGTATACAAACATACACATGCACATGTATAGTTTACAGCATCCTTAGCCTTACTCCTGCATACAAATTGAATTATAAAATATACAGATACAGTGTACGGCAGCTCGGTGCATGGCCACGAGTTGCTCCAAGTAATCCCACAAAATAAAAGCTGAGAAGAAAAACCTTCCACCGACACCCACACTTGGGAACGTGCTTTAAGAATCCTACAGCTTCACCTTGATCTGGCATTGAGAACGACACTGTACACAATCCATGACCTTGTCCCTTGAAAAACTTTCAAAGGGCATCCCAACGTGGCTGGCAATGAGCAAACCATTCTACCACCCACACACAAGCCACGTGGAGCTGGGACAACAAAATGATTTAAGGGATTCATCCATTACCCCTTACGGCGGCATGAGCTAAGGTGGCAACGTTGATGGAAAAGACAATGTTAGGGGCGCAGGCAAACCCTGAAACAGAAAATAAGTGCAAAAAATGACGGCACGTGTAACCGGCTGATGACATCTGAGAAGCAGTGTGCCGTAATAAATCTTTTTTGTTCGCTTTTCCTTTTTTTGTTTTGTTCATTTTGCGAGTCAAATTTGGCAAAGAATTAAATAGCTGCCACGGGAATGCGAATATTGTAGGTTTGCCGAAGTCGAACAATGGTAGGATGAGTGCCGAAAGACGCACATGAGGAATATCTGTCTTCGACAAACAGAACAGCATTTCTTCGAAGAGATTCGAAGGCGACAACGTTGAACCAATAGACACGCGGTTCGTTTCTTATGCGTACTAAAGTAATTTTATAATACGCAATAAATAGATTATACGGATCCTTATTCTACATAACATTATTAGAGACTCCAAAAAGGTTTAAAGGAATTGAATTTCGGTACTGCTGAGTAGGGGAAGATACATAGACACGATTCAAATGAAACTTTTGCAACCTCAAAAGGATTCGAGGAGTGTGATTTACGCAAGCAATTCAAATACTGATGATGTTTATCCATTTGACATTTTAAATTAAACAAACTTTCAGTACATATATGTAAATACAAATATACTCTGAAAGGGTCACCACCATCTAAAATGTATTCAGCTAGTCTGTATAGAAACAAAAATCAATAAAGCTTGAAAGCGCACAACAAGGACGGAAAGGAAAAATTATATCGTGGTGACCTTTAACCATGAAACCGACACAATGACATTTTTCTTAAACTGTATGAGTATTCCCGATTCTTACTAAGTACATCTCTAAAGGAAACATCTAACCGCAGTGGAGAAGAGAGGAGAAAGCATTTATTGCAATCTGATTACCGCCTAAACTGAACTCAATACTCATAAGGCGGGTATCGTATATCTGGTGTGAAGCATATTTACGGTTGCAGAGATGTCGAATTGATTCAACAACATCGATTGGAAGGGAGCTGTGAAAGCATATTCAATTGTTAATAAGAAGGATGTTAGTTGACATTTTCGCTTAGCTGTGGAATTCAAATACAGGCAAGAAAAGCACTAAGATCATGATCATGCGACGCCCTATGGTCGGTGTTAAGTTTTGGAAACGCTATCAAATAGATTGCTCACGTCTCCAAGGGTAATGTAGTCGGACCCTTAAACTGATTTCGTATCCGAAGTGGATAGAACAAAACTAGCAACGATTGCCTCTGGGAGTATGGGAACAGCGCCAAAGGAGGCAACCAGTGTATCGAGACAGATATCTTATTCTCGTGTTGTAAGAAAGACTGCGAAATGTTGATTGTGATCGTACTCAGTCCGTTGTATAGTAAATTTGCTTTTTCCAGCTCCTCACTAGGTGTGAACATGAAGATTCATTGTCTAGTTTTGCTGGCTATGGACTAGTCGGTATTTTGCGACGTTAAAGCAGTTCTCTTCGTCTTTCAATATGTTTTCCATACAATGTTAATTTGGAATTAACTCAGATTGAAGAATATTTAAATTTTATTTTCTACTAGCTGAACCCGGCGCGCTTCGCTCCACCTATTTTTTTTTTTTTCAAAATTTGCCCGCGCAATTAGTTATTCGGGTATGATAGAAAGGAAGTACATAGTAGGGAGCAATCACTGCTATTCTATTTTTCAACTTCAATCTCCTTTTTTTTTTCTATCTGTCTGTCGATCTAACTACCTGTCTGTCTATCTATCTGTCTATCTGTCTATCTATCTGTCTGCCTGTCTGTCTATCTAACTATCTGTCTGTCTGTCTGTCTGTCCATCTATCTATATGTCTGTCTGTTTTTCTGTTAGTATGTCTGTCTGTCTATCTATCTATATTTCTGACTGTCTGTCTGTTAGTCTGTCTGTCTGTCTGTCTGTCGGTCTATCTATTTGTCTGTCTGTATGTCTGTCTGCCTGTCTATCTGTATCTATCTATGTATCTGTCTATCCGTCTGTCTGTCAGTCTATCTATCTACATGTCTGTCTGTTTTTCTGCCTGTCTGTCTGTCTATCTATCTATGTATCTATCTATGTATCTATATGTCTGTCTGTTTTTCTGTCAGTCTGTCTGTCTGTCTGTCTATATTAATTGAACAAAATGATTCACATTCACATTTCATCTGAAATTACGAAATTTCGTATGACAGATACTAGAACTACCGATTGTTGAGTAACCGCCCTGATGCTATGTTGTATTCTATATTAAGAAAAACGTACTCTGAAAGTTTTACCAAAATCGGTTGGGTAGTTTTCGAGTCTATAAAAGACAAACATGCATATGTACATACATGCATACATATATAGAGTTAATAACTTGACTCCAGTGCCATCTATCGGGTCCAGATTTTATAGTTTTCTCTTTTTGGACTGAACCAACATAAATATATTGTGAATATGAGCCAAAAGGTCGATAAATATGGAAGTTGTAAATAACTTGACTCCAGCGCTACCTAGGGGATGAAATATACTTTATGACGATTTCTCATACTAACAAACAGTGTGACATGAGATTTTTATATATTAGAAGATTAGAGAAATAAAGCAGCATATTCCTAGATTTCTGAGCTCTTTCGTGGTAGTTTACTTGCCATTCTTCCGCAGAAAATATGTCCTGGAATATATTAGACGTATTTTATTATCACTTATGATCTATATGGATCACGCAATGAAAATAAAACAAACTGGATTACATTACCTACACACCTTTTTAGCTCAGACACATACATTTAACGCGAAGTTGCCATTTTATTACACAGATTTTAGCTCGGGCACAAACCTTTAGCGCGAAATTGCCGTTTTATTACACAGCTTTTAGCTCAGACACTGACCTTTACCGCGAAAGCAAAGTTCACAAGCCCAAGTGCATCCTACTCAGATATAGCCGAACTAATTTTCAGATCACGAAAATTGATCTTGATAAAAAGCTAGATCACGTAGTGTTGTTGTAATGCATACAAACCAATGATCTATACGGATCATCGGCGATAATAAAACACGGCTATTGATACTCAGAGGTGATCCTTTAGCTAAATGTCTTTTTAATTTGATCTAATGGCTGTCCGTATGCACTCAGTATGTAGTCCTGTGGTCGAAGTGTTTGTGTTTGTGCTTCTGTCTTTTATAACATTCTAAGTATCTTTAAATAAATCTAGTTGATAGAACTCCTTCATCTTCAAGCCCTTCTTCTTTCTTCAGTTATTCAACTAATTGATTGCGAGACAATGCCCGTGATCTGATCCCAATCAGATCAGCATAATAAAATGCGGCTAATATTAGGCGAAAAAAAAACTATGCAGAGTTACTTGTGAGGTTGTGAATATAGACCGCACGCAGCAAACGCCTACGCGAGCTCCGTCACTATTTAAAACTGTTTGGAACCTTCAAGCACATTATTTCGAAAGTAACACGCGACTTACTACGTTTTTAAAGTTTGCTGACATCTTTCTTGTCAGCTACGACGGCATTTTTTCATTTTCTTGATGCAGAAAGTGCACAAACAGTGAAACAATTAACTTGAAAATAAAATACGGAATGTTTATGTAAAAATAACTTTTATTCTTACGCTTATTGCGTTCTTTGTTTAAGCACTTCTGTTAGTTTCTCCATCATTTCTTTCAATTCGACTAAAACCTTTTCGTTTTCATCCCACTTCTCCATGTCCTTCTCAACGGACCGTATGCACGCCTGTGCACTAAGTCGAGCTGATGATAGTTGCGATGTTACACTAGATTTTTCAGAATCTTCGTGACGGTCAACCGCCTGCAAGCTGTACTCACACAATTGTTTACACAAATTCAGAACCTTAAGCGACGAAGGTTGTTTACTTGGCCATGCATTCTCCTTCTGTGTGAATGCTCGATAAGCACGCTGCAATTTCTGTGCTTTGTTTAGAGGTGTTTCGGCCAGCAATGCGGATAGTTCCCATAATCGCGATTCGGCACCGTGTTTCACACACTGATGTCCCATTAAAGTGTTGGCCTTCTTCACTAAACGTTTAGGTGACCTGCCTTGTGCGTCTGGTGTATCGTTAGCTATAGCTGTTATGACTATTGTAAGCACTTCTACGTCTAAATAGCGATCTTTCAACTCATTTAATCGATTGTATGCGTTAAGGACATCCTCAAAGTTGCCAGTGTCCACACTGACCAGCATGAAATTCTCCCATACCTTCCAGTTGTGGTAGTTGCACTTCAGAGCTTCGCCAAGAACTCGGTGGGCCCGTTTCTTATCGCCTAGCTTAATGAGTGCCTTTGCAAGGTTATTCCAGGACTCATACCCAAGCGGCTCGAGGTGAGTGTACGTTATATAAGCATGCACAGCTAGTTCCCACTTTTCCAGCATAATCGCTGAGTAGCCCAATCGCAGCCATATTCGCTCCTGCAAAGCGTTTATCTCAGTCGATTTCTCCAAATGTGGAAGTGCGGTCGCATATTCCTTTCGGGCGAAGAAATAATTTCCCCAATAAGCCTGTGCTTTGGCACTAGTTTCTCTACTGAACTCCCATGCGGTTTCATAGCATTTCACGTCATCCGTAGCATCCCCCAGAAGACAGTGCAGTAGCACAGTTGGTTTCTTCTCCAACTGTTGGCGAATAATTTCTGCAGCCTTATGTCGCAGATCGAGTTTAGTGTAGCACTCGATTACTTTCTCCCAGGCTTGAATTTGTAAATAAAGATCAAGCGCAGACTTTGTCATACCTAAGCTGACCATTAATTCGCCTAATTGTATCTGCACTTCCCACTTGGGCAGTATAAACGAGGCGAAACCGTAGGAAAGCCTTTCGGGAAGTGTATACGTTGTGCTATTGATGACATTGAGGACCTCTTCGCATTGCTTAAGACTTCGTTCTACAGTTCGTCGGTGTTTTGATTCTTGACTAATGTTCAAGAGAAGAGTGGCCAAACGTATTGGCAGCGGACCATGGTCTTGATAAAGCAGTGTGTTGATATACGGCTCGAGTTCTTCTTCAGCTAACCGGTCTGCTGGTTGAGAGCGTTTCACAAGTTTTCTAAAATAAAAATCACAATCAATTAAAGTCGATTTCAATAGTCTCTAAGCATACACTTTAGCTAAGACCACCGCTTGGAGGATGCTAGGTAATGACATAGTCTGGTTGTATTCATCGTTTAGGAAGCGAATTTTTTCAAGACGCGTATCGTCATCTAGTTTGAGAAGCTTAGGAACGTTGGTTTTCCCATTTGTAACAGAGGACGTGGGGACATCGAGTTCAACGTTTTGTTTCACTCTTAAACAGAGTTGTGGGAGTGGCTTCTGTTGGAATTTTGTTCGTAATCCCAGAAGACCTTGAATAGTTATAGAAGTATATATAGCAGATTCGCTAGAGTAATATAATTTAACTCACCTTCAACATTTAATTCCACACTCAGCATAGAACACAGTGCCGTCAAGACTTCATCACATTTCTGTGTACGATGGTATAACAAAAACCCGTATGCCACCTCCAGATACAACAGACTCTCCAATTCGGGATGGTGCAATGTTTCCACGTGAGTCAGTAGAAATTCACTTGTTGTCTTGAAACTCTCATACAAATCATTAGCCAAATCGTCCAAGATATTCTGATGTATACAAGTTAGACGTAGTTTCCACCAATGAACAATCTATAAATGCGAATTCAATAATTTGTAGTTTACTTTTATTTTCCAAAACTAACACGACTTACTAGTGAATTTGTATTCTCTTCCACCACATGATTGAGCAGCTGCTCTGCAACGTATAAAAACTCGGGAATTTGTACATTTGGATTGCATTCCTCTCCATTGACCATCAACTTCTTAGCAGCGTCATAATCGCTTGGAAACGTTTTTCTTACAATTTCCTTGAAATCATCTAAATTCTCAAATGGACCGGTGAAGTTATTCTGGAAAAAGACTAGCGCCAGTGAAATAGATGATAGGAAGTCCTCATCAAGATTATCAGCAATATGGTCTTGTGGATTTAGGAAGTTCTCCAGAATACTTGTGAATTTCTCTAGGTCCCAGTTGCATGTCCACAGTTCTTTAAGTGCGGCTTTTGGAAAATCTGCTAAGTGATTTTAAGTGATTATAATGGATTTGTGAATTTTAATTCATCTCATACCTTCGTGTTTAATGGAATCTTGAAAATTACAAAGATAAAGTGGAGAAAAGTCGGCTTTTAACATCTTTACGCGATTTGTTTTGGAATGAAGAAAGTAAAACCACTCATTTATATGACAGTTCGTTCAAATGAGCACATGTCTGTTCGAGTATCGATGTTGGCTGTGTTCACAAAGTAATTTCGCCTCGAGTTGGTTGGGATCGGGAGAAATGTCGAGTATTTTTTTAAATGTCTTCCAATTGGCTTTTAAATTTATTCATATTTATAAGCAAAATCTTATTTAAAAATAAATATTTATTAACACAGAAAACATGTATAAAAATCAAAACAAATTCATTTTCGTCGTAACTAAAACTCGTACTGTCTGATCGAATGAGCCGCACAAGCCCAGTCCCATCTTGTCAGTGCTCCAATCAAAGCAATGCACCGGTTGGCAGGATATAGTTGTTGCATTCAGCATTTGAATGGTGCCGGCTACTCCCATATCACGGCCATCTCCAGCATCTTTGCGTCGCTTATCAGGATATTCATACTCCCATAAGCGAATCGATCCCGTACCTCCGCAGGTTACGAAAACGTCTCTATTCTGCGGCAAATGTTTAACACACCACACTGTTGATTTCGGTCCACTTATAACGCCATTAGATCCAACCGATCTACCAGCATTTTTCTCCATTACCGAAGCGAATCCACGCTCCTCGTGTTGGGTACGCATGTCGTACACAATAAGTCCCCCTTCGAGGGTAGTCACAACCATTTTATTCATCGGAATGTCCTTCCGGTCAAATTCAATAGAAACTATTCCATTTTTCTCCGTTTTCTCCCATCGTACCGACAGGGTTCTTAGATCAAATAGTTTTAGGTCACCATTGTCATAGCCAGCAGCCACACATCGCTCAATATTGTTGTATGAATCCCCAAATGTCACTGCCCAACAATCGCGAGATTGGGTGGGTCCTTCGCCAGCCTTTGGTGGCTCTGGAGTCATGTCAATCACAGGAGCATTCCCTTGACGAATATCCCACACTTTCACGGAACCATCACGACTGCCGGTTACAATCTCTGGGGCTCCACAATCGATTTGCTTGCCACCGACGGCATCAAGGGAGTTTATAATGCTCTTATGGGCTTCCACGTTGTAGACGGGAACTTCTGGACGCTCTAGGTCTCTGAAAAGGGGATTTAAAATTAATACGGATGAAATGTACTTCTCCTTTGACTTACAAAACTTGAAGGCGTCCATTGAAATCTCCAATAGCCAAGTGACGATTTCTCAGACTCGACGCACCAAACGAACCACATTTAAATGATGCTTTCTTTTCTACCTCTTTAACGACCTTCAATTCCGATTCATTGAGCTCAAAAATCTCAAGGACTCCAGTTCCTTTGGGCTTGGAGCCGATAACAACAAATTTTGCTGAGCACGGAATCCATTTAACATCAAAAATCGTATAATTTAAGGAATGAGCAATGTGTTCAATCATCTGCGGCTTATTCATGGCGTTTTGAAAATTCTCTTCCGTTTAGCTAATTATACTTGTTTGATCGATAGTATTCTAGAAACTGGACAAAAATAAAATGTGTTGCTACGATGTGCGGCATTTCATTAATTTTATACTGAAAAACAAAATTTGCTGATAGTGGGCAAATGTCATAACAACAGAAATGTCATTTGGTTCGAGAGTCGAAATATGGATAAAGATAATTCGAGGGGACTGTTACACTACGCATTATGTTTTTTTTTTTAAATAGCTATGAAGTAAATATCCAGGCTATCAAATATTTGGGGCATAAAATTTTGAAAATAAGGCCCAATACACCCGGAGCAACTGAAAAAAAAAAAACTGATTAGCGATTCGAGTTGGCAACTAGTTTGCTTTAAGTCGTAACCTGTGAAATCCAATGGGACGCCGCACACGAGGCAACTGGTTACAAACTGGCTTTAGTGAATCGCAAACGGCTATTGATTTGCCTGTCGAGTATGCCTATTGATTTCAGTTTCTAGTTTGTCGAATATGAGCGAACAACAGACCAGCCTGTTGCTGGTGGGGGAGGTTTTTCACGCCCGGTATCCATGACGACACTGAACAAACTAGAGATTTTGATTGCTAATGAGTTTCCTCGTGTGTGGAGTCGAGTCGCTGCTGAGTCCGTAACTGGTTTGCAACTCGAGTTGCCAACCAGTTTAGTTGTTTCTAAGTTGCTCCGTGTGTATTGGGCCTAACTGTTGGGTCTTTGATTCTAATAATATTATATTTATCGATCTTTAATTTAAGCTGCCTACTCATGTATTTTTGTCGGAAAATTTAAAAAATAGGTGAGGTGGGAAAACTGACTTATAACGCCATTGTGTGGAGACAAATTAGACCAATTGTTCGTACTATGACTATCTTCGGACTCTTTCTTTATTATTTTCGATTAGCTCAAAAATCCTTGAACTCGCATTTCCTAACCTAAAACTCTGGCAGGCACTTTTATATAACCTAACATAACCTTAAAATTTATAAAAATACCTGTTAATTTTGTAGGTCTAAGAATGACAATTCTAAAATTTTTAGCATGGGTTGTCAATGTGCTTCATTACTAGCTTTACATTTGCCTTCCAATTAAACTCGTTTATTAATCTCTTTTAAAAACAAAGCAATGCCCTTCCAACCATTCTTGTGTATTCGCCTTAAGTATGTCCATTGAAAAAGATAATCCACTGTCATAAATTAAAACGTCATAGCCAGCTGATAACAGAATTTTTGCGGAGTGGAGTGGGGTCGAAAAATTGTACCGCGACACTTGTCGTTTTCATTCGTTTTTCTCGCTGTTATTAGTGATTAGTTTAGTGGAGAAAATGCCTGTTGGCTAGTTAAGTTTGGCGGTCTCACTTCGGTTCGATTCGATATAAAGTCGCGTACTTCTTTCACAATATTCGCAAATAAACCAACATACCTCATTCGAGTGCTACGTACTTAAATAAAAAAGAAGTGATCCCCGAACCCACCGTGTGTAGTTACATCGAATTTTCGAAACGAAGTCTATTGTGCGCAAATTTTTAAAATAAGAAAATAAATCTCAATCTTCAACTTTTAACTACCCGAACAACTGGAACTAACAATACTCTTCCGATTAATTAAGTATTCAAAGTATGTCCAATTCCTTTACATAATCATTAAAAAAAATTAAAATGTTCCATGTGTTCTCTGAATTATTCCATATTGTTGACGAATCCCTATAGTTTTTATTTCTCTATATTGAATTTTGGTCTTGAAATCATCGACACAAGGTCAGCGTGTGACTATTGGCTAATGTGCTATTATCTAACCGTTTCGATGTGAAGTGAAATTATTCAACAAGAAGCTACAATAGGCGTTCTTCCATTCCAAGAGTACTTGAGCTCAACACATAAAAGTTGCTTTGCCCTTAATTGAATTGCATTATATACATTCACGTACATTATATACATAAGCCATAGCTCCGACGAAACTTGATTTATATTGCTTAGCGCGCGCATAACAATCATAAGTTCTATTTTGTGCCTTTATTTTATTTTTGTTGCCACTTTTGTGTCCCTGATTTGTGTCGTGTTGTCGTCTAAGTTGTAGTAGCGCGACTCTTTTAAATGAGGACCAGTGCCATTTGATTGATACGCCGGCCGATATGAGGACACTTGATCTGAGTCATTTATTCCCTGTATTTTGAAGTTGGTTGTACATACTTCAGCAAATCTTGTCTTATTGAACGCAATTGTAGCTGAGATTTCAAGCAGAACTGGTATGCCTTGATGGGTACGTGTTGTAATTTTTATTTTGTACTACAAAGTCCAAAGTGAGTGCAAAGAGGTTAATGAAACGGTGGAGGATATCTACTGGAAAATATCTGATTACGATTCGTTAAAAAGGCTGATGATTCAATTTTGTACATCGAATAATATCGAAGGTTTTGTAACTTTTTTAATTGATAAACGGACTCCGGCACAGTGGCGGAGCTCAACCTTAGTCATTGAAGCCTTACATACTGGCGGCTTTATCGATTAAGTTCAACATAATTGGATCTTCACTTCGGTTTCAAATCTGGATGCGAAGAATCTTTGGATAAATAATTATTTTTCATTCATCTGATGTGCAGTAAACAATAACAGTTGGTCTCATTATTTGGATAACATCCAGTAGGTCAACGTGAAGGTAAAACGAAACCCTCACCCACCTGCTACTGAAAGTTTTTTCGACTTCGATTATGGAAAATGGGGCATGATTTTTGGGATCGTAAATATAATGAAATAAAAAATTTCGCTTTAGCTTTCACACCCTCCAATGAAATCACATGAGACTTTCCTTGAATTTTGCAAAAGCTAGTGCTTCTGCACTAATTGAATTGATAATCTTATTGATCTTTGTACTATGTATGTATGACAAAACCTAGTTAGTTTATCGCGTTGCTACGGTGACATGATTGAATCAGAGCTTATTTTTACTCCTCTATGATCACATAATAATATGCACTTTTATTTACTTAATACTTAGTACGCCGAATTTGAATCACAAAATTCAAAAGTATTCAGTAACCTATCAACCCGGTCATTGGTGTATCAATGTCTGCGAGTTATATTGACCTTTTAAAATAAACGTGTGCAATCGTTCCTTTACTTCTTATCTTAAAGACCTTCAGTCTACAAAATGTTGTTAGAAATGCTGATTCTTTGTAATAGAACACTTAAGCATTACAAAAATATTAAAAAAAATCTTTAGAAAGGAAATGCATTGTAAACAGCAAACTGCCCATAAGTGTTCCACGTTCGTTGCTATATTTGGAGTAGATTGGTCGTAAACGAATAAATGAATCTACATGCATGTTCGTCATTACTTGTAAAAATGCAGAGTCCAATTTATATATTAGGTAAGCGACTAGTATCGGTTTAGCGATTGCTGTGCCATATGTCCTACTCATTGTTAACGATTACAAATGGCCAAGCAATGTCGTGTAGTTTTGTACTAAAATACATTTTTTTTAGGCAATTATAAAATAGAAATTACAAAGTTTTAGTTCTATCGCTTGGGGAGTAGATAAACCGCTTTTAATTAACACATTCAAGCGCACGTGAACTTACTGAAAATAAACACGTAACGCTTGAGTGCTTGAGTGTGTGCTTTTTTTGTTTATCTACAAAAAGTTGTACCTTGTAGCAGAAACAAGATAAAGATGACTTAGTCGAAATAATTGATTTATTGGAATGCTATTTTTATAATACATATGTATTAAAATTTGTTATGTAAAAAAAACATTATGGGGTCGCAACTCTGACTGTGGGTTGAAAAACATTAACCATGAAAAACTTACCTTTTTTTAACTGAAATGTTTATTCAGCGATAAATCAGGAAAGATTGTGATATCATATCACGATCACTGCCATGATATGCCCTTAAGATGTCCAAGCTTAAAATTTCAGTTTCGTTGGTGGGGGTATGTAATATTTGAACTGTCAGTTAAGGGTATTATGAAGATACGAACATGTTTTTGCGAAAGGCCAACAATTTGACTTGAAGCAACCAGAATTTGCTTTGTGTATTATTATTAACGATAAGATATGATACGATATTCCATTTTCGATTACCGAGCTTAGGAGCGCTGCGATAGGGCGTTTACAGAGTATATTTTCCTTCGTTTCTTCACAAAAATTATTTTAAGCTCCGTTTTTATAGTAGTATCTGAGTGAACAGTTCACCGTAACATAACCACAATTAATGGGCCTTAAGATTAGCTAGACCTGAGCTTTCCTCCTAGTCACTGTTGTTCCATAGGAGGTGCGAAATAGTAGATTGTTAATGAATCATTGAAAAAGATATGGAGATAGCTTAAGATACCAACTGGATAACCTATGGTGCAGTATACCACGCCCATTAAACTGCTTCACGAACCGAGTCAAACCCTTGATCTTAACTCGGTCCTAAACTGAAATTTTAATAAATGAATTGAGTATCAATCGTTGCTTATGATATACAAACTATGATGCAGGAAACCCCCGAAACCACCTGGTTGAAGTTATTTGTAAAATTACACACCGTGTGAAATCCCCTATCACTCCATTCTAACTGGTTAAGCCATTAATGTCAAACGAATTAATTTGGCACACGACTAACATGGCTATAGAATATAAAATTTGAATAAATTAACTTGAATAGTTGCTTGACCAGCTTAGTTTTTTTTTCAGGCGCTTAATTTTTATTTCATCACACACAGAAGCCGAATCGCATTTCACCACTCTCGATTGATTTGCAACATATTAGAAGTCATAAATCTAACAATAAATTTTTTCATCGTTCAGAATGTGCATACTTCTATAAACGAAATCAATTACTGCAAGAAGAAATGTTTTCAAATGATGGCAATGACCTGCGGCAGTTGTTGTTACTCACCATCAATACATGTGTCCATGTCCACAGCCGCACACGCAATTGACAATTCAGTTCAAATCACTTAACAATGTTTGACAAATGAATAAAACTCGTCATTGTTTCTCGTTCCAATTAGAAATGCTCGGTGATGTACAAAACAAACCATATCTTTGGTAAACAGTAATAACGTACGACATTACTGTAATGTCTACGACGGATTTAGTGTACTAATATACCTTTATTAACATTTAGTGCAAATAATTTGTTTATTTGACTGGTCTACACTCGTGACGGGATGTATTTACATTTCAAAGTACACATGCGTGTAAGTACTGTTTACGGTTCACGTGACCCTCTTTTGACTTGTACTAAAGTAATTAATTTGGTTTACATTTATGTCCAGCAATATACATTTAAATTGCATTTAATGATGGAGTTAAGTGTTGATTTAATAAATAAAGAAAAACTGTCATAAAAATGACAGACACATAGACACATACATAATGCATGTTCTTTGTCTAGTTTTTTTTATGATAGAAGTTGGTTAGACTTGATTTTATACTCATAAAATACCATACATACAAATTGTATCTACATATTTACTGATAAAATGAATACGCAGAAATTATTCGGTTGCCTATTTTTAATTTTATTATATCGTCTGTGCTTACTTACGTCACTTACGAGTATATTACTCTCAATATTGCGATAAGACAGGGAAAAAACTAGTAAAACTTAAAAAAAGTCAGCATTGCTTTAAATCTTTTTTAACACGTTTTATTGAAACTTATCTCTAAATGGTTTTGAGCGCAAAGATTATTTTAATCAAATTAATCTATGTTTATTGATTTCATTTTGAGTCATGCTACTTGTATACACGATTTAAGATCATATGTCTGTATGTAGGTAAATGTGTGATTTGCAATTATGTGCATCCGTTTTTGAAATTTCACGAATAAGTGGGTAAACTAGTTTTTGACTGGTACAATGTTATGTAGACAAGTAATATGCACTTAGGAATGTTGATAATTATTGTCTCGTTTGTCAATTGTGGCTCAATTCAATAGTTAGGTAGGTAGGTAGAAGTAGTTTTTTTTTTTTTTTGTAAAAGAAAACCCAATCAGCGCGAACCGAAGTTTTGATGCCACAACCTCCAGTGACCCGTTTGTTCGGATGTGTTTTCAAATATTTTCTGTCCATCCATCCTGTGGAGTTTAAGAAAATGATCAGTTCTTCAATAGTTTCAATGGGTAGGTACTTAGGTACATTTGTATGTATGTAGATACTTATGTCTGAAAGTGAAGGAAACTAATCATTAGATAAATATTAATATTTTATTATCCCATGTGCGGGTCGGTTAATGGTTATTGCCCTTCTTCTTCTTCTTCTTAAGGTTCCTCTCCCGATCGGAGGTTGGAAATCATCATTTTTATAGTCTGTTTGTTTGTCACTCCTCTCATTATTTCTAAGGTCGAGAGGTTGAGCCATTCCCGCATGTTTGAGAGCCATGTCAGCCTTTGTCTCCCGACCGCTCGTCTTCCTTCTATCTTTCCCTGAAGTATCAATTGCAGAAGTTTGTATTTGTCGTTTCTCAAAATCTTATCTTGATATGTAGATTGATTTCTCTGCTGCATAGTACTTTTTTCATTTTACAAAATACTGTTCTCGCTTGTTCTATCCTGCACTGTATTTCAATACCGGGGTTTGCGTTTTTATTGATCATGGTTCCTAAGTATTTAATGGTGTCAACTCTTTCTATGTTTTTATTATTAACTTTTAATTCGAAGTTCTGCATTTGTTGTTTTCTACTTAGAACAATAAACTTTGTTTTTGCTGTGTTTATTCGTAGTCCGTAGCTGTTGCTTACATCATTTAGCTTATTCATCATGTTACTCAGTTCGTTCATGTCGCTTGCTATTATGACGGCCCTCTCTGAGAATAAATATTTATATTACAATATAAAAGGATTGCACAGCTCAAGTTCTTTATATTGATATAAAACAAGTATTGGTCGAATTGCTTTTTAACAGTAACAAATTAAAATTTCTTGTTAATAGTGGTAATGAAGAGCACTAGTAGCGAAAGACTATCGGCTTTTTAGTAAAAAATATGTTATTATAGCTTGATTCTAAGTATGGTTAATATTTTGTTTATGATTCCATATGTTGGCCAGGGTAGGTTCCTTAAATATTTCTATGATGTTGAGGCTTTGCTTGACTTAGCGCGACGAGAGAAGGCAAGTTCCAATCCCTAAATGTGAGGTTGCTCTGACAAGTGGTGGTTCTTTCATGAAGAGGTGTTGGTGTGTTAGGCAGGTATGACCTAGTAAGAGGCGAGTTAAATTCGTTATTATTTCCTTGGATATGTTTGTCGGATAGATCGGATGGTCTTTACTAATTGATGTGTAGTGATGATGGTATTCTGTCCACTGTTGAAGTTGTTTTTTATGGATTTTGCTTTATATCAATTTTTGAAGATCGACTCGGGAATACAGATCAAACATATACACTGGAGCCATGCGAATATCGTTGACAGCTTTGTCGGCCAGTTCGTTGCCCTGTATTCCAATATGTCCTGGAGTCCACATCAATTTTAGTTTTAAGGTTTTAGTTATAAGGGCATCTTTTACTTTGGATATACATACATAATTGCGGAGTTGCGCATAGGATTACAAATTGCTTTCAGGACCAAGAGACTATCGGAGCACTTAATACATTTGCCTGAAGTGCTGGAGCATTTTTTCACGGCTTCAAGTATTGCTACCGCCTCCGCTGTAAAAATTAAAGTTGTGTTTGCAAAGTTCCTTGCCTTCTTTTGAAACAATCGCAAAGGCAGCAAAGGTTTCGATGCAGTTTATCCACTCTTTCAGAAAGCACTTGGTTCCAGATTTGAGCTCTTTACGTTTGCGCGGGTTTACCACGATATCTCGAAAGATTAAATCTCGAAAAAAGCTTAACAAGAACACAAAATAAAGTTGGCGCTAAAAGTTTTGAGGGGAAGTTGAATTGAAACATTGAAAGAAAACAGTTGTGTGGCATTTTTAAGGAACATGCCTGCAACTTGAGTTTCAAATATATATACTAGCTATACAATATCAATGCAATACCTCCGTTTGCGTCGTTTCGAAGTTGCATCGTTTAAAAATGATCGTGGTTTTGAAGCTGCGTCGTTTTTATTCAGTTTGCGTCGTTAAAAAAATTTTGTGATTTCTAAGTTATGTACGTCGATATTAGGTATTTCGGTTTTTTTTTGTTAAAAGGGGATTCCCCAATTTATTTCACAGGCGATAGAAATAGGTTTGTTCGTTGTCGCCAGCCCTAGAGTGCACTGACTAGTGTCAATTATTTTCGTGGTTGTCGAAAAACCCAGTGCAACCCCCATTTCATCGAACGCAAATACCTTGCCCTGACAACTGGCATTCTTTGAAAATTTAACAGAAATCAAATTTGGTTAATTTTCGTATAGTTCTGCATTTGTTTAGTTCGTTGTTTTATTAAGAAACTTATCTGAACACAAAAAACACAAGCACAATGAACAAAACCAACGCAATGAAAAATAACCAAATGACAAATCAGCTGATTTAATGTTTTGACAGCCCTTTTTTCTTGCACTGACGAAATACTCGGGGTAAATCCAGTGAAGAACCAGTGTCGACAACGAACGCAGGCAGCATATTCAGTGCGTTTTCAGTGTAGCACTGGCGGACATAAAATGCATCAGTGCGTTTTCAGTGCACCCTAGTGCGTCCTAGGGCTGACATCAAACAAACCTAATATTTTCTAATTATTTCACAGGCAATGGAAACGTAGTTTAAAAGTAACAAAATCTGTGACAGACGCTATCAATTGTAACAAAGAAATTTAGGTACTTCGGAAAAAAGGCAGTGACAATTTAACAAACTATGTATCAAGTTTTAATTAAATCAACACGACAACCAACTCAGTCGACAGAAATGTCCATTGAAACTTTAAAATAAATTAAATGTCCACATAACAACATAATATTGAAGTAACATTTTCTGTAGAATTTATTGATTTTAACTAGCCTATAATTAGCCGAAGGCCTTTGTCGCTATGGCTATCCAGCTAACTAGTGATTTCAATTACTAGCCTAGCTCTTAAATAATAATAATAATAATAACTAGCCGATAAGGTTTTCTGAAATATTTATTTTCCTATTATTTTAATTAATATGTATTTTTGTTGCAATGAAATTAAATATACCTGTTGAAAGTAATAAAAATTTAAATTTTTAACGATATTTTATTTTATTCTAGCACCAATTAAACTAAATGTAGTGAAAATATATGGAAATCGTTAATTCGATTTGCGTCGGGTTTTTCCTGTCCCAATTAACGACGCATATCGGGGTTTTGGTGTACATACATATTTTGAGTAAATAAATTATTTATGTATGTATTTTAGTATTTAAACATACACACATTTGCACCATGTAATGTGCAGAATTATTCCTTGTATAAAGTAAAAACTGTAGGTACTACAGTAAATTTGGAAAAAAAGAACAGAAAAGTTTGTTAAATTCTTTATTTTCAAAAAAGTTACAGAATTTACATTTTGGTCCCGTTTTAATTACTTTTGCAATAAAATGAAGAGATTTTAAAAATCAAATTTTTTTCGAGATTTTTTTTTCAAGATAAAGCCTCGAGATATTTGTACTTTCTAGATTTTTTCCATTCGAGATTTTTGTTTTGGAAATTCATCAAATAAATTTTCGAGTTTTTTTTCGTTCGAGATTTTAGTCGTTCGGGATTACGTGGTGATCCCCGTTTGCACAGCTCTGCACAGTCCGATTTGGATTACATTTAAGCATTTCTTGTACTGAGAAAGTTTATGTTGTTTTGAAATTCATGTTAAACTCAGTTATATTTTAAAAGTACATAATTTGATATAAATAAACTGCTACATGAGCTTAAAAGGAAGTCCGCCCTTTTTCCTCTGTGATTAGCCGCTTATGTAACTTTGTTGCTCTGCTAAGGGTAGGTGTGAGTAGTCAGGCCATGCCAATAAAACTATGTATATTAGGTAAGGTTAGGTTAGGAGGGTCGTTTGCAGTAAATGTAATTTCGGCCAGAGGTCGTAAAGGTCCATTGTGAATAACCAAATAACAAAACATGCATTTCACAAAATCATTTCGATCTTTTAATAAATTTCTTTAGGTCTGTGAGCGGTATCTTAGCCAGGTCATATAGGCAGTAGAAGAACCGTGCTTCTATCTAAGATAGGCGCCATTCTTGAAAAGCCGGGCAGTGGCATTTTTAGGGATGCTGTATCTTCTAGCCATGTTTTCTATTATACAGTGTCGAGTTATAACATCGACGAGTACATGGATTTGGCTTCTTTTCATATCAAATCTGTCTGTCAGCTAGTATTATATCCATATCAGAGCCTTTCCTGGCCAGTTCGTCTGGTGTTTCGCTCCCTTCTATACCCGCATTTCCGGGTACCCAGCAAGTAAAACTGTGTTTTATCGCTCTAAGAGCCGTAAGGCATTCCTTTACGAATTTTCTACGGTACCTTCATCTGTTTTTTAGCCGTCTGTAAAGATGGATGTTCCGATGACGGCATTGTCGAAGTTGTTCCAAATCTGTGTGTCTGGTATGGAGACCATGAAGTATCTGGTGAAGTCAAGCTAGTGTTTCCTCGTAATCCGTACAGGGCATGAGTCCTTTTTGATTGCAAATGTCCAGTATTAGCGTGTGTACAGACGAACGGGGCCTCCAGTTGCCATTCTCCCTTAATCTGAGAGCTCCTTTGGCTGCCGTGTTTCTTATAGAGAGATCAATCGGTGGAAAGTGCAGAAGCGTTTCTAGTTGCAGAGTGGATTTGAACGCATCTAGAGTTCTAGACAGGAGTGGATTTGAACGCATCTAGACAGGCTATATGGTCGCCGTGGCCGTGGTGGTTAGTACGTAGGACTACCACGCATGCTGCTCGGGTTCAATCCCAGCCCGGGTCCAACACCTAAAAAAAAGTTTTGCACGGTTGCCACCTCTTTCGGATGTCTGACAAGCATCAAAGAGTATCATATGTCACGATTGAGCTTCTCAACTCGCCGTTCGGAGTTGGCAAAAACTGTAGGTCCCTTCCATTCGTGCAAAAATATAACACGCACACAGAAATGGTTACGAGAAGCAGGCCCAGGTTCACCCGAGCTGTAGCGCCACCTAAAGAAAGCGAGAAAGAAGAAGACAGGCTATTCTTTGTTAATCGGATTTCTAATATATACATATATATTCCTGTTAAGGAGTTCTCAAATGAACTCTCAATCTATGCAAATACCTTGAAGATTATTTTTTACATTAATATCCTAAAGTGGTTCTAGTACCGACTTTTAGCGTGGCACCTAATTGAATGCATCAACATTTAAAATTCCGAAAATGAATCATAGAAAAAACACACTTAATTTATTCACACTTTCGCAGTATGATGACTGACGATTTGTATGTTTAATTTTAAAATTAACATCAAAACGGTTGAATGGTGTGAACGGTTGGATTGATGGAAATTCATGTGTACACCGAAGCAGGTACAACTGTTGCCGAATGCGAATTTTCGTGAAATCATTTGAAATTCGGTGGAGTTGGAACATCTCACAGTTTTAAACTTAGCATCCTAATGCCATGCGTAAAGCACATACGCATTATCACATTATCATCTTTACCTGACAAAAAGTAATTAATTTTGTTCACTTTTTGTTATATAAATGTAAATAGAATATAATAATTTTTAAATAGAAAATACCTTGAAATCTTTTCCACTAAAATGGTGCTTCTCACGGATGGTTACACATTAAATAGTCACCGTTAACAATGACAACACTGAAAAATAATTTAGAAATAATCCCAATCGTAAACACCTAATACTATTTATTTGTTAGTGTACCGCAATTAGATGTATTTAATTATAAATTCAATTTATTGCAATCACAATTAAATTTTGAAATTGCCACTAACTTCGTAAATACTGTATAGCTTCAGTGCTTCGTGTACCGTGTGGGTTGACAGTGACAGTCCAAGCACATGCATTATACTTGCCTGTCGTTGGCTATTCATTGTTTTGTTCAATAACATGACAATTATTTCCGGTCCAACAATGTTGTTGGCATGACTGCACGCCATGATGGGCGTATTTATTCAAGAACCCTAAAATTATATGCAGATTGTTGATGCCTTTAAGGAATCAATATTGTGAAAGAGCACTTGTGGGAGTAACGAAATGAGATTTGCATTTTTCAATTGATTGTCTTTTTATATATTTTAAACAGTAGTCTAGGAATGCTTTTTGGACTGGTGTTTCTCCAGACTGCTGGTCGCCTTTGGGCAGTTAATGCATTTATATATTCTGTATGCTCTTCCAGTGAAAGGAACTATATGCGTACCACAGAGGGAAATCTGGTCATGTTTCGATTCGGTGATTCTTATCCAGGTTCCTAATCTGTTTTCAAGGTGTCCAACCTCTTCGTCACCTGGAAACTTAAATGTTTACTGAGCCAGCTAATATTGAGCTCAGGAACTGCCAACGCCTTATCAGCTGCTACGGGGAAGTTATGAAAACTCCAAACTTCCTATGCTATACTAATGGACACGCATTTAATATTGGTGTCAGCCATTCTTACCTTAGCTGACCTTTCTTCTCAATGGAGTTTTGATAACCTTACGTGATAAATGTCCTACGGGCCGGCACATATTTCATGCATGTGCCGTCCTATGTAATTTCAAGGTCGACTTTCGCTTTTGAGACTGACGTTGGCAATAGTTTGAGGCTGGGAGGCAATCTAGTTCTATTTCGAAGGATGGTATGTCCATCATGGAGATGGTTTTGTTGCGCGACTTAGCACCATCTACCAATCAATTAATCTTACAGACTTCTTCAGATTAATTTACAAAAAATTATTTTCTAGCGCGAGTGTGTGTAATTTATTTTTTTAAATTTAACACTAACATACATACATACATGCATACATACATATATACATAGGAATACATAACATACATCCATACATATAATTATACTATTTGATAGGATCAGTTTCAAAACCAGATCATGCTCTGATTTTATCATGGAATGCGAACATTTTAGAATTCACCCACCACTCATTGGGTAACCATGCATCTGTCTTCCAAGTAAGTGAAAATATAGGTGGAAGGTTGAATTCATTGAATTTCCTCTTTCGAACTTACGCTAGTAAGCCAGCTTTCTCTTTCATGGACGTTTGGGTTTCTTCTAAACACAACCGAAGATTGCATGACTTTCTAGGGTGCAGATAAATTAAATGAATGTTATCTTCTAACAGACAAGACTGTAGACCGCGCCTTTATGATTCAGTCCATTTATTTAGTTCAAAAGATACATATGTTACATACCTCGTCTATGCTCCTATATTGTTTTTGATTGTCTTACATTTGCTCAGATAATGTGATGGATTTTGAGTGTTTATGTAATGGGCTACATTAAAAAAACCTTAAAATTGGATTCTCTGTCCGCTAGTAGTACACAAGACCAGACTCTGGTTTCAAGTGCTACAGAAGGGTGTTCTTGTAAAAAAAAAAAAAAACTGTATTTCAGTAGATTTGGAATACTTGGGCGTATGTGGAATTTTTATTTGTAATTTTTTTTTCGGAATATGTTTCGGTTTTTATTTTCTCAAATAAATTATTTGCTAGATAACATCACTCATTATGCCTGATCCGTAAAATGTGTCTGCCTTAGATACCGTATATTTTCGATACTTAGTATTTACGATCATGGTATTCATATAAAACTCCAGTCTGCCTTTTCGCTTCAAACTTGCGAGTCTGAAGTTGCTGCAGTGTAGTTGTTGATTCCACTGCTCCCTTGCAATAGTCTCTGTGGACTGTGATTTTTAGAGCCTTGGACCATCACTTGAACATTCAATTCTAAAAGCTTTTTTCATCGAAATTTCCAGCCTGCTCGAAGGAGACATTATGTACATATGCTTTGTAAGTCCTGTTTCCAGTAAAGTAGACTGTTAGACATCCAATACGAGTACGATATCACGTGTATGTGTATCGCTAAATAAGTAAAGTCTAAAAAGCTACATATGATCTGCTGTGATTCGACTTTTAGGCACATTGTACTAATTTGTTTAAGCCTGAATGAGTTATTAAAAGCAAATGTTGTGTCATGAATATTCAAGCAGAGAGATGAACAGAATTACTAATTGCGATTTCAAGATACTCCGAGTATAAAATTAATAACCAACTTTGTAATGTAATCGTTAAAATCATCGTTTATTATCGAAATTGTCATTGTTTACAGGATGATTTATATACGCAGTGTAAACATCTTAATTTAAGGTCACAACTTGGAAACACGTTCACATGACTAATGCAATTGAGATGAAAATTGCCTTCAATAAAAAAATAAAGATAATGTGCAATTCAGTATTTATCTGTGAACATTACATCGTAACAGTGTGCCAACATTGTTACGTTGAATTGAATTGAAGCAGTCCCAGGTTCACCCCGAGCTGTAGCGCCACCTAAAGAAAAGAATCACTCAGAAAATGCCGCTTAATAAATGGCCACTTGCCGCTCAGCTTTTTACCGCTCTGCTGCTCTGTCACTTGCCGCTCAGTACGTGGCCTTAGCCAGCCACCCGGTTTTATTTTTAATATTTAAATTTCACTTTTAATTGTGATAAACATTTATTGAAGTGTATCCTGTATTTAATTAACAAAATCATAAAAGCCAAATGTTTCTAAATGCGAAGATCTGACTGAATTGAGCTGTGTACATTAGATGTGTGTTTTGTGTTAGAATTTCACAATAAGATGAAACATAATTGCAATAGTTGTTAATTTATATAAAGTATTAGTAATATTAAGTATTCAACTAAATATTTAGTTGGACTGTATGTTGATTATCACTACATATTAAGTTTATATAATTTCTTATTATTTTTTATTGAATATAACGCTGTCGTGCTGGATAGAAATCTGTTTCCTGTTAGAAAACGTACCAAGGTTATCTATTATTGGGGAAAGATATGTAGTTTATTAATCACGCAAGTTTTTTTTTTTGATTATTTTATTAACTTAATTAAAATATAGCAATCAGTTGTTTTGTTCGGAGTGTTTGATTGTCAAAGTGTTTCAATGATGAATACATATTGGATCTTAATCTACATTGCATTTGTACTAATGCTAAACATTTTCTAGGTTTTAGTTTTAATTATTTTAACTTTTATATAAATGAATGTGTGTATGATGTTTGTCTTTTATAGACTCGGAAACTACCCAACCGATTTTGCTAAAATGTTAACAGTACGTTTTTATTAATATAGAATACGACATATACATATAGTCATTCTAAAAATTTTTTTAATTTATAAATTTCCGAAAGAGCGATAACTTCTTCATTTGATCGAAAATCTCACCTCAAAATCATTTTTTCATTTTTGGATGTATGAAATAGGCACATGGGGCTAAATCTTGAGAATACGAGTGTGGGAAGCAATTCGTTCAATTTCACTGTTGCAATGGCGGAAGTGTGAGCCGGGCCATTGTATGAAATGGTCATCCGCATCCGTTTTTATTCCAGACTGAACAATCGCCATCTCATATCTAAAAAAATGTTTCAAAATGCTGTGCACTCGATCTTTTGAGATGCAAACTCTCACACTTTAATTTTCTGATCATTCATGGGTTGGTGACCTCAATGGACGTCCAGGACGCTCGACGTCCGAAATTCTCGAACGCCCCTCGTACACTCATACATACTTTCTTTTGAAATTCAGTAGTTGGTGATAGTTTCAAATCTATGACGTAGACGAAAACTCAAGTCTTTAAAATACGAAATAGCAATGACAGGTCCAATTTTGCGACAAAATCGAACTCTCTTCTGAAGTCTATTCTAGATGCAAGCAAGGCGTTACATTCACGTTTAAATATTAATTAGAAGAAAGCAATCAAAAACAAAACAACAAACTTAATATTATCATTGTAAATCAAGTGACTAAACTCGTCTAAACAATAACTCGTGCTATTAACACCTTATATTGTCGGTTCATTTAGGAGAATTTTTAAATCTCAACCGAGATAATTCAGCAGAGTCTTGCACTTGATCCACCTTAAGAACACTTGATTTATCACCTAAGCTTTGCAGATAAGAATAGATTTTATTTTTAAGTTATTACGAATTAAATATTTTAGCTTCAGATGATATTCGTAAACGGTTCTTCCGATTGTTCGGTTTAATTCACATCGGCTTCAATAGAAACGGAAATTCAATTCTAATTAAGCAATAACCATGTTGGATCGCAAATCACCAGTGCGTATCTTCTTCTTTTTTTTTTTGATTTAATAAACAAATGTTTTATTTACTTTGACATACGCTATTTTTTTCATATTTGTAATATATGCATATGCACATACATAAGGGAAATATCTTATCTCTCTTTATGCGGTTGCAAAGTTTCAACGAAAAATCAATAAATTTAAAAATAAATTTAACAAAAATATTGTGTGGGTAATTGGTAACGTGCTTGGTAACGATTTTTAATGAACATCATTTAAAAGTCACGTACAAGTGGATACAATATAAGTGAAGTGGTGGATTTTTGTTATTATTGTTTTGAAAGTAATTTAATCCTTTACGAGCATTTCTTGCAATCAAATGCCAATTTTATGGTAATACATACATACTTATACTTGAGGCAAATAAAATAGGAATAACTACGAAGTGTTATGTTAAACTTCAAATTGAATGTATTTTATTGTGGAAGATTAATTAAAAAAAAAAAAAAAAAAAAAAACGTTGTGTGTACAAATTTCCTAAGATGAAGGTGATGGTGGTTAAATATTTTGGAGTATTAGAATCAAAGGAGTCGTGCGCACCTCTTCGACAGCAGTCATGGACCTTTTCCCATTGCAAATGCGAACTAAGCGCGTTAAATTATCGAAAGCTTAGTGAGTTTTAAATTTATAAGTTGTTTTCATTGGTAAATGGTTGATTTACTAAGCCTTTAAAAACTTAATTCTGTCTCAAATAGTATCTAACTTATGACGGCTGTCCATTAAGACGGCATATTTCGAAATTTGAAATTTGAAAAACCCAGTACATACTTATTTGAAAAGATCTTATGTTTTAATAAATATGTAAAGATTGAAGGCATGGAGAGGTATGGAGCACATAACTTCGCCTCGTGACTTTTGGCACTTCTGGGTTATTTTGACGAAGTTTTCTAGGACATTTTCGCATAGTGCCGGCTTAATTTCATCAATGGCACCTCGAATCTCGTCTTTCAGTTCAGGAATTTTACTTGGGTTATTGGCATATCCTTTCCTTTCAAAAAACCCCAAAGAAAGAAATCCAATGGCGTCAAATCGCATGATCTTCTTGTTGACATATCCATCATGTTCGAAACACGACTTATTGAAAAAGATGATTTTCTTTAAAAATTCACCATTCTGCGAACGTTCGGCGCTGCGCCATGGTCTACTAGCTTCGAATGTTGTGTCATTTGAATCTTGTAAGTATGCAAAAGTAAATCTTTAATCAAAATTCGCTGTAAACTGCTTCGTGAAAGGCTTAATTGCTGAGAACGATGACGAATCGAGGTGAAATGATTTTGGTGACCGAGCTGCACGGGTAGGTCTCATCTGGGTTTGCAATGAGCCAATTGCCTGAAATTTCTTGATAATCGGGCTTCTTTACACCGAGAAGGTGCATTATGTTGACCGAAAAATCCACGACATTTTCGAACCGTCTCCGCAAAATTCTCACCATTTCAGTAGTGGATTTTCACAATTTCTATGCGTTGTGTATCTTTGTAATTCTCCATGACTAAGCCTCAATGTGCACACATGACAACTGGAAAATAACAACGCTGTAAGACTGACACAAAAAATGGCGCTAAATTCAAAACATGCAGTTTTACTGGGACGAATCCATTTGTTTCAACAGACTACGCCATTCGGAGACACAGCGGTTAGGGATTGTTGCGGAACTAGTCGGTTGTTACTCTTAAGTCACCGAAAGCGATTGTAGGGGATAAAGCTCAACTATTGAGACTTCTTAACAGCTTAGAGTCGAATCATACATCTCGCGTTGGATAAAGTTAGGAAGGATTGGTTGCACACAAAGTTTTTAAATAATATTCAGCCTAAATCGCTTCTGAATTGTCAGCATAAAAGAGATATTTAAGGGAGTTGCGTAATGGGTATCTTTTACCAATCTTATAAGTAGAAATCAAGAAACTAAGAAGAGTTGGGTAAATATTAGGTGGCATCAAAAATACTGATCAAATAGACCCTCATAACACTAGTTTTGACAGTAGGTTGGAAGTCGAGATCTCAGTCAGATTCTCCGGCAGGATCACTTCTGTTCTTCTTTGTATTACGTACGGAAACATATAACAAGATGCACCCCACCGCCGTCAAATTACAGCTCCGGAGGCCAAGCAACATAAACCAAAACGGCTAATTACACGATTATTGAACTTAGTGGGCAACTGATCGATCGTTGCACGGCTTGTATGGCACGATGCGTCATCTTGCTAGAACCAGAGATCGTCCAAGTTTCTGACCAAGCAATGCCACTCTGTAGCAATATCCGTTGACCGTAAAATTTGATCTATCTCCATATTCGAAGAAAAACGGGTCAAAAATGCCAAAAAAAAACCATACATTCGGCAACAGAAGCAATATTGTCGACTGAGTCCACAGGACGAACACAAGGATGACTTGTGTTATGGATTAGCATGTAAATCAAATGAGCTTGTCACAGCGGGCGCGGTTGGTGCATTTTCTTTCCATAATTCGCACTCACTTTGGAGATAAATTTTCAATATTTCAGAACGTTGTTCAATCGCCAATCTTATTATTTCGTAACGATATGATACTGTGTTTCAGTTTTTTGAACACGAACAGCTGTCAGTGTACAAATAACATTCATTCATCCATTCATCCATTGTCAATTTCAGATAAGGCTGCCTGTTATTTATTATAACAGCGTTCTTTATGCCAAAGAGTAGCTAGTTTTTCAGCTTGAGATCAGAAATATTCTGAACTCGATGGCCGAATACATAAAACAAACAGAAGTTGCATTTTATCAATATCCCTTTAGACTGCTGTCATTGTTCCTAAGCTTTAAAATCGCTCTCAAATTGTTTGCTAATAGTCAGAAATGTTAAAACTAATGCGCAAAAGTACACTCGTCGACAACTGGTTGAGACACTCCCTTAATGTACTGCAAGTATTGCTGTTAGGCAGTGGCGAAGCGTGAATAGAAAATGCAGTCGTTCAGTTTATTTATTTTCTATTTTTTCTATACCACAATTTGAGATTAATGTACCTACATATCCTTAGTCAAATTTCCTTGATTTATTCAAAAACATTTTTATTACACTCTCATTTCTTCCAACTGCTCTTCTCGCAAAATTTTTTTTTCAGTGGTTAGCATTAAAAGTTCTGTCAACCTACTTTGCCCAGTTATTGTTCTGTAACATGTATTTACCTTTTTAAGTGTGTAAAACGATATTTCAATAGATGATGTTGTTAAAGGAAATGTATGTAAGTTCAAGTTCAGATAGTTTATATGTAAATATGTATAACTACTTCAGTAAAAACTGAAACCAGATCATAACTCCAAAGTTTTTAAAAAAAAATGCTAAACATTAAAAAAAACTCCTGTTGCTTATAAATAACAATTAATCTATTTTTTTCAAGCTAACATATGAAGTGTTTAGTTTGTTTAAAAGAGAATTGGGAAAATATTATTTAAATCTAATTTAATAATCCTTTTCACACCTCCACTCAAAAAAAAGCTCAATCTATTGAACATATCTGTTGACTTTCATATTCTTTCCCATTTCGGTCATATTCTTCTAGCACGAATAGAATAAACGCGACATACAAGATACAACAACCACCAAATACCATACTCACCTTGCCCATATCCGAACGAAAACCACTCAAACACAATTTGAGTGTAAAAACGTAAGCAAAATTCCTCTTGCTTGATTTCGTTCATAGCTAATTTGAACAAATCGGCCGGTACGAATCTGCGGCTTTTGTTTTTGAGTGTATGTACTCTAGGGGAGACATTTCGTTTCCAAATCATTTGAACGAGTTGATGGTTGAATGAGTGGGAAATGTTGCTGTCGCAGCTCGCAGATATTTTTTTTTGTTTTGATTTAAATTGAGTGCAAAGGGTTGCAGGTGCACCTACACGAGTTGGAAACTGATAAATATGAATACTTTAGAATTGACTTCAACTAGGAGTAGGAGACAAATTAAAATATTTTTTAGGTAGTTTACGTTGATGCGAAAATTATTATTAATATTATGTATCTGAAAGTTAGGCGTTCATGAACGAAATGAACAATAGGACGCCTCGCCACTGCTGTTAGGTAATCATTGCCAATTTCTAAGAATATTCTTATCACTATAAATGCTTTTTTTTCTTTAATTTTCACAGAATTTGCTATTTGTCCCTAATTACCCGCGGCAAGGTGTTAAGACTGTAGGTCCCTTCCATTCGTGCAAAAATATAACACGTACACACAAATGGTTGCGAGAAGTAGGACCAGGTTCACCCCGAGCTGTAGCGCCATCTAAAGAAATGAAAAGTGGTTAAGACAGGGTGGGTTTTTTATTTTTTTTTTGAGTTTTATTAAAATGGTTTTCTTTTTTAATTAATGATTTCTGCCTTCCTGTGGCGGTTCAAAACCTAACTAGCAAAGAAAGCGCCCATTAGCCTCTCCACTTATTTGTATAATAGATTAAGATGACCATGTAAGACAACCAGGTCAGCGTTGCACCATTATCGAATAAAGTAATTCTCTCACAGTATTTAAATGATTTCCTTACGTGTACAACACCCTCCCTCATTACTTACAACTTCTAACACTCTAGACGGCAGGGATTTAAATCGTTTTTTAATTAATTTTCGTGGGATTTTGTTTCACTCAGTTTTAATAGCGTCTCTAGGTTCCCTACTTTATTGAATGGTGGTCCGCCTTGGTAGACAGCTCTGGAGGGATGTACACATAGTCTCAACTATATGGAGGTCTAGAGACAATGCTGGCCAGTCAAAAGAAGAAACTTTGTTACCCTTGAAGTACACTTTTGTACATCTTTTGTGTGGATTGCTGCAGTATCTTGTTGCAGGATGAAATTTTCGCCGAATTTTTCTTTGTTCTGATGCACGATCAGTTCGTCGACGAAGACGACAATGAGTACAATGATTAAGCAAGACTCTCTGAACATCCTTAAGGATAACATGCATTCGAGCGTGGACAATTTAGACACGACTAGGAATTTAATCTTTCAGCAAGACAATGTCCCTAAGCATACCTCGTGGCTCGTTAACGAATGGTTGCTTTATAGAACTTCAAAACAGCTCGATCACCCTCTGTAATCATTTATGGGATAATTTGGACCGAAACATTCGTAAAAGGATCTAAAACAGGCTTTAATTGAAAAATGGTCCCAATTAACCTCCGATTTTACAAATAAACTTGGTATATCCATGCCACGTAAACTTAAAGAAGTTATAAAGTCTAAAGGCTCTATTGAGTTTTGTTTTTAAGATATTAAATTTAAGAATTCCTTAAATAAACTGCTAATGTTTACTTTCTTTTGACGCGTAAAATATGGAGTATGGTTAATTTTTATTAATAAAAAAATTTTATTAGTTTTGTTTTGATTTATTTTTTCTCGCTGTTTTATTGCTAATGAATAAAGCTTTTATTTTGTATCATTGGAATCTAGTTTTTCTTAATTTTTTTTTTAAATACATGTAACTCGAGAAATCATATGGGTGTTTACTTACTTTTGACGCTTACAGTAAGTCTTATTTTGTTATGATTTTCCTGCCCAAATCATGACTCTTAAAAACGTCTTAAAAATAGTTCGTCCTTCCTCAAATCATAATGACGAAACCCATAAGGTCCATCAATGCAAAAGCGTTTCTTATGTGTGAAGATGACAGCTTTCCTAAGCTTCTTCTATCTTAAATAATTACTAGCAGACGTCCGATGACGTTGTTGTAGAGCGAATTTTCTTTTCAAACGCTTTCTTTGAAGAGGTTTCGCTTCAGCTAACACAGGCTGGCAGTAGTAGTTTTCTGTCTACATTTGAAATTCCTGCTGATACCGCGTTTTCCCTTGTTTTTCTTGTATTGCTTTAGAATTTGACGCTTCTCTCCGTCTCTCATCCGGGTATGTTTCTTTTCCCGCAATTTGCTGGGTCTGTTAAATAGTTTGAAACAAGTGTACGACTGCGGCTCAAAAGATTTGCAATTTTATTGACCGAATATCCCTCTTGTCGTATTTTTTGAATGTTTTGGATCTTTGTCTGGTTTAAAATCATTCCATTTTAACTTTTTTACTTCTAAGACATTCTTAAATACTTTCTTTTAAACCAAATCACTAAAACTGATTAACAATTCGAACTGCGCGAATGGAATCCGCAACTGAAATTTCAAAGTATCTATATCCTGTCTCAACCACTTGTCGCGGGGAATTTGTGACAAATTGCAAATCACAAGAAAATAAGGGAACAAGAGGATTTAGGGTCAAGGTGGGTAAATGTAAACAGGGGTAAATGTAAACACGGCTCATACTACACACCAGTAAAGTCTCTATAACGGTCAGATTGAGTGAAAAGACGGACACCAACATGTTTTTCCACATACATTTAATACATTGGGTTGGAAATGGATTTCAGTTGTCGGTTGCATTTTTCGTCAGAGGTTATTTTTTGAAATATTTTACAAGTCGGGTGGCTTCAAAAAATATTGAATTTTTTTGAATAATTTTTATAGGTAGCTCTTATGTAATGTACTTAATACTTATAGAATTTGATTAGTATTCTTTTTAAAATAAACAATTTAAGTTATGAATTAAAGATCGATTAATTTTCTTGTGTTTACATTTATCATAGAAAATATTTTAATGTGAGGAAATGTAAATATGGGTTTTGGGGGTAAAGGTAAACATATATTTTGGAAAAAATTTGTGTAGTATTGTAAAGATTATGTTGAATAACTATTTTCGAGTTGCTAATATGCCTGGTCGCCGTGGCCGTGGTGGTTAGTGCGTTGAACTACCACGCAATGCTGCCCAGGTTCAACTCCTGGTCGGGTCTAACACCTAAAAGAGTTTTTTCACGGTGCCACCTCTTTCGAATGCCTGACAAGCATCAAAGAGTATCATTTGTCACGATTGAGCTTCTTAACTCGCCGTTCGGAGTCGGCAAAAAACTGTAGGTCCCTTCCATTCGTGCAAAAATATAACACGCACACACAAATGGTTGCAAGAAGCAGGCCCCGGTTCACCTCGAGCTGTAGCGCCAACTAAGTAAGTAATATACCTCTTAAATATATACTTACAAATATCACTGCCGTCATACTCGTTAGATGATGTTGTCAAAGCAGTGCAAGACGTTAAAACCAAATGATGTGAAGTTGAAGAAAGTTGAACGAAGAAAAGTCCAACTTCGTATTTTACTGATGAAAGCGGTTTTTGTAGCGATCGAATGAACTGGGGGCAATAAGACAAACGGAAGTTTACCCTGAGTAGGCTTACTGGTGGATCTGGGCACATATACATATACTGAAATCGTTGTTTACTTTTACCCCAGGATTTAGAAAAATAAAAACTCGGTAAATGTAAACATACTATAATTTAGCTGTTATGAACGATTTCAAAATAAACGTTTCAATTCATAATAAGGAAATACAGTACTCTCATACTCTCATCTTTAGGTTTTCGCTATTTTTTCTAAAAAAAATAAATAAAATAAATGTAAAGTCAATGTTTTTCAAAAAAAATATGAATTTGTTTACAACTACCAACATTGACCCTATAGTGAATACAATTTTCTAAGAAATTGGTAGTGATTACATAACAGCAGTACTTACTTACTTACTTAGGTGGCGCTACAGTCCGGGGTTGACCAAGGCCTCAACCAACAACCTCTTCCAGTTAGCCCGGTCCTTAGCTAACCGCTTCCAGTTGCGCACTCCAAGTTGGTTGAGGTCTTGTTCTACTTGGTCGCGCCACCTTAGGCGAGGTCGTCCTCTGCTGCGCTGACCCTCCGGGTTAGAGTTGAATATTCTCCGAGCCGGAGCGCTGATGTCCATGCGCTCCACATGTCCTAGCCATCTTAAACGCCCAATGTGCAGTTTTTTGACCAGGCTGATGTCGCTGTATAGCTCGTACAGTTCGTCGTTGAATCTTCTCCTCCAAAACCCGTCAACGCAAACGGGACCGAATATCCTACGAAGGATTTTTCTCTCAAAGCGACCAAGGAGATCTTCATCCGCTTTCGATAAAGTCCATGCTTCAGCTCCATATAGCAAGACTGGGATGATAAGGGTCTTATATAGAGTCTCCTTAGTCGATCGGGAAAGGACTTTACTGCTCAATTGCCTTCTTAGCCCAAAGAAACAGCGGTTGGCAAGAGTAATCCTTCGTTTGATTTCCGACGAGATGTCATTTTTTGATGTTATGGCAGAGCCGAGGTAGACAAAATCCTTTACTACCTCAAAGTTGTAGCTGTCTATTGTGACGTTCTGTCCAATTCGTCGATGTTGGTTGTCCCTTTTTGTTGACAGCATATACTTAGTTTTGCCCTCGTTTACCGCTAAACCCATTTTGGCCGCTTCCATTTCTATACTCGCGAACGCGCCGGTGACAGCTCGCTGTGTTCTACCAATGATGTCAATATCGTCGGCGTATGCAAGTAGTTGAACGGACTTTTGAAAGATCGTTCCTTGTGTGTTGGCTTGTGAGTTTCGAACAATTCTTTCAAGTATGATATTGAAGAAGTCGCATGACAGCGCATCACCTTGTCTGAATCCTTTTTTGACATCGAAGGTCTCGGTGAGGTCATTACCGACCTTGATGGAGCAGCGAGCTTTCTCCATCGTCATCCTGCACAGACGGATGAGTTTGGCAGGGATGTCAAAACTAGACATGGCTCTATACAGTTCATCCCTCCAGATGCTGTCATAGGCGGCCTTGAAATCGATGAACAGGTGGTGGGTATCGATTTGGACTTCTTGGGTTTTTTCCAGGATCTGCCTGAGTGTGAAAATTTGGTCTATGGTGGACTTTCCTGGCCTGAAACCGCACTGATAGGGCCCAATCAGGTTGTTGACGAAAGGCTTCAAGCGTTCACACAATATGGCAGATAGGATCTTCTAGGCGATGTTCAGGAGACTGATGCCTCTGTAATTGGAGCAGTTGAGAGGGTCTCCTTTCTTATGAACCGGGCAAACGATGCTGAGATTCCATTCATCTGGCATACTTTCATCTGACCAAATCTTAGAGATGAGTTGGTGTATGCTCACTACCAAGTCATCTCCAGCTGCTTTAAATAGCTCTGCGGGTAAACCGTCAGGTCCAGCAGCCTTGTTGGACTTAAGTTTGGATATTACTATCCGCACTTCGTTTTGATCAGGTGGATGGGAGTTTTGGCTATCATCATCTAAGTTGAATGGTTCATTCTGCCTGACAGCGGAATTTTGGTCGTCATCGCCAGCAGTACACACGGAACAAAATGATCGAGAATCGCCGAAATCAGGGGGGGTCTCAACCAATTGTCGAGGAGTGTACGAGTATTTGTAGTTATTTGCATATTTACCTTGAGTAAATTAAGTCTTCCAGTTATTGACTTTGTACATTATACATACCTATGTATGCATTTCCGACTGTAATTTATTATCTTTCTTAATACCTTATTGCATTCAATTGTTATCAGCGATCAAACTTTACTGAATGCATTTACCCACCGTTAGTAATAAATTACACAATTTGCTAATCTGAATGTTAATAGAAACAATTAAAACAAAAAACTGCACACCTCTATAAATATTTTATAGATTAGACATAAAGATAAGCAATCAAATCGCAAAATTAAATCATCCAAATATATATGTACATATATAGAACTTCAATAAAATGTTGGAAATCCGCTATCGATTGGTAAATGTTTGATAAGATGGCACATACTCGTATGAGTGCCAGTACATGTGTTTGAAATGTGCAATAATAACACGACCAAAGCGTTAACAGATTAAATTTTGGTTTAAAAACAAAAGAATAAAAAATAAAATAAAAAATGTAGGTGTGCGTGTTTGATAAATTTTCACTGTTTGTTCAAAATTGTTAAATGATACGGGTAACACAACTGTTTACTATTGTTTTCAGTTTGAAGTTGGTCATTCATTGCTCAGCAGGGTGAGTAGATACTTGAAGTTCTTCGTATCGTAGTCGTTTACAGGTTCGGTAATCAATACGCTTAACCCATTTCCATTCGTTTTGTGATCGAGGAAATTCCAATTAAATTACTGTGTTTTTTTTGTTATTGATAATTTAAAGTGTTTTGACTTATTTGGTGAGTGAAAGCCGATTTGGTATTAGCGATTTTTTTTTCTGAATCATATAGCGAAAAAATTTTCGGTGCGTGTTTCGTACAAAGTTTAAAAATGTTAAAAAAAAAAGAGTGGATACTTGCAATCGGCAGCTAACTCAACGCAAAGGGTGATAGAAAAACGATATGCGTCGGGACTGAGAAAATGTAACAAAACTCGAAACGACGAATATAAAAAATACATTTAACCACCATGAATGGAATGCAGTCCATATGAAACGAAAAAGAGTGAGACTCCGAAAGATTTTGTGCAATTTGTGTTTCAGGAAACGATGTAGGTAAATCCATATTGTGATGACGTGAATCAAAATTTTAAAGTAAGATACCGGACAATGCAAATCGAGACTTTCCTGCACTTTTTTCTCGCTGTCAAGTTATGTGGTTATACTCTTTTTTAAATTTTTTCTTTAAATTTTCCGGCTTACTACTTTCTTTTCTTTACATAGCGCTACAGTTCGGCCGGCCCTTCGGGGTGAGCCAGGGCCCACTTCTCACAACCATTTGTGTGTGCGTGTTATATTTTTACACGAATGGAAGGGACCTTCATTTTTTTGCCGACTCCGAACGGCGAGTTGAGAAGCTTCTTGACAAATGATACTCTTTGATTGCTTGTCAGAGATTCGAAAGAGGTGTCACCGTGAAAAAACTTTTAGGTGTTGGATTCGGGCTGGGATTGAACCCGGGTAGCATTGCGTGGTAGTCCAACGCACTTACCACTACACTACGTACGGTGCTCAAAATTCGCTTACAGTTAATGAAAATAGAAAAAATATTTAGGTTTCCATTCTTTTCTCAACTTCTTTCGAATGTCATTCATCAGGTTGATGACAGTTACAATACATTCGTGACCTTTTTGGATGCTCTTTTCCATTTGAAACTAAAATCTTTTTGCTCCTTAGCACACCGTTCACTTTTTCTCAATTTTGTCCTCACCAAGGTCCAATACCTTTCAATATGACGACACCGTGGGACATTAGGTGGGTTCATGTCTCTTGGGAAAAAATCTATATTTTTAGCTACAGGCAAGCTTAACGTCGCTAAAGCATAGTGAGCTGAAGCTAATTCTGGCTAAAATAAGCTTGAACACTCGTGTTTATTTATAAATGGAATTAACAGTTTTTTCACTCATTGATGTACTTACGGTATTTGTTCTTGTTGTAACGAACGGTGTGCTTATGTGTCAACAATAGCAAAGAGCTTGCCATACGAGATATTTTGATCCGAAATTTTCCACTCCATCGATGTTTCTGATGGTGGAAGAATTTATTATTCAAATAAATCAACCTTACTGCGTTCAAATTTTTTGCAATAAGATGCTTTGGTCGCGAAGGATTTTCGAGCCATTTGTCGATGATCTTTTTACGGCATTCCTCGACTCATCCTTTATAGATACATATTTACAACTGCACTTAACCAAAAAACAAAAAATATAAACTGAAACTATGTATAGAATATGATAGTCACATTGGGAACAAAATGGTATTTAAATATTATTTACACATGGGGCGTAGAGCCCTTATTAAAATTTTCTGATTTTATTCGGTTCAGTCAGAGTATTTCGCAAGTTTAATGAAAAGTGTGAAATGAAAATCTTCATTTATTAAGGTAACTTTACTCAGTTAGATATACCTATGAACGAATGGTTATATTCTGAAAATGGGATTCATTCCTGAACAAAATTCCAGAAATATTTTTATAATTTTTTAAATAATAAAATAAATTTGATTTATTGTGCATGCGATCAAATAGAATATAAATAAGTTCCATTATTGTTACACCACATCACACTGATGGACATTTCTTACAAAAAAAAAAAGTAGATCCTTTGGAATCGGCAGTCCACGATTTGTATGTGGTTATTTCATATCTAGCGCTTTAATCAACTTTACTGTAATTTTGTCGAACTCGTACCGGGAACATAATTCTTCTTCCTCTATCTCTTTAAACGGATTTGATCGTGGAAAGTATATGCCGTGAGAACAATTCAAAATCTTCAAACATTTCAAAATTCCGATCAGAACGGTGATTGGTAATTTAAAATAGGCACTGTGACCTTAAAGTTTTTTTAATATCACATAGTCAGTTTAAAGGAACTAAGGATTTTTAAAAAATGTCCACAGGGATGAGAATATCGTCTCCTTATTGCACTTTTTGCGATGAATTCATATAGGTTAAGTTCACAAAAGCAAAACAGTTTGAAGTACGAGATAGGATCCCGCAATAGTTTTGGTAAACTTTTATGAACATGAAACTTACTGCATTGTTGCAGTAGAAAAAGCAACAAAAAGAAATTCGTTGTAAATTGTGTTACATTACCCCTTCGTCTCGTACAAAAAACTACCTCGTTGTTCGCAACATTACAAGGCGAAATCGGATGGACATCCTTCCAGCTTGTATGGGCAAGGTGAACTTAACTCAATTCGCCTAACTCATTCACCGAGATGCAGTTTCAGACTACACTACCTATCTTTATCTATTATCCTGAGAGCAGTAGGGTTCTCCCAACTCTCCTTAAGTTACATATCTCTTTACGATTGACCACTTTTATGAACGTTAGACTTGAATCAAAGGAAATTAATATCCTACAAAAATTCTTGGCACAACCCGAAAGCTGAACGCCACAGATACTGGTTTTCTTTTGTAGTAAGGATCCTCATCGAAAAGCAAATGCATGTTTCTAAATTGTATGTCAGGCTTGTATCTTTTATTTTGACGTGTTCTTCTTGGTTAAGTTCTATATCCAGAGCACGGGACTTGATAGGGATTATATCATGTTATTTTTTGAATTGATTCGACGATTCGTTCAGTAGTTACTTTTCAGTAGCAGCATTGCTTGGCCTACTGCAGCATTGAAGGCTTGATCTGTTGGCGCACTCAGACTCAGTACTGGTCTATTGTACTGCCGAACAGTATCCCTTATGGAACCAATTGATCGATACCACAATCTCTGCGTGGTAAAATAGTGAAATACGTGTGGTTCCAATAAACATGCATACACAGTTCCAAATAAGCTTTTGTCTCTTATGTATGGATATAAAAAACCTTAAATTTTGTAGTTGTTCTTCAGTTACGGCTAATGATCCAGACCCCTAACGCCAATAAAGAACTGATAAATTGTAGGTAAAAATTTCACTGGTAGGGTATGGAACTAAAAGTACAAACTGAAAAAATTCCACGTATTGGTGACTCGTATTATATGGTTTTTCCGGCTTGTAGACGACTGCTGCTTCTTTGGCTTAGTTACAAAAAATGCTTAGATCTAGATAGGTCCTTTAGCCCTTTAATAATAGTTTCGTTAAGTTTATGGCTGTACTTAACTAGCCGTGCTTAGAAGCCAAACTTTACATTTTTTATTGGTCTGGAGCTTGGAAACTGTTTAAATTGATGTTTCTCGTCTATTTGGTTGGTGGCTGCACCATCTTATGATAGTCAAATGGCAGTGTGTGCGTCAGTAGCAAATCAACTTTGTTTTCATTACCGATTTTGGCAATGAAAGGAAATTGTCCAGTGCCAACATCGATAACGAAGTCGACAGAACGTTCACAGTGTAGACATTCCAACAATCCCAACCAACTTATCTATAACGGAGAAGAATGGCGGATGCATGATTTTCAACTGTACAAATGGAACGTCCAAATTTACTTACGTACTTAAGTAAGAAAGTACTGCCATGGGAAGCTGCTTGTAACTGATAATGAACTTAAATACACCACGTACAGAACAAAAGACCATTGTTTCCACAATTAGAGTTGGTGTTCGTAGTGCTAGATATGCTCATATTCTGTAAATCCTCATCGTCATCATGTATTAGCTTTGGAATCAAGTTATACTCAAATTCTACCCTCTCTTCTAGGGCTCTAAGAAAGTTTTGTGATGAAAATTGACCTAGTGACCACAAGTATTCAATTGTATTCATCAATTTGAAATATTTGTAATTAAAGTAATTTCACTGCAGAAAAACCAGGTCACGCAATTAACCGATCTTTCTATTCGCAAATATTGGTCATGATGGACAAAAATTCAATCCATGGACGGGTAAATACTTTACGCTGAGGTATCGCTAGACATAACTGTTTGTAATCAGTAGTCCAATAAATCTAAACTTCAAGTAGATTCATAGGAATCATTTCATTACATTTGATAAACATAAGTAATCCATGTTGTTACAAATAGAACCCTAAGCTGATTCCATGTCTAACATATTTCACTTTCCATTTTACAGAAACCTCCGCCGTTCGATTTTAAACATGTGCGCAAGTTTGCTGTAGAACATTTGAAGAAGATCCAACAAAGTCCCTCCATTAGTAGCGGCTCCAATAAACCGTCAACAACTAATAATCAGCAGTTCAATTCCCACCAACTACCAGATGTGCATCAACTGGAGATGAATAACATGGCCAAAGACTTAAACACTGAGTAGGCAATGTATAAAACATCTTAAAATTGAGTTCCATTTGAAATTATAAGTTTGTTCTCCCCTCCACTTATGTACATAAAGAAGCGATGCTTTAAACAAACCATTCTTGGACCAAAGACCCAAAGGGAAACCGAAACTAGACATACATCGAGATGTCCTCAGCCAGGAGGCGGTCATTAAACAGACTCACTACACCGCGCGAGATAAGAGTATCCTGTATGGGATGCGCAAATATTGGAGCAACTGGAGTTTCCTTAGCCTTTTTCAAGGCATTATTCCGATATTTCAATGGCTTCCCAAATACTCGGTGCGAAGAGATCTTATTGGCGACATCATTGCTGGCTTCACGGTTGCTATTATGAATATACCGCATGGAATGGCGTATGGCATCTTAGCGGGCGTTACGGCTAGCAATGGATTGTATATGGCCATTTTTCCAGTATTAGTATACTTGTTCCTAGGCACATCGAAACACATATCAATTGGTACGTTTGCCGTTATCAGTATCATGACATTCAAAGTGGTGCAGACTTATGCTACAGAGGATCTGAAACCGGGCGAAGAAGGTTACACACCGTTAGAAGTTGTCACTGCGACAGCTATAATGACTGGAGTCATTCATGTGAGTTCTTAAATAATATAAGATCCAGAATTGATATTAAAAGTAAACTTTCGTTCATCCACAGCTTCTGATGGCACTCTTGCGGTTAGGGACGCTTTCCGCGCTTCTAAGTGAACCACTTGTAAATGGTTTCACGACAGCAGCCGCCATCCATGTGGTTACAAGCCAGCTAAAAGATGTGCTAGGAGTATCAGTTCCTCGTCACAAAGGTGCCTTCAAGATCGTGTACACATTCATTGATTTGGGAAAATCAATACCGTCGACTAATGTGCCCGCTTTTATAGTGTGTTTCTGTGTTTTGGTTTTCATGGTCACTATGAATGAGTTCCTGAAGCCATGGGTAGCTAAACGCACGCGTTTTCCTATTCCAGCTGAATTGATGGCTGTAATCGGTGGAACACTTGTATCCAAGTATATGGATTTGAATGGCAACTATGGAGTGAGTCTGTTGGGTGATATTCCCCTGGGCCTACCGGAGCCAAAATTCCCACCAATAAAACTGTTGCCTTTAGTTGCTGTCGACTCGATAGCAATAGCCATTGTTAGTTACTCCATTGTTATGTCGATGGGGTTAACATTTGCCAAGAAGCATTCGTATGAGGTGCGCCCTAATCAGGAGCTATTCGCACTGAGCATGGGTAATATTATTGGTGGATGCTTTTCGTGCCTTCCAATGGCTTGTTCGCTATCACGATCTGTGATTCAGGATCAAACGGGCGGTAGGACACAAGTTGCTTCGTTTGTTTCTGCAAGTTTACTTCTGGCAACAGTTTTATGGATTGGACCATTTTTCAGTACGTTGCCCAGAGTGAGTAGTGAAGAATTATTGTTGTGACCATGTTTCATTCAAATGCCATTTTTTTTGTATTTCAGTGCGTCTTGGCGGGTGTGATTATTGTGGCTCTGAAACCGATGTTTATGCAAGCACGCGAACTGAAAAAGTTCTCACAACAAGGGAAGCTGGAACTTCTCACGTGGTTTCTTACGTTCACATTTGTAGTTTTCGTTGATATCGATATTGGGTAAGTAAAAGGACTCTTTTTGCTATATATTACATCATGAGATTTCATAATGTTACTGCGATATTTGGATCGGCTATAATTTGAAATTGAATACAAAAGCAGAGAGATAGATCCAGGATTCACAAAATATATCCTATTTGAGCACTTGCACACGTAGAGGTTATGTTCTACATGCCTATATTATTGGAAACTCTAGTACCTATTCATGCATTCAATTCCCAAAGAGGTTATCATTAGAACTATCGACCCATATCTTGAAAGTCAATACATACAAAGATACTGCCAACTTAATGCCATCATGTTCTGAATGTCCATCATTATAGTTTAATTCAGTTAACAGCGTTTTCTATAAAACAAGATTACATAGCTGCCCGAAAAATGGAACAGTACATTTTTTAAAAATTGGTTGAACAGCCACTGATGTATTTCACACATGTCATATCCCAGTCTAATCGTATTGTTTATAGATCCTGCTGTTCTAGGTCGTTGAAACAACTTAACCCTTTATAACTCAACATCGCAAAACACGTATTTTTTAGAATTACAAAATTTTATTTTTTTTTTTTTTTTTCGAAAAATGGTTGGAAAAGGTTTTTTTCATATTATTTATTTATTATTTTTTTCAGTCACATTGCGTTATAACGTATCTCTATGATGTATGGAATATTTTGAAGAAATTGTTTTATTTATTGTAACATAATGCAATGAACTAACTTAAAGTTTTGCGAAAAAATATGCACGGGATATCACTTTTGTGTATTTTTTTAATTACTTAACAATATTCAAACATGTGATTTTTCATGTGTTTCGCGGCATGTAAACTGCAACCCAAATTTGAGCACCTATCGCGATTTTTGTGAACATTGAAACGGTTTGTAACATTACTGTCACATAATGCTATAAAGGGTTAAGATATCAGGTCTAATTATGTTCCAGTACACCAATCTTGGCATCAGTTGGAATAACACTATGTTTCGGATCTTAGCACACTAGCACAACTAACAACAGATATATTCGGTGGCTTTATAATTCTGTCATCATCATCAAATTGCCTGTAGTATTCCAAGTTGAACGTAGGCCTCGTCTAATTGTTTCCAGCGGCTCCAGTTTTTTGCTTTGTACATAATATGTACATATGTCCAGTTTCTAGTTATTTGTCTATTACTCGATGGCGCTCTTATGTTATGGTAGCCTTCTTGATCTCTTTTCCAGTACTCTTTTCGTTTATTTGTTATCTGTTGTGCGAGATATGTCTTTTGTCAGTTTCCTCTTCGCCGTTCCTATGCGAGTTGTTATGTTAGACACTACTGTTCTTCGACATCTTTTTTCATTGCATACTCGGTCTTTTCTCGTAGCAGTTAGACGGATTTGCTGAACATAGTGCCTTTCGTATTTAAGATACTCCGCGTATTGCCTCTGGATGACTCGTAATGGTCTAGCACTCTGCTGACACTTTCTGCTCTACTTTTTATTTCTTGTAATTCCTGTGTTTACAGACTATTCTTATTTTCCATGAGGTGGTGTCAAACTTAAGTTGCTAGAATTTTTTAGGTTACTGAAGTAAACAATTTTAATGTATTTCTTTGTCCGCCTTAAAGAGTGTCCTATGTTAGCTAAACGTAAGGATTTAATATGCTTTCAGAAGTATGTACACTATAATTTTAAACCATTTATGTAACTAGTATGCTAACAGGCTAAATAAGTATAACTATCAGGACAATCACTTTGTATGCATATACCAGATCTTGATGTTTATATATTGTACAACAAAATATTTGTATAAATTCAGCATATTTAATTAAATGTGTTTATCTCTTTTCTTTCAGACTCCTCGTCGGTATTTGCGTTTCACTATTGACGCTCTACGTCAAAGGTCTTAAGCCGTATAATTGTCTCCTGGGGACAATCCCTGGCAGTGAAGGTATCTACGTCGACATTGGTCATCATAATAATGCAATGGAAGTTCCTGAAACAAAAATCTTCCGCTATGCGGGATCATTGAATTTTGCAACAAGAAATTTCTACAAGAAATCAATGTACGAGGCTATCAATGTCGACTGTAAAAAGCTTCTGCATGCTTCAATGCTCTCACTTGCTACTTCGAATGGTGATAGTAACTTCTTAAATTCATTCCGTGTCCTTATCCTGGACTTTTCATGTCTTGCCCACATCGATATTGCGGGTTGTCGAACTCTAAGTGACATCAAGAAAGAAATGTTCATTCTTGGAGTGAGAATATTCATAGCTAGTCCAGCGGATCGTGTTTACGATACAATCGTACACAGTATGGCTCTAGGTGAGGGTCCTTTTGAAGTGTTCCCCACCTTACATGATGCTGTTGTCTACGCAAATGCTTGCCGTACAGCGTGATCTGAAAACAATTAAATGGCAACACCAAAAAGGCCAAACAGCCATTCATCTATTTGCAACGGAAACCAACCTAACTACGAATCGAAAGCTATCGTTTTGTAAAAATGAAATTTTATTCTTTTTAAAAAAAAATCTTATCAAATAAGAAATGGAACAAGTGCCTGATTAAAGTTACTTTTGAAGTTGAAAGAGACATTTATGAGCAAAAATGTCTATAATTATTTAGGGAGAAGCAATTGTATATTTTATTAGTATGTACTTAATTCAAGTATCTGTAGATAAATTTACGTGCGACATTTTTTGTTGAAGATTTTAAATGTTATAAATATTAAGGAATACAAAAAGTAGAAAACAAAGGTTTTCCTGTGATCAAAGGGTTAATTCAAAGCGGAAACAAAATAGTAAAAGCAAATCATAATAAAGGAGATATACAATTTTGTACAATTTATTTAAGTTGTATAGTTTTATTTAAGTTTTGTTAAGTATGAGCTAATTAGCATGTTCATGTTTTCACCAATAGCTGAGAGATGACTTACACGTTTCACCATAGAAGCAGTGCTGTCATTTGTACTAATTATTTTTAAATTATAATAATTCACTCAGTTAGTAAGTTATTGTTCAACTAAACCCAAATATTTCCCATATTCAGTTTGTGCAATATTATGCATATCTATTTTTTAAATGGTTTCAAATGTAAATATTGCAAGAAGAAAGATACTTTTTGTCTTATTGGCGAAACAGAATATTCTGCAAGACAACCATCAGTGGAGTACTACATAAAATAAACTCAAATCAATTACTTGATTTGTATTTGTAGGTATTATCAATAACAGTCCTGTGTAAAAAATTCTTTGTAAAAAAAGATTGGCGTTACTCAGTGGTGTCAAAGATGGTCCTTTTTCATGTATTGCTTTTTATTTATCAATATTTAAGAAATTTGAAAGAAAATACTTTATTCTGGAACTTAACTTCATAATTGTCTCCGAAGAGCAACACGTACACACTCTTTCACTATTTACACTAAAGATGACTCCCTGACAGTAGTTTATTGTTCGTCATCGTCACGAGTCCATGTCAAGCCTGTCTCACACGTCACACCGCATCTCTACGAGACATTTCATATGGCAGGATTTCATTGGAAGAGAAAATATTTATTGCCTGTGCTAGAAGGGCTTCCCTGGAGGGATCCGTTTAGACGTACAACACTTGCATATGCAACCCTTGTCTTAAAGACGTGTAAATAACGCCATCATTCTGGTCTGATTGATGTCCCTGACTTACTATCGTCTTAAGGATTTTAGGGATTTTTATCGCAAAACTTGCGAGAGTTAGACTGAAAACACACCGGAGCAGTCAAAACGTTTTTTTGTGACTTAAGAAACATCAGTAGGTACATTGATTCTTATGAGACAACACACACCAAAGCAAGTAAAACAAAACACATGTTTTTGTTTCGATCCGCTTCATGACTGGTTGTCAACAATACTTTGCATACGGTCAACACACACCATATTAAATAAAAACGGTTCGAACCAGCGTCGTTGTCGATTTTTGCACACTTTCTTATGGTGAAACACATACTGCATACGGCAAAAAAATAGGGAGAAACAGAAAAACATGTTTCGTGGTCGATAGCTGGACATTTGTTTTTTTAGAAACAAAATTCTCAACACACACCAAACGAAACAGAAAAGTAAAATGATTTTGATTTGTTTCATTATGTTTCGGTTGGTGTGTGTTGAAATAAAAAACCTTTCCTTGCCTTACGAATCAAAAACGTTTTGACCGCTCCGGTGTGTTTCCACCCTTATTGCATGCTTCTGATGAGATGCATGAGCCACATACCTTAATTAAATTTTTTAGCACCAATCTAAGCCAGATTACTAGGATGGTTCCATACCGTTATATTACCAAAGGAGATATCTTTCATAGATATATGAGTATCTAGTAATACTATAAACTAATAAGTGACAGAAAAAAAGACTCTCTGTTGTACAATGTTCAAAGAGAGGTAGTTTTTAGAGCACCATGGATAATATTTCTGAAGATGTAAGCTTAAAAGTTCAAAGCAGTGCTGATAATTGCCCGATATATAAATCTTAAAGTAATCTGCAAATATTAACATAAAGTATTCAGGTAGAAATCTAATATCACCCCAATTCTGAAAGTCGTATTTGTGAATCGCATGCGACTATACTCGTATTTTATAATTATGTATTTACTATTACAAAATACGGGTTTGGGCGTATGCGACTCGCAAATACGACTTTCAGAATTGGGGTGAATATCACTTATAAATATTATGATAAAAAGAAGGGGTCCAATATGATTGCCTGGCGGAACACAAATCCACAGATATTTTATCAAAAATATTATTTTGAAACTTTACATTTAATATCTACTGCTGAGGAAGGAAAACTATTTAAAAAAGATAGGAAAATCCAATCTTGTAAGTTTTATCATCAACACGATCGAAAGTTTCGCTGTATGGATAGCATCAACCTGGTGCCGAATTACCACACTCGTTAACGAGGTACTCGTTATCGAAATGTGACAATTTGGCATTACCGCTCTCGTTATCAAGCATTTTGGTATGACAACACACACACATCAGTTTGTTAGATACATACATGTACATATGTATGTTGGATCGTGTGAACCCCCCCTAATGAGGCCACTCGATCATTTGATAACGAGTCCCACTCACTCACTCCTTATCGATTGCGGTAATTCGGTCCCTGGTTACTATTGCTGATTTCCAAAGTCAGGAAATTAAACGAACAATTAATGATTGATAACTGTCGACCTTATTTTTACAAAACCTTGCTGATTATTGCAATTATAGGACTAACAGAAGAAATAGAATCTTGCAGTAACTAGCGAGTCAAGCTGGTTTCTAATGATAAAGGAGAATTTTTTTTTTAGAAAAGCAGAAGGATTTACCTTCAGGAACAGGAGTCAACCAGCTAAATTCATCAGTACAGTGTCTCCAGAAAATTCTACCTATAACTCGCTTTTCGCGGATTCGTTTTGTGCAAATTTACCTCTGCGCCGTTTTCATTTACCTACCAATATTCGATGTGCGACTTCGCTTTGCGCGAAAATCCGTTGTTTTATTTGAAAAATTGTGTTGTTCTCATGAATATTTCATGGATTTCATGGACTTAGTTCGTTTTGCGCAGTTTCGATTTGAACAAAAATTTTAATTCCCCTTACTCTCCGCGGAAATCTGGTGGGAGAATCACAAAGACTGTCGATAAACTGCTCACCAAGTCATGATGCGACTATACATAGGCATTGATTGATAAAATCTTGCAAATTTATTGAAGATGGGAACGGAAGAATCCGCCAAACTTGTAAGTTTAGTTTGTCATTTATATTGTGTAAGGAGACCTTCCTTCAAGGTCAACCATTAGTACCGTATAGGATTAATGAGTGAATCTTCTTGTTAGGTAACACTTATAGTTCGAGTTGAACCAGGGTCTGCTCCTCGTAATCAGTGGTGCGTGCGTGTTATATTTTTTGGAAACGACTATAGAGAAGCTCCTTATGGTAAATACATTCAGAAGCGGTGGTAACATGAAAAAACTTTTTTGTGTTTGCTGGGATTGACTCCAGACAGCATTGCGTAGTAGTCCAACGCATTAGACAGTCACCCCTATTCCGAGTGTCAATTATCATTCAATTGACACTTGATAAAATTATCAATCAGTAAAGTGTTCGGTATTGTGTAAATCAATTGATAAAAGTTGTGATCATTGTGAATGTAATTGACTGCTGTGAATGGAAAACACTTTACATTTTTCATTGACACTTCCTCATGAATTTTGTTTATTAAAATGTAGAATTGGTTTGGATATTTGGTGCAATTTGGCTCCATTCACAATGACAATTTATTACAAATTGACGACAGTCAATCATTTATTTGTAATTGACAATCACAATACCGATTAAAGGAATTGATTGTTAAACACCAAATACCAATTGATATTATTTGACAATCGCAATAGGGGTGAGTATAAAAAAAAGTGATGTTGGTCATATATTTTTATTGCCCTTTTAGTTGGAAGGTTTTCATACGCGAGTGTGGAGTCTTAATACTTGATATTAGCCGTGTTTTACTATGCTGAACTGATCAGGATCAGATCACGGGCATAATAAAACAAACTGGAATATATGGCACACCTTTTTAGACAACCTTTAGCACGGACATAGACATTTAGCGCGAAGTTGCCGTTTTATTACACAACCTTTACCACGGAGATAGACATTTAGCAGGTTTTTAGCGCAAACACAGATAAGCAAAGTTCCATATTGCGAAACTATTCCACGTGTTTTTTCATTGCTCACGATACGAAGCCGAGAGGATCGCATTACAAGATCAATTTGGAGAGTTGCCAGATAACATTGGCGCAAATTCATAGTCAGATAAAGCCGACAATAAAAGAATTTATTCAACTTCATAGCCTAAAATATACGTTTTGCTTTTCATAGTCACCTTATAGTCGAAGTGCAACATATTATAGCCGGCTCGAAATTTAAAATGACCCAAAAGTCACTTTAAATAATTATTGTCGGCTCTAAATTCTTTTATATAATATTTTGACGTTTGGGTTTGTTCGTTCAAATTACTTCAAAAAAAACATACCAAAGTCGATACTAACTAAAACACAGGCAAAAATGTGTTAATGAATAACGAAAAGTCATAGTAGCCGTCTAAAACTATAGTCGGCCATAGGCATTGACTGGATTGACGTTTGGTTTAAATGTCAAAATAGTTGTGTGAAAGTGAGCTCCTACTAAAAAGTCATTCAAACTATTTAAAAGGTTAATATATATTTCATATTAGCTGCAAAACTGCATAGTAAAAGTTACTCTTCCAATAAGAAACAAAAACTGAGTAAGTCCTAGCATCTAAGACGGTTTTCAATAGTTGGGGGAATCTGCAATAAACCTAACCTCACCAAATGAGCAACAGATGACTGCTAGAGACCTCCCTGATCCACCTAAAGACGAGAAACGCCATCCTAGTAAAAACCCGAAGAACTCATCTATAGAAACAATCACTGGAATAAGTATTCAACAGCTAAAGGCTTTACTGGATGAAAAGAACAAAGATCTCGTGAAAGAGCTTGCCACCAAATCAGACTTTCAACAGATTTGCTCAGAACTAGCAGGACTAAAGGCGAAGCACGAGGAGGTCTGTGTCAGGGTCGCGCAGCTTGAAAAACATAATAAACATCTAGAGAATGAACTAGACAAAATGATAATGAGAAACACAGAAACAATAGTTGTCATGCACCTACCTGTTGAGGCCAACACAGATGTAAAGGAAAAGGCGAAATCGGTATGTGCTGGATTGCTGGACCAAGATCCTCCTTCTCCCGACATTGAATCCGCATACAGTGCTACAGGCAGGGATGTGCGAACAGCAATAGTAGTGGTGAAACTGAAGTCAAAGAGGCCACCTGGAAAGTGCTCCGCAATTCCAATAAACTCAAGGGCACATTAACTGATTATGCACCATTGTAAGTAACGTAGTGGTACACATACACAGTGACCTTAGGCGCCCAGAACGGCAACGCAAAACGAATAGTAGGAATAATACTATGGAATAGAGTGAGCTAACGCTCTAACCCGACCCCCCGCGAAGCAATGCCTTACGGTCACGCGGGGGACATAGATCGGCCTGCTCGTATGGAGGTGGTTTTAGCCGGTGAGAATCCGGCACTACCAACGGCCATCGGACCATTGCCAATGCAAGGTTTCCACATACAGACAAAAAAAAAAAAAAACAGATATACAGATATACAGACAGACAGACAGACATACAGACAGACAGATAGATAGGCAGACAGACAGATAGATAGGCAGACAGATAGACAGACAATCAGACAGACAGACAGACAGACGGGTAGACAGACAGACATATAGATAGACAGATAAATAGATAGAAAAAAAAATGGAAATTGAAGTTGAAAAATAGAACAGCTTCCTTTTTATCATACCTGAATAACCATGTGCGCGGTGGAATTTTGGAAAGATATGTGGAGCGAAGTGCATTAGGTTACGGCTAGTAGCCTATAAAGTGGACTCGAAATGAAAGGCTATACCCATAGCCACACTACCTGATCATCTTTTTGCCTCGACTCGCCCCATTTGGCTCATAAATGCAAAGGGCATAGAAACTGGTAGATATACTCGTGTATACGAGATGCTTCATAGGTTTGACGTAAGCTTTATACCTGAATACATTCATCCTCATCACCAACATTGATGACTAAAATGTTAACTACAGCGAAAGTACAAAAGGTCCAGGTGATAAAAGATTAGTTTCCTCCTCAACACCATAAATCTGTCTTATCAATCTACGAGTACCTTCGAATGTATGGATGTGCTCTGAGTGCGCCACCATTTTATGATAAGATTTCTCATTTCACAAAAGTAAAAGTTGTTGACCAGAGAAACAAGTACAGTTATTAAACAAAGTGTATAAAAATTTAAAACTATTTCCTGTTCTAAGCTGAAATCCATTTCCCAAACAAAAACTCGCAACACTAACGTATAATTAGAACATTAATCTTAAATGGGCGCATAACTCTAAGCCAATAAACAATTGCTTTACTAACTGTTGCCCTCGTCCGTTGGAGATCAGCAACAAATCTACTCAAAAACCTGTTGAACATTAAATGCTGTGCGGTCATTACACGGTACGGTACCGACAAATATGTATTCACTCTAATTAAACAAGATATAAATGATATTAGCCCACCAAGAAGTCGCACGACAGAGCGTCTTAAGAATTCCGAAAACCTAACTGCGCCTACAGCTTTGCGCATTACGAAACTGTTGACTGCTTCTTAACAACATGTCTGGGTGCTTCAGGTGCTACAGGTGTTATTGCCCTCCAAATGACGCAAGATCTTCAGAATACTTAGTGGAAGTATGCACGAAGGTGTGCCACCACTTTACCGCTGGACGCGGAGTCGGATGCTAATTAATTCCATAATAAATAAAAGTTTAGAAAACGACAGCCAAAACGCATCGATTAACATCGTTTGACTGAAATGAGGTCGCATCCATTGTATGATGGGATTAGATAAACATAACCAAATAGATGGAAAGCCAGTGTGCTAGATAATTCCAACCGAATTCAAAATTCCAGAGAGATGTGGGTCATTCCAATCTGATTCCAGTAAGTGGAGTCGAAGACGACTGCTGCAGCAAATGCTGCTAACACATGCGCCCTTTGGACCGAGTTTCATTAAAGATTCATTATGCTAATTGCTGTTTGGTATAACATATCGCTGGCATCTGTGTGGAGTGGCTTAGCAAATTTTTTGAGATGGATTTCGGCCTTAAAAAATGCGTGCTATTATGCGGTGCTGGCCATGGAACTGTGTCACACTTTCTCTGTGCTCTATTTTTGTAGTTTTTTTTTTAAATGGGATGAAAACTTATGGGAATAAATGAATATTAATTTAATGTATTTTAATGTCTATTCGGAATGGGCTTAGTCTTTCGTTAGGTCTACCGTCTACGGAAATAAAGATTATGCCCAGAATTTAGTTGGTTGATGGGCAATTGCTTAATGGAACTACTCTTTTCAGTTGGTCATCATCCGGTGGGTATGAGATTTAATGCCTTTGTTAATCGGCGGATGTGGCTTGTCCATTCAATCTGATCAATTTGTTTTCTTTTGTAGTCGGGATATAGATGATATTCATTAGCATTTGATGAGTAACAAATTGGAGCATTTTCAAGCGATGTAAATACATATAGCTGATCGCTGATCGATCGGTAAGTTTGTGCTTTAGGTCTCCGTGCATTTTCAGAATCTTGACGATCAGCAGATGTGCCTTTCAAAAAAAAATCGTCATACTGGTATGTTATCTTGATTAAAGTTTTGATTGTTTTTTTCATGAACTTATTTAATAATTGAAAAACTTCTTAAAATTAAGATTAATTTCGTTAGTGATTTCAATTTTTTTTTCAATTTCAAAATCACCGCCAGTGGATTTTACCGCCAAACCAAAAAAAAAAAAACAGTGAAACCCGGTTAAGAACTACCCCTTTGACTGCAAAACCCGCATAGCATTCTTGTTAAAATCCCCTTTTAAGTACATATCGCTTAACTACCTTCCCCGTTTAAGTACTCACTGTTGCCCTTTCTTTCGTCATAATTAACATAATAAAAACCCTTAATTAAGGACTAGAATCGAAACAAAACAAAATGTAATAAACATAATCTAGTACATTATATACTCACTACCAAAAATAAAATGCTGATTAGTCGAATCATTAGGTACGATTCTCTGAAGACAGACGTCAGTCAGCCTTTGGAAGGTTATTTAGATTGGGTTAAAATCGCTCACTGTTGCAGACGGTTCCCTCTCGTATCTGCCTCTGCAATGACTTTTATTTTTCCCCTCCAACGCACCTTAAAAAAATTTTTTTTTACATAATGTGGTAAGTTATAGTACTCTAGTACAGGGTTACCTCTGAAAATGTCCGGAAAAGGTCCAAAAAGGGGTACCTGGCGAAAAAAAGGGGTCCCATATAAAATTAAAGAATAAAAAGGGGGTAGGATAAGTATTATTTTATTAGTTTTATTTATTTGTAGTCCAGTTGCTTAAAAATATATAAAGCTTATGCATAAAAACTCATAAAACAAAAAAAATCTGTTCATTTTTAAAAAAAAACAATTTATTTAAAAATAAAGTAACAAAAACAGAAGAAGCAAGAAAAGTATTTGAGCAAAAAGTTATGATTAGGAAAACCTAATTGTTAGGAATGAAAGTCCTAAACTTCTGAATTAAGGGGTTAGACCACTCAAGAGGCCGAAAAAATAGGCTCTTTTAGAATTTTTTTTTTCAAAAATACTACAAAATAAATCGAGATTCCAATAAAGAGTATTTATTATATGTACATATCAGTGACTATAAAAAAAATTTTGAAGCGATTAATTTCAATTTCGGGTTTTTTTCAGTGTCCACGGCCGGACTAACAGCTCCTGTAATTTTTGAATTTTAATAAGCCAATTTCTTTCTTTTGATTTTATATTATTTTATATTAAAAATTATCTGCCGACGCTGTCTTGCATGGTGTCCCAAAGTGTGATAACGAAGATCTCCGTAGCATGTTTGATGTCCTTTGCTCTTCAATAAATTGTACACCAGCACCTACTCCTCGGGACATCTTTAGGACGAAACCAAAAGGTAATGATGTAAATTCAGCGATAATAATAAAATTCGCATCTCCGGTGGACAAGATCGCCTTACTTAAATCTGCAAACAAAACATTTAAAACTACACGTAAACCGCTTTGTTTACACAATCTTGGATTGGAATCTGACAGACCGATATACATAAACGAAAGTCTAACATCAACCAATTTCGCTATTTATCGGAAAGCTTTCCTTTTAAAACGTCACGGTCAGCTGTTTTCTGTTTTCACCCGCAACGGAAAAGTTTATGTGCGGCGAACACCTAATGGGAGAGCTTTTTTAATTGAGTGCTGCCAACGCTTAGATTCACTTGCTGCTGCCACTGATCAACAATAGTTTTAAAGTTGAATATGTTTGTTATTATATTACTTAAGCTGCTCTTTGTAACTTTTTCCACATTTCTTTACATTCTAGCCTTCTTATCATTTAACTGTACTATTTTATTACTTATTTATTTCTTTTTCAGTTTCCATAATTTGCTCTATATATTTTCATCCGGTGTGTCATTGGCCTTTTTATGTAGGAGGAACAAAAATTTAAAATTAATAATTTTCCCATATGTCTAACATAAGTGTGCATTCCGAAAGAGGCAGTGGTACGAGCAATAATGTGCGCATATTGCTTGACATATTTTGCAAACAACGCGATGGGCTGCGTGTATGCCACATAAATGCTCAAAGTCTTTTTAAAAAAATTGATGAATTCAGAAATTTGTTTGTTGGTTCTAGTGTTGATGTTATATGTGTATCCGAAACTTGGTTCGATATTGAAATAGCTGATCATATCTATTCACTGAAAGGTTACAAAATTTTCCGGGCGGACAGACAACATAGGAGAGGGGGTGGTGTTGCTATTTATGTACGTAACAGTATTGTAGCTAAGATTGTCAGCAGTTCTCATGGATCGAGCCAAATTGAATATTGCCTTATTGAAATCATAACCAAAAAAACTAAATGTCTTGTTGGAGTTGTTTATCGACCGTATAATAACATTGATATGACTCCTATATTTCAAGAATTGGAGACCCGCTCTGGCTCTTTTTCAAATGTCATTATCTGTGGCGATTTCAACTGTAACGTCTTCAACCAGGAATGCTCTAACACGTTCATAGAAACAATGCAATCGATGGATTTACACCTCGTTAATAAAATTGTTCCAACTCATTTTACCAGTAGCACCAATACCTTAATTGACCTTTTCTTCACCAGTGAGCTGGAGACGGTTTATTTTGGTCAAACCTCTGCTCCAGCCTTCTCAAAACATGACCTCATATTTATAACTTTTCCTACTGCTTGCAATAGAGATAACATAAAGTTCACCTACAGGAACTTCAAGGCCATAAATTCTGAGCTCCTAGAGCAAGATTTGCATTATGTCGATTGGCAGCCAATTTATCGAGAATCTCTGCCTGAGAACCAAGTTAACTATTTTCAAGAAACAGTTTCCCAGCTATTTGAATCACATGTTCCTCTTATAACAAAAACACATAAGAGCTCATCAATTCCTTGGTTTTCTGTTGAAGTCCAGGAACTAATTAATAAACGCGATGTCGCCTACGCCAAATGGAAACGCTTCAAGCTCGAAGAGTTTCATAACATTTTTCGCCAAATGAGAAATTTAGTTAACCTGAAAATCAAAGTAGCTAAACGAATTTTTTACCAAAACATATTTAATATCAAACTGCCCGCGAAAACCCTATGGCGAAATTTAAGAGAGGTGGGAATCGGGCGAAAAATTGGTGCTGAGATGGATGAATTGGACCCAAATCAGCTTAATAGGCAATTTATTAATGCTCAAACAATAGGTGCTACTAATCGCTCATTCAATCAAGCCAGCAGTATTGTTTATAGTGATTCCTTTGAGTTTTATCGAATCGAGCAAACTGATGTAGTCGAGGCTATCCTACAAATCAAATCGAAGGCTTCGGGGCTCGATAAAATTCATCCATGCTTTATAAAACTCATATTGCCACATATCCTTCCAGTTTTAACCCATATTTTTAATACGGTCCTAACCACATCGTCCTTTCCAAGTGCTTGGAAGTTAGCTAAAATTATCCCAATCTTGAAAAAGAAATCATCCGCTAACTCGCCTGCTGAGTACCGACCAATTGCTATACTTCCATTCTTATCCAAGGTTTTTGAAAAATTAGTTCATCGTCAAATTTCAACTTTTCTTTTACACAAAAAGTTACTCTGTCCCAATCAGTCTGGGTTCAGGCGTAATCATAGCTGCACAACGGCGCTACTCAAAGTAACTGATGATATTAGGATAGCTTTGGATGATGACATGGTAACTTTTCTCACTCTTCTTGACTTTTCCAAAGCGTTTGATACTGTGGACCACACTCTACTCGTATCAAAACTAAGAACAATGTATTTTTTCTCTCCCTCAGCCTCAAATTTAATTTTTAACTATCTGCATGGCAGAAAACAAGCGGTTGTGGTTAAAAACATGACTTCTGAACAAATAGAATCCACTGCAGGGGTTCCGCAAGGTTCTATATTAGGGCCTTTACTCTTCACCCTATTTATCAACGACCTTCCAAGCGTAGTACATAATTCAACAGTGCACCTGTATGCGGATGATGTACAATTGTATCATAGTTGCAAACGGATTTCTGTCGAACATGCAGTATGCAAAATTAATGACGACCTCCAAAGAATATTAAACTGGTCATCTGAAAACTTTTTGACGCTAAATCCCAGTAAATCCAATTGTATGATAATATATAGACGTGACTTATCTGTTGAACATTTGCCAACCATTCGACTTGGTAATTCGCCCATCAAACACGTGAATAAAGTTAAAAATCTTGGCTTATGGTTCGGCTGCTCACTAGATTGGAATATTCACATCTCCACTGTAATAGGTAGAATTTATGGATCTCTCAGAAATCTATCTTTGTCGCAGAATTTCACTCCCTTGAATACAAGGTTGATGCTGGCGAGATCTCTACTCATTCCCAACATAACATATGGCTGTGAAATTTACTATGGCACTAATGCAGCTATCAAAAGAAAATTAAATGTTGCATTCAATAATATCACCAGATACGTCTTTGGTTTACGTCCCTTTGATCACATCTCGGCATTTCGTAAAAAGATACTCGGATGTACATTAGATGAGTATATTGACTTTTGTACGCTAAAGCTTCTGCACAAAACTATAACCACCAAACAACCATCTTACTTATTTAGCAAGCTAATTTTTTCGCAGTCAAATCGGTCTTTGAGCTTGATACCTCCGCGTGTTTCATATCTTGTTTCGGAGCGACAGTTTTTTGTCCGTGCTATTCGTCTCTGGAATGCGCTCCCTCTTGCCATAAAAAGACACAATGATAGACCTAACTTTGAAAAAATTTTATTTAATCACCTCACAGGTAGAACGAGTAGTACAGGCATCTAGGTATGAAGGCTTATTCTAAAATTGCAATTTTTTTTTTTCTCCTCTTTCCTTATTTTTTTTATTTTTATTTTTTCATGTACATATATGTATTTGTTCACTTTTCACTTCTATTTAATTTTTTCCATTCATTTTAATTTTTAAATAATGAATTGCAATAGCAGATTCATCTCACATTTATAGAGTAAAGATATAGTGCTTAGTATCTATTATAAATGTTGTTAAATTGAATTAATAAATATACAAATATACAAATATATACAAATATAATAACTGCTATAGAAGTACGTAGGTTTTTTTCGATATACATATGTATGTATTAATTTTTGGCCAAATGGCGCACTTCCAAAGTGGAAACTGAAAAATTTGCTAATATCAAATGAACTATGCAATATAAAAAAAAAATCCTACGTACTTCCATAGATAATGTATTGTTCAAGATATATTCAATATTTCAAGTAAATCGGTTACAAATTGTCTGAGTTATGTTTTCGGCAAACTTAAAAAAGATACGATAAGATAAGATAAAAGAGATACACACACGCGTTTGAAGTTTTGAGAAGTAGAAAATCATGAGGAAATTTTGCAATACCTTTAATCTGCGATTTTCCCGACCATAATCTTTTGGGACATAATTTTTGAGGTCCTAGGGAACAATTTAAAATAACAAAAAAAAAATCGATTTTTGGAAAATTCTAGAGTGGCTTAACCCCTTAAATTCGAGTTAGGGACTCACTCTTCTATCTCTTCATCTTCCAAAACAATTAATGCGGATCTTTTTTTTTATTTTAACAATAGTAGAAGTAGGTATGACAAACGAAACGCACCAACTATTTGAATGTGTCTGTTTATAGGGGAAATTTACATTTCGGCGTTAGCAAACACATACATAGATAGAATTCGGGTTAATACAAACGAAGTGAAGAATGACGCGTTCGAACATTTCGAGTGATATTTGGCAAATGACGCGAGTAATGTTGTCTTCCAATTCCTCAAACGAAGTCGGCTTATCCATATAGACTTTAGACTTTATGTAGCCCCGAAGGAAAACATGATCTTGGCGGCCAGTTCACCGGTCCGAAGCGTGAAATTAACTGTTCACCGAATTGTTCTCGCAACAATGCCATGGTTTTATGGGCTGTGTGATAAGTAGCGCAGTTTTGTTGGAACCAAATATCGTCGAGATAAGGGGATTTAATTTCAGACAGCAAATATTCCGTTATCATGGCGGGATAACGGGCGCCATCTACAGTTACGATCTGGACGGCCTCATTTTTGAAGAAATAGCCTGCTGATTCTCATAAACCGCACCAAAACGTTATTTTGTCTGGATGTAATGCAGTGACGTTTACTCTAAGGTGCGCAGGTGTTCTCCGCACACCCCAACGAAATCCATCTTTATGAAAAATTTATTTGTTTATATACATGCGCTAACAATATCTAATTGAGTTACAATTCAAAAATACTTAATTAAAAATAATGCTTTAACATCCACTTTTGTTCACTCTGTTGTGCCGCACCGTCTATAGCCAAATCAACCAAACCAAACACCGCAGTCAAAATCGCAATACCAAAATGTATATAAACCATTCAACACAAATTGACTTTGAACAAAATGTTCTCCTCTTTTCGTAAGTAAATTGAACGGTGCGCGCCGTCATACATACATACTTTCAAACCTCTATCCAACAACCTATCCAAACCAACTTTTTATTAAATTCAGTTCGACGTCGACTCGCCCGGTTGTTCTCCACTTACTAGCGCACCAACCCAAAGGAAATATCCATATAAAAAAAACGTTCTACCACATTCAAAGTCCCAACAATCGTCTGTACAATAACATGAATTTGGGTTCTCCAGCAAACTGCGCACCCGGGCTCGATACAACACATTTTCTTTAGCGATGAAGATGTTAGTTGTGGGTATTATGTTGCTTCTCATATTCTGTTTTATTTCGCATCAACTTGAGTTCTCCAGCAAACTGCGCACTGGGGCTCGATACAACCCTTTTCTTTAGCGAGGAAGATGTTAGCTGTGGGTATTATGTTGCTTCTCATATTCTGTTTTGGTTCGCATCAATTTGAGTTCCCCAGCAAACTGCGCACGCAGGCAGCCTCGATACAATACATTTTCATTTTTAGCGAGGAAGATGTTAGCTGTGGCCTGTGGGTATTTTGTTGGTTTTCATATTTTGTTTTATTTCGCATGTTAACGTTTGTTTGGTTGAATTTTGTTCGATTCTCTTCTCCTGATATTAGTTATTTGTTCGATTTCGATGTGCTCTATATTTGTAGAACATAATCGACTGAAGCGAAAGCAAAAAGCAACACAACAATAGGCGTGTTTTTTTTTTAAATATTTGCATTGAAAACATGTTGCGGAAACATGTTTATTCTTACATCATCATTGATCATTCGCATTTTGGCAATAGTTAGATATGCATGTCGTTCTTTTAAGCCAAATCGTATAAGAGAAAAATGACCTGTCGATGCGCTATTGAAAATTTATTGAAGAAACCATTTTCTCAATTAAATTCGGAAGAAAGACTGGAAATAATTAGTTTTGGAAGGCCAACACCGTCTCTTCCGGATTTGATTTGTAAGGTTTACCTAGTAAAGCTTTTACTAGACATGTTTAGATTCCTAACTATGAAAGAAAATTTTGGTTGTGTGGTTGCCCCGTTCTTAATAAATTATTTTGCCTCGTTTACTTAACATCCTCGTCGTGGTCCTGGAGAAAACTGAGTATATACATATGTACGTTATTATTCAAGAAAAAAAAAGTAGAACACCCTGCTTAGAACATCACGCCACGTCCCTGATGTAATGGCAGCTCTTGAACCTCTTCAGGTTGCTATTATACCCAAATTTGGCAATTTTGCTTACTGACGTAGCCATTAAGTCAGAAATGAGCCTCATCGCTGAACAAAATTTTGGTCAAATAGTGAATCCTTTTCAAGCTTTTCAAGAGTCCAAAGACTGAAACGGTGATATTTCAGAAGCCTTAAATTTTTGCACGATTTAAATTTTGTATGCTTTTAACTCTTAATTCATACCAGGGGTATTCGAGTACCCCAAGTATTTTCATATGCGTCATTTTTATATGAAACGGTGACGGTTTGCTGTCTATTTGTTAGTCGATATATGCCACGACTCAAATTAATATTATAAATGTTGAATAAAATAAATTTGTTCGATTTCTGTATTTAATTTCCATTTTAACAAATGATTTTCCTAAATAGGTTCTGAAGAACCCTCGAATAACGGTAGGGCTTAAGAGATAAACCGAGTTCCGAGTTACGTAAAATACGCCAAGTTATTGGCGTCCGGATTACCGAAAATGACTACTGTGCCTCGATTGTTTATTGTTTCACGAAATGTCGATGGAATTAAGGCGACGATAACGACGATAACGACGATTCTGGGGATAAAGATAGTTGGGATTCAAATCGACAGAAGTAAAGTTAGCTTAAAAGCTGCTTCAGAATGATTGCAACTTGCAATAGGAAAAACACTGCAAGAGGGTCGAATATGATGCTTCTAACAATGACATCCTACCACCGCCCATGGGATGCAACATATTTGCTACCATTATCGACTATCGACGTAATCTAATTCTGTTGAATTCGTGTAGATTTTTTTCTCAAAAGACACGGTTGGATATAGACACAGGACGAAGACGTGGATGGTAATGTTTTTATTAAATAAATTTAATAACAAACATTGCTTTAAGGTGCCACTTAGTCTAGTTTCTTTCAGACTGAATTTCTAACGATTCAAAAAGCCGCGGAATATTTAATGAATTGCAGAGATCGTTACTGCATCAACAGTACTAAATTGCTATGATTTACTACGAGAAAACAGCCGCCAGCAGCAAACTAGTCTCCTCATATTAAGTTCCTATAGTCTTCAACGTATCACAGATAACGAAAAAGCGGATGAACAGGGAGTTTAGCTGAGAACCCGAAATCATCAAAGCATTAATGCATTTTCCTTCTTTCCTTTTCACAAGGTACTACGAGTATCTAATCGGATATCACACTCGCAGACTTAAGAGGTGACAGGAGTAGTACATAAAATAGATACATATGCATGTATATGTTTTATCATAATCCCACACCAGACATCTGTTTGCTTCCAAATCAAGAACAAATCGACACTGTAAAATCACAGGAAAGCTGGAATGCATTCCACTCAGTTCATTTGTCTTCATTTTCGACTCGGATCGCTTGGGAGTAAATAAGCAACTTTTACATTCCACTAGAAAAAAAAAATCTCATAAATTTCTAACCTAATATTCTCTTTCTGAATTGGGATGACGATCACCTAAGGCGCACACACTGTGAGTCGAGTATAACAAAAGGTCAACAGCTTCCAATGCACGAGCAGATATTATCGATTTTAGCGGTTATTTACGACTTCTTTAAGTAAAATTATTCAATAATAATTAGTAACAATTACAAGCTGCCTTGTAGTGAAACGATCCGCGGGTAGAGTCTGGAATGGATTCGAAATAAAAAAATAAAAAATATCCCATCAACTAAATAATGACTTATGTCAATATCAATCACACATTCACATCTTTCGCACCGTAGTCATCTTCATCTCACTCTCTCCCTCTGTCCCAGGTAGAGGAAAAACAAATCATAAACATTCTCCAACTATATAGATTGTGCATTCATTTGGAAAAGTGTGAACTTGCGAAGATGAGCCTTTCTAAAACCAAATCTTATGTCAACAAATTACACTGAAGTGAAGCCTAGAACCAACACAAAAGAGTTGAGGCAAAAACTCGTGAAGATAGATTAATCAGCAGAAATTTCAGTTAACTCGAAGTGAACTCTCCAACAATAAGGTTCGACCGGTGGTGGTTACATCGTCGTGCATTCATTCACCAATAATGGAGGAATTTCTGCGGTCTCGCCGGCTCTCAGTGAACGCGACTAGGGAGAATGAAATAATTCCCTTCTCCTTCGTCATCATCCTGGCCCTGGGTGCATAAAACACTCCATTCATGCCACATTGATTCCCTGATTACCTTCGGTTTTGAGGTCAGTAGTGTAACGATAATGACGCAGCGCATTGCGGTCTTAAACCGTTGATGATCATTAATGGGGTTTTGTGGATATTTTTGCAACTGCCACTATGATTAACATCATAGTCTTCGTCGTCGTCGTCGTCATCGGCGTTGTTGTTGTAATCGTGATCTTAAGGTGATGAAGTGGTCGCTATTCGATGAAATGTTGCGTTTAAGTTTTATGCAGGTGTGCGACTAGATAGTCCGGTACCTGTTTTTAAGCCTCTGCAAGGTGACTCTGTGCCTCTCCATTATACATATTTGCTTTCCTCTTTGGGTAGTTTTCCTTCTTCTAGATTTGTTTTTCGTACATTCTAACTAACGGGAAGTTGAAAGTTTTGTTTTACATAGTTGTACGCTTCGTAACAATTCAACTATCTGCCTGCATATAGAGGCATTTTATTTTCCTACTTTTGTAGACATGTAACATATGTTCAGTACATCTGATATGTAATAATTCAATGCAGGCCAAAAGTTGAGGTATAGAGATTGAGTTTTATGAATTACATTCCATTTTTTACCTAAATTCTCTACTTGAACAAAATGCAACATATTCAGATACTAAAAAAAGTCGGATTTCACAATCAACTCAAGTTTTTGAACAGTGGGCATTTTGTTTATAAATGTGGGAAACCTGCGAACCTGGAAAAGTACCGCTGTCCTTGACAATGGTCAAACAAGTATTAAAGCATGCTGTGCCATTTGGACAAGTTGCTGTTCGATAACTGTTAAAATTAATTATATACACAGTGTGTCAAATAATATTCCAAATGGTTCTAGAGAACATATTTAAGGACACTTTGATATCTGGTTTCATGCAGTAGATCGTGAGGAGTGCAGTGTCTTTATGCTGAGTAACTGTATTATTCATCCACCATTTCCGCACAGGGTTTGTTGGCTTTGCCATAGCCGGGTAAAATAGAAAAAAAAGAACAAAAAAAAAAAAAATTAAAAAAAAGGAACCGCCCTTGTCGAGAAACGAACATGTGAACCTTAAGGTGAAAAGCCGACGCGCAATATGCTGAGCCACAAAATCAGCTTCCAATTTCTCATTTGTTTCTCTAGTAACAGTTTAGAAACGCAGGAATTTTCATGTAAACATCAAGCGGTTAGACATATTAACCCGAATCAGCCCAGTATGACCATATATTCACAGATGAGGTGGGCATGGGTTTCTTTGGTTTAAAGGGTCTCTAGGTAACCAATTTTTAAAATTTTTTCACTTACCCATTCTTAATATATATTTCAACTTATTCTTCTATGCGATTTATCAGTCATTTTCAAACTGTGAAAGTTATACGCTGTGAACATCGACGTATGGACTGCTAGTACCCAACTTCGCGTTGGTTCCAACATAAGCACTAGCCCTCTTGTTTCGTAGCGGAGAAATGTGGAAACTTACATTGTGTTTGAATTCACGTAAGCCGTTGGTTTGCGATTTAAGCAACAAAACAATATATTAATAAACAGAAAACATTAATTTGATATAAATTTACCATATTTATCCAGTTTATGGGTCACTAACGGCTATTATAATTTTTTTTTTTTTGAATTTATGGTAGTGGCATCTGTTGAAATTTAATGCATTTTCGCAGTAACTCATATACAGGGCAATAGATGGCCAAAGTTTCTATGAAAAATTTGTTTGATGGCGGGTAATTACTTCACTTTGATACAAATTGTCCGCAGACGATGTATGAAAATGACATTTCACTAGCAGTCCATATATAATATGTCATTGGCTGTGAATATTTAGTAAAAGAAAAACTGTCAAAAAGTGTAAATATTGATTACAACAAAAAGTAAGAATACATTTATTAAATATTTTTTATTAATTTTTAATTCCTCATATTTAATCAGTACTTTCATAAAAGGAAGTTAAAAAAAGTACGTTTATATTTGAAATATGAATGCGTTTTTTTGCAATCGATGCTGGTTGGATTCATTAAATCTATAAAATGGATAAAATGGATGGATGAAAAATCAACATATTTCACTAGAAAACTGTTTATTTTTCTTGAGTTCGTAGAGTTTTTCCATGAAGATTAAGTTGGTTCGAGGTGGGCCATGTTCACTGTGAGCCACTGTATTTTCACTTGGTTAGTAGATGTCTCGGTACACAATACATGGCAACTACAAGCCCATTCCGATTACAATTCAGACGAGATATTGCAATATACTATAGCAAATAGTTTGGTGAGAAACCAAAGGCCGTTGGCCCCCGTGAAAGAAACTTGCAAGACACAAGCAAAGCGAGTAAACTCTTCGTTACGATGGTAAGAATCACTAACATAATATGTACTGATACTTCTGTCGAACGGACAATGTTTTAACTGTGATATTGGTATTTGAAATGCTTTTAAAGTTTTCAAACAAAAAGTTATTAATAAAGGAACAAAAAAGTAACCAAAAAAAATTTTTTCATTGTGTTTCCTTAATTTCCATACAAAATGTATGAAGGTCCAGCCTGACCTATTCCATTAATGGGAGGGTTGTAAATCATCCAATGACAGAATAGTTAAAAGGATCTAAATCGCAATCAGCTATCAAAACTTGATTTGCACTGAAAACGAAAACCGAGTGAAGGAAATTCATATTTTTTGAATTTTGCTTTGTCCTTCTTTCATACTTTAGAAAGAAAGGCAAAAATCCATGTACACGTTAACTTGGCAGAGCTGTCGTTTCGTTAATTTTTTAGCTGCTCAATTTTTGATAACATGGTAGTACTTTACGAATCAAGGTAAGGCAAATTATTACCTACGTTAATAATAATAGCCCTTAACTAGTTTAGCCATTAGAATTTGGAAGGAGATGGGTACACATATGAAACATAGTAAATATATGTAGTAAGTCCTTTAAACCATACTGCACAAAGAAACATTTTATTATGTATTTCTTCAAAAAAAAAAAACCGCCTTTTGATGAGCTTGGAGTTTCTGGTTTCTGTAATCTTATAAGAAACCTGCATAGTTTTATACAGGGTGTTCCCAAGTAAATCGTCAATACTTTGGGAACTGATTCTTGGGTATCTACTTTGGTGTACCTCGCGAACACAAATATCTCCGGTAATACTTACTACGGTTTGGGCTTGAATTTTAGAAGAAATAATACTTAAGAGCGCTTAGATAAAATTGGTATATTTTTCAGCTTTCCAGATATTTTATTTTTAAGTCAATATCATTTATCTTTAATTTTCTACAAAAAATGCGTAATTAACTTACCGTTTTATTATACTTTCCTTATGAACGCAACAACTTTAAAAGTCTGTGATAAGTATGCTGAAAAACCCACAGATTTTATGATATAGTGAAACCTGTCGAGTTGGCCACCCTTGTAAGTTGGCCAATATTTTACTACACCAAGAGAATTCCATACAAATGTTCCTAAAAAATCTCTATATGTTGTCCACCTGCTTATCTTGGAACAAATTTGAAACTTTATGTCATCTCTCATATTAAACAACCCGCCAAAGTTGGCCAACGGTTGATGGATGGATTTTATTCCACATTTTCACTTAACCACAAAAAGTCTACACATAGCGGAAAATAAAAAGATGTTCGTTCTTGTTTCATCGTGTGCAATATATCGTTCTTTTATTTTTATTACAAAAAAAAAAAACACCCTTATAAGTTGGCCACCTGTATAAGTTGGCCAAAAATTCTTGCATCGAAGGTGGCCAACTTACCAAGGTTTCACTGTACTTGAAAAAAATCGCAAAAGGTAAAAACGAAAAATATGATTTTTACCTACTTTTTTAACCGCAGTTGACAACTAACATAATTCATAATTTCCAAATATTTTTGTTAAATAATGTATGGCTGTACGAAGGTTTTAAAGTATACATACTCATTTATTAGACTACCCGTCAAAACTGTAATTTTCATCCCATTTTTCCTTAAAATCCGAGACTCAAACCTATCAAACATTTTTTTAACATCGGAATATTTTCACAAATCATGGTGGTGTATTTCTTAAATGTGCGATAGCTACATATTATGTATTAGGTGCCATAATATTCCTTGAGTTCCTTGTAATTTCAGTAGATAACCGCTAATAATGCCCTCTGATGCAAGCTTATTTACTTGTTTTTCTTCTTAAATTGATATTGAAGGACGTAAATTACCACTTTAAATCGCCTCGAAACTTGACAACAGTGTATAGTAGGAAAATGCTGTCGTTAACGCCTGTAAAACAAGAAAAGATTAGCAAGGCTCACTATAAACCAAAACATTTAACTTTTCTCAAACGATCGGCATTCAGTACGAATAAATTTGAAGCTGTAAAAATAATCGGTTTCTCGGAATATTTAATTATTATTAAAAAATCTGTTCGAAAATGTTTCGAAACCAAATACCAAGGACCCATCATCAGCGATTCTCCGAGTGCGATGGCCTGATCACGAATATGATCCGCTGGGTAGGTAAGTATAAAAATGTCTATGGCCGCCAATACTCCAAATGCAAGAAGGATTAGCTAGAAAAAGCTGGATTTAATGGCAAATGTTTGTGAGGATTGTGATATTTAAGCTCACGTCTGATGTCTGACTATAGACGAATACCATGAAGCTTACTTGTAGAGTCAATTCCACAACTCGCATAAGTGAAAAAAAGCTTATGAATTTCTTCATCAGTCCACAGATTCTTATTAGAGCAAGATGATGTTCAACACAGTTGATGAGTGCTCTCCGGTAACACTCTACCTCTTCGGGACTTAGAATAGGAACTCCACTGGACTGTTGTGCTTGCTCTATTGATTTCGAAGTAGTCAAATACTGAGGTTTCGGAAATGGAAGGTGATCATCCCTCATTTCTTTTGCATAAAAGTAGCCTGCCGAGTCTTCTTCGTTGCAGATATGTACCGTTTCTGGGAATCTAAAAAGATTTACATATTCGAATTAATACTGTCTTAAGATGTCCTTTCGTTTCATTTAAGCTAAATTGGTTTAACTCTACCTACCTCTTATAAACTCCACTGGTAAAAAGAAGATTCTTTAAAGCGCATCGAAGTATATTGAACTGTCCAGCACACATTAGCCCAAATGAGAAGGAAAATGCGCTTCCAGCCACAAAGCCGCAAACCACAATCATTTGCGCCCAAGCTTGAAAAAAATAAACCACAGCAAACTGGTAATCATTCTAGAATAGAGATGGTCCTAGGATAGATAAAATATTTCCAAGCTTTAGTGTATGCGTACATCCATGTTGACGGGATACCAGGTGGCAACCGGAAGTTTCACAGGTCTTTTCAATAAAGGACGTATAAGAGACGAAATGACACTAGCTGGTGGAATAATCTGCCAGCTGATTCCAATAATTTTTGCATATCTATAAAGTTTTTCCATATCAACGTAGGTTTTTCCTTAAAAAAAAAGACAAATAAAAAAAAATCAAGATTCATGGATTCTAGGGGTGGAAACAATTTGGACATTTGCTCACCTCTAGCGGATCTCCATTGAAATTTGTCCTCAATAATGTTTAGAAGATCATCCAGGTCCTTCGCTTTAAGCTTAAAGTTAAGCATAACAAGGAAACTACAAAAGAGCCATGCACCCTGCATAAGGGTGTTTGAGATGATATCCGCGCTGTCAATGTCAAACCTATCATGAACGGTTTTCAAAAAGCAGACCGACATATGAAGCGGCACAAACACTGAAATCCAGGAAATAGCTTCCCACAAATATTGCAGCAGCTTAGGTGTGTCCTTAGACATTCCTGGAAATTTCAAAGTGAAAAGAATATAGAAACTATACTTCTGGGTGGCCAGAATTCCTTCAGAAGGACGCGGCATTTTTAAATAAACTTGGTATATGCTCAATTAATTTTGGTCTTATATACTCGTAGCCTTGCCTAGCTACGAAATAGGAACAGTGCAAGCTAATTTAATTAATTCCAAGCGTTTATGGGTCCATTAAAAAGCAATTATCAGCGATTTATGCATTCAAAATGCGCTTGGGAAAGTAGAACTTTGTGAAGTTTTACTTATTCATGTTCAGTGATGGGAGGTGACTATTAAATGTGTAATTTAATTTATTTACTAATTACATTGCCCAGTTATTGTGATGTAATTAAATCAAATGTCTAGTCCTTAAGTCAATTCGTTGGGTTTCTTTAAAAATTCTAAAAATCGAATTAATTTTGGGTTATCGAACTTATGCGTTTTTATATGTAAGTATATAGCGTACATTTGAATATCGTGAAGCATCGTGGGTTCGCTTACTAATTATGATCCGCTTACTCTAATTTTATATGACCCTTTCACTGCAACACCCAGTTAACCACAGAGTTTACTCGATTACCGTCTTACATGTGAAGGTCCTTGCAATAGCTAAGGGAAATTTACTAAATGCAACTCCGTATTGTGAGTGGTTGATATTTGTATGACAGTTCGATCGTATATTCCATTAGTGACTACCGCATTCGGGAGCAATCCTTAATGTTTTTTAGTATCGAATTTCAGACTTCATGGTCGCTTGTCAAGCTGAAGTTTCACTGTTCAAATCCAGATAATTCAGAAAAATTATTTTCCACGAAAAAAAATACAGTCGATGAATTTCATAATTTAATATTTTAACCTACTGCAAAGGAATAACACTGGCAGCAGGATGGTGGTTTGATCGCATAAAAAGTCAATAATAAGAAAAATCTGGAACAGAATTATTAATTGTTAAGAAATCAGTTTTTAAGTTGGAATAAATAAAATTAAATAAATAAATAAGTGAAATAAAATACTGTGAATCATAAGAAACGAACAAAAAGATTAAAAATTTTCAGTTATCCTGGACGCCAGCCATGGAGTTAGTTAAAACTTAACATCTGAGTTTCCTATCACTACACCGATCTGTTTATCACTCTATTTATCTTGTCCTCGCATTGTGTGTAAACATCATAACCGCTTAAGCATGAGTGAATTTAAAAAAAACAAGAGATGTTTATTGATCTTTGAATGCTTGCTTCTAAACTCTAACTTGTGGTTAGCTAAAAGGTTTCTTGTTGATTCGGTTGATTCGTTTGACAATGTTTCTAGTGCACTAAAAAGCGAAAACATAAAAAAACATGGTTTGTTCTGATTCGTAGACATGATCGATAGGTATCCTACCTAATTCAGACCTTATAAATTGTTACCGGACAGGAATGAAAATCAAATGCATTGTAGTTAAATAACACGATTATCTAGCATTTTGTCTAGTAGACTTTTTTCTGCTTTTACATTTGCTACATTATTGTATTGATAGACCGAAAAACAGCTTACAACGTCGTAAAAACCCCCAATTTTGAATTTTAAAGTAACAGGTTATGTCATACAGTTGAGGTCGATAATTTTTTGGAGGTACAATTTCGCATTTCGTTTTGCATTATCTGGAAATTCGATTCTTGAAACGGAGATTGGCAGCAAATTAATCGCCTTTCTCTTAAACATTTTTGTAGGTTATGGTTTTGTTTAAGCTCATTTAATGCTGTTTAACTAAATAAATATGGAAGAAAAGGCGAGCGTCAATCAGCTTGAGATCAACACATATGCAGGGGATTAGTTTTTCTTCCATCACTCTGAATGAATAAGGTTCCAAATTAGAATTGATCAATACTAAAAATTAATCAATAAGCCTCATTAATTTTGGTCATCAATTTCTCCAAGTTTTTGATGGTCACTTTGTTAGCTTCTAGGTCTGGTAAAGCAAGTCATCTTCATAATTCGCTCATTTATTTGAAGACTGTCATAAATCAAAAAAAGCGATTTTTGAGTTAATGATGCAGAATTATTCGCTATAACCTTGCTTCATATTGTGTAAAAATTTCATATTAATATCTTGTGTGCTAACCCCGCGAGAAGAGAAAGAAATTATAAGATTTTCTGCAAGGTGGTAGTCAATTATAAACTTTAAACGCGTTTTCTGCAAAATCACGTTTTTTGAGTTATGTCAGTCAGAGCGTCATCACTCTACAAAATTTTACGATTTGAAATTTTTTACTGACCACTGATTTTGGTAATAAAATTCCACAGTTTATAAACGCAGCGCGGGTATAAGTCTTTCCAAGATGATATGCCAAACGGTACAGAATAAAACGATGTCGTCAGCTGTCAAATTAACTATTAGCTGTCTGACTGTTGCCATGTTGAAAAAAAAACTCCGTTGCATTTCCACTCAACTAAAATGCCTAATTTTACCGAAGCTTAAAAAATTTAACCCACATTTTTGGGATTCCCCAACATATGTATGTATTTTTCACGTTTTTAAACTTGGCATGTAACTTTTTCACTGATAGAAAATAAACAGCTGTACAAAATATGTTTTTATATCTGAATAATTTCTGAAATTATTTTTATTTTATTTAATCTATTTATGAAAAATCAAGAGAATATAGATTCTCTAAAGGGTAAACCTGGGATTTTTTTTTGTTTTTAATAATAAAATTAATTAGATGGTTAGCTTAAAATTTTGAGGTGATTCAAATATTGTCTAAGTATGAATGACTTGTTAAAGCAGACGCACAGTGTTCCGCGTAGTACATATTAAGTGGACAAAAATATTTTTTTTGACTATTTCATGTTATTGTTATGAGTTAAGTATATTGTAATAAAAAACTTTTGTTTTAAGTGCTTTATTTACGTTTTGATACTAACTACTTTATAGGGTAAAAAAACAAAAAAATTAAAAAAATTAAAATTTCTTTGATTTTTTTTTTTATATTGTGTATATCATATTAATCATAACTGCTGCTATTATTGAGTGAGTCTTCTGAATCGAAGTCTTTATCTGATTCAATATTTCGTTTCTGAGGTAATAGTGGGACAGCAGGGCCGACTAACAGAGCCATAACTTGGGCTATTGAGGTGACCTACAAAAAAACGGATTACTTTTTTTGCGCACGTTTGCGCACTCTGATTTTTTCACGGCCTATAATTAAGAAGTCGGGTTTTGTATCAAAATAAAAATTGACCCGGGGCAAGGTGGGGCTCATATTTAAAAGTCTATGCAAAAAAAAAATAAAAAATGCCTCAAAAAAACTTACATCTTATAGTTAAAAAATTCTTTAAAAAACCGTTAAATAGACTTTCAAAATGTATAAGAATAATCTATTCACTTTGATTACTTGAATCCATACCAATTTGGTTTAATTTTTCACACAAAAAAATTAAAAAATTAACTAAATACAAATTGAACACTAATTGTGCACTCGACCTGTTATAGTAACACTCTCCACTTTGACTTGCTCTAAAATCATTTCCACGCTCTAAAATAAAGAGAAAATTTGATTTACTTATCTTTCAGTTATCCTTTATAAGAATTGCGTTAGCAAGTACTCTCAATTTTGTCATGAATTTTTTGAATTTGGTCCACTTATTGGTGTGAAATGGAACACTGTGAGACGTGGTAAAGCGGCATGTCCACAAAAATTCCCACTAAACACGTTGAGAGAAACAAAATTCAATTCATGATCATAAAGTAAGAGCTATATTAATAGGATAGCCTTTAGAAAAATGGCCGAAATGCAATGACGTCATCGACTTAAGGTAGATATTAGATAACATCTATAAAGCAGGAAGCTATGCATGAGAACCATCTTAACAAATGCTGAAATAATTTTTCCATCACCTTACTTAATATCACATTACGGATGGATGTATAAGTAGTGTATGCCAGAATGCCAGACTGAGCCATAGATGATCAAAATTAATAGATTTGCATCGTAACTTAGTATAGAATCATCATCGCCATCACCATTCTACTTTCTTAGCTTGAAGGGTTTTACACAATGTGAACTTGAAAAGTTCAAAATTGCTCGAAGCATAGATTTCAAAAATATTTTTTTTTATTTTTTGGGAGTTATTGCCGAAAATGTGTGAAAAAATACCAATACGATTTTAGTTAGTCGCTTCTTTATTATGATCTTTTAAGGGGGGCATTTTTTTTTCATAAAATGGCGGCACAGCTCAATCTCTTTTGAGGTGTCTTTGACGCGAGGTCCAAAAGTGCTGCATTTGTAAGTCTTTCTTTATTTATCTTTTTACCAAAAAAAAAAAAAAAAATTACTTTCTATTTCTGACACATGCATAGAAGGATAAACCTATAAAATCATAAAAAAGTATTAAATGAAAAATGATGTACGCTCTTTAATAAAATGTTCAAATTTTAACCAAGTCTAGCTTCCCGCAACCATTTATGTGTGCGCGTTATATTTTTGCACGAATGGAAGGGACCTACAGTAGTTTGCCGTTTCCGAACGTCGAGTTGGGAAGCTTTTACATGACAAATGATACTCTTGAATGCTTGTCAGGCATTCGGAAGAGGTGGGCACTGTGAAAAACTTTTTTTTTGTGTTTCTCAAAAAGTAGTTTATTTAAATGAAATCTTTAAAACTTTAGGTTTATCCTTTCGGTAATGATATAGAGAAAAGCCTCACAAAATTTCAGCCAAATCGATCAATAACTTTTAAAGTTACAGCACGAGCAGATAATCGCATACCGCGATTATTCGAGATAATCGCGTTTAAAGTTTCACTTTACCATATGTACATACATAGGTACATAGTATACTATATGCGCTTAACTATATGTGCGATAACTCTGTAAATATTTAATATTTTAATTTTTCCTCGAGTCAATATAGGTACTCTCAATACATTATATTTTCGAAATACTAATGAAAAAAAAAATCGATTTTTTTTAAATTTCTAAAGGGAAGACTGACCGCATAGGAAGACTATTATCGCAAAACTTCTCTGCATAGAGGCTCGACGCTTAAAAAATTTGCAGTATTTTGAATTTGCGACGTCTCACTTAAAGCAGTCATTATTCGTTGGAATAAATTGCATCCATTGGAAACACAAGATCTTTCCGTTTTAGTTTGATAGAATCAACGTGCGTGGTTTCTCAATTTCTATGGCTAACACTTAATGTGTCTTTTAATCCAATGTCCAATTAAATCATTATTTTGTATTTTCTATCTTTTGTGTCTGATAGTAGTGGTTGCTTTTTGACAATTATGTCAAAACGCGTCTGCATAATTACCAACCTTTCGATGTGCAAAGTAGACATAACTTTACTTGAACCTGGTATCACCTCATAAATCAGCAATTTGTTAAATGACGCACTCGCATAACTCTACACTTATTATCTCGCATTAAGATAGAAACTCTGCGTTCGATAAGATTTCACGCTTCCACCTATTTCCCCCGCTTGGCCCCGCAGGCAATTACACTTAATAACCACAATCAAGAAAATACTTTCACTGGGTGGTGCATTAAATGCAAATCTACTAGGTACACCTCCTTATGAGGCCGGCACGCGGATATCTGCCTCATCGAATCGGTGCCGTATCTCAGCCGTATAATCGTGTGCAGAAATCACCCATCGAGCATCATCCGCGGATTCCATATCTACAAATGAAGAGTAACCACAGCGCAAGCCAATCCAATCGGGAGGTTCCTACAATCTGCGTCAGCTATCAAATTAAAAACGAAAAAAATAGACGAAAAGAAGTTGTTAACTAACGAGCAATTCTTGTGGTCTGTAATTACTGTGCATAGCGGTCTTTATGTTGCAATTGTGTGTGTTTATATACATCAAGGCCGGCCGATGCGTTGTTGTGGCAAACGTACACGACCCCGGTGTAACTCTTTCTTTGTAAGAGGGAGTTCCCTATCATACTATCTAGCAAAGTGTTGTGCATGTGCGGTTATTCATCCAGGAACCATACACGATAGGAATTTTATTTAGTTGAAGATACACATCTACGATCAGTTGTTTCAATGGAATGAGGAAGACTCTTCGAGGCCACATGAATTGTCAAATTGTTGTAGCAATACTGACAGCTGACTTAAGAAACATAATTAAAAGCTGGAAGGTTAGTTAAACAGGAAAGTCAAACTCCCCCACGCATCGTATTTTATCTACCGCGCCTAGTACTCGAGAGGATTAAGAGAAAAAGAGGGTGGATCCTCTCCTGATCCAGGTGAAATGGGAAACATTCTCTAGATGAAATCAATAATAGGCGCGTTATTTTTCAAACCTATATAGATTTCGAAAAAGCTTTCCATGCAAAAATAAGACTGGATAATTATCCAGGCTAAGGTTTAGTTGTATTTTACATTGAAAACATGTTGCGGAAACATGTTTAGCCTATATAGATTTGAAAAAAAAACACGCCTAATATCTAGTGTTTATACTGGGTGACCCAAAAATATTGAGTGAATTGAAATTTGAATATTGTCACATTATTGTGTTACCAGCAGTGTTGCCATTCAAAAATCTCCAATTTAGTCAAATTTGACTTAGTGACTTAATTTTACTTACTTACTTAGTTGGCGCTGTAGCTCGAGGTGAACCTGGGCCTGCTTCTCGCAGCCATTTGTGTGTGCGTATTATATTTTTGCACGAATGGAAGGGACCTACAGTTTTTTGCCGACTCCGAACGGCGAGTTTAGAAGCTCAATCGTGACAAATGATACTCTTTGATGCTTGTCAGACATTCGAAAGAGGTGGGCACCGTGAAAAACTTTTGGGTGTTTGCGGCGGGATTCGAACCCAAGACCGCTGGCACAGTAGTCCGACGCACTAACCACTTGCGCTACGGTGCCCACTTATTTTATATTTTCAAATTAAGTCAAAGATTCATAAGAGTTTTTTTTTGAGTCAGGCCGTGACAATAAAAATCAAAACAAGTAATTAAAAAACACATTTGTTATTTTATTACAAAAAATAACAAAAATCACAAATTAAATTGCATACCTAAGTCTTCAAGAAGGGTTTTGAAAATTCATTCATTCAGTATAAAAAGTGCTTTGAAACAGCAGGTCGGTTGTTAGTTAATTATATTTACTATTTCGTGTCATATTGGAAAATTTTCGCAGCTTTGCTAAACAGAAGCTGATTCCTAATAATTAGCATGGAGATTGCTGTATTTAATTGCAATCTATTTCGAACATTTCTTTTAACCAAAACAAGTTTACTGAAATTTCCATTTATGAATCCCTCCAATATCTCCGACCGATTAGCATGCTGAAATTGAAATTGTGATTATTTTCGACATTCCATGTAAGGAATCTAAGCTGTGAAGTGAGAAAATTGTAATGTTTTTTTTATTTCACTTATATTTAAATTAAAGTAAATTAATCCGAAAAACGAAGTTATTGAAGAAGATTGCTAATGTATACATACCACATACGCATATGTTTACTTCGCACCAGAATTGTACAGTTAGTGTTTTTCCGAAACCCAGGAAAAAACTTATTCAACTCATTTAAAATATTTTCAGAATCTGTAAAATAAAGTGACCACACGTCCCGCTTTAAGCAACATAAGGTTGACGGAATAACGTCTATAACGTATTTTTTTTTTTAAACATAGATTTGAAAATGTGTCCCCCTTTAGCCACCGATTAATCTGGAAACTTTGCTGTAGGATAAACTTTGAATGCTGTTAGTATTTGATTTAGCGATTCTATATTTACCCGAAGACACTCACCAACTGACAAGAAGCTAATTTATTTTAATATGTCTAAGTTAATTGCAAGATACAATTTTTGACTTAATTTTTATTTTTGTTTTAAGTTAGACTTAATTCCAGTATCTTTTTAAGTCAGCACTGAAGAAATCTAAAAAAATAAGTCAAATTTGACTTGAATTAAGTCGAAATGGCAACGCTGGTTACCAGAGGGAACATTTTCCCCACACCCGCCTGATGGCTGGTGCAGTGTTGTCACTTGGATTTTGAAAAATGTGGTAGATTGGACAAAAAAGTGTGGTAGATTTAAAAAAAAAAAGTGGTATGGAGAGATATTAACCGCGAATGTAACGGCTCTATCTTTCTCTTCTCACGAAGAGAATGATAGGAGCCTACCTAAATAATAATCGTGGTGTAACTAGTCTAGTTAGTCTTAAGTGAGAGTCTAACAAGTGCGCTTGGGTACAAGACTTACTGTGTACATACAACATATATAATGATAAATTTTAAACAATAAAAAATAAAATAAAACAAACGAATCAATCTTTTATTAAAAGTTTAAAGATAAACTTCACTATATCTTTTTCTTTAATTAACGAATTAAAAAAAAAAAACCGGTCACCTTTCATATTTCGAGGACATAATGTATTGAGAGTATTGGCCCGAGGAAAAATTAAAATTTTAAATATTTACAGTACATATCATATGCTCGATAGTATAATACATAATATGGTAAAGTGAAACTTTAAACGCGATTATCTCGAATCCGTTTTTTCAAAAACTGCTCGTGCAACACCCTTGTGAACCTACTCTGAGTACCTGGCCACAACGACATACCGGGGAACAAGAGATCAGTGGAACTAGCAAGGGCAGGGGCAGAAGACGTGGAGAGCTTCACAGTTACCACAATAGGAACGCGATACAAGCAGTGAAAACCGCTAACAGCCTGTCTTTTGCAAAACTCTATTTGCTTATATGGAATCAAATCCAAACTTGTAAGACTGCTAAAGCCATGATAGAAAATCCGAACCCACAACGGGCAAGGAAATCACTAAATATGGATGGAGCACAAACAAAACTGATGATGGGCCTGTATATGCGACACATCGACCTGAATTGACATGCAAACAGACTGGGACTTGTGCAACATAGAATCTGCCCATGTTGCGAAGAAGAGGATGAAAGTATTAAACACTTCCTGTGCGACTGTCATGCAGTATGGTTAATAAGACAAAACTACCTGAGAAGACATATCCTACCTGTGCTGACATCGCTTAGATCTATCGATTTCTCGAAAACACTGGAGTTCACACGACATAAAGAGGGTTTTTCTTGAAGGCACATATTATTCCTTTTAACCTTTTCATTCACCCACTCAAATAACCCATCACTTACACAAATCCCTACCCTTTCTTTCTCAGCTTAGTTCGGGTCCGACTCGTGGCCTACGTGAAATGGAGAGATCTCTCCTCACCCTCTCAAACCAACCAACCAACCAGATCCTGGAAAAACTCAAGAAGTCCAAATCGATACCCACCAGCCACCACCTGTTCATCGATTTCAAGGCCGTCTATGACAGCAGCTGGAGAGATGGACTGTAGCGCCACCTAAGTAAGTAACATATGTAAGCAAAGAAAAAAAATCCTTGTATTAGATTTTAAGACTCATCCATGTACTTAACTTTAATTCAAAAAGATTGTCGGAAACGATTTCGATACGATTCAGTGGAGACCGAAGCCAATAACCATGTGGCAGTGGGTGACGTCATAGTGTGTGCGTGTGGCACATTTGCCACCGTACACGAGATGTTTTCTGCCGGCAGAAAATCGGTTTTGTTGGCGACGGGACTGTAGTCTGCGGTAAGAAACGGTTTAAAATCTTCTACTGAGTTTGAGCGGTTGAACGAGGTAGGAAACTAATACATACACAACTTTCAAAATATTTTGGTACGAAAAAATACTACAGGGGTTTATGTACACAATTTTTTCTGCCGACGAAGTATGGTATGAAACCGATTCCGGTCGAATTGATCTCGTGTGCGCTGGCCCATGAGATTAACATATGTATAGAGGGGCATATGGGAAGGGGACTAGGGGCTATACCGTGGCTGTGTGATTTTCATAGTACTGCGGCAGGTGTTGAAACTTTCATGAATGGGAATTTTGTTACCGCGTATTCGTATGTCCCAATCCACACGTTGACTCATGAGTCGCGACTCACACGAGTACGAAAGAGAAGAACGATGAGATAGAAAGCAAGCTGCCCGGTGAGTCGCGGGCAGAATTTTCCGAGACTCTTTTTGACGTTTCTCTTTTTCTTGTTCATTATTTTGCTATTTCGCTTCATTTATTTTCGTTGCGCGTAGAACGCAATTGTCTTGAAAATTACGAAAAAATTTAATTTGACGAACAAAAATTGATGATTTAAATAATTATGCATACATATATGAAATACATCTAAATTTGTATAACAACTAGTACAGATTCTCCATAGTTACTATTTTAGGAAAATAACAAAATGTAAGCAATACATCTTCATAGAAACTAATAAATACAGAGCTGTAACCATTTCAAAAGCGAAAGAAAAAAATAAAAGAGAATTGTCAAATTACGAAAGCAGAAATTATAAAAGAGTCGTGACTCAAAAGTCAACGTGTGGATTCAAGCGCCTCACCGAATGACAGTTGAAAACAGAAAATAGAAAAGAGTCGCGACTCATGAGTCAACGTGTGGATTGCGACTATGTATGCACATCTTTCTATCTATCTATCTATCTCTATACATAGTATAAAAGAAAGCCCCAAAAATGTGTCTTTCTGTATGAACATGCTAATCTCGAGAACCACTAAACGGATTTGGATGCGGTTTTCACAATTATGATCTGCATTTGCTGGCGGACGTTATAGGTACATACAATTCCGAATACTCTATTACTTATAGGAGCTGAGAATTCGAGATCGAAGTTTCAGAAAATCAAATTTTCTGTCATTCATTACACAGCCCTCACTCAACAATTTTTTTTTTTATAATTCACGCGCGCTAAAGGGGCTATGAATATGTACCTTTAAAATGTCTTGCACAGCGCGGGTCATATGGAAATTTAGGGAGGATGAAAGAGGGGATATCGATGCGCATTGGTCTTTAATGCTTGTAGATCGTAACGGGAGGGAAAAATTGTGATTAGTAAAGCATTCCACATTCGTGTTGAGCGGTTAAAGAAAGAATCTCTATATTTTACTGTACATCCGAAGTTGAGCTTAAGGGTAAACTGATGGGCATTCCTTGCAAGCATTGTACTCGAGCCTGGGGCGAATATACGCCTTATAAATTGTAGCTAGATCAGAAGGGGTAAAATATTTTTACATCGTTGAAGGAAACCTAGGCATTTCGCGGCGTTTTTGGCGACATCGAATACGTGGTCATTCCAACGTAGGTTGGCATTAACACACATACCGAGAATGTAAAGCTTTTCGGATTCAACAATGCAAGAGCCATTTATGAATAATGGCTTTAACGACAGAAGACAGCATTGAGTTTTTGAAGCATTAAATTCCACTCTATTATTTATACCCCATTTGGTTATGCTGTCAAGGTCGGAATTTAATGAGCTTAACATACGCAACCGTTCCAGTTCCACATCCGAAGAGCAGGGACGTGAATCTGTAAACGAATATGTAAAGCTGAGGGTGCTATCGTCAGCGAAGGAATTTATTAGATTAGATGTGGCAGACAAGAGATCATTTATGAAAATAAGAAAGAGTGTCGCAGACAAAACTTAGCCCTGGGGGACACCAGCATTTATATGGTGACTTGCGGACTTGAAACCATCCAATGCAACTTGTATTGAACGGCCCGAAAGGTAATTTCTAATCCATTGAAGAAAATGTTCATCGATGCCATATGCACGCATTTTCCACAAAAGAGCTTGATGCCAAACTCTGTCAAATGCTTTTAAAATATCAGGTGCAACAATCTTAAACTCACTAGAATGATCTCACTTTTCGAGGAGATATGCCATCAGATCACTAGTGAATATTTTGCTACGAAAGCCGTATTGTCGGTCAGATAATGGCTTATTGGATTTAAAACTAGTTTCATTTCTAACGCGCGAGAGTCTTACGATTTTTTTTTTTTTTTAATTGTAAACTTAAACGAATCATGAATGTAAGGTGAGAATTAAAGATTCAACGATGACATTAGTACCGCCTAAAAAGCACCCAAAATATTGTATTTTACAATTTTATCTCTGATGGCAAATAAGTTTATATATTTGGGAATATCTTCTGCCATTTATCCAAAGACAAAAAGATCTTGGATAGCATCTCCAATGAGTTACGCCCTATTTTCTGTACGTCTTACAGCATCAACATGACTTATCTACTCACGCTTGTTTTACAATTATTTGCAAAAAGCACGATGACCCGTGAAGAGGTAATAAATATTTTGTTGGTAGTATTCCAAGCCAAACCCATTCATCTCTGCCAAAGTTATAACAATCCACTTAGGAATTTCTTTATAGACATAAAAAAATTGAGATGACTAATCAAAGAATAACATCTAATTCACATGAGTATATTAACAAAAAAAAAAAAACACCCACATACATATGTAAATCGGACCGTTCTCAACACTTTGGATTACGTAATCCGCAAATACCCAATCCACTAACGATATTCAAACGACCAATGGTTAGGTCACTCATAAGCTTCATAATACATACTTATGTGCAAATTTGTTTATTTTTATTTTTTTTTTCAAAATTACCTCCACTAACCACGCGTTTTTGAACTCTTTTGTTTTTGATTGCCGTGACATGATGAAGAAATTCTTTTTTGTAATTTAAGAGATTTTAAGTTTCACGTCACATACCACCGAAATAAAATTAAAAGTGTCTACCGTTGGAAACAAATTACGAGTCCATGTTCACATTCAATTATTCAGATCATGTGCGGGTAATCGTAACTGTGGGAGTTATAGAGCGGTATAGAGAAACGATAAAACAGTCCAATTCCAAACGGCGGAGCGAGCTTATGTAATTTCGTGCACACTTGAAACCATTGTCAGTGGAAGAAAGTGAAAATAAGACACAGCGAAGAATCGAAATCAAAACCATAAAGAGTTCCCAAATTATTGTACTCTACAAGGGAAGAGGAGCATGTAATTGAATCATGACTTAATAATGGCCACAGGTGGCGTGGTCGTAGTGAGTGGTACAATTCGAATTAATTATCCAAATCGAATTGAATGCACAAATAGACTCGCACAGGGTGTGGGAGAATGTGGTTGGTTTTAATTAGAAAATCAGAGAAACTGTAGGTAATCGAAGGGTGTTCTTTGTCCAGCTAGAATTGGAATTGAATCTCTTTGACGAGACATAACTTAGCTCTCAATGGGCGATACAGTTCAGTGCAAATCTGAGTCTCTCCAGCAAACTCTTTCAATTTCATATACTAAGTAGGTTATGATCAGGTTCCATTTGTGCGCCTAGATTTATTCTATTTTCGACATAAATTATTTCTTTAGCCATGGCTCGCGAACCGACGCGACTTGACGTCCAACCATTCTGGCTCGTGCCAGGATAAAAGCCCACCAGAAAAATTTAAATTTGCTCAACTAAAGGCATTATTTTTTTAAAGCCCCACTTTATGGCCCACCCAGATCTCGCTTTTTTAGGAGCATTTTATTAAAATTGGGGATTTGATTTCTTGGTTTGGGTAGTACTAATCGGATTGACTCTTAGGTCAATGACATACGAGCTTCAAAATGGTCGCGCGGAAAAAGGAGCTCTTGTGACATTGGACTTAGACTTTGACTTATGGCTGGTCAATGGGGTTGGTATACTCATACCTATTGTGGATGTCGTGGTTGAAAATGACATGACTCTAAGGCTGTCCAAATTATTAAGGACGGTACACCTTTTTTGTTAATTGAAAAAGCTACTGCAATGGGCCAAATAACACTGAAATATGACTCCTGAGGACTGGACTCAAGTTAATAGATGTGTTTGGTAACCTATTAATTCAGGTACATTTACATCCAAATGTCAAAAATCAAGAGAAGAGAGAGCCAAATGACAGTGTTAAAAAATTCTCCCTCTTGCGAAATCGTGCTACATCTTTTTCATGAAGTCACCGAGGCACATCCTTCAAACAGCCATCTGACAATTTGATAAATGTCAATCACTTCTTGTTAACAAAATAAAAGAAAATTAGTTTTTCGTGAAAATATTCAATAGTTAATAAAGAAGAAGAGAGGATTTCCCCCACTTTTACTCTTTGACAGATGTCCCATTTGTGTTATAAAAGTTAGAAAACACACCTACTATGACTTCTATAAAATTGTAAGAATACTTACTTACTTAGGTGGCGCTACAGTCCGGGGTGGACCAAGGCCTCAACCAACAACCTCTTCCAGTTAGCCCGGTCCTTAACTAACCGCTTCCAGTTGCGCACTCCAAGTTGGTTGAGGTCTTGTTTTACTTGGTCGCGCCACCTTAGGCGAGGTCGTCCTCTGCTGCGCTGACCCTCCGGGTTAGAGTTGAATATTCTCCGAGCCGGAGCGCTGATGTCCATGCGCTCTACATGTCCTAGCCATCTTAAACGCCCAATGTGCAGTTTTTTGACCAGGCTGATGTCGCTGTATAGCTCGTATAGTTCGTCGTTGAATCTTCTCCTCCAAAACCCGTCAACGCAAACGGGACCGAATATCCTACGAAGGATCTTTCTCTCAAAGCGACCAAGGAGATCCTCATCCGCTTTCGATAAAGTCCATGCTTCAGCTCCATATAGCAAGACTGGGAAGACTGTCTCCTTAGTCGATCGGGAAAGGACTTTACTGCTCAATTGCCTTCTTAGCCCAAAGAAACAGCGGTTGGCAAGAGTAATCCTTCGTTTGATTTCCGACGAGATGTCATTTTTTGATGTTATGGCAGAGCCGAGGTAGACAAAGTCCTTTACTACCTCAAAGTTGTAGCTGTCTATTGTGACGTTCTGTCCAATTCGTCGATGTTGGTTGTCCCTTTTTGTTGACAGCATATACTTAGTTTTGCCCTCGTTTACCGCTAAACCCATTTTGGCCGCTTCCATTTCTATAATCGCGAACGCATCGGTGACAGCTCGCTGTGTTCTACCAATGATGTCAATATCGTCGGCGTATGCAAGTAGTTGAACGGACTTTTGAAAGATCGTTCCTTGTGTGTTGGCTTGTGAGTTTCGAACAATTCTTTCAAGTATGATGTTGAAGAAGTCGCATGACAGCGCATCACCTTGTCTGAATCCTTTTTTGACATCGAAGGTCTCGGTGAGGTCATTACCGACCTTGATGGAGCAGCGAGCTTTCTCCATCGTCATCCTGCACAGACGGATGAGTTTGGCAGGGATGTCAAAACTAGACATGGCTCTATACAGTTCATCCCTCCAGATGCTGTCATAGGCGGCCTTGAAATCGATGAACAGGTGGTGGGTATCGATTTGGACTTCTTGGGTTTTTTCCAGGATCTGCCAAAGTGTGAAAATTTGGTCTATGGTGGGCTTTCCTGGCCTGAAACCGCACTGATAGGGGCCAATCAGGTTGTTGACGAAAGGCTTCAAGCGTTCACACAATATGGCAGATAGGATCTTGTAGGCGATGTTCAGGAGACTGATGCCTCTGTAATTGGAGCAGTTGAGAGGGTCTCCTTTCTTATGAACCGGGCAAACGATGCTGAGATTCCATTCATCTGGCATACTTTCATCTGACCAAATCTTAGAGATGAGTTGGTGTATGCTCACTACCAAGTCATCTCCAGCTGCTTTAAATAGCCCTGCGGGAAAACCGTCAGGTCCAGCTGCCTTGTTGGACTTAAGCTTGGATATTGCTATCCGCACTTCGTTTTGATCAGGTGGATGGGAGTTTTGGCTATCATCATCTAAGTTGAATGGTTCATTCTGCCTGACAGCTGAATTTTGGTCGTCATCGCCATTGTACAGTCTGCAGAAGTTGTAAGAATGCTGAATAATAATTTTTTAAAGCAAATGGTCCTATTTTATAGGTCTGTTTCTCGGACGAGACAAAATTTCCAATTTAAATGGACAATGGCTCATTCGTTCGACGACGCCCTGGAGAGCAGTTCACCCAGACTGCCTTGTAGAGAGGGTAGAACACCCTGTAAGCGTAATGGTAGGCTCCGTGATCTCGGCCAATGATACGGGACACCTCTACATCGTCGAAGAAACCGTGAGGCAGGGTACCAGCGTACTGGAAAGTCGGCTTCAGCCCCAGATCCAAGACTGTCTTCCTGGTGACGAATCCTATATTTGTATGCCCGACTCGGTACCGTGTCACAAAGCCAAAGTGTAATTGCATTTCTGAGTAATAAACAAGCAACAACAAGCAAATTATTTCATCGCGAAATTCACTCAAACAAAAAAGTTTTTCTGTCCCTAATAATTCGGCCCGCCACTGTACCACGCACATTCTAAAGAAAAATGTAACAGAGAAAGAGAAAGATATATGCAACCGTCCTCCTTCTCAGCGCTTTGTCCTCCCGTCCTCTTTTAACAAGGATGCAGCATATTGAAACATATTAAAAAGTCAAGAGCCGCAGCTTCGAATAATATGCTTATATATACGCTTCTGAATATAGGGCTGAAGAATTAGCAGTTATTACTTTGGAAGCTGCACATATTTTATACAATATTAAGCACAGTTTATCGAACAGTTCATTAGATTGTGGTATGAAATAATCGAACAATAAAAGCAAAGAACTGAATTACTTCCAATAATTATTTAAATATAGGGCGCAAATTCATAGTCAGATAAAGCCGACAACGACGTTAAAAGAATTTATTCACCTGCATAACCTAAAATGTGTGTACTTTTTGCTATTCATTGTCCCCTATAGTCGACTTTAAACTTATAGCCGGCTCGAAATTTAAAATGAGTCAAACGTCACATTAAATAATTACAGTTGGCTCTAAATTTCTCATATAATATTTTGACGTTTGGGTTTGATCGATCAAATCACTTTACAAAAAAAACATACCAAAGTCGATACTAACTAATACACAGGCAAAAATGTGTTTATGAATAACGAAAAGTTATAGCCTGCTTTTTTATTGTAATGTAAGTAAAAGTAAAAAAATTCAAAACGAGGAACAGCTTAGCAATTATTTTCTCAAGCGAGTTCCTCCTGTGACCTGCGCTCTCATCACGTAATTTCACCGATGATTAACGACCACACGACAGCTAAATAGCTATCGTGCTATTACGCTCGCCGAGACGATTGTACTTGACAGATTTTCTTGTTAAGTGACGTAAACACTTCGTCGATCGGTCGATAATCGTTTGGACGAGAAAGGATTTTTATGCCAACGTGAAGCATCGTTATCATTAACAATATCGAAAACGATGACGACTGTCTTACGTGATGAGGGCCTTATTTCGGAGTTGGCAGAGGTCATGTCCTCATGAACCTCTTCATCACCTCATCCCCCGCATATGTCATTATCGTTCAGGCGTACTTTTTTCGTATGATATCTTAGCATTCTGTGGCCAGTTAGCAATCCTATCAACATTGACAGCGATTTTCTATCTTCTTGACACTTCACAGGTGGTTAGTGATTTCTACCCGTTATTTGCTTCAGTTAATGATTTTTGTTTAATTTTGACCTTAAGGCTACAGAATGGAGGCTTAACCAGGCCATGTGCTTGTTTGTCTAGGGCTGAGCCATTTCTGGCCAGTTCATCAGTGGCTTCATTGCCTGGTATCCCGCTGTGAACAGAGAGTTACCTTTTGGTAAAAGATTTCGCCAACAGATAATTTTTCTCCAAAATTTTGAGATTGCCTCTCGAGAGCAACTAAGTGAAAGTTTTATAAGACTCTCGTCATCCATTTGATGGACCTCCATGACGTAGAGATAGAGAGGGAAGCAAACATCGTTAGGCTGAAGGCTTATCCCGCCCAAAAAAATCTTAGCAAGTATCATCTCTGATAGGGGCAAGATCAAATTAGATATTCCCAACCGGATAGAGAAGACAAAATCAGCGTTCGGTCTGTTCGAAAATATGGAGAAGTAATGTTATTAGATCAAGCTTCCGCTGTTCCGGTCAAATAATCAATGCTGCTATATGGGTTGGGTGCAGCAACTGGAAAATGTCCCCCACTATCACAAGGAGGCTGCAAACGCCTGTCTACGAAATAGGATATCTGGCTAAGCTGCATTTTTAATTCGAAGTTCCATAGGAGAATAGGTCAATTCAAAAAAACAGGTGGCGGTGGATTCGATATGCATTTCGAAAAGACAACTCCTCCATTGCTTGTCATGCTATGCAATAAAATCCACTAACCCAAAAAATGCCGGGCCGATCGAAACGCTAACGCTTGGAGGGAAGGAGCTGGAGCTGGAAGGAGCTGCAATGATCTTTTCCTATGGCAAGGAATTGTATGTACATACATATGTATGTAATTAAAGTAAGTACCGCACCTTTCATTGAATCACCCTTTAAATATGACTGCAGTTGTTATTAAAAAAACATATATTTGAGCACCCTGCTTGTCAAAGTTTTGAAAAATCATAATCATATTAGCATATGAATTCACGAAATTAAAGTCGCTCCCCCGATGATTCCCTGAATAGATGATTGATGACGATGCTAATGTCGATGATAGTCATGATTTCTCTTTATTGCAATTTTATGGTACACTGTATCAATCGGTAGATATATGGAATTAGCTTCACTTGCTACTTAACTGACATTGCTTTCGCTTTAGTGTGCTGGCTAATTGGCTTTTTTTTTTTGCTGGTAAATAAGCTGTTAAGCCAAAGCGAGTTGGTGACACTCTACCAACGCAAATGAAGACATCATTATAATACGCAAATTGTTATACTGGTATCGGTATGTAGTCAAGTCACCAATGGCAGTAAACAATAATAACTATCATCATGGTGATCATAACAGAACTGTGTTGGCCCCAAAACACTCACACCATGGTAAAAACAGACTTCAGTGGCTTTCATTCACCAAAGTACCAGCGATAGTGGATACTCACTGAGCATTAGATGGTTGCTGTGACTGGGTGCATGTGTATTGTATCTACGATTTTGGAATGAATTCCTCGGTTTACAACAACTTTCAGATAATAACCACACGACGACCGGTATTTAAATTTGTTTTTTATTCATTTTCTTTTCGGTTCGGTTAAAAAAATACACGATTCTGTTTTTTGTTGTGTATTTTGTATTCGCTCCGTAATGATAGATAGAATTAGACTTTCACTTCTCAGTTTTGTATTTGTGTTCAGGCACTGCGAAGATGAATTAGTAGGTAGAACCTAGTAGTATTGAATTTGTTGGATCATTAATTTTTTCTCCCAATTACAATTCTTACAAATTCGATTTAGCAATGCACGCACAGTGGTTCCACCGTAGGCCAAAAGTCGAAAATTCATTGTAAAAGCTTTCACCCAAAACCATTTAACCCTTTCGCTCCCAATTCTTTATTTCTGTATTATTCGAGTTTTTATGTAAATCGTTGTTAACTTTAATAGATTAAATGTTTTTTTTATAGGTTTGCATTAAATTCAAGGCCGGTTTTTGGAATCTTAGGCTTTGAGTGGGATGTATTCGTCCACTGAAGTCATTTGAGTCAGAGTTGTCTTCTTCAAAAAGACGTTGCAAATCTTCCGGTAGTGCAGCCATTCGAACGCTGCTTTACGTAATAACTGCAGAGTAACTAAAATGTGAATAATAACGTTTATAACTGAATAACCACTTTGTACAAGAATATTGAGTGCAAGAATTGACTGGCAATTGATATATTCTGGTAGTTGTTAAAAAATTGAATGTGCAAACTGGGAAAAGTAACGGTTAAAAAGCATGATCATACCTGAAACTATCAATGGGACCAATTTTAATAACATTTTCATTCAAATATGGCTTTCTGGGATTCTTCGAACTTTGCTTGGGACATATGATCCCACTCGAAGAGAGAGGGTTAAGCTAGCTGAGAACAACCAAAAGTTAACATTAATGAGAAAAAAAATGATCCGTTAAATCAAAACCGTTTGATTTTCATTTCCAAAGTGATCTCATTGCAAGTGCATCGCATGTGAGTTTTAGTGCGCTGCAAGTAAGCGCCAATGGATTTTCTTTTTAACCCGACTACGCAGAGAAAGGGTTATGATTTTAACAGGCTGGGTTTGTTTGTTTGTTTGTATGTATGTATGTATGTAAGGATGTCACCTCGTACAGCCTAAACTATGGAACCGATTTCAACAAATTAGGTGTCATTGGATTCGTCCTTATCCGGAGAGTGTCCTTGGCTATGTGACGTCACAGAAAAATTCAATATGGCGAGCGCACCAAGCAAAATGGCGGCCTACCTCTTTTTTCTGCTTTTTTTTTTTCTTTTTTACCCGACTAGTTTTTACAACCGCGTTGATAGTGGTATCAAATGAAAGGGCTTGGCGAGTAGAGTACAATATGATATGACATAATTCTAAATTCAATATGGCGGACGCCCCCAAGATGGCGGATTTCTGTTATCTTTACTACCTCCTTAATATGGGCATCAAATGAAAGAGCTTGGCGAGTAGAATACAATACGATATGACGTAATTCTAAATTCAATATCGCGGACGGCCCCAAGATGGCGAATTTCTGTTATCTTTACTACCTTAATATGGGTATCAAATGCTTGGCGAGTAGAATACAATACGATATGACGTCATTCTAAATTCAATATGGCGGACGCCCTTCAAGATGGTGGATTTCCGCTATCTTTACTTCATCCCTTATATGGGTATTAAATGAAAGGGTTTGACAAGTACATACACATACATACATACACTACATATTTTTCTAAAACTTAAAAGTTGTTTTGTCATCTACTTTCGTAAGAGCAAACAATTTTTTTTGTTGAATGGAACTATTATTAGAAGGCAATAAATCCGTTCTATATTTTATTGGTATAATATGTGTAACTGTAAGTGGTGGCACTATGAAAGTGGGGGAAAAAAATTAAAATAAAATTGCGATCTGTGTTTTGTTGTGTTAAACTCTTAACTGTTTTCCCCCAGGGACCCCAGATATACATATGTATATTGTATTGCCAGAAAGGTTGATTTCTGTTCTTTTTGATGCAAGTTGAATCAGCTGCGGAATTTTGCGGATTCAGAGTTAATTGAACCTTAAGTGACCATACCTCTTACTATTTTTATTTTAGTTGCTATCACTAAATGCTCTTTTACTAGAATGTTTGTGCTTACACATTGGTTATCTGCTTCCGAAAGTGAAGGGAACAAGTCCTGCTCCATATTAGATGGACTCCTCGAATCTTTCAATGAAGTTCCAAATATGAATTCCAAAGAATTGATGAAGAGGCTTGACTATATTTGTACGGACTCATTCGGACTCGCTAAATACTACAGTGGTATGTATGTATATTATACCCGAAAATAATAATTTGGCTTCATCATCCTCTCTTGGGCGACCTACTTAGGACTACGCAGAGTGCAGTAAGAGATCAAAACGGAGAAGGTTGAATCTCTTAGCAGAAGTGGATTATTCTGCTGTAAGTTCTTTAATAAATAATTCACATCAATCAGATGCATCTCGAAGGAAAACGTCTAAAAGGAGAGAGGTTCTTTCACTTTTTTTTTGCTTTAATCTACAGACAGCGATGCCAGATTACAAGATTTATCTTTTTTTTCAAGATTTTTAGGCTCCAAAAAATTTACAAGACTTTTGACCTTAAATTCATCAAATTTCAAGATATTTGAAATCAAAATATAATTTTCTATGTCTACCAAATTAAATCCACATTTTCTAAATAAATGTCAGTTGAAAAGCGCCTATGCACAGCTTCTGTTATACTTACGTTTCCATTAACTCTAAAATATGGAAACTTTGTGTTTGTGAAATGTAGACCGACACCGAAACGCCAAACGAATAACGGAATAACGGTTACAAAATTCTTTGGCTTCGTGAATCGTGATTCGTGAATCGTACGTGGCTGGTTGTTTTTGTTGAGTGTTGCATTTGCATTGCGATTGCGACGTCAATTGTGAATTTTTAATATCAAATACATCAATTATTAACATCTCGTTAAAACAGGTATGTAATGCACACTAATATTTATAATTTTATAAAATTATTTCATATTCATATGTGTTTCCTTAAGGATACGTATCTTAACATCGTGTTCGTGGCTGTGTTATGTCAAATATTTTGATATAATTTCTAGCCTCAAGGACGTTCTAGTTCCACATCAATTTCATCCAATTTTAAATCCATTCACCAGTCAAATCTAAATAAACATTTTTACAGCAATGGAAAAGTATCTCGTTAAAGCAGGTATGAATACATACTAATATTTATAATTTTATATGAATTAATTCACATATTTGTTTCCTTATTAAGGAAAATCCGATCCGGTTCCTGACCCAGAATCAGCAAAAACAGCAATAGGTGAAAACGAGTGTGAAAGAACGTGTGAACTTGAACCGGCAACATTGAAGGTAAAATATGGCCATATAAATATATTTTTTTCATTTTAATTTTGATGGCTCCGTGCAATAAAATACTAGTTTTATTTAAGTTATTATTATTATTATTATTATTTCTTATTGGGGCATGTTCATTTTCATTTGTATGTTCACGTTAACGTGTAGTCACGTTACTGCGAGTGTACTGTAGAACTTTTTTTCTTATTTTGTTTCTTATTAACGAACGCTTTATTATTTTCATAATTATTTACATGAGATAAATGAATGCAATCACCATTCATTAAGCATTCAAGAGATTGCATTATTTTTTCTACTATTCAATTGAATGCAGTCATTTGTGAATCAATTTGCAATTTTTTTTGTATTCTTTGGATTTCTTTTAATTAATTTGGTACTAAACATAGGCATATTAGGAACCCTGTGCAATACATATTGTGTGTTATATGTGATTTTTCAGTTAGTATTACAGTAATGTCTGGCTAATCTGAACCACCTTTAATCCGAATGCCCTTTTATTACCATTATGTATTCTGCAGTCCAAACTTTCTCGAACTTAGTCGTTGCCTTTTGGAGATTCAAATCTAAACACCATAAACACAAATATACATGTACACATTTTCAGTGTTTTTATTGTCATTGTTTTGCAATAAACAGTTCGGATTAGCGAGACATTCCTGTATTTGGACCGCTTATGTAAATAAAACTTTTGAACAAAACATATCAAAAGCTATTTTAAGTGTATAAGTATAAGAATATGAATATTCTTACCTTACAGAAACGAAAACTGTCTCAAAAATATGTGCTGTCCTGGGAGAATATTACAGAATTCCAACCATGGCTCAAAGAAGTTAAAAATCATCCCAATTATGTGGCTTATTGTGCTTGCTGCTCATCCTATTTAAAAGTTACTGGTGGTAAGCAGGATATTATTAGGCACTCAACAACAACCTCCCATTTGAACAATTCGAAAAGAATAGAGAAGAATCAGACCACTATGACGTGTTTTATAAAGCCAAAAAATTGTAGTTCTATGATCGTTGAATGTAGATTAGCAGCACTAATAGCAGAACATAATCTATCATTCAATTTAGCTGATCATCTTGTTAAATTTATAAAAAACGCATTCATAGACTTCAAAATTGCGGAGGAAGTCTGTTGTGGCAGGACCAAGACAACTGCAATTGTTAAAAATGTATTGGGCGCTTCCCATTGTAAGCACATATGTGAAATTTTAAAGACAACCATGTTTTCGATTTGTGTCGACGAATCCACAGATATATCAACAACGAAACTTTTAACCATAGTTGTTAGATTTCCTTATAATTTAAAAATTCAAGATTACCTATTTTCGTTAAAAAAAGCTACAGCCGCAGATGCGCATTCGCTTTATACCGCTATTGTGGAAGTTTTCAATAAAGAAAATATTGATTATAAAACGAATTTAATTGGATATGCTGCAGATGGTGCTAGTAATATGACGGGAAGTAATAAATCTGTTGCTACCTTACTTGCTAAAGACTGCCCAAATTTATTTGTACTTAAATGTTTGTGCCATTCATTCGCCCTTTGCTCCTGATATGCTTGTATGAAATTGCCATCTTTTTTAGAAACAATGTTGCGAAACATATATAATTATATTTCAAATAGCCCTAAGCGAACTGACCAGTTTGAAAAAATTGCTGTTCTATTAGAAATAAAACCGAAAAGAATTCTTCACCCTTCTCAAACGAGGTGGTTGTCAATTTTACCTGTTGTCATAAGAGTTCTTGAGCTTTATGAGCCCCTAAAAATATTTTTTGGATTTGCTCGGAATGTAGACGAGATTGAAAATGCCAAAACCATATTTGATAATTTGTGTAGTCCCATTACGAAGCTGTATCTTTATTTTTTAAAATTTATTTTACCTTTTATCAATAAATTGACTAGGGTATATCAAAGTGAAGAACCACAAATTCACAAAATGTATAGTGATATACAACAATTAACATTAACTACATGCGATTTTTTTCTACAACCCGTTTTTTTGAAAACTCTTAACCTCCAAACCCTTAAGGATGAATATAGACTTCCTAGAAATATGCTGAACTTAAATAAAATTTATCTAGGGGTGGAAGTTCAGCAAGAAGTAGAAATCGCAGGTTTATGTGATAGTGAGGTGAACACATTTAAAAATAGTTGCCTAGAGTTTTACTTAGAGCTAGTACGTCAAATTTTAAAAAGATTTGATTTTAATAATCACATGGTACAAAGTTTGTCTCTGATTAATCCAGGAAATATTATTGACAAAAAAATTCAGTCTTTCGCAGTACTCTATAAACATTTTTCAAACTTAGTGCCTACTGCACTTGTGCAAGCCGCAGATATGGAATTTCGTCAAATTCGAAACATTAATTTCGACGAATTTGATAAAAAATCTGATGTAATTGGTTTTTGGAAAAATGTTTTAGAAGTTAAAACAGCGGAAGGAAACTTCGCATATCCAATCTTAAAAGATTTTATTCGCAATATTTTATCGCTTCCGCATTCCTCTGCAAATGTTGAAAGAATATTTTCTGCTGTAAACTTGAATAAAACGAAAATTCGAAATCGTCTGAGTACTGAAACAGTTGAAAGTTTAATCTTTACAAAGGATTTGTTGCGCTTTAACGAAGCAAATAGCTATGATCTTGATATAAGTAATCAAATTTTAAGCCATTTCAATTCAAATATGTATATTTAAAAAAGATACAATACAGTATGTATGTATAAATAAATGTTTCAAAATTAAAAAAAAAAAACAATAACCTGAATTAATATGACTAACAATTTTTTTTTATCGAAATTAAATTTATGTAGGTACATTGTACATAATATGTATGTTTAAGGTATCTATAATACATGTACATATGTCACTTTAAGTTTTTTAAAAAAATAAACAATATTTGAGCACTTTAAAATTTCATACTTTTTATATTTGGGAAAAATCTTGAAAAAAAGATTTTTTATTTTGGAAAAACAAGTTTTTCAGCTTTTTCATCTGGGAACACTGTCTACAGACGCTAAAAGGAATATGAATACCCTTATAATGTTTAAACACAGCGCGAGCAAATGAAGGACAAGAACGAAAGACAGACAGATCGACGTAGTGATAGGAAACTCAGATGTTAAGTTTCAACTAACTCTATGGGTGGTGTCCAGGGTAACTGGGGAGTTGTGTATTATTGAAAGGTATGCCATTGTTTATGATTCACAGAAGTTTTTTCCAAATGTCTCCTATTATTAGCTTGTGCGACCAATTTCTTCAGCCATACCACCATCCTACTGCCAGTGAATAATAATATGCTTTCGCAGCAGATTTTTGATATTAGCTTCTGAAACTGATCAACTTATTTCTTATTTTGTGAGAAATAAATGTTTCGGCGACATCTGGATTTGAATTGTGAACCTTCAGCGCGATAAGCGACGACGACTACCACTACGCCTACTACAATTTTTCTAATACGAGTAGCCTGCATTTAGTCTGATGGAGGACACGGCGTACAAGGTAATGCTCGTTTTTGAATGATTATTAAATTAACATTATACCAGGGAAGCTGTAAGTTTCAGGTAAAAACTTTGTACGGAGAATTTGTAGGTGACGTTATGGCGCACGAAAATAATAAATGATATAAATGCGATATTCACAAAAATTGGATAAAAAATAAATAAAAATATCTGTGTTTGAAGACCAATATCTCGCAAACGAAAGTACGCATGGTACTATTTTTTAACTGTGATATGCACTAATTGTCTACGAAATGAGCCTACCATGGTTGCTCTAAGTCTTATACACTCGAAGTTCTAATTGAATAACTGTTGGTACCTACTTCTCTAAAGGAACTTTTTAAACACCCTGTAGCTCAGTGAGTGTTCAAGATAGATCCCCCTTCCATACGTAATGCCGTAGCGCCGTAATGTTACCTACAAATTCACCACACAAAGTTTTAACCTAGGACATATAGTTTTCCATGCATAAAGACATTTTAGCACGAAGAAAAAAATGTCTATCAAATGCTATGAGTCTGACAACGTCTGGCAATGAATTTGTAGGTTTTTTGTAAACAGTCATCTACCAACCGTGTGAACTGACAATTTTTTATCTGTAAATATTGTCAGAGAAAACATTGGCAGAAAATTGAACATTGTAAGGTAGTTTGTCATTGTCAGCTCATTTGCAGCTAATTGTCAGCACATTTGTAGACCTAACAATATTTGCAGACCTGGCAATCGTCTGAACATAGCTTTAGTATGATTATGATCGGGATGCTTAGAATTAAGAAACAATTATTAAATTTTTGCATAAAGGCTGGAAATAAAATTATATATTTGTGTTTTTAGGTAATTTTTATTTTTTAATTGTTTTTCTTCAATTATATCTTAGTCATTATAAAATTAAAGTGATACTCAAATTAAAAAAGAACTATAACTTTAAATTTAAAAGTTCGGTTTTAACTTACAGCTTCAAATTAAAAATTTCATGAGCTAACTAACATCCTCACAAAATGAATCGAAGCCCAGAGCCAGAGACTTGGCTCTGCTGCGGTACCGACAGACCTACAAGAGAGATCAACATCAACACCAGCAACCAACAACAAAATAAAGAACAGCGAGAGCCAGAGGCCCGGCTTAAAATACCACTTCAACTTACAACAACACTTAAGTATACATTCCCGCCTGACTCACACGAGTACACTCGAACGCTTGGCAGCAGAGCAGAGATGTGATTCTCCAATAATCCAGCGCTCAGTTACAGTTGAGTCCGATACGCGAGTAGTCCGTAGAGGGGTATCACAAGAATAAAAGCACGCCGATGAATCACAAGTAAAGAGAGAGAATTAGTGGAAAAATAAAATAAAAAAAAATTATTTCGATACGTAAACAATACCGTGTAGATTGCCGTTGCCGTTGCGTCGTGTGTTTACGCCGTAACCACAACAGCCACCGCTACCGTTCTACGACCATTCTTCGCGTCGATTTATTTGCATTCAATTGGCCTAATTAATTAATTACGATCGTCATCAAAGTGTAGTGCAGATCTGGCCTAGTGATTGTGTATACAAATAAAAAAAATAAATTGTGTTTTGTTAGCGAAATTTATTTAAAAAAAAAAAATAAAAAATTGTGGAGTTATAGAATAAAACAAATGAAATAGTATTTCTCTACATGATGGATCACATAAAGTGAAAATCTTTTTATTCTTATGTGACCTTTTACTGTTAGATAGGTAGATATACTCACACACATACACACCCGTGGTAGTCCCCAATCATTATCCCCCAGCATACGAATCGGAATCGATCGGCACAGGAATAGCACCCGGAACATGTTATTTTTGAATTGGAATTGCAAAAAGATAAATTAAAATAGCGCGGTAAAAAAGAAGAAGCCAGAGAAGTTCGATGAATGCGTTGGATTGGATTGTTCGTTTTTTTTTTGGTTTTTAGTTTATTTCCATCGAAGACAGTGATCTTGGATCACTGACATCCTTGAATTCGCTTAGCAAAATAATTCAGTAATTGTATAATGTAGATTCTTGGTGTTTCATTAATTCGTCGTTCGTGAATGTATGCTGAGATCGTGAAGTGAATATTATTGATTCCGTTTCGATTGTGTGCCCCAGAGAGAGTGATCTTTACACGATCACCACAGAAATTTACATTTAAGTTAATTCGTTCCTTTTTTTTTGTTGCTTTTCAGTTTAAAATTCGTTTTTTATGGAATTCCAGAAAATTCATAGAAATCTAAAAAAAAAAAATTGTGACAAAAATTTTCAGTGTGATAGTTAGTGAATGTTGTTTAAGTGTCTTGATCAATTAAAAAGAGAAAACAAATTGTTTACAGTTGGAATAGCTGAAGCTTCCTGCAATTGCAGCAAGTGCTTTAAAGAAGCCATCATCTATCATCGATCATCGATCTAAAGTGGAAGGCCATTCCTCCTTTAAATAGAATAAGGTGAGTTCAGTCCGGTAAAAGTATTTATTTGTTTCCTGTTATCCAAATGAAATTCAAAAGAAACGTTGTTTGTATGTAGGCGGCTTTTGGCTAAAACCCGCTGCTGTTAACACTGCTGAATCATCATTGGTGACATACCTATCTACATAAAAAGAGTAAACAGGCAATCGGGCGACCTTCAAGTTTAAATTTAAAAACACTTTTAACAAATGTACATGTTATTGTTATCCAAAAAACCTTACAATTGGATAACAAATTAGTTTATTTAGACTTTAGTTTAGAGGCATCTGCTATTTCCGCTTTGTAGATACATACTTAAAAGCTAGAACAGTCATAAAGCCAAGACTTATGGAAATATTTCTGGGTGCGTGTGTACTATGCAGCGGCACGTTTTTCCACTTGAACCACTATGCAAACAGGGGATTTTCAAGAAATTCATTCGATTATGATGTGTTCTTTCTTTATTGGACTGTATATTTGGTAAAATAAATTAAAATAGCCAAATGTTAAATTCAAGTTAAAGTTTTATTCAAACCCCATCATTACATTCTTTTGCTAATGTCAAGGTTTGCATTATTTGTTTTTATTATGATGACTTTTGATTATACCGGACATTAAAAAAAAAAACACACAATCACTTCCCAGCCATAATCGTTAAGAAAAATGTCGAAATATTGCCTGTCAATTAAGGCGGACCAAGAGCACATTGCGCAATTTATAAAGTGAAGCTAGAAGGTTGGAATGTGCAATTCGACGGTATGGAAACCAAAGATACTTCTTTCTTCTTAAGGTGGCGCTATAGGGGCCAACTTCTCGCAGCCATTTGTGTGTGCGGATAATATTTTTGCACAAATGGAAGGGACCTACAGTTTTTTGCCGATTTCGAACATCGGGCTGAGAAGCTTCTTGACAAATTATGCTCTCTGATAGCTTGTCAGACATTCGAAAGAGGTGGCGCCGTGAAAAAACTTTTAGCTGTTTGCTGGGATTGAAACCGGGCATTTTTTTACCACTACACCACGGTGCTCACAAAAGCAGCGATACTTAATGTTTCTATTGAGCTGAAATACCTAATTTTAACCAATTTCGAAGTTTCAAAATATTAACAATTGCCATTCGGCAAATCAAATCAATTTCCAAATGCTTTCCAAGAAATACCTATCTGTCAAAATTATTTTGGAATTTATTTATTTATTTTGATGAATTATTATTATTATGGCGGTCTGGCAATGCTTTTTCTGACAATATTGTCAGACTATAATTCCAGTTCACACGGTTGGACATTTGCGAGAAATATTTCAGTGTAGGACCTGACAAGATCTGGCAATCGTCTGAACTTAGCTTAAGCTTATAGTAAATCATACAAAATAAGAGGCAGTGTGCAATAACTTTTTTAACATAATTAAGGCCAGTATGTCTTTGATGGCACAGCTCAAGTAACCCTAGTGTGTGTAGAGAATGATATGTCTTTCTGCCTGAAGTTGGTGGCTTCCACTAAAAAGTGTTGTAAGATTTTTTCATTAATGAGTCAAGGGCTAAACTACTTCTGGTCCGGTCAACGGCTATTTTATTCCGCTCTATATTATTATGGCCGGATACCCAGAGGAGAGTACTTTTAAACCGATTACTTACCCGGGTCAATTCTTCCTTGCATGGACCTACGATTTCGAAGGAGCTGATGCTGATGATTGAGTGTAAGGCTTTTATGGAGAACTGACTATACATTAGAATTGCTACCTCCTTCAAGGTTGTACCGCTGAAGCAAAGTTCCTTACATGCTTCTTTGATTGCTAGTACTCCCGCTTGGAAGACACTAGAGAAAGGTGGATCGATTTAGAGAATCTTAGTTCAGCTGTTTGATTGGTACTTTGACGTGAGAGAGTCGTGTTTCTATTCCAATCTGATTGGAAAGCAGACTTGAATAGAATTTTTGAAAACGAGTTCCAGGTTAGTATTGTGGTGGTATTGGCAAGATTTTACGGAAGCGTATTGAGAGTTGTACTATGACCATATGTCTCCAAGGACCAGTACCCCAATTCTCGAAGTCTCACAGTACTAAACGATAAAGTATTTGGTGTGTAGGTTAACGTCAACGTGCAAGATGCGTAGGAGCACGTTTAATGCTTCCGTCGGGATTGATCGTATGACATCAGTGGTACCTATGCCTGCCGCTCTTTTGGCTTTGCTAAGTTAAGTCTGCCGTAGGCTGAAAGAATAAATCATAAGAGCATCTCTGAAGCAAACAATTATTTTGAAAAATCCAAGTACATAGATGGATTTTGTACTTTAATAAAAAATAATGGCGCAAAGTCATAGGCAGATAAAGCCGACATTAAAATAATTTATTCACCTACATAGCCTAAAATATACTTTTGGCTATTCATAGTCACCTTATAGTCGACTTTAAACTTATAGCCGGATCGAAATTTAAGACGAGCCAAAGGACACTTTAAACAATTAGAGTCGGCTCTAAATTTCTCATGTAATATTTTGACGTTTAGATTTGTTCGTTCGAATCACTTTACAAAAACATACCAAAGTCGATACTAACAAATACACAGCCAAAAATGTATTTATGAATAACGAAAAGTTATAGCCGGTTTTTTTTTAGTGTCTGGTGTAACTAAAGTCGTCTATACGCACTATTCATGGGCTAACTATGAACTTGCGCCAATGTTTTTGTTCGTTCAAAATGTTTTTTGTTTTAAATTAATTAATAATAGCTTTATCGAATTACGTACATATCTATATCTGTATTCAAGATTGAAGGCTTTAAACTTTTAAAAGAACGATCACTTACAACATTTTTAAAAAGCTTTTATTCTATTATTTCCTTCTACGAAAATTTGTAAACTTCACAGTACCCATAAGTTTTAAGGTTGTTTCTTAGAATACGAAAACTATAGAAAATACGGGCAAAAATTAGAGAATTAGAGAATTCCCAAAACTTTATATGATTTGACTAATAAAAAATATTAATAACCTTTCTAAAGTGGAAAATATTTGCATATTAATACGACTACTTCGGCCAAAGTTATAGCCATTTGAATATTGATAATTTTTTAAAGTCAGTCAAACTATTCTCTTATATATTTCGAATTTTTATTAGTGAAGATGAATAAACATGGATTTGTAATGTTGTTTTTTTTAGATATTTTAAGATAGATGGCCAAAGCAGGCCTGAACCTGAGCTTAAGACCTTAAAATAGCACACGGCATCTGAATGAAAAGAATGTTCATTTTAACTATTCTGTCCGACAGTGAAGATGTGGTTTAGTCTGACGGTAAAAAATTACAAATTAACCGCATAAACACGATCAAAGTACGCCGAAACAAAACGATTGTGCTGTGCGGTTGAGAAGATCATGAAGAACATTTCCAAAAATAAAAGAATAAAACAACTTTTGCAAAGATCAATTTTGCTGCCGTAAACCTGAATACGGAAGTCTCTAGCGTTGCTAGGTTACAAAAGTACTAAAGGAGAAAACTCCCTAGAAACCGTGAAAAAGCGATATAACACTCTTAAACATCGAGAAGTTTTTAAAAGTAGCAACAAGTCGTTAAATTAAATAAATATAATTTTGAAGCATAATTGAATACGACTCAAGTTGATATGCATCTCGATAAGCATTTCCCTCATTTTGTTCTGGTATGGCTGATTGGAAAGTATGATCAATTGTAAGATACAGTATTGTTCAAAACTTAATTAACTATAGTACGGGTAGATTCATATTTTTGCTAATATTTTATATTTGAATTTTAATTATTTTTAGCTAGAACTTTGTTTTCTATTTCTATGACCTACTGCTGTAAATTTGAAGGCATTTTCTGCGAAAATTTTCAAATATGTAATGGAACTAAAAGATTCGTGAATTTGAGGAGATCGTCCATATTTTAAATTTCTTAATTGGAAACTACTAACCACGATGCTTGACTTATTTATGAATTATTCTTCATATCACAGTTTTCAGCATGGGGCAGCATAATATTTTTTCAGAGTATTTTCCATAATTAATTATTTCTTTCGAATATCAAGGATTACGAGCCATTTGATTCGTTCAGAGGGGATTTGAAAAGACTTTTTTTTTTATTTTTAACTTTAAAATGCATATAAAAGACATTAGTAGCTTCTTAAGGTTAATGTTTCGAGCTGTAGTTGCGATGAATAATCTGTTTTTTTTATATTATTATAATATCTGCTTAACACCGATTTTAAATTTCTAGTGGTACATTTTCAGGTCGAAAGGGTTAAGTTATTTCGAAGTCACAAGTTCTAGTTTTAAAGCCTGTAGAACTGCAACTCGAGTAGCTAACAGCCCTAAATTCAAGCTCTGAAGCCTTAAAAAAAACTCAATAACAGCCAACTAAATATTTTTAGGTTCTTGGTTGTCTTTTAACCCTCCGTTTAGCGTAGTGGTCTGTCAGACCATTTTGAAACTTATTGTGTTGTAATTTCTTTTCCTGTGAATATTTCGTCAAACGGTGCCATAACTTTGTCAAACTCGGTGCAGCGAGTCGAATGCGGTATATTTTGAAACAGTTGTCCATATTTCATGTGTAAACAGAGAAAGGAAATATCAGTACGGTTCTGATACTATTGCTTAAGGAGTGAAATAATCCTTAAAGTGGTAGCTCGGGCATATGAGTGGTGTGTTAGAGATTGTGCAGTTCAATATCGGCATGCAACAACGATAGACATATGTCCGAGTTTACCCGCAAGCAGTAAGTGTCGATTGACTAGTCGTTTGTGTGTGTGTGTGTTTATACATGGAACAAAAATACAGTTGAAGTAAAATTTTAACGTTGTTTCGCGCTGTGGTCTGATAGACCACAAAAATAAAAACGATTTTTCTTGGAATTGAGGCTGGGACTGTGTGTTTCTACGGTGTCAAGGTGTGGTGGGTTTGTGACTCCAATACGTGCAATCTATTGCAGGGTCAAATTAACACAGGTAAACCTCCCCATGAAGATATAGAGCTGAATCAGGTCCAACGAGTGGTAATGGGTATTGTTATAACGTTTTTTGGTACAGGACGAACAATATACGCTGGCAACTTCTTTTCCACACTCGACTTAGCCAGTGCCTTAATGTCCAAGAGCCTTGCTTAAGTTGAAACAGTTCGTAAGAACGTAAGAATAAACAATTTGTTCCACCAGAACTACTGGCCTCTTCTACTCGCCCATGGAATAGCAGGTCTGTTTGTTTCCATTGCTTCCACTTGCCAAAAAACACGTAACGTTAATGGGGAGGCTAGTAAAACCAACCAAATATTGGACTACAATAAATAAAAGGCGGGAGGGGACACAATGGGTGTACCGTATACCGGATAACGGGCCTTTGTTTGACCCATCTGCCTCTTACCGGTCTGTAAATGTAAGTTCTACCAGTATGGAACTAAGTCCGTCTTTCTTTTTTGTTCTTCATTTCTATCCAATAGGTAAGAACACAAACATAGGTACATAATTTTAATAACTTTACTATACACCGATTTTACACTTAATCTTACACCTGGAATAGACCATACCGCGATTTTATAGGCCACAACTGCCAAATGGATGATATGGTCTGTCAGACCACAAAGTATGACTTACCGCCTTTTGGGTCACCGCTAAGCGGAGGGTAAAACAAGTATCTACTGTAGTTGTAGTAAGAAAACCGACACGTTGATATTTTCGGAATACATAGTAAGTAACGTGGTTCGTAGTGCTTTGTCGGTGGAAGTTTATTTAATACTGTAGAATCTTGAAGTCTTCCTCTAACGCGTGAGAAACCTAGGAATCAAAAACAATCTCACAAACGAGTCGTAGATATTTAAAGACGGTTTCTAAATATGGTTTGTCACCTAAAAATCTTTAATAACGGCGCATTTAACAAAAACATTTGTTGACTCACTATTCCATATTAAGATACAAGTACGTCACAAGTTCTAATCTACAACCACAATCTTCATCCCACTTTATCAAACATCCAGACACAATAAAAAATACAAATGAAAAATTTAAATGCCATAAGAATACGAATACAGCATTCCTTAAAGAGAAGAACACCTTTCATCGACCAAACAACCGCACCGAGAATAATTAAGTCACCAGTGTATCTGTAGCAATAAACTGAAATTTTATTATACCCGAACACACTTCCAAGTGAGGAGAATCACCAAAATCAACACACAACACTTCTGAGCCCTGTCAAAACCAGGCTTACATAACAACCATGAAGCAGATACAAATACGAGTTCGAGTACAGTAGTTAGCTACACATCGACATGTTTCCCCCATCAACGTCGCCGCGCCGGCAGATAATCAAATTAATTTATTTTTTTGTGTATTGAATTGTGTCCAAAGAACGAACGGACGGACGTAAAGGCAGAGAAAGCGAGAAGAACAACAAAAAACAGGATAAAATGAAGACACACATCAAAATTAAAAAAACAAAAAAATATAAAAACGAGAAATATCTTCCGCGCAAAAGACGCATGCATGAAATTGGAATGCAAAAATCCAGTAGCACAAGGCCCCCCAAACAAGGTCTTTTCAAAAGCCAGATACTCCGTTCGTACATTTTAGCATTTCAGTTCAGCAATAATCTTGTGAAACTAAAGAGCGAAGCACCGAAGCATCTCATTGGATACCAATCTTTTTTTTTAAATTTTTTATTTTACCTTACCAAACGGGCCAACATAATGCTGATGTTTAGCTGGCAATTTATGAAACAGGTTGATCATGATTATGTCCCAGAAAGAAACACACTCGAATATACGCAACAAACAAGTGAGTGAACCTGTGTGTGCCAAGAGGAAGTTGAAGTTGGCCGGGTGTTCGGTGGCGGACCTAAGGAGGCTCAATTCACTTGATTCATGACTCGTTTTATCGATCGTTTGGCCTACACTTAACGTCCTAGAAAGTTTTAAAAGAGGATTAAATGTTTTTTTTTTTCTTGAACAAGTTGTCTATCGATTCTTGTACGCAAATTCACAGATGGTTGTTTTTCACGGAAGTACGTAGATGCGCACCTACAGTGCCGAAGGTGTTAATAGGCCGAGATCAATTAATAATTTTCGATAGATTGGTATATTTGTATTTCGATGTAACAGGAGACACACGCATTTAATATTAATTGAATAGTCGTATGTGCCTCTACCTATGACAGATGATAGAAATCTCCTTAAATGCGGAGCAAGTGCCTGTTAAAGATGTGGCGGTGGCGTAGTGGTAGTCGCGGCTCAAATCCAGATGTCTCCGGAAATGTATTTATCACGAAAAAAATAACTCAATCAGTTTCAGAAGTTAACGTCCAAACCTACTGCAAAAGCATAACACTGGCAGTAGGATAGTGGTATGACTGAAGAAATTGATCGCAATGAAAACAATGAATATAATAAGAAACATCTGGAGAAAATTTCTGTGAATTATAAGCAACGACAAAACTTTTTTATAATAAACAGCTCTCCATTTATCCTGGACACCACACATAGAGATAGTTGAAACCTAACCTGGGTTTCCTATCAGTAAGTTCTCGTTCTTGTCGAAACTATGAATATGGAAATCCAGGAAAAAGTCAACTGAAAAGGGGGAAAACCAGGATTTTGTGAAAATATTAATTTATTGCATTTGACATAATTCATATATATGTAATATGAGGTATGACTCTTAAAAAGTATATTTTATTGGGCCCTATTTATAGCTAAACACCTGCGACTCATTAACTCCGACGAACTTTTGAATTTTTCTGTGGGTATAGAAGACTTTAATAATCTTTTGAAGGCAGGCTTCGATGCTGGACGTTTCATGGCTACTTTGAGTTTCATTATAGACCAGATATTTTCGATAGAGTTCAGATCTGAAGTCAGTCTAACACAATAACGCAAACTTAATTTTTTTCTTTAAGAAAATTAATCTGCTGGTTTCACCGAAAAATTCTTGCAAGCAAGGCTCTGATTTATCTTGTGTTCAGTTAGCCTGAAGAGGAATCATATCCGGAAAATAATACCAAGACCACAACTTATTTTGCTTTCACCGAATGTCTTTGAAGACACTCACTGCTGAGCCTCAATTTGAAGTTTATCCGAACGGAGAATTAATCCTTTCCATATGCAGTTTAAATCTGACTTCCTATATCTATTTGACTTTTAAGCATTAGTAATCTCTATATTCTGCAGTGATTATTTATTTTTTTTGGCCTTCCAGAGCCCCTTTTCCGCTCAATAAGCCCAGTCTGTATTTACCTGTAAAACATCGACCCAGATGAACTCCAAAGCTAGCAAATGGATGAGTTTGGCGGGGATGTCAAAACTAGACATGGCTGTATACAGTTAATCCCACCATATGCTGTCATAGGCGGCCTTGAAATCGATGAACAGGTGGTGGGTATCGATTTGGCCTTTTTGGGTTTTTTCCAGGATCTGCCTATGTGTGAAAATTTGGTCTATGGTGGACTTTCCTGATGGCCTGAAAACTAACATACAAAATTAAACTTTAAACTTATAAAACTACAAATGTAATTTTTAAGACCTAGCGGCAGGAACATTCGTTTTTGTTTCAAAAACTTTTATCAATAAGCCTCAGTATACTTATCATAAAAACATGTACATATGTAATTTAAAAAATATATATAAAATACAAAACAAAAGAAACTAAATGCAAAAAAAAACATTTTTTTTCAATTTAAAAACTTACTCTTTAAAACTATGTTCAAAAACTGCAAAAATCCTCTTTGAAAAATTTCGACATTGGTCATGTTAGGAAATTGGGACCCATGTTGACATTGAAACTAACCTTTAAAGAAGCGAGTGAAGTGCGTCTATCTCACTGTGCACACTTCGACTTACTACAGCAAGGTAGGGTAAAGCAGAAACAGCTGCGGCGACCTTTGCGCTTTTTACACATGTTTAAAGTTTGAACATGGGTCCACTGGATCCACGAGATCAGTTAAGGGTTAATAGATGGCGCTACTTTAAAGGATTTCTTGCGTTAATTGCTATTGATTACGATCGATTCAGTTCCTCGCAAAATAGTTTAATTAATGAGTTGAATGCAAAAAGCACTGAAATTGTGATTCCTCCTGAGAGTTTTTTCCTGCACATATTACCATGATTCTAACACTGATCGAAAGCTTATCAACTGAACTTTGTTTATCAGTACAAACAATTTTGAAAAAGTGCATATTACGAAAAATATTATTAGCTATACCTACGGGTATAGGGTTTCTACATGCGAAATTCCTGGCACTAGTACACTAGTTAAAGCTTAAACGCCATGAAAGAAGTACAGGATGACACGAAACGGTGGCATACATTTAACATAGACAATTGAAATGTGCTAATGTAAACCAATTTTATCCATTTTACTGGTTCCCAGAAAATTCCACTTCATATTGAGGTTTCGGTTGTTTCTCCATTTGGGTTGTTTGCATTCTTATTTTTTATTAGACAGAGTAGGTATGTATTATAAAAAAATACGGAGATAACTATGGTATGTACCTACTGTCAATTTTTTGCGACATAAAATTTTAGTTCGACTTACTTCGTTTATAATTCATATAATTATCATAATCACTGTCAACTGTTTAACTAGATCCTTCTGAGAAGAAGACCCTTATCCTTACTCCCTCCATTGTTAGTTAGTTAGTTTATATGACTTTTATTTTCATTTTTAATTCATAACATTCAATATAATTCTAAGTCTATTATGGTTTGGCCTATGGCCGTCTACCAGATTAACAATAGTTACATTTCTATTTTTGTTTTTAACAGAGAACAAAGAAAAAGGCAATATGTATATACAAATACATTAAACATTAAAAATCTTCTTCAACTATACATTTTCTATAACGAAGAGCATTTGCTCAGTAGTTGAAAAGTAAATCCCAGCCTCGGACTCCATTTAAGATTTCAATTGCTTCACATAATTCCAGGGTATACGAATCGAAGAATCTCAATCGAATTTCTTTTAAAACTGGGCATACTGCAAGGAAGTGAAATATATCCTCTCGTTTCTTCATATTGCAACCTACCCCTTCGGGTAGGGGTTAGAATATACCCGAGGTAGGCATGCCTGTCGTAAGAGGCGACTAAAATCCAATCTCCGTATACCGATTGCATAGTGTATACAAAAATGCAATGGACAAAACAAAAAGATTGATTACCCCAGGTGGCAGTCCAGCTTTACTGGAAAATCCACCCTCTTCGGAGGTCGGCTCTACGGATTCTGGGGAGAGCCATTTATTGCAATCCAATGACCCTTTCACAAGAAGTGCAAGGGTATCTCGATCTCCTCCATCAAGATCGAATAACTCCGGGAAAAAAAGTCCGCCGGGAGCGCCGCAGCGCGAAAACCAGGACTTAGCGAAATATAAAAGCTTTGAGGAAGAAAATAAAGTACTCCGAATAAAGCTTAACGAAATGGATCTACTCTATCAAGATCTTAAGAAAGAGATAGATCTATTAAAAGAAGAGAATAAGGTTCTAAAGAACACACACTCGCAGAAAGAGCGCGAATGTGCTCCAGCACTATTAGATAGTCGGGAGTACCACACCGATGAAGAAGAGCTAGCACGCGAAACGAATCGGGTCCCTAAGAAAAGACCTTCTAAAAAACGGAGAGCCGGTTCTTCGCCCGAAGTCGTGCCCTTAAATGAAGAAAAGCGTAAAGAACTGCAAGAAAATCAACGTAAAACGCAATTTCGTTTACCGCCACCAATAAACATCGTCGGGATAACGGAATATAATAAGTTGCATAGCCTCCTTAAAGGAACGATTACATCGAAATTTAAGGTCACATCTTTGAGGAATAATGCGTGGAGGATTAACGTCGACGACCACGATGACTACCGAGCAGTGTCCCAAAAACTTAATGTGGATAAGATTCAGTGGTATACTTTCGAAATCAAGTCAGAAAGGCCACATCGTGTTGTAGCAAGGGGTCTTCACCCCTCATGCACCAAAGAAGAGGTTATGAGCGACCTTCAAGCCAAAGGCTTTAAAATTCTTGATGCCGTTAATATCATCAAGAAGGAAAAGCAACAATCTGAAATAGATACAGACATATTGGTTAGGCGTGGACTTCCACTTTTTATGCTAACATTCGATAAATCTGACAGCATCGACGATATCTACCGAATTAAAACTATATTGAATATCGTGGTCAAAATCGAGCCCATGCGTAGAAATTTAAAAATAATTCCGCAGTGCAAACGTTGCCAAGGATTTAATCATACGCAAACGTACTGCAAAAAGAACCGCGTTGTGTGAAATGCGCCGGAAATCACCTCTCCCAAGACTGTGGAGTGAACAAACAAGCCTCCGCAATCTGTGCTAATTGTAAGGGAAAGCACCCGGCAAATTATAGAGGCTGTGAAGTAGCTAAGGAGTTGCAAAAACGGAGAGATGCACTCCATAAGCCTCAAAATAAAATAACAAGACCGCTAACTAATGCAAATAGTAAGATCGGTCAGGCGAACGTAGGCAAACAAAAACCACCGGGTTCAGAGCGGAAAAAGTTGGTGACAGGAGAAAAGCCCTCGACTTCTGGCCTTAAGAGAAATGGTAATGAAAAGCCATTAGAAAAGACATCAAGTAATAGCCCTCGGACAGCAGGAGTGCAGACCTACGCCCAGGCTGCAGCATCCGAAAAATCAAAAAACATCGAAATCCCGACGGACCCTGCTTCTCAAGTTTTCTCAATTATTCTCGCGAAACTTGAAGAGCAAAGCAAAATAAATAAAATTATTCTCGATAGGTTGGTTAAGCTCGAGAGTTATTCACGGAAAACGCGTACTTCACCTAGAATATGAATGAAAAAAGAATGTTAAAAATATGTACTTGGAATGCAAACGGACTTTTGCAAAAACTTGACGAATTGGAAATATTCATGCGAGAAAAAGATATTGACATTTGCTTGATTTCTGAAACTCACGTGAAAAAGGAATCGCATTTAAAAATAAAAGGCTATACTGATTACCACGCTTGTCACCCTTCGGGAAAAGCAAGAGGCGGATCTTCCTTGTTTATTAAAGACTGCATTGAACAATGCGAAGACCTAAAGATAGAGCTTGAAACTCTGCAACTGTGCACAATTCGAGTTAAAAATAGTCAGCGTACTATTAAAATCTCATCTATCTACTGTCCACCGCGTTCCGCGCTTGAAAAATGTGATTTTACTAACTTATTTAAATCGCTGAAACCTAATTTCATTATTGGCGGCGATTTTAACGCGAAACATACGTTCTGGGGCTCTAGATACATCTCGCAAAAAGGTAGAATGCTCTATGGGGCAGGTATGGAGTACAGTTGTGATTTCCATTCGACGGGCAAACCGACTTACTGGCCAGCTGATACTTTGAAAATACCTGACCTGATCGATTTCTTCGTGGTGAAAGGAATATCTAACAACCACATAAAAGTTGAAGAAAGCTTTGATCTGTCGTCTGATCATTCCCCAGTTATTTTGACATTGAGCGAAAAACTATTATTTAACCGAGAGCCAGCGAAATTAACCGGCAGAACAACTAACTGGGAAGGATTTAGGAACGAAATCGAAGTAAATATTGAACTGAGCGTACCGCTTACGACACCCTATGAACTTGAGGTTGAAGTCGATCGCTTCGTTGAGATAGTACAGCTCGCCTCTTGGAATAATACGCATACACCAAGAAAAACGCCAGACAAATACGGTCTACGATATCCTGCTGAAATAAAGGAATTAATTAGGGAAAAAAGAAAAGCGCGTAAAAGATGGCAACAAAGTCGTGCTCCACAGCATAAAACCCATCTGAATCGTCTCTGCAATTTGTTAAAGAATAGCATTAAGGATTTTACAAATCGTGCGATAGGCTCTTACCTTGAAAGTTTAACAGCGAAAAAAGATTCCAATTATTCCCTTTGGAAAGCCGTAAAAGGCACCAAAAGGCCCAAAATCCCCGCGCCGCCACTTAAAATAAATCAAAATGAATGGGCAAGGGAAGATAAAGAAAAAGCGGATATTTTTGCCGCCCATTTGGAAGAAACCTTTAAACCGAACGATGGTCAAGTGGTTCATGACAACATCAACCTCACAAGGATGGTAGTTCCACCATCTGACGATTTAACGCGCAGATCTGCAACGCTTAGAGAACTCGAACGTGAGATCGCGAAACTAAAACCTAAGAAAGCTCCTGGTTATGATTTGATTACCGGAGAAATTCTCAAAGCCTTACCTAGAAGAGCATTTATTAAGCTTCTCCATATTATAAATGCTGCACTCAGATTAAAACACGTGCCGAGCCAATGGAAAGTTGCGGAAGTCATTATGGTTTTAAAACCAGGAAAACCGTCATATGAAGTAAAATCATACAGACCGATCTCGCTTCTTCCAGTCGTATCAAAAATTTTCGAGAGGATATTACTAAGGCGTCTCCAACCGGTTATAGAAGAAAATAATCTAATCCCTGACCACCAGTTTGGGTTCAGAAGTAAGCATTCGACAATTGACCAGGTGCATAGAATTACTAACGTAATCGAAAAAGTACTAGAAGAAAAAAAGATATGCTCAGCCGTATTTCTTGACGTCTCGCAAGCCTTTGATAAGGTGTGGCACGATGGCTTGAAATGCAAATTACGACAAGTACTCCCCGTGTACCTATACGAGATTTTGGATTCATATCTCGGAAATAGACTCTTCCGTGTTAGAAATGGAAACGAATACTCAGAGCTCAAAAAAATTTCGGCCGGCGTACCGCAAGGAAGCGTTCTGGGGCCGCTTCTTTATCTGTTATATACTCGTGATATACCGAAAGAAGATGGCACTATGCTTGCTACGTTTGCCGACGACACCGCTATCCTAGCAGTAGGTAAAACAATCGAGGAAACGACTGCCAAACTGCAAAACGCATTGAATAAAGTAAATGAATGGACGAGGGACTGGCGGATCGCCCTTAACGGAACTAAATCTGTTCACGTGAATTTCACTTATAGAAAAATTAATGACTTGCCAATTTTTATAAATTTGGCCCGAATTCCTATTGCAAATGAAGCCAAATACCTGGGAATGACACTTGACGCAAAGCTGAAGTGGAATTCGCACGTGAAAATGAAACGTAAAGAATTAGAAATCAAATATAGAGAAATGTACTGGCTGATCGGGAAACATTCCCACCTCAGTACCGAGAACAAACTGCTTTTATACAAGCAAGTGCTAAAGCCGGTGTGGTCCTACGGTATACAACTTTGGGGTTGTACCAAGAAAACAAATGCCAATATTTTACAGACCTTTCAAAATAAAGTGCTTAGAGAAATTGTCCAAGCACCGTGGTATGCTAGAAACGACGATATCCACAGGGATCTCGGAATTCCGACAATCGAAGCTGAAACTAGAAGCTTCGCGCGAAAACATAGAAACCGACTAATCGGACATGTTAATAATACAGTCCTACTTATTTTGGGTGAGAGCAATTTATTGCGCCGACTACAAAGGACAAAACCTTTCGACTTGGCGAGATAAGGATTAACCGCATCTAAATTGCGGAATATGCAGGATCTTTCATTGGAAAGTAACCTGCCAAACGTTTATATTTCGTGATAGAAAAATTGCTTGATAAGTAGTATAACTTAGTTGCAGTATCTAACAAATTTATATCGAAGGGAGGTGTTTTTGGTCAGTAAGAATCTGACACTACTATGAGCACGCGCTTGCTATTCTCATAGTGTCTATGGAAGATTTTCACCTACCCTCGGGAAAAAAAAAAAAAAAATATTGCAAAGATTGCACAAGACAGGTAGCTCTGGACGGTGTGGAATGAAATTCAAATTTAATAGCTCTCCTCTGATTAAAAAAAAAAAAAAAAAAAAAAAAACTCCCTCCATTGTATTCATATGTATATTCGACGCTAAATGGAGCAAGAGCCTGTAAATTGAGTAAGCACCTTTTTGTTAATAACTTAAGTTAAGTCAGAAAAGAGATTGCAGAAGAAATGGTTCTCGCATACACTATATTACCTTAAAATAACACATCTTGAAAAAGCGGCAATTTTAAATAGCACAACTATTGCTTTGAGCATTTCCGTTCAAAACTGAACGAACCACATTTTCTATAATTACTCCTATGTTAACTTAATTTAAAATCAACCTATTAAAAGAAAAACAGGTGGACAAAATCTCATTAAAAATAATTCTGTTTTTATTTTAACTGTTAACGGTATACCTATCAAATAAATTTAATTGCATATTACATATTGCCATAATAAAATATGATCAAAGTTCAATGAGCATCTAAATTTAGTCTATTCAAATTGCCATGTATGTACATACATACCATATATTATATATGTACTACATAATGTACATTATGCCCGAGTAGGTACGTGGATACATTTAAACTTATTTTACGATTCAAAACACCTGTCATTTGAAAACAATAACAAATTTCTTACCGGCACGGCCGGCGCGCGGCGCTGGCGTTCATCTGTACTTTTCTGTTTTGTTTTTGTTTAAGTGACCTTGACATTGACGTCATGCCACTGAGCCATGGAAAATGTGAGTCAGAACACTGCGCATCGATGTGCATCCCACTCACGGATACAACTTACATACTTTATATTGCTTAGCTATAAATTCAAATATTTACTTCGCAGCACAGTTGTGGAATTGTGGAATCGTGAAATGTTTTTTTCGCGATTGTATTCATTTTTAAAACCGCGTAAAATTTTAATTCACTCGAAACGAAACCATTTGCATTGCTGCACAGGTATGGTGTCATAACGTGAATTTTCTAATAAACAAAAGGTTTTGTTTAAAATGTTCTCATAATTTTTTTTAACAACATTATTCGCCTTGTAATTGCTTTTATTAAGAAATAAATCAAGAGAAAATATTACGTCATACTTATACGTTACGCGGGGGTCACTTTTTATAGATTGATTATGATTCAGAATCAGAAGTCTTTATTCTATTCAAATATTTATTCGAAATCTTTAGATTGCCAGTTCAGGCGAGCTCTGCTCACGTCATTTCTTTATTGTTTTGTTTTTAAAAGCCGTGTGCTGCAATTACGTTTTTTTTTTTAAATAAATCATAACAGCAACAGGCAGACAGACAGATCATAGACTGTAACTGTCAGTAAATATTATTATTTAAAAAGTGAATTTGTGTTGAAACGAAAGTTAGATAAATTATCATTGAATTTGTGTTTAATGTACCCGCGAATATGGCCGTATAGATAATTTGACAGTCATTTTAGGAATTGCTGGCCACTTAAAGTTTGCGCCCCCCATATGAAGTGTAAAAGCATTTCATTTGCATTTTTATTAGTTTGTGGCTTTCGCACTTACGCCACCGATAAATTGGTGCAATTTTGTTGTTAAAAATCAGTCACTGGTAAGTTGTTTTGAAATATGTATTACAAACTTTCTTTTTTACAAAAAAAAAAAAAAAACCATTCAGGTGTAGGGGAGAGTAGTGTACCTTGGACCAAGTGTACCTCGGTCCAAACGGCATTTTTCTAGTATATCTATGTTCTTTTAACAAAAGTTCCTCTACGAATTGTGTGCCATTTCGTAACACATTGACTCAGTTTGAAACTGGCACTGTGTCGTGTTAGCCTAGTGAGTAATTTGCTAGGAATGTTTTTTACCCCCAAAAGTAAAATTTTATGTACATTTGTAAAGTATGTTGTGGAAAAATTTGGAGTGAAAGTAAGCTCCGGATAATTTTTATAAACAAATTACTGACTCATCTATTCAGTTGAAGTCATGTTAATTTAAGTTACTAAAATAAAAAAAAGTTACACTTACTAAAATAAATAAAGTGCACATGGTGTACCTTGGTCCAATACTTTTGGTGTACCATGGACCGGTCCAACTAACACATTGATTCATACTTCATCTGTAATCCTTTTGGATTTCTCTGTATTTGAATCTAGTTCACCTATATCAGGTATAAAAAGACCTCAGGCCGATAAAACTTCACTGGAGGAGACTGTAAAGGATGTTTTGATCAATAGTCGTACTATAATATGTGCTTCCAAGGAAAATAATTTTGCTTTCAACTTTTTCAGCATTTAATGTAAAATTTCTTTGCTTTTTGTAATAAGTTGTCAGTTAAGATATTTTTATATATTCTTTTAGCAATAAAAATTAAACCTAATGTTACTGTTGTCGATAAAATTTGCAATTTAGTGTGTATGGTCCGAGGTACACTATGGTCTGGTCCAAGGTACACTTACATAGTGTACCTTGGACTAAGAAAACCAAGATCACTAATTTAGCTCCTGGGATAAATTGACAACATTTTTGAAATATTAAATAAATATTTTAGAAAGAGTAATAAATTGGTTATAGTTTCGCGTCTTCAACTATATGAAGAGATAATATGGTGAGGAGTAAACGCTGATTTTCTGAAAACCGGTCCAAGGTACACTACTCTCCCCTATAGATGTACATATATTTTTATTATGTATTTCGTTGCCATATTCAACTCCTTACTTTGTATTACCATTTTACCATTTACCATGGCTAGATATAGAGGGTTAAAAACGTTAATTATTTAAGATTTTTTTTCGAGGGTATAACCACGTAAATGATATATCAAAAAATCAGAAAATAAACCCTGATTACAAAAATCTAGGTCCCAGACGTTTTGCTTTCAGCCTACAGTTTACCTTCTATCAGACATCCTTGAAGTATCCTGAAATGTGTTTCTGACATAATTTTCGGTGCGTAATATATTTACCAATGGCTGAAAAAGAACGCTGCCAGACGATTGAATTGGATATCACGACTATAATACCTTTACTTAGATACCCATATATTTTGATTATACCTCCACGTCCAAAATTTGCTGCCGGCTCTTAGACTATGATTTTAAAATGCGTCCCTTAGCTTATTGTATTCTACTTGTCAAACCCTTTCATTTGCTACCCATATTAAGGAGGTAGTAAAGATAACGAAAATCCGCCATCTTGGGGGCGCTCGCCATATTGAATTTAGAATGACGTCATATCGTATTGTATTCTACTCGCCAAGCCCTGTCATTTGATACCACTATCAAGGCGGTTGTAAAGAAAAAGGAAGAAAAGAAAAAATTAGTAATCCGCCATCTTGCTTGGTGCGCCCGCTGTATTGCATTTTTCTGTAACGTCACATAACCTCGGATACTCTCCGGATCAAGACGAATCCACCGACACCACATTTGTTGAAATCGGTTTTTTCGGGATACCTTTTAAGGCACCTAATATGGATTGAGCAACAACACTCTTGATTTAAAGACCAGTGACTAGTTCAAACAAACTATAATTTAATTAGACGGCTTACAGTCCCCGATTTTGATTAGAAGCTTAAAATCAAAACTGCGTTGCCCTAATTGCGACATGCACTTGGGTACATCCTTTTTGATCATTTGGGCAATTCCGAAACAAACAAATTATTATGTACTAATAAATCTTTCATCCAATTCGTAATTCTCCCGGGGTATTCCAGACTAAAAAGAACTCTTAAAGGGGCACAGCAAGTATATACAGTAGATGACGGATATAAGAACATCCTATATAAGAAAGACTCGCTATACATTACATAGAAAATTAAACGTGCATAAGAAAGAAGATATCTTTTTATCTTTTTTATCTTTATTATTTATAAGAAAGCACGGATAAAAGAAAGAAATTCCTTGGCTTTTTGGACTTTCTTATATCCGTCATCTACTGTACATAGATAAACCATAACTTCCCTCCGTCTCCTTTACTATGAATGCGACGAAGGGTCTCATCCTTATGATTGTGATATAAAATTGCTCGGGCATCGCCAAACTGCGTTTCTAGAATACACTACTTTGTATGGAAAAAAAAACTGCCGACAAATGTCACGCTAATTGAATAAGAGAAACTATAAAAAATATTCCTCATCACTGTTAAGTGCGCAATTCCAGTTAAATAATTCATAATCAATATGTGACTGAATCCCAAGGCGAAGTCTTTAACATTGTAAGTGTAACATTCAATCTGTAAGAATTCATATCTTTCAACCCGAACGCCCGACGACGAAGAAGAATAACACAAATAAAAAAAACTGTAAAGAATTATTCCCCTGTGACAATTGAACCGCTACAGAGCTTCAGAGTTCAGAATCCAATCAAATCCCAATAAATTGCTCCATATACGTGCCAACACATATCGCAAAAAAAAAAGAATAAAAAAAAATTACCAGCCGCAGATAAAGTATCTTGGTGGTCACATAGTACACTGTTCCATTTATGGCCGAGTCCCCATCTCGACCATATATCTGGGAGTACTACAGCCGGGCATGCGGTGCGGCACTATCATTATCATCGTCATCTTTTTTTTACAGATTCTACTCGGTCCCAATCCCAATCTCATGCCCCATCATGAACAAATTGCTTACCTCGTATTCGCGCTTTAAAATCGGCGAGACGTCTGCGGTGAGGAGCTCTACGAGAATGTATCTGCGGCAATCACAGACTGATCGGAATAGCTAAACATTCCACCGAGTCGATTTGTTAGCTATGGATGTGCGGTTTATCATCGTCTCGGGTTTCTTGTTTCTTGTTACTTGTTTCTGTTTCTACTCTTCCCGCATTGGCGACACGATGTAAAATACAGGTCAATAGGGATTTACGGTTATTTCTTCTGGTTATATGTTGATACCTTCCTGTTGGATGTGCTGCTGGCATATCTTTCTACTCCTGGGTGGAGAAACCATTTATGGCCCAGATATGCAACAGCAAGAGCAAGATGCTGATGATGATGGTGATGCTGATGGTAGGTTGGCTTGGATGGCGGGTGCGCGAGTGAGCACCTTTCTGGGAAGACCTGATTTTGGTCAGCATGGTGGTTGCGACATGCCTACGTGAAGTCATGTTTAATGCATTTTTGATGTAACCAAAGTTAATGATGAGTGTTTTTTCAGTTAAATTTTTTTTGGTAATATTTTCCCGTAGATAAAAATACTCGTATTTAATTAATTTTTTTTTTATATTTTTCCACTAAAAAAACCTTTTCACACCAACATGCGACCATCATTCAGTGGTTAATGACCCGTTTGCGTCTGGTCTGGTTGGTCTAAATATAAAAAAAATATTATTACCTCAGAGAGAAGTAGTTTTAGTTTTGAATGATGTAATTACGTACAGTTTCAGACACCTGAGTTCACCTGAGAAAAATAACACAAAAAAAAAAGAAAAGAAAATGCGCGCAACAGTTCGCTGTTGCATAATGCTACTCGCACTTTAAAAGGACGCCAAGAGTTGTTGAAAACGTGTTTCGTTCATTTTTTTTAATGAGAAGATGAAGTATTTGCTGTGCTATTCGTAAATTCACTTAAGGCTGCTTAAGTCGATATGCAGTTGAAGTAAATGGCGCCAGAGTTGCACAAAAGCTCTTAATGACTTCGAAGCGATTTAGTTCATGTTTAAGTAGGTAAGCATTGGCAATTGGAAATCACGTTAAAAGTGAAGTAAGTGCGGGTTTAACTTGAGAAATATATACACAAATGGTGGTATTCAACCTTATGAGACGTCTATCTGTAGCATTGATCAGTTGGTTAGGGCGTTTTCGACTTTTAAGGATGTTAGCACATTCCGAAACAAAAATGCCTAAAATTGTTTGCTTCAACGTTTCAAAAGATCCGCAACAGCTGTCATTTCAACTAGTAAACATATTGATAATCGAATAGCAACGCATACAACAACAAATAATTACAAAAGAAAACGAAAAATTAATTTGGGGACGCAGCCATGTGTCATGGTGTCACGGTGTCAACCACAATTCATAATTTAATTAAAAACATTTTTTTAAGAATCTCCTTCAAGTATTAAACCAAGGTCAGTTGGTTTCAGCGGAATTGAAACTATATTGCTGCAGTGAATGAAGTAATAAACCAAACGGATAGCACCAAGGCATTCGTCAAGGTTCCCAGCAGTTGGACATTTCAATCATCAAGGCACTTAATGAACGAGCTGCATTGTCACCCTTTCAAGATTTAATTAACTGCTGGAGGATGATTGCAGCGAACGAGGAAATTGATGATGAAGTTTATTTTGAACTCAATGGATACGAAAATAAACAGAACCATTGGATCTCATTGTTCCAGAGACACCCATGTAATGAAGAGGAGATGGGAATTTTTTTTTTTTTGCTGAAAAAGTGAACGGATCACACTTCTTTGAGAAGACTCTGTTAAGGTCGTAAACAAAACCTATAAATGCCATCAACTTGCTTTTCACATAAGATCAGTGTGATTGCTGTGAATTTCACAGCCAGCACTACACTGCTTTTGCCTCGTACGCATACAGTGTTGTAATAAGGGCAAAGGATGTGATGTGCCCTTAACCCTAATAAGGGTACTTTTACTTTTTGAGGAGTGATTTATACTTTTGTTGCCTATTTTCAACCAACCTGAAGCTGCTTAAAGCTGCCGATATAATTCACCCGTTTACCTGAAAGAAAAATGTTCCCAGAAATGTTAAGTGGTAGAAAATGGATCGCATCGTCACGGCTTTCTCTACCATCATTTACATGAATTTCACATGAAGAGAATGCTTCTGATAGTTGATAATACTTGTGACAGTCCAGATAGGGCAGTTGTACCGGATTAAGCAGATTTATTCACAATTTTAAGTATTTTACAAGCCTTATATTTGTTTAACTTCACTTTCTTTGAGGGAGGAATCTGGCAATCGATTTTTTACCCACTGCCAGATAGCAGATCATGACACCATCCTTAATATGGATATCAAATGAAATGGTTTAACAAGTAGAACACGACTAGCTGAGTAACGTCAGATTCAATATGGAGGACGCCTCAAAATGGCGGATTTCTTTTTTCTTCACAACCCCCACGACATGGGTATCAAATGAAAGGGTTTGACGAGTAGAATCTTAATCTGAGTAAACTTTCTCATATCAAACCCTCCCAAGCCAATATACTTATGTACATAATTATGTATGTACCGACTTGAATTTGTAAAAAAAATTCTGATATATAAAAAGTAGAAAATAAATACATAGAACTTTCTCATAACCGGACACTGACGGTACCGAGAAATTTGTCCGGTTATGAGATATGTCCGGTTATGTATATTATGTAGTTTTGTTGAATAACACGTTTGCAGACACGGCAGCATATGCCGTCAGTGGTTGAAGAATTTACCGGGTTATGACAATTTAAGGTATGTTAGGACAAGACGGGATACCCTGACGAAAAATAGAGTATACTTCAATATTCCGGTATTAATTGTCCTACCAGAGACAAATTTAAACTTCACGGTGACCAGCGGAATCATTTTTATCTATATACAAAATTCGCACAAAATAATATAAAATATCTCTCAAAAAGCCGGAGGTGTGCGTGTGTCATTCTAGCGTTCCCTACCGAAAATCATGTGTCCGCGAACGTGATGGTTTCGTTTCTTTGCAAAGTGTAAAGAAGATGAAAACAAAACAAAAACAAAATAAAGTATGTAAAAGTTTCCCATAAGTAGATGTGTTTTGTCCATTTAGGAGAGAGCAATATTCTATTGCGGTTACGAAAATTGGTGTTCGTGTCCGGTTATGAGAGAGTCCGGTTATGGGAGAATTTTTTATATGAAAAATCGTGTATTTATTTCCGTTCTTTGAAATCTGTCCGGTTATAAGAGGTGTCCGGTTATGAGAGGTGTCCGTAAGGAGAGAGTATACTGTATACATTATGTAGATATTTAAACATTTTTTTTTAAAACAAGCTTTAATGAACTCAAAAGTAAAAAATAATTTTTTTTCCGAGTCACCAATATCTGACTAATAATTAAAGCTTGAGGTGCTTAGGTTTTAAATGTTTAACACATTATTCCTAAAATTAAAATTTCTATATTTAATTAAATATTGAATACTTTTGAAGGTTAAAATGCTTAATGTTCATGCCAAACACTTCTCATACCAGAACGAACCAACTCTTAGGACTATGTAACTAGGAGTCAGATTCGAATGGTCACAGTTCTCCTAATTGTACACTGTAGAGTCAACAACACACCTAATGATTATGGGAATAGCTCAAATCCAACACATGCATTGTGTGCAACAAGGACGAACAATCAGCAGAACACATTTTGTGCCAAAGCATAACAGCAGTAGCAACACCAAACTCTGTATAGTAAACAACGCCAACGTTTTTTATTGAAAAATTCACCAACGGGCCAGACTTATGTACGCATGTATATAGGTACATGCTGCTCTCCTTTACGTGTTGTTCACTAATTTAGTAATCAAAGCGATGAGCTAGGGAACGGTTGTCACATATATGTATGTACAATGAAAAAGTGTGTTTGCAATCATTTATGTATCATGAAATGTCCCGTTTTCCAAAGTACCAAGTTTGTCAGTTGTTGCACTAAGTTCATGCTGAATATTGCTAAGCAGAAATCTATAAGTAGCCCTAAATCTGCAGTAGGGGTTAACGTTTCAATTTCAATACAATCGAAACAGAAGTCATGGAAAACTAGGGACTAAGCAAGCAGCCAAAATTGGTTATCGAAAACGGCAGCGCAACTCGAACTTTAAGCCCTGTCGCTGTCATACATACATTTTTACATTAAAAGCCTTGTATCGAGACGTTACCATTTCATACCCATAGTTTCTTCTTGGCTAACGAAGTTAAAAAATATTGACAAATCGCTTTTGGTTTTTTTTTAAGTTTTGGAAATGTTTGTATAATGTTCGCCTGCTCGAAGAAGTAGAAGATTAAATAGATCTGGTAACACTGGTACATACTTCGTATTTGTATACAATGTTCAATGTCGATATCTCAAAATGCAATGAATAGCTCTGCTTTTTATAATCAGCACATCATTAATTGTTATCACCTTTTTTTTATTTGGATACTCAATTTAAAATAATTTTTACTTTCAATCTGACTGCATTTTGAATAACAGTACGGCACTATAAGGCTTTAAACAAATGTAAAATAAAAACATCATTAATAGTAAGGGTTTTTTTTCAAACACGTGTTGAGTTTACCCGTTTCAAATCAACATTTTTCTGGTTCGACTGTCCGGATATAATGCCTACATATGTACATACAATGCCTATGTATTTAAATTTAATTAAAGTGTTTGCACCTTAAAAATTAAAACCTAACAGTTTATTCTGCGTGTGTGATATAAGAGTCCGGTTCTTAATTGCATTTGCATTTAACAGACTGGAAAAAATCATATATGAGCTTCAACTGAATATAAAAAGAGAGATTTTGTATGCAAATTAAATTCACATTTTATATCTTAATTCCAATAATTTCAAACAGGTTGAAGCTACATCTCAAGTAAGCAAATTATAAAACAAATATTGTTAGGTATATAAATTGTTTAATCACTGAACGAAAGTTTTCCAAGTCTAAGCGAAAGGAAACGGAAGAGGTTCAGTCTTTGCTTAAATAAGACACCTGAGTATTTTCTGATCTGAGACGAATCAAATTTATACACCAATTTATAATTAAATTTCTTTTTTATTATCTCGGTATTGATTACCCCGCAAATTACAGTAGCGAACAGCTTAAGTCGTAACCAATCGATTACTTTAACAACCCTTTATCTACATATTGTCGATAGAAGATGTAAAGAGCCGAATTCATAAAACGTTTTAAATCAACAACAAATAATACCTAATAAAAAAAAAGAGATTGAACTGAATTTCAAACTCGAAGTATGTATATACTACGTACCTACATAATGTGTTGCGACCAAAATAATAACTGTAATTTATTGGTAAAAATTGAGATATGAGAAATTTATTTTATTCTTCTGTTGAATTTCTTTTAGTAGAATAATGTGTCTAGAATTACCTAACCAAACCAAATATATGTATATGCGACACATAACCGTCCCTTTTCATGCGTTACTTGAATATACTTAGTGTGAGATTTTCAGCGGTCCAAAAATAGTAGTGCTCACTGTTACTGTTTACTTTAAAAACAAAAAATTTCAAACCGTTACGATAAACATTAAGTTTACACTGGTATTCATTTATAGCATTGGACGTGGTAAACATCGAACTTCTGAGCAGCGTCAACTCATTTTCAACCTTCTTGCTGAACGAAAAACTTGGTATGTGGAACTTCAAAATCTCCACAAAATGGGTAATCAACGCAAATAATTTTAAGAAATAACCCGAAACTCAAGGTCGAAAAAAGTTAGTGTCCAAGAAATCGATAAACCGAATCTTAAGCTGCTCGAAGGTTTCTCTTAATATGCCGGCTACTTCGATAAAAAAAAATTAAATTTAGATGAAAACGTCGAAACAAGTTATTAGAAGAGCTTTGAAAGAAAAGTCCCCATTTTGAAATAAAAACGCATTTTATCATATGCTCGTATATTATTTCTGTAGTAAAGGTACCATTTGCGGCTCTCATACTTAACAAATCTTAATAAATGAGGTGTCAAAATAAAGAGAATTTTCTGGAGCACTATATAAATTATAAATTTTAACAAATTTAAACACCGATCAAAACAAATATTTTACTCAAAAGTAACTCCCAAAAGAATAAACACTTTCCGACTGATTTAAGAATTAATTCCTTTTGATTGATATTTAATTTCAATTGTCCGATGAAAATCATATGGGAAGTTTGGATTTTTGGGGTTGGATTTTATCTTGCGAGAGTTCTCGCACGGGCACACTTGTAAAGAATTAATGCTGCTGATTGATTGACTTGACATCTTCAAATGTGGAAATATATAGGGTGTCCCAGGTAAGAGGTGTAATCCGTTAACTGGAGATTTCTGAAGTTCTAGGGCACCGTAGCGCAAGTGGTTAGTGCGTCGGACTACTGAGCCAGCGGTCTTGGATTCGAATCCCGCCGCAAACACCTAAACATTTTTCATAGTGCCCACCTCTTTCGAATGTCTGACAAGCATCAAAGAGTATCATTTGTCTCGATTGAGCTTCTCAACTCGCCGTTCGGAGTCGGCAAAAAACTGTAGGTCCCTTCCATTCGTGCAAAAATACAACACGCACACACAAATGGTTGCGAGAAGCAGGCCCAGGTTCACCTCGAGTTGTAGCGCCAACTAAGTAAGTAAGTAAGTAGCAAACAAAAAATCGATTGGAAGGGGGGGTCTACTTTCACCCCCCTCCAAGCTTTAGCCCGTCGAAATATGAAAGGAACCTGCGATTTGGTGGTAAGACCACTTTAACCCCTTTCTCCCTGACGGTACTAATTAGTACTGCCTACTTTTCCGTCAAATATTTTAAATACCCGACCGCGTAACGGACAATTATCATTGTCAATCCTTAAACGAAGGCAAACCAATCACAGTACGTTATTTGAATTCCAGCGAAAAATAAACAATCTGTTAAGTTTGCAAGTTGAGACTTTGAAAAAAAAAACGACGGAGCAAGTGAAGTTTGAGAATTTCCAAAGTAAATTAAAAATAGAAAATTGTCTTTTTAGTCTTATCCAAATTTTTTCATACACCAAGTTCCTGACTGTACAAAAAATCGAGTTCTTGGAAAGTGCACTTAGAAGTCGAATACAAATCTAAAAAAACATATGTTTTTATTTTTACATATGTATATCACTTTAAAAGATTTCAATGTAAAAAGTTATATTTTCTTATTATTTCTAGTAGCCGTTGGGAAAGGGTTAAATGATATAACTTCTGAACTACTACAGCTAGTAAAGAGAGGTAATCAGAAGGGCATAAATAATGTTGAAGACTTCATGTAATTCTATGCAGACATAAAAAAGTTATGGCTCTTTGAACTCAAAACTATAAAAATTCGTCGTTCCAATTTTTTACTAAAAATGCATTTTTCTAAGAACTTTTACTAAAAAAAATTTTTCTTTTATCTTTGACCAATTCTCTAAAAATTATGGAAACAATTTTTTCACGCACGATTAACAATAGTTGTAGTAAGAACCATTTTTTGTCAGGCAAAAATGATAAACAAAGAATTATTGAACGAACGGGTGGTCAATTTAGCACCGACGTTTGGCTGCAATAATTCATTGTTTTACATGTTTTTTTTTATAATGACAAAATAGTATACAAATGATGAATAAAAATGATTGATACAAAATTACGTGTTGGCAACGCTGCACTAAGGCAGATTGGTAGCATATATCCATCGTAAAAAGGAAAAACCAAAAAACATTTTAAATCATACTTAAAGAGTGGTTTTAAGGTTTTTTACAACATGTGTAAATAGTTTCGAAACATTAAAGTATGTAATGCTTTTTTGTCTTTCTATAACTTATAATAACATACAATAAAGTGCAAATAAATACCTTTTAATATCATTATTTCAATTTTAATGTAAACCGACAGTGGTATATGCTGTTATTCCTTTTGACCACAAATACACACATACAGTAGATATGTAAATGTGTCCTAAAACAGGAACCCAATTTCTGCAATTGCTGAGAAATATTTTTGAGACATTTTGGACTTTGTACAGCGCGCTACAAAATTCTATTGAATGACATTACATCTAGTTTAAATACATAGTATCAAACTGCGGAGATATTTTGTATGGGAACTAAGATTTTGCTCAAGTGCCGTTTACAATTTAAGTCATTATTCATTTAAAAGAAGATACAAGAGGGATTGGGCCCCCCTAGAATTATACAATCCTGATGCCACAATTGTCTTTTTGTCGACTGCACTGCACATAATCGTGCTGATAAATATCACTACAAAACAATCGTAATTATACAATTGTGTGTGTGTGTTGTTTTTTTTATTATTTAAAAATGAAATGAAAGAAAAGAGAAATCCACGCAGACTTTAATTCAATTAAAAGTCCAACGACCATTTCCTCCAGTACTGCTGTCACTTCCACTCTGTCTAAGTACACTTTGTCCCATTATCTCCATCATTATTTGCTTGTTCACTTTGTCCAACATCTTTATTGGCTCACTGGCCAGAAAATAACAGCAAAGATTACCTTCTTCATCAAAACATAATTGAATGCAATCACGCATTCATCAAGTGGGCGGCGGCGGCGGCGGCGGGCGGTGGTATGATATACCCACTTACAAACGGATTCTGGAGCGCATTTCACGTTTGATACTGCATTCCAAAGACCGAAATGCAATTCTCTGTCGCCACAAAATGAAAAGCGACACGTCGAAGGTGAAAAAATCGAGTTCGAGATATGTACTAACCAGATTTGAACAGAAGAGAAAAAAACCGCATGCAGATGACCTTCTTTTATGATCACTTGTCCTCCATCTTAAATTGTAAAACAACCGACCGACCGACTGTTGTGTGTCAGTAAAGTCGATCTGTGGTTATACAATCCGCTCATAAAAAAGAGTACCTAATGTAGGTACAATACATACATATAGGTATGTATGTATATTTCCAGCCAAGCTCATATTTATCCATTGGAACTGGTTCTTGGTTTTTTTTTTAATCTCTTTCATTGGGATCACTATACAGATTGTATCTAGATACATGATCATTTATTCTCCTACAAAGCATGAACAAAAAAGAAAGAAAATAAAAAACAAGGAAGACACTCAAAAACAGATTTTTTTATTTTCAATTCCAAATCAAATCTTCGGATTGTTGTTGTTGCTTTTTTATGGAAATGACGTTGGACTCAACTTGGAGTGGCACTGCTACACACGAGTATAGATATGAGCCTAAAGTGTTCCCCACGGATTTAGGTCAGGAGATCATTAGAACTTATCGTGGTCGTGTCGAGATGAGCTCAGTTATTCTGAAGACAGTGGAGTTGTTATCGTTACCGGTAACCAGCGTACAGGTGGAGTTTCGAAAGAAGAACGAAAACGAAACGTAGTTATGGGCTTTCTTTTTTTTAATATTAACATAAAAATGATTAATTAAAATTTAATGGTTTTAACATTAATATTCATATACAAAGCTTTGATGGGGAACGTAGTTTTTTGTGTCTTTTGACTTTTTATTACCCACAGATATGTAGGAGAGTGCTTATTTTTTTCTACAATAGCAAACGAGTTTTCGTTGTTTTTTAGTGTCATATGCGCTTTAATACATACCTACTTGTTTTTACCAGAAGTGAAAATACATCCGTATCTTTCTTTCGAATTTAAGTAAAAGTTAAAGGTGCTTTTTGTTTTGTAACCATATTCTTTTCGAAATATTCTCTCCGAACCTGTAAGCGAAAAACAAACAGTTTTTATGTCAAAAAATATTTAACTATAAACTTTTAATGGGTCTTGTTTTAGATGACCCACCTTATATGGGGATCCAGTTATTCAAAATTGTGTTATGCATACGTAAATAAAGATCTCGTCTAGTTTTTGCAAACTCGTTCAAGTACTTATTTGGCGAACAGATTCTGAACGAGGTGTGGTATGAAGCAACAAGTTGCGCACGAAATCCAGTTTGGGTGAAAAGTGGATTTGGATGCAAATTGGTATAAATTCTAATCAATAACGTAGTATTTGCACGGTAAAAGAATACTGGTATGTTGTAGTTTCTGCTTTGCAAAAATAGTCAATCAAATGATGACCTTAACAGTAGTGTTATGTAAGATGCTTTTAGTTTAAAGCACACCAGCGAATGCGTAAATGAAATTCAGATACATTTATTTTTATCATAGAGAAACAGTTTACATTCGCGATGTTGTTTATTGCACAGCACAGAGATATGATAATTTACAATTTATCTCACTGCTGAAAAATTCATTTTATAACAAAGTTTAATTTTGAAACAATTTTTCGAAGGAAAACTATGAACAAAAACCTCCATTTGATTCTTTATTCAATTCAGAATTAATATCAAATGCTATGTCTCGGATTTCTTTAGCAACCAATTATGATTACTCGATTATTATTTACACGTAAGTTAGTCATAAGTTAGCACGTAAGAAATTTGTATAAATAGAGTAAGAATTTGTAAATAAAAGATAGTCTATTCTGATTAAGCGACAAGCTCAGAACCTCACTTTAATTTCGGCTTTTTAGCCAAATCAATATCGGCTTGGGATAGCCTTAATAACAATCCCACCATTAGGGACCGTTAGGGCACAAAAACCCCCCATTACATGTTTTCTCAGCATTAATATCACAGAAATAGCTTACATTAACTAAATGATTATTATTACCATTTTTCCTTTACAACTGCTGCGTTTATCCATGTTAAGATTATGAATAATTACTTACTTAGGTGGCGCTACAGTCCGGGATGGACCAAGGCCTCAACCAACAACCCTTTCCAGTTAGCCCGGTCCTTAGCTAACCGCCTCCAGGTGCGCACTTTAAGTTGGTTGAGGTCTTGTTTTACTTGTGCGCGCCACCTTAGGCGAGGTCGTCCTCTGTTCCGCTGACCCTCTGGGTCAGAATCGAATGTTCTCCGAGCCGGAGCGTTGATGTCCATACGCTCTACATGTCCTAGCCATCTTAAACGCACAATGTGCAGTTTTTTTTTGACCAGGTCGATGTCGTTGTACAGCTCGTACAGTTCGTGGTTGAATCTTCTCCTCCAAAACCCGTCAACGCAAACGGGACCGAATATCTTACGAAGGATTTTTATTTCGAAGCGACCAAGGATATCTTCATCCGCTTTCGATTAAGTCCATGCTTCAGCTCCATATAGCAAGACTGGGATAATAAGGGTCTTATGTAGAGTCTCCTTAGTCGATCGAGAAAGAACTTTACTAATCAATTGCCTTCTTAGCCCGAAGAAACAGCGGTTGGCAAGAGTAAAAAGTTTGATTTCCGACAAGATGTAATTTTTTCATGTTATAGCAGAGCCGAGGTAGACAAAATCTTTTACTACCTCGAAGTTGTAGTTGTATTGACAGCATATATTTTGTTTTGCCCTCGTTTACCGCTAAACCCATTTTAACCGCTTCCATTTCCATACTCGCGAACGCACCGGTGACAGCTCGCTATGTTCTACCAATGATTTCAATATCGTCGACGTATGCAAGTAGTTGAACGGACTTTTGAAAGATCGTTCCTTGTGTGTTGGCTTGTTAGTTTCGAACAATTCTTTCAAGTATGATGTTGAAGAAATCGCATGACAGGGCGTCACCTTGTCTGAATCCTTTTTTAACATCGAAGGTCTCGGTGAGGTCATTACCGACCTTGATGGAGCAGCGAGCTTTCTCCATTGTCATCCTGCACAGATGGATGAGTTTGGCAGGGATGTTAAAACTAGACATGGCTCTACACAGTTCATCCCTCCATATGCTGTCATAGGCGGTTAGGAATAAGCGTTGATGAATATTTCAACTTTAGAAATATCCTAAAATTCTCGGGCTTATTTATCCGAAATGCTTCAATTTGCTCAATCACGCAGAGGACTAGAGCTAATTCTGTCACAAAATGTATAAGAGAGTCGGAAGGGCTTTTTTTTGTTTTGTAAGAAATAACCATTCCCCAAATATTACCAATTGAAGTCAGAGATATAAAAAAATAAAAAAAAAACCTAAAAAATATAGGAAACTTTAGCGATGGTCATAATCATAAGTTTGAAGTTTAATGGTACAGAAGCCTTCGTTTGTGAGTCCAATTCGCACTAGGCCCTCTTTTTTTCTATGTCTTCCACGGGCCTTTCTAGAGTTCTACGCCTGTGTATGAATAACTTTCACTTGTTTCTTGGAGTGGCCATTAAAATAGAGAAATGTGCGTCAGAAGCAACCAATAGATTAAACACCATTAGCAGCCACTCTATCTAGTATCAGATCATTGGAAATGCTGTTGAGTAGACATTAACGCCGTCATTTGAGTACGCCTCTATAAACGCATTTCGATTTAGTTCCACATGTTGAACATGCACCTGCACATAAAGTCGATGGCAATAAAATATTTTTGGAATTTCTCCAATTTTCCCACACAATAGGGCGCAGGTTGGTTAAGCAAAATTTTCTAGCCAACATCTCATTATATCTCATTCGTCACAAATCACAACGCCCTGAGGTGCAGTTTGAACCGTTCTCCAATGGTTTTTTGTTTCCACTTCTATTTCAACAAAATCCGTTCCACTTGTATCTAACTAGGTCAGCAGCTATAGCTACGCAAGCTAACGTCCGTTGTTGGTACTAATATACTAGCGAATTCCCAACAGCAGCGAGAGCAATTAAACCGTCGCGTCTGTCGCTTTTCTATTTTTTTTTTGTCTGCCCGTTCAGACCAGTCGAAGTCAACCAGCCTCTGATTGGAATCGGAGACGGAAATGACAAATGATGCGAGCACTGATTTTGTGTCGTCTTATTTACCCGCTCTTCGGCGACTGTCATATCAGAACCCTCAAACGGGCCGACAAGAGAAATTGGGAAAAATTGATTAGGCTCGGTAATTTGAAGAAGCTTTAGCGCAACAATAAGACGTTGTCTTGCCAATTAAATTGGCCAACAATTTCCTCTGATGGTTGGTTTTGTGTTTGGCGAACTTTTGAATGACAAAGTTTAAACAGAAAATTGAAATAAATGCGGGAAACCGGAATGTCTAGCCCGTTTCGCGTGTGTGTTTGTGTTGGTAATTCCGCTTAAAGGCTAACATGTTTTACCTTGTCGGTCTGTCATCGGCATCTGGGCGCACGAGGGTGTGCAAAATGCACGCTTTATGAACAAAACAAACCTGTTGGTTTTGACTGGTAGATACCTACTCTGACAGTATCTGTCTTTCTATAGCACGAGTACTCGTATATTCGTATGTACTTGCATTCATTTCTACTCATTGCTTGGACCTGTTGTGTTTGTGGGGGTGAATGTGGCAAGGCGGGTGGGTAAAAGTATCGCAATGTTATACCGACAAAAAAAATCCAGAGCCTGAACTGTCGATTCTGATTGCAATGGTCGGTGCTCACCGATACGCGTTGTGATTTGTGAACAACGGTGAGTTGGCGGGAATGTTCTCTTTTTTTATTTGTTATCTGGTTGAGCAGGTAATCAAAGGGGATGGGTGAGAGAGGTGTGCTCAAACTGGAAAGGTATTTTAAAAGGTGTAAAGTAGCTGGTATTTGACGAGTATTTCAAATTCCAGAAGTGGTTTTCGATGTGGTTAGAATAAACACAAATGCTGTTCTGATGCTTGTCGGTTCCACTTGTAGGTCGTGAAAGAGAAAATTGAAACAATGACGAAACTTGGATAAAATAAGTGATCTCATGGTGCGCGAATGTAGCGAACGTCCTGAGGTCAAGAATATCCGCTATTACCACTCGATATAAGCGAATTTTCTGTGGAGCAATATATTAAAGCTTCAGTGACAAAGAATCTTAGGCTATAAGAACCCTTTGTATCGACCCCAATAAATACAAGCAAATGCAGGGTAACTTGAGAAATGGTTTTACCGTCCAATGGAGAAAAGAAACATCATAAAAAAAAGAAGAAGACTAGAACTACAATAAAAGGTATTTAACACCAAGTAAATGCCTTTTTAGGATTTTATTCCATACCGGAGAAAGGGTATAATTGCTGAGAGGGCTGAGAGAGAAAAATGTAGTTGAGAAGCTCCTCCTCTTGAATGCTTGTCGGATTGATTTACTGGCAGGGATTGAAATTGCGATAGCCTACTCAGTAGCTCAGGACACAAGTCGAGTAGGAGATCGCAATTTCTGCATTAATTCGCTAATTGAATCGACTATTAACGTTGTACTTCTGAAGCCAATCCGAACGCCTTGACGCTTGCTCTTGAGTCGCTGGACGGACATTTTGAATTAACGTGGTGGCCGTGGTGGTTAGTGCATACTTACTTACTTACTTACTTAGGTGGCGCTACAGTCCGGGGTGGACCAAGGCCTCAACCAACAACCTCTTCCAGTTAGCCCGGTCCTTAGCTAACCGCTTCCAGTTGCGCACTCCAAGTTGGTTGAGGTCTTGTTCTACTTGGTCGCGCCACCTTAGGCGAGGTCGTCCTCTGCTGCGCTGACCCTCCGGGTTAGAGTTGAATATTCTCCGAGCCGGAGCGCTGATGTCCATGCGCTCTACATGTCCTAGCCATCTTAAACGCCCAATGTGCAGTTTTTTGACCAGGCTGATGTCGCTGTACAGCTCGTACAGTTCGTCGTTGAATCTTCTCCTCCAAGACCCGTCAACGCAAACGGGACCGAATATCCTACGAAGGATTTTTCTCTCAAAGCGACCAAGGAGATCTTCATCCGCATTCGATAAAGTCCATGCTTCAGCTCCATATAGCAAGACTGGGATGATAAGGGTCTTATAGAGAGTCTCCTTAGTCGATCGGGAAAGGACTTTACTGCTCAGTTGCCTTCTTAGCCCAAAGAAACAGCGGTTGGCAAGAGTAATCCTTCGTTTGATTTCCGACGAGATGTCATTTTTTGATGTTATGGCAGAGCCGAGGTAGACAAAGTCCTTTACTACCTCAAAGTTGTAGCTGTCTATTGTGACGTTCTGTCCAATTCGTCGATGTTGGTTGTCCCTTTTTGTTGACAGCATATACTTAGTTTTGCCCTCGTTTACCGCTAAACCCATTTTGGCCGCTTCCATTTCTATACTCGCAAACGCGCCGGTGACAGCTCGCTGTGTTCTACCAATGATGTCAATATCGTCGGCGTATGCAAGTAGTTGAACGGACTTTTGAAAGATCGTTCCTTGTGTGTTGGCTTGTGAGTTTCGAACAATTCTTTCAAGTATGATGTTGAAGAAGTCGCATGACAGCGCATCACCTTGTCTGAATCCTTTTTTGACATCGAAGGTCTCGGTGAGGTCATTACCGACCTTGATGGAGCAGCGAGCTTTCTCCATCGTCATCCTGCACAGACGGATGAGTTTGGCAGGGATGTCAAAACTAGACATGGCTCTATACAGTTCATCCCTCCAGATGCTGTCATAGGCGGCCTTGAAATCGATGAACAGGTGGTGGGTATCGATTTGGACTTCTTGGGTTTTTTCCAGGATCTGCCTGAGTGTGAAAATTTGGTCTATGGTGGACTTTCCTGGCCTGAAACCGCACTGATAGGGGCCAATCAGGTTGTTGACGAAAGGCTTCAAGCGTTCACACAATATGGCAGATATGATCTTGTAGGCGATGTTCAGGAGACTGATGCCTCTGTAATTGGAGCAGTTGAGAGGGTCGCCTTTCTTATGAACCGGGCAAACGATGCTGAGATTCCATTCATCTGGCATACTTTCATCTGACCAAATCTTAGAGATGAGTTGGTGTATGCTCACTACCAAGTCATCTCCAGCTGCTTTAAATAACTCTGCGGGTAAACCGTCAGGTCCAGCAGCCTTGTTGGACTTAAGCTTGGATATTGCTATCCGCACTTCGTTTTGATCAGGTGGATGGGAGTTTTGGCTATCATCATCTAAGTTGAATGGTTCATTCTGCCTGACAGCGGAATTTTGGTCGTCATCGCCATTGTACAGTCTGCAGAAGTAGTCTTTCCAAATTCTCAGCACCGACTGTGTTTCTACTACGATGTTTCCATCCGCGTCTCTACAGGTTTCTGTACGGGATTTGTTTTGCTGGCACATTCTTTTTACCCTCTGGTAAAACTTCCGTACATTGTTCCTGGAGTAGCATCTCTCAATATCCTCGAGCGCACGCTTCTCGTGCTCTTTCTTTTTCCTTCTAAGAAGCCGATGTTCTTCCCGTCTCTTTTGCTCGTAGAGCATGCGAGCAGATCTAGTCCTTCTTTGCAGCGCCGCTTTATACGCTTGTTGTTTTTCCGCGTTAGCTAGTCTGCACTCTTCATCAAACCAGGGGTTTCGTGGTGGTGGTCGTGTGAAACCCAGCACATCATTCGCGGCACTTATGATGGCTTGCTGGCAGTGTTGCCACTGGTCTTCTGTACTAGCTGTTGCTGCGGTAGGACTCGTAGCAAGAGATCGGGATATGCGTTCTCTGTAGGCTCTGGCGGTGTCTTGCGATTGTAGCTTTTCGACATTGTACTTTCTCACAGTATTTCGTTGTTGTGGCGCTGTGGATATCCGCATTCGTACCTTGGCTACAACAAGGTAGTGGTCCGAGCCAATGTTGGCCGCCCGGAAGGTTCGGACATCCATAATACTGGAGGCATGTCTGGTGTCGATCGCAATGTGGTCGATTTGGTTGACGGTTATTCGATCCGGAGACCGCCAGGTCCCCTTATGGATATTGAGATGTGGAAACTGTGTGCTTGCTATACTGACACTTCGCCCCGCAGCAAAGTCAATCAGCCTTAGTCCGTTTTCGGACGTGGTGTCGTGTAGGCTGTGCCTTCCAACCGTCCTACCAAAGATGTCCTCTCTTCCTATCTTGGCGTTAAAGTCGCCCAGTACGATTTTAACGTCATGTCTAGGGCATTGCTCGTATGTTTGGTCGAGGAGCTCGTAGAAACTATCTTTGGTAGCGTCGTCTTTTTCTTCTGTGGGGGCGTGAGCACATATAAGGCTTATGTTGGCGAATTTTGCCTTGACACGGATTGTCATAAGACGCTCGCTCACGTGCCGAAAGCTCAAGACTTCTTGCCTAAGTCTGCCGCGTATGACAAATCCGCATCCGAATAAGCGCTGTTTATTTTCTGTATAGCAGTCACCGTAGTAGATATCACAGTTTTCCATCCTTTTTCTGCCTGGCCCATTCCATCGCACTTCCTGGATGGCGGTTATATCTGCCTTGTAGCAGTTTAGGGCCTCTGCCAGTTGTTCGGATGCACCGTCGCCGTTCATTGAACGAACATTCCAGGTACATATCCGAACGTCGTTGTCCTTATTTCGTTTAGCGTGGTTGTCAACAGTAGATCCGTCCTTTTCCGAGGCTTTTGGTTGTTTCGGAACTCTTTTTTTTTTTACGTGGTTAGGTAGTTAACCTCACGCACAACCCCCAACCTGGAGGGCCAGATCCTTGTATACCCCTAGGACAAGGGGCCGGGTACACCGGTGTCAGTAACCCACTACGGGGGTGTGAGCGCTGCCGTTGGCCCACTAGGGGCTCATCCGCCACCAACTCTTTTCCAAGACCCTGACTAGTACTTGGAAATCCTTATCGACCTGAGCTCCGAATATGTCGGAGTAGCTCAGATAAGGTTTTGTTTCCGTTCTGGAAATTTTAGCGCCACCGTTGGTTCCATTGATGGAATTCATCCGCTGACGTGAATTATAGTGCTGCTATTTTCCCTTGCTCAGCACTCGCGCTTATAAGTTTAGCAAGTCGTGCCCGGATGGGCAGCGACCAGTACCCGATGGTTACCACTTGGAGGTAAAATAAGCACAATTGATGTGTAGTAACAGTTACAACACTGGGCTTAGCCAAATTAAAGCCAACCAGTGCCTACCCTATTTCTACAACAACATCCAACCATCGCATACTGCTCGGGTTCAATCCCAGCCCGGGTCCAACACCTAAAAAAAGGTTTTTTCACGGTCGCCACCTCTTTCGAATGTATGACAATCAATCAAAGAGTATCATTTGTCGTGAGGAGCTTCTCAACTCGCTTCCATTCGTGGAAAAAATAACACGCATACACAAATGGTTGCGAGAAGCTAGACTTGGTTCTGTATAGAACTGCTGACGCCGTATATTTATTTTTATTTTTTTGAAAATATTGGTTAGGTTAGGAAGCACATAGTCTGAAAGTTTGGGTACATTATAACATGACATGACCTCTACCTTTTCGCAGAATGCCCTCTTTCGGCATTGCAGCCACGCCAATCTTTTATTTTCGCTTATACATATGTAAGTACATATATACAAGTATAAAAGGAGCTAAGATGGCATCTTCGTGGCTGTCTATAAAGTGTGTGATCTTATTATGCGCACCTACACCCCCAATGCCAAATTTTTTCTTCAACTGTAATGATGTCTGTCCTAATAAAGTTGCCCTAGACCCAGTCTTCGGTAATCTACGCTTACTTGCGCCTATAGAGGAATATCAAACAGTTGCAACAAACGGACAAGGTTTGCAACTAAATGACAATGCTAACACAAACCGAAATTACGTTTCCACTCCGTTATGCAATGTCACTGCATATCTGATTGACTGTTATGTCTCAATTGAGTAAACTCGATCAAAATAAAAACACTTTGTAAATTATCATTCAACACGTTGTTTTACCGCTCATTTTGTATTCGTAACAATACGCAAACGGTCGCTGATAGCCTCCGCCAACTGCTTGCATTCCTCTCACCTGTACTTCTTGTAGGCTTCATAAATCCATTAGATTAGAATTTGTTTTCTTGTAAAAAGCTTTCAACTTCAAATTCAAGTTAAATAACCGAAGCAAAGCGCGGTCTAGGACAACCTCTATGTGTCATGACATCATCGATCGGTTATTTCCTTTTATAGTCAATCTGACAGTTCTGACATTCTATGTATATATGATTTTATTTCAATAATTTAAAACCCAACCCAGAGCAAACTGGTTGACATTCACTTTTATCGATATATCGATATTTTATCGTTCAGAACACGACGAGTACACGGGTGCAAAGGGGGGAAAAAAGGCAGCAACACGGCAACACGCCTCAGAAATGTCAGAAGCCATTGTTGAAAAGGGCAATAAACGTCGCGTCGTAGATACTTCCACTCGTTCGGCTGTACACGATGAGGAAGTGAACTGCACTCCGTAATTATGTATCTGTACTTCTAATGAAAATATTTTCTAGTAAATGAAATGGAACTGCGATCTGCGACTTTTGTACTCGCATAAATTGTAATTGCACGGTGAGTGAATGAGTGACGTTGTTCAGCTGCGAGTGAGTTCACGGTATTTGCCACAAAACCGAACTGACCATGTTCGGTTATTGTACGGGGTATTTTCTAATTAAATTGTAGGCACTCGTATCTAATAATAATTTATTTATGGTCTGTGCTTCTCTTATGTAAGACGTTGAAACGATCCATGGCACGTTCTGCTACTGCTCAGTTTCGCTGCAGATGGTGCTACTGGCCACTGGTAGATGGAGTTTTCACCGTCTACTGCGTTTGCAATGATAGAGGTTAGCCGGTGTAACCAAATACGCCGAGATGCAGTATCTGAGTTGGGAAATGTTTACTTTTTTTCTCTTTGCAATATTTAGTTAGATGGAATGCGTTAAGATACCTCATGGTGGATTGGAAAGTGAGATATTTTCGCCGCTACAATGGAATGTTACGTTGCCAGAATGTATTATTTTATTTTGCAGTCGTGACCTTCACGATGAATTAATTCATGAAAGTGTTGTTTTTTGTATGAGCTGTAAATGGCAATCCCTTGACTTTAAACTTGAAGTGAATTGTGCATTTTTTTACATTTATTGTAAGCTTCAAAACTGGCGTACGTCTCCTATTCGATTGCTACTCTTAACCATGCGACGTAATGTGACATTACTGCATAGGTCAGGAACGTGTTAGAGTGTTTTAATGTGTTCTTGAAAGACATAATTCTAACGAGAACTTCGTAACATGCAGAAAGGAGGTTCATTGTGTTGCCACGTGAGCCGAATCTTACCAATGCTCTGGGAACCATTTTACATTTTGGATAAATTGAAACGTGAAAGGAAGATTCTTCTTAATCCTCATTTCAATAAGCTACAACAAAAATCATAAGTGAGGATTCCTAATCTAGTACCGCGTCTACTTATTGCCCAATGGCCTATTAGTACCCCGACTTAAACATCTATTATGAGATGTAATTATTTTTAGTTTAGTCGAGGTCAAGTCTATCTCGTGTGATTATAATAATCAAGCTTACTGAGACTGTTAATGTCAGCGAATGTGTTAGGCAAGTTGGTGCGCTGTCATGTGACACGTTGTTGCAACGTTTGTGCGAAACCCTCAAGCAACATCATTAAAATTTTACGCAATCACGTCTATCACAGAATCCGTCGTACTCGGAATTTTGCTACGAACCCCGAAAGAACTATCACAGAATCCGTCGTAGTGGAAATTTTTGCTACGAATTTCGAATTTCGTAGAAAGTGGTAAGTTGTTAAGTGCGGCAATGCACAATCGGATTCCACTACGACGGATTCTGTGATAGTTCTTTAGGGGTTCGTAGCAAAATTCCGAGTACGACGGATTCTGTGATAGACGTGAATTACTTGTATTTGCCCAAACTATATTCGTTAGTAATTAGTTAGTCTCAAGCTTTCATACAAATGTCATACAAATCGCTGTCAAATGTGGATGAAGAAGCAGCTACATATTAGGTATTAGCTATAGCTTTTACAATCACAATTTCTGATGCTAAGGTGGAGGTAGATTAACGCTTCACTATCTTCGCTTGGAAGAAGTAACTTCTTCAGACTGATTGTCTCGTAGCCGAAGGACAATTGATAAGTTCATCAGTTAGTTCCGTTTTCTCCCAATTTTGTTTCCCATAGTTGGCCCTGGTAGCAGTCTCAATCTCTTTTTTTTAACCACTTCTATTCGAGAGAACTCGCACCACCACCACAACTGTTATTACCCACACAAATGGGCATTATTATACTCGTAACTGTCACATTGGCTGTTGATTAATATCTTTCGAAATTCATTCTCACCGTTGAAGATCATTAATCTGCAACATGTTGCAGAGGATAGAGGATAGCGGTCCTCGACGCTAAATAAAGTGATCTGTCAGACTCCCTCTCTCTTTGTAATGCGGTCACATTTCACATGTGTATTTGCCGGCGATATTGTCCCACTTAATGGCTAAAATGGAGAATCTAACCACTTCCTATTCATCGAGGGTTACAGTTACAGACACAAAAGTGTTTGTGGTTGCTAATGCCCCAGACTGGCTTTCTTTGAGTAGGTTGTTCGTTTTTTGTAACACACTCACCGTCACCGGTTGGAGCTGGTGAATTTGCTTCAAGGTGAAGATGGCTTTGGCATCTGGTGGGAACGCTACCCAGTCGCGGATGGCATGGATTCCAGAACTAGTTCTAGAAGTACTTCTAGGGAGTCGGAACTACTTCTCAACTCGATTACAGCACATGTAAAAAAGTCATTACATTTAGCATTGGATGTCATAGGACGGAAGCGATCGCCTCTCCACTCTGCAATACCCAGAAGTTGTCTCAGAAGTACTTCTCAAACACATTACAAAGAAGTAGTGCATTCCTGCCTTTTTTGCACTTTCCACTCATTTTCATAAGTTTCAAAAAAATTTCTATTTTTTGGGTAATTTTTTCTCAGTTGAAAATCTGTGAATTAGAGTTTTATAAAAAATCATTTTACATAGCATATAGAATGTTGCAGCTTGCAGAGCATAGTTTGAACCGAGAACTTAGCATTTTCGCACTTAAAATCTTAAATCAAATGATTTGCATTGGTTAACAAACAAACGCAATTCTAAATGCGACAACTAGGCGACAGTCATAAACAACGCGGTGAGATCATTTTACAGAAAAGTATACTTGTTGAGTCCTTCCTTGCCGCATTACCTCGCATTCGTACTGTAATGCCCTCAACTTTTCTTAAGCATAGACCAATTCCATTCTGCATTACTCTTCACTAGTTCGGTAATGCCTTCCATTTCACTAGTTTTAGGTTTAATGAACAGTATTGCATTATGGAAGGACTTCTTTTGTAATTGAAACATTTCATTGCCTGTAATGCGGCCTAATTCTATGTTCACTACTTCTAGAAGTAGTTCCAGTGGTAAGGCCTTGCAAAACCGCGACTGGGTACTTATTCATTATTTTTACAGCAAAAGAAAGGAGTTTAAGATTAACGGTGCATTGAGGTAAGGTGATCTTTCATTACACCCAAAGAAAGCGACAAAAGCAGTACTGAGTGACTTTGTGGTTTTCAGACGCTATTTTGTTTTGCTCCCTAAAGCGTCAGAAAAAACTTCTTATATGTACAATAAATGGGACAATAAATTATAGTAAGATGCTGTTCATTTGATAACAAGTGTAGCTCCAACTAAGACTGATTTATGAAAATCACTTCTCACTTAGACATTGCCAATGCATTTGAGTATAGTTTTTAAATTATTCAGAGGTCTCTTTCTATTTCTGTTAACCGACATCTAAGGGCCTTCTCCTTTTAACGCGTTGCCTTCCCGTCGTTAATTCGAAGACCTTTAGAAGACTTTCATAGTTAATTTCTATTTAAACAGTTAATCTTATCAACATGAACACCTCATTGGAGTGTATTTGTTGTGATATTCGTACTTGACAAATGAGTTATTATTACAGTTCGAACGAAGGAATGTACATGAAACTGTTAGCTATATTTACATACAATCGAGATGTGTAGCACTAAATAGACACAAGGTGACATTGTGTTGCTGATTCGGTACATTTATGTATAGTCTTAGGACAGATTCCCCCACATCTTCTTCGAGTGGTTCTCTGCGAATTGTTCTGGAACCTTAACGTGCGTACTTTTGACCTTCAACTGCAGATATGTAATATTTTTATATGTTATACATATTTATTTCGTTCATAATTTACAATATGTTATCACACAATTTACATAACTTTAGTTACAGAGATGTGATATACTATATACATACATAGTTATATATTTCTACTGAAAAATTAGGATCTGGGGTCATTATGTTCATTGCCAGTGGGCTTGGCTCCATCACTATTGAACTCTTGAATCTTGTGTTTCCATTTCTAGTGATTACCCTGTAGTATAAACAAATTACCTTGGTCAAGGTTTTCAGCAAAAAGATTCTCCTACTTCGACCAAACACCATACATTCTCCTTTTCATGCATTTTTAGCACTTGATCCCTCTCCGAAAATTGCGTAAGAACACTTATTGTTGGTCGTCATACTTTGCCTGTAATTTTGTTTCATTCTTTCTTTTATTTATTTTTATTCATTTATTCCTCATAAATTCCTTTGATTCGAGGATACTGGTGATTTTCAATATGCATCAGGAGCGGAATGAGAGGGTGAAAGGAAAACTTCAAGAGCAACATCCTTCTGGTCTGTGTTCCATGAACCACTTGGAGGATGCTGTTTTAAACATGCGAGCCATACGTTCAGCAGCGCGTCATACTAAGGGATTGCAATCCCGGGAACCTTTTTCAATTCCGGGATTTCGGGAATTAAAAAATGTCAATTCCGGGATTTTGTAAAAATTAAATAATAATTTTATGGGATGGATGGTACGTCTATACGAAAATTGCTTATCGATGATACTCTTTTTTAAACATAAAATGATCTCTTTTTATCATAAACAGCCATTTCATTTATTTCAAAAACAATAAATATTATATATTACTTTAAGCTTGGGTGATTTTTTAGGGAACGCAGTAAAACCAAAACCACAAAACACATTTTCAAAACAAAACAAAGAATTAAAGACTCTCCAACATAATACAAAAATCTTGTACATTACATAAAACAGAACTATCAGATCCTTTTTTGTGGCAGAAAATAATGCATTTTCTTCTGACGTTTAAGTAGATTGTAGTAACTCAGGAAGTAGGAGGCGTAAAATATTATTTTTTTAAAATGTTATATCCACTTACTTTGGATATGTGCAGAAATTCTAAAATCACGTTTACAAGTTTTACATTTTTTTAAAGTTTGCTTTACGTTTTGTTCAAAATTCAAATCACTTTTACAAGTTTTAATTTTTTTTTTTTTGAAGTTTACTTTACGTTTTGTTCAGAAGGAACCAATAAAGGAAGGGGTTTTCAGATGTTTGGTAAATTATTTTGTACACAAGCAGTTAATATAATTGCAATCGGTCGTTAAGTGCTTTCTTAAAAGATGAAATGTGGCTGGATTGAAAACACTAGCATGTTGGAGGATTTTTTCTGGTGAGCGAACTTGTCTGTATGAGAGAGGTTTCTTGGGTTATCTCGTAGAATTGATTTTGGATTAATGGAGGACTAGTGAATAATATATTGTCTCCAGTCTTCTTATTTTTTGTGCTGCCAGTGAGAATTTAAAAATTTAATAAGATCCTATTTTTTCAGTTGATATTTTGATATTATTTGACTCGAGTTTGCAGAGGCTGCTTTCGCTTCTTGATCTGCCAGCTCATTGCCCCCTATTCCCGATGTGTCCTGGAATCCAAACAAGTTTGAAATTCTTATCTCGTTATATAATCTTGTCGGGTTGGATGTTTTGTTTTATGGTTTTACTGCTGTTAGTGTTGAAAGACTATCCGAGAAGATTATCTGTACCTTTCGCAGCTCTTTCTGTAGGTCTAAATATCACTATTGCTTTACAAGAGAAGATTAAAAAAATAAGGTGACATCTTTTCGGCGGTTACCAGAAATTCATCAGAATTTACTATAGCAAAGCTCGTGCCTTCTTCGTTTTTGGAGCCGCCTGTATAAAGAATTTCACATCGGTTATTGGAGTAGGTGTTCATCAGTTCGTAAAAAAGTTGAATATTAATTGCATTTGTGGTTGTCTCTTTTCTGTACTTGGAGAGATTGATGTTAATTGAATCCAGAAGGAGAAGCCGAGGTGGGTGCTTATCGAAGAGAACTTCCTTCACAATAGGACCTAGTCCAATGTTATTTATCAGAATTCAAGGCATTGTAAAGGACTGACGATATGTGCGGTGCTTTGTTCCTTTTTAAAATTTTCACTGCGTCAGCTAAAATAGGAGATCTGAACGATACAGACTAGTATCAAAATGAAATTTTTAAAAAATACTCTATTCATCACAAGCAAAACTATTGAAGATATTCGTTTTCGTAGTCGTTCGACAAAACAATGCCCCTACTAAAACATCCTGCGGATTTGTTGCTTACACTAAAAGGATATTATTTGCTGCCGTAAGAAATTGAGACCGCACGTAGAAAGCAATTGATTTCGATGTGAATATTTTAGTTACCAATCTCGATTTGGACATTATAAACCCGGGATTTTCGGTACCAGAAAATAACCGGGATTGCAATCTCTAGTGTCTAGTCATACCCCAATGCCCCTGATGTAGCATTTCCAATTATGGAGCTGCGCTGGAACTATCACTCTCTTGTAAAACTTTCAGTCTGAAAAACAAAAACATTAGAGCACACACACAGACAGAACCCCCTAAGTAAAAAGATATCTGAATACGTTGAAGGCCGAAGTGGTGTACCCCAAGGTTGCAATTTATCACCACTATTATTTATTATGGTCATCGGTCATATTTTGAGGGTAACACTGACTGACGATACCCGGGGAAATCACGGTGATAGTGACATCTTTCCACATCTGGAATATTCTGATGATATGCATATATGCCTCCTATCGGATAGAATTAAGGACTTGCAGCTAATATCTGGAAGAGGATCAAAACAGGCATTACAAAATCCCTCAGAATAACTTATAATTGTACTCAACTCTGAAGTGTGAAGAAAATTACATTGCAAGCTATGCTACGCGACGCAGGGTCATAAGTCCATAGGCCAAAAGTCCACAATAGACTCTTGACCCATATTGGTGGGTTATAGGTCCATAATTGTGCCTTTATAACCCACCCAGGTGAGTCAAAAGTCCACACGAAATTTCTGTGGACTTTTGACCCGACGATTGTGGTCTTATGGCTCACTTATTTAGATAGGTCATAAGTACACAATTATTAAAATTTGTCAAATTTCGTATGAAAACAAAAATTCAGTAGTTTTCATTTATAGTTTTAAGATGAATTGTTCACTGTTGCTTTATAAGTCCAACGCACTTATCACTACACCACGGTGCTCACGATTCGCTCGAAACCTTAGATATGTACTTTGAATTGTTCACTAAGTTCGCACGAATTTTTCACCATTACTTTATAAACTTCTCAAAAATGAAATAGTGAACAATTCAAAGTATATATCTAAGGTTTCGCGCGAATCGTGAGCACTGTGGTGTAGTGGTCAGTGCGTTGGACTATTTTGCGATGCTGCTCAGGTTCAATCCCAGCCCGAGTCTAAAACCTAAAGGTTTTTTCACGGTGCCACCTCTTTCGAATATCTGACAAGCAATAATTTTTCAATAAGCTTCTCAACTTGCCGTTTGGAGTCGGCGAAAAACTGTAGGTCCCTTCCATTCGTGCAAAAATATAACACGCACACACAAATGGTTGCGAGAAGCAGGCCAGGTTCACCCTGAGCTGTAAGAAAGATATATGTAAATAATAAGCATGATTTTGGACTTATAGCCCACTTCATTTTTCAGATTGTGGAATTATGACATCCTTCATATTTCTGGTCATTGAGATTGCATTCTTAGGATGACAGTTGTGCTTCCACTTTCCATCCGCTTTTAACGTTCGGCAGTACTTACTTTGTTTAGTGTTCCGCTGAACTATCCGTTTTGTAGTTCATTGCATCACTATACAGGGTGTCTCAATTAAGAGGTATACTCCGTTAACTGGAGATTCCTGAAGTTCTAGCGAACAAAAAATCGTACAGCAGGGGGGGTCTATTTTCACCGCCCTCCAAGTTATAGCCCCTCAAAGTGGGGCACCTTCGATGTGGAGGTATAACCACTTGAAATGATATAACTTTTGAACTATTATAGCTACAAAAACAATTTTGTATTTCTTCAAGAGGTAATTTAGTAGCGCAAGTGTCTAAGATTTGTTTAATTTCATGCAGCCACAAAAAAGCTATAGCTCCTTAAACTCAAAATTATGAAAATTTGTTGCTCTACTTTTTTACTTAAAATGAATTTTTCTCAAAACTTTTGCTTAATAACTTTTTATTTTTTTTTCAAAACTTTTATCTTTAACTAATTCTCTAAAAATTATGTTAAATAACTTCTTCACGTACAATCAACAGAAGTTATAGTAAAAGCGATTTTTTGTCAGACAAAAATGATAAAAAACTGAAATTTGAAAGTCGTTCCCGAAGTGGAGAGCTGTCAAGAGTGTCAACCCGAGAATTCATCGCCGAGAAAAACACAGCTGCCACAGTTCCCACTGCAACTCTACACCCTTCAGATGCGGACAACTTTAATTTATGCCACAGAAGAACGTGCGCGAAAGAAATTCATCTTGCAAAAGGCCAAATTCCATTTACCAAAAACGGATTCGAAAGGAGAAAAAAAACTTCGGAATCTTCTTAAAGCGCAAACTGCACGTCGCAATGTCGTTCCTTCAAGGAAATTATTTTATTTTTTTTTTTATTTTTAAATCATAAAAACGACAGAATAAAAAATTATCAGAAAGCTCAAATTACATTCATTTCAGTGTCCCACCTCTCGAAAGACAGGCATTTACTATTTACAGGCCACCTGACCAATTATATTCCTCCATCCAGAAGATTTGCGAGCAATTCTTCGGTCGGTGGTACGCGTAATTGCATCGCCACCCCTTGCTGTACCTGCTATGGTGTGCTGCACTGCAACAACCACCAATTGCTAATTGTCTTTCCTGCATCAAAGGTACCCCCAGGAACATTTAACAAGACAATTGCTTCTTTATCGCGCGAGCTCACGGTAGCAAAGCAGCAGTCTCGTGATGAGCGCGATGTGATGCCAGGGAATTCACGATGACGCGACACGGTGTTGCCGGGTTGGTTGCCATTGAATTTCTCGCCTTTTGCCGCCGCATACGGTGCACATTATGTATTCACCTCAGTGGGAACTGAGTCGTCCTGAATCTTCTGATGAAACAATGGCGGAAAATACCATCTAAATGATGGTTGTGTTAACATGTATCGCGTTTGTTGTTGTTGGTTGTTTTTTGTCTCCATTTAGACATTTATGATAATTTTTATTATCCCATGTGTGTACAGCATGGGAACAAAGTGTTCAGGTCTTTTGTCTTCACATTTTTTTAAAGATATGTAAATTAATTAACACATTATGATCATGGAGCTATTAAGGCTAACAGTGAGATTAGATGCAGTGAGGCGGGCATGGTCTGGTGGGTAGGTTATGTGAAGAACCTGTCCGATTCGATTGGAAAGGTGTTAACTATTTCGGGAAAAATGTTTCGAACAGAACTAGTTTGGACTTTCACACTTTTACTTCCGCTTTTTGTTTAGCTGTTAACCCCAAAGTATTCGATTGAAAGAGGAATTAAAGAAGTTTTATCAACGATAGTCGAAGTGAAAGAAAAGCACAATGCATACATAGTTACTCTGAATTTAATACACACTTTTATACGTCGAGGCGATAGCGGCTAGCCTTTGAACTTAAAGTAATTCTTGAGTTTTTGCTTGGCCCGTATAAGAGACACAAGATTTTCCATTTGTGGCTTAACATTTATTTAGACTTGTATACACTTGCTCTTGAGCTACTGTCCCGATGTAATCTTCACAGAATCTACTTCATGCAATCTGTTAATGATCAAGTGGGCTTTTTGGAAGAGACGGGGTTGATTCTAGATTTTTTAAAGTACTGCTCCCTTAACCCTGGAAGTACATGCTTCGTCGAATCGACGACGCATTTTCGCGTTATGTAAAATATGCCAAATAATATGAAAATTTGAAAATTTATTTTTTAAGTGAATATTATAAGAAAAAATGTCCATTGTTGCTTTTCTTTATGCTCAATGAACAAAATAACTAAATACAATCGGTTTTCATAGTTTTTGTAGCATGTCTCATTTGTAAAACTGGTTTGAATAATGCCGTCGTCGATTCGACGAAGCATATCCTTTACGTACAAAAAATAAGCATGTAGGTACTTGCAGGGTTAAACACTTCCGCTTTTCACTCACATTTTCAATAAAATTATAACTACCTCTGAATACCCGGCCAATTGGAAAAAGGTAGAAATTAAAATTCCAATCCCAAAAAACAAAATGGTAGTGAAACAGAGTTCAAACCCATCGCTATTCTACCGTTTTGTAGTAAGGTCTTTGAAAAAGCAGTCCTTAATCCAGACTATTTAACTAAAAACTAACTTCTAAGCACTAGCCAGTCCGGCTTTCGACCCAAGCACAGCTGTAAGACCGCTCTCGGTAGTTGATGAGATGACATAAGAAAATCTTTGGATTAGAAAAATATGTCTTTCTTGACGTTATTAGATTTCTCCAAAGCGTTTGACACAGCCAACAATAATATATTATGTCAAAAACTCCAAAGCACCTAGTTATAAGTTTTCGAAAGAATCCGCTTAGCTTATATTTTCTTATCTCGTGGGTAGGCATCACCGTGTGGTAGCTAATAAACAGTCTTCAAGCTTTATAAGAGTCTGAAGTGGAGTTCCCCAAGGATCAATTCTCGGGCCAACCTTATTCTCTCTGCATATAAATAAGCTCCCTCAAATAAATCGACACTGCTCGATGCATATGTACACAGACGATGTCCAACTCCTATTTAGCTGTCCTCTTAACAGCCTAGATGTAACCGAGACACTTATAAATGAGGATTTGTTTGCTATCCTCCTCTAGCCGCAAATAAACTGTGTCATACTCAAAAATCATTGCCATACTCTAGAAAATGCCAGATTTATCTATTTGTCCCCAGATCAGACTCGGTCAACCTACCCTACGTTGCCACTGCCAGAAACTTAGGAATTGTCTTTAACAGTACATAGTCTCACTTAGACTGATCATGTCAATGCCACACTTGACAAAATATATTAGTGGCATTCGAGTACTTTGAGCTACGCAAAAGTTTACACCAACACTGGTCATGATATTGTCTTCAAAAACACCTCTCTTACCAATTTTGATCTACGGGTGTGAAATTGATGTTGATTACAATAGCCGTGTTTTTTTTTTTTGAAACGTAGCTACTTGGTAGTTGCTAGCAAAGTCAAATTTCACACGTAAAACAAATACACCAACCAGCTGGCACAACTCTTGATTTTATAGCAACTTGTGTTCTCGAAATTAATTGTTTTCACAACATATAAAAAAAAAAAATTTTGGTTAAATCCCGAACTGACAAAGTACAGTTGGCACTTAACACCTGATTTCATAGGACCGAAATCACACACACCAGCTTGAAGGTAAATCGGCTGGGTTTGGCTGGCTGGGAATCGTTTTAATGAACGACTGGCTAGCTACGTTTCAAAAAAAACATGGCTAATTTCGCATGCAAAATATTTTATGGTCACGTCAACCTGAGTATCTCTATAGCAGATAAGAATTTCCCTAACTGGCCGAACACAATGGTGACGCTGTAGTAGAAGTAGAAAGTTGAAGTTGGCTGAACTTTGCGCTTCACTATACAATTCATACTATAGCAATAGCTTCGCACTGTGTTGGCACTATATAGGGTTTACGTGTGTTTTCACTTTGACAGCGCTGCCTACTTCCACTACAGCGTCACCATTGTGTTCGGCCAGTAATCGCGAAGGACTTTCACATTAACCCAAACTAGATATCTGTGCTTAACCTCTGAGCGACAGTTCCTTGTACATGTTATTCGTCTGTGGAACTCTCTACCCGTTGAGTTAAGAAGGATCAGAGGCGGCGGAGGTTTTAAAAGGCGTCTCTTGAGCTACTTTGTCAGTGAATATATATTTTAATCTCTTTTCTTTTGTTTAATTACTTACTTACTTACTTAGTTGGCGCTACAGCTCGAGGTGAACCTGGGCCTGCTTCTCGCAACCATTTGTGTGTGCGTGTTATATTTTGCACGAATGGAAGGGACCTACAGTTTTTTGCCGACTCCGAACGGCGAGTTGAGAAGCTCAATCGTGACAAATGATACTCTTTGATGCTTGTCAGACATTCGAAAGAGGTGGGCACTGTGAAAAACTTTTAGGTGTTTGCGGCGGGATTCGAACCCAAGACCGCTGGCTCAGTAGTCCGACGCACTAACCACTTGCGCTACGGTGCCCCTTTTGTTTAATTACTTACTTTTTATACATTTATCTATTTTCTTTCATCTGTTTTCGTTTTAATTTATTTGTATCCGAAATTGCAGATGTATTTAAGGCTTCGCTGTTTTAAAAGATTTTATCTTACTGTGTAAGCTACTCCAATTGAATAGTTAAATAAATATATAAATAAATAAAATAGTTACTTCGTTCCTAATCACCAAATATTATACTTTCCGTCACATTTTTTTTAAATTTTTTTAAATTTACCCGTCAAAATTACTAATTTGAATTTCTCTCTTTCTCTTGCAGCGCCACCTATTATCGATGTCGTAAGCGAAGACACAACACCACCCATCTAATCTTACTACCACAATCGATCAAATACACACCAATATCAACGACAACAACCCAGCATGGATGACTACATCACAGTGGTTGAAGTCGACGATCCGACATCCAAAGACACAAACCATGCAGGCCGCCATCAAGTAGTGAAACGCAACAACTCCATCCAAGACTCATCGTTTATAACAGTTTTGTCGATAAACGATGTACCGCCATCGTCTTCTGCAACCACATCGGTGATTCACACCAATGCCGCCGCAAATGCAAAATCAACCAAACGAGTGGATATCGAAACTGTTCAAGTTTTCCGCTTGCCCGGTGAGCGATTAGGTTTTGGGCTCAAATTTCAAGGTGGTACCCGCAGCAGTGAGAAAGTACAACGTCTGTTTATACAGTCATGTGCCAAAGACAGTCCAGCGTCGCGAGTGGAGGCCAGTTGGGGTTACCTGCGAGAAGGCGACGAGATCGTATCCATTGATGGGAAAGTGGTCTGCGAAATGACACGCATCGATTGTGTGCGTTGTCTGAAGGATAACGTGGCCATCCAGCTGGTGGTGCGTAACGGATATGGCCAAATGCCGGTTAGTGACGGTAGCAGTGAGGAAGAATCTAGGAGTATGAAGCAAACTCCACCGCCACCACCGCCGGTTCCGCCGAGGAAGCTAATCAAGCGAAGACAGCTGAAGGATGGCAAAATGGCAACAGTGGATGACAAACCATTCACACCACCACCAGATGCGGAGTACTACATAAATCTGTTCTCGGATGAGAATTCCCTGAAAGCTACCGGGTCCGAAAGCGACGACACTGCGAGCACAATTTCCACGATATCCACAGTGATCGATAAGTTCTCTATCGGATCGAGTTATTCTTCCGAAACAGACCTGACTGGCTACGCCAACTTAAATGGAACATCAGTTATGAATAAAACAGAGCTGGCAAAGGTCTTGAAGCCCTTTACGATGCTTGAAAAAGAGTTTAAGGTGGCAGATGCTTCCGCAAAGAGTGAGGAGGGAGTTAAGAAGAACACAGCTCCTCCGGGAAATAACTACGAAAACGTGGAACTGAAGGTGGACAAGCGGAACATCTACGAAAACGTCGAGTTGAAACCTAAAGACGTACAGGTGGACATAACGGTAGCACCCAAGCCAAAGCCAAGGCAAGCACCAACCGCCGTTGAGCCCAAGAAACGTTCAATCATACCAACTCCTAGGAAGAGCAATGGAGTGAAGGCCGAGTCCCAAGACTCCTTGGATTCGCCAAAGTCTGAGGAAGCCAGATTGATTACGAAAATTCCAAAAGCGATAGCTGCGGTGTTTGGAGCGTCATCGTCCTCATCACCCAAAGCAATGGAACGCTCGAAGACCGAAAGTGAACTTAAACTAAATCATCATTCGAAAAGCACCACTGACCTGCAAAAACACTGCGAGCTCTTCCTTGAGTCGGAAATTAGGAGCTCTCGCGAGAATCTCGCACTAGAAAAACAATCCGAAGACAGTAAGGCCGGCAAGTCTAGAATTCCCGTCGTTCTGTCACCAAAGAAGTCACTGGAACTTCCACCAAAAATCGAGACGATAGTCATCACACCACGCACCATGGTTCAGAAGCAGAAGTCCGAAACGGATCTAAAACTGACTTCATACCGTTCGAAGGAACAGCGCCCTACAAACCTGCCGATACTCAAACCGAACAGTCCAATGAAAGCGGCACTTCATCGTTCGAATTCAGCAGATTCCCCATCACCCAAGACCGCTGAAAAGACAATGATTCCTGTGCCCAATTCGCCGACAGAGCCGGGAACACCGACGAAAATCAAAGGCCCTAAGCCGAAGCCACCAGAGCGCATTCAATCGCTGGGCAAGACACAGATACCGAAGCTCCATCAGCTCGGTAGTCCCGTGAGCAGTCCCAGTAGTACAACACAGGTGATCATTAACAGCCTGGAGTCAACGCTGATTCCAGTGACACCTCCAACGCCGACTATGCAAACATTTAAGCAAGCATCACCCCCACTTCCGGCGACACCACCACAAAACCGTGAGATACGATTCAAAATTCAAACCTACGAAAGCAGTCAAATGGACAAGGAGCGGGAGAAGGATCCGTTCATCGATGTCAATGGCAATGAGGAAATCCAAATGCCCAGTCTTTTTGATTTGGTCAGAAAGAACAGTCCACAGAGTCCACGAAAGGAGGAGCGACAACTCGAAGTTGAGGCAAACAATAACGGGTCAAAAAACGCGGAGAAGATCCCGGATAGCCCGGTTATAGTGAAGAGGTGCATCAAGATTTCCGATGCAGAGCAGGAGGTAGATACTTACTACTCGTCCAGCTCGTGTGGAAGCGATGATGACGAAGAGGGAGGTGGCGTCGATGAAAAGGAGTACGAGATCGAAGATGGTGAGAAGTTGGGACCACCAGAGTTAATCAATGGGCCCGGTCCCTCAGAGGCGTACTTCAACATGTACTGGCATTCGAATATGCTCCCAACCATCGGTGAAGTCGAGGAGGAGTTCTCATCACTGGAGGTGCAATCTGTCGCAAATGGGTGAGTAGAGAGAGCATTTTTGCTGGAGAATCAGTATAGTGAAATAGAACTTGAAATTGTAAAGAATAAGTTGAGTAGACAGTCTTAAAGACTGAGAAGGAGGAAATTGAATATCCTTGCTTGTTTTAAAGGACTGTTATTTTTTCAAGGCTTTCATAATCCATCACGCCCGTCCACAAAATTTAACCTAACATTACCTATGACATCATGATAATGGACTTATGCATGAATAGTAATCCTAATCAGATACTATATAAATTGATTTAGAATAAATAGTTTCTGTAACGGGTTACTTGAGATAGCTCCCTGCCATGTTAAAATATAAAACCAGGGAACCAGGGACTTATTACAAGCCATAATTGTAAAGGCTTTCATCTAAGAAGATTCGGTTTGGACTTGGAGTTTTAAGTTCCTTTTTCCTTTACCAAAATCTTTCGTAACATTTGAAGCCAAGATTCTAAATTGATTTTGTTTCAACTGACAGAACTCAGAACTGTATTGTTAACTTTTAGGTAGATTCCATCTATTGCGCTATACTCTGTTCCAATAGAATTATCAGTACAGGCCTTATGTGATAGCTTTTTTTTTTAACCAATGTTGCCTTTACATGTTTTCATGGCACTCAATTCGAAAAATTGCCTCTGAAATAAAAATCAAACTGCTGACTTACATACATTTTGTTTTTGTACTTTTCCTCAAATCCGCATACAACCCACCATAGCATGACCAGCCAGCTCCACAGTCAACGGATGAATGATTATCTGTATTCTGTGGGCTGTGCTGTCGCAGTGTTGCCGTTTCTCCTGTTATACCAGGAGTCTACTGTTATTTAGCTCTGAAAAAGTGAAATCTACTGTTTCCTGTTCCCAGACAATTTTTAGGCCATTTCTCCTGTTAGTTTATTTTTTTTTATTAAAAACCAATTTCGAAATGGAACGCTAATATAAAAAAAAGAACAGCAACAAATAATCTACGGTGTAAGCCCATAGCAATATCATTCCGGCGAACACAAGAAATTTATTTGAAAATTTACATGAAAACTTTCAAAGCACATACATATCGAATTCTTTGTATTTCAACGCGATCTTTTACTTTTTCGTAATGCTCCATTCTTTGAGAGAATGGGTATGTTCCGGATTTTAGATCTTAACTAGTAGTTAAGGCCTAAAATGTGGAACGCAAAACTTGCCTAACTCTTTAGTTGACAGTTGACATTTCACAAACGTCATGGTACTTTTTATTTTTACTTCGAGCGGTTTGAGAATTGTGATTTGCAAAATATTTGCACAATAAAGCAAAGAAAATAAGAAAATAATATAAAAAAGACAAGGTTTAGGTTTTATCAATGGGAGACTTCGAGGATGAAATTTTATGTAAGTAACATAAGTTACACCTGTGTTTGGAATATAAATTATTTATTTCTTTAGTCAAGTTGCATTATTTGCTGAGTTCATCCTTTGTTTTACAAAATCCAACATTTTATGGACTGCGATAATATTATTAATGCAAAAATTATATTAATGATGCGATATATTCATATTAAATTCCATAATTCAATTGAATACTTATTGAAATCACAAATTCACTTTACACAAATTAAAAAGAACAACCACGCGGTGGAAAATCTTACATCAAATCAGCTGTTTTTGACATTTCTCAAACAGACTAATAGTTTAGGGAGAATTTTCTTGCCTAGAAGTCCAGTCCACGACCTAACAAAAAGTTGCCTAAACGTCTAGTCAATTTTGGGTCTCTCGACCAATCAGAGGCCGTTGACTAACGAAATCTAAAATCCTGTACGCGCTCAATTCCACTCCCACTCTTCGATATTTGCGATATTACGATATTGCGTCGCACTTCAAAATTAACTTTTTCCTGTCAGTACTGGTTTCCTTGCCGGCGAGGTCAAGGAGATGTCTTATTACAACTGCTCCCGAAAGATGTCACCACAAACTCAATAGATTTATTCTTTAATGAGCACATGAAGGAATATCCTTAAAAGGAATTATATTCACAGATTGTTAAGAATTAGTTGAAACGCAATAAGTGCCAAATTCATTGTGTATGTATGCATGTATATATGGATGTATTTTCCGAAATTTAAATTAGAATTTTCTAACTAAAAAAATAATTGACCATTGCAATTTAATAAAACTATTCTGTTGACAACCATTTGTCCATCTTTTAGATGAACGTGCAGCACACATCTGTCTTTTGCGATGTCGACATTAATCTCCGTAGCATATACCAAAGCTTCGAATTGGTTGCTGTTTTTAAGTTTTTTAGAAAGTAAAAGTAATTTAAGTAGGTAGTAAAATAACTTCGAAGAACATTAAATCGTTTCCATTCAAGAGTATACAATTGTTTATTTTTCATGTTTGTCGAATTTCGTATAGAGTCACTTAAGAAATCGCAGCCGAAGAAAATACCACTAAAAACGTTCAAAATACGACTAAATACGACTTGCATAATAGCTGATATAAGCCGAAAGTCGTATGCGATGGCATCCGATTCTGTTGACAGCTGAAAAGTCATTAGCGTACGAGTATGTTCGTAGTGACACGACTTCCATAATAACAAAATACGACTCTGTTCGTATGTGACTCTCAAATACGACTTGCATAATTGGGGTGATTGTTTACATACTTTCAGGACTATTCATAAAGCATAATCAGCTATGAATTAACATTAATTTTGGTTTAATTATCCTTTAATACGTCATTCGTTATTCATTACATTTTCCATCACTAATCATCGTTGATCAAGAGTCTTAATATAACTTAAATGCCAGAATTGGCCCACTGTCCCGGGTACGAGGAAGGTTGTAACAATTCTCCCATCTCATTAAAAGTGCATATATATTTTTTTCTATCATACCTTGTAAATTAAAATTAAGTTACATATATTATAATGCTGTGGGAAGAAAACAGGCAATCTTTTGGTGTAAATTACTCTTTGATAAATATTATAGCATAAAGACTACATGAACTGAAAGTAAAAGTGTTACTATTGTCCCCGGTCTACCCTACAGTGCTACCAACATTTCTGTTCAGCAGACAAAATTGAAGCTAACGCAATACTAATGTCAGTTTTCATTGGACATCCGGGAGCGTCCAGAATCAAAACGAATTCTTCTGAAATCGTTCCTTTGGCACAGAAATTTCTCTTCTTACGATTCTGAGAAAGAAGTTCGCTTCTCGATTTCAAGTCAGAATCCACTCAAAAAGCGAAAACACAAGGAAAAAAGTTCAAAATTGATCAAAAGCGGTTTTGTTGTTCCATTCGATTCAGAATGAGTGAATCCTGGAGTGAAAACAATGGAAAACGGTATGATACAATAGAACAGTTACATAGGTTGGTGTCGTAGAAGTGAAAAGTTTAAAACTATGTTCGTTCTATTTTTTTTTATTATTGGCAATTTTGATTGTGAGAGGTTAAAAAATGGACAGTTCCTGTTTCAAAAAATCGTAGCAAAATTTCGGTATTTAGGGAGAGTGCGTAACAGCGTAGCAAATTTGACCTTTTTGAAAATCACGTAGCAGTTTTGCTACGATCGTAGCAAAGTGGCAGCGCCGAACACTACATAACAAGAAAACGCAATATACTGTGAATGTAAAGCGTGGTACACATTATCGATCAAAACTGACAACCAAAACTGATGTCATTTTTGAATGGAGAGTCTCGCGTACACACTAGGTATAGGTTTTGTTTGACACGCAAATTATCATTGTTTTTGTTGTTTTTCGACCCTTTCTTCCATTGATTGCTTTTTGAATGACGAAACACAACAAAGCGAAAACAAAATTGGCCGCTGATCGTCACTCAGTAGCAAAAATGTTTGCACCTCGTCAGTTTTGATCGGCAAACCATCATTCAGTTGTACACACTTTCAGTTATAACTCATTACTCATAACTTATGAGGGATATCAACCAAAATTGTCAGTTTTGATCGATAGTGTGTACCAGGCTTAATCAATCCAGGGTTAAGTGGAATCTCTTGGGCCATTTTTTTTAGTCCCACTTATAGAGCTACAGTTACACAGTTTGCTGGTTATAGCGGTCTGACAATGCGTTAGAATTTTGAAAAAGTTGATTTTTGACACGTTTAACTCTTTAAAAATGTGTTCTCTCGATTTTCCATTATGAAAATTTAATTTAAGAACTTTTATTTAACACTAAGTGATAAACAGCAAACGAATTGAACTGAGCGATAAAATATGCGGTGACCGGTGAGCACTGTGATATAGTGGTTAGTGCTTTGGACTACTACGCATGCTGCCCGGGCTCAATCCCAGCAAACAACCAAACGTTTTTTCACGTTCATTCATTCAAGAGTATCATTTTGTCATGATGTGCTTCTCAACTCGCCCTTCGGAGTCTTCACAAAACGGTATGCCCCTTCCATTCGCGCAAAAATATAACACGCACATGCAAATGGTTGCGAGAAGTAGGCCCTGGCTCACCCTGAACTGTAGCGCCACCTAAAGAAAGAAAAGAAAGATAAAATATGCGCATATCCTGAGAAACATGGAGTCAAGACAGGAGTTTAAAACTTGCAGATTATAACTGTGTTTGCTCACGTGGAGGAAAACAACCACGGTCTCGGCATTGAGCAAAAAAGAGACTATGCAATCATTTTTGGAAAAAAAAAATATTAAAATTTTCCACCAGTCTGATTTACTTACAGAGAGATGTTCTAATACTCACCATCCCACTAATATAGGTTCGAATCCATAAAAACGGGGGTAAAAATGGATTCAGGGTTGTAAACCCGTCATAATGTCTTTTATGTCTTCTCCGTATTTCGATTCATAAATGCGCTGCTTATCTGGCTCTGCTAATTTCTTAATCAAAGTCGGCACAGTTGATAATGATAAAAAAAATTCATTCATTCTCATTTCCATTTTTCAATCAAAATGGGGTTTACTCGGGTGTCTATTGACGTCGCATTCCAAATACTGTATGGGAGCACTAATTTAACGCTTACCTTGCCATTGCCAGTACACGAGGCGTCATTTTAATGCGTAATCCGAATGTTTTCTGATTGATTTGCCCCATTACATGCATAGGTACTCGTCTCGTATGTACGAGTACATAACCGAGAGATAAAATTCGAAATCAGTTAATTGAAATTGTTTTCTGGTTTAATTTGTTGTGGTTGTAGGCAACAACACGGCGGGAATGCCAGCTTGCGAAACATCGGAATCAATTGATTTAAATCAGATTCCATTTTAGGGGATTGGTTTTCGAGGCCGGTTCACAGACTGTTCAGAGTCGTTGTAATTACTTTTTCAGAGAACTTCAATTTAATTTGTTTGTGTTTCGATTTTTGGTTTATTTTTTTGTGGGATTTCTTTTTGTGTCATCGTGCGCATGTTATCACCTAGCAAAAGGTGTGCAGAAATTTAACACCACAGGTGATGAATTAATCACGTTATAGTGTGTTATCGCTGGAAATGATAACGAAAATGTTAACTACTCGGCAAGAACAAAATTTGGAAGTAAATATTAAATCCATTGGAAGGGTTGTTTTGTATACTGTTGCAACGAAATTAATTTTTAGAACTATGTACATATACTCAGAGCGAACATTTATTAGTGGGCAATGGGATGAAGTGGTTACAAGTTATGATGTTGTATATGGGCCACAGGTCGCCTATTTCACCAAACTACATTTACAATCACAAATTTGTAATAGTAAACTACAATTACAAATTTGTAAGCCTAATTTCTGTTTCACAAACTGCAAACATATTTTCAGTAAATTTGTAACAAAGAGGAAATAAATTGTAGAAAACAAAGTTGTAGTTTACGACTACAAAAAAAATTACGTTGCACCGCTTATTTGCCAGACTTGTAAACTACAATTTTTTCTCACAGATTTGTAAGAGTCTGACGAGTTAATAGCTATGAATAAGCAAAGCAAAATGTTCGTTGTGAGTTTAATTCGCGATAAAAAAAGAAGTATTGTTCGGTAAATTTTCAAATATAGTGACACATAATGCCAAAATAATTGAGTGGCAAAAAATGTATGAAACAATTTCATGGTATTTTAATTGAGAAAGATTGGAAATATCTTCGAGATGTTGTTTAACATCTATCGACATACGCTGATTAAAACTCATTGGGTGAATCAATATTAATTAGTGTTCCGTGGATAACTTTAAAAAAAATTTCTAAATTTTAAACTATAAATACATATTTACATATATACATTCTGTCAAAAAAGTACCGGGAATTGGTCAGTAAAATACAAAATATTATTTATTATTCATTCAAATTTATTGTACTGTCTTCAAAGTAGTCCCCTTCTGAAATACCTAATTCACTTATGTCAACGAATAATCCAATCATCTAAACATTTTTTAAACGCATTTTCCGGAACCGACTTCAGTTCTCGCCGCGAGTTCTTTTATGTCTTATATTGACCGAAAACGGGTGTCTCGAAGTGGTAATTTGAGTTTTGAAAAGAGAAAGCTGGAGCCATATCAGCTGGATACGGAGGTTATCAGATGATATTTTTTGAGTTTCTGGCAAGAAATTCGATTACAATGATAGCCCCACTTAAGGAAATCGAGCACTATAAACAAATCAAAGGACAGCTGGCTCTCAAACTTCACCGATAAAAGTCAGTTGTGCCAAATTAGCGACAAAAATAATTTTCACAATTCCTCTAAGCGGGCTTTTTCAATTATCAATTCCCGGTACTTTTTTGACAGAATGTATTTACAAACAATAAGATTTACCGCCAGTATAATAGAACCGTTCACAGATGTGTTCGTATTCCTCTGGCCAATGTACATATTTTCATAAAAAAACATCAACGATGGCTGCACAAACAGGAATGACACATTTGCATACCGTAGATTTAGATATGCCGTGCATGTCTGCTATCCGATGATATTTTTCGCATTTCTAAGCCAGTGTAAAACTGTACGAAACTGCTGCTCGATGTCAATGAAAAGTTTTTTTTTTCAGCCTTATCAGCAATCTGTGTCCAATGATTGTTATTATTTCCTCTGCCTTTATAGGATTTAGGCGCAACTTTTCGTTGAAGGCATAAGAAAATTGAAATTTAGTTTCAATTTCGGGTATAAAACCCGACCGATAAATTTTTCATCACCAAAATAAATCAAATATTCACTTGTATCACTATCGATGCTTCTATACCTACGCCGCAAAGATATTTTTACTCTCAAAAAGGGATTTCTATGTACAAAGCACAAATTGTAGATGAAATTACAGACGATCTTTCATTTGTAGAATTTTTTCAATAACTGAACAAATTTGTAAAGTACTTTTATTTGGTGAAACAGAAAACTACAAAAAATATCAATTTTCACAAATTTATAACTTGTAAACTACAAAAGAAATTGACTCTTGGTGAAATGAAAACAAAAATATTTCTACAAATTTTCCTTTGTAAACTGCAACTACAATTTTGTAACACCAAAATTTGGTGAAACCGAATTAATCGAATTTTCTACAAATTTGTTAAAAAACCACTTGTAAATTACAATTTGTAAGTTGGTGAAATAGACCACAGCACTACAAAATCTGGACATTGCTCCATTAAAACTGAACTACTGAAAGGTAAGAAAGTTATAGTTTCATGTCTGTTTTCACAGTGCGAGTAAATATAAGTGTTGGTCCAAGTATAAACTCATGATCAACACAAATTTTGTTTTCTGAGTGCTGGTTTAACGAAAAACTCCAGTGGGTGTCGCATATTGTCTGCTAGCATTTGCGGACTGTCCTAAATATGTGTTCAGACGATATGCGAGCATTAATCGCATATAATGACGCAAAAATTACGTCAGAATCGCATATATATGCGACTTTTGCGTATCGTCTGCTCGTAGCTTTTGTTATGGTAGTACGAGTAGGTATGATTGTAAAGTAATTCAACAAACCATACATTCTGAAACAAATATTTGTTAATTTGTTAGTAATTTATGTTTTAATTAATTAAAAACCCAAACTGTATGTATGATGTATCCGAAAAAACACCTCCAATCAGGAATGTGCAAATTTTTATATTGCGACTTACTTTTTAGCTTATATGCGACTTTTTTTTGATGTTGATGAGAGCTGGTTTGTACAGAAGCTCGCCCAAATATCACATTTCTGGCTTATTAAATGTTTCATAATAAATGCTATGGTCTAGTCGTACCTGAAGAATTACAGCTGCGAGCAAAAAAATAGCAGTGCCACTAAAGAAGTTGCATTCATTTAAAAATACAACAAATTAAGCAATATTTTTTAAAAAAAATTACCAATAATATAAACTGCGTTATTTTCTTATAATATCTACATTATTAGTTTTTGATTTAATTAAAATAAATTAACATAAATGCATTTTATCGAAAGGAACTTCAAAAAACGGCGAGCAAAAAAATAGCAGTGCTCTTTCTTCGCCAGCTTACTTTATCAAAAAAGTAAAAAGAAAATACTTAATTTACATAAATTAGTATGAGGTGTTATTAAGGATATACCAGTCCTTAGTAGTATGCCTTTAATTACTTATTAAAGCTGCGTAAAACCGTTTTACAGAGTCTACAAGATGCTGGCACCTTTCGGATGATATTGATCTCCAAGACTGCTGAACTACCCCTCACAACTCGTTATTTTTTGTTTTTTTTTGTGCAGTACATATCTCTTTTATACAGGCCTATAAATTTTCAATAGAATGGAGATCGGGATATTGAGCAAGCCACTCCATGAACTCAATCAATATATCCTGACACCATTGTTTAACTGTTCACGTCCTGCCTTTCGGGTCGTTGCCCTGCTAGAAAACCAATTTTAGTAACATTTCGCCTTCGGCACATGACATCATGATGTTTTACAATATATCAACGTATGAGTGCTGGTCCATTATACTTTTATGCCAGTATATGGGACCAATAGTATGAAAAGCATCCCCAAATCGTGATATTAGATCCACCGAGTTTTTTAGTTTTTGTTGTGAATCAAGGATCATATTTTGTATTGGGTGGATGCCTGACATACTGCTGAGATACGTTTCCGCTATACAGGAAGGTTTTGGTCTCATCAGTACACATTATAGTACTCCACTTCTCAGCGGGGCAAGACTAATGCTTTTTCGCAAACCTCAGCCTTTTTGATACATCCATTTTCTTCAGAGGTGGGACTTTTCGTGGACTTCGAGCACTAAAAAAGTGTTCCCTCATCCGTCCTCTAAAAGTGCGAATACCACATGTTAAGTTAAGCACACCCACAATCTGGGTAGCTGCTGCAGAAAGATGTGTCCCAGAGTGCCTTACAACACGTTTCACCATTGAAGGATGCAAAATTTTGTTCCGGCCGCGAGTTTTAACTTTCATTTTATATTTTACAGCATTTCTTATCATTTAAGCGTTACACCCAGAAGTTCCAGAATTTGTTTGTACGTTTTCCCATCTTTTATAAGCAATTTAATTAGCCCGCACCTCTCTGGTGTGCAGTGTAGTCCACGACCTACTTTTATCGAAAAAAATTAATCGGTTTCACTACAATTTGATTAAAAATAAAAAGAAGGAACTTTTATCTTACTTTTCTATAAGTTAGATTCCAAAATCAAGTAAAAACAAAATTTGTATACCGAAATCTAATAAGCACTGCTATTATTTTGCTCGTCTCAAAAAGTATGAGATGCACTACTAATTGATATTTTAAAGCAGAAGTGAGGATTTACCATTGCAATATGACGTCATGTGAACAACATATTGTTGATAGGTATAATATTACAGCAAAAGTCACAAAAAATATTAATTCAAAAAAAATATTAAGGAAAATGTTGCTTTCAAGGTAGCACTGCTATTATTTTGCTCGCCACTGTATATATTTGGTTTGGCGGGTACTGAGTACCTTAACCTTACTAAACTGACTTGCTCGGATTTCACCTTAATTTGTGACACCAATATGGCAAAAAGCCATAACAGCATATACCGCCTAATCTTCATATTGAGATAATGGTACTCTAAGGAGGTGCGTTCTAATATTTTATTCTACGTTAACTTTTACATTACTAAACATTCCTTAATGTTACCAAATTACGGAAATAAAAATACCATAACCAGAGTAGAGTGTTCGGAAATGTTGTAAAAACCTAAAACCCATATTTTTTAAATGACTTAAGCTGTTATGTCCAATTGCACAAATGTAAACTTCAAGTAGAAAAAAAAACTATCAGGCTTGGAGCAGCTCTTTAACATTTTCGTCATTTATACAAACAATTTGCAGCTATTGTCAAGCCCCTGTGTTTTTTGGGGTATCGTCAGAAGCTTTCACATATACTTGAACATTATTTACTCCAAGACTTGAATCTTTTTTGCAAATTTTATTTACTTTTCTTCATTTACTTGTTAGTTAATACATTTTTATTTTATTTTGTTCATTTATAGGCCGATTGTCATTGTCAATGATGTAAGTCAACAGCAAAGACAACACAAACATCACGAACAGCAATCAAAGTCATCCACGGAGAGTTCAGGCAAACAAAAGAAACCCCGTTCTGTCGCCGAGACAGCGGCCACCACAAATGCCGCCAGCGATAACAAAGAGATGTCTGTTTTCTCTCCCATCAAAGCCATCAGTTCCACCACCACCACAACCGTCCAACCACCCATTTCGAACCACATCACGAGTGATGATGATCAAACAAGTAAACCTCCCCCAGCTATTGCGGCCGCCACCGACGACAGTGAAAATGCAAGCGATAAGATAAAACAGTTAAATGATACTGATTTGCCTGCAACAACAACACCGCCACCGCCAGCAAAAAAAGATAGCACAAGCGATGACAATAACAATGCCAGTGGCGTGAAAAATGTCACAAACGCTGGCCTAATCTCGCAAAAGCAGCACCCGCAGCGACAGGTAAGCGCCACAAACGCCGCCGATAGCGAAATTAGTATTCGTGATAGTTCCGTTCGAAAAGGTGATCGTGTTGCCGACGCGCCGGAAACAAGCTCGATCGAGATGAATCAAAGCGGTGGTGACGGTGACGGCACTGTCAACCGAACCATTACCAAGACTACAAAAGTGACAACGACCCGTAAGACTACCAAGTCTAGCCAAAGGATTGAGAGCTTCGAACAGATTGATAGGAACAGCCCCCACAGTCCCGAGATTAGCGTGGTCAAGAAGAGTGAATCCAATGAAGAGTGCAGCAGCTCTACGCAGCTAGTTGAAGAGGAAAAAATCAAGAGTCCTACTGGAGATGTTGACCCGTCAGCCTCCAGTCTTAGCCTCTATGCAGAGCCCACTAAGGCGACCAAAGTCTCTACGCTCGAGGAGACTTACCAGAGTGACCAAAAGGCGAGTACACAAACAGTAGTGCGGCAGGACGACAAGGAGCATGTCCATCAGTCGGTGGAGTGCCAGTCTGAACGTGCAGCCGTCAAGGCACTGCTGAAGGAGAATTGCAACGAACCAATGGCAGCGAGTCCGACCAAAGATGGGATAACCGTCACAGTATCGACTGAGACGCGTCTTATCGAAATCGATGATGGCGATGAAAATCAATCCGGGGATCCAGATGATAGGCAAAGTATTGTTACGGGTATTTTGAGTTTATCTGAGAGCGGTCTCAGGACGAGACAAACTGCGAATGCAATAGAAGTGGTCGAGTGTGTACACGAGAAGCGAGAGGGATTCGCCGAATGGGATGTGGTCAGAGATTTAAAGAAGAGAAACGAGGGTATGGGAGTTAGTTGTGAGAACAGGAAGTCCTTAGAGGGCGCAAAGATTGATTTAGATGGTGTAAAGGTTGGAGTATCCGAAGCGAAAGAAGAAGCAAGTGACTCAACAGTTTCAATCACGGAAGTGGTTGATCCAATTTATGAGAACGTGCAGGTGCTCAGTGAAACAAGTAAGCCGCGTACGGATCTTTTGCTGGTAAAAGAGGCCAAGCCTTCGGATCCTGTAAATCCCATTCAAAGTGAAATTGAGCCTGAGGCAGTGGTTGATCCTATTTATGAGAATGTGCAAGTGATCAGTGAAACAAGTAAACCGAGAACGGACCTTTTGCTGGTAAAAGAGGTCAAACCTTCGGATCCTGAGCTTGAGGCAGTAATTGATCCAATTCCTGAGAAAGAAGCTGACAAGAATGCGCAAGCGATCAGTGAAACCTGTAAACCAAGGACGGACCTTCTGCTGGTTAAAGAGGCCAAACCTTCGGATCCTGTAAATCCCACTCAAACTGAAACTGAGCCTGAGGTACTGGTTGATCCAATTCCTGAGAAAGAAGCTGATAAGAATGAGCAAGTGATCAGTGAAACCTGTAAACCAAGGACGGACCTTCTGCTCGTTAAAGAGGCCAAACCTTCGGATCCTGTAAATCCCACTCAAACTGAAATTGAGCCTGAGGTACTGGTTGATCCAATTCCTGAGAAAGAAGCTGATAAGAATGAGCAAGTGATCAGTGAAACCTGTAAACCAAGAACGGACCTTCTGCTGGTTAAAGAGGCCAAGCCTTTGGAGCCTGAGCCAGTGGTTGATCCAAGTTCTAAGAAAGAAGCTGATAATAATGTGCAAGTGATCAGTGAAACAAGTCAACCGAGGAAGGACCTTTTGCTGGTTAAAGAGGCCAAACCTTCTGATCCTGTAACTGTTACTACAACAGAAATCGAGCAAAAGGCAACGGAAGAGGGTTCTAATATACTTTCCTTCGAAGATGTGTCTAAGTCAAAGGCAGCTGAAATTGAAGTACCAAAAGGAACTAAAGAAACAGAAGTTTCTCATACTGACGAGTTGATAGGAAGTGCTATAACTTCGTCCCCGGATATCAGTGAATCCTTAAAAATAGAAATCGAAACGATATTACCTGAAAGGTTGGAGGATATTTTTGAACCACCAGGTCAGGATATTTCGTTTCCAGTTGCAGATCACGTTCTCCAAGAAGTCGATTCCTATCCAAAGGAGGAAGAACCTCAGAATGAAACTATTGCAGAAGTAATCACCATAACGGAGGTGCAAAATGAAGAGCCAGATCCAATTGTAATTGAAGACGATGCCGCTTTCCAAGTCGAAGAAATTTCAATCGAAACTGATTCTCCTAAACCCGAACTCAAGGGCATTGAGAAAATCTTTAACGACATCGCCCCAGTGTATGTCTTGCGCAAGAACATCATTCATTGTGATCCACCAAAGTCGGAGATTGATGCTGTAGTAGAAGAGTCTATCATCTCTAAGGATCAACCACCGTTGTTTGAATTCTGTCATCCTCCAAAACATGATTCGAAAAAGAGTGAACTTGCTGCGGAGACTCCAGTGCCCAGTGATGATCTGAAAAAGAATGATCCTGCTGTTCGGACTCCAGTGCCCAAAGCTGCTCATGAAGAACCTAAACGTAAACCTATCGTGGAATCCAATCTTTCCAAGGACCAGACTAAATCAAAATCCTCTAAAAGTGAATCAACTCCAAAACAGGATGCAAAACCTCGTGAATTCACCGCGAAAGTAATTGACGTCATGAAGAAGGCTCCCATGGAGTCTAAGGACTCTCGAGTGAAATCAAATACAAAGTCTTCTCCTCCTCCACCTCCAACCGAAGCCCGTACCGAACCAAACGGATTAGAATGTAACACAATGCCCGCAGCTGCATCTGTCAACATCATATCAGCGAAACCTAAACCAATGGAACGAATAATCTTAGGTGTTGAGCACAATGCAGAGGGGCATGCAAAGTCGTCCAGTGAACTTCAATCAAAAGTGAAAACGACCAGTGAAAGTCCACTTCTGTTGAATGCTGCTCCAGAGGCGTCAAAGTCATCAACGTCAACAGGATCATCATTGTCGTCATCAACATCAGTGGTACCAGCATCTCAGGCAGCAACTTCGCCATCATCTGCAGATCCAGCTGTGGTCACCGATGAGAAAGCCTTCTCAGCCCACCACCACCACCACGAGGACAAACAAGGTTAGTTATACTCGTATATTATTTATGCAAGTGTGTGTAAATTTTAATGTTTAGTAGTTTTGTCGTGTCGCATTGCACGGGTCAATGTGCAGTGAGCTCCCACGCTCACGCTTTTTAGAAATTGAATATCGATCGTCGGCTATATTGTATCAGTAACAGTAAAATTGAATGGTCGGCTACGCCATATCATTGTTAATCTGGGATTATGTCTCATAGGTGGATGACTGGTATCGTTGAACAGGAAATACATACTCGTAGGTGAATTATTTGCATTTTATCATCATTGTACGAAGCAATTTTTGTGTGGAATTCAAGATAAGATACGAGTTTTTGTGGGGTAAATTTGGAGAAGAGCAATTTGTCAACGTTGTTGAAATAGATGACACATTGCTGACAAGTGTTGCAAATGGGAATAGTTGTCGGCTTCATTTGTAGAAAGCAAAATAGACTAGCTAGCTAGAGTACATGATGACATGTCATGGAGTATGTAGGTAGGTACACTTCATGTCAGATCCAGGTTTAACTTCTAATACATTGTTTTTACATTTTGATATTCTAAGTACTAGGGCGTTAGACCTTCGATAACTCCAACTTGGCAACGTTTAACCAATCCATAGCTACTGTTATCATTTAGATGCCGAGAACATGGGCTCAGCGTTAACGCTTTACCTCAGAAACTAACCTCGTATGGGGGTAGAATTGATCACAAGCATTTCATTTTCAAAGAATTCCCAAAATATGGATTTTGTAGTAAAATATTTGCTCTTTAAAATGGGCTATACACAGTTTCTTATGAAAAAAGTTTTTGAATAGAAACAGATACAAACGCGTTAAACAGGTGTGAAGAAAAGCAAATCAAAGGATTTTACTAAAAATCCTGGGATATCCTATGTGCATGCAGTCTAAGAGTTAGATCAATTAAAAACCCATCGAAACATATGAGTAGTTTGTAGTAGTTCATAGAACAATATTTTGCTTGGATGTAGTAGATCCGAAATCACACTTTCATGCTGTGAAGTGTGAAAAACGTACAAATACTAGCTTGCGCGTGTAAACCATTAAAACTTGGAACTATTGGCGAATATTTAACCACTGTAGCTCTTCATTAAAAAAAAACATGCCTGGTTTTTGATAAAAAGATACGCGATTATTTTGGAATTGCATACTTAAATAACCCTTTGTTGCCCAAGCTATTAAAAAAAGTTATAATCTTATTTTTTTTTGAAAATTTTTTTAGTTGAGGATATTTTATGATGGAAAACTAATTTTTGAATTTTTCAATTACCTACTCATAGGGACGAAATATAAAGGTCAGTCTAAAAATATAAAATTAATTTACTGTGTAAAAATACCAATTCAGTTTGTAAGTACTGAAAACGACTAAAATCACTTTCTTCAAAGTCTAATATGCTGCCAGAAAAACCGTTATATCTGTGGCTAAAATAAGGTAAGCATACATAAAAAACAAATTTCATTGAGGTTATATGATACTTAAAAGTCTTGTTTGGTCTAAGTGTCTAAATATGTTCCTAGGGATTTCATTTGAAGTTAAACATGCTGGTACTTATAAGTACCGTCGCGTCGGTCAACAAAGGGTTAAAACGTTCTGATAGTCGCTATTGGTATACACCGGCTCTTACCAATTCAGTTTTGTCGAAGGCACATTTTGGTTGGGTATAAGCAATTTTTCGGAATCACCAAACATCGACAAATCCTAATGACTTATCGTCTTTGATCTTAGCCCAGTTTTTTTTAACATTCACAGAATAGAATGGTACTCATACGAGTATAACCGCCAACCAAACTCTTGACATGGAATGGAATGGAACTACTGTCGCTAGCAAAGAAGGACTATTTAACCTTATTCTACGGATATCATTGATCAATAGCACTGACTGACTCCATGTTTGAGTCATAAAGTCACAACTTTTATGCTGAAATAGTGTCACTTGTTTCAAAAAATGCTGCCTTATTGAAAAAAAAAACCGTTTGTCTGACTTTGATTTCTTCGCATTTGAATTTGTGGACTTCGACACACTTTTTCTTAATTTTTTTGTTCATAATTGTACTCGTATAGCTATATACGGGAATTAGAGGGCGCCGCCATAAATAAGCTTGTGGAGTTAAAATCCAAGCTTTTAAATTTGTTTTATCCGTTTTATTTATACGCTTAATGAAGTTTTATAACAAATTTTATTTGATGCAGAAGGCAGTGCTACCAAATTATTTAAAATTACATAAACAGCTGTTTGTCAAAAAGCCAGAAAAATAATAATGACAGATAACTTACTTACTTAACAGGCTCCCGACCCGTGAAGAGTCTCTGTCTGAGACACGGCAGCCTTCCACTCTCTTCGATCCCGGGCACGCTGCGCACTGGCATCCGCGGTAGCTTGATCCTTGGAACGGAGGTTCGGTTTACCTTGTCGTCTCGAACCTGGGGGCTGTGATTCGAAGATCCTCTTTGCTGGAGCATTTTTGTCCATGCGCTTGATGTGGCCGAGCCAGTGTAGTCGACATCTTGGTACAGCTCATAGAGTTCGAGGTTGTATCTTTTCTTGGTTTGAATTTCTACCACAGGCTCAAGTGATAGTACTACTAGATTCATATTCATATTCCTATTTCCTTGTGAATTGGAATTTATCACATTAAAATCAATCTACATAGAGTAATCGCCTCTATGAAATAATTGTCCAAATTGGGCATGTGGTATGCGGATTATATTCAGGTAAGACAAACGTACTTCAAGATCATTGGAGTCGAAAACTAATTAAAATAATTTACATAATCCGAAGCAAACATAAATAGGTAGTATATGTATTTTTGAGATAGTTACTCCTATCGAACGCTGATGGCTCTTGTCAAACGGTCAAACATACATACATAAGTATGTATGTCTGGAGATGGTCTTTGTATGGTTTTTATTCTCATTGACATTTAAATGCGTCGATACTGAGAATTGAGTTCGTTGGGTAGGAAGAACTGTTTGGTTAAATTAGCTGATAATACGTTGGGTTTCACCTTTGTATTTGAAGCTTACATGATTTACAAAGCAAGCATGCTTTAGTAAATTTATAGATTCGATAATCTCTATTCAGACTGCCAATTTGTTGCAAAATTATTTATTTATACCGATTATCCCCGATGGATAGTTATACCGACCGAACCGAACACTAACGTAAACAAATAATTCCACAACTGTCAACGAATGGGGAATTCGCTGCGCTGGCGGCTGCTCAGCTGGGGTGGGTTCGCGAGTGGGTAAATGGGAGAAAGGTGGGTTTGGGCGCCACACAATTTTTTTTGATATGGGGAAATTGCGAAACCGAGAAACAACGACCGAGTAGAAGTAAACAAGCTGAAATCTTAAGAAAATAACAAAAAAATGTCTTCTTTTTATTTTGGACCACGTTATAAGTATAACGGCCGATTTATTGAGTAAAAGAAATAGGCTTAAAATTGTTTAACAAAAAAATTAAAGTTACGATGGGGCTGGAAAAAATCCACCGAGGTGGATGAAAAAAACCAACCCAGTTTTCAAGAAAACGAAAGATCGCCGATAGAACGGTTTCGGATTCCCTTGCGGTAAACGAACAACAACTGTCCCAACGGACAACGGGTCGCGAACGAAAGTGGGGTACCGGAACGACTACGGTACAGAAACGAATGGGACACGGAAAACTTACTCGACTTTTTAATATGTGCAACCACAAACAACGCTACCTAATGCTTTATTAAAATAAAATCAACACTCTACTTATCTTTGGCTAATAAAAAACGAGAAAACGTTGATAAGTGGAAAACTTTGTTTAGCTGTTTGGTAAACTGAAAAGATCACCTCTCCATATCAGGTTGTGCTTTTCCATTAGATAAATTTAGATAAACACCAATAAAGTAGTTAATATTTTAATATATTATTTAATATAAAATAATTTACACATCGCTTGCTACTGCACATTAATTAATTTACTATAGTTTATTTCTTTAACTTTTTTCTTATCTATGGTTTTAAAAATTAACAGTCTGTTGACAAATATGGTTTAGAATTTATGATACTGATAATGAAAAAATAAATAAATACACATACATATGTAAGTACGAGCATTTTGATAAAAAAAAAACTAATTGGTCACTTGTACAAGGTGGCTGATAAATGTTGCTACATAACCCCATATTCTCCGGAGTAACGAAATACTTTTCCAAAAGTTAAATTCACCACTGTATCTTTAAATGAAGCAATAGGTATGAAATTTGATACAAATTATTCACCAGATAGATGAATACGATGTTAGGTGATTTTGTCATATGATAAGAAACTCGCATAACTTTTTTCATAGTTCATGTACTTTATTCATTCTTATTTTATACTAGCTGGCCAGGCAGATGTTGTTCTGCCCTTTCCGGTAAGTGGCGCGATGAGTTTAATGTGTTAATAACATTTAGTTTTTTGGTTAAGATTTAGAAAATATGAATTGGATCTTAATTTTGATTGATGAGGCACTGGATCAACTGAAGGTGATAAAACGTAAAATAAAATATTGTGCCAAAATAGTAAATAACTACACTTTTACTTACGACCACCCTGAATTCTGTTTCTATAAATCATTTTAATTTTCATTCAATCAATTCTTTTGTGCGCACGGGCTAACTACATGCAATAATTCTACTCAAATGTCAACAAAGGAATCGACCAACAAATATAAAAGAATACAGCGCCACCTATCAGAATTCAACCTAATTATAGATATTCCAACTGAACAAATATCAGTAAATGTAGTTTATCGTAAATATCTCGACTCCACCGGCACTAAGTGGGTCCAAATTTTATCAGCAAACTTATTTTTATAAAAAAATTTTTGTGAATTTAAGCCAAATCGTATCATAAATACGAACAATTTAAATATGACGATAACATCACCACCTATCGATAGCAAACTAGTTTATTAATAAAAAAGTTTTTTATTTAGTAAAAGTTTTGAGAAAAATGCCTTTTAAGTAAAAAATTGGAACAACGAATCTTCATCTTTTTGTGTTTAAGGACCCATAACTGCTTTGCGACTGCATAGAATTACATGAAGCTTCAAAATTTGTATGCGCTTCTGTGAGCCTCTCCAAAATCCATAAAACTATTATTGTAGCTATACATAGTAGTTCAGAAGTTATATCATTTAAAGTGGTCTTACCACCAAATCGGATGTGCCTTACTTATACGGGTTATAACTTGGAAAAAGGGTAGAATAGACCCCGTTGCCATACCATTTTTTGTTCGCTAGAACTTCAGAAATCTCCAGTAAAAAGATTATACCTCTTAACTGGGACACCCTGTATCGCTGTATGTATTGATGATGATAATAGAATATTAAATTCTATTTTGATTTCAATTGTTTTTATCGAAAAAAAGTAAAGTCCGATAATGCACCTTACCTTAATGATACATAGTGACTCGATCTGAATGCAGTTTCGTCTAATGGGTCATCTCTGGGCTACTGTCACTCGTATTCGGCAATTTTGTTTACGGAGAGTTCGAAATGCTGTTTATGAAATTGTCTTCCTCTTCCAGAATTATCGAAATCCTCTGGCGAATTCCCAAGCAATTCACAAGTCCGTTGTGTTCAGTTGGCTTGTAATTTTTTTTATGGAAACAAGTTTATCTGTAGCAGGTATTTGCTAATACCCATGTGATCAGATGCATCGTTGTCGAAACGTGGGTATTCATTTGAATGACAGAAGTTACATTTCAATTAATATGATAAGATCTTGTCGCACATTTGGTCAATGGTTGTCCTATAAAACATCGTTTATACCGACCAGAACATCTCCTTTATGGCATATTACAGTTTGACCAAAAGGCAAATATAAATAATATTCTACTTTTGTTTGAAAGTTGAACTTTTTGGCGTTCTTTTGTTTTACAATTGCAGACAACTTATGCATCTATGTTATATTTATATTTAAACAAATAATTTTGAATTTAATAGTATTTTCAAAAGTGAAATATGTATGTGTAAATATGTATGTTTATTTGAAGGGAAATATTCTCATTTTGTATGAGCATGTGTTTATTTTATAATAAAAAAATATGTTCTCGGAATGCAAAATATTCAAAACAAGAAAATTATATTTCACTCTGGTTCACCGTGAATAAAAATATGTGGGTTGACTTTTTTAACCCTCACAAGGGCGACATCTTTTGCCCCTTTATCAGTACCTTATTAACCCAGGTTAATCTTTTTATTCCCTTCCTCTTTGTACAGGCTTTATGTCTACAAAAGCGAATTTCTTACTTCCAGTTGTTGTTTTTTGAATAAATTTCATAACTTATTTTTTGTACACACTGGAAAACAACAAGGGGAATCTCCCATTAGTATGATTTACATTGGAAAATGAAATTTTATGTGAATTGAGTGAATTTCCACATCATTTTTTTTGGTAATCATATTCAATCAGTGCAGTACAGAATTTTATTTGTGTGAAAACGGATGAGAATAAATTTAAATTTCTTTAAAGTGTTGCATTATCCAGGTAAATATTAATTTATATGTATACTCGTTTGATTTGATACATATGGTTTTTGTTCAAGACACGAAGACCAACAACAATACCTGAAATCGATTCTTGATCAGTCTAATGATAATGAAGAAAATCGCATACAGTATTTATAAATAAAATAAATTATAATAAAACAAAAGGATGTGTGGGTGAGTTAACGTGCCGCACATCCATCACGAGGAAGCAGCGTGTCACCAGGTAAAGTGGCATTATGTTTAGTCAGCAGTTTCCCACAGTACCAGAGCCCACGAATGTGCAGTGTCTGTACACGCGCATCCGTTACCTACTTGCTGAATCAGCGGCTCGTGCATTAGGCATGCACGGTATGGTGATATGGATATGCGACGCGTGAGGAAACCTTGCGGCGGATTAGGTTCGGTAGATTAAGTTAGATTTAATTTAGAACTCGACGAGTACGGTTGCATTCAATAAAGTTCTCTAACAATTTAATCAAAAGGTCTTTTCTTAATACGAACAAGTTGGGCCGGCTATGTAAGTCGGCGTTCGGTTTTTTTTGACAATACAGGATGTGAAATCCTTTACTGGCGCCCGAGCAGGGACCGGCCTAAAAAATTGGCCTGCTTTTTTCGTCGTTCGATAGCTACGGGTCCTTTAATACAGGACGAAAGAGTTGGTACGCTCTATCTTGAGTGAACGTTGCTTTTACCATGGGAACACAGTAACCACTCCAACTCCGATGTAGCAAATTCCGGCATATCCATGGGAACATGTCCGGAGATCGATCAGATAAGCAGGTCGATAGTGAAGCAATTCGTGCCACGAGTAGGTCGCCCACAATCTCAACGTGGGCTTCTGAAAGGGCATAACACGAACCTTCCCAGGCCGGTTCCTCAGGAAAATAAAACAAAAGAAAGAAATGGTTTAAATTCGGTTCGGCTAATTTTCATTTTCTTTTCTAGATATTTCCTGATAATAATTCTTGAAATGCAGATTAGTATTCTGTAAGTGCAAAAAAGAAAAAAACACAAACAAAAAGAAAATAACAAAAAGAATCGAAACAGGAAAAATAAAGCAAAAGGAAACAAATTAATCCTTATATTCTGAGGAATCTTGCTGAGTTTGATTTGTGCTAAATAAAAATTTTGTGAAATTAAAAGTTCCATATGCCAAAGAATTTTGCCATAAGTGCTAATATATATTGTGCTAACTAAATCTCTTGTAAAATTAATTTTCATGTGCCAAGGGTCCGATTGAATAGTGTGCCAAGCAAATTTATTGTGCTAAGCAAATTTAAAGAGAAAAGAGAATATAATTTCTCGTGTATCATTGTGCTAAATATAAATTGTGAGCCAAGGTAAGCGTCTTCCTTTTTCTTTTTTATAAAAATGGATCAAATAACTAAGTCGGTGACTGAACTGACTGGTGCCGTGAACACCATTCTGGTTCAGCTCAGGGAATTGGATACCCGACTTAAATCCCTCGAGAATAGGCCGGAACATCCACTGGCAGGGTCAGCTGAACTAAGCGGGGCTAACCCTATTATTGAACTCTGTCCTCCTCGGAACGAGGCTGATTTGAAGGACATCAGCCGCCTGCCGGACTGTGTGAAGGAGCTCCAGGTTTTCGACGGAAACCCTACCCAGTATGTCTCCTGGATACATGCTGTGGAGGGCATCCTGAGAGATTTTGAGATAGTCAAGGGAAAACCAATCTATCGAGCTATCCTTCAGCACGTACGCGGCAAGGTCCGGGGGCCAGCGGATGCTGCCCTCGTCTCCTATAATATTTTTGACAGCGACTGGCTGGAACTCAAACAATGTCTTTCTCTGCACTACGCAGACAAGAGGGACATGCGAACGCTGGAACACCAGCTCAGCCAGTTAAGGCAGGGAGGCGGCAAGCTGGACGAATTCCATGCAGCCGTTAACCATCAACTGTCCTTGATGGTTAACAAACTGAAAACGGAATCGTTTGGTGAAGAGACGGTTAGAGCATTGGTAGAAACCTACCGCAACAGGGCCTTGGATGTATTCGTGCGCGGCCTTAACGGCGACATATCGAGAACACTCGTCATCAAGGGACCAAGGACCCTTCCGGAAGCATACTCTACATGCTTAGAGATCCAAAATTTGAATTTCCGGAGCAATACCATTCACTCCTATACAGTGCCAAATTTGATAACGGCCCCTGTTAACCAAATGTTTAGTAGCCCGGCTGCTAGTCCGTCCTTGCCGCCGAAAAAGCACTCTTCAAATTACTCGGGAAGACCCAGAGCCCCGTGGAACTCACCCCCTCGAAATGATGGTCCAGCTCCAAGACCTGGACCAAAACCATCCGACAAAATGGACGTTGACCGGAGTGTTCAAACTCGTCAGGTCAATTATATGAACCGTCCAAAGTCTTCAAACCCGTTCAAACGAAGGGCAAGGTCAGAAAATTTCCAACACAAACAACAGAGGTTGTATCACATAGAAACCGAACAGGATGGTGAGGAACAGGAGGACAGTTACTTGGACACCGCGGAAGAGGCGGTCAGCGACGAAGTAAATTTTATGACAAGCGGCCATCCAGCGTACCATATATAGAGTATGTTACGAAGGATGGCACCGTGTTGAAATTTCTTGTGGATACGGGGGCCAACAAGAATTTCATAAGTCAATGTATAGACCAACCGACCCTCTCGTTAAGTAAACCCTTCTTTGTTCACTCTGCCGCAGGGAAGATTAGAATTAGTAATTATGTCACAGGGAAGTTTTTCTCCGAAGTCGGCAATGACACTATTTTGAAGTTTTATGTTCTGCCAGGGCTTAAGTCCTTCGATGGTATCATTGGCGACGATACCTTGAAGGAACTTGAGGCTGTTATCAACAGGACATCTCTCGTTCTCTCAACAAAACCGAAGAGAACTATGCCACCAACGAGAAGGAGATGTTGGCCATAGTTTGGGCTCTGGACAATTTAAGGTCATATGTTTACGGAGCAAAAAAGATCCGCATATTTACCGACCACCAGCCACTGACCTATGCTTTAGGAAATAGGAATTACAATGCAAAGTTGAAACGCTGGAAGGCCAGAATCGAAGAATACAACTGCGAGTTGATTTACAAACCGGGTAAATCCAACGTCGTAGCCGATGCTCTTTCGAGACTTAGGATTGGTAACCAAAACTTGACCACCTCAGTAGATACTGAAGCGGATGACCAAGTGAATGTGCTACATAATGATTCCTTAACGGAAACAGCTTCGGAGCATAATTCCTACACAGAATCCGTCAGTTCCATAACGAAGACGGCTGCCGAGAATGGATGCTCCACGCATCCTACCGATTTTGACGGAAGTTCTACACAATCGGCTGGTGAAACCATGCACAGCGCAGCACAAGATTCGACAGATTTAATTCCGCATGTCGAAGTACCAATAAATGTTTTTCGTAACCAGCTGATTATAAATGTAGCAAAACCCCTTAATGTTTATGAGGAGCCACATCCGGGTTACTCGAGACATTACATATCCGTCGAATATCTTGGTAAAGAAGAATTGACAGAGATTCTTAAGACACGGTTAAGTGCAAATCTAATCAATGGCATTAAGATCCCCGAATGTTGTATGGACTTACTACAGACAGTCTATCTTGAGAGTTTCGTTAGCTATAAAATCAGAATAACTCAAAGGATAGTAGAAGATGTCACGAGCGAAGATCGCGTGTGGAGACTTATTAGTACCGAGCACAGGCGAGCGCACAGGAACGCTCGGGAAAATAAGGAACAACTTCTCGAAAAATACTACTTCCCGAGAATGAACAGTTTGATCACTCGATACACAAAGTCCTGCGACATTTGTCTCGCCAATAAATATGATCGGCATCCAACAACTCCCGAAATCCAACCTACTCCAATTCCTTCCTATCCATGTGAAATTCTTCATATGGATATAATGGAGATTCAGGGGGAAAAATTTATTTCCTGTATAGACAAATTTTCTAAGTTCGCCAAGCTATTCCACATAAGGAATAAGTCAGCTCTTCATCTCAGGGATAAAGTAATAAAGATCTTACATTACTTCACTGTCCCAAGGGTTTTAGTCACGGACAACGAGCGAAGCTTTCTCAGTCCGATTATGGTTAACTTCATAAAGATGTTGGACATAAAGATGTACCAAACGCCGGTAAACCGTAGTGAGGTTAACGGCCAGGTTGAAAGGTTTCACTCGACGATCCTAGAAATTTATCGATGTTTAAAGGTTGAATACAAGGATTTGAAATTGAGGGAACTTCTAAATATCTCTGTCGATAGATACAACAACACGCTTCACTCCGTGACAAACCGAAAACCTGCTGACATATTCTTCAATAGAAGCGGTAGGATTAATTTCCAAAAAATGGCCAACTTCCGCATTAAAGTCAATCAGGAACTAAGGGACAAAATTCAGAAAAAGCAATCCGACAATAACCTGTGGCATAATAGGAAAAGATCGATACCGAAGACATTTAAAAAAGGGGATGTAGTTTATACTTCCTTTAAGAGAATCCAGGGCAAACACAAGCCCCTGTATCGAAGAGAAGTTATAGCAAAAAACAACAAGGTAACTGTGGTCACTACCACAGGAAGAAAGATTCATAAGACGCATGTAAGGAATGCCTAGAACACTTTATCCTACGCTTTTTTAAAAAAAAAAAAAAAAAAGAAAAGGGGGATGGCACTAAGGCACTATGCAAACGATTTTTTACTATGGCACGAACACAGAATTTGCACAAAAATCTAAATACTATGTTATTACATATTAAACTGGCACTAGAATAAGATTTAAGTAAAGCACCTTAATTTCATTGGCACAGAATATCATATCAACTAATATAGCACAAACACGAATACTCCTGTTAATTATCTCTAAACTAAGATATGCACATGTCAACCTTCTTATATCTAATTAGGCTAATGTACAGTTACAAAACAGCATTCCCGAACCAATGAAGAGAAATGTTCCTTTAAGTTCGTTTAATAAAATGTGCTAATAAATTTGAGATAGATAACCATTAAAAATGTTAACACAATCTTAGTTTAATAAGTTCAAATGATGTATTAATAATAATTTTAATTATATTAACCGTACTGCGTGTATTTTTGAAATAAGTATTTCTTTTTTTTTTTATTTTTTATTTCTTAATGTATAAGTCGTATTCCATTTTAATTTTACTTCAAATGTACTAGGCTTAATTGTAACCTAAATAGCATACTTACATATTCTAGCATATTCTATCCTATTGAGGAAAATAAAACCATTTACGTATATTCTGCAGGCTATTATTTGTAGCCGTACAAGGTTTCCATATCTACGACTATCAATCACCAATTGTCTCCATCAAGGATGGGAAAGGATGGATCATAGACGGACACTTCAATCTCGTTCACGTCATCAACTTGAGTCAGTTCGAAAGCCTTACTGAAAAAATGGTGGTTGCAGTTGAAGCCAACATCAAGGAGCACGAAAGGAAGATCGTCGCTGAGCACCATCTGTGTCAAATTAAGGAGCGCATTACGGCGCTCAAAGGTAGAGCACCAAGGGGAAGGAGGTCAATCAACTGGATAGGCTCCGCATGGAAATGGATAGCGGGGAATCCTGATGCGACCGATTGGGATAAACTTCTTCGAGCCGGACAAGACATTGTCGACAATAATAACCACCAGTATAAAATCAATAACAGAATCCTCAGCGTAACTCAGGACATCACACAGAAGATCAACTGGGTAATCGAAAGATCGAACAATGAAGTAAGGTCCGCAAATTTGACGAAATTGGAGCAAGACATCCTAAATCAGATTTCAATTATCAAAGAGGAGATCAATGAGATTGTTTATGCATGTCAAATGGCAAAGAACGGTTTAATTAATACAAACCTCTTGGACCGTGAGGAAATCAATAGGATTATCAATGAACTTGAGACGCTGCCATACACAAATGAAGTCGAGGCGTTGCAGTACGGGACACCATCAGTTTATACAAATAACTCCGTATTGATATACGTCCTTTCAATGCCAAAGGTGACGAAAACTGATTACAACTTACTATGGACAAGGTCATCGATTGTAAAGGGACGACAAATTGATTTGCCATTTCAACAAATGCTCGTGAATCATGAAGAAACCTATGGTATAACACATGCGTGTCTTTTAATCAGTAACTCAACTGTGTGTAAACAAAGGGACCTGGAAAAACTATCAGAGGGAAGTTGTATTGCAAGGTTGTTAAAGGGCGGACATGCGCCTTGCACCTTTCGAACGAATTCCGAGGAGGTCATCGAGTTAATTAAGGAGGACACCATCTTTTTGACCAATTTCAAAGGCAAGCTGGTAACCAAAAATGTTACGAAATCATTACAAGGGACTTACGTGATCCAGATCAACAACGAGACCATCCAACTGGGAAATACAACCTTTTCAAGTAAAGTCAGTACGTCCCTACAGGTCTTACCTCCGGTCCTCACGAATATTACCTCAGTAGGACACAAGGTTGACATTGGATACGTACACAGCATCAGTTTGGATAACATACATCATCTGGCCAGCTTAACCTATAGAAGTCGATTCTCAGTGGTTGTAGATGCTTCATTGCTCCTATTGGTACTAACAGCTATATTCACCGTTTGGCGCAAGATTAATAAGAAGATCATTATACCACCTATACAAGCTGTGGATAAAGCAGTGGACCCACCCAATATCCGGCCCTTGTAGCCAGACATCGCTAAGATCTACGGGACGTAGATTTTCGAAGGGGGAGGAGTTAACGTGCCGCACATCCATCACGAGGAAGCAGCGTGTCACCAGGTAAAGTGGCATTATGTTTAGTCAGCAGTTTCCCACAGTACCAGAGCCCACGAATGTGCAGTGTCTGTACACGCGCATCCGTTACCTACTTGCTGAATCAGCGGCTCGTGCATTAGGCATGCACGGTATGGTGATATGGATATGCGACGCGTGAGGAAACCTTGCGGCGGATTAGGTTCGGTAGATTAAGTTAGATTTAATTTAGAACTCGACGAGTACGGTTGCATTCAATAAAGTTCTCTAACAATTTAATCAAAAGGTCTTTTCTTAATACGAACAAGTTGGGCCGGCTATGTAAGTCGGCGTTCGGTTTTTTTTGACAATACAGGATGTGAAATCCTTTACTGGGTGTGATGGACCAAATGCTTGATCAATACACAACTAAGAGGAAAACAAAAAGCTGGCTCTATTTGACAACATCGTAGACATTGCTGGATTAGGGGCATATGCCTCATAGAATACATAATATTCCGGTCCGTTGTATGAATTTTGGGTGTAGGTACCATTTGATCAAATTGTACATGATGCCCACCAGCCATTTTTGCCTGATAATGCTTCTCAGGCTGCAAGTCGCCAAAAAAGGTGCTATCAGCAAGAAAAAATGAAAAGAGCAACACGAAAGAGTTGCATATTGTGAAAGAAGCCAATTCGTCAGATTGTATAGTTTGACAAAGACGAAGTGCGAAATTTTTCATATGTCTTCATAATAGAATATATTTTTTTTACTAATCAATAAATAATTAGATATCTATTGGTATGATCATAGAGATACTGGAATACAAAAACAACAAATTATTTCCTTATATTCACAAATATTTTGAAGATGTAGCTGGCAGATATCACCCTACTGAAACTGCATGTGCAACATACTCATTATGTAAAAACATCTGTATATATGTACATATGTACATACATATCTATATGTTTATATGTATATATGCAATTTCGTATGCATGTATGTATTCCTAAAAAAGAAAAAGTTATAGGACAAATTCAGGAGTTTTTCATACAAAAGTTAAAATATTAACCTGGGTTAATAATGTACGTTTGCTACAATTTGACGAAAAATCAGTCGAAAAACTGTCAAAGTTTATTTTGTTTTATATTTTTCGAAATATATCAAATATTTAGGCACTGAGTCTGAATGAAAAGATATTTAGTTCAAAAGTATCCAAGGTATGATAAAATGAAAGTACCCATATTAACCCCGGTTAATAAAGAGTGTGTGAGGGTTAAACTATTCTGGGGTCAGCAATTAATTTGCATTCCATCGTCTGCCTGTGCTTGTAGGTTTTTTTTTATCTTATAGGTAACTATAAAAACTCGAAAATCTTTTGAAACAGTTTTTGCAGCAATTAACTAATTAAAAGACAAGTATATTTTGGTTTAAAACTTTCCAACCCTAGTGCACTCATATAAAACTTTCCTTAAGTGCGATATTTTAACGTCGAAAGCCAAAGCAATATTCGCAAAATCCACTTAGTTAAAAACAAAACTATTAAAAATGCATCAGGACCTATACGTACGGGAGAATGCATTATACACCGCAGCACTTAGCTAACTAAGGGTTATTGCCTCTGCTGCACTTCACATTGTATCTGTTGCTGTCTCGTTTCCATTAGAGATGCGCTCATCGTTTGCTTTGCTTTCAAATAAAAGAGGATCCGAAACCCGAAACCCCGCCAAACAAAGTATTGGGAAACATGCAATCGCACTTTGCATTCATTAAAAATTACTCCCTCAGCAATAGATTCAGTATTCCTATATAGTATTCAATATTCATTCGATGTTCATTCAAATTTACTGGGAATAATTATCGGTGCGGTCGACGCGGCGATCCGTTCCACTGACCCATTATTTATGAATCCTTTTTTTCTTGCATAACATAGCATTGCCATTAGGAATGCATGCAGCGCAAATCGAACCGCGATAGGGCCTATATAGCTTGCATCCTTGGAGCCTCTATTCTCTTGCGGTTGTGCCTTTCAAATGAAGACAGTCATCTTATTTGATTTGAACATTTTCCAATCCGTCAATCAGAGCGATGCATTTGCATTCAAGTTTGGCATATCTAGGTGTGGCATATGATGAGCGGATGATGGCTTATGGTTCTTCTTTTGTGTTGTGTATTGCTGCAGTTTATAGGCAGAGGAATTTCAATTCAGTTTGTGTGTGATTTAATGGAATTATTTTATTAATATTCATCGGGGGTATTATATCCTTTTGCAGGAATCCATGCTGATTAGACTTCTCCTCCTATAACCATGGGTGACCATATTTGCATGCGGTTACCGATAAATGTTTGATTGATGTGCGCTGAGGTTTGAGGTTTGTCATGGGACAGTGCTATGGAAATTAATGTGATGAAATCTTAAGTTCTTTTATTTAAAAAATTAATAACCCGGAAACTTTTTAAAAAATACTTTTAGGATTCATTTGGACGTTTTTTAACAACTTAGTTCACTGTTGCACGGGATGAATAACTCGCGAGTTGTAACAATGTATTGTTATTAGCAAAATCCCCTCAATGCCTCTTTTGATATTGAAAAGACTAAAAAGTTAGACCAATCCTTTCTAATACATAGTACAGTATACTCGCGGTAGAGTGAACTAATGAAAACCAGGCCTGTTCATACGAGGGAGTTTGTTCACATTACCGAGCGTGCAAATTTTAAGGCATTCTATAGTACAGGTAGTCAACAAGTTGAATTATGACAGATACAAAGTACACCAAGCAAACGGTAAATTTGTTCGAAAGACTGTGCATCTTTGCAGGTCGTTTATTCGTGTTTCACTGTGTTGAAAATATGTGTTCACTATAAAAAGGTTTACTTGTTCACTCCGTTGAGTAGTCTGTACAAAATTTTGTGTGTTCGCTCTATTGGATTGTTCACGCAACCGATGTTCACTCATTTAAGCGGGTATTCTCGTGTAGCGGTACGAATTTTGGTTGTTTTTTAATATTCGATTAAAAAAAAAAACCAAGAATATTTTTACCTGCCATTTTTTTATAAGATATTAATTAATATTTTAACAATACAAAAAAAAAATTTAAAAAAAATTTGAAAATTGAAATAAATGTGGGCTGGTAAAGTGGGGTGGTGAAAAATAAGGGTGCGTCCTTCTTGGCATAATTAATATTTTTTTATAAGATATTAATTAATATTTTAACAATACAAAAAAAAAATTTAAAAAAAATTTGAAAATTGAAATAAATGTGTAAATAAATAAATAAATATGCCTTCTTGGCATAATTCCAACCCTTCTGGTGATCAGAAAAAAAAGAAAAAAAGCTTCTTAATCAGTAAGAATGTCGCTATCGTCTGAACTACGGAGATAAAAAACAATTTTTTTTTCACAAAGTGGCGGCTGTTTCAAAGTAGCCAATATACAAATTTTCAGATCTCTAGCCCAATAGGTTGATTTTCGTGTCTGTCACTTAACCTAACATAGACCACACTTAACATAACAGTTAGTTTCGAATAGATATTGCAGTGCAGCATCTGCGCATTCACATCGGATCTTAAAAGTAAATGTCGCTATTTTTGTTTGTTGCTTCTGTAAGTAATTCCATTACTGTATCTTTTATTTATAGGAAAATGCTACTCAGTGATTAGCTCTGAGTCAGCAAATAGGTAAACGGTTGTTTAACGGTTTTTTTTAAATTATATTCATAGAGTTGTTAATGTTTATGTTTTTCTTCTTAATAGCTATGGCTACCATACTCGGTGGGAACCAGTGATTTATTTTGATGATCCGAAAATACCTACTTGCAAATTATTTCTATTTGTTGAGGTTCCAAAAGGCGATTGGCGAGTCGTTAACTCGCACAGACCTCTAAAATCATTTACCGCCATTTTGATAAATAAATGTCACTGCGCGCAGCTCCTAAAGTGTACCTAGTGTTAAAAATTTAACAAAGTCATTAAACGATTGCAAAGAAGACGCTTTATACTTTTTATTATTAATTTATAGCGAATTCCATGTTTGACAGCTAAAATTTATCACAGTTTTAAGTGAAGCCACTCTCTCAAAACTTACGAACTCGTCTTGCTCTGCCAACAACTCAAATTTTATCGATTAAATGAAAGTATTTTCTAGAGTTTTTTTTTTTTTTTAAATATTTTGGAGAAAGTTGACAAATCAGCTGACAGTCTGTTTAAAGACCTTTTTTAATTAATACGTCTTCTGTAGAAGACACATATGGATGCTAAAAGTAGACACTGCGATGTTTAATGACTCGACAAATACCAGAAGGAAAGAAGCCGAATGTCGATATGGAGTTTTTGAAGGGTTGTGGATATCAGCGTTGGGTTAAAAACGGCTTGGTAGGACTTTTTCGAACATGTAAAGTAACTAAGTTAGCCAGGTCCTTTTTTTAAAGCCAAAGATTCAAAATACTGGCACCTCCTCCAATTCATTCAGCATGAAATCCGAACCTTTCAGCGGGGGGTTTCTTTAAAAGGATATTTTATATACCCTCTCCGATTTCTATGAACAGGATGAGGTTGCTTGAATCGACAGAACATTCTTAAAGTTAAAGAATTCCATTAGTCTTTTTAGCTCAGCTGGAAGCGTGCAAAATTCTCTGAATCTTATGCTTTTCGGGTTATATCTGTCACGATATGCCCAGAGAAAAAAGATATATTGCTAAAAGCTTCCAGAACGTCCAATTGAAAGGGGTACATACTTCCAGTAGCGCCAACCACGCACCAAAAGAAAAACTGTTTTTAGAAAGGATTATAGTAGAAATTAATAAAAATAACTTCTACACATTGTTTATTGGTATCTAAGCTTTACAAAAAAAATTATTTCAATTTTTTTTTTTACAAGAATTAAAATATAAAAAATCACGTTTTTCAAGGCACTGTGAAAAAAAGTTGATCCACGGTCTGCACCAATTCTCCTTGAAATGTTGATGGATGTGCAAAATGTAAAAAAATTCTTATAAAGTAAGGTTGTTGGATTTTTGAAATTCAAAAAATTTGGCAACTTACGGCAGTTTAAAAAAGTGCATTTTGTGTTAAAAATGTCACACTTTAATTATATTTTTAAAATTTTTCAATCAAAATATCGAAAATCCGGCTCGACAGACTATAGAGAAAACAATTTTAAATATTTAAAAAAAAATGCATCAAAAAATATTAAAAACTGAATGAGTTATCATGCAGACCGTGCTGGTTTTGAGAAAAACGCGTTTAAAGTTTCAAGTGCGTTTCGCTCGAGGTCATGCGCAGCTCATTTTGAACGACCAAATACAACTAATCTTCAGTTCAAAAACCTAAATATAATCTCATCATGCTTTATAAATGTCCCTATACCTACTTTAGGATAACAAAAGAACTGACAAACTGAAGGACTCCGAAAAAAGCTGCCTCAAACAAAGCGCGATTCGGGCTCTTGTCGGACCATCACATTTTCTATAATAACTGTGGATCGGTGGGTAATGCTTACAATTAGCTTTCACAAAAATGTAGCCCCTTAAATATGCTAGTGGGGACTAGATCCCCATTCAGTGCTATTTTTGAGAATACATTGATGTAAATCTCTGAAGGCCAAATTTGAAGGGTATTTTTCGTTTGACTTTCCCTTCGCTTCTGATTCGAACAGGGTACACTGACCGTTCCAAACCCTACTGCTACAACAAAGTACTTACATATAATAACCAGATAGAATCTATAAGTACCATAAGTCGTATCTAAGATATTTCTTGTAAACTTTGATCTTGTGGTGAATATCGTTGGTGTTGTCATATTTTTTCTCTGAAAGGCTGTTGGCACAAACCATTTGGGAGAGAAGCGTCTTCTAAACAAGAAACTTAGCTTAGTTCTCTCAATTTATTAAATTGGAATGAAACGTAATATCTTTTCCCCTAAAGACGTATACATACATACAAAAGCTGAAAGACGTTCTTTCGTCTGACATTGGCAATGAGAAAAAAAAAAAAACGATTTTTCCATGACTTCCCTTCATTTCGTGTGCAATCCTCAAGATTCTCATCGCTAAATTCTAAAGAAGTCATCTGCTAACTTGTGAGCTAAAGCAACAACCTTCCCAACTGCGCTGCACATTATCGTTGTCATGATAATGTTTTCCTAGTAAATTCAAGTAGCACACATGACCAACTACCACTGATACTGTGCAAATTGCATCACCACCGCCACGTTTAGCGAAATGCCAGTAGCGATTTGGGCTTGCAGAATCCATCCGCCACTGTAGCTCCGACGAACGACGATCTACCCAAACGAAGATTTTTCAATTACCACAACTCATTTTGTCACGGCCCACAGTAGCTACGAGTATATGGTGGCGTGTGTACTGTACGGATACGGATACTCTACCCAAAGACCGAGCGATGATATGTGAGTCAGATGAAATACCAAAGATAAGTCTAGGCATGAGAGATGATCTAGCCTCGGTCCGGACGGACTTGAAGTGGTTCAGCTGTCATAATATATTCGACAGAATTATGGTGTAACCATAGAGATGAGGAGCGAACTGCAAACAGAAAACAAAAAAAAAAAAAATTCGACGAAAGTCGTGCACATTGAGTGGTCATGAACCTTATGTCTTAATATTGCACTCTTGGCGATGAAGGGGAACGGTGAACGGTGAAAGATTGCTGATTGCGATCCGCAATCGATTTGAAGGCGGTTAATGGAGTAGTTGAGCTGATGAAATTCGAACCTGACCAAACCTTCCAGAATGGGCGTTAATCAATATACTCGTATGTAGGTAATTGAGATTTATGAAGGGATCACTGACATGAGGCGGTTGTTTTCAGCCTTGGGCGAGATCACCATTACTACTGATAACTATCTTAGTAATTATAGGTATTACGACAAATTAGAATGAATTACTGCAATGTGTGCTCAGTTCATATTTGTATGACTAAAGGACATTCACCAACATTTGATTACGAAAAAAGTAAAGTGGCATATGCGCTTGTGGTGGTTATCGTTCCGATTATCGTTTTTATCGGTTCCAAAGAAAAAATATAAATAAAGCGACTTACGTGTATAATAGGGTGTGTCATATTTTCCAACTTTAGAATCTTCAGTTCTCAAAAGCTGCATTGACGATTAAAATTAATTACTTCATCTACAGTTTTCATTTTCGAAAGTACTTTTGGCTCCCTCAATGACCTTGAAGTATCGAAGAAATTGAAGAAATAGGCTATTGGCGTGTAATTTTTTTTTTACATCTATACACAAAAACTAGTTAAACTAGGTTCAAATAAAGTAAATATATTCAATTTTAAAATATTGATCAACTAACAAAAAGATTTAAGAAAAAACATATTTTTTCAATCTCCTATTCTTCACACCGTTAAACGTTTTGCGACCAACAGTGGGTATTGAATATAAAAAATATGTAATATAAATGTTTTTTCATTTTATTTCCAAATAAACTGTATGTTTATTAATTTTAAGTAATTTGGTTGGCACAAATTAACACTACACCATATCCGAAAAATGGGCGAACTGTTTTTACGAAACTTCAACCAATTTGAGGGAGCCAAAAGTACATTAAACTTGGAACTTTTTTCACATATTCTGACATATTCTGATTGCAACTTTTGAGAGGTATTAGATTAAAAAAAAACTAACTTTTTTTTTGTGCCATACTAAATGACACACCCTAGTTTATAATAGAATAAAGAATATTCTATGTATGGAAGGCATACCCCGGTTTAGGTCGTTTAAAGTCTTTCCGTACTTGAGTTGAAAAAAAATTCTCACCTTGCCTCTGCTTTGAGCCGTACTTACATACGTCACTTTGATATTTATTGCTAAAGAGCCTTCTTATTTGACAACTAGGCTTAACTTCCACATAACGAAGTTAGTAACATCTTCGTTTTACCTTAAGTTAGAAACGATAGAAAATGCTTCCGAAATGGGCTCTTTGTCTAGCATAATAGCTCTTTAACTGAAAAAACACTACCTGAGGCGATCTGGGAGCGCTAGGATTTGAACGAATCTGGGTACGGTCTTGGATGGTCCATTTCCATAAATACATACTCGTATATCTATAGATACATTTTGGTTTTGGTGCACAATTTTTATCTTCTAGGTCTTCATTGCGGACAATAATTAAGGCCTTCGTTTTCCATTCGTGTGTCCTGTGCTTCGGTTTTTCTGATAAGTGCTAATACAGGGAAGAGTTGCGGAGAGTCGATCATATTTTTATTGCTTGAAAGCCTAGGAGCGTACATGAAAGCGGTTTCTAAACTCAGTATTATAGGTTTCTTCAGCAATTAGCATCTTTCTTAAGAAACCAATCTCAAAAAGTAGAATACCAGGTATTTCAGCGTTTTAAATGCACAGTACCCGCATTTAGAAGGAAAAAAATACTGGCATCGCAGTATTGAGCTGCAGTGTTCGATATTTTTGAAGGGATCGCGAGGATCAACAACTTTATTGCCGAATTTACTAGACCAGCGGCAGCGAATTCAGAATATTGTCATGATACAAACATCAAACTCCTGGAACCAAAATCTTACGACTATATCGAAAATGGCTGAAATATTTTTTAGGTTAAGTAAAAATATCTGTTTTGCAAACTGAGTAGGTATAGACATGTGCTCTGAAGCCAGTTTTAATTAACTTTATTGTTGCGGTTTTTCGTCTGATTGTGTGATTCCTCTCGTTTAAGTATTTGGATCCCACTTCGTACGTGTCAAAATTGTTAATATTTTCTTTTGTCATCTTTAAAAACTAACCCAAGAGCCAACCAGAAATTAAGTTTAAATGTTCACACTTCAACGAGTATTATATACGATTATGTATTTCTGTTACCACTTAATGCCTTTATTACCTTTTCAAGTCTTCAATTAAAATTCATTAATCACGTAAGTGAGTGTCAATCGACTACAAAGGTGTGGTCTGGGCCCATGCACCGAACACAAAAGATCTCCATTTACGCCCATATTCAACGAAATCAAAATAATTGATTGACATTGAAGCGCCTTGATTGTGGGATTTCCAAGAAAAGTGTCCTTGCTGCATTTAATTTATTACTGCTTTGGGTTTTTTTTATTTTATTTCATATAGTTATAAAAAAAAAGAAAAAAGAAAAACAAATCCAACAAAAGTTGCGATGTGAATTTTAAATTTGAATAGCGAGCAAATGAGGGCAGGGCGTCCCAGTGTCTCAGGTGGGCACTTGGTTAAGTGGTGTTTTATTTTTATTTTTTCTCATTCATACACACATTTGATTTAATAAATTAACCAGACTCAACAAATGCATGAAATAATAAATAATCATGGATATTGAAATGTTCAAACCAAAATCATAAATAATTTTAAATTTTTTCCCATTTCAAGACTATAAGTAATTAAACAAAAAAATTCATAATAAAAAATTCCTGGACACACATTTATTGTGTTTCACATTTTAATTAATATTTAATTGTCTTTTTTTTAATTAGTTTAATTAAATCCTGATATTTTGCCTATATTTTTATTATTATTATTTTGATAATAAAAACGTGTTCAATAATACAGAGAATTTTATTATGTAATTCGGTTAAGCTTCACGTTGGTAATTATTCATTCCACTGGACAGTATGAAGGTACAAGTACTACCATGATGATATATATAAACACTGTTTAGTACATTGCTGATAGCTGTGTTTACGTTTAGCTATAACTAATATTTAGTACAATAAAATATTTACTCAGTGAAATGCAACATTTTGTTTAAAGTTTTTGTGGAAAGTACCGAGTCGTGGTATGCCCATAAAATACAAAAAAAAAATTATCAAAAAAATGCAAAGTAAATAGGTAAGCCGAAGATAAGCAAAAAAGTTTTAAATTCTACAATACAGTATGACGTTAGCATATAGGGTGGATAAACTTATTAGTTTCCTTCAATCTACAGCTGTTCCATATGAGAGTTGTTTGCCAGAACTAGCGTAACGTGTGCTATTGATCATTATCTATTCTACGCCTTTTTATAACTCCCAAACAAATATTTGCGATAAATGTGTGTACATTCTATTTAAAGAATAACAAATGGATCTATTGTTTTATTTATTTGTTTAGTTAGTGACATTCTCAACCATTTTTTGCCATTTTACAGTCTGCGGGTCATTATACACCTTTCACATTTTTGATACTCAAAAATGGTTTATTTTCGCTAGTCTCAAGCGATTACATATATGTATTTTAAAATGTTTGCTAAACTTTTGCTATTTTTATATTACATAGTAATAAATTAACAAGATCCGAAAAGTTTTTTGACATTCTTTTAAGATACGTTTCCGATTGGCTAGAAATTCAGACATTTCTGACTTTTAATTGCAATTCTTATTTAATAATTTGAAATTAGTTCGAACCGTGCTACATATTTTCTTTGAAGTGGTCAAATACTTTTTTTTAGATGAACCATGCGTGAGTAAAGAGGATGGTGAAAATATACAGTTTTTGTCCAAAACTCTCTGAAAAAATTTCCAATGAAATGGAATTTTTGCGAATTAAGCTCATCAAATGTAAGATGTGCAAATCCGATTAAAAATATTATAACAGAGAACCTACTCACATTGACATACATATGTATGCATCTGCAACGATTTAAGTGAGAACCATAATAGACGTAGCCATGCATATGCACGCATAAGAAAATGAATGAATACACAGAAATCGTATACTGTGCCCATAATGGCGTCCAGCTCAGATTCGTTAAATGTTCGCCCGCTTTCGCAAACATAAGAGAGAGCGATTTCATACGCTCGACGCATATGCGATTTTGACAGTTTGGAATTACAAAAAAAAAAAAAAAAAAACAAATAAAATGACATGAGCAAATTCAGAAGAATACGAGTTTGTTCATATTTTAACTGAATGTCTGCGGCAAAATAGCTGCCTTTATGACAATAGAGATGCTTTTTATTTCAAAGGGATGAAAAAGGAAAAATCATGAGTCTGCTTGCAACCAACAAGCCAGTATTGTCAGGTCGTGGGATTATTATTGGATTCCTGAATGGATTTGGATTTTGCATAAAATCTAGTTTTTTACATTATGTAATGTATCAATATCAATTATATAACATAGATAAGTAGGTAGTTGGTCTCATACACCCAGAATTATACCTAACTGGTACGACCTTTTTTTACTTTGTTTGTTATGTTTGTTTTGTTTTATACCAACATTTTACTTATATATATTATTGTTTTGCTAAAAAATATCATTTTAAGACAAATATTTAGTAATCTTAGGTTTTCTTGAAGCAACCGTCTGACAGCACTGGCAATAACAAACTACAATAGTTCGAGATAAAAAAACGTTGACAGACAGCCAAGCACGCAAAAGCTATTATGGCTACGACGTATAATTTGGAAAACATAAGGCAAAATTTCGTTCAATTTTGACATAAGCTTATGTGTGTCCCCATGCGCACTAAGGTTCAGCTTTAGACGCGATCGGCTGCTGGCTAAAACTTCTTCATCTCAATCGCGTTATATAATGAAATCATCAGTGGACTTTGAGGACTCGAGGTTGGACAAAATTAGTTGCAGCTACTGCCGATGATCCCCGACTTTGCTTATAGCTCCATTATTGAAATCAGTCTCGAAACTTTCTTGGTCAAGCCTTTGAGATTTTATATCTTAGGAGGCGGTTCTTTTTTTTATTCTTTATTTGTGGTTGATCCAAAAAATTATGAACAAATAGAATAAATCTGTCTGTCCGAAAAAGTAAATACATACAACGAATTTGACCCACAAATTGCGGAGGGCACAGCGACCTTAAAGATAGTTTTTACCACATAGTGACGGAAGACAATGGACAAAATGAAGTTTCAGCGAAAAGTGACACCGCCAACGAGCTTGACTTCTATTTTAAAACAGTTCGACTTGACCGGAATAGTGATCCTTGGGCTTAGTGCTCCGTTAATACCCAACAATACCCAATTGAATCAAAATTTGTCAAAATTTACCTTTCAACTCCGTGTAGCAGCGTATACAGAGAGAGGCTCTTTTCTGAAGCAGGCATCATTTACGAAAAAAAACGCAACAGTCTGCTGCCATTAAATGCTGAACAATTAGTTTTCATACATCACAATTTGGCGTTAGTTAACTTTCAATACTAAATTTATGTTTTTTCTGAAATTTACTGCTTTTGCATTCTAAAAAATAAAACGTTTAAAAAATATTTTTGGATGTTTCTCTTCTTCTTTTTCTTAAGATTTGTACAGATGCAAGAACTATTCGGCCACCAGCCGGATACCAAGTTAGTATCCGGCCATGTGCCGGATATCAAAAAAAGGGCCGGATAAGCCGGATACTAACCGGATATCCGTTACATCTCTAGTTAAAATACCCCTTTTACACACTACAATTATTTCTTCTTAAAATAAGTTAAAAATTAAGAACATTTAGTGCTATTTTCCTAGCTGGAAGGATATATTCAGTCTGTTCCAATCACTCATTCAGTCCTCGGTAGTTTTTATGAACTCATACGGAAGCCCAGATTCTTCTGCTGAATCTTTTTGCTTTGGTTTGTTCATCTTATAATATGCCATCTTTGGGCGGCAATATAACCGCCACTTTTAAGCTCGACTCTGAATGATAAAACTAATGAGTTTTTAGAAATTCTATCAACACAACTTTTCACTGACGGTCTGCTATCATTGCAAACAGCGACTCTTCTTAGTTCTTTCAACCTTTTTAATTGCATTCCATTATCTGGAACCTTAAACTTACTCTCCATCACTTCGAGTATGTAAAGAACTGCAATTCGTCACACAATTCTAAAGGCGCAATTTCAGGCGTCCTCCTTCCCAATGGGTATGCTTTGCCATTTATGTCATGGACACACACATTAAAGATTGCACAATCGTTTTGGTGACATTTCCATTCGTATTATTAAGCATAACATCCCACATGAAACTAGAAGGAAAATGTATATAACCAGACGAGTATTTGCATGCATGCAGAGTTCCACGAAGTCAGACTTGTGTACCTAGAAGTTCACATAAAAGTTTTACAAAATTTTTAATTGCATTGTCACACCGATTAAAGTATCTGCTGCCCACCATAGTTACGGCAAGTCAAAGAGAATAACATATAAAGAAATAAAAAAAAAACCGATAGTACTGCCCACTTGCCCCAAATGGTGTTCCAGAATGGTCTGTCGACAGCTGCATGCGCGTATGAAATGCTATCCAGTAACCTTGCATTTATACCACAGCGAAGGCCATTCAACGTGGTTGTGGTCTATCTTTTTTTTGTTCAGAACAGAACCCTAAACCTGAAGCAGATGCAAAGAAAAACAATTCACACTTTTCGGCAGATGAACACAATGCTGCGCGTATAAATGGCCAAAGTGGCAGACAATTTGATCTGAATAAAAACCGCTGCATTGCATCACGTCATCATCATCATCAGCAGCAGCAGCTACGCTGTAGTCACAGTAAACGTCGAGGATCGTCACTTGAGTGAGAAAAATGTTCGACACTGACCGTAAAATTGCATTTTTTGTTATTGTTGTGTTTTGTTTTTACCTCCTTGTCCTCCTGAACCGCGACCATGAGCTGACCAGTGACCAGTCTGTCGCGAATCTCATTTCATTTATGCCATCAAAAGTTGCATACTACATCCTTTCCTTCCCCGCTTCTATCTATGAATTGAATGCTGTTTTACACTCATGTAACTACATGTGTGTGACTAGAGATACATGGGTGTATCCATAAATTACTCAGCGAAACGTGTGGAAAAATAAATAGACCCTTTAGATTCGGAATCATATTTAGTTTTGCAACAATGTTGCAGAATTTTATCGCGATGCTGGATGTGTATCCGTATCTGCTGGCGGATGAAATTTTATCATGGACATGAGAAGACACGAAGTAGGTTCTACGAACAGCGCCTTAATTTCATTGGAAGCGCATATAAGCATACGAATAAGAATAAGCATAAGCATACGTGTCTATGCGGGTTTCACGGTTGAATGTCACCTCGTATTGGTCTATGTACAGTCTGTGCTACAAGATGGGAAGACAAACTCAGAACTTCAGGGTTATATGAAGTCGAAGATATATTTAAAAAGGGATGAAGGCAATACAATATTTGAAACCTTTTATTAGTATCGCCTGCTTTATCTTGATAATCCTTAAAAGATCAGCAGACTGTTTTTGGCTGATCAAAATTTTACTAATACAATCGCAGTGCGAAAAGATCGTTGCAGAATGTTAACTGTATTTAGATATTGAGCGTCTGTTCCAAAATTACAGCTGCCTTTTATCGCTTCATGTCTAGTTGGTTGGACCCAGCTTCCTAGCGTTCGTGATCTTGGTTGATTGTCAAACTATAGGTTCGGCCTATCTATACTTCTGCCACCTGATTGGGATTCGAAGACAGTCTAAGCTGGAACGTTTGTCGTTAATTCGCTAGATGTGGCTAGGTCAGTATTGTCGATGAAATTTTGTCTTCCGGACAGATATTATTACCTACCTTACAGACAGGACATTTCTTTTCTTATGGCGAAGAATCAACACTCAATACATACTGGCAACTTCTGTGTCTGTCTGAGTTAGAAGCTTTGGCTAGTAGTTTGGGCAATTCAAAGGACCTTCGGATGCGTAGGTAAACTCTTCGCGAAATCTCCATCAGGGGCCTTGATTTGGTTGTATAATCTAAAAAAATGTAAAATGTCCCACTGCAAAGTCAGTATGCCAATCATTTTACCATTAAGCCCAACTTCGGACGTACAGTAAAATATAGAGATTCTTTCTTTAACCGCTCAACACGAATGTGGATGTGGAATGCTTTACTAACCACAATGTTTCCCTCCCGTTACGATCTACAAGCATTTAAGACCAATGCGCATCGGTATCTCCTCTTTCATCCTCCCTAAATTTCCCTATGGCCCGCGCTGTGCAAGACATTTTAAGGGTATTCATATTCATTCAAAAAAATGTATATAGTCTTGAGGACTCTCTTATCAGTTCAGTTCCCAATCTAGCATTCTGTTACCTGTCACTGTCGTGAAGATTCAGTTGTAAAGTTCTCTTTCCAGTAACCTTAGCAGTAACTTTTTTCTCTGGTGAAAGGATTGTTTTGATTGAGCTTGTATTGTCCAGTCATCAGCAATGCTTCACATTTTCATCAAGTTTCCCTCAGTGCTGTTCGATGATCATCAATATCCAGTAACTCACTATAGAAGGCACGAGTACATTCTACAAAAACTCTCCGCTGGGGTGGTTCTAGTCGCCGCTTTTTGTCTGTCTTACCGCATTGAGCCACAATCACAACTTTTAAATGACTGTTCACCAAAAAAGCCCATAGATACCGTCTTGTCAAATATACTGTTCGAACAAAAAACATATGCACACATTGCACATGGCGACCAGTGAAGACATTACACTATCCAATCTCCGCTGCGCCATAACAGTCATTGGAAATTGAATTCCTTTTGTCTTGATTGCATTTCAGGGTGCGATACATCGATTACCAGGATATGGAGAGAGAAAACTAATTCGGATTCAATTTAAACTTTTAAGGGTCAGGGTCAGTGTGCCTTGAATGAGTGTGTCTGTTTTCCTGTGTACACAACGCAACATTATTGGTCTGCGTTCCATTGCTATTGAAATTGGACGCAAACGCAAAAGCTGGGATCCAAAGCGCTTAGAGCACTCAGGCGTGAAGCGTTAAAAGAAAATGTTCATGCTGTGCATTGGATAGTTGTAGTCTGTTCTCCAGTAAAGTAGTCGTAATCCTTTTCGCTAAACCACCAACTTAACTGGACAGTAATTGAAATCTAAGTCATGAAGTATCTATATTTTAGATATTTTGTTGTTGTCTTTCTTGCATGTGCGAGGGCGATAAAATCAATTAAAATGCCTGCCGTTGCCTTGGGACAAATCGGTGGCTTGTCGTGCTGACATCAGCGCAGCGCTACAATGTTGCAAGGTATTTTGCATAAAAAATGCGATGTACATATCTACATAATATTTGATATTTAGATTGGAAAATAAATTAGAAATCGAATGGTGGTCTGGACAAATGAAATGAACAAAATAATTGTTCAGAGGTTGATTGGGTTTACGGTTCATATTTTTCTCCTGTGGAATGTTTTCTGTTTTGGGAACAACACCGAAGCAACAAGTACATAGTAAGGAATAAGATGGAAAATTTGTTTAATTTTTTCACAAAGTCCTTTAACCTTTGATGGTCATGGTTGGTATAGTTTTTGACGGTTGAGGCACGATCAGCAAATGTAAAAAAATATTGTGGATTTTTTTTTTTTTTTACGAAAGTCAAATTCAAGTTGCGTTCGCAAAAACCGGCAATTTCGCAGACAATAATAACTTGTTGTAAGGTCAACATCTCGAATATAAGAAAGACCCAGTTAAAGCAGTCAAAGATTCGCTGATTGGGTTTTCGAATTGCTGGTATACGAGTACATTTTAATAACGGTGCAGGGAAAATAATTCTAGTGGGAAATAAATGCACATTTTTGATGAGAAGTTATTTCCCACTGAAGGTGCGCAATAGCTTCACTTTTTGTGGGAAATAATTTCTCTTTATTTGTGAAGTTATTACTCACTGAACGTGGGCAATAACTTTACATTTAATGACTATTTTAAGATTCGCACGAAATTTTTACTATTACTTTATCTTATGCTCAAAAGTCAAAAACTAAAGATTCCATTGGATATTTAAATTTAAAATTAAACGGAGTAATAGTGAAAAATTCGCGCGAATTCAAAAACTAAAGATTTCATTTCAAAATTAGATATTTAAATTTAAAATTTGTCTTGCCCATGCAAGCTACAAAATAAAATATCTAATTTTTAAATGGAATCTTAAGTTTTGAGCATAAGATAGCGCAATAGTTAAAAATTCGCGCGAATTTTATAAGTTGAAAAAGCCAAATTCCAATTTTTTCTTCTCTTGTGCATCTATTTCCCACTCGAGGTGGAGTTATTTCCCATGTGAATTTATTGCCCGTAAAGTTATTTCCCTGCACCTTTAAAAATTGGTCCTGATTATCGAAAAAAAATCTTGTTAGTAAAGCTATTCAGCTTTAAACCACCATTGCATCGGAATTACGTAACTTGTGGAATTATCGACTGTTTCTCCTTAATTAAATTGAAAAACTTCCGTTTTTAATAAAAATACACTTTATTTTTGAGTTCAAGTTTACAAAATAACAAAAGTTATAAGTTATAACTGTGTTCTTACGCTACTAGACAACGAGTGTTTTTAATCAATCGAAGAATTCTACAGGTAGGGTGAATAAATACAGTTACATAGCTTTCCGTGAGAAGGAATGCAGTTGTTTTCAAACTATTCGTATTTCATGCACGTGCAATGAAATATGAATATAAACGTTTATGTTGACTGCACATAAATGGTCGGCGCGTGTAATTCTGTTAGCTGTTTGCACGTGGGAGTGGAGAAGGGGGCTTCTGATATTTGACAGATTTTCGGAGGGTGTGTGTCCGACGTAAGTCCTTCGAGGATTTTTTTTTTCATCACTGAAGAGTGGACACACCACACACATCAAAGATCACGATTGCAATCAGAGGTCCATTATACAAAAAAGGCAGAGAAGTGAGACAGGAAGATAATCGATCACCAGCACTTTTGTGCGCCTTACTTAAGGAAATAATATTTCCATACTCCTAGGACATACAGAACATAAATAAGCTTGAAACTTCCCAAAAATTCATAGAAAGATCACTATTGCATATATCCAGCTATTAATGAATCAGAAATATCAGAATCAGAGAAATTATAAAGTTTGAAGATTTGAAATTCAAATTCTAAAATAGCAATGCAATGGACCGACCATGTTTCTAGGGTAACTGATGATCGCAGGACAATACGCGATAAACAGACTGGTACCCTAGAGATAGAATGAGAAGAGCGGGAAGACAACTTTTAAGATGACAAATACCTACTCAATGGCAACAAACTGCAAGGAATAGAGAGGCGAAGAAATTCGTAGCAATCCGTCAAATTTTGAGCATTTGCTCGGACTCGTATACGGGGAACTTACTTGAGCATTTGCTTTGTTCGAAAATGGCGTTTGCTCTGCTTGTGCTTTTTTGTTGAAAAAATAATTAAATGGCAGCAGAATAGATGAAATTCCCTTGCGATGCTGAAGAAATGAAATACGATAATAAAAACTGTGGCAAAGGCAAAAGGTTACCGTCGAGATATTCAACTTTTTCTTCATGCAAACTATAAAAAAAATAAATATACGACATCAGCAGTCCTATACATTTTTTTCCACGAATATGGAAGGGACCTACAGTTTTTTGCCGACTTCGAACGGCGATTTGAGAAGCTTCTCATGACAAATGATACTTTTTGATTGCTGTCAGACATTCGAAAGAGGTGGCACCGTGAAAAAACTTTTGGGTGTTTTTGCTGGGATTGAACACGGGCAGCATGCGTAGTATTCCAACGCACTAACCACCACGGCCACGGCGACCACTCTAGTCCTCGTCAATATTTTGTTAAATTCATCGATAACATTTTCTAATTCGTTTGTATTTTTTTCCCAACAGACGCACTCGTACAACTGACACATTGTCAATATGTGAATTTCAATACAACACTCTTAATTTATGAAATACCAATAAATACGCATTTTTAAAAAGAATTAGATTAAAATGTTCCTAAACTAAATGTTTTGCTGGCTTTTGGTTCAATTTATTTCAGTAGGAAACATTTTTTTGTGTCTCCTGAATAATTTGCAAAAGGTCAGTTGTGCGATATGCTGTCGAATGTCAAGCAAATGCTCATTTCGAATTTTCGAACTTGCAGAAGTAAATTTAGGTTTTATTCATTCCAATGTCGAGCAAATGCTAAATGCCTTTACTTTGCTCAGAGATTTTACTCGAAGTAATTGTTCATTTTCATTAATACGGCCCAAAGCTAACTAGCCGTTAACTGATGTCGTGAAAATAGTGATTGCTTATATAGTCGTGGGGTCCATTGGACCCACCTATTTTAAAATATGATTAAAATAAAAGTATTAATTTTTTTGAATGTTTTTTTTTTATTTAACTTTAAACTTAACAACTACAAATGTAATTTTTAAAAATTAGCGGCAGGAACATCCGTTTTTATTTCAAATTTTCACTTTTATTAGTAAGTCTCAATATCCTTAAATATATCATAAAAACATGTAATTTAAAAAAAAAATATATATAAAATACAAAACAAAAGAAACTAAATCAAAAAAAAATCTTTAAAACTACATATGTTAAAAAAAACTGAAAATATTCTTTTTAAACAATTTTGACATTGGTAATGTTGGGACATTAGGACCCATATTGGGTAAGGAAACGTCTTACACCGAAGTCAATTTTAGGTTATTAATGCGGGGACATCTTTTTTGTCAATTTTTCCAACTTTTTGCGGCCTCGTTTTCCCCCTCGGTCGGTATTCAGTATTCTGACCGAAGATAAATCCTAAAAGCATTCAGTTTTCCTCACTACGTCTTCGGCAGAATTGCAAGTGTTTTTGTTTAACCATTGAAATAACTTTCTTACTCTGGCCTAGATCATGAATACCTACTTATAATCTGCCATGACCCTGATTGTGGTTTCTTCAATTTATTCAATTTCGTCCTTTTATAAATGTGACTTCCCTAAGCCTAGCATACCCCGAATCTCGATGACTCCCAAGGTCCTTTGTATATGTACGTGCAAGCACAGTCCAACCGAGTCAAATGGCCTTGTCCTGTCATGTATCTTCTGATATTTTTTTAGAAAAAAAAAATCTAAAATACATTTCCCTAATAACCAACATTTTCATGCGCACCGTTCTATCTCCTCACCCCTAAATGTGATTGCCACCACCGATTTGTTCTTCAGCCATCAGCCATCAACTGGAAAACCTCCTGTACTTCTATGAAATTAGTTTAATGGTTCAAGAAATGCATTCCAAATTGTTGTGTAATGACTTGAAAGCAATTGAAATTGCTGTTCAGGATTCCTTGCTTCGAACATGCTTCACTTCTCTTCTTTTCAATGGAAAGGAAGGAGTCCCCGAAGAAACAGAAGAAAAAAAAGGAAAGAAACGTATAACTATCCATAGAATAGAATAAAATTGAGTCAAACTCTCTTAATCGATTGAAAGGAATTCTCGCTTCTACGTCGCGGGTAGGTGGTAGGCAATAATTCTTATCCTGAATTGAGTCGCGCAGTGCAATTTCAACACATATACACACACACATACAAAGAAGAAAACGCCGTCCATCTATCAGCAATCCATTCAGTCAGTTTTTACTGTCGCCGCCGCCGCCGCCGTGGGTACCTTTTCCTCCACCACCACCATCGCATCGCCAGTCTCCTTAATTCTATAAACTTGTACAATTTATTAAAGTGCGAAACACTCCGCCGGACATACATATTTATCTTCATTTTAATTGCCTTGATGAGCATAATTAGTGGTAATTGCCATCACCATAGACTATTTCCATTGTCAGGCTACAAGCTAAGAGCTACGCGCTACGGGCACCATCACTCGCTTGTCCAGGGAAAAGCTGATTTCTGTTTTCTTTTTTTTTCGTTCTTCTGGAGGTTTTCCTTGTCAGCGCGGACATCAGTTTGGATTTACTATGAACAAGCGTAGTAATGTTTCTTTGATCCTTTCTTGCTTAAAGGTTTCTTTTAAGTCAAGTTTTTTTGTTTGCCTCTCTTTGCTTGTACCTAGTTTGTTGGCCCGAAGTGAAAACAAGAATTGTCTGTAAGGTACTTCATGAAAAATACCTTTCAAGTGGTTTTTTTTTGTTGTTGTTGTGATAGACTGCATGACGGATGTACTTTTCATTTAGCTGAGTTATTCCTGAAGGATATGATTTATTAAAATTGAGTGACGGCGAGTCATAGCTTCTTTTGATGGCTTTTGCAAAAAAAATATTCCAACACCCTCGGATGGATGAGATTGAGGATCTCTTTGTGGATCTTCTGAACTGAGCTTTTATTCTACAGGTTGTTAATTACCTTAAAAGTAACCTATACTCGGAGTAAGAGGTTGAAACCAACAAACAAAATTCAGCGAATGGACACCAATGCTCCAGCAAAGAGGATCTTCGAATCACAGCCCCCAGGTTCGAGACGATAAGGAAAACCGAAGCTCCGTTTCAAGGATCAAGCTATCGCGGATACCAGTGCGCTTTATCTGGACAACTCGAAGCAGCGTGTCCGGGATCGAAGAGAGTGAAATGGGTATGCCTGTAAACTTAATTAATCAATCATATGACGGCGGCATTCATGGATTCAAATTATTACTTGGTATTTCAAGCGTTTTCCAGATCAGATTTGTTAGCGTTAGAAAATCCCTGCTACAATGGCTTTCTTTGAAGGCCTATTTGATTGCCACTGATAAGATTAACAGAAGCGGTGCGTTATTTGATTTCGTATCACTCCGGCCGCAATTCATTTTAATATTCATCAACTGCACCTGTATGCCCACATACTTCCAGAGAAAAGTTCCCAGAAAATGTTCGCATTCTTCAGATCAAGAAATCATAAATCAATCTTGCGTTCTGAGAAGCCTGGTGGCCAAAATTTGGTTCTTAAAGATATCATCTGTCTGAGGCTAACCACCGTCTGCACAATCTTATTTCGACCTTTTTTTGCTATCAACACGTAACTAAGACGGTGATTCTAAATTTTCTTTCAGTGCTTTGCTCGTCCTGAGTCCTTAAAACCGACAGCATGTTATTGGTTTGAACTGGGTCTGAAGTGAGTCAAACTACTTGGACATTACCGCGGTATAATTTCAGCAGATTCTGCAGACGTATGTTGGTACTTTGGCTTGACTTCTGATGGGAAAAAGTGTTATCCGCTCAGCCAGTGGAACATGTTACAGGCCTGAGTGAAATCAGTACTCAAACAGATCAGAGACAGGCATTCCTGTTTAATCTTCCATAATCCATGCAATGTAACATGTAAACACTTTTCCCTCCCCGCTGGACTTAATCACCATTGCCTGCTGTAAGTTCACATTCCTAAGAAAATCGCTAATTATTCACCGCCAATCACTAATCACAACAAAGCTGCCCCTCTCTTATCGTGACTGCAATTAAAATCCTTTTTTCCAATTTATCTCCTCAAAAACCCCCAATCTAGAGCCTGTCAAAAGTTTATCTATTGCAACCATTCAAGGAAGGCTGGCATATCCAATCCCTTAGTTAGACTATTATCTTCGATTTGAATCCACAACCTTTCAGCTCTAATTATACTATTCAGAGTCCAGCCATTAATGTCCACAAAAAAAAAAAAAAAAACAAAACATCTATGTATACACACACAGTACGAGTAATTAAAGGGATCCGCGCTGCCCAGTGTCCTGTTTTGTTACTTTGACCACAAAAAATAGACAAAAAGATACGAGAGTGGTATACAGCAGTTCGTAGTCCCTATTGAAAATCAATTAAAACCGAGAGCTCTTCGAACAAGGATCATTCACCCAATCATGCTGCGCGTAACCGCATAACAGCAACAACAGCAAGAGCATCGCGGATTCATGAATAATAATCGAACATGGGCGATAATTAAGAAGGATTTCGCGCGTTCGATGGAGTTTTTTTTTTCTCCTTTTTGGGATGTTTTTTTTTTTTTGGTTGGTATACACGAGAACGTACCTACTGCCTGTCCCTTTGTCTTTGTTTGTCCATCTCCATGAGGTGCGCAGTGTTGATCTGCTGCCTTTGCTGATGGCATTCTTCTTTCGATTCCGACCACAAGACTGTCATTTAAGCAACATACTGCTGCTGCTGCTGCTGCCACATGTGGCCAATCAACAAATCATGTTAAAAAGATTTGTTAACAATCGTCCGTGCTAGCGGCTCAACCCTCCGCATGTGTTTCACTCCATCGATGCGACAGTATCAATCCATTAGCAACATTCGAACCGAGACAAGACTAAATGAATCGGCGATCTAAAATAATAACTCCAATGGAATAATAAAAATGGACTGTCAATAAGGTCTGAACAACAAAGAAACAAGGAAATGGGAAGGACGTATGGCGTACCCTATCCATTTCGCCATTAGGTAAAATCGAATCAATGACAAAGTAACAGCAATTCCTTCTGTCAACTGAACCACCTGCGCATACATCGGGTATGTTATTGCGTCTCATAGTCTCAAACTGTCAAAATAACGTAGACGTTAGCTTCCGCGCCTAACTGAACGAAAACTTAACGAAACTAAGAACAACTTTGATTATGCTACCCGTAGACGTTTGAGATATATTTTCACGATTTGGTATCGTTGTTAATCATGTTCTCGAGATCATGAACTATAGAAAAAGAAATGCCCAAAGTAATGCATTACCACTCATTTGCACCGAAGTACTTTGCGTTCTAACCTACGGATACACACTACATCTACCCTATGCCGGAACCTTTTTCAACTTTCGCTCGACAGTATTCTGAAATGTGATTGCTCACTGAAGAAGACAGAAAATTGTTGCGGCTGTCATCGCTGACCACAAAGAGATAATAAGTGCCCTAGCCAAAGCAACAAGCATAAGCCCTACTATTGCTTTGTGCCGCAAACGGGCCAGCTACGGGCCCTAGCCATGACATGATGCGGTGTGTTGAGTGAGATAGATCCAAGGGAATATAATGTTGTACTATGACGGCCGGCAGGTAGACAAACGGCCGACAAACGTAAACGGAATGCCATTGCATTGCAGATGGCATGTGTTTTTGGTCGGTCAGAGCCCTCTCACTGTGATGTTTTTGCGCGGATAAAATATAAAAAAAAAATAATACAAAAAACATACTGAAAATTTATCAAATTCTATAGAATGACATACATACATACATAGATGCTGGTTGCAGTTGAATAAACTTCACATTCCTTCGAGTAATGTTTCATCGAAAATGCTGATGGGAGGCGTTCGAACTCATACTTTATGACGAAGTTTGATGTTAGATTTGTATGACTCTTCATACAATGTGTATTTGTGTGTGCAAAAGGGACGTCATGGTGTAAGGTTTTACTATGACAGTACATATTTGCTGATTTGAATGTGACAGCAGCAGGGCCAAGCACCACCGGCTCTCAAACTGGAGTACGAGGGTTACAACATCGCTTTTAATTGTAATGCCGTCTGCCTATTAAGTAGTAAAAAAGTAGCAGGAATAAATACAAATAATAATTTATCAAATTTAAAAATATTGTCATATAATGTTTCTGGTTTAAGTAATAAGTCCTTGTTTATAAATTTTTATGATTATGTTAACCAATTTGATTTTGTCTTTTTATATGAAACTTTCTTAACCACAATCGAAATTAGAAATTTTGAGAGCAAATTCTCCAGTTTTGAATGCAGATGGATTCCAGCGGTTAAATTAAACACAAGAGGAAGAGCAAGCGGTGGCTGTTTTTTTGGATTCAAAAAACATCTAATAGGTATAGAATGCAGTTTTGAAGGTTCAGACGTCTTAAACAACTCGTATTACTTGAACCTGCGATACGCCGGGAAAACATTCTGGATACTTCCATCCTATGTCAACTGCAATCATTGGGAAAGAGACTTTGAGAAGTTGCAGGAGCAATTGCTAAACAACGACAATCCAAACGTGCTCATTGTTGGTGACCTTAATTCGAGAATAGGCATAGAAGAAGGAGTGTTGAACGAACAGGAGGGGAGAAATCGGAAATCTAAGGATATGATTTGTAATGAAAGGGGAAGGAAACTGTTAGATTTCTGTAACTCGTATGGACTCCGAATTCAAAATGGAACCACTAAAAGTGACAAGCTTGGTGAATTTACGTTTAACGGAGGTCAAGGCTCATCAGTAAACGACTACAGTTTAATAGGGGGCGACTGGACTTATTTTGTGTCAGACTTGGAAGTGGCTCAAGTCTCATTTTCTGATCACCTACCACTTATTGTTACTTTTGGTCATGAAGATGTTCGTTCGAAAGAAACCCGAACATTATTGCCACTTCCCAAGATGGTGTGGAATACTTCGAGGGCACCTGCTTATAGAGAGCAATTGGATAGGCTCCTACAAGCGCACCCGGAAGCTGACTTTCATAGTATTGAGGAAATAATTAAAAGGTCATATCCAGCAACTCCTTGCAGAAGAAACCAAGCCTTCTCAAGCAAATCTTGGTTTGATAAAGACTGCGAGAGAGCACGGAAACAGTCCTTTCTATGGCTGAAGCTATTCCGGGAGCACAGTGAAGCTTTTTACAGAACTCAATACTTAGCATGTAATAACAGGTACAAACAAATTTGCAAAATGAAAAAAAATAATTTCTACGAAGCAGAAGCAAAAAAGTTAGCGCATTGCAAAAACTCATCGCAATTCTGGGATCTAGCAAAAAAAATAAATGGAAAAAAAGCGATAATCAGCAGAGTAATAAGTCCGAATTTGCTTCTGGAACACTTCAAGAAATTATTGAATCCACCCTCGAATATGGTATCATTCCAGTATGCGCCGCCTAGCTTCCAAAACCATATACTTGATGGACCTATATCTCAACAAGAAGTACTGTCTTAATTATCTTAAAGACGGCAAAGCAGCAGGCTCTGATGAGATCCCTTGTGAATTTTATAAATATGGTACCGAATTGCTCTTAAATAAGTTCGTAGCTCTATTTAATAAGGTAATGGATCAGGAAATTACACCACATTACACATTCTTTGTAGACTTTAAAGCAGCTTTTGATAGCATTGATCGAAATGCTCTATTTTACAAGCTCTATGGTATGGGAATGTCTCGGAAATTCTTGTTGGTCTTGGAAAAGCTTTACACAAATAATTACATAGCGGTCTGGGATGGAGAGGCAAAAACCGGTTGGTTCGAAGCGAAGTCAGGAGTCAGACAGGGATGTGCACTCAGTCCATGTTTATTTGCACTTTTTATTGAGGACCTAACAGTATACTTGCCGGGAGGTATTGAGTTCTCTGGCTTAGGCATAAAAGCCCTACTATATGCGGATGACATAGTACTGCTTGCGAATTCACCAGAAACCCTTCAACTCATGATTAACCGCTTGTACGAATACTGCTGCTTATGGAGCCTTTCGGTTAACCTGGAAAAATCCAAAATATTGATTTTTAAGAAAGGAGAAGGCAGACTTTGCAGGAACGAGAAGTGGAACTATAATAGGGCAACCATCGAGGTGGTTTCAGAATACAAATACCTTGGCATAAATTTCACAAAAAATCTGAATATGCCAAAATTGCCATCAATTCAACATGGAAAAAGTGTTTTGCAAATAAATTTGTATCCCAAAGTAGCAAGTTTAGAGTTTTTGAAGCGGTATCTGAATCCATTTTATTCTACGAAGCTCAAGCATGGGGATATAAATATTACAATACAGTTGAAAAGCTGCTCAGACACTACGTTAAACGTGTATTCCACCTACCTCCGAATACGCCAAACTACGTTCTTATGGTTGAAACCGGAATGTCTCCACTATTTATCAAAACACTTAAACTGCAAATTGATTACATCCTTAAAGTTTTAAATATGCCGAATTCCCGTCTTCCAAAAATAGCTGCACTTAACGCAATTTCTACCAAAACGAGCTGGTATGCAGAATGGATAAATTTAGCAAATAGTTGTGGAATTAATATAAATCTTGATGTTGAAAACCGTTCAAACTGGAAGCCCGTGCTTTACAATCTCATCGCTAGAGTAGACGAAGATTTCTTGTTAAAGTATACCGAAGAAAGCGTCGTTATCCGTACATCGATCCATCTACAGTCGTTTGAACCATCGCCTACAGGAAAGAAACTACTTCCATGATAAGCACAAAGTTGAGAAAATATCGATGATATTAAAACTTAGAGCGGAACTCTTGGATCTGAACTATATTCCTCATAGGGAGGATTTACCGATATACTGCTGCCTTTGCAGCCTTGCTGAGAGAGAGGACGTACTGCATTTTTTGGGAAAATGCCCAATTCTCCGAGAGACCCGCCGAAGCATCTTTGGACGTGATTTTATAATGGATGAGCAAATAATAGAGTTACTTAATGATCTAGACATTCCAAAGTTATTTAAATACTGCAAAATAGCACTTTCTTATAGAAACAGAATTTTAACTGAGCTCTTTTAAAATTAGAACTAGTGGAAATATATTTGGAAACGTGTTCAAAAAATTAATTGTCAATCAGGCAAAGCCATGCACTTACTGATTTTTGTATACATACATTTGTTAATTTAAAAGTAATAAATAAAATTTTAAAATCTAAAAAAATCTAGTAGTAGTAGCAGATTTATTGCGACTTCAAAATATGTTTACATTTTTTTCTTCTGCATTGAAGAAGCCGACTTAGGATTGATCTGGCTCTTACAGCAAGGCAACTAATTGCCTCAAAGCACCATCGAACAAGAGTGTCAGATTTGAATGATAACACGCAAAACTGATCGTGACACCCAAAATGATGCCCACAAAAACTGTTGCTACTGTGTCATACAAAACCCATAGTGTGTACGCTCGCTCTTGACACTCTTGCTCGACAGGGTGTACCCGCCTTTAGAATTGCTTGAAAAACAGCCTCCGAATTGGGACAAAATGCAAAGAGAGGGAGGAATTACAACTACTGTTAGAGCATATTCTATGTATGTGTGCATGTTCGTTCATATGTAATGTATGTGCCTACCATGAAGCATAATAACAGGGGATTCCCCGGGAATATCGGAAATGCGTTTGTAAAAAAGAAGTTACATATATGTATATGTACTTACATATACATACATACATACATTTTTATTTTTTTTTATTTATTATTTTATTTTCAATTCCAACAAAATTCATATAGGGGAACCTGGGGACACTTGATCCCTTGGGAGACTTGATCACTGGCTATTATATCGATGTGTGAATGTTTTTGTTTTTACTGCTCACTGGCAACACACTATTTACCGTTGGTTAGAAGCGACAAATATTCATTTACAACTCTTGCTTGCATGACTTATTTTAAGGCATCCAGAACCTTAGTTCCTGATGATGTTACGTTTGTATGTGCTTAGACAGATTCAATTTAACGTGGTCTAGGTTCTGCTACGTTTAAGTTTCATATAGCGTAGTGGAACCACTAGATCGGTAGGATCATTTTATCTGCGATAAGACGAATAAAAATTTTTAAAGTTCGCATACATATTTACATTTACGCTTACGTCATCCAATCTAAGTTTACATTATTTTAGACTTTTAAATTTGTTTTACATTTCAAAGATTGTACTCGTCTTTTTTGTTAACATTTCTGATGTTGCAGTGTATTAATGGTTTCCTTTTTTTCTCTTTTCAGGTAATTTATACATTAACATGTTCCATACTTATTCCAAAGGTAAGGTTATATTTATGAAGAACTCTTTGAATGATATTTCAATGCAACGTCAAGCTTATCTTAATGTTTCCGCTTCTGTTTTTCTTAATCTTATCCAAACATTGGTGAGTCTTGCGGTAATAAATTAAGAAACAGAAAGACACCGCTTAGGCCTTTTGGTGATATGTAAACTAATTGGGTGTCCTGCCGATGACTAAGAATCTCTTTTGATTCTAACTCGACTCAATTTAGCAGCTAAATCTACAACGGATAATTTTTAGAGGTGTGAAAAAATATGGCCCTTTATAGCTTTCATCGCGCAATTTGAGCCCTTTTCATCAGTGAGGGTTTAGGGTCTGATCACCTCTTGGTATGTTCGGCACTTGATCACCCCTTCTTTGACTTCCTACTTTATTGAGACAGACGGGCTTGCGAAGATTCTGCTCTTCCTTATTTCCATAAGAAAAGAGTCTGCAATTTTCCATAAACACACGCATTAAAAAAACCTTGAAAGCTCATACCACTATAATTAACCGTACAAAGTCCCAAACGGTTAATATATCTTTTAAGTATTTTAACGGCGAATAAGCTGTACCTTTGTCCATTGTAAACATTAAAACTCAGAAATTCTTCCAATCCTCCGAAGTTATGATGTAACTGCCCGTCAAACAGATCGTATATACCAATTTGACGATCATTAGCTATGCATGTACACTAACACAATCAACTTGAGATAAAAGAACAAAAAAAAAAAAGACGCCTTTACAGCGGTGGTGGTCATTTGCGATTGGAGCGTATGCCAGCCAGGCGAACGACATGAAGTAACCCATGCCAAGGGCAGCGGACTGCGCAAAACCTTAAATGGCCAAAGGAACGCGACAGGTAAGGCGCCACTGTACTTAATTTTATTTCTTGTTCAAAACCCCCGCCGATTGTCTATTGCTACCTTTTCCTTTTCCTTTTCCTATTCCTGTTCCATAACCAATGCTTCTCCACTTCCATGGGTGATGAGTGGAGACACACTGTTAAATTAAATGAAATGCTTGTTGCCTCTGCAATGGTTACATTTATCTCACTTTGTAGGCTTCATGGACCGCAAAAGTCAAGTGGATGCCGCGGGTCCATCCACTGTTGCTGAGTATGGTTGTGTTCGCCCATTCGTTTGATCCTGGTTTTGTATTATTGCACCCAAACTTAACACCCAGGCAAGAACGAGTAAGCACATTGTTGCATGTGGCACATGGAAAAAGGGTGCGAGATTAGCCAACGTATAGGGTGCATGTCGTGGTGTCATTCAATGCTTCCCACTCCCCCCTTTTGCGTCCTTCAATTTAGAATGGAAAACGGAACAGTTGTAATCGTTTTCACACAATTCCATGAATCCTCGCCAATACCCCCATCAAAGACGAGAAGAAAATTAAGTTAAACAACCGGGATTGTAGATTGTGGAATGGGGACTGGGGAATGGGGATCTCCTTCCTCTTTCTCGGTAATTAAAGATGAAGTTTTTTACCATTTACAGATAAAAATGTTGTGACATTGGAGCTTCAATGAAATGACAACGTTACGTCTTCGTTCTACTCGTATACGAGATGTACGATGACAAGACACGGAGGATACATTCTTTCATTGTTGTCCCCCCTTTTTTCGAGAAGAGTAGAAAGAGGAGCCATAGACGTCGACAATGACATCTCCGGTAGTCATAAAGTAATGTCACCGATGTGACTGTGAATGCCGGTTTTTTCTATTTTTTTTCATTTTTTTTTTGTGAAGTAGCCACAAGCATGATGCCAAAGCGTCACGACAATGTCAGCCACGATGACGATAATAATCATCGTTATATTGGAATCTATTCCAAAGGTTCAATAGATACGAGAATGCGCACCAGGAGTCAATTGCGAATGAAATAGAATTTCCGACTTCTGTTGCGCTAACAAATCGGAAAAGGGTGTCCGTAGGGTTTCTTCAAAGCGGCGAGCGATGGGGGTTTTCTATGGAAATCGTTTCTCTTTTTAGTGTTTTTTTTATATTCTATCAGTTTGAAGGGACCCCACTGGTTGTTAATCGTGACTTTTAAAAGGACTTACGAGTACAGAAACAGAAGTAGATACTTCCAGCGCAGTGGTAGCGTAGTATGAAAATCAATTAGTTTTTGTGTGTGGTTTTGTGTCTAACAATGCTGGCGATTGTTGTCATCGATGATTTAAAGATAGGTTTGGACTCGATGTGGATACAGAATTATGCACAATTTACTCCTTGCCAGAGGATGTACAGTGGTGGAAAGCTAATTAGAAACAATGGGACAAATAAATATTGTTTTCTTCTTAATTTTCATTTTTTTTTTGCAAGATAACTGAACCGGTAAAACACAGCTTTGTTAGCAAATATCATTGCGCTTTTAATTTTACCTGTATCGATCACTAAAATTCGCTCACAAAAAATAAATTTAAAAATATAGTGCGTGTCGTTGAGATTGGTAGGTGAAATTTTCTGGAAAAATAATGAGAAAGAGTGATCGAATATTGGTATAGTAGTGAAATTTTACCGTAAATCTTTGCAGTTTCAATTAATTTTTGTCAGCATATATTACCTTCACTAGGTAAATAAAATAAATAAATATACGGCGTCAGCAGTTCTATACAGAACCAAGCCTAGCTTCTCGCAACCATTTGTGTGTACGTGTTTTTTTTTTCACGAAATCAAAGGGACCTACAGTTTTTTGGCGACTCCGAACGTCGAGTTGAGAAGCTTCTCATGACAAATGATACTCTTTGGTGGCGTGTCAATTAAACAAATTTGCTATTTGCTATTATGGTGTACAATTAAACTGGCATCATAGTAAACCCATCCCCCCTTACTTGTCGCCACAGTAAAGCAAATCCATTTTGCACTGGGAAGGATATTCACTCTGCCGTATCGGCCCATTAAAGTAAATACATTACACCAAATACTATAAGGAACCGACTTTTCGAAGAATGTTTGAGGGGGTTGGTTCATTGCTCGCAAAAATCCACACGTTTCAAAAAAAAAAAATCGTTGCAATTTGCTCACATTTTGGAAAATAATCTTCTAGAATCTAGATTCTTGAGTGATGAATTGAAATTGGAGAAGGGAAATTAATTAAAAAACTCGATCATAAATACATAACTATGATTTGGGGAAACTTCTTGGTATGGTGTTGGTCGTAATGTGAAAATAAACGGTCGCATGGATCAGTATTTATACAAGGACATGTTAGAAAACGACTTTAGCAGAAAAATGATCCTAAACACACTTCACGGCTGGTGAACTGCTTGTTTAACCCTTAAACCCTACCCATCCGTGGAGAACCACTATTACTACCCTGGGGCCCAGAGGACCCCAACATATTTATGTTCTTGTTTCAAAAATTAAAAAAAACATTTTAATTAAAATTATTTTTTATTGTGATTACACACTTAGTCTTATGATTAAAATAACTTTTGGGGTTGATTTGATGCCATTTCTACGAGTACATATGAGTTAAACCCGCTTTGTCCAGGTTTGCATAAAACATAGCCAACGGCCATAGTTTGGTCCGCCTGGATACACTATACCTGTGACAGATTTGGTCTATCAAAACAACACCACATTATGCGCATAGTCGACAATAATTTTTGATATTTAGATTTTGGCGGACAATATTTTTAGTTATTATCTTAAAACACTTATTAAACAAATAAAATGTATTTCATTTATGAACTTTCCAATGAAACGTATTCGAAAAAAAAAGAGAATACGAAAACTTGACAATACTACCCTGGGGTCCAGGGGACCCGGGCGTTGTTATAAAAACGACTGCACCGCACATACACATATGAATAACTAATTACTGTCTGCCTACTGACGTTGTTTGAGAATTGAGATAACCTTGAATGGCATCGCAAGTTTCTTAGTTTTAGAAATATTCACTAAAGCTTAGTTTGAGCATCGCGCTGGACCCTAGGGTAGGGTTTAAGGGTTAAGGAGCAGCAAATGAGTGTTTTGGAGTAGCTAGCGCAAAGTTTCGACCTAAATACTATTGAGAACCTGCGAGCTGATGCGATTAGAAGTTTAGGGGCAAAAAAGTTCAAGTTTTAAAAATATTGAGAACGTATGGAAGAGTATCCTTCTATAAAGATGCCAGACTTGGTATCTAGTTTACCGAAACGGTATATAAAGATATAAATTTGCGATTTTATGAGTTTTAAAAGAAAGAAACATTTTTGTTTCTAATTATAATTACAGATGAAAACGTATTTAATTCTTCTTTTGCTGAAATTTGATTCTATTTACGGTTTATGTCCTTGTTTTTTTTTTTTATAAAAAATAACGTCTAAATAATAAACGGCATAATTTGTGTGAAAATACAAATTAATTGTAGTTAATAAGAGTGCTTTTATATTTTTGTAGAAACGGTGCGGTTATTTGCTACCATTTAAAACACACGTCTTTCACAGCATCAAATTCTATCAATCATACATATGCTTTCAAATAAACATAATAATATTATGTGCCTTGGAAAAAAATCATAAGGATCAAAATCTCAAATCTGTCTTGTTTCGGACTTTTCTCATTTTCTGATGCTGATTCGAATAATTCAGTGAGACAAATGCTGGCACTTTTTGCTTTTACGATTTGAGGTAGAAGCCAAATCAATGATAGCTGAGGCGTCATTTAAAACAAAGCAAAGCAATCTTAGGTTAGGTTAGATAGGAGTGGCTGCAGGCATAAAGCCAGTGCACTTAGGGCAGTAGGGGTCCATTGTGATACCAAAGATCTTTCGGGATATTTCTCCAGCTACTCGTCGAATCATTTAGAGCTTCTGACAAACCGGAAGACCGTTTCGGGAAAGAGCTAGACAGGTACGAAGAACGTGAAGAGTACTTTCTTCTTCCTTCTGATCACTGCAGCTCATACAAAGGTCGTTGGAGGGTCTGCTTGCATTCCTGCTAGCAGTGTGGCGTGATGATACTTATCATTGTGCCAATTTGCAGTCTTTTTAGTCAGAGAGAGCGTTTTAGATCTTGACTGGCACAAAAACACGCATTCGGTTTACCTTTTCACACTCAGTTCTCAAGTGAAATCGTTTAAAAAATAAAATTTGGAAATTTGTCAGAGTAGACATTTGCTCAACTGAAATATCTCGCTTATACATATGTGTGAAAATATTATCTGGGAACAAAATTCGAACCATTGTTTCGTGGACTGATTGTTTTATAATCCATTAATTTCGGTCTCCGAGAAATCCGGCAGCATCTAATTAAAATGCTTACTAGTGAAGGTGATGATATTTTCTCAGCCGGGGTCAAAGAAGAAGAACAGCCCAATTACTTTTGCTTCACTAATTCCGCACCAAACAATGAACCTGTATGTTCTTTCTGTTCCATAAAGCCAAACCCACAGATCAGAATGGTTTTTGAGCTTCGGCAAAACCGAAAATCTCTTTGTAAGTTTTATCCCTGCTTTACACTCACTATTGACACATTTGTGGTATTTAATCAGTACCTAATGAATCAGTGAGAACTTCATACGAAAATATTGAGAGATCTAAGAAAGACTCACATAGAAGACCATCTTCCTACGCGGCTTCACGATGACGGGATTTTCGGCGGAGTTCAGCACACTATTTACGACATCGTACGTTTCTGAAGACTCAATGCGCTTCGAATACATTACATCTATTCCCGGACGACAGATCGGATCTGTATTTGTATTATATCGTGTGGAATCTAACGCGTTTAAGCTGATGTGATAGATGGGGTATCTTCCTAATTTGCTGTTAAAACAGTCTTTCTGTAACTATCTTTTCAATGTTCTTGAATTCTTCAACCCAAAGGTCCTCCTCGATTATCGGGTGGTGCAGAAGTCAACTCTCGTCTTAGTGTCACACATTTGAAGCTTCCCACGAAGAATCCAAATCAAAGCTATTAAGTCCTCCATTTGCTTCTTGACATTCGATGTACATATTGCTAAGTCATTTGATACACCAATTTATCGAAAATATTTACAAATGCATGTATCATCTGAGTTTTGACAGATCGTGGTTGTATAACATTCCCGTGCAACTGTTACGTAAAAAGCTGTCCATTCCCACCTTCTACTGAAAAATCCAGATTTCAACAGAATCCATGGAAACAAAAGATGCCACACTACGACATCACTGATATCTGCGCACATTCCATTGGACATCGCCCTCTTGTCTTAACCCGAACACGACCAAACGTCAGGTTATCCCAAAATCAAAAATGATTCATGATGGGTTCCATGGTATTAATAAATAATACTGGTGTCAATTCCAGATGCACCACCGATTCCAGCTGACCACAAAGAAAAAGGAAGAAAAAAAAAAGTTTCCCAAAACGCAAACACCACCAAAGTGCGAGGATCGATCCCACGAGAAATATCGACGGATACAGCCACAGCCCACATGTATCCCAGGCGTGCGAGGGTTATAACTTAATACATTCTTTTGGAAAAAAAGAACAACAACAACAAAACATCGTTGCCATAGCATTCCAAAACAGTTAATAATTCTAAGACATCGATTTTAATGCCATCTAAGTGCGGGTTGAACTGTCATCGTGTTCTGGCATTGGCATGGCCGCAGGACTGAGTCCAAGCAACCAAACAGAACAGAACCACCATTCTGACCAAATCAGTTGAATCGGTATGTTTCTTGTCGGTATAGATACGGCTCTGGCTGCTCTTGACGGTTAGTGACACAGTTGGCTCTTTCTGTGTTTAGATACGGAATAACAACGACAACAACACGGCATTACGGGCCAACGACGACAGAACACGAGATCGCAACAGGAACAGAAGCGACGACAAACACAGCAGCGTACCAAAGTTATCGAACCGATCAGACAGGATTGTTGTTTGTCTGTATGTTTGTAGACTCGGGATGCGAGTATCTGTACATTTGTTTTTTATTTTTTCTGTTTTGTTCGGCAATAACGTGGGGCCACAGGAGGCTCCACAATCGAACATAACAACATATTGAAACATTGAAACACATACCATCTTCATCGGGCTGGGGAATCAGCGATTTTTTTTGCTGCTGCATCTAAAGCAGCGGTTTTGTACCGGGGCTACGAGTATGTACTTCGTACTTGTTGCTGGAGCTGCTGCTGTTGTTGGTAGTGTCTGTTGATTTGTTGATCGAAACATTCTTGGTGGATGCTGAACGGAGCCAGTGCTTGTTCACTGAGGTGACATTTTTCTAATAGTCTGCTTAAGTGGTGGATGTACTTTGTTGTGTTAGGTGTTAGGGGGGAGAAAGTTTTCTCTTCACCTCGTTCAAACTGGTCCATTGTATCTGCATTGTAATGGGACGAAGAGAATTGTTTAAGGTCGCAAGTTATTCGCAGGCAGCTCCGAAATCCCAGAGCTTGATATGACCTGCATGGTAAATAATTGCCTACCTAAAACTTTATGCTTTGGCAAGAGGTTCGAAATAGTAATCCCAAGCGATTAACCTAAAAGGTAACAAGTGATATACGGATGGATCAAAGATGGACACCGGGGTCCATCTGGGCTGGTATATTCGGACCAAACACTAGAATATCTATTCCAATGGGAAAAAGTCCAAGTGTACTTAAGACAATCAAGTGTGCTCCAACGTCATTCTCGAATCAGAAATGGAAGGTGTTCTCATTCATATACTCACGGAAAAACAAGCAGATATAAAAGCACTTCAAATCAGTCTGAACTGCTTCAATACTCTTCAAGACTTCGCCCATAGAAACAAAGTCAAAGTTTGGTGGATAGGGCATTGCTGGAAACGAAAAAGCGGGTGAATAGGTTCGGCTGACTCCTTTACCGGCCCTGAGCCGTTTTGCAACCTACCGCACTCTGCTTTAAACTGAAAAATCAAAAGTTGGAGAAATAAAGTATTTCTCCCCCGTTTGGAAAATACTCAGGGTCTTCGTTAGGCTAAAAGAGCCATTAAATACTTCCATAACCACCTGCTTCAGTAGGAATGATATCAAGAGGTTAGGTTCTTACACCCTCACAGGGAACTTTTGAAGTACAAATAAGGACGATATTAGGTATCGAACAAGCTTCCTCTCCGGTACTTGCCAGTAAAGCTGGGCCTGCCTAACGAGACCGATTGTTGACTCTGCTTAGAAAAGGTCGAGTTGGCCGAGCATGTCCTTAATGAATTCCTGGCACTTTTCGGAATCAGACAGCGTACCCTACATAAAGAACTCCTCAGACCTTATGATTTAAAAAATGCGTCAAGCAAGGACATATAAGCCTTAAAAAAAACCTTGGCATGTACTTGTACATATGACATACAATTACGGGCAATCACCATCGGCAGATTTCTGGCATGACATCAATCTTGTTTGGAATATTTTATTGCTGCGTAAATGTTTCATATAATACGCATACACAAATGGTTGCGAGAAGCAGGCCTAGGTTCACCGCGAGCTGTAGCGCCACCTAAAGTAAATGTTCCCTTTCCAATTACCTTCAAATTAATAAAGAGAGAAATAGAGAAAAGAAAAAAATAAATACAAATTTACAAGACAAAAATACTATGAAATAAAAATTGTTTATGTACTACTTGGACTGAAAAGTCCCGCGATTTTTTAATAGGTGGCGCCACTAGAAAATTATCATGACTAATTAAAGAGGCTCATCTGTCACTAGCTTATGTATGAAGTTTCATGACATTTCGTCCATTCGTTTGCAAGATACAGTCGTTTGAGTGACGCTACTTTCGCCGTAGTAGAAATAATGCAAAAACAGGAGTATCGCTCAAACATTGTTTTTTGATGAGAAAAACTTTCGAAAAATCATTGCAATGGTTGCAGAATGGTTATCCCACATTTGCTCCTTCGCGAACAACGGTTTATCGGTAGTTTAGTGAATTTAAAATGGGTCGTACAAGCACCTCTTTCGGCCTTTCAAAGCGAGGTGCGAGATGCGAAAAACGTCAAGCAAGTGCATCGAATCGTTCTGAGTGATCGAAAAGTAAAGTTACGTCAGCTAGCTGAGGCCATGGATATCTAAAAATTTTTGTAGATGAAAAAACTATCGCCGCGATGGGTGCGCCGTTTGCTGACCGTCGACCGAAAACAGCAGCGCATTGATGATTCAATGGGCGGCTTATGACGATAGATGCAACATGGGCCCATTACCATACACCTGACTCCAATACGCAGTCTGCAGAGTGGCTTGAAACTCACGAAAGGCGACCAAAGCGACCAAAAGAGCCGGGAAGGTTTTGGTATAAGTTTTTTGGGATGCACATGGCATAATCTCCATCGATTATTATCTGCAGAAGGAAGAACAGTCACAGGAGCGTAATATGCAGCGTTATTGGACAAACTGAACGACAAAGTAAAGAAAAAATGGCGAAGAAAAAAGTTCTGTGCCATTATGAATACGCATCCCCGCACACGTCTTTGAAAGTCGAGCCGAAATTGGACCAGTTACTATTCGAATTGGTTGCTTACCCACCGTATTCTCCAGACTTGGGACTCAGCGACTATTATCTGTTCCCAAACCTCAAGCGGTGGCTCCAGGGAAAGGGATTCAGATCGAATGAGGAAGTCATCGCGGAAACCGAAGCGTATTTCGAAGGCTAGGACGTTTCGTACTACAGAAAGGGCATCGAAATGTTGGAAACTCGGTATACCAAGAAGGCAATTATGTAGAGGAATCTATATATCTATCTGTCTATACTATATAATTAAATCGCGAGCGCAATAGCTTGTGATTCCGTCTGAGAGTTTATTTCTTCAGCGATTTCAGTGATTCTAACTGATCAAAAGCTTATCAAGTGAACTCTGTTCATCAATATAAACAATTTTGAAAAAGTGCATATGAGTAAAGTTATTACCTCATCTTCGACCCAAAGCACTTTTTTCGCTTCATTAATACCAAAAAAAAATTTGACTACTATCCATCCACTCTGAAACTATCTGACTCTTCATCCAACAACCCTAAAACAATCTCTAATCTTTTTGCTCTTTTCTTTAGCCAATCGTTTACCAACCATGTCTCAGTACCTGCTCCCGAATACTTTTCACACATGAGAAACTGCCCTCAAACTTCTCTAACATCATTTGATATTCGCGTTGAACAAGTTGTAGAAAAAATAAGTAGACTCAAGTGCGACTACTCTGCTGGACCCGATGCGATGGTCTGCCTTCCATTATTTTAAAAAAATATATCGAACAGTTGGCTCAACCCCTCATTACAATTTTCCAACTTTCTTCCTCCCACGGTGTCTTTCCAATGCTCTGGAAGACTGCTTATATTATCCCCCTACACAAAAAAGGCCCCGAGAAAGAAAACTCTATCTACCGTCCCATAGCCAAACTCTTCTGTATACCTTAACTCTTCGAAAGTATCATTTGCGATACAATGTCCTTCCACTGCAAGTCAATCATCTCTCCTTATCAGCACGGTTTTCTTAAAGGTAGATCAACCACTACAAACTTAACTGAATTCGTGTCGACAACTGTGTGTGCAGTGGAAGATGGCTACGAAGTCGACGTAATTGCCACCGATTGCAGTAAAGCTTTCGACAAAATCTCTCACTCTATAGTTATTTTTAAACTTAAAGCTCTCGGTTTTCAACCGGGATTTATTGCGTGGATTAAATCACACCTCGAAGCGTGTCAATACATTGTGCTTTTTAGATCCTCTGTATCAAATCCGTTTTCAGTCACTTCCGGAGTTCCCCAAGGCAGCCACTTGGGCCCACTTATCTTCCTACTGACAATCAATGACATTGAATGCATCATCAAAAACTCACCTATTTCCATCTATGCTGACGACATGAAAATCTTCAGACGTATACCAAACCCCACCGACTCTAATCCACTCCAAGACGACCTGAACAACTTTGCATCTTGGTGCCAAAAAAATTTCCTTGAGCTAAATGATAACAAATGTCAAACTATAACTTATCCCCGTAAACATCCTCCAACAGTTAATCGTTCACATTTCATCGGTGACGAACTTGTCCCCCCCGTTTCACAAATGCGCGATTTGGGTGTTATATGTGACAAACAACTTAATTTTCGCTGCCATATCAACAAAATTATTAGCAGAGCCAACTCTATGCTGGGCTTCATAAAACGTTGGTCTAAGGAATTCTCAAACCCCTACGTCACGAAATCTCTCTATGTCACTTTCGTTAGGCCTATTCTTGAATATGCTAGCCAAGTATGGTCTCCCTACCAAGTCACCCATTCATCCAGAATTGAAGCGATTCAACGCAGATTAATTCGTTTTGCTCTTCAATGGAACGATAGCTTTTTTCATTCGGTAAACCGTTAACGGTTGAAGAGTTCCTACATGCGAGATTTTTCGCTCTGGTCCACTAGTAAATATAATATTGTCTAAAAAACGCTTGTAATCAATAAAAATCCCGGGACTTTTCAGCCCACGTAGTATGTGCCTTGAATTGGATCACACTGCGGGTGTAGGCATGAAATGTTTAATATGTAACGTTTGACTAAACTCGTAGTGTGAGGTTTGTATACAGGTTCGGGAATCCAGATAACCCGCTGATCTGCGACAAGTATTTGATGGTAAACTAGTAATTTATTTAATAAGAAGGTTTCAGTTTCATAGCCAGAAAAAGGAAAAGTCATGCCCGATTGGCATTTCAACACAGGACGCCCTGTATTTCTAGTGCATAAGTCAGCTAATTAGCAGAGAACAATACACCAATAGGTCCAGTTCAGGTACGACTGCTCACAACAAAGAGCTTCGTCTAGGATATACACGAACATATTTCGTCAGACATTGCACAAGTCGTAAAATACGTAATACAAGCTTAAACAGCTAATAAGATGCATAGAGAAGGTACGTGATTTGTGTTACTCAACACGTTTCTAGTTATTGCCTTATATTCGCAAAAGTATAGTGTGGCCATTAAATAATCGATCGTAGATGGTTTGCTGGTGTTCAGTGTTCAGTGGGAAGATCATGCCTCTTCTTGAAATCGCCTAAATGCAGCACATTTACATCTTTATTACTTTGCCGATTTTTAATGCCTTTTCTGATCTATTCCCATTCCCATAGTTCTATTTAATGTAGACGAGAAGATCGTTAAAGATCGCTCACCCCCTCTGAAAAGCACTTAATCGTTGCACAGAATAACAACAGCCTCCATCGATCAACATAAATTTATATCAATCCATCAACAAACGTATCCTTGAGCACAAAACACACTTTTATAGCCTAATTTAGCTGAAATTGCTGTCGAAAGCAATAAATCATCTAGGAAAATTCACTTTCAATTACACAAAGTCAATGGTGCACTCAATTTGGCCAAATTTTCATAATGCGTCTGCCTACCGCATACCGCATACCGCCTACTGTTACTGTTACTGTATATGCATCAATTAATTCCACATCGAGCTGGAGCCATACATGTCTAAGGATTGGCCAGTAATAATTAACCTGGTCTCAGCGAAAATCTCTTCAATGGACCGCGAAACATGTTTAGCTTACCCCAAACGTCGTCGGTTGTATGCTCTCCTTGTAGCGGATGCACACACAGAATTCTGGACTGAGGTACGCGCCACTCGGCTGGATCAACGTTGGTGGCTGGCACCATTGCCTCCATCGTTAAATTATGTGACAGGGTATGGGATATAGAGGCCGTGGATTGTGTCTTGGAAATGTTCAATCGAATGATTACCGTTCTGAAGGATTTGGCCAGAAAACTCAGTTTTCATCGTATTCTTCTTCCTTTCTTCCACTTCGCATATTGTCCTATTATGCGTGGAAGTTGGTGGCGAAAACGATCTCTCGAAACGATCTTGGTGGTCGTTGGGTCTCGGATTTCACATTTTAATGGCGATGGCGATGGCCACTGGATTCCAGGTAGAGAGCCGGCAGCCCACACAACGTGCTTGTGCAATATTGAAATGTTAATTGGGCGGAAAGAATTAATAGGTGTGAGATGAATACGTAAAAAGAAGTATAGATACATTTTAAAACCGTTTTTCATTTTTTGTTATTTTTGCAATTTTTTTTTTGTTTGTGCTCTTGCCGATATCTGCTCAAGCGACACAGTTTGTGTTTGAATTGATGACCGGACGAATGTCTAGACGTAAGACATATGGGGACACAAGACAAAAGGCACAATAACCGCACGCTTAGGAGAACCAGTTTAGGAGAATAATATATCTTTTTATCTTCTGCCATTAATAATGGCATACTTGTGGCGTCAGTGGTTGAATAAGTTTGTATTGTTTGATGGAGCAAGTATTTCATAACAAACATGGACTCCATGTTTGTTGATACAGTGACTCAAATAGTTGATATTCAACAAATCAGCGAATGTTAAGCAAAGCTTGGGCTATTTTTTTAAGATAAAAGTTTTGATGCTAGTCCCGTGTTATTTTTTAAGACGCGGTAGCAATAAAATGCATAGTTTGTTAAATTTCGTAAAATAAGGGTTAAATTCACTCAAAGAAGTTTAACAAACACCACTACACCAGCGACAATGAGCGGAACTACTAGGTTCATATAGACCAATACAAAAGAGAAGAGTAAGCTGCAGGAAGTGGTAGATCTTTCAATTGCAACATTATCAACGAAATGTTGGTCCCGAAAAGACGGCATACCACGTGCCTTTAAATGGATCCTCAATCAACAAAAGCTTTGTAAACTCCAACAAAATTGTTCCTTTTGTTTGTGAACTGCGGAAGTTTGTTTCTAAAGACAGAGATACAGTTTCCTATGGATTTATACTCAAGTAAAACAGTGAAGTGAAATATGAACTGAACCTTATATGTGAGACTTAAACGACTTAAAATATCTTAAAATTAAAATGTACGTAGAGGAAACATCATATCGGCTTTTTGAATGTTTTTTTTTTTATATGATTTTAGGACACCTTTCCGTTTGAACATTTTGTATTTTTATTTTTTATTTTTTGAAGTGAAACTTTTTATGGCTCTTTGGACAGTAATTCCAAAACCCAGTGAAATGGATGGTTCTTTTCGTAGCTAATATTTGGACACATTTCTAGGAGGAGCTATTGCATACTTTTAGGAGTTAACACCATCACGCCAAATATGTTTACATACCAATTACAAGTTTAGGATATGGGCTCGTTCCTTTTTAGCGTTCCGTATCCAATTGGCAAAACGGAACACTAATAAAATCACCTCGGTGTCTGTCTGTCTGTCTGTCTGTCTGCAACAGATGTTTTCCTCAGAGACTATTTGACGAAGAGCCAAATACAGAAGTGATCTCCAAAAGTTAACTAAAAAAAGGGTCAGCTTCCAATAAGCCACAATCGATACATTTTTGAAGTGAAACAAAACTTTGGGCGATTGAAGGCAAAGGAACCTCTCTCTTTTTTTACGGAGCAATGATAGTTAAAATTTTTCCGAAAAGAGCGCATTTTTGCCATTTTCCCGCCTAAAATAGAAATTCAAATTACGAATATCTTTTGCTCCCAAGTTATTTAAGGTAATCAGGGCATCCACTGATTAATACTTAAAAAGGTTATAATTACAGTAAAATCTCCCATTACGGACAGCTTCATTCGATGGACAGATCCCTTAGACGGACACATTTTCATAACCAAGCTTTTATGTTTCAGATTGCATACATTTTACGTTCCATTAGCCAGATACTCCCTTGATCGAACGCTGACAAGCATATCTGTTAGAAATTATTTAAATCAATTCCATTAGACGGACAAAAAAAAACAAAAAAAAATCTTCACACTGAATTTTTGTTATTTGCTCAGAGTCGTAACAGATGCTAACGAAAAGACAAAAAAAAAAAATGGTACGTGTAGAAGTCCGCGTGACCGAAGTGAAACTACATATAATCCACCATTCTTAAGCATTCAAAAGATCGTATTATTTTTTTCTAAGCATTTGCATTCTTTGCATTCATTTGCATTTTTTTGCATTATAATTTTGCCTTATTTTGCTTTATTTTACTCAATTTGCCTACATTTACTTACATTTTGTACCAAATAAATTAAAATTAACTGAATAAATGCACAATGCTCCAAAATATAACAAAATATAAAAAATTTTCGCTGTTTCTACTTTGTTACATATTCTCCACACCACTGATATCCGTACATACCACGCCACCAACCGAAGTCGAGTAAGAAGCTTCTTTAGTTAAAGGGGACCACAATTAAAGAAGCTTCTTACTCGGCTAAGCACTAACCGCTCGATGCTGCTTGATTTCGGTGATCGAATCGGACGAGACGGGTTGCAGCAAGAGAAAATACGAAAAAAGCTGTGTATACCAAAGTCACAACCCACTGAAGGCTGGTTGACTCGCACGGCTATATAACTTAAAATGGTTTGAAAGCAATCTATTTGATCGATGCAGCAATTATTCGGTTGCGATTAATATTTGTCATTTAAAACGTGGTCATTTTGTTTACTCTGCATGCGGTGCCTATGTAAATTCGCTGTGGTGAAATGTTAAATGCTACCACAACGCGCCCATTTAACGCGACCGTTTAACGCAACCTTCCGAAGTCGAGTAAGAAGTTTCACTTCAAAAAAATACAAATAAATAACGATCACATTAAGTACAGTACTCTATGGGGGGCGCTGTGTGGCAGTGGTAAATATCAATTTTATAGCAAAACTGATCCGTATGAGCCAATCTGTATTTTTTCAAAAGATCATCTGTATTTTTCGGATACCCAAACTCTTCGTCCCATTAAATCTTTTACAAATACAGAGTCGGAGTCGGCAAAAAACTGTAGGTCCCTTCCATTCGTGCAAAAATATAACACGCACACACAATGTGTTGCGAGAAGCAGGCCCAGGTTCACCTCGAGCTGTAGCGCCAACTAAGTAAGTAAGTAAGGTCCATAGTGTTGCCAAGTGAGCCGATTCTTATCGGTGCTCTTGAAACCATTATGAAAGTGGGATACATTTTCCTATTTTATTGATATTCTTTAAGAAAATAACTTGAAGGACTATGAAATATTCTCCAGAGAGAGGATTCTCAATCTTTGTTGTTCTGTTTGTTTTGTTAATCGTTTCAAATTAAGTAGATTTTCTTTTAATGTTTTGATAAATAAATATAATTTATTAAAAAAAAAATGGAAACAAAATTAACTCTAGAATACTGGGTTGGGTTCAGCGAATGTTGTAACTGGACTATCGTAACTTGTACGACCAAAAATAGACATATTTTTTTGTCAAAATATTTATTTTCCAAAGTTTGTAAAAATTAGAGCTCATTCCATACGAATTCAGAATTTAGAATTAAAAATAATAAATCATTGGGATGAGCAGCAAAACAGCAATCAGTGCTTATTTTGCCGCAAATTTTGTTAACCTTTTGACGCTTTTCTGCCAATAATCAAACTATTTTTCAGCGAAATTTTAGTTTCTCTTTAGAACTTTTCCTTTCGCCTGACATTGTGTTTGCATCTTCTTGCAACTTACATATCTTCCAAATTAACTCTAAATATACTTATACCGCATTCTTCAAAAGAACTCGAATGAACGCCTGTAGACACATAAAGAGTTACTTAAGACAATTACATAACTCAACAAACTAAATACCAACCACATGCGTATGCCCTAAGGAAATTCAAGGTCCTCACTTAATAGTTCTTCAAAACGCAATCAGCTTTACCCTTTATCCGTAACAACGTGTTGAGTAAATTGCAAAAAAAGCCTGCAGTCTGATCTATTATTGTCTCTCCCACTGGCTCTGCCCAAGCAAAGGATGAAATACCAAAGCTAAGTGCTGACCATTTAGCGGTAATTATAATAATTCTTACATAAGACGTTCGCAGGAAACATAAGAAGATTGCAATCGCAGAATGAAACATGATGAGAGGGGTTAAGGGTGGACAACTAAGTATGTATTCTTATTTATCCTCTGGTGGTTATTGCAGATAAGACTGGCGGACAGAAGACAAAAGATTGCCTTTGGTTGTAGATAGGTTTCTATTTTAGAGGCTATTTAGAGTTAACTTGATTTCAGATAGAAAACACTACGACAGTAAATAGATGGACTTTCGATTACGCAAAAGGACCAAGAAGTTTTAAATACTTCTATCATATATCTGCATAAGCACGGACCACTTGAACATTATATTCCAGTGAACTTTGGAAAAAAATTGTCAAAATTGTAGGTTTATAGCGCAAGGCTCAATGCTCAAGCTACGGGTTAACTTCAATAACCCAGAAAATATTGAAGTCACTTCTGGACAGTTGCAGTATCAGACTGGTCTCTCTAGTGAACACAATCGAAGATGGGGCAATTCTTCTGGATGCCAGGCTAAACAAATGGTCACCATCTTCCTGTGGGAAACCCGCAGCATTGTTGCCATCACTCAGCAGAAAATATTGTAGAAAATTCACTGGTGTTCTTTCGTGCCCCTCCTTCTTTGTTAAACACCTCAGCGTGGTAGGTTTAGGTGACATCGCTCTCTGTGATATCTGTGGAGAAGTCGACTAGACTGCGGAACATTTCCTATTGGACTGTCCTTATATTGCAGGTTTCGGTACTGACGTGATAACTGCTATCAACCGAAGTTCCTCGCAACTGAGTGCCCTACTACGAAAAATACATTAAAATAGAGTTCTGTATATCAGTCGACCGAGAAGGCATTTACAGCCGACCCCGACGCATATGCTTTAAATTAATACATTATTCTTAACATATGCAACAACACTGCACTGAACTCAATCCCAGCAAGCATATGCAATGAAATACTGCATGCTCTGTGTCTACTTTCTGATTTGGGCAATTTGGGCAAAAAGTTGAGCTATCGTCCCCAAAACGATGTAGGTATTTCCGATAGCCACCGTGACCAAATAGGAACTGCGTAAGGTGGTACAAAGTTACAGTTTCCGTGCCTTGGGTTTGTTCAAACGTCTATCAATCAGTAGATCCATCTGCCATTCGTAGTGGTGTCCTACCGAGCTTGCCACATAGGCACTGAAGTCACTCTTTCTTCTTCCTTGATCCTTTTGATGACCGTCGCTTCTTGGTTACTAGAAGTTCTCCTATTATAGATTCTTTGCATCTCGTCTGCGAGGATGGGGACCCTCGCTGCCACTGATCGCTAAGTCGATATGTTGACAATATTTCTCTCCTTGTTTCCTTTGCCGCTGGGGCCCCCACACAAACTGGGGCAGCGTATAACAAGACTGAGCTTACTACCTTGGATTCTAAGTTTCTTAAAGCATATCTGGGTCCTCCGATGTTTGGCTATCATACTATATAATAAAGCAGTAACGCTCATTCTGTAAACACGGCTGTATCTTGGACCGGAGCCTAAACGGCTGGGCGGATTTGCTTGAAACTTCATATCTGGGGTCTGTGGGACTATACCACAAGGCCAATTTAGAATTTTCATTCTAGCCCCAAACATTAAGGTACATATACTTACTTTGGGACCGATTTTATAAAAAGCGGATTTTCTCGAAAACGGCTCCAACGATTTTGTTAAAATTTCATATTTAGGTTAGCTTAGACACATGCTATCAAATGTCATACCAGATTTTTGCCTAAAAAGTTGTACAACGGTACTAACTTTTTAACTGATTTTCTAAAATTTGGTATTTATTAGATATCGCTCAGTTGATCGGTATTACCGATTTTCATATAGTAACCGTTTAAAAGTGAAATAGCAATAAGAACTACGATGTAATGTGAAAAGAACGTCAACATGTTGGAATATACATATGTACATATACCACTCGCATGTTTTGCTCCTCTTGCAATACAATTCGGTATTAAAGTGGATGCATATGAATTAGGTTAGGTTAAAAAAGAAAACATTCCATCTTATAAATAAATTTGAGGAACAAATTATTCAAAAGTGCAACGAAATTTTCAAAAATATTTATTTAGCTACATCCAATGATGAGCTGAAAATGGATACATCAGATTGATTGAGTTTTGATTGAATTAAATATCTATCGTTTTTAATTTCAAAATCAGCCGCGCATACAACGAAAGCATGATCTGCACCAGAAGGCAATGTCGAAAAAAAGGACATGGTAATATTGTGGGCCTAACGGATGATGGTGCTGTTGTTGTCTTTTTTCTTTCTTTCAGTTCTCCCAATTCAATTCTGCATTATAGCTTAATCTATGAATTCAAATTCAGTTTATACGACGCGGCGCTTAAAAGCACGTGAAAGGAATATTATGTACATACGAGTACATATTATGAATAGCAAATTATTTATCTTCAGAGGTAGGCATTGAATCTTCTAACTACACTGAGCTTTTATTGGTAAATATAATTCACACAGTTATTTTCTAAACTTAAATATATTTTTGCCCATTAAGCTCTGAAAAAATGTTCGTCGTTTTCGACGGAGATCAGCTAGTATTTCAGAAAGTGCTGCCTGAAGGTTTGTAGACTTTTCGCCCGAATACTGAGGCTTAAACATAAGTCTATTGTAGGTATTTTACAGAGTATCTCAATCGTATAGTTTGACTTCGTAACCCTATATCCACGTATTAGGACAGCTTCCGTTTTGTGATCTGATAATTTTAGGCCGGCGGATATTAGCTAGTCTTTGATGAGGTTGATTGCTTCGTTTACAGCTCCCTGTATCTCGCAAATGTTCTTTGCAACAGTAACAATGGGAATGTCATTGGCGAATCCGATTATTTTACTTCTGGTGGCAATGTGAATTGCAAAACTCCGTCGTACATGATAATCCAAAGTAAGGAGCCCAACACTGATCCTTGTTAGACTCCCGCGGAGACTTTATAGTATTTTTCTCCTGCTTCGGTTTTATATCTTAACCTTCAATTGGTGAAGTAGCTGGATACAATCTTTCGGAATCGTATCAATTCTGGCTAGTGACCTTCTTATGGTGTGTACATATTTGTGTATATGTATGGAATTTCTTCCAAGTAAAAATAATGGGTAGGTAGCACGCGTAACCAATTTCAGCGAAAAGTCGAACTCATAGCCTGAAAGTTTGGCCACCACTGCTGTATATGATAGTACAATGGACCATTCGTCGAGTGTGAGTGCTCCAGTTAAAGTATGACCTCCCTGACTAAAAAAACACTCAGACTGGTTCAAAACTCTGTATTGTGTGGAAATGAGTAACTCATCAGCAAGAAAGGAAGACCTGCAAACATAGAGACTGAACTCAAGTGAAACAAATCATTTTATGGGGACTTGAAGCCGATGTAAGGTTAGGTTAGGTTTGTTTATAGGTTAACGCCGAGAAAGATTTCTCGGCCCCACAGTAATGTGATGCCCGTTCGATGTTGTGTTCCTTGTTTGCGTGACCGAAATTCCTTATTTTTAGGCCCTTTTATTCCCAGCTCATTAGCAGTTTCATTTTAACTTTAGTTCATCGTCCTTTTGCACTTCATTACCAAAGATGGATTTGACGCCGGGTTTATAATGTCGATTATAAGTAATATCCGGGCAGTTATCTAATTGCACTTCAACTCCCTTCAGTATGAGGAAGATCTCAGAAGTGGTTTCAAATAAATCGCGAATTAAGTTCTTGTATATGGCGCAGGAGATATCAATATTGTCCATTGTACTTTGGTGTAAGCCACTCCATTGGCTGAGTTAGCAATTTCTTGCTGCCCATCACTTTAGCAAAGCGTAGCAATTGTACAAGATTGCGCTCAAGTAGATCTTCATCTGGAAGGATGTAGTTGCCTGGTGTGGCCCTTCTGATCCGAGCAAATGCCGGGAATTTTACTAATGAAGTGTTTGTGCAGCTGTCTCGTCATCTTTGAGGTACATTTCGTGAAGGTCCGATCTTCTGCAACCAATTTTGTTTAGGTGCTCGTTTAAGGAAGTGAATCCTGTGATCAGTCCCGTGAGGGTTTTTGAAGCATTTCTATTTAGGCATCACAGGAATGTTGTTCTGTATTGCTTGGGCCCTTCAACTAACATTTTGACCATGTGCTGATCCCATGCCAGTGGTTTTAGTGTTGTAGTGTTGTAGATAGTGTAGTGTTGTAGATAAAATATGCTGAAATGGATTGTTTTTATATGAAATAAAAGTGACTAAAACTAAACTAGTGTTGTAGTGGCAGCAGTTCCAGCAGCTTGTATTTAACGCGTGCAATTGCACAACAGCTTGTATGTATTTAACATGTGCGATTGAGAACCAGTCTGATCGTATTACCTCGGCCAAGCTGACTCAATCTGTTGATATGTAGCTTCCTTCAATCCTCTTGGTTTTGCTTTTCTTGTGGGTAAAGGGCTGAAGAAATTGCTGACGGAAGTTGTAATCTTTAGTTACAAGTTTCGTTGAGACTTCGATCAGTGATTTTATTTCCTGAACCAGTTGTTAATTTTCCCCCAAACAATACTGAAACTAAGATTGCTTTGTTATTAGGAACATAGAATTGATTCACTGTGAAGAATTGCTAGTGAACAATGCACACATAGAAGTAGGCGTTGTAGGAGAGAAAACCCCAGAACCTTTCTCTCTATTCCAATTGATGGAATTATATTTTCTGCAATCCATTTCGTCTTCAAAGGACACCAAACTCAAATTACATCCAAATGAACTTGCCATCTATCTACGAGTACGAGTATCTTAAGAATAATCACAAAGTCAATAAAAATCTTGTATTTATTTAGTGCGAAGGTGTGAAACCTCGTCTCAGCTCAAAAATGCATCAAAGTAGCAACTCCTACTCCAGCTGCCTGTGGACGCGCATTCTTCAGCCCGAGAATAGTGACTTCCACTTTTCTGCTGGCTGTAGCAATTCACTGCCAAGTGCCCAGAAGATCTGTTCAAATATTGACTCTGGCCCAAGAAGGCGCATTTCTTGTTGGCTGACTTGGGGTCGCGATTTATTCTCTCATTGCAGCGTGAACAATTGCATTAAGGAGGCACTTACATTCTGCAAAACACACACGCATACACGGGTTCTCCTGCTGATGGTAGGAGGATAGCGTAGTGTTTACATGTGGATGGCCTTAGGCATATGATTAAAAAATCTATGATGTTGGCTTAAGCCTCCACCTACTCTACACACCTTCAACTTAGAGCGCGGCCACTTCAAGTGTCGTACACCTTTGTTCTATGTTTGCGTGTGTGTGTGTGTAATCCCTTTTTCGTGAGCTGATCTTAGCGCAGAGAGATTTCATCTCGGAAGTCGCGACACAAGTTTAGAGCCTGTAACTTTGAGTTATGATCGCGATGACAGTTGTGTGTATTTTTGTGGGGATTTGCTAAGAGGAGGACGTGTCTAGAGGATTTTCTTCTATTTTTTTTTTCTTCAAGTCATGGACAATGAAGCGCGATTTTTTTCTTTTTTGCTGTCTCCAGTTTCCTTATGTATAAAGCCATTAAAGTGACATATGCGTCGTGCTAATCAACGGCACGGAATCAATTTGACGACAGTTTTTTTTCTTTTTGTTTTTTTAGCAATTCCTTCTTTTTATAGATTTATCTTGACTTCTGAAAAGGCTAATTAAAACATCGGAGTGACATCGTTGTTCGCTTCCGTGAATCGACTTGATGAAGTTTGTATTTTTTTTTGTCAAAAAATAAAGAAAAAAATTGACAACTTTGATTATCAGCCGGAAGACAAGCCCTCATTGTCATTCCTTGTCGTGTTCTATTTTCTTTATGTCAGAAATGTTCAGGTACACGTAGAGTATGTCATCAAGACAATCGATTTGTTTAGATTGGATGTTTTTTTTTTGTTTACACAGACATGTCAACAGGCGCTTTTAATTTATGAATTTCTTCGTGGCCTTCGAGTTTTCTGTGGCTTTTTTTTTTTGAGGTACCAGGTTCGACGCCCCTTCTATATTTTTTATTCGTCACTATAAATTGATATCTGGGGTACAGAAGTCCGAAAACCGGAAAATGCTAGGATTTACCGGTAAGAGATAGCCCCTCATGTCCAGGGTACTCTTTCCAGATCCAGAAAATTGTCCATTATTCAATTTTTTTTTTTTTTTGTAGAAAGTGGGATATTAGTCCACAAATCCGAGTTGGGTACGTTACGCTATGGGCAGGAATTAAAAAAAAAAATCTATGTATAGATCTATGTATGCTAACGAGGGAGTATCCTAGCCTTACGCGACTAGGATATGTGAGTTAGGTTAGTTAAAGGGTTGGTGCTAAAGATATGATACCCATCTAAAATGACGACAACTAAGGATTTTCAAACCATCCTGAAGCTACAGATGTCTTTTATCGAAACTTTTTCTCTATCTTGGAAGAAGTGTCTTCCTAGAATCTTGTGTCTTATTTAGTACATAGAGACTTGGGCAGTGACAGTGGAAGTGAAGTGTGTTTTCATAGTTTTTAATCCTGCTAATTTTAAGGTATGTTTTGATGCTCATGCATCATTGACGCCTTTCATTGACGAATTCGTTAGTTTGCTTATGCTCATGTTCATAGCCTTAATAGCAGTATTTCGCCAAAGAAGATTACCACAGGTAAAAATGGGTCAAGCGACTGCTGTATATCGCCCATCTATAATATATTGCAAATATAGAAGATTGTTTGCGTTTTCCTTGCTCCTTGTATTAAGGGGGTATTCTAGTCTAGCGTTACAAATTTTGGGTGTTTTCTAAAAATCGATAAAAAAAACCAAGAATATTTTTAGTAGTAATTTTTTTATCAGATATTTATTAATATTTTAACAATACAAAAAGAAAATAAAAAAATTAAATATTTTCTTTTTTTTGAAAATTCAAAAAAATTACAGGCTGGTAAAGTGGGGTGGTGAAAAATAAGGGTGCGTCCTTCTTGACATGAATCCAACCCTTCTGGTGATATGAGAAAAAAAAAGATTCTTAATCAGTAAGAATGTCGCTATCGTCCGAACTACGGAAATAAAAAAAAAATGTTTACAAAATGTCGGCTGTTTGAAAAAAAAGTGATTTTTTGCCCTTTTTTCAAAGTTTTTAAAATAAAAAAAAAAAAAACAAAATGTTTACATAATTATAGTTCCAACGATAGAGGGATATATAAAGAAGTTCCACGCCAAATTTAATTGGCTTAGAACTTGAGAAACCACGTCAGACGTGTTGGAAGGAGTAGTTTCAGAAAAACGCGTTTAAAGATTTAAGCAAAGTTGCAGGCACAGTTGCAGGCAGTTCTTACATTTCGTTAATCGGCGATTCCTGCTCCATACATTTGGCCTTCTTCTACACAGTCGTAGAGTAGGTACACAGAGTACGTACTCTACGATAGCTTAGATCAAACTGAGCTTCACTGCACGCTAACCATGAACATATACAAAATCCGTTACAACGACCTTTACATAATGACTTTCTGAGAATTCATGGTGTAAAAAAACTTTCTGTACGATAATTCATCCTCAGGAAGTGAGACTGGAATACCTCTTTAAGTCCCCAGTTTAGATAGCATCCCTACTTATTCCTAAAATTAGTGGGATTTCTAACTGGGCATTGCCATCTATCACCTAAACTAAATAGCCCTCATGCAGGAAACAGGATGTCGTTTCTGGATGAAAGACGACGAAACTGCGGAACATATTATATGTGACTTCATGACACTATGTGCCCTAAAGAGACAACATTGCCATAGAGAAATCCTAAAGGCTGAACTATAATAGTCGAAAGCAATCGGAAGCTACTGTCAAAATCCTACGTTAAGTTTCCTTCCGAAATGTCAATTGATCAAGTTGCCCATAATAGGAGAATGCGAACGGAAGCCATTGTCACTGGCGATTGTCAGATTCTATTCGTTTTTCCCTTGATTTGTTTGTTGTTTTGCAAAATAACTAGTGAAATCGAAAAAAAAATGACTACCTAACAAAATAAAAATGATCACTTTTTTCGGACATTATTTTATGTTTCCATTGAGAAAGCAAATCGTAGTCCTATGTGCAAGCCATTTTTTTATGTTCGACGGACATAATATGTATATGTAATGTTTTGTTTTACATACATGCAAATGCATACATTACAGTATTTAAATGAAATCTAAGAACAATTATTCTTTAAAATGATAATACTATTAATTGCAAAAAGCAAATAAAACAACATTTCTTTATTTCCGAAACTCCAATTTTAAATTTACCCAGCTGTTATCAAATGCCAAATTTTCGTACGAAAGAGCGAATGGATTCGCTCCTTTCGTAAGTGAGCAAAAGTGGAGGAAAACTTAACGAATCGAAGTGAAAAACTATTATGGTTGTACAATACAAATTCCTTGTGTTCGCAGAGTTTCGTACGTGGTCGTACGAACCCATTCGACTATTATAGTCCGGCCTTAACTCCCAGTGAAATGCTGAAATGCGCAGAGGTCTTTGAGGAGCATACATTTTAATGTTTAAAAGAAAAAAACAAGTCTACGAACAGTGGAGGCTTCGTAGATTAAATATTTAATCTTTCGAATCTGAGACCGTGAATAGCATAACGATAAATCCCAAATAATGGATGAAAAGTTATTCTACAGGGTGGAATTCGCTTAATATTTAATAATTTCTCGTCATCATAGATGATGACTTTGAATCTTTTCTGCGATGGCGAATGATTTTCTGACTACACAACCAGAGACCTATGCTTCTGCGATGAAATTATAATTTTTTTGCGGTTTTACCCTTTAATTTTAAATAAAGCTTTGTCCGCCTAAAGTAAATTTACAAATTTTTGCAATCGAGAAACAATCCCTGTTGCATATCTACTATAATTTAAAATTTCTGGAACTGACTGATCGGAGTTTCGTTAAATTTATATCCCACTCATCGATCTTGTTTGTATGTTTAATTGGCTAGCAGAGCAGCTGGCAAATTCTATCGCAAGCTCTCAAACTGTTGCGCGTAGACCGGCTTCAATAAACGCCTTCAAGTGGTCAGCGTCAATGGCAATTTCGCTCAAAATATTAAGCCAAATCTTTTTCCATTTGAAAGAGATAAAATCCACAAGATTCAGTTATGTTTGCAAGAACAGCAATTTTTAGTTAAAAATATTAAAAGTTTAGCTTTAGACTGAAACCTCTCCATAGTATCCATAGGGATGCATTTTTTCATTTCAAGTCCAATGATGCTAGTTTCTAAGTCCAAGCTTGCGGGCACCTGTCTATCTTGCTGTCTTAAAATTGAAAATTGCGGACAGTGATGATTTAGTCGCCTTGTCTCTGTGGTTGTTATTTCTCCTGAACTCGCATTTCCAATACACAGGATCAATCAATCGACAATGTGAAGAAAAAAAAAAAAAAAATCTGACTGATAGCTGAAAAATGGTAAACTGAAAGACTGTAAATCTGTTTCACACAGGAAATCGTCTGCGTAACCACAACCACGCTAAACCCAATACTCGTACATCAACGCATAACAAGATACACAAATAGATGTTTGCGCATAAATGAATGCGAGATCATGTCGCGTATGGCGTAGGTACCTTCACTCCACTTATCCCCTTGTGGTGATAAAAATGTGCATCCTCCCCACAGATGCACAAATGCACACATGCACTTGCCCAACCTTTCATCATTTCGCTGGCACCCGGGAGAGGTGCAGGCCACTATGCGCACCTAACCAAAGATGACTACGAAGCAGGTGATATGGTTTTGAATTTCGTCTTTGTGGCAATTAAGGATCTATGAACCTCTATCGTGTCTACTTTGATGCTGGTGCTGTGCTATAGTGTGTGCTTGGTGACGTGAGGTGCATGATCGATTCGGAATCGCACAAGTTCAATGTGCACCATGCCCGATGATGATGATGATGCTGGCTAGCAAACGTGCATTTGGTTAGAACAGGTTTATGTTACGATTCACTTGTTTTTTTTTTCTTTTCTTCTCTTTACATCACGACGGATGTTGATGTTGAGTGGTGCTCATGGTGTCTTATAGACTAAGAAATATTTTTTTTTTTTGCAAAAAGCAAAAGAACGTGAGAAGTTAAAAAAAACATCTGCACGCGTGCATGGTTGCTTGCATCTATCACAGATATTCGTTCTCTTACTTCGTATATCCCAACCTACCTCACAGTGTTTTATCGTCACAATTCTGATGATAAAGTATCTTGAATTTATAATTATTTAAGTGACTGGCGCTGCTGATACTTAAAATGCCAATTAGTATGGCTGTGCTCCACCCACACAGGTCTCCAAAGGTTATGGCTTACAGCACGGGCTACCTGTTTGCGCCGTTGTCACCGTGTTTCGTGATGTCAACAAAGATACATTTTCGGTGTATGAGTAATTATGAATACAGCGGTGCTATAAATCGATGGAGTTCCTCTTGCGAAATTAATTTGGCATTTACCTGGTGCCACTAAGTTCGGGATAACGTCGTTTTCATCGTTAATTTATCAGCTTAATATTTGAGGAAAATTGAGAAACATTTTATATAGAGGGGGGCTTGTAGCTTGGTCTAAGTGGAAGCATACATCTGTTACCTAGTTACAATCACTTTATTTGAATAATGAGAGTTCCGTCTTTCGTATTGTGTTGAATCGTCGGGGATAGATTTAAGGATCATTTTGGGTAGCTTATTAGTGCCGAATAGTATGATGAAGTCGTACCACCTCAAGGGGCAGTTTTTGGAATTAAAAGTTCTATTCTCTTGCTGTTTCGGGGTTTCGCAGCTGCTGCATGTTCCAGAGGAGTTAATCTCGAAAGCTGGTAATCCAAAAATAAATATACGGCATCAGCAGTCCTACACAGAACCAAGCCTAGCTTCTCGCAACCATTTGTGTGTGCGTATTATTTTTTCCATGAATGGAAGAGACCTACAGTTTTTTCCCGACTCCGAACGGCGAGTACAATCATCGGGATTGTATGATACGATGCGTCTGGAGTACGGGAAAGAATTGTCTTGCTGAAAGATCCTATTCCTATTCGTGTTAATTTGTCCATGCTCGGTTGCATGTTATCATTAAGGATGTTAAGAGAGCCTTGCTTCGTCATTATACTTTCAATGAAGACAAAATTCCCGACCCCAGATGCTACCATACACCCCCACACCATCACCAAACCACCCCTGTGTTGTACTGTACTTCTAGCATTTTGTTCACTTAATTCCTTACTCTGTTCTCTCCAATTTTTTTATTTGTATTGGCGCAAATTTATAGTCAACCCCACTTTATCAGTTTAACTCCGTACTAGTTATACGCAACTTTAAACTTAAAAGTATACTTTAATTGTATGCCGCTAAATAATATCTACTTCGCAACGTTCCTATGAGAAATTTCATTCAAACACACATAAAAGTGACAGTTTGAATAAAACAAAACCTATTTGTCTAGCTCCATATTAAATATTTAATATGAGGATCGGGTGATTTTAACTTTAATATGAGGCGATAACGATAAAGTGGGCTTTATGACGACTATAATTCTGAAAAGTTAGTTCCGTGCTAAAATAATTTTAAATTCTACTTTAAACGACTATAAATATGCGCCATTGCTTTTAAAAATTTTAAATTTGCTTTCGTCAGTAAATAAACAGTTTTTCCGAACCGAAATGTTATTATTTATTTTTTTACATTAGATTTGGAGGAAACAGAGTAAAGAATTAAGTGAAAAAAATGCTAACCGTGTGGCATTATATGAGGGCTGATTTGAAATTATTTACTTTAATGTTGATAGTCAAATAGATGACAGCCCGTTATTTACCAACCCTTCTCTCCTGAGTAAATTTTTACAACCGAAGCTGCAATGGCCTTAAATTAGATTTAACAGTTTCTAAGCGTACTGTCGACAAAAGTTATTGAATTTCAATGTCAGTAGAAATTGTTTGAATATAAAGCTGGAAGCAATATCCCCTTTACCTTGACATTTATTCACAAGGAATACCGTGATTAAATTTGTAACTGTTTGGTGTGGCTGAACACTGGAGAAAGTGCTGGACCTATATTTTATTTTTTTGAATAAAACTTTCATTACAGAGTATCTTAATCAATGAGTAATGAATCGTAAGCAATCAATCAAACAAAATAGGGCCACAGTGCGGGCTTATTCGATCTTATTAGCTTGTTCATTTGCAGCCATAGGTGTACATGAATATGCCATAGATAGACTTGTTAGTTTGTATGTACATTGAATGGAAAAATATCTATTAAACCTTGATTAAAAAATAGTAATAGTTTAAGACTTAATAAAAGTTTAACACGAAAATCTGCACAACTCTTCATTTGTAAAACCTAAAGTTATGGGCTAAGAAAATCGGAGGATGACCTTAGGTTCTGTGGCTAAATGGAAAACTAAAGGTAGTTTAAGAAAACAATTTAGATACAAGCACACCTGCTAGTTGTTCTGAAGATTAAAATTCCTGAAATTTCTTAACTCGGTATCTAATTTGGTCTTAAAAATAGTCGTACGTGAGAGCTCAATTCAATGATGATGGGGTTTCATGCATCTAGGTCTCTAATTGAGATTCTTGGTAGGTTAAACGTTTTTTTTTGTACCGCTACCACACACGGACATTAACGTTCCAAGGTCAGTAACATGCAGGAGAACAAATGATTGCAACGATTATCTTTTAATTTTCTAATAACAATTAGAAATAAACATTAAACACCTTTAGATACGATCCCTAATTTTTTAATCCATTAACAATTTTTATTTTTTTTATTTTATCTTTGCAGGTGAGTTTAACACTTATTTTACCCTTGTGCTTGTGCAGTAAGTACAAAATCATTTCTGTAAATTATTTCCTTATTGTATTATACCTTCCTTAATTCACATACAATCTAACTGCATAGATCAACGTTATAAAAGTATTAATTGTATCCATTAAGTAACTAATCACCCAGATACCATGGACGGTCATCCACTTGCCTCTATACTTGTATCTATTCTTGTATTTCTCGCTGTAGATACGAGTGCATAGCATGTTGTATTAATGTTCTATTGAAGCGTGATGGTGGTCTTCAGATGGGACAAAAAAAAAACATGCAACAACTGTTCTATGGGAAACATAGACAGACTAAGTACGATGGCTGTATTCTTCAATTAACAAAAACAAAGTATAGTATCTAGATACGCAATGAAGTGCACAATATGGATGGTTTCCATTTTTTGGTTATTCGCATACAACACATGTACAAGTATGTACATATTTATTTTTATTTTATTTTACATTTTTTGTCGATTTAACGGTAGGTGTAGCTCACTTTTATTCGAGTTGAATGCACGCGATGGTATTTTTCAATTTTTTGCACTTTCGACTGGTAACGCAATTTTGTTTTACTCTGTATTTTTTGTATTGTTTCGGTAGGTACCTATACATACATATGTGCGAATGAAGTAGGGTATGTGTTACTATAACACAATATTCAACGCAAAGAAAACTGTGCTGCGTATGTCAGAAACAAAATTCTAGATTCTCCATCTGGGACATTTATAAAATATTTAAAAATATTAAACCAATCGCAAGCTTAAAACGGGCTAAAACAGTGTTTCACTTTGGTGGCCGACGACATCATGATTACCAAACGTTCGTCTGTACGTGTTAACCGCTAGAACACAGCATTTCATTAAAATAGAACGGATATTGCCATTTGGCTGTTATTGTGTACCGATTTCGATAGAGACAACCCCGTACTCTTGGTTGACATAAAAATGCAACTGATAAAAAAGCTTTTGCGCGTCAGACGCATGAACATGGAGCACAGAATGCTGCGATTTTAGAACCGTGTCAGCGGAAGCAAAAAGTGTAATCTCGGGAAGAGTTACTCAGAATGCCCATCGACCTAAAAGCGAAAAAGTCAGCGGCGCAACGCAGAATTGAGTTCGAAGAACCATCAGCGAGGCCATTCTGCACATATTTTGATCAAAAACCTGGCCAACAGTCGATTTTCTGAAAAGCAAAATTGACAACTAAAAGCTTAGTATAGCAGGTGCTAAATTCACATGGGTCAATATAGTAAACTGGGATACATTCGTCATCAGGGCACATTCGTCAAGCTCGTTTTTAGTGTGAACCAGGCTTTATAGACTAACGCCCTTCTGGTTAAATACGCCCTTTAACGCTGAAATGGGATCCATTTTAGTATGAAAGCTATAGTTAACCAAAAAAAAAAAAAATAAAAAATTGTTTTGTATTTTTGTGTGCTTCGATGTTATTTTTCAATAGTATATGTTAGCATTGGGCACCGTAGCGCAAGTGGTTAGTGCGTTGGACTACTGAGCCAGCGGTCTTGGGTTCGAATCCCGCAACAAACACCTAAAAGTTTTTCACAGTGCCCACCTCTTTCGAATGTCTGACAACCATCAAAGAGTATCATTTGTCACGTTTGAGCTTCTCAACTCGCCGTTCGGAGTCGGCAAAAACTGTAGGTCCCTTCCATTCGTGCAAAAATATAGCACGCACACACAAATGGTTGCGAGAAGCAGGCCCAGGTTCACCTCGAGCTGTAGCGCCAACTAAGTAAGCAAGTATATGTTAGCATTTAGCATGGCATAGCTGCATAGTCTGGTCCCCATTTTACAAAAATGCTTCGAACCGTATCGAAAGAATACAGAAAAGGTTTACGAAATATTCACTTCGGAAGCTAAATTGGACATTGCCTCTACCACCTTATGAAACACGATGCAATCTTATATCACTCAAACCTCTTCAAAGTAGAAGAATCTATTTTCTTGTCTCATTTGCGAGAGATGTTGTAATTGGACAAATTAATTGTGCTCCCTTGTCATCTTTGTTTAAGCTTTATTCACCAGCTCGATCCTTAAGACCGAGGGCTTTTTACTTCTTTTCAATACCTTTTCACTCAACAAACTATGGCTGTAATGAGCCAGTCACTAAAGCCTGTTATTACTTTAATAAATATGCCGATATAATTGATCTAAATTGTCCTAAAGAAATATTTAAAAATATTATCATGAACGGAATTGTGTATGATTGAAGGCATTAATTACTTATGTACATATATGTATATCTATATTATACTAGGAACATTAGCTCTAAGAAAGTAAATTATACCAATAATTGTACTTATAGACTATAAATAAATAAATAAAAAAAAAAAAAAAAAAAAAAAAAAAAAAAAATTTATATGGATTGATGATAGATTTTTATTTTTAGCATGTATTGATATTTAGTTTTACGGTAGGATAGGAAATTAGAATCCATGTAGATTTTTAAAGTTTATGAAAAATGTGAAGTCAAAGACAATTTGAGAGATCGGAGCACATTCGGCTTCTGAAAAAAGCACCATCTTCTTGGGGACACTTCCGATTCAGTGAAAAAATCTATTCAGAAGGTGGTTTTCAATCCATATATATGTACATACATTATATGTACATTCTTCGCGGTAGGTTTTGTTAAGAACCAACGAGAGGAAGCTTTTTAAATAGTTAATAAGATATGTGTGTGTATATGTGTATACAATAATTTCTACTAGACTAGTTATATAAACATATGAATATCCTTAATTCAATAGCTTAACAAGTAAATATTTAAAAAAAATTCAAGTTGAACAATTTTGAGCCTAATATTTTCAATTGAAAACCCAGGCTGGGGAACATTCGTCAAAACGACTTATTTTTTTTAAATTAAAAAAAATGTATGTTTCGTTAATCTTAAGGTCAAAATTCTTTTGAGGTTTCATAGCTTAAATATCCAAATCTCTTCCATCATCAAGCATTTTGGAACTCATTGATAAATTTCGACACAGCATGACTTAGTAAAAAAAAGTTGCGAATGTGCCCCAGTTTACCATATGCTGTACTTATTTTTCTTTTTGTCGATCGTGTGTTGTGATAAAATGAGTTCAAAGTTAACATTTGCATACATAACACGTTTGGAATGAATTTAATTATTTTTTTTTATTTTAAAAAAAGAAAAGAAAAGCCTCAAAAACGATATCAGTTATTGTTTCAGACAGATCAGACCATTGAGACTCAAAAATATTTTTGTCCACTTTTTTAATGCAAATACCCCTATGTGCGTCGTAAGCTAGCTAACACACGATACAATCGTCGCATACAACCGCAAATTGCATACAACCGCTGTACAACGATTGCATCGTGTATTTGCAGCTTAAGTCATCCGCATAAGTTATAATTTTTGCTTTCCTTTTTTTCGTGACGTCCTTGGCGATTTTTTCAACAACGAAGACTTCACGTAAGAGGTGAGGGTCAGGGTAGTCCTATGGATGAGATACTAACAATTATTATATGTAGCACACAATTTTGTATCAAAGTTATCAGTTTCGAGTTGCTCTGGTATATCTTTGCAGTTGCATTCAGGTGACGTGACCATGTCAACTATCTAAAGCTTGATATTTGTTAAGGGAATCGGAGCATTAGTACAACAAAGCCATCGACTACTTCAGCCCTATCGTGAAAATTGGTTTGGCTTGGTTTTGTGATTAGACTTTTCACAACGCATTTTACAATAAAGTTTAAAATGTTCAGTTAGGACTTTGTTGAAAGGTGTTTTCTGGGTCAGTCCAGTAAAGTTTCTTTAAATAACTTTCCGATTTTTATTTGGGCTGTTCTGACCGATTCTCATTTTACTTGACCTAGAATAGGCGCGGCTTTGAAACTGTCTACGTATGGATTTATTGCCCTAGTCCAAACGCCAGATTCCAAACACAACATGTGATTTTCTTGGATCTCCTTGTGGACTTCTGTTTAGCTAGTGATGCTCCCAATAGTAAGATGAAGTACATCCTTCAATTTTTTCAGTCCTCGTCTGGAACCAGTGTGGTCCATTTTCTCCGCATGAGGTGCTTTTCATCCTATGTTCTTGCGTAGGACTGCTGAGATCGCTGAGTCTCATTTTTTTATCGGGGTTTCAAAATTGCCACATAGTATTAAATGTAATTTTTAGTGTCCTACTCATAGTGTATTGCCTTTTTTCCAAGTCCAAACAAAAAAAATCTCCCATAGGGTAAATCAGAATCCCTTCTAGTTTTTCTATTCGTCTTTTTTCGTTCTTCTAAAATTCGAAAAAAAATTAAATCAAAATATTTACAAAGACTGCGATAAGTGAAAAAATGGAGAAATGATTAAAAATAAATCTGCAAGTTTGCACAAATAAGGAAATACCAACTGATGGACGTTAATTCATCGACGTCGACAGGTAGAATGGATGGGAATGTGCATGTTTTCGAGCTTTCATATGGATACCGCTCTGAAATAAAGAACAATAAAATGCTTTAATGATAGTGAGCGGTCTTAACCTAAATTTGCCACTATTTGCGCAGTGGGTTAGGTGGTTACGGGGCGACGTGCGTTGATGTCATCCTCATCCCGCTCTTAAAGGTTATACACGAGTATTTCCAAATTTAACCAAAACCAAAACAAATTTTTTCAATTAGCAAACAAATTAAAATAAAATTCCAAAACAAATTTGTCTGAGCGATGTGATTGACATTTATTACCACCGCGCGGCCGCTTGACCACAAATCGTTTAATCAACAAAATTAAATCAAAAGTGGCTGGAAAATGTATTCACAGATTAATTGGATGTTTTTTTTTTTATTTGTTGGTGTTTATCTTAAATATTTTATCTGTCACTTGAGCGTGACATGCAAGATTTGGCTTTGTGGCAACTTGAATGCTTTTCATGGTAATTAGGCGGTGAAGATGTTCGCAAGATGCGATTTGGCGATAGCGTGAGGAGCTTTGATTTAGGTAACTCTGGGAAGGCTTGCTTCTGTTTTAGTGGCTGAAAGTGAGAGTTATGAGGGTCATATTGGAATTTCAAAACAAAAAAGGGTCTGGTTGGGTAATTTGATTCATAAAAGTGTTACGGCTGATACGGGAGGAAGCGTTCGCAGAAAGTTGTGCACCAGATAATGGAGTGGCATTAAATATTTAACGACCTTTTGATACTGAATCAGATAAGATAACGTGGAAAGGGAACAATAAATGCATTTATGGAGGAAGAAATAGAACATCACTGACACTTTTGTGGCGATAATTAAAGTGCCGATCTCTTTCACACTTGCAACTTAAAATGCCTTTTAGACGATCAGTTCTGAGCTAATTTTCCATATAAGGAGCTTGTTCTGGAAATTTATTTAACACTTTCTTATTAATTAAGTTGTTAGCTCAGCTATTTGGACAGACTGGTAATTTCATTCACCTGGTAGTTGTTCAATAAACGGACACTAAGCGAAATATTTGAAACTATAACTAAGATCATCGTGCCTCAGATTAACGTCAATTCTAAGTTAGCTTAGGTTGTTGTGTCCATTTTGTTAACATTGGAAACCTGTGAAAAGAAAAAAAGAGACCTAGAACCGCCATGATAATATTATTCACTTAGTCCTTCCATTAAAAATTATCAAGATTCTTCATTTTTCTATCGAATGGCGGCGAAACAGCAACTTAGCTTCTTTAACATGCACTTATTGACAAATACATTGTCACTTATAAGGATACTAGAGATAGTCTGTGTATCCTTGCATCTTATCAGAGATTTAGAATCAAGGCTTAGTACGTCTATAAAGCTGGCAGGCGGCTGAAGTGTCTTCCAGGTAGAGGATTTAGCAATGTTGATAGCGGCGAACTTGTAGGAGACGAAGTTTGTATCCGAAAAGGATATAACCATCTACCGCATTAGCGGGCAAATTATTGGGGAACCATTTCCTTATTTTCCATAAAAAAATGCGTTCTTATAAGCGGACAGCTCTCAAAAGCGGACAAAAACTTCGGTCCCATGGCTGTCAACCTAAGAGAGATTTCACTGTATATCGATAGCCAGAAAGCACCCAGGGCGCTAGAATCGAGTGTAGTTAGGTCCTTTATACTTAAGACATTAGAAAGACATGATCGTGTGGATGGGAACTAAATTGCCTATGAATTGGCAAGAAATGGATGTGCACTTCCAAGGCCATAGTTCCATCCTGCGGTTATCAAGTCGAAATTAAAGAATACAATTATTATAAGTATGGTGGACCAAAGGTAGTCTAGAATAGATGGGCACAGGGTATCTTAGGCTCTTTAACCGGCTTTAGAGGATCGAAATAACCCTTGAACTAGGCAGGGCAAAGTTCAAAACTTTAATAACTGTATATATTCGGGTACCGCCTCTTAAGAACTGAACTACTTCTTTGAGCTCTGGAACTGGAAGATGTTGTCCAAATTGGTTACAAAAAAATTAAGTTTTTTATGTAAATTAAAACTAGAACATTTCGGTTTAGGTATTATCATAGGATGGGCCTATTGCATTGTGGTCCCTGGTATTTTATTACTGCTCAGCCTTATAATCCCTTTTCACTTAACCCTTACTTATAATTGCCCACCTTATGCAGGGCAGCCAACGCAACACGACTCTTGTAATTCTCTTGTTAAGCTTTAATTTATAGTCACATATTGGTGACTCAAAAAAAAAATATTTTTTTTACTTTTTAGTTCATTAAAGCTTGTATTAAAAAAATATTTTTTTATCTTTATATTTATTTTCTACTTTTTAGTATATACCTGATTTTTTTTTTACAAATTCACGTCGATACGTATATTAGCTTGGATGGGTGGATGGGTTGGATATGAGAAAGTTTACTCAGAATGTTTGCCCTTTCATTTGATACCCATGCCATGGTGGTTGTAAAGAAAAAGATAATTCGCCATCTTGGGGCGCCCACCATATTGAATTAAGAATGACGTCACTTGGCTAGACTTTCTGCTTGTCAATCTCTTTAAGTTGGTACCCATATTAAGGAGGGCGTGAAGATAACGGCAATCCACCATCTTTGGGCGTCCGCCATATAAGATTTACAACGTCATAAAATATACTATATTGTTTGAGATTCTATTCGTCAAACTCTTCTATTTGATATCCATGTCATGCGGATTGTGAAGAAAAAAGTAATCCGCCATCTTATGGCATCCACCATATTGAATTTAGAATCACATCACTTAGCTAATCGTATTCTACTTGTCAAATCCTTTCATTTGATACCCATATTAAGGAGGTCGTGAAGATAATGGTAATCCACCATCTTTGGGCGTCCGCCATATTAGATTTATAAGATCATGAAATATACCATATTGAGTTGTCACCGGACATGCAAAATTTCAGCATAATCAGATATCTGGAAGTGGGTGTAAAATCGATTCCCAGATTCCGCCCTAACAGAAAGTGAAGTTAATTTAAAGCTTGTAAAAAGCAGGCGGGGCGTGCGACCCCTACATAGTCTGCAAGACACACATCAAGATCTACCGCAGCATGCTGCGACCCTCGACTAAAAGGAAAGCTATCAATTTGAGAAGATGGAAAAGAAAAGAGAGATGTGAAAAGGACAGATTTTTTTCCGTGGGGTGATGTGTCCCCCCAGTTTTGATATATTTTGTTCCGTGTCAAATAGAACCAACAGCAAATAGTATATTTAAAAGTTAGATACAAACACTCAATATTGCAAACCTAATACCATATCTAAAAAATTTAATAAATATCATGAGAGCAATAAAGCGGCTAAAAAATCCGTTAATCAGAAAAAAAGTTATAATCAAAAAACTTTAAACGCTTCTCCTGCAAAATAGCATAAATGCACTTACATAGTATATTTTTGCACGGGGCCATCGGCATGGCTTGTCATATTATTTGACCTCTACAACCGCCATCGGATTGCATCAATGTTATTTTCGTAAGAAATTTTCATCGATTAACATCTCTCAAAACCAAAGAGCAAAACCTTCAATGTGTGTCATTCGATGACATACACACTGAACCTTCGCAAACAAAAAAAACAACCACAAAAGAGGATATGACAACCATTAAATGCTACAAGCTGTACATTCCACTCCAGCAAATAATTAAACAAAAAATAAACCGAAACAAAACACGATACAATTGATCCTCGAAAAAAGCAGATCACAAGATCATTGAACTGATTTCTGTTGGCGGTTTTTATCCGATTCTTTTTTTTTTGCCCTCATGTAGCAGATACTCTTGCTGCTGCGTTGTTCTTTGCCATCAAATGCCTCGGCTTCGGATGGAATTATTTTATTTTATTACATAAGCATTCGTTACCTTCAAGTACTTTTCTCCTGTATCTTTGTATCATATCCATAATCACATAACAATAAATTCCCCATTAACAAAATGATCTAGCAAATAATCGACATAACAATCATTAGAGAAGAGATGTATCTCAAAAAGATACAAAGATACAAGTACAAAAACTCAAACTTTGAAATGGATTTGGAATTCTCTTCACTCCAATCTAACCGATTCGCGTGAAAGTATCTGGCGGGGCTTTCTAAAGTGCCGCTTTGCTTTCCACTTATGTGCTTGTTGTAATCAGAAAAAAAAAAAACAACTTGTAATTGAGAACGGACAACAGTTGGACAGCACCACACGATGTAACCAGAAGATCAAAATAAACCGAAAATGTCATTTTGGCCTTGTAAAAAAATTAATAACAATAACAATTTCTTCATTGTTGTTATCGTTGATTCCACTTCAACATTTTTTTTCTTTTACTCTTTGTTTTAAGATGTTTTTCCTTATATTTTAATTTATATGTAAACATTGTGCTTAAGTGTACTCAACGTACGTTTGTTTGTGAAAGAATTGATCCGCAAACATACAGTTTTATTAAGCGAATCTGTGATATTACGTCAGAACGATATTTCTTCGAAAGAACCTTAAATAATTCTGCGCTCCTAAATGCAGAAATAACATACACAAATACACATGTACATATATTCAAATTCGACCATGAAGTCGAAATCCATGATCATATGGCGACGACGATGATTTTGTTTTTATCGACCATGAAGGTCGGATTGGTTAAGGAGTATCAGAACCAACGAATGCGGTTATCAATTTTTTTTTTCGGGAAACCATCTTGTGGCACAAGAATGTGGCGCACAAAAAGGATGGATTTGATGAATTTAAAGATGTCATCGAGGGTATTTCAATTGAAATTTATTATATGGTTTTTTTTTTTGAAGTTTGACTTGTTTACGCGTGCATTCGAATTAAATTCGATTTATTAATGATTTCACGATTTATATAATACGCGGATGTACTACATAAATTGTTGATGAGAAAGTGATGAATTATTTTTAGTAGTGTATACAGTTTTTTTCTCAGAGTTTAGTTTAATTAACAAAACACAATTTAGATGATTTGTGTACAGTTTTTATGTTATGTCCAAAAGCTTTCATCAACTGACATTCAGTAGATGGTAGGTAGGTAGAGGTGGTGGTTTCGATGGAAGAAAACCCAAACAGCGTGGAAAGGGTGCTGTTTTGATACCACAACCTCAGGTGATTTGGATGTGCATACATATACACAAAAAAGTCTCCGTACAGGTATCACTTCTTACTTCTCAACTCATAAAAACATTAAAGCACAGTGATTTAAGATAACAGTCTCGCCCTAATTTGACGAAATAGTTAGTTAACAATGAAACAATATTTTAATAAAATAAATATAGAAAAAAAAAAAACAATTATGTAATTAAATTCAGTGCTTAAATAAAGTAAAAAAAAAGTCTCCGTACAGTGGTTAATTTTCTTAAAAATATAAATAAATATGAAAAAAAAAAAAACAATTAATACGTAGTTGGTCCGCTTCTATTATGGATGATGTATTTTAATTAGTTTCACATGGAATGAACCAGATTGAATTTTATGTCTGGGCCATTTTTTGTCCATTCTACATTAAAATTGTTTTGGCTGATTTTTATTGCTTATATGTTGGCAATTTTTATTTTAAGTAATTCCACAAGTGCTCGATGGGGTTCAAATTAGATGACTGCGCTGGGTGTTTCAGTTTCCTTTGAACATTGTCAAGTACCCAATCTCTTACGAAACATGAGGTGTGTTTGGTGTCAGTATCTAGTTGGAAACAGAAAATTGTTGCCAGACCTTGATTTAGTTGTTCTTAAATGTAGATTTTCCCTGAGTATATTTAGAATTGTACATTTATCCATTAAACAATCGACGAAAACGAGATTTCCCAAGCCGGCTGGAGGAGGCTACGCAACCCCAGACCATTTTGTATCCACATCCGTATTTTACTGTGGGCCTTAAATGTTTGATATCCCTTCCAGTATTTGGCTTTTTCCACACCATACGACGACCATCAGATCCAAAAATGTTAAATTAACTGTCATAGATATAACCGTATCTCAAAATGAATTATCCTTGTTAATATTCTCAATAGCGTACTGCAATCTGGCTTACTAGTTCTATTTCTTGATGAATGGTTTCCTGCTGCAGACCCGACTATTAAAACCATTTCGTTTCAACCCATTTCTTAGACAATTCTTATTATCTATTCAAAAACATTAATTTCATCACTTGTTTGAAGATTTGCAGCTATTGCACAGGCACTTGTTTTCCAAACCTTGTTCACTACCCTTAAGTCGTCCAGGATCTTGGTTTATATCTTATAGTTTTGTTTTTTTTTTTGGCAATAACTGGATGACATATTGTACTGAAGAACCCATTTTGTTAACAATTTTTGAAATTCTAGCTAGAGATTTACCTTTTTCCTTTAGATAAACCATATTTTTTAGTTGCGATAGGAATTTGGTAAGGTTTTCTTTTCATATTAAAAACAAACTCACTTTTGTAACCAGAATTGGGAAAAACACAATTCATCGTTTCCGAAAAGCAACTCTCAGCATGACTTAAAATACAGAAACCACAATAAGATCCTTTTTTGTTCTTCAAAAACGGCCGTCCAGGACGTTTGCGTTCATAAGCTTCAAGTTATAAGGTGAAAGTAAATTAAATTTGGTAGAAATAAAGAAGAAAAGATTCTCTTTCATATAAACGCTTCTTTCTTTTATTTACTCATTGTATTTGAATCTCATTGAAGCATTTATTTCGGGCATGCGCCGCTGTACGGAGACTTTTTGGACTCTGTGTATAGTAACTTGGCCATATCTTTCTGGGTATGACACAGTTAGTTAGACTGCACCTGAGACCAGCTGGTTTTAAGAAGTTTGAGAGTATGTTGCCCGTAACAGTATGAACATGAACGTTTTCCGCTAATGAGCTGTTAAGGGCTGATCCTCGCCTGGCTAGTTCGTCGACTCTCTAGTTCCCTTCTATGGCACTATGCCCTGGAACTCAGAGAAGAGTGTCTCTAACCTGATTACACAGGCGATTGAGTATTTTTTTTTGCATCTACTAGTTTCGATGAGGTAATTTCCGAAGTTATGGCTTTAATTGCATCTTTGCTATCTGTTATCATAAAGATGTTGTGTTTGGGTGTTGGGTCCTTTATTAAGATGTGACAGGCCTCGAGGATCGCTAGTAGCTCCGCCTAGAAGACACTCATCGCCTGGGTTATTGCAATTAGCTATTAACTGCGGGATTGAAATCAATTACGATGATTCTAGGTTTTAGAACAAGGAACATCGAAGGAGTTGATGCCCAGGCTCGGGCAAGATACTTGGAGGTCCCTATCGTTTGTTAAATGTACCTCAGTAGAAATACATTAAATTGAATATACATTAAAAGGAAGATCTCTATCTGGTTAGTCCCTTACCGGTGTACAAATAAAATGGCGTCTTAACGCCCAATTATTCTCTATGTTGAATAATTCTCCTTTGCATTGATGATTTTCAAATAAAAAGGGTCCATTGACGGTTGGCTGAAGGCTTTGTGCTAAGTTAAAGTCTGTATAATGGGGCCAATTTTTTCAACTAATGAGAAAATGAGATATATGAACCCTCCGAATACTTTTACAAACGGCGATAATCTTTGACAATTCTTTGGCCAGAGTAAAGCCAATTACTTGTAGTCTCGTAAAATTTTTTTTATAAATTGTACGGAATGCGACTCGCTTTTCATGATGGTTCCATGTTTACAAATATGTACGTGATTACTATCAAAAGATCTATTTATACTTTTTAATGAAAAAGAGATGATGATGCTATTGTAGATAGGAAATTCTTTATTTCACCCCCATCCAGTGACAAATCTATACGGTTCTTTACAGCGCCAGCGGTCAAATTATCACATCAGTGATCGAGTAAGTGAATGTCACCCATGACCGTGATTGATCCATATTGGGATGGTGTATTGGGGTTCGGTAAACTTCCTGGTGTCAGACTAACCCTTGGCATCTATGGTGCAGAAGCAATCAACTACTTTTATCTAAAAAAAAAAATCTGCGGAAAAATAAACAAATAGTCCTTCATATTATTTTACGCATAGATCCAGTCATACGCCTTACAGTGGTTTCCCCCATAGGCCAAAAGGTGAAATGTAAAAGTTAAAAGTGTCCAGTCTTTAAAAAAAGTATAATCAGTCTTTAAAGTTGCGTGTTTTGTTGCAGTAGTTTATGATTTGTTTTTCTGGTATTTCTTCACAGCGATTTAATTAATTTTGTTGTTGTTTTGACACATATATTGTGAAGTTATAGTAGTGGATATTGGATAACAAGGTCTGTAGATAATTGTTAAATAATTTATCCTACTCATTGAGGTGTACAATTATATTAAAACCGTTACTAAAGTAAGTGCTTATTTTGGGTCGTTTTTTTTTTAAAGTCAAAATTCGACAGGACATAGGTTTTGATTCGTGTACTTTCGCATAATATAACTTTCATGACTACTTAGCTGATTTCTTCCTGTTTAAGTCAATTTTTGCAAAATGTGCTAAAATTTACGAAATTTTACTACATATGAAACACCTAGCTTAATCCCCGCCCGCTTTGCCAGGCATTAAAAAAACATATAAACTACATTTTTGTAATTCTGAAATTTGCCTATCACCTTTGTACCGTTATTATCTACACTTAAAAAAAAATCCAACTAAATTGGTTGAAAATAACGGGCGGTAGAGGGAAACATTACGAATTTTGCCACTTGTTTTTTTATATGTAATAGAATACAGAATAAAAGAATAACGCAAGATCTTCAGAAAAAAACTAAAAAATCTATGTTCAAAGACGTTTTAGAACTTAAATTGTGAAAAATATAAATTCATTCCAAATTAGTAAATTAAATCATTTAACGTATCAATTTATCATGTTAATGCAGTTTTGAATTATGACCGCTGATCTCATACATATGAAACCACTGTGCGCCTAGCAAATGAAAATTAAGTCGTTAACGGACTATGAAATGACAAATCAAGAATTACTAGCTTATACTCATGCGTTATTTCCAGCACTCCTCAAAGCAATAAAGTTGTGAATATGACTATAGTAGATCACCCGTACTAAGATCATAATCAAAATGGTGTCCTGCAAGGTCTTGTTTCATTTATCGCGTTGAACTGATACTTTACATATATGTTTGTAGGTATATGTCAAATTATCGCTGTGTGGGTCTGTGAGACTTACTGAATGAGCTGTTCTCGGGATATACAGTGGCGAGCAAAATAATAGCAGTGCTACTTTGAAAACACCATTTTCCTTAATATTTTTTTTTGTATTTATATTTTTTGCGACTTTTACTGTAATACTATACTTATCAACAATATGTCGTTCACGTGACGCCATATTGCAATGGTCAGCCCTCACTTTGGCGTTGAAATATCTTTCGGTAGTGCATCTCATACTTTTTTAAGGGAGCAAAATAATAGCAGTGCTTATTAGATTTCGGTATACAAATTTTGTTTTGACTTGATTTTTGGATCTAAATTATAGAAAAGTAGGTTAAAACCTTCTACTTTTTATTTTTTATCAAACTGTAGAAAAACCGATTAATTTGATTCAATAAAAGTGGATCGTGGAATACACTGCACACCATTGAAGCGCGAGCTAATTCAATTGCTCATAAAAGTCTTAAAAACGTACAATCAAATTAAGGAACTCTTGGGTGTAACGCTAAAATGATAAGCAATGCTGTAAAATATGAAATGAAGGTTAAAACCCGAGGCCGAAACAAAGTACAGCATCCGTCAATGGTGAAACGTGTTGTAAGGTCTGCAGCAGATACCCATATGGTGGATTTGTTTTACTTGACATGCGGTATTCACACTTTTAGAAGACGGCTGAGGGAACACAATCTCAGTGCTTGAAGTCTACGACAAGTCCCACTTCTCAAGAAAATACATGTATCAAAGGGGCTGAGGTTTGCGAAAAAACATTTGTCGTGCCTCCTGAGAAGTGGAGGAATATAATGTAGGTATACTGATGAGACCAAAACCTTTCTATATGGCTGAAAAATATCTCGACTGCATGTTAGGCATCCACCCAATACAAAATATGATCCAAAATTCACAATAAAAACTAAAAAACTCGGTGGATCTAGTACCATGATTTGGGGATACTTTTCATAGTATGGTATTGATCCAATATATTGGTATACGGGTTGATAGTCCAGCACTCATACGTTGATATATTGCAGAACATCATGTTGTAATATGCCGATGACGAAATGCTACTAAAACCGGTTTTCCAGCAGGACAACGACCCGAAAGGCACCAGCCAAACAGCTAAACAATGCTTTCAGGATAATATGATTGAGTTCATGGAGTGACCTGCTCAATATCCCCATCTCCATTCTATTGAAAATCTATAGGCCTTGTATAAAAGAGATAATGTACTGCACAAAAAACTAAAAAATAACGAGTTGTGTGGGGTAGTTTAGCAGTCTTGGAGATCAATATCACCCGAAAGGTGCCAACATCTTGTAGACTCTGTAAAACGGCTTTGCGCAGCTGTAGTAATTAATAAAGGCCACGTTACTAGGGACTAGTATATCCTTAAAAACACATCATACTAATTTATTAAAATTCTGTATTTTTTTTTTTACTTTTTTGATCAAGTAAGCTGGTGAAGAAAGAGCACTGCTATTTTTTTGCTCGCCCTTTCTTAAAGTTCTTTTCGACAAAATGCGTTTATGTTAATTTATTTTAATTAAATCAAAAACTAATAAATGTAGATATTATAAGAAAATAACTCATTTTATGGTACTGGTAAAATTTTTTAAAAACTATTGCTTAATTTGTTGTATTTTTGATTAATGCCACTTCTTCAGTGGCACTGCTATTTTTTTGCTCGCAGCTGTATGTAGTATATCCCCTAGCCCGTCAATTCTTCAGAAGTCACAGGATCAAAGGGTGCCAGTTTGACGGTCTTTATGAACAAAACTCCTTCATTATTAGATTTTTAGCCAAAAAGTATCTCATATGCTACGGTATTTCCTCTCCATCATGACGGAATTTGAATGTATCTACTATTGTTTTCTGTTTAAATTTATATAAAGTTTTGTTCTTTTTGGGTTACAATTCCCGAGAAATCTAAACGCTTCTGTGAGTTTGCGAAGTGCATTCCAGTGTCTCTCCCCTTTTGTTTCCGATTTTCTTCACGGATTACGTGTTCGCCAAAACTGAAAATACTATTTTTCATATAGATTTTCTGAATTTATTATTACTCATTTGCATCCGTCACATAGTATTTTATGCAGACTACCTCATCACAAGTATCTAAACTCATTACAAAGTCACTAGTAACTTGTATATTGCAAATTATATCATCAACAATGACTCACAGAAGTAGTCTTAAGTGATGAAGATGAGTTTGTTCAACCTGAGGATATCTATCCGAAAAATATACTCCGAATACTCCGAAATGCAAGCTTTGCCGAGAGATCTCAAAATCGAAAGAGAACACCAACTCACAAGAGATCAAGAGATCATGTTCTACCAGTCTTTTCTTTTGTTACCAATTCCGCCTGTATTCGCATTAGGAACAACAACAAAACGTATTATAGCAGAGAGATGTCTCTTTACTTAAATAACTCTTTGATCCAAAAGTCTGACTGACCGTCGTCGTCAATATCAACACCAAGTCACATTTTCTCTCTCGCTGATCGTTAATTTTTGTTTACCTATTCTCTGGCTTCTTGTCTGTTTTGTTGAATCATCGATCCATCCAAGGGGGGGGGGGGGAGGGAACTGTTGATGTTGACTGTCGGTGTTCAAACATACAAGATCCAACCGATCGATGAGGCGTTGAGTGAGAAACATAACAAAAGATACGAGTATGTTGCAAAAGATACACACGACGATGGACCAAAGGTTCCTGCAGAACGAAGGAGTCACCGAAGTTCGAGCAAATGAAGAAGGAAATTATTTCGGATTCTAAAACTCAACAACGTTGAACTGCAAAAATAAATAACAAGAAAAAACGGAAAAAGACGATGAAGAAGAAGCGAACTGTGCCTTTGGGGGTCTCTTGGTGTGGTTGCTGCTGGTGATGTTCGCAAACACAAAGTTCAAACCGAAAGACACCACCACCAACCAACACAACAACAAACCAACGCCATCGCCGGCCGTCGTTGTACTCGTCGTCGTCGCCTCAAGTTGGATCTCTTGGATTGTAAGTACGTGTGTTTTTTTTTTATTATTTATTTCATTAAACCACGATCGCACAGAAAACGAGACGACGACGGACGACATCATAACACCCGGTGATCGGGGCACTAAGGCAGCAGAGGCAAAGCGCGACTACAACTTGGACTCCTCCGCCAAATGGATTTCAGTAAAAAAGCGATCGTCACTTATGTAGGTTGCCCATTTCGTGTGTCGTTGTCGACAAGAAGTTCTGTGTGTTTTGTGTGGAAATTTTCAGCTTGACCCGGCTTTTAGTGTCGTCCGTTCCTAGCTTCAAGCTCGAGTTCTTGATCGTGGATTTTTTTATTTGTGATTCTTCTTACGCGAACGCTCTGGTGGTGGTCAATTAAAAGATTGCAAACGATGTTCATCAGAAAACCAAGTGGACACTGAGCATTGGGTGGTTTTGGTTTGTTACGTGAAACATGTGAATTGGGTGCGCTACATGCCCGTTTCTTTTGGAAGGTTTTCATCGTCCTCATTTAGTTCGGGCGGTCTTGTGTTCAGGTGGACTTTCAATTCGATTGATAAATCGCCGAAAATAGTGCGAATGTAATCGATTAATCGTTAAAAATTGCAACAATTCCAATCGAAGATACAAAAGTATCTAAATTTGAATATTTCGGTATCCATCTAGTGATTGTGTATCTACGAGTATAACAAAAAAATAAGTATGTTTTCCTGTTTCGGTATACCATTGTGTGTAGACAAATAACCATACCATACCCGTACCACTGTGATGATTCAGAACTAAGAACTCTGTTTTATTGCACATTTTTTCCCTCTGCGCTTTCGGTTTGTATTCGGTTCGTCTGCTTGTTGCTTGCAGAATTGGTTTCTTTTGTTATCCGTGTGCTTGCGTGTGTTATGCTTTAAAAGGAAAGAAAAAAAAAAAACAGAAAAAAAGTGGACATTGGATATATTCGAGTTTATTTTTCTGCATCCCCCAACTACGGCCATACTCGATTGTTCTGTTCGAGTTGAATTTTTTGTGTGAAAGTATTTCATTTAGAAGAGGATATCTTTTACATAAATGTTCCGAATGAGGATTTCGTCACTAAATATCAAGCAAGGTATAGTAAATTATTTATAATATTTTATTTTTAATATTTGTCAACATGAGTCAATTTTGCACGGTTGGGGGGAATAAACAGCTTATGTAGGTAAGCAATGAGTAATGAGGTAATTATTGGTTTTAGTGTTAAAAAAATAAAAAAATAAATCTTTTGCGGTCAATGATGGATTTCGGCGATGAGTGTGTTTAGTGACATAACTTGCTGCTCATGACTAAGGTGGTTGAGGTAATTTCATTTAGGCAAAATGAAGTTTAGTCTTTTTTTGAAATAGATATCCATTGCATTTTAAATTTTTGCAGAAAATAAGTCACTTGATTTAAACCTTTCGGGACGCGCTGGTACATACATATATGTATGTACCACCAACAATTGAAACATTCCTAACACCCAAACTTTTCCTCTGATTTGGTTGAAATCGGTACCAGATCGTCTTCCAACATCTTAGTAACGGTATCTTAATGTATTTCCAGCTATCAGGCGTCAAATTTGTTGTGCTGAACCGTTTATCTTGAAGGTTTTGATTATATGTAAATCACTAAACTTTCCTCCATCCCGAAAGGGTTAAAGGCATTCCAAGTTTAAGCACACACAGTTCTTGTGCTTCGAAGTGTGCTTTACACCAAAGGATTAAACCAAGGAAATGTTCTTAAAGTCTGTTGCTCGTCTCTAGATTAAATCAAGGCTGGATTGTCGGTTGACAGTATTATTTATTCGGCGATAGATAGTTCGCTATTCTTGTGAGGAACCATCAGGTCTAACTAAACTTTTGTACGAATTTGCATCAGACTCTTAATCTCTGGCTAAGACACTACGAACATATCATATGTGGCTGTCCGTGGCGTAGTGGTAGTCGTCGTCACTTGTCACGCTGAAGCTTCACGGTTCGAATCCAGATGTCGCCGAAACATTTATTTCTCACAAAATAAAAATAAGTTGATCAGTTTCATGGTGGATATGGCTGAAGAAATTGATCGCACAAACTATAATAAGAAACATCTGGAAAAAAACTCCTGTGAATAATAAGCAAGTACAAAAATAATACACAACTCTCCAGTTATCCTGGACACCACCCATAGAGTTAGTTGAAATTGAAACCTATCATCTGAGTTTCCTACCACTACGTCGATCTGTCTGTCTCTCGTTCTCATCCTTCATGTGCTCGCGCTGTGTGTAAACATTATAAGGGTATTCATATCCCCTTAAGCGTGTATGGATTATATAAAAAAAAAAAAATTATTACTTCTTTTTAACTTTTTTGATCACAAACAGTTTCCGTACAGTATCTGAAAAACTGACCCGAGATGGGTCTAATTTTTTATCCACAGCTCAAAATATTGAATATTGGAATTTGAAAGCTAGTTTAAAAGACACTGTTTTTATAGTATTTATCGTAGGTCTGTTGTGAAATTGAAGCATAGACGAGAAAGTTTGAAGGGAATATATACAGTTCGGCTTCAAGACTGCACTTTTTTCGTTTCGTCTTCAATCAGAATTGCACCTCGAAATTCTCATCAGTTTAAGTCAGGTCCTTCTACGAATGAGTCAAGGCGCTTATTTCCGATAGATTTGTCGTGCACATAGAGTGGACATTTATTAGAATTTGGAATCAAAATCAAAAAGGAAATTTCTACAAAATATGTGGTTTAAAAAAAAAATGGTGTCAGATCGGAAGTTGTATGGGTACTTACCTATATCATAGATCTTAGGTGAACGAAGAATCTCATTTTGCTCAGTAAGTCCAAAGTTACATCATCCAAGGAAGCATGAACGATTTTTTTTTTTTAAGCTCTTGGTTATGTTTTACTAGTAGTACATATCTAGGTACATATGTATATATTATCCGGACATTACCTTCTGGGTAAACACGTCAAGAGGCTAGGACTCATAGGCACGGATATTTGCAGATACTGTGTTGTGTAGCAACGATATCGCACATATGTACATATATGTATATTGTGCGAATGTAAGGGCATAGCACGCAGTCGCAGGAACATTTTAAGCTCCTGCATTAGATAGACCGAATCAACCATAGAATCTCTCTAAAATTTTGCAGGGTAAGAAAATACTTTGAGGAAATTGTGGCGGTTTATGTGTTTAGGGTTTAGGTCCTTGGATGGATTCTTAGGTGATCGCGATGGGCCCACTCTGGTGCTTAGTGATTTGGGATGGATCGGCCTCTCAACCCCTCTCAATCTAACCTTATCTAACCTATCTACGTACATAGATTCCTCAACACTTTCAGAGATGTATACTCGACAATAGTCGAAGAATGAGCGGTAATGTGATATTTCTATCAAGTGTCAAATGTCTATGTTTTTTATGTATCATTCTTTGTAACACACAAAGAAGGTACAGACCTCTCAAATGGAGAGGGTAGACCTACTCTCAAAATCCTTCTCTTTCTCTAGCTAACAAAAATATAAAAGCTACCAAGTGTCTATTTTCATACTTAACTGCATTTTTAAACGCATCTAAGTCTCTACGAGACTAACGTTCCAATTAACAAAATCGAAGTTCGGGGTTTCCTACCAAAAAAAACGGAATCATAACTTCTATAAGATCACTCTGGTGTCTTTCTGTCGGTCTGTCAAAAGCATTTATCTTTTGATATTGATATTGAAACTTAAAACCCAGTATAGTTATACATACTTTCCAATAATTATCACCCTAAAATATTGGAAAAAACGTTAGTCGTTACCCTCGGTGAATGAAACATTAAAATCGATAAAAATAGATCAAGATTATTGCCCCTATTCTATGGAATGTTATGACACAACTCAACTTAGTCGAGTTGCATCTTATTCAACTCCACTTTCGCGCAACTAAACGAACTATTCATATCATATAAGACAACCATTTTCAGTTGACATTGTGAAAAATATTGCATACTTCTAGATGTGAAAAACAAATACAAGTTGGCTATTTGATGTCAATTCGACAGTTTTCTGGTGGTCGAGGAAAAAATAATGAACGAAAATTCGATATTTAATAAAAATTTAATGAAAAGTAGTTTTGATTTGATTTTTTAATTAAAATAATGATAAATATAATGGCGCAATTTTATAGAAGGTTAAAGTAGACTTTAAAATTATTTTAGCACGGAACTAAGTGTTTTCATAATTAAAGTCGTAATTCGTAATAAAGCCCACTTTATCGCTATCGCTTCGTATTAAAGTTAAAATCACCCGAACATCGTATTGTAATGCCTCCATGAAATGTGTCAACAGACACCACCCTAAATCTCATTTCGTAAATATTTTCATTCACATGTACATACATTTGCCTAAACTTAATAAAACGTACATACATATGTTTGTAAATTAACTTAAAAGCTATACACGCTATACATAGGTACATATATTTGCATAATTTCACATACATACATACATTTATTTATTAATTTAACGTAAAATCAATTGAACTAATTTAATGTTTTCTTTCAATTTCATTTTCATTCATTATAACAAATGTACAAAACACTTTTTCTATTTTAATTTGAAATGTGCTACCTCACTGTAACGTGCAGTCTTTTAGCACACAGAACTGAGCGAAGAAATGTAGAAAACAGATTAGAAATAACAGACCGTTACATTTCTATTTATAAAAGGGCGGCACGAACGAGAGCTCAGCGTAGTCAGTGAATAAGCTTAGTATGCATACGAAGTATTTTGAAGCTACTCTAGCATTCACACGATTGTAAGCGATTATTTTCATTGCAGGCGGGTTGAAGGAACTACTACCCGGCTCTTTGGGAAACGCAAGTTTTTGGTCCCAAATTTCATATTGTCTATGAGCAATTATAATTAATAATTTGAAGGAAGCAATAAAGAGAAAATAATTTTGAAGCCGACGTCTTTTTTATTATAATTGGATATCCCCCCAGTTGCAGTATTATATTCAATATGGAGTTAGATTTATATGCCATCTGTCATTATAAAATATATATAAAAATCCGGCGCAATAGAGAAAACACAAACCGAAATAAACAAATGACTGCAGTGAAAGTGTTTCGGATAACTGTCATTTTTATGTGTATTCGAATGAAATTTCTCATAGGCGGGTTGCGAAGTAGAAATTAGTGAGGAGCATGAAAAGGTGTCTTTTATTGAACAAAAGATAAAGTATGATTTTAAGTTTAAAGTTGCGTATAGCTAGTACGGAGTTAAACTGATAAGTTGAGTTGACTATAAATTTGTATCAAGATTGTTAATATTGCGTGCAAACGAAAATCTTTCGGCCCATTAGAACTTAAAATGCAAATTAAACAATATTGAAATATGCATTTGCAATGTGTAAATTGTGTGTATTTTAAAATATTTACAAGTGTTTTTATACTGAACAAACAAGCATCTTGCTACGTTCAATACGAAGTTAAAGATTTCTTAAAGTTGCATGGACGGTCGACTGCAATACCATTATCACTTCCGAGTGCTGAAGATTTGAAACAATTTTCTCCAGCTGTAAACATATTTTGAATTACGTTACTAATAATATTATTGCATTTTTTTGCCCTATATACGTTTTTTTTGTTCATTTTCGACATTTCGTATCTATTAATCACTCCCAGGCAACTATTAAAAACTAGTTGTTGGTTTTTGAAAGCTCTAGCAACCAATACACGACTGAGTTGTCTTTCATAATACCACAAAAAAATACACACATAACTCTAGACAACTCGCCATCTTGGTTGTCTGTTGACAGACAACTCCTTTTCTCAAAGTTGTCTTCAGCAATACGCAATTTCAGATTACAACCAAATTACAATCAACTTAACCAAAGTTGTATTGCGTAATAGGGGCATACTTTTTAAAAGGATAAGCTAAACAATATAGGAAAACTATAACGGTAATCATAAGTTTCAAAGATTTATTTCTTTTGTTTAAATTGGTACGCCACCCTTCGTTCGCGAGACCGACTCGCACTTGGCCGTTTTTTGGTTCATGTGGCGAAGAGTTATCTACAGATTTTTAGCACAAACGACAGCTGTGGGAACTAGGAACCCAGAAGTCACAACGACAGACAGGGTGATCCCAAAACGTGCTAACGCATTTTAAACATTTTTTGTAAATAAAGTGCTCATAGCAACAGATAAAAGGTCCTTAAAATCTGGTGTAAGGCTTTCGGAGACTTATTTGAAAGGTGCAAGTTATTTAGTTGACCAAAGCATTTCGTGATTTTGACATTCATTTAGTCTGCCTCTTGTCAAATAATAACAGAAATAAACGATCAGGAAAAAAAGACTGGTGAATATCAAGCCCCCTAGGCTACACCCTTCATGTGCCACTATCTAAGACTTTTTTTCATCCTCAATCAACTTCGAAGCCACTATTTCGAACAAATCTGTACTGTGACGCATACTATTCATAGAAACAGAGAAGGCCCGCATGCAAAAAGAGTAGGAGCAATCCACTTTATGGGCTCCAATTACCTTTAATAACCACTTCTAACTGCACAATTTGTTGTCTTCTCAAAGACTTCTTCATCTTCGATTGTTAATAAAAGAAAGAAACAAAAACACAAAATAGATTCCGCATCAACAAAGAAGACCCATCCTGGCTGACCATTAAAAACCAAAACGGCATTCCAATGCAGTGAGCCTGTGCATGCAAAAATTCCACAAACAAGGAAGTTCAAAGTCGTGCCAAGTCGATTTGGCCGCAGAAAAAAAGGTCATGGACATATTTATGGGTATATTTCGTTGGATGGAGTCCCCTCCATTCTCCTTGCCCCGTCCTCTTTTCCGTCTTCTTTTCTGATTTGCATTTCATTCTGCTTTGCTTCCTAGAACGTGTGCGCTTTTTCTTTCTTTTTTTGCTGAAATTGGGTACAATTTGATTGATAGCGAATTACATATCCGATTATGTACTTCAAACAATAACTGCAATGCTGCAAAATTATTTTGCTGGTATAGATACAAATTGCATTTGAATTTTTTGGTATTTAAACATGTATAAATAAGTTTAAACGTGATTTTTCGTTGCATTTTTGTCTGTCGGATCAAATACAATCACACGTGAAATTCGACGCCTTTGGCCGGATATGGAAAGCAAAAATGACGCAAGGTGTTTATGTTTTACGAGTATCTAAGTATCTTTTTGTTCTCTCTATCTATCCCTTTTGCATTGAATTCTTTGCAGCAGGTGCGAAAAGTGAGAACGTAAAAAAAATTTGTTTATTTAATGGCTTATTATTTTTTTTAAGAATTTTTTTTATTATGAAATGTGTCATACGAGTATGTCAAACAACTATGGGGGCATTTGCTTGCGATAACAAAAAACATTCTTATGATTCTGATGATTCGAACATATCAGTTTTTTTTTTAAATTTCGTTCCTTTGGATGGATAAATGAATGAATTTTAGTTAATACGACATTTTTCAGTTGAAGTGTGTGGAAAGGAGAGGTATGTTAAATTAGGAACTGTTTTTTTTAAGGGGTTACATGGGTTTCACGGCTTTAAAAAAATCGATTTTTTATTGTTTTATCTGCAACATCTATAGAATATTGTCCTAAATTTTCAAGTCGACCGGAGTAATAGTTTCGGAGATAGAGCCTTGGGAAGTTGAGCGCTCAACGCCAGTTGGGCTCAGTTTTATTGTCACTCAAAATTTAAAACGTGTTTTTCTCGAAACTGTATTTTCAAAGCCGGTTGTCAAGATTTCTCGAAAACTACTGATCCGATCTTGATGAAATTTTACACATGTCTTTGAGATATTATTGACAAGGACCTGAACGTTGAAATAAAAATGTAGAACAAATTTTATACCGAAATTTTTAGATTGTTTGTAAAAATGTCTGCCAAAAATCCAATTTCACTTTTTTCTTTCTTTCGTTCAAGTTCTAATTCAAGGTACTTAAACACGAATTTTTTTTTGACTTCAGCTGATCCTGACATGAGTTCTGCTGTCAACGCACGAGAATTTTTTTCCGAGTGGTCGCCGGTAATGGCAGGGTTTTAAATATTTTTCTACAAAATTTTCAGAAACTCTTTCTCAAATGTGTATATAAATAAAAAGGCAATAAAAAGTTTGAATGAAATATTAAATTTTTTGCAATAAAAAAAATTGTTAAAAATAAGCCGTTTTTTACCCGACGAAATCCATGTAACCCCTTAAGGTACCTACATATTTTTTTTTTTGGTTTTTGTTATACATATATTTATATGTATACATATCTACACAACATATAAGTATGTGCCATTCCAAGAAAGGCCTGGCCAGTTACCAATAAAAATGCAGTCCTGTGTAAAAAATTAAGACCAGTGGGATAATTGTTCACTTTTTTTTACAGGTGAAGGTTTTGTACTTAAGTTGAAAACAGTCTTCTAATTAATGCTACAATCTAATTACTTTTTTAAGTTTGAAAAAGAATTAAAAATATGTATGTTAAAGTTGTTGAAAGTCAATATTTTATTAAATTATCCTACTGGTCTTAATTTTTTGCACAAGACTGTGAATCCCTAAAATATATTCCCGAATAGAATTAAATTCAAAAAAAAGTGCAAAACAAGGGCCAAGACACATGTACAAAAAGACACTTTTATGGCGACACTTCATGTCTTAAATATTAAATAACTTATAGTTCTCACTTTATATTTGGTTCGTGGGTGGTCGTGGGCTTGTTGGGATAAACCTTCAAATTCTAAAATCCCAAGGAAAAAGTCCAATCGGCGTTAAATCAAATGATCTGAGCGGCCATTTCTGCTCACCACAAAAGGAAATTATACACGATCAGGAAAAGCCTCTTGCAGTAATTGAATTGTTTCTCGGGCTGTCGACATCCATATCTTGCAATTTAGGCACAAACAATTGGATTATCATGTCGCGATAGCGAGCACCATTAACCGCTGGTCAGGCAGCGTATTTTCAAAAAGAATGGTTTGATAATGCCTTCAGCTAAAAATCCGCACCAAACAGTGACCGTTGTGGATGCATTGGCTTCCCAACACCCACTGTCGCAGCTTCGAGAATGCGTACACAGTTCGTACAGAATTGTAATTTCTGTAGAACCATTGAGCAATTTTAGCCCGTTGAACGATGGTTAAACGATCCATTGCGTAAATGTGTTGTTGCGAACTTACATTTGGCATTTTGAAAATATGTGCTTATTGACAGCGGCTTGATTTGCAGTGCTGCCAACAAGGCAAGCTGGAATTGGATCACCTTTTACTATAAATAGTCTTATAAGGATTCTTCAAATCAGCCTCAACGATCTACAAGTTAAAACGATTATAGGCAGGACAATCTTATATGTAAAAGGATACTGATCCACTAAGACCAAAAATCAGGTCTATCAGGTCCCACTCGCTGAGAAGAGGCTTCGAAATTCAACTTGATTTTCATAAAAAATGTATTGCGTAATGTAGTTCGTCGGACATAAATTCTAATTATGTATATTTGTTCTTATATTTGTTTATTTATTGCTAGTGGTAGTGTTGAAATATAGCGTAGCCTAACCACTAACACCAGCACTAAATGATGAGCCTGTTGATGCATATTTTGCCCTGGCAAATTTCTGTTTGTGGTTGTTGCTTGTATTAAGCACACCATGACACAGATCTGATAGTGTTTAAAATATAAGAACTTTGCCGTGATTGAAATGATCTTATCCTACCGGCGTTTGTACTTATAAGTAAAATTTGAAACGTGACTAAACAAAACGTCGCTTAGCCAGTTTCCGGAAGATCTGTCAAGTGAAATGGATTTCCATACAAGTCCTAGCGAAACGTCCTATGTGTCTTGCCCAGAAAGTTAATCAGAAGTTCATTTTCTAGCAAGTGCTTTACAACTCAAGTTTTATACAAGATTCAATGAGCTAAGACTTCTGAAAGGAAATCAGAGAACTGTTCAAGAATTCAAAAAAAAAATATTTTAAAGAAGAAAATAATAAAAGATTAATTCGATTACCTAATCCGTGCGTTTTATTTAGACGCGTTAAAAGTCCTACCAGTATTTAAGCATATTTTTCAGAACTTTTGCGCATCCTTGCATCTTTTTTCGAGGTGGAGTGACTTCGTTCTATTTGAGTTCTGCATATATTTTGCATTTGTTTCCTCCTATTCCCGCCAATCTTCAATCCATAACATTGTCACCATTTTGCTATGATATCCCTACATTTTTTAAACTTCTATTCTAATTAGATGTCTTCATGTCGCCGACTATCAATAAAAAAGGCAAATAAAAGTTGATTCAATATGAGTTGTACGAGTTGCTTAAAAAATAAAAAAATAAGTAGAAAATTAAAAGTTAATTGATTAAGTAATTCACGCGAAACACAACATCAGAAGTTGTCCATCACAATTATCTGAGCGGAACAAAAAAAAGACTCTCAGATACAGCTTGAATCTTTTACCTGATTCTACCAACAAATTCCCTCTTTCGTGTGTTAAACTATTTACCTGCCGAATGAATGCTCGATAGAGGTTTGCAATTAAAATCTCTAAATGATAATACACAACATGGTCACATTAAATCTGCATTCTAAACAGGATTCCATTAGGTAAGGCCATACATATGGAAGAAACATTTACGAACATTCTCGCAGGCAACGGGATAAAAGTCGGTTGTACTCGTAACTGTTTTACTTTAATTAACACTTCCTGACATTCTTAGTTAATCGTATCTGCGAATTTTATCGGTATATTTTCCCAGTGGGACATAAGGCTTTTTTTCAACAAAAATAAGTGCACAAAAAAAAACAATAAATCAGGTACAGTCAAGTCGGGAGACCTTGGCGGCCAACGAAATGTGGACTTCCTGGAAATCAGACTATTTCGGCATTTCCGCTGCAATTCTGTCATAACAGGCCTGGCTATGTGTGAAGTTGCACCACACAGAGTTGAAAGGGATTCTCTTTTGCCGTAGTTCTGGAAAGAAAAACTCCTTCAACATCTTTAAATTCTTCAAAAAAGTATGGCCCGACAAAGCAGCTTGATGAAACTGCGCACCACGCTGTGACTCGAGCTGAATGCAGTTTCGTCTCATGGAGTATCTCCGCATTAGAGTAGAGTGACTTCATATTTGACAATTTTGCTTGTTTAAATTGCCGTTTAAGTCAAAATGAAAATACAAATTAAATTTAATAAATTGTTAAATGATACTCTGGCAAAATTTGAAGCAAGTCGGCATGTCTGGATTCAATTTGCTTGTTATTTGAACTTCGTAGGGAAATCAGCTCAAACCTTTTGGCGGAATTGTCTGCAGTGATTGTCTGCTCATTTCGATTTGAGCAGATAAGTTCCGGGGCGAAATGCTAGGATCGTGTCATATGGTAGCAGCAACAGCAGCAATTGTTTTCTGTGTCATGACAGAAGAATTTGGATGATAAAGCTTTTTTGTGATTGTTCAACGCTCGGCAAAAGAATGCCGCCAAACGTCCGTCTTGGCCTAACATCACATGCTCCAAACCGTCGCTATGAGCACTATCCAAATCCTAGTGTCATCGTCCCAATCGACCTTAATGCCAATCTATTAAATGAAAAAATTGAACCGATTGAACTGACAGAAAAAAAGTTATTTCGTTTTCTTTTGGTAGTATGTTAAGGTCACGCTATATTGAAAAAATGTCCTCCCGCAATAAGTGTTCCAAACCATGCAGTTACTTCCACTTGCTGGAATTTGCGTTAGCAACTTAGCAACGGATATTCAGTAACTTCTTCGAAATACTTAACGGTGCAATGTTTCCTATACTAATGCCGATGTTATGATACACTTGCTTAGTTTATATCAAGTTTTCCCGATTAATACTTTTCTTGGGACAGGAATTTCCGAAGTTTTTTTTTTGAATATTTCTAATAATATTTTGTAATATTTTTATTAAATTGAACCAAATAATTAAAAAAAAATATTATTGTTTTCTATGAGTCACTAGCTTTCATTAGAGACCCCGATGGGGTTACATTTTTTTGTTTTTCCATAACTCCATATTGCCCATAATTATCCTAAATTAGCCAAAGTTCAAGGCTCTGAGACGTGTGCTCTGTTTTTTTTCCATTTTGGTACGGATCACTTAAAAAAGAAATATGTTTTGTATAACAATGTTACGCTGACATTGGGGAGATGCTAATCTAATACAAACATGTTCGAGGAAAACACAGAGGCCCCGGCAGATGGCGTTACATCAAGTTCTACTTAAACTCTCAGAGGGTGCTCGCATGCGAATACATAGTGTGTGTGTTTATTTTTATTTATTTTCACCGTATGGATAGAGGTAGATACAGGTAAGAGAAAAAGTGTAGACAGGTGGTGGTTGCTCTTCAGGAAGTAAACTTGGACAGATTACATTTACAACGCGTGTGCAGCGATACAATGTATGGTGGAATAAGTGAATTGGAAACTAATTGAAATTTTAGAATTTTCCTTGTTCTTCTTGTGGTTGTGTTCGTGTTTTTTTTTGTATGTGCCAGCTGGAGAGCACACGTTGTCTTTGCTTTTGCTTTGACCATAGATACCAACTTTTTTTTAAAGATAGATATGTACATAAGCATGTATATGAGATCTTAAGAAAGAACAGCATGGGATGGGAATTAATTGCCTGTAACTGAATTTGATGTCACTTTTTCTAGGAATGAATATAAGAACAGATGTCTCTTGTATCAAAATTAATTATAAGACAACAGCAAAACTAAGTTTGTCCGAAATCAATCTCGTGGGCTTACGAAAGAAGTCAGTATTTCCCACAGCCCTCTTGGTCTTATGTTTGTATACCGTGTTTACAGATTTATGATTCAATGCAACAGGATGAACTTTTTACTAAACATTAATCTAGTTTTGTCTGAAGGAACTTGCGAAAAGAACAAGGTCACACTTTTATGACTGGACACTGCCAGCTGAGAAAACACATCAAGAAAATGAATCTTGCAGATGCTGCAATGAACCATTTTATATGCAGATGCGAAGCCCTATTCAGACAAAGAAGGGACTGTCTAAAAGCCTTTTGCATAGCCACAGAGAAAATTTCCTCACTGGAACCAGAATATGAGATTCATCAGAGTAACCGGACTCTTTCAGGATCTATAAACCATAAAATTCACCGGGCTCCAGTTGAGAAGTTGTGGTTTCGTTGAAAAGGGAAACCTAAATAGCGCAAACGGGCCCCGTTTTGATACCACAACCTTAGGTAACCCGTTTATTCGTATATAGGTTGAGATATTTATATCCAGCCAGGATCAGTACTCCAGTCCTCTTCTCGGATATCTCTTTAAGATCGTCGAAGAATGGTTTGCCTGGCTCTCGCTATAGCCGGACATTTTCTGGATATGACACAGTTGGTTAGACTGGTCCACCTGAAACTAGCTAGTTTTAAGCAGTGTAAGAGTATATTGCCCTTAAAACAGCACTTATATTTAATGTGAAATGTGAACGTATCCCACTAGTTAGCGGTTAAGGCCTGTGATGCGCCTGCCCACATTACAGCTTTTTGCTCATCCCCCTGATACAAATTTATTGAATTTGCGAAATAAAGCTTTGTAAGCAAGTTACAGTCTACAGATTTTCAAATTTAAAGGAATAACTGATGTCGAATATAGCTACTAGAGGTGACTATAGATATATGTCTTATGTTGACATTCTTTAGGTGGCGCTACAGCTCAGGGTGAACCTGGGCCTGCTTCTCGCAACCATTTGTGTGTGCGTCTTAAATTTTTGTACGAATGGAAGGGACCTACAGTTTTTTGCCAACTCCGAACGACGGGTTGAGAAGCTCAATCGTGACAAATGATACTCTTTGATGCTTTTCAGACATTCGAAAGAGGTGAAAACCGTGAAAAACTTGTTTAAGTGTTGGATCCGGGCTGGGATTGAATCCGCGCAGTATGCGTAGTAGTCCAACGCACTAACCACCACGGCCACGGCGACCATGTCACCTTTTTGCCAATAACGTTTATTTGTGTTAGATAAGTAAGCCCTTTTTCACATTTTTCAAAGTATCTATAGTTACGGTGTGCGTCGGCTTTTGTCGGTTCAGTCATCTCAGTCAATAACCGAGAGCAATACTGCACAGCACGAGTCACTGATTAGTTTAGCCTTTCTAAACTAATATAAAAAAAAAAGTACGTGAGACTCTCGCGCGTCAGAAGTGAGAATTGTTCTAATTCCAATAAGCCATTGTTGAGTTAGGGCTGTGTAATGACAGAAAATTTGATTTGCTGCCACTTCGATCTCGAATTCTCATCTCCTATAAGTAATAGAGTATTCAGAATATACCTATAAAGTCCGCCAGGAAATGCAGATCATAATAGTGAAAACCGCATCTAAAATCCGTTTAGTGGTTCTCGAGATTAGCCACATTTTGAGGACTTCCCTTTTATACTATGTACAGATTTTACTGCCTGTTGAAGTTGGAGAAGGGGAAGCGTTTCACTTTTCGTCTGATTCAGTCAAATTTGCTCTACGGCGGCTAAAGAAGTTTCACTTCAAAACAATTTTCTTCATGACTTACAGTCAGTATGCAAAATTCGTTGGAGTGTTGTTTTTGAACATGGTATGCCCAATTTCTGTGATCGATGTGGAATTGACAAACCTGGGTTTTCGGTCACACTGTGAACTACTGAAGCAATATTCTGAGTTGATCTTGCGCGACAGACACGAATTATATACTTAACAAACCTGTCCCAATACCTCAAATTTTTGAAAAAAAAAAAAAAAAATCCTGGGCAGTCAGTGAATTTTTTACCATTTTTGTACTGAATGTTATGATGCAACGTTGAAGCGTGTATCCTTTATTAATGACGTAGCTTTTATTCGTCATGTGTCAGAAAATGACTGCACATTTGTTGACAGATGGCCGATAAGCGGACTATTCAAAAAGAAACCTGTTATTGCGATTGGATGTAAATTAATAAACAGACTCTACCAAATAGTTAATACCTTAAGTATCTGCCCAACCTAAGCTGTTGCATTAGGAATCCTCGTCATTTTTTGCATAACAATGTCAAGCCCTTCGGGCGAACTATGCAATCACCTCCGCATTAGCCTTGTTTACAATTGTTCCTCCATCCTATGTGAAAACCACTCCAGCACCCAATCAACTCTATCTTCTCAAGGAAGTAGGAAACAAAAAAAGAAAGAAAGAGCCCCCTCCTGCAGGATTCCTCCATTTGACACCAAATTAATGGGTTTTACCTTACAAACGTTTCCTTTTATTCGAAATAAAATACTAAAGCTGGTACCTACCTAGGTTCACATCTGGCAGGTGCTGCTGTTGCTTTATTATTTCTCTCGTTTGCCTTTTGTCCAGTATTCCAGTATGCTTTTGAGGTCGTTCATCGTCATCGTTGCATCCTCATCGATTCTATCGTCGTCTTCTCCTAGTAATGGATACCAATATACGAGTGCACTGTGGTTATGGCCACTTCACGGTCCATGAGTTTTTTCTCGATTTTCCATGGAGTCGTGGTTTTTCCTTTATTCCTATCTTTCTACTATCACCACCAGCACAGTTTCCATTTCACGTTCTTTGGCCATTTGTTCTGTTCTATCCTCATCCTCTAGAGTCTAACCCACTCACTTGCCTATGTATACTTAATGATTCGATTCGATGTGAAGCCCTCCACCACCAGCCAGTCCTCCTGGGAAGAACACAAAAGAGAAAAGCAAAAAATAAGTCTTCCTTATGGTCAATCTATGGCTCTAGAAATAAAGTATTACCCCAAGAGCAGAAAGCAGCTGCAGGGACAGAGACCAGAGCACTAAAGATGCTCCATCGACTGGGCTGGTGTTTACCTGTGGTACTGGTTACTTAAAATGATAATTTGCCTCCTCCTGTTGTTGTTTTTGTGGCAGCGTTTTTCCTTCCTTATTTTTCCTGTTTTCCAATCAGAAGTGCTGGTGGTGTGGTGTGGTTTCAGTTGGAAATCCTTCGTATTTGCTGTTGCTTGTGCTGCTATTATTATTTTTATTGGCGACGATGCCATCATCTTCGTTCTGGACTCCCTCCAGCCTCTAGCTTCGAGTTTAACAGCAAAACTCGAGTCAAGCAAGTTCATTTCCCTCTACCGATTTACATATTAGCCAACGTTTTCATTCGCCTTTTCCTCTCGAACTTACTGGCTCCTCGTTCATCCCACGATTGCTATACACGAGGAAGACTGTGCCTAGTTAAGGGCCATTTTCCAGGTTTTTCCTTATGAATTTGAATATGGCGCAGAAGGGGTTTCTCTCTTTCGGTTACGAAAGAAACGAAATCAATTTTCGTTCAGGTAAAGTATCTAGATATTTATGGATCAGTGTAGCAACAAAAATGTGAATATATTGGTTCTTGCAGGTTTCCTTGCTGCACTCATAGAACAAAAAAGAAATGGTCATCGGATATTAGTCCGGTTCTCTCCTCTGTGGTGGCCATGTTGTTGGCTCAGGGATATACCAGTTTTGTCCAGTTCACTCGTCGAGCATTCAAAGAATTGTAGGAGTAGTTTGGAGTTTTTTTTTTGCAGCACACAGAGGCTACTTACCGAGCCTCTGTGTGTACTTAAAGATCTAAACGTGGTTATTTATGGCATCGGTACCTTAGCTTATAGGTGATTACAGGTTCTATGCTCATGCGGTAATAAATCAAGTTGATTTCGTTTTACAGTTTTATGCTGATAAATAACATGTTTCGACTGGGATCATAAATGGCTATAGTGTAAGTGTGTACGTGTACATAGTATTTTCGAGGTTTGAATACGAGTGATTCCCGTACTTGTGCCGAATATTGGCCGGATTTATAAACAGAGAAAACCCATTAGAAATATTTGTTTTTAAGGCGAGTGGTTAAGGTTTATAGTGTACTTGTAGAGAATCTTTTGTTCGTGGGGTATACGAGTACGACCCAATGGGCCAAAGAAGGTTCAGCGTTGCATATTTAAAGTCGTAAATGATTTACGTGCGTTGGCTGCGTGGCAGAAGGTTAGATCTCAAGGGTTCAGAAGGAATCTTTTCTGTTCAATTTCAAATTAAGATGGAATTCCTATTTGGTACATGGGGCATATGGAATCTGTGTAATATTTCCGGGGTAGTTAATTCGATTTATTAGCGCAACAGCTTGCGGTATTGTTTCTAAATAATGCTTTGGACAGAATTTTACTTACCTACTGATGGAGATCTAGTTTGGTGAAATGCTAAAATAAACCTAAACGATCATTGTTGATGCAACAGACGCCATGCGTATTTTGTCGACTCAGACTCAATACTGGTCCATTGTACTGCCGAACAGGAGCCCCTACCCCTATGTAACCAAGCGCTGGATGGAAATCGAGCCAACTACCTTTGCATGGTAAGCATATTATAAGTACATATATGCACTAGACCACTGAGGCAGCTAACCTCTAGTGTTACTGTCGCAAAAAGATGTTGGTACTTGTTAAAAAATACTCAATGTAAGACTCAACAACAGTGGGGCGTTTGAGGAATCTTCATTGACATCCATTGTCAAACCTACTTTTTTAGGTGTTGGACCCGGGCTGGGATTGAACCCGAGCAGCACTAACCACCACGGTCACGGCGATCACAATTCTGAACTACTATAGCTACAAAAATGTATGTCTGACAAAAAATGGCGTTTACTACAACTTCTGTTAATCATATATGAAAAAGTTGTTTAACATAATTTTTAGAGAAATGGTCAAAGATAAAAGTTTTATAAAAAAAACGGTTTTTTATTAAGTAAAGGTTTTGACAAAAAATGCATTTTAACCCTTAACCGATGTCGTGAAAAAAATGAACGATTCTATAGTCGTGGGGTCCATTGGGCCCACCTGTTTCAAAAGGTGATTAAAATAAAAAAAATTTAAATGTTTTTTGTATCAAACTTTAAACTTAACAATTACAATTATAATTTTTAAAAATTAGCGGCAGGAACATTTGTTTTTATTTCAAATTTGCACTTTTTATAATAGGTCTCAATACACTTATCATAAAAACATGTAATTTCAATGGGTCCACTGGACCCACGACATCAGTTAAGGGTTAATCAAAAAAAAAAAAATGGAATACGAAATGTTCATAATTTTGAGTTTAATGAGTCATAACTTTTTACGAAACTATGTATTTTTGTAGCTAACTTCAATTGTGGTTCAGAAGTTATATCATTTAAAGTGGTTATACCACCAAATCGGAGGAGCCTCACTTCGACGGGCTATAACTTGGAGGGGGGTGAGAATAGACCCACCCTGTCAAACGATTTTTTGTTCGCTAGAACTTAAAGAATCTCCAGTTAAAATATTATACCTCGAAACTGGGGCACCCTGTAAAGGGTGAAAGGGTTCTCAAAATTTATCTTGCAACCAGACTTAGACCGAAGCCAGAGTAATTGCCTTGTTATTTTTTAACCCGTTCGGAGTTCGCTAGTATAATGTGATAACCATCACCGTCACTATCAAACTCGAAAAAGTATATTTTTACAAAATCATATAATACTGAGAGGCACAATTAACTGCACACCCAGTTATTTTACAAAGAATGTCAAATTCCAACTGAATCACAAAAATGCATGCAATACACAAACAAGTATAGTAACTGTTAAATTCATGTTAAAAATATCCAATTGACAAAAGACACTCATTATGACTGTGTTTTTTGACCGTTACTTTTCAAAAACAGATATAGTGAGACTAAACAAAGTGGGCGGTGAATTGTGCCGCTCAGTGTATATTATTTCTTTAGTATAGAACCATATGCGGCTCTCACACTTAACCAATTTTAACAAATCAGGTGTCAAAAGAAATGGAATTTCCTGGAGCACTGACGAATTGAACTTTCACTTTATAAATTTTAACAAATTAAAAAACCGATCAAAACAAATATTCTACACAAAATGAACTATTAAAGGAATAAACACTTCCCGTATGGTTTCCATATGTCAACTGATCTTTTGGTTGATATACTTGCTCTTTGGGAATCATATGGGAAATATTTGTTGTTTTAAGAGTTAATTTTGGTTGATATATTTGCTATTGATGCAAGTGGTTTTGGACATATGTGTCATGTGTCAACCAAAATGAAGTTTTAAAAAAAACCAACACTTCCTTTATGGTTTCCATGGGATTTCCATGAGTTGAAGTTGGAAATCATATGGGAAGTTTGAATTTTGGGGGTTGGATTTTCTCATGCGAGAGTTTTCGCACGAGCCCACTAATATTATTTTACTTCTATATTTGTTTATTCTACTTTTTCAAAGATATTACATTAAAAATGCACCTGTCGGCATTTGACAATATTCAAATCACCTGTCCTTATTGAGCCACAATTGTGGCACTGTTTCTGGACACTTATCGTGTTCTATTGCAGAAAAGGGAAACTTTTTACAATTTCTCACTTGTCATCTTGCTTGCTACGTTTGCCGACGACACCGCTATCCTAGCAGTAGGTAAAACAATCGAGGAAACGACTGCCAAACTGCAAAACGCATTAAATAAAGTAAATGAATGGACGAGGGACTGGCGGATCGCCCTTAACGGAACTAAATCTGTTCACGTGAATTTCACTTATAGAAAAATTAATGACTTGCCAATTTTTATAAATTTGGCCCGAATTCCTATTGCAAATGAAGCCAAATACCTGGGAATGACACTTGACGCAAAGCTGAAGTGGAATTCGCACGTGAAAATGAAACGTAAAGAATTAGAAATCAAATATAGAGAAATGTACTGGCTGATCGGGAAACATTCCCACTGCTTTTATACAAGCAAGTGCTAAAGCCGGTGTGGTCCTACGGTATACAACTTTGGGGTTGTACCAAGAAAACAAATGCCAATATTTTACAGACCTTTCAAAATAAAGTGCTTAGAGAAATTGTCCAAGCACCGTGGTATGCTAGAAACGACGATATCCACAGGGATCTCGGAATTCCGACAATCGAAGCTGAAACTAGAAGCTTCGCGCGAAAACATAGAAACCGACTAATCGGACATGTTAATAATACAGTCCTACTTATTTTGGATGAGAGCAATTTATTGCGCCGACTACAAAGGACAAAACCTTTCGACTTGGCGAGATAAGGATTAACCGCATCTAAATTGCGGAATATGCAGGATCTTTCATTGGAAAGTAACCTGCCAAACGTTTATATTTCGTGATAGAAAAATTGCTTGATAAGTAGTATAACTTAGTTGCAGTATCTAACAAATTTATATCGAAGGGAGGTGTTTTTGGTCAGTAAGAATCTGACACTACTATGAGCACACGCTTGCTATTCTCATAGTGTCTATGGAAGATTTTCACCTACCCTCGGGGAAAAAAAAAAAAAAAAAAAAAAAAAACTTGTCATCTTTTCTCGCGACAATAATTCTATGGTGCGGAGTAGAAGGAGTATACCTATTACCTAAGTAAAAACAAACGATTTTTCAGGAGAGAGAAAACACTTAACGAACCTATCATACATTCATACAGTAAGGCTAGTTTGCACTGCCTTTTTTTAACTGAAAAATAAAAACATAATTTCTTCGTCTTTGATTCTTTCGTCTTAGGTTCTTCGAACTAAATGTCAATGTACATATGTATTGTAAGTAACACTATATTTTTTAGATACGGGCGAAGACGGGCGGGACAGCTAGTATGTATTATGGATTCTGAAAATTCCATCAGCATGACAGGAAATGATTATTTTTTGTAGTACGTAACTCATAAGGAAAAACGGAACCATTATATGAGAAAAATCACTTATGTATCTGTCTGCCAAAATCATTTATTGTGCTAGTGATTCTCTGTGAACAGGTATCAACATAATGTTTATACATATGTGTGTTAAAGTAGAGTTATTTACTTGATTACATTACTGATTATTGCCATTTTTTTGAGGGCTCCCAATTGCCTCACCAATCGCCTCTTTACCCAATTTTTTTTGTTTGTTTTTACTTTTGTTTTACATCCTGTTTCTGGATGCGTACTCGTACGTAATCCTACCATTGCCAATCATTCTGCAGGTAATGACCTATAGAAAAACTCAGGAGGATATTCAATCAATAATAACAGATTTAGCTCCCACTGTCTTTACAACCACATCAAGGTCGTCACTTGAATGACCTTGACTCTGCGGCTTCCCTTAAGCTCCGCGCATTTTATTGGCCGATGAAAATTAAATCGCAATAACAATTTTGTTTGCTTGTTATTTACGATCCAATTAGAACTTTTTTTTTTCTAAATTACATTGACATAACATACCTATACGTAAGTATGTGTATGTATGTATGTATTTTACTATGAAACTTAGAAAATAATCCTATTAACCGCCTTCGGTTAGGCACCACCCAGCTTCCACAGGCAGTATAACAGTCCAATTCCAATTGAAACTTCAATAGCATGTCTGTGAGTAGTTATCCATCTACTTAAAACCGTTATTATGAAATTAATTATACCTGACAGACGGACATAATGGGGTGCGCTAAAGGTATACCTACATAAATTTGTCTAAACCTCAATAATAATTGAACAAAAGTAGTTTCTTATTTCTTTTCAATGGCCAGCCTGAACGAGACCGTACCTGAGTCATTAAATTCGCCAAGATGCGGCTCCTCGTTCCCATGGAAAATAATAATTGCCCCGATGAAAGCATACAATGCTACGCACACACACTACGTAATGAAAGAAAAGCAAAAAAGAAATTGATGATTGATTAGTGAAAGATGTTGTCTAATTAATGCGCTACTGTGGAGCTTGCTATCGCTTAAATCGAATCCAATGGATGTACGTACATAGGCGAGAATCTATCTTTATCTACGAATGATGAACTGTAAATGGAAAGGGAGTTCTTGCTTGTTAATAACTGGGCGTTTGCATATTTTGACGCGTGTGGTCAATGTCCTGGTAATATTGACTTAAACCTTTCATCCGATTGGGTGGCGATAACCTTTTAATTGCTATTCACTTAGCGGTGCATAATGGTAACCTAGTTACCTACTGATTAACATAACGAGTCTTTCATAAGACACTAGGTAATGCAGCGGGGTTCGTCGATGCCAAAGGCAAACCATTACCACCTGGCTGTGAAGGAAAGAAAAAATGTTAACCAAGTGAACTAATATCTTAGTTGGAGCCAGTGTTGTCAGAAATCTTGAGTTGGTTTGCATTTATTTGTAGCTCCATTAATTCTAGGCCAATTCATTTGCAACAGGTAGACTATCTGTCTCCAATCACTACTTTTGACAAAAGGTTCGCTATCGGAATTCGGGACAGAAACGATTGGATCAGACATACAATCACAAGTCAAGAGGATGTATAGCATTCTACAGCAACAACGGTACGAGGCTTCACTGCTAATCGCTCTTTTAGGATCAATAACAGTTGCAGGTTGCAGCGTCTTTCAGGCCGAGATCACCGCCATTATCCAGGCTGTAGTAATTATAGCAAATGACAATATTGTCGGCAAGGTAATTACTTTAGGTACATTTCTATAGCCAGGCAGCCGTTAAGGAAGGCTCTGAATTTCGCAGTAATTACATCAAGCAAAGGCAAGAGACATCGAAATGAGAATCTGAGCACAATGTGGTGACATTATACTGAGTACCAGATCATTTGGATATCACGCGCAAATAAGGAGCAAACAAACTGGCGAAAACAGGGTCGGCGGTCGGCACTGCGTGCCTAGTATAAACTCATTGAGAACAAAGTAATCACTGAATCCGTATAGATACATTTGCAATAGCTAGAACTCTGTAGCCAATACACAACAGGAAGAAATCAGTCTCTCTAATTAAGCTCAGGCGCAAGGACAAACGTTCCATGTCTGGTATCATTACTGGACACTGTGCCATTGCTAATCATGCTGAATTGCTGAATGCATTGGGATCTTTCACAACGATTTCTGCAAAAGTTATGCAAGGATGAAGAAGAAATTGAATCTGTTCGGCACCTGCTATGTGGTTATCCCGCCATTGCTGACAGCAGAATGAAGACTGTTGGCATTTATTTCTTTGTTGAGCTAGATGACTTAGTAAAATTTAGCTGGTAAACCTCCTGAGGTTTATGTCTTTATCGGGGTAGTTCTAGGTCAAAATTCTTTACGCGTTTCAGGGAAGCACCGTGGTGTAGTGCTTAGTGTGTTGGACTACTACGCAATGCTGCCCGGGTTCAATCACAGTCCGGGTCGAACACCTAAAAGTTTTTTCAAGGTGCTACCTCTTTCGAATGTCTGACAAGCAAACAAAGAGTATCATTTGTCAATTAGCTTCTCAACTCGCCGTTCGGAGTCGCCAAAAAACTGTAGGTCATTTCCATTTGTTCAAAGATATAACAAGCACACACAAATGGTTGCGAGGAGCAGGCCCAGGTTCTACGCGAGCTGTAGCGCCACCTGAAGGAAATTCCAGGGTACAATGGACCCACACGTTTGGTCTAAGTGAGCGCCTAAGTCTAAGTCCAAGTCTAAGTCTACGTCACGGAGCACCCATCTACCTAACCTTGTCGAGCTTTGCATGAATGTTCCCATTCCCCCCAATATCATTGGTGTATTTGTGCTTTTATATTCTTTTGAAAATTGTACCGAAATGTGCACGCTTATTTACCTCTTTCTGATTCTCGTTCTGATTCCAGAAATAATAAAAGTTTTCTCATTTGTACTGAAGATATAGGAGAAATGCATAGTTATGGCAATACTGGTTCAACCTTTAATACCTATGGCTATGACGCATTTCATTTAATCGCAATCGCAGAACACATTCTGTTCTTTTTACGATTGTGTAGCCTGTTTTTAGGCGGACGGTGAAATTGTTTGTTTCATCATACATAGAATCGAATGGGACTTATCCAGCTTATTGTATCCAGTTAGTGCAAAATTATTTCTTTCTCTTATGATTGCTTTTCAAAATACTAAAGGGCGTTTTCTAAATACATAATAATAAATTAAAAAACAAACACTTTTAGACTATTTATACCATGTGTAACAGTAGCGGGCAAACGAACACCACAGACGTAGAAATAATTATAATGGAGGCAGGGAACAAACCGAGCCCCGAGTTTTAATTGGATGGAGTTCTAAGAATCAGAACAATAAAACTGAAATTATTTTTGCTAGCCTGATAGCCAAATCATTATTATTATTTTTTCCTAAGCTTAGAAACCAGCTTCAGATAGAAATTAATCTATGGTGTTTAACTATGGGGTACAGCCGTACACAAACATAATTCAATTTATTTATTTATAATTTTAATTTTACCAAAAAATGACATTTGTGTATATTAAGAAAGAAGATCACCGTAGACGAAGAAATATATTAAACTAGCAAAAGATAACTACCCAGTCGCGGATGGCATGCATTCGAGAACTAGTTCTAGAAGTCTACGGAGTCGGAACTAATTCTCAACTCGATTCCAGCACATGTAATTAAGGCATTACATTTAGCATTGCATATCACAGGACGGAAGCGATCTCTTCTCCACTCTGCAATATCCAGAACTCTGCAAATTCTCGAACATACTTTCCACTCATTTTCATAAGTTTCAAAAAAATTTCTATTTTTTGAGTAATTTTTTCTCAGTTGAAAATACATATTATGTGAATCAGAGTTTTATAAAAAAATCATTTTACATAGCATATAGAACGTTGCAGAGCATAGTTTGAGCCGAGAACTTAGCATTTTTGCACTTAAAATCTTACACCAAATGATTTGCATTGGTTAACAAACAAACGCAATTCTAAATGCGACAAGCAGGTGACAGTCATAAACAACGCGGTGAGATCATTTTACAGAAAAGTATACTTGTTGAGTCCTTCCTTGCCGCATTACCTCGCATTCGTACTGTAATGCCCTCAACTTTTCTTAAGCATATACCAATTCCATTCTGCATTACTCTTCACTAGTTCGGTAATGCCTTCCATTTCACTAGTTTTAGGTTCAATGAACAGTACTGCATTATGGAAGGACTTCTTTTATAATTGAAACATTTCATTGCATGTAATGCGGCCTAATTCTATGTTCACTACTTCTAGAAGTATGTAGTTCCAGAGGTAAGGCCTTGCAAAAGCGCGACTGGGTAACAACCGTGATATCACACACCAACAGCGATGTCAACACATAACACTCTCGCTCTTGTCTTTCATGTGCTCGCGCTGTAGCATTATAAGGGTATTCGTATTTTTTTTAGCGTGTGTAGATTATAAAAAAAAATAAATAACCAGCATTACTTTAAATAGACTCCGGCTTATAAAAAAAAGACCAATACATAGATCTAACCAACTTAAATAAAAGTCATAGAATCAAATAATTAATTCTACAACTTTCAAATGTTAATATTCAAGCTTATTGTTCGAGTAAGTATCTAGATTTCAAATCTGTCTCGTAACTTAACTTCTAACTTCCTAAATTTTAAATGTGAATAATTTGTCCACAAACATGCTTATGTAAATCAACTTTATGTACATACAATATAATATCTAGAGGTGCTTAACTGTCTCAAATACTCAGATACGCAAGAAAATCGAACGGAAGTGTTTTAGTCAAGAATGATCTATGGCTAGGCTATGCTATCTGGAAAAGCCGCCAAAGTACCCGTTAGGTACTCTTAAAAGTAAACAGATTTCAGGTCAATGTCAGGCCTATTATAATGCTGTGCCCTGTGCTCCTACGCAGTTTTACTAAATAAACCATTTGTGCAAAAATATAGCACGTATACATAAATAGTTGCGAGAAGTAGGTCCGGGTTCATCCTGAACAGTAGCGCCACAGAAAGAAAGAAGCAATCAGTTAAACATCAGCCTTTTCTGGATTTTTGGCCATAGATACACAGAGGGTAACAAAAGATCCGATTTGCTCTGATTAATTACTTATCAACCAAAAAATCTCCCAACACTTTCTACTTGACGCCATCTCCCGATGGAGAAGGTAGTCCCTACAAATCCCTTTGTGTGAGAGGGTTATATCATTTTCTCTTCTTATACTCTTCAGCACTTTATCGGTGAAGATGAAGAGGCGCATGAAAATTTCTCTCGATGGGCACTACAGTAGTGACTACGAGCACGGTTGTAAAAAAGCTCGTTTCTATAAGTACGGTTCTTCATTTCACCTTTACCACAGTTGCAACCATGCGGATATGGAGAAAAGCTAATTTCATCTCCATTGTGATGACTGATGACACTAGCTAGAGCCAGACAGCACCATCTGTGTATTTGCGTCCTTAAGGACGATTCAGAAATTTCTACCATAAAATTATACAACCCTATTCAATTATTTAACTCCACACACACTAATCAAACAGGTTGCTTTATCTGTGACATCAAAAAGGCACACTTGGGCTGATTCCTGTCACACAAGCACTCTTACATGCCTACCTATGTAGGTTAGGTTATGTTAGGTGATTTCGACCAAAATAGGTCCATTTTGTTGCCATATGAGCCGATTCCTATCGGAACTCTTGGAACCATTTTGGAAGTAGGATACATTTCCATATTTAATTGATATCCGTTGAGGAAATATCTTGTAGGTCTGTATAGAAGTATTCTCCCAGAATCTTTTTTCTTAAGGAGAAGAGTGCTGGGCAGCTGCACAGCGGGTGATAGGGGGATTCTTCCTTTTCCTCATCTATGCAGCTGCGACAGAATTCATTGGTGAGAATTCTCAGTGTGCCTATTGCACAATGACCTGTCAATATCCCAACCTACCTTGAGTACCTACCTAGCTATAGCTACTTACTAAAATACTGACCGTCCTGAGTAAACATTTCACTGAAAGACTCATTTTTGGACACCATTTCTATCTTGTAGAGATATGCTGGCATTGGTAATAGGTAATAGGTCTTGTCTTGAAATTCGTCAATTCATTGTACACATCTTTTCTAGGGCACTGAGTTGAGTAGGTACGTTGTTCAACATCACTTCAACTCCTATTAGGCAACATTCCCAGAATTATAGTATTTTTTTTTTTGGTTTATTTGTATGTCAAAACCCTTAATTGATTTATAATGAACAACAATTTTCTCAATTGTCTCTAGCAGATGCTTATCCGATGGTGTTACATCACTGAACTCTCGCACAAAGTGGAGTCATTAGCACGTTATAACATTGACCGAAACAAGCACTCCAAACTCAACTTAATCCGCGATGGAAATAAATGGGTTGCATATGTCGAGCATTTAACATCTCAAGACGTTAACAAGTCATGCTGAGTTTAAAAAAAAAAAATAATAATTTGTTAAAATTGAAAATCTAAATCACTCCTTGTGACTGTGTATGGTACTTTCGCCTGTCATCGGGGAAATCTCCAAATTGTTGCAAATTTTGCAAAAGCGAAAGCAAATGATGTAAGCCAATGGCTATGGCTGTGTATGCGTATTCGACCACCTTAATTGCTTTGCATGTCTCACCTTAATGTGTACTGGCAGCGAAATGGCCAAATGGTCTTGCCTGATGAATAGAATCACGCAAAACGCAACACTGAACTCCTTCTCTAATCAAGTGTGACGATAAGTGTTGCTGTGTATGTTTTTCTTTTTTTTTTTTTTGTAAAAAATAAGTTTGTTTTCTTTAGAATTTTTTTTTTATTCTTGGTATCTAATGTTAATTAATTTTTCTTATTTTTCTTTGCAGGTATGTAACAGTGGAATTTAATCAAATTTTTGAATGAAAGTGGTGAGTTTTTATTAAAAAAAAGACAAAGACCTCCGGTGCATGGAAGTGCATAAGGAACATAAATATGTCTTTGTAGTTATTTTGTTAAAATCATTTATTAACATAATTGTAAAAGATGTTGAGAAAAATTGAGAGCATGCCTATACTCTCAACATCATCGTTTCATTTCGTCTTGTGTCGTACTTTTCAGTTCCGTAGTTTTTCCTGTAGTTGCCAACTCATCGGCAAACTCGTCTCTTTCTTCAACAGACTGACTGGTCACCCAACATAGTCTTAAATCTATCTATCAGTCTATCATATTTGGCAGCTCCTGACTAGTGCAGATTTGGAAGTGAACTATTCTAGCGCCTTAAGTACAGCCTGACTGTCAATGTAAATACCTACCAATATCCTTGCTGGATATTTGTTTCATAATCAGGAAATACGGCTAGAACTTCTGCCTGAAAGACATCCGGGAGTCATAAGGACACTCTTAGCTCTGGTTCCATGCAGTAGATACCAGACAGCTACCGTTTATAGTTTCAGACCCGTCCGTGAGGACTGCAGTGTCTGTATGCCGAGTAACTTTATTATTCGTCCATCCTTCCCGCACAGGATTTTGTTGGTTTTGCCATAGATAGAAAAGAAACAAAAAACAAAACCAAAGGAATTAACTTTCTGTTGTCATCACGATTGAAAAATGGGAAAGAAACAAACAAACAAACAAAACCAAAAAAAAAAGAATCCGCCCTCATTGAGAAACGAACCTGGGACCCACAAGATGAAAAACCGACGCGCTATATACTGCGCCAGAGCCGTATTAGAAAATAACCACCCAATTTCTCATAGGTATGTTTCTCTGGTAACAGTTTTGAAATGCACAATTCTTCATACAAATATCTTGGCTTAATCCTAGCATTTTCAGAACATGCAATAGTTGTGTGTTTTTTTTTTATAATTTACACCCGCTAAAGGGGTTATGAATATCTTTATGATGTCTACACACAGCGCGAGCACATGAAGGCGCGCGTATTAATATGAAACTCAGATGTTGGGTTTTAACTAACTCTATGGGTGGTGTCCAGGATAACTGGAGAGTTGTGTATTATTAAAAGTTTTGTCATTGCTTATGATTCACAGAAGTTTTTTTCAGATGTTTCGTATTGTTCGTTGTTTGTGTGATTAATTTCTTTAGCCATACCACCATCCTACTACCAGTGGTATGCCTTCGCAGTAGGTTTTCACATTAACTTCTGAAACTGATCAACTTATTTTTATTTCATCTAGATTTGAACCGTGAACCCTCAGCATGACGAACGACGACGATTACCACTACGCCACAGCCACCCGGTTAAAGACCGAATAGTTGAAACACCTTATGTTAACCAAATGATCAGAGAAACCCATTCTGGCGACACGGATGTTTTATTTGGCAAAGTTAGCAATATAATTTTCGCATATGGTTGAAGAAATAACACGCCAAATACTGTTCTATGAAGTGCTCTAGAGGATGTCAGCGTACACCTATAAAAAAGTGTGACCGCAGGAATCTGTCTGCCCATTCATGTTTCAATTAGCTACATTCATACATATGTATGCATATTCACGAATCCACATGTTCCCTACGTTTGTATATCAAAGTTCAGTCTGTGCTGGGTTATTTGCATCTTTGTACAATTTACTCAAAGGCCCATCGTCTAAGCCATCAGAGAATCTTACTTTCATACAAGTCAGGCCTCATTCTTAAGGAACTGTTACTCGTACGTAAAATACGAAATAAGCTGGCTTCCACACGTGGTCAAAACAAAACTAGGAATCCGATTCGGCTGAAATTTTGACAGTAGCCATCTAAGAGAATGTGCTAGACGATAGTAAATCTCTCTTGCGATACTGGCACCATCGGGCGGTGATGCTTAGTACTTATCGAACCGCCCACGTATGTTCTTTGGACTCTATATTTTTTTATCCGTCCCTTGAACATTAACTTGAAAAAGGCACAATCGACAAGCTTTTGTTCTTCTGATTAGTGTCCCGACAGACGGATCCCTTTAGCGGTAATCATAAGCTGAAGGTTATGATGTTTGTTTTCTTGTTTGTTTGTTGATTTGAATCGGTCTATAAGTCCTTTGGCTGTATAAAAAGATTGTTGAAAAAGGTGTTGTCTAGTCGTTTGAACTCGGCTCGGATTATTTGTCAAGAACGAACTGCAAATGTTTGTACATATGTTGAGCTTAAAGTCAGTAAACTCTAAATATATTAGAACGACAAAACCATTTCAACCGTTTTCCCTAGTTTGCTGTGAAAAAAGTTCCTAAAATGTATGACAGTAGAAACTGTCCTCTATAAAATAAGAAGTCGTCTATCGAAGACGCTTTATTTCTCGTTGGGTCCAATTATACATAGCGGTTAAGAATTTAAAATCTGCCGAGAAAACTTCATATTTTTTTTTGTATTCTGGAAAACCAGTTCCGGCAATACTGCCTAAATTACTAATATTCTCGTTCTTCTTATTAAAAATCAAAAGTAACACGTCAAAAGAATGCGAATCAGTGCCTGAAGGAATATACTGAGACCGTCTTCCATTTCGACAATTCAAAATCAATGCAGTGTGCAAGCTTACAAGCTTTATATTAACTTCACTTTTGTGAGGGCGGAATCTGGGAATCGATTTTACATCCACTTCCAGATATCCGATCATCCTGAAATTTTGCACACGTATATAGTTCCGGAGACAATACAATATGGGTTATTTGATAAAGTTGTAAATCCAATATGACAGACGCTTTTTTAAGTTCAATTTCTGTGAGGGCGGAATCTGGAATTCGATTTTACACTCACTTCCAGATATCCGATTATGCTGAAATTTTGCATATCCGGTGACAACTCAATAAAGTACCATTATCTTCACGACTTCCTAAATATGGCTATCAAATGAAAGGATTTGACAAGTAGAATATGATTAACTAAGTAACGTGATTCTAAATTCAATATGGACGCCATAAGATGGCGGATTACTTTTTTCTTCACAATCCGCATGACATGGATATCAAATAGAAGCGTTTGACGAATAGAATCTCAAACAATATAGTATATTTTATGACGTTGTAAATCTAATGTGGCAGACGCCATCAGATGGAGGATTACCGTTATCTTCACGACCTCCTCAATATGGGTATCAACGTAAAGGGATTGACAAGTAGAATTAGACTAGCCAAGTGACGTCATTCTAAATTCAATATGGTGGGCCCCCCAAAATGGCGAATTACCTTTTTCTTTACAACCATCCTGGCATGGGTATCAAATGAAAGGGCGAGTAGAATCTCAAACATTCTGAGTAAACTTTCTCATATCCAACCCACCCAAGCTAATATACTTAATATGTAAAAAAAATTCAGATACTAAAAAGTAGAAAATAAATATTAAGATAAAAAAATATTTTTTTAAAACAAGCTTTAAGAACTAAAAAGTAAGAAAATAACTTTTTTCCGTGTGACTATAAATTAAAGCTTGGGGCACTCAGGCTCGTGGTAAAATTTGACTAAATGACGAAGTCTAACTAAACAGTAACAGTGACACAAAATGTGTTCTGCTAATTCTTCGTCCTCGGTGCACATCGTGTATGTGTTGTCTTGTGCCTGAGCGCCTCAAGCTTAAATTTATAATCACACATTGGTGACTCGGAAAAAAATAATTTTTTTTTACTTTTTAGTTCTTAACGCTTGTTTTTAAAAAATTATTTTTTTATCTTAATATATTTTCTACTAAAAAGCACTTCATTGATAGTTTTCTTTGCACGGTATATCTTAATCATTCTTCTTTGAATAGTTTGGTGGTGGAGGCATATTCGAGCAATCTTAATTGATGGCTCTAAGAATCTGTACGTGCCATCACTCCTAGCTTGAACCAATTCCCGAACTTACTGTTTACCTAATAAAAATTCAAGATTGCATTTAAACACAACTTTCATTACCCAAAAACACTTTGGTTTTCATTTTACCATTTTTTATGAACCTGGAAGTAACCCCACAGACTGGCTTTATGGGGTTAGTTTCAACTGTTGCCCGATGAACTAATCACACATGACGCAAAATGCACATGATCCATTGATATTAGGGGATATATACGGCGCAAGTTCGTACTCAAAAATACTTCTCACCTTCTGTGTGTTTATCGCAAGTAAACATTTAGCTTGAAACTTAGTCCAGCATTCAGGAGGACGCGGAAAATGTTTTCTTAACAAGTCGAGTAAAGTTTCATATGCAAAAATATAGATTTCATCACCGCTCTTTCTTCAAATCTGAACCACTTTTTGACATATTCTTCTTGGTCAAATTGTACAATTTAGAATTACTTCAGTGCCTTCATAAGGAATCCCCTTAAATCATTGCTTCTGTCTGCCCGAGCAGCTTACAACTGCAAACAAATTATCAGCCTTCAGCTAAAGCCTTGTTATTTAACCATTTAACTGTCATGACCATAACCAGCATCAGATTCATGCTCCAAATCGAATGCCGGCTTCTATACGAAACGATAACCATCTGTTCCAAATTTGGTCATCCCCATGTGTCTTAAGACCATTCTGTTCCTCCTCCTTTCCCATCTTACACCGCAAATGGTCATTCAACTTTCACAAAGGTCACAGCGTGTGCGACATTGCACGAATTTTCTGCAAAAACCATCCACCGTCATACTTTCCCATTAACACTGCTCGATGTACACTATATACACCACATGGTATAATTCTACCAAAGCCATGCCTGATTTTCCCACTTTTCTCCATGGAGGCTCAAAAGGAAAACCCAAAAGCAAGACTAAAATGAATGTGGCCCACAGCGCGGTATAGTTGCCAATTTAATCATCTTAACTCCGCCGCTACACTTTTCATTTTGCACAAGGGACCTGCTGTAAGATGCGCTTACGGAATACAAAAAAAAGTACCACCTTTCTCCTCGCACAGGAAAAAGTGCTAAAAAAAATAAGAACCTTAAAAAACGTTCTTCGCAAAGAAATACGAGTACGAGCACGAATATATAGGTCAGTCCATAAAGGCTACGCTATACGTGCTCGCTGATGGTGATGATGATGGCATCGGAAAAAAGATACAAAAATAAAAGTATCTGGGACAATTGTTATATATTTCTTTATGAATTGTAATTTATTTTAGCACAGTATTAGTGTACTTCAATCTGTACAGCGATGGACAGGCGAAGAAGATTCATGGCGTCAAAAAAAAAAATACCCCCCCCCCCCAAAAAAAAAAAAGACATTGATAGTTGAAATGGCAGAATCTCCTCGAACTCGTATCTAAGATCTCGCATTAAAGTCGTGATTCTTTATAAGACACGACTTAACGAAGATGGTTAGGTACTTTTGAGTTATTCACCCCGTGCCGTTCTCCCGCGCCTCGTATACCAAGCGTGCCAAGTGTAGAGGAGGGTTGATAATTGTAACCTAGACGGTCATTTCGTTTAACCGTATGACAGTTGAAGTGGGATTTGACAAAACTGTGCAAAAAGAAATAACGATTGGGGGTTAGGGATCTCCCCCTTAGGATGAAAAAGAAAAAAATAGCAAACAGTTGGAAAGGAGAGGCAATTCCTTATGAGTGTTTTGCAAATGAAAGTAAGTTCCTTTTTCGAACTTGACACCATTTTGGGTGAAGACATATTATGTCTTCTCGCCGCAGATTAAACAGGAAATCCATAAGACCAAGCGAAGTACTGTTAGTACATTTGGTGGAAATCATATTCCCTTTGGGGAGAAAGAAGAGATAACTAAGGTTTAAACGCGTTGAACTCTATACACACTCCAATAGGATTGAATGTCTACCCCTAAGAGTTGACAACTTAACAAACTAATACTACGTTTATACCAAAACGAAATCCGAGATTTCGCCGCTGAAATCTTGTTACCTCAAAATGTTGTTTACACCGAAAAAAAAAGATTTCATTTGATACTTCATGTTGAAAGTGGAAAGAAATTGTTGCGAAGGTTTTTTCCTGGAAACACAAACAGCGAAAAAATGTTGGACAATTGTAAGTGAAATGTTTATTTAAATTAATAATATGCAATTATAAAGAAAAACATAATTATTTACAGAGATTTACTTTCTGAGAAAATTAAGTAATCTGAAGAGCAAATCGAACCAACAGGCACATTACACATTGAAGTTGATGGACCAGGGGAGCAATTCTTCAGTTAACGTGGGCACTCTGGAATCAATTGCGATCACGGAATGACCACTGAGTGACATGTCATCTGAGAAAACGAAATGAATAAAAATACACTTACTTTTATTACCAAGCGATTCGTTTACTTATCAATGACAATGCTGTCCTCGACGAAATTATTTATTTCCAGTTCTCTGAGAATGGCACTTGTACTATTTTTGGTATAAAGTGGCCATTCTGATGGAGAATTTCCCGAACAACATTTTGCTTTTTATTTCCACAAGAATATACAACCTGTATTTATTAGTCAGATTGTGTAGTTTAGTTTTAATTTCTTCAGGCGAAAAATAAAAATGTTTTGTGCAAAACATGATGCCATTTCTTTGTAAACATGGTTGTCTTCTCTAGCACCACGGAAATTATCATATGTTTCCTCCCACAATACAATGCTAAACTCTTCATCATTCAGGTGCCAGATTCTTCTTGTCTTATTTTATTTCCATCGTCTCATTTTAATTTGTTCCCTGAAAATGAAATTCATTTATTTAATTGTATCTACTCAGCATACTTTTCATAACTATTTTTGTTGTTCACCATTACAAAATGAAGTGGTGAATTATTAAAAACGTGTGATCGATTTGACGACCTGCCAACTGCATTGAGATTTCGGCAGGATTTCACGAAATCTCGATGAAATCCAAGATTTCGGTGACAGAAAAATGCATGTCGAAATCTCGAGATTTCGTGAAAAATCTAGTACGTCGCTGAAATCTCGGATTTCGGCTCGGTGAAAACGTAGTATAACCAAGACTAGAAAAGGAATAGATGGGCATATTAGAAAAAGTAGAAGATTATTTTTTCTTACTTCGACACTTAAACAGGAACGTCCTTATGCCTATCGCAATTGGTGAAAGAGAGCTGATCTATTTACCGGGTGAGAATTGTGAGAGTTATAGCACGTAGCATCCAGCATTGCCGTTTGGGACGCTTTTGCGTCATTTTGACGCTATTTCGGCGATGGGACCCGTGACCCGGGACCCCTCTTTTCAAAATAAACTGCGATTTTGACGCATTTTGAAAATGTAGGATCCTTATTTCAATTTAATTTAATTTCATGTCTCTTTGACTTTTAAAACGTAGTACTGCACTCTTAAAACACACCCATTTTGCCCAACCAGAATTTCTTTCCCAAAAACTCGTTCTGCAAAACAATAAAATACAGTTCTTCGAAAAATTGCATTTTTTCACACAAATATAAGGTGGACTCCTTTTTTGCTTCTGGATCCCTTTTTTGGACGCTTTTTGAATTTTGCTCGCGACAACGCTGGAGCACCTCACCCAGGCCGATTTCCATGAGAAATCGCAGAAGATGATTGGGTGTTATAAGTGGCAGACTCTCTGTCGTTAGCTGGTAGGTAGAACTGGTTGTTTCGATGACACGAATGCGGTTTTGATACCACAACCTCAGGTGACCCGTTTATTCGAATGTAATTTTGAGATATTTTTATCCACCCTAGGAAGAGGATCAGCTCTCCAATCCTTTTCTCGGATATCTATTTAAGGTCGTCGAAGAAAAGTTTGCCCAGTATGCATTGTCTGGCTCTCGCTAGAGCCGGGCATTTGCACAAAAAGTTAATAAGCGACTCTTTTTCATTTTCATCCTTGCAGCTTCGGCAGAACTTGTTGTAAGGTCTGAGGGATCGCTTGTTTGGCTGCTTGGTCCCCTATTGGCCAGTTCCCTGTACTAACTGCCACTACTCTTGCGATGTCTATGGTGCTATGTCCTTGAACCCAGAGAAGAATGACTCTAGCCTGGTTGCACAAGCGATTTAATTTTTCCCGTTTCGATGATGTGAATACAGATTTTATGCCTTTAATTGCGGCTTGGCAATCTGTAATAATAGCGATGTTGAGTTTGGGTATGGAGTCGTTTATAAAGTTGTGACAGGCCTCAAGGATTGTTAATAGCTCCGCCCGGAAGACGCAAGCGAAATTCAGTAGGCGATAGGATTTCTATATACCTAGTTTTTTTTCGTGAAAATGCCCGCGCCTCCACTGTAGTCCATTTGCGAGCAATCGCTGAATACCGTTGTATTAAAATCTGTCACAACCCTCCTTCGCTTCCATTCATCTCTGCTTAGGTTAGGTTAAGTTAGGTAGAGAGGGGTTGTGAGGCTGAGCCATCACAAAACAGTAGGTACCAGAGTGGGCCCATCTTACTTAGTTGGCGCTACAGCTCGAGGTGAACCTGGGCCTGCTTCTCGCAACCATTTGTGTGTGCATGTTATATTTTTGCACGAATGGAAGGGACCTACAGTTTTTTGCCGACTCCGAACGGCGAGTTGGAAAGCTCAATCGTGACAAATGATACTTTTTGATGCTTGTCAGACATTCGAAAGAGGTGGGCACTGTGAAAAACTTTAAGGTGTTTGCGGCGGGATTCGAACCCAAGACCGCTGGCTCAGTAGTCCGACGCACTAACCACTTACGCTACGGTGCCCTACGGATTGGGCCCATCGTGATCCCCTAAAAATCCATGGTTGATTTGGCCTACATCCTTCAGGTTACTGAAGAAGTAGTAGCCAAAAGTGCTACGATTACGTACTAACCTCTGACATTCGCGTAGAATATGTTCGATATCTTCTGCTACACTTACATACATACATATGTTATTGCAGTATCTGCAAATTTTCGTGTGCGTGAGTCGGAGACTTTTGGCGTGTTTGCCCAGGAGACAATGCACGGATGATATTCCTGTTGCTATTTATTTACTATTTTATTTTACTAGTCCTTTTACGGTTCAGTGCCAGTCAAAGAGCCTTAGAGACCTTATGTATGGCCTACCATGTTAGACCATCTATGGCCAACCCTTCACATAAGACTTTCTTTTACTCTTGATTTAATGCTACATAGCGGTGTGGGAACTACCACCGCTTCGGGTAGTGGCAGCTCCTCTCATTTCCTAGCTAACTCATTGGCTAAGAAATGCGTTAGCTAGCAAATGAACGGCCAGGTACCCAACATAGTTTTACCTAGTTCTGCGTGCATTGTGCGGCAGCTCCTGACTAGTGCCGATTTGATAATGCACGCAGCGCCCTAATCGCAGCTTTGCTGTCGATGTAAATAACAATATCCTTGCCGGATATTCGCTTCATTCTCAGGAACTCTGCAGCTTTAAGTACGAAACATCTGCTTTACCCTTTCCCTCCCAGGGTAGCCATTCGGCTACCACATATATTTTTATAAATAACTATAACAAAATAAATCAAAATTCAAGGAATTCATTTAATTTAATCTGGCAGGATCATATTCTCCCAGTTCAGTGGAAACAATTTTGTATTTTTTTATCTGGTAACGATTTTTTTTTCACATTTTGCTCGTGAAAGTCGACTTCTTCTGTAGTGTTGTCGAAACGTGAATTTCGGTCGCGGATTTGAACAGGTAAAAATTAGTGCTGATGCAAAGTATATATTTTTTTGTGGAAATAATAATGTTTAAAGATGAATTTTGTAAAATATAAATCAAAATTTAAAAGAAAAAAGTGTTTTGATTTAGATTTAGCTAGCACCCCATGTAGCCAAGCCCACGCAATGACTCCCACTTAAAAAAGTGATGCAGTTATCTTTAGAATGCCCATATTATCCCTAAAAACATAAAAGTTAATTTTTTACCCAAAAATTAATAATTTGGGAAGGAAAGGGTTAAAAGACACTCCAGGTATCCGGAAGACTTAGGTTAGGTTAGGTTAGGTTAGGGCCGATGAGAATGGTAACATTCCCATCACACTTAGGTCCCTGTGGACCCATTGTGATACCCATAGTGCGTTCCCACCCGTGGTATTATCGTTTCAGTTACAGCCATCCCGAAGCCCTGGTGAATTTCAGCAGGTTAGATGGTAATCCATCTGATAGCTCGTCGATATCTTCGAAGAAAAATTTGCCCAGGGTTCTGTTTCTCAATTGACAGAGGTTAGGACAGTGACAGAGGAAATGGGTTGTGTCCTCATGTGCCTCTTCATCACCGCATCCTCTGCAGATGTCATCATCGTTCAGTCTCAATTTCTTCATGTGGTATCTTAGGGCGTTGTGTCCAGTTAGCACTCCTATGAGCAAGGACACCGACTTCCTGTCTTCTTGCAGGAGTTTTCTTGTTCTAGCTTTGTCGTATTTTGGCCACAATGTTCTTGATACCTCGCAGGTGGTTAGTGTTTTCCACCTGTTGTTTGCTTTAGTTTCTGATGTCTGTTCAATTTTGGCTCGAAGGTTGCAGAGTGGAGGTTTGACCGTCCTATCTGCCTGTTCGCTTTCTAGGGCTGAGCCCTTTCTAGCCAATTCATCCGCAGCTTCATTGCCTTGTATCCCTCTGTGCCCAGGGACCCAGCTCTTCGCGGCAACACTTTACAAGCTTCGATGTTATTTGTGTAGCAGCTATTGCTTTTATGGCGGCCTGGCTATCAATGTAAATAGTGATATCGTCTCGCGATATTGTCATTATTGACACCAACTGGGCTACCTTTGTCACTGCTAGAACCTCAGCCTGGATAACGCTGCTATGGTCTGGGAGTCGTATGGAGCTATTTATTCCCAGTTCCTCCGAAAAGCAACCCGCTCCTATACGTATGTCCATCTTTGACCCATCTGTGTAGATGGACTTGCCATCTTGAGGTACCTCGTTTTTTTCCCATTTCTCTTTGCTTGGAAAAGTCCAGGAGAAGGGTTTTTCGAAGTCCAAGTATGGGATTATATAGTCTGAGCTGATGTCCCCATTGAGGTAAATGCCAAGTATCTGGATATGCCCATATGCATAAGGTCTCCAGTGATTTGACTGACTTAACCTGAGAGCGCTTTTTGCTGCGGTCTCCTGCATATAGAGATCCAGAGGCAGCAGGTTAAGAATTGCTTCCAGTCCCGCTGTTGGTGTTGTTCTCATCGCGCTGGTTGTTCCAGTGCAAGCTATTCTCTGTACTTTGGTCATATCTTTGAGGTTGCTTATTTTGGTGCGTTATTTGCGGCCCACAACCCCAGTTTTTCCCGAAGAATCTACTGCAGGTGTAGAAAGCAACTGATGCCTTTTTTACCCTTTCTTCAATATTCAGCTTCCAATTTAGCTTTCTGTCAAGTATGAGGCCTAAGTATTTCGCGCTCTCAGACAACCTCAATATTTGGTAGCGTGAAAGGTGGTATCACTCTCTTGTTAGTAAACAGCACTAGTTCGGTTTTCTGAGGGTTGACCCCCAGTCCGCATTGCTTCGTCCAAACGTTTATTGTGTTTAAGGCTTCCTGAATTAGTTCACTAACAGTGGTGAGGAATTTCCCCGTGGCAAGTAGCACCACATCGTCTGCATATGCTACTGCTTTTATTCCACTATATCTAAATTTCATCAGTAGTTCATTAATGACCATGATCCAAAGAAGGGGGGATATGACCCCTCCTTGCGGTGTGCCTCTAGATGCGATCACATTTTGACGGGTTCCCCCGAGTTCAGCGATGATGTGCCTACTGCTAAGAAGGCTAACTATCAGTTTGGTCACGGTGCGTTCAACGTGGTTATCTTCGAGCGCTTTTTTAATCGCATGCGTCTCGACATTATTAAAAGCACCTTCAATGTCTAGAAATGCTGCCAGCGTGTATTCTTTAAAGTGTAGGGATCTTTCAATCGTGGTGACTACATCATGTAGCGCTGTTTCCACGCCCTTACCTTTAGTGTAGGCATGCTGTGCCGCGGACATATTCATGTGGTTGAGTTTACAACGTATATGAACGTCTAACAGCTTCTCAAAGGTCTTTAGCAAAAACGAAGTAAGGCTAATGGGTCTATAGTCTTTTGCGGTAGTGTGGCTGGCTTTCCCAGCTTTGGGAATGAAAACAACTTTCACTTCTCGCCACGCTCTGGGTATGTGCCCACACCTAAGACTGTTCTGAAAAATTTTGTGCAAAGTTGGTGCCATTAGGTGCTTAGTTTTCTGCAGCATGATCGGAAAAATCCCATCAGTGCCTGGTGACTTGAAGGGCTGAAATGATTCGATTGCCCAAATAATCCTTTCCTCAGTCACCATTTCTATTGGTACCATAGTTTCTTCTTCTAATCGATTATCAGTTTCCAAATTGCTGGCCGAGGCCGCGCATCCGGAAGACTTAAGGATACTTTTAGATCTGGTTCCACACAGAAGATACAAGAGCACGTGCCGTTTGCAGTTTTAGAACCGTCCGTGAAAGCTGCAGTGTCTGTTTGCCGAGTTACTGTGTTGTTGGTTCACTCTTCGAATGCTAAAGATTTTGGATACGTGTTTAGGACCTAGTCTTGCAAGTATTCCTCAATATTCGAAGTTTCTCTTTTATGTCGTGCTCCCCTATTCTACTGCAGCGTTAAGGACCCACAATGTCAGCCTCTTTCCTGACAAGTTTGTCGGCCTCTTCGATGTCTCTTTAACGCCACGTGTCCTGGTTCCCAGGAGTTGATGACATTGTTTCTTACGACCAGTCTTTTGAATTTGTCTATGCATTCCCAAACAATTTTATATTTGATGACTTGAGCTCGGATAGCCTTTGATAGTTGCTTGGCTATCTGGTATTATTGCTATGTCGCATCTAGTATAGCATTCCTCAGATACCGACTTCAAACAAGCTGGCCATAGCTTCGAATAGTACCGTTCCGGTTCCAAACACTCCTTCTCAGTTCTTGAAACATCCGTGTATTATTTTATGGTATGAAAGCTCTTTTCTACTACTGAGTTTGATATTGACACTGCGAAAAGTCAGAAGGGGAAGCTTATTCGCAGCTATTGCGCCATCCTTACGGCCGATGCGTTTTACTTTTCCGTTTGCTTCTTTGGTCGTTCGTAGATACATCCTATTTGGGGTTTCTTGCACCACAAGGTGCAGCTGAGTCAGCTCCAATAGCTGCCAATCGTTGCAATTGTCCAATGTGTGCCTCATAGTTATCAGATTGTATATTTTTACCTATGCTCGACAGTGGTGATCATAAATGTCACCATGGTAATATACATCCATATGGGAATATAAAGTCGACAGCTCCAGTCTTTCCGGCCACTTTTAAGAGTAAGAAGTCCGGGCCGCGGTACATACATTAAATCGTCGAATTTGCTTAGCTAAATTTAAAGAAATTAGTACTCGCACCTACTTACTGACTAACATACTCCGCTGTACGGTGTAGCGTGGGTTGAAAGGTTGCAGTAAGCCTACAATCCCACTCATCGCCCGTCAGACATGTATTTGCTTCTCAGGATGATTACTAGGAAAGGTATAAGGTACCTACATGTGCACTCATTGCAAAGTTGGTAGTTCCCAACCGTTACGAGTAGAGAAAAAGTGTAGGCGCCTACTTGGCCGGCAGCTTCCAAATATCCACCATCAACCTGACGCAGATATCTAATTGTTTCTTATTTATTACAAAAAAAAACTCCTAAGTCCCATGCGACCCACACTAAAAAACCATGCATGATCTCTTCTCGCCATATGGCTGCAGAATGGTAATGGGAATGGCTATTGGACAACCATGCTTTACTCCTGGCAAAAAGGAATTCCAACCTCAAAAGAGGTGTGCAACTGCAACTTCCTACTGCTTCCCGAGGGTCTTCAAATATAATAATGTGTTTTGCGAATCATTTTTCACTCAAAATGAAGTTTCCAAGAAACGTGTATGCCCCGAAGTATCCTCACAACTGTCGGACTCTGACACCTTTTAATCACCTCGAAGACGACCAACGACGCGACGCCTTAAAGCCACAAATAAGGAAACGTTAACTCAAATCAATTTTGAAAGCATTATGTCATGGATCGCACTCGCACATCGCACGCTCTCGCTGTGAATCCAAATTAAACGCAAACACCACTCAAGCGGTATCAATAACAATAATTACCGAACCTCCACCAGACCCCCCATTGTTGCGTCGTGGCCCTCTCTCTTTTCACCGTTAAAAAATAAAAAAAAAATAAATTGTTGGCGCGGTCGTGGGTCTATCTATCAATTCAACACGTCTATGACGATGATGATGATGAAGCGCGTCAATTGATTTTGGATGCTTTATGGCGAGAAATTTCGACGCCGCCCCTCCTTCGTCAACATTCCTATTCCAACCCGAAGTGCATCATCATCATCGTTGTTAGATTTTTGCAGCCGCAACATGACAATGATCTTGACTTTGAAATGGAATCAAGGAAATTCAAAACGTCAATACGGCCGGTTAGATACTCGTATCTGCTCGCGCGTACGTTATGGTTATAGATGCGGATGGTGAACCACCTCTAGCCTTTGGCTGTGCATCCTCGTTGTTCGCCTCACACCCCGGATGCAGTCAGCCGATCGATGAAAAACTTAACTCGCGTAGGTACCGTTAATTCTAATATACTCGTATGATGCGGGGCAAAAAAAAAAAGGTTCCATAGTTTACAGCTGTTCCCCATCATCCGCCAGCAATCAAATCAGGAAAAGGAAATTCCTAAATGGCTTTGAGGGTTCTTTTGGCATCTCACACACAGACACACATGATGATGAGTTGCTGCTGCTGTGCATTTCCACTTCCAAAGGTGTGTTCCGCTAGATCTTCTTCTTTTTCTTCTCCGTCGTTGTCTTCTTTGGCTGCTTCGCGATCCCGCTTGAATTGGGTGCAGATGTTTTTATACTTATGCGCATGTTCAGTGCTTAAAAGAAGGTCTCGCTTATATACATGCTAGTATGTATACGATTGCTGCCCATTTACGCTGGTAAGGCTTGGTAAAAGTCGAATGATGAGACACGATGGGTGAATTTGCCTTTTTGTTAAGCATCCATCTCTCTCTTTCTCTGAGGAGCGTCTTTCGATAGCTGATGGCGATCATCATTGGCATCAAATGTCGAGGAACATTGCATATTGATCATGATGCTGATGATGGGGCGATGATGCAGTTAGGAGTGCTGTCGACAACTCTTGGGCTTCTTTTTGAGGCGATTTAATTAATAACTGTTTACGGAGAGATTGGTTTTTGACAGGCTGCCTTTAATCTTTCTATATGAAACACTGGTTACTACCAGTATTTCAAATGTGAGTGCGCATACATACGAGGTCTTTGTTGTGTGATGGTTTCGTAAAACGGTAGGTGTGTTCTTTGTAGATTAACTGCCACTTTATGTTCAGATTCGGACAGGAGATATGTTTTTTTGGGAACATGATCCTTACGGGTAGCGATAGAGATATGAATGATTTCTTCATCGAACTTATTAGGGCTACTTGATATTACATTCGATGGAATGGGCGGCAATGTTTAATGGATGCATTTCGTTGGATTTTATTAATTGGAAAATCATGGAAATGTTGATGGTGGTAAGTGGAACAGCTTAACGGGGAGTTCTCAAAAGGAATAATGATTTGTCTTCCTTGGAATTCTATAGATAGATAGATTTTCATTAACCGTTTCCTTTATAAGGGTTGCAAACATCATAGGAAATGAGTTTTCCAAAAAAGAGACTTTACTTGTGAACCACACAGTAACTTAATAAAAACTTAAACGGTTACTCGAAGAGTGAGTACTATGAGAGTAATCCCGTCTTAAAAAACTTCAACACCTAGCGTGCATTAGCATTACCGGGGCCATGAGAGGGACACCCACCGCCACGAAGCTAGAAAAGCAGTATACCGCATAGGTGTGCTTCTTGGAAGGCGAGTTACCTGCAGTGAAACGTAGTAGAGGTAGCAGGGTGGGGAAGCTTCTCGATTCAGTACCAGGAGCCTTGGAGGAGCTCTGGACATCACAAGCTCCAAATACAATTTCGGGCGAAGGTTCCAATGTCTGCTTCTAGATCGCTCTGAATGGAACAGCGGAGGTTGGTCTGGTTTCCCTTCAGAAAGTTTAGTCATCCTTAATGGATGAGCTCTCCGGAGCAGGTGTCTACTCAGAAGAATGCCACGTGGAGCAATCTATTCCACTGGGTAGATTTACAACTGTCTTTCAGGCAGAGGTGTAAGCTATCGCTAGAACAGCGCACATGGCACCTAACAAGAGATGGAAAGGCAAGTCCATCTACAACTGCTCTGATAGCCAAGCAGCTATTAAAGCCTGTTCAGCAGCGTTGATCAACTCAAAAGTTGTTGAGGAAGCTGTCAATAATCGATGTAATCAGATCACGTCTGGGTCCCTTTTAGCGGTCCTCAGCCTGTTATTGGCTGCAGTTCAGCTTATGCTAAAAACAAGCTTCTTGAACTGCTGCGACTATAACACTATAGCCATTGGCATGAGCTTAGGTCATGCCGGCAGGCCAACATGTTAGTAGACGCGCCCAGGGTAGACAGAACTAGGTTTCTGTTACATTTTAGCAGAAATGACCTCAAAATCCTCGCAGGACTAGTCACTGGGTTCTCTCCCTTAAACGAGCACCTGAACAAAATTGGAATTAGAAGCTCGGTCCTTTGCGAGATGTGCCTGGGAGAGGAAGAGACAGCTGAGCACTTCATTAGCGAGTGTCCGGCCTTTGCTCGGATCAGAAAGGCCACTCTTGGCAACCACGTCCTACGGGACGTTGATCTACTGGAGCTCAATCTTACTCTATTGCTTCGCTTTGCGAAAACGACGGGCAGATTTAGATCGACATATAGCTCAGCAACAAGTCGCTAATTCAGCGAATGGGGTGATACTATACCAAAGTATAATGGGCCTACAGATCTACGTGCTTGTTGTCTCTACGGGATAACCGCCTTCTAAATACAATACAATACAATACCGAGTTCGGCTAGTAATGAACAAATACCTATTGTTCTTCGGTAAATACTCAGTGCTCATTGCAAGATAAAGGTGTTAAAATTTATTCAAGGTTATTCATGAAGAAACTACCTGGTTTAACCAGACTTAGTGTCGTTCAAATAGTACCCATGTACTCTGACTACCCCCAGCTGTCCTACATTTGTAAACAATAAGACTTACTAAATAACCTATGAAAAAGTGTTGTAAGCGGGGCTGAATATGATTCTTTATTGCCTCCCCTAGATTTGTTTATTACAGGTTCAATAGCAAAGGGAGCCCCCAGACTAAGGGAATTCGCCTTTTTAGTGGCATGTGGCGATACTAGGAGACGTTCCAGAAACTGCCACCGTCACCAAGATGCAACACTGAAATTTTACCCAAGACTACATACATAACTCTCCACCACGTTTTTGACCTGAACCAACCGATCATATTCCCCATTAGGGTAAACTGGTAGTCCAATAATGTGATGAACGATCATTAAATAACATTCTTCACAGATTGCTCAAAATGTGTTTGACTTCCAAACGGAATTGCAATTAAAAAAGCTGCTATATCTATAAAAGATAACGATCTCCCTCTGTCGGAGATAGTCATTCTGCAATCGTGAGGAGCCTATTAAGAAAATTCGGAAGTAGAAACGTAGTCAGCGTAAGAAAGCTAGCACTGAGCCCAAACCATCAAACAAGCGGCACTCTATCTGAGTCAAGCGGGAACTCAAAACTCTGAAGCAAGACTAACCAAATGCTTAAATATACTTAACGTCCAGATATGTTAGGTAAGGTAAGGTTGGGTGGTAGAATTCACTTAGACCAAAGTAGGTCTATTATGTTGCCACATGAGCCGATTCTTATCGATACTCTTGGAACCATTTTGAAAGTAAAAGTCCAGAAGTGATATCTATTGTTTTCAGTGCTTGGCTGCACCTGCATCGGAATATACAGATTTTAGGAAAGTCGGAAAGAGAAGAGCTTTGAACTTCATTCAAAAATATATCTATACTCTGTCCCAACCGAATTGTCAGTACAGGCCTTATGGGGGAGCTTTAATCAATCTATTCTATATTTAAATACTGGTGCGGGTGCATGTGTTTATGGCACTCAGTTAGCAAAATTGCAACTGAAATAAAAACCAAACCACTGACTTACACAAGTTTTGTTTTTGTAATTTTTCTCAAATTTACATGCCTACATCATGACAGGCTTGCCACACCACACAGTCAATGGCATAATAATCGTGTGGCCGGTCGCTGTGTATAGTGTGTAGAAAATATGAACAGAACATTAAATCAGTGTTACAGTTTTTCTGTGGGTTTTGTCAAAGAGCTTTGGAATTTTGTGCTTTGAGAACCATTAAATGAATTTGAGTAGGTGAGGGTGTTGCCACATGTTGCTGTTCAGTAGTTATTTCTGGAGAAATCGTTAAAATGTGTTTAAACAATTTTTCGCTTTTTGTGCTTCATAATGGAGGGTTATTTGTGCGAGATAAATGTTGGGTGCGGAAACGAATAGTAAATATTTTTTTGGTACTCGAAACTATGCCCTCTACAACATACTAACATTTCATATAAATTGAGGTGATATTCATTTTGTAATCTTTATTTCGTTCAACAAATTGTGTTATTTTTAAATCAGCAGCTGGTAACCATACGGGTATTGCTCTCTTATTTGCGGCGATTTATCATGTTTACTACGGTAACCCATACCCCGTTTACAAGGAGAGTTGAGTGATTGAGTTGAAACTCAGCTGAGATTTCAACAGGAGTATTTAAACACACCCAGGTGAAAGGCAAACAAAAAAAAAAAAAAACACAATCATAGAGATCACACACACACATAGACAACATCTCAGTTCAACTACTCAACCCAGGTATACATGCATTTTTTCAACCCAACTGAGCTCTCATAGCTCAGTCGAGTCCAGTCAAACCAGCTTCAACTCAGCTCGCGTTTATATGCACATCAACTTAGGTTGAAGCTTGGTTCAACTCTCCTTGTAAACGGGGTACCAGTCAGAGTTTAAAAGATGGATAGTTTAATGCAAGCTATTGCAACCAGACTGAGAGCAAACGTCCTATCTTCCCTTTACTGAGAATTCGGTTGAGACAGCGTATAGCTATGGGCATGATAGTATCATTTCATTTTTGACAGATATTTCGTTAGTTATTCGTGGAAGAGAACTGGCACTGCTCCCCAATCTGGCAAAATTGCTCTAATTCCGAAGACGCTTTTCGCCACGAAGCGTGTCGTTTCTTTCATTTCCATGAACGTGTGACCAGGCACTAAGCCAACAAAAGAGAATCTCAGCTAACTTCGACATAAAATGCATTGCTAAGGTAAACGATGCTTAGCCTGATTTGTATTGAAAACTTCTCGCTCCCTGGCTGAATAAGTCATGCCAACTACGGTTACACTGGACAGTGGGGTGTTTCAAGCTTTGGAAGTTGTGTCTACGGAGTCGAGCGAGGAACAATAAGGTACATCGTTGCAGAATGTCTACGAAGTTGTTATTTCGAATTTATAGAATAACTACCTAGCTTTATAACTTGGCTAAGAAATCTTGATTATTCATATTACCGTTAAATTTATACTATCAAAAACATTATATTTCCTTTTATACTTCCACTAGGCAACTGGCTGTTATCCAACAAGTAAGCCTGGCAAATCACTCTCAGAAGACTTATTTTCATAGCTTATAATCTATTTTGTATAGATACGAGTATCTACAAGTGATGGTTAATGAAACTAGCTTCGACGCTTTTGCAGTTAATGGCTTAAAAGAACTAAACCTTAACGACATTTGTCAAATAGATCGACAAGTATATCTGAATCCGAAGATCGCCGTTAAAAGACTTTATTTTTCTCAGAAAATGCACCAAATTACATACTCGGCTTACCAACTGATGCCCAAATCCATGGCTTAATACACTGGCTAGAAATATACACAGCGCAGCGGTTAGATTACAAATTCAAATGCATCTTAAGCTAGCGGTTTTGTTAATGTCTGCCACGTGCCACTCCTGAAATCAACAAATTTGGCACAACATCTGAATGAATCTTTTAAAATATTGAAACAAATATCCTCCGGAGGAATTAAATACAGGACATACATTTTCCACCGCAACTCATCTTCTCTATTGTCATTCTCACGAATGCATAGACCTCCCTGTCAAAATATCAACAGAGATGCAGATACTCGCTTCGTGCCACTTCCTTACCAGGTTTTCATCATCCAACCGTGGCATTCACAGAGAGAACATCTAAACAAAAAAAAAAAAACCACCATAAACTCCCTCATCCATAAAATGGTTTCATGTGCATATCCAGCACAATCCGCCGACCAACGAAACAAATTTCCCAAATCATCCGGATATCACGATGCATGTTCAATTCCTTTTCATTCCCGAAAACAACAAACTGTGAAACTGGCTCCTACAGCGCGCACACGGCACACACATGTTGCACATTGATGTAGGCGAGGGAGTGAGTTACCTTGTTAGAGCAGTGATAACAGGTAATTACCTGCTCGTAAAATGTTCGAACGTGACTTTTGCCTGAGTAAGAGACAAAAAGGAAATCGAAAATAGAAAACCTCTTGTTCCCAGCATAGACAACCTGCCTCCGCTATCAAAGCGCCCATAAAATTAATAGAACAAAGGATAGAGGGCATTTGTAGTATCTAAGTATCTATGTATCTATGCTGTATACAATTGTAGGTAGCGTAAGTCCACTGTTTTGAGGTGGTCCGGAATATTCATTGATCTAATAAAAGGTCATAAGGATACGATTTCGAACAATGGGAATACGGACAATGCTGGATCTTCGCTGGGAAATTATTGAGATCACGCTTTGCATTGCCCCCAGATCCCAGCTTTGTATCAGAATTTTATGATTTTTAATGAGAGTCACGTAGATATAATTATTTTCAAATTTTCTGAATGAGTTTTCACATCCAGAGGGAAATAACTCATGTTTGCGATGGAAACGACCTTGAGTTATCTACTGAAACGTGTGAAAGCACATTTATCCGAAATGATTTTTTGTGAAGGAAACTGTCATTAAACTAGCGGATTTATTTTAGTTTCGAGTTACTAGAAACTCAATTTTGGATCCTTAATTTGCATGGGAACACTCCTTTTCAAAGTAATTCACTTTTTTCTTAGAGTTTTTACTTTTCTCGAAGATGCAAATACATGCGAGGTGCCCCAGTTTAAAGGTATTATCCGTTAACTGGAGATTCCTGAAGTTCTAGCGATTAAAATATCGTATGGCAGGGCGGTCTATTTAGCCCGCCGAAGTAAGGCACATCCGATTTGGTGGTAAGATCACTTTAAATGATATAACTTCTGAACTATTATAGCTACAAAAACAGTTTTGTACATTTTGGAGAGGCAATCAGAAGCGAATAAAAAATATTGAAGACTTCTTATCAGAGCTTGTTCTAGTCAGATTTTATAGACCAGATATATCGAGGGATAACCACATAACCTTTCTGTACAGACGTTCTTATAACAGATTTCTTCACGTAGCTCACTCAAGCCTAGCCTAAAATCGATTCATACCCTCCAAGTACAAAGGCGTTACTTACTTACTTACTTAGGTGGCGCTACTAGTGGTACAATAGATCTTCTAGGTCGCGGTGCCCTCCGCAACTGGCGGGTATCCCTTTAAGAAAAAAAACTAGGTGGCGCTACAGTCAGGGGTGGACCAAGGCCTCAACCAATAACCTCTTCCAGTTAACCCGGTCCTTAGCTAACCGCCTCCAATTGCGCACTTAAAGTTGGTTCAGGTCTTGTTCTACTTGTGCGCGCTGGCTTAGTGTTGCGCTTGCCCTCCCGGTTTAGAATCGAATATTCTCCGAGCTGGGGCGTTGATGTCCATAAAAGTTTTTTCACGGTGCCACCTCTTTCGAATGTCTGAAAAGCAATCAAAGAGTATCATTTGTCATGAGAAGCTTCTCAACCGAATATCTTACGAAGGATTTTTCTCTCGAAGCGACCAAGGATATCTTCATTCGCTTTTGATAAAGTCCATGCTTCAGCTCCATATAGCAAGACTGGGATGGAAAGGGTCTTATATAGAGTCTCCTTAGTCGATCGAGAAAGGACTTTACTATTCAATTGTCTTCTTAGCCCAAAGAAACAGCGGTTGGCAAGAGTAGTCCTTCGTTTTATTTCCGACGAGATGTAATTTTTTGATGTTATGGCAGAGCCGAGGTAGATAAAGTCTTTTACTACCTATTGTGACATTCTGTCCGTTGTGACATTCTGTCCGTTGTGACATTCTGTCCAGTTCGTCGATGTTGGGTGTCCCTTTTTGTTGACAGCATATATTTTGTTTTGCCCTCGTTTACCGCTAAACCCTTGCGAACGCACCGGTGACAGCTCGCTGTTTTCTAACAATGATGTCAATATCGTCGGCGTATGCAAGTGGTTGAACGAACTTTTGAAAGATCGTTCCTTGTGTGTTGGCTTGTGAGTTTCAAACAATTCTTTCAAGTATGATGTTGAAGAAGTCGCATGCCAGCGCGTCACCTTGTCTGAATCCTTTGTTGACTTGACATCGAAGGTGTCGGTGAGGTCATTACCGACCTTGATGGAGCAGCGAGCTTTCTCCATCGTCATCCTGCACAGACGGATGAGTTTGGCAGGGATGTCAAAACTAGACATGGCTTTATACAGCTTATCCCTCCATATGCTGTCATAGGCGGCATTGAAATCGATGAACAGGTGGTGAGTATCGATTTGGACTTCTTGGGTTTTTTTTCAGGATCTGCTTTAGTGTTAACATTTGGTCTAAGTACAAAGGCGTTAAGAAAGAGTATTCTCAGGATCTCCATTCCACTGCCGCCAGAGATTCACACATGTGCCACTGCTTCAATCTCATCCAGGCATAGTGTACAGGTATCTTCTTCTATAAGGCCCATCTTCCTTAGATGATACGCGAAATGTAAAGGAACGCTTCTGCCCATTTAAAAGTTCCTCGATTGTCATGATTATAATTTTTCTCTAAGTAGAGAAAGTTGGCAATGTTATTGCCATCTAAGCCCTTTTTTTCCACGGTTGGCCATTTTCTCAGCTAACATTCTTCTACTAACTGAAGAAAATAGTTTCGGCTCAAGCAACTTCAAGGTGGACACCTATTTTGCAAGGAATTCCGTCTTTTTATTGCCATAGATCCCTATATGACCTCTGTGCTACTTAATTTTTAGATGAACACTAATTGAGCTTCAGTACGTACACATTTCGGTGTCAATGATGTTGTCATGTGTGCCTGTTCCATATATCTGATCAGTGCTTGATTACCGAGTGCTATAAGTATCTTCCTTCCCTACACCTGACCTTCTATCAAGTAATTCAAAGAATGCAGCAATTTTGTCATCATTAGGTATATTTCCGCACTGTTCTTAATCCTCCTTTCTTTAGGTGGCGCTACAACTCGGGTGCTTCTCGCAACCACTTGTTTCAGCAATCTAAGAAAATAGAGTTTAAGTAAAATCAGAGTGGAGCCAGATTTCCTAAAAAGATGCATCAGACAAAATTTTACTCGTATTGGCCTTCAGGAATTATATTTCTTAGGTTTCGCGCGGCTGTAGTTAATGCGATTGCCACATTGCCATTGAATGCATTGGGATATATGATGCACATAAAAGATTACCTTTTCTTGTTGTTAGGTTAGGTTAGAAATGGGTTATGAGGCTGAGCCATCACAAAACATTAGACGTCCGTTGCAACCATCTATTGATGGTATCTTTACCTAAACATTTTATTTCCCTGAAAAATTTTAAAAATTGATTATGGCCAGTGTGCCTCTTCCGGTGTATCAAAGAAGTAACTCCATACATTTTTTACGAGAACGAGCAATCGCATGACATTCGGAAAGGATATGTTCGACGTTATTTTGCTAAACTCAAGTCACTGCAGTATCTGCATTCCTCCGTGCTATTGGCATACTTTTGACATGCTTTCTCAGGAGACTCCAGTAAGTATTCCTTTTAGCGTTCTTAACTTTGCCCTATTTAGTCCAAAGATTACTTTGGTAATTTTGTGGTCTAAGGCCAAAACTCCAAAACGCCTTGGACAACCTATGTCTCTCTATTCTTGACCTTCTATTGCCCGCCATAATAGCATATTTTAATTTCATTCAGGCCTGATGCCGCATGATTTTTGTGCTAAGTGCACCATCGCAGTTATAGACAATGCCCTCCCACCTTTCTTACTAGCTCATCTGCAAGTTTATTTTCTTCTACACTAGACCGTCATGGTCCTCAACATAGTTTAACCCTGCTATGACTGCTTAGGTTTGGAGCACATAGCGACATAGCTCTAAGCGCGGCCTGACTGTCGATGTATGTAAAAGGTAATATCCTTATCTGATATCAGCTTCATCACCAACAGCTCCGCCACTCTCCGCACAGCTAGAATCTCTACCTGAGAACAAGTCTAAGACATGTTTTTAGCTCCGATTCTCTTGAATAAATTCCTGACCCAGTGCCTTTGCCGGTTTTCAACCTCCGTGAAGACCGCATTGTGTTTTTGCTGTGTAGGCGCAATGCTGTCTCAACCTTCTCTCTCCGGAGACGGTATATCGTACTCCAGAAGTCGGAGCATGTCATCTGTTCCACTGAGGTTTCTCGTTGCATTTTCTCTTTCAGGATCTGAGTCTGTTTAAAAAATTCGACCGCGATCCCGAAGGCTACAACCCGCTACTATAAGAACTATTGTTGATCTAATTTTTTGTTTATATAAGCCTCCAATCTTCGGTAACGAATATTTCCTATCTAGATCTCCTCTGATTGCTATAATATGTACTCTAACTATATAGGTACTCCCAATTTCTTAGAAACGGAACGTTTATCGCCTTAATTAACCGATGCAAAAAAAAAAAAAACATTTAGACAAACCACACATTGACCTCCTTTTGCCGAGCAAAGTCAACAAAAACCATTGGTAACATGAACACGAATGCTTTAAAATGCGGTCGCTTGATTTTCTCCCCAAAACGAACCTAAACAGCGCCACCACACACGCAGTAGCACCACATGGTATAGGTGACATTATCTTCCATCACTGCGAATAGCCCAGAACCAAAACAAATATAAATGGAAAGTTTCTCCTGAAAAATAGGTCCCGTCCCGGAATTCTACAAAAAATCATATCATCATTCACATGCGCAGCCACCACAGGCTCCAGAACCAAATAAATAATTAAAAATCCATCCACTGATGGACTAAATCATCTTTTGCACACGTTCCTTTCTGTTTTTATATAAAAAAAAAAACCGTTCCGTATTTCTGACCGATCGATGGCAGGTATCGAATATCACAACAACCTCAGAGCAAAAACGAAAAAAAAAACAGCCCACAGAAGAAAGCACTGAAACCGAAATCGAATCCATTTATCACCATCTGAAGGATGTGGCTGTAAGAAGTCAGCATGGTCGATTCCGCAGCTCCACAATCTCCATGCTCTGCTCTACTCCTCATGCTTCTGTTGGGCTAAATTGATTGCTCCATCGTCGTCTTCTGTTTTCTTCGTAGCCATCGGTCGTTGGTCGGGATTGCTCCTCATCGGGTCCCCCTTCAAAGTTGGAAATCGGTCAGAGCGCCCAACACAAAAGGAGGTCACTCGATCAAATTTTTCAACTCAGCATGTTGCGCATGCAACGCGAACCATGAAGCGCGGATGTGATTCGAAGATTCGTTTTTTTGTTCGTGTCCAAAGTGAAAAGGAAAAGATACATTTTTTTTTTTGGTTTTTAGCCATAAGGATGAGTTGACGACGATGTTTGGAAAATAAAAACAAAAAAATAACAAAAGAAAACGCGACATGCGAAACCAAAAAGCCAACAGCAACAACAACAAATAAACGAACGACCTTAAAAGTTGTTGCTCTGTCTTTTTGTTTTTAATTCGACAGAAAACAACAACAACATATGGAACAGCAGCAACAATTCATTCAACGTTTTGTGAGATTTTTGCATTTAACCTGCTTTCACCGGAACGCTGCGCTGCGCTGCTGCAGTGTGTAGGTGGCGGTATCAGTGGCGGTGGCTATTGGCGGTAAGGTTTTCTAAAACAGGATCTGTTGTCGGTTGGTTGTTGTGACCGTTTCACTCTTCTTATCCAGTGTAAACAAAGATAAGCAAATACCTCTACTCACAGCATACGAGTGACATGGTCACCACATGAATTCAATTTGCTTTGCGGATTAAATTTAACGGAATCTAAGGTGAACTTTAGGTTTGGAATGACAGCGCGCAGCGGTGAGCGTGAAGGAAATCGAGTCACCTCCGGTGCCGTGTTTTTTTTTTTTTTGAAGAAAAAGGAAAAGATAAATTGCTTGTTGGCGCGAACTTATCGGATGCGATGGTGGAAAAGCATGCTGCCGCCGCCTCTGTGTCATTTCTCAGAGGTAAAATTAAGACAATAAATTTGTTTGCGTACAATATTGGCTGGGAAAGGGGGAGGAGTCGGAATTTTAAGCAAACCGTGCAAATTCGTGATAATGAATAGAGGTCGAAAGGAATGGCAGTTAATGGGTTCCGCAGGAATAAATACTCCGCTATTCAAGACGTGGAATGGGGTTTTTTTTTAAGGAGATAGTCGAATGCGCTTCGATTGGTATTAATGCAAAGAGTGTCAAATAGATTCAGACGCTGGCGCTGGTAGGTTTTTTTTAGCTTTTCTTTCCAGAAGATACGTGATAGGAAGTGGAACTATGGTTTTCGGAGAAAAATATCCTCTTCCCTGTTTCTTCGCATGGCTAAATAAGAGGAAATGAGGGAGAAGAGAATGAAATTCATCTCACAGTGAAAATGGCCCAGGTAGCAAAAGCTTCTGTTTAACCTTCATATCATCCTCAAAAAAAATTACGTTGTCTACCCTTGTGTGTATTTTTCTACACATTTGGGATTTAAGTGTGTTTTCCATGAATTTGATTTTTTTTTTGGGTAAAATTAACCAAACAAATTGTCTTTATAATTTTATTCTAAAGAAACAAGTGAAAATAAATTGAAATTAGTTTTCTCGAATGCATTTTATACAAACATTTCGATTATGTTGGTTTTTACAATCAGCTTTTGTCCAAAACAACAAATTGGCTCATATAATATATTATTTTTGGTGGAATTTTCTTCATTGTAAACGTGACATCTTGTATTGCCTTTTTTTTATAGTAGAACGCGTCGTGATCGTTTTGATGGATTTAATGAAGATGACGAAGATGATGCAGAAGTATAGTCTAAAGATTGTGCTGGTAAACTTTCTCCTGAAACTTCTGCAAGCAAAGATTTTGATAATGCCGGTCTTCTTCTTCTAGCTGCCATAGCTATGTGGTTTTGCAAGTGAATTCTTAGTTCATTGTTGATTGCCAATTTAAGTTCACTTATTTGAAAATAATTAATGAATTCATATTAGAAATTTCAAACATATTTTGCAAATACAGCCATTGGCCATCCATTTGTTACAGCTGTAGCAAGGAACCATTTTGGCAACTGTAGCTACATCACCTAGGTATGTACATAATTGTAAATCGAATGAAAAAAAAAAGTATTGACTTGAAATTTGAAATGGCAGATATGAACAATCCTTTTGTTTTATTGTAATACTCTGTTAATAATTTTTCACCAGATCCAATTTCAACAGAGTTATGCATTGTACTTTGCAATACAGTACATTTGTTTTTTCTTCCAATGTACGAAACAAGTGCTATGTTGTCAGTGTTGTGCTTGCAACATATTCGAAACGATTAGTTTGAAAACTTTACCGTATTTAGCTTGTGAATACACATTAGAATCTTTCAAACTTATGCTTTCAATATGTAGTGGGAAGCAAAATAAAGAAGGAACTTTGATATTCAGGACGAAGAGAAATCATATTTGCATTCCGAATCTTCTAGTTTGATGCCCAACTGGTTGTGGTTGCCACACAATCCCATCTTTCGAAACAAGCAATGTATCCATATTTTCACCTTCAACAACTGATATATGTTTCATTTGATTCACTCGCTACCTTTGTAACATCAGAATCTCTATCATCTCAATATATGTACATAGTAAGTCATCGTTATCATACACATTTTCTTCTGGCACCAATTCGTCATCTCTGTCTCCAAAAATATCACTATCATCACCATCACTTTCATTCAAACATGCTTCCATTTCCAACTATCTTGGTCCCGACATAGTTCTTTTTTATTACTATTGAATTCACTTACGAAAAGATTCAATGCAAATGAAATTTTATATGAAATGCACTAAGTTTCCATATGTGTAGAAATCTACACAAGAAGGTAGACAACGTAATTTAAGCAATAACAACCGTCATGAACATTTTTTTCATGGGGAAAAAGGTTTTTTTTTATTGTAATATAAGGTTGTTAACAAAGTCAGAAAATTCCAGAAGTTATCAGTTAGTGGTTTTTGAAAAAAGTAAGAAAAAATGTTGTTTTTGTGTAGTTTTCTACACAAGGATGAGATGAAGGTTAACTAACTGTTTTTTTTTAAACTTTTAGCACTGTACTTTTTTTATTTCCGTTTTACTATTCCACATTAGAACGCAACTGCAGAAGTCATTGACGGCCATGTAATTTATTCGTTTAGTTAACTTTTGCAAAATGCGACCTCATAGAGTTACAAAAAGCCAACAGAGCTACGAAAATTAATTATTACATTTTATGAGTGGAAAACGTCAGAGACCAGAGAGAAATCTCTAAAATTGTTAAAGTAGCTCGAGAAACAATAAAAAATATTATTAGAATGTCCAAGAACGATAATAGAATTATAAACAAGCCAAAATCAGCCCCAAGAAAATGTTTTCTAATCATGATGAACGTTGGATTGTCAACTAATCCGAAGAAAATCCAATCTTGAGCGCACTAAAAGTAAGAGATATGGTGGAAAATCATCTGAAGATTAATTGCAATGCTGAAACTGTTCGGACATATCTAGGTAGATCTGGGATTGCAAGGAAGAAGCCATTCATTAGCCAGACGAACAAAAGGGTTCAATTGGAGTTCGCTCAGAAGCACATAATGAAAGATTTTTTATTTTGGAAAAGCGTTTTTCCTACGGATGAGATCAAACATAACCATTTTGGATCAGATGGAAGGGTAATCGTTTCGAGAAAGCCGAATAAAGAGATGAATCCGAAGCATTTGCGTCCCACAGTTAAGCATGACAGTGGTCATCCTATGGTCTGGGATGGCGGATCAGCATCTTGGGCTGATAGCTTACATTTTATTGAAGGGAATATGGATAAATATTAATATTTAGATATTTGCAAAACAATTTAAAACAATATCCTGAAAATTAAAGATAGATTGATATAATTAAAGATACTTTTCAGCTCAATCAAGACAAATGATCCAAAACACCCGGCTGGAAGTATTAGGGACTAGATGTTGTACCATTGTCTAATGTCTAAGAGTGATCAAGACCCCACCGCAATCACCGTATTTTATAATAATTGAAAATTTATGGTAAAAATTGGAAATTGAAATTTGAAAACATGAGATTTCCAATGAAGATTACCTAAAGAGAGTGCTTTTGGAGGAATGGTAAAAATTAGTCCCAACTATACCAACAAACTTGTAGAACTAGTTCCAAATCGTCTTAAATCAGTTACAAAACAAATAGTATGCGTATGCCCAAAACAGTACTAAACATTGAAATATTTACACTTTTTTGACAAGTTTTAGAACATAAACATTACTATTACTGGGCCATTTTCACTGTGAGATGCAATTTGATTTCTTATTTGTTTTTTCCTATTATTTTGATGTACATATTTGTAATTGAATGTTTCAACTTTTTTGGTGTTTTGAAAGAAGAATATAAAAGTCAATTGAACCGGAACATTTTCAATTTTTATTTTTCTTGAGTTCGTCGAATTTTTCGATGAAGATTAGGTTGGTTCGAGGTGGGCCATTTTCACTGTGAGCCTCTGTATATGCGGAGCATAGATTTGACACTTGCTATAAATGTGTAAAATAGTACTAACCGAACATCGACTTATCGACTTTGGTTTTTGACCTGAAAATATTTCGTTTTATAAGGCACGAATACTTGGAAAGCCAATATCCTATCAGGCTGACATAGCTTAGATCCAATTCAATTTCCTGAAAACACTGGAGTTCAAACGATAGACAGAGCGTTTTTCATGATCCTTATAACCTTCTTTTACTTTTTCATTCCCCATTACTAAAAACTCTTTTCTCAACTCAGTTCGTGAGGGGAGCACAAAAAATCGTACAATACCTCTGTACAACTGGAAGCATATTTGTGGTGCATTTTGGAAGCCTGATGGTTTTTTCTATTTATAATTTTATAAAATTTCCCTTTTTCCTTTTTTAAATAATATATTTTCTTTTTCTTTCAGGTAATTTACGTGAAATTGACTAAAACACTATTGTGGCTAATGCTCGTATAAAACCTTAAGTGAGTACTTTTGTATCATTCTACACGTATTTAGTATTTTTTTTAAAGGTCCACTTACAATAAAACAAAACAACTTGATGTGCTGAAAAGATATTGACACTGATGACAGTTGTTAAGCATGAAATTACGTGTCTTAATCTATTCTTTTCATATTGTTGGTAAATTTGGGTTATTTCAGAAAAAAAAAAAAAAAAAAAAACAGAAGAGGAAAAAATTACTAAGCAATGACAACATTGCCAAAGACAATTCAATGGATTTCGTAAACTGAATACCAATGAGATCTAAATTTCGTTCATACGGTGATATCGCGGTACTTAATCGAAATGTACCTTTACCTATTTACTTATTCTTATTTTAAAAAACAAGATTTCGGTAATATGTTGTTAAGTAGTAATTTATGTTATCAGTGATTGCTTTGCTAAATTTAAGGAGTTTATGTGAGGTTTGGGGGATGATAATCACAGAATCTTGGAAGTCCGTTGTCCCATTCACAGAATAAGTGGATAATTCTTTCATGCCTATTTGTTAGGTTAGCGATGTTGCCGAAAAGGAGAAGATATTAAGATTTATTCTTTAAGATTCGAATTATTTTCTATAAGTCGTTGTTGTTTAGCCCCACATATGAGCCAGTATCCCATGATGAGACTTACTATGGTCCAAGAAAACCTCAGAATAGTCTCTGGCCTTCCTCATTCTTAGATTTATGGCGTGTATCTTCAGACACGCTAAAGGGGATGAATATCCATAAAATGCTAAACACAGCGTGACCGCATGATGGACAAAAACTTGATACAGGCAGTGATAGGTAACTCAGATGTTATGTTTCAACTAGCACTATGGGTGGTGTCCAGGATAACTGGAGAGCTATGTATTTGGATTATTTTTGTCATTGCTTATGATTCACAGTATTTTTATTTTTTTTTTTATCAAACAAGGTTCGGTTTTCTGTCGTTTCGACTCGATAACCAAGTAGTCAATTTTGGCTTATAATTAGTTCCCGAGTGTATCTTCTAAGAGAAAAAGCTATCGTAACTCCAAAATGAAAGACAGATAAGTTCAAAACTCACCTCTAATTGGCACCGGGACATAGAAATATTCCAGGAAACTAACGCCTACGATATTTTTATTATTATTATTATTATTTATTGATTATAATTATCCAATTGATACAATATATACATAGATAATATACATGCTAAGCCTTAATGGCTTGACTGCAGAAGACTGATTACAAAATGGCATTACTTCAATTAAGTGAGTTTATATTACAATTCATTTGTAGGATTTAACATGGAAACATTATAAGGAAATACATGCAATATTTAGATATAATTGTTTAACATTGTTTATAGCTTGCACTTTAGACATATTATTATTAATATTTGTAGGAAGTTCGTTGAAAACTGTAGAAATCACGACTTCGTATCTTCTTCGGCCATAATTGTTCCAGGGCCTCGGGATTTCATAACGCCCTTGCTGCCTTCGACGTGTATTAACCACTTGTTGAGTTGGAGTTTTATAGTTGCTGTCATTGCAAAAGTTAGAGACTACCTCAAGTTTGTGGATAAGAGATATGTACGTCCAGCATCTTCATATCGTTACTAATCTGTCGCTGCCGGTAGTGGTAACCATATTGTGCTCGGTATACTATCTAAGATACCAGAGAGATGGTAGAGAGCGTATGCTGATTGTCGCAGTTTCTTTGTAAGCGCTTCAAGATGATAACTCCATTTTAGATTGTAGTCAACAAGAATACCTAGGTATTTGTAGACAGATACGTTGTCTATCAATTCACAGCATTCGTCATTGCATTGTATCCTTAAGTGGCACCTGAATTTGTGGAGGCACTTGTAATCATGCATTTTAATAAGTATTTGTTTTTTTTGGTATATGCGGAGGACGTATGTGCATAACCTTGGTTTTTTTTAGTGTTGATGACAAGACCATGATCGTGGCACCACGCAGTGATTGCATTGATATCTTTTTGCATTATTTCGACTGCTTCTTCAACGTGTTTGTGGCTTGCAATTATGGCTGTGTCGTCTGCGTGCTTTGTTGTAGGACCGAGAGCATATCGTTGACATATACATATTATGAAGATGAGCGGTCCCAGTTTTGACCCTTGTGGGACTCCATACTCGACCTGTTTTTCCTCACTGATCTTCACTTTAAAATGCCTATCTCTTAGATAGCTTTCAAACCACGACAGAATACAACCGCGAACACCGATTTTTTCAATCTGTTTTAAGATACTCTTGTGGCATAATGTATCAAAAGCTTTTTTGAAATCAATAAACAAGACGATGGAGCTGTGGTTTTTATCGAGGCTGCTGAACAACCTGTTTGCGAAATCTCCTAGCAATTGATTTATGCTTTTGTTTTTTCGGAATCCGAATTGCTTGTCATGCAGGATCTTATACTTTTCGACGTATTCGTACAGCCTTTTTGCACAGAACCTCTTCCATTACTTTATCCACAACAGAGAGTATCGAGATGGGCCTGTAATTGGTTATGTCGTTTTTCTTTCCGCTTTTGTATATTGGTCGGACAATTGATGTTTTTAAAAGAGTTGGTACGTCAAACACAATATCGAATCTACCCGATAAGTGTAGCGTTTGCCACTCATCAAATCTAAGCTGTTACTCGAGTTAACTCGATCAGAAAGATATATGTAACTTTGATTACCAGACAGATCTTGTGCAGATTGGATTGTAAATGGTTGTTGGATTCAATGGTTGCCTTAAAACCAGTTAAATTCAAGATACAATTTTCATTTGCAGGGGAGGTCTATGATGAGCAGGAGAATACATACCTTCGAGCTTACTACTTTAAACACTTTCCGAAGCCAAATACCTTTTACTAGCAGCAATTGGTTTGAAGAGAAGACAGGGGAGTTCCTCTATTATTGTTTTTACCAGATCCAGTCGAAGAGCACTTACTTCCTTACTTAGGTGGCGCTACAATTTTGGGTGACCCAGTGCCTCAACCAATAACCAACTGCATCCAGTTGCGTACTCCAAGTTGTTTGAGGCCCTCTACCTAAATTTCTTAAGCAAGATCGTCCTCTGTTGGAATAGCATCTCTGCGGGCCATATGATACTGCGTCAAATTGTCTAAATCCTTTTTTTACATAAAAGTTCTCGGTGCAGCAGCGAGCTTTCTCCACCGTCATTATGAACAGATGAATGAGTTTCGCAGCGATGTCAAAACTACGCATAACTCTGTACAGTTCGTCTGAACAGATGCTGTCATAGGCGGCCTTAAATTGATCAACTTGTGGTGAGTATCGATTTGGACGTCATGGGTTTTTTCCGGATCCGCCTTTGTGTGAAAATTTGGTCTATAACTTTGCTTTGTAAGTCGTATGCAGTGGGTTCAACCCAATTTCAACAAGCCATTAAAATCCAGAAGGGCTCCCATGGAAAAAAGTTCGATGTCGAATAAAATTCACTTCGGCAATACTAGTACAACCCTATTCCTGTCACAGTCACACTGAATCCAATCTGTCGCTCCGCACCGCCTTCATTTAGAATGTTTGCATTTTTTAAATTCTTTTTCGTATGTCAGATTGCGCAATTGCACAGGTATTCAAAGAAACGCACTATTTACATTAATATGTCTAGCGTTCTGACAGCTGTCAGTTCTCCGTTCTCCACTCTATATGCACTGTCCACGGTATGTCATAATCATTCGTCATTGTAACATTTATTATGGCTCGACTATGATCGTGGGCAATGCACACAAAAATCCCGTCCGTAACCGTCACACATATTAATACCGAACGCCCCCGTATTGTTGCGCTGCGGTAGTTGTCTTCGCTTCTTATTGCAACATAAAACAGTTCTTGTATATTTTAATATTCTTACTTACTTACCGTATATGACGTCGCTGTCTAACTGACAGCGCCAGCGTCTGGATGCAGTCCCTTGTTTTAGACTAATTCGTATCACTGTTTCTGACATTTTGACTGCATAGTGCGCCATCCAATCCAACCGTCCAGTCAAGTTAATTTATTTTTTATTATTTTTCCTCTACATACGAGTACGTGCATAGATTATTATTAATCACAATTAGCAAGCATTTTGCATGTGGGATTTTTGTTATTTTTTAACAACAAAAAAGAAAGGTCTGGTTAAAGTTGATTTTCTAGAATGGCGATGGTATGCCATTGGGTGGGTTTGGTGGAAAATACCGGGAAAAATTTACCGGATTTTTTTTTAGGCACTTATTCAAATTTTTTGAAGATTGATGGAAACCGTTAGTATTGTGTTTTGATTCTTAATTTGGATCGTGTTGCACTTGAAGTGATCAATATCGATGGGATTTCCAAAGAAAAATTATAACTCATGCAGAAGATGTTCGAATAGGCACGTCGTAATTAGGCACACAGCCTTTAACGGGTTGTCACATTTTTGTTACATTCACTGTCTCCTGTGATCGTAGGCCAATTATTTTAGGACGGGTGAAAACAAATCATACATTCTTTCTGTCGATCGTCTATCGTAATGATTTCCGTTCAGCTTTTGTCATGGTATAACTACTGATGGGCAAATACCCGGTAAATACCCTTTGAGGGTAAATACCCATGCTATTTACCGAAACGGGTATTTATTACAAATGAGAAATAATTGTAAAAATATGCTCATTAGGTATTTTATTTTTATTTTATTCGATTTAAAAACGAAATAGCAAATCATAAACAAAAGATTCTTCCTTACATAGTAAAAAGCAAAGTCCCGATCGGTGTCATATTACGTTTGTAGTAAAGGATCTCAAGAGCCGCTGAATAGATATTAACGATTCTTTTGGTGTAAGATTACTAATTTGTCGGAGAAGGCTTATAGATTAGCTTTGAATTAGATAAATTTTCAGTTTTAGAATTAAAGGGACTTCAAATGAGAAAACTAAATTTCAATTTAAAACAATCGGCTATTACTTCAGAACAGCTCCTCCCATGTGATTGATATTCATTCTCAACTTTATTACATTCAATACGCAGATTTAAAGATCAAAATCATATTTGTGCAATAACTAGAAGCTGAATAATAGTACAAAATGCATTTTTTATTTTTTATTTTTTTTCAAGCACAAGCTGAATCACAGCACACAGTGGCAGTCGTGTGGAGTTGATGATGAGTTTTTTTTTTTTAAATTCTCGCATTGCACTCCTTTTCGTATTTCTAGCATTTGTTTTTTTTTTTTTTTTTTCAAAGCATACTGAGTGACTTTTTATTGTGTGGCAGTCGTGTGGAGTTGATGATGATTTTTTTTTTGTAAGTGGCACTCCTCCGAAACGGCTCGACCGATTTTCATGAAATTTTTTGTGTATACATATTTGGTATGTATGAGAAAAGGTTGTAAGATATCTTTCATCTCGCTAGGTGGCGCTGGAGTCAAGTTATTAATAACTTCTAAATTTATGGACCAAAAATGCTCATATTCACAATATATGTTGGTTCAGTGCCAAAAGAGAAAATTATATAATAAAATCTGGACCCGATAGGTGGCGCTGGAGTTAAGTAATTAGATCTCTATATATAAAAATGAATGTAAGTATTATACAATGTACATATTTATGTTTGCCTTTTATAGACTCGGAAACTACTCAACCGATTTTGGTAAAATTTTCAGAGTACATTTTTTAATTTAGAATACAACATAGTATCAGTGCGGTTACTCAACAACCGGCAGTTCTGGTACATGTCATACAAAATTTCGTAATTTCAGGTGAAATATGAATATGAAACATTTTGGTCAATTAATATAGACAGACAGACAGACAGATAGACAGACAGATAGATAGATAGATAGATTGACAGACAGACAGGGAAACAGACAGACAGACAGACAGACAGACAGACAGACAGGCAGAGCGTCCGATTCTTCGAACTAAATGACAATGTATGTATTGAAAGTAACACTATATTTTTTCGACACGGGCGAAGCCGGGCTGGACAGCTAGTTGAATATATACTAATTTGAGTAGCTGGAATTAGATGGTATTGTTACTACATTCTTATCAAAAGAGATGAATTCTGCCGATTCAGTATCTATGTTCGCATTATAACTGCAACTTGGTTCATTTACTTACTTCTGTTTCCGATGTTTTGGATTTGTTGGTATAAGAACTGGAACTTGGTTCGTTTACTTCTTTTTCCGCTATAGTTTGATGTTTTTTTTGTGTGTGCAATTCAATGTTTCATTTATGCGATATGCACGTCAACTTCCCCTGGCGTTCAGTAGTAAGGCGATCTCGTTTCCAACTAAAAGTGCTAAACGAACGTTCTGTAGCAGCCGAAGTAACAAGTGCTGATAAAATCCGTGCTGCAACTTTGCTTAAATTTTTATTTGAACAAAGACCTTTCCACCAAATCAATGGTTCTATGGAGGAAGCACTTGGCCAAATGAATTCTTTTCCCCAGATGTCTTCTTTAGAGCAATATAGAGCCAAATCGGTCATGACTTCAATTCTCATATTTTTGGAAACTGATTGATCATCGTTTAGGCCCTGAAGTATATCACAGGAAGTTTCGGCATCTTTTTTGACATATTTCGCGGTATTGTGTGCTGAGTTTTCACTATTTTTACATGTTTTGATGTCAGCCGGGCACTTCAAGCAATTTATCAAATGCTTCGTTATATTACTTATATTCACCCTTATTCTGTTAGTCGTGTCACCCAAAAATATATGTCACTGTGACAAATTTGTATCCTCTTAGTCACATTTCATGATAATGTGACATAGAATGTGAGAGTTTTTCTCATTTTTGCCAACTATTTGAATTTTTTTAGGTTAGAATTTGGATGGTGGTTTTTGTCACCCCACTTGTATTCAAGAATACACATTTAGCTGTGAGGTGACAATTTGTCACATCGTTTAAGAGAATAAGGATGATTAGGATAGTACATACGTCTTTCCGCAAAATTTGCATTTAGTCATTTTGTCCATTTTATCGAAATACAATGTACTCTCCCTAAGTCGAACTCTCTCTAAGTCGAATTTCTCTCTAACTCGGATTTTTTCGCCATATTTCATCATTCCCTTCAATTTTCCATACAAAAACCATTCTCTAAGTCGAACGCCCTCTAAGTCGAAACTCTTTCCAATTCGAAAACATTCTCTCGATTATTGGCACCTTTTCCACCCCTTAAGTCGAATTTTGTTTAGTACAAAACAAAATAAAAATGTATTACCTCTTCGGAATTCGTATTTGAACTACCTACATATGTACTAACTCTCATGTACCTACACACTTCAATACCCTAAATATGTGTAGCATCGCGTGTGCCATCGTTAGCTCGTCGGTGTTTCTTCCTATTCATATTCCTGGTACCTCCATAAAAAGATACAGTTTTTAAAAAGTTGCAAGTTTGTGTTGTTGGTTGCATTCAAAATGGGTTTTTCAATGGATTTATCTGCGTATATAAATAAAAAGAACTTGTTTTAGTAAAGACTCCAGCTGGAATTTCAAAATCAATGGACTCTAGGCAGTATCAGCCAAAGCTGATAGCTCAAAAGATAAAAATGTTGATCTACAAAACGCGTCTTGCTTTACTGAGCTAAAAACTGGCTTGGATATGTTTTCAATTATCTAGCGTAGCTGTTCCTGTTCACGGGCCTCGAAATCATCATTTCCATAGTCAGACTAAATATTAGAATAAGTTCTGTTTATCTGTATCAAGCATTTAAAAGTCAGTAGAATATGACTTCGACTTCACTGGTCCTAACACTTTTTGCAAAAAAAAGTAAAAAAAATCCATAAAATGAAAGTTTCTCGATTTAAAGTGAAAAAAAACTTTCCTAACCGCCAATTATGCAATTACACCACCAAAACATCACACTTTACCCACCACAACTACTGAACGCACTTAATGCCGCAGCGTACTTCATCGGACATCTCCCACAGAAATTGCCCTCTTCACCTATCTTGCCATTGTATCTCGTACCACCAGCGCCAACCAACCAACACCGCATGGTATCTCGCCTCTTCATCACTTTTATTTTCCAATTTTTATTTTTTTCTCTCATTAAACATTAAACACACTAATTTCCTGCGCTCACACACCGCGCTTTATCATAAATCAAAAACACACTGAAAACCCAAACAACAACTATCCAAAAGATACAAAATCAACCAGAGAGATAGTTTCAAAGCTTCATAAAAAAAAAAAAAAAAAAAAAAAAGATTCATAATTAGTGTTGCATTAAGCGCATGTTTATACATATGCTGCACGCAACATGATGCATTTATTTCCATTTTCCTAGATGCGTGCAACACAATGCTGACCACACTTTTCCACACTCGAAAAATGACAAGTCAAAGGAAAACCCCCTAATTTTCCATCGAGATATAGAAAACAATTTTCAGTCACAACGAAACTGTCACACCGTCATCGTGTGTACTCTCCTCCAGTTCCATTTTGATACAAGTATCTAGTAAAATCTAATACTATCTGCGGACAAAGTATCTTTTCAGTCCGAGAACAAGGCCGACGGTGCTGGTTAGTGGTGGAATGAAATCGTTGATGTAAACGTCGATCATTCGTTCGAATTGAATGCGTTTACAAAAAAAAAAAGAGTGTGTGTTTGTTTGTTTGTTTGTGTTACAAGTATCTGTGTACAGTGTAGATACATTTTCATTCATTTTTATTCGTTTCTTTGGCTTTTTATTCTTTGTTCTGCTTTTCGGCATCGCACTATTGCTGCTGCTGGTAGATCGGTGGTAAAATTTTCATCGATCGTTTAGTTCTGTTCCGTTTTCAATGTGCGAACGCGATCGTTGCTGCAACGCTGCAAGGTCTTAAAATAATCGAGCATTCTTTTCGGTATTCGACTTGAACTACGTTCTCTCTAGTGCTAATCAAGTGCATTGACTTTACTAAGTGATCGTGTAAAGTGTTTAATCGCCGGCAGAAATCATCGCATATTTTGGATAAGGCACGATATTTTTACAGCGCCCTTATTGTAAGTCTATCTATCCTCATTTGTATCCCACACACACACATTTTTCTTCTTATTCAACGGCATGGGCGGTGGAGGGGAAAAACAAATAAAACCGAAAACAATTAGTATTATGACTCTCAATTATCTGTCTATCGGTTCTATTACCCCCTTAAAAATTTAAAAAAAAAAAAAAACCAACCCGAAAGCCGTATCTTTATCTTTCTGTCAAAGTGATGATGTTGATAAGTTTTTCTTCCTTTTTTCTTGTGCTCCCTCTGTTCAATCCGTTTGGGATTATGTCAACACTGCTTAAAAGGCAAATAGTGATAATGAAATACAGAAAAAAAATATTTCAACTAATAAGACATTGAATTTTGAGTCCCATCAACTCTGTACAAACACCTACGGATAAAAGAGATCCGTGTTCACACCGCGAGCGCGCATTCGAACAGCCTTTTTTCGTTTCTTTTTCGGATACAGATGCGGGTACCTTTACCTTCAAATGCAACTGCAACACCTGTGGGTATTCCTCGAAGGTGTTAAGCTAGGAATTTATTGGTGAAATCCCTTTTTTCGGACGGACGATATTCTGCATCCGTTTCTTATCAATTTTTTTGTTGTTTGTATTTAAATTGCTTTATTTTTGTTTATTTTTTTTTGTTTTTGTTTTGTTTTCTCGTGGATATTGCATAAGAGTGTGGAAATCTTATGCCGGATGTTGTATCTTCAGTTCATGTTGTGTGTGGCTGGATTTTTGATTTCGGTTTCATTGAGCAACGGCAACGCCAGATGTAATCGTTCAACAGCTCTTAATTTCAATATTGAAATAGAAGGAATTTTTATTATTTTTTTTTTGAACTTAAGAAGTTAATGAATATGACCTATATTTGTGAATTTATGAAAACGTTGAAATGGGGAGAGGTGTGTAAAAAGTTGGCGAGATACAAATTCCGTTTTGTTATAGCATACATTTATGAACGTGGTTACAGATACATTGTAACATATGTAAAAATGAAACGACCGGTGAATAGTATGTATACCGGAATAAGCTGATGGACTAAATTATAGCCACTACCCCGATTACTCATGGGAATTTAAATAAGGCCTTCTGAGGGAACATCGTCGATGTCTATGGTGTAATACTGTAGACAGTCCCTTCTTCCATGAAATATTTGCCTGTTAGATGATCATGTATCATTGTGGTATGTTTCTGCAGGATTCGTTTTCTTTGAGAACCAATTTTTTTGACATGTTCTCCTAGCATACGCAGCACTGTTAGAAATCACATTAGGATTATACTTAGGAATCCTGTCCAGGTTTGCCTTTAAACAGACGTTTTCATTTTATAACAACAGAAAAGGGAAACAGCAACAAAAATAATTTTTGGCAACTTCGGCAAACTATGTCGAGTAAGTGAAGACAGCGACTTTGTTAGCTCTAAGACTGGTTTCAGCCAGATTTGTTAAGACTTTTGATAAAATACACAATATTCTACAATGTGGTACGTACTTGTTCAAAGGTCCCTCTCTTTGGTATTCTGGCAACTCGGGCAAACATCTGTAGAAATTATGTCTGGTCTAACGATCCTGTAGTCTTTAGAAGAATGTCTAATATATACATTATGTACATCCGGGTAATAGCTTCTACCTTTATTTAAGACACATAGTATGTACTAAGTTGGGAATTATATCCTAGTCTCAGCCAACTCCTCCGAATGATACACAATTTCTGATCAAGCAAAGGTGAAGGTGGTTAGCCTAGGTTAATATAGCCTCAATATATGAAACCTCTTTGCTGTTAAATACCTCTATATGTTGGTTTCTGTGGGCGGATTTGACACCGCGATAACTATCCTTTCGTATAGATCTAATTAAGAACATAGCAAGCTCTCTGTGATCCTACGAAATTGTGCAAGAAAGGAGATAGACTCGGCTTGTACCGAAAAGGTGTGCAATAAATTGAAATCCCACATGCCGGTACATCAACCTCTTCGACATTCTTGAGTTTAGTTTGCAGTGGCTCAATTAACCGTCATGCTTTTGATTTTAGGCTATGCATTAAATTGTCGTCAGAAGATTCCTGATATGACATCAAAATTTCATCAGTCCTTAGATGTCTTCAATTTCAGTTAATTTGCAAAAGTTATGCCTGCTCGAAAGAAGTTGATCTTTGTGATGGATATCTGCCTGTCGACAGATATCGACTGTTTGCCGCTTAACTCATAAATCATTGACTTTGGTTTGTGAGTGCTCAAATTTATATACAGTGAAACCTCCCATAGGCGGGCAGTGACGGTGACAATTTTTCGTCCGCCTAATGGAGTTGTCCGTTCAAGGGATAAATACATTTTAATTCTAAATAAACTATCTTTATTTATCAAAACATTAAAAAAGAAAACACTGCAACATTACCTATTTGAAATGATTATCAAAACAAAATACGAAAACAAAACAGAACAAAGTCAGGGAATCCTCGCAAATAACTTCTGTCGCAGCTGCAGGGATGAGGAGGAAGAAGAATACCCCACCTCGTGTGCAGCTAGCCGGCACTCTCCTCCTAAAGAAAAAAATATTTTGGGAGAATATTTCTTCCCCAACGAATATCAATAAAATATGAACATTTATCCAACTTTTAAAATGATTCCAAGCGCACGTGACAACAAGATAGACCTACTAAGTGAATGCCATCGAGTACCGTAGATAGCCACATAACCTAGCCTAACTACGTAGGCTATAATCGCGATATAATATTTTGGTTCTTGCAACGTGCTTCCAAAAATCTGTGATGCTATGGGAGTTCTTTTTTGTTGTTTTTGTCCGTCTAATGGAATTAATTTAAATAATTTCTGATAGATTTGCGTATCCGCGTTCCATTAAAGGGGTGTCCGGTTAAGGGAATATAAAATGTATGCAATTTGAAACATAAAAGCTTGGTTAGGAAAATTTGTCCGTCTAAAGGATCGGTCCGACTAAGAGAACGTTCGTAATGGTAGATTTTACTGCAGTACTCAAGCCTGCGAATAATAAAAGTCACTTTTTCTAACGAATTCTTAAATAATCTTTGTCAAAGCTTGTGCAAGACACCTCCAACTTCATCTCGACACCTTATTAGATCTACGGCTAGAACGGCAAAGATTTCGTGGGTTCACAATGGACTTATGTCTTATGTATTTTTGATCTTATTTCACCTAGAACTAAGATATAAGTCGCATTTGGTTTTGTCAATTCAATCCGATTGAACAATGCTCGCACGTGTCCGTGCAGTACAAAAACCAGCCAATATTCTTATGCAATCAATCCCCTTAAATCCTTACCACAAGCTAAACAAACAATTCTTCGAAAATACCAAACAAGATCAGCAAGGTGTGCACACAAGCCATGCAATCACATAATTAGTTGAAATGTGTCTTCCCAAATCCTCTTTTCATGTGTTCCTAACTGAAAGGCAAACAAACAGCAAGATCAAAATATCACATCACATCATCCACACACCCGGGCTTATCATCAGTGCCAGATTGTTAAACATTTTAATCACCCAGCTCCTAGTATTCCCGAAAAAGCGAAATGAAAACTTTTGATCACCACAAATCTTCTCATGACCTATGTCAACAAACCCAGACACGCATCTTTGGATTCTAATCTTTTTTTTTTTTTTTTGTGAACATAATTCCACGCGATAACACTATAAGAACCATAAACAACGCTCACAGTGAATATTAACCTTTAACCCAATCGGATACGCGTACTCCGTGCCTAATGATTCGGTAGCTCAGATGACAACAACGAAAAGGAATAAATTCTGATTCATCATCATTACCTCTGGGGGAACAATGCATCACATTGTCACTTTGTGTAGTATGACGATCGTGTTCCTTTTTCTCCTTTTGGGGGAAGCAATTTTTTTTTTTTTTATTTAGTTTCGGTTGAGGGAAAATTGTGGTGTATTTTCTGGCTTCCCATTGGAATTCTGAGTTTTTCTGTACTTTTTTTTTCGGTGCATGGTGTGTGACGCCCACCGCACCGCCGCCGTCCAGCTCCAATCCGTTTTTAGATCGGGAAACAAAGAGTAGCTGCAAGTAAAATGCTTGTCATTTGGATTTGATGGCGGTCTGCACTTTCAAAGTGCAGTGGAAAAGGGAAATGAGTAGAGTTCTCGCAAGGGAAACTTTTGATTTACAGCTCCAATGTAAGCTGAAATCAACGCACTGACTTAACATAAAGATCGAGCATTCATATAGAGCCGCATTGTTCACTCTTGGTGATTGCCTCTTTACGGGACAGTCTGACTGACAAGAAAGGTCCCTCAACATATTTATTTCGACTACGATACTAAAGAATCGGTCCATTTCTCCAGGCTTATGTATTGGACTTCTTGCTATGTTATGATATCAAGACACTCCGATTAATAGGCAAGAATGGGAGGTGCACCTCCAATTACTGTGATAGTAGCCATATAACACCAACATCACGCGGTATCAAGGCGAAATAAAAGTATAAGTATGGCGGAATATAATTGATCAAGTGTTGGTGGGCACAGAGTATCTTAAGTGCTTACTTCTTAGGCTCTTTGACCGGCTTTAGACCGCAAGAGAACCGAAGAAATCCTTGAAATAAGAAGGGCAAAGTATTTGTATTTGTATTTATACATATCCTTTGTGAGGTTAGGATCGTTCTCGTCCTCGAAAGAAATTTCAAAAGAGCTCCTTCTTTGAGACACTGGCCAGAAATAAATTACCAAGTTTTGTTTATGTTTAAAGGAAATGTTTACCTTACCATACCATCTAGAATGGTCCCCGCGATGATCCAATTATGTTGGATTTATGATGACTCAGCCTCATAAACCCTTTAAACCTAACAAAATCTAACCTACTAGTCCCATTTCTAGCACTGCATTCCGCTACCGCTCCTGTCTGCACTGTTCTTCATAACGTGGGAAGTTTTTAGAGGGCGATCTATGTATTACTGAAGCGTGTTTCAAGCAGAAATTACGGCGATTTCAGAAGCACTGTCCTGTAACAAGAGGAATATGATATCTACTAACGATACTAGTATTTTCTCGGATAGTCAGGCAGCCCTGGAATCAGTCTCATCTACTTCTTAGACCACCTCCAACTGTCGTTCATTTCTTATAGTGTTGGCTAAGCAGGTTAACATTCACATTTACTGGATGCCGGGGCACAGAGACATTCCAGGGAATAATAAAGCGAACGGACTCGCTAAATTAGGAGCAACAATACTTATTCTACTAGTGGGCACCGTAGCGCAAGTGGTTAGTGCGTCGGACTACTGAGCCAGCGGTCTTGGGCTCGAATCCCGCCGCAAACACCTAAAAAGTTTTTCACAGTGCCCACCTCTTCCGAATGCCTGACAAGCATTCAAGAGTATCATTTGTCATGTAAAGCTTCCCAACTCGCCGTTCAGAGACGGCAGAAAACTGTAGGTCCCTTCCATTCGTGCAGAAATATAACGCGCACACACAAATGGTTGCGGGAAGCTAGGCTTGGTTCTACCTAGGACTGCTGAAGCCAAATATTTTATTTTTTACTTATTACTAGAAAAGGCAAATAAAGGTATTTATGTCCCTTGCTACTTACAAGCTATCACTCAAACTTGACATAGCCAATAAAATCAATGTTAGATGGGAAAACCTGGACTGGATTCAAACCGCTCTAACTACATTCTGACTCTAAAATGACTACACATAAGTACGAATATAGGTGTTATTACAGGACAGGACAGGACAGGACAGGATGCAAGCATTCACCTAGGCTTGGTGTCCTTTCGAAGCGCCTTCTGTAGAAGTTTCAGGGACGAGGAAGAGGAAGAGAGCCCAACACATCTCCTCTGTTCATATCCAGCTATTTCCCGTAGAAGAAAACTATACCTAGGACAATACTTCTTCAACTACACCTAGGACAATACTTCTTCAACGATAGCACAAAAAGACATTGGAAGCCTATCTCGCTTTATACAAAGTGATTATGATGGTGACAAGGATGCATATCCACAAGATCATTGGTATCACAATGGGCCTCTATAGGCCTAAGTGCGCTGGTAATCTTTACTGGCAGTCACTGCAACCTAACCTTACCTAACCTATGTACATACATAATATGTAGAATTTCGCTCTACTATCGACTACTACAAGATACCCTAAATGTTGTTCTTCTATGTCATCCCAAAGAGTCATGCAAAGTATGTACCAATAAAAAAAAGTATCATTGGTAGCATAGTCGGATACCGCTTGTGATTGTCGTATATGTATCTAACAATTGCACCAAGATAGTTGCATATGTCACGTGAACTTACTATTGATGGCAGGGAGAGGCTTTTTTAGATCGAAATTCGCCGAACTGTTCACCACCGATTTGTAAGGTTTGGAAGTGTTCGTCATAAAGTATAAACCTCAGTTAATTCTTTGATTCAAAATGTTGGACAAATGTTTCCTACTATCATCTCGCATGGAGTCATGCAAAAGTTTCATTTGATGTCCATTAAACTTGCGTAGCTTCTCGGAAATCATTTATTTTGTTGGTATCAAGTATCTCTGCGGACTCTTTGGACTCAAGACTGGTAAAGTGCTGCTTCAATGCTCTCCAATCCGTAGCCACTCACAAAAAAGTCAAACTTTGTTGGGTACAGGCATTGAAGGAAATGAGATTGCAGATGAGCTTGCCCGTTCAGGTTCAACTGCCAAATTCACAGGTCCGGAACCCTTTTGTGGCATAAACTGGGCAAGAATCTAAGCTTTAATCAACAAATGGGAACATAACCTTCGTCTCTCTCATTGGTGAAATGTCCCAGGGCTCAGACAAGCCAAACTGCTAATTCTGTGGCAATTAGTTAGAGTCGCTTATGCCGACATAAGCCAAAATCGGGTTTTTTGGTCCGAAATGTTGTATATTTTACTACCTTTTTTTGGTCTGGTTGTCATGCATCTTAGCCAACAAATAACCGTTATATCGCAGAACACAAAACAGCTTAAGTCTCCTTGGACAAAAACTGATTTTTTTCAAACAACTTATGTTAGGTCTACATATTGTGTTCTTTAGTCAGCAGTTGAATACAATTCGATTTGTTAAAACCACTTAAGTTATCGCAAAACCTATTATAAGGCTTATTGCATTAGTGTCATTCTAAGTGCCTATGTCGACATAACCTTTTTTTTATAATTGGTATTTAATTGTTCGCCTCCTTATGTCGACTTAAGTTACTTTAAAAAAATCATATTGGTCAGAAATCAATTTCGCGAAGTAGCTTGCTTTTATTCACTATGATTCAGACCGTAATATGTCAAGTTGCTCGCACTTGGAGCAGCAATAGAACTGGCTGTTCTTACTTTGGTATATCGCCTCTTCCAGGCACCACTTGCACCGGAGTTTTATTCTTTCCGTCAGCAGTGCTATCTGCGCTTCAAGCTTAATTATTCTCATACTTTTTTATGGACATGATTAGGATTTTCTGAGTCATTACTGAGAGTTCATAGAGTGCTTCTTCGTTTTCGATTTCCATCTTTTCAACCACTTCTTGTTGAAGGCCGGCTCCATGTCCAAATTGAAAACATTTTTTGTTGACTACAAATTAAATCGATTTGATTGAAGCTTAGTTTTTTATTTATAGCAAGGGTGCATAAAGAAACCTTTTGTTTTATTTGCTTAAAATCCACAATACATCCCGAACGTACAAAAAAAAAATCGGTTTTGTAATAGAAAAGATGCAATTGAGAATTGAGCAACTGGAACTGCAAGCTGCAACTTCAATTTTCCTTTTTTCTCACATAAGATATATTTTATTGAAGTAAGTTGAGCTACTAAAATAGATTCTTAGCGGCTTTGTTGATACTTTTTAATAAAAAAAACCCAACGCCAATAAAAACAGACAAACACATTATTTATTTGCGCTAAATTTTATTCATCTTGCTTTGATCCTTTCTTAAAAAAAATTATTGAATCTTATTTTTGCTGTACTAAAAAATTAGCAAAATAGACATAAGCTACTTTAGCTTATTGCCACAGAATTAAGCCTTGCACATCACAAGGAACTTTTGAAGGATATTAGGTATCTAACAAGCTTCCTCTCCGGTCACTGCCAGTTACGACACCACATAAATAAGTTAGGCCTGTCTAGCGAGATCGATTGTCGACTCCTTCTAGAGGAGGTCGAGTCGGCCGAGCACGTCCAATGTAAATGCCCGGCACTTTTCGGGGTCAGGTAAAGAACTCTTTAGATCTTTTGATTTATAAAATGCGTCAACCGTCTTTACTAGCCTTTACTAGAAAGATAGTTTGCCTCTTGGACTAATTAGAATCAACATTCAGCGATACAATAGATTTTTTAGGTAGTAGTATTAGCCTTGGGGCAGGATCAGTAATTTAAAAAAAAATCTCTGCTGACTGAAGCAATCGACGCTCGTTAATTCTATCAATATTTTTGAACTTAGAAAATTGTTTAAGCTTCTGCGTGGTTCGAAAATAGAGTGCCTCGCGAAGAACAGTCTTTCACTCTTTCTTGCTTACATGTACATATATAAAGGAACCTACCCCAATCCATGTTTTTGAGATTCCTCTACTGTAACCGCTGTAACCTCTGAAGTGGTCCACACTTGCTGAACTCACTGTCCTCATCCCCGCGGTAGATGCGTGTGTCCGAATACGAATTGCACATTCAAGAGATGCACAATAAATGCAATTATTATTATTATTACGAGAGCAGTATTAATCCAAACAGCAAGCCGACGACGACGACGATCACATCATCAGTCGATGTTATTATTGGGCTGCTGCCAGTAAGTCGTGACTTGAAGTGCGTACAACGCATTGCAATCCGCTTTGATAGCGTAGCGGCGGCGCGTACGTTCAAGTTAATGACCAGTAGCTGCCGCAGATACATCCAACAACAATGTGTGTCTAAAAATAGCTCATACCACGCACCAGAATGTCTGAACCGTGTGTGATGATATGATTTTGACTTAATAAGCAGTTCTGCTTGCTTCTTCATCTTCTCCGACCGTGTGTGTGAGTGTGTTGGTAAAGTCTATTATCTTCGGTTATGGTTCGCTGGTTGCAGTTTTTTTCTGCCGCCGCTTCTATGCGCCATCTAGTGCTGTTGGCCTATTATATTGTGATGTTCTGTGGGACGTGAGTTACTCTGCTGATGATCAAGCACAGTTTAAAGAATTCCAGATACAAGAAGCGGACTTGCAACGCTTTTCAGCGTTTAGAGAATGACGGTATTGTGCTTCGATCACTCAGGCGGTGTGTTATGAAATTGCATTCGTACACAGATTAAACATGTTTAGCTCGTAGTGTCTATTCGTTTGCAATAGCGAATGCCAAGTACGCAAAGTTGTTTGGTTTGCAAACGTCTGGCTGTCAGTTGATGCGTTTGACGTTGTTTTTGTTGTTGTTGTTTTTGAAGACTGCCGCCATCGCCGCTGATATCTCCTCTGCAAATGCTGTTTGCTAGTTTACCAGTTCTCTATATTTGTTTATTTCTTTTGATGTAATTGTTGTTGCATTCTACAAATGTCTGATAGACACCGCAACCGGCCGCCTAGCTGCTTGGTTATGGTGCAGTCATGCGCTGCAATGTAAATGCAGAGATAAGAGCAGCGACCTTCTTTGTGCGTTAGGTGACCTTCTGTGGGGGGGTCTGTCTGTTCTGTCGGCTGTAGTTAGGGTATTCTGGTTTGTTTACCTTGTAAATAGAATTTATTTATTTTTTGATTGCTTGCTATGGTTTAAAACGTAAAATTCGAGACGAGAAAATAAAGAGGAAAGTTTGCTATGAATGAGAAGGATTGAAATTCGCGTTTCGACTTTTTGAGTGCATTTGACTTTGAAGTACGACAAGGATACCAAGTTGCTACGAAGTGCTCTGCATATTGCAAAGTGAACTTTGTATCTTTTAAATTCCGCTCCCGGTACTGTTGTGGATATCCAATTTCCTGAAATTTTACTTTCCATGTTAACTTTAAACATCAGGTGGTTTCTTTTCACCAACTCAAATGCCCACGACATGCACGCTGCTTCCAATCGTCTAGACCAAGCGCACTGGCATCCGTGGTAGCTTGGTCCCTAAACCGGAGGTTCGGTCTTCCTTGTCATCTCGAACCTGCAGGCAATGATTCGTAGATCCTCTTTGGTGGAGCATTGTTGTCCATTCGCTCGATGTGGCCGAGCCATTGTAGTCGACGTGTTTTGGCTTTTCGGACTACATCCACATCTTGGTAAAGCTCATAGAGTTCGCGGTTGTATCTTCTCCGAATATCCGACGAAGAATTTTTCTCTTGAAATTATTCACAATCTGTTCTGTTTTCCTGTTTATCGTCCAATAATCGGCTCCATATACAGCAGAACTGGCAGGATCAATGTTTTGTTTCCTATGGTAAGTCTTCGTTGAATTTCCCCTAAGGTGTCATTCGTGGAGCTCATGTTTACTCCGAGGTAGGTAAACTCCTTAACCACTTCGAAGATACTGTTGCGAACAGTGACGTCTTGTCCTAGGCGGTGGACAGATGTTTCTTTGTTTGTTGACAACATGTACTTGGTTTTGTCCTTATTCACTTCAAGGCCAACTCGTTTCGCCTGTTCTTCAATTGCCGTAAAAGCCTCTAAGACGGCAGCTGGAAGCGACCGCTGATGTCGATGTCGTCCGCGTATCCCAGTAGCTGGACAGATTTGTGAAAGATAGTGCCTTCCGTGTTTACACCTACCCTGTGCAGCTGAAGGAACTAGCATGTTTGGAATAGTTCGGAGGAACTGTTTCGGAATTGCACGTTGCACCGCGTGTTTTCCAGCGTCACGCGGCATAGCTGGATCAGTTTAGCCGGGACCCCGAATTCGGCCATCCATTTGTAGAGCTCAAGACGATGAATGCTATCATATGCGGCTTTGAAGTCGGTGAAGAGATGGTGAGTCTCGACTTGAAATTCGTTGGTCTTTTCCAGGATCTGTTTAGTGAAAAAATTTGGTCGATCGTCGATCATCGATGAAATTTTAATATACATTACCGAAAAAGGATACATTTAAAACCACAGCTTTTAGCACATGTTGGCCTTCGAACAAGCTGCTTAACTATCTTAAAATAATTCTTAAACAAAACTTCCCGAAATGAAGACTGGTGAAATAGAACTTAACGGGCGGATACGTGATGGATAGCGAAGTGCGGGAAGGTATCTGTTCAAAAGGAAATTTCCCTCAGTACACGAATCTGAGATGTATGCTTTGTTGTGTGTATTACATTACTTCACTCATTCATGTGAAGGAAAGAAAAATCTTTATAATCAGGCAGGGATCGGACCCATGAAGCAGGCAAGCATGATGCTGTCATTGGCACTGGAATGCGTGCTGAAGCTCAATAATACTGCTTCGGAGTAAAGGGTACATAGAGGTCGTGAAAAGCCGGACTCCTTTGCAAAACAGTCCAATGTTTTCCGTAGTTAATGGCATCATAATGTTATGTAACGTAGCGTAAAATTTAGCGAAAAACATTCTAATGTTCATGCTGGTTGGCAGTTCACAAAGTTTCCAGAGTGAGCAACTAATGGGCACAATGGATCTAATTAATGATCTAAATGAGCAGTGATAGTAGGTAGTTAGTTTGTGCACCTATCTACCTAACCTAACACTAAGTTACTTAACTTGGTGGCGCTACAGTTCGAGGTGAACCAGGGCGAGTTGAGAAGCTCATTGATAGATGATGCTCTTTGATCGCTGGTCAGACATTCGAAAAGGCGGCACCGTGAAAAAAAACTTTTCCCTGTTTGCTGGGATTGAACCTCAGCAGCATTGCGTAGTCCAACGCACTTACCACTACACCACGGTGTCCACAACGTTAAGTGGTTATATACAGTCAGGAGAGGTTTTGTTATCCATTTATCGATTGAGATCTGGCCCCTCAGTGCGATTAATTTGGGCATAATAAGTGTTTTTCTCGCCTTGTTATTATAGCGCACGTTAAATTGACAAGAAAACGCGCAACGCGCTGAAACTCTTTAAAATCACTGCAGATAGAACGTGAAGTCCACGTGGCTGAACTAAATTCCTTGTTCCCCTCTACCACGTCAAGGTTGTCCCTTTAGTAATAATATGGATTTTGCTGATAAATTTATATGTCGCACAAGAGTGTCTAATTAATTATCGACGCCTATTACCCGCTTCGCATACGTTATTACTCAATTTCCTTCCATTTATTCAATTTTACCTTAGAAAGCTACAGTCTACAACCTTGATGGCCAGTGCCCAGTATCGTCGTGTGCAATGTTATTCCATCAACGTCCTCCATATTGGATGGCCGTGGCATGCGTGCAGCGTGCCTTTCCTTTCCGAATGCAGCTGTTCCTGATTAGTGTTTGTTTTTTTTTCTCAGCTTCTACTCATTTCCTTTTTATTCTCATTCCGAAAGGAGGAATTTCCATGTAACTAGAGGAAGGAACAACACATTTCTTATCCTCATGTCAATATTCTCATTTGTTGGAGCCTATGTGGTGGTAGTGCTGCCAACATTCGTGCTCTCCTAATCGAGATACTCGTCCCTTTGCTTTTATTTATTTTTTTTTTTTTTAATATGTAGGTATTAAAAATATAGTGATCTATTTCTTATGTGACTTCTATTTTTACTCTGTATCCCACATTAGGAGCAGAGGATGTCTTCGGATTGTCATGTCAGGGAATCTATTTTTAAGGTTTGAAGTAGGGCAGGGCATTCATAGAGGCACTCTGGAAGGGCATTTGTGGTAGAGAAGTGATTATTTTTTGTTATAAAAAAAAGAGAAAAAGATACTCATCAAAAGTTTTTATGTTAACAGCTTTAACAAAAAAAAAAACCTGTCAACAGCAATGTTCAGCTCCTACGCAAATTTTGATTTCAATCTAACTTCGATTTGTTACGGTTGTGAGGTTAGAAACTGCATCATGCATCAAAGATTAGATGTATCTACGACCACCTTATCTGGGAATATGACTGCTATTTCTGTATGGTTTAGAGGTGTGGGAGGTGATTTTCATCAGAACTAAGTGTATGACATTTAGCTTTAGGCCGAAAAAGGCAAATACTCGTGTCCATTTGTCTATAAATAAGTCGAGGTAAACTGCCCACGTAGCGGACGCCTTCTCACTTTCAATAACTTAGAAATGTTATAATATAGTGGATACTTAGGAACTTTGAACTTTTACTTTCAACGGAGCTGGTAGGTGGCTTTTTTTGTTCTTCCGATACCTAAAGTGAGTCATAAGTTGTCACAAGATTTGAAATGTTCGCCGATAACGATCATGTTCCTATGGCCTTCGAAAGTTGGATCAACGCCGGCTCATAGCATTCCGCACATATGCAAGTTTGGGCTATAGATGTTTGGTATGGTTCGTAGATGGTTTCCCTGTGACAAGTTCACATTTGGGTCTATTATGTCCATTTTGGAATAATTGTATAATATTCTGGTCCGTTGGTTTTACTCCCATCGAGTCTGATAAATCCCAATCGGAGTGGACCTCTCCATAGTGTTATTTCTGCACCTTCGATTTTTCTCTGCAGAATGCTAAATGATTACACCTCAGAGAGTCTGTCCAAACATTAACTAGTAGGTATCGGGTTCATTGCCATTTGCAGCTATCTAGCTTCTGAATCAAATAGATACATTATACTCGTATATACCTTATGTACCTACACCTCAGTTAATATCTATCTGCTGTCATGCAAATTACATTTGTACGCACAAATTCGAATGCCGACTGACAAAATGTTCGCACACAGCAGTATGTACTGCGCTCCTTTCTATATTTGCCATTTGCGATTGGCCTGACTTAGTGTCACGAGAACCGGCTTCGATGTTTCCTAACCTCTATACATGTTCGATTCTTAGTTTAACAAGATTTATTAGTTCCTACTTGCATTTATGGATTGTTACGACAGTTCTAGGATCGCGACACAGCTTAACCTGGTATCTAGCATGTAGCGTGTAGCGTGTGTGTCTAGGCATACGTTCCGTTCCAAGATTGGTGACCATAGATATACAATGATAGCATTGACAGTCAATGGTCAAGCAGTTGGGCTGGTTTTACTGCAGTCTCGTGTGCCTGTGTATGTGCCAGGCAAGTGATTAATGTGAAAATGAATCCAGGCGTAAGGGAATATTATCATAACGGTAAATGAGTTTTTTCTCTTTTTTTTTCCAATGGAATGAAAAATTCATTAATAAACCGATAGTCAGATAAGGAGAACCGAAACACCATGGCCATGGCAACCAAAGTTATTAATATTGCTTATTGTAAATCAGCTGCTGATGCAGAAGCAGAAGCTGTTTGGACACGATACACGCCACACCAGTCTCGAAAAACGTAACAAGTGGCAGTGTAGTTTTACACCTTAATATTGGTGTTTCAGGAGCGACTTTGGCATGTTTTGATTAATTGTTACCACACTACTCGCCCATGTGGCATTGCAGGTGGAGGGTGGAAATGCGTTCTTGAGAATGTTGGCAACAGGTAACATACGCTTGTTGCAGGTTGGAAACAAGGTTGAACGGGAATATTATGTAATAAATTCGAGGACAGTTTTGTTATTCCCATTGTGAGCTGCGATGGAGGCTATAATTATTATCGAACTGGATTAAGGAGTTATTCATGCTATCCAGGTGGTAGGTAGGAAATAGTTAGAATGTAGACTATTTGAAAATACAATTATTTACGAGCCTATTACTAACTGTTTGTATTTTGTACGCATACCTAATCCCTATGCGCTCATACTACTTTTTAATACGTCATCATTTTGTTCATATTAGCAGATAACACATACGCACCGGGTCTTTAGATATCGACGACTAAATTTTGACAGCCGATTGTGCGTTTGAATTACAGCGCTGTTTGTGCGTCAATTTATGTGGAAATATATTTTAGAAATATGTACAATCTCTGTCGAACGTTCCGCGAGCAACTGGAATTTATGGAGGGTTTAACCCTTTGTTGACCAAGCTATTAATAACCCATTTCATCCCATTGGTGCATTAATGCACCAAAGAAGGCGCCTGTCGTTAAGAGCGCCTAAAAACTAGTTTTCGGCAAAAATTCATTAATTGTGTTCATAATAATATTCTAGGAACATTAAAGTAGAAGCTCTTTTAAAAGAAACGTGGGTGATTCTGTTTTTGAAAATTCTGTGTTTATTATGATGAAGTTGGTGAAGGCGATGAACAAGACTTGAAACTTAAGGATCGCGAATCATCTGTTCCTGCTTCTGTGTGTCAAGTTAGTTAAATAAGATAAAAATACCGTGATTTTGCTGAGACTCGAACCTCCAACCTCAGTGGTCCTGCGCATGCTTTTGGCAGTGATTTTGGAAACTAGAACATAGCCTACAAATCTGTTCCAAAAAATGTAATGCATGTACATACATATGTACATATCATAAAACATTCAACGTTCGTGGATATCATAAAAAACAGGACAACGGAACCCTTTGAGCGCGAGTGTGACTCGCTCTTGGCCGGTTTTTTTAAGGTTAAGTAAGATGGGTGCTTCGTGACGTATAGTCAAATCTCTCTTAGACCAGTCTTATTGCTCGATTGTGTTTATTTGGGTTTTACCCAAGAACCTATTGAAAGGTCAAGGTCTGATATAATCGCAAATCGCAAAATGCTTGTCTATCTAAATTTTTTTTTGACTATACACGTCTTCTAATCATATATGCTATTGCGTATCAGAGTTGTAAAAGAATGCAATCATTTTGGATTGCATTCACTGAAGTCACAAGAAAAACTTCTACGTATTGACTTCAATCATAGGAATTCGTATCGTACTTCAACTTCAAAAATATGAAATCACCATTCATTTTGAAGTCATTGATTGGGAATTCATTTAAGTGAAGTCAAAGATTGCATTCAGTTGAATGCAATCCTCTATGATTTCAGTGAAGTCATTTTGAAGTCATTGAAGTCATTTTGAATTCACTAAACTATTGAAGTCATTTTGAAGTCATTGAAGTCATTTTGAAGTCATTGCGTTGAATAAAATAAATTCTATCTATCTATTATCTGTATATATAAATATCAATTGCCGTGCTCGAGAACGGGTCGACCGATTTGGATAATTCTTTTTTTGTTCTGTTCGTCTTAGTGCAGGGGTTGTTTGGGAAAAAGGAAAATTTGAGAAAACCCAAAGGAAAGTCGGAAAACCGAAAAAAAACTAAATTTGCGTTTTGTATGGGAATTTTGTATGGGAATGTACTTATGACCACTAATGAGAACTATATTTCAACAATGAGCATTCATTGATGTATGTATATAGGGATGGGCATACCGGATTACTTTTCAAACATATGTATTTCTGATTCTGGTAGAGTAGACGGGCATAGACCAAACCTTATTAGACGTAGAGATTACTTTTTTTTATGTACATACATACATATTACATTTACGCTTAAATAAAAGTCATTCAAAATTAAAAAAACTATTTCTGTTTCCATTATTATTAACAATGTATTTATTGTTAATATATTCTTCATGAAATTATATAGTGAAAATTGAATCGTGTTCTTATACATTCTTCTACTTCAGTAATCCATCAATCAAAGTAAGATCAAATTCATATTTTCTTAATCTTAACTAAGACACTAAAGCATACCGGAAAGGGCAGAACAACGTCTGCCGCCGCGCCGGGCCAGCTTGTCGCATAATAAAACAAAACAATTGAAAAACACGAGTACATATGTATATAAAAAACAAAACTATTAAACTTTCAATTATAAAACAAATAAAAAAATAAATCTCCGGTTTGATACCAACGTATTCCAGAATCATGTGCTGTTTGAAAAAAATAAGATGCAATATTAATCAACTCATATTATGTATGAATTACAGTGCTCCACGTCGAGGGATGCAATTAGCTACCTGCGACAGATTAACATCACAATGCGAACAAATTATCCTATTATATAAAGATTATAAAGATGATTATGATACGGACAATAAATATGATGCTATGAATGTGCAAAAGTAAGTTTTATCCGTTGACTAATTTTGCATATCTTATTTTGTTCAAATTTTACAGGGATGTGGGATACATTGATAGCGATAGCGAATCAGAATAATTTTAATATTTTAATATGTTTAATATGTAAAATCAAGAAGATTTATTTTGTTTATTTGTTTTATAAATGAAAGTTTAATAGTTTTATATTTTATTTACTGGTGTTTTGTTAATTGTTTTGTTTTATTATGCGACAAGCTGGCCCGGCGCGGCGGCAGACGTTGTTCTGCCCTTTCCGGTATGCTTTAGTGTCTTAGTTAAGATTAAGAAAATATGAATTTGATCTTACTTTGATTGATGGATTACTGAAGTAGAAGAATGTATAAGAACACGATTCAATTTTCACTATATAATTTCATGAAGAATATATTAACAATAAATACATTGTTAATAATAATGGAAACAGAAATAGTTTTTTTAATTTTAAATGACTTTTATTTCAGCGTAAATGTAATATGTATGTATGTACATAAAAAAAAGTAATCTCTACGTCTAATAAGGTTTGGTCTATGCCCGTCTACTCTACCAGAATCAGAAATACATATGTTTGAAAAGTAATCCGGTATGCCCATCCCTATATACATACATCAATGAATGCTCATTGTTGAAATATAGTTCTCATTAGTGGTCATAAGTACATTCCCATACAAAATTCCCATACAAAACGCAAATTTAGTTTTTTTCGATTTTCCGACTTTCCTTTGGGTTTTCTCAAATTTTCCTTTTTCCCAAACAACCCCTGCACTAAGACGAACAGAACAAAAAAAGAATTATCCAAATCGGTCGACCCGTTCTCGAGCACGGCAATTGATATTTATATATACAGATAATAGATAGATAGAATTTATTTTATTCAACGCAATGACTTCAAAATGACTTCAATGACTTCAAAATGACTTCAATAGTTTAGTGACTTCAAAATGACTTCAATGACTTCAAAATGACTTCAATGACTTCACTGAAATCATAGAGGATTGCATTCAACTGAATGCAATCTTTGACTTCACTTAAATGAATTCCCAATCAATGACTTCAAAATGAATGGTGATTTCGTATTTTTGAAGTTGAAGTCTCTAAGTGAATTCATGAGTTAAAATTTTTTGGAGATAAATCATATGAATGATCTTCCAAAATGATTTAATTCCTTTACAACTCTGTTGCGTATGTACACCGACAACAGACCAATTATGCGTCAATTTCCTTATCGAAAAATAATAACAAACGTTAATAGGTTTGAATTTGCCATTCATAATAATTGCATAACAAACAAATTTATTTATAATTTTCCTTGAAAGACGTTATGTTTTTGTATTTTTTAATTTTTTTATTGTATTAATTTTAAGTTAAGACATGCGCCAACACTCAAGCAAGTACTTGTACAAGAGCAATTGTTTAAATAATAATTTCCCTGTTTACCTTTAAGACAGCAAATCGATAGCAGAATAATTTGTTTAATATGTTGCCGGTGATTCTTAGTGGGTTCGTGGGTGGCTGTGGCGTAGTGGTAGTCGTCGTGTCTTGTCACGCTGAAGGTTCACGGTTCAAATCCAGTTCCAGTTGTTTATCAGTTTTAGAAGTTATTGTCGAAACCTACTGCGAATGGGAAGGCATAACACTGGCAGTAGGATGGTGGTATGACCGAAGAAATTGATCGCACGAACTGTAGTAGGAATTTATCTGGAAAAAATGTCTGTGAATCATAAGCAAGGGAAAAACTTTCAATAATACACAATTCTCCAGTTATCCTGGACACCAACCATAGAGTTAGTGGAAACCTAACATCTGTGTTTCCTATCACTACACCGATATGCCTGTCTCCTCGTTCTTGTTCTTCATGTGCTCGCGCTGTGTGTAAACATTATAAGGGTGATCAAATATAACACACACACAAAAGCAGACCCTGGTCATCCCGAACTGTAACGCCACTTATAGATAGATACTTAATTACAATATTTAATCTAAAATGTATTAAATGCGTTCTATTTTAGGGGAAACCACCAACCCATTTCGTTTAGATAAGATCATTCTTTTTTATAGATTCATAGATTTTAAATCACATTTAATCGATTATTATGATAATTTTTTTATATACATTTTTAAATCTTTTTTTTTAGATTTAAGTATAAACAAATTTATGGGTGACTTTTAAGATTTGCGGTGATTTGACGCTGCATATCCGTCATATTCTGTTATTATACTCGTACCAATAAACGTTTGGATACTTCTTGCAAATAAATGGCTTTTTAATCAGTTTCTTGTTATCGGTCAGATATGATTAGATTTGTTATGGCAGGTAAAATAATAATTATAAAACTTAATACACGCCAGACAAATTTAAACGAATGAAAAACTGCCTTCAAAAATACATTATGTAGTGTACATAAATGTAATGTACTGTAGGTACATACATATATATATATTTATGTTCAATATATAAAAATTCAATAAAATATAAAAATAGATTGTGGGTACCGTGGTGTAGTGGACTTACTTCGCATGCTGACCGGGTTCAATCCCTAAAGATACCCAAAAGTTATTTCACGGTGCCACCTCTAGCGAATGTCTGAGAAGCATTCGAAGAGTATCATTTGTCACGACTAGCTTCTCAATTCGCCGTTCGGAGTCGGCAAAAAACTGAAGGTCCCATCCGTTCATGCAAAAATATAACACGCACACACAAATGGTTGCGAGAAGCAGGCCCTGGTTCACCCCGGCCGAACTGTACCGCCACCTAAAGCTAAGTAAAGATGTGGAATTGCTAGATATGATTCTGTACCTGACCGAAACTATTTCCAAGAGTTTTTTTTTAACTAGCTCCAGCTAGTTAATTATTATTCTTGTTTACTAAAAGTTCGTAGAATTTTAACTCTGGCATATTTCACCAACATACAAATTTGCTAATTTTCGTGAACTAATTTACACGACTTTAAAGAGATATCCGAGAAAAGGATTGGAGAGCTGATCCTCTTTCTAAACTTCACAGTGAGGATATAAATATCTCAAAACTTCATTCGAATTAACACGTAACGCGTTACTCACTCAGTGAAGGATCATACTATATAATAAAGCAGTAACGCTCATTCTGTAAACACGGCTGTATCTCGGACCGGAGTCTAAACGGCTGGGCGGATTTGCTTGAAACTTCATATCTGGGATCTGTGGGACTATACCACAAAGCCAATTTGAAATTTTCTTTCTAGCCCCAAAAATTAAGCTACCTATATATACTTCACTTGGGACCGATTTTATAAAAAGCGGATTTTCTCGAGAACGGTTCTAACAATTTTGTTAATATTTCATATTTAAGTTAGTTTAGACACATATAAACTGTCATACCAGGTTTTTGCAAAAAAAAAGTTGTACAACGGTACTTGATTTTTTAACCGATTTTCTAAAATTTGATACATTTCGGATATTGCTCAGTCGATCGGTATAACAGATTTTCATATAGTAACCGTTTAAAAGTGAAATAGCAATAAGAATACGATGTAATGTGAAAAGAATGTCAACGTGTTTGCATGTACATATGTACGTACATATACCCCTCGCATGTTTTGCTCCTCTTGCAATACAATTCGGTATGAAAGTGGTTGGCCAAAAAAAAATAAACAATCCATCTTATAAAAAAATTTGAGGAAAAAATTTAAAATTATTCAAAAGTGCAATGAAATTTTCAAAAACATATTTTTTGACCTTCAGCAAATAATGGGGCTGAAAGTGGGTACATAAGATAATCTGCCGCGCATACAACGAAAGTATGATTTTCACCAGTTGGAAATGTCGAAAAAAAAGAACATGGTAATGTTGTGTGCCTAACGGATGATGGTGCTGTTGTTGTCTTTTTCTTTCTTTCAGTTCTCCCAATTCAATTCTGCGTTATAGATATGAATTCAAACTCAGTTTATACGGGCGCGGTGCTTAAAAGTACGCGAAAAGAACATACGAGTACTTATGAATAGCGAATTACTTATCTGCAGAGGTACGGTAGCCATTGAATCTTCTAACTACACTGAGCTTTTATTGGTAAATATAATTCACACAGTTGTTTGCCTAACTTACATATATTTTTGCACCTTAAGCTCTGTAAAAATGGTCGTCATTTTGAACGGGAGTCAGCTAGTATTATATAGATATTAAAGCTTCGTATATTCGATTGTCATCAGATCCAACCAATAAGTGGTGGAAACAGTAACTTATAAAGTACGACTTAACAAGAAATGCAATGCAGCATTGGCAAAAGTCTATTTCGGTATAGATTGTCTAGAGAGCTTTGTTGCATGTCATTTGTCGAGACTGGACTATTTGAAGTAATGTACATATATGTATATTAGGCTTATTTGTATCTTTAACCTCAGTATTTTGTTATTACCAGAGAAGCTTGTTGAATAAACATCAAAGCTGCCATTCTCTGTACCTGATGGCAATTGACATCTTGGGTCATTTTCGTCTTTCGTTCTAGTCTTTAGGCGAAGATAAAAAGTTGTCTTTAAAACGGTATACGTATCTGTCTATGCGGCTGTGTTAAGCGTGAGTGAACGCTTGTTCTCCACCTGTCAAAAGACCAAGCATAACCTGCTCAATAGTTTCACAACGCTAAGGTCGTTTTATGGTGGTAAACTAACAGATGGAAATCTGCTGGTATGGTTTTGCTCTTGAGAAAAGCAAAGACTAAATAAATCTTCAACTTGCTTTATCGGATATGGCAAAACTGTATTGAAGTACTTTTGCTTAACTTTGCTCTATTATTACAAGCTGCTCATAAATAGTTGATCACCAATAAAAAGGATTCTTCTACAACACTTAAGCCCTAAGATGCAAAAAAGGCCCATCAATATAAAACTTGAAAACAAATACATCATTGCAAAGCCTAACCACATCCGTTCGTCGGTCTTCCTCCGATGCAAGTCAATTTTATTTCCGATATTGAATCCCATTTCCAATGCGTCGTTTATTATCCACATCCTTCTTGGTGGCAAATAAGAATAAGAAAATTTCAAAATATAATCAACCAAGAAAAACAAATAAAAAAAATCGAAAATTCCATCCTTTTGTATCGGCATCGCGGCGCGGCGCGGCGGCAGTAGGCTCCAATTGGGAATTCTTTGGTTGCGACTTTTTCCCTTTAGCTGAAACCTATAAATAGATATCTCTTAGAGCTCTCGGTCTCCATCGATTGAAAAACATTTTCTGTGTTGCTCCTGCGCTGCATGCTGCACCAAAACACATTGCGTGTCTGGCACGAGTCGAAGTCGACCACGTCTCCCAACCAGAGGGGCCCGTGTTCCATCATGGTCGTGGTCGTACCTTACATATTTGCCAATGCTGTTCCACGTCGATGTTGTCGCTGCTTTTATGATTACTCTAGAGAATTTTTATAGATTTTTACGCTTACACTTAGAGTGGAAGCCCCCAAAGAACATTGTGTAAATCTCACCTACGTGTATTTTTATAGACGATCGGATCTATCTCTCTAATAGAGGATATATGTACGACGAGCCTGTCGTCGTTGTGCACTCTTATTCCCTTTTCGTGATGCTTAAAATAGACGGGATTCTAAATGAAATTGTAAATGCAATGCAAGCTATTCCAAAATGAGCAGAAAACAAGAGAAAAGAGCAAATGATAAATGAAATAAAACACTGGACACGGGGCGCATATCTGGTGGATACTTTGTGTTTGTTTTTATGGATCCAGATGCTGTTGTGAAGTTGTTGCATGTATACGTATACTCGCAGAGCCTAGTGCCTCTGTGCGAATGCTTAGAGTTCGTTCGCCCGTATTATGGCGATGTAAATTATCAGGCCCCGAGACATGTTTTGCGATACATTTGTAATGGCTTCAGGTATGGGCTAGGTTGTATTTTTCTAGTTTTCAAGGTGAACGAGATAAAAACGTTTTATTCCTTTTCGGTTTTGTTGCTGCTACTTTTTTTTTATTTCTCTGTTTTATCGATGGATTGATGCATTAAGGTTACACGCATACGAATACATGGATTGATTTTCTAACCAAAAAAATGAATAATGTGAAGGCTTTGAATTTATACACGAAAATCGATTTATTGAGACAAGGACTTTTGTGTTGGTGTTATTTTTTGAAATATGTAAGCTTATATGACACGCCTTTAACATTAATGTGAACTACTTTTTTCAAGTTGACAAGGATATGCAAAAACAATTCTTAATAACAAACTATAGGTACATTCATTCTTCAATTATTTTCTATAAGGGCTCTTTGTAAAATTACCATCAGACATGCTTTATTGTTTTTCAAGGATCGAATGGTGTTTGCCTCCAACGGTACATTCCTTCATTTAATGTCGTGATGTTATAAGAGGATAAAAAAAACCCTCAAGGTCTGTCCCTAAGCTCAAACCTCCACAGCTAGTAACTTGAAATTTCTGGGTACATTTACGAGTATCATGACGCATGCAGAGGTATGCTTAGAAAGAATCGTTTGAAAATCTGCTTTTAAGGTTAGGTTATTGAATCCATTATTCAAGGATTATTTGCCTTTCGTTCAGACTCCGCCTAAATTCTTAAGGCTATGATAAGCTTAAGATCTGGTACAAGTAAAAACGCTAGAAACTTTGACTTTACAACGGTATGTCGATAAGAGAATATATCTGTTTCGTAGTTGAGGTGCAAAGGTTAAGCTACATATGTAATAAGTCAAAGCATCGTATCCTTCACCGATCGCTGTCTTAGCCAAACATGTGTTTTGTTATACACCTACTAGCAGATGAAAATGATGCCTTAGCTTTGACATCTTGCGCAAGAAATAAATTGTTTACAATTGAAGACCTTATGAAGTTCCACTGAGTATTTGTTCATTCCAAGAATTTTCCATTTTCCAAAAAAAAAGAATGTATTATATGTTGAACGCGTTCGAAAATATTTAAACACTTGCACAAATGTATACTTATGTATGTATATTTAAATCGTCCTTTCACTATTTTATTTTTATTTGAGATGTGATCAATGTTGTCATCCTACCTAGTAGTAGTAAATCGTCCTCTCTTCTTTCACTTAAAGTAATTTTCTTAGATAAGGGTTAGTGCTGAAATCTTGGTATTCTGTGTTCACTGTGTAGGGAAATAACTTCACAAGAATTTACTTCACATGGGTATTAACTCCACTCTAAGTGAAAAATAAATGCGCCTCTATGATGTGAACATGGGAACAAAATTTCAATTTTTCGTGGGAGTTGGTTTCACTTTAAATGTGAAGTTATTTCTCATTAAAGGTGGGTAATAATTTCACTTTATTGGAGAATTCAAAATTCTTGTGCGAATCACTCTTGCCAGATCTGTTATTGTGCAGAATTCCGATATTTATGATGATGTTAACGATTTGGTTTCTAATTTCTAAATGGAATATTTTTTTTTAGCATAGGTACGATAAAGTAATAGCGAGAAATTTGAACCAGCTGTTGAGTATAAGAAGTTTTTGAGTATTAGAAATCTTACGTGCGATATTTTTGAACTTCCAAAAAAAGTGATAAGGGCAAACAAAAACAAGTTGAAGCTGCTTTGAAAAAATTGGAAAAAAAAAGATTTTTGAGGACTTATTTCCATTTTAGAACTGGAGAATCACATCAATATGAAACATTACCCCAATTTTGGGCCTTATTTTATATGCGCTTTTGGGGGCTTATTTCCTGGAGTCCCGTAAAATAAAGCCGAGCGAAATAAGGCCGAATTTCAAAATTCGGTTTTATGTCACCTTGTGAAAGCGAAATAAGGCCTATTTTTAATATCCGTAATTCCCATGTGAAGTAGATTGCCCTCCACCTGGGTTCACCATAGGTACTGAGCCCAGATTTTGTTTTTAACGAGAGTTTCATTATCACTCACTTGACAGTTCACTTTAAACTCAATTAAAGTATTCTTTTGCAAAGTGTGTACACACATGAAATACATTTATAAGTACATATGTATGTATATGGACATCTATTCTGATTGGCGCAATATGATGAGATGGTGTTATTTCAGAAACACATTCAATCATATTTCTTAAATGGTTATAAATGCAAACATTTTATTAACAAATATTTATTAGTACAAAGTTGCGAATCCGCAAACGTTAATGAAACTTCAGAAAACTCTTGATGCTATTAGGCGGTTAAGTGTTTTGAAATGTTTTATCAGCATCATCATCGTCGCAAGCAGTGATGATCTATCAATTCGCAGTGCACACAGCTTTGACGTCATACAATGCACAAAATTGGGAAAAGTTCTTAATCAAAAAATTGCCTAAGCTGAACCATTCAAATATGAAATGCAAGGGTTGTTTGATAAGTATCTTTCTACAAATACAAAGAGAGGACTGCAGCATACTACAATAAATATGTACATAGTATGAGGTCAGAAAACTTTATTTTGATGGATGAATATTTTATAGTTACGAGCCATTCTAATATGTATATGTATACTTATTTTTACAGATGGCCCGACAACAGAGAAATTACTTGAATAACACTAAAAACTTAAAAGACCGAGTCACCAAAAATATGATCATGAACCGATGGTGTAACACTAGCGAATAACCTACAGCTTGTGGCCCGCAATCGACCAGAAAAGATCAACACTACTACTACTTTCAATGGGTAGAAGGCAAATCCATTTGATCGTCGACGTTATTGCCGGAAACGGCATCATAGGCAATATGGCCAGGAGATATGGTATCCTAACAACCGACTTCTGCAGAAGCTCCATAGATGAGGAGGAAATAGAATCTGTAGCACACCTTCTATGCCATCACCCTACTCTCCAAGACCTGCGCCTATCTTGTATAGGTGCACGGTTCTTCACAAGGTCTAGACGACCTAGCTGAGATACCGCTTACAGAGTTCAAAAGATACAACATACTCACCCAGGGTATTTACAATTTCATTTTTGGCCTCTGGCTTCAAATGACCCTCGTAGCCTAATCTAACATGAACTTGCCAGTGAATATTCCAGCTCATTCTTTGCGGTGTTTTGTAATAATGGTTCGAAACTTGGATCTACCATACCATACTACACCGCAAAAAAAAAAGTTAAAGAGTTGAAAAAGCTGAAATAGTCAGTCTTTTAGGTTGCAAGGCGAATTCTCCAACGTGAAGGGATAACCCGTCACTGGTGAGCAATACCTTTTGGACAGACTGAGGGCAGCAACCGCAAAGAAACGTTGTTCCACCACGACAATGCTACGGTCCATTTAGCTTATTCGAGTACTTTCCTGGCCGAAAAAAAATGTTGTGCAAATAAAAAGCCCTCCAGGCGATCTGCGACTATTTTTGCGACCTTGTAGAAAACCACTTGTGGGTCTTCCTGAAGTCACCTGATTCACCTTACATTTTAGTCATGGAATTGAGATCCGAAAAAAAATTCATATTATTAATAAAATAATATTTAATATCAATTTAGAAATGACATTAACTGGCACAAACAAGTTAACGACCCCATGCGGGTTCACCTTTCATTAACAGCCCATACCGAAACAAAACAAATTCCAACCTCCATTGCAGTGAAGTCCGAAAAAAATATCAAATTTCTGAACTTGTGAACTCAGCGAGTTCACCACACGTTTGAACTTCAATTACCTTTCAATCTTTTGTCATCAATGAAATAAATGAAATAATTGACGTGTTGCACGCCCGTTTTAATAGATGCGTGCTTATATAGCTTCTAAATGTTTTCATTTGAATATACGGATACGTTCTACGAATAATGTATCTTTTCCTCTTGTTCTTCTTTTCTTCTAAAGAATCTGCAGACTGCAGGTCCCCCTATTAGAATGATGAAATTCCATTGAAAGGTCACTCGCTTCGCATTGTATGCATGCTTATGTGTGTTTGAACAAAAAAAAAAGTTCAATGAAAGAAATTTCCTATCCCATTAGATACTATAGAACTGAGATTCATTCGAAAAGATGCATCTATCTCTTTGCACGCTCATTTATCTGTCGTCAATGGCTGAGAATGACGTTAAGTTCTTCAATTCTATTCTATTTTATTCTATTGGAAGTGTGTTCGGGTGGGGTGTCTGATGTAACAGAAAAAAGATCAATCAAAATTCAATCTGATCGAACCTTACGGTATTTTTTTTTTTTTTTTTTGTTCTCTCAATTATTTTATTCTATTTAGTGGGAAATATGCGCTTACTGTTAATTTCTTTTCATTAAACATAAACGGTTTCGAATGCAGATTGTGTGCGTATCGTACTCATACTCGTATCTCATTCAGCGAAAGAACAAGAATTTCTATTCTAATACGGGGCAAAGGATTGACACACAAAAGTTGAATTGATACTAAAAAAAAATGGACAACAACAGCCTAGAGACGTTAAGAAAAGAATACACAATTCCCCCGTCATTGAAGATAATTGACTTCTTCAAATGCGCATTTGAATTTGTATCTCACATGCATACGGATACGTAGCCCACTTGATTGGGGTGGGGTCTTCATCTGCGTTTTTCTTTGACGTGCGTTGAAGGAGTTTCCAATCATGAAATTTGTTTTCCCTTTAAATGGATGACAATGTTCGCATCTTAATATTGATTTGTCAAGGATCCACTCGAATGATCACCTCTGGGTTGAGAAGAGTGACAGGTGTATTTGTTTAGCTTCTGGTTTTACGGGATGGGAATTGAATTGGTTGGGAAAAATGTATCTCTCAGTACCGGAGCAACGAAAACAACAATTATATTTGGGATCCTGTCTACGGGGACTTGTAAAAAGATGGGTTCGTTCTGTTTTCTTTGTGGTAACCTTAACGCCTAAAGGAAGAAGGGAATACAATTGAGGATCTGAAGCAATTGTTGCTGTTCTAGTTGAATGCTGTGAAGTGTGGGAACAGGCGAAGGAGCTGTGTGAGAAGTTGATACTTGAGGTTGAATGTGAATGACTGCATCCGTTGAAGAGTTGTACTTCAATGCAATTAAGCAAAGATCTACACGCGTATGAAAGATATAAGTTGAAGAGGAACCACGAATTTTTCAACTACTTGCTCCTGAATCAGGTTGTACTACGCGTCCCGGAATTTTTAGAGAGCAATACACTTGGTATACCGAGTTTCCAACATATCGATGACATTTCTGTAGTACAAAACGTCCAAGACTACAAAATACGCCCAAGCCTTCCTTATTCGATCTGAATCTCTTTCCCTGGAGCCACCGCTTGAGGTTTGGGAACAAATAGTAGTCGCTTAGGAATGCGTAGTTGAACCAATTTGGCCATCGTTATCATGATGCTACAGAACTTTTTTCAACGCCATATGAGACCGTTTTTTCTTTATTTCGTCGTTCAGTTTGTACCAGCCATTCTGCAGACTCAGCCATATAGTAATGGACCCACGTTTCATCCATCGTCACAAAGTGTCGAAAAAAGTACACTCGATTGCTGTTTTTGGTCGACGCGTTAGCAAACGGGGTACCCATCGCGCTGATAGCTTTTTCATCTCCAAAATATCGTGCAAAATGTATCCCGACCGTTCTTTCGAGATACCCACGGGTTCGACAAACTCGCGGAACTTCACTTTTCTATCACTCAAAACGATTCGATGCACTTGCTTGACGATTTCCGCATTCGTAGCCTCTTCTGGCCTTCCAGAGCGGGGTACGCGTTCGGTGCTTTTACGACCCATTTTAAATTCTCTAAACCACCGATAATCTGTTGTTCTGGAAGGAGCAGATGTGGGATTAAATTTCTGCAATCATTGCAATGATTATTCGGAAGTCTTTCCCATCAAAAAACAATGTTCAATCAAGATGTGATACTCCTGTTTTTTTGTTTTTACTACGGCGAAAGTAGCGTCACTCAAACGACTGTACGAATGGACGAAATGTCATAAAACTTAATTTATAAAGTAGTGACAGATGAGCCTCTTGCAATTAGTCATGATCATTTTCTTTGGGGCCAACTATTTGAAAATCCCGGACTTTTCAGCCCATTATTTTATTTTTATAAATTCACTTAGTGCATGTTCTTTTGTAGTTGCATTGAGAGTTACGTGGGTAAACCAAAGAACTGTAATCAATAGTCCTACATCCGTAGCAAATAAAACTGTTCCAAGAGTGAGCAAAACTTGACCCATTGGACTTAACTAGTAGTCCAAGTTAGGGGAAGCGACGTTAGTGTCACAGCTTACGGGACCTAAGCGTTCGACATTGAATTAAGAGGTGTCGATGCAACTAGGAACTTGAAAGGCATGGCTCGACAACGTGGAAACTATAATTTAGCTCTAAAGTTGGGAGAGAGACGAGCTAAGAGGCACAATTGCTTTTACAGGGTGGGGCAAAAGAAATGTAATAATACGAATGCGCCATAATTCTTGCAAATGGCGTCAGATGTCATTGTGCTTCGAAATTTATTTTGTAGACAAATAGAGAGTTAGTCGAAAACAAGCAATGGACCGATACACACCTGAAGAACGCGGAATTATTGTTATATGTGCTTATTTGACCAATTCCTGGTCTGTTGTTTTAACGCAGAGTGAATTTCGTCCTCGTTTTCATGGTCGTCCTGCACCATGTGCGCGAATAATTAAGTGTTTGGCCGTTTTCGAAAACGTCATTTGATCGTCAAATGACGATCAACATTTGCAGCACTAAGGGTTAAGGGTTACGTTATTGGCAACTTGCGTTTAAGAACATTTGGAAAAAATCAATTTGATGCAGATGACGTTTTCGAAAACGGCCTTTGGCTGAGCATCTTCTGTAAATTGGGTCCGGTATTGCTCATCCGAGAGAATCCACAAACATTGACGATACAACAATGCACACAATTTGGCATCAACAGATGTTCTTTACGTCAAAGTGCAAACCGTTCACCAATTGCTGATGGGCCCATGCTCAGTTAAACCTGATGCAAGAAGAGGATGATATCGTATCCAAAATCATAATGAGCGACGAGATCACCAGTTCTGAGGGTGCTAGACTTCTTCCTTTCGGGGCTTTTTCAAATCTCGCGTTAACGACAGCAGACCACAAACCTTTCAAGTTTTGAAAGCCAACACTAAAGAAGAAATCACCAATTTGGAGCCAGATGTTTTCCGAGCAACAAATCAAAATGCCGTAAAACGAGTGCAAATGTGCAGCAAATGACCGATATAATTTTTTCAAATTAATGTTATCAATTTTTACACCGTCAAAGAAACTTTTCGTGAAAACAGAGCCCAATTTTTTTAATTTCTAACAAAATGGCAGCCAATTCACATTACGGCATTCCATTTGCCCCACCCTGGGGTAAAGTGGATGTAGTCGATATAGAGACTAAAAAGTACAAACAACATTTTACGGGGTCAAATGGAAGTTTTTCTTTGGCATATGCAAAATGTGTCCAATTTTCACAGATGGTCAGTCATGTTAATTGCCCACACACGAGGGCAAGAGACTTCACTCCGCAGCCAGTTCTATATATAATAATCGATGCTTTCCAGAATACCATCATTTTTGCCATTAAAACTGGTGACTTTGCATGACTTATGACGCGTCTTTCTTAGCACCTCCAATCACCAAAACATATAAAACAATTTCTTGTAACCACTGATCAGTGACTACTTTTCGCTATTTCGCAGATCAAATCTTTCCATGGGGAAATCTAAGTACCCATGTACACACCGAGCATTCCGATCTACAACCGTTTTTCAACTTCACGGAACTATCTCCGCTAAAACTGGCATAATGGAGTCACCCAAGCTTCACACACATCCAGTTACACTTACGTACTCATCTGTGTAGGGAAAACTCTGCAGTGCGTGAAAATGATCGCAATTAAAATGTTTTCACTCCCACTCTAGTCGAAGAGTAAATAAAACGAAGAAAATTGTTTCCCAAATGTAATACGAGTGCGATCAGTTTAAGAGGTGTGGTCCGTATCAAACGTGATTCAAAAAAATCAAAACAAATTCCAAAAACGCCTAAATAGACGCAATATTTACATTCTTCGTGGGTGTGGTTGTGTTTGCGTCTACAAATTTTGCCGGCATTTCGTATTCGTCGTGTCGCAAATTTGACTTCACTGACGAACGAAGTCAATGCACCGCACTCACATGTTCCAGATTTTCTTATTTCAAGCAAAATGTATCCACATTCCACAAGTGCACCCGCACTGCGAACAATACTTGGGCTTTCTTGGCCGGATACATACATATAAGTAGACTGAAATAAATGTATCTAAGGTATTTGGTCTTAATCGTACCTACATGTGAGGCATGTGAAAAATGCAAAAGAGTCAGAACTTAAAGCAGTGGGAACCTATTCGACCATATAATACCGTAAGTGTCATGGAACGGGCACAGGTGAAGCAGGGCATTGGAAGGCGGTATACCATTACGACTCATTATTGATCAGTTGATGAGATCACTTCCATTTTTTCATTTTATTCTTATATACGATTGACTGAAGAAATCGCACGGAATTTCACTTTGACCGTGAGGTGCCCGTGGGCACTTTGTTAGGACCAATTATGTTTTATTCATTCACTTTTCTTCTCTTATATGTGTGTGTGCCTGGGTTGTCTCGAATTTGACACATTACCTACTCTCGACAGAGAAGAATGGTGGTCATGCAATGAAAGTTAACCTATTTTGCGAACTTATCATTATCTTGTCAATTTTAAATTCGAAGACATATTTCTTCGACACGACCGACACACGGAATGGAATAGTAGTCACAGAGAGTTTATTTGAAGTTCATTCCATTCGTTCAACATTCGATTTCAGAATTGCCACTGAATGCTAAACTATGCAAAACGATGTGGTTTTGTAGGTGGTTCTAGTTTTTTTTCTTTTCTATTTGTGTCTCCTTCTTGTCTTTCTGACCACATTGCGTGACGATTCGGCCAAGTCTAACGATAGGATGATGGCTCGAAGGAGATTGGAGTGTTTTTTTTTTTTTAAATTACTCATTTGCATTCTTGTTTATTCCGGTGATGGACACAAGTTTGTCATTGGAAAAGGCCAAGAAGGTGAACCCATCCATATCAGATGGATAAAATGTTGCTAACTGAAATCGAGTAGAAAATGTCACAGGAACTAGTATGTATCCACAGGCACTCGGAAATCTGTCAGTTATATTAATCGACATATTAAACATCTCAGATTTCATTCTAATATCTCGTCATTTAGGGCAAAAATTGGGTCGCATTTTAAAGTGACTTATTATCTCTCTTATACCAACTGACTATCATTTTACCATCATCATCATTTGTCGAAATTGAATAATAAAAAAAAATCCACAGAATTAAAAATACATTTGAATATATTTTCCTATAAAATCCATGCCCTTTGGGCTGGAATCATTTCGTATTCACGCGCACGCTACTCATAATCTCTCCTACATCCAGCATTTTGGATTTATCTTGAATTCAAAAGAAATTTGACCTAAATTTTGATTTATTGATTTCGTCTAATGCTACCGCGCTGCTGCTATGACTAACTTTGTCTTGCTTCGATCTTGTGGATTTGTGTCAGCGTTTTATATCACTTTAATCAATTTTGATTATTATCGGAACGTAACAATTGTACTCGTATGATGTATGGCTATGGTCAATAGGTAAAGCTGATGATATGATCCCTTTGATCGTTTTCGATCGGCATAGATACACTTTATTCATTATACTTAGATTTTAAATGAAAAATCGATTTCGAATGAGATGTAGAAGAAGATCATGAGTTATTGAGTTATTGAGTATTGTTTATAGTTAGATGCAAATTATATGTGATAGCCTTATAACTCAGTGTGAAATGGCATACTGGCAATTGTCCTCTGTTAAAAGTTTAGGAATGGCAACTTAGACTTGGTTTCTAAAATCGGTTTATTCTAACAAAACTATCTGAAGTGCTTAAGTCCAAAAGTAGTATTTTGGAATTTATTGGATCATTCAATGCTTATCCCAATTACAACTTTTACTTATTCTATTTAGCAATGGCAAAGGCCTTCAGACAGATGCACAATATCATGCGTGGATACATATTTGCAATTAAATTCATTATTTTGAGTTTTAATTGATGAAATACATATTTAAATTTTGGATGGCAATTTTTATTGATTTGCTATCATAAAACAGATAAAGATACAGTTGGTCGAAATAATTTATAAGCACAAAGATAAAAAAAAAATAATATAGATAAAAAATAATTTTTAAAAACAAGCTTAAATGAGCTAAAAAGTAAAAAAAATAATTATTTTTTCCGAGTCACCAATGTGTGACTTCATTAAAGCTTGTTTTTAAAAATTAATTTTTATCTATATATTTATTTTCTACTTTTTAGTATGCGAAATTTTTTACATATTTACGTAGGTACGTGTGCACCATATATTGGCTTGTGTGGGTTTAATATGAGAAAGTTTACTCAGAATGTTTGAGATTCTACTCGTCAAACCCTTCCATTTGATACCCATGTTATGGGGGTTGTGAAGAAAAATGTAGTCCGCCATCTTATGGCATCCACCATATTGAATTTAGAATCACGCCACTTAGCTTATTGTATTGTACTTGTCAAATCCTTTCATTTGATATACCCATATTAAGGAGGTCGTGAAGATAACGGTAATCCACCATCCTGTGGCGCCCACCATATTAGATTTACGAGATCATCAAATATACTATATTCAGTTGTCACCAGACATGCAAAATATAAGCATAATCGGATATCTGGAAGTGGGTGTAAAATCGATTCCCAGATTTGGCCCTCACAAAAAGTGAAGTTAAATATAAAGTTTGTAAAAATAAAGTAAGGTGCAACTCTTATGCATAAGTATTCGTCTCTTATGATAAAATGAAGTTAAAACTAGGCAATAATATAAAAAAAGGGATAATAAAGCAAAGGTGGCTCCTCCTTTACTTTTTTTACAAATGCTTTCAATCTTCGTCGAACGGAATTGATAAGATTTGCTGTGTCAGCGCTTGATATATGTAGTAACCCATTTCTCCTCAAGTGCCTTTCTTAAGTCTCTTTTGTTCGAGATATGCCTGCTTCTGAGAGCCAAAGTCTTGTGTTCAATGCAGTGTGTTTTGAGTCATTGTCATGCGTGAGCTTGTATGAACTACTCAATCCCATTTTATCTACACTCTTTTGAAGATGATTTCTTAAGATGTTAATGTAGAATTTGTGATCCATATTTCCTTCAAAAACACACAAATCACCCACTCCATTGGAACTCATGCATCCCCATACCAAAAGGGATCCTCCACCGTATTTCAGCTTTTAATATTTTTTTTTTTCCATTTCCAAATTTGGTTTTCTCCAGACCAGAACTCGGCCATCCGATTGAAAAATTGAAAATACTTAACTTGCTTTCATCTGTGAAAATAACTCTTTTCCAAAACTGGTCATCATGGTTTCGGTACTTTTTGGCGTACTCAAGTCGCTTCTTCTTATTAGTTTTGCTGATCAATGGTTTTTTACGAGCAACACGACCACGAGCTTGGTGGAGAACATTATGCACCGTGCCATCGGATATCACTTTCCCTGTCTGTTCTTTAATTTCAGCAGCAATTTTAGGAGCACTTAATTTTTCACTTTTCGAACAATCCGACTTTTTTCCCTTTCCCTTAAATCTGGTGGTCGACCAGATCGTGGAGCATTTCCATATTTCTTTGACAATAAACAGTCATCAACTAACCAGGACCTATAAAATAAGTGTCAATGCATAACAAAATCAGTGGAAAAGTTCCGTTAACCAATGGCTCTTTCATTTGAAACAAACTCAGACAAATACTTTTTCGGTAGAAAGGGGAGCAGTTTATTTTTGTTGTTGTCTTTTTTCTATGTTCTTGAATGAGTCCGTTAAAAATTTGCTAACTACATAGAAGTTACTAAGGTGAACAAGAAAAAATAGGACCTATCGGTGATATTTTATCTTTGGGTTGGAATATAAAAACCATGCTGTAATTGAGAGGTTGGGAAAAGACGAATACTTTTTCGGCTGTACGTAATTTACAGCGATTTGCAAGAGATAACAGAGATCGATACATAGTTGCAGAGAACGCTCCAGTAAGATCCGTTGAGTATCTGAATAACCTCCTCCATTGAGAGATCGGATTGGTGGTAATGGTATCTTCTCGTCGAATTCGCGCATTTTCCTATAAAGTGATATTTATCTTCTTTTTCACGCAAGTTGCACAAAGTGCAGAGTGCTAACAGATCTTCCCTGTACGTCCTGAAATTCAGAGGTACCGATTCTCCTCGTGTCTTGAAGATAAGGCTTATTTGATTTATTCTAATAGATTCGTGAAAGTAGTTGCTTGTAGATTAAGCGACTTATTGAATATGCTGCTTTCTTCATAAATCGTTGGTGAATCTTTTTATTTAGCTTCCGCAAAATGTCATCTAGGGACACAGTGCAGCTATATCTATCTGCCCATCTTAAGGACAACTCAACTCCTAGTTTCTCGCTCATTTGCTGCCACTTCCGGAAAAAAGTTCGCTCTCCTGGTGGTCAGGTATCGGAAAAGCACTTTTAGAAGCCGATGATCAGTAAGCTTGTTTATTCTTAAAACATACTTGAAATTGAGCCTTAGGGTTGAATAGTCATAGGAGAAGGAGACCTATTTCGACATAGAGCATGTATGTTGGTGCGCTAAACAAGTGCTGGAGGAAGAACTTTAGCAGCTTTTCAACTTCTTTGTCATCTTTGTGTCCCCATATCTGACTTGCGAAACACACTAGGGATCTTGCAGTTGCTTTCAATTGACTGGCACATTTTTTCGACTAAGAACATTTTTCCATGACCAGGTTAAATCTTCCTTTGATTCCATTAGTTTGTTTTGGAGGTGTAAGGATTACATCAACGTAGCGATACACTTTTACCACTTCTAATTGGAGCGCACGTAGGTTCCACTTTTCTTCGCTTGAATATCTGCTAGAGTTATTACGAAATATCATCACTTTTGACTTGCTTGTGTTCACAAAAAGATTCCATTGGAGACAGTACTCTTCCAGTCTATAAATCATGAGTTAAAGCATGTTTGGTGAATCAGTTCAATGTCATCTACAAACAGTAGCCCTTTAACCATCGTGTTGTTGAAAACTATGCCTCCGGGCAAGTATGAGAGATCATCCAAAAATAGGCTTAGCTGGCAAACTTATAATGGTAATAATAATAGGGCTACTCTGCTCCATCTTCTGATGAAGCTATCTGCTTATGGTTCGTAAAACATTCCTTTAATACTGAGCAATTCTATGGTCTAGCGTATACCAAATGTCTTGAAAATGTATTTCCATTTGAGTGCCGCAGTTGGAAAAAATGGATTTCGATAAACTTTAGAATCTGTCTTCTCGAGGATCTGTGTTTTTATTGAGCCATAAGGAACATAACTCAACTGGTAATCGCGAGGAAGAAAGTATCACTGTTACAATATTAAATCAACTGACTGAAGCCACAAATCGCATATCGCACAAATTAATATAAAAAAACAATAAACAAAAACATTAAAATAACGTTTGCAAATTTAAAATAAAATGCACAAAAAAATGTAATTTGAATATTCATTTACAAAAAACAGAGACGCGTTGAACACGGCACTCAAAAAAAAAAATGAACTCATCTCTCCGTGTCAAATAGCCTTGAACGGCAGTTGTCCAACCACTTAACTTTCACTTTTGAATATAAATAATGTTTTCCCAAATAGATGCACACATATGCAGGTACCCAAAAAAAAATATGCCGAATAAGCGTTACAAAAATAAAATCCGTCATAAACACACACACGATTGTCTCATTAAAAAAAAAAAAACTATCTACCAATCCGTTAAAAATATCTGCAATAAAATAAATTTCAAAAATTCAAATCAGCACCAAAGTAGGTACAGTGAACTACTGATTGACCATTGTCATTTTGTGAATGTATATTAGGATCATAAAAAAGAGAGACAAGGGCACCTTATGATCATTAGTTTCACCAAGAAATGCATAGATACATAAAATTGCTTTTATTAGCAAGTCGTGCAGAAATAATCGATCAAATGAGATGCAAATTCTTATCCGCTTAACTGCAAAGCCTTTGGCTAAAAATTAAATTTAAAATCTAACCTATGTCGAAAGCAGTGAAGGCTAAATGACATCAATAGATACATTCTACTTGTACCTACTTTGAGGGTGTTGCCTCTTCTCTTGCCAATTTTTTTTAATTAATTAATACAAATGAAAACTGCATAAAATCGAGAGAAAGTAAATTTTGAACCATAAAAAAATTAAAATACAATTGGACGAACAGACGAAAAAAGGAGTTTAATAATAGCCATGAATGCGCATTTTTATCTGCAAGTCAATCGAAAAAGATTTAAGTATCTTCTTTGATAATTTTTTGTTTTCTTTTTTTTTGCAATTATTCGGCAAGGCAGCCAAACAATTTCATGAAACCTAAAATGAATGGCGGTAGCATCTAGCAATTTGCTTTCATTTAATAGTTTTGCTATTAATTGTGTATCTGTGGATTGGATTTTGAGTGGAGTGAGTTTTCTTATGCAAAAAGCGAAAGTTTGGCAAAAAAATAAAATTAGAGAATTCCAGATATAGATACTCTTTGATTAGAGGAAAGAGAAAAAAAATCACTTTTTATTATCTATCATTGATGGCGTCATTCAACCACTCGACCATTGATTTGTGGCCAATTGCAGGTGGAATGCATAACGAACTTGGTCAATTTCCTTTGAATGATCATAAAACTATGGATATTAAAGGTATACTGTTAGCATTTTGGGAAACGTCTCTTGGGGGTTACCTTGTGTTTGGCAAGTTTTCTTTCATAAAACATAAAGTTAAGTTTGGTTATTCAAGCACTCCCGACTGTGCCTAAAATGGGTCTCCAAATCGATACACTCAGCCAGTGTCGTAGCTAGGGGCTGGCCAGGCGGCCGGCTGTCAGGACCGCAACTCTCAGGGGGGCGCACTCTACAGACACACAAGCACACAAAATTAAAACATTAAACTAAGCTTACTCACATAAAAAAAACTTGCACTTGATAATGATAGGCGCCCCCACAGATTAGGCACAGCACGGCGCCCCTGAATTCACCGAACACTTAATAAAAGATAGACAAAAAACTTCACATACAAACCAAAATTGTGTCATTTTTCCACTCTCCGGCACATTGCACAGTGGTCCCACTCTGGAACAAAGGCGGTCATAACTACTTGCTCATTGGAAAATAACCAAAATGAATTCGTGTTGCAGTAATTTGAGGGAGCTGATTTCGAATCTGCAATCCGTTTTCCTCTATCACGTCAAGTTTTCGAGATAACCGTACGGTGCGGTACGGTACGGTACGGTACGGTATACAGAGAGGTCCGGGTTGGGATAAAGATATTTTGGAATCTGATTCATTGGTTCATGATATGAAAAAAATCGTATGGGAGGGGGGTCTATCTTGAACACCCACTGAGCTACAGGGTGTTTAAAAAAGTTCCTTCAGAGAGGTAGGTACCAAAAGTTATTCAATTATAACTTCAAACGTATTAAACTTAGAGCAACAACAGTTTATATTCTGTCAGATATGTATGTAAGAGTATGTATGAGTATGAATCGAAGAGGTAGTCTACGAAATGCTCTGGAGACTGAAAGTGCAGCTCGACGCAGGTAATTTATTATTCTCAATAAACTACAGATTCTCAGCTTTCTTTTGACACTAAATATATCTTCGGCAGAGGCCGGCAAAGTTGTTAAAAGTCTTATCATAAATCGAAAACAATTTTATTTACTATACTTAAAAAGAAGTTTTTAATTTCCGTCATATATGTATTAATAGTAGGGTTATTATTTAATTGTTTGTATTAAAAGAAAGCACATACCCTGTTCTTTGAACTCCATCTCTTAACACAACCAAAACTTTACACAGAAGCGTACGCGATCGGCAAACTTGCATAACTAATTGAGTCGTATTGGCATATCAGCTCAGCAAGCAAGTTGATGCGTTTACTTTCGTTACCAAAAACAAAAGTACCGTTAGGGTTACACAGTTAATTCTTATCATTCTATTTAATTTGGACATTTGTTGTCACAGAAACATTAATAATGTCTCAAATTTTTACTATTGATTTTTTTGAGTTATAGCCTACGGCGGGACCACTGTGCATTGTGGCGTGGGTGTCTCCCCGTAATGTTTGCCCCAAAATTCACACATCCTCAAATTCTCTCAGAGGTAAAAGTGTGAAAAAGAACAGTAACGCATTCAACACCAAAAAATTGAAAAAATAAATTTCTTACTCTCTTGTTAGGACTCTCTTCTGTGACAAACTATGAAAAATCATCGTACGGGAAAAGGATTTGACTGATTTTGTTAGTAAACAAGCTGTCGATAGAATGTAATTTTGTGAAAAGCGTAAACGAATGGTTGAAAACTGTTCGACGAAAGGGCCAAAGGATGATTCGACCATAATGACACCACTTCAAAAGTTCAAAATTCAGCTTTACTGTGCACTAGACAGACAACTTATTCAGCAAATGGACCGGATATTTCAAAGTTTAGCTGCCTTCTTAGTTTAGCTTCTGATTTTGGTTTCCTACCAGGACTTTCATTACTCTTTACCTCCACTGAAAACGCTAATGGTTTAGCATTAAAATACAATGATGATTTGAAAGCCAACTACATAGTTATGTTTAGAGATTGAAAAACCATATTATTGACAAATTGGCCTCAGAAAAAGCCTGAAAAGTAAGCTAGGCATAAAACTATTGGAGCTAGATTTACGCTTTTTCGTCAATCGTGTAATCTAGCTTTACGAGATTTTATAATGCCTAAATGAACAAACTCGTATTGTATTGTTTCCCTTCCTACATAGTAGTAAGTAGGAACCAATTTTATGCTTAAATGTATAAATAATTTAAATTACACTTTCAAAGTTATTGTGCTATTGCTCTTCCTAAAACATAAGACTTGGGGGGCGCAAAATTGAAATCTTGGTCATGAGCGCACCCTAGCTACGACACTGCACTCAGCACGCTAAAAGTTCTCTTGCTCAGATCAGCAACCGCAAAAAGTCATAATTTTTCTATGCAAATGTATACACAGGATCTCTAAACAGAAATATCACCTATCCATCCCAAGTACTTAAGTCAGGTCGTATTAGAATTGGCCAGTGAAAGAGAATAATTCGATTCTAGTTCTCATGGTATGGATTCCAAAGATGAAAGGTGACCATCAACAACATGACTTCTACATGGTTGCTCTATATTTCTTGACTAACTTGAATAACGAGACCCTACTTTGAATTCAATTAAAAATACTCGCAGCAAAGTAGTATTGTATTGGCAACGAGGGTCCTCACATTACTGTGCTTCTAGAGAGCATTCTTACCTATTTACTTAGGTGGCTTTACAGTCCGTGGTCGACCAAGGCCTAAACCAACAACCCCTTCCAGTTAGCCCGGTCCTTAGCTAACTGCCTCCAGTTGTGCACTCCAAGTTGTTTGAGGTCCTTTTTGACTTGTGCGCGCCACCTTAGTGCAGGTCGTCTCTTGGAGTCGAATATTCGGTGGTCCGGATCGGTGATATCCATTCGCTCTACATGTCCTAGCCATCTTAAACGCCCAATGCGCAGTTTTCTGACCAGGCGGATGTCGCTGTTGTACAGTTCGTATAGTTTGTGGTTTACTTCTCTTCTCCAAAACCTGTCAACGCAAACAGGACCAACTATCTTACGAAGGATATTCCTCTCTAAGCGACCAGGGATATGTATCTTCATTCGCTTTCGATAAAGTCCATACTTCAGCTCCATATAGCAAGACTGGGATGATAAGGGTCTGATATAGGGTCTCCCTAGTCGATCAGGAAAAGGCTTTGCTACTCAATTGCCCAAAGAAACAGTGATTGGCAAGAGTAATCCTTCGTTTAATTTCCGAAGAGATATCATTTTTTGATGTTATAGCAGAGCCGAGGTAGAAAAAGTCCTTTACTACCTCAACGTCTGACATTCTGTCCAATTCTTCGATGTTGAGTGTCCCTTTTCATTGACAGCATATACTTTCTATTGCTCTAGTTTACCGCCAAAATCATTTTGGCCGCTATCATTTCCATACTCGCAGACTTGATGACAGCTCGCTGTGTTCTACCAATGATGCCAATGTCGTCGGCGTATGCAAGTAGTTGAACGGACTTTTGAAAGATGGTTCATCGTGTGTTGGCTTGCGCGTTTCGAATAACTCTTTAATGTATGATGTTGAAGAAGTCTCATGACAGCGCGTCACCTTGTCTTAATCCTTTTTTTTTGGCATCAAAGGTCTCGGTGAGGTCATTACCGATCTTGATGGAGTAGCGAGCTTTCTCCATCTGACGATCCTGCTCAGATGGATGAGTTTGGCAGGGATGTCAGAACTAGACTCTATACAGTTCATCTCTCCAGATGCTGTCATAGGCGGCCTTGAAATCGATGAACAGGTGGTGGATATGAATTTGAACTTCTTCGGTTTTTTCCCGGATCTGTCTAAGTGTGAAAATTCGGTCTATGGTCCACTTTCCTGGCCTCATACCTGACTGATGGGGGCCAATCAGGTTGTTGACGAAAGGTTTCAGGCATTCAGATAATATGGCAGATAAGACCTTGTAGGCGATGTTGAGGACACTGATGCCTCTGTAATTGGAGAAGTTGAGGGGGCCTCCTTTCTTGTGGATCGAACAATTGATGCTGAGATTCCGTTCATCAGGCATCTGGCCAAATCTTAGAGATGGGTATGTTCTCTACCAAATCATATCCAGTTGCTTTAAACAGCTCTGCGGGTAGACCGTCAGGTCCAGCTGCCTTGTTGGACTTCAGCTTCGATTTTACGATCCTCTCTTCATTTTGATCAGGTAGACGGGAGTTTAGGTTTTCATCATTTAAATTGAAGTGTTCATTCTGCCTGACAGCGGGTTGTTTGTTGGTCTTCGTCGCCGTTATGCAGTCTGCAGAAGTAGTTTTTCCATATTCTCAGCACCGACTGTGACTCTTCTACGGTGGCACCGCTTATGCGTTTAATTTTAAAAAGCTTCGCAACTTTATGAAAGTGAATCCGGTTAAAAGTTACACAGACTACCACAGTTTCTTATAAATCACTCCTACGCCAACGAATGTCGCCAAAGGCTTCGATTACTCCCCTTTTGTTGCGTAAGATAGAAATAAAAACTAAAAACTCAATTTAACATAAATTTAAAAATGATTTATCTATTAATGAATTAGCAACTGATGTAGGTATTTGATTTCACAAAAACAATATTAAAAAAAATTGTTTTTAATGATTTACCAGTTAACCTACACAATAAATCATCAACATCTTCTTCTTCTTCTGGTATGCAAATTAGATTTGCTTTTTTTATTTTGTTATCAATTAAATGTTAATAACTCAATCACTTCAGTTATTAGCGCACAGTTTTGACTTGTCTCAATTAAATTACAAGTTTGATTTATATAATCCCCAAAACAATAAAAAAAAAAAATAAATAACTCATACGCCCACGACAACCCTCATTAACATATTTATTTTTTAGATTTAAATATAAACAGGTTATTTTACTTATTTCGACGGTTAAAACAAAATTGATTTAGGCACCTGCTCCACTTATAAATTAATTTAAAATTGCAAAATAAATACTCAGAATCGGAATCAACAAACGATAGATACACCGACAGAGAGATAGAGAGAGAGAGAGAGCCGAAGGCATGAAGAACTCCTCCATTTAAAGTAATGGACTAAAATTAAGGAAGCATTCGTTTTGATTTACTAAAACAATTCAAGTTGTTTTTTTGTTCTCTTACTTATTCGCCATCTACTCTGCGGATAGCAGCAGTAAGATAGAGCAAACAACCTTTGCTTTTAGCTCACTTAATCGACCGATTAAAGTAGCGAATGGATAAGAAGCGAAACACAAAAAAGAGCACTCGAAACCGGGAAGAAGATTCACATGTGGATGGTTTGTGTTTTTTTTTTTTTTTTTTGTAAACATCTGCTGCCGGCAGACCGACACTTATCCGTGTATATTTCTACATTCGAATACGAAGAAACGCAAAGAATACCACGCAAGAAAAGCAAGAGAGAGGGTTGTAGACTTGCCATCGTTATTGTTAAATTATAGTTTATTGGGTAGATACTTTTGCTCGCATGGCGAATACTTTGCATAGCCTTCCTATTGTAGGCTATTTCCTTACTGGAAACTAAATTCATGTTTATTTCCCCCAATGGACTTTTTTTTGTTCGTTTGTTATAAATGGCCAACTATGTATCTATGACAGTTTAACTACTTTGTATGGTTCTACTTTCTACTATACGGATATTATGATTGTTCTGTTTTCGATTATCCCCACTAGTAATGGAATTTATCTTCTTTTGAACTACCTATGGTGAAGGTCTTTGTTGGTTGAAATAAAAGGCAATCTACATTCTTAGAGATGGTATACGGAAAAGGAAACCATGTTAGATTGTATGCAAAGGCTTAAGATTCTAAGTTAGATAAATAATCTGATATCTTGATTAGATTGTAAATGTTTTGGATGATGAAAGCATTGGTTCGTCTCTCCTCCTTCTTGATTCGGATTTGAGGGGAGCAGTCTTGACCAACTAAACCAATAAGCTTTGACCTTTCATTTAGAAGTTTAATTCTGTTCTCGACGACTCCTTGTGTCCTCTCTTAACCCTTAAATGGATGATCTTTCCAAACTTGGAAAAAAAATTATCCTGATTATGTATTGACTCTAAAAACATATAAATTTAGGCATAATAAAATTAAAACTAGAACGTGATTGATTTACAAAAGTTTTAATGTTGTTAGTTCTGTTAATTTTATTTTTATTATAATGTTATACAGTAGAACCACGACTATCCGTGTTCCGATAAACCGTGTTTCTCGCTAATCCGTGCGTACCAGGTATTTCGCTAATCCGTGTAAATTTCTCTGATTGTAACTCGATTATCCGGGCCGAGTATGTATTTTGCAAGCAAAAGTCGGGGAATTCGAATCTGTAACAAACAGTATTTCCTAGTAACATGCGCTTTCGTGCTTGCTTTTGAATGTTGTTTTACCAGTTATATTTCTGTATTTTTGAGAAGCAGGTAATATTGTAGTGCAACAGTTGTATCTCTGCATATTTTAGAGGAAGGTGATATCTATATTAATATTACGTTGTATAGAGAGAGATTAAAGGACGCTGCACATAAATTACCCTTCATGGATACGAAACGTAAAAAGTTTTTTTTTATCATTGAAAATAAACTTAAATTAACTTAAAGATATATTTTTATTATTTATTCGATTTTTCGTGTTTTTCAATTTTCCGGCAAGCCCTTCCCGGTACCGGATAATCGAGGTTCCACTATATTATGTAGGTTAATCGTTATTTTGCAGAAAGTAATTTTGATAGAAATCACAGGTTTTTAGTTAAAAATGGTAACTTTTTATTGATTCATAAAGTGACGTTGGTTTGCTCGCACAGTCTGTTATTTATCTAGGCATTCCCAGATAACTCTAGATTTATTAATATCTGACATTATTGCTATGTCGCGTCCGCTGTAGCATTTGATTGAGTTGGGCGCACCTGCTCGAATAGTTTGGTTCTGAGCCCAAGCACTACTGCACCTATTTCATTCGTACAAATATTCTATTTGCAGTTTCCTCCACCACAAGGTGCAGTGGAGTAAGTTTCAATAGCACCTCAGGAGCTGCAGTCGCACAGGACCTCATTACACCTGTTATGCATACATATGCCAGTCTCTGTACTTTGTCCAGTATGTTTCCATAGCTGTTAGACTGGTTCTTTTTACCCGACTAGGCAAAAGGAAAGGATATGTTTGTTAATTTTTGCCCATACGCACGTTTGATGTGTCGCTTTCTCGGTAGCCACCTATCTGTGTTTTTTCCAGGTAAGCTTCTTTACTATATCAACGCCTATGTCTATATTCCAATAAATGCTGATATTTGGGTACGTTAAAGCTAATGGGAGGCCATAAACTGCAAGGAAATTCGTGAGTTCTACGAAGGTGTTACAATGCATTCATCAAAAAAATACCAGAATAAGATGTTCTATACTTAAAAGCAAATCGGTGAGACCTATAAATTGTATTTGATCGGGAGGAGCTTTAATGGGTTTATTTTTCCAGCGAAGAGATCTTTTTTAAAAATTTCGTAGTTTTGTAACGAGGTGGCAACACTTGAGGCGGTAGCCGAGACAAAATATTATTATTAAAAAATAGATATATCAAAATTTTGTATTCCTTATACTTCACACTTCGTTTAAACAAAAAAATTGATAAGAAGGAATAAAATATTGAATGAATTATGAAAAAAAAAGTAAAAAATATTTCCTGCTTTTAAATTAAATTAATAGTGTACGGTTACGCGGACCACTGATAGTTTTAATTTATACTAGGAAATTTACTTTTGTGGATATTTGTTTAATTTTGTAGGAGTCAGGCTAGGCTCAGGATATAACTCACCACCCTACAGTTTTACTTTCATTTCAGGGTCGTTCTTTAAAAAAGGGCATCCAATTTCCATCAAATCTTCATCTCCCAGAAGTGCTCCTAGCATGACGTCGTTAAAACATCCCCCACTTTTTCCAAAGGTACCATAACTGCGGCTAGGTATTTCTGCCAAAAATAGCAGAACTAATCAGAAGCGGTCTTACCTTAGAAATAGCAAACATATAAAATCAAATTGCAATACACCTTATTGCATAGTGTGCCATATATGGCACAACCCATTTTTTTCGCATTAAAACGAACTGCAAACTTACAGTGGAATATTTTATTTTTTTACTGATTTATACAATATTATTTTAGCTGAAAACAATTTTTAAATTCACCAATTGATCAAACTAAGTGCAAAAGACGTTTTTCACTGAATCGATTTCTACTGACGTACTGAAACTGAAAAGACCGCCAGGCATACGTGGTTTTCTTGGAAATTTCTTACGGGACCCAAATGAAAATGTTATCCTTGTATGTTGTATTCATCTATTGTGTCAAATGAGGTACTCGATACATTTACATCAATTTTTTGTTTACATGCCAATATATTGGTAAAAAACTGGTTTATGCCATATATGGCACACCATGTATTTAAGGGTTAAATACCTGAATCAGCTATTTTTACATGAATTTTGAGTTAGGTTTTGAAGCACTTCAGCGCTGATGCTGTTTTTCGCAACTATTGTAATCGGTTGTGCAAGCCTTTGCAAGACGTGGTTGATACTTGAGTGCGAATCACACCTTTTGGGAGTTTTACCGATACAAAAGCGAGGTGATGGCGCTCAAGAGTGTTGAAACGCCGGTCATACATGAAGCAAATGAGATTTCTCAATTCACATAACCATAGTAAAATGTTGTCTCCCACGATGCCCACGATGAATTATCTAGGACCAATATTAACTCATTGTCCAAATTACATAAATCTTAAAACCGAAAAGGTCAAAAACATCATTTTGATTGCAACTAAAAGTGTTTGGTCAAACACCTGTTTCAGAAAATCTTCAAAAGACACTCGACTATAACAACGATGACACAAAGTACTGTCGAATGACCCAAGTCGAAGAGACGATTCAACAAAATAATGAAACAGACAAAAACCAACAACAACAACATTCATTTCAAAATCAAGTAATACCACTCAGAAAAAAATAAGAAGAAAAAAAGATACGAATATTATCTAAGAATCTCGAAGAGATACTCTCTCTCTCGTTGAGTATCTATACTTCAAGTTGTCATAATAAGTTCCATTAAGCATTTTATCGGATTCTCTCTTTACAAACATTGCGCAATGTAAATAAAAAAATTGTAGCTTTGTTTTTGTCGATTGTATGGGCTTGTTGCATAGCATTTCCCATAGATTCACCAAGTATCCATGTACTCACATCGTATCTATTAGATGCAAACACATAGCGAATAGTTTTTTCATCTTATCTAATGAATCGCCCTTAAGCTACAAGAAGATTACAATAATTTGCAGTAGTTTATCCACCATAATTTCTGTCATTCCCCTCGAATGCACCTGACTCATGTGAGGCAACGAATCCCACTCTAATTAAACGTGTAGCGATTTATGCTTCACGATTGTTGTGTCATAGGACGACGTAAGCCGCCAGTATGAGTACACATATGTACGTACATATATTTGTGGAAGAAAATATGTAGGATCAGTCCGCAATTGGTGCTCTTTTACCGGTTTTATTTGAATTCTTTTGAATTATTTCTGATTAAAAAAAAGGAGTCCCAATGTTCGTCAGCATACAGTGAAACGTGGTTGGAATTTTTAAGAGATTCTCATACTCACGGATGTTTGCTGGCACTAGAAAGTAATTCATTTAAATTATACTTTATTTTATTTATTTGTTTAACACTGAATTAATAAATTAATTTTGCCACTGGAAACGAATTTCACATGAATCATAATTAAAATGAAATTAATAAGCAATAGCGTGGCAAATATCTTGGAGCTTTCCAAAAAAAATTTAAACACACTCACTCTCCACAAGGAAGTGGGGACGTTGTTATTTTGTTTTGCACTTGAAGTATGAATTCTCGATTTTGGACTTTGTTTATACTAATAAATCATTATGTTCATTTCCAAAACGATCCATTTTCAGCTCAAAGGTTATAATCAGGGAACGGATTTTGTTGACTTTGCCTTTTTTTACTCATATTGCCTTTTTTGCCTTTTTTACTCATATTGCCTTTTTTGGCTTTTTTGCCTTTTTGGTACTATTTGTCAAAGTCAAATCGTTGCTCACACGAAAGAAATTTCAGTGTCCACACCTATGAGAGCAGGTTTTCTTCGTATGAACAAGCACATAACTGCACGTAACAGCACATAACACTAGCGCGCATAAAACAAATTCGTACGAATACAACCCTAAATACATTTGTATCAACTCAGCATACCTATACATGCGCTTCTTCTTGTGCCGTAAGTGCAATCTCAGGCATTCGTCGCAGTTTTATTTACCATCTTTTCTTCTGACAAAAACCGTTAGACGCCTGGGAAGTATTTTTTTTCGTAATTGTGCGCCTTTTCATCTAATCTAGATTCATATTCTGTGACATACTGGTCATACTAAGTGCTAGTCCCAAAATATTTTGTTGCGTGTCATTGAAAGTGAACATGTCCCAAGACCCGTGTAAATATTCAAGCCAATGGAAAAAGTTTGTGGTGAAATTGGAAAAAAGATTTTTAGTTGACGCGAAAGACCACATATTTAAGAGTTTACAAATTACAGTTGACTCCTAGTAGTTGTATGTAATTTTATTTGATCACTTGATCTTAGTGCAATGCGTAGGTAGTAGGTATTTAGAAGAAGATGTGTTAAAGACTTTGAATGGACTCTAGGAGAAACTACAACAAGATAAAGGGCCAGTAGCTGAAGATGGGATGAAAAAATTGTACGCGGTTTTTTCAGCAAATTAACGAAATGGCGGCGCTGCAAACTCTAAATTGGACTCAAATATTAAAGTCAATGACGTGACATTTCCTATCTTGGCTCCACTAGGCTCTGCCCATGTTGAAATGTCCTTTATTTTCTTCAAGGCTTTTTTGAGAGATAATTGCAGGCGATTGTTGCCAGAGAACATCGAAATGTTTTCGGTTACAATGTTAATAATAATGCATTAAAACCTTTATTATTAAATGCCTTTTTTTGCCTTTTTCTGCTGTATTATTTTGCCTTTTTTGGCTTTTTTTGGTCAACAAAATCCGAACCCTGGTTATAATTATGTGACTTGCCAGCTTTTCTAAATTCGTAGGTTTTAGGTAGTTCCTTTTTTACTTTCTGGATGATTTAAAATGCTAAACCCTCTCGGTTTTCTTTTTAACTACACTATGAAGGCTATTAAAGGCAATTATCTTGAAAACAACTTACTGAGATATCATTCGCATAAAATCATTATTATTATTATTATTTATTGAAGGGTGAGATGTACAGCGACCTTAAGATCTATTGTGCTCCCTACAAGTTCGAGACGAAGGAACATTCCTCTCGTCATTATCCCTATTGGATTTGGCTAGAGAGACCTTCGCTAACACCTAGCGACCTAGCCCAGACGAGGAGGTCCGTAGGTCAGAGCACCTCATCCAGGCCAGTTCCCCTGAGAAATTGCAGCATGAGATTGGGTGCTATGAGTGGTAGATCTTTTTTTTTTTTTTTTTTATTTATTTATTTATTTCATCATCAAATGAGAACATCTACTGTTCTCGCTAGATTACCTATTACAATATATATATATACATACTTAAATACTTAAAAACTACCACCAAAACCTAAAGCCAAAATAAGTCTACTCCTAAACGACTCCCTACTTAAATGGAAATCTAGTAAACTACTATAATTATTAGACTCTCTAAGGCATCTAGTAATAGGTTCATTACAACCATAATTAACTCTATGAAATGGAACATAAAAAAGAAGACGGTTTCTAAGCACTCTAGATGGAGCATAGAATCCAATTAATGATAATAATGAGGGGCAATCGATATGATTGTTTATTAAGTCACGAACAAACATAATTGAAAAAAATTGTCTACGCTTGAACAGTGGTAGGATACCAAATAATTTACATCGAGTCTCGTACGAAGGCATTTCAATGTTCCAACGTAATCTACGCACGGCAACCCTAGTAAAGCGTTTTTGGATCTTCTCAATTCTACTGGAATGGACTTCATAAAAAGGATTCCATATGATACTACAGTATTCGAGATTGGATATAACAAATGCAAAGAAAAGACACTTAAGCGTGTGCGGATCATTGAAGTCTTTAGAGTTTCGCAAAATAAACCCCAGCATTGAATTACCTTTAGCAACCAAAAACTCGATATGCCTACAGAAACTCAGTTTTTTGTCAAATATGACTCCCAGGTCTTTTTTGGAGGAGATAATAGACAATCTTCTGCTGTAATTTGGTATTTACCCAAGCACTTAAATATTTTCTGGGTTAGTGCCCCACAATCCACCAGTATGTATTCTGGACTCATTGCAAAATCTGCATGAGTCTTTATCTGATAGACCTAGCTTCCTGAGATATCCCCTGAGTTTACAATGCCGCGTAAGAAACGCAGTCAGAATGCGGAGTTTGTTTTTGTCAAGGCTGATGCAAATTTTGAATCTCTTCAAGTTGTAATTACCCAAACGTTTCTTCGCCTGTCTTAGACCCTGAGTTTTTGTCCAAGAGTTAGTTCTGTTTGTCTTCTCCAGTGATCGGAGCTCCTCTTTTATGGTGTACTCTCCTATACCGCAAAAGGGTTCACAAATGGTGTGTCAGCCCCTTTCCTGGCAAGTTTATCCGCCTCTTTATTGCCTTCTATCCCCAGGTATCCTGGTATCCAGTAGATGGTGATGTTGTTTCGTTTGCGAGTCTATTAAGTTTATCAAGGCATTCCCAGGTGATTCTAGATTTGATGATCTGAGCCCCGATGGCTTTGATAGCTGCTTGGCTGTCTAACATTATTGCTGTGTCGCGTCTATTGTAGCGCTTATCAAGATTAGGTTGGGCACATCTGTCGATAGAACAGATTTCAGCTTGAAAAATGCTCTTGTAGCTGCCCATCGGTTTGAATAGTTTAGTTTCGGGCCCAAATACTTCTGCCCCGTTCCTTCCTCAACTCTTGAACCATCCGTGTACCATGTTATGGTATGTGGACTGTGCCTGTAGATTCTGGATTCATTGCTAAAGTCCTTCTAGTAACTGAGTTTAATGTCGAAGTTCTATGACCATGTCATGATGCCATCGTCCCTAGGGAACACCAGAAGGGGAAGCTTATTGATCATATTAGCGTAGTCCTTACGGCTAATGCATTTTCCTCCTCCTATTCCTTCTTTGGCCAATCTTTGAAACGTTTTATTTGCACTTTCGTTGCGTATGTTACAATGTGCAGTGGAATAAGGTCCAATCAAGCAAAGAGAATCAAAATTAGGACCGCAGTGTAGAGTGAAAAAGTATTACAATATCGAGGAACAAAAACGGACAAAGCGCAATTTGTTTGTGGATTTACGTGTAGCTTTATTCATTTGAAAAACCTAATAACGAACCATTTAGCAGCCTCGTGAATGCAGATTTCTAAAGCAAGATTGCTAGAAGCCATCATCATACTCGACGATCTACACACTTTCAATGGGTACTTTGTTGTTTTATAACTTTTTGTATCTTTTCAAATATCCATTAAATTTTGAGGCAGAATGTCACAAATGTGATACCATAAAAAATCACATTACAGATGCAAATCATTGCTTGACAATTGCCCTTTTCCTAGGCTCCGTCTACCATAGCTCAAGGATAATCAATGTGGCACCCATTCACCACCCCTTCTTAAGTCTCTTAGACGCAAGAAGCAGCTCCAACCAAATGAACACCACCTGTTGCAGTGTTGCACTCCATGATTCGAAAAAAAAAAATACTGGCTAACAAGGAAAAGCGTTTATTTGCTTAACAAGATAGAGGTGTGGTTCTGACAAGACACGATATCCAGTTTGTTTTTTCTTCTTTTTTTCCTTTATATCTACACGTAAATATAATTGTATCAATGCTAATCTGGGTAAATGTCAGGATCAAATTACCAAAAAAAAAAAAAAAAAAACTCTCCCTCGAGTGTCATTCTCTAATTAGACTTTTTCACAAAAGGTGGAGTACCAATCGAACCGACAAGCCACCCAATACGTTGTCTTGTCAAATTAATTTCCCGACAAACTTGGCAATTTAACGACTGCTAGACTCATACAAAGAACAGTCCGCTTCGACTTAAGCTTTGCATTCATCGTCATCATTTCAGCCTAAAGGTCACGTTTACTTTATACCGAAAAGAAAAACCAGTGGCTAAATCTGGGTGGGGTCCTACCACTCCAATTTGTGTCGATTTGTGTGTTTTGACGTCTCCCCTAGAGAACAAATACAGATTGGATCTCTAACAAGGGCGAATTTATTTGCACTGCAATTGCACACACGTGAATGAGTATAAATTGTTTGGCAAAACTGTAAAATTCACACCTTAACACTTTAACACCTCCAAAATGCACAAGCTAAGTGGGCGTAGTGGGTGATCATGATCAGATCCAATTCACATCCAATTTGTTATGCGATTGTTTGGTATCTATTTTTTTTAACTACTCCGCGTTTCCTATACATCGGTTTTGGATCGGATTCAATTAAAATGCCTTTCCAATTGCACCTCTACATACTGGTATCTACAGATAGGGTGTATTATATCAGAGATTGGGAAACATAGCCATAAGGTCAGCAGCGGTATTTTTTTTTTTCAATTATGTTCTACTAGTAAAATGTATCTAATAGATTCGAGTGTATCTAGGAGTAGACTACCTAACAATGGATCGACATTTTTGATTGTTTTTTTTTTTTTGCAAAAAAGACAGAAATTAATTAAACAAAACAAATATACATACACTGTTTGTCGGATTCAATTAAATTCGATTTGCGTAGCTTATCGTATAATCGATATAGGAAAATGTGTAAGACATAATTTCATTAACATTATTGCGTCAAGTTGGTAATCTAAATCTAAATGCAAAAATTCAATTTCCAAATTTTGTGATATAATCGATATCCATTGTTATCGACTTGCTATCGAAATTTTTACTTTTTTGTCTTTTTTTAAATTGTTTTCGAATGATGTAGCTTTAGGTTGATGATGTGTCCTTTTTATAATTATCGGTGCTTGTACCTATAGTTTTCTATCAGGGCTTACACTTGTTTAGAATCGATTACAATCAGAGACTTTGAGGTGCCCATCGTGCGTAGACACTTTAATGATAAAAGTTCGACTACAAGTCGATAAAATATGACAAGAAAAAACAAATTAAATTGAATGAGTAGCTCATGTTTTCATAATCAGAACATACGATTGTTAAATTGAATTGAATCACTGTGCAAATATTTAACCTTAAACTTTGATTACACATATTGTTGAATACATTTTTTTTTTTGTTTGATAACGATTGTGCATTACATGCTAAAATTATAGCAACGACATTTTTTACTAAACGAGTCATTGATGTGTACTAGTACGTCACATTTTTTGTCAAATAATCTCTTTAAGCTTTAAATTTTGAAAGTCATCGTTTGTTTTAGTTGATTGACATACTCGTTAATTATATCAAAAGTTCAAGGTTCGAATAGACCTAAATCTAGCTTACACTCCCTCAGTGTCTGTGTCATGAGTTTCGGCCCCACTCGCACTAACGAAATTGAACTAAAACCAAAACTTACTACCGAGCAATACTCAACGTCAGTGGATAGAGTGGTCGAAGTTAAAACTATTGTTTTGACCACATTTCTCCATAGTCTCAAGGTAACTTTACAGATAGCAACTTGTGGAACTGTTTGTATAGAATTCTCTCGGATGAGATGAACCTGTGAGCATCTTAAGATATGCTACTTTTGAATGGTAGTTGATTGTGTGCTCCTGGAAATATGTCTCCAGTGTATGAAATCCAGAGCTTGCTTGAAGCCTTTGACTAGGCTTGAAATACTTGAAGATATAGTTTTTGGCCTTAACTCCCAAACATAAAAGCATTTTGTCATATTATGGTTCCGTACCCATATGGTAATACGGAACCATTATAAGTTTGCTCTAACTCTAAAATATTTGTCACGATAAAAACATCAAGAACATCAAGAAATTTGGCACCCTTATATGTATATTCTGGTGGTTCACACATTTCAGACATCTTATCACTCAAAAATATTGTGAAACAAGTATAGTGTCGGGAAAATGTAAACTCGAAAAAAAATCTGAAAAATATATCATGACGATATCATTAGAAAGCTCGAGGCAGGGAGAAAAATATTCATATATTCTCTCAACTTTTTCCGTCAGAAACTTAACCACCAGTTCCTGTAGAAATTTTTTCACTATATTTTGAAAAGTAGCTCATATAGACCCCATCAATCCAAAAATGTGAGCAAACATTTTTTTACTTTAACCGTTTACCTGTTATGATCTGGGTAGTTTACTACCCACTGGGCCAATAAGTATACAAAAAAAAAAATTTTCAAGAAAATCAACATTGCATAAATCAAATAGCAAAGTTATAAGTAGTACGTAGGTGTAAATAACTATGTACATATATGTTTGTAGTTTATTCTCCGAAGCATTTAGAATGCAAACTAGCTAAAAATACACTTTATACAAATGAAAGACGCCTTGCTGTGACAGACTTTGCAGCGCTTTTGTCACTAATGCTACCATCGAAATATTGTATTATGCATGTGGATGGGCGATTGCGGTCTGCTCTCAAAAGCTCCTGAGGTACATGGTCTATTAGCTCCAACTGTGGCTTGACATTTCCCGATTTCTTGACCAAAACAAGCCATTTTCATGCATTGAGCTTCATGTTGGAAGATGTATTGACAGAAAATGGTCACCACTACTTATTACTGTGAATACCTCAATAATCGCCTACGGTGATTGATGAGCGGTCTTATTTTGGCACCCGATCTGCCGAACTTCTTGTTGTCTGATAAATGAATAAGTCGTTTGATTGATTCAAATATCGACATTGAAAGATTCTTCGCAATCGAAACTCAAAATGTATGCTGAATTGACCAGTACAATTTCCATGGAGGAAGTGTATGGTGTTCACTGCGGAACAGTGTATCCAAGTAGCTCTTCACTTCGTGCAGTTTAAGTTGAAGTGTGCATTATTTTGTGCCACATATTGGTTTTTATATGCTTTTATCATCTCGGTAATGCTATCAATATGGAAAGAGAAAACAACTGAGATGACGATTTACCACCTAATCTACGACAATGATAGGTAATAATAGAGCCTTTTAGCATATTTTATACTTGCTTTAGCGGAGTATAGTACACAATAGCTGTGAACTGTGATATAGATTCAATTCTGGTTGCTTCGGCACCCACTGGTTGTTTAGAAAACTCAATGTTACGTTATTCTGACAATGATTAAAAATTGTACAAGGTGGCTCCATGGTCTACTCTGCCTCACAAGCATGTAAACCACCCTCCGCTGAATATTCCAGCTCCAAAGTTCCACCAAAATCTATTGAAAGGAGTGCATTGTCGACTCTTGAATGTACATACACAACATTCACGTATTCCGTTCTGTGCACCTTATTGACCACATAATCTTCTTCATCAGGTGACTAAAGCAAGGCCATAATCTCCTCCATTTGCATTGTTGTTTTTTTATTGTATGATATCTACTTATTACTATGTAGTACATAATTTCTTTTCTTGACTAAATACTGAATCTGGATGAATCACCTCGAAATGTGAAACAAATAAATAAACAAAAAACGGTTATTTCAAATTGTATCAATTTTATATATGACTTGTCCTAAAATGAAAATAAATCTTACTTATTGGCCCGTTGGGTAGAAAACTACCCATCAATTTTTGAACGTTGATCTGTCAGGTCTGATACACGGAACGCATAAAGTAATGATACAAATGTTTAGTACTTTATATTGACGTCATAGAATAGACATTATTTAAATGTTTATCTTTTTTTAAATATTTTTTTTTATTTTTTTTTTGTAAATGCTTTTTTAAAGCCTACATTTTAGGCCCGAATCATATCGTTAAAAGAGAGTGGTGGGTGGAAAAGTAAAAAAAAAAAGGTAACTAACACTACTAAGATTATATTTAAATAGAAACATTTTGCAAACAGTCATTAATCCTCTGGAGAAAAAATTATAAAAATCTGGGTAGAAAACTACCCACTCGGGCCAAAATGGGTTAAGGAGTTATTGCCAAAACTGTTTAAAAAAAATACCATAGCAAAAGTACCCCCGCCTCATCCCCGAAACTACTGAAGTCAAAAAAATGAAAAAATCATAGTTTGTAGATGTTTAGCTAAACATTTAAAGAAAACTATAGCGAGGTTGTATAGTTTTTGGGAAATTCACTTCGAAAAGTTAAATTTCTCAACCTATTAACTCGTAAATTACTGGATCGATTTAATTGAAATTATAACTTGCCTTAAGGAAACAAATTTGTCTCCGATTTAGTTAGACATTTTTTTCATTCTTTATTATGATCTTTAGATTTTCGTTAACACATATCATAAAAATTAAGACTACGGAACCCTTTGAGCATGATTCTGACTCGCATTTGGCCGGTTTATCTTTATGAAAGCACTCAGCATCGTGAAGAAAGTCGGTAATCACTACCCAAAACAGTGGTTTCAATTTGTGGTAATTCGTTTCCATATAAAACGAATACCTACATCTTCGACATTTAGAGTCTAATTTAATGGTACTGTTTCTCTCTCATTATCATGTCAAAAGATGGTAAATCTATACCATTCCTTTGTCAATGCCATACTTGTTTTGAATACCTCCTGGGCAACTTCTAGATCTCCCTGCCTATCGGTTAAAACCCAGTTAATCTTCGCAGGATTTATTTAAGATACAATTAAAATTCTTAATATATCAGCCTACCACGTGTTTTTTTAAGTTGTTCAATAGTTCGGAGAAAACTATCGCGACATGCGAAGAAATTGCATGGTTTTCTCATGCTCCTTTTTCAATGTTTGTTTTATAAAGGATGCACTGCTAAATCTCGTCACTTTTTATGTAAATTTCTCTTCTTATTGCAAAGCTCGTAGCAATTTTTTGTCGTTCCAGATCAGAAAATCTATGCTTAGAGCTAATCTAACCTCTTTTCAGACTCCGAAGGCGCAGTTGCAACTATTTTTCACCATCACTGTTCATATCTTAATGAATTAATATAAATTGTATTTCCAAGTACCTAAATACTGATATACGAATGTCTATTTCACAAAGAGAAAAGCTTGTTTTAGTTTTCTGATTCTTTGCAAGATGAAATATTTAATAAGTGTGCATCTGTACAGTTTTTCCATTTTTATTGTTTAGAGACTATCTACCCTCTCTCTTAAGGCAGTATGCTCCCATACTCATTAAAACTAGCCGGTCGTAGGTGAACTAGTTGGACAAACTGCATTTTACATAATATTCAGAAAGATACAGCCAAACTATAGCAGGTCAAAAACAAATTACCTTCTACCAAGAACTCGCGCAGGGTGCTGGCCAATAGAGAACCATGCGGCCAGATCAGGGATCCCTTTTAACAATTTCCCCCGTAGCTGCAAAGACGAATACAAGAAAGAATATAGCTAGAGCCTAGCAGCCTTCTTTGATGACCTAAAAGAGATATCCATGAAAAAGCTTGGAGAAGTCTATCTGAATAAATAGGTCAATTGAGTTGTGGTATTAAATCGGTGCTAATTAGGTTTCTCTACCGAAACCACCACTTCTACCTACATATCTACCCGACAAGGGTAGTTGAGGCAAAAGTCGTTCATGGGCACTTACCCTAAGACTTAAGATAACGAATATGTCAAAACGATGGACAAGTTTCTAAAGAAATATTATCATGAAGTTCAAACATAATATATCAAATATCAAATATTAAACACTATTTGCATTTTGAAGTGTGCAAGGTCAGAAGCACCTTATTTGGATAAACATATGTCGAAAAAAAAAATCATTATTTAAGCAGGTTTCAATTTTGTTATACTACCCGCAGCGTACTACAATCGTTGAGTATGAGTACACACTATCGCAGTCCTTCAAATCTATCATCGATAAAGTGCAAAAATAAATTTGAAAAAAAGAAAAAAACCTTTTAAGTGTGAATGAACTTGCAATTTTTAAATACAGTAACTCATATGTGTAAATATTAATTTGTTATATTTTGCTTACAATTTATTATGACTTCGTAATAGTAAAATAGCGATAAAATGGTTTAAGTGGCAAATTAATTTATTTGTCTTTTTTTTTTTGCAAAATGTTTACATACATGTATACATATGTACTGTACATGTGCTTGTGCATATGTGTGTATATATTTTGTAGCTTTGATTGCAATATTCTTCTTTTAAGTGCCGGCTTAGAAAATGTACCTGTTATACTCTAAGGGTTATCTCTGAGATTTTAATCCAATGTTTGTGCTTAATTAGCAATAAAGGGGAATTCGCAAAACGAATGATTGACGTCTTAGACTTAGTTTGATAAGAGCAATGTCTTCCAACTGTTGGAGGGGTACATAAGAGATTATGCACTGCAGCCAACGTGGTCTTCCTTAAGATGTCAGAAGACCGTAATGGATACTGCCAACCATATTGTTCTTGGGATCTTTGTTTCAAAGACCCATTTTCGGGGGTACTGTACTGTTAGACAGAATATGACATTAATTGACAAATTCAATTATGCTAAAATTATTTTATCTTCATACGCGAACTTCTTACTCTTAAATCTATAACCAACATTTTGCTCTAAATGTCGAAGTGATAAAGGAATCTAAGTATAACACAGTGCAGCCTCGTTAATACGGACACTCAAAATAAGCGGGGATCCGCTGGATTAACGGGGTGTCAGGATTAGACGAGTTCATGCATTCCAAACGGGCATGTGTTCTGCCTGACATACATATAATTGTAAACTGAATGCAGTGGAAAAGTACTAAAGACGTTATGTGTGCCCGTCCGGACTACCGAGATTACCGGATTAGCCGGGGTCCGGACTACCGATTCACTTGATTCCCAGAATTTAGTTTTAAAAATGATGTCTAAGTTGCTGGCCTTTCAAAATCTTATCTTTTGTTACGGTAGTCACAGTAGAATGCAAATGATTATCGGAGCCTCCACGTTTATACTATTCTCCATTAGATGTCTAAAAAGTCATCATATTCATTCAAGGGCTTTATCATCTGTACCTCTTACTGCCTGTTCTAGCAACTTATCACGGTATATTGTAAAATTCTTCAAAAAATGTTAGTTAGGAAAGGTTAGGCTAGGAGGGTCGTCTGCAGTAGATGCAATTTTACCCAGAGGCCATATGTAGAAACATGCATTTAAACAAAACCATTTCGATCTTCTAATAAATCTTTTTAGGTCTGTAAGCGGTATCTTAGCCAGGTCGAAGAACCGTGCTCCCATTCAATATAGGCGTCGTTCTTGAAAAGTCGGCCAAAAAAAGTGTGCTACAGATTCCATCTTCATCCAAGCAGCTTCTACAGAAGTCTTTTGTAAGGATACCGTGTCTTCTGGCCATGTTTCCTTTTGTACAGTGTCCGGTTATAAGACCGACGAGAACATGGATTTGGCTTCTTCTCATAGAAAGCTGAGATATTGTTCTTTTCTTTTCTTTATGGCACAATCGCATGAATCCATCGGTCCTCGGCTAAATAAGTGGTGATGCGGTCTTTTAGATTGTTAGCTGTGTGGAAAGCTGGTAAGGCCTGCCTGTCAACTATTGTTATGTATATCCATATCATAACCTTTCCTGGCCAGTCCATCAGCTGTTTCTTCCCTTCTATTCCCACATGTCCGGGTACCCAGCAGAGTAAAACTGTGTGAATGTTTTATCACTCGAGGTGCCGTGAGGCACTCCTTTACACATTTTGCCTTCACGGAAGTAGAGTGCTTTAAGTGCGGCTTGGCTGTCCACGCAAATGGTAATTTCCGTTGCGGGTAATTTCCTTGCTAGGACGATTTGTGCTGCTTACTTAATGGCAAACATATGTACATATATATCTGATTGGAAGACGCTGCAATAGTCGGCTAGTCGGTTAGACTGGTTTATGCATAGTTCTTCCTAGAAAACACCTACTCCGGTACCTTTATATATTTTTGAGCTATCTGTTAAGATGGATGTTCCAATGATGATATTGTCGGAGTTGTTCCAGATCTGTCTTCCTGGTACTGGTCCTGGAGACCTTGAAATATCTGGTTAAGCCAAGTTGGGGTTTGTGTGTTAGTTAAAAGCTAGCAATCATGCCTCTGCCAACTTCCGAACGCTAAGGGTGTTAAAAACCAACCAGAATGACTTCCTTTTAATGCATCCAAAGCTTGAGATGTTCCTGGATGAGATCATTCTTGTTCCACAAAACCCTGCACTTATGTATGTGTATGTATATGTCAAAAAGTACTCCCAACCCCTCCGCCTGGTTATCTTTACACAAACAATTGATTTAATTATCCATCGACCTGATAAACACAAATTGAATATTAAACAAAAGGCAAAACAAAAAACGTCCATTAATGCTCCACTTCCCCACTTATCACGCACTTTCTCCCACCAAATGTCTTGTCTTTGTCTCAGCTCATTTGCGCGATAAAAATCAATAGGGCCACACATTCAAATCTCCAACCAGCATACGAATGCGGTTTGGAATTACCGAACCCACAATGCTGCTTCACACACACTAAACACTATTGATGCCGCATCTTTAGATGCATTTAAGTGTCGCCCGCTGATAGGAATATAGAAAAACCCTAATGAATGATACGACTCATAAATCACTCAATCAAATTCATCTCGATATTGATAGTCAGCGTAATTACCGCTACACTCATTCTTTCCATTGACGATCAGAGGAAGCGCTCATTTGCGATCATGGTACTCTCATGATCGTCATCACAGTATAAAATGATCATTTTACTTAAGATACTCTTTTTCCGCGGAATATGCAATAACCTTTGGTGGTCTGGTTGCACTTTCATTTGCTGTTGTATCTCAGACACAAACGTAACCCGAATAAAAATTCACTTGCTTGATCGCTTTCGGTTGGCGTAGCGTTATTCTAAACTCAGCCAGTCGTCGTAATTGCTGAACTGTCAAAAGAGGGGGGAATGATTGTGATTGTGACGCAAAATCATTTTGCTGGCTTGTTGGACTGACTGACTCTCTGACAAACAGCTGTTGCATACTCCTATCTACTCCTATATACTACTATATCGCATACCACCCGGCTTAAAACTCTGGCCAATGCCACTTTGATTCAGTTGAACATTTACACTCCATCGTGCTGGGTGCCTGTGATCGGAAAATAAGCGCGGTAGTGTTATCGATTCTGTGCCGTGGGCTTACGATTTTCCTTCTTCGTCTTGTTCTTCTTCTTCTTCTTTGTATATTTTATTATTACCAATCGAGATTGTGAATTTTATATTCGAAAATAAAAGTGGGTGGGGAGAAATGCAAATGGTGATTTTTTAACAACAAAGTGTAACCCAAATTTAAATAAATAAAAACAAAAAAAAAGTATCTATAGAGGCGTTTCGTGTATCTATCGATGTTAATATCGTGCTCTTAAATGTAAATGTGAACTAAATTTGTCACCTCGAATCCGCTGCACATTGGGAATAATGCAATTTGGTATTCCATTCGCCATAAATGGAGAGAGCCAGGGAATAGGAATACTTACTTCTAGTTTTGGTATGTGATAGGAATTTTTTTTCCAGAGAAAAAAAAAAGAAACTATTTTTTTTTTAAGTCTCATTCTGTTCTCATGGGGGTCACAAAAACCGCGCAGCTACCTACAAGAAGCAACAGCCATCGCTAGGTAGGTGGTGTGGTAGTTATTGTGGTAATACTTGCTACTAGTTTGTGTGCGGATTTTCTCGCGCGAATAAAACGAAAATGTCTGCAAAAAAAAAAAACACATTTACATATAAGTATGGATGGATAGATACTTCGGCTTTCTGGAAGATACCTAGTTACTCTATGTGTGTGGAATGTGGATAGTTTATTATGTATTTTTGCTTGTTTCTTGTCCTTTCTTTGTGTTCCTCTTTAGCTTGGATTCTATCATATTAAAATTATGTCGGAGTGGGGACGATGGTTGTTTTTTGCCTGCTAATGGTCTACTCTTCTGGGATCAACAACTGCATAAAATGAACCAAAGTCTTACATCACTTCAAGGCGTTAGCCCAATTAAAATTGGATAGTCTTAGAATTTGGATTCGCACTCGATTTTCGTTGCTTTGAATTTCATATTTATTAGAAGCAGTTTACCATCCAAATCCAGATACTCGTACTGCTACTCCTTTTTTCCGCGGATTGCCTCACACCTGTTGTTGGCTTACGTTTCGGTCAGTTCGTATTGAAATTTTACTTTCGAATAATCGCTAAAGCAGAACCAACGAAATAAGAAGTAAATACTCGTACTCATACATACATACGTGTTCATTATGGACTCGTGGCCAAAAACAAGTTAGATTCAGATACTGGTTGTGTCCATTCGCATGGAGTAGGTAACCGACCGAAAATAGCCATACGATAATGAAGTACACGATTACTTGATAAGAGTTATTTATTGGTATCATGGATGGCATCAATCAATCGAATGAGGAAGGAGTTCATTTTCAAAACTGACGAACACATTGATTTCGTCAATGAAAATGCTAATCAAAACAAAGAACAATTGCGTTACTCATCGATACGAAAGTGTTACATGTCCGTGACTTTCGTTATGATTTCTTTCGATGTAAATGTGGAGCAATGGCTCTTAATGTTCAAGTGGTCATATCTGATATTTGAAGATATTAAAACTTGTTTCGGATGCAAAGTTCAAGGCTAAAATGTATGATGCATCGATTGAGATACATATTAAATACTCGTACGCAAAGCAAATGTTTTTTTTTGCCGTTTGTCACAATTGACAGAAATAATTCTGATGCAAATATTTGTGAATACATATCTGTTCTTTTGGCATAACATAACGTGATAAAGCTTAGAATAAATATTTAATTACCATTTTTAATGGCTTTCTCAAGTTATCTTTTGTTATTTGCTAGAATGTTCTGTTTTTGTCCCCGGACGCTTAACAATGGAAACGAAAACATTGTATCTTTTCTGTGTGCAAACATAAACAAGTTCTACGTTTTAGTAAATTTTTAAGCTCCTTAGTTTCAAAGAATATATGTACATATGTATGTACTTGTGGGTTCACTCAAAGCAGTTAGCGAGGGTACACATGTTTTTCTATTTACAGAGTAGAGCTTGTTTGTATACATTTTGAACTGTCATCATTGGATTCATGGTGTATCTTACACAGTACACATACATTAAGCTCAAGGAAAAACATCATATAAAACTTCATTGGCAATTTGTTGGTTGCAAAATTCCAGTACCGTACCTAATGCATTACTAATTTATATTAAGTGCTAAGCCTTCTCGATTTAACTTTCGATTAAAATATTTCTAACGATCCGAGTGCCTTGAAGTTAGTAAGTTACTTGTGAGTTTTTCTCTCACCACCTTGTCGACCATCCTTAACTGAACTTGAGGACAATTCCGGTTTAAATAACAAGGACAGCGAGCCTTGATTAGGTGACTTGTACGGTTGGCCAACTTATAAGGGTGTGTACTTTTTATTTGAATAAAAATGTTTCTCTTACATAGCTTAACCTGTAGAAATACTGCTTATACATATTCGCTGGTTTTCCACTAAAAACAAATCTTTAACGCTCGAAGTTAATTACAAGCTGAAGAAAAGGGGAATCGGTAGTAGTCCACTGTGACGTCTGAAACGACGTTTTTTGGTGAATTTTTTTTAACAAGAAAATAAAATGCGATCGTTTTGCAATTTTTACATGTTTTTATTGGAACTTAAAAGTATACAAAAAAAAGAAGTTTGACTTAATTTTACATAAATTTGTTTATAATTTAAAAAAAGGTGTGCTATTTTGGGGAAGCACACAGTCTTCAATAGTCATCTCAAATAAAAAAAACAAAGAGATTATTTTTCGGTAGATTTTATTCTAAATGCCTAACCAATAATATGCAATCAAAAAAAAAAATAAAAAAATTGCGGACTTGTGAAAAAAAGTTCTCAAAATCCAATGTTTTTCGTTGAAAAATTGTTTAAAAAAATTAGTTAAGTATCAAAAAATTTAATGTTTTAAAGGTTGGGCATATAGCTATGTACGTGTGTCTAGAATAAATCGTAAAATTTTCAGCCAAATCGATTAAAACTGGTTTTAAGTTAGTGCTTCCCCGAAATTTCAAAAACATGGTTTCGAGAAAAACGCGTTTAAAGTTTTGACAATACTTACATTAATCAGCTATGCCTGGTGCAAAGAGCAATCCTTCCGTTTCCTCAAAGTTCTCATTTTCAGCGGCTAAGGTATCCTAAAATACCTGCATATCCTACAATAATAAAGGACTGAAGGACAGTAAAAGAGGGAACGGTCAGAGCAGCTGCCGCTAGCGCGTTAACACACTTTCATACACTCTGAACATTTCAGAGGGTATACATATTTTTAAGATGTTTTTCTTTCGAAAAATCACAGTGGTCTACTACCTTAATATGCACACGATAAACCAAGTACGAACATTTCGTTATTTTATCGCTTTATCTAGGAGTTTTGTTCAGTGGTTAACCGAAAATTTGGAACGAAATCCATCACATATGACCTTTGGCCAGTTTTTGTACGTTTTGAGGGTTCCGTAACCATATGGTAATACGGAACCATTAAAAGTTCGCTCTAACTCTTAAATGTCTGTCACGATACAAACCTTAAGAACTGTTCCTCCTAGAAACTTGAAATTTGGTACAATTATACATAACGGTGGTTCACATATTTGAGACAACTTATCACTCAAAAATATTGTGCTACAAGTATACAGGGTGGGATAAATGTAAACTAAAAAAAAAAATTCTGAAAAATATATCATGTGGGATATCAATCGAAATGGCTCAAAGCAGAGATTCCAAAAATGTATTATATATTTTTCTCAACTTTTTCCGTTAGAAACGTTGGGAGTTGTTGCCAAAAATGTGTGAAAAAATACCATACCAAAAGTACCCCCTCCTCATATCCGAAACTTCTAAAGTCAAAAATGTGAAAAAATTATGGTTTGTAGATGATTAGCTACATATTTAAAGAAAACTATAGCGAATCTCATTAGTGGTATTTCAAAATGCGTTGATATCATCATCATGTCGAGTCAATCTCGCACTTGGCCAGTTTTTTTTTTATATGAAAGATGAGATAAAGTATGCAAATTGGTGGCCAAGTTCCAAGACAGGCAGGTGGACATTGGACAACATACAAAGTTATTTTGAGGAATATTTGATGCAGTTAAAAATTGGCCAACTTCATCAGGTGGCCAAGTAGACCGGTTTCACTGCACATAATTCTATCAAGGTCCTAGTTTTACTTTTAGAAATGCCATCATTCAAAGAAAAAAGGATGATGTTCTTTTTTACGTGCCACATATATCCTTCACTAAAGGAATGGTGAATTATTCTGTCTTTATATGAAAGACCAATATCATAGCAAAGGTAAACATGGAGTGTAAGAACTGGAGATTAGAGAAATATATGTTGAATTGGATTCAATAGTACAGAATGAATAGAAAATTCATCCATAGTCACTATATGGCGATATAGTTTTACGCTAAAACTATGCATGCGGTTTTAATAGTTATGTATATCTCAATTTGATACAGCTTACAGGAAATTTTTTAATCACCACACCTACTTCAACACGTAATGTGGTCTAAGTAAGTTGAAAAAGGTGTGCAAGGTTTAGCATATTAACTAGTCGCCTATGTTGTATGTTATGAAGTTATATGACTAGATTTCGACTTACCTTTCATACAATGATGAATTGTTACAGTGAATGTTAGAACCTACTCTCGAATTTTACAAAGTTAATTTGGCATTAAGAATTTAAACTGACAATCTGTGCTGGATCTGATAAATAGGATGTCCTTTAACTTATCCATGTCCAAAGGTATGAATTCTAAAACCGTATTCAGCCTCATTTATACATATGTATATGTATGCTTGATATTTCAGTACCAAGACCACTTTTAAATCAGTTTAAAGCTCCAGTTTTATAAAAAAAAAAAAATCATCGTATTCTCTGTGTCAGAAATTTGAATTGGCTTCAAGTACAAATAAATCTCTTTTAGTTTCTCTTAAATATAGACCCGTGTTTCCTTCACTCATATACAAAGTTTTTGTTATTTAAAGATTCTACTGTTGCTGTCAGTCATAGCGTCCAACAAGTCTTATCCTGCAGATGGATTTTGAATAAACTGACTTGGCTTACAGATTACATCATTACATCGTACCACATTGCCTTAAACTGGTCAATGACTTATATGGGCTCGTCCGTGGTGTAGTCGTATGGTAAATGCGTTGGTCTACTACGCGATGCTGCCCGGGTTCGATCCCAAGCAAACGTCTAAAAGTTTTTTCACGGTGCCACTTCTATCGAATGACTGACAAGCATGACGCCGTTCGGAGTTCGGTTGCGAGAATTAGGCCCTGGTTCACCCTGAACTGTAGCGCCACCTAAAGAAGAAAGAAAGGTCCTGCAAAAAAGATATAATGTTGAAAGTTCAAGTCTGTTGTCTTGGCCAGTGACAAAATTTATTGTATGTTTTAAAATATTCTTAGATTTCCAACTTTCGTGGCAGTTTAAGACTCTAAAGCTGCTCTGATAATAAATCATATTTTGATTGGCGTCAACTCTTGTTGAAATTATCGATTATTATATTCCCTCTGTTATATCGACAATCTACAGGAAGTGTGTCTTATGATTAAACCTTTACAATCTGCAAGCGAGTATTATGACCTTTAAATGTCCACAATATTTATATCACACTATTCGTTATCTTTACAATCTTTTTTCTAAATCAATTAAAGTGTTTACTTCCACATAATGGTTTCCTCTGTTCAGAAGAAGGGCGAAATTATTCATAGATGACAGAAATAAATATGACAAATACACGAACTTTATTTCACCAAAGTTGATTAAATATAATTGTCCAGTGAGGCTGTAGGTAAAAACTCGTCTTAAAACTTTTGCTATTCAGAAATTTGGTAGTTGTATCTTGGAAAAAGACAGAATTCATTGTATTCATTCTTCTTGATTGTCACTTTTGCATGCAGATTCTAAGAGCATGACCTTCTGAATCATGGGACCAAATAGACAGAATTTGTTCTTGTTTTATCTTGCGGTACGTAGATACTCAATTGCATACTTTAAGAACGAGCCACATACATATGTACATACATGTGTTATAATATTAACAGGAAGTAGGAGTACAGAACCCTTTTGTGTGATTGAAACTGCGAACTCTTCGGCAAAGCTCTTCATTGGAAATTATTTCTATTTTTTTGTTACAAAGTCGTCAGCATCCACTGTTAGGTGATGATAGCAACGCGAATTCAGTATCGTTAAACTGCCTTAGCCTTCTATAGCCCCATTTAGATGGTCAGTTTCAGTTTCAGTTATCAGTTCAGTTGACATTTCAGTTAAAAAAGGTAGTGCATTTAGACTATTCAGTATTCAGTTAAGCTTTTATTTTACTTCTGAGCAGTTTAACTGACAACTGAACTGAAAACTGATGGGAATTCCATAAGTCTCAGTTTCAGTTAAACGTTTCAGTTTTCGCATTTACACATCAGTTTAACTGAAAACTCAATTGATAGCTCAACTGAAACTGAAACTGAACTGATCATCTAAATGGGTCTTAAGAAAGTGAAATCGATGGCATTCGGTATAATGTCGATACTTCTTAGCGCTGTTCATGGACATACAATGATCCATTAGTAAACCATACTATATACCAAATAAGGACCTTTTTCTGCATTCTGTTTCTTTTTCAAAGGCAACCCTACAATATCTTTATTGTTCTTTATAATATATACGTGTAATTGTTACGTGCAGTAAATCACAACTTTTAATTTCTATATTCTGAAAGGCTCAGTCTGAAGTTCGTAGACACTTCATACAATAATCGATCAATGACGTTAAACATATTCCTACCACTAACTGACACTTAACAACAACCTTGCCTTTTCTGGTAGTGAATGCCCGTATGACAAAAGCACAAAATTATACACCAATATGAGTAGGGCTCTTCAGTAAACACTCCAAACTACTTTCAAGAGTGCCAAATGTAATTCATTTGTTCATTGTTCCCTTATCTTGCTTGATATCACTTTAAAGTTATATTTTGAATTGTGGACACTTTATGTTTTATCTCATATTTTTTTACACATACATATGTGTAACAGGGAATCACTTGCAATTTCCTGCAATTGGTATGACGATAATTTAGTTGTCACTTGAGCCATATGGGTTTGAATCGACAGCAGGATTTTTAGTAAATCTGTTCAAACTAAATAAGAAACTCCGAAACCATTTAGGTTGGGTTTGGTTTAAAGGGATTATCAGGCTGAGCCATCATAAGACACCAGGCACTGTAATGGCCCCATCCCGATCCCCTGGGACAATCCTATGATGGTAACCAAACCGAAACATCTTCGTCCAAATATTTAATTTATATGCAAAATTTTAAAATTTGATTTTGGCCAGCTTCTTCGAGTAATTCCCGAAAAATCTTTTGAGAACGAGCAATGACTTGACAATCACAAAGGATATGTTCGATATCCTCCGAAAAATATCTAAAAGAGCGTAGATATTGTCATAAAAGTCAATACTTTCGGAATTAGTTATTTAAAGTTGAAGGTCGATCGGCTTGAGGTCGATCTCAAGCCGATATTCGTTTCGAAGGTGTGCAGTCTAGGGGTTATATCCAAAGCTCCACTTTATACTGTGAGAGGAGGATCTATGCGTATTTAGATGCACGCAAAGGAGTATTTGAAAAACATTTGGCGTATATAGGAAAAGAGGAAGGAGCTAAAATAACTCAGAACTTTGTTCCTGATATCACTCTCTGTCTCATGTGTTGTTGGTCTGCATAAACTTTCTTAACCCTGGAAAGATAATAATCTGCGTCAAAATACGCTTGCGCGAGCGAAATATACCGCACGTTTTCTAAATATTATGAATCACGGGATAGGCGTTCGTGACTTTCCAGCCAGTATGTACCCAGAGCAGAAAACTCACGTGTCATTGAGTTAAGTCTCATGAATTTTGAAATACTCACCGTCACAATCCTGTGAGTAAATTTTCTACATAAGTGTCATTTTATACATTAAAATTTGATTATTTGGGTTTTTAAAAAATAGACGATTCCATTCAAACGAAACGCAAAATTTCGCAGATAAAATTCCAAAATTGCACAAACAGTGATATAATTTTTTTAACTTTGCTAACGTCGAAGAAAACAGCTACGCTTGCTATTATGCAAACAAAACAAACAACCAAAATAAAGTACTTTCTTCAGGGATTACTCTGTTCTGTGATTTAACTCATAACTAGCATTTATTTATGTGACGTTCAGCACAGAAAAGGAACAGTATGGTTTTATTGGCTCGCACGGTGATATTTGCGCTATGTAGGTACTCGTATCCAAAAACCAAAGAGAGAATGGAACAAATAATGAAGATAATTTGCTGCATTCTAAGAATCTTAGAAGGAACTGCTGAACCTGGTAACACTGGTTCAAATGTACGTTCAGTTCGACAAACTGTCAAATTCAATTTTCTTTGACAGACATTTCGAAGATTCAAAAATTCGGTCTATCATATCAAGTTTTGCTAAGAATACGTGTTTCCATTGCCTTTGCAATTTTGGTTTGTAGATGGGGTTACCATGGAGATAGTGCTTTAGAAACTATCCCAATCTTCAAGCTGTCATTACAGCTCAGCTGGTCATGAGGTAGTAAATCGATGCGTTTTCGAGTTATCAAAATTCTTTTTCTTTTCCAAATATTTTCTCCACACAATTATTTATTTTATCAGCTACACTGCGACATTTGTGAAAGTAGTTCCACCATTTAAACGCATACCTAGAATGATTGCCTCAGGAAAACGTACTCAACATACTTGTATAGATAATATCTTAAATATTCTGTGGTTCTGTCAACTTGAATTTACCCCTCAGAGACCGACAGACTTGGAATTCTCCAACTTATCTTCGCCCGAAACCATTAAACATTTCGAATTACGACAAGAGTATCTCTACCCCTTGCGTTAGTGTGTACTCGTAATTGTTCCAATTTTCCAGAAAGTTGAAGTTATTTCCTTCAGCCTTATAAAAGAAATAAGAAAAAACCATGCACATTTTAATGGATTCCATTCCGACGAACTTTTGTTCTCATTCCACTACCAGAAAAGAACAGAATGGGGCATTAGTGCTCTACTCACCTGGCATTGGCATGGCACCGAACAGGTGGTGGAGGATTTATTTTTTTTATTCCTTTAGCTTGAAATTCATTAAATTCAAACTAAGAAAACTCTCATTTCACTTTAGGGTGCAGTTTTTTTTGTTCGTATTTCTTTCAGTGTGTGTGACTGGAATATCCACTTAATTCAGTCTCCTTCGAGCTGTCCACTGACTCAATCTGATGCAGCTTAACGTGTGTTTCGTGATGCATTGCAATTCCGTTTGCCTTTGTGGTCTGCTGTTACAGTTTTTATTTCCTTTTGTGTGGTTTGCTTAAGCATTTCTTATACGAAGAATGAGAGAGATTTAGATCAAAGAATGCCACCGGCACTATCCACTATATACCACTATCCCACTATCCACCTTCTTCCGGCTTTGATATTATGAAATTCACAAAATGTATCTTCAGTTGCAATGAGGATAAGACGAAAAATGTGTGTGTGTGTAACCCCCACCGTAGAACGAACAAAACTTATCTTTCTTTTTACTTAAATCAAATCTTTTTGTAGGAACAAAAAAATAAATAAAAAGCACCGTCCAAAGTAAAATTCATGTGATGAAACCGCCAAAAGTGATAAACAATTAAAAATTAAAAAAAAAGCATTCACATCGTGTACCGCGATCATATCTCCGGTTTAAATCAGAGCGTCATCAGTTCCCCATCATCATCATCATTAACACCGACTGCATATAAACAGAAACCGCCCGAATGGCTATGGAACCGAGAATTATATTTCTTAAGCCAAAAAATAACTTTTCGAAATTTTTCGATGGAATGGCTGACACAGGTAAACAAAAAACAAAACAACAAATAAAAGAAAAAACCTTAAAAGACAAATGACACAACAAACCAAAATTATTTATTAGTATTATTTGTATGCTTTTTTGGTCTATTTGTTATAATTTTTTTTTATATTTAACGGTTTTTTTTTTTTTGTTAAAGGTGAACATTAAAGTTGTTCACCCCCTTTTTTTGTAATTTGATGCAGTTTTTGTTTTTTGTTGAAAATGTATTCTTTTCTTTTTGGTCTTTTGTGTTGATGAGAAACTGCATTAAGTCTCAGGTTGAAGAGGTAACAACTTTCACGCCTTACGTGTTAAGATTAACTTAAAGCTGATGACGAGATACATAATTTGTTTTAATAGGTGTACACTAGTGTGCATTGTCTAGGATGCATGATAACAAGCAATGACAAAGTGCATTTCGGTTAGATTATGAGTTTAGTTTATAATCAGAATCACTCACGGGAGGGAATGTTAAGAGAAATATTTATAATATGTTCAACTGTTGAACCTCAAGTCGTGCAAGTGCAATATAACATTTTTGGTGAGCTTAAAGACAAAGTAATATTTATGAGTAGGTATTCCTAATGGCAGTATTCACGTCTTCCCTTTTTTCAATCACCGAATTCCACTATCAAATCAGTTTGCATCTGATCCAAATCATCTCATCTATGTGACCAAATTTGAAATTAACGAACTACAAGATACGCCATGCGGAGCACACAGGGATCTCGTCACGTAAATTGACAATTTTAATTTGACGATAGTTTTACTTCACGTAACTAATAAATAGTACTCTCATCCGGACCTAAAAGATTTTTATTTTTCATTTGTTTTATTAAGCAGAAAAAACTGTCAAGTGCTCGGAGATTCTCTTGAAAGGTTGTAAACAGTTGAAAAAATTTGGTGATGAAACACTGTTTCGATCGATGTCTTATACTCATATTTTTTGAATGAAAAAACAAATACACGATTGCTGCTGATTAATCGAATAAGCATTCTTTTTTCTATGGCGTTTTGTGTAAGACACATTCGCAAACTACTACCTATATGCGGAAGTCATAACAATGGCTGTACTACCGTCTTACCGTCACGTCTCAATGAATTAACAAAAGCAAATTGGTCTGACGATTTTTGAAGTAGAACAAAGACAATATTGCTAAACGAAACTAAAAATTTAAAATGTCTGTCAACGGAAGCACTAACCAAATATGCAAATTTCCGGACAAAACATTCTGTCAAAGAAATGGATACAAAACTCTGTTAGATATATTTATCTAAGTAAATTAAAAAATAAATTGGCGCAAATTCATAGTGAGATAAAGTCGACAATAAAAGAATTTATTCACCTACATAACCTAAAATATACTTTTTGTTATTCATGGTCACCTTATATTCGACTTTAAACGTATAGCCGGCTTGAAATTTAAAATAAGCCAAACGTCACTTTAAATAGTTATAGTCGGCTCTAAATTTCTCATATAATATTTTGACGTTTGGGTTTGTTCGTTCAAATCACTTTACAAAAACATATCAAAGTCGATACTAACTAATACATAGGCAAAAATGTGTTAATGAATAACGAAAAGTTATAGCCGGCTTTTTATTTATTGTCGGCTAAAGGAATTTGCGCCATTTTAATAAACTAGTATCAACTGAGGTCAAAATTCGACCAATTGTTCGAGAGAAACGCACGTATAAATATTTATTATTTTACTTAGTTTTTATCTGGCGTAGACACAACATATTGGGGGAAAAAACGTACTGCACTCCCATCTTCACAACCTTTCCAACAAATAAAAAAATTAAGTGAATATGTTGTGTTTGAGGCAGTTAAAAAAGGGTTAAACTGTTTTGCCTTCGCCTATTTATAAAATTATTAAAATGATTTTTCGTCGGAAAACCACTTCGTACGCTCACCATTTAGGCCGTCAATCTAGATTTACTTATACTGTAGATTAGCTGATGAATAGTTCCCGATGTAATTTAGGCTCTAGGCTACTTGAAGGAGTTCTCAAAGCATTTCTTTCGATGTTCGAATGTGTCTTCGACCCTTTGTATTTCTCGTTTAAATTCGTCCCAAAGTATTGGGCTCCATTTCATATTTTTGTATCGTTTAACTCACTAGTCTACAACATTTTTGACACAAGAATAAGACACATAATTTCTTGTAGATTATTTAACACTAAATCTAAATCTGGCAACAGAACAGGACGTCAGAATATTGAGTTATACCAATCTCAAAGTGCTAAAAACACGTTTTTTTGCGATATTTGAAGTAATTTTTTGAGAACATCAAATTTTTGAAGTCATTTCTAACAAAAGCATCATTTAGTACTGCCCGTTTATTTCTATAATGCAGTTCGTTTGTACAAAAATGCAAAATGTAACATCTATCTATCTATACATATAATAAAACTGTAGATTAAAAACTGTTTGTTCGCGCATCACGTTAGAACTACTGGACGGATTTTGATGAAACATTGACATAGTGATTGCTTATGTTCTTGGACCATATCATTTATACTTTTTATACCTGAAAATGGCATGGTTTTATGAAAATATTGAAAGAACTGCATATTTAAAAGGAAAATTATAATTATTCTCAATATTGGCTTATCACCTGTATTCGATTTAGGGGATGACAATAAATAATTTGGGGGTACTTAAGACTGGTTAACCTCATTCTCTTTTAATACTTGGATATCCCCCATCACAGTTCGTTGAAAAAATATTTATTTATAGCAATAGCATAATTTGTTTAAGTACTGCTATCGCTTATGTTAAGCATAGCAGACCGAAAATATAAAAATTAAAACAAGCGAACATTGACTTGGAAGTTTAGCTATTCCATGCAAGAAATGAGCCTGCACATGCTTATGTTTTAATAGATTACAACTGCAGATATCCATAGGATTGTGCATTGTTGCCAATCAATGAGTACAATATTTCACAAAGCACTAAACAAATCCATTTGAATGGTTTTACGATAAAACTTGTTGATGTTTTCACAGAACCGCATCAAACATTGTGTATGCTAAACTACTAAATACATACTCTAAAAAATGTATCTATAGATATGCACGTGAGTTGTAATACTATTTAATGGAAGTTTCGTTATAGTTTGATGAGTAACCATAAAGTTCTCTTTAATTATATGTAGTACTTGTTGGTTTTTGTGTACCGTTTTTTATTTTTCGAAAAGTTATTCCAAACATGAGAACGTAAAAAAATGTACTTATATGACAAGAGATGGTTTTAAATCCGTGCAACTACTTGGACTTGGACCTGAGTTTAAAAAAAGATTTTATTCCTCTACAAGTTTACAGTAGTCTAGCCCGCTGGCATAAAAAACAAGCAACATGGTAAGCATGTTAGTACAAGATACATACTCAACTCGTGTATATCATACATATCATATCAATTCCGACCATTTCCGTCCGTTGAACAGGTAATCTTCTTTATAAAAGAAAAAAGTGAAGAACTTAAGACCTACAACCGGAAGAAATTAGCTAAAGGGTATCATTTTTCCACCTATGCATGTGTGTGGGGATATGTTAGTATGTAAGGCTTAGCCTGTTGCTCTGTAAGCTATTTCAACTTTTCTTCTTTAGCCCAAGTCTGCTTCGGATTCACTGCGAATGAAACAAAGAAGAAGAAAAAAACAGAACCAACAAAGAGGAGTGTGAGAGAATTAATCATTGGATTAATGAATGATTGCGAGTCTGTATATGTAGTTAATTTCTCATGGCACTAAACGCTGTGAATTGCCAGTGTTACTGTGTGAGAAAGTAAATAAAAACTTGTATATTCCTCTGCAAATCTTGGTGGAATAGTTTTATTGAAGGTGACTAATTACAATCATTTAAAGTGTGATGAACCTTATTGTAGATCTGCTAGTGCACACCTATGTGCGTAAATGGGGAAAGTAGCTATATACATACATGTGTATCTAATCTATGGGTACTTAAGAAACCACTTAACATTTACAGCTCTCATAAGGATAATCTACATAATGTATGTTATGTAAATTTGTGTTTTCTTATTTTGAGGAACTTTTTAGATCCTTTACAAGTTTTGTCACATAGCTGCCATTTATTCGTGAAAAAGGACACGCCTCAAAATTATAGACTTTCTTTTTCTTTAAATACACACATGAGTCGCCAAATGTTCTGCGTAATTAGAGGACATCAGTTAGTCGATCAGTGCCTAAGGATCACCGGAACGATTGTTTGAAATTAAATAACAAAATTGAATGAGAGTGTACATGAGAATCGAGGGTCTCGCAGTCTTCCGTCGTTCAAAAGAAGTGAACTGTAAAGTAGTGAACTTTGCGAAATGCACATGGTTAAGTTGAGCCAAGAAGTAAATCTGACTGGGAATTGGCTCTTGAGCAGTGCAAAAAGTTCCCAATGTTGTTGCATATGTCACTATAATGATGAACTGCATTTTTTGTTGAATATGTTGAACCGTCATACAGAACAAAACAAAGGACAAGCATGTGCGAGTAGGGCTCGAACTCTAATGGTTCCATATCATTATATTATATTATCGTAGAGCTTGACTCGGAAAAATTAAGTTAGTCAAGGGTACCTCACTAAATTAGAAAGGGTTCCTCATTAAATTAGAAATTACTTTTTTTCAATTACTTTCTTTGTCCCGAATTTCAAAATTCCAGGTCAATTGGAAGGAAGTATTTCATAGGTTTTGATTAGTGAGTCAATATCAACAAAAAATACTTGATTGATTGAATTGTAAGCCTGAACAGGACTGAGCTATGAGGCTGTTGTTCTAAGTACTTGATATTCATGTCGGTTGCTTGATAGATTGACGGACAGCAGAGGGTTCTGTGCTGTCTGTTTAATCTGAGGTACAGAATCCTAAAATAACGGGTCGTCACGCTGCATGAGGTTTCTCCTTACGATCACTCGGGGAAAAATTAAGTGTCTGACGCAGAGGTTGAGTTAAAGCTTAACCTCTGATATCTTTCGATCTTAATTTCATAAGTTTTTGCCAGGCTCCATCTTAACGTTACGTATTGCAATGAAATGGTACATTCCAATAACAAATCATACAAAGATTGAATGTAATGGAAATTAGCAATGTCGAACTTAAAGTTTCTATAGTAAGCATACCACCTGCAGGTGACGTTTTGTCACATTTTAAAGTCCTTTTATTTTGTTTCGCCATGTGCACATCAGCTAAAAGTGTATGAGTTTGGTCTATTTGTGAATTAGGCCACATACTGTGGGTACAGGTCAATTAATGAACATTAACAGGGCGTCCCAGTTAAGAGGTATAATCCGTTGAGTCGAGATTCCTGAAGTTCTGGCGAACAAAAAATCGTACGGCAGGGGATGGTCTGTTTTCAGCCGTATAGCCCGTCGAAGTAGGGCACATCTGATTTGGAGTTATAATCACCTTAAATGATATAACTTCTGCACTTAGTATGCTATGATAGCTATGATAGCTATGAAAACAGTTTTGTACATTTTGGAGAAGCAATCAATTGCGCATAAAAAAGTTGAATACTTTGTGTAATTTTAAGCAGCCACAAAAAATTTGTTGTTCCAATTTTTTACTTAAAATGCATTTTTCTCAAAACTTTTACTCAGTGAACAACTTTTTTTTAATTAAATTTGTATCTTTGACTAATTCTCTAAAAATTATGTAAAAAACAAGTTTTTCTCGTAGAAGTTGTAGTAAAAGCTATTTTTTTGTCAGACAAAAATTATAAAAAACCAGGCGTAACAAAGAATATTATTGCAACCAAATGTTGGGGTTAAATCGACCAATCAATCGTGTATGCATTCAGGAATCTCCACTTAACTCTTACAGCGCAGCTGGTTCAAAATTTGAACCACAATTTTTTTTTCTAATTCGCGAGGGTGGTACAAAATCTGAACCACTTAGATATTATTTTGTCTCTACTACCGTTCATTCTGTAGGCAAAAATAACTATTCTTGTGAACAACATAGTTCTGTTAGTAAATTGCAGCTACATATGTATGTTCGTGTGAAATAGCAAAAGTTGTTGCCGCGAAAGTGTTTTCTAATGTTCAGGTTGCTGTAAGAGTTAAACGATTATATATCTTAACTGGGACACCCTGTATATACGCAGTACGCTAGGTAGGATAGGAACCCTTATCATCGCATTTTCCCCGAAACTAACATCTCTTCTGAGCACGATACCACTGATTGGTTCCAGTTCACTTAATTTTAAGTAACATTTGCTTTTTTACGTAATCTTAGTACTATGTAATTTAAATGCCCAGAAACTTCAAACCAATGACAACCTAGTTGATGAGATGCAATATGCAAACCATTCTGCGCACAGATGTGTTATCAGCATGACCAATAACCTATATAAAAATTGCTTAGCTATTTTGATTTCTTCCGACTGCCAGGCCTGACAAAAGTAGTCCACTTATTTTCAATTTCTTCTTCGCAGCCCAAAATCTAGTTTAACTTCACAGAGTTCATTCCTAGAATTTAAAACAGGCGGCAAACTTACAGAACGTGAAAGTGTTCAACGTTCTTATAAATAAAACATCACGCATAATGAATAATTTATTTAAATGTAACTATTTATATGTATTTTTTCCGGCAAATTTGTTTATAACAATAAATAACATTATGATGACAGCATGCTATACAGTTATTCGGCATACGAATGTGAATGAACTACAAGATGGACCCATTCAATAAAGTGAACTCTTTAAGATAGTTTTTCATTTAAGTTCAAATTGACAATTTGTCCACCTTCTTATGGAGATTCAGTTTAGATTGTGATATTTTCTTAATCTTGACTGAGATTATTTTCAAATTTATCTTCATTTTGAATTATTGATGAGTTAATACATAAAATTTAAATTCGATGACGATTCCTAACTTTTGGTTTTTTTTTTTTTTTTGTTTTACCAAGAGCTACTAGTGATAGACTTATAAACACGACAATATAAATTTGATTTTATTACTTTTATTTTATCTTAAATATAAATCCATTTATATCATTTACATATTTTAGAATAGGGTGTAGGTGCAAAAAGCACAGCGAAATAAATATTAACTACCTGCTTCGTTAAATATGTTTCGGGAGCAAAATTTATTTTTAAAAATAAAAGTCTGGATGTTCAGAAGAATTCACCGACAAAAAAAAATTAAAATAAAACAGCTTTTTAGAATTATGGACATAAGTATCCCTCGATTTGGCTTCATGTTGACATTGAATTTTGTACCAAAATCTAACAATATAATGCTTTCGAGACACCCACTGCAAACTCCAAAGTGTCTGGCTTTGTTTTGATCAAAACTTTTCCCACCATTGTCCAATAAAAATTCTGAATATTTAAAACAAGTAGATTTGGAGAATGAGTGACGATGATGAAGGAAATAGCGTTTGTAGGCCAACTGACATTTTAGCCTTAAAAATATAACTTTATAGCGCTGTTTCCAAAATAATATTTAAAGTCTAAGCAGAAAGAGTTTAAAAAACATTTAAAAATGAACTTTTTGATAAATCTTGAAAGTCCTCTTTGGGTAGCAGACATGTTCTCTTTTTCGGCTATATGGCGAACGTCCGGGATAGTTTTTCTTAATTGGGTTTTCCATTATTCAATAATTAAAATATTTGGATCATATTTATCATTTATTTATAATCAACAGAAAAAATCTATTAAGTATCTAATAATTTGCTAGAATTGTTTTACATAAATCACACGTCAAACGATGTTCTTGTGCTATGAATTCTCTGTTGAATACTGTGACGTTTAAAAGTGACAAATCGCAAGATCACAATTTATATATCCAGTCAAAGTGATAACATGTTCAGCGAACTTAGGCCACAACAAAGCTATTGTTTTACTTGTTGTAGGACAAAGGTTGTGGAAACAATACGTATGTCTAAGTCCATAGTTTCCATTTCAAGTCATAAAAGTGGAATGTTATCATGCCAAGATAGTGATAAGCAAATTACTGTTACCGCATTTTGCTAACGTCAGCAGACTGAAAGAGTCCAAATTTAAATGCAAAATCTGAATCACCGTATAGGATACCCTGCTATGCCACCGCAAAATGCGCTGCATTTGCACCGAAGTGTTGCTAGTTTCGAATTCGGATTTCACAATTTTCTCTGGAACTCATGGGCAATGATTTTGATAATTCTAAGCCGCAGAATCGTGGTGATCCCTAGGTTGGTAATAGAACAGTTGGGTAGTCCCTTTTTTGGTGTGATTCGCATTGCATCGGACTTTAGTATTCTAACAGCTAGAACTTTCAAACAAGACCGAATCGGTATCGTTTTCGAAGAATCTCCAACTTATGGAGATTACGCGATGGACGAGACGATAAAAGTAAGTTGATATCGATTAGAGTTAGATAGACAGGCTCCGAGGAATCTCTATTCTAGAAAAAGAATATTCATTGATTCCAGGTTAGTTGATTTTATCATAGTTTGACAGATCAACCTTCCTGGTATTCAAGTTCGGTTGAAGAGGTAAACAGAGATTCCATCTTTCATGGTTTCTTGCAACCATTTTTCCACAGGACCCCATGTGTCCTCCTCTCAAACTTTATAAATGAGTGTTTTTTTTAATGGTGAGTAAGTTGGATAAGTGTCTTCAGTACGACTGCTTTATAGATATCAGATTCCCCAAAGATAGAGTTGCCAAAAATGTTTTAGAGAAACTAGTTAACAAGCATGAAAATTCCGGACTTTTCCAGACAAAATTGGATCCAATAAAGAATATATTACTAGGACCAAAACGGCTTTAATATTTATTACAAAAAGACACTTTAATGGCGGCACTTAAATGATAAATAACTTACAGTTGTCACTTTATAAGTTGCACGACCTGCATTTTCTGAACCCCCAATTTGATAATTTTGACGATTAACAAAGCCATCAAGATGAAAATGAATCTGAAGATGATTTTGTTTGAAAAGTAGCTGCCAAACTTTCATTATTTTTGAACAATTGCTCAACAACGAAAACACGTTATTCTTCGTGTACCACTCTATAACCGTAAACTGTCAGCTGCCACGCTGTCGTTTTTTTCGTTAACAATAATTTACCGTATTAATGGCGAAAAATCAAAAATTGCGTGAATTTCGGGGGACACATTATAAAAAACAAAAAACTTTCTGAAAGAGAGTTATTCTTTGTGTAAATAAGGAGCACAGTCATCATCCGATTTCATTTTTGACATTATCAAGAAAATTTACGAGTTCCGTCCTATTGAAGATACTTTGTCAGTTTCTAAAAAAAACAGAAGTCTGCTAGCACGTACAGAGCATAATTTTGAATTTGAAAACATACTCTACAGTCTACAGAGAAGAATTTTGTAGATCTTCTTCCGGTTGACGTTTCACATGCATCTTAAAATCTGCCACGCACAGCATCGGCATTCTCAGTTGAATAGCTTGTCTGAGATTTATCAGTAGGTTTAAATTATGCAGCAAAGAGTCGAAGCGCTACAATGAGTACAGTCAGTCGTGTAAATTATAATTTTGCCTTAAACTAATACTAGTAGGAAAGAAGTCGTCGTGCGGAGTCGTCGGAGGTGGTCGGAGTGTAAAACATGAATTTTCAGGGACATGTTGGACAATTGTTGGTTCAGAATTTATCTGAATTTATCTTTAAAGTTGTGGTTCTCGTGTAAGTCGATAGATTTTGGTTGGAACAATCAGGTGGTGTTGGAACTTGGTGTTGGAAGGTTGTTTGAATGGTAGATAAGTTTGGTAACATCAGCATATCATATACATATATTATTTCTGTAGTATAGGTACCATTTGCGGCTCACATACTAAACCAATCTTAACAAATGAGGTGTCAAAAGAAAAAGAAATTCCTGGAGCCGTGACGAATTGCATTTTAACTTTATAAATTTTGACAAATTAAAAACCGATCAAAACAAATATTCTACCCAAAATGAACCTCCAAAAGAGTAAACACTTCCAATCCAAACACTGTATGATTTCCATGGGATTTTAAAAGTTCGCTCATTTTGGTTGATATATTTGCCATTTGGGAATCACATGGGAAATATTTGTTGTTTTAAGAGTTAATTTTGGTTGATATACAGTAGTCCCTCGATAATGTGAACTAATTAAAACAAGGCGTTTTTCGATTTTAGAGGGATTCACATTACTGGAACTTTTTTTCAGTACTTTAACTGATTGAAATGATTTTCAAATCCATTAAAAACAACAAAAATATTTTTAAAGCACAGTTTCAATATTTATTAATTAAGAAAAAAAAAAGAAAATGAAATAATTTTATTCATTTCAAAAAATAGAAAAACATTTATATCGGCATAGATATTGGTATTGTCAAGACACAACTAACTGAAAAAATATAACCACAAATTGATCATATAACATCCATACCTATACAAATGCCAGTTGTTTTCTCTCTTTAGCCTGCAGCTGCATTTACAACTCAAATAATAATATCGTACGCAAAACGAGCAAGAGATATTAGATATTTAGATATTTATTTATTTCGTGTATAATTTACATAGGGTTTGTTACCGCACATTTTACAATACAGAGATTTGATAGACTTTATCTTTCTTCTGAAACATTATTTTATAACTAGATATAGAGTTTACAAAGAGAAAATATAAATTATTCTGAAGGAAAATACGACAAAAACCTTCAATTTAAACCAAAATAAAAAAAAATAAAAAAATAGCAAAAAAAAAAAAAAGCTAGTAATAAATTAGTGAAATTAATATAATAAGTACAAAATAAGTACAAAGATATATGACACAAGTTAAATATGATAGAAATTGTATATATGTACATATATATGTATGTAAATAATAAATAAAGAAATGAGTACAAACAGACAAATATGGATAAATAATATATGATATTTAACATTTTAATAATTAAATACTGAATAATAGATAATAAATACATAAAAAATAAATAAGAGAAACAAGAGAAATACAAAAACTTTTACAAAAAAAATCAGATTTTAGAGGTTAGAAGTTAACATTATAGAGATGACAATGTTAAGTTTTGCCGATTCACATTTTCGAGAAATTCACATTATTGGTAATTCACATTATCAAGGGACTACTGTATTTGCTATTGATGCAAGTGGTAGTGGACAAATGCATATAACAACCAAAATGAAGTTTCGAAAAAAAACAAACACTTCCTTAATGGATTCTATGGGATTTCGATGAGTTGACGGATGGGAATCATATCGGAAGCTTGGATTTTCTCTTGCGAGAGTTCTCGCACAGGCACACTAGTATAATTTTATCCGATTCAAGCTAAATCCTTGTAAGACATTTCATATCTCCATATCATTGGCACACCCCTGTTGTCACCTGCAGCCCACGAACTTTCTTTTTTATTAAGGGGTTTATTTCACAATGCAAAAATGTTTTAAAATATTGACGTTTGGATATTTTCATATGGACGACTTTTACAGTCAAAGCCAATTTTTCTGATTATATTGTATTGCCATTAAAAGCCTGTTTTTATATTAAATAACAAGATTATCATCATCACCTATGGTTTTTTTTATATTTATTTTCATAACAAAGTCAATACCCCTGCAATTGGTTATATTACCTATACAAGTCGTTGTATTATTTCCTTCATTAGTATTCGCATCTTATCTTTTTTCTGTTCGTTTTGGTTCTGCCAATTAAAATAAAGTTTTCCGCGTAATACTTTATAATCAGATTTACAGAAAAATAAAAATAAAAAATTAAGCTCTTTATATCAACCCTCACGCTTTAATTTGGTCTTTTGATTGCCTTCTCCTTTCCCCTCTAAACATCAATACATCAATAATTATCAACACAACAAAAAATTAAACTGTAAAGACTGTTTGAACTCTCTTTTTGAACGGTTAATGGATACAACATACAACAGAGCAATTAAATGAAACATCTAATTTGTAATCGAAAATTTGTATGTTTATGTAATGAGAAATAATATCATCGGGTTCGCGCAGTTGTAAGCCAACAACAATTACCATTACCACAGATTCTTGGAAAACTTTTGCAATTTATTTTTTTGAATTTTTTATTTGAATGAAATAACGAACCGTGATATATACGTATCATTATCCAGATACAGATACAAGAAAATAATGATTGATGTTTGGTGTACGTTGGAGGAGTTTATTGTTGTTTTGTTGTTTTTTTTTTGCGCTATATATGCGTAGTGCCTTATTTGCACTCTATGTTAAGCATGCGGAAATTAGATTCGTTTTTTGTTGTGTTTCTGTTTCTTAATCATTAAATATAAATACAGAAAAAAATGGTCGAATCTTATTTCCCATGAAGATTCGTATGGATACATTTTTGGATGTTTTTTTTTACAATAAAAGATACATCTAAATTCGTGGAGGCAATTGAAGTGAAGTTGATTAACTTGTAAAATTGCCTCGGGATTGTCGTGTTCTTTTTTTTTAAGAAAAGTTGTTGAAAAAAGACCAAATTTATTGAAGATCTTGCCAATTTGTATTGACTTGAAGGTCTAAGTTTGTCTAAGTTCAACGATTTCGACTTTTTTTTATGTGAAGTTGATGATGGGATTCATTGGAATTGGTACTTCAATGTCAATCTGCCGGTTATGAGATTCAATTAGGATCCATAATTTTATAAAGTACTCAGAAATTGAAAGTACTTACTTAGATGGCACTACTGGTGACTGAAGGAAAACTCATCGATACACCAGCTTCTGATTTCGCATACGAACTTGTTTGGGTTTCTAGGGCACTTTGGCGTGCTACGTAGTTTATTATGGAGGTTTTTTTTTGTATAGTTGTTAATGGTTTAAGGCATTTTAACACCGCACTTCAATAGAGGCTATAAATTAAACATCTGGGAAAACACATAGACTAGCTTCTTAACAAAGTCGAAGGAAAGGTTATCAATTATCTTACAATTGAAGCTTAATTACAGAGGCTTAGGAAAATACGGGGAACAGAGTTTATTTACTTTTTTTTTTTTTGATTTATGAACTTGTTTTGGAATATGCTCTTAAATTTTACCAAAAATTGACCGAAAATTTAAAAAAAAACAGTGAGGCGTCTTTAACGCATTTAGAACTAGAATCCGTTTTCTTGATCGTCTTTATCTGCGCTGCCATTTAAAGGGTGATTTTTTAAGAGGTTGAGAACTTTTTTAAAAAAAAAAAACACAAAAAATTCGAAAAAATGAATGAAATATTTATTTGAATCGATAGTTTGAACCTTGCAATTTAATGTTTAAAGATAATTTCATGCAAATGTTGACCGCGGCTGCGTCTCAGGTAGCCCATCCGCTGAGTCCAATTTTGGCATACTCTTTCACACATATCGGCCGGTATCTCACGAATGAATGCATGGATGTTGGCTTCCAGTGCGTCAATCGAAGCGGGCTTGTCCCTATAGACATTAGCCTTGACATACCCCCACAAAAAATAATCTAATGGTGTCAAATCGCACGATCTAGGCGGCCAATTGACCGGCCCGAAACGTGAAATTAACTGTTCACCAAACTCGCCTCGCAATTGCGCCATTGTTTCGCGTGCTGTGTGGCATGTGGCACCGTCTTGTTGAAACCACATATCATGCAAGTCAAGAACTTCCATTTCGGGCAAAAAAAAGTTTGTTATCATCGCTCGGTAGCGCCGAATCGACATTTCGCGGTCTTCTGTCACACTAGCTGATACGGCCGCAATATTTTCTTCACTACGCACAGTACGTAAACGTGTTGGTGGTTTAATGTCCAACAAAGTAAATTTGGTGCGAAATTTGGTCACAATCTTCCGAATAGACTGCTCAGAAGGTCGAGAATGCCGATCATAAAATGGAAGCAGCGCGCGATGAACATTTCGAACCGAGCACGAATTTTGATAGTAAAATTCAATAATTTGCAAGCGTTGTTCATTTGTAAGACGATCCATGGTTAAATTGCAAACCAAACTGAAGCTGTTTGACAGTGACACAAGGTACTAAACACACGTCAGCTGTCAAAACCAGTGTTGCCAAAACCAAACCAGCTAAAAAATCACCCTTTATGTCTCACAATTCCCAAAAACAACGTCATCTATTTACTCTCCGACAATAGCCACATTTTCTACTTCAAAGGTTGATGTTGACATGCTTATTTCTTTGGACACAAGGTTGGCCCATTCCTCATTGATAGGGTTAATCATGTGCCACTGGCACAATTCTTGGCTACCCGCAGAAGTGTAGACTCTCGTTTATAGAGGTGGACGGCGAGAAGTGGTCTTATTTATAGAGGTCTAGGCATAAATAATAAGTTCTACTTTCTCACTTATAGAGGTTTTCTAGGGCTAAAATGATAGGACCTAGCAACTCCGTTTGAGTTTTCTCGCTTATTCAGGTTCGACTGTATAGTGTGCCTAAAAAGGTTAATAAATACCCTTAAAATGTTTTGCACAGGTCATAGGGAAAACTAGGAAATACGGATGAACATGTACGTTGGTCTTGAATGTTTGTTCATACAAATCATTGCTAACAATTTCACAATATTAAGCATTAGCGCTAGACATCAGTAAGATGAAATACAGTGCACTCTCGATGCATTTCACTTTCAGTTAAATTATTTTTTCCAAAATGATTTTGACAAAATTCTTGTTAAATTGAGCAAATCCTAAGAAGAGGAAACCATTTTTCTGCACCTGTAACCTGCATAGAATGAATGCACTGCACGTGAAGATCGTCCCTGTACGGCATATGTATGTATACAGGGGTGGCTAATTATCACACCCATTGAAATTTTTCTTTCTGGAGACAAAGTGAATTAAAAAAGTTCATTACCGCATTTCAAATACAAATATTTAGTTTTATTTAAACACATTATTATATTTTACGAAAATAGGAAATATAACTATAATTTCGAGAAATAAAAACAATGATTAAGATCAATGCTTTGTGGTCGTGTTATTATGTGAGGCAGCTGCTCTCAAAAATGATACTTAGATAATCTGAGAAGTAGTAAGAACAACAGTAATTTAAATCTTATTTTTGTTATTTAGATTTACTTAATGTTTGGTTGGGTGTCCTATCCGAACAATAACGGCAGCATATCTCCTACTTAATGACGCCAATAAGTCAACACAGAATTCGGGAGGAATTTTGGACCATTCTTCCCGAAAAGTGGTCCATTACGCGTTTGCCGTTATTGGTATTAATGTCATTACACGTCGTTTGACGATGACCTACAAATTTTCTATTGGATTGATATACGGGCTTTGAGCAGCCAAGTCAGAACGGCAATATCGTTTTCATCATGTTTGCATAGGGCAAACAAAATTTGCCGATATATTGCAAGTGGAAAATCATCATAAAAAAGTACCAAATTGTTGGCCAATATGCTCTGCCCATCCATTTTTCATTTAACTTGGACAATTGGCCCAACATCATTCGCGGTAAAGTCGCCCCATAACATCACGCTGCCACCTCCATACTTAACCGACTTCGTAGTGTACTTTGGGTCCAAGTCCTTGTTGGGAGAATGTCGTACGTAGGTTCTGCCATCGGGTCCATACAGATTAAATTTGGATTCATCACTCCAGATGACAGAATTCCAGAAAAACTGATATTTGGAGATATGGCATTTTCCGAAATCCAGTCGTTGGCTTCGTTTAGATTGTGAAAGCCGAGCTCTAACAGTCCTAGCTGATTTATTCACACAGCAATTTTGGTGCATTTGAGCTCTTATTTCGATTGAAGTGGCGAAGGGGTGCTTAAGGGTATGTCTGGCTATAGGACTATTCTCATGTTTTGAGGTCTCTTTTGACCTGGGTCGTTTCTGATTTGCAAAAATTTTAAGTTGCTGGTAATGCTTAAATGCATTCTGTAGTTTTTTTTTGGGAACAGCCAATAAATCTTGCAATTTCGGACACGTTCTGCTCTTTTTGGTGCAAATTCGAAAACTTACTTATTTCTTCCTTCGTTGAAATCTCTTTTTCCTATATTTTTATTCTCAAATCTTAAAAAAAATCAATGAACAACTAAGGCAGATTCGAAAAACATAAGCTCTGACCACAGAATTGGATATTTTCAGTAAAAATTTACCCGAATGATTGGGTGTGCTAGTTAAATTGCCACTGTAAAAGACAAACACTTACGGTAAATCTGATATAGCACGGAATCGTATTGCAAAGCGATATATTTTTTTCTCGATTGAGTTTTGTCATTGATGCACGTATTAAACTCTTAAGCATTGGTTCGCTTATAAGTAAAAGAAATTGCAGAAAAAAACACAGGTTTGAATTTTCATAGAAGAGTGCTAATTAGCTTGCCAGCGCTGTATATGACTTAAACACAGTATTATCATTTTGATAGCAAAAAATACACGCAGCTTCTAGGCCATCTATTCCTTGTAATTTCTTTTCCTATTTCGAGAAGATATTGTTCAATATTTCATAATATCTGCAGCTAATTAATTTCATCCGGAAAGAAATTTCTTTTTGTATTCCATAGATTCAGATTCATTAGTAAATAAAGAGGTCACACCTGATGAATAACATTTTGCAGTTTTTTCTACAACAAAAATACTCTTTGTTGTGCCCGAACTCTGATAATTTCTAAACAATATGCAACTCAATAAGAAAAGTCTAAATCTCAGATGCAATACACTCTTTAGTCTTATTTAAGGTGCGGTAGAGTACTTCTACCTACAATCGGCAAACAAATACGTTTCTACCAGGAAAATTGAGATTTTCTTTTTATGACACATCAAACCGCCATGTATAGCAGTACAAGTACATTTCAATTTGTAACCACTTAGGCACATTTATCTATTCGCAAATACATTGTCCAATCAATCACCACCCACTTCCTGGAGGTGAATTTACCCCCATATGGTGGAAATGTTGCGCATAGTTCCTAATATCAGGTTAAATGGGTGGAGTAGGTCCCATTGCCTGCACCACATCCAAATCAGGAGGGAGATAGCGCATACATCCACCAATATAGAGCATATATGTATCTATTGTTGTAATTGTTATGAGTAAACAAATTATTATTGCTCAACAGTGTCTTTTTGTCTGGCCACCAAAATAAGTGATTCACAAATTAAATGTGTGCCCAATGTGCCGTTGCTGCTGGTGGGGCATTTGTCATCAACTGTTCAATTGTCGTTTGTAATCAAACAAATTTATTGTAACTGAGTCATGTTGTGTGCTGCTGGACGCGATTCTTAAGAAATTTCGGGCGACAAATACATGACGCGTGGTCCGCATACGGAATGCCGCAGTGTCCACCGAAATTAAATTGTTAAAATCCGTAACAGTGGGCACATAACAACTGCACTACTGATTAATCTGGGTGTTGATTGTTGGAGGCGCACATTCAGAGGTTCAATTCTGCTGTCCCGCGTAAATTTCTTTTGAGGTAATTGCGAGTGGGCCACATGGACATGATTGCTTGGTTATTTATTAGCAGACAAAAATCATATCAAACTGATTTTAAGTAGGCTGGCTCGCTCGGCTGCGTGTGGAATGATACAAATGATTTGAGATCTTGTTATAGTCGTAAACCTTTCCCAGTGTTGTAACTAACCGTTTGAATGTTTTGTTTGTTTCCCTTTGCAGATCTTGATAAACCCATCACCCCACAAATTATGAAAATGGACAGCAACAGTATACAAATAGTTCCTCCACCTTTGACTGTGAACGAATACCTTACCCTGAGTTCACCGCCAACCTATTCCCGCCTGCCGCCCGATGGTCATGAATTTCCGCCGAATTTCTCCGAGCCATTGATCATGCCAGCGGCAAATCTGATGAAAGCCACCCTGCTTACATCGATGACAACGACCACAACAATGACGGGCACAAACACTAGTAGCACAGTATACACAGAGAAACTTATAACACGAACACAAACCTCCTCGACATCGTCCACATCGCCTCCAGTGCAAGAGGATCAGAAGAAAATGATCGGTGGTTTGGATGATCAGCGACCACCATTACCGAAATCGGTTCCTCCGCCAACAGTTCCTAGAAAAGTCTACCGCCAGGACTTGGTCATCAAAGTGGATGACACCCGGCCCGAGAAGGTCGACAAGAAATACATGCACATTGATGCTGTGCCGTCTAGTCCGCCGGTGACAGCAAAGTCAGTCTTTGAGAATCGCATGCCAAAGACACCAACGACGCCGCCAACGCCACCAACTGATACGGTGGACTACAAACGAGCATTCAGTACCGGTCGCAAGCTGAGCGACTGGCGAAAGGACGAAAAGTCAGAGAAAAGTGTCCGTGATAAGATCGCCATGTTCTCGAACGATGATCAGGATCGTAGCACGATTATCTCCAGTTTTACACGATCATCGAAGCCGCTCAATCTTAGCACAGAAAATCTGTTAGACTCTGGAAGTCGATACAGTCAAACACTTCCGTTGACAAAGCGGGCCATGAGTGTGGAGAACCTGAATGATGTCAGCCGAAATTACACACGCACAAACACACACAACCTATCAGACTCTATGTATTCCCTGAACACCATAAGCACAGATTACAATCAAAACTACGCCTCCCTACCACGTCGTCATGTGCCTCACCTGGGGAGACGCATTAGTTTCTCCGGCCAGCCATATGCACCCGACGAGGCCACTCGCAAGGCAGCTATAACAAATATCCTCGAGCAAAGGCGTCGCTCCATGTCCAAGCTGCGAGGCCTGGTCATTCCCGAGAGACCCCAGATCCCAATGTCCACCCTCGAACCAATCCTTGATTTGCCCGAGATTAAGAGTAGGGATAGTGAGGAGGTTAAATTAAATGGCACCCACTTATCTACTCCAAATACAGGTGCAGCCCCGAAACCAGCAAAGCGGACCGAAGTCGGAGGTCCTGCACTGAGACCATTAACAGTGACTACGAGCAATAATGCCGCCAACATTGTAGCCAACAACATCTATAAGAGTATTTTCAGTAATGGCAACCACCGACTGTCAAACAGTCTGCATTCGAGGAAAGTCGATACTGCCGTGATGCCACCAGCCAAGCCGCCCAGGACATCTCTGTCGATCAGCAAACAATCGCAGCAAGAAGAAAGTGATAGTGATTCGGTGTTTAGTTCGAAGGTTTCCTCGCCACCGATGTCACCATGTGTGCCAGTCGTACCGGAGAAGTTCGCTCTCACGAGAACCCTTAGCTCAGAGACCAACACCTCCATTGCGAGTTCCACTGCTTCCACACTGACATCTGGATCGGGATCTCAGGCTAGTTGCAGTTCGGTAGGCAGCACTCCAGCTGTGGATATGTCCCGCCGGGTACTGAAATCCGGTTCGGGAGACTCGGCAAGCAATCGCAAGAACATCTTAGCATCGGCTAAATGCCGCAGTGGACGTGACGATTCGTCAGCACTTGTGCGCAACCGTCGCTATGAAGATGAGGACAGTACCGATGGCTACGACGAGGATGAAGTCAGACGAGCACCAAAATCCAAACCGCGTTCCACATTGATCGTCTCAAATAAGGTGCTCCCATCATCGGCACCGATAAACTATAAGCTTGTCTCATCCAAAGACGACAGTTTGGTCGACAAAGTGATCAACGTAGCAGCGTATGTTGAGATGACCTCAGACACAGACGACAGCAGTCGGAAATCAGATTCATCTCCTTCAAAGGTCAGTGCCATGTTTATCGATGAGGAACGTAAGGCCAGCTTTAAGGGTGATCCAAACCAGAAGCCTATCACAAAGAAGAAGTCTGCAACGGTGGCAGCACCTAAACCAGTTGCTACGTCAATCACGGCAGCTAAAAAGTCTTCGGACACCACAGACATGGCCAACTGGGTAAAGACTGAGGCGGCCAAAGCTAAGGTGGAAATTATCAAAAAGACCGAAATTGTCAGTAATACTTCACCCATTGAAACGCCTAAGAGCTCACCGCTTTCCTCGATGAAGAACAAGGGTTCCACAGCTGAGATTCGTGAAAAGTTCGAACAGCGTACACTCACCCAAACATCGTCGCCAACCGCTACGTCATTTGGCAAGTCTTCATCTCCCAAAGAGAAGGCGAACTATCACGAGCGTTTTTCATCGCTGGACTCGATCGCATCGTCATCGTCGGGTGTGTCGTCTAGTACACAGAATTTCCCGTCGTCCAACCAGGAGACACCGACTGAATTTGGCAGCTTCTCATCACTTGGCAGCAATCAGAGTCTGATCACTGCACAAGATATCCAACTGATTATCGAGGAAGCAGATCCCCCTCTAAAGACTCCCGATGCATTTATTGTTGTCCTCCAAAGGGAGACCCCCGAGAGCAGCATTGGTATCACTCTAGCCGGTGGATCTGACTATGAAGCTAAGGAGATCACTGTAAGTCATGAGATTTTGATAAATATTTCCGTTACTTAAAGAGGCTCTTTTTTAGATCCACAAAATCCTCACCAACACACCGGCAGCTAAGGATGGACGCCTGAAGAAGGGCGATCGAATTTTGGCCGTTAACGGAATGAGCATGCGCGGTCTTACGCATCGGGAATCGATCTCCGTTCTTAAGGTAAGCTAAATGCATTTTTTTTCTTGCTAAGAATCGTATTTCTTAACGTCCATCTCTTTACAGACACCTCGTCCAGAAGTTGTTCTCGTGGTCACCCGCTCTGAATCGGTTGTAGTCAAACCGTTGTCAAAGAAACGATCCTCACTTGGATCTTTGTCATCGCTAACAGAAAAGCCATCGGTGGATAATGCGGAATTGGAAAGGAAGCGCAATTATCATAAAGCGTCACGATCACTTGACCTTGATTTGGACATTGTGTCCAATGAGGATCCAAGTCCAAAGAAAAGCACATCGACAAGCCCACAACCAACGGTAGTCAGCCCTGAGGTTCCACTGACAACGAAGACTGCATCATCAGCATCACTGATTCGCACAAGAAGACAACAGTCACGTGGAGATGCATCAAAGTTGAGTACTAGTGAGCTGCTAGAACGTGCCGCCGAAACAAGGAATATGCTGGCAGCGGAGATTCGATCACAAGGTGGGTCTTACAGGAATCACTACAACAACTTAGATCGCAAATACGAATGTGTCATTGTTTTCGGTTTTTTTTTTCGATGCTTTCTTTGGCTATTCTGACGTTATTGTGTTCTTCGACTTAGGTTAGGCTAGGTTAGGTTGCAGAGGCTGCCAGTTACAATTATAGAGGCCCATTGTGATACCAAGGATCTCGGTGATGTTTTCCCCCGCTACTCATGAGAACCATTTAGACCTTTGAATCCAGCGAAATAGATCTCTAACGTCTTTTTGTGATATATTCTTCGACTTACTTTCTTCCAATCAGTACTTACCTTAAATCTCTGCTTTGCTTCGATTACTTCTTATCTTCTTCTACTTATCAAGCTCAGAAAACTACAAGGATGTCAATTCCTGATGACTTGCACCTAAGCTCTGGATAGAAGTCAGTGCCGTTTACTTCTCTCCTATATTTTCATTTTCCACTGCTGCTTTGCAGACTGAACCCCAGCTTACATTAATAAGCTCCTCCAGGTAACTCGATCTTTTGCTTAACATATTCGGGATCTTATAACCATATAAAGTGCCCACTGTCCCAATGGACTTCCTTGAGTGTCTTATGTAAATGCCCTTGCAGACTTCGGCTAGGCCAAAACAACCCTTGCGACTGGAGGAAAGGACTGATTAAGTTTGGTAGAGCAAAAGGTAATCACATAGCTTCGTCGAATAGATGCATAGCTTGCCATCAACAAGGCAATTTTTAAGAGTCTACCTTAAGCAGATAAGTTCATGGGGGTAAGCAATACAGCGACTCCTTGGCCTGCCTTACACAAAGGGATTATTCTCGCACAGCACTGAATTCAGAATACTTACCCTAAACTGAAAACCACTTAAATATTTATTTTTTTATTTTTGTTTTATTTTCAGAAGAGAACACAAACATGGGTGCTAGGACTGTAGAAATAGTCAAAGACACTTGTGGTCTTGGCTTCTCAATCGAGGGTGGCTTCGACTCGCCATTGGGCAATCGCCCATTAATTGTTAAGAAAATTTTCATGGGTAAATTAAACAAAATACAATAAATGCAAACTTTTGCCAAAATCTCTGTCTCACTTATAACAGGTGGTGCTGCACAAAAATCCGGATTAGTTAAAAATGGCAATGAGATTCTATTCATCAATGGTGCATCCACAGCGAAGATGACCCGTGTCGATGCCTGGAATTATATGAAGCAGCTCCCGATGGGACCAGTCAAAATTGTTTTAAATACACCTTAATTTTTAATTATAATTATTTAAAGTTTTCATGTTGCAATTTGACATATTAATAACTAATATTATAATTATTGTATTTGCTGATTCTTATTATTATTATTTTTTATATATATAAATATTTAATATCAATTATCATTATTATTTTAATTATTTAGTTTGTAATGTTTTTGTTTCCTTATTTAAAAAAAAAAGATATAAATGTAATAATAATTTTTCTTTCATATATTTTAACCTCTTGCCATTAGGTTTCCTTATACGAAAATGGCTTAACAATTTGTCATTTTGTAAAATTATTTTCATTTTGGCTTACACAAAAAAAAAAACAATGTTTATATTAAAAAAGTTAAAAAAAAAAAAATTGTTAAATATTTATTGGTTTGTGCAATTTTGTCAAAATTGATTTTGTTAGTTTTTTTTTTTTGCTTAATTTATTATTTATTGTTATTTTTGTTCTGTTCCAATATCCATTCTGTGGAGACTTTTGTAAAATATTATTAACTTTGATTTTTTTTAGTGGATTTCTGTTTGAATAAATATAAAATTTAATGTTTAAATAACTTGCAATTTTAGCTGGTAAGTGATTATGAAGCTGTCTCAATGCGGATTTTACATACATACATAGTACTGTGAGGAAGAAAGAATAGCAAACATATGAGTTGAACGAAAGAAGAAGAAGAAAAAAGGGAATTCTGTTCGGGTTTGTTGACATATTTTAGGGAAACATTTTGATTTTTCAATAAAAATAACTACTGTACTTATTTGGAAATTCAAACCCGGAACAAAATGCTTTTTTTTTGTTGAAACGAGATTAATATAAAATTTGTTTCGTTGAGTTTTATTATTTTTTTATATCTTTTTTTTGTAGCATTATGTTGCTTGTTTGCGCCATAAAAATGTAATCACAAAATTTATTATTTGTAAAAGTATATCTATGTATGCATTAATTATTTTTATAATACGGAATCTATTTTAAATAAAGATATAATCAATATTGTAGAATTGTTAAATTTGTTGCTTTCGTTGTTTTTATGTCGTCGTAGAAGGTAATTTACTTCGTAAAATGTGATTTAAATTGACATAATTATATTGGATTGGAAGGTTCGATTTGATTTCTGACATACAGAAAACGGGTGTTTTCATAAATGTCATACTAACAAAGAACTGCGTTAACTGCGTCCAAAAGTTTTATTGCAGAACTGCCGCAAGCAAACTGCATTATGTCTTGTTCATAAACGTGAAGATATCATCGTTGTCGTGCAGATTAGTTAGTTAAAAAAAGTGACTGCAGAGGAAGACGTAAAGGTTGAAGTTGACTAAAGTTGAATTTTATATGCAATGTAAGTTCAAATTAAAAAAAAAAATTAGTGTATATCTTGTATATATTAATTTGTTCTTCAGCCGAAATCAAATTAAATATCAAGGATAATATTATACGTTTCTTTGACTTTTATGAACGATGCTTACATGAAAATTGTACTAAATCAGTTCTTCATCTTGACTGCACATATTCTGAAAAGCAGCAGCGTTTAAAAACGCATAAGAAAAGAAATTTTATTTATTTGTAAATTACGGGATACTACAAGAATTTATTTATTTAATATATAAATCTAACAAGTTTCGTAACTTAAATAGACATTGCATAGTATGACCTAATAAATATAAAATAAAAAAAAAAAAATAATGATAATAAATAAATAACATGTTTATGTACACATAAATAATATCAGTACCTATGGCTTAAATATTATTATAAATTATTCTATTGAACCCAGTATCATTTTTTTACAAAGCTCTCTGCTCATATTAAAGTCGATTATGTTAGAAAATTTATTGAATTGGGCAGCAGCATTAGTTAATGGTTCATTGAGACCATAATTTGTAAAATGTCTACTAGTTAAGAAAAAGCTATGTTCTCTAGATCTAAGGGAACGAATTGGTGCATAAACATATAACAAAGCCAGTAACGGAGGACAATCAAGATGACAACAAATAATATCTCGAGCAAAGAGAGCTAAGTAATATAATCTCCTTGCACACAGAGATTTTAAATCAATTAATTTGCATCTTATTTCATAAGAGGGCATATCGGAAAAACAAAAAAGTTTTCTAAGTGCAAATTTCGTAAATTTTTTTTGAATACGTTCTATACGCAATACACTGACTTCATAATATGGACTCCATATTATGCAGCAATATTCGAGTATTGAACGAATAAAGGACACATATAACGCTTTAATAGTGTAAGGATCAGTGAATTCTTTACTATTACGAAATAAAAAACCTAGCATAGAGTTCGCTTTGGAAATTATATAATCATAGTGCATTCGGAAATCCATATTTGGGTCGAAAATAACACCCAAGTCTTTCTGGGCAGCAACTCTATTTAAAACAACGTTACAGATATTATACTCGAACATTATGGGACTATGAATACGTGTATACGACTACTATGTACTATGGCTAAAATATTTTGCACATTAATACACCTATTATGGTTAGCGAATCGAACGTTCGATATGAATTGAATGTTCGCAACTGCCATTTAATTTGTTTTTTGTTGTTGCGGCAGTTGTTTCACAGGCGAATGACACATTCGCTAACCATAATACCATTCGTGATTCGCAAAAGAGTTCGATTCACATCGAAAGTTCGATTCGCTAACCATAATAGGTATACATATTCATATTCTGTCCTGTTTTTCCCGGGCATGTTTCAATTAATTATTACCAATAGAAAATATATATTATAAATATAGTGTGTCTCAAAATTCTGGTAAGATTTGATTTTTCCGCCATTTATGTGGTAAATTGTTGTCAACGAAAAAAGACGGCGTAACAGCTGACAGTGCTACAAGAAAGAACAACGCGTTTTCATTGTTGAGCAATATTTTAAAAATAATGAAAATAATGAATATTAAAAAAATGTCTGCAACTTTTCAGACAGCGATTAGGCTCATTTTCATCTTGATAGCTTAGTTAATCGTCAATATTTTTAAATTTGGGATTCATAAAATGCACGAGTCATTGTTGGGAAGCAAATGCATCCACAACGTGTCACTCACCCCAATTCCCAATATCGTATTTCCTACTCGTATTCTACTTCAGTCGAATGTTCTTATTCCGAAAGTCGTACTATGCGACCATACTCGCACGTCTAATTGCCTTCTGTCAAACGGAAATCATCGCATTCGACTCGTGGTATTCCCAATGTCGTATTTTGTTCGTATTTGTGGCGCATTAAAGTCGAGAGCTCATTTGACTACGAGTTCTTGTGATCGCGATTTAACGCCGTTGGACTTATTCCTTCGGAGTTTTTTGAAGTCTAAGGCTTATGCCAATAAGCCCACAACCACCCACGAACCAAATGTAAAGTGAGAACTATAACAAATAGAACATGCGATTCGGCACTAGTTTTGTATTCTTATTTGGATCCAATTTTGTGGTCGTTAATCAATTTCTTCAAAATATTGCTGGCATGCAACCCTGTCATAAAAGGTGTCTTTTAAGAGAGTCCGGAAAATAAATTTAAATAAAAATTCACCGCATTTACATCTAGAAACTACCTTTATTTGAAAGATAATTTTTCAACAACTAAAAGTTAGAAATTACGGGAAACGACTTAAAATTACAAAGCCAGTAGGGCATGCTGGTGGACTAGCGGTGTATGCTAGCATTAGTTTATGTGGTAAGATCATTTTTAAATTGTATGCCATCGAGGACAACAGCAGCAGGATTCTATTTTATTATAGTGGCTCTTAATATTGTAAAAATTGGCTGCTGCACTCTTCACACACCTGAGAGCCTATTCCCGTACACGAGTGAGAGTCAATTTCATGTGACAGTGATGAAATGGTATTCCTGAAGACGAGTCACTTAATTTTGGTATTCCTGTACTCGAACTCAAACGTCAGATTTCACTCGAGTAAAAATGTAGGTATTCCGAGAGACGATAATGACTGTTTCCTTGTGACAAATTGCTCGTTTAAGAATAGTTATCGAGTGTTGCTGTCGTGTGAAGTAGTTGAACTCGAGTGAGAGACAGTCGATCGAGTCCAGGAATACCAAAACGTACTCGACTCGGCTGTGAGCTCACTTTTGACGTCTCACTAGACTCGTGTACAGGAATAGGCCTCTGGCAACCATGTCTCGAAATTCAACTAGCGACGCTTGAAGTCGAATTACCTGAGCTTATATTTCACCTTAACGAATATGTGATTAAGTCCAAAAAGATCGATCCTTCCAATGTTTGAAACTGATTGTTTTAACATTTTTTTTAAAATGTCCAATGTCGTGCAAGCTCATACTGAGGTAGATCATTCAAGTTGACCCTGTTTTAGGCGACGAAAATTGTACAAACACACAGTTCATGGACACAAGGAATTCCGAGTGAAATGAAAGAAACAGACCTACTATTTGTTTACTAATGCTAGCAACGTCGTGTTGTACAACAACGTCATCTAAACATCTTGTAAGAAGTATACCTACATAACACATAGTTGTTGTTATTTACTTAATAGAGGAACTTGGCCTAGGTCATCATTCTTCGAGCAACCCAGTATAAATACGTGATGTTGGATCTCTGCTTCCTAGCGTCGTCATAGACTGGGCATCTGGTTATGTGATCTTCATCTTGTATTTCGTTTCTATTGTATAGTGTGCAAACGTCTGATTCTTTGATGCCAATCTTTTTCAGGTGGGTTGCTAGGCAAATGTGTCCGGTGTTTAATCTTAAAAGTGCTACTGAATATTTTCATGGTGCTTGATCTATGTCAGATAAGAGACTAGCGATGTTTTCATTCCTCTTTCCCTAACCCACCAGTTCAAAATACGGTTAAGATCTAGCGACATGTAGGGTGGTCAGATCAATCTTATAAGGGCCAAACAACAAGCTGGCCAAGCATTCTTTCAGTTGCAGTAGAACATAATTGAGACCTAAGTGTCCTGCTATGAGTTCCAGCCTTAATCTCAAAGTTCCCACAGAACTAGGTCACATGGATACGACAATCTGCACCAACTGAGAAGAGAAGGAAAAAGATCACTCCCTGCCACTGCCAAGCAACAGCGAGACCGTGATATCAAGTTTTGGGAGCACCATTGTAACCAGACTTAACGCACCTCTGTATTTTGATAACATCGTAAAGTTTGCAACCGTGTCTCCAGAAAACGTAGATGGTAGATAATAAAAAAAACCTGAACGTACTTGGTCGTCTTACGTTTAAAAATTATTATTATTATTATTATTATAACTTTATTTATGTGTAAGTAAATTACAAAATAAATACATCTAAAATCGAGAGTTTAAAAATTAGTTTGGTAAGCATTTACCTATGAATAAACAAACATCTTCATGTTATGTTATATTTACAGAAAAATTCAGTTTGCAGAGAGAAACTCTTAAGTGTTATACGCAAAGCAAATCCCCCGAAGTATTCTGTACTTTCAGGATCAGTGAATAAACATTCAAAGATCTGAGAAATCTATTGCATAATTTTAGGAGCGCAGTAATGTACCTAGGTACGCTAAGCAAACAATTATAGGGTGAGTTGAAAGCAAAATAAAAACAACAACAATTAATTTGTTATGTCGGTTCATTAAGTTTTATTCGCTTGACAAATGGCCTTAGACGATATTATCAAGTAGATTTATTATTTAAATTGCTTTAGTTAAATAAAATAAATATTTATCGAAGTAGATAGAAAATTATACATAGAAAAAATATCCAATCAAACTAATTCCAAACCCACTTTTTCTAGACATTAAACTGAGTTCGATAAACTAATAGACAGATAAATATTTTATTCATAGTATAGCGCATTATTAAAAATTAGCTTAGACTATTGCAAAGCACAGAGATATGACAATAAGATTGTCTACTACTGAAAGAAAAAAAAATTGGTTGGTAAAAAGTCTTTTACATTCTTATTATTAAGTTATGATGAACAGTAATGGAAGAAACAACTATGACTGAAAACTTTCAATGAAATATGGTGTCTTGTTTAATACGCATGTATTAAAAATTCTTTCATATACAAATTACAAAATACAAAATACAAAAATACCTATCCACATCCATATTTTATATCACAGAAAATTATATAATTTTATAAATTTAGAATAGATAAATAAATAAATAAAAAGATAGTTAATAATATTGAATAATTAATAAATAACAAACAACAGATAACAAATAATAAATAACAAATAATGAATAATAAATAAATAAATAAATAAATAAATAAATTAATTAATTAATTAATAAATAAAAAAAGTAATAAATAAATAAATAAATAAATAAACAAATAAATAAACAAACGAACAAATAAATAAATAAATAATACTTACTTACTTAGTTGGCGCTACAGCTCGAGGTGAACATGGGCCTGCTTCTCGCAACCATTTGTGTGTGCGTGTTATATTTTTGCACGAATATATGAATAAATAAATAATACAAATAAATAAATAAATAAATAAATAACAAATAAATTATTATTAAATCGATTAACAAAAAAATAATAATAAATAAGCTGAAAAACATTTATTTTTAGGATAAGAGTTAATTGATCAGCGGATTTTCAATATCTGTACATTTTCTAAACAATTTCTCGCAACCGGAAGAGCTCCGGCTCTTTCATGCAAATCCATGGTTAAATAGTGCCAAGGTAGTTAAAGCATCATCTTTAAGATTTTATTTTGTGAAATTTGGAGCTTTGATGTGGGTTAATGTTCCCCAAACTGGGGAACGCTGAACGCTTGAAAATCGACTTTGAAAATTGTTATTTTAGTGTTCTTGCGAAACAATGATCGGCGATTTATAAGCGGATATAGGATTCTTATTGCGATATTTACCTTATGTAAGGTCATGAGGGAGGATATCCAACAATTGGATTCGCTGATGATGAATGCATCATCGTCAGTGGTAGCAATTTACCAGCACTCTGTGAGCGGATGCAATCCGCCCTTAGCATTGTTGGAGCATGGTGTGTGTCGTGAGCAGTCATTATCGGTCAATCCCTCCAATACCGAGATGATGCTGTTCACAAACAAAAGAAAGTTATCTCCGATAAAATTGCCTACGTTCCTAGGCACCCAGTTCAAACCTTCTAGTACGGTGAAATACTTGGGTATCCTATTGGACCCAAAACTAACATTCCTAGACCACTTTGTTGCAAGAACAACTAAGGCCACCAACATACTCTGGCAAAGCCGTAGAATGTTCAATAGAACATGGGGGCTTAGCCCAAAAATGGTCTACTGGATTTATACGAGTATAGTCAGGCCATATGTCGTATTTGGCTCGATATCTTGGTGGTTCAAAGCGAAGCCTCTCAAACGTTGCCTTGAAAAACTTCAGCACCTAGCGTGAATTAGCATAAAAGGGGCCATGAGAGGTACACCCACTGCCGCCATTGAGATTCTTCTTGCCTTGCCTCCACTGCATATCTACATTGAAAACGAAGCTAGAAAAGCAGTATAGCGCATAGGTGTGCTTCTTGGAAGACGAGTTACCTTCGGTGAAGGTAGTAGAGGTAGCGAGATGGGGGAGCTTCTCGATTCAGTACCAGGAGCGTTGGGGAGCTCCAAATACGATTTCGGGTGAAGGTTCAAATGTCTCCTTCCAGATCGTTCTGAATTGAACAGCGGAGGTTGGTCTGGTTTCCCATCAGAAAGTATAGTCTTCTATACGGACGGGTCCTTAATTCATTTTGATGTGTTCTCCAAAGGTCAGTTTCTTGTCCAAGTATATGCCCAAACACTTGATGCTTGTAGTACTCAAATCTTACATTAAATGCGGACTGGAGATCATATTCTTTGGTGTTGCAACATTGATTGGATGAGTATGCAGCAATGTCATCTACATACATAGCAACTTTGCGATTCCTGAGATTTGGAAAGTCAGATGTAAATAAATTATATAATGTTGGTGCTAATACCGACCCCTGTGGGACTCCCGCTGGGACCATTTTACGGGAAGAGCACTTTTATAAACCAGTCCCTTATGCCAGACTGTGTGAAAGGCTTTTTCCATATCATGCATAATCATACCCGTTGAGAACTTTTCAGCGAAGTTCGATAAATTAAAAATATTCTATAAATACAAAACATTATACAAGTAGGTATGTAGATTGTAGGTACACTGGCCCTCGCTTTGCGCGGGGGTTAGGGGAATGAAAAGTCTCGCGCAATGCGAAATCGCGCAAAGCGAAACCGCGCAAAGCGAAGTATGAATTTAATGTAATTTAGGGTGTTGCGTTCCTGAAATATGAAATGTTAGCATGTATTTAAGCCGCGCAAATCTAATTTTGGTAAGCAAATGCATTTCGCGCAAAGGTGAAACCGCGCAAAAAGAAGTCGCACAAAGCGAGGGACCAGTGTATAATGGCGTCGGAGGCTTGTCCAAAGTGAATCATTTTTCTGGCGGAGGGATATACATACATACACTAGTCCTCGGGACATGTTCCCTTGTTGATAGCGTACACTTTGGTTGCGGGTTGAAATAATAAAGGTCTTTGTATACGCGATAGCTAGCCTTGCAATTTGAAAACTAACTTGGCTTGCATTGTGATTCATTCGTTTGACTAATTCAAATAAAAAAAACCTTTCATATATTTTTTTATAAAACTCACAAATATTAAAGGTTTCAATGTCGTTTTCAAAGACACTTAATAGGTTTACGACACTTTAAAAAAAAGGTGAGTACTTCAAACTATACACGAGTACAAGTACACGTGCCACCACTTTTGAAACATTCATTCCAGCGAAATGCAATGACCAACGGAATGCCCTCACTCACACCCAACTCCAAAGGGTTATATATAAAAAAAAAAAAAAAAAAAACCCCAGTTCCATATTCAATATCCATATCGTCCAAAACTATTTCGCCTCCTCATGGGATTGAAGCAGTTTCCGATTGTGAATAATATTTCACGCTCCCTTAATGGAAAGGGAAACTCACTGCAGAGGCTCTATCTGATTCCTCAAACATTTCAATAGCACGGATATTCTTTTGTGTTGGGACTTGCTTTGACTCCTCAGTGTTTCAACTCTGTTCCATTTCATTTGAAGTTCATTAGCCTAAAAGCTTGGAGAGTTAATTTGTTGCCACCCTCAATCGTTCGTTTCCAAACATTATACTCCCCTCGTCCTCTCTTGGTAAATTTTCATTTCGAACTTTGAATCAATGACGGCCAAATGAAAATTGAAACTGCACAAACTGCATATTCAATATGTCTGCCTCTGTGTGCAGATGTGTGGGTGGGGGTGATTGGATGCTGTGAGGTGGAGTGGAAACCGTAACGATGTAGAACATTTCGAACATACGAGATATTTCCGAAGAAAAAAAAATGAAGCAAAATCCTGGCAAAAGTTAGATGAGTTTCCCATTGAAAGGAAATGGATAAACTTTTCCAATGCGGGTATACTCGTATGTATAGTGTCCGACAACTTATTGAAATGTTGTCAAGAAATGTTCAATCAATTTAACCAACAGATTCAAAGCATCAAAGCATGATTGAATGCAGTAACCTGTGATTGTTGAGTTCGTACGACTGAGAAAGTTTTATTGAATAACTTTATTGGCATCAGATTTAAGAGGAAACAGCAAATAATTTAATAAGTTACATAGGTTGTACAACTTTTTAGTCCACGCTATCCAATTCAGTCTATAAGAAGTTTGCTAGCTTGTCACGATACTGTTTCAACTGGCATAAGCTCCTCGATAAAATGATTGTATGTCACTTTATGGTGACCAATTCAACGGTTCAACCTACCCAAGATTAGGTGGCTAATCAGTACAGCGAATAACTGCAACATATAAAATTACAGGAATTTTAACCGCACCAATAAATTAATATTGTAAAACGGAAGTACATATTTTAATTTATCAGCGGATTAAAATTCTATGGCCAAATCTGCACTAACAGAAGTTATGTGGAAATAGACATGAATTTTATGAGACTAGAACTTAAAAATGCATTTGACTACCTTCTTTATTATTTGATGAGTACAATGTATGTACATGAAGTTAGACAGTCATTAATCTACAGATGTACTATATTTTGTGTTGAGTGACGGTAGTACATTAGACGCTCGATACAGTGAACTAGTAAAAACCAGGCCTGTTCACTGAAGCGAGATTGTTCATTCTAACGAGCGTGGACTCCTTGAAGCAAATTTTATCAAAATATATATAATTACAATTTTTCTTTGCGTTTACTAAAAACAAGCCAATATTTATAAGAAAGAATATCTTATTTTTAACAAAAACAACTCTTCCGTAAAAAAACATAATACATTCCATGTACTTAAAAAAACAAAAATACAACAAACTTAAGCTGTGCTTAAGTGACATGGTCACAAAGAATATCGTTCAAAAAATAACAAAATAAGCAACACGCACTTTGTTTTTGCACTAAAAACAACCACAAGCTGTGAAACAAACAAATATTCTAAATAGTGAACAAACTTGTTCACTATTTAGAATAGCCCGTATAAAATATTGTGTGTTCACTATATTGGATTGTTCACTATATCGATGTTCACTATATCGAGCGTCTATTGTATATGGTGTTTATACGATTAATCATGTCCTCTTTACTATGGCAACTTGGCCTAGAAACGCTTCTGCACCTTCCACCAATCGATCTTTCTATAAGAAACACAGCAGCTAAAGGAGCACGCATATTAAGAGAAAATGGCAACTGGAGGCCCCGTTCGTCTGGACACACGGTCATATTGACAATTTTTAATCAAAAAGGACTCATGCCTTGTACGGATTATGAGAAACCCCAGCTTGACTTCACCAGATACTTCAAGGTCTCCATACCAGACAGACAGATCTGGAACAACTCCGACAATGCCATAATCGGAACATCCATCTTTACAGCCGGTTCAAAAACAGAGGAAGGTACCGGAGCAGGTGTCTTCTTCGGAAGAACTTTGCATAAGTCAGTCTTACCGACTAGCCGACTATTGCAGCGTCTTCAAATCAGAGATATATGCTATTAAGAAAGCAGCACAAATTGAGCTTGCAAGGAAACTACCATCCGTTGCTGGTCACCATCACCATTTGCGTGGACAGCCAAGTCACACTTAAAACACTGGATCCCACTTCCGTGAACTCAAAATGCGTAAAGGAGTGCCTCAAGGCACCTAATGCGATAAAGCACTACACAGTTCTACTCTGCTGGATACCCGGACATGCGGATATAGAAGGGAACGAAACAGCAGACGGACTGGCCAGGAAAGGCTCTGAAATGGATATAACACTAGCTGACAGGCTTTCAACACAGCTAAATATCTAATAGACCGCATCACCACTAATTTAGCCGAGGACCGATGGCGCAACACTAGCGATTGTGCCATAACTCGCAACCTGTGGCCCGCAGTCGACCAAAAGAGAAAAACATCCTTACTTTTTATGAAAAGAACCCAAGCCCATGTACTCGTCGGTGTTATAACCGGACACTATATAATAGGAAACATGACCAAAAGATACGGCATCCTTACTAAGGACTTCAGTAGAAGTTGTTCTGTAGTACAATTCTATGCCAATGTCCGGCCCTTCAGGAACGGCACCTATCTTGTATGGGAGCACGGTTCTTCGACTGCCTGGATGACCTGGCTAAGATACTGCTCATAGACCTAAAGAGACTTATCAATAGATCGAAATAATTTTGTTAAATGCATGTTTCGACATGCACAACTAGGGTATTCACAATGGACCTTTCCGGCCTCTGAGTGAAATTGCATTTACTGGAAGCGACCCTCCTAATTTAACCTAACCTAACCTACTGTGGCACCATTTTACTGAATTACCTGTGTATACCATACACATTCTCATAGCCGAATAAGCGAACTATATATGTAGGAATGCCAAACAATCCTGGGTCTTTTATTAACAAAGACAAATTATGTATGCTGTTAGTGGAGATATTGATATTACAAAGCGAAGGATTTTGTTTCCAGAAAATTGCAATTTAGAGGAATTTAAGAGCAAAATCAGGACCATATTAGACTATTTATTCACCTCAACTCAGGAAATTATGAAACAACATCACCATTCGCAGAACGAACAAACCTACATTAAATGTATAAAAAACGCAACAGTTTCCGCTATTAATCATCCTGCCAACTACCCAGCTAAGTATACACACAAATCCTGTTTAAAATTAATTATCTGGCAGGCATTATCGAAGGCATTCGCGAAAGTTTGAGATGAAATCTCTTAATCTCTGCTAAAAACTTTTCCATCTCCGAGTCAATTCTTCAGTAGTTCTTAACGATTCCACACCACTTGATCCGCGAAAATAAAAATTAAAATTTTGTTCCTTATCCCACATTCTTCCAACCAATTAAATTCTCGCGAATGGATCAACTTTTATAATTACTCGATAATTATGGGAAAAACAAAGTCCTGAGCTTCAATTGAACCGTCATATTCTCTTGTTCGGAGCAAAACTTGTCCACACAATAATGGAACAGAGAAAAATAAACAGTTATAAGCTCACTACCTTTCATTGAAAGATAACAAAAAGTTGTTAATCCACAACAAAAAAGGAAAAAAGGAGCAAATCCTTGTAACAAAAAACCCCACCACAAAATGATTTAAGCGAACAAATAAAAAGGGAATTTGTGTGAACGCGGTTTTTTTTCTCTTTGGCCACCGAGGATCTATAGGGTTTCTGGTTCCCGGTGTAAATTATTGGCACAGTGGGCTTTGGCTATTTACTTTATATTTTATTTAATTTTTGTAGGGCATCGCTACCTATATAACCGAATGAAGAATAATTAATTGAAAAAAGTAATTTTGAAAGCGGATGTTAACAATGAAAAAAAAAAAGTTGATGGTCTTTATTCATTTTTAGTTTTCCGTCCGTACCAAAACAAAACACTAATGGAATCAGTTCGGTGTCTGTCTGCCCGTCTGCCTGTCTGTCTGTCTGTCTGTCCGTCTGTCCGTCTGTCTGTCACAGGCCTTTTTCTCAGAGACCATTTGACGTAGATTATTGAAATTTGGAACAGTTGTAGCAATTAGTGGCCCAAACACTGACCTGAACTTATAAAGTTGAATTTTGACTTTGAAGGGATAAATTGGATGTTAAAAAAAAAACATTCTGAATTTAATTTTGAGGTCATCGTGTGAGATGTCAAATGAAAGCTCGTTAAAGCAGGAACTCAAAAATGTATGAAATATTTTTTTGTGTTACTTTTTTCATAACACTTTTTCAAAAAAAAAAAAAAACGTTAAAAAGTGCTGTCCGAAGCTTTATCTCCAAAAATATCGATCGAAAGTATATCTGAATAAAATCATTGAGAATAAAGTGTAGATGAAAAAATTAATAATTATCAGGACTACATTACGTTCGACAGTTTTTTTTAATTAATCTTTTAGTAATTTCACCTGAAGTGATTACGTGAAGGGGAAATTTGTATGTCTGAGAGTAAAAAGTGAATAGTTGCGCCATTCGTTTCCAAAATTCAATTCCGGTATAACCATTGAGCTTAGACTTAAACCACGTAAAGGAATCTTGATGGTTTCGTATACATTACAATGCAGGTGTTTGTACTTTTGCTATGATACATTTTCTTTGGCAAACAGTCCCTAAATGTGCAGGAAGCTATTCAACTTCTAAACGAGTACCACTAGAAAACCTAAGCAATTTTTTAAAGTCAGTTTGGGGTAAAGGCGCTAGTGGTCGGCCACCTAACTTTTTTTTTCACTTTGCTATTCTCCAGTTACTAAAGTATTTGATGAAAAACGTTTAAACAGAATTTCGTTGAATGTCGAAACAAATATTAATCGATAAAAAAAGAGAATTTTTAATTAAACCCTCACTGTTCTCTATAAATGCCCAAATTGATGAAAAAAGTCATATTGCGCTAGTGGTCGGCCGCCAAATTTTAGTGGTCGGCCATAAAAGTTCTAGTGGTCGGCCAGGTCCAATAAGTCAATGAAAAGAACACATCCAATGATCATTTTAAGGGTTTATTTGAATGGCAAAATATTTAATAAATAATATTTTATTTTTGTTAATAGCATGAAATGAGCAAAAAACACTAAGTTGGCATTACTTTGTTGCAATCAGTTTTGTTGCCATATGGCAAACATGTGCCGAGCAAAGAAGTAGTAGTTATGCTTATTTTTTTTTTTTGCTTATTTAGAAATAAGTAAAATAATTGCTGTTAATCTAAAAAAAAAGTTATTGAATAGCTTAAGAGATTAACAAGGTTTAACAACAAAATAACAAAAAATAAATAGTTAAGGAACTTCAAAAATGTTTGCATAAAGTATTTATAGCTTCGCTTATTCCCTAAGCTTCGCTTGAAGCAAGTACAGGATTTCGTTTTAAAAATAAAGAAAACCAAGCCTGCAATCTTTGAAGGGTGTTTTTAATCCTCTATTCTGTACTTTTACTTTTGTTCGATCATATTTTACAGATCTAGTTAGGCATAGGCTAACACCACCGTCACTTTACTTGATTACTGACTAAAAACGTTTAACTTTTGAATCGTTTGATTGCTCACAAAACTCGACCATCATTTCAGCATAAAAAACAAGAGGAACAATTCTAAAGATTTCCCAAGATAAATCTAAACATTTCCTTCCTGCAAGACCAAAGAACTTGGTAATAAATCATTGACTGCAGTCGCACGGGTTTAACCAGTTCAATTAGTCACGAACATCGTCATCATGACGCGTTCATCTGTAAGAACGTTTTACTGACGACTGCCATGGTCGTACAACGCAACACTCATGATAATTGCTCAGTAGCATTTCAAATGGGCGAAAGTAATTATCTGTGAACTTCAGTGCTTCCCTCCATTGGCAACACCTGTATGCGTGTAAATGTGGCTCGCTTTCCTTCAACCTCAACCTGGAAAATTGCGCAATTACTCGCTTTCGTAGCGCAACATAAAATAAGATAAGTAAAACTTAAAAACCACTCACTGTCTGTAAGTGTCGGATACGAACGCGTGCATACATACATACATACATTCGAATGTGAATGGAGAAACCTATCTAACACATTTTGATGGATCTCTTAGAATTCACACAACCGGAAAATTGAACTTCCCCCCCTCGATTGCGCGAAGAAAGTCACCTCATGAGAAAAAGGACCAACAAAAAAAAGGCGAAATGGCCGACATCCTTCAATCGTATCGCACAGATAATAAAAGCAATTGTCACCATTAGACATAAATTTTTTGGGAAAAACTGTAAAATTGATGCTGAGATACGGTCGAGACGGTCGGCGGTCCTTTGTTATTTATTTACATAGCCGTTCCGTTCTATAAAATCTCATCCGCCCCATAAAGTTCGAGTTTTTGAAGGCAGTCCTGTCGGCGACGCGACGTTGGGATGATATTTCTTAGGCTAACATTTTTTTGTTGGTCTTATTTTTTTTTATCATCACGGATTTATGATGCTATTGATGTCCATTTGAGATTTTTTTCCTTTTGCCAGATTTGGAGATCTAGGAAACTCTATTGCTTGAGAAGAAATGATAAAAAAAGGAACCAAGACTATGGCAATTTATGCGAATAGTTACATACAAACATATTTATTTGAATGAATATTTGATGGGATAGGGATGGACGTCAATAAAACGTTTACTGCTTGACAGTTGACGGGGAATTATTATATTTGACGCCGGATACATATTGCTTGACATCAATTACGGAAAAGATATTTGATGGTTTCATCTGTCAGATTTGATGGATTCAATATGTTCGAACATCCTGTCCTACTATGAAAGAAGCTCAAATTCCTGAAATGACTCAATCACTGATACATATACTCGACATGTGTAACGTGCGACAGGTGTTATTTTGCAATGAACTTTATATGTTTTTGGAATACGTGTACACTTTCCTTTGTCATTTATACAGGATGCTATCTAATAACTGCTAATTTTTTGAAAGAAATGCCACCAATAGCCTTTAAGAAATTCCAATATACATACAATATTATAAATGTATGCCTTAAGCTCCGATATATGCCATATCATTGGAAAATTGCAGAAGTCATTGCTATACCCAAGCAAAGTAAGCCACCATTAGAAGTAGCTTCTTACAGGCCAATATTGCTAATATCAATTATGGCAAAAGTTTTCCAAAAATTGCTTCTAAACAGGCTAAGCAAAGTTTTAGAAGAAAGAAGAGTTATTCCAAATCATCAGTTTGGATTTAGAAATAAATACTCCACTATAGATCAAGTGCATCGAATTACAGATATAGTGGAAAAAACAAGCATATGTTCGGTTCTATTTTTAGATGTTGCTCAAGCCTTTGACAAGGTTTGGCAGTAGGCACTTGAGTACAAGCTGCATAGGGATTTACCTAGACGAAATACTGAAATCACATATTTCTGACCAACTCTTTAGAGTACCGACGATATGAACAAGAATATTCGGAATTGAAGAAAATTGAAGCCGGTGTTCCACAAGGAAGTGTCTTAGGACCTACCTTGTATTTCTTATACACCAGAGATATTCGATGTTTGCATGGCTAACTTTGCAGATGATACTGCAATATTGGTGCCTGATAAATACTTTGTTAAGGCTACGGAAATCCTTTAAAATGCAGTAAGCAAAGCCGAAATTTGGATGCAGCAATGCAATGGCGTATCAAACTCTATGAGAGAAAATCAACTCATATAAACTTTATAAATAATAAGTAAAACAATGTTCTAATATTCATTAACAATCTAGTTGTACCTTTCGCCAAACGGCCAAATACCTTGGAATGACTTTTGATGCCAAGTTAAAATGGAAAGAGCACATCAAAAAGAAAAGAGAAGAACTAAACTTGAAATATAGAAAAATGTAGGTACTGGTTACTGGGAAAAAACTCAGACCTATCAATCCAGAACAAAATAATGCTATATAAGCAAGTACTAAAGCCTGCCATACAATAATGGGGCTGTACAAAGAAAACAAATACAAAAACTATACAAAAATTCCAAAACAAAGTGCTTCATAGAATAATAAATGCCCCTTGGTACATAAAAAAAGCGACTTGCATCGTGAGCCTCAAATAGACATGGTTACAGAAGTGGTTAGAAAGCACGCAGTTTCACACAAGCAGCGTTTTGAAAATCACCTTTACTCCAAGATGGGGACCGTCTTAAATATAAGAGACAATATTCGGAGATTGATTGATTGATTGTGACACCGACTGGACCTATTTTGTTCGTCCCGATTCAGATGTGTCCCATTTAGAGAGCATTAGCTGAAAATTTTTACAGAGAATATTCAATAACGGAGTTTGTAAGAAATGCAAAGATTCGTTCCCTTTAATATCATTTGATGCAGCTGCGAACCTTACATCCGAGACATACATACTTATAATTCATAACCGTCCCTATTAAGTCACAATATTTTTTTTGAGTGTCCCAATTGAGAGTTTCAACTCGAATTGTCCGGACTAAAGAAGTAATATTTGCTGACTCATTTTTAATAATATACAGTTCTGTGTAAAAAAAAATCAAGACAATTTTATAAAATATTGATTTTCAACTTTAACATATTTCGAATTATTTTTCAAACTTACAAAAAGTAATTAGATTGTAGACTTTTATTCGGCTGCATTAATGTAAAGACTGTTCTCAACCTAAGTACAAAACCTTCATCTGAAAATACAAGCAGAAAAGTGAACAATTATCCTACTGTTTTTTTTTTTACACAGGACTCTATGTCCCAATTCGGAAGTTTGGCTCAATTATGGGGGTTCTAGGAAAGTTAAAATTGAGTGTCCCAATTGGGAGGTGTCCCAATTGTTAGGTGTCCCAATTTCAGTGTCCCGATTACAGAGGGTATATTGTATGTTATGAAAACTCTAAGGGTTGGTAAATAGGTTGTCCCGATTGGAAGGTGTCCCGATTACGAAGTGTGTCAATTAGGAGGTTTTATTGTATCTATTATAACTTTAAACTTAACCCAATGCGATTTGACTTCAAGAAAGGAAAGTAAATTGTCGATCTTTCAAAGATTGGTTTTGAATTCAGAGGTCCTTTTATACTTTGATTGCACCCCTTGTAATAAGTAGTTAAGAACACCACAATTTATGGGATGTGGCCAACCCAACCACATTTTGTGAGATACTAGACCGCCCACATCTCTCTATAGGTCTCACGAATTTGTAAACAGATTCTTACGAATTTCCTGTTTGGTAACCCAAAATATTCGTAAAAGAGAGCGCCAAATGACAGTGTCAAAAAATTCCCCTCAACTGAGAGCGTAGGGTAAGGTCGGGAGGATTTGACAGGCAGGAGGAATTGACATCAGCACTTTTCTGAAAAACTAAGACCTTGGCAGAACTTTAAATGATGAGAAAATGAAATTAATAACGATTGGTTTGAGTGATAAATAAACAATCACTAAGGCCTAGGAGATAAGTGAAGTGGACGTCTTTTTTATTTTAGTGCCCATTTCATCTAACTTTTACGGTAAGCAATCTAACTGTAATATTTTAATTATGTAGCTTTTGACATTGAAAGTGCAATGTAGTGCACCTTCATTCGTTTTAAAATCATTAGTAAACAATAGTTTATCCTGAGCAGCATTATAAAAGTTTTTTTTGTATTAGTCCCAAAAGTAATCAAAAGGGAGGATTTGACATTTTTACTTGTGATGACTCAAGTTAAACGCAATAATCTTACTTCAAGATTAATATAAATGTCTTTATTGTTTGATTCGGGTTACACGGATTAGCATGTGATTCATGCGAGGGAGGACAAACAACTGAGTTGAAGACCTTATGATAGAGATCACCAATTATGTTAAAAGCTCTAAGGCTGAATAAGTTTAGTCATTGATGATACTCACCACATTATCCCCCTTCAGTTGGTTGTCCCTTACAGTTCAAAATTTACAAAATATTTTTTATGAATTATACACTATTTTTTCGACTTCTTAAATTATACTCTCTTCTCAATAATATTTCAGATGTATCTTCGCTGTTTACGTTAAAGTTTTGATTAACAATTTCAGGAATATTTACTTTTTCCGTTTCAGGAATATTTACTCTTTCCGTTTCCGGATCTATTTCCGGGACCGGATCTACCTCACCCTCATCTAAATCAGATTCAACAATAGATTCCCTAGTTTTATTTTTGTTTGCAATTAAATTATAATGCTCATCATGTAATGTTGTAGGAATATAATTATTATTATTTTTATCGCCAGCACTGACTATCTGATTTAAATGTCTTTTCCATATCTTATTAGAGTTAGTTACTTGTACTAAGTATATTTGCATGCCTAGTTGTTTTACAATTTTAGCTTTAGTCCAAATTATTTTATTAGCTTTGCAATAATCTTTTACCATTACAATTTCATTAATTTTAAAAGGTTTTCTTGTTTTCGATTTATAATTTAGTTTTTGGTTTTCTTGTTGTTTTTCAATTGTTGTTTGAATTTTACTTAGATCAATTTGCATGTTTCGCTTAGGATTTAGTAAGTCGTCTAACCTAGTTCTTAATTTTCTACCAAACATTAATTCAGCTGGAGATACACCTGTGCTTGAATGAATAGTATTTCTATAATCTAATAGAAACGAATTTAACGCAGTTTGAATTTCAATTTTTTCGTCCGATCCTAATGCTCGTTTTAACGCATTTTTAATAGTTTTAACAAAATTTTCGGCTTGCCCGTTTGTAGCTGGATTACCTACTGGTGTTGTTCGATGTTTAATACCATTAATTTTTAAAAATTGTTCAAATTCGTTTGAAACAAATGCTGTACCATTATCAGAAACCAATGTTTTTGGTACGCCAAAACGCGAAAATATTGGTCTTAGTTTATTAATAGTTGCCCTACTCGTTGTATTAGTGCCCATATCCAAACATTCTGGCCACTTACTATGGCTGTCCACTATCACCAAAAACCATCTCTTAAATATTGGCCCTAAAAAATCAATGTGAACGCGAGCCCATGGTTTTTCAGGCCATTCCCAGCAAATAAGTTTCCCTTTCGGAGGATCAGTTCTAGTTGCCAAGCATGGCTCACACGATTTGACCATGGCTTCCAACTCACTATCGAGCTTTGGCCACCAACAATAACTTCTTGCCATTGCTTTCATCTTTCCTATGCCCATGTGTGTTTTGTGTAATTCAGCTAAAACAGAACTCTGTAATGACACCGGAATTATAATGCGATAGCCCCAAAACACACACCCTGACTCTACGCTTAATTCATTTCGCCTTAAGAAATATGGTCTAAGTGCAACGTCTACCTTATCCTGTTCCCACCCAGATTGAATGTATTTCATTACGTTAGATAATACTAAATCGTCTCGTGACTCTTTTTCAACTACTTCTATTGTAATGGGCAAATTACTGATTTCCTTGACATAATTTATGTAAGACGAACTTGAATCACCTGCTTTCGTCTCTACAGAATCCATTTCATCATTTGGAAATCGAGAAAAATAATCGGCAACATTTGCTTCTGACCTAATACATTCGATTTTAAATGTATAACCGGCCAAAACTAGCGCAATTCGTTGCAGCCGATTAGCTGCCATCTGTGGTATACCCTTTTTAGAACCTAAGATGTGCATAAGCGGTTTGTTATCGGTCACTAATGTAAACTCTCTACCATATAAGTAGTGATGAAACCGTTTTACTCCAAAAAGTATTGCTATAGCTTCCCTGTCTAACTGTGAATACTTTTTCTCTGTCTCGGACAACTTCCGCGACGCAAATTCTATTGGTCTTTCTATACCATTTTCATACACCTGTGACAACACAGCGCCTAGACCAATTGGACTCGCATCCACCGTAAGCTTAACCACTAGCATTGGGTTAAAATGTGCCAAGGCTCTCTTAGAAGTGAGTTCTCTTTTGATTTGGCTTATGGCTTGTGCATGTACCTTTGTCCACTCGAATTTCGCGGTCTTTTTTAAGAGATTGTATAATGCTGCGCAAAGAGTTGTTATATTTGGCAAAAACTTCCTATAAAAATTAATTACCCCAAGAAACGATTGCAGTTCTTTTAAACAAGTGGGGTCTTGTATTTCTTGAATAATTTTTATCTTTTTTGGGCAAGTTCTTAACCCCGATTTGTCAATCACATGACCTAAATAATTAATAGATTTCGATAGGAACGTACACTTATCCTTATTTAACTTAAGCCCTGCGTCCTGAAGGATTTTTAGGACATGTCTAACCTTTGCCACATGTACTTTCCTATTTGGAGCTGTAATCAACACGTCATCGAGAAACACCACCACCCCTTTTATGCCCATCAACAAACTATCCATAATTTTTTGAAACATCGCCGGTGCAGATGCCAAACCATATACTAAACGCGTGTAGCGAAATAGTCCTTTAGTTGTGGAAATTGTTGTTAATTTTCTAGACTCCTTGTCCAAAACCAATTGCTGATACGCCATTGATAAATCTAATTTGGTGAATTCTTCGCCACCATGCAGTTGAGCGAATAGTTCCTCGATACGTGGAAGAGGGTATTTATCAATTAATAATTGAGGGTTTACGGTAATTTTAAAATCCCCACAAATCCGTACTTCACCTGATTTTTTCAAAATAGGAACGATTGGGGTTCCCCACTCACTAAAACTCACTGGTTCTAACACCCCCAGTCCAACTAATTTATCGATTTCCCTCTCAAACTTTCCTTTTAATGCTAAGGGAATTTGCCGTGGCTTAAAGAACTTGGGCTTGCAATCATCTTTTATGTGCAATGATACAGTGCTCTTATTAAATTTTCCTAAATTGCCATCAAATAATTCACTAAACTTTTCTGTAATTGCATGCACTTCTGGTGAAATTTCTTTTTTTATGTAGTTTAAATTTGAGAATTTAATACCAAATTCATTTAAGAAATTTCGGCCTAGCAATGGTGGACAGCCATTTTCTACAACAACAACTTTAATCTTTTTGCACATTTTGTTGTATAAAACATCCATTACACAAACACCAATGATCGTCGAAAGCTTTACTAATCTCAGCATACGAAGCCGTTTCCATTTTAACGGGATGAATCAAATTATTCACTAATTTATAGGACTGTTCTGATAAGGCATTAATTAAAATTGCTTTTTTCTTCACTTCGTCACTTACGCTGTTGGCAATGAAAAACTGTTCCAACTGGGCTTTGAATATGTGCCAGTCATTTTGATTGAAATCAAATTTTTGCACTGACCCGATAATCGACATATTAAAGGATTTTTTTTTTTTTATTATTTAGTCGAACTTAAGCAATTTTAAAGTTATTTATTTTTTAATTTTTTAATCCTCGTCGCCACTGTGATGACTCAAGTTAAACGCAATAATCTTACTTCAAGATTAATATAAATGTCTTTATTGTTTGATTCGGGTTACACGGATTAGCATGTGATTCATGCGAGGGAGGACAAACAACTGAGTTGAAGACCTTATGATAGAGATCACCAATTATGTTAAAAGCTCTAAGGCTGAATAAGTTTAGTCATTGATGATACTCACCACATTACTGAAGGAGGAATTGACAAAGTGTCAAATCCTCGATTATGAGTCAAAATAAAAATTGTGTGGTAAAACAACTTCTTACTCTTTTTTAGAACGTAAAAATGCCAAATATTTACAACAAAAAAAAATCCCCACCTCAACATCGATGAAACAAGTTTTAAATTAAGTTTTTATGAAATGTTTTTACTGTTGGTTAATTTATTTTGTTATTTAAATTCTATGTCCTTAAACTTAAATAAAAGTAGACTGAACTAATAAACAAAGATTGATATGCGTTAAAAATAAAAAAATAATTTATTTTTTGAACAAAAAAGCAATATAAGTTGTTTTATTATTATCCCTCTGTCAAAACCTCATTCATGGTAGAAGGAATTGGAATTGGTTTTGGAAAAAACCTTACAACTCTGTTAAAAATATTTATATCGATTAATCATTAATGCTTCTATATTGCTAAAATAATATTGTACCTTATGTAAATTTTAAAAATTTGAAATTGTATTTGTATTTTAAGATATTTCCAAATATTCGTTAACGTGTCAAAACCTCCCGACCTTACCCTACATATTTGTACATCGTCTTTTTCTTTGGGTAAGGTTGAACAACTCTGTCAAACCAGCCATCTGACAGTTGTGAAATATCATAATCTTCATTGTTAGTGGAAAATAAAAACAAACTTACAGGTTTTACCCACAACGTGTTTGGTTACTTTCTTACGAATTTTCCACTGGCTGAGAGGATTTTCCCGCGCTTTTCAAATTATTTATTATTTGACAGCGATGTTCAACCTTACACAAAAATATACCAAACAGACCTAATATCTTCTTAGCTTCTATGCTCTTCCTGTTTCTTTCTGAGAAGCCGATGAAACTTGTCCTTTTTTGCAGCGCCGCGCCGCTTTGTACGCCTGTACGACCTGTACGGTGGTCGTGTGAAACCCAGCACATCATTCACACTTAACATGATAAAATCCCTAATAGGACACCCTTTATATACAAAAATCACACACCTCAAAGTAGTTGTAACAATATACTCGTAAGCATAACTATACAACGATTAATGTTAATTAAATGGATAATATCCTGATTAGAATTCCGGAAATGGAACTCATATTTTGGAATTATGCAAACCTAAGGGTGTAAGCTTGACTAAACATTTTGCTAAGAAAATCTATTGGATGTACGAAAACGCATAACCGACACGCACATCCGTTCGGTATCACACACGCGTACCTTTTGTCAAAACCTCACCTGAAATTTACACATTAATTCACACATTTGATTTAATTTAGTGATACCCGGTGAAAATATCATACATATGTTAGTATACATACACGTTTTTATAGTGAGTCCAGTTCTGCCTGTGTCTATTCATGTAAACATTGGGTGTGTAAACAGGGGGGATAAGCATGGCCCGCGCCACGGCCAAGCGGCTTGTTTTGTCTTTTATGGGTAAAAGCTTATCGCGCCGCATTCTAAAGCAAACACTTGGCAGTTTCAGTTAGGGGCCATCAGTTCTTCCGCACAAAGATTCCCGATGTCAGTCGACTGTTGTAGTTGGCTTGATAGTTCCCAGACATGCGATTGATAAATGTTGTTTAATATGCACAACCAGAGGAATGGCGGTACGTTTAATCTTGGGCTGATGATCTGTCGAATCAGAGGTAATTTTTTTTTTTTTTTGTAAAGGTTTGTTCATTTCAAGTCTGTAGATTTATAAAGATAAATTAGTTTAGAAAGAGAATTATATTTGCGATCGGGGAAAATGGTGGAATTTACTTTCTTAATGCAATCTTGATTTGAATTTAATTGCCCTGATTTTGCAGAGGTGACTAGGTATACAAAACTTTACATGTTTATGCAAATTCGGATTTGTATGTAAAGGGAAAGTCACTTATAAGGGAGGTTAACGGACCGACAAAACGAGGTCATTAAAGCCGATTGTCGTTCATAGCAAACTCCTGTGCTATAAAGCCACTGCCAAAATTTATATGATGCATTTGAAAATAGCCATTATTTTGCAAACTTTATACGAACTTCACTTTTTGGGAGCGAAAAATCTAGGAATCTATTTTTTAGACCTCCAGATATGCTCAAATTTTGCATACTTGTACAAGTCTGGTGATAATACAATATACATGTATAGTATATTTGATGACGTTGTAAATCTAATATGGCGGAGGCCCTAAGATGGTAGACTACCGTTATTTTCACGACCTTTTAATATGGGTATCAAATGAAAGGGATTGACAATTAGAATACGGTTAGCTAGGTGACGTCATTATTAATTTAAAAAAAAAATAAAAACAAGCTTTAATGAACTAAAAAGTAAAAAATAATTTGTTTTTTCGAGTTGCCAGTTTAACTCAGGCACAAGAGAACACATGCAGGATGTCCAACGAGAACGAAGAATCAACAGAACATATTTTGTATCACTGTAACTATTTAATCACACACACCTTGAAAGGATATACATATATAAGTATGTGTCTGTCAGTTCACTCATCAAAGACATTTCTGGATTATCTGGTGACGGACCTATATAATGTTCCGAAAGCTAAGTTCCTATAGAAAATGTAGGCCATAGAAGGTGGTGAGGTAACAGCCTCCAAGTTCTTGTAGAACTTCGTTATGGTTGAGAAAAATAGATGATTAAGTTGGAGCCTTAAGCTTAGAATTCATTTAACGTATCTATAGAATCTTCAAACCTAACTTTAGAATTATATTTATTTGGTAATTCTGGATCCATTAAATGAAAAAAATGTTTCAATTTCAATCATCTTGTACAGCCTTCATGGAATGGTTTTAATCCCGTGAATTCAACTATGTATATCTATCTTCACATCTTAAACATATTTCTTCATCGCATTGGTGACTTAGGCACGAAGTATCGTAACCAGATGTAGAAGTACCATTTTTGAAAGTGTATACCATTAAACGCTTCGGCGTACCTAAGTTAAAAACCTGGATCTTTTATCTACATAGCAGATTAAAGCCTTTGCGGTGGCTTCACAGAGTTCGAACTTGCACCTGTACATAAAAACTTTTAACCCTTTCCCTCCCAGGGTAGCCATTTGGCTACCGCATACATTTTTAAAAATAACTATGTATTACAAAAGAAATCAAAATTCAAGGAATTCATTTATTTTAATCTGCCAGGATCATATTCACCCAGTTTATTGGAAATAATTTTGTATTTTTATTTGGTAACGTTTTTTTTTTTTACATTTTGCTCGTGAAAGTCGGCTTCTTCTGTTGTGTTGTCGAAAAAAAGTGAATTTCGGTCGCAGATTTGAACAGGTAAATATTAATGCTGATACAAAAAAAATATATTTTTGTGGAAATAATAATGTTTAAATATTAATTTTGTAAAATATAAAACAAAATTTAAAAGAAAAAAGGGTTTTGATTTAGAGTTAGCACCCCATGTAGCCATATGGCTCCATTAAGCCAGGCCCACCCAATGACTCCCACTAAAAAACAAATGATGCAGTAGATCTTTAGAATGCCCATATTATCCCTAAAAACATCAAAGCCAATTTTTTACCCACACATTAATAATTTTGGTAGGAAAGGGTTAAGTAACTATCTGTAGCATTTGTGATGCTGATGAAACACCAAGATTGCTGAGTTTATAGAAGAATGATCACCTATCCACCGAATTGAGAGGTGCAATAAACGCATAAAGGTTCTTCCCTCATCGCAAACAAATCAAACCTAAGTAGGATTAATTCCAAATTAATGTGGAATTACGCTTTCTGTGTTATTTATCAGCGAATTCAACAATGTAAGCTAGTATGATGATATTTGTTTAAAAATCTGGTTGGAATTCATTGAGCTAGCCATTTGTTTTTACCCAAGGAAAAAGAAAAAAAAAACACTTTGTGAAGGAAATTCCCAGCAAATTAGATTGGCACCAGTGACGTTTACTCTAAGGTGCGCAGGTGTTCTCCGCACACCCCAACGAAATCCATTTTTATGAAAAATTTATTTGTTTAAATACATGCGCTAACAATATCTAATTGAGTTACAATTCAAAAATACTTAATTAAAAATAATGCTTAAACATCCACTTTTATTCACTCTGTTATGCCGCACCGTCCATAGCCAAATCAACCAAACCAAACACCGCAGTCAAAATCGCAATACCAAAATGTATATAAACCATTCAACACAAATTGACGTTGAACAAAATGTTCTCCTCTTTTCGTAAGTAAATTGAACGGTGCGCGCCGTCATACATACATACTTTCAAACCTCTATCCAGCAACCTATCCAAACCAACTTTTTATTAAATTCAGTTCGACGTCGACTCGCCCGGTTGTTCTCCACTTACTAGCGCACCAACCCAAAGGAAATATCCATATAAAAAAAAATGTTTTACCACATTCAAAGTCCCAAAAATCGTCTGTACAATAACATGAATTTGGGTTCTGCAGCAAACTGCGCACCCGGGCTCGATACAACACATTTCTTTAGCGAGGAAGATGTTAGCTGTGGCCTGTGGGTATTTTGTTGGTTTTCATATTTTGTTTTATTTCGCATGTTAACGTTTGTTTGGTTGAATTTTGTTCGATTCGCTTCTCCTGATATTAGTTATTTGTTCGATTTCGATGTGCTCTATATTTGTAGAACATAATCGACTGAAGCGAAAGCAAAAAGCAACACAACAATAGGCGTGTTTTTTTTTCAAATATTTGCATTGAAAACATGTTGCGGAAACATGTTTATTCTTACATCATCATTGATCATTCGGATTTTGGCAATAGTTAGATATGCATGTCGTTCTTTTAAGCCAAATCGTATAAGAGAAAAATGACCTGTCGATGCGCTATTGAAAATTTATTGAAGAAACCATTTTCTCAATTAAATTCGGAAGAAAGACTGGAAATAATAAGTTTTGGAAGGCCAACACCGTCTCTTCCGGATTTGATTTGTAAGGTTTACCTAGTCAAGCTTTTACTAGACATTTTTAGATTCCTAACTATGAAAGAAAATTTTGGTTGTGTGGTTGCCCCGTTCTAAATAAATTATTTTGTTGGCCTTGTTTACTTAACATCATCGTCGTGGTCCTGGAGAAAACTGAGTATATACATATGTACGTTTGTATTATTCAACAAAAAAAAAGTAGAACACCCTGCTTAGAACATCACGCCACGTCCCTGATTGACACGCAATAAGTTTTATTACAATTGAATGCTTTAATCAAGGGACTAACTAGTAGAATGCTATGCTTATCAAAATCTCACCCAAACCAATCACACTCTAACTTCGAACCTACTAGTATCTTTTAGATAATTTTCCATTAAATTAAGAGTGAGTTAATGTAATTAGAAAATTGGATGCAAAGATTTAAAAAAAAAAATCAACTTCCAGTCGCCGAATATCTTCCTAACACTCGTACCTAATGAGGAAGGCAATACTTCTTTTTGTTTTGAGATCGAATTTCCTGTCGAGAGAAAAGTTTTCCTTTAATTCCCTTCCTTCCCTTAAAATAAAAAAGTAAAAATATTCTTCCTCAATGTCGACGCTATTCTGAAAAGTCTTATTGCTCTTTGAATTCCAACTTCCAACCAACTAAGTGGTCATCCTTTAAAAAGTTTCATTTTGTTTTTTGTTTGTTTGTAGGAAAAGATAAAAGATAAAAGAAAACAATAACAAAAAATATAATAATAATAATGAGACACTTCTACTTCTATGAACATTAGCTTTGTATAAACATATCTAGGAGTGTATTTGTGTATTCATTTCCGAAAGACTTCCACAATGGAATGAGGTAAAATATTCTCTCGCTTCAAATAGATTTAATTTTGTACGGAAGTGGACGTTAGTGTCCTACGTCCTACCATTTTATACTTGGCAACAAGATAACTTTGATACCACTTTGGTGGGTAGGGGGTTATATAATTTCAAACAGTATGAATACGTAATTCCCAGAAAATATAGAATTATAAGAAAGAGACATCGTTAAGTGAATTTCATCTTAAACTTTGCACATTTGTTTTGTCACTGTCGTTTTTGACAGCTGTCGGGCTAAAAGCTATGTAACTAATATCAATAGATCGATATCTGTCCGAGAATTGTATAGATATATGTAGTAAAAGCTTAACGAGTGCAGATGATTTGTAAAATCTGAATCACTTTCGAGCACTTGTAATGTTATGTTATGAATGGGCCCTAATTTTGGACCTTATTTCTTTTAATGCTGGAATGAGCCGAGACCCTTCACAAATCTCAGCACTTTTCAGGGTTCCATTACACATATCTCGTCCGAACTCTGAAATGCTCTTTGCAACATATTCTGCCAACAGCAGTGCATTCAAAGAGTGTGTGCTCCACCATTTCTTCATCTCTCCGCAAACGCGATAGGATTCACCGTCGGATAACCCTATTTTTGGAGATGGTATCTTAGTAGCAAGTTAGAAAACCAGTTAAGACCCTAAGGTGTTCTTTAACAAGTTCAAGTTATTTTTCAGCCTTACCACGAGATAAGATTATGGATTTCTTTGCTTGTATTTACCCCTTGGATTCGGTCTAGTATTCCGTAGTACAGTGGGATCTCGGGTTTAATCCAAGCAAACCTAAAAAGTGTTTTCTCAGAGGAGCGCCACGATTGACCGCAAACCAAAAACGCTGATGACGAAATCTTGCATTTTTTAAATAAATTCCAAATATCAAAATTTCGCATTTTCAAAATCTCGCATTATCAATATCGCGCATTATCGAAATCTCGCTCATTATCAATATCTCGCTTCTTATGTAAATCCGGCTTATTAAGAGCGACGACTGGAGTCGTTTGGGGTAAGAGAGCGCAGCGGGTAAGAGTACGCAGTGCCATTTTCTCCATCTGTGAAAGAATTAGCAGAAATCGCTAAATGAGAAAATGTGTGCTTCACTAACCGCCAATGAAGAACAACTTCTACGAAAATATTCCAATTCACAGTACAAAGAAAAACAACAAGAAAAGAAAAGCCGGATTTTGTTAAAAAAAAGTCAATTTTTAAAAGTGTGTCAGGAAAGCTTAGCAACTCGATACCCCATAAGTAGTATGTAGGCATAAACAGAAAACAGTGTATATGTGTGTTTGATTTAAGATACAATTTTAGTGGATAATATTATTCCTTCTTAGATTTTCAACACAATGAAAAAAAAAGTAGCGTCTAGGGAAAGAGTGCGCAGTCATTCTGTGGGTAAGATTGCGCAGTGTTTTCTTACCCAATATTTAACTTTTTGTAAAAGTAACAATTTTTGGGCTATTACGGTCTGTCGTGAGATGCAACAAGCACATCATAGTCGTAGGTGGTAAGTTGTAGCTCTATCTTTCTGTTTTTGTTTGTCCTGAAAAATGCCTCGTATCTACTAAAGACAAACGAAAAGGAAATTGATAACCTCAACGAAAATCTGTGAGGCTAGGGAGCTGATTTCAAATGGAAGCAGCTCATGGAAAGCCGCCAAAGAATTTAGTTTGAGTGAAAGCACAGTTTCAAACCTTTTAAAGTACGAAAACTGTGACTTAAAATGGCTACGCACTCTTACCCATACCTCTGCGCACTCTTACCCTGACTTCGGGGCAAGAGTGCGCAACTTGACTTCATTTTGTTTTTTGATCAAAACATATGAAACATTAAAAAAAAACGTTAAATATTTTTGCATAAATTTGTTCCTAAAATATAGAGCTACCAAATAATAGGCTCTGTTGTTTGTTACCTGTTGTAAATTTACCAGAATTTAAGCCCGAAGTCCAAAATGCGCACTCTTGCCCCGAACGACTATACATAGTATTTAATATAATGCAATTATTTGAGTTTGGAGTATGTACCTATGTACATAGCTAATATAGATTTAGAATCTCGCGCGAATTAATAAATATTTTATTTCAATGCGAGATTTTGATTCGCGAGATTTTGATATTGCGAGGTTTCGACATATGTACGAGATTTCGTAATTGCGAGATTCCGATAAAGCGAGATTATGGTAATACAAGATTTTGTTATGCGAGATTTCGAAAACGAGATTTTAAAATGCAGTCAATCGTACCCAGCCCTTTTCTCGGTACCACCTCTTCCGAATGTCAGACAAGTATTCAAGAGCATAATTTGTCGTGAGCAGCTTCTCAACTCGCAACAGTTTCGATATACTGAACCAACATTTTTTGGGCTATGTGCTATGACCCGACATGCGATCCAGCCCACCGACATTAAGGCAAAGAATATGTTCTTCTAAACATTTCCTACAACTCTATAGAGTTTCCTATTTTTTTCTCGATTATGGTTTCTTACATTGCTGAGGGATATCAGCTACAGTCGAACCCGCTTATTTCAAACTTGGTTATTTGAAAAGCCTGCTTATATGAAAAATTCGTGCTCTTTTTCCCAAATTACATACAAACTACTCCGCTTTATTGGAATCCCGCTTGTGAGAAACTCGGTTAACTGAAAAAAAATCCTTAAACATTTACAACTTTTCATAGAAAACACTGCTTGAATGAACAAATGAAAGTATATCACATATTTTAAAGGCGTCTTGCGGGCTGAAGGCCTCGGTCAAACCGTCTTGGCCCACCATATTCGTCATTAGGGCGCTAAACTCTACATTTCAAAATTATGATAAAATTGTTATACCAATTATATGAACTTTCGAAAAAACTACATTTTCGATGTTATATTACTCACAATTGCCCCCACTAGACCCCGCAACACGTCCACATTTAGAAATAGAAGATCAAGAAATCCAATGGTACCAAACGTTTTTTGTTATCATTCACACCCAAAAATTACTGTGGGTCTATTAAACCTTCCTAATTATTGAAGAAGTATGGGCCAAAGACACAACCAGACCAAATTGCACACCATATCTACAGTGACTTTCATATAAAATCCCGTTCGCATCACTTTTTTTCCGCACAAAATAACAAATGTGCTACTGCACTGTATCTAGTTTATGTTTATCCCAGGGGAGGCCAAACATTCAAATGAAGCATCTTCATTTCGTAATCACTGATTCGGCTAACGTCTTGCAAAATGCCAGTAGTCCAAATGAGGCTTCACCGATTCATCGTTCTCCCATGAATTCGTGTATATCAACGTTATGAAAGCTGAGTCTAAAAGCGAACGTAACTTGAAAGGGTACATTCGTGATCTTTAATTGCACAAAGCGGTGCTGCAGCATTTCATGTCGTGCAGTTTTATTTTCTGTTGTCCTGATTTACGATTGCGAGCTCATGGCCATCATATGAAGCGCGTGCATAATGCATCCATGACTTAAGATTAATTCAAGCGATATGGTGCAATATGTTAGTGGTGGCTGGTGCCTTATCAGAAGCGAAGAATGTGAGCAAGCACTTGGCAGCGATATCAAGGAGCGTTAAAATTTATACTTTAATTAAAGTTGTGACACACACCGTAGGAGGTTGAGAGGAATTGTGTGGGCTGACTTGGATAAGATAAACTTTAGCGCCTTGCTAGAGCCCATGTGACGAGGAATGGTGATTTGAATGCATATACAAGACTAGCTTGTGACATTTTGAATTGCTGAACTCGTTAAAGAGATGTTGAAAATGATAGAATAACATGAAAACCGTGTTGAATGTTACTTGTTCTGGTGGGTAATGGAAAATGATGCCTTGTTATACGAGTGTATATTATGGTTTAGTACGACTACAAGGCTATAAAAGCTAGAAATACGTATTGTTCAAGTTAGAACTGCCTGATATAGACTTTTTGGAAGCCTATTTTTAATTAATTAATTGTACTATAAACGACGACTGATCATAGAAACTACTGTTCTGTATTACACCATTTTCTAGTGAATATAAATATGAACTGAGTGCGATCATTTCCAAGGAACTGCTTTGGAATCCCAAGCTGCATTGTAAATTGTCTTAAAGGACTTATATTACAAGCAATGAATTGTTTGTCCACTGTTTTGGACGAAGTTAACAAGTAAATTTACTACTGAAGAACGTTAAAAAGTAGATCAGTGGCCTATTTCACCAAACTACAGTTACAATCACAAATTTGTAATAGTAAACTACAATTACAAATTTGTTAACCTAATTTCTGTTTCACAAACTGCAAAAATATTTCCAGTAAATTTGTAACAAAGAGGAGATAAATTGTAGAAAATAAAGTTGCAGTTTACAACTACAAAAAAATTACGTTGTACCGCTTATTTGCCGGACTTGTAAACTACAATTTTTTCTCACAGATTTGTAAGAGTCTGACAAGTTAATAGCTTTGAATAAGCAAAGCAAAATGTTCGAGTTGGTCAGTAAAATACAAAATATTTATTATTCATTCAATAATAACGAATAATCCAATCATCTAAGCATTTTTTAAACGCATTTTCCGGAACCGAGTTCAGTTCTCGCCGCGAATTTTCTTTTTTGTCTTATATTGACCAAAAACAGGTGTCTCGAAGTGGTTATTTGAGTATTGGAAAGAGAAAGCTGGAGCCATATCAGCTGAATACGGTGGTTATCAGATGATATTTTTTCAGTTTCTGGCAAGAAATTCGATCACAATGATAGCCCCACTTAAGAAAATCGAGCACTGTAAACAAATTAAAGGACAGCTGGCTATCAAACTTCACGGATAGAGGTCAGTTGTGCCAAATTAGTGACAAAAAGAATTTTCACAATTCCTTTAAGTGGGCTTTTTAAATGATCAATTTCCGGTACTTTTTGACAGAATGTATTTACAAAAAATAATATTGCCGGTTTTCGTGTTCCTCTGGCCAACGTACACTATTTTCATAAAAAAAAACATCAACGATGGCTGCACAAACAGGATTGACACATCTGCATACCGTAGATTTAGATATGCAGTGCATGTCTGCTATCCCATGATATTGTTCGCATTTCTAAGCCAGTGCAAAACCGTACGAAACTGCTGCATCGATGTCAATGAAAAGTTGTTTTTTTCTTCAGACCTATCTGTATCCAATAATTGTTATTATTTCCTCTGCCTTTATAGGATTTAGGCGAAACTTTTCGTTGAACGCAAAAGAATCTGAAATTTCGTAGTTTATACCCGACCGATAAATTTTTCATCACCAAAATAAATCAAATATGCTTCTACGCCTACGCCGCAAAGACATTTTTATTTTCAAATAGGGATTTCTATGTACAAAGCACAAATTGTAGATGAAATTACAGACGATCTTTCATTTGTAGAATTTTTTCAATAACTGAACAAATTTGTAAATTACTTTCATTCGGTGAAACAAAAAACTACAAAAAATATCCATTTTCACAAATTTGTAACTTGTAAACTACAAAAAAAATTGACTCTTGGTGAAACGAAAACAAAAATATTTCTACAAAATTAACTACAACTACAATTTTGTAACACCAAAATTTGGTGAAACCAAATTAATCGAATTTTCTACAAATTTGTTAAAAAACCACTTGTAAATTACAATTTGTAAGTTGGTGAAATAGGCCACAGGACATACACAGCGGTTCACTGGATTAGAAGTAACTAACTTTGGGAGATAAAATTTATATTTCTTCTGTAATATGTCAGCAAAAAAAAAATTATGGTGAAAGTTAGAGTAGTATGCATTTAATTCATAATAAAGTTTTAAAAATATTTCAGAACGACATAGCGGTACCTGGAAGACCTTTTTGCTCAATGAGTCAGAAACAATTGCATTTAAATCGGTTCATAAGATTAGCAGCACCTTACAAATGAATGAAAAAAATAATGTTTTTTATTAAAATTTAATTTTAATTTTGAATTCATGATCCAGTTACAATTTTTAATACTAAATAGAACCATCTTTCTTTAAAATAACCTAAAAATTCTTTCTTTGAGGTAGTTATACATTATAATGAGACCAAATAGTTGAGTGAAATCTCATTCCAGACAAGTTTAACGACTTCGACAAGCGCTTCTTTATCATTGTATTGCTTTCTACCTTCATGTACTTTTCGTATGAGCCAGCCACAGACAAATTCTAAAGTGTTAACGTCTGGCGAATATTGTGGCCATTGAATAAGTTCAATATTTTTACTGACAACAAACGATTTAAAAATACGAGCTGTGTGTATAAGAGCGTTGTCGTGTTGAAATGTCCACGAAAGTGGTCCAAAGAGATCGTGGATCTCCGGAAAAGCAGATTTCATCACCACTTTGCAGCTATTTCCTGTCATTCTAGAGCTTTGAACTACTAAATCGATGGTACCACAATAAGATACTAAACCTCAGATCACTACGCCCCCTTCTCTGCTATGATAGCAGTTTAAAGAGGTTCCCTTTACTTGGATCGTGGAAGTAATAGTTGTAGGTTGAAGCCATCTTCATCTAAATTAAATTTGTTTTCGTCAGAAAATACCTCCTTTTTCCAGCTATTCGAACTTGCTCCTTATTGCACAGCGCAGGTCATGTGGTCATTTGCGAATTGTAAGCTTTGGCTTTTTCGAGAAGCATGAAGTGGTGGTTTTTCTTTCAGCGTGAGTGATTTGGCACTATGAACCACATGACGAACAGTAGATTTACTTGCGGTAACACCAGCTGAATCTCCGATCTTAGCTGTCGAGACACATGAATTATTGGCTAATCGGATAATTTTTCGTTTTTCTGCAACTTTATGGGGCGTGGAAACATTCCCTTTGTTTTTTTTTCCGTACATTTTTGGAGCCTTTAAATGATAACCAACAGCATGGTTACTTCGATTGATCCTGCCAATGATAGCACGCTTGGACAAGCCTTCCGAATAGTAAACGTCTATTTTCGCCCTCTCTGGCAATGTCAAACTATTTTTTTTTACCGTTCATGAAGAAAAAATGAAGCTAACGATTTCCTATTGACAAAATTTACTTTTTATACAAAAACAAAAAAAAAATAAACCTCTTCACAAACAACGATAATAATTTGACTGCTTCTAATCTTATGAACGAATTTAATTGCATGCGAATCTGATTGATTCAGCTAACATGTATCAAAAGTACAGTTAGCATGTTTTCTGGAAATTTTAGAATTCACCGTTACGTCCAGCATAAACCAATCTTTCTTTCACCATCCTTTTTTGTTCTGGAACTGCCATAATATCGGAAGATAGATCATTTTCATTTCCCAAAATTGCCTGCTTCTAATCTAGTGAACAGCAGTGTATGTATGTACATGTTGCCATCTATGAAAGTTCAATAGTTTAAGCATAGAAAGTGATGACATCTGTCCAAATAAATCAATCTCCTTCCAGTTGTCCTATTGCTATTAACCAGAAAAAGAATCTGAAAATAAAATGGCGCCCGGGCTTACTGAAAATGATTATCTTGGTAAATATGCGAAAATTACTAGTAACCTGATAACGATAGCCACAAAACGACAAAACTAACTGTGACATAAACTTTCACTATCAGTCCATATAAACCACCGTAATTTACTCTCCACTTGTAATAAGGTCACACACTATCCATTCAATTCCGAGCAACAAGGTAGGTGTTTTCAGAGCACCTCCTTCAACCCAATTAAACTCTTGAACAACAATATGTCATACGTAACACACCCACTCACCTAAGTGTGTACCTACGTGCAATTATATAATTACTTCCACAATAAAGGGTTTTACTTCGAAAGGAAAAAATAAAACAAATTAAAATTACCTCGAGAATAGTTATTTTGCTTTCCTTCAGCGTTGCCAGAACACGAGTTTTGAGTGTGTGCTCAGAGTCTTTGTTTGCAGCAATGGATTAGTGAAAAGTTAACCTCATTAAGGATGCTTAGGTGCTATGTGCTAGTGAATTGCGATTGTAGAGTACTTCAGGGCAATCGTTTGTTTTTTTTTTAGAACTTTTACTGATTTAAAGCGCTATGGAGCAACACGTTCCCGAAGTGATTTTAAAGAACATTTTTAAATGTTTACAGAGGAGAGGATTTTCACACCACTCTGCGGTTAATGTTTTTAAAGGTTATTCACGTCTAAATGTACCTTTTTGCACAGCGAACTATTAAAAGAGATGATTAAAACTATTCGTTAGGCAAGACAGAAACTACGTAGCAGAAGGAAACGAAGGCCACAAATGAGATAGGTATGTACGAATGTCATTTATATCCATTTGAGTATAAACTTTTAATGACAGCAATGAGCACTAAAGATTTAATTGCCTAAAGGGATGTCGAAATGATAAGGAAGCAATCAATTGCCAAATGAAATCTTTTTATACTAATGCTCAAAGAGAGTTCTTAACGGTAGAATCCTTTAATGCTTGATTATGAAAACATGTCTGTGAAAAGTCATGCAAATAAAATATATTAGTATTTCCTTGTAGCATTCCATTGTGCTCTCCAGAACATCTTATATGGCAGCATAAAAATAAGTGTGCTGCGAGTCTTGGGTGACACAATGGTTGGAGATTATATATTTATATAGTTCCGGACTTAATAAAAAAAAAAACTACTTTTTATTCACATCTGTGGGGATGTGAAGTACATAGGTGCAAAATGCTATTCGAGCAAGATGATTAAAGTCTGCTGTCATCGGCAAAACTTAAAATTCTGTTGAAAGAAACAGAGCCAGTAAGAGTATGGACCGCTGGGGCACTTTAGCATCGGATAGTAAGCTTTTGCCTACTTAATGGATCTGTTTTGAGTCAAGTTTTTAATCAAAGCGCAGAGGCCACTGTCGAACGTTTTATACTAGTTCAGCAGATAGCTTGGACATTGATCAACTTGTAGCTTAGGTTAGGTTAGGTTACGGTGGTTATCCCCATTACTCTAGTTGGATTCACTTAAACACTTGAAGTCCATTGTGTTACCATATGGAGTCGATTCATTTATCGGTACTCCCTTACTCCTACTCCTATATCAACAACTCGCGGTGTTTCAAAGTGATCACCCATCTAAGTAGTAACCGCGCTCGATGCTGCTCGATTTCGGTGCTCTAACTGGAACCGATGTTTTCAGCGTGGTCGTTGACTGATCAACTTGTAACTATGTATCTAGAATTTTGATGATTTTTTGTATTGCTAAAATGCGAATGGCCAAAATATCAAATAAAGTTTTTCTTTATGAATGGTATCGTTATTGTTTTCTTGAAATTGTTTTACCACTTTGTTGACCGACGGTACTTATAAGTATCAGCAAGTTTAACTTCAAATTAAATCCCTATAGGAGCATATTTAGACACTAAGACCAAACAAGGCTTTTAAGTATCATACAGCCTCAAAGAATTTTGTTTTTTTATGAATGTTTACCTTATATTTTAGCCATAGACATAACGGTTTTTCTGACAGCATATTAGACTTTCATGAAAGTAATTTTAGTCGACTTCAGTACTAGCAAACTAAATTAGTATTTTTGCACAGTTTCGATCCTTAATTTTATTAAATGCTTATGTATTCGAATGCAAAAAATATCTGAGTTAAATAAAAAAAAACTAAAAAAAAATTTTCTTTTTATAACTTTAGTTATAGCCTAACGGTACTTTGGAGACTGACCTTCATATTTCGTCCCTATGAGTCATTGAATTCAAAAATTAGTTTTCCATCTTAAAATGAATATTATAACTTCTTTTAATAGCTTGGTCAACAAAGGGTTAAAATCATTCATATCAAATTTTTTATGAAAAAGCTTACAAATTAATATAGATGAATTTTTTTTTGCTAATGTCTTTATTTGTTTGATATTAAGTCAACTGGAACCCAAAGAAGATAATGCTCATTTCTGCAAGGTTCTCGCAATTAAATTAACTTTATATCTGGAAAACTGTAAGCCCCAGTTAAAAACTTTGTATGGTGAATTTGTAGATAATATAGGGTTTTCCAATGAGAGGTGTTATTGTGAGTGGCCCGCTATTTCGGTAGCTGTCACTTTTGAAGCTTTTATTCTTTGAGATTTGACAAATAGAAACTACGCCATTACTAAAAATGGAGCGATACACGCTTCAACAACGCATTGAAATTATTAAAATTCACTACAAAAATGGTGAAAATCTTGCAGTCACAGTTCGCAAAACTAAAGCATTTTTTGGTCGTCGTGAAGCACCTTGTCGGACCGCAATACAGAAATTGGTGGAAAAATTCGAGCTGTTGGGACAAGTTAGTGATGTGAAGAATAAAACCCGTGCACGTCGCTCAAGAACAACTTAGAATATTGCTGCTGTAGCCCAAAGTGTTGAAGAAAACCCAGGTTTGTCCATTCCTCGTCGTTCTTTGGTATTGGGCATTCCACAAACGTCATTACACCGTATTTTGCATAAAGACTTGGGTCTTAAGGCTTATAAAGTTCAGTTAACACAAGAACTCAAGCCGGCCGATCATCAACAACGTCGTGTCTTTGCTGATTGGGTCCTTGAAATGCATGAAAATGATCCGGAATTCCATCGAAAAATCATCTTGACTGATGAGGCCCATTTCCACCTCGGTGGCTACGTCAACAAGCAAAATGTTCGCATCTGGGGCTCGGAAAACCCAAGAGTTATTGTTGAGAAGCCTCTCCATCCTCAACGTGTGACTGTTTGGTGCGGTTTATGGTCCGGCGGGGTCATTGGACCTTACTTTTTCGAAAATGAGGTTGGATCAACAGTTACGGTGAATGGATTGCGCTATCGAGAGATGATTAATGATTTTTTATGGTCGGAGTTGGATGGTATTGATCTGGGCAACGTTTACTTTCAACAAGACGGCACAACGTGCCACACAAGCAACGAAACCATTGATCTTTTACGAGAAAAGTTTCCGGACCGTGTTATCTCTCGAAGAGGTGATCACAATTGGCCACCGAGATTTTGTGATTTAACACCTTGCGACTTCTTTCTTTGGGGTCACGTGAAAGATAAGGTCTACGCCAACAGCCCAGCGTCGATTCAAGACCTCAAAGATAAAATTCGGGAGGCTATCGAGAGGACATAGGGCAGCCACTTTGCGATTTGGTTATGGAAAATTTCATGAAAAGGATATTGTCCTGTATGCGTGCTCGTTTTCATTATTAACGGCATACCTTCCTCTTTATTATAAAATAAACATCCGATCATTTCTCTCAAAAAATGGCATTTTCCTTTGAATACCAAAATAACACCTCTTATTGGAAAACCCTTGGTGCATTAAAATGTTACTTTCCCGGAATAAATGCGATACTTACAAAAATTGGTTAAAAAATGGAAAAAATCGTGTTTGAAGACCAATATCTCGAAAACTAATGCACGGATGGTAAAAGTCATCAACCATGACAAATATTATTTAATTGCCTGTCAAACTAGCCCCCTTCGGTTGCTCTAGGTTTAATATATCAAAAGTTATAATTAAATAATGATTGATACCTAGGAAGGAAGGAACTTTTTTAAACACCATGGAACTCAGTGGGTGTTGAAGATAGCCCCCCTTCTCCTATATGTTTTTTTCTTCATAGCATGAACCCATGGATCAATTCCCAAAATATTATATCTGTCTCCCAAACTAGGCCACCCTGTATACACGGAATCTATTTTTAGCTTCCGGGTTGGTTTGTAGGACATTTAAAAAAGCAGCATATCGATTAGTTATAAGCTGCATTCCCTTTCTTTCGACATGCATCTGATTGATAGTGTTATCGTCTATTTTATTTCCAATGAAATTCCACTGAAACTTTTTCATTTTTTTCCTAACAAAATTCAAATTAAGAGATATTCAATTGAAGACCTTGCATCAAAAGGGGAGCAAGTCCATATTTTTAGCCTAACGGCTTTTTTCACTTACAATTTAAACAAAAAAAAAGCAATCTTTTGGTGCATAACCGAACCAGTTGCGACTTAAAATAAGCGCGTAATAGCAAAATTTGTATCTGCCACTCTAGTGAGTTTGGTGCAAAAAGGCGGCAGGTCCGATACTGCCTTTTAATTCTCTCAATGAATGTTCACTGTTTTTCTTTTTTTATTTATTGTTTAACTATCCAAGTACCGATTGATAGTTCGAAATATACTAAATAAATAACTTCTATGTATTTTATTATTCATAAATCAAAATCTGGAAGCCAATTTATTACATTTTGGTGCAAATGAGGGGCAGATCCAAACTTTAAAAAATCGCAGTAGTTACTAATAATGTTTATTTAATTTTAAAACATTCGTACAATAATTAATTGTTCAAAGAGTTTTTTTTTTGATTTCCCACAAAAAGCTAAATTTTGACTGACCCCATTTTGATGCAAGCCCTTCAATTGCAAAAATGTCCGCCTAAGCCTTGATCCACCCCGGACTGTAGCGCCACCTAAGAAGCATTTAATTATTTATTTATATTTGGATAATATTGGGACAACCCACAAAACGAGTTTCTATTACAGTTTGAAATAGTCCTTTCCCAATAAGGTGTTTTCGAAAAGATTAAAGTTGCCCCTCCCATTTAATCAAATCAAATCATGATAATTTTTTAAAATAGTATCTAAGTTCACTAAATATGTACGAACTTGGCAACACTGCCTCTAATATATTAGCGCAAATTAATACAATACTATTGAATAATAGAAAAATTACTATTAAGTTAGTAATAAATTCTAATAATTTTATGATATAATGTTATGTAATATATTTATTTTTTCAAGCAGTAGGTAAGCCAATGTGAAAAAATCTTTTATTCCAAGTACTATAAAATTAAAAGTTGTACTTTTAATCTTTTATAGGAGAGTGCTCAATAAAAGCTGCGATTCGACTTAAAAACTTAACTACTTTAATTTAATTATAGAATGTATAATATAAAATATAAATATATACACATATATCTAATATAATAAAAAAATCAATAAAAAATCAAACTGCGAGCGGGTATTGAACTTTCAAAAAGGGAACTTATTCCGTCACCACTTGTCGTAAGTATGGGATTGCTATTTACCAACTGGCAGTCTTATAATAAAAAAAAAAAACGACAACAAAATACCCAGCTCCAAACAACCAAATCAAATCATTGTCTTAACATGGTCAATGGAATACCGTTTTTTGCACTACAGCAGGAGAACTCTTCTTATTCTTACCTCCAATCAATCATCCATTCAACTTGAGCATATTTGATGCACTGACGATGACGATGTACTGTTGCTGATGATACTTCCAACAGTGGATGAATCCAGTTTGTTGGCGATTTTTGCAGTTTAGCTGAGTTCTTCCTGAAACCAGAAATAATAAGCGTTTACCAAGTGGTAGAAGGTATTTTGACATGGTTGTGCTGCATGGTCACCATCCATTCCATTCAGGGACTTTATGTCAGAGTTTCATGGTTTTTTTTTTTTTATTTTTGTGCATTGAAATGGAGGAATTTTGTATTTTCTGATCTCGAGTTGAGGATCTTTTCGAATATGGTATACGTACATATTTCTCTACGGAGCTATTCCTTGGGGTATTGGTAACAAGACGATGGTAAATACGTCTGAACAAAGGGAGATATACATACACTTCTGCGCGCTAGCTTGAGATGGAATTCGTTTCGAAACAATGAATTTGTGATGCGTAGCTGTCCCAATGGCATTTAAGTATCTTCATACATACGTGCATATATACATATGAATATATGGCTCTGTAGCTCACGGGATAAAGTAGTTATTCCAGTAATTTGCACGTTCCAATCGATCTGTGCATGGCTCTTTTTAGGACTACTGTGACGTTTGCTGGTAGAGTTGAGTGTGAACAAAAAAAAATCATTTTGACAGGATAATTTTTTATTTGTGACAATTACTTTTACCACGATCGGCAGATATGGTTACGAATGTCAACGGTCAGTAAATACCTTTTCACACCATCATTTGAGAGACAGTTGAGACTTTAAAAAGCTCTAATAAAGAACTAGGTTTATTCTATTGGGAGAATGCATTTCCGTAGCAGCAATAAACAAACGAGAACAAGTCGGTGATTGGTTTCAAAATGCTGTATGACAGAAATGTAACCGTCTTCGGGAGAGTTATAGATGCAGCAATCAATAAATGGTCATAATGCTGAGGGCATAATCTTCCAAAACTCTGTTCAAATGTTGGATTACAAAGACAATAGGTTGTGTCTTTTTGTAACCTATACAGGCTAAGAACATTTTCGAGTAACTTCTATTTTCACGATTTACGCCAAAAAAAAACAACGGTTTCTTATCTTACGTGTCATAATAAACTTCTTTTCATCATCCGCCCTTTCGGCTATAAAAACGCGTTTTCACCTAAATGTTCAAAGCACTAAAATGATGGGAATTACTTACAAAGGAATATTGGAGTCAGCTTTCCCTAAGTTGAACGAGTCGTTTGGACCTTTGCCTTGGATTTTGTTACAGGATAATGCACCAATCCATGCTGCGCGCGTAATAAAGTCGTTTATTGTAAGCCAGAAAGTGGAAGAGATGAATTGGCCGCCATATTCACCTGACTCGAAATGTTCGGTGATGGGAAACTCGCAAAGAAGACGAAGGGGGGAAGCAGTGCGACAATAAAGAACCACTTCTCTGAGTTCGCTTAATTACATAAAATCATTGTACGATTCACTTCCAGACCGCATATTTGAAGTGATTTCAGAAAACGGTGGCTAAACACATTGTTAACTTTTTTGTTGAATTATTAATTACGGTAATAACAGAAAAATAAAATTAAATCAAAATGCACAAATTTTCCTTAACCCTCTATAACTCAGAACTTTCAAATTAGATATTTTTCATAGAATCGGATAGGTTTATTAATAAAAAACAATACGTATTTTTTTAAATTCTGAAATGGCTTATAAATTGTACATAATATTACAAAAAAGGGAGTGTAGCTTACACGCAACAATGAGTTACAAGATACCCAATTTATGAGTAAAATTAATGAAAATGAAATGAAATTAATATAAAAATAACGATAAAATATCAAAACATTTTAGTAATGTAGTAAACATTTAACTATTTATTACTTTGTTTTATTTTTTTATCACGCACCGACTATTTGAAATATTTCACTTCACTGACGATAGCACTTCGTTTGAAACAAGTGGCAACATGAATTTTGATTTGCTTGTACTTGATTGAAAGAACAGAGTGGAGACGACATTCTACAATGCTTGATAAGACGAATTAATAGTTACTTGGAGAATTTAGGAGGGTAAAACGGTATGTTGCCTGTAGTCTAGAAGATGCTGTATAGAGGGTTAATTATTGCCTTTGCCTTTATTCATGTTAACCGATTTAATTGCATACCGAATCTTTTTACAAACTTTGGGGAAAATCCCGTTATTTTGTTACGGAAAGTAATTTTTGTAAGTGTGTTCTGTGGAGAGATTCTGAAACTTTGTTATAAAGGGTGATTTTTTAGCTGGTTTGGTTTTGGCAACACTGGTTTTGACAGCTGACGTGTGTTTAGTACCTTGTGTCACTGTCAAACAGCTTCAGTTTGGTTTGCAATTTAACCATGGATCGTCTTACAAATGAACAACGCTTGCAAATTATTGAATTTTACTATCAAAATTCGTGCTCGGTTCGAAATGTTCATCGCGCGCTGCTTCCATTTTATGATCGGCATTCTCGACCTTCTGAGCAGTCTATTCGGAAGATTGTGACCAAATTTCGCACCAAATTTACTTTGTTGGACATTAAACCACCAACACGTTTACGTACTGTGCGTAGTGAAGAAAATATTGCGGCCGTATCAGCTAGTGTGACAGAAGACCGCGAAATGTCGATTCGGCGCCGTTCCCAGCAGTTAGGCCTTTGTTACAGCACTACGTGGAAAATTTTGCGGAAGGATTTGGGCGTAAATCCTTTTAAGATACAGCTGGTGCAAGAACTAAAGCCAGCCGACCTACCACAACGCCGAATTTTTGGTGAATGGGCTCTTGGAAAGCTGGCCGAGGATCCGCTTTTTTATCGAAAAATTGTGTTCAGCGATGAGGCTAATTTTTGGTTGAATGGGCACGTAAATAAGCAAAATTGCCGCATTTGGAGTGAAGATCAGCCAGAAGCATTGCAACAGCTACCAATGCATCCCGAAAAAGCCACTGTTTGGTGCGGTTTATGGGCCGGCGGCATTATTGGGCCATATTTCTTCAAAGATGATGCGAATCGCAGCGTTACTGTCAATGGTGAACGCTACCGAGCGATGATAACAAACTTTTTTTTGCCCGAAATGGAAGTTCTTGACTTGCATGATATGTGGTTTTAACAAGACGGTGCCACATGCCACACAGCACGCGAAACAATGGCGCAATTGCGAGGCGAGTTTGGTGAACAGTTAATTTCACGTTTCGGGCCGGTCAATTGGCCGCCTAGATCGTGCGATTTGACACCATTAGATTATTTTTTGTGGGGGTATGTCAAGGCTAATGTCTATAGGGACAAGCCCGCTTCGATTGACGCACTGGAAGCCAACATCCATGCATTCATTCGTGAGATACCGGCCGATATGTGTGAAAGAGTATGCCAAAATTGGACTCAGCGGATGGGCTACCTGAGACGCAGCCGCGGTCAACATTTGCATGAAATTATCTTTAAACATTAAATTGCAAGGTTCAAACTATCGATTCAAATAAATATTTCATTCATTTTTTCGAATTTTTTGTGTTTTTTTTTTAAAAAAGTTCTCAACCTCTTAAAAAATCATCCTTTAGTTGTGATTTTCCTGGCTCACAACTCACAACAACTCACTGTTTAGTGAAATTTTAGTGTTGTCTTTATTCAAGCGAACCGTAGTGTTAGTACGTAGGTTCGTCGGTTGATGAGCGAGCTGACAGATATATCCTGTCTCGAGGTAGAATTTGCTTAAGTGGCGATGACATGCTCTGATTAAACATTTACAGTGAGACAAAATGTGTTCTTGTAATTCTTCGTCCTCGTTGCACATCTTGTAGTTGTTCTCTAGTGTCTGAGCGCCCCACGCTTTAATTAATAGTCACATTTTGGTGACTCGGAATATAAAATAATTTTTTTACTTTCTACTTTTTAGTATCTGATATATTTTTTTTGCAAATTTACGTCGGTGCGTATATAAGCTTGGGTGGGTTTGGTATGAGAAAGTTCACTGAGAATGTTTAAGATTCTACTCGTCAAAGCCTTTCATTTGATACCCATGTATGTATGTCATGGGTGTTGTGAAGAAAATAGTAATCCGCCATATTGGGGCGTCCACCATATTGTATTAACTTAACCCTATTTTGTTCATCATTGACATGACGTCTTGTCATTTTTGACATTTCCGATTACACTTTTCGATCAAATTTGTCGAAAGTAATTTGGAAGCACAGGTTCTATAGCGGCTTAACTCATGATACCCGATAGCAATCCAGGCCAAACTAATTCCATAAAGGTTTAGTTGTTATTGTTTTTTAAGGAAGCTTTTTTTAAGCTTATTAAGGTTACAAAAAAAAACATGCATATCATTAGACAAGCATCAAAAAGGCATGCTCCACATAACACTGATTTTCCAGTTTTGCTACATAGTTCCAAATACTGAGCGATGAGCAGAAAACCAAATCCTCCATCGCCCAGCTCAAGCCGGCGCGCACCACACCAGACCAGCTTGTCCCTCACACTCAACAAAAATATAGTAAGTTCTACACAACTTAGTTTATATGCGGAATTCTTTCAATCAATTTTGAGTCGGGATTTGCAGATGAATCCAATCAAAATCCAGGTGGTTTCACGTTTTTCGACAGCGGATCAATACTCTCGATTTGAATACTGTCGAAGCATTAAATAATTAAGCGATGAAATTGATGATTTTTCTTCCGTGCAAATTATTTGATATAATTCAGGGCCTATTTCAAGACATTATGTTGAACGTGAATATGCCACAAGTTTCACAGCACCTAAACAAAAAATCGACACCTCAAAAATCCATCCCACGAGTTCCATGAAAAGTTCAAAGACAAGAGTCCTGATTTTCATTCAAGCGAATGAAGGTTACTTGTCGAATTTTATATTGAAACTCTAATGACACGAAACTTACGAGTCGCCAAAAGTTTAACTCAAAAACCCATGATTTTTTATTAACCTAAAGAAGCTAGTGGGCAAAAAAAATTCAGAATCAAACTTTAACTATATGACTTGTCATACAGTGTACATAGCTAAGTGTATGGTATATTTATTATATCCTTAAATCAAATGAAATATCGACTCGCTTGAACGATAATTCTTTCACTTAAAATACAGCGTATTGCTACCACCTACGTGTTCGTCTTATCGTTTTAAGTGAGCACAAAATGAACCAGCAGCGTCATATTATCCTTCGACAATTTGGTAGCTCCAAACGAATGAATTTTCCATTTCAACTATGTAATTTCGTTTTGGGGATATCGCTCCTGAAGAAAGTACGCACGAATAAATTTTCGATTTACGAATTCCATTTTTTTTTTTGTGATGGGATTTGAACGATGGAAATTGCATTAAGCTCCAGGGCATATCATTATCCCACATCAGCTGTTAGGTATTCACATGTACATACATACAAACGACGAAAGGATGATTGTTAATTTGTGGAGCTTTGTCAGTGATTTGAGGTTTTATTGTTTACATTTCTTGCATATTTAATGGTATTTAGTCTGTCTTCTCATAGAGAACATTAAGTGTTTTAAGTTTGCAGGGATTAAAGTAAGCATTGGCTTTTATATACACATGTCTTCCTGATTAAATCTGCTATCAGATATCAGATAGAAAGTATAACAGAAAGAATGCTTTTAATGTGAAAGGGGGTCAAAAGATCCCACTAATATCCTTCTTATTGAATTCCAAACAAATCCGTTTATGATTTTGCCCGAGCTGTGGCACAGTTCAGCTTAGTGATAAGCGATAGAAGGCCACCTCTAGTTTTAATTTAGATTTTGCACGACTTCCTTTTCCTATTGTTTGTGGTACGTTAAACCGATGATATCAGAAACTCACGCGAAGGAAGATTCGAATTTAAAGATCCAATATTAAGATATAATATTGGTGTGTGTCGGACATTCGAAACCATGTAAGTGATCTTCTATCTACTATCTACCAACCGCAATGCAAGATTGAAAAAAAAGAGCTGTTGCTAAAAAATAATAGAAAAAACAGTGTTCAGAATGCTGAAATGTCTTGGTTTAGATCGCATCTCGAAAGTAGGGCACAAAAATTAGCGTGAATGGAGTGCTATCTGAAACAAGGAAAGTACCATTTGGTGTACCCCAAGTATCCGTGCTCGGAACATTGTTGTTCATTATTTATATAAATGATATGCAAAGCGCGATAAAAAAAAAATAAGTTTGCGCTGTTTGCGGATGATGCGGTGATTTACGCGACGGGAAATAACTTTTCCGAGTGCCACTTTGACCCTTAACGGCCCGATTTTTTATTTTTTAATGAAATAAATTCCTTGAAGATAACATAGCATCTAAAGTGATTCTGCGTACTTTAATATATTTCGTTGCGTTGTTTACTTATGGGGGCGTATATTGTGGTATATATGAAATTTGATAAAACGGGCGCTAGGGCTACATTTTGAGCATAAATACGAGATGTAAGGTATATTACGAAAGAAGAACTATTCTGAAAATGAAAACATATGTTTTATTTTTTAAACCGAGTTCATTAAATTTATTATCAATTAACATTTTAAAGTAATTTCTGGTCTTTGTCGAATCTGCTTATATGACACGACCAACTGTCAAATTATAGATTTGAATTTTAACATGAAATGCACATTATATTGAAGAGGCTTGTATTGAATATGATACAATGGCCAGTTATGATAAAATATAAAGTTTTTCGAAACTAACCCATTAACGCTCAGCGTCCTATTTATAGGACAGCTGAGGACGAAAAATTCTAGTGACTAAGAAAATAATTCAAAGACAAGATCTGCATTTCTAACGTTAAGTTTAATCAATTGTCTATGTAATTGAAGGGTAAAATAAAAAAAAAATATTATTTAAAAATATTTTTTTTTAATTTTAAAAATAATTAGTTTTTGGTTAAATAACACACTTTTTGGCGAAAAAAAACTTTAAAAATATAAGGTTTTAATATAAATGGATGAAACTTCAGATTTAAATAAGTATCTAATTGATTATACATATATTAAAATGGGTAGTCAGATTAAAAAAGAATAAAAATTAGGACGAAACTAAAAAGGATTGCAATCAGGTGTCCTAAAAATATGACGCTGGGCAGATATGATAGCTTTACAAAAAAAAAAAAAAAAAAATGTCTGAGGGTAAATTTTCTGTGACGTAATATAGCATTAGACACATATGAAATACATACAAAGCCATTGAGATTTACAACCCTTCCATTTGGCTTTGCCATAGTCAGGTAAAAAGAATACTATTTAGCTGTAGCAATCAGAAGGTGATGCGGAGGACTCTGAACTGAATAGTTGAGTTTAATGGAGTAGTTCTTACTTTTTCCTTTATTGATTCATTTTGCAATTCACATCCCCCATCTTTAAAAAAAAATCGTTGGTCCGACTGTTGACCAAATTGCCGATATGCTCGAGCTACTTCAATGTAATTCAAAAGTCGAAGATGCAAGTGTTGCAGTTTCACCTCCGCCTTTAGACTATGTAACTGATGAGAATTCCAGGTTTAGAAGAGAACTAATTTGCTCTCTAGCTTCCATATATTCTAAGAAATGACCTATATATGGAAACGATAACGGAAAATCTCTGGGCTAAGATCCTGTCCAATTATTATGAATTGCTGAAATAAAGAAAACGATCGTGGTTTCTTTGACCGCATGTTTGACGTTTCAAAGGAGAATTTTATTCAATTAGTGATTAATCACAACTCCTTCAAATTTTGATCACATTGAACCTGCAAGCCACTGCTCGCACTACTCACAAAAAGAAAATAAACGAATTGAATTAATTGCCTCAGCATCAGTTGGTAAAGCAGTACAACCCTTAGAAGTGTGAAGTTGATAAATATGTATGACTTGCCTCCAAATACAATACTGCAATAAGCGGGGCAAAATGGTACTGGTGCACTTCACCCGAGCTTAGGATATGGCTAAGATGAATGTTTGGGTTATACACAAGTTTTTGGTACCAGACAAATAGAAATAATCATCGCTGCTGCAGTTAGAACGAAGAAGTTTTGTCTCTTATACTGAACTCTGATTTATATTTGTTCACTGTGTTTTTATTTAATTAAATTTTAACCTAATTATCAATTAATTAATTCTTCGCCTGGCATTTATTTCGTTTTTTTTGGTCAGCAGGCATTTATAAACCCCTCAAATAAAATAAAAAAATAATTAAAGTAACTGAAAATTATTTACATATGTACCAAATTTTAGACCTCATATCTGCCCAGCGTCCTATTTATAGGACACACAGTTTTGGAACTTCTGTTGCAATATTTTTTTTTTGTAATATTTTTTCTTTGGGACCAAAATATTACTCTGAGCGCTAATGGGTTAAAGCATTTTTACTGGTATGTATCAAATTTGATACATTGGGCCGTTAAGTGTTAAATGCAAGAGGATTTAAAAACTGTCGTGAAATGGTTTAAACAAAATAGACTAAAGCTAAATGTTAAGAAGAATGCATTTTATAAAACATGAATTGTTATGAATGTGCTAGTTTTTTTTATATAAAGTTAAGAATAATTGAATGCCAAAATATTAAGTTAACTATGTGCAATATATATAGGAGGTGTCCAACCATATGCATTGAGAAATAGTAATGCCTAATATGTTAAGTGTATGTTCACAAAATTTACTTATTTATAAAAGCTTCAGAAACTATTTAATGAATTTCTAAATGACACAAAGAATGAGACAAATTTTGTATATTTAAAAAAATGTATAGAATTCGCTAGACTTAATTTCTAAAAGTATTTGTTAAAATGTAATGTAAATGAATTCCTATGGAACTGTTAATAAATTAATACTTCTACTACTACTACCACTACTACTATACTACTTACTTTACTTTAGGTGGCGCTACAGCTCGGGGTTAACCTGGGCCTGCTTCTCACAACCATTTGTGTGTGGGTTTTCAAGTCAATCCGACGATTATTCTGGAAGTTACACGAATATTTGTAAAGACATCAGAGCGCTTTTTTTTTACTCTAAGTAAAGTGTTTTTCAAACTGTAAACGCATTTTTCTCAAAGCCATGTTTTTATTGTCGGTGACCAAGATTTCTCGGAAACTGCTGAAGTAGTGTGCTTAAGTGCTTAGATATCTGTGGCCACAAAGAAAAACGACATAAGTCGACTTATGTCGAAATTGAGTTTTTTACACCAACGGATGTGCATTTATTCGATTCTATTTGCCATGTTTTTTATTATTTTTATCTCTAACGGTTACTGAGTTATAGACCAGCAAAAAACAACATAAGTAGTTTTCGGGCAAATATGCATATGGAAAAACAGCATAAGTACAGATTTTCCGTAAGCTTTTGACATATGTTCTTATGCTCCAACAGCTAATGAAACTAACTTTTTTTCTCATCTCTTTCTGTATCAACAACTTTCTTATACGATTCATATTTATTGTAAACTACCGTCAAACCTTTCCACTGCTCTCCTAAAAAAATTGTAAAAAACGACTTACGCTGTTTTTCCTGGTTGGCACAGATATATTTTTTAGCAATTAATCGAAGGTTTTTTCTCACTGATAAATATATTTTTTTTTATAAATAATAAGGCCAACATTTGGGCCAAAAATTGTTTTTTTGTTTCTTGAGAAGACGCTATTTTCGCAAACAAAAATTAATAACTAGATTATACATTACTTTAACGATATCCGTTTGGTTTTTCCATTATATATGATCCAATCCAGAGACCACGTCAGCGCAAGACGCCTTTTTTCAGTGGAGCTCCTATAGATCAGCTATAGCAGCCTATAAAATTATTATTTTTACAATTAAAAAATGTTGAAATACAGTTAAAAGTTACCAGAAAATGTGTAAAAAAAGGTTAAATTAATAAATTCAAAAGTTTTCTCAGGTAATTTTTTTGAAAAATTCCTTTTTTAGCCCTCCTGACTGTATATAACCCCCTTAAGTATTGATGTTTTTTGGATTATGTTCTAACGCAACTATAGATAGGTCACTGTTTTTAACATTACCAAACTTAAAGTCGCATTTTCTCGAAGCTGCAATTTCTGACCTAAGTCCTTGTTATCTGACGTCAAAGAAATATCATCGGAAAATAAGAAAATATGGTGAGAGAACAACGAAGAGCGCAATTATAGCAACAATTTCGTACCCCGCGAAATAAAGCGTAAGTGTTTAGACCGGCTTGAATAAAATAACGATTAAAAAAGCAGGCCGTAAAGCTGTTGCAACTCAGTTGCGGTAGCAATTTTTTATCGAAGGGAGGAAGTTTTAGTTAGTACAAATTTCACACGCGCCAACGGTCCTTATAGTGCCTTATAGAAGATTTGCACCTGAGATTACAATGTGAAGTTAGGTCCCATGTGAAGCACTTCACATTGAAGTTATATATTTCCCTACAACTCAAGTGACACCTGGATTTCAGTGAGGTACGGCTAGGTAAGGTTAGGTTAGGTAGCAGTGGCTGTCGGTAACAAGTACCAGCACACTTAGGCCTGTAGAGGCCCATTGTGATAATAAGAATCTTGGGAATATTTACCCCGCTACTCAAGAGAACCATTTGGAGCTTTGTACAAATCGAAGAAGGCTTCTTACGTCGTTTTGTGTTAGATCGCGTAGGTACTCGAAGAAGTATTCTCCTAGGTGTAGTTTTCTACTACGAGAAAGAGCTGGGCATGAGCAGAGGAGATGTGTTGGACTTTCCTCCTCCTCTTCGTCCCTACAGCTTTTGCAGAAGTCATTCGAGATGACGCCAAGCCTAGTTACGTGTGTCCTGTAAAATGACACCGATAATCGTACTAATTTTTTTTACTGACAAAAGGTATATAGAGCGGTTTAGATCTAATCTATGTCAGATTTGCTTTGTAGCAAGGCAGGTAGTTCCAACTTCCCATCTAGCGTTGGTTTTATTGACTGTTTCAAGTTTGAGTGCTAGCTTATAAGTAGCGAGTGGCATACCTTAATGTTCTTATCGGGTAGAATAGGTATTGTTGTTCCTATTTTAGCGAGCTCGTCAGCCTCACAATTTCCTGGAATGTCTCTGTACCCCGGCACTCAGCAAAAGTGAATGTTGAACTGCTTACACATCTCTATAAGAGATGAATGGCAGTTTGAGGTGGTCTTAGAAGTAGATGAGACTGATTCCAGAGATTTCAAGACCGCCTGACTATCCGAGAAAATGCTAATTCGATAGTGGATATTACATTCCTCTTGATCCAGGACAGTGCTTCCGAAATCGCCATAGGTAATCTCGGCTTGAAACACGCTACAGTGATCAGGGAGGCGAAAGGAGAGATTTAGTTTTAATCTGTCTGAGAAAATACCTCCTCCTACACCGTCATTGGTTTTAGAGCCATCAGTGTAGAAGTGTATCGACTTGTCTGTTATAGCACCTAAGTCATCCCAGAAAGACCTATGTATCTGGAATAGTGTCCTTAAAGTTTTTGTCAAAATTGGGCTTGGGTACAGTGTAGTCTATGTTTTCGGGAAGAGTTAGAATGTATAGTATTATGGAGTGGCCAGTGTAATTACTTGACCACTGTGAGCTGGTTTTGCGTCTTATGGCATAACTGATTGCCATTTGCTTACCAATTATGTCTAGGGGTGGGAGATAAAGTAGGATGTCTAATGCTGCGGAGATACGGCTAGGTGTCCAATGAAAACTTACAGTTCCCTGTCCCTTTAATTAGTCAAAAGCCCAAAGCATGCATCTAAAAAAAACAATGTACTCTCATGGTACCAATTTGAATCACAATGACCCCCGCTGTAACAAAGCACATAATCTACATTCCAATCTGTTTGTCAAGTAAATTGCATTGGTAATATGAATAAATGTAACCAATCGATTCATTGCCATCTGAAAGGCAATTCAAAGCCATAACCATCATGCATTCACCCCTATTCATTAACTTTTTAGCGAAGCAGCAACCGAAACGACCCAAAACAAGTCGAAATCATCCCGTTTCCAACTGAGAAACCAATCAATCCCTTAACAACATTCATTGTCCAATCGAAATAACATGAAATCAAATCTAACATCTCAAGCACTTGTGAACAAATTGAAAATACTAACTTTTGGGTTGGTTTTTCCCGAAATTAACAAGAAAAGCATCTTTCCCTTTCGAATTGATACAAGATGGGTCGATGGGTAGATGGGTGGGAGTATCCGTCCCCACAAAGACAGTTCAATGGTTCATCAAGAAAATATACTTGTTTACTTCGGATCATGTGCAAATAGATGAAGTTCCTGCCTGGCCTGTCAATAAAATCATCCTTCCTTCAGCCTAAAACTGTAACAAGATTCTTCTGCAATAAACCACCCTCACATCGAATATAATATTCGCAAGGAATTCCTCTTGATTCCTTTATATGGCCAAAGGTCTATATAATCAAATATATTCACTTAGCTCCAAGGGTTGCAAAAGTTCACCCACTCCCCTGTTCACCCCTATGATGAGTCATTCACTTTTATAGCAAAAGTGGTTAATAAGGAACTGCGTTCATAAGTGAGTGTGTATGTGTGTTTGTATAGCCGTTGACTTTGTTATTATTGTTTTGACCATTTCGACCCCCAAAAAGTCCATGCAGCACGTACATTAATAATCCATATGTGTCCCGGTCCTTGCTGTCAAGCTGTGTGTCATGTTGGGGGGTTGGGGTATGGTGTCCGTAAAACTTTGTTAATACTGCTAATTTCATAGAATCCTTAATTTTGATGGATGCTGGCGGGGTCACTTTTCTCATTATGAATGATAATCCATCGTCAGGAAGTGGGGAGGGGGGCTTCCGCCCGTCCTCCATTTGACCATATTTGTGTAGCAATATTTATGCTCATAATAATATTCTCTATTCCATGAGGACGGATTTATTAGCATTCCAAAACATTGTTGCTTCATAAAATGTTCACCATCATAGTATAGCTATTTTGGTAACATGCGTCATTTAATTAAATTGCACACAATCACCTACGGGATTTACCCTGTTTTTTTGGTTATACCTGCGTGCTGTACACACACAACAACCACAATAACAAACAACGGCGTTAAGCAAACATTTCCTATAAGGCAGGCAATTTCTAAACGGTTTTTTTCGAGCGTGGTTGAGCAGTTATGTTGGTTTTAGAAAATATTAAATTAGTGTTTCAGGGGACAGGACTATTGAATATAAAAATGTAATTATTATTTTCGGTTGTTTACGTTCTGTTGTACGAAGTTCATGTTAAATAACAAAATATTTACATTTGGTATATGAAAATATGTTTTTAAATTACGGCTTACGGTTTAGTTGACATAGGAAATAATTAACCCTCTTTTTAGATAACGTAACCAAAAGCGTTTACTGGGTATATATATATATTCTACTGTTTTAACATCGATGTTGAAGTACGTAAAATATCGTATAATCGATGTTAAGAACAAAACATCGACCATCGATGTTAGCAAAAGAGACCGGACTCTTAATTGAAGATTTTGTATGTTTTTTTTTTAATTGAAGACTTAGCATGAGAAAATAAAAAAATTCGCGAATTTTGAACTGTTCAGCCTTATTGTGAGTTTCACCCGAAAAATATTTCACGCGAAACATTTTTGTTCGCCCGAATTTTAAAAGCTATTGTGAGTTTCGCCCGAATAAAATATTATTTCTTTTTGTTGAGATTTAAAAAATTTGAGTTTCTACTGGAATTTCTATTCCGTCTTGTTGTTCTCTTTTTCGCCTACTACCTATAAATAAGCGAAATTCTCAGCTGTTACCTATCAATGGTGTTTCATTTCGCACGAATGAAGTTTCGGGCGAAACTCACAATAGGGGAACAGTGAAATGTGATTTTTTCGGGCGGAATGTTGTTCGACTGAAACTCACAATAATGCTGATTATTTTCCCCAATTTCGAGATTTTTAAAACATCGTGTTTCATTTTTTCGGGATTTTGTGTATTTGGGACTTTAAAAGTCGCGATTTATGCCGCTTCCATGCAATTATATATATATATCTTTATTTGGTATCATAAATTTACAATATTGGTTTGTTACCGCACATTTCTTAATACAGAGATTTGATATGTTTTTCTATATCTTTCTACTGAAAAACTATTAACATGATATGAACATATTTAGTAAGAAGAAAATAAGTAATTTGAAGGAAAAATACCACAAAAACCTTCAATACAATACAAAAAAAAAAAAAAAAAAAAAATCAATCCATTACTTTTTGCTTATAAATAAATAAAATTGGTAAAAAATTAATACATTTTAATAAATGATAGATAAATATAGATGTAAACTATAAATAAATAATAGATAAACAACAAACAGATAAATAAACAATAAATAAATAAATAAATATATAAATAAATAAATAAATAATGAATAAATAAGCAAATAATAAACACATAAATAAATATAAAATAAATAAATAATGAATAATAAATAAGTAATAAATACTTAAATCTAAATAAATAATTAAATAAATAAATAATAAACAAATAAATAAATATAGAAATAAATAATAAATAAAACGATAAATAAGTTATAAATAAATAAAATAAATACAAAATTTCAATATTATAAATAAATAAGTAAATAAATAGACAACAAATAACATAAAAACACGTAACAATAGTTTTCGATTTATGTAGCTAATTGGTTTACCATAATATTATTATATACAGTGAGTTATAAATTTATTTTTAAGTTTTTGGATTCTTTCGAAGATCAATTCAACATTTCCTTTTTTATGGAGATCAATTGTGGAATGATGCCAGGGAAGATTAAGCATCATTTTCAGCACTTTGTTTTGCGATACTTGTAATTTTCTGATATGGCATTTGGCACTATCTTCCCATACTTGGCAGCCATATAGCAAAATTGCTTGAAAAATTACCTTCAGAATAATGATTTTATTTTCACTTGATAACACTGACTTCCGATCTATAAAGGGATACATTTAATAGCAATATTGACTTTATTAATTGTTTTTGTGATGTGTTCATTAAACGTTAATCTCCTATCAAGAATTATACCTAAATATTTCACAAAGGGTTCCCAGATAATATCGACACCATTTATATGAATTTGGTTAATAGGAAGGTAGCAAGGTTTTCGTTTTGCCAACATTGCTCATCCCTACTGAAAAGTATGCAGGCAGACTGTTTAAAAATAAGAAACTTTCCTATACATTGCTGCAAGACAGTTTACGCATAGATTTGGAAAATTTGGCAGAATTGATTAATGCCCCTTTTTTTTCAAGCGTTTATTTATTTTATTTAAACAATATTACATTTTTTTTTTTTAGTCTAAATAAACTTAAAAACTATATATATATTTTCTTATTTTATTAAAGTTTATGGCCTTAATGGCACTCAATACTTGTCTTATTTTTTTTTATGTTTGTTGTGTATGTGTATTTAAATAAATTATTTTATGTATGTTATGTGCTTTTTTTTAAATATTAATTTTGGATTTGATTTTAGGAAAATTTTTTTAAAAAACCTCTTTCAATGTATTATTCTATATTTTTTGTTTTTATAAAATTTATAACTAAGAACTTAAATCTAACTAATACTAAATAAAACTAATTAAAACTAACTTACATCTAAAAGTCTAAGGACCAGGCCCTGCCATGCGATTCCTATTCCATCGTTCAAACGTTAATTTAACGAATACTCGATGGATCAAAAACCACATGACAGGGCCTGGTTCGGCCTGATTATATGCTAGCCTAAGCCCAATCAAGCCACCAGTATTTTTCCCGATTAAGTCTATCAAAATGATTTTTATCTTTTTCAGGTATGCTCACGCAGTATCTTAAGATAGCATCGCCATCCCCCAAGCCTGTAGGTACATACTTAATTCTTTTATCAGTTGCCCGTCTGGCAACATGGTATATTATCGGTACGTTCGTTAAGTCTGATAGAAATCCATGAGCATCCAGAAACAAGAAAGCTTCAGGTGGTATGTATCCACTTTCTAATGTATTTCCGAAATATTCAGGGTTGGGATAGAACAAGCCCGAAATGAGTTCGTTTTCCATAACATTCGCCGACCGGGCAAAATGATTCCTCACAAGGCCCAGAATCACATTGTCAATTCTGGACACACCGGAAGCATCCAATAGCTTTTTGTTTGAAACGTAATGCCGAAAGTCGGAATGTTCGCTCCTGTACATCTGCATGCAAGCTCTCAGGGATTTTCTTTCAAAGATTCTTATTTTTTCCATGTATGAATGGTTAATGATTAATGCACCTATTACATAACACAACTCCTTTTAGTTGGGTTAACTCTCACGCAACTCTACTATCACACAACTGAAGGAATTTTCCATATTACATAAAACAACCTTTTTCGTTCAAATCGAACCACAGATTTCTTAAAATTGCATGGACGCTCGACTGCAATTGCAATATCGCTACCACTTCCGAGTGCTGAAGATGTACAACCATTTGGACTAAATGCTTTTAAACTGCACACATTTTTTTAATTACGTTATTAACAATATTATAGCATCACATATTTTATTTGTCCGATATACGTCTTTTTGTTAATTTTCCACCTTTCGTATCTAAACATTTACTCTGAAACAACTACTGAAAACCAGTTGTTAGTGTTTGACAGCTCTAGCAACCAAAACATAACTGAGTTGTCTATCATAATACCAGAAAAAATTCCCACACAACTCTACAGAGGATTCGCCGTCTTGGTTTTATGTTGACAGGCAACTCTTTTTCTCAGAGTTGTGTTCAGTAATACCGAATTGCAAATTTCACCCAAATTTCAACTCAACTTAACAAAAATGGTCTTACGGAATAGGGGCATAAATGTCTTTTAAAGACCGGCAAATAGGATGGTATTTTATGATCAGCTGTTACGGGGAAGAGAACATGAACAGAGGAGATATGCTGGACTTTCTTCCTCTTCCTCTTCTCTGCAACTTTTACAGAAATCGTTCGAAAGGAGGCTAAGCCTAGTAACATGCTTGCCTATAAAGCAGTGTCCTATGATGACGCCAATAATCGTATTTATGTGAAGTCTTTTTAGGGATAGAAGGTAGTTAGAGCGGTTTAGATCCAGTCAACATTAGTGTCAACAAGTGGAACCACTTTCCCATCTAACAAAACCAAATGTACCATTTTTTTCTTCATGAGGTTTGTATTCCGGTCTTTCTGTCATTCTTTTTGCCATAGCCTTAGACTTATGGTTTTATCTTCTGGAAACTTCAACATTATATGAATGCTTGTCTTAGATTTCAGAATGAATAGTTTGACTGTCCACTTAGCTATATTATATTTTCTGATGACGTAAAATAAGGCTCAACATAATGAGACAAAATCTCAAATTTGGAATTATTTCGCTTTTAAAATAGAATTAATGCCAAATTGGCTTTATTCCATTTCAAAAGCGAAATAAGGCCAAATTCAAGTTGGATCAAAACCAAATAATGTCGATCGGTTAAATTACCGTCAGGTAACATCGGTTGCAAAGTTTCGTTCATAAACAGTAAAATATGTTTTGGAGGCATGTTTGGAAGTGAATGCGAGGTTGGTTATATGTAAATATATCTAATGTTTCCTTACATCGAATTATACACTATAACTATATTTTACGCTCAAAAACTAAAGATTTCATTAAAAACTTAGATGTTTAGTTTTTGAGCATAAGACCAATAGTAAAAATTCGCGACAAAAAAAAAAAACACAAAGACCGTGAAAAGGCCAAATTGACTCTGCGAAATTTCAAATCAGGCGAAATAACGCCAATTTTTTGCAATCTGCTCTTATTTCGTTGGGTCTTATTTCGCGTCACTTATTTTCCAAACAAGTATCTTACTTAAAGGCCTCTAAATATTGAAAGTCTCGAAAAAATATTTATTATTGTGGCTTTAAAATAACTGAAATCTTCTTTTTATTACTGACCCTAGGATGGGCAACTACTTTGGTGGCAGTAAGTTGTACTACTTAGTCCAGCCAGACCAAGTATTTTTTTGGTATGAGATGTGGCCTATATAAACTTCTATTGGCCTGCCAGCTGTATAGTTATGTTTCGGAATTACAGTATACTCTCTCCTTACGGACACCTCTTATAATCGGACAGATTTCAAAGAACGGAAGTAAATATACGATTTTTCATATCAAAAATTCTCCCATAACCGGACTCTCTCATAACCGGACACGGACAACAATTTTCATAACCGCAATGTTGCTCTCTCTTAAATGGACAAAACACATCTACGTATGGCAAACATTTTACATACTTTATTTTGTTTTTGTTTTGTTTTCCTCATCTTTACACTTTGCAAAGAAACGAAACAAAAATGTAAACCGACGAGTGTGCCTTTGGGTTATTGTCGCGTTCGCGGACACATGCTTTTTGGTGGGGAACGCTAGAAAGACACGCGCATATTTCCTGCTGTATTTTGAGAGATATTTTATATTATTTTGTGTGAATTTTGTATAAAGATAAAAATGATTCCGCTGGTCACAGTGAAGTGAAAATTTGTCTCTAGTATGACAAATAATGCAGGAACATGGAAGTGTACTGTATTTCTCGTCAGGGTATCCCATCTCGGCCTCACATACCTAAAATTTTCATGACCTGATAATTTCCTCAATCATTGACGGCATATGTTGTCTTGTCCGCGAACGTGTTATCCAACAACTATGTTATGTATGTATGTATGTGCATTTATAAATTCCGTTGAATTTTTTAAATAGGTATGTATATTAAGTATATGTATGTAACATATGTATAATTTTACGCTTGATTGTCATAGACTGGAATTAGAAGTATTTTTCATTAATTTGTGTTTATCACATAAAAATTGAATTCCTTTTTAAAATAAAATTGAAACCATATGTCTATTGTGTTTCTTTTTAAGGAACGCCAATTTATTTTTTCTCTCATAACCGAACACCTCTCATAACCGGACGAATTTCTCGGTACCGTCAGTGTCCAGTTATGGGAGAGTTCACTGTATATATTTGTATTTATTCTTAACCGCTTTTGAAATTGCACGGCTGTTGGTTATTCACGAAAATTAGAGAGAAAAAAAATGTAATAAACACAATTTTTGTTATTTTTGACTCAGTACAAAATTATGTTTATTTCCGCCGGTAGGAAATTGGTAAAATATAGAAAATAATTATTTCATTAAATTTGGCATACATAACAAATGTCTGACATGTCTCTGCGTAAAATATGATCGTTTTATGTACATATGCCCGAATAGGTTCCTAGAAAAATTGTTGTGCTCCAGCCAGATCAAGTGGTCTATTTAAAAGTGGTTTTTTTTAAAAAAAAATGTCTACCACAAACTTATCCGATTTGACCCAACAATGACTGTATTAGATTTAGAAAACTATGTTTATAATATAGAAGTTTTAGGTTTTTATATTGGATGGCAAAAAAGTTCTCATACGATAAAATCAAATTTGGTCTAGCCATCCCAGTTGCCCATTCTAGGGTTAAGGGATTATGACTTTGGCAATAGTACTATCCCATGCTTTAAACCGAAATATTGTTAAAAAGACAAAGAGAACTTACATATTCTAATCTAGTGGTTTGAGGTCCAGTACCAGACTTCATGTTTTATGTGGATGTCTCAAAGGGTGCAATTCAACGTCCCCATAAAATTTGTTCTCGTAAACATTTCCCACAGTTTTTGATATTATATGTAAATGAAAAGCTTTGTATATTTGAAGGCAATGTTCGTAGAAAAAAGATCTTAGGGCAATCACTCACTGCAGGGGGCTCCAATGTCCAATCAACCAAACAATTAAATCCAAATTGCTTACAAATTTAACGAGAGCTCCAATAAAAATTCACTGATTTTTATTACGAAAATTCGTATTCCAAATGACGAGCTCAAATTTTCATTCATCGCCGCAGGACATCGGTTAATTTTGAAAAAGAAAAAAACATAAATATTCGCATGATAATAAAAATCTCATAAACTTCGCAATAAAAACAAAACAAAAAGAAATATTCATGTGCTCATCGCATGTGTGGGAGTACCGTGCTCCAACTGTTCTACTTTTATTATGGATCTCCCCATTTCGGTGGAGAATATACGATTTTTTATGTGATATCATAGCGAACGACCATGTAATTGAATTTAAACCATGCTCTTGGATCTCTGCCCTTAAACGGGATTATTTTACATGGACCATGGTACAAGGACTTTACTGATTTAACACCAAATCTGTACGTGTTAGTGAAGATAATTGGATTAGCGAATTCGATGAAAATTGGAAATTTAATTTCGTCGAATATTTTATACGGAACTGAACACCCGGTAAGACTGAGACTGTTTTAATTCGTTTGAATAATTTATCGACTTTATTTGTATCAGAAGTCAACGATCCTTGCTAAGGATAACGACTCAACATTATAACATTTTGAAATGGGTGTCATTTGCCTTTTTATCGCTGACAGTAAACGCTCTAAAAGGGACAACCGTCGCGTCGTGTGTATTGTATTAAGAAGTTGGAATAAGAATAAAGATAAAGGGTTTCGTCCTTTATCTGTCACAAGCTGTTGCGGATTGTGGTTCCTTTTTGCGAATTTTTATTGGCATTTAAGTTGAAAATTTATTAATGAAGAAGTGTGAGTTGTGACTTTTTGACTTTAATTTTCAAAATGTTAAAGCTAATTCAACTAATTCATAATTTTTTTGCCTTTCAGACTATTAGAAAATGTGGAGTTTCAAAAAAGTAGCACGTCACACTTGGATAAGACACCAAGCAGTAGGTAGCGTGGCTCACTGAAATTACGCCAAAATATTTTACGCCAAAAAAAAAATTTAAAAAAAGGCAAAAATCTCCATACAAAGCTATGGCGTTTTTTCATAGGAAAAATCACCGAAAAAGTTTGGCGTAAATCTTTTTTTCCATTTAAGAAATATGAAAAAAAAACGCGAAAAAATTGTTTGGATAAAACGCCGGACCATTTTTTGGCCTTAAAAAAACCAAAAAAGTGGTTGGCTTTTTTTCCAAATAGAAAATAAAAAAAAGCCTTAGTACCAAGTACTCGTGAAATTTGATGTGTAATTATAACTATTGCTATTATTACTCTGTGTGCAGGAGAAATGCACAAAGAGAATCATTTACAGAGAACGAACTAATACTAAGTTTGGTTACGCACTAATATGTACTACTAAGATTGGTTACGGGTTACGCATGACGGCGAGAAATTCATGAGGCACATACCGAGAGCAAAGGTTAGTTGGAAATTAAACCAAGAAATGTAAACTTTTTCTGGCGTAATTTCCGTTTTACTTTTTGGCGTAATTTCCTTGCATTCTGGCGAAGTTTCCTTTTTTGTTTTTGTCCAAAATAAAATAAAAAAAAAATTTTTGTTTGGAACAGGGCAAACTTTTACAAATGCGGATTTTTTAAAAGTATGGCATAAAACAGTGAAAGGAGCCAAGTCTAATGAAACCGATGAATATATTTTCACGTATTTTGATGTATTGAAATGCTCTGGGGAAGATAAACGGCATTTATTAGAAAAAAACAAATTTTTTCTATGGTTACCTCTAGAAAATGGGGTATTATGTGGAAAAAATATGACAAACTTACTAATTTTTTTGCTAACAATTATTTCATTCATAAGGAAAAAATAATAAAACTTTATGATAATTACTCATTTTTTGCAGAAAAGCGACTTGAAAGTCAAAAAAAATTATGGGCAAGATTAATGATATTGACTTAAAAATAAATGATCTGGAAAGCCAAAAAAAAGTGCAGCTGAAAAGAGTATTATTTCTTCTAAAATCAAAGCCCTAAATGAAGTTTCTGTAGTAAGTATTAGCGAAGATATTTGTGTTAGCATGGGTCAAGGTACACCAAAGAAGGATTTTTCTTAAATCCTCCATAAATGATGTCCACGTTGGAGATAGACCCTTGTTGTGGAACGATTTTTGTTCTTCGATTATACCTATATCAGTTTCCAAAGTATTGACGAGTTACTTGGAAACACCCTATATATTTCCTAATAAAATGTAATAATCTATAAATGTCAAATATTTATAACAAATGCGTCCCAAAATGTTTCTTTATTAATTAAAATTCAAAATTTACATAACAACAGAAACAGAATGTTTTTTTGATTTTCGTCCCAAAATTTGTTCTTAGCGAAGCACTGTGAGCCGGTGGCGTTCTAGGGAAACGTGTTCTGGTATTCGAATTGAAAGGTTTCTGCTCCGAGTTCTAATAGAAAAAAATTAGTAAATAAAAAAGCCAGCTACAGCGACTTTGGCCTTGATTTCAGCTTATAAAAGTCGGACTAACGTAAACTGGATGTTTTGAAAATTGGACCAATAAGCAGAAACGTTATCTGCGAATAGGGTCAAATTAAACTTTGATTTAAAGCATCCACAAAAATAGAACAGAAAGCGGCACAGGGAAATTTGTATGTGAAAAAAAATTTTTACCCATAAAAATATGCGAATTGTAAAAAAAGAATTAAAATAGTAAAAGGACTGTTTGCTCAAAGCTATGAATCCAATGGTGCGAAATCTTGGAAAAACCTTAGATGCGTTTTGAGAGTACATAAGTATGTGCTTGCAGCTTTAGAACTTTGCCACTTTTGTGAACCAAGTTTTTTATTAGTGCGTCGAATTGAGAAAGCATATTGTTCCACTTTTTGTACTTTTTATTGAATTTCGGTAACACTTATTGAATCCTTCAAAAATGGAGATCGCAGGTATTTTTCTTTCATTAGGTGGCGCTACAGCTCGGGGTGAACCAGGGCCTGCTTCTCGCAACCATTTGTGTGTGCTTTCAGCAGTACATGGAGTTTCAAACCACCCATAGTACACTGGAATATGGTTAAATAGTCTGGTGGAAAACACTCGACAAAATGTGAAGGCTGTTCTGCATTGGGATTTAAGTTTTGTTAGGACAACACCCACAGCGGCAATAGTAACCATGCTTAGTCTGTTTCCGAAAGATCTCTACTGCAGCAGTGTGGTGGCTAGAACTGCGCTTAGACTAAACGAAGTGGTCTTTTGGTCACCAGCACAATACGTTCATGCCTAGAGATGGGCATCTTAACAAGATGGTAGGCGACCAACAGATAGACTATCCGTCTTCAATCACTATGTACTTTTGAGAAGCAGTTTGCTATCAGAATTCCTGACATAAACGATTAAATCAGTCAGACAGTCACAAATAAAGAGAAACTAGCCTTCTATACCGGCGGTTTCCAAATGGACGACGGTACGACGCGGCGGCAGGAGTTTACTGCGAGACTTTATAAGTCAATCGCTTCCCAGGGTCAGTAACGATTGCAGTATTTTTCCGGTCGAGATCAGAGCCCTTATCCATCCTGCAATAACCATTGCCAGAGTGAACGATCTGGAAAGAAAGGGGTTGGGCCCTACCTTTCTGCCAGGCCCCACTCCTTTGTTAGAAATCCATAAACATAGAAGCTATCAACAAAGCCACCAGTCGCGTGATCTATATGGATATAGGTGCAATAGCTAAAACTCTGTGGCCAGTACGCTACAAGAAGAAATCGTTCTCTCTTATTAGGCTCAGCCGCAAAGACACTCGTACCGACTCTAATATCATAACTGGGAACAGAGCCATTGCTACTCATGTGGAACGACTCGAGATCTTTGACAACGATTTCTGCAGCAGTAGTAGGAACGAAGAAGAAATTGAATCTGTTCGTCACGTGCTATGTGCTGGTCCCGCTATAATTTGCAGGAGAATGAGCACTATTGACAGTTACTCTTTTCAAAAAGGTCACCACAAAAAAACCAACCCAGAAAACATCTACAATAATTCGGCAATGAATTGAGCCAAGTTGAAGCTCTTTATATCGAGTGGTCATCGGATCAATTGCTACACCAGACACTTGCCATAAAGATTGAATTATTCGAAAAATGTATAGGGTCATCCAACAAGAGGTGTCATTTCAATTCCATAGCGAAAGTACGTCGTTGTATGTCAACTGGACCTTATAAGCATGTAGTCCAAGATATTTTGTTCGAAATGTGGTGTAAAGTCGTTGGGGATAGGCCCGATTTCTATGATTGTCCGAAATTGACACACCTGGGCTTTTAGTCGCGGTATTCTGCTTTTCTAGCTTCGTTTTCAATAAAGATATGCAGTGGAGGCAAGGCAAAAAAGATCTCAATGTCCCTCTCATGGCGCCGGTAATGCTAATGCACGCTAGGTGCTAATGTTTTTTAAGGCAACGTTTGAGAGGCTTCGCTAGCTACCACCAAACTAGCTAGAATAGACACTCCTCTATTAAAATCACCGTTTGTTCAGAGACAGCATTGGTATAAAGTTAAAAGACTTCCGTGATCTTTCACTTGCAGAAAGCCTAAAATAGTGCTTACTGAAGAGAGTTAAAAATGCTGCATTAGCTCATCACACGCCAAGAGCATTAAGCAGTAACATTTATCGATTGGGTCAGCTGCATCAGACCTCTTTACGTCGAAATTATCTATCGCCAATCAAAGCATTTAAGAAATTAATAAATCTACTGCAAGTCCAACCATAAACCGCTAGGAAAATTCTTCTAACTTCCTCTATTTACAATTTTGTTGTCCTACCACTGCTACTCTATCGTAATCAAATTGGTCCGCGGCCATTCAATGTGGTAACACACGCGATGTGTTGTCATCGGTTGAAATTAAAGTAGACCGTGATACCTCTCCTTAACGGTAAGCTACGGTGGAATTGGCATCTATAAATTCCATTCAACCAGCGGGATGCCAACAGCGTCTGCTCCACTGTACGTGCACCACCTCCTTCTTCACGCATCTTGGCCAAAAGGATTACTCCAAAATTGTGCTCAACCTGTCCATTGGAAAGACATACAATGTACAACCCGGTTTGAGGCTACTTACCAGAAAGTGCGCATCCACGAAGAACGATACCGCGTAATAAGTCACTATTCGCATTCGCATTTGCAGTGCCGCGCCGGCCGTAGGCAAGTGGGTACAACGAGAAACACTGAAATATCGGCTACCCAGCTAATTCGTTAGAATGCGTGGAAGCAAAGGTCCACGACCACGTCCAGACCACGCCACATGAATGGAATAAGTAGTGCAATCTGAGTTTAATGAATATTCGATGGTCGACCAAATAAGTGCCCATATAACATTTGTCTTCCTTTTGCTGCGGCGGTAGAGGTGATATGGGTGTGTACCACAAGAGGAACACTCACTCTTATATGAATATGCATACGGTGTTTGTATTAATGAGCTTATGGCTGATTAATTGTTCCAACCTAATGTGGAGCGAAGCTATTCTTGGAGAGGTTAAGGAACTCGTTTATCGTCGGTTAGTGTTTTTAATGAATCACAGTGAGATTGATTCCCTTTCAAGACGGACGTTGGTTAGTTTTATTCCCATGGTACTTGCGATTGAATGACATTCGTATGGGAGCTTTACGTTGACGTAAGTTAAAACTGCTGAAGTGTATCATTAGGTAAAAAGAAAAGTATCTGCTTACATACTTCTCGACTCCATGGGAAAATTTAGTATTGAGATTGAAAATTGCTTAACCTTTACATTGTCGCCAATAAAAAACTCATAATCTTGACAGCAAACACCCGGGTGTAGAAATATAACTCTCATATGTTGTGTATGAAATTTTTAGTTTTCTTCAGTTAAATGTTTGTTATTTGTGATTTGTGTTTTGTTGCGATTATTAGTTTCACAATTCAATACAGTTGCGTTAAGGGACATTGCGTCCTAGACGTAAGCTAATATTTTATGGAGTGAAATTTGTGTTCATTCAGATTATAAAGTTTTCTTATCTATTTAGTTCACTAACCACTTCAGCGTTAGTCTAAGGAAATATTCGGGTTAGTATATCTACCTAATTGGATTTTAGGGTTCCGTACCCATATCATATTACGGAACCATTATTAGTTCGCTCTGTATCTACAATATCTATTTATTCTTGGCACACTTATACATTACGGTGTCCACATATTTGAGACAACTTATCATTCTGTATCGATAAGGAAACTAGAACACAGCTTACAGATCCGTTCCAAAAAAACTGTAATGCGTGCATGTATACATATGCACTTGCACATATGTATGTATGTTTTTATAAACATCCTCACAAAATATGCTGTAGTTCGCATCATTTTTAGCTATCAAAAGCAATAAGACGTTTTATCATTCGTCATAATTTGTTGCATTTGCCAGGAGCAACAATATTATTTTTCTCTTTGGTAATATGTATTATAAAAAATGAAGAATACGAAACTCTTTGAATGCGAGTCTGACTCGCGGTTTTTTTTGCTAACACTTGCATTCCATTCAGTCAATAAAAGAGCTCAGATTCCAAAAGCTATGAGCTGCACTCGATCAAAAAGTGTTGTAGAATGCATACTAGGCAGTCTAGGAGCTACGAGAACCGCGGAATGTTCCTTGCAATCTGAACGATTTGATGGGTCGATATGTACCTGGCCGTCGCATTCCTAATGATTTATGTGATATACGGACTCAAGAAAAGTCTGCGTCCAGTGCGAAAGAAAAGTTTGCCAAGTGTACATCCTTACAAAAGCTAAATATAAAGAATGCCTCAATGTGCTTTTGAAATTGTTATTATTTCTATATTCTATCTACCTAAGTATGTGTACTTTTATTTAGTCACTATATATCTATGATATCAACCTATCCTATGTAAGAATTCAATAGAATCAATAACTAAATACACATGTATGTACAATGTACATACATATGTAATGCTTTTTCTAAATAGATAAATAACCCTCACCTCGTCGAAAATGTTTACTATAATATGTATGACGTATGTATGTATGTATGTATACTATGTATGTATGTACATACACATAAACGTATGTATATATATTGGCTATTTAATTGTTAAGTTTAAGAAATAGTTACATGTCTGTGCACAAAATTAAGTAGAAACATAGTAACATTTTTGACAGTTCCTACAGAAAACATATGAAAAAGTAATTTCTATACCCAGGTATATACCATCAAGGTGGTCGAAAAAAGGTAAAAAATCTCAAAAACATAGTAAATATTTTTTTTTTTTAAAAAAAAGTTCCATTTTACAAAAAGAACTCACTATTTTAGTCACTGAGCAGAAGCGGTTTTAGATTCAGTGAAAAAACTCGGATTTATTCGAAATTGAAAATCGGGATCTATACCCAGGTGTATAACGACAATGTGAAGGTTAAAGTGGGTAACTGTTAGTTGGTTCTATACAAATCATATGATGGTAGATAACAATTCAAACTCGACTCTACGCTCTTAATCAAAGATGATGTGCTCGTTTATCAGAGGACCTCAATATATGTAAGGTAATTCACAGAGAGATTAGTTTCCAAATTTATGAGATGTTGACAATCACGTAGCCTGAAATAAGTGTATCAATCAGCTACGTTCGGATCTTCGCTAATGTCATCAATAGGACAATATGGTATGTAGATACGAAAGATATTCAAACGATGATTGAAGCTCCCAACATAGAATATACTACTCGCTATACTACTAATCTGATAGACGGTCAATAATGACCAAGCCTAAATAGAATTGAAAATGTATGCTATTGAAAAACATACATTTTTTATGAAATAAAAGTCTTAACTAACTATTGGTAGACAGTAGCGGCGTTAGGGTAGTGCGCGGTTAGGCAACTGCCCAGACATGAAGGGGCGCCGATCCAGTTGCATATTGTGACTTGTTGCATTTTGGGCAGCGGCCAGGCCACCTGCAAGAGTCTTAAATTCCCTAAATCTGGTTGTTGACATTAGCCGCGTTTTATTATACTGATCTGATTCGGATCAGATCATGGGCATAATAAAACAAACTGGATTACAGATACAGACCTTTTTAGTTCAGACGCAGACCGTTAGCGCGAAGTTGCCGTTTTATTACACTGCTGTTGTGCTAAAGACACATACCTTTAGCCCGAAATTGCCGTTTTATTATACAGCTTTTTGCTCAGACACAGACCTTTAGCACGAAAACAAAGTTCACAAGCGAAAGTGGATCCTACTGAAATATAACCGACCTAATTATGAGATCACGAAAATAAATAAATGAGAAGCATGATCTCGTATTGTTATTGTAATGCATACAAACTAATGATCCACTCCGGATTATGGGCGATAATAAAACGCGACCATTGTTTCCAGCTTCGGATCCCTTAGGATTTTATACAATAAAAAACGCAGTGAAATACGTTGGGGAGCAAGAATAAGCAGTGTTAAAGCAGTCCATCAATGGACATGGATTTCGATAAATGCACAGAAGTGTTGAAAAAATACTGCGCTTTCTTGGAAGAGTATAGAAAGACAGGTTTTAAAAGCGCTATTTTAACAGCGAAGGAATTAACTGACGAACTTAAAATTTAAAGCCACAACAAGAATGCAATGCGTTTATGCCAAGCTGGTAAAACTCCCCGCGATTAACCTCTCGAAAAAAATAAATTTGAAGTTATATTTTTCAAATGTCTATTGGACACAACCTTAATTTCACTCAGTAAATGCTTTGAACAATTAAATTAGTACTACGAATCTTCGTCCTTTTTGTATAACATAAAAAAAGATTCCAGAAAAACCAGACCTTCCTAAACTCTGTGATGACCTCCAATTAAAATTAACTGTAGGCTCGAAATCAGTTATGAATGGTTGTATGTTGTGTGATGAACTCATATTTCGATTTGGGATCGACAATATCTCAATCTAGATTGACAAAATTGGCAGCTTTGTCAATCGAAAATGAAATTGAAGAAAAGATAGACTTTGGTGTCATACGTAACAGAGTTTGCCGATAGAAAGGCCTGAAAATTAAAATTCTTTTATTTTTTTTTTTTAAATACATAATGGATTGTTTCCCTTGTTTTATTCTTTCCTCGTTTCACATGGGTTTGTATAGCAGATAGGGGGCGCCGTATAAGTCTCGCCCAGGGTGCTGGTAGTGCACTGTTGGTAGATTTAAAACTGAACACTTGAATCGTTAGCACTTACTCACTGTCGACAAGGAAGGTACTTAGTTTGGATAGATAGTCCGACAATTTTAATACGACATGAAGCTTTTACATAAGATGCAAAACCGGTAACCAAATTCATTGGATCCGAAAAATCGGTCACTTCAAAATAACTTCATACTAATGGAATGGTAATACATATCTACTCAAAACTACATGATTTAATAAAAAAAGGAATGGATTCTATTGGATTCAGAATGAACCGCCATAAGAAACTTCTCTTTAAGTGAAGCTTGCTTTATCTGTTTAGAGTGAACTGATTTATTGGTTACAGAAATTTCTCTTAAAACCTGAAATGATATTAAAAAACTTAGTTTTTCTTAACTTTCGTGAATATATTAAATCTAAAGATGGGTTATTTGAGCTGTTCACTGCTAAGGTACGTTATTTATTACAAAGGTTCCTTTGCAATGTGAATATTATTTTCCTTTAATTAAAAAATACGCAAAAAATAATTTTGTTAAGTATAGAATAATCACGTGTTGAAAAGAACCTCTTTATTTCAATTTCTTTAATTCTTGGTTAACAATATTTTTATGTAAATATTATAGCTATATCTAGTTTAAGACAGGACCGAGTTTAGCTGAAGCGGAGACTTTATCAATGTCCAGGTCCATTACAAGTAAGCTTAATAACATGTACTACCTCAGAGTTCATCTCTCACATGTAACATAGTTCTAAAAAGAAGTAGAGAGGTTTACCGAAGTAGTAAAAGATGAAAAGTAAATAAATATTCTCTTTATAGTTTGTCATTCGTAATAGGAGATGTAGTGGTGTGAACAATTATGGACTCAAACGTAAATTCTCAGTTTTCTTGGAGTGAGTAATAAGATTTTATGATTAGTTTTGTGACAAAATATTGCCAACTCGGTGAAAACCCTTTAATGGCTTAATTGCTTTTTTACCAGGATTGGTACTTAGTTAATTTTCTGAAAAAACCCCAATTTCGCCTAATAAAAAATATAAACTCATTTCCGTGATTTCAATCCCAGCCCGGGTCCAACACCTAAAAGTTTTTTCACGGTGCCACGTCTTTCGAGTATCTGACAAGCAACCAAAGAGTATCATTTGTCATTTGTAGCTTCTCAACTCGCCGTTAGGAGTCGGCAAAAAACTGTAGGTCCCTTCCATTCGTGCAAAAATATAACACGCACACACAAATGGTTGCAAGAAACAGACCCAGGTTCACACCGAGCTGTGACGCCATCTAAAGTAACTTCGTGGCAGACAGGAAATAAGATTATTTGAAGTGTTGTCCGGTATATTATTCCATGCTTCAACAATTCTTTCTTTGAGTTGTTCCAGGTTTTGAATTTCTGGCTATTCCTGATCGTCAGCGCCCTTGCCAGGATCCCCCTCAGGTTCTCAATGGGGTTTATGTCTGTGGTCTATTTCACCAACCTACAAATTACAACCACAAGCTTGAACTTGTGAATCACAAATACAAATTTGTAATCTAGTTTTTTGTTTCACAAATTGAAAATATAGTTATAAGAAAAACGCGGAACTACCAAAGTTGGCTTAGGAACAGAATAATATTTATTTTTAAGATAATTATATAATAGATACAAATTTTATTTATTATCTTAATAGGCAATTTCGGACCACGAATACAAGGGAGGTTTTTGGTGATATAACCATGAAGAAAGCGCGTCGAAGACTGGCCAGTAAAACGAAGGTTAGCTTCGAAAAACATTATCGGCTAGCGGGTTCGCTCGCCGACGACGCGTGACTTTACCTTGTTTACAAGTTGACTTGATTTCCAAGAATCCTTGTAAACAAGGTACTGCTGGGATTTATATGTAACAATATACCATATAATCCACAAATTTGTGATTAGAATGCAAATTGTTGATCACAAATATTGTCTTGTAGAATGTCTTGTAGAAAACATTATGGCAATGAACATACAAAATAAGACCCTTGCTGCGTCTCTAATTAGAGATAAAAATTACATTCTGCTTAGTGGCTGGCTACACGATCATTTCCATACCGGTTATTTCTAGTGAGACAAGGTAGATTTTCTGTGAGTTAAAAAGAGAAGGGTTGAATTTACCAAAAGTTGATGATGATGATGGAAGATGCATGTTTTTTTCTCAAAGTGTTTCATTTTTCTACATTTTTTACTTTTTTTCTGACCGTGGAAGGGTTCACATCACGGAAGACTCAAAAATATAATTCTCTGTGCAGTTGGGCGTTTCCATCCATTTATTTTATATGTAGCCAAGCCACGGGCAACTTTTCAACGCCTTTTATGCCCATGACCTTGTGGCCACAGTCTTAGAAAGTCTGTAAATACTTTAACAGAGCGGGTGGAAAATATTTTACATTTTAAGTAACAAAAGAAAATGCATCAGTCATAAAAACCACAATGCAATGGCCAATAAGCTCCCCCTTCTAGCCTTTCCTAGAGACGATAGGATTAGAAAATTCAGCTGGGAGAAATACTTTTACATCAAACTCAACAGCAAGAAAGACTGGAGCAACGAATCTAGAATCTATACACTGAGTCTACACACCATTAAATGGTACACGGATGATTCAAGAACTGAGGAAATAACGGGGGCAGGAGTGTTTGGGCCCGGAACTAAGCTTTTCGAACCCATGGGCTGGGCAGTTACACCACCATTTTTCAAGCTGAAATCTGTGCTATCGACAGATGTGCCCTACGCAATTTTGATAAGCGCTACAACAGATGCGACATTGCAATTATGTCAGATAGCCAAGCAGCTATCAAGGCTATAGGGGCTCAGAACATTAAATCTAGAATTGTCTGGGAATGCCTAGACAAACTAAATAGACTGGGCGAACGAAACAATGTCACCATAATACTGGGTACCAGGACACCTGGGGATAGAAGGTAATGAAGAGGCGGACAAACTTGCCAGGTAAGGGGCTGCCACACCATTTGTGGTCCCTGAATCCTCTGCAGTATAGGGGAACATACAATAAAAGAGGAGCTCCGATCACTGGAGAAAATAAACAGGACTACGTCTTGGACAAAAACTCAGGGTTTAAGACAGGCGAAGAAACTGCTGGGTAATTACAACCTGAAGAGGTTCAAACTCCGCATCCTGACTGCGTTTCTTACGGGGCATTGTAAACTCAGGGGACTTCTCAAGAAGCTAGGTCTATCAGATGAGTCTAAAGAAACTCCAGAACACACACTGGTGGAATGTGGGGAATTAACCCAGAAAAGATTCAAGTGCTTGGGTAAATACCAAATTACAGCAGAGGATCTACCACTCGTAGCACCCAATCTCCTGCTATGATTTCTCAGGGAAATTGGTCTGGATGATGTGCTGTGACCTATGGAATTATCACCAGGGCTAGGTGTTAGCGAAGCTCTGTCTAACCGATTCCAATTGGAATAATGACAAGAGAGATGTTCATTCGTCTAGGACATGTAGGGGGCACAATAGATCTTAAGGTCGTGGTGCATCTCACCCTTCAATAAATAATAATAATAACAAAGACTTCAAATACCTTCCAGACGTTGTGTGTCATAATTTTAAATGGTAAACCGTGGTTAGTACCTACATGTACATATGTACAATGTACATATGTTATGTACGAGTATTACATACTAAAAATGAACTTCAGTCTTAACTTATAGTTGTATCTAGTAATTTATTTAGCTAATATACTCGTATTTTTAAATTTAAAATTTAATAATTTACCATTTCATTTCTATAATGCAGATCGTTATTACCAAAATGCAAAATATACCTAATATAGGTTATATCGAAGTATCGTAGCTAAAAATAAATATCTTGAGAAAAAAACCTCGTAGCGAAACAAACTAAAATGGGATTAAAAGGGATAGAGTAGTATTAAAGGGTGCTTTAGTTAAAAATGACTCTATAAAAATATGCTGTTCTCAAAAAAATTACTTCAAATATCGCCAAAAACCGTGTTTTTAGTACTTTGAGATTGGTATATCTCAAAATTCTGACCTTCTAGAGCAATTCTGTTGCCAGATTTAGATTCAGCGTTAAATAATCTACAAGAAATTATATGTCTTATTCTTAGGGCAAAAATGTTGTAGACTAGTGTTATTTATACCCAGAGTTTGGTAAAACGATAAAAATCAAAAAAATCTAATTTATAAGTTGGTGAAATAGACCCTGGACTAAAAGTTGGCCACAGTAAACGTTTAATTCCATGCTCGGGAAACCATGTGGTTGTTGTTCGTGCTGTATGGGTAGGAGTGTTGTCTTATTAACATCTTCGTCCCCTGTTAAGGTAAAAGAGATTCTTCCAGAGATAAAATCTATTTCTGTTTTCAGATTTCCAATGAAAGCTGCCCATACAAAACTCCTCATCCTCCTTAAGGCATGCGCGACATGATTTTCCTTTCTTTCTTGAGATCATGCCAAAAGTACTTGAAGCCGTGTCGGGGCCATCCAGGTTACATTTTTTCTCAGCGCTGTAGATCGAATAAGACCACATTTCACTGTGTTAAACATATGTTCCTGCGAATTCAATGCGTGCTTCCTTATGGCATTTGAGTGGTGGTTTGCACTAGCACTTTCGATACTTCAAGTTGTTTAAGGCTGTTGCCCATTTTCCAATGAAGCTAGGATCACAATTCAAATTAAAACGTCGAACTATTTGGGACGAATGACTCGGTTTACCGTCGGCGAAAATTTTGTCAGTCTCCCAGATTGGTTATTTGTTCCGTAATTTTCAATACCAGCTTGTAGAAAATTTTCCACTACACCTTGAGAGCGATTAATTTCATTGGCAATTTTTCTTTGCGTCATTCCATTAATTTGCAAATCGACTATTCTTTGTTTCTCAATGTCCGTTAATTGTTTCACGTGGCATATTTAGAACTTTAAAAAATTCTCTTCGTAAAACAAAAATCTTAATAAGTGAGTAAAAAGTATTTGAAATAAAGCGAATTTGGGGATAAAAACAAAATTGTTGAAATTCAGTATCCAGAATTCTGACGATCAAAAACAAACCCCAAATGAATAACTGTTAGAAATGAATTTCTCGATATATTCAGGACCGATCCTCTATCGCAGTATTCAACCCATCACTTTTAATAACAAATAAGATTTGTGTTTGACATATTTTAGCAACCATTGCAAGGCATAGTAAGTACGTACATATGTACATACAATTTCAATATCATATAAAAAAGAGAACAACAAGTTACCACGAATCTCTCCAAACCTATAAATGCAACTTTCAATATCGCTATTTATTGACCCAGGCTAGAGTTTTTATTTTTATTTGGAACATTAATCATAGCTTCAGATGGCTGTTTCCGCCATAGACTCCCTTAATTCTTAAAATTGCACGCGACGAAGGAGTGGAGTAACCAATAAAACTGTCCAAATAAGCCCGTGGTTGCCGCACAAGTTAATTAAATGATCGCCCATAAAATGCAACTGATTTATGAATGCAGCGGATGTACATTTTTTAATACAAAGAAAAATATGTAGCGAAGTAACCTACATATAACCATCGGGGACGTACGTACACCCAGCTCTGTTGGCACAACATTCTGGTTTTCCTAATACCTACAGCAATGAAATTTCTCGTTTCGTCCTTTTTATGAAACGTGAAACCATTATTTGTGCTTGTTTAGTACGCCTGCAGTTGATGCAACAGCACACGGTGTGCTGGGAAGTCTTTTACCTCGTACATTCTATATTTTATTTGCTGAGTGCAACTGAAAGTTTTACGGTAAGTGAGGTACGTTGTGATTATTTGGAATCAACGATAAACATTTGATTTGGCTGCGTATATAAAGGTTGATCCAATTTGAGCTTCCTATGTTGGCAGCACTGTAAATCAAGCAGCTGTCAATAAGCAGATGTTTTCAAGGTGTCAAAAATGTTAGTTTGTAACAAAACATTTACGAAGTGGAGCGTTTACCCACCGCTCAACGGGTTTAAATTGTACGAACTTTTTATTGAAGTTTACGTGAATATTTAAGACCATTTAATCACACCAGAGGATGAGCAATTCACGAAGCAATTTGAAGAGACTGGAGATATTGCAGATAGGGTAAGAAAATATTACTGCTGTGAGTGGAAGTGCGGCCGAAGACCCGGAATTGTAGATTGGTGGGAGTGGAAAACATGTGGTGCCAACAAGATGGCGCAACTTACCACACATCGGGAGCGATGTGGGATGCCTTGCATGAAAAGTTCCCAGGTCGCAATTATTTCAACTTCTGGTAATGTCAACTGACTGCCAAGATCATCCGACGTTGGATTTATTTCATGGTGCGTTACACTGAAAGTCGTGTCTGTGCTAACGAATCCGAAACGCCAAGTTATAGCCGAAAAACCAACCGAAATTTACGAAATTAAATCGAAAGGATCGACTGCTGCAGAAGGTCCAGATATTATTTTTCATAAAAATTCAAGTGCATAACATTTGCGACTTATAAAAAAATCCGAAAAAATATATGAAGCTCTAACTGGATCATCCTTTACATCGGATGCATATAGCAACTTCGTTGACAGGAACCCTTTAAAAATGTTAACGGAGATCATCTACGTGCTTATTGATACAAGGCAACCCTACAATTTGAATAAGCTAAGAAGAGCCTCGTTTAGAAGTCGAAGATACTGGCTGTCCCAGACAGTCCCACTCGGGAAGACAATTTTAACGCCAAAGAAACGTGGCCAGTAGGGTACGCGACAGCAATTAAACTACAAAACTTTTAAGTGTGCCAATGTCGTGAGGAATAGCCGTTGGCTTGGAATAGCAGATTCGTAAACGGTTGAATTATTTAGTTTGCTAAGCTGATAAATAAAAGAAAGACATTGGAAACTAGTTTTAAAAATCAGGACTTTATTTTATGGTTGGAATTGCTGTCTTATTTAATGCGAATGTATACTTAGCAAGGGGTTGCCAGTATAGTCTCAATTAAACTAGGACAAGGGGTGTTCAAATCGAGGACTTTAAAAGACACCGCCTACCTAAAAAAAGAGTACAAAAAGCGATAAAATAAAACTCAGCTTATTTGCGTCAACAACTTACCAAACGGCAGAGAAACTCAGTTTTTTCTGTATTTTTGTTTTGCAATTATGCTGCACGACTTTGTTCAATGAGAAAACAAGCAGAACAGAACATTTGTGAAAATGTCAGATCAAGTTAGAACAGAAAATTACAGCAATATGTTAGTTGTCAAAGATGAAAACTTCATTGTCGATTAATGTACTTACTATTTTCCGAATTATGGCGTGCATTGTAAACTTAAATCTTGTCGATCCACTTTTCGCTTCGAATAAAAAAATGAAATATGCAATCACAGCTGATTTTGAGAAATCTGTTCAACCTCAAGAGTACATTTCATGTTCCTCTTGATATGAGTGTTTTATGATTGTCAAGTTGGAGAATTTCATTTTCATATCCACCACCGCCAAAGAATTCGTTATATGATCGTTATATCGTTATATGATTAAATCAAGGATTCTTAGCATAGCCAGAGACTAAATATTAGATCCACTTTTTTGATCTAATGCGAAGCTTTTAACAAAAAAGGAAAATTATGCTGGAAAATGATGTTTGTTAAGCCTTCAGTATAAAAAATCAGTTATAATCATAAATTTTAATAGTACGACTGTCTTATGTTATCATTAGTTTTTAGCTTTTATCACTATTTTCGCCTTAAGCTTAGCAATAACCTAAAGAGATAATGTATCTAACTTTGTATCAGTTTTCGTAAAATAAATTTGTACATAGTATAGCAAAATCCCGGTCGGTGTCAGATTACGATTGTGGTAAAAGATATCAAGAACCGCTAAACGGATTTAAATGATTCTTTCGGTATAAGATTACTTATTTCTCAGAAAAGGTTTATCCATCAGCTTTGAATGCAATTAATTTTTAGTTCTAGAGTTTAAGGGACTTCAAATGAGAAATCGAAAATCCAATTTAAAACAATCGGCCATTACGTCGGAGCAGTGTCTCCCATCTTATTCATATTCAGTCTTCCATAAATTACATTCAATACGCAGGTGTTAAGACTAAAATCATATTTGTGCAATTAACAGAAGCTGAATAGTAGTACAAAATGCATTCCAAAGTCGTTTTTTATTTATTTCTTTTTCAAGCAGAAGCTGAATCACAGCACTCAGTGGCAATCGTGTGGGGTTGATGATGATTTTTTTTTTTTCAATTCTCTCATTGCTCTCATTTTCATATTTCTAGCATGAGTATGCGTAGTGGATTTTTGATTTTTTTTGTAAAGCAAACTGGGTGACTTTTAATAGCGGTGGTACCGTAGGGATACGGGGTTGCACGCAGAGGTGGTTTTAGCTACGGTTAAAGTCAAACACACAGAATTTCAATGCTTTCCACAATCTTGCAAAAAAAAAAAAAAAAAAAAAAACAAATTATCCGGAACTACGGACATACCATCCAGAGTTCATAATCCTTGCGTTAACAATTCATTCATATCATTTCTATGTTAAACCAGATGAGCAGATCAATTACCTGTCATATGACACGACTTTGAGTACACGAGCAAACCCGGGCGGGTCAGCTAGTATGAAATATAAATATGAAAATATGAAGTGGACGTGGGGCAAACTAAACATACCGAAACCAGAAGCTTCGAAATATTGCCAGTGTTTTCCAGAAGAATCTACCAGAAATTCTCGAAGCCTGTCATATATGTATGTATAATTGACCTAACAGGCAAGCAAACTATTGCTGTCTTCATATGTATCTACTTTGAAAGCCGTCTTATTCCTTTGCCATTCCATAAAGCTGGTGAAGCAATGCCATAATGATTTTCATCGCCCGGACAGTCAGGCTATTATCACTTTTCTGTAGTTTCCACAGTGCCGTTAAAGAGATTCATTGATCCGTTGAACACTAAAATCTCACAGTCAAAGCAGATTTTCGAGAAGGACCTGTTAAAACAATGCATTGAAAGTTGACCAGTTTTACGTTAACCAGACTCACAAACCGTTTTATATTCATGAAAATGTGGCTCAACAAGTCCAGTCACTGTTATAATAGCAGGATATATTCAATGCAAATGTTGATCTAGAAGCAAGGCACCCTAATAATTTTTTTTAAAATCCATGAGATGGACATATGTATGTAAAATGCACATAAATCTAACCAAATCAGGAAATATTCAGGCATATAAGTTGGAGTATAAAAGCGGCTCTATTGTCAAAGGTCACCACTTCTACCAACTTATGTAACCGACGCTTAGTTAAAAAAAAATTACGAAACAAAAAAGGCAGACATATGCATGTAGGTGCTGCAAATGCCCTTGCTGTTGGACCTTGATTTAGACGAACACACCGAAAGAGTCAAAGAGTCGCATTGTGTAAATTCCTACATGTCACACTTTATCATAATTGTCCTTCCCTCTAAATCTTCATTATAATCGTTTACCCCAAGGTGCTTCGTCTAGACGCAACCCAAAGAAAGTTAAACCATAAACTGATATTCCCATGATCATGGACAGTAACCTTAAGTCCCTCTCTCTAAAAGCCATAACCTACTTAACTGTGCTGGAGACCAAAGCGGTAAGTGAAACCATATCGACACGAATATTGCCATGTTACATAACGATTTATCTATCGACAAACAAAAGCAATAACCATCGTAGCAAAACTCAATTTGTGGATATTTCCTTAGGACAACTATACACTCCGAGAAATGGAAAATATGTTTCTGGCAAAGCATAATAAATAAGCAAATATCACCGCCAGCGCCAGCAAGGACGAAACATTTTGAATATAATTTCGACATGCATAGGGAATAAAATTCAAGCTTTTTCCACTCCACGTCCGCATCCACATAGGAGGAATCGTTCCCTTTTTGATAGCCCCCCGGGGTGCAGTACTACGTTACGTAGGACAACCAGAGGAGGGGAAAAAAAAGAGCAGAAGCAGAAGAAATTGCCATTAGAAGTTTGAGGTTGCTCCACTCAGCGTTGGTTACGTTTGTTTATTTCTGTATCCGAATGAAAAGTTCACAATGTCCTGCGGGGTCTCATTTTCCCATTATGCAGCAGCGGAATGGGGGATCACCTCAGGGCGGCAGAGATGCATAAAACGTTGACTCTAAACTATAGTAGAAGATTTCTTGTTTTCCTGTTTATTCGTTTGGTTCTACATTGGGAGCAGAGAGTGCCACAGTAATAGCTTAGCACAAGGGGGGGATTTCGCAACGTTTTCTGTTCTTTAGAAAACAACAAGATATTTACGAGTGCACAATCACCGAGTAGCGAAATGCACACAGTCAGTCTTTCATCACATGGTTAAACGTGTACTGGTGTAATCGTTGGCTCCGGGAGATTCTTATTCAGTGGTTAGATTTGCGATGTAAATTATGTTTGCACTTTTCTTCATGGGCACATTCAGATGAATGAAATCTTAGATGTATAAAATTCAAATCAAAGCCAATGGGGAGGAGCTTTTTCTATGAAATAGTAAATATTGGCTGTACAAGACAGATTTTGGTTGTATGTTATATAATTATTTTAAGGACTTGTTTACAACAAATAAACTTAATCTTCGTTGGAGGAGTAACGTTTATGATAGAAATAACTGTATACCATGAAATCTATTCCATATTCGTATCTACACTAAGCAGATACGAATCGGTTAGCAAATATCAGTAATATTCATCCACAATGTTGATGTAGATGTGCATAATCCACAATGACAAAAAAATAAACATTTAAAGAAACATTACAAGCATATACTATTCGGTGTATCAATATCGTCTGCATTTGCTTTTTCATTAAGGAAACATATTAATATTTCTATTCAATTTAAGGGTAGTTAGCAAATATTGCTTTTTAATTAAAAGAGTAAAACAAATTATTCTTAAGGCCGACCTGATGAACGAACCTAGAAGCTAAATAAAAATAAGAAAAGAGCAACGCGATGGCAAATATGGCAAAACAAGAAACTCACCTTACACCATTCCATTCAGGATCGAACAACATGTCTGAGCTGTAGTTATCCTCATAAAAAAACATTAATTAAAGAAACTGATTTACAAAAGTTTCTTTTGCATTTATTTCCGAACATAATAGTTATAACAATAATTGTGAGTCGTCTGAGTACTAATTTTTGAAAGAAGCTATGGCCGATTCTTCGTCTTATTTTGATGTATTTACATATTGTACATAGAAGATGACAATTGCATATTTTCCTTGCGTACTGAAGCTCTTCCTTCCTCTCGGAAGACGCACTGAGGAAGGCGATTGTTACCTCATTTGCACAGTTCCTCTTGGTCTGAAAATAAACATGCATACATATATGTAAAGGGTTTTTCAATAAGAGCGCTACAAATAAAATAAAATAGAAACGGTTTTGGATATCAATGAAATTCTTTATTCCTGTGAAAGTACGTTCGATGCCATTATGTATGGAACTCGATTTCTTTTGCATGGCCACCACGGGCACGCTTGCAGAAGTCCAGACGCTGAACCCAATTTTCGACGGTTTTCAAGCATAAATCGGCCGATACTGCTGCAATTTCACGTTCGATATTCGTACGAAGTCCATATCATCAAATTGGGGCCAAAAATATTCGGTTATCATTGAACGGTAGCGATTCCCATTCACAGTAACGTGCCGGTCTTGATCATCACGGAAGAAGTACGGCCCAATGACGCCGCCGGGCCATAAACCACACCAAACCGTAATTTGTTCGGGATGCAATGATGACTCATGGAGTACGTGTGGATTGCTGCCTGACCAATACCGCATATTTTGTTTATCGAAGAAGCCATTCAGCCAGAAATGAGCCTCATGAAGATGATTTTTCGATGAAAATCCGAATCATTTTCAAGTTGTTGCTCAGCCCAATTCACGAACATACGACGCTTCTGGTGGTCAAGCGGTTCTTGTGTCAATTTAATCTTGTAAGGATGTAGGCCAAGATCTTTTCGCAAAAGTCGCCACAACGACGTCACAGAGATGCCCAACGCTTGAGAACGACGTGTGAGAGACACATTTGGGCTTTCTTCAACTGAAGCCTCAGCGGCAGCAATATTCTCGACACTACGGGCACTTCTTTGTCTCACTGGCACGGGAACATTTTGTACTGTGCCTGTGGATTCAAATTTTTCCACTAGACGCTCAATTGTTGATCTGCTAGGACGATTATGACGACCATAAATTGGACGTAGCGCTCTTAACGTTGAGGCCACTGACTCCGAATTTCGATAGTAAATTTTAATAATTTCGACTCGTTGTTGGCTCGTATATCTTTCCACCATGAAATGGCAAACCTTACTGAAGAGAAATGTCAAAAGAGCGGCAAGAAATATGGCGTCGTTTGCTGTCCCTGTCACTCTACTTTTGTAGCGTCCCTGTTGAAAAACCCTGTATATGCATGAACTTGATATTTTCATTCGTTTTCTGAGGACATATTTGTTTTTTGTTTTTCGACATTTAACAGTGGCTGATAAATTTTATGCGAGAACTGTCCACTGAAGACTTTATTTGTCATTTTCTTATAGGAGTACCAACACCTACATACATGAGCAAAATGGGTCGCCAAGTACTGAAAGTGGGATCCAAGTGGATAGCTAGGTCATGTGTTGTTGATGCAAATTACATTGTAATTACTTACTTACTACTTAGGTGGCGCTACAGTCCGGGGTGAACCAAGGCTTCAACCAACAACCCCTTCCAGTTAGCCCGGTCCTTAGCTAACTGCCGTTCTACTTGTATGCGCCACCTTAGGAGAAGTCTTCCTCTGCTGCGCTGACCCTCCGATTCGATATTCGATTCTAATATTCTCCGAGCCGGATCGTTGATGTCCATACGCTCTACATGTTCTAGCCATATCAAACGTCCAATGCGCAGTTTTTTGACCAAGTCGATGTCGCTGTACAGCTCGTACATTTTGTGGTTGAATCTTCTACTCCAAAACCCGTCAACGCAAATGGGATCAAATATCTAACGGACGATTTTTCTCTCGAAATGCCTAAGGATATCTTCATCCGCTCTCAATAAAGTCTATGCGCTCCATATAGTAATACAGTCTGCAGAAGTAGTTTTTCTATATTCTCAGCACCGACTGTGTTTCTACTACAAGGTTTCCTTCATCATCTCTACAGGTTTCTGTATGGGACTTGTTTTGTTGGCACATTATTTTTACCTTCTGGTAAAACTTCCGTACATTGTTCCTGGAGTAGCATGGTAATTACTAATTAGTGATATATATTGTTGATGTTTCGGCAACATAGCACTTACTTTGGAATTGAGTTTTCAATATTTCCCAACGATTGTTCGATTCATTTTGTACCGCGGAGATATGATACTGTATTTGTCAGTTTTATTTGAAGTGCGAAAGAGCTGTCAGTGTCAAAACAACATGAGATGATAAAAAAAACTGTCGTTGTTCAAAGAAAGGCATATATGCAAATAACTGACTTTCTTTCATCAACTTGTTTTTAAATCTTCTTACAAACTCTTCAACGTATTGTAAACTAGACTTAAGTAGGATTTCGCAGTATACCCTAAATCTATTCTAAACTAAAGATCAACGAAGCAAGTGTTCACTTAAAGCTGAACATGTATGCTTAGAGTAATTTAAGAAATACACATAACCAAACTAAGTATCCTTGCTAAAGTTGGTGGAATCAAGTATCTATTTAGTACCCACACAGGACTCGAACATCTGGTGCATATTATTACCAGACCTGAAAATGTTGAAAATGACACCCTCCCTATACTACACCGACATTTTCTTTTGTATTCGTTTCTTTTTGAGTCTAAGAAATATAGTGTTACTTACAATACATACATTGTCATTTAGTTAGAAGAATCAAAGACAGTGCGATCGCACCCCGAGGTTTGCAAACTACCAACAAATACAATCCACAAAAGAAGTGTGGATTGTGTTTGTGTTTTGAATAAGTGACATTTCGCCAGTAAGTGGCATTCGTTAATATTTTTATTTTTGAATTACATAATTTAAATAAGGTGCAGGGAAATAGCTTCACGGGCAATAACTTCACATGGGAAATAACTTCACCTCGAGTTGGAAATAAATGCACATTTTTGATGTGAAGTTATTTCTCACTGAAGGTGGGCAATAATTTAACCATAAATTTTGTGAAAGTATTTCCCACTTATGATTTTTTCGAAAAACACAAGGGTACCGTGGAATAAAGCCGAGCGAAATAAGGCTGAATTTGGCATTATAGAGATAATTTTAAAATGGAAATAAGGCCCAATGAAGAAAAATTTGGCATTTGGCTTTATCTAGTTATAAAATTCGCGCGAACTTTTCACTATTACTCTATCTTATGCTCAAAAACTTAAGATTCCATTTCAAAATTAGATATTTTATTTTTTAGCTTGCATGGCCAAGACAAATTTTAAATTTAAATATCTAATTTTTAAATGGAAGTTTTTGTGCATAAGATAGAGTAAAAGTAAAAATTTCGCGCGAATTTTTAAATAATCATTAATTGTGAAGTTATTTCCCACAAAAAAGTGAAGCTATTGCCCACCTCAGTTAGAAATAACTTCACATCAAAAATGTGCATTTATTTCCCACTAGAGGCGAAGTTATTTCCCATGTGAAGTTATTGCCCGTGAAGTTATTTCCCTGCACATTTAAATAATAGGTGTGTTTGGTATGTTTTTTGGCACAAGGAATTGAGATCTGTCAAATCGTAGAATCCTCTCAAAGAGAGAGAACTCCTGTCAAAGACAGAAAACTTGCACAAAAGTAAACAAACGCTTTTCAAACAACACTTGGTCAAACCTATCAAATTGTTTTTGTTTTCCACTAACAATGAAGATTATGACATTTCACAAACTGTCAGATGGCTGGTTTGACAGAGTTGGCTCGGCCCACCCCGAGGAATTGGTCTTGCAGATAATTCATCGCAAAGAGAGAGCCAAATGAGAGTAAAAAAATTGAGAGCCATGAAACTGTCAGATTCTATGTAGTTTACGTAGAACTTTCGAAAACTAGCATGTTACCAAACAGACCTAATATTGCGCATAAACTAATTTAAAAATCGGCCTATAATGCGCACAGAATGTAAAGAACAAGAATACAAAGTTTTACTTCATTGTGTATATTAGTTTTTGTGTTTATCTTGGCAGAAGATTGACAGGTAAAAGCGTGACTTTGAAATTTATATATTTAAGTATATAAGTATATAATGATACATGATATGATCTGATATGATATGATATGATATGATATGATATGATATGATATGATATGATATGATATGATATGATATGATATGATGATATGATGCCATTGAAATCCAAAAGACATATAAATTGGACTCAAAATTATTTCCATTACATTACAAAAGGCGGCATCATCAGAAAGCCACCCAACATCCACGTTTTTTCAATTAAATCCTGAACATAACATAGATTCTTCAGAAATGATCAAAGACCACTGGTTTTGCTAAAAATTTATTTGTTCAGTTTTAGTTTTCCTGAAACAATAAAATACCACTGCAAGTAACACAGAGTAAACAACTCTAGTGAATTGCATTCGAAAGTAACAGTAATTGCGAAACATAAACCAAGGCAAAGAAACAGGAACTTCACAACTGCAGTCAATTTTAATTAAAATTATTCGCCTCCGGGATATCATAAGCCAGAGAAAAGGAAACAATTGTTGTGCTCTTTCATCTAAAACTCCTGACTCCTGAGGGATGACACTAAAACGCTGAACTGCGTTTCCTTCCATTTTACAGACAGTACTCAGTATACCTCGTTGTAATTTTCACACAAAGCTTTTGGACGAGAGTGGTATTCGACGCCGGAAGTAAGAAAATTGAATTACAAACGGTAAGGCAAAAGCACCCGTTACAAGCTGCGTGTCGCAACTTATGTGCATTGTGTACCAGAACGCGATGATATAAGGGACAGATGGTGAACCCGCGGGACTGACTCAAAGAAAAACACTTAAACTTTAAATCTTAAAGCGGGAAGTTTAATTGAAATCCTTTAGTTTTCAATTTAGTACATACACAATATGGTACAACTGAAAGATTGAAGTAAATAAAACACTAACAACTGTTGTCGTACAAGTGGTATAATAGTTGAGGTACTGAGGAAAAATCTTTAATTACACGACAAAAGATCAAAGACATGACTATTCAGTCTTCGGCGTCAGGAGTCCTATACAGAACCAAGTTATTTCTTCCATGAAATGGAAGGGACCTACTGATTTTTGCCGCCTCCGAACGAAAGGAGTTAAGAAGCTCCTCACGACAAATGATACTCTTTGGTTGCTTGTCAGACATTCGAAAGAGGTGGTCCCGTGAAAAAACTTTTAGGTGTTTTGCTGGGATTGAACCCGGGCAGCATACGTTCTAGTCCAACGTACTAACCACCACGACCACGCGCCGTGCATCTTATTAATTCAAACAGAAAAAAGGGAGACTTAGCTGAGGTCTAGAAAATCTATCTAAAACGAGCTAAGTTACAAAAGAAAAAGTGGTTGTGAAGAATTATGATATATCTGCTACATATGTTCGAGTACATAACTATAAAACAGTTGCTGGTTTTATATCTTTATGTGTTTTCCTCTTGTTATAAAAAGCCATATTTTGAATTTATAGTCTAATATTCATTTTTGGGAATCTCAAGTTCAACGCCCTCATTTCCTTAAGGATTTTCAAATCTCATCCGAGGGAAAGCCAGTGCACGCAGCGTTGCCGCTATGCGACTTTAGTCGCAATTTGACCCTTTTTTGACGCAAAGAGACTATGACCCGACTTTTTAAAAAAACACCTCTTTGTGACCCTTTTCAGTTTTTTTGGAGACTTTTTGAGACTTTTTCGTACAAAAAATATATTTCCAACAAAAATTGTATTTAATTGCTCATTAGCAATCCCTCATAACAATAAAAAATCAATTCATCACTAATTTCAGTATACATGTAGTCTTTTTGGGCGTTCTTATTTTGATAAATCAAACACATTCGATTTAATTTAGGTTTAATGTTTATTAAAGTTAATTCAAAATTGTTAAATATTACACTTATTTTTTTATTCAAAATTCAAATTTCAAAATTATTAAGAATTACAATTAAGTTTAAGTTATTAAAGGGGATTAAGGGGGGAATACAAGTCGGGTATTTTTAGTGATCTTAACTTTTTGCTTAACGCTTCGCGGTAACTTATCGACTGACTCTTTATTCTTTACTTTAATTTCTTTTCTCTATTACATCTTAATTTCTGTTATACAATTTCTTATTCTTCTCTCTGTAACATCTCAACTTCTGTTATACTACTTTTGGTTAACTCTTATTTTCTTATCATTTTACTCTTCTATTACTGGCTGATGTTCTAGTCATAGTCCACATACATATTACACAAAAAATCACCAATTTATTTTTTCCAATGTGGTCAGATTTAGTTTAATTTAATTTTTTTTTGTGGTGTGTAAACATCTTATTTCTCGGTATGGGCCTCACGACTTTCTCGCCGTCACGCGTAGCCAAACTTAGTATTAGTTCTCTGTATATGATTCTCTTTGTTCATTTCTCCTCCACACAGAGTAATAGCAATAGCATAGCAACGTCAACGTTCTCTGTATATGTTTACAAATCAAATTTCACGAGTACCTGGTGCATACTCACGCCTTTTTTATATAATCTAATGCGTTCTTGTTTTTTTTTAAATAATAGGTTAGGTTACTTTTTTGTGATCAAAATGGGACATCTGTCAAATAGTAAGTAGTTGGAAAAGTGGAGGAAAGTCCTCTCAGAGAGTGCAATACTTGCAAGAAAGTAACCAAACGCTTTTAAACACTTGGTCAAACCAGTCAATTCGTTTTTGTTTTCCACTAACAATGAAGATTGTGACATTTCACAAACTGTCGGGTGGCTAGGTTAAACAGATGTCCCTCGCTCACCATAATAAAAATTTGTAACCAGGGGGGACATTTTTTGACACCTTATTTGGCTCTCTCTTCTCTGATCGCTTGTGACTTTTTTGGGTTACCAAACACCGATTTGAGTGATTCTTGGTAATTCTACGTAATTTTTTAGCAGTTACCAAACAGACCTTATAATAATGGATATGGAGGTCTAACGTCGTAACCATGTTTACATTATTTGTTTTTGTTGCGACTTTTTTTGCTCCATGCCCCTTTTTTTGCGACTTTTTCAAATTTTTCAGCGGCAACCCTGAGTGCACGCTAAAAACTTATCAATTCTCACACAAAAATGCCCCAGGCGCCATTAGTATGCCTTACTTCACCCAAATGAGGCACATCCGATGATTCTTCCACTGCAATCGTATTTCACGAAGCTTCTCGCCCTAGATGCACACCAAAAAGCTTTGCACGGCGGTACCCAACTTACTCTCAGCAACTTACTTTTCTGGATTCTATAAGATTCTATAAAAAGTTAAAATAGTCATCTTCAAGTGAGTTCGATGTTGGCGACAGCGACCAACACCCACTGCGCAACTTATGGGAGACTTACCTGCTAGGCGTGTCCGGAGATATCATTCACTCCGGTGTTAACTTTGCAACCTTCGTCTCTCCCAGGGCCGGGATCATATAAGGTATATATTGCGGTGTTTGTTTGTTTGTCGACCCGCGCCGTGCACATGTAAGTAGCCTTAGGATACTCTGCAGAAGATTTCTACGTTTCGTGGCTAGGCGCGGCATCTGTGAAAGCGTATCGAGCGATTGTGGGACTAACTTCATGGGCGCCGATAAGGAGCTTCGTACTCTTTTTGAAAACGCCAAGTCCCAAAGTACAGAGATTGCTCGTATCCTCGCCAATGATGGAACAGAGTGGCGGTTGAACCCCCCTGCTGCTCCTCACTGTCGGATGAACTATTGGACTATACTTTTGGAATTGGAATGCCAACTTTGACGACTCCAGAACCATCAACGTCGGATACGAGGTCATCCAGGCTATCATGCTGGCAGCTGCTCAGACAAATGTACGAACACTTTTGGACTATATGGTCCACTGAATATCTCCATGAACTACAGCACAGACCAAAGTGACGTACTCGTCATCCAATTTTGAAGGTCGGTGATCTGTGAATCATCATGCCCATTCTTTAACCACTGTGCAAATGGCCTTTGGCCGTGTCATCGATGTTAAACCTGGTGCCGATGGACTAGTACGAGTAGTACAACTGAAGACTGCAACATCTACTTTATCCAGGCCGATAGGACAAATCAGCATTCTGCCTCTTGATGATGATCAGTCGCCAGAGTTGGCGACGGCGGGCGAAATATCCCGGTTTAAATGATTTACCTACGCGCTGGGCAATCATTATATTCACCACCAGATGTGTTGAAATTGTTACTGTCAATGTCATTCTGACAAATAAATTTCTTGCTTCTGCCACTCTTCTTTTCAATCTCTTATTGATCGGCAGTGTAATTCAAAATCAATAAAATTTAACGCAATCATATTCAAAATCTCTTTTATTTGAAACAATGACCAAGTTTTAAACCTCTGATCTCCTTTCTATTATTTATGATGCAGAGCTAAATGCAATGATCGAATTTCAGGCTATATCAAAGCATGGGTGTTAATAGATTTATTAAGACATCGTTAATGGAATGTCCCGCTGTTCGATGTCTTCAAGCAAATAAGATACATCCATATCAGTGGTTGGAGCATTGCTTAAATTCTCTTAAGCTAAGGCATTTAAGATAGAAACTTTTATGTACTTTGAAGTAGGTAAGGTGATTTACGTCATAACTAAAAAAAAAACATCGAAAACTAAGTTTTTAAGCCTTTGATTTCATATCTGATACCAAACGGATTCAAACAAAGCCCCAATTATTCGAAGGAAAGAAAATTATTAATGCCTACCTAACACATCCTAATAAATAAACCGGTTTGAAATGAGAAGCTGTCACACATCTGATTTCCTCATGAACACTATAATCTATCGGATTAAAATTTAAAATAATCTCAAAGCTTGCTTGTTTGCATATAACTCATTTCAGTAAGCCCGGTTCTTAGCTAACTGCCTCCAGTTGCAATCTCTAAGTTGGTTGAGGTCTACTTGTCGTCCTCTGCTGCGCTGACCAGCTGTATCTTTTCACTCAGAACCACAGAATGGGACCGAATATCTAACGAAGGATTTTTCTCTTCAATTGTCCGAGGATATCCTCATCCACTTTCGATAAAGTCCATGCTTCAGCCCCATATAACAGGACTGGGATGACAAATGTTTTATATGGAGGCTCTATGGTCGATCAGGGAATCACTTTACTACCCAATTGCCTGCTTAACCCAAAGAAACGGCGATTGGCCAGAGCAATCCTTCGTTTGATTTCCGACGAGGTTTTATTTTTTTATGTGATAGCAGAGCAAAGTCAATTTTTGGGGCCCTATGGGTTAAAATGGCTGCCCAACCCTTTGTGGGCCTGAACCTTTCCGCGGCATAGCGGAACACACCATAAAAGAGGAGCTGCGATCACTGGAGCAGACAAACAGGACTAAGTCCTGGACAAAAACTCAGGTTCTAAGACAGGCGAAGAAACTTTTGGGTAATTACAATTTGAAGAGATTTAAAGCTTGCATCAGCGTTGACAGAAACAAACTCCGCATCCTGACTGCATTATTATGTTGCATCTCAAGGGACAACTCAGGAAGCTAAGTCTATTAGATGAAGACTCATGCAGACTTTGCTGCAATCTGCTACTTTAATTTCTCAGGGAAATTAGTCTGGATAAGGTGCTTTGACCTATGGAATTCTCACCTGGGCTATGTGCTCTGTGTAACCGATTCCAATAGGAATAATGACGAGAGAGATTTTCCTTCATCTAGGACTTGTAGGGGCCACAATAGATTCCTAAGGTCGCGCTGCATCTCACCCTTCAATAATAAATAAAATTTATTGACGGTCTTAATTAAGTGGGGTCTGCTGCGTAACGATACTGATTACAGATTCCAAAACAGAGTTTATTTTAAGTCATGTTGTTTTTAAAATGTTTGACTTTTTCTTAATTTGATTTATTCTCCAAAAAGTATAAAAGATTCACTAAGTTCTAAATAAATTGCAAAGTAATGACAATAATTGCAAACGCGCTTACAATTTGTCAAGTCAATTCATCGAAACACTCCAAAGATAAGCTAAGCGTGCCACCGGCCGTTTTCTTGTCCATCACATCGTTATTATGGTGGTCCGGTCTAAGGTTTCTTATCTCTTTTTCTATCGACATTTAAGGATACACATGGATAAAAAAAAATCATAACACAAAACTGCAATGCTCAAGAGAATTCATAATTAATTCTAAAACCTGCGTGCTCCATCAGTTAGTGTTGTTAATAGAATCCAAGCACCACACAACACCGCATAGTATACGGTCGTGTTGCGATTGCACTAGCAACGAATTGGTGCACCCTTTCGACCACTCCATTACGATTTGCCAGAGTAATTATACCGGGAACCGCGCTTTTCATGTTCTGAGCGTGAATAATGATCTCGCCATAGCTGCTTTATCTCTGTATCTGGCGCGTATCTGTTGCAGGATTTTCCGTGCAACACGAGCGCCACCTTTGCTTGCTTAATTATATCCCAGTGTAGTTTAAAATCATTCTGCTGAAGCTGGCCATTGAGCAATACTCTCATACTTGTACACTCTCCAGAGTGCATGTTCCACTTGTGGAGCAAATGATTTTGTGGCTCTTTAATGGTGATGTAGATTAATTGACTTTTGCATTGTGTTCTGGCTTCGAGGGGAGATGGTACCTACACCATCGACAACTGATCTCTGTTTCATTTTTAATGAGATAATTACAACATACCGCAGGAGGGGGGAAAACAACGCCTCTTACGCAAAGTTGCCGGGTAGGTTTTTTTTTCATAACCAAGTCACGCATCATCCTGGTACTCGTGGTACTCACACGAATTCAATTTTCTTCTTTTATACCATTGAGAGCTTCTTCGGCCGCCCACAAAAAATATCGAGTGCCCGTGGACTTTTTAATGAGACAAATTATGAAACGCGCACACCAACAACGCCCTTTCAGGTAATTCGAGAAGAGGTCCTGCGGCCATCCAAATGCATGGATGAATGAATCGCCCTTTATAATGTGATGCTAGCGCATGGTATGTTTAACCATCGGTTCGAGGTTCATACCATCGTCGTCGGATCATAACCACTTATGGGACGGCGGGCACATACATATGTACATAATTAGACAAAAGAGTCAACGAGGAAGAGGACAAGGAAACGGCAAAAGAAAAAAGAGCTTCAAAGATGGGAGCCAGCCAGGAGCGACACATTGAAGAAAATTACATCATTACATGGTTGAGGTAGCACCAAGGAGTGAATCGCTGGCTTTCAATACATATGTATCTACATACGCATACGAGTACGGTGGCTATAAATGTATGTACTTTCTCAATGGAGTTATAAATGGCAATTAGATGGAGGCATGTGCTGAGTGCACCCAAAAAAGGATGCGACTGCTGATAGTGAATTACATGATGTTGGAGTAGGGAGCAACGGATCAGGTACCCTCGAGTGCGAACTAACAAAATTTCTTCATTAAAATTATACGAGGATGAGTAAATTCCGGTTGTAAGGAAGTTGTTACCCCGGCTTGTGTTTTGTTGTTATGCTCAAAGCGGTTGTAATTTAATTATAATTATTTAATTTAAATAGTTTGAAACTAAAACCGAACAACAAGAAAAACATGATTTTAAATATGTTATTAACAATAGAGACGATGGCTCTATCAGGTTTTGTTAAAACTCTTAAGTGCATGGTGATGAAGTATTTATTTATTGGCCATTAACTTTAACCATTTAAAAGGACATAACCACTAGGAATTCAAGAGTATCAAGTAAGGAAGAGCACTTAGCGAAGAAAAATCCTAAGCCGATGAAAAAGACTAACGAATTATTATTATTAAATGCGCACTTTTAATTACTATTTGTTACTATTTGCTGTAGAAACACCATAAGCTAATGGTTTGGGTCACTTGCAAATGTTAGGATCCAAAGTCAAATATTTTCCAAAGTATAATTGTCAGGATTAAGATTTGTATACAGTTATAAAGCTTTCTGAATCAGCTAATTTAATCACTTTTGAAGATACAGAATAATTTTTTAATCGGTGTCATTGAAAAGCCCGCTGCGGCGCAATGTACTTTGATGCGCTATGCCGAGGTGTTATGCCCGGGATTTTGCTCTGTCCTTTCAATTTGAGATTCAGTCCCTGATGAGCCTGGACAAAATAACTTCTAAATTTACATTTCCGGGACATGTTCAGGGGCTCTGCTAAGCCCTTGTGCCGGCGTTACGCTCTGCCAATATTACACGAAACAATATGTTTTTCAATGGAGATTCATCATGCTAAATCTCAAAGTGGACAAAATAAGTTTTTTTTTTTTTTGTAGATTTTTTACAAGTTTGATGCCCTTTAGCCCCTAGAACGCCCTGGACAGAAGTCCATATGTGTGATGTATGCGACCACGCCACGACAACCAAAAGAACAACAATATTTTGTTGAGACAATCCTTAAAAAATTTTACTAGCACTTAGACTATAATGTTCAATACAGTTTTGTCCCATTATCGGAAAAGTCGTCACTGAAACACGAACATATGAAATATACATCCAATAGCTAAGATATCTAGGCTATAAAGCCTTATTATAGGTTAATCAGAAGATTATTTGAATCCAGATCAGACAGAATGGGCATCAGAGGCAGGTGTCATCTTTAAATGCATTTCCAAGTCGATAGGCAACTTAACCAACTTGCAGGTGACCCAGATGAATTGTTTAGATGTAGCTCGGAAAAATGGGGCTGACTTCTCTACTGGTATGATATATTGTCTACGCTTTATTTCTATAGGTTATAGATCAAGTGATAGATTGGTCTTTAAGAACGGAGTTCAGTGTTCTTTTAAGCCTGTATGCTGTGATCGACGTTATTTGAAGTCTCGATATAGCACATTAAGCTTGCGGTTATACCTTCTGCTCCATTAACTCCTCGCGTATGCTGGAACAAGTATTGGAAAATGAATTTGACTCTCGAAAGTCTTCTTCTGTCAGAATATTCGGCAGGATCAGTGGTTTGTAGAGCATACATTTCGTCTTCATTCATTTGGATAATCAGAAGTAGGAACGATTTCCAAAGGTGAACCTTTACTGAATCTTCACTAGTTTGACATTCCTGGAGTTGATGTTAATAGTGATGTTTTGTCACAGGCGGTCTACAGGTGCTGCTTTGTTTGGTTTTGTCCTCATTCAGTTTAAGGCCAACTAAATTTCATTCACTCTTCGATTGTCATAAAAGTCTCCATAGGCTTAGTTTATCATTGACTTGCAAGGACAGCAACCACGTGTTGAAGAAATATTTTAGACGTTTACATAATAAGTTGGAAAGATTCTATGTCCACCAATTAGCAGGAATAGAAGTATATGTATGTACATTCATAGTTCTTCCAAAACTTTACATAACATAGAATAGAAGATGGGGCTCTTACGCATATAGCAGTACAAAAACGTCAGCTTTGAAATTGAAAAACTCAGCTGGTAGACCAGCAGCTTTCATCTTTGTCCACTTTGGACTTAAAACATTACGAATTAGCATTTTCGGAATAACTAACGCTTCACCCGAATTACCCGCTTTGATGACAGCTTGTAAGTCACAGATCTTTGATGTCCAGGAGTCCCATTATTTAGAGCATCTAAGGCCAAATGCAGTGAGACAACTGGTATCCTTTATTTTGTACTTTTCTTTCTTTGCCTGGTTAATGTTTGTTTCGGTGGGGTGTCCAAAATTGGCACTATCTGGGACCTTATTGGCATGAGATTCCTTACTTTCATAACTACATAATATCGTTGAAGTTCTATAACTTTAACCTCCTCATAGTGTTGTCAGCTTTCATAAGTACATTTTTATCTCCGCCGGATCACACATCCATTATCACATCAACATCTTTTCGCACCAATTTATTGTCCATTCAAATGACGTATTCATCATATGCATGGCAAAGACTGGTGCTACTGCAATTCGGCATCTGCATCACCTAGGATCGCAAATTAGTGCAACTTTCATTTTTGTATCGCACCGCATATTATGATTCAGAACCCAAACAATGGAGCGTGGCATGAAAAGATTGAAAGCTTTGTGGGTCACGCATGGATGACTCCTATGTTATGGAAATGAAAGTGCAGATACAGCACCAGAGGCAGTTCGGTTAGCTCTTGTTATACCATCTGTCTGTGTGTGGCAGCAGGCGACTGCCACACCGAGCGGAATAACAAATAAATGTCGAGAACAGGGCAATGAATCTCATTTCATTTGCAGTGGGATTCCTTGAATGCATAATGGGGATGACGCATATCGTATCGCTGGATGCTAGTGGAGCTTCGCCTGATGATGACTGGTTCCCTTGTGGTGGTGAAGCAGCTCTACGGTTCGTTTGTTTCTCTACTTATTTTCTATTTATTTGCAGATGATTCAATGAAAAGGGAAAATCATACAAACGGGGTTATTGTGTTGCATGCCGCAAATTCGCGTGATGACTTGCTGATGACAGTGGGCGGGTTGAACATGCATGCGACGGAACTGCAAAATTTATTGCAGTTCTTCGGGCGCATTTTAGATTTTAGATTCCAGGCGGCAAATTAGAGTGTTCATGACGATACAATTCCAACAGTAGACGGATGGAGTTGGGTAACTCTGCGTCGGTCATTTCAAATTGGATGGACAACATCAGCGCTTTTATGAATTATTAAGAGTGTTCTGAATGTGTTTTCGGAAATATTTGTAAGACAACAGCTGTACCATTTTGTCTCTCTAGTGCCCCATTTGCGCAGAATTCACTCTGAGTTAATGAAACCTTCGACCGTATACCTACGAAACGAACCTCTGACTGTTTATGGCGGTAAAGTCGACTCCGGCGTTTTTAACTTCGAATAATTTCGCAAGTATTGATATTTCTGACAAAAATCGTCATTTTTTTATACTATCATTAATGGTTTTTAAAATGGTATACATGGTATGAAATAATGAAAAAAATATGATTAAGCAGATAAAAACGCGTTTGAATAGGTGTGAGGAACAGAAAATCGAATGATTTTACTTAACCCTTTCGCTCTCATTGGGATCATACATATGTCCCAAGCAAAGTTCGAAGAATCCTAGAAAGCCATATTTTAAAGAAAATGTTATTTAAATTGGTCCCAGTGATAGTTTCAGGTATGATCATGTTTTTTAACCGTTACTTGTCCCAGTTTGCACATTCAATTTTTTTTTAGGAACTACCAGAATAAATCAATTGCCGGTCGATTCCAGCACAGTGCACTCAATATTCTTCAAAGTGGTTATTTAGTTGTTAATCCATAGTTTTTTTTTTTTTTTGGGTTTTCATGCTGTGTAAATATTATTACGTGCTCAAGACAAACTCAGTCTGGGATTTATCGATATGGGACACATTAGTATGCAGTTTTTACGTAAAACAGCTTTCGAACTATTGAATATTGAAGATGACATCAGTGGACGAATACATCCCATTCAAAAGTACCAATGGGACAATCCGTCCTGGCCTTAAATTTCAAAAACCGGCCTTGAATTTAATCCAAACCTATAAAAAAAAACATTTAATCTATTAAAATTAACAAAGATAGACATAAAAACTCGAATAATGCAGAAATAAAAACTTGGGAGTGAAAGGGTTAAGATCCTATGGTGGATTCGACCACTTAAGTACAAAACGCAGTCTAATTTCCAAAAGTCTGTAAAACCGAATCTGCATTCCGATAAGGTTTGATTGCCTACAGATGCACCTGGGCAGATGAGTGAGTTTAAATAATAACCAAACAGGAACTTTCTATCTGAATCTGATGTATAGCACAAAAGTTGTACAAACTGTAATAGCATTTTCTGACATCAAGTACGCCTCTAGCCGGGGTTGATTAATTAGTTGTCTCATACTGAGTTATCATGCGATTTTTTGGTTCTAGTGCTTTGTGTACAAGTTACCTACATGTACATATGTATGTATATAATCGTCCTGCTCGATAATTTGTATTTTTATTTCTAAGCACTAGAAATATTTCATTCTGGATTTGTAAAGTTAAGAATTAATCTAAAAGCAATAGGTATTTTACAACAAGCACTTAGGCCGGTAGCTATCAACCGCTCATTAATCACTTTCAAAGTTAAGAGGCTCTTAAGTTTAAATTTTTGGTTGGTATTCATCGACCACCAATAGATGTCTGTCTATGTGCTTCAAATTTGCGATATCTCAATTTTCGGATTTCCGAATGCACTCTTTTTCGAACATTTGGAGTCAACATGTCAGTGACATGTAATGTAATGCAATGTAAATATGGGGATGATGCAACACAGCTGTAGAAACATAGATGGTGAAATGTTGGTGGTCCCAACCACTCTTACGTTACGAGCTATAATAGGCTAAGCATGTTACCGCAACAGGTACATTTTTTTTTTTGCTTTAAAGTTAGGAGTTAATATGTGAGTCAACCTCAAAAAATAGGTATGCAAATATGTATAAAAAAAACATTTTCTTAAGACCAAACAATACTTAAACAAAAAAAAAACAAAGCCTAACTGGTTTTAACGAAAATAACGATTATTATAGAATTTATTTCACGTTAATCGGTGCAGTATTTGCGGAGATCATCGGGGACAAAGTTTTTTGAAGTTACGTCTTTATATAATAGTAATAATAATAATGAAGTAATGATAATGATAATGATTGAACACCCAAAAAATTAACGAAACGTCAGCTCTGCTTCAAAGTCCATGTAGCTATGATGAAAATTCTGCATTTCCATTGTGAACATTTCTGATTGTGCAGTTATTTTGTCTGTCAGATCGTACTTTCTTAGTACTTTCTTAGACTTTCTTCTTTTTTTATGGTAGACAGTTGGTTATCAAAGGAATATAAAATGAATGTTATTAGTAACACATAATTAACTTAATGCAAGAAAAGTTGTTTTATTAAAAATTACGGATGCCAATTTTAGCTAATTGCATAAAAGATAAGTTGCATAAGGCGTGTTTTTTTTTGTAACCTATATAGGTAGACTTCGAAAAAGCTTTCAGTGTAAAAATAAGACTCGATAGTTATCCAGGCTAAGGTTTTGTTGTATTTGACATGGGTAAACATGCTGCTGAAACATGTTAAGCCTATACTGGTTACAAAAAAAACACGCCTATAATTACATATAATGAATTTAGTGAACATGTTCTTTAGTTCACTATTTAATTCCTGATAAATTTGCAAAGAAAATTTATCCACCAACATCAATTTCACCATCTATCTACAGCTGTGTTGCATCATCCCCATATGTACAATTGAACATTGCCATTTTTGTCACTGACATGTTCGAAAACGAGCGCCATTGACTCAGTGCTGCCAGACTTTTTCAGGAAAAATACCACATGTTGGATGAAAATTTACCATTTCCACCAAAAATTTCCCACACAAGTAGAAGTGCTTTCAAAGTCAAAAGAGTACCACAAAAAGCACGAAGCGGAAAGTAACACTACAAAAGTAACGAAACAACAACACATTTTATATGAACTATTATTAAAAAAAAACTGCCAGTAATATAAAATAAATTTATGAACCTTTTAAAAATTCAGAATATGTATTAACACTGATATCAAAAAAAACAGAACAAACAAAAAATATTAACTTTAATATCTACGTTCATAATGGGTCGTATTAATAAAACTCAAATTTTGAGCATTTGCTGGGATTCGTATGCGAGAGAACTTACTTGAGTACTTGCTTTGTTCGAAAATTACGTTTGCTCAGATTCGAATGAAGAAAAGGCATAAAGCATTATTTGCTAGGTGAATTCCAAGTCTGCTTTTTAGCTGACTCAGAGCGTTTGCTCTGTATTTTCTAGCCATAAATCGACTGACTTGTCATGCTTTTTTGTTAAAAAAAATAATTAAAAGGCAGCAGAATGGATAAAAATTGCTTGCGATGCTAATGAAATAGTATATAATAAAAAAACTGTGGTAAAGGTAAAAGGTTACCACCGAGATATTCCACTTTTGCTTCATGCAAACTGTAGTCCTCGTGAATTTTGTTCAATTCAAATGAAATATTCATTTATAAAATGAGCTTAATAAAAATGTTCCTAAATTAAATATTTTGTTGACTATTGATTCAAATTATTTCTGTAGGAAACATTTTTCTGTGTCTCCTGAATAATTTACTGTCAAATGTCAAGCAAATGCTCACTTCGAATTTTTGAATTTGTTCAAGTAAACTTAAGTTTTATTCATACCGATTTCGAGCAAATGCTAAATGCCTTTACTTTGCTCAAAGATTTTACTTGAAGTAGGTAATTGTTTGTTGTTATTACTACGACCCAAATAAATAAAGGGAATAGTAAACGATGGTTTGGTCTCGCATCATCGCCTGACACCAGTTTCAACCAACCGAACCCCTAAACTTCGCAATTTCCGACCAGCTCGATTGGAATCGTTTCATCTGGTTGTCTTCAATTCCTTTTGACATATTTGCTAACACAGCAATAGTAGATAGCTACGCATACAATCACCACATACGTGAGATCAGCGTTGTCAGGTTGCGGGATTTTTCCCCGTTTCCGGGGATTTTCAACCCAAATGGGGAAACGGGGAAAAAGATTTCAAAACGGGGAAAATGAGCTGCATTAAAAAATGTTTCGATTCATTGATATTTTGAATAAATAAATACTATTTAGTAAAGTAATAGATTGTAAATATCATAGGAATACAGTGCGTCAATTCAAACAATTTTAGACACATAATCTCACATTTGCATTTGACTTCATCCCAACAAAAATCGTTGCGAAAAAAAAAATCGTCGTGAAACAAAAATCGTGGCTTGTAGTGCGAGATGTTAAATTTAAATTAAATAAATTCTTAGAATTCCAAATTTCGCAACGAGATTTTTGACGTTCGAGTTTTGACATTTCAACAATTGACATTTGTGTGTGTTGTTTCTCTTTTTGCTACTCAAATTAATACAATTGTTTCCTCTTTCATTGAAAACAATGTCAAAAAATCGCATCGAAAAATAATTCGTTGCGAGAAAGAATCGGCCGGGCCTTAATTTTCTCGTTGCGAGAAAGACTGGTTTCTTGCAGTGAAGGTGCAACGATTTTTGTTCTGGGAAGAAGGGGCTTAAGTTGAAATTTTTTTTATTTTAAGTTTCATATTTTGTTACTCCTATACCCACAGAATGAACCTTTATTGAATGAAGTATGTACAACAACTTAAATGATTTTTTTTCAGCTATTTTATATACTGTAAGTGCTATTACTCTGTTATGTTGTTAATAGAAAAAATAAAACTGCATAAAAATAGTGTTTTATTGGAAAATTAACGAAATGGAAAGCAAATGAAAAACGGGGAAAATGAAACGTTAAAACGGGGAACATTTTTTTTCCATGCAAAAAAAGGAATTTGTTCAACCAAAACCTGGCAACGCTGCGTGAGATCGGTGTTTTTGGATAAATTCATAACTGACTATATTCCAGTGATGAGTGGGGAGACGAATTTGCCAATAGAATTTTCCTTTTTGTAAGGAAAACGGATAATATGTATTACCTTTTAACCATATTATGAAAATTGGAGTTGAAATTTACCATGAAAAGGTAAATTTACCACGATCTGGCAGCACTGCATTGACTCCGAATTTTTTAAAAAGAGCTCATTCGAAAATCCGAAAATTGAGATCTCTCAAAGTCGAAGTTGCATAGACAGCATAGACAGAAACCTATTAGTGGTCAATGAATACCAATCAAGAGCCTCTTAACTGTTAAAGCGATTTATGAGCGGTCGATAGCTACCAGCCTCAGTGTTAAATTTTAATAAGGGGAGATTTAAATGATTGTAACTAGTCCCTGTTCACCTCTCGCACCTTATATACCTAGCCTTTCCTCTTTTCAGCTAAAGTAACATGGTACAGCTTAATTTAAGCTCGAAGGTCATTACTAAGGTCCAGTAAAATTCTTTGATAAGTGAGTCATTAATTCCTTCATATTTATCAAATCCTACCCCTAGTCCACCATCATCGCCATGAGTAAAATATTTAATTTTTAAATTCCACAGATACATTACAGAATTTATCGGACTCAATGAGCAAAACTTCATTAAAGTGTCCGTAATTTCTTGACGCTAAAAAAACGATAAATTTAACCTGAAAAAAACTACCATATAACAAAACAACAATAGCAAACTTATGCTCATGTTTGTTTCCTTTCCCCAGATGATATAAAAAAAAACGACCAAATCGTCATTCATCTTTTTCCAACTTTAAAACTTTGTTCTCATTTTACGATCCATAAAAAGCACTTAGCCAAAAGTTCATAAAGATTCTGAGAAAGATCGTTAAAATGTTATGCGCCAACCAGGAGAATTAACACAAAATATACAATTATACGGGAAGAGGAAAACAAATTTGTCCCCAATGGCGTTCTTTTATGGCCCACAGGCTTCGAAACTAATTTCAACCTGAAGCTGGCTGATGCTAACGCTTTGCGACTGCGACAAAGTTTGTGATTTATTTTCTGTGACTGTTTTGCCTAAACAGTGCTAAAGACTATGCCTCAGCTTAAGTTTTGTACATTGACCCGATTTGTCATTCGACCCACGGCAAATGATGACATTTAGGCTGTAATTATGGCCTCTTAGCAGGCCAAGATAGCATTTAAAAGTATTTAATGTGTTCCATGAAAAAAGAGAACAACAACAACAGAAGGCAATGTACTCTGTTTTGAATCATGTCATCGACGAATTTGACAGAAAAGACCAAAGTTGAAAATGATTTCACAGTCGAATGACGTATACGATAGAATCTGGCAATCTTGTGTGCAAAATAGAAGAGATGTAGGCCGTAAAAATAATCTCCGTTTTAGTGGTCATCGCACTGCCATCTGTCTAATGATCCCTTTAGCTTAGGTGAATAGACTTTTTAATTATGTAAGATATGACAACTTTGCCGCTAGATATGTTTACTCAGATGTATTCTTAATCGAAGCACGAGATTATGTTTGGTACAAAACAGTGGCTATGATGTTAATAGTCACATTAACAGTTTATAGTTATGCTGATGCTAAGAAGTTTGTAAGTCAACTCGTACATGTTAGCATGTAAGAAAACTATATTTGAATGCTAAGAACAGAAACCCTCAGTTCGGTTACCATAACTTTTATAGGAAACAAAAATGGAGAAAAAAACATTTTTTGGCAAATAAAAAAAAAATAAAATAAAAAATAAAAATATGTAATAAAAAAACGCAGAGCAAGGGTTATGATTGGTCTGTATGTATGTAAGGATGTCACCTCGTACAGCCTAAACTATGTAACCGATTTCAATAAATGAGGTGTCGTTGGATTCGTCCTTATCCGGAGAGTGTTCAAGGCTATGTGATGTCACAGAAAAATTCAATATGGCGGGCGCACCAAGAACAATGGCAGACTACCTCTTTTTTTTCTTCTTTTTTTTTCTTTTTTACCCGACTAGTCTTTACAACCGCTTTGATAGTGGTATCAAATGACAGGGCTTGGCGAGTAGAATTCAATACGATATGACGTAATTCTAAATTCAATATGGCGGACGGCCCCAAGATGGCGGATTTCTGTTATCTTTACTACCTCCCTAATATGGGTATCAAATGAAAGGGTTTGACAATTAGAACACGACATTGCTTACTTATACATACATACACTACATACTTTTTGAAATTAAAAAGTTGTAAATAAAAAATTAAGTTTCAAAAACTAAAACCCGACTACGGGAAAGACCAACTAAAAGGTACGAAACAACATGAAACGAAACAATGATTTTTAGAGTATAGCCGTGGTCGCATGCCGTTACAATAACATATTTATATAATTACTAGTGTTGAAATGAATAGTATGGCTGAGTTCCAAAACATCAAAAAAATGCGCATCGGGAATACATCACTGCCATTGTTATGCGATAGTACGATGCTTTCACTTTGCAATGCATCATGATGCTTTACAATTTTTGACTTTTTGGAACGGTTTGTTCTGTTTAACAATTATTTCATTTCATTAATGAAAATGTCTAAGAAATTCTGTCCAGTTTTTCTGAAAATTGTTCAAGAAAATATCAAAATAACAAATAACTAAGCTTAAAATAAACATGGTGATGTTTTCTTTGGGTTTGTCGGAATAATCACAACGCATCACAATAAACTATGATGCGTTGTTTGCTTTTGTTTGCGCAGTGGTTGCTTTTATAATGTGTTTTGGAACGCGATACATTGCATCACTGCTATATATTGACGATATGGAACGCTTGACTTGCAGTGCTGCGGAAGATCTGCGTTTTGGAACTTAGCCTATATTCGGCCACGCTCATGGCCGAATAGTAACTCAATATTCGGTATTCGGCCGAATAGTGAAAATGGGCCGAATAGGCCGATACCGAATAGTAACCGAATATTCGTTTCAACACTAAAAATTACGCATTCATTGGACAAAGCGGCATGCGACCACAGCTGTACTCTGAAAATCCTTGTTCCGTTTCATCTTGTTTCGAAATTTTTAGTTGGTTTTAGTTTTTTAAACATAATTTTTTATTTAATTAATTTTCACGCGCGTCCTATCCTGCTTTCTATGTCCTCTTTGGAACTCATTTGTACTGCCTTTTGAAATTTATCATTGGCTGCAAACGTAATGCAACACGGCGAAATTACCAAAAAAATCTTGTTCAGGGACAACATTTTGTCGTTTGAGAATGTTCGTAGGGACATACAGTTATACAGTTTTCGTGGAAGTCCCGAAAAATTGGAGAAATCTAAATGACACTGCAAAGTGAGACCTTTTCGGTTCAATATAACCGAACATTTTCCGTGCTTAAGACGCTAAAAGGGTTAAGGGTAGACAAAAATACTGAAATCTAATTTAAAACTAGCAAAATGTCTTAATCTATCTTACTGGCCCTTAGCGGCCACTCTATACTTAACATATTATTACAAACTATTGCCTTTCGGCATTGACCTAACTATACTGCGACTACGCTAAACTAACATTTACTGCCAAGAAAAGGTTTGAAGCTTGGAGACTTTATCGTTTTTATTATTTTTTCCATAAAACTATAAGAACTTAACCTACCTAAAATACCCTAAACTACTGAACCAAAACTAACTATAATCAGGACCGTAAGCACTCGTGCTTAGTGCCCCGAGTGGTCACCATCCTTATTGCGTCCCCTACGAATCTCCTTCGTCTCACAAAGACCTGAGCGAGGCCGCAGCTTCGCGGTCGGTCACCTATCGAAGTCGATGGCCCCCTAGCTAACCTTAACTTAGATAACTAGTCTTATCTAAAACTATAATGTTACAACAGAACAGTAACGTACCGACCTGGGAAATCGCGTCATCGACCCAAAGCCACCAAAACTCGGCGTATTGCTTGTCTATATCAGTAATGATGATTAAAGTAGCGTAGAGATGATTTGTTATAATTTTAAGTATAGATAAAAATATTGATTAACCCTTAAATAAATGGTGTGCCATATATGCCGATATACCGGCATGTTAGCAAAAAATTGATGTTAATGTATCTAGTCCCACATTTGGGATATCCTTACCTAGTATAAAGCATAGTCCCGATCGGTGTCATATTACGTTTGTAGTAAAGGATCTCAAGAACCGCTGAATAGATTTTAACGATTCTGTTGGGATAAGATTACAAATTTCTCGGAGAAGGTTTATCAATCAGCTTTGAATAAGATAAGTTTTTAGATTTAGAGTTTAAGGGACTGAACAGCTTCTCCCATGTAATTGATATTTATTCTCAGCTTAATTACATTCAATACGCAGATTTAAAGACCAAAATCATATCTGTTCACTTTCTAGAAGCTGGATAATAGTACAAAATGTATTCCAAAGTGGTTTTTTTTTTAAGAAAATTGTTCAAGCAGAAGCTGAATCACAGCACTCAATGGCAATCGTGTGGCGTTGATGACGAGTTTTTTTTTGTAATTCTCTCATTGCACTCCTTTTCGTATTTCTTGCATTTGTTTTTGATTTTTTTTTCAAAGCATACTGAGTGACCTTATGTGTATCACAGCACTCAGTGGCAATCGTGTGGAGTTGATGATGATTTTTTTTGTAAGTCGTATATTTCGTCTCGCTAGGTGACGCTGGAATCAAGTGATCAATGACTTCTAAATTTATGTACCAAAAATGCTCATATTCACAATATGGTATTTATATATGTTGGTTCAGTGCCAAAAGAGCAAATTGTAAAATTTGGACCCGATAGGTGGCGCTGCAGTCAAATTATTACTAACTTCTATATTTTTGGACCAAAAAGGCTCATATTCACAATATATATCTTGGTTCAGTGCCAAAAGAGAAAATTATATAATAAAATCCGGACCCGATAGGTGGCGCTTGAGTTAAGTTATTAGATCTATACATATATATAAAAATGAATGTATGTATGTATGTACAATGTAAATACATATTTATGTTTGCCTTTTATAGACTCGGAAACTACTCAACAGATTTTGGTAAAATTTTCAGAGTACGTTTTTCTTAATATAGAATACAACATAGCATCAGTGCAGGTACTCAACAACCGGCGGTTTTGGTACCTGTCATACAAAATTTCGTAATTTCAGGTAAAATGTGAATCTGAAACATTTTGGTCAATTAATATAGACAGACAGGCAAACAGACAGACTGACAGAGAGTCCGATTCTTTGAACTAAATGACAATGTATGTATTGAAAGTAACACTATATTTTTTGGACACGGGCGAAGCCGGGCGAGACAGCTAGTTAGATGAATATAATATGATACAATTTTCATTTGAGTCCTGTTAGAATTTTCCAAAAAAATTCGCGTGGCGGTTATCATTTCAAATAAAAAACCTGAGATTTCAATCAAAATTACTTTTTGCAAAATTACTATTAACCTACATAATATAATATTATATTAAAAAAAAATGTACATAACTAACATAATTAACACTTTTGTAAATCAATCACGTTCAAGTTTTAATTTTATGAGGCCTAAATGCATGATGTGCCATATATGGAACACGCTATATTTTAGCTAATTATAATTATACAATTTGACGAAATTCCAAAATTTGGATGAGAATGCCTTGACTCTAAAAGTCAATACACAATCAGGATAATTTTTTTTTCAAGTTTTGAACAATCATGCATTTAAGAGTAATGTATATTAGGCGTGTTTTTTTTTCAAAACTATATAGGCTTAGAAAATATATCCATGTTAATTACACTAACAACTAAGCCCATATAGGCTTACGAAACCTGGATAATTATCCAGTCTTAGGTGCTTAGCCTGGATAGAAAAATGTGCTACCAAACTGTTTTCCGTCGATAGTTATCGAAAATTTTATCGTCAGATATGACATGAAAGTGAGCGGGAAATATGAATGCCGGTAGCTATCAACCGAACTCTGCTGTCATTTCCAATTTAAATTATTTCTGTTAATTTTAAAATGGGTAGAAAATAAAGAAATACGAATTTATCAGACAAGGAAAAGAAAATTATAATGAATTAAGTGAACATGTTCCTTATTTTACTATTTAATTGAATTAAATTTGACGAAAAAAAATTCTATCCACCAACTTATTAATGAGCGCTTGATAACTACCGGCCTTACTTTCAATGAAAAAAATGCCGATGTGAAACTGTCACTGTTCAGCGTTTTTTTTCTCATTTTCCGCTAAGCCTATATAGATTTGAAAAAAACACGCCTGTTGTAAAAGTCTTGATATAAGTGAAAAAAACAACGCACAAATAATAATAAAGCTCGCAAAAAATATAAGATAAGAGTTTATAGTCAGTAATATATTATATTAATAGATATTTGGACTTCTGAATTGTTAAACAGGTTAGGTTCACTTATGCCCAGTTTCACAGTGAGAGTTTAAACTGAAGATCAACTAAACCTGAACGAGAATTAAACTTTTAGTTGAACTCGTTCGGTTTCACAGTCTAAGCTAATCTTCCAGTTAATTAAACGCAGCTTTGGAAGCTTTGTTGGCAGCGCTATTGCTTTAAAATGTCAAATTGTATGTACTTCTGGAAGACTGCTTCAAATTTAGATTGCAGATGATTTTAAAACACCTTCGAAACACACACACTGGCATAGAAACGTAAATTCAATAATGCTCGGTTTCACAGTGGGAGCTTAAGTCGTAGCTCAGCGAAGTAAAACGCAAAGCTTAAGTTTTGGCTTAAGTTTTTTGGGTTTGACAGTCATTTAAATGTCTGGCTTAGCTAAGTCACAGATTTAGTGTCATTGTGAACTATTTATGAAAAAACTGATTATAAACTGATTAAATGTCAAACGAAATTTGATTTTCATTCCCGTGTCAAGTGATTTAAAAAAAAAACAATAAGAATCGGGAGAAAAGAAGAAGAAGAAGCATACAATATTTCCAGGAAAAAAAAATTAAAATATACGTATGTAGGTACATAATATGTACATACATATGTATGTTTTCAGAGATCCTTCGTTTGGTTCTTAATTTACCATCGTTGAGTACCATATTAAATAAAATGAATCCAAAAGAATCAAAAAGAAGGCAAAGAGTGCAAAAGAATGCAAATGAATGCAAAAGAATCCAAAGCATTTAATTAAAGTCATAAGTGATTGCATTCAATGATTGCATTTAATTGAATGGTAGAAAAAAAGAATGCAATCTTCTGAATGCTTAATGAATGGTGATTATATTCATTTTTTTTGAAGTCTCAACATGAAGGCAATGAATGCAATCAAAAAAATTAATTCTTGGAATTATTTTGAAAGAATACATTTCACAATGATTGCATTCTTGTACAACTCTGCCACCGGTTGAATAAAACCTCAGTGTTATCAGAAGCATGCACTCTGGAGTAGTGCCTATGTATATGCAGAAAAAATGTATTTAAAAAACAACAAATTTGTATAATATATTTTTTTTTTTGTTACCATATTATCAATGTTCAATGTTAGACTCTGTTTGTTCCAGGACACGAATTGGAAATTGCTTTGACATCCGATATCTTGTGAAGAAATCAACTTCATCCCACCTATAAAAGTTCGATATCGAATATTTGTTGCCCTTCTAACGTGAACCACAAAATTATTATATCATATTCAGAATCACTTATACTTAGGTATCATCTTGGTCTGAATGTATTTCCATGTTGAAATACAATAATAATTAATAAAAAAGAATGTCATCCGAATCATAAATAAAAAAAGAAAATAAGCCAATACTTAAGCTACTAAAATCGGAGGCTTAAGTTATATCAATGCTTAAGTGGGGTTAACCTCTTAAGCCAGCACTGTAAAACATCAAAATGAGTTTAATCGTAGCTTTAGCTCCATTTGAGGCTTAAGCTCTAACTGTGAAATCGGGCATAAAAATTTGATATTGAACTATTCCTAAAAACTAATATAAATTATGTGTTGCTTTTCTGGCAGCTATTAAGGGAAAGTTAAAACGGCAGAGTACTGGCGTTTAACTTAGACAACGCATTAAACTCTACTTTGAGTTTAAACGAGCACTGTAAAACCGAAAAAAATGTAAACGTAAGTTTAAACTAAAACTAGAGTTTAAACTCTCACTGTGAAACTGGGCATTAGTAGGTTAAATGTCAGCAATGACTGCTGTCATGTAATTAAAAAAATGTACATAAACCACGCGATGCCCACCTAGGGCTTGGCCACTTAAGGGATCCTGTTCGGCAGTACATTGAACCAGTATTGAGTCTGCCTAGATATTACCTGAAATACAAACAAATAAAATCAACTAATAGAAAAAAGTATTGGACAAATGAACTGCGCTGTTTATCTTCTTTTAAACATCCATACTTTCAAACGATATGAAACATGTGTAAAATAAGATGAGGTTATTAGATAGGCAAAGAAGCATATCTATAACAAGCTTTAGAATGCTTTTCATATCCATATCCCATTAATCATCCTTTAGAGATCGTTTTTTAATGACAGCCTTTTTGTCCTGTGTATATAATCAGATAGTATATCAATGATGAATTCTAACAACCGAATACAATGTTGCAACCTTCTTAACATTCATTCAACTCTATACCTGTGGCTTTCATAGTATGTTTATGTTCATCCATAGTGAGGCTCACAGCCCTTTACAAAATCACAAACAAAAATCGACCCATATTCACATGTACTCCTATGCATCTTTGATCCAAGTGTACCACAGCACCATTAATCTTTTCTTCATCGTTTTATCCCATAGTTGAGAAAATAAATAAATTGATCTCCATAACCTTCAACATACTTTTTACTTCCCACTAAGTTACGGCCCCCACAGTTTTTGCATTGAAAAACCACATCAAAAGGCTTCCTTGTAAGAATGCTGCCGCCAAAGGTTACATCGCAGGAACGAGAACAACACAAAAGATACATTTTCACCATTTGAACGTTGCTGTGGCTTCAGTATCATCACAATCATCCTCATCATCGGTTAATCATCCCACAATGTATCCCAGGCATATACTCTGACTCGTATACCCGCAACACGATGAAAAAATACCAAGCGAATCTCTCTTTTCATAGTCGCGAAAGGTCGAGGTTCTGTGTCAATAGTTTGCCTTTTCATAGGTCCTAAAAGATTGCCTAGAGCGATAGCAGAATGCAATGCATTCACGGCATTGGTATTGAAGCCAAATCAAGCAACAGGGACTGGCTATATTCTTACGTACGTAACGTAGTCATGAAGTAATCGTCACGAACAATGGAACAGATATACGTGCCTAGATGTACGTATATTTAACGTTTTTCTAACCAGGGTCAGTACCCTTACCACACCGGGCGTATGCAGACAGAGAAATGTCTCTAAGGCACGATTTCCATGTCCATTAAAATGCTTTTCCTTGACTTGGATTGTAGAACACTGTTGCAAATGCCATAAGATGCTTGAGAGTGTATTCTGTGAATTTCCCCCTTTGGCTGTTAAATGCCGAAAACCACAGCGTTACGAAAAGCGTGGCGGCCGGCCATCCTCTATGTATTCAAATCGAGGTGCAGTGGCAATAGTAACAAAACTACCGCCACCACACCACACACACACACACATAGTATGCACCATGACATTGGAGCACAGCATGCGGAAGGCTTACCTACTACAGTCTTAAAAACATATACATACGTACACATAGTCATTTAACAATAGATGGTAGTAAGACTGGAAGTCAGCCATGGTCCAGGGTTCGAATAATGCAGTTGACGACGACGTTGATGTTGATAATGACGGTGGAGGTAGGTGGGCATCGGCAATTGGACAGTTCTGTGAAGGCTAACGCCTTAGGCAATCGAGGCAACAGCCTGCTTTGGACATTGAATACATTGTGCACGTACTCCGTTCTAGTACCGTGACCGTGATCCATTTTAAATGCAGATTATAGAGCACACGATATTCTTCAAGCGCCAAACAATTGGGATACAGTAAGCGAAATTTAAATTGGATTTGTTGCAATTTTTCTCAATTTTTTTTTAATGCATCTGATCAGTGGAATTTCGACTGGAGCTTTGTATTTCAAATGACACAGTTTAAACTATGGTGTACCTCTGTTACGAATATATGTATGTTTTTTCTTGACCCATTAATTCACGTAGTATTTTTTACACAATATTTGTACGTGTCCTTATGAAATGGTCCCTCACTGTACAACCGTTTTGTATCTAAGAAAGGCATTTATTTTATGCCCCAATCGGTGTGGGACTAGTTCGCTATGCATATGCAAACTTTGGTTCAATCAATTTTCAACATTTTTTGCAAGACTTTGCTGCACTTTCCCGTAACTTTATCCGCAGCCAACTTCCTGGATAAGGCAGCATTTTCCAGATAATTGTACTTTATTGGCAGCTGGCTAGTGCTGCAGCTGACAATTTATGAGTGGCCAAGAGGAAACTGTTTTCTTTTTATCCTTTTTAACGCTTAACCTAAAACTAACTCCTTGAAGGACTTCACTCACACGTGAAACATGACATTCAATTAAGTTCAACGTCACATGTGTGTACCTAACTGCTGAGCATGAAGTGTCAACAAGACCGAAACAAATTTACTCTCTAATTACATCACGTAGACGAAGATAAGTGTTAAGCATGCACAGGCATGCACACTCCGACGCATAGAAGGAAAGAGAAGTCCTGCAAACCTCGAGTAACTCGCTTGATGCTCCTTCTGAATGCAATTTGGGTAACAAAATGTGATACTAAAGGTATCCAAGTGTGGGTTTATTGTGTACATAGGTTGGTCGATGCGAATTACCACAGACTATTTGGAAACACTGCCTTAGTGTTGTGAATATGTTTGTCTGTATGTACTCATGCATAACTAAACTAAGCACAAGGATTCGTGCAGTAGTGATTTATGTGATGGTGTGCTGCAAAGGGTAAGGACGAAGTTCAAGCAAATTGTTGAAGGGAATACACCAGAATTGGAATAAAACGGGAAGCACGTATGTGAACTAAGGACTTGACATTGTGAATGTTTGCACTAGAGCTTTGGTTGACAAGATGTGCGTAAAGGATTTGGAGCTGGTTCGGATTTCTAGTTTAGAGTACCTATAGTTTATTAGACCTACGAGAGTTAAAATAACACTTACATGGTTAAGTTTCTCTGAAAGAGGACATTATGGCACTTTAATTATGTAAGTGTCTCTACTAAAACTGCAGGTGGTAAGTGGAGCTGGGTACCAGTTCATTTATACTCACACAAATTTTCTCTGCAACAGAAGGAGGTTAGAGAAAAGAAATGGAACACCTTTTGGTGCCATCAAATCTTTTACACAAATTGGATGGCCTACATATGCATGTACTCGTATATGTATGGTAAGTGAAGTTAAGATCCTTGCGAATACAAAGATCCAATGATGTTACATATCTAAAAGAACGACCTTTATTTCAAGCCCAGTAATCACACCTATACCTGTTTACCAAAAGTTGATGCAATTCTACTACTTGGTTTTACATCTTGAACCAAATGTGAAAAGTTTGGATACATTCACAATTTGCAAGTCGTATCTCGTATCTCACTTTGAGTTGTACTCGTATCGGGTTGTATTTCGTTTGAGTTTATGCAAGTCGTATGCACTGAATACGACTCCCTATAATACAATAATAATATAATATAATGCATATTATCAATGCATCGCATCGCACTTTATAATCCAACTTTTTCAATCAGTGCTGGTTTTCTTACTGTTGAGGTCAAGCTTATGTTCCATTACGACTGTGCCCGAAAGATGTCGCCACAAGCTTAATAGATGTATTCTTTGATGACTACATTTATGTGAAGGAACACCCTAAAAGCAATTATTCACAGCATACGATATAGTTGAAACTAAATGAGCCTGCCAAATTCATTGTAGCATGTTTAAGTATATATAAATGTAATCTAGGAAATGGCAGTTCAAATTTAAATTTTGACCATGCACAATAGGGTGTGTCATTTAGTATGGCAAAAAAAAAAGTTTTTTGTTTTGAATCTAATACCTCTCAAAAGTTGCATTGGGATCCTAGAATATGTGAAAAAAGTTCCAAGTTTAATGTACTTTTGGCTCCCTCAAATTGGTTGAAGTTTCGGAAAAAACGGTTTTCAATGCTATGTTCGCCCATTGCTCGGATATGGTTCAGTGTTAATTAATAGGTTAATAAATAGGTTATTGTCTGGGATGTAAAGGGGTTTGTTCCAAGTATCATAAAATCTGTGATTTTTTTCAGCATACTTACTACAGATTTTTTTGTTTACAATTGTAACGTCCACAAGAATAAAGTAATAAAACGGTGTATGGGCAAGATTAATGATATTGACTTAAAAATAAAATATCTGGAAAGCAAAAAAAGTATCCAATTTATTTAAACGCAGTTAAAAAGGGTGTTATTTCTTCTAAAATTAAAGCCATAAAAGAAGTTTCGTTAGCGGAGATATGTATTTGAGTTAGTATGGGTCAAGGTACACCAAAGTACATAAGTGTTTTCTTAAATTCTCGATAAATGATATCCAAATTAGAGATAGACCCTTGCTGTAGAACGATTTTTTTCTTAGAATAAACCCAAGAATCAGTTGCCAAAGTATTGACATTTAACTTAAAAACACCCTGTATAAAGATAGCATTGGATGATTGAATTACTAAATAAAAAAAACTATTTTATTCTAATTAATCACCAACGTACCCAAGCACCACACTCAGAAAAAAATGTCCTATTAATATTTTAATAGGACAGTTATTGATTTAATAGTACGGTTATTAATAGTGTTTTCCTATATATTTAATAGTTTTCTAATTAAATCAATAGTTGTGCGTATTATTGATTTAATAGTATAGACATTATTATTATTTTAAAAGTATACAGAATTAATCCAAACAGATATACTATAGATTTGATATTATTTCTCTTATTAAATCAATAAGATGGTCCCATTATTTTAATAACCCGAAGTAGTAAATTATTAATAGTACCATCATATTAAGTTGATCACATTGGTTTAATAGTATAATACTATTATAACACGTTTTGTCTTGTTTTCAATAAGATATACTATTGATTTCATGTGGATATACTATTGAAGTAAACAGTTTTCCTATTAAAACTGTGCGCTACCACCATCTCGACTACGCAGTTTTCCTTATATTTTTCATTCGGCGCGAAGGACTCAAAACGTAAAGTTGTGCTCTTGAATTTCGACCGTTTTTTTTTAACCAAATCTGATATGAATCTCATTTTGCTTTATGAAATCGAACAAATTATACTTGTATGTAAGTCTGATATTTACTTCATATGTAGACAATGGAATGTTAACTACTTTAGTGAGCATTTCCAGGCATACGTTGTAGGTAAAAGCACCAATTCATTGTCATTGCACTCAGTTCTCGAATTTGACGGACCGCCAATTCACTTGTATCTTCTGAGTAATGGAGAAAGGGTGTTCAGAGTAAAAAAATATTAAAAGTTTTGTAATATTAATTCTTATTTTTTTTATTTTTAATATTATATAAATTATGTTATATATATTTATTAAGATCTTATAATATGTTATAAAATATATCACATAAAAGAAATAAAGAGAAAAAAATAAATCAATAAATGAGTTGTTTTATTTGAATGTATTTTTTGTAGCTCATTTTCAGCCAGTAAAATAAAAAATATGGGATATCAATCGGAATAGCCACATTAATTTAATAAGATGTACTATTGATAAATAATAGTGTAATACGTTTAAAATAATAGGACGATCCATTTAAATAACAGTGGTTGTTAATAGGATTTTCACATTATTTTAATAGTTTTTCCCATTACTTCTTAATGTTCTTTATCACTTTAAATTAATAGGACGTATATTAAAATTAATACTGTATACTATTAAAGATTTATAGGACATACCATAAATTTAAAATGACAATCGCATTGAAATAATAGGACGAGTACAGTATTGATATAATAGTTTTGAAAGTATTAATTTTAAAGTACGAATCCCATTGACCAATTTTAATAGTAAAAAACTATTAAAGTAATAGGAAAAATCATTGATATTATAGGATTTTTTTCTGAGTGCATGACTATGTTTATAGGTGTTTTCTATCTTTATACTTATAAAAAACTCATACTTAAAAAACGTATTAGAATGTTTTTGGTCAGACAAGTTCTTTGGATTTTTTATGTTTTAGTAATTGTCCATTGGTTCAAGGACTTTTGGTCTTAATATGCCTGATAAGGCACTATTAGCCGTTCTAGCTGCAGTTGTGTACCATTTTAGAGAGTGTGTTTTCAAAGTGAACAGGACAACCTCTACCCGCACTTGTATATTTTGTCTAATTCTTTGATTGCCAAAGCCTTTTCGACTGCTTTATTGTAGAGGTTTCCGATGTCAAAGGAGTATTATCTTTTAAGTCCTATAAGACTCCGTTCGTCCGTCTCTATGGATTTATCCGTTCTGTGGAAATGTAAATGAGGGTGCAATGGAACATTTTCTAGTACTAACATTCTGATATACAGGGTGTTTCCAAGTTAAATGTCAAGACTTTGGCAACTGATTCTTGGGTTTATTCTAAGAAAAAAATGGTTCTACAGTAAGAGTCTATCTCCAATTTGGACATCATTTATCGAGAATTTAAGAAAACACCTACTTTGGTGTACCTTGACCCATACTAACTCAAATATCACCGCTAATACTTACTACAGAAACTTCTATTAGGACTTTAAATTTAGAAGAAATAACACCCTTTTTAATTGCGTTTAAATAAATTGGATGCCATTTTTTGCTTTCCAGATATTGTATTTTTAAGTCAATATCCTAAATCTTGCCCATGCATTTTTTTGACTTCCAAGTCACTTTTCTACGAAAAACGCGTAATGAACATACTGTTTTATTATTTTTTCTTATGAACGTAACAATTGTAAACAAAGAAATGTGTAGTAAGTATTCTGAAAAACTCACAGATTTTATGATAGGTACTTGGAAAACACCGCAGCAGGTAAAAGGCGAAAAAATGATTTTTTACCTATTTTTTTAACCACAGTTGGCAATTAGTGCGATTTTCTAACTAAATCATAATTTTGCAATTTGTTTTTTAAATAAAGTATGACTTTACGAAGGTCTTAAAGTATGCTCATTCATTAGAATACCCGTCAAAACCCTAATTTCCATACCATTTTCCCCTTAACATCCCAGACTCAAACCTAACTGAGTATGTAGGCCTAGTTGGAAAATTTAATTAGTAAAAGTGGTATAAATGATTAGAAGACAAAATTCAATTTAAAGTCCTAATAGAAGTTTCTGTAGTAAGTATTAGCGGAGATATTTGAGTTAGTATGGGTCAAGGTACACCAAAGTAGGTGTTTTCTTAAATTCTCGATAAATTAAGTCCAAATTGGAGATAGACCCTTACTGTAGAACGATTTTTTTCTTAGAATAAACCCAAGAATCAGTTGCCAAAGTCTTGACATTTAACTTGGAAACACCCTGTATAGTTGCAACTGCCTTCTAATTTTTTTTTTTTAAAAAACAAATGACGTAAAGCTAATGGTGTTAAGTGACTTATACTGCTTTCACAACTTTGGGATACAAATAAACCCACACTGGCTTTTGCTCTATGTTTGCTGGCAAGAAAGTGATGCTTTTGTGGAAATTTCCAAAATGTTTTCTATTAGCATTACTACTTAACAATGTTCATAATAAGTCCTGTTGCATTTTACCATAGCTCTGCGGAGTTCAGTTTTTAGTTTCGCCCTATAATTGCGAGTGAGGTGAGTTGCTTAAGCACATCCTGTGTTGAACGGTTCACACAAAACTGCTGACAATCCATAGTACATACGGTGTTAATTTTTGTTCACCCTGTAAAGACAATTTAACCGTCAAGTGTAATGACCTAGATATACACTTTATAGCAATAATAAAACACAAGTCAACTGCTTTCAACTGAATAAAGACTAAAACCCTTCCAACCGACAAAACTGTATTTTTCTTTAAAAAAAACATATCAACACATTCTGCGTCAATCTTTCTGTTTTATTCTAATTAATCACCAACGTACCCAAGCACCATGACTGTGTCGACAATGTTCGTCTCTATTACTTTGTAAAAAAAAAGAAAAATAAATAAAAAAAATAATTAACACAAAATATCACGCTCGTTGATGAACTATTTGACGCGAGGTTATCCATTATCTTAGAAAATATCTATAATAAAAATGTCAGCAACTTATCTTGCTTTATGCCACAGCCGACAACGCCTATTCTTGGACAAATTAATGGCTTAATTTTTATAACTTCTTCTTAATCTTATTCATATAAAAATAAAATGAAAAAACGGTTGTGTGAAAAATTAAAAAAAAAAAAAGAAACAAATCTTGAACAATAAATTTATTACTTTATTCTTGGAAATGATTTTATTTAATGAATTCGAATGCGTCCTGCTACGATGTTCCAACTGAATTGATAGCTTAGCCATAAAATGAGCTTCGCCCCGTTTTCGCATTCGAATATTAATCGTTGTAATCAAGATATGCAATTAAAATTTTAGCATTTTCCAGACTTCCCGTCACCTCTTGGAGTCGAATTACAGCAACATTATCTCCACAGTTACAACCTGTGGTGTCTTTCGTTTACAGTGGATGTGGGCATCATCGCGATTCTAAAGATAATAAATTCCAGCAGGTGGCATTACATGTACATATACATACAAAGGTATAAAAGGCACATACATAAGATAATTGGAAGGAAAACTCGTGTGTCAGGGTGTAGCCACGTTAAAGCCCGTCTTCCTCTATTTACTAGAGATAGTCTTGTAGCAGTAGCCACAAGCCATTTCAGCACAGCAAGATAATTGAAAAATTTCCATGGATACTATTTCCTAGCTAATGGCATGACATTTGCTTTTACGTGGATACCCCTCAGATTGGCATGAATTGATGTGAAAAATATAAAAATAAATACGTTTCGGATTTTTCATGTCTAAAGGATGTAAATAAAATTAGAATCGGTGGAACCAAACCAAATAAAGAGATATTTTGTTATATTTTATGGGGAAAAAGTAGTTAGCGTTTAGACGCTCAGCTAGAACTGGCGCAACGGCTCTTTAATACATATCTCCAATATTTCTGGATTAATCATAACTAATCTGCGGCACGGATATCTTCGTCTTCTGCTTGATGTAAGTGAATTCCAGTGCATGGCGTACTTTGCAATGGAGACGGCTTCACTTCGCGGCGCAGCGTCTATCCTAATCGTTGAAAATTCGATTCGATTACGATGTTACATATAAATGGATATTGACATCTGTTTATACAACTTTGCAAATTTTGAGTGGAATGGCATAAGGCATGAGCGTCTTGTGCTTCTGCTGCTGAGGCCATGATCATTAAAAAAAACTTCAACTTTCTTAACCTGATTTCAAGTAATTGATATACGAAGGTCGATCAATAATTAATAACCTTTGTTATTTATTAACGAAGAAGCAAACTTTTCTTAATTTTTAAACATAATCTTCTCTTAGAGTAATACACTTTTCCCAATGTTCCTGCCATTTCTTTAAACTCTAATTAATTCAAAAACTAAAACACGAATGACACTTTTTGACGAAATGTCATTCGTTCAAAATACAAAGACAATTCACACTTATTTTGTGGATTGCATTCGATGGTTGTTTTCAAAAAGCCTTGGGGTGCGATCGCAGGAATTGTTCGCGCTGTCCTTGATAGATGGCGCTTTATTTCTTTTAAAACTGTGCTTGCATATATTCCCTGACCTAAAGAAAATGTTACCTGGTGATTTGCGATATTTGCGATTCTAAAAACGATAGACTTAGTGCAATAGTACTGCAAAACTTGTTTTGAGCCAGAAAATTAATTGCACTCATCATCATCAGGAACTTTGGCCACAATGCAAAAAGGAAAGAATTTGGAGAAAGGAATTTACTCATACGCATTATTGAAAGAACTGGAGTTTTCGTCTTCTTATGATTACAAAAATTTGGGAATTGTTGGGTATATTCGACGTAGTTTTGCTTATTTTATGAATTTTGTATACCGCACGTCACAGGTCAAACTACACCAAGGTTCTAACGCAAACTAAATGAAGTCCTCGAGTAAATAAACTGGTAAACTACTCCGCAGACACTCGAACTTGGTTCGACGAACACATAGCCCCGCCGTCGAACATTGAAAAATATCAAAAGGCGTGTTTTTTTTCAAACCTATATAGGCTAAACATGTTTCTGCAACATGTTTTCAATTTAAAATACAACAAAACCTTAGCCTGGATATTTATCCAGTCTTATTTTTGTATGGAGAGCTTTTTCGAAATCTGTATAGATTTGAAAAAAACGCGCCTAAAGTACATTTGATTTTGGTGAGACCAAATTTTTGGTTTACTCAAACCACAAAATTGGTACTCGAACAAGCCCGCAGACATGGAAAATCAACTCGAACATGGTTCGCGTGCCAATATGTGTATATTCCGAAAATTACTATCAGCCAGGTTCTGAATTTCACTTTCACTCGATATCGAAATTGAAATCGACCAAAATCGATTCTTGGTGTTCCATGTTTCACGGCTATCGAACTTAGGCCCCTATTGCGAATGTCGATCAGCGATCGATAAGCGACAACTATCGATCGTCGAGTGCTGATTTTGGTACTGTATATTGTGATTGTGATCGATATTTCTGTTCCACTAAAGTCGACTTTAGACGAAATTGAGATTTTGATGCCATTAGATTTAGCGTACTCGAGTCTATTTTGTAAATTTTTTTCAGATTTTTATCTTTAAATATGTGACCGCAATTTCAAAAAAACATAACAGCTAAAGTAATTTTTTTTAGTTTAGATTAAGGAAAAACAACCAAACTTAACAAAAAACACGATATTTACTGTCTAAAGTTGACTTAAGATAATTTTTTTAAGATTTACAACAGGGAATAAAGACTTAACTTGACTATTGCTGTTTTTCCACATTACATTTATACAATTATTACATTTTTTTGTGGAGGAAAAATAGCTAAACTTGAGTTTAGCTGTTTTTCCGTGTTAATATTTTTTGTTTTGTTCTTTTTTTTTGAAGGAAGAATAAGTAAAAAGACTTTCCTATCTGCAGTTTAGCGGTTATTCCAAAATTAAATTGTGATTCTTTAAAATGGAAAAACAACTAAACTCCAGATAGGTTTTTTTTATGATGAAAAACCTAAAAGGCATAACGACTAAAGTATTATTTTTGACAATAAAATCGTTTACAGTTATTTTTTTTCAAAAAAACTAATTTTCAACTAAGAAAGAGTAAAATTATCTTTATTTTTAACTTTTTTTTTCAATGCGATCGGAGTTTCCAATCGCCCAATAGAGTCATTTGCAATTTTACGTGTTTGTCAAAAACTTTAAACTGCTCTCCTGAAAAATGAGTAAAACAGACTTTAGCGGTTTTTCCTTGTGACCACAGATTTGTCGATTTGACAGTCGCCTATAGTCGATCACAAGTTTCTAGTCGATGCTTTTTTTTTAGAAATGTGAAAGAGTTTTGTGCATATCAATCGACGCAATCGACAATTGTCGTGACGATCGTTGATCTACACTCACAATATGGGCCTCAACTTCACTTTTTCGAAGTGAATTTAAATCAAGTTACCGGGTTCTTGATTTCGATTTTACTGTTTTGGTGTCGAATTGAAATCGTCAGAAAGAAAAGGTGTGAAATCGACCAACTGAAATAAACATTTGTTTTTGCCTTTGGATTTTGAAACAAAAATGCAAGTAAATTGCTGAGAATTTGTTTAAAATTATTTGTTTTATTGTGAATTGTGATTAATTTGTAAATTTTGCCAGGACCATCGTCTATCAAAGATGTTTCTTCACCGAATTCGGTTTGCACTGCAGAGATTGAGGCTTCAATATCGTGAATTTTATAATGAATTACGTTGCACAATAAAATCACTAAAATAATTCCACTAATTTTCACTTAACACGTTCGCGGACAAGACGGCATATGCCGTCAATGGTTGAGGACAGTAGCGGGTCATGACGGCATATCTCGTCAAATAATTTTAGGTCATTTATGTAGGACAAGACGGGATACTCTGAGGAGAATTACAGTATATTTTCATATTCCAGCATTATTGTCCTACCGGAGACAAAATTTAACTTCACGGTGACCTGCGGAATCATTTTTATCCGTATACAATATTCGCACAAAATAATCAAAAATATCTCTCAAAATTCTAGCGTTCCCAACCGAAAATCATGTGTCCGCGAACGTGTTAAAAATCAAATTTGGAAAAAAAAATAAATGCACAATTTCACAGAAATCAGCTGATTCGAAATCGTTTCGAAGACAATTTACAACTCATCAAATCGATCGAAATCTAGAACACGAAAATCGATTTCACTCGATTTGATAATTCTCCCCCCTGTTCTGCATTCCACTTTTAGTGAATTCAACCACCAAAAGTGGAATTGGGTGTTCTGCATTCCGATCGAAACTATGAATTGTGGATTGTATGTTCGAAAGTGGATATTTTGGTGTTCTGCTTTCCACTCAAGATGACAGCTGTAAATTCGTGTTCTGCATTCCGAAAATACTGTGATTTTAGTGAATTGAATTCACTTGAGATTCTTGACGTGAATTGAATTCACATGCCGTTGTAAAGTGAATTAATTAATTAATTTGTTGATCAGAATCATTTTGAAAAATATGAGTAGAATAATAAGACTTTCCATTAGTGTATTGAAATAATTGCTTTGTTTAATATAGTACAATACAAAAATTAAAGGCTAGAGAGTATTCTCTTGAATTACATGGAAGAAAATCAAGATTTTGTTAAACGGGACAGAGCGTATACTAAGGATTTACGAACGGAGTTAGAACAGCGATTGAAGAGTGTAGGTTTTCTAACGACTGGGTTGAAAACGATAACATCCAGTTAACAATTTTTATTAACAAAATAAAACATTTTATTTTTTTAATGGGCGAAGGTGAATGCTTGTAAAATCCGAGCATTCTATAATCCCCGGAATCCCTCATTATTCAAACACCTTTTTTTCTATCATCTGCGTACTTTCCAGTTCAGTCCACTTCGATCACAACTTGTGTTGCACAATGTTTTACATCTCGCCGAGAACTTTGCCGACTGTGGATCTACCAAGGCGAAGATTAAAATCCATTCTCACTGACCTTTGATGTGTGAGAGGAATTGAAGTTGGTACCATCTCTGGCTACACTTCTCGCAGAATATCAACAAATATAATCCCTACTCACCAAAACTGTTCTTAAAAATGCAAAAATCATTAAATAAATTATTTTTCTTCAGTTGTCTAACTTCTGCTCACAATGCTTCGGGAAGATCCAGAATGTTAGATTTGTCTCGCAAAATCTTCCTGCGAACTCTCTCCATTCGGTTTTCACCAATCATTTAAAACAAAATTGAATCCATTTTTTTAATAAAATATATGTTTTCTTAAATGTTTAATTCACTTGCACAAAACAAAAACCAGGAACTGAAAATCTCCAATGATTTGACAGCTGTGTTTGACATTTCAAACAAATGAATTCGAAGTGGATTTCAAAAATTCGAAATCACTCGGAATGCAGAACACTGAATTCCATTCCGAGTGAATTTAAATTTCGGTTTCAATCCACTTTCACTCGAAATGCAGAACAGGGGGGTCTATATCGATTTGAATTCACTCGAATTCTGGAACCTACCTGTATAAATGCCTTTCTCCTTCTCATGCAGTACATCTCGTTATAAGAATACTGACATCTGCGAATGAAATGCAGCACTCAATACTCGATTCTTGACAAACGATACCGATACTACTCAAAGTATCGGGCCAAAGTATCGAGTACTGAATATCGGGTATCGAAGCGTAAAGTATCGTTCGAACCCTTATTATGATTACATCCGATACTTACCTTCATAAGATAAACAAAAGATGATAATAATGATAGCATACGATCGATGAAATTTAATATTAAAAATGACATTGCAAGTTAAATAAAATATCACATATTCAGTCTTCAACATTTTAGTTTTTCTTTTTATTTTTCATATAATATTTAATTTGTTTTAGTGGTTCACGTCTTAACTTAATATTAATTACATTTTTTTTAAATATCGTCTAATAGATACTTAATATATAATACATATATTTAATTTTTATTTTTATTATACATTTTTCAAAACCATAAATTCGATTAGTACATAAAAACAATCATAAAATAAAAAGTACAGTACATTCAAAAGGTGTTTCATTTGAAGGTAAAATTATATGTAAATAAATGCATATACATAGTTTATTTTATTAATTACAATGCTCGACAATATTTAAAAAATACAAAATTTGGCAACAACTTATTAATATACTAATAATATTTTCATTTTTATTTATGTACTCGTATGTATGTATGTACTATCTTTCTATCATAGGAAGAAATAAAATCTTTTGATTATGGTTATAATATCAGTGTACCGTACCGCCTACATTTTCTACATGTTGTACAAGATACTTTCTTTTTCGAATTTATTTACAAAAGGTTTAAGAAGTGTGTCTTCAACTTCATGTTATGCGGATATCAATGAACTTGTTTTGCAAAATTTTACTTTATTTACGAATTAACAAAAAAAAAAAAAACAATACAACTCATGAAAGACGTTTACTGATATATTTTTTTATGTTTCTTTTTTGTTAACGAGCAACACACGCAAGGAGGCGTTCTTTTGTTACAACCTTAACATACCCATACATATATTAGCCCACATAGGCGGTCGGTGTAATAAAACCAACCATTTAGTGAATGAATACCACCCATTTCCACATCAAGTGGGTGGAGGGAGAGAGTAGGAATTCGGTTTCATTGTTGTTACTTTTTGAATAATGAATATGAAGTTCCTGTGACACGAATAGTACTCGTAGTCGAGTAATAATACAAAATTTACATTATTATGTGGGTTGTGCGCGACACAACGTAGTTATATGGACTGTACACGGATTATTAGAAAAATGAAAAACTCGTATCTCAAAAGGAGAAATTGAAGAGAGTAGAAAGAGAGTTAGTCTATTGACATATTCGTGGCAGTTTTATGTTAACGAGTTCAGTTTCCTTTGTTTAAGTTTTTATTTATTTATTTTACAGATAAACACTGATTGATGACTATAACGTCATTATAAAAAAAAAAAAAAAAAAAAAAAAAAAAAAAAAACATATTTAACTTTTTAAAACTATGCTTAAATAAATGGGTATTTAATAAATTGTGAAGTGTTTGTGTTACGTTTCTACTGTCAAACGTGAATTATGTAGGTACTAAATGTCCAGAATCCAACCCTAGACAGTAGCCAAGGCTTTCATCATCAATCATGCGCTAAGCGGAGGCGAAATCATGTATTCCTTTTATCTAATGTCAAGATATACGAACGTACGAGTATCATGTTATTTAAAAACTAAAATAAATGTGTTTGCCCTGATCATAGCTATGGCATTTCTTTTTTATAGTCTATAAGTATTTTTCGCCTTTATGATGTAAAGCATTAAGTACCTAGCAAATATCGTACAAAACTCGGTAAAATCTCTCAAACATCAGAAATTTGAGACTAAGCTTGTGTTGACAGATATACCGGTGTTTCAACCATTGAAAAATTACGAAACATTCCCAGGCTACAGATTTGTAGGAAAATCAAATAAACGTTTTTAGATGATCATAAATGTATAGCATATCTCCTGTTACATAACAAATCCAAAGAATCATTACATAAGGGAAGATATTAGAAGCCTGGGGCCCTACTCTGTATCTCGTTTCGAAACGGAAATTTTCCGAAAACGAATATTTTATACTCTCTATTTCGATAGCGGAATGAAATCTACTACTTTCGGATTTACAATTCCGAAAGTGGAATTTTGATACTCTGTAACTCGTTTCCTAATGTCAAAAGCATTGAAAAACGGAAAATTTCTTTCTACAACTAATTCGCTAACGGAAGGATTTAAAAGTACCTGCAAATGCAAGATTTTTAAGAAAATTTTAGTGATGATAACAATTTAAACAAGCAAGCCATTCATGTGTGCTTTATTTTTTGTGTTTATTGATTTAATAAATTATTTTTGATTTGCTCCCGTATTCTCTTTGCAATGTTCTCCATGTTGCTGTTCAATGCTGATTGATGATGCATCATCGGGTATTTTAAATTTAGAGGGACTCCAGTGGATCCCAAAGGAGAAGGAAGTTCATCTCGTATGCAATTGAAAACATACAAAAAAGCATCTGTAGGAACTTCATTCACTTTGTAAAACATATTTTACCTTATTTTCTTATATTATTCATAATGTGTTAATCTCATTATTTACCCTTACATTTCACATACTTATTTCATACTGTACCAATTTTGAATTAATACTGTACATAGTTATATAACTTTCTTAGTGTACATACAATTGTAAGAAGAATTGAAGAGAGACCAATATAATTTTTATTGTAGATGTTAAGAAGGAAAGCCGCGTTTTATTTCCGCTCCTGAAGCCAGCAAGGTTATTGCCGACATCTACAATTGGTGACCCCTGACTGTCGAACCATACAACAAGTTTTCTTTTAAACAAAATAAAAAGTTTTATTCGCGACAGAGATGACTGAGGAAACCAAGACACCTAATCAACTTACCGGAGATCCACCTGCAAGTACCTCTGGTTTCCGTAGAGCAACGAACGAACCACATGGCAGCGGCGATAACGAGGTTATGCGTGTCTCCGTAAAAATTTCACCCTTTTGGACAGAAATGCCGGAGATTTGGTTCGCGCAAATCGAGGCGCAGTTTGCAACGTGCCGCATTACATCCGATTTTTCCAAATTTAATACGGTCGTAGGATCCATGGACGGCAAAGTCTTATCACAAGTCAGAGATGCTGTCTTACAACCACCACCTTCCGAGAAGTATGAAAACTTAAAAAAGGCATTAATTGATTGTTTTTCAGACTCAGAACATAAGAAGATGAGAAAACTGTTGTCCGAAGTCGACTTAGGCGACAAAAAACCTTCATATTTGTTCAACGAGCTGAAAGGCCTCGCTGGAAATTCCATCGGAGAAGATTTCCTAAAGAACATCTGGCTACAGCGCCTCCCATCAGAGGTCCAAGCCATTTTAGCGGCGTTCAAGAGTGACGACGTAAAAAAACTCGTACAAGTAGCAGATACCATCATGGAAACAACATCACACGGTAACGCAATATCCAAAATAGAACAGCGGGAAACATCGTTTCATTCGGAGCAGGCATTGGAAAAAAAAATCGAAGCACTTTCTCGTCGATTTGACAGATTGGAGAATTCGCACTTTCGCAGCCGTTGCCGAACACCGTCACGCCATCGAGACTCGACCCCATGCTCATCATCTAGTAGACCACATACCACAAAAAATCGTAACGGAATTTGCTGGTTCCACTACAAATTCAAAGATGACGCAATTCGCTGCAAACCACCTTGCAGTTACGCCAATTCAACCGGTCCAAAAAACTAGATAGGCTGTTGTCATCACAGATGACAGCAGTTGTCAAACGTATAAACCGTTTATACGTATCGGATGTGACAACAAAGAAAAAATACCTAATTGATACCGGCGCAGACGTTTCTGTGCTCCCACCAACTATTCGACAAAAATCGCAGAGTTCCAATATTGCCTTGTTCGCCGCCAACGGCTCCAAAATAAGAACGTACGGAAGCCAACATAGTGAAGTAAATTTGGGTCTGCGGAGACGGTTCAGGTGGACATTCTTGATAGCTGACGTCGCCGTGCCTATCATCGGAGCTGATTTTTTGCAGCATTACGGCCTGTTGGTCGATATGAAACGGAATTGTCTCATAGACAAGAGCACAACCTTATCAGCTACGGGCATTCCATCACCAGGTAATTACAAAATTAAAGCTTTCAACATTAAATGCCCATTCGCAGGCCTCCTTGAAACGTTCAAGGACTTAACATCGCTGAACGGCACAGGTAACCCAGTGACGTCCCATACCACTCATTGCATCATCACATCCGGACCAGCTGTTTTTGCAAAACCCCGACGACTGTCCCCGGAAAAGCTAGCCGCTGCAAAAGCCGAATTTGCATATCTCATGGAGCAAGGAATATGCCAACCGTCAAAAAGCAACTGGGCCAGCCCTCTCCATATGGTAAAGAAATCTAGTGGTGAGTGGAGACCGTGTGGCGATTACCGTGCTTTGAACGCCGTAACGCAGCCAGACAGATATCCTATCCCGTACATTAGTGACTTCGTTAACATGTTACATGGAAAAACGATATTCTCCACCATTGATTTGCAGCGCGCGTTTCATCAAATACCGGTTCAGCCAGAAGACGTACCTAAAACGGCCATCACAACGCCGTTTGGCCTTTTCGAGTTTAGGTACATGACGTTTGGCCTGAGAAACGCGGCACAAACAATGCAGAGGTACATGCACGAGGCATTGAGAGGACTGGACTTTGTGTTTTCATACATTGACGACATCGTTATTGCATCTACTAGTCACGAAGAACACCAGAAGCATCTCCAAGAAGTGTTTTTAAGACTCCGTAAGTACAACCTTAAGATTAATACTTCTAAATGTTTTTTCGGTAAATCAGAAGTACGATTCCTGGGACATTCAGTCGACCAACATGGCATCAAACCCTTGCCAGAAAAGGTTCAGCATATCATCGAGTATAAAAGACCATCTGTTGCCAAAGAATTAAAAAAGTTCCTGGCAATGATTAACTTTTATAGGAAATTCATCCCACGTGCTGTAATAAATCAAGCCCCATTGCACTTACTTATAAATGGAAATAGAAAAAACGACAACACCCCAATACTCTGGACATCAGAAACCATCGATGCCTTCGAAAAGTGCAAATCTGATCTTGCATCTGCTTCACTTCTCGCTCATCCGGTGCCAAATGCCACCCTTTATCTATTCGCCGATGCTTCAGACGTTGCAGTGGGAGCTGTAGTGAACCAAGTTATTTGCGGCGTTTCTCAGCCACTCGGATTTTACTCGCGAAAGCTAACCGATACGCAAATGAAATATAGCACGTACGATCGGGAGCTACTTGCCGTGTACCTGGGTGTGAAACATTTTCGGTACCTTTTGGAAGGAAGATCGTTCTCTATATTTACGGACCACAAACCACTGACGTACGCGTTTCAGCAAAAATCCGACAAGGCATCCCCAAGGCAGTTGCGACATTTGGATTTTGTCAGCCAATTTTCAACGACAATTTTGCACATTCCGGGGTCAGAGAATCAAGTAGCCGATTGTCTTTCAAGGATAAATGCCATCGATACATCAACACCTGTTGACTTTCATGCGATGGCGAAGGAACAAAAAGAAGACAACGAGCTAAAAACTTTACTTAAACAAGGTAATACGTCCATTTCATTGCAATTAAAACTTTTGGCTTTTCCAGAATCAAATTTACAACTGTACTGCGACACATCGACACCAAAAGTTCGTCCGTATGTTCCCTCGCCCAGTAGAGAGATCGTTCTCATGAAGCTTCATAATCTTTCTCACCCCGGTATTAAAGCGACGCTCAAACTTCTTCAAGCACGATTTGTTTGGCCCAAGATGAAAGCAGATTGTGCAAAATTTGTAAGAAGATGCTTACAGTGTCAACAATCCAAGGTCAGCCGTCACAACAAAGCACCGCTTGTTCCTTACACTTTGACATCTCAACGATTCGCTCATATAAACATGGACATAGTTGGTCCATTACCTACATCTTGTGGATACAGATATCTTCTTACCATCATGGACCGATATACACGTTGGCCGGAGGCTTTTGCAATGGAAGACATGAAAGCAGAGACTGTAGCGCAACACTTTATTCACGGTTGGATTAGTCGGTATGGCGTACCACTCCAAGTCACAACTGATTTAGGACGGCAGTTCCAGTCAACACTTTTTTCCGAACTGAACAGGACTTTGGGAATTAAGCAGTATAGGACAACAGCCTACCACCCGCAATCCAATGGGATTATCGAAAGATGGCATCGTTCTCTCAAAGCAGCAATTATGTGCCACCAAACAACGGATTGGTACAAGGTGCTACCATTAGTACTGCTCGGTTTGAGGTCGTCGTTCAAAAAGGACTTAGATGCCACTCCAGCAGAGCTTTTATATGGAGAAACAATTCGTTTGCCAGGAGAGTATTTCGTCGAGTCACCAAACAACATAACATCAGAGGATTTCGTAAAAGAGTTGCGAAAGGCAATGTCAGCGATGAGACCAACTAATACCACATTCCATGGTACTTCAAAATTTTTCGTGCAGAAGACGTTGGATAAATGCACACACGTTTTTGTAAGAACTGACAGCGTCCGCAGTCCTCTTCAACAACCGTATGAGGGACCTTATCCAATAGTGAAGAAGCATTCGAAATATTTTTCGGTAAGAATTAAAAACAATGTTAAAAACGTTTCTGTTGACAGATTGAAAGCAGCATTTCTCACTGTTGATGACGCTTCCGAACACATAGTAAATGCTTCTAAGGATTCGACAACAAGTAAAACAGCGAAGGAAACTGAAACTACATTACCTATTCAAGACCAAAGGACAACTCGGTCGGGTCGAAGAATTTTCATTCCATCAAGGTTTCGTTAGTATGGCATACTAACTAGCGGGGGAGTATTGTAGGAACTTCATTCACTTTGTAAAACATATTTTACCTTATTTTCTTATATTATTCATAATGTGTTAATCTCATTATTTACCCTTACATTTCACATACTTATTTCATACTGTACCAATTTTGAATTAATACTGTACATAGTTATATAACTTTCTTAGTGTACATACAATTGTAAGAAGAATTGAAGAGAGACCAATATAATTTTTATTGTAGATGTTAAGAAGGAAAGCCGCGTTTTATTTCCGCTCCTGAAGCCAGCAAGGTTATTGCCGACATCTACACATCCTTCGAAAGACGAAAGTTCTGAACAAAACTAAAATAATAAATGATAAGTAATGGTGATATGAATCATTGGTACCAACCGAGTTTTACCTTTTATCACCTTTTTCAATAATATTTGACTTATCCCGTATAATTTTCCACTCAATCCGTTCTTAACTTGTTTTTTCGTCCATCCGAAGTGCAACAGAATACATTTTCCTTTTTTATTATATTAAATTCTTCCTTTAAAATTCACAACAATATTATTCCTCCTATTCTCGGTTTATTGATTTGACATATCTCATAAGAAATATATCGAGACTCGACAAAAAAAAATCCTTAAGTGGGAAAATCATCTAGTAGTATTTTTTACATTCCGAAAGTGTTACAGAGTACCAATTCAAAAGCGAAACGAAAAGCAATTTCGAATAGGATTGACTTTCGTAACGAAATACAGAGTAGGGCCCCTGGTTGGATTTCTAATTGGGCACTGCCATCTTCGATATCATCTACACAAAATAGATCTTATCTATCTCAATACATCATCAAGTGATTTTCAAAAGAAATAATCCTTTGAATCGTCCCTAGAACTATTAATTGTATGTATTTGCTTCATAAAAAATATAATATATGTAGATACCGTATTAATCTACTATAGGATATTTGGCAATCTAACTTTGAAGACAACTAACCATACAGAAAACATTTTAGATTGCCTGTCAAGTGTCAACGACAACACTCTCCAGTGTAATCTATTTATTAAGTTACACAAAGGGAACTTAAGATCGAAATGGAAGACCTTGCAGAAAAATATTTTAAAAGGAATTTAAGTTTTGGCAGTGCCAACTTCCACTCCTCTTTTTCCTACTCAATGTTAGTAAGTAGAAAGACACTTAAGTCATAGAAGTTCATATTCCACAATATTATACGACAAACTTAAAGTGACTTATGTCAGCACAATTGAGCTTAAATGCGGGTACACACTATCCAACAAGAGTGGACACACTATAGATTTTGTATGACAATCAATCAAATCATCGTTGGTGTTGTTTTTTGACGCTCTCTACCTGTTTGCTTTTTGAAGGACGACATTTTTGTACACACAATATTTCTTTCTTTCTTTAGGTGGCGCTACAGCTCGGGGTGAGCTTGAGCCTGCTTCTCGCAACCATTTGTGTGTGCGTGTTATATTTTTTTCACGAATGGAAGTGACGTACAGTTTTTTACCGACTCCGAACGGCGAGTTGAGAAGCTTATCATGACAAATGATACTCTTTGATTGCTTGTCAGACATTCGAAAGAGGTGGCACCGTGAAAAACTTTTAGGTGTTGGACTCGAGATTGAATTTAATTTTTGGAATTGAACTCGGGCAGCATTGCACTTACCACTACACCACAGTGCTCACAATCGGGCAAATCAAAAGATGACCACTGAGTGTCACGGAATAGCAAACATTTTTGAGAGCATAATTTTTGAGTGTCACTACAAATTTCACATGTACACATCACCAGTTTTGCGTGTTCTCCTTATCCGACACTTTTGTTCGAAGGTGTGTACCCGCTTAAACAAACGAAGTGTTGCATCGGAATTCTATTATTTCGCGCAGATTTCTGTTTCCCCCTTTTTTTTGAAGTACATACTCAGTTAACTGCTTAATCTGAGTTTACGATCCTTAATACTGCAAAGATATAGCGGAGTCATTTTAGATCTTGTTTTGAATGAAATCTGATCATTCAGAAAGCTAGTTGTCAATTTTAGTTCCTTTATTTGAGTTCGGAGAAGATGGGAATCCCAGCTATTAGATTTGAAATAGGTAACAAAAGAAGTAAAAACCAACACTTTTAGACGAAGATGACAGCAAAAAGGTAGTTGCTGGTTGTAGACCATTTTCGATTGTCTAATGAAAAGATTTTAACAATGAATATAATCACATGAGGCAAAATGCCAACCGGAATTCATTGGTAATGGTAATTGAATTGAACTAAAATTTAGTGAACAAAAATCCCACTCGAATATTGTTTCAAAATTATTACTTACTTACTTACTTAGTTGGCGCTACAGCTCGAGGTGAACCTGGGCCTGCTTCTCGCAACCATTTGTGTGTGCGTGTTATATTTTTGCACGAATGGAAGGGACCTACAGTTTTTTGCCGACTCCGAACGGCGAGTTGAAAAGCTCAATCGTGACAAATGATACTCTTTGATGCTTGTCAGACATTCGAAAGAGGTGGGCACTGTGAAAAACTTTTAGGTGTTTGCGGCGGGATTCGAACCCAAGACCGCTTGCACAGTAGTCCGACGCACTAACCACTTGCGCTACGGTGCCCACCAAAAATTAAATAATAATATTCAAAATTATTAATGAAGTTAAACCAAAATAAAACCTGTAATATCTTCTCAGGGCTTTCGTTCATAGTCGAGTGATAGGCAACGTTCACGCGCTTTTACATCTGCGCATACCATTTCGGTAAATACTAGATCGACTCTTGTACATATCCATAAAGTTTGATGTTAATAACATACTATTTCCAAAAAAAATTAAAGTTTAAGTAATTCAGTGAAATCTCTCATTAGCGGACACCCTCTTTAGCGGACAATTCGCATTAACGGACAGCTTTTTGGGGAACCAATTTCGAATTTCCCATACAAAATGCGTTCAGAGATTCCCTAAGCTCTCATTACCAGACAAAAAAAATCCGGTCCCGTTGCTGTCCGCTTAAGAGGGAGTTCACTGAAGAACTCTTTCTACCGAAACTTATGTTGTTAAGTTTCTGAACAGTTTTGCATACTCAACCCAATTTCGACAAAAATGAGCGTATGTCGTTTTGACCATACATATTTCATAATATTATGCTCTAGCAAAAAAAACGTTTTATAAAAGAGCCTACTGAGACTGTAAAGTACGACCGATTCTTCTTTTTTCTTAATTGGACACGTCTTAGATATCTTAAACGCTAATTTTATTTTGCAAGAATAAGTGAATAGGAAAGTAAAGACCTTCTAATCAATTTCGCAATTTCAACAACCGGAATTGGCCTTCTCAAAACAAGACTTAAGTTCCTAGGAAACACAAGTTGTATCGGTCGTGGCCTGTCTATACAAGAAACTTGTAAACACAAACACTTCTGAATTAGATTTAAAAAAAAAAAATAATATACAATAATTAGTTTTTTATTTTTACATTTTGACCGTGTATGTCTATATATTTACTTCGTATCGTATCGTATAGGGCACATATAAAGCTTTATAACTACACAATAATTTTTTTTTTATTTTCTTTTCTTTAGATACTAAATATTTTAGATTTATGCACTATTTATATTTAAATCAACTAAAGTAAGTTACAAGATAAAATGATTTCTTTCTTTGTTTTGAATTGTAAATGTTTAATTAAACAATATCTGAGCACCAAGCATTATTATTCACTCATTTCATTTACACCATTTTGCCATTCATTCATAACAGTCACGCTCAGACTTAAAGGAAGTTTGTTCGCAAAGAATAGAATAAAAACTAAACTAGTGCACACAAGAAAAAAGTGTATTTGAAATAATAAGAAAATTTTGGTTTCGTCTCATAGCAATGCGTTCGATCGCATGCCACTATCTCATTGTCAGTGATGTATCTAACTTTACTAATCATCGATTAAACTATAACGCTAGTCTAAACTCGTTTAAATTCGGGCTAGACATACGCCTGTGCTCTGGATCGTGGCTCCTTTCCCTGTAGCCGCTCGACAAAATTCCTCCAACTGACCATTGTCTTGCCAGAGTATAGCCAGACGCTTGAAGTCACACCGACCAGCATCGAACAGAGATACTTTACCATGTAGATTTGGAAAATTGGACGAGCCTCTTCCGAGCTGTTTCGCACCAACGGGCAGGGTATCGAGAATACTTTGCACATATCACGATTCCATTGAATCATCCAGTCGTCAAAGTTATAGTATTCGTAGAACAAACAGCCCAGGAAACCAAGTGCTGGTAGGATGAAGAGTCCACTAAAGAATCCGATGCGAAGCATTAAGCGCTCTAGTTTATCGGTGCGTTTTCCGTCGGTCTTCATGACAGTGCGTATGCGAAAGAGCGATACAAATCCAGCCAAAAGAAACAGTGCGCCGATTGAAAGGTAAATGCATAACGGTAGAATTAAGAAAACGCCCAGTGAATGCGTGTCCAGTTGGCCGACGAAACATACGCCAGAGAGAATATCACCTAGAACGAAAAATAAGAAATTTATTGATTAATAAAAAAACTATTAATAAATAAACAATATATATGTGAAGGGTGATCCAATTTATGAATACATTGCAATATATTAGGAAATTTAATTTTAATTTGTTATCAGTATACAGATATGCATACAACAAATTCATGAGTGTGGAAATCTGTTCTTTATTGCCAAGCCATACCGCAGCCATATTGGATTCAATTTGCATTTTTAAATCAGTTTTATATTCAAAAAGAGTATGGTATATCTAGTGAATTTCTCAATAATTCATACCTGTCATGCAAAAAAGCCTGCAGGTCTAAGTTAAGAGATCCGCTTGGAAACTCCCTAAGAAAATTGCAGCCAACCAATATAATTGAATTGAATTGAACAGCCACAAGATGTTCTATTTACTTATTTGCATAAAGATAATTTTATATAACAGTGCATCATTATTTTCCTGGCTTATACTTTGGTTCATTGTTTATTTAAGCGATAACATCAGATAGATGAGATCATAGTAATACCAGGCATGCTTTACCGATGGAGTATCGAAGCACTTATAAGAATCCCCTTGGCATTAGATTCAATTGAGTCTATTTGCGTATGGGTTTCAGACAGTTTGACTTGAAGGCTTATATTAATAATTTAATCTAATTCAAACTCGTATTGGTTGATAGGAAAGGATTCGCCACTATCAGTCTATAATAAGCTTTTACTATACAAGCAATCATTGAAGCCAATATGGACATATGGTAGTCAACTATGGGGCTGTACCAAAAAGAGCAATGTAGACATCATACAAAGATTCCAGAACAAAGTGCTGAGGAATATCGTAAATGCACCATGGTACATCAGAAATAAGGACCTCCACAGGGACTTGGGAGTGGAATTCGTCACGGATGAAATTAAAAAAAATGCACGAAAGCAGGAATCAAGACTTCAAGTACACACGAACACTGAGGTAGTAAAACTCTTAGACAACGTAAACATAGTGAGAAGGCTCAAAAGGACAAAGCCATTTGAATTGGTCTAGATAAAAGGGACCACCCACATTTAAAAATGCATGCTTAGGTACGAACATACATATGTATCAGGGCATATAGCTAACATAGGAAAATAAAGCACATCTTATTATCTGTGAAGAGACGCTGATGGGCGGAACTCTTGAAACAACAAATACCAAAGATATCAGCATAAAATTGCTTATTAGCCCAAGTGACTAAGATCGCAATTATGTGGGAGGCGGTTTTATTCGGTAAAAATCCGGCATACTGATTACTCGGATTATCAGTATCTTGTGAAGATTTCCCCTTCCTCTCAAAAAAAAAAAAAAAAAAAAAAAAAACTTAAACGGCAATGGATTGGTTAACTTGTTTAAAATAATAGATAAGGACAACGATGAAACCCAGGCAGCACTCGATCTTTTCTTATAACGATTTTGTATTATAGTAAACATTGTATATTTTTTGGAACACCGAACGGCTTGGCTTATTGAGAAATTTACAAAAAAAAATCGTAAAACTTTTCCACGTGTGTGAGGAGTATGAACAGTAAAACCTCCCATAAGCGGACAATTCCATTAAACGGACGCATTTTAGGGAACCAATTTCTGACTTCCCAAACAAAATGCGTTCTTATAAACGGAGAGCTCTTTTCACTTTTACCGGACAAAAAAATCCAGTCCGTGGCTGTCCACTTAAGAGAGATTTCACTGTATTTACTTCTTTATGTAAAAATCGAATACACCAAACTACATAAACCAGACTACATGCTTAAAACAGGATCATCGGCTTTATTTATCAAGACATTTAAGTTGCAGGTAGGTTCTAAAAACTTTAAACATGTCAGCCCACCGCCTCCCAAGAAAAGCAGTTCTGAATGCTAGCTGGCTGATACAGTGGATCTAGCTGCCGGATGTGGAATCGAGCTGAATGAAGAAGAATTTGGGAACTGGACGCCTTAATTGTATGAGGTTATTAGGAAGCTAGAAGAGCAGGCTAGAATGAAATATGCTAAAGAAGCAGTGGGATCATTAAACAGGGCAATCTGCAGTATACTGTATACTCAATCACAACCTGCTTTCCATTATAATTATAAAAAAGAAAAAATAGCGGTAATGCTGAGACTGCGTGGAAAACTTCTGAAGCTGGGGAGAGAGAACTTGCCTATTTTATGCAACATGTGCAATTTGGGTGCAAGTGGTATATTTCCAATAAAGCGTTACAGTTAGAGATTTATAAAATACTGTCCAGTTTTTTGATCAAGTGTTCTGAAATCTTTGATCAATTTTTTGACAGTATCATTTTTCGACCTAAGACGTAGATTTTTCACCTCTGTTTATCTAATGAGCGTACTGTTCGGTCGAATACCGAATATTAAAAAAGTGGCCGAATAGGCCGAATACCGAATAGTAGCCGAATATTCGTGACATCTCTAGTTAAAATTGTTCAATTGATCAACAGAAATAACAATTCTGTACAATTGTATCGAAATTTATGGAAAGAGAGCAGTTTATATTGAGTGAGCAATTCGTGATTTTGTTAAAAAAAATTTGATCCGACTGAAAGCATTGCTGAGAGGATAAGGCCCGTGCATCATCGTAACGTTCGTTCAACCGAAAACTGCTGCAAGTAAAAGTGTGGCCGGCGAAGACCTGGAATTGTCGATTCGGCGTTCGCAACTTTTTGGCTTGCCTAAATCGTGTCTCCACCAAGTTATAGTTTAGTTTTTTTAAGTTTATTTATACAATGAACGCCTACACACATTAAGAATATACCTCTTATAAATTAGTGCTAAGCTAAAATTATGCAAAACTTTAACATTGGAAAAAAACTACTTCAAGTGAAAATCAGTTGGTTTTGTACACCATTCTTTTTGTTAAATTAAAATAAAAATAAAATTCCATTAAGATCAAAAGTTCATAAAATTCCTAACAAATATACAAAACAATACATATCTACATCTTTCATTCGAACAAATACATAAATCCCCATTCGATATAAATGGATAAAAAAAATAAAATAAAGAAAACTCAGAATTAGTTCTAATTATGACTTTGAAGGTAAATTCTTAGCTCTCTACGAAACTGTGTTTCGTCACTCACTCTTCTCACGTGCCTTGGCAAAGAGTTCCACAGATGGATAGAGTTGATGAAGAATTGCCGCTCCGAGGTCAGACAAGAATAACGAGGATGGATTAGTTGCTGGGATCTATAGTCGAAAAACCGCCCGAAATTGAAAAAAAAGTCATGGAAAATTATGCCGAAAGGATCGACTGCTGCCGGTACAGAGCCGTCCATGACTTCTTTAAATTTCAGAACAAACTATTCAAGAATTTAATCAATTTGAGTCAGTAAATAAATAAAGATACAATTTATTTTAAAAGTTACCAGGCAATGAAATCATTTTAGTGTCACCCTGCAAACAATAAAAGATTGTACATATTTTAAATTGAAAAACAGCACGCATACACAAATTTAGTGATTATCAATGCTGGCGGTATCAAGACTTTATCCCCGATTTTTTCATTGATTTGAATAATTCATGATGTTGTTGAATTTAATGATTTGTTTTTCTTTTCTTCCTTTTCAGGCTCTTCGATTGAGGACACTTGGAAAATTAATTATGAAAAAAAAAACAATAAAGGAGCCCTTTTTAATAGGCGATCATATCGACGTCAATTGACGTTAAGTTTATCGGATGAATAGGCATTACCGGAAGTTTATTCTATGGAGATATCTGAATGGAACTGTGTCCATTAACAAACCAGCAACCATTCACATAGGATCTAAGTTTTATATCAAAGCATTACAGCCTGGAGTAATAAGGTCGCTGTATTATCATTTTCAAAATTAAAAAAAACTTTGACAGTCCAAAGACTGTTTACTAAGCATAGACTTACAGTAGACTAGACGTATATATAGAACTTAAATTTAATTAAAAACGTCAGCAAAAGGAAAGTTAATTTCCGAAAATGGCACCTCACTTAAATTTAATTGCATTAATTTCCACAAAACTAAAAACACAACCGCCAGGGCTTATTTAATACACTGTACAAACTCAGCTTTATGTAAATTAAACAAAAAAAAAACTACTCGCAACTGTTTTCATCTTATATTCCACGTCGTCCTTTTACTTATAATTTAATTATTCTGTTCAATCCTTGAACTTTCCACATTCCATTACTTGCCTTTGGCGAGGGTGATTTACTGTAAACGCAAAAAACAACTTAAATGGAAAGGCCATGCAACCAAATGTTAGAACACGCCGTTGTCGCAAAGTACTTAAAGTTTTTACAAAAGCAGAAAAAAAAGGTTAAAAGGGTTAACTTATTCTGGTCGAAATAAATTTCAAAAGGAAGTGCCACAGCCCATGCTGGAGGAGTAGAAAACAAAGAAAAAAAAAAGGCAACAAAAATATGGAGATTGTAACGAAGTGGAGGTTGATGTATTTCATTACAAACAACTCCCTTAGATGGCTTCTGGGAGGTTTTTTTTGTTTGTTTACTTGAGCCTGTTAAACGATTAGGAACGAAGGATGTACGAGGGGAAAGATATTCACACAACAAAAGATGAAAAACGGACTTCTGGTTAATTTACCAATGCCAATGAGAAATGTGAGAGTATTGTGGGTTTTTTTTTTGTTTGTGATTGTGATAGATGAAGGGAAACATTTAATTTAGGGTAGAGCTTTGCAAATGGAATACTAAAGTGAACAAGCTTTATATGGAGCACAATACGTGAAAGTGAAAGTCCTTTAATGGGGTCAAAGATTTCTTCGAGATGTGGGTACGCGTAGAAATCAAGGGATGTGTTGGCATAACATTAAGTGGGGAAAGGCTTATAAGAGTAGAAGAAGACGACAAAGGCTCGGTACATATCAATATGTTGTAATTTTATGTATGTAGATAATTTGAGTGCCGGAAGTGCTTGCAGACCGACTGTAGACTCTCATAATTTGCCCAAGATCGACAAATACTCTGCAAGCGCGTTACAATCTTATGAAAATGTTATAAACTGTGACTAGATAGGGTCCAGGTAAACCGAGAACTGCAATGCCAATCGCTTTTTTGTCATTCGTGCCTTAGCATTCCTTAGGTCAAGACAGCATTCACTGTGTTACCGACCAACGCGACGCGACGTACACATGTATGTTGAAGAATAATAAAAAAAATCAATGAATTGCTTTTTGGAACATTTAATTGAGATTTTGTATAAACATGCCTCTGAGGCTGACGACCTTACCAGAAAAGGCCCCACTTTAAGCAAATCAAAACTCTGTCGTTGTGTGCTTTAACAAGCAGCAACCACAAGTAGAGATTTGACTGGTCAAAATATGCATCAACAGGCTCATCATTTAGCGCTGGTGGTTAGGCAACAATTACAACACTGACAGAAATATTGCATTTATTCAGATCTTTGTTGATGGTTCAATAAGTATACATCCGTGTATTCTTAAACTGGAAATAGAGAAGCTGCAAATCTCTACATTTTTGTCGAATAACATGTGGTCGCTTAAACTCAGATACAAAACGGATATAATTGTTTACAAGGACACAACCCAAAGAAAATAATCGTGTAGAGATAATGATAATGAAGAGAATGTCTTTTACTTCCAGGACGTACATTTTCGGAAGACATTTTTTACTTAATCTTGAAATAGTCTCCTGAAAAACTATTTACAATGTTTTGGATTGTTCATTAAGCTAAGATTTTTTTAAATACTTAACCGAAAGTGCTTAAAGGAGTTTTATAACAAAATAGTACCTTTATTATCTAATATCTTATTTATTTATTATTAATTGTTTTCCTTTATTTTCTTTTCTATGTATTTTATTTCCATTTTCTTTCTTTTCGAACACTACTTTTTTCCGGTGTTAAAATAAAAGTTCATTTTCATTTATAATTAGTAACGCCGAATAGAAGTATGAATTGCTCAGATATCAATTGTTCAAATATATTAACTTTTGCTATTATAGACTTTTGTAGTCGAATGTAAAAGATGTAAAGATGTTGTAAATAAATAAATAAATAAATAAAATAAATAAGATGCTCCTGCAAATAGGGATACAAAATTGCATGGGCATTAAAACGAATCTTCATCCATCAAGGATCAAGGTGGAACATTTCTGTAAAGTACCTTTGTAGGTACATATATTAGTATTTCCGTCTCTCAGTGGGTTTAAATTAAGATATAAGGAAAACGGAAAGAAGAAAGAAACAAAATACCACAGCAAAGAGCATAACCCATATCAAAGGATACAGCCGCCTTCTACTTGACAGTGTAAACCATTTATTTCAACGCGAAACACAATAACTAAAAGTAACAATATTAACGAAAAAAAAAAAAAAAAAAAAATAAGGTACATCAAAATTCAATAATTATTAAAAAAAAAAAAAAAACTGTCCATCGTCTTTTTCGTACGAAACGCTAATAAATAGAATATCGGTATTGTGGTAGCCAGACCTCCAGGGTGTTTTTCTTGCTACGTTAAAACTTATTAAACCAGTGTGGAAGCAAAATCACATCCGCGTAAATCGAGGTATAGGTTTATCCATACAGTCGAACCCGCTTATTTGAAACTCGGTTAAATAAATAAAAAAAACCCGCTTAAATGAAAAATTCATTCTGTCCCCGTGGGTTTTTTTCACAAATTTCTTAAAAACTACTCCGCTTTAATGAAACCTGCTTTAGTGAAATGTACGTTAAATAAAAAAGCATTTTATTACTCTGCAAAATTTTGGAATGAGTCTATGGTTGATTCAGCCTACATCTTCTAGGTTAAAGGTTATTATTTTAAATGGATTAATTTTGTTTCGTTAACTGATTCTATTTGTTCGTTTTTATTGACTAAATATCATAGGTTTGTTTAAGGGGTTACATGGGTTTCACGGATCTCAAAAATTGAATTATTGTCTTATTAAATTCTACAACATCTCTAGAATATTGTCCTGAATAAATAAAGTCCATCGGAGTAATAGTTTCGGAGATAGATCCCTTGCTCAAAGCTGTTTTATTGTCACTTAAAATTTAAAACGTGTTTTTCTCGGAACTGTATTTTCAAAGTCGGTTGTCAAGATTCCTCGAAAACTACTAAACCGATCTTGATGAAATTTTACACACGTCTTCGAGATAGGTATTATGGACAAGGACTCGGATGAAGGATTTTTATTTTTTTTAATGCAACTATTTTTAAAAAAGAAATGTAGAGCAAATTTTAAAATTTTTAAATTTTTTGTAAAAATGTCTGCCAAAAATCCAATTTTCACATTTTTGTTTTTTCTTTCGTCCAAGTTCTACACGTATTTTTTTTTGACATCATGAGTTCTGCTGTCAACACACAAGCACCTTTATTCCGAGGGGTTACCGGAAATGACGTCATAGTGGCAGAGTTTTAAATATTTTTCTACAAAAATTTCAGAAATTCTTTGTCAAATGTGTATATTTAAGGCAGTAAAAAAAAAAAATCTCATTTTTTATATAAAAAAAAAACATTGTTAAAAATAAGCCGTTTTTTACCCGAGGAAACCCATTAATTTTATTTCTGCTATCCGAAGTCTGCTTAAATGAAAAACTCAATTTATCCTCATTTCATCTAAGCGGGGTCGACTGTATCATAAACCGAAATCGTATAAAAAGAGTACAGTGTAAATCTTATATTCTTATATATTCATAAACTTATATTCAAAAATAATCCAGGAGTTGATAGTACAAGTATACATATGACACACTAAGCTCTAAGCTGTGTAGGTAGGTAAAGACATCAACCTCCGCACTTATTCCGATTTGATTAAATCCTTAAAAAAATAAACAATATTAATCCTAAGATTTATATACAAAATTTTTAATGCAATCCATCCTGGATGTGGTTTCTATTTTTATGTTTTTTTCTTTTTTTTCTAGTGAATTAAATAATCTAAAGATTCGTGTTTTGGACGCCTTGCGTGTAAACGAAATCCAAACACAATTCATTTGTTTGTCACAGATACACACAGACACATAAAAAAAAAAATAAGAAATACAAGTCGTGGGCCGAGTTAGATTGAACGAATTCTAATTCTATTCAGAATAAATCTTTTTTTTTTTTTGTTTTCGTTGAATATATCTCATTTTGAGATTTGTCTGTCGTGTGACATAGATATAACTGCCTCTACCAGATGTGGGAGTTAAGTCGTACAGGATTACGGTAGAAATGCATAACACGCTCCCGCATATAATCACATGTAAGTATGTAATAGTCGCTCATGTAATAGGGGACCCAAAACACTGAGCTCCAAAGTGGAAAATGCATCTATGAATATAAATAAAGGTGTCACAGACGTTGGGTGTTACGGATTCAGTGTTTTCACCTACGCACTATCCGCACGCGAAGCGATACTGAAATTGTCACCAAGAGTCTTTGGTTGTTCGTATTTTTCTTGTATTTTAGTGCATTCATGGGCGTTCTTTTTATAGCTTATTGTTTATCTTTAATGGTTTGTCATAAGATTGCCTAGGTACAGCTGTAGTAGTTTCTGATTGTTTCACACTGGGAATTTACGAGGCACAGTTTTTAGATTCATCAGTGTACTGCACCTCTCTGGGTGTAGTTTGTTTTTATTACATCGTGCTTTTAGAGTTTATGTTAAACTGCGATGAAAACTCAAAAGTGACTGCTGATCCAAGCTACCATTTCATGCAGGTCAGGTCATATCTGGAATATGTTGACCAATACGGAGTCTCACAGTGTCCAGATTTGGTAAAACTAAGACCACTATTTTTTAAGATCTGATGGAGAAACTAAAAAAGGCTCTGTGATCCTGCTCCAAGACTGATAATGCGACCTAAAAGATCTATTGTAGTATCGTAGGATCCTATAATGGAACCAAGAGTCTAGTATGCCCTTAATTAACATTTTTAAGTCATAGAATCTGAGTTCTTTATATAGGGTACGCCGTCCGACTCCGAAAAGTGCCGGGCAATCACAAAGGACGTGCTCGGCCGTCTCGACATCCAGCAAACAGAGTCGACAATTGGTCTCGCTTGGCAGGCCTTACTTGTTTAGGTGGTATCATAACTGGCAATGACCAGAGAGGAAGTTTGTCAAATACCTAATATCCTTCATACTGTGGATTAGAAGTTCCCTGTGATGGATGTAGGGCCTTAATAACAGTTTGAGTTGTTGGAGCCCTATGACGTTTCTCAAATGAAAGAGTCAGAGATTATGTTCCCATTTGTTTATTAAAGCTGAGATTGTTGCCCATTTGTTTCCACAAAAGGGTTCCGGGGCTGAGAATTTGGCAGTTGAACCTGAACCCCATCCACAATCTCACATCTTTCAATGCCTCTGTGACCAGGCACCCACCAAAGTTTGACTTTATAGTGAGTGGCTAGGGATTAGAGGGTATTGAAGCAGCTTTTTACCAGCCTCGAGTCCAAAGAGTAGGAGCTCAAATCTTTGAGTGCGGGTTGGCTGTCTGATTTAGGTTAGCGCCCTTGATGCCTCTCTGTAGATTAATCAAGGCGCAGATCTCAATGGCATGGACCTCAGTTTGAAACAAGCTCGGAAACGTTTCAAGAAGCACGGAGATTATAGTTTTGTACCCAAATATCCTAGCGCCAACACCATTTTCGATCCATCCGTGTACCATACTATACTTTTTGGATCAAGGGTGGGTCCGCCGTTTGACCATGTGGTACGTTCGCCAATATGAACCTCAAATTTTCTGCCAAAATAGTATTTACTTATCATAACATCAGCGACAGTGCAAAGCATTTCTTGATCGGGAATATTATTGAAATTGATTATGCTTAGGTGACCCGTAAGATTGCCTGAATGACATTACGGGCCTTAGTTATTTTTTTAACTTTAAGAGACTTTAAAAATTCGCTGCTCGATATTATTATGGAGTTTTGGCCCGTATTATCTGTAGATATGTACATATACATATGTATTACTAGTGTGCCCGTGAGTGAACTTTCGCAAAAGAAAATGCAACCACAAAATCCAAACTTCCTTCTTTTTTTATTTGTTGAAATTTATAAAGTGAAAGTTCAATTAGTCAAGGCTCCAGGAAAATCTCTTTCTTTTGACACCTCATTTGTTAAGATTGGTTAAGTGTGAGACCCGCAAATGGTACCTAACATACACTACAGAAATAATATACCTACAGTGTTGTGCAAAACATACCGGATTTTTTTTTAAAAATTTTCTTTTGCAAATTTTAGTGAACAGGAAGATATAACGTAAAAATCTTTGATATTACAAAAAACTTTTTGGATTAGTATACAATTAAGGAACAAAATCAAAATTCTGCGGTAATAATTGTTAGTGTTTTATCAAATAATTTAACTCAGCTCTAGTTCATGCCTGTGCAAAACATACCGGATTTCCAAAAGCACCGCGTTTCCTTCCTCTTAAACTTGTTTATAACGATTTTGACTGTCATTCGAATTGAATTTTAGACAAAAGACATTAGCAACTTAGTTGTTTCAAAATTTGTTATTACTAAGTTGGCCAAAAATAAATACAGAATGTTCGTTAAAAATCAAGTTGTAGCTAACTTCAAGGCAGGTCTAAAAAATTAGCCGAAAAGTACAAAATGGCATTATCGACAATGTAGGATATTATTATTATGTTTCAGAGGGGAAAACCGATTGAAACCATTTATTCTCAAGGACTTCCACGAAAAACATTAGGCCGAACCGACCGGGAAATCTGAAAGATGGTCGTTAAAGATCCTTTATTGTCTTCCAAAATAGATCGTTAGCGAACTCAATCTTTCAATTGAAGCAAGAAGCGTACGGAAAGGCTTAAAAGAAGCTGCCTTGTGTTATTTACGACCATGTTAAAAACCTTTACTGACTGCTAATCATATACAGAAAACGTACCATTTTGTTGTTCTAGTTAGTCGTTTATCAATTTGCTTAGGCTTATCGTTTTTTAGACTGGATTTCGCAATAAACTATGTTAATTGGTCGGTCACTAAGTCACTTTTTAAATTGGTCCGAAACTAAACGCTGATAGTAAGTTCAACTTTATTCCTTTTGATAGAAATATTCATGTTAGATGAAAGAATGGGACACGTCGTCAGCAACAACATTGTCGCCCTATTTTGAAGCATGAAGAAGGTTCGATCATGGTCAGTGGCGTACGCAGAAGGGGGGCTCAAGGGGCTAGCGCCCCACCCAGTCCCAGCCCACCCCAAAGGCTCAGTGGGTTGGGTACAAATTTATATGTCGTGGCATATGAACACTATTTTCCATTTTCACCTCTGACTATTTTTTTTCCATAACCTCAGCTAGCCTTTCCTTATTGCGGACATTTTTCTCTATAATTATGTATTATGTCATGTTTGTCTGCTATGTCCACTTTTCCACGTTGAAACAAATCGCGGCGAGTAATGTATTTTGTTGGTAAAATTCGAAGTCGAAATGGGAAAAGTAAAAATCTCCCCGGTCAGCGTTTGTGGCGATTTTTTTGACATTTCTCTTTACACTTTTCGTATATTCTTCATATTATTGCCTCATATTTATTTTCTGCTTTCTACCGTTTGATTGTGCACAGAAATTCAAAGTTAGGCAGTTTTACGGAATGTCAAATCAAAGCAGACATAAAATGTTTCGTACCTACTCGCAATTTCAACGTGTAAAAGGTACAGGCAATTTCAAAAGAAAATTCGAAAAAATCCCCTACTTCGAATCTCTGCATGTAAAAGGCGACTAAGCAAAAAATTCTAACGTTTCAGAACTCAGCATGGTCGCTGTTAGAAGGTAGACTTGGTTCCTATATGGGACTGCTGACGCCGAAAATTTACTTTTTTTATTTCAGTTTTTTCACTAACTGAAATTTTCTTTCCTGTACCTAACGTTGCAAAAATAAGGCTTATTCATTTTAGGTTAAAAAAACAAAACAATCAAAACGTCTTATATCTTGTCTGTTAAAAGAAATATGGCACAGGTAAATCATTAAAACCGAGTCATAGTGAAAGCCCAAAACAGCTCATTAAAATCAAGGCTAAGCCCCCCCCCAAAAAAAAATCCTGCGTGCGCCACTGATCATGGTGCAAGGATGTTTTTTTTTTTGGCTAAGGATGTGGTCCCCTACATGAAATAAATGATATTACGGATCGTTTCCAGTATAGGGATATACTGGAATCCGAAAAGCTACCATAAGCTGAAAATAAGATGCCACTGCGTTGGGTCTTTCAACAAGATAATGACCCAAAGCATCTTTTAAAGTTGCTTAAGGAGTGGCTTGCGAAGAAAAAAAGGATTGTACAATGGTTCGGTCTGAACCCTATCGCAAATTTGTGGCAATATTTAAGAGACGGGTAGGTTCAATGAAACGCGTATCCGAAAACTCTCTTTTTACGTCATTGAAGAATGAATAGTGGAGCATTACAAAAGCTGTAATTGAAAATTCAGTGTCGTCCATGCCTAAAAGATGCGCAGAGGTAAGAAAAAACAATGGCTACTGGCAAAATATTAAGTATAACCAAAAATCCGGTATGCTTTGCACAGGCATGAAATAGAGTTGAGTTAAATTTTTTGATAAAACATTAAAAATTATTACAGCAGGACTTGGTTTCTTTCCTTTAATTCTATACTAATGCAATAAGTTTTCTGTATTATCAAAGAATTTTACGTAGTATCTTCCGGTTCACTAGAATTTACAAAAGAACATTTTTCAAAAAAAATTCGCTATGTCTTGCACAACACTGTATACTAGTGGGGGGGCACCGTAACGCAAGTGGTTAGTGCGCCGGACTACTGTGCCAGCGGTCTTGGGTTTGAATCCCGCCGCAAACACCTAACAGTTTATCACAGTGCCCACCTCTTTCGAATGTCTGACAAGCATCAAAGAGTATCAATTGTCACGATTGAGCTTCTCAACTCGCCGTTCGGAGTCGGCAAAAAACTGTAGGTCCCTTCCATTCGTGTAAAAATATAACACGCACACACAAATGGTTGCGAGAAGCAGGCCCAGGTTCACCTCGAACTGTAGCGCCAACTAAGTAAGTAAGTATACTAGTGTTCCCGTGCGAGAACTCTCGCAAGAGAAAATCCAACCCCCAAAATCCAAACTTCCCATCCAACATCCAAACATCCCATATGATTTCCATCTGTCAACTGATGGAAATTTCAGGAAATCATACGGAAAGTGTTTATTCTTTTGGGCGTTCATTTTGGGTAAAATATTTGTTTTGATCGGTTTTCTGATTTGTTAAAATGTATACACTAAAAGTGCAATTCGTCAGTGCTGTAGGAAAATCTCTTTCTTTTGGCACCCCATTTGTAAACATTGGCTAAGGGCTGCAATTGTAATATGTATACATGTTTTGATTGGGATATCTGACTTTTTGCTGAAGCAGAAATATGTATTAATGCCTCACTTTTCCCAAGTTAACAAATGAACCTGGAATACTCTTTTTATACACACTTCCTTTTAATGCTACCTTATTTCGGATGTCCCCTTAAAGCGACCATAAAATATTCGAGACTTTGAACGCTGCTGTTGCTCTTCACATTAACAATATTCCTAATCCGAACTGAAGCAGTGTATCTTTCAACATCCCTATTTATCCGTATATCATTTGACTTATGCCATTTCCTTGGGATAGGCAAAGGCCCACAGTCAAATTTGTAGCCACATTGTTTTTATGTCGACATATCCCACAAAGTATGTAGTTTCACTAAAAAGCACTCCCGTGAAACACCACAAAGCAACATAGTCTCAGCTATAAAAGCCCTACCGGCTTTTTGTTTCCATTTTATAGAGGTATAAAAATATTCGCATTTATTTAGCTCTTATCACAAAATTATAGCGTGTAATAAAAGCGGGATAACCCACATTACTCTCCTAAGCACGAAAGCGAAATCTCACTACCACCCAGGATTTTGTACTTAAAATTAGCTTAAGTCATTATATACGTATAATAACAACGCCCACATACAACAAGTAGGTATATCCTTTAGTCATGAAGCCAGAGATGATTACCAGTTACCACGACGACGAAACTCATTAAAAGATACTCTGATTGATGATGCGCCAGGGACTTCTCTGGCTCTTATTTCGTTGTTTTCTGTTTCTGGAAATTCAGATTTCCCAATGGCTCATCCTGAGAGACTGGCACTGTTTTCATAAAATCCATGCCAATCATTTCATCATAACTAAACACAGACAGTCGTACAGTACATACATATGTACATACATGAACACATCCTGGTGGAGTCATTTGTCAAAAGGCGAAATGTCACAATGTGTTGGCTTCGGATGCTGACATAGCTTAGGATGCAATTTAAAGGCTCATGAGACTGGGGAATATGGAGTTTTGGTGTAACCATTTCAACACCTACACAACTGGGCTATGTAATTAAAAATGTTTGTTCCATTTCGGTTATTCGTGTAGACATAGACTATCTCTTGTACTTGTTCAAGTACACATCCATTCAATGGAACAGCGCATTCTTCTCGGAACCTGGTTGTATTATTTTACTACACATTTTACTACATTTTACGATCTTGATTTTATGACTTCCTTGCCGTGCCGTGCCGCTGCCGCTGTCGCGCTAATGTTTATTTTTTCCTAAGTAGTTCACTTAGTAAAAATATCAAATGACAGTTTACACGTTACTTTGTGTGCTACAAAGGAAAAGCCGCCAAATGCTGTTATGTGTGTGTTTGTGTTGATATAATACTCGTAATGAAAACATAAAAGTACTTTTTTTTTATTTTTAAATAACAACCAACTGATAAGCAATCAAAACAATGCATTTAGTTGGTGTGACTGACAGCAGCAGCTACGCGACAGGGCTGTAGCTAAAGAGGATTTTCTTATCTCTCTGCTGTTTTCGTATCTTTTTGTTCTTGTTGCCAAACTGTGTGTGGTAATTAAAGTATAACAACAAAAAAAGCAGAATGACAACGTGTAAGGTGCCGAAAAGTGACATCTGTTTGCTTATGGTTCACCGAGGTTGGGGCTTAATGTTGGCAACGTTGCAGCTTAAGCGATCTTAACTGCGAGTTTGACATGTGTCTGAACAGAGGGTAAGGCACCTCGAATTGCTTTGAGACAATGAGGGTTTGGTGTAATATGCAAAGTGGAATGTAATTAAGTTCGAAATTAAAAAAATAATTCGAATGCAAACGTGATGAAAACGTCTAGATTAAGAGCGGGACTTTTCATGGAACTATAGAGGGCTGGTGGAGTCACCACACGGATTATACTTAGGTAAGGTTATCCACCGCATTCGGTAGGATTCACTTAGATCAAAGTAGGTCCATTGTGTTGCCACCTGAGCCGATTCTTATCGGTACTCTTGGAACCATTTTGAGAGCCGGATAAATTTCCATATTTAATTGATATCTGTTGAGGAAATATCTTGTAGGTCTATAAAGTAATATTCTCCCAGAATTTTTTTTTTCTTAACCTTTTCGGTACATGTTTTTTGTGTTAAGGGTTAGCAATGATTTTTTTTGTTTGTATTGCCACAGAAGCTCATACTAATAAGGATGAAAAAGAATTTTTGTTAAATTTTAGTTCTAAAGTGGTTTTTATGAGGCGATGCCCTAAAAACACAAAAATGATGTCAAATTGACCAGACTTAACTTATACGATTATTTTTATTTTTAAACTATACGCCTATTATTTATCTACAAAATTACATCAAAAATGTTAATTAATTTGATGATTATCTAAATAAAAAATAAATTATAAAAATGGTTTGCTGATAAAAAAATCGATTTCAGTTTGAAGAACTTTCTTACACGAGAGTATCAAATGCTTGAACAGATACATCACGAAGTAAGGAACAAATTTAAAACAAAAAAGAAACTTTCATAGAGAAAGATTGGGATTTGGGAGTTACAAGAAACCGTGTTGCCATATGGCATCGAAATACCGAAAGGGTTAAGGAGGAGAGTGCTGGACAGCACAGGAAGTGAAGGGGATTCCACCTCCTCCTCATCCATGTAGCAGTGACAGAAATCATTGGATTACGAGCCTGCTGCCGTGCCTGCCTATTGCACAATGATCCGTGTAGATCTCCAGTGCAGATTTGTCATTTAGACAAATATTTACGATCCATTTCTGTCGGCTGGAAATATTAGTCTTATATTTGATACTGAAATCTAGGAGCGAAGTCAAGTCCGTAAGTCTTGAATTAAGGTTATTCATTGAGAGTATTCTGACGTGCCCTAAGTTAGAAGGTTCCTACTGTGAGGTTTCTTTAAGTCGCAACGCCGTTTTTGCTACTATGTCCATACCGTAAATGTTCAATGGAAGCATGTTCAACATTGTTACAAGAGCCGCGGTGGGGGTGGTTTCCCTAGCTCCAGGAATGCAGATGCAGGCAGTTCTTTAGATTCTATTGAGTATACATATTTCGAAGAAAACTTCGGTTACCGCACTAACATCCAATTTAGAAGCGTCGATCTAGGAAGCGGGCTCCACGTTACTAGTGACTTCTTGTAGGTTGTAGCTATTTCCAGTAATTTCTATCAGAAATTCTGGTTGTAAATCTTTTGCCCAAAAACACCACCGGGTTATGAAGTCGGTTCCTGTTAGCTTGTTTGGAGCCCAACATTATTTCAATTAGCTTCCTTACATGACTCTTGTTGCTCAGGAAATACCTTACAGAATTAGACCTTTAAGACAAAATTCTCCCACTAAGCCATAAGGATAAGACATGTAGGCGACGTGGTTCAGTGGTTGGTGTATTGGACTACAGCGCGTACTGCCCAGGTTCAATCGCAGCAAAGACAATTCTGTGGTACCTCTTCCGAATGTCTGATAGGAATCACAGATGTATCATTTGTCGTGATGAGCTTCTCACAAAAAACTGTAGGTATGTGCGCCAAAAATATAAGACGTACACAAATGCTTTACAAGAAGTTAGTCACGTCACGACTGCTGATGTCGAATACGTATTTTTAACTTTAGACATTTTTATATAGAAAGCTAAAGATACATCTATCTGATCCCAATTATTACATACGTAATCACTTAGAAGTTACGTAACATAATTAATCTTCAACTTTAAACTCTTCGTCGTTGTAATCAATCTCGACACGTCTTTTAATTTCGCTTGAAGTTTGATATCGCTTCCTACCATCACAAAAATTCCAACGAATGTTCCAAGTTACAACATCTTTGGTACAACAGTTTAAATATCTCAACCACCGATAAAACACAACTGCATCTATACACAAAACCATATTTAAGATCAGTCTTTCAATTACAGCTACGAGTTGATGTGAGAACGAAGACCACAAAAAGCCCGACCCAAAGTGAGGGAGAAACACAAAACGAAAAAAAAAATCCTTTGCCATGGTAACCCATCACACCACACAAACGGTAATGATCATCCGAACCATAAAAGGCTGAAATGCTCCTGCGAGCCTTGCATCTCGTACACAACAAAGCCGTGGTTGCTGCAAACGCTGCATGCGGTTTCACTATTTCTACAGTGATAAACGTTGAAGCTAGGAACGTGGCCTCCCGCATCTTCGTCTTCACCCATATATGGAGCTATCGGGAAGTCGGTGGTATACCATTTCGGAATCGTACATCCATTGCAAGAGTACACTAGCAAACAGCACATCCAAAGTCGGTTCGTTAACCCTCTCCATGGTGCGGTTCCTGTGCGCGCCGCCGAAGGCAAGTTTCTTCTGTGCTAACACCACCACCAACACGACTAACCAACTCGTGCAATGCAATTGTTCTCTCAACTACTTTGAATACAAAAGACCACAACGAAGACCGCGTTGAGGTTGATGAGGCTTGCATTGAGGATGGCGACGACGACGATGATGATGATGGCGACGTGTTCTTGTGGCGAAAGCGCTTATTGAGTCCGCGCGCGTTTTTCCCCTTCTTCCAAGAAGTCATGTTTCATGTTAACTTGTACTTCTCATGAACGGCCGGCGGGAGTGTGTTGGTATGCAGGGGGGGAGTGCAAATTTGCATTCAATAGTCGAAAACTTTTGGCCAGAAAAAGGGAACAATGGGCAACGCACTAGGCCCTACTGAAGAGGTACAACAAGCAGCGGCACAACCACTTGTGGTGGTATTCGTAAGTGTGTGCCTGGAATCCACTTTACCTCTGGCTGCGAAGTGCTATAGCATATGTATGCCGTTCGTAGTTGGTTGGACATGGAATTAAATGCTGTATTCTAATGTTGATACAAGAGTGGTTGGTTCTACTAAAAGCAGAAGGCTCTGTGAATGGGCATGGAATTTTCTTCTTCTTGATGGTTGCGTTATTTTCTGTTCCTGTAGTTCTCCAGTTGTTGCCCTGAAGCTGTTGAAGTGGTCTGGTTTGAATTTGTTTTCGAATTTTCTTTGAATGGATTGTGTTTACTTAAGTCGTTTTCCCATAGGAAATTCAAAATGGAAGGCTTGCTGCACAGACGATTCGTTTTCATTTGTTTACTTGATTTAACAACCAGTGTAAAGTTTGCTTTGCTTGAGTTGTTAAATAAGAACCAGAGTGAAAACAAAAGGAAAGGAATAAAGCAATTAAGTGGTCTGAAAGTAAAATATCGTGAAAGGTTTTTAAGTAAATTCAATAACGTGTAGAAAGAGATGGAGCTGGGAACTACTTGTATCCTATAGCTCAACAAACTAACAGCAAACATATGTTTTCTTGTATCCACTAAAGAATGAAACGAAACCAGTTCCTATGCTTGGCATAATTATCACTTCTGAAATGGAACTCATACAAAAAATAAAAAGTTAACAAACGTGGAAAGCTCCTTTAAATATTTCCTCTTCCTTTGTACACAAAATGTTCTTGTTAACACACATATGAGAAGAGCATTGTTTTGCGGTTTTTCTTACTCCTGATTAGAAACGCATTTAGTTTTTAGTGTTTTGGAAAATTGCAATAGTTTTTCTAAAATAGACAGAATTTTCTTAAATGAGAAACAGACAATTAGAAGCCATTACAATAGAGTACAATAGAGTAGCGGTCCTGGAGTTGCCGGCCAGGAAAGTTCTAATGATTCGCAGACAAATCTTAATACATACAACAGACGTACAAAGCGGCGCTGCAATAAAGGGCAAGATCTGCTCTACGAACAAAAGAGACGGAAATATCATCGGCTTCTCAGAAAGAAAAAGAAGAAGCGTGCGATCGGGATATTGAGAGATGCTTCTCCAGAAACAATGTACGGAGGTTTTACCAGAAGGTACAAATCTGGCGAATTTAACCACAGAAAGTGAATCGCATGTACCAATAGAAACAACAAAGCACAAAATCTCTACGCAAGCACTACAAAGGCTAATGGAATATGGAGTAACCTTGATACGACGATACCTTGAACCGACGTAAAACTTACAGCCTACTTAAAATTAGCAGAACACATATCGGCACCCTACACTGAACAAAAAAACGTTGTCATATTGACAATTTTTGTAATCAATCTGATAAAAAAAAATTGTCATTTTTCAAACGATTACTATAGTTATCAATATGACAGTTTACGATTTTCATTTTTCAACTTGATAACTTGTTTTTTTCACAATAACAATTGCAATTGTCAATGTGATGAAAGCAGTTGTCATATTGAAAACTGCGGTTGTCAAGATGCGATAATCTTATTGAAAACCTAAATTATCAATGTGATGACTGCAAAAGTAATATAATCATATTGAAAACCACAATTGTCAATATGATAACTGGGGTTGTCATATTGATAACTTCTTTCATCATATTGAATACCGAGAATTGAAAATCGAAAATTTTCATATTGACTATCCGGTTTTCAAATACGAAGCTAGTAGGCGATAATTTTCATCATATTGACAATTTTTTTCATCACATTGATAATTTTCAGTTGACAACCGGCAATTGTCAATATGACAACCGTTTTTTTCTTTTTCAGTGTAGTTGCCGTATTGACAGGTCACCGTGCAATAGGCAGTCACGCCAACAGCCTGGGAATCCCCGCCAATGACTTCTGTCACAGCTCTATGGATGAGGAGGATGAGGAATCTCCGTATCACCTCCTGTGCAGCTACCCAGCTAAGAAAAAAAGATTTTGGGAGAATATTTCTTTATAGACCTATAAGATATTTCCTCAACGTATATCAATAAAATATGGAAGTTTATCCAATTCTCAAAACGGTTCCAAGAGTACCCAATAACAATCGGCTCATGTGGCAACACAATGGACATACTTTGGTCTAAGTGAATCCTACCGCAAACGGTGGATATCAACCTAACCTAAACTAGATATCCAAAGATATTCTGGAACACTATAGCTTTAACTTGAAACTGTCCACTCCGATGTTACAGTCTAATTAAATTAAATCTACATTTTAATTTAAAGAAAAGACACCAGACTGCACATCTGTGTCCCAGTTCCTGGGAAGTCCACGAGGCAAAGCACCTAGGTCAACATTCACGGAAAATAGGTGAGGGAATTTTAAGACAATTTTTATTACAAAAGGGCAAGAGTAACCTTAATATAGTTTAACTATATCTTCGAACATGGTAATTTTGTGGAGAAGTACTATTTTAGATCCATCTTGAACCGAGCTTTCGTTGCTATTGCTACTATGTTAGTACGTGCATATTTGCATAAGGTGGTGATCATAATTATAAGTAAATTGACAACTTATTATTATAAAAAAAAAAAACTCTCTCTTTTCATAAGACATCCTATACGTAAGGCAAAAATGGCAGAAACCAAATGCTGCGGCCGGCAGGACAATCATTATAATCAACCGCAATAATATTCAAGAATCGTTCAGCTGGGCTCAATTTACAACTTCAACGGAGTAGGCATAGGCACATTTTTTAAATTTATTTTTATTTATTTTCTGCAAACAATCCCAATCCCACATAATTTCGCCAGAGATTGTGGTCGAGCGACATCTGAATGTGGTCTTAAAGTATCTCAAACTGAAATAAACCAACGGTTGCAGCCTACTATAGCCAAGCATCCTGTTTCTGTCAACAGTTCTGGGACAAAAAAAAATGCTCGGGATTGGATTCTCTCTTCCGTCCTACCTACCGCAACCGATAGGTTTACCACTCATCGTGCATCGCACGCAGGTGTTGCACGGGATACAGCTTCTGCGATTATTTTCGTTTTGGCATAGTGTGATGGAATATAAATTTGAAATCCAATCCAATATACCGGCAGAGATAAAGTAAGCGAAAAAAATCAATTCTTCAGTTGTTATATTCACACGCAAAAGACGAAGGACACAACTTAAGAGAAGAAAAATACTCGTACTTAAACCGATTTGGTTTGGTCGCACTCAAGACCTTAAACCCGATCCAGGTGTATTGTATACCTACGAGTGCGTTCCTATCTTGATCAGGTATCAAATCACTAGCACTATATCCTGCGCACAGTTGGCAGCCACACACAAATGTCTTTCAGCAGTCACAATTTCGGATTGGCAGGGACACCATCGCAACTGCACCGACAACAGTCAGCTCTGGAGAGATCCTCATCATTTGGAATGCAAGTTAAGCTAAGCGTAAAGACGGTGCAAATGACTATCTGGAAACTTCTAGGAGATAGCATTTCGAAATCGTTATGTGGCACCCCACATGCGCAGGAAGGCATTATAGAGATGAAACTAGTTCCTGCCGTGCTTTGTGTTCAGAGAGACAGTTAATCTATGGCAGCCGGCTTTGCGCGCAAGTTACCCAGGCTGGTTTTTTTTTGCCCCAATCAGGACTTTCGATCTTTGCGCATAGGGCTAGTTTACGATCTGGATTTCTTGTGGGATTGGAACAGGTTAGCGGAGTGGCGTAGCAGATGATAAATGAACGACTACATTAATTGTAATGATCAGTTTTATTTCTACACTTCAAGATGGATGGATGCGTTTTCACTTCAACTTTTTTTTTAAAGGTGTGCACATGCAGTTATGGCGAAATGAAAACGAACGTTAAAAAGTTGCCCAGAAAGTGTGATGGGGTCGTTTAATTTATTTCGAATTTCATCGCCTGTGACAGATTTTTTTTTTGTATACGAGTACTTGAGGACAGATGACATATTATAGATTATTTCACACCTCATTCTACTGCAAATGGGTGGCCGTGCCCATGTGGCAACGTAACGTGGAAAGGTGCCGTGAAATAACGCTAAGAGAAATAAGACCAAATTTTTGCATTTGGTCTTATTTCACTCTGAGTGAGTTAAATAAGACCAAACGCTTGGCTTTAATTCACTTTGGCATTATTTCACTTTCCATTGTTTCTAATTTTGCTAACCCTTTATAAATCAATTACCCCACTAAGAAGTTTGAAATCATTAAAGTTTGACTCAACAGGTTTGATCTTTTTATTTTAAATGTATAAAATAGAATAATATTTTAGGTACATATGTACATTATATACATGTAATTAAATGCGTTGATATAAACTTTAAACAAAAAATTCCTGTGTGCTATTTTCAACAATTTATCTAGAAATTGGACACAGAATCGGGTTGTTATTAATTTTTCATGTAGAGTCGTTTGGGGTAAGAGTGCGCAGCGGGTAAGAGTACGAAGTGCCATTTTCTCTATCCGTGAAACAATCAGCAGAAATCGCGAAATGAGAAAATGTGTGCTTCAGTAACCGCTAATGAAGAACATCTTCTACGAAAATTTTCCTATTGACAGTATAAAGAAAAACAACAAAAAAAAAAGCCGGATTTTGTTAAAAAAAATTGTGAAAAGTGTGTCAGGAAAGCGTGGCAACTCGATACCCCATAAGTAGTATGTAGGCATAAACAGTGTATTTGTGTGTTTGATTCAGGATACAATTTTAGTGGATAATATTATTCGTTCTTAGATTTTCAATACAATGAAAAAAAAAGTAGCGTCTAGGGAAAGAGTGCGCTGTCGTTCTGTGGGTAAGAGTGCGCAGTGTTTTCTTACCCAGTATTTAACTTTTTATAATAATAACAAATTTTGCAACGAGCATATTACAGTCGTAGGCGGTAGGTCGTTGCTCGCAGCTGAACAACCTTTATGTTTTTGTTTTTCCAGAAAAAGCCTCGTATCTACCAAACACAAACGGAAAGGAAATTGATAACTCAAAAGCAAATCTGTGAGGCTAGGGAGCTGATTTAAAATGGAAGCAGCCCATGAAAGGTGCCGAAGAACTTGGTTTGAGCGAAAGCACATTTTTAAACCATTTCAACTACGAAAACTGTGACTTAAACGTTAAACTGGTTGCGCACTCTTACCCATACCTCTGCGCACTCTTACCCTGACTTCGGGACAAGAGTGCGCAACTTGACTTACTTTGGGTTTTTGATCAAAACATATGAAACATTAAAAAAATATAAAATATTTTTGTATAAATTTGTTTCTGCTCATTTGTTTGTTATCTGTTGTAAATTTTCCAGAATTTAAGCCCGAAGTCCAAAATGCGCACTCTTGCCCCGAACGACTATACTTCTCCGAAATATGTGTATATAATAATTTAAGCATAATTTAAAATGGTTACATGACTGCAGGAGAATAATGCGAGTTTCTCGCAACAAATCATGCACAGAATTAACGTTTCATCGGCATTTATTGTTTGTTCATCAACACCCTGAACTTCTCCATCTTCTTAATGGCAGAGTGTTAGTTTTGTAGCATCTTCGATAAGCAGATTGTTATGATCATTCGTTATCTGACTTAGGAAATCACTTTTGAAAACAGCTTTAATTTATTTGTGTTTTAAGCCATTTCTTATCAGTTTCTTTAATCATACACACATTCACGCATTTAGTTTTTCTGATTGAAAAAAATAATAACAAACAATTCTGATTAAAATTGACCAAGATCCATTTTTAAGTTAAGAGGGCATCTGTAACACCAATTTTAGTTTAAAATTAGGAGAATATTTCGAATAAAAACATCGACAAATAAACAGAAATAGTGTTTTAAATATATTTCTAGAGCCAGCCCGGGATATTATTTGACACACTGTGTATATAATAACTTTCGGTTCTATTACTTAATTTTTCGTCAGTTACAAGAAGTGAGACTTTCCGCGAAATTTATAGCAATGTCCTGAGATTGTATGATGAAGCACATTTTTGGCTTACTATGCTTCAATAAAACAGAAGGCGAAGGTGAGGTGGATCAGTAGATGACAACCGACTTTAAAGTTCGCATTGGTTGATATGGACGGAGATAAAATGCAAATTCGGTATTTTTCCTGAGTTTATTCAACTCAACATTTTTTCTGTATATTATTCGCAACGCAAGTCGAGATGAATGCTTCAATACTTTCTTTGGAGACTACTTTGGTAGTTTTAGATTCTAAATTTCCATATACAGTGGACTCTCCCTAAGTCGAACTCTCACTAAGTCGAATTTCTCTCCAACTCGGATTTTTTCGCCATATTTTATCATTCCCTTCAATTTTTCATACAAAAACCATTCTCTAAGTCGAACTCCATCGACTTGTGTGTCATCATCATCAGTTCGTCGGTGTTTCTTTCTATTCATTTTCTTGGCACCTCCATAAAAAGATACGGTTTTTCAAAATTTGCAGGTTTGTGTTGTTGGTTGGTTCAAAATGGGTTTTGCAATGGATCTATCTACGTATGTATATAAAAAGAACTTGTTTTAGTAAGATTCCAGCTGGAATTTCAAAATCAGTTGATTCTAGGCAGCTCAACAGAGCTGATGCAGTCTTTATGTGCAGCTATATTTTTTTGCTAACTTTTTTGTACATTAACCTTTTTTTTTAAAGAAAAATAAATGTTTCTCTCTATTACTCTCTCTAACTCGAACAAATTTTGGTATCCCGTGAAAATTTGACTTAGTGAGAGTAGGTACACTGTATATTAAATTTACCTTGCAACAATTTAAATAAGTATAATTATTTAAACAGATAACCTATTTTTTCTGCACATTTCTATGCCTTCTTGTAATTAATAAGCCGCTTCGCAGCAATCAGCCTTAACTACTTTCAGCCATAGTCTTCAAGTCTCTTTAATGGGGACATTAAGGTATTTTGCATTCTTACACCTCGGCTCAATAACACATCGGGAACATTATAATAAAGAGTAATAATAATCTCCAACTATCGATTTTAACCAGTGCCTATAGAATTTCTCTTGGTTTCAATACTCTGTTTCTTTAGCTCAAGTTACCAAAGGCAGTAGCCCCCTCCCCTCTACCAGTCTGCGGTTTTAAGTTCAAAAGCAACAAAAGACTAAAACACATTCACAACCAATTTAATAATAATACCCACGTCACAGCAAAAGCAAAAAAAAAGTGCAAAAAAGGTCTCTTTGCCATCTTAGAATGGAGGAAACCAAGAAACTCCATGAACTTAATTCAAGTATCTAAAGCAACCCGCATTATTCTATAGCAACGAACGAAGAGACGATGACGATGGCGACCGGTTTGAGGTGCTTGAGTGAAGCCAGATCCAAGATGGAAGACGAAAGAAAAACATAATAAGATAAAATAAATAAAATAACAGCCTTCAAGTGCACAAAGAAAGAGGGGAAACTACTCAAAGCCATCATCATCATCAGCAGTCAGCAGATGAAGGCAGCAAAGAAAAAGAACATAACTTTTCTGGAAGACGTTTCTGTTTTCTGTGCAACGTCAGTCAATTCTTCTTCTTGTCCCTAGGTTCCGACTTTGGATACGCGTTGCTCTTGTCATTTCCCACCACATACCCCCTTCGTATGAACACTCACATTCCCCTAAAACAGTTGTAATAATAGTGCGCTTATATAGGAGAGATGGAACAAAACACAGGCATTGCCATGCAGAGATACTCGTACCGATTAAAATGCACGACTCCTTTGAGGCATTTCAGCATTTTTCAAAGTCTGTATCTGTAATGCTGTTCCTCCTTCGGCTGGGCTGCATTGTTACACGCTTAGAATCAGTTTCTTTTTTACATCTGCGATCGGTTGCAATTTTTTTTTCTTTTTTCGTGAAATCAAAGGCTTTCATTATCCTTGAACTGGGGCTTTGAATTCATTGGATTTCAATTAATAGCTGTCCGCACAATGGAAGACATGACAGCGGTCCATCACGAGGTAGGCATACCATACGAGTATCTGTTAATTATTAGTTATTATTGTAATGAATTTCACGTGAGAAAATTCGACGATAAACCAAATTCCAATCCATTTGGTAGCAAGAGATACGTCATGTTTGACAGCGTTCGCTATAATTATGGCGAATGTCATCGGAGATTGAAGAGACGTTACCAACCCCTTCTGATTATTATTTCATTGCCATTTTCTAAATTGCGGTGATGCGGTGTCAGTTCTGTCATTCAAAGGACATATACATATGGTAGTTAGTGGTTACGATTTTTTTTCCAACTTATTTCAAAAGAACTCCAATAGTCACTGAGGATGCCATTAGGAGACTATAAATCATTCAGATGCGATGGGCATAAGTAGACAATCATATTTAGCTATATTTAGACATAAAGTTGAAGATACATACATATGCACATACGTCCTTCTATAATTACTTATATCCTGTTATACAGAGAAAGAAAAGGAGAATTGATGTCCTTAAAAGATAGTAAATTCTGCTACGGAATGCAATGCTGTTAACATTGAATGCATCCGACCACCTTCTAAGGTTCGTATATCCCATTGGAAAAAAGACAAAACAGTTATGTGAATTTATGTAAAATTGAGAAACATCATCACCTCTACCTTCATCATCTTCGCTGTGATTACATGTAATCTGAGTGCTCTCAGGTGCACTGGAGGCCGAATGCATATGGACACACCAAGATACTTGGCAACTACTTTAACGGTGACATCAATTCAGACTACACTGCCCCATAACTGGTTTTCGAAAAGCCATTTTCATGGGCCTTTTCAAGTAGAGACCAGTGGGAGAAAAACGAGGTATCTCAGGACGCTAAGTCTATCTACACAGAGGGGTCAAAGCTCGACATTTGTATAGGAGCGGGTTGCTTCTCGGAGAAACTAGGGAAAAGCAGCTCCATACGACTCCCAGATTACAGTAGCGTTTTCCAAGCTGAGGTTCTAGGCCGCCCAATTGGTTTCAATGATGACAATATCGCGAGAGGATATTACATTGACAGCCAGGCGGCCATAAAAGCAATAGCTGCTACGCAAGTAACATATAAGCTTGTAAAGTGTTGCCGCAAAGAACTGAAAGTTCTCGGCACGCAGCACAATGTAAAACTCTGCTGGGTCCCTGGTCACAGCGGGATACCAGGAAAGGAAGCAGCAGATGAACTGGCCAGAAAGGGCTCAGCCCTAGACAGAGAACAAGCAGATGGGATGGTTAAACCTCCACTCTATAATCTTAGGACCAAAATTGAACAAAGACAAGTAATTGAAGCAAATAAGAGAATACGACAAAACGAGAACAAGGAAACCGCTACAGAAAGACAGGAAGTCGTTATCAATGCCGATAGGAGTGCTAACTTGGCACAACACATGAAAAACTACGACTGAATGATGATGACATTTGCTGGATGCGGTGACGAAGAGGCACATGAGGACACAGCCCATGATCTCCCTCTGATCTGATCTGCTTGAATTTGCTAGAGCGTCGGGTTGGTTGAAACCTAGACATTGACACCGCGTGTGGGAACACATTGTGGGTATCACAGTGGGTCCACATGGAGCTCAGTGTGATGAGGATGTAACCATTCCCACCAGCCCGCTAACCTAACCTAATCTGTTTTGCTCTAGCTATTGCCGAAGATCCGTAAAAGTGAGCAAAAGTTTCCTTCTCGATTTTGTATTTATTAATATTCCTGGGATAAGAGGCTGTACCGAGGTTTTAAGGTACAAATACCGGCCACAACTTTTACGTTTTTGTTCGAGTACCCCTGTATACAACAACAAAAAGGCACCAGGTTTAGAGGAAAAGTCCATCAGCTAACATCTGCCTGCAGTAATGTTTTTGTCTAACCACAACTTATTTATGTATAAGCTGCCGAGCATAACCTATGTGGATATCCCGAAACTAAATGGATTTGACCAGCGAAACCTTAAGATCACACTCAATCTTATTTCAATTTAAGGTCTTTTGCAAAAAAAAGGCGTGAGTGAAATTTGATGAGTAAACATACGTTTGTGTGTGATGGCGGATAGACAGATCTCTCTAATACTTAGAGAATTATTTACAGAAAACGCAATATAACTAAGTTTGGTTACGCGTGACGGATAACGGCGAAAAGTTTGCCCATACCGAGGCTTAGATGTTGACACATCAAAAGGGTAAACCATAAGACTTCTAATTATTCAAGACTTGTGGTCAACGGAACACTGAGAAAGGGTAAATTCTGCTCTTGAGTTATACCGGCCTATGGGCATGTCAGACTTTTAATTTAATTTTCTCTTCTGTTTCTACAAAATTTACTTCATAGTTACAAAGATATATTGGATATTCTACACTTCATGTCAGGTTCATTATTTATTATGCATGCGTACATTTGCGAAACTATCTTTTTCCATCTGCCGTCAGGCACCACGAACGATACTCATGGTCCCTATAAAATCATCAAATATTTAAGAACTTCCATCGTACACCCCCAACTCGACTGGATATTCTAGTCATGCAATTCAGATTGCAACTGTTGCATTATTAACCAAGAAAAGCTCATAATATAAATGTACTGTGCTTCTTCACCTTCACCAGACTACAGGCATACGGTGTGTGTTTGCAAAAAGGAAAATTAAGAGAACTCTATGTGCACCATGCACTCCATATGCATGCCATCATGCTCATGCAGAAATGTCACAAATGGAATTCATAATCTACAAATGAACTAACTACTCGTACTCGCATATTCTGCAAGAACTCTGTTTGCATAGTTTGCTATGTTGGCTTATCTTTCCGATGTATCCGGAGGGTATAGATACACCCGCACGCACCCCAACAAGATGGCATCATTTATCATTTCGCAAATGCAACAGCAACGAACAAATTAGGTCTGTTGCGTTTTAAACGCTGCAGGACATTGCACTACTTTATGTTGGAAATCTCAAACATGACAGTTGAATATAAATCATAACCGACCATGAGAGACTCCGATAGGCATCTAATTGGATCTGGAGATCATTTGTTATTGGATTATGTTTCCAGCTTTGATGTTCCAGGAAGCAACGTTCTTTGGACTCATTCGAATCCGAGAGCAAAAAAAAACAGCGGCCAAGACGTTGCTTGGAGAGTATGATCCGTTTTTCAACAGGTATGCATGCTCGTACATATATGTACATGTACATATTATTAATTTTATCTTATAACGTAAGAGGATATAACTTAACTGTCCTCTAATTTGATATCACTCTACGGAGCTAACGAAGCATTAGCAAATCGGATTATTTCTATCGTGACAGAATTTTCTTTGACATTTTAAGTATGTGTATGTTGTATAGAGATTAGGGTGGGGGGCGAAGTGTTTAAAGAAACCATCACTGGCTGTCATTCAAAGAGGTTAAAAGAAGACGTTCACAGGTAATCTCTAAGATAATTTAACGTAATTGAAGGGAATCAATGTGGAAATTGTTGGTATACACGTCGATAACGCGTACCTTCTAAATGGGTTCCTTTCCCGTGGAAGAGTCTGCCTGATACACATCAGACTTTCATCCTCTAGGTCTATAGGATCTCTACTCTACAGAAAAGTGATTCCTATGGGCAATGACTTGTTTGAGTGAAAAATTATTGCAAAATTTGTAACTGGTGTGGATGCAGTAAGACTGTAAACTGCAAGAACTACAACTTCAATAGTAATTAAGCATTTTCACAGGATCATCAAGAGGTAGCGTGTCTCCAACGTTCGAAGATATTTGAATTATACTCCTTGGCCTTTGAGTAGTATCGGCTCGGAACATCGGCGATGGACAAATGATTCACTAATTTCATGTTGAAACTCGGATTGAGTTTAACAAAATGTTCATAGTCACATCCGTCCTACTATCGAGTTTCTAACCATTGGTTTACAGAAGCCACAAAGAAGCGGAAGTTTAACTTCTATTATTCATTTTATAGCACTGAGTTTTAGAGAAGACATCCGACAAATGAAAACCATTCCAAATGATAGTAGTTCGAAATTGTTTATAAAAGAAACAAAAAAATATGGGAAAATATCACACAGGAACTGGCTTTTTGCAGTAACTTCTACCTAAATAAAGGCTTAGAACTTGTTCCGATATTTTGTTACAGCAATATCTAGTAGTTTTGTTGTTCCTTAGCAACGAAAAGTCTCGTAACATATTACGAATTATGATAGGTTAGGTTAGGTTGAGAGGGGTCGAGAGCCTGAGCCATCCCAAAAAACTAGGCACCAGAATGAGCCCATCGCGATCCTCTAAAAATCCATCCAAGGATGGCACCTAAACCGCCACAATTTCCTCAAAACATTTTATTAACCTGCTAAATTTTAGAATGAGTTATGGTTGATTTGGCCTACCTCCTCCAGGTTACTAAAGAAGTAGGAGGTAGGAGCCTAAAATGTACCTGCGACTGCGTGGTGCGTGCATTCACACAGAATGGGTCGTATTAATAAAACCTGACTTTACGCAAATATGAAGCAATTGCTCAAATTCTGAGCATATGCATTGTTCGAAAATGCCGTTTGCTCAGATTCGTATGAATAAAAGGCATAAATTTAAGCATTTGCTAGGAGAATTCCAAGTTTGATATTTAGCTGACTCAAAGCGTTTGATCCGTATTTTTTAGCCATAAATCGACTGACTTGCCGTGCTTTTTTGTGGTAAAGGCACAAGGTTACCGTCGAGATATTCCATTTTTGCTTCATGCAAACTAGTCCTCGTGAATTTTATAGTATAGTTATGCGATATGCTGTCAAATGTCAAGCAAATGCTCACATCGAATTTTCGAGCTTGCTCAAGTAAAGGAGCTCACACACCAGAGCGGTACACGGTAGCGGCAGCGATACAACGGTACGAAATCTTATTGCGGTAAATATAGGTGCACACGCGATATTGCGGCGGTACAATTTTGATGCTGCGATGACCGCGTACCGCCTGTCAAAATGTATTGTGAAAAATTATTTGGGATGTTGAAAATAAATTTATTTTATTATATTTGACCTATTCAGAGTTTAAAAACATGAGGGAAACGGATAAAATATGGAAAAATATAGCAGAGGTGTTAAAAAAAGATAGTGAGTGTTCTTAGTGCTAAAAAAGGAAAAGTTTAAATTCTGCGAATATCTACCGCTACCTCATCTCTACCGGTACCCCAACCGCTACCGCATACCGCTCCAGTGTGTGAGCTCATTAAACTTAAGTTTAATTCATACCAATTACGAGCAAATGCTAAATGCCTTTACTTTGCTCAGAGATTTTACTCGAAGTAATTGTTCAATTTTAATAATACGGCCCAATATGTGCGATATACTCTGCTGCCATATCATAACAGTATTTGCAAATGTACGTGCTAATGAATCCGATCCTCCTGGCAGATTGGCCCAGGAGGCAATGCCTGGATAATGTATATTCTAAATGATTCCAATAGGTCTTTTATGGTCCAGCGCCACCCAAAGTGCCTTAGAAACCCTAACGTATGTCCTACTAAGTTAAACCATCTAAACAAGGTCCACCCTTGTCCTTGTCAATTATGATGCTTTGACAGTATTTAAGGAACTGCCAAGATTATGACTGCGTTTCTTTATGTATGTATGTCATGAAAATTATGCCCACAGAGACAGGACGAAAAAAAGCTATTGTGTTTGAAATCCATTTTTTGGTTTGTATGAGTGTTTTTCAAATGTGGCGTCCCAAACTAAGCGGGAAGAATTGTTACGATAGTTTTTTTCGGTCTGTTGCTGACTGGGGAGGCACAAGAACATAAGTCAATATTTATTATGTCCCACCATTATAGACTTACTATATGTCCCTGGAATGGAGTTACATTAAATAAAAATGCGTCTTATGTGAAATTTAAGGAACAATGTTTTAGAACTTAACTTTTACTTCAATGCCATAGAACTCACAGAAATCCTTAACAGCTGAATCGAGCATTTCCTCAATAAAAATTCCTCACTGTAAACAATGTGCTTAGCAACGTGCATACTGTTTTCCGCATGGCGCAACTCCATACTCGTTCTGTCTGCAACATTGACTTTCCATAGAACCACCACAAATAATGAAATTTATGGAGAATTTCCAAGAGAAATTTCTAACGTCTCTGATGATCCGGACCGCCATCAATAGATCTCTACATTCCCAAGCGCAAAAAAAAATTGCAATTACACTTACAATATCCTCTGTAATCAAGTAAATGTTAGCAATCCTCATTACCACTCCTTAAGTATAGCTTATGTAATTGCTAGAATCATGACAAATAAATAATATAATAAAAATGTTTAGAAACTTTCCTTTTACAACTCTTTGCGGAATGAACAAAAACGACATATTACGGGTATCTTCCTTCGTTCCATTGGGAAAATAACCGCACTTCATGATGATGGAAACCCGTTCCATCACGAGACCAGTCTTGTGCCATCGTTTATCGGTTCTGCTGTATTTTTGCGGCATGGAAGGCATTGCCTTTTTCTTTTTTAATCGGAACAAATAGACGACATTTTAATTATGTGTTCCGTTAGCCTACCAATTTTAATAAATTTCTTCGATCAAAAGTAGACATCTAAAGACTGTCCTCGGTATCCGTAGTACGATTAATATTCGTACGGGTAGATCTGAATTGCATGCAGGGAAACTGGATACGTGCCGTTTGTGTGTGTGCCGTGTGGAGATTCATTTTGAAAGACTGTCGACTCCTAAGCCTGCCGCTACTACTCCATTTAATGAGATTCACTTTGATGGATATATGAGATCGGTTTCATTATAGGTACGAGTAGGTAAAAATGATTGATTCACATTAATTGAAGTTTGTCAATATACAAGTACGAGTATATTGTATGCTCACACAGCGGATTGATCGATAAAGATATCGTGCAGAGCTAGAGTTGGAGGCATCCATGTGCAGCTGGCCGGCTGTCGTCATAGCGTTGTTTGCATAGACGTGATGTGGCAAATGAAGTGACTAGTGTAGGTTTTTTCATTCCACTGGAGTTCTCTATTGAAGTGAGAATGTGTGTGTATGGTTTCGTTCATGGCAATCACACGCTGAGCTTGCTATGTGTTAGACAAGCTAAGACAGCCATTTGACCTTTTTGGCATTAAATGCGACGATATAATGAGACACAGCAGTCTTCGCAGTCGTTTAGTATAATATTGACGACATTCTATAGTATATATGTATGGATGTATGTATGTCAAGAAGTCAGCCACTGAATCCACTTCCGAATTCCTCAAAGATTTTCCTCCGCTGCCACAGCAGAGATTTTAAGCATTAAGAACTATGGATTCCCTTCATAAAATGTCCAATATAACCAGATGTTCGGTTTCAGCAGAAAGAGTGAGGAGACGAATCCAAACAAAAATAGTCTCAGCAAATGCATAAAAATCTCCCTTTCCTCAGTTGAGGAATCGTGTTCCATTTACGCTCGGAGATATCGGAGGGATTCGTATATGGAACTCGACTGTTAAGAAGAGGGTTCTCTCTGACCCTGAACCTATGGTGTGTCCGTCCAGCGTCATCAGTCAGAGCTTTCATTGACTTGCGGATTTCTTGTAAATGCAACCAAATGTGGCGTGACTTCAGAGGATGTGGTTGCCATACTAAAGGTATGGTCTTCAATTTAACTCCTACTTGTCTATGTTCGAAGTCGCAATAAAGTACATTAAAATAAGAAATAAATATATAAATAGACATATGTAGTTAAAAAAAGGAAGTTTTAGCAGAATAAAATTACTTCAGCGTTAAAGGAAAGCTGTCCGTTAACACCACCTTTCAATAACTTTTCTTACTCGCTATGGAAAAGGCCATTGATGTAAAATTTTAGACTTAACAACTGAATCAATAGACCCTATTCACATTTCTTCCAGGATTCACTTTAACCCAGTCCTTCCATGGCTGTGATTCCACGGGCCTCTCTTTTCTCTCTATTCGTCTTAATCCAGGACAACCTTTGGATTTCTCCACAGTACTTCACTGGCTGTGGATCCTTGGGTCAACGCTACTATGAGATAAGGTAGCGATATATGTACATATGCCCTAGACCATCAAGATGGGCCTTCCTACACTATAGTTTTAATAAAACAGGACCTGAAAACATAGTTCCTGAGATGTTTCCTATAGCAACTGTTCCTTAAACTGTATTGGTTTTGAGCCCATGGCACGTATACTGATAGTACTCGTATGTCGAAAGTGGTTATATTCTGTCGAAAGGAACTTTTCAATTTGACAAAAACGATCACTGTGTTCAAGACCCTGACTTAAACAGGTAACCATACAAAATATCGCTTAGCCTTGCAAGACACGGTACTGTTCATGCATCCATTGACTGGTTATGAATCCATCTGCACTTGATGAACAGCTCTTTTTTTAATGCGGAAATAGAATAAGCCTTCAAAAAATCAAATTCAGTAACGGTGACTTAAGTGCAATCATTAAAAATTCTATGACAGACATTTAAAGCGATTTCATCTATGCCACTATCTTTAAGAGTTTGCATTGCATATCACATTTGAGCACTGACCCCACTTAACATAGTTCTTCGCCTGCCTGTAGATCTCACAGTTTTATGCATCCATTAGGAAAGTCGATAATTTTCCTATGAATACCTGTCTTCCGCATCTAAAAGCAAGCTAGAGATTTATTATAAAATTCTCGTAAAATTTTAATGAGAAAAAAATCTCTGCAAACTCATCTAATGGCATTATGGTCTTGTATCTCTCACCAGTATCGCATGAACACATTAGGTAACAACCAACAAATAACTCAGCTTGTACGCAAATGTGTCACACATCTCTATTGGGCTGTCATTCTCCAGCTAGGATACTCTGCAAACCGCTATTTCACATTCAAACCGAGAATAGAAAACCAAACAAAATCATACAAAAAGCAAACATCTATTCAACTTGTCAACCTCTAGAGGAGATACAACCAAACAACAGCAGCAAAAAAAGGACCTACCGTCTCCCGCATACGTACACTGCATAAACTTAGAACTCACAACTTCTCTCGAGCAATTAAAAGTGTTCAAGTCCTCTCCACATGGTGCTGCATGCACGACAGCATGAATATTTCATCGGGTAAACAGCATTATGTAATTGCATTCGAGTATAAGGCCATGCATATGCAATGCATACCATCAGCATGCTTCCACAGGACCCAATTTTTACATTTGAGTATATTTAGAATGCATGGGGACGAAATGGATAAAGTTGAGGTTATATTGAAAAATTACTTCTTTTTTGGTGGCGAAAAGGTCGGTCGCTTAAGGGCGAATAGTGTCATCCACCCGCGTGTGCGGACACGTCGTGTACACAATTTTAACATGCACTGCTAAAAATAACCCGTGATTAGCATGCAACACATTTTGTTGTAGTAAGTACTTTCATATAGTAGCACAGGGTGGCTGAGCTGAATTGTAACATTTTAAACCGGAATTTTTATTCTAGAATTTTTAATTATTTAATTTAATTTAAAATCAAGAACGGTAAAATGTTTTTAAATATTCTCTTTTAATCGAGTCTACGAGTCGTTTACCACTGTACGGCTGAACAAATACAATTTGAAGGAACTCGTTGCCTTCCTCGAACATGCGCTGACTTAAGAGTTTTTAAGCTTTCGAATTTTTATTGCAAAACTTTTCACAGTATACCAAATGGAAAAATCCACTGCATTAACTTCTATTTATTTTGAAAGTCATCACATGAGTGAAATTAATTGCGGAAAGCTTGAGTAACGCGTATTTTATGTGACGGTGCCGAGTCTTGTTGAAACGCAAAGGCGCTGAAATCAAATTCAGAGCTGATTCTAATACTTTCGCGCATTATATTTATGCGTTAACTTTGACACCAGAGTTCAAAAATACTAGTGGCCGACGACGTCCTTGAGCAGTCACAACTGTCCTGACCTAGCCCTTGCTTTCTGGTGGCTAGACGAGTGTATACATCTTAGATAGGTTTAGCCTAACTTGGTCGTTCTGAACATACATTCATCAAAAAAAACGATAGGGTAACTTCGGGCATTATGGCACAACTTGTTAATACCACATTTCCGATTTGCTTATAGAAAATCAAACGCCGAGAAAACTTGAGTCTTCTTTGATGGAGTGCCATGTCAAGTTGTAAGGCTGTTGCGATTTTTTTTACAAGTGAAAAAAAATAATAAACAAAAAAAATGCTTCACTTTTGTCATCTGCATATATTTTTGGCTCTTTTTCATTTGCGTGTGGCTCCGTAAGTATAAAACGCAAGCGAAGAAGAAATGAAGTTAATCGTATTGGTTTTCCTTTGGTGGCATTGATTAGTAACAATAAAAGAAAATCTGGCGTTTTTTTTTTCAATTTTTTTGCAAATGCGTCTTTTTTGTAATATGGCGCACTCTCGCCCTAATGGAGTTCGCATGTAAAGTATTACAAAAAATGTATGCTAACAGGCCGTCTCCACGAGCTAAAATTTATAGCAAGATAATTAGCATGCTATAAAGATAGCTAATGGAGACGGTAAATAGTGAGATAATTGAGATAGCATACTATCCATAGCAGGATATCTAGCAAGTTAAGGATATCTTGCTAATTTTTGACATTTGAGAGAAATTGGTTGCGTTCGTTGCATTTGAATAAAAAAAATAATAATTATGGCCGACTGGAAGATGTCACAAGAAGAGATTATTAAATTAGTAAACAATTTTCGGCAGTTTCCATGTTTGTGGAATTATAGAAGTGCTGAGTACAAGCGGTTGGATTTAAAAAAAAATACATATATCAAGCTATAATTTGCCCACACACAACTTTGACAGTTTTTTTTTTCTATAGCTTGCTATGAAATCCTGCTATATGCAATAGCACGTGGAGACACGGTGTAAGATTCTAGAATGATGACGACAGGAAGCATGTTTTAGGTGCTCCCACATGCCTAGGAGTAGAAAACGAGCAGAAAATTGTGGCTCATGTAAGGAAACTACACGCGTATGGATTCGCTCCTAACAGAAAACAGCTGTTCCATATGGGCTTTAAACAGGCAGACAAATACAGGGCAAGTCACAATTTTAATAAGTCGCAAGTGGTCCCACGACTCGTGTACTTCATTCAAAAACACTTGTGATAGCTGTGGCAAATCAAACCGCGAGTACAACATCACGCCATATTGCCCAAGAGGATGCGCCATATTGCCCTATGCATACGGCATATTTTTTTCATTTCATTTCATTTCATTTTTCAGTATGTTCCGCCTTCAAAGGGGAATCGATACAATACTACTGTTTCTCACTAGGATCTACCGAGCAAGTATTGCTCTAGGCTATGTCCCTCTATCTTGGAGGAGGGCCAAGGCTGTCTTCATCCCCAAGCCGGGTAAGCCAGCCTATGATCTTCCAAAAAGTTTCAGGACTATCAGCCTTTCTTCCTTCCTTCTGAAGGGCCTTGAAAAATTGATTGACGTGCAGCTTAAGATAGGAACGCTAAGTGTAGCGCCAATCCATGATAGCCAGCATGCCTATCAAAGAGGCAAGTCGACGGAGACAGCGCTGGTGGAGCTGACAGGAAGGGTGCAACGCGCTCTCGACCGGAAGCACTATAGCCTCGCTGTATTCCTCGATATTGAGGGAGCTTTCGATAATCCCACCTTTGAAATGATTGAATCTGCACTAAGATCAAAAGGAATTGACCCGACACTCATCGGTTGGATCCTAGCGATGCTTAAGAGCAGATCAACAACAGCTTCATTAGGTAGTTACTCCAAGACAGTGCAAGCTGTAAAAGGCTTTGCGCAAGGTGGAGTCCTGTCGACCACATTGTGGAACCTCTTAGTTGACTCCTTACTGAGAAGACTTAACGAGGGAGGATATCCAACAATTGGATTCGCTGATGATGAATGCATCATCGTCAGTGGTAGCAACTTACCAGCACTCTGTGAGCGGATGCAATCCGCTCTTAGCATTGTTGGAGCATGGTGCCGTGAGCAGTCACTATCGGTCAATCCCACCAAGACCGAGATGATGCTGTTCACAAACAAAAGGAAGTTGCCTCCTATAAGATGGCCTACGTTCCTGGGCACCCAGCTTAAACCTTCTAGTACGGTGAAATACTTGGGTATCCTGTTGGACCCAAAACTAACCTTCCTAGACCACTTGGTTGCAAGAACAACTAAGGCCACCAACATACTCTGGCAATGCCGTAGAATGTTCAATAGATCATGGGGGCTTAGCCCAAAAATGGTCTACTGGATTTATACGAGTATAGTCAGGCCATATGTCGTATATGGCTCGATAGCTTGGTGGTACAAAGCGAAGCCTCTCAAACGTTGCCTTGAAAAACTTCAGCACCTAGCGTGCATTAGTATTACCGGGGCCATGAGAGGGACACCCACCGCCGCCATTGAGATCCTTCTTGCCTTGCCTCCGCTGCATATCTTCATTGAAAACGAAGCTAGAAAAGCAGTATACCGCATAGGTGTGCTTCTTGGAAGGCGAGTTACCTTCAGTGAAGGTAGTAGAGGTAGCAGGGTGGGGGAGCTTCTCGATTTAGTACCAGGAGCCTTGGGGGGAGCTCTGGACACCATAAGCTCCAAATACAATTTCGGGCGAAGGTTCCAATGTCTCCTTCCAGATCGCTCTGAATGGAACAGCGGAGGTTGGTCTGGTTTCCCATCAGGTAGTATAGTCTTCTATACGGACGGGTCCTTAATGGATGAGCTCTCCGGAGCAGGTGTCTACTCAGAAGAATGCCACGTTGAGCAATCTATTCCACTGGGTAGATTTACAACTGTCTTTCAGGCAGAGGTGTATGCTATCGCTACTACAGCGCACATTGCACTTAACAAGAGGTGGAAATCCAAGTCCATCTACATCTGCTCTGATAGTCAAGCAGCTATCAAAGCCTGTTCAGCAGCGTTGATCAACTCAAAAATTGTTGAGGAAGCTGTCAACAAACTGAATCAGCTTGGGCGATGTAATAAGATCACACTGGTCTGGGTCCCGGGACATTCTGACATCCCGGGAAATGATAAAGCTGATGCTCTGGCTAGAGCTGGATCAGCGACCCCTTTTATCGGTCCTCAGCCTGTTATTGGCTGCAGTTCAGCTTATGCTAAAAACGAGCTTCTTGAACTGCTGCGACTACAGCATTACAACCATTGGCATGAACTTAGGTCATGCAGACAGGCCAAAATGTTAGTAGACGCGCCCAGGGCAAACAGAACTAAGTTTCTGTTACAGCTTCGTAGAAATGACCTCAAAATCCTCACAGGACTGGTCACTGGGTTCACTCCCTTAAACGAGCATCTGAACAAAATTGGAATCAGAAGCTCGGGCCTCTGCGAGATGTGCCTGGAAGAAGATGAGACGGCTGAGCACTTCATTAGCGAGTGTCCGGCCTTTGCTCGAATCAGAAAGGCCACTCTAGGCAACTACGTCCTACAGGACGTTGATCTACTGGAGCTCAATCTTGCCCTATTGCTTCGCTTTGCGAAAGCGACGGGCAGATTTAGATCGACATATAGCTCAGCAACAAATCGCTAATTCAGCGAATGGGGTGGTACTTCACCAAAGTACAATGGGCCTACAGGTCTACGTGCTTGTTGTCTCTAAGGAGACAACCCCCTTCCAAATACAATACAATACAACAGTATGTTCCGCAGTTCAAATGAGCTACCCTGTAGTTCTCGTATCTCGTCTACACATACTTATGGGACTTAATTATACTGAACGCTTATTGGTACTAGTAGAAGAAAGGTTAGGTTTTGGTTGAGCACTTTTAGAAGTTCTAATGAAAAATTAAATAAATAAAAAACTATTATATTAATACTTTCCAAATGACCTTAGGAGGGGTGTGACTACTGACTCCTTTAGATCGTTAAACTAAAAGCCGACTTGACATGTTCTACAAAAGGCGGTGGAAAACTGTTCGTGTGACATTTCTTTAAAAGTGAAAAACCTAACGATGTGTTGTGGTCGATAAGAGATATATAAAATGTTAATGAATTTAAAACTTCGTATATGTATACGTAGTTAAATCTGTTTCTGTATTGTTCAGATCCTCGATGATTAGTCCACACTGACAGCTTACTGAATGGTCATCATTTTCCGATTCGAGAAGATGATAAGACTGACTGAAAACCGAGATTTGTTTACTAGAAACTGATAACAATTTAGTTTCGTCTATTAAGTCATCGAGTTCTTGAATTTCTGAGTTAACGAGATTTCGACAGAAGGAACGGCGATGCTACTTTTCCTGTCGATTGAATTAAGATAGTATCTGGGACAAAAGCGAAGACGGCATTTAAAAGTTAAGGTGCGGAACAACATTCAACCAATGTATAAATGTTATTTTTTGAGATTTACATATATAGAAGCGACACCAAAAAAAACGGAGTGCGTGTAGAAGTTACGCGCGACAGAAGTGAAACCAATTAGCTGTAATCGTGGACAAAGAAAAAATAATTCGTGAAAAGAGGGAGATAATCATACAATTTTCGATTCAGTCCATTTTGCCCCGAACCAATTTAAATTTCAAAAATAAATTGTAGGTACATTTTTTTTATGTACGTTTTACCCCACCCATGTAGGGGATTCATCGGGTGTACATATTAAAATTCAACTTATGGTTCACTTCTATATTTGAGCCCCTAATTACTATTACCACACAGCTGTTCCAAATTTCAATCGTCTGTTTTGCCACTTAAGTACGGAACGCTAAAAAGAAACGAGCCGATCTCCTAAGCTTGTAGTTGGTGTGTGCCTAAACAGATTTGGCATGATGTGTTAACTCCTAAAAGTATGCAATGGTTGCTCCTAGAAATTCGCCCAGCTATTAGCTACGGCAAGAACCACATTAATCTATACACCTGTCGCGTTTCATCGAATTTTGGAATTACTGCCCAACGTTCTGAAAATACAGATCTTGTTGACACTGTTCATTCCGGACGTCCACCCGGCACAGACGACGATCAAATCTTGGCTGTAGATAGCGTTAACTGGCATTTTGCGACACGAGAGATCGCGCAGCGGCTTATAACATCGCCCATACAACCGTTTCGCAGAGACTAACAAGACTTGGAATGTCAAAAACGGTGGATTTTTGGGTTGGGTTGTTTTCCAAAATGACAACGCCAGACCACATACAGCTTTTAGAACAAAACAAAAGCTGAATTCCTTTGGTTGGGAAAGTTATGCAGCACCCACCGTACTCTCCAGACCATGCGCCTTTTGACTACCATCTTTTTCGCTCTATCCAAAACAATTTGGACGGTAGGCATTTAGGCAATGCGATTCCGAAGATGAGATCAAAACGCACTTGGAAAACTGTTTTACCCAAAAGTCTGGTGACTTTAACAAAAGAGGCATTATGTCTCTCCCAAAACGTTGGGAGAAAGTGAAGAGTATTGTTGGACAATATCTAATGGATTAAATACAAGTTCTTATACCAAAAATGTGTGTTTAACTTTAACCCTTAAAAATCGCAGAACTTATTAAACAACCCAATACATATTTATTTGTCAAAATGTCTACTTCACACTATTGCTTTTATCAACCTCCTCCGCTACCCCATTTCTACAATCAACTGACGCTTAAGTCAAAAATGTGTAGGATGCCATCAAATGAGCTTGGTTTATCTTGTTTGTAAATTTTGATAACATTTGTAAGTTTACTCCACAAAAGGTGTGGCATCAAGACCAACATTTATGTGTTATTTTTTTCCCTGGAAATATTTCAAAACATTCTACAAATTCAATGATTCCTATTGTAAATTAAAAATTCAATATAACATGAATAAAAGTTTTACGACTTTTTTTGCCTAACAAACCTCGTAAAACACAGATGGGAAATCAGGTCCAGATCAGAAAAAAAACATCGATTTGAAGTTAAACTCAACAGTAAATTTCACTTAATTTTACGACTTCCATGAGTTATGAAGAGGCTTGACACAAATCTGCTAAAGTTATTGGATTTTAATAATTCCATCATATTATATGTATGTTATATGTTATTTTTTCAAACCTGCTTAAAAAAAATATCATGCTTTACCCATCGTGATCGTACAGTATTGATACCTCCTGCAGCATCTAAAACTTGTGCTACAAGCACTTTAATCAACTGCAAAACAAAAGTATTGTAATTACGTTCCTCTATACAGTGTCTGCATAAGAACTTGCAGCATAAAGAAGAAAAAAATTATCGTAAAACACTTGATTGTATTTCCGGACAAGAAGAGAAAAGAAAAAATAATAAAAAAAAAGAAAATGCCAGCCTTTGTTAATGCGCCGCCACGCGTCTAACGAAATCAGCTACAGCATTCTTTGCAACTGCCACAAAGTGTGTGTGCAACGTGGGTTAAAGAACGGTTTTTTTTAAAGATCACGTTGCGAAACTCTATTTATGGATATGACGTTCGTTAGATGCCATCGGCAATATGTAGTGATTCCAAATGCGTTATTTTCTTTTGGCGGAGTATGAATTTCCTTATAAATCACCCGCTAAACATCTTAAAAATTCAACTTCATTTGCGATTAGTTTGTATCTCTAGTGCGTATTAGCGATCTCATGTACCATGTTGCCATATGGCTGCAAGATCTCTCAGCAAGATGGCATTTATCGAGGTTGGAGTAGGTACTCGAACGTGCACATATTGATTTATTTCACAGCGGATACGAATACGAATCATGTGAGATACTATCGTTCTATACATATATGTACATACATACCGAGTGTTGTGATCTACTTTTTTGTGTAGATCTTGTTATTTGATGGCACTCTTCTAATCGAGAGGATATTGGTGCGAGGAGCGTTTTTATAGTTTGAAAGCAATTAGAAAGGGATTTTCTTTCATTCGCAGAGACAAAAATAAGATAAATTTTGGATTGTCTTAACCCGTTTCGTGCCAAATGGCATACATTTTTTTTACTGTTTTCAATCGTTTGCCTTTTAGTGAGTCAATCAACCAAAGCTTTCTAAGAAACATGTTCTATCGTAATTTTTTCTGCCCTTTCCGAATACGGGGACAGAATTGTTCTATCTGCCGCCATTTTTGAAATATGGCAGCTGAAAGCAGAAAAAATGTGCAATTTTAGTTGTTTTTTTTCCAAACAATCGTAAATTTTAACATGAGCCACCACCGATATGAGGCTAATACTTCGTATCTGGTGGCATAATTGATTTTTCTAAAAGATAGGACCGATAAAGTAAGGAAATTGAACATGGCGGATTTAAGATTTAAGATGGCGGCCATAAATGACGATTCTTACAAAGTCAACCGATTTGGACAAAATTTGGTATAAAGGGGCTTTCGGGGTCGCTGATCACAAATCTGAAGTCAGATTTGCAAAATCCAAGATGGCGGATCTGATATACGGAAATATACGGATATATATGCCAAATTCAAAAAAGGAAGGAACCAAAAACTACTTGAAATGGAGACCGACGTGACGTTTTCTTATATATTTTCATATATTTCATGTGTTTAATAAAATTGGTATTCTTTGAAAAGTTGTATTCTATTTTAGTTTTTATTTAACTACGCCCGGCGCATTATACTTCTGACAGGCGCACACAGGCGGATTTTGCAAAAAACATGACCAAAATAATTTTTATTATTTTTGAGAGCTAATTATTGGATAAGTTTATCAGAAAATGAGTAAAATATATATTATAAGTAAATTTACATGTAATTTTGTAAAATTTTATTATATTAAAAAAAATTACAAAAAAAAAATTCAAAAAAAAAATTAAGAAATTGTATGAAAAATAAAGAAAACAAATTAAATTTGATTTAAATAAATTATAAATAAAAAACAAAAATGTTTCATCGCTTATAATGCTTATAATAAGCTTTGCTTGACGATATCTGGCAACATCGCAAAATATCGCAACTTTTTATGGTGATTCCTTAACAACCAAATATTAAGGTAAATGTCAAGCTATTTTAGGTCACCGAATCAGACCGGAAAACAAAACTTTTCCTTTATGAAACAAAAAAGTACAAATTTTTTTTTGTCTCAAAATCTACATAAAATTTCAATTTACTTTAAATTTTGCATTAAAATTATTCTACTTAACACTAACAACATATTCCATTCTATTTTTTTTTTATAAGTCTACACAAAGAATTAATAAAAAATCCCAGTTATCAAACACCAAACATGATACTGCACGTGCAACACAAAGGCTTCCACTTTAGAAGCATCAACACAACTGACGAAGTGGTTGCAATAAATTAAGCGGGATCAATCAGATAAGTAATATGTAAACAAGTTGGCATGAAAAAAAACAACAAATTTCAACTTTTTTTAAATAGTGTTGGCCATGTTTTTTTTTTTGGAAAATCCGCCTGTGTGAGACGGTTTTTGGACCTATTGTCAGATAAAACAATTATCCCTTAATACAACTATTGTCGTTAATCTAGCTCAGGTTTCTACTTATCTTTTGAATTATTTGATTTACATTACTAAGCAAAGAGCTTTCCACAACGTTGTCAAGTCAAGGTGCAATACCCCCGTATAAGTGGCGTACGTATTAAGTTTTATGTATGTCCTTAAAAAGTGAAGACCAGCATGTGCACAAAATAGATCTTACAAATACAAACTTCATAGAGACTGATGACTCTATAACACCATCAACTTCGAGGGCTGCACTCGTGCAATCCGCAGCTGAAACCGTCAGTGGGACTGTTGCTGCCAACGATGACGCTGATATGAGAAGCGAGAAAGGGAATAAGTCCCTTTTGAGTGACTCGGACTCAGACACCCTGTGCGAAGACACAATTAGCATGCTATCGGATGAAATAGCTGCACCATCCGTCACCAACGACGTAACCATAGATTCGGATAATGAGTCTCTGAAATCTACTGGTTACATTAGACTTCGACCTTCGGAGAGGAGACGGTTCAAACAAGCCTTGAAACAAGGCAACTCAAGGGAACGTGCTCTTGTGATTGCCACTGCCAAGATCGACAACAATGGCACAGATGCTAAACGAACCCGATCTGATGACTCCACCCCACCAACGTCAGAAGCAAAGAGAGTCCGAACTGGAGACACTCTGGTCGATAAAACTCCCTATAGCAATATAGTGGGTCGTGTCAGGCTAGGTGTAGTGCCTACGGACATTGATTGCAACCCATTAAGTGTAGAGCAAATGGCTCGTATACAAGAGGGTGTAATCGATGTGACGATCGAGCTTCGAGACGAAGAAGTGAAGCCGTCTTTTGACAGCTCCAGCTATAGGGCTGGCTGGCTCCAATTCATTTGCTCCAATGAAACCACTGCTAAGTGGATGAGGAGCAACTTCCCAAAAATCAAGGAGAAATGCGGATTGGACGTGATACTAGTGGAGGAGGATTCATTCCCGAAACCACATATCATAAGGGGGTTCTTTCCGCAAAGTATCGGGCTAGCCAGCGAGAAGATACTTGCGTCTCTGGACGCACAGAACTCCGGTCTCATCACCAGAACCTGGAGAGTCCTACAAAGAGTGGAAGAGAAAGATCTCGTCCACATGATCTTTGCTATTAATGATAGCGTAATGAAACGGCTAAATGACCTAAACGGTCATGTAAACTACCGTTTCGGCAAGCTGAAGCTCATTCTCAAGAGCCACGACAAAACCTCAGCTGCCAAACCTAACACCAAACGTCTGTCGAAAGGACAAACGACTTATAGTGGAAATAATACCACTGCTGAACGTGAGAGAGCACGTGAGCTCCCCACCACCAGCAAACATCAACCACACACATCAGCTGAACGTGAGAGAGCACGGGAGCCCCCCACCACCAGCAACCAGAAGCCACCCACAACAGCTGCACGTGGACCCAATAGTAGGGTTCCGGTACCCTTACCGAGGAAGCACACAGGCAACAAGGTAGCGCACGCTACGGGAGCGAGACCTAGGGGCCACTCCCTCAACGAGGGTTCCGTGAGGCGGAGAGGCGACAACAAGCCAAACCGCATGCGGAATCCTGAGTACAGCCGCAGACAATGATGGCTCCACTCAAGGTGTTGCAGGGAAATCTGCACCACGCTAAAGGTGCCTCGGACACCTTTATCCAACGATGCGCTCGAGAGAACATCGCCCTCGGACTCATACAGGAACCTTGGGCTATTAAGGGTAAGATTTTTGGCCTCAATAACAGTGAGCGAAAATTAGAATATGCCCGAGGAGATTTTAGACCAAGGGCTGCTCTACTGATCAGCTCCAAAATTAAATATCTTCTCATTCCAGATTTCAACACAAGAGACCTAGTGGCAGCCATAATCGAAAGTCCTCAGGAAAATGGGCCTCAGGAGTTCGTATGTGCCTCCGCTTACTTTCCCGGAGACACTGTTCCGGTACAGGAGCTGATCGAAGAGTGCCGCCGTCGCAACTGGCATCTCGTTCTGGGATGCGATGCCAATGCCCACAACACCATATGGGGTAGCAGCGACAACAACAAAAGGGGTGAGTCACTTTCTGAATATATTATTAGTAATAACCTACTTATATGTAATAGAGGTAACAAACCCACTTTCGTAAATTCACTGAGAGGTGAGGTACTGGACCTTACACTCTCGTCTCCCTTTCTACATTCGTATATCGAAGGCTGGCACGTATCAGATGAGGCATCTTTATCGGATCATATGCACATAAGATTCAATATAAGGTGCAGCGTCGATGCAAGTCAGACCAGATATATGAAAAAATTAACGAACTGGAAGACTTATCGAGAAAACCTCGCTATCAAAACTGATACACTGCCCTCATCTATTCTGTCTATCGGAGACATTAATGATGTAGCCGATCAGTTAAATGAAGCTATAATTTCTTCATTTAAAAGCAGCTGCAAAGTAAAACACCAACTGGTTAAAAGGTGTGTACCATGGTGGAATACTCAGCTAGAAAACCTGCGAAAAATGGTGAGAAAACTCTTTAACAAAGCAAAACGCACCGGTAATTGGGATCTTTACAAGTCCGCACTTACCAACTTCAATAAGGAATTGAGAAAATCTAAGAGAGCCACATGGAGAAAGAATTGTGAATACCTAGAAAAGCTACCAGAGGTCGCACGTCTCCAAAAAGCTCTCTCCAAAGATTGTTCAAATAGCCTAGGTCTCCTGCTTAAGGAAGATGGTACCTATACGGCGAGTCGACAGGAAACTTTAAAAACCTTACTCAAGGTTCATTTCCCAGGATCGACTCTAATAAATAACCAACCCTTTGTTAATTCTGAGGCCACAAGCTTCTCTTACATCAACAGAATTAACAGCCTATCTGGAAAAATGTTCAGTTTAGACAAAGTTAAATGGGCCATAAGCTCATTTAAACCCTACAAGGCACCTGGTACAGACGGTATCTTCCCAGCTCTGATTCAAAAAGGTCTGGTCCAGATTTTACCAACTTTAACCGCTTTATTTAGGTCTAGCTTCAACTGGGGATACATCCCACAAGCTTGGAGGGAGGTCAACGTAGTTTTTATCCCCAAACCAGACAAACCGAGTAAGCTACCTAAATCCTATCGACCCATTAGCCTAACATCGTTTTTTCTCAAAACTATGGAAAGACTAATCGATATACACATTAGAGACTTTCTAGATAGAAATTCACCTCTGCACCCACAACAATACGCTTACAGGAAAGAAAGATCCACGGAAGGTGCTCTTTTAAATCTGGTAACACAGATCAAAGAGGCTTTCCATCACAAAGAGATCGCACTATGTGCATTCCTAGATATTGAAGGTGCCTTCGATAATACCGGATATGACTCTATCTCAGAATCTATGTCCAGAAAGGGTATTGACCATCCTACTAACCGATGGGTTAGAGCGATGCTCGAAAACCGAAAAATCTCCACATCCTCTGGGGAATCCTCGGTCACAGTTTCAGCTGCAAAAGGCTGTCCACAAGGAGGTGTACTATCACCCCTTCTGTGGTCTCTAGTCATTGATGACTTACTTGACAAGCTCAGTAACCTTGGCCACCATACAATTGGTTACGCCGATGACCTAGTCATCACCATAAAAGGAAATAATGCTAAAGACGTCTGCAATACGATGCAAACAGCTCTCAAGATAGTGAATGACTGGTGCACTAAAGAAAATCTCTCAATTAACCCCAGTAAGGCTATTCTTGTACCTTTTACCCGCAAAAGAAATCTGAGTCTAGACCAGATATCACTTAATAACACTACTATCGAGTATTCCAATGAAGTTAAATATCTAGGTATGGTTCTCGACAATAAACTGAATTGGAACTCACACGTTAATTACAAAATTACCAAAGCAACAAAAGCCATGTGGGCCTGTCGTCGTATGTACGGTAAGACCTGGGGAATAACCCCAAAGGTCACACATTGGATATATACAATAATGATACGACCTATCATCACATACTCATCAGTAGTATGGTGGTACAAAACTAAAGAAAAATCCACCATTTCAAAGCTTCAAAAGCTACAAAGATTAGCATGCCTCGGCACTACAAGCGCTATGCGCACATGCCCCACAGCAGCTATAGAAGCACTCATTGGTTTAACGCCACTCCACCTTTTCATAAAAAGGTTGGCAATCAGCAGCACTGTCAGACTACTACAAACGGGAGAGATAAACCGCATAGATCACACAGATCAGGTGAATCTTCTATCCGAAATCCCAGAGCTTGACATGATCTGCGCGGTAAATGACCGCTTACCAAAAACTTTATGCTTCGGCAGGAGGTTCGACATAGTGATTCCTAGCCGTGAAGCATGGAAATATAAAAATCCTACATCAGACCTTAAAGGTAACAAGTGGTATACGGATGGATCAAAGATGGACACCGGGGTGGGTGCTGGTATTTTTGGACCAAACACTAGAATATCAATACCTATGGGACAAATTCCCAGTGTATTCCAAGCGGAAATTCATGCCATTCAAGTGTGCGCCAACGTCATCCTCAAATCGGGAATAAAAGGTGTCCTCATCCATATACTCACGGATAGTCAAGCAGCCTTAAGAGCACTAGGCTCAAACCTGTTTGACTCCAAATCAGTCCTGAACTGCTTCAATACTCTCCAAGACCTCTCCCATAAAAACAAAGTCAAACTTTGGTGGGTGCCCGGTCATGAGGGTATTGATGGAAACGAGAAAGCTGACGAACTGGCTAGGAAAGGTTCGGCTGAATCCTTTATCGGCCCTGAGCCGTTTTGCAACATTCCAAATTCAGCTATTAACTTTAACATCAAAAGTTGGGAAAACAACATGTGTATCTCCTATTGGGAAAATTCCCAGGGTCTTCGACAGGCTAAAAGAGCCATAAAACCCTTCCAAAGCAAATCCACAAAAAATCTGCTCTTGAGTAGAAATGATATCAAAAGTTTAGTGGGATTTCTAACAGGACATTGCCATCTTCGATATCACCTAAACAAAATAGGTCTTATTCAGGAAACTGAATGTCGTCTTTGTATGGAAGACGACGAAACTGCAGAACATATCCTATGTGACTGCATGGCACTTTGTGCCCTCCGGAGACAACAGTTCCACAGAGAAATTCTAACTCCCACGGAACTTCGTACAATCTCCACCAGTGAGATCCTCAAATTCATCAAAAGAATTGAGCCTCTTCTGGTTCCCTAAACTGACTTCATGGTACAATAGATCTTTTAGGTCGCGGTGCCCTCCGCAACTGGCGGGTCAGTACCCCTTTAAAAAAAAAAAAAAAAATGTGCACAAAACTTCCTTCTTTAATTAATTAAGACGAGCTACATAAGCTACTTTTTAAAATTTATAAGCGAATTCAAGCTAAGTGATAAAAGCCCAAGACGAATATTGGCAGGCTTCTTAACAAGACACCGCACACCGAAAATATAGCTGAACGATTTGGGCATAAAAAGCGAGGGAAGCTGTCGATTCTGCAGCAATGACAAGACATCTTAAAAACATTTAAGGCTGAACTATAATACTTAGTCGAATGGGTTCGTACGACCACGTACGAACCTGTGCGAACACAAGGAACTTGTATTGTACAACCATAATAGCTTTTCGCCTCGATTTGTTAGGTTTTCGTCCACTTTTGCTCACTTACGAAAGGAGCGAATCCATTCGCTCATTCGTACGAAAATTTGACATTTGCCTGTAACAGCTGGGTAAATTTAAAATTGGAATTTCGGAAATAAAGAAATGTTGTTTTATTTGATTTTTGCACTTCATAGCATTATCATTTTAAAGAATAATTGTTCTTAGATTTCATTTACATACTGTAATGTAAGCATTTGCAAGTATGTAGTACAATACATTACACATATATGTACGTCGAACATAAAAAAATGGCTTGTACATAGGACTACGATTTGCTTTCTCAATGGAAACATAAATTAATGCACGAAAAAAGTGATAATTTTTATTTTGTACAATCGCTTCCGTTCGCATTCTCCTATTATGACCAACTTGAGCAATTGACATTTCGGAAGGAAACTTAACGTAGGATTTTGACAGTAGCTTCCGATTGCTTCGACTATTAAAGTTCAGCATTTAGCGTGGATCAATATTTTTACAAAATATCGCACAAGAGTCTACTTCCTAGATAACGAGGATTTGACCTCATTTAATCCTCTGTACATACTTAACTTTTAAACAGATACCGAGCTGGTGATAATAGGCGCGTTTTTTTTCAAATCTATATAGATTTCGAAAAAGCTCTCCATACAAAAATAAGACTGGATAATTATCCAGGCTAAGGTTTTGTTGTATTTTACATTGAAAACATGTTGCAGAAACATGTTTAGCCTATATAGGTTTGAAAAAAAAACACGCCTAATATAGCCTTACCGCTTAGAAAGATTGCAGTTCGCAAACAGGCAAATTCGAATTTGTTGATTGTGATTGTGATTTGTATATTTCGACAGTTCTTTTGGGCTCTTGTACGAGTATGTTAAAAGCTGGTGTTAATTAATTACTATCAATATCGTACAAAAAACGAATGTATCTACATAAGGACGAAATAAGGTCATTGAAAATACACTTAGAAGAGAACGAGTTGTCAAAGTAATTATACATAACATACTTTTCATTTCCAACAGCGATGATGGGAACTGTACGTATTTATCATCGATCTGTACATATCGCTTTTGCATTTTTTTTTTTTTTAACTTATTTTGTTTATGATACTACAAACGCCTTCGATTAACTCAACCACATTCAAAACTGGTTCTAAATTTTACTACCATGTTCGCGATCTTGTTTCTGGTGTGTATGGCTTAAATACCATGTCCTCAGGGATATTTTTACTATGAAAAACGTGATCTTGTTTGGAGTTCAAGTAACCTAGAGAGAGTTGACTATTGAAGAATTTGTTATGGAAGGAGATCGATTTTATTCTAAAGTAAACGCATAGTTTAAATTGAAAATAATCAATTGTCAAAAGCTACAAAAGAATACAATACATCGAATCAATTATACTCGTATGTATAAAAACAGGTAATGGGTAAATTTAGTTTGAAACTAAGAAGTTTCAGAGGCTTCGTACTTTGAATAGTTTAAAACAGGTTAGACGTCATTGACTGCCTTTGTATTTTTAGATCATTTCAGCTAAATGAGATCTCTTTAGGTGTTCATCTCTTAGTTGCAGTTAATTTTTCGCCGAATCTTGTGAAGTAACACATATGTGGATTTAGTTACATATATAAAAAAAAATACTTGAAAGTCATATTTAGTGCATATTTTTGTGTTAAGCCATAAGTAAGTTAATTGTTTTGAGTTAACATTTGTTGCTATGCAAAAACTTTCAGTTATTCTGATATAAATTATAAATTAAAAGTTTATGCCATTTCTGTTACATTGAGTTACAATGGTCGGGTATTTATGTGTATGTCGACTGTTACATGTTTTTACTCATATTGCCTTTTTTTACCTTTTTTACTGATATTGCTTTTTTTTTGCCGTTTTGGTACTATTTGTCAAAGTAGCTGTGTACTTTCTTCTTAAATATACATTTTATTTAATTTTAAGTCATGTAGTTCTTAACATACTACATAATTACTTTGTGTTATATCGGAAAGTGAACTGAATAGAGAGAACACTATTTTGGCAGACTGTTGATATTGTTTCTGACAATTTAATTTGACAACGCTCAAAATTACGCGTATTAACAGCGAATAAAATAAGGAGATGGAAACTCTACGGAAGCACGGTGTTTTCTCCCACAGTTCTGTTTGCCCAAGCAACTATAAATGAATAATGGTTCTGCCATCACTTTTCATTGGATCTATGTATGTATGTAATGGAAATCTAACCGAATGGAGCTTGTTCCAAATGCGAACAATATGGAAAAATAGCAATTCTCATATGTATGTATCTTTATGTGTGCAAATGCGCATGTTGCCGTACTGGGTCTGGGACTGGTAAATAAATTTAGGAATCGAGTTACTCTACTCCAAGCCCCTAATTCCACAATGCCGGAACAAAGCAGAAAACTCCTCAACAAATATAATGTTAGACTCAACAACTACAACTAACTAAAATCCAGAATAAATCCATCGCCTCTAAAAGGACTTTCAAGAATTTCTAAGTCATGTAGTTATTTTACTCTTTGTTGCGTAGCGAAAAAAACGAACATCTAGAAATGTTTTTCGCGGTCCGCATTAAAGGCCAGCAAAGACCTTTTGCGTGGAATCAAATAAGACAGACAAATAAACGATCCTTGTTCACTGAATCCTCACGATTGTCAAACACAAAAAGAAAAATACAGTAGAATACCAAACAACTCACCGACAATTGCCGGATTGCGACAACATCTCCTCTGGTTGTTCACAAACTTTGTGTCTTTAGTTTTGCCGCCATCGCAGTATTCGCTTCGTTAATGCAAATCCGAAGGACAACACACAACGACTACGAGAAAGACGATAACAAGATCCACAAACGCACGCGTAAATTGTTGAAAAAAAAAAGCAAGAAATAAATAAAGATACAAAACAAATCCAAAAGTATTTACAAACATCACGGAGATACTCGTAAACTCGTATACCACATTCGGAACGCAATCTGTTTGCATGGAACGATGTACGAGTACAAGTATCTGTATCTGAACAAAGTTAATTGTTTGTCTTTTTGTTAAGTTTCTGTAGTTTACTGTTTCTTCTTCCGTTTTATTTGCGTATTTCTAGATATGTAGTACCACTCGTGTGTAGGTACTTTTTGTTTGTCGTTGCAACATCAATATCTTTCCAACTTGAAAGAAAACATACGTATTTATAGCATGCACAGTCGTGATTGAATGTACCTACGAGTACATTTGTATCTACATATTTATCTTTCGAATGCTTTCAATCTTCTTGTTGATTTTCTCTTCGAGAGAAATTAATTATTTCTACCTGATTTTCGTTAACAACACGTGAAGTTTTCTTTGATGAAAATTAACGATATCGTATACAGATGTGTGTACATTTAGATTCCGTAGATACTGAAAAGGTGGGGCTCTTCTCCATTTTTTGATCTTGTCGTTAATTAAGGTGTTCGTTGGATATTTGATTTCCAACTGTGTATTTCTATTACCTAAAATTAATTTATTGTATATAATCTACGAGTATTCATAAACAACTTGCCCGGGGAAAATTGGAGGATTGTGCGGATCAATGAGTTTGTAATGATGATAACATACCTGAAAAGAGAAAAAAAGAAGACGATACGAAAATTAGCTTTGGAATCTTAAACTTGTGTATAAATATGTATTTTCTCAATTATGGATACATTTGTTATAAGAAACTTTCTTTTGGATAGTGGTGATAATTGGAAAATTATTATCTGCTACTTAAAGAAATACGCATCAGAATGCATTAGTATCTTTTACTAGACTCGCCTGAACTTTAACGGCCGATTGTACTTGTGTTTGAAATGACAATGCTGTCATTCTATGACGTTTGTGTTCTGTCATAGGGAACATTTAATCAGGGATAACTAGACACACCAATAAAATATTAACTAACTTAAAACTACGAAATAAGATGAAACGAAATGATGATGTTCAGAATAAAGCCGTGGTCACGGGTTTTAGTTTTTTAACTTAATTTTTAATTTACAATTTTTTAGTTTCAGAAAATATGTAGAGTGTATGCAATGTCGTGTTTTACCTGTCAAACCCTTTCATTTGATACCCATGTTAAGGAGGTTGTAAAGATAATGTTCATCCAACATCCAACATAGTGCGTTCGCCATATTGAATCTAGAACGTCTGTCATAGCGTATTATATTCTACTCACCAAACCCTTTTATTTGATAGCACTATCAAGGCGGTTGTAAAGAAAAAGAAAAGAAAAGAAAAAAGGCAATTCGCCAACTTGCTTGGTGCGTCCGCCATATTGAATTCGTTGTGACGTTACATAGCCCAAGACACACTCCGGATTAAGACGAATCCAACGAAATCCCATTTGTTAAAATCGGTTTCATAGGTGAGGGTGTAGAGGTGACATCCTTACATACATACAAACAAACAAACAAACAAACAAACAAACAAATAAACAAACAAACAAACATGCAAAGAAACAAACAATCCCAGCCTGTGAAAATCATAACTCTTCCTTTTGCCTAGTCAGATAAGAACTCGTCGAAGTTGTAAAATGAAAATTGTGTAAGTCGAAACTTTTAAATTTCCCGTCGTCGTTCCAAATAACTGGACCTTTCCAAACCTAGGTTAGGTTAAAATGTGTTTTCAGGCTGATCCATCATAAGACATTAGGCACCAAATTGGGTCCATCGCGATCCACTGGGACCATCTTATGATGGTACCTAAACCAAAACACTTCTACCTAAACATTTAACTTCCCTGTATCAAAGGCGCAATTCCTTAATAAATTCAAAATAAAAAAATTACGAGAACGAGCAATGGCCTGGATATATTCGACATCCTCTGTTCTACTTATGTATGTCATTGCAGTATCTGCATTCCTCCGTGCTTGAAAGTCCCATCATTTTGGCATACTTATTTCTGGTAGGGTTCTTAACTTTGCCCTATTTAGTGCAAGTATTGTTTTGGTCCTTTTGTGATCTTAAACCGACCAAGAGCCTTGGGCACCCTGTGTCCCTCTATTCCTGACTATGCCTGGTCCGCTATACTTGTAATTGTATTCTTTAATTTTGTCTTCGTGCCGCATGATGGAAGTGCACCCCTTATTCTTGCTAATTCATCCGAAAGTACATTTCCACCCACACCAGAGTTTGAACCTGTTCTGTCTGATTATTATTTTAAGCACAGAGCGATATCCTTCTATAATTGCCGATCTAGAACTCTGAAGGCGGCCTGACTGTCAATGTAGATGTTAATATCAAAGTTTGTACCTGTTGCATTTTTCTTTTACCTGTCAACTCTCAGAGATTCACAACTTTACATTTGACAGTAAAAAAATTTGAATTTAAGCCTTCACTGATCTAGTAGCAGTAAATAAAGAGGTACTTTTAAAAACATCTACACAACCCATTGCAAAAAATTCTAAGAACCTAATAAAATGAGAATCATTTACCAGCTGCCAAGTAGGAGGAGCTGATGAATAATATTAATGGACGAACAAAATTCTGGAAGGTCAGGAGTAGCTGCTGATGCCGACTGATTTTTAGGTTGATAAACTTAAAAACCTGATTCGAACAAGTGGAAGAAGGGTAACGATAGATTATCAGTAATAGAATAGCCAAAATTATTCAGTAAAACCGGAAAGTTAAGAAAAAAAAACAAAAATCAACACATGTGCTGTCTTGCTAAGACAACCGACTAGTGGGGAAGACGGCATCCATTTTATATCGTTATCTAGATCTTCACTTTCAGATTAAAAAAATTAATTAAAACTGGGAGAGGGTTAACAAAGCAAAGAATGTCGTAAGAAAAGGAAATACTAATTATATGTATGTATGTATATGGTGATGAATGGTGTTCAGGACGATTTTCCTCATATATCGAATTGTAACGCAACAAATTGATCAACATGCATCTTAGAAGAGCAATGCAACAGGATGGGCCTTTAAACATGCGAATTTCTGAGGATGATTTTCGACATGTACGAGGGTGCGTTTTAAAGTTGGCGGAACAAGCAGGAAGATCATTAGTAAGGGTAGTTTACTGAGACGTAACAAGTTCAGTAACTAATTATTAGGGTAGAGAGCAAGTTTAATTTTAATCGATCTGTTAGTGTTTGAACTATTGACGGCCAAGCAACTCAATCGGAAAAAAATCTATAGAATAGGTATGGAGAAAATGGAGTACCGTCCTCTTATAAAGTTCCTTACACAACAAGGAAAATCGGCTCAAACTACAATGGAAGAGATGGGATCCGTTTACGGAGACTCTTGTCCGAGTAATACCATGAACAGTCTTTTATACAGCGAAGGGAAGGGACTCACTTAAAGACGACCCACGGCCAGGACGGCCGATCGAAGCGACCACTCCGGAAATTGTTCAAAAAGTCGAAAAAAAAAATATTGAAAGATGCCTGACTAAAGAAGAAACAGCTCGCGAAAATGGTTGGAACATTCGCACCTTGGAATGGCTAAGGAAGTCAGCGCAAAGTGGTTGCTCACACCGCTTTGAAAACAACAGCACGTGGAGTGTTCTCGCACGTTTTTGGATCTCTGTAGTGAAGACAGGGATGGAGTATTGAGTCGAATTGTTACTGGGGACGTAACTTGGGTTCATTATTATAAACCTGAGTCCAAACAAAACTCTATGTAGTGGCACAAAAAAGGCACACCACAACCCAAGAAGTTTAAGGTGTCACAGTCTGCTGCAATGGCGACCGTTTTTTTGGTAATCAAAAAGGATCCTGTAAATGGCTTATAAATAAAAAAGTGTCTCCATAACCGGAGAATACTACATTTCAAACATAGAGTGGTTGAAAGAAGCCAACAAAGAAAAAAAAGGGGGAAATTAACCAAAAGTGTTCTCCTATTAATTTGTAGACAGAAGGGATGGTCCTTACGAAATCGCGATAGATAATATCTTTCCTGTTAATGAATTTCTTTGTATTAGATACTCTCAACGCCCAACTATACCTTACAAAGTAGGCTAGAAAGGCTTTTATAAGCTGTATTGAATTGGAATTTCTCTTTATGTTTCTTACGAATGAAATAACAACTTTTGCTCATTTTCCGTCATTTGGTCTGCTTTTATCCGTAGCTTATTTCACAATAACATCCTTTTTTTCTAGATCAATAGATATCTTATTTCCTCCTAGTTGAGGTTCGTGCCTCTGCACCAAATACCGATTAATGCGGCTAAAAGTGATGTCTAAATAATTTAATCGGTTCCTTCGTAATAGTGACTGGTTTTGATTCCTCTTACTATCATTTGTGAGACTCTGGAGATGGGAGGTCCTGTATTTTCTGTCTATGTCTTGTTTGTTTTTTTATGATTTTCTTTCTCTTTCCTCTTTTACCACAATCATCTAAGCAATGCGTTTGTTGATAGAGAAGCGTCATTCATTTCGTAGTCCCGCAATAATTTTATGTATACGGATGCAAGCATGCAAGTATAGTCGTTCGGGGCAAGAGTGCGCATTTTGAACCTCGGGCTTAAATTCTGAAAAAAAAAAACAAAAGTAGGTCAAGTTGCGCACTCTTGCCCCGAAGTCAGGGTAAGAGTGCGCAACTATTTTAAGTCACAGTTTTCTTAGTTTAAATGGTTAGAAACTGTGCTTCCACTTAAACTAAATTCTTTGGCAGCCTTCCATGGGCTGCTCCCATTTTAAATCAGCTCCCTAGCCTCACAGATTTGCTTTTGGGTTATCAATTTCCTTTCCGTTTGTCTTTAGTAGATACGAGGCATCTTTCAGGACAAACAAAAACAGGAATTTAGACCTACAACCTACCACCTACGACTATGACGTGCTCGTTGCATCTTACGACAGAAAGTAATAGCCCAAAAATTGTTATTATCCTAATTGTATTCTAATTAGCATACAAGAAGTTTAATACTCGGTAAGAAAGCACTGCACACTCTTACCCACAAAACGACTGCGCACTCTTCCCTAGCCTAGACGATACTTTTTTTTCATTGTATTGAAAATCTAGGAACGAATAATATTATCTATTGACTTCTTTTTTTAACAAAATCCGGCTTTTTTTGATTAGTGATTTTCTTTGTACTGTCAATTGAAAAATTTTCGTAGAAGTTGTTCTTCACAGGCGGTTAGTGAAGCACACATTTTCTCATTTAGCGATTTCTGCTAATTCTTTCACAGATGAAGAAAATGGCACTGCGTACTCTTACCCACTGCGCAGTCTTACCCCAAACAATACTATACAAGAAAATACGAGTGTGTACAAAGAAAGATACAAATTCTATGCCAACCACAAAGATGTGGTTTTCTGGCATAGATACCAATTTCAAGAAAGTAGGTAAAGAGTCATATGGCACGCCTGTCATAAACAAAAATACTAGTTTCAGCCATCAAATCTTACCACACCCCATCATTACATATCTCTGCCAATAGATTCATCTATTCCTATGGGTCTGTACGAGTACTTGCAATAAAGCAATTAATATTCATGATATTACAGAGTCACACTACAGCAATTACGTGCTTAAAGAAATATGAAAAAAATCAAACGCATTATTTTACTATCTTCTAGCAACCAGTTTTGGCATAATAACAACAATCAATCAAACAGCACGCCTTTGGACATTCAATGTGCTCATATTGGTTGAGCTCAGCCCCCAAAACCGATATGGTGGTGACCGAGCCATAGCCTCTGTAGGCGATTTGTTGTATAATGCTCCTTGCTTTATGGTAACGACTCGAAATTATTATGAGATACAGTATCTATAGGTACCTGGCGAGTGATAGGAACCTTTTAGCAGTTTGTGGTGGTGTGGTGGCGTTGAAACCTCTTAGCACCTTTTGCTTACTTTTCTAAGTTTCTTTCTTTATAACCCCCGCTGTGGTGTGTTCCACAGGTACCACAAAATAAATATTCCACTCTTTACCCCAACTTACCGGTCTGTTGGTGGGTGATTATGCAGTATGTACTTGTGGTCTATGGTTCTGTGCGCCAGTAGTGGTTAAAGTACTTACCAGCTACTACTCAGTGCCAAATATACAGAGTGCAACTTCAGATCGAAACGACGACGAATGGGTTCAATACTTCTTTACCAGGGATAGTAGCGTTCGATGTAATCGAGTGAATACGAAGAGTTTAATGCATGCGGGTGCACGATTGATTGCTTTTAAATCGAAACTGGTTAGATACACATCGACTAAGATACTCGTATTCAATCAACAAGCTTAATTTATATCGATGCGCTTCTGTGAAATAGTGTACGATTTGCTGACAAATTATTTGTCACTTTGTCACAGATCTTCCTTAACATATCTCCACACCTATGGATTAGGATTTCGCAACTTTTCCATTCAAAATAATTGATATCCTAAACAGAATACAATTGTGGGAAATATAATCGGATTCAAAGAAAGATACGCCCGGATGAAGGTCATAAAAAAATGAGTAGGCAGGTCTCTTCATTTTTTATGGTTTATTCATATAATTCGCTAAGCTCCCTCATAAAAGGGGGTATTTAGGTTACTCATTATGAATTACAATTGGTTGAAAATAATTTGCATGGATTTAGTTTTTATTATTTCTTCGATCCGTAGTTTAGTATTTCGATATCCAAAAGGCATAAACAACAATTATAATCTGTAAAATATGTTTCAAGTCGTTTTTAATTTGTCAAATGTCAGCATATTAACGTGAAGTTAGCACCATTTGCATAAGCTTTTGGGAAACTCGTAATCATAAATCATAATCTTTTGGGGTTTAGGTTACGTAACAGACAGGTATTGTCGGTGTATGCTTATGTGGTTTGATTGTGCGTTATGGTGTAGGCCTGATCGCAAAACTTGATATGCAAATTGAAAACTTCGTGAAAAGTGTGTGAGCAATAATTATTGAAAGTTCCAGTTAAAGGAACGAAACCGACAAATGTATTTGTAATTATGTACATACATACTATACATATACATTTTTAGATGAAAAGATTATTATGTGAATGATGTCGGTGTCCTTCATCCAGTTGGTATGGAGAACTATAGGCACAAGTTTTTTGAAGCATTTTCGCGGTTTTGGCGACATAAGATTATACCACGCTCTAAAATCGTTTATCCAACGGTGGGTTTATTATCTGGAGGTATGTTTAGTGTTATACCAACATCTTAACCCTTAACTGATGTCGTGAAAAAAAATAACGCTTCTATAGTCGTGGGGTCCATTGGACCCACCTGTTTCAAAAGGTGATTAAAATAAAAGTATTAGTTTTTTTAAATGTTTTTTTTTATCAAACTTTAAACTTAACAAATTAGCGGCAGGAACATTCGTTTTTATTTCAAATTTTTTACTTTTATTAATAGGTCTCAATACACTTATCATAAGAACATGTAATTTCAATGGGTCCACCGGACCCACGACATCAGTTAAGGGTCAAGTTTGGTTTAGTGAATGATCTGATTTTTTTTATTTTCAATTAAATAGATCATTCGCAGTGTTTGTCCTATGCACCGCCACTTCAATAAGGTATATTTATTGTTTTACGTACGTACTAGACTGTAGTTTCAAATATTTATCCTAACGTTTAGCATTGGCAAAAACATTCAGCATCCGTTGAATATATGAACGCAGATTTTCTGTACCTAGTCCAGAATCGCCAGAAGGAGGTTAAAATATTCGTCCACGTGAAGATCTTTTAGTGCGAAACGAATGAAGCTTCGTTAGACGGCTTTTATACGAGCATAGGGATTTGAAAGAATATTTATATTTATTTAATAATGGTAATTAAAAATGCGAACGATTCAAACACTTTGAAAAAAAAAAAACACTGAGTGGATCACTCCATAAAGGTGCTGTTGGACTAAATTTGAGGCTGATATCAAAGTCAAGTGCTAACCATTAGCCATTGCCAATGCCGGTTGTACTAGGTACGTAACTATTCTATATTTAAAGTAAAAATTAATCTATATCTTAAGAATTGTAAATTTATAATGAATTTATAGGAAATAAAAATGATATCTATCTAACTACCGCCTTTATAAGCTTGAAGCCTTGTACAAAATATTGAGCTACTACTCGTATGTAAAAAAAAAAACATTTCCTGATATGACAAATTGGTAATGTCATTGATAAAAACAAAACCTCAATGAAAGTCAACAAACTTAGGAATAAGAAAACATTGTGGAATCAATCGCCATACGGCTTATACCCAAAAAAAAAACAAACACCAATGCATAGTTATATGAACAAAAAAAAAAAATAATAAAGCCTCATCAGCCCCCTCGTCGTATAAAAATATCATAACTGTTTTATGCCTTTTTATGAATAAGACTTAAACCTCCATCCATATTGCCGACCACCTAAATTTCCCGGATGGCCACAAAATAGTCGATTTCGTCGAATAAGGAAATATAGTATGTACATATGTTATGTATGTGTAAAAGCACCAACTTGGTAATCATCTTTGAAGTAATAATAATTTTATTATCAATATAACGAGCTGTAGTCGTAAACAGAATTCCTTGGGCATCATATGTACTAATCTGGAATTCATTATTTCATTAAGACAACACTATGCAAATATTAAAACAAACCGAGACATTATGTTCGAGATTGTTAAATAATTGATTGAACTTTATGGATCACAGTCCCGGGATATTGATTGGATATTCTGTAACACTTGATAGGATTATTTTTATTTTGAACTAGTGAAACACAAGAAAGGTTGAAAGTTTATTGTATGTCTTAAAATAGATACATAGGTTTTTTTTATTACTTTGTTAACAGATATTTAAGTTTTAATTTGTATCTTTTTCTGTGTCTAACAAGTTGTAAATGATCAATGCTGAGCAAGGTCCAATGAAAATGTCATTAAATGTGAAATCATTCTCTGGTATACTTAGATGGCACTACACTTTAAATGGTAAATTGGAGCTTTCACTATCTAGTTTGAACAAGTTGTAACGATTATACAGGTAGAGGATCTCATAACTCTAACGCAATTAGACTTACTAAAATGTAACAAAAAAATAAAAGCACTAAGACAATATTTTTTTCTGACGTCTTGAGCCCAACTTATACACTGCAGGTCAAAAGTTTCAGACGGCTTTATCTACTCGTGAGCTGTGAAATATGTCAAACTTAAGTTGCAAATATAGTTTTATTATACTCGTATTTTGTGCCTGTATTGTTCACATTACATTTAAGTAACTAAAACCCGTTTTTGAGTGGAGATATTTTGGAATAATGAGTGGATTATGTTGTTGACATAATCGCACGTTAAGACATTTGATAATCTTGTGATACTAGTTTTATGATTATGTTACCATAAGCTTTGTTGGCGTCTAATAATACCTCTTTTGAATGCAATGCTAACATTTAAAAGCCTAATCCAGAAGTTTAAGACCGTTCAGCCATACCTTCTGGATCCTTCAAAAGAAAGCCCAACAAGCAGTGTGAAAAGTTTAGAAAATCAAAACTGAGAAGCGTTATGCTATTACCGCTCTCCGGGAGTCTTTAGGACAGACCACGCTCAGAAAGTCATAGAACCAGAACTCGTTTCAGAATAAAAACACAAAAATTCAAATCTGTGTGCATGACTAAAGTGGAGAGTTAGTTGAAGAGTATCTAAACATAGTAGGACAAACGCTAGATGGCAGAGTGTAACTGCATGCCATACAAAATTACAGATTTCAAGGCTAGATTCCAGGCGGTCAAACTATCTACATATTATCATTTTCAGTACAATGATAGGACACATCTTTTTTGGCAGACATGCAGCTAGGTTTAGATCTAAGTTCTGCAAAAACTGTAGAGACGGGGATAAGCTAGAAGGAAGAAGGAAGAAGGAAGGAAGAAGAAAGTTTCATTTGGCAGCATTCTACTTCAATAATTTAAGCAACCTCTAGTCTAGACCACATAACTACATATGTACTCTTATGTATAATACATTAGATGTCAAATGCCTTCGTTTAATCAAATCTCCAAATTGTGTGATACATAACGGGATACAACCCTTCATGATCCATGGTACATACTGGAATGGACATTCTACGTTTGTAACTATTCCTACCAAACCTAACATTACATGAACTCAGTTAATTGCTTTCCGTTAATGTAATTTCAAACAAAGTGAAATTGAACTGTTTGAACAGATTTCCACAAGGAAATCTTGGACCTATTTGATTTATGATTTATGCTAATTACTTTATCAATAAAAACGATTACCCATTCGATTCCAACATGGTTTCTTCAGCTGACGGCAGACCTGCCATACTATTAAAGCAGCAGGAGATAAATACATATACGAGTAGTTTTATGTACGAGTAAACATAACTGAATTGCCTTAATGTCTTAGATCATTTATATCATTTAAATCGCATATAAAATAATTCATAGAGAAAACTTATACAGATAATACCCCACCGCCTTGAAGCATACATATAGTGCGTTTCAAAAATATAAGGTCACTTACAAAAAATTATATTTTCCTGCCTGAATGATATTTTTTTAAAACGGTATGCCTTATACTAAAGCCCATAGTTTTTAGAAAAAATGCATACATTTCAACATTCTGTGTCAACGAATTGCAGAAAAATACTACGAAGTCTATTTTTGTTTAAGAAAATAGTGTTCCATAACTATAAGAGGGCACCTTAGCGCAAGTGGTTAGTGCGTCGGACTACTGTGCCAGCGGTCTTGGGTTCGAATCCCGCCGCAAACACCTAAAAGTTTTTCACAGTGCCCACCTCTTTCGAATGTCTGACAAGCATCAAAGAGTATCATTTGTCACGATTGAGCTTCTCAACTCGCCGTTCGGAGTCGGCAAAAAACTGTAGGTCCCTTCGTGCAAAAATATAACACGCACACACAAATGGTTGCGAGAAGCAGGCCCAGGTTCACCTCGAGCTGTAGCGCCAACTAAGTAAGTAAGTAACTATAAGGTCAGTAAGAACAATTTGTAAGTGCTTTTTTAAAACTTTTTGCATTATTTTAGTTCTAATTTTTTTTTTTTTTTATAAAATTTTGTGATGGATATTTAGCAGGAAAGTGCAGTTTGCGAGATATTGCAAGAAAATATTGGCAGATCACTTTGTGAACAAGTTAAAAATTATATCAGCGATAATGTGAACTATGGACCAAAAAAATCTCCTGGGCATCCAGAGAAATTAACAAGCCGAAATATTTCGCATATTTCCAGACTAACGTGGATTTCACTGCAGAGCTGCACCAATGTTAAACGAAGTTTGAGCTTAAATGTCTCCGAAAAACAGTGTGGAGGGACAATCGATTCCTCATATTGCCCCAAGATTAAAAGATATTCATATCAAAAACCGCATGGAATCCGCAAGGAATAATATGGATGGAGATTGGACAAAAGTAAGAAAAAAATAACTCTCGTAGTAAAAAAAATATATTAGTTTCTATGGATTTTTTTTTTCAGATAATCTTCTCAGGCGAAAAGAAGTTTAATTTAGACGAGCCAGATGGATTCAATGGACATTGGTGGAACAAGAAAAACTTCGGTTGTGGTTCGTTAATAGTGTGGAGAGGTTCTATGGCACTAAGAAGACTGTCCCTGGCATTCCATTCTATGCGGATGTATAGCGAGGAATATCACGATGTTCTCTCAGAAAATTGAATTCCGTTTTTAGGGAGTCATCCTGGTGTTAACTTCGTTTACCAGCAGGATAACGACAGGATCCACATTGGTCGCAGCACAAAAGAGTGGTTTTCTGAAAACAGCATTACATGTCGGCATGTTCTCCTGACCTTAACCCCATGGAAAATCTGTGGGGCATTTTGGTTCAAGATGTCTATAAGGAAAATTGGTAATGATTCGAAAACTGCTATCTTGGAAGCCTGTCGAAATGTTCCTAAATCTACACTTTATTTTCAATGTTTGTGAATTTATTCAGATTCTTCTGATCGATATTTTTGGAGACAGCCTCGGACAGCAATTTTTTAACGTTTTTTTTTTTTTGAAAAAGTGTTAAAAAAAAGTAACACAAAAAAATATTTTATACATGTTTGAATTCGTGCTTACAGTAGCTTTCGTTTGACATCACACACGATTACCTCAACATTACATTTAAAATTTTTTTTTTAACATTTCACTTAGTCGAAATTCAACTTTTTAAGTTCAGGTCAGTGTTTAAGCCACTTATTGCTACAACTGTACCAAATTTCAATAGTCTACGTCAAATGGTCTCTGCGAAAATGGCCTGTGACAGACGGACAGACAGACAGACACCGAACTGATTCCATTAGTATTCTGTGTTGGTACGGACGAAACACTAAAAATGTTGACATTAAGAAAACCGCATTTTTCTTAGTGACCTTATATTTTGAAACGCATTGTGTATATACGTTCGTTATGACCACACTGAGGATTTTAAGGTATTGAAGGATCTACCCATTTCTGAACATCATTCTGTGCAAAGAACTTTTACGTCGGTTTTGTAGGAATGTTAAATAAATAATTTTTTTCTTTGAGGTTTTTATCCTTTTATTATTCATAAATTCAAGTTCCACTTGATCACTAAACTTCACGATACATTACCCCATTAGGCCTCAACAGAAAGTCTTAATCGAATGCAGGTAGGAGCAATGTTAATTTGCTTACATTAGGTAATCAATTACTAACGAAAATACATAGTTAGCATAATCCCGTATTAATAATTTACGAACTAGCCAACAACAAAAAAAGAGACACAAGCCGCCTATTCACATTTCATTAACGATTTCCACACACAACCAAAACCGAAGCGTAATTAATGACCTAACCAATTAACTGACAGCTAGCTCTACATGAGGCTCAGAAACGGTTGTATACAATGTCCAGTCTAGGCCCGGCTTGCATCTCAGTTTGCTGAGCGTTAAACTGTTTGTTTACACTTTTTTTTTTTTCCAAGCTTCGGCGATGTATGTACGTTCCGCTGAGTTATCATAATGTGTGCGCGCGCCCATAAACTCTTAATTTTATTTATTTTGTTTTACTTTTTTTTGTTTTATTATAATTTTAACCAAAAAGATTATACGTGCAGTATTTAACGTGATATTTAATTTTGTCGCGAAACAAATTGAGACATTTATTAATTGAGTTTTTGTTGTTTTTTTTTCTTTTGCTTGGCGCAGTATTTAATCGCCAGCTAAGGTTAAAAGAAAACGGCTTTCAGATGGCTTTAATTGGTTTGAGATCAATTAGCTTTTAATAACACTGTACGTAGTTAGTTTTAATTACGCCGAAGAGTTGATGACGGCTGGATTGGGCGTGGTAATTTGTTTGTATTATGATTTTTTGAAAGCTTTCGTCGCCGGAAAATTATTACGCTGCTGCCATGGCGGGTGGCGGATCTAAAGAAGAATGAAATTTGGATTTGAAGCTCTGAATCTTTGACGGTTGAATTTTTTATTTACTTATTGTTTCCTGATATGTGAATGGCTGTGGCGTAGTGGAAGTCGTTGCAGGAAAAGTTACTTCTCATGAAGAATTTTAGTCGATACATTTCAGAAGTTAATATAAAAACAGGTACATTTGTGTATACATACATACCGTCTTTAAATTTAAAGATCGAAAATGATTCAAAACCAAACAATAGATAGCCATGACTAATCAGCTTTATGTTTTTTTGTGGTCTTTTTTTTATTTATTTGTGTTCGAAAAATCGTTTCTCATTAAGAAATTATTCTTATATAAATATATTGCGTATGTATATGGAATAATTAAAACAGAACAGAATACAATATATGTTTATAATTTAAAAACAAAAAATTGTTTTCCACCAAGTATAATTAGTTCAAAATTAAAGTAAATACAAAAATAAATTACATATTATGTTAAAAAAAGATGTAATATAACTGTTACAATCTCATAGAAATTGTCTGCAGATGATGCGGGAAAGCCTTTATTACTTTCTAACGGCGAGACTGTCCGAAAACAATTTGATTAATAAGGAATCGGGTTGCTTCTTGTATTTAATTTTTAAGAAAAGAACACAAGAACAGAACTCTAAAGAATGCTTCCATATACATAGATCTGTATGTACATACATACATATATAGTCGTCATGCCTCGGTTGAAACAGAATCATGAGAAGATTGAAAACTTCAAAAATAAATTCAAATTGGAATTCGAATAGAATTAACATCCATATGAGATATTTATTGGTATAATAAGTTTGACTTTCACTGATGAAATCTGGTGAAAGATAAATCTATGTTTTTCACGCCGTTTTTGGATAATTAATAGGGAACTATGAAATTGGTAGAAAACAGTTGGATCTTAAAATAAGGCTCAAAATCAGAACCATAGCTTAAACACAATCCAAGTTTCCAACCACAATACCCTCTAGTCTTCCTCTCGCATAAATTCCCACTCTTGGCGTACTGACCGACGAAAGGCTTAGTATGATGCTCGCAGCGTTAATTCAAAGGAGGGTCGAAAATACAATGCACTCTCGTTTTTGCAACTAATGAAAAAAAATCGAAAAGTTGCACAGATCGAACAGAAAATTAAAACACTTTAAAAAGGCTTACACACTTTTCTCTGCGTTATCAAAATAAAATTGCGTGTACATTTAAGAATTTTATTCTTATTAACCCATTAGAAGTCACTGTACTCAAGTAAGTACACCCACTTGGAACCTTTTACTTTGATTTTTAGTTAAAGTACTTATCATTACAAAGTTAAAAGTGAAAAATTAAAAATTATTTAGTTCTTTCGTCATTTATATGTAATTTATTCACTGTACTCATTTGAATACAGTGGGCATATGCATATACAACTTTTTTTAAAAAACAATTTTTTTTTTGAAATGCGTTAGTTTGCACATGAACTGGAAAATACTTTTTTTTAAATAAAAATCACTGTATTTTAGCTTAGGCCTCTAATGGGTTAAAAAGAAAAATTATGCATCCAAACATATTTTTGGAAAAAAAGAAATTCATTAATACGATATTTAATTCCAGGTAAACTAATAAGTACGTACATAGGTATGTATTTTATATATCTACAGCCTTGTTTTTTTTTCTTTTTTTGAAAAGAAACTTTGGTTTGGAGTTGTTTTGCAGAAGATCACTTCGCAACAGCCTTATCGCGTATTTTCTGGAGTTACATCATTTCTTCAATGTCGGAGTAATTTTGTTCTGCTCACTGCAAGCATATGGTGATGCATTTTATAGCGTTTTCTAATTCAACTTTCGTTCGTTGGGAAGAAGGGAAAGTAAGCTTGTTAAAGAGGTAGGAAGGTTCCTGGGTACGCTGAATCTCATGAAGCGAAACTAGACAATGGTACTTGAGCACGTTGTCGAATGAGCAGCCGAAGATCGTTTTGGAATAGGCGGAGATATGCTCATGCCTACGAATGTTGTAGATATATCCGGCAATACTATTAAAGACCAGGTTCAACTTTCGCCTAGATCTGTAGTCCACATTCGAAAAATTTTTATAGCAGCAGAGTTTTGGCGATAAGCATCTTGGTCTTGGCGAGTAGGTTATGTTGTGTTGTTCTCTAGAACTCGTAGCACACCATACACCTTCCCAACGCAGGTAGTAATGTGGTCATCCCAAGATAAGGTGCGATTGAAGGTTAATCCAAGGTTTCTCGCAGACTCAACATAGTCGATGTTGCACTGCCCTAGTTTGATGGCTGGAAGGTTTGAGGTATCCAGCGAGTTGCGGTATATAGTGAGAGACTTGGATTTGCTAGGGTTGAGACAAAGACTGTTTTCTTGAGCCCAGCTGAGTATATTCTGTAGATCCTCATTCATTTTCGCAGTGGAAAGTTCCGCCGAATCTAGAGGGCTGCACATCATCTACGTACATATGAACACAACAGTACTAACGATACTGGGTAGTTCATTGCCGTACAACAGGAATAGGATAGTACCCATAATGGAACATTGTGGCACGCCAGTTTTCATTGGAAGAAGAGTGGACGTTCGATCGCCAACTACCACGCTAGTCTTGCTCAAGCAGTGTTAGAATGGTGATCTCCTTCTTATCCACGCCTCTCCGAATCTCGTCGACGACAAACAGCAAGGCGGTCTTACAACTCCGCTTGGATCGAAAGCCCGATTGGCTATTGTGTAGCAGGTTTTCAACAGAGAGATGTCTTAAAATTTGTGGAAGGATTGCCTGTTCCAAAAAGGGCACGATCGACATGGATCTATACTCGTACAGGCTGCAATTTGCTTTTTTAGGTACGGGATCGATTTTCGGTTTCTTCCATTCAGTCGGAAAAGTCGAGGTGGAAAGAATGCTGTTAAAGATGTGTGTGATAAGCGGCAGTGTAACAGGGTATCAATAATCCATTTCAACAGAAACGTCTTCTTCTTTTTAGGGTTCTACGTTTTGCAGATTCTCAGAGATCCATTCAGAGATGCTGCCGAAGTTCTTGTCTGAAAACACCTGGTTGAGCATTGTTGTGATGTCAGACCTTTCTGACAAAATTCTATCCCGAATTTGAAGCAAAGGAACACAGTCTTCTTCGCCCCAATGATCGGGAGTTCTGACGACTTTTTTCCAACATTTAGCAATAATTATATTCGCTTTTGACTCTTTCCAGCGTTTGCCAAGAAACAGATGGCATGTTTAAAATTTAAACATTTCAGTGCTTCTTCATAGTTGCAATTTATTTTTATTTATGTATTATATTTGCTGCAAAAATCGAAAAAAAATCCATTTGCGTACCTTGTAAATATCGAGGTTTGCAAATATCGAGAGTGCACTGTAGATGCAAGTGTATAGATATGAGTTGCGTAGTAGCACTGCCAAAAACGCCTCAGAGACATCATCAACAACTTTTATATAGACATACATACATATGCCTGGTATAAGTTAGCTTGGAGTCTGTTTGTTGAAGTCTAAAAAACCACTCCGAAGATATCATAAATTTATGTGCACACTTCAAAATGTTTATCGTTTTATTATAATGGCAAATAGTGGCATGATATCGACAAAAACCCACAAAAAAACATCTCCCTAACTTTTACAGACTTTATTTTTAATTTAGACATCAGATACATCCAACGAACTTTGAAAAACACTCAGATGTCTGTTCAATTTTTCTATACCACACAACTCCTGAAGTATATGGAAGTTGAAATTATAAAACTTTTTCAATAACGGAGGAAGGAATGCTGTCTTTAAATTGAAATCTTTACAAATATCTACTCAAATATAAAAGGAACCAACCACACCGTACATACACGAATTCAGGCTCTTTCAAACTTTGTCAGATGTTCTTGAAAAAAAAAGAAAACAACAACGCCTCAAACTTAAGTGAGGTTCCTTCGTTTCTTTGCTTCAGTCAACAAACAACAAACAAATATTCGTTCATTCCATAGGAGCAGCAACAAAAGCAATAAAACAAAAACACTCATCGAAAAGAGAAAATTCATCCTGTAGTCACGAACGGAAGGAAGGAAAAGACTTGGGGGGCGCCTACAAAGTCATGAGCACAAATCATTCACTATACTCCGCCATTGTCACCGCAACCAGCACGTCGTCGTCAAGACATCAAGTGTTTACTAATTAAAGTGAATTGCTATTAACAGCCCTCGTATCCGTTGGATAAAAGTGTTTGCTTTATCATTGAGACTGACGAAATTCTATACACAGATGTGGCAGAGCGGGTTTATCCCTTTTCGAACGACCCAAAACCCCAAATATAGCAGCGGACGAAGAACATACCTATAACGTGTAAGAAGTTTGCTTAACATTTATAAGCATAATACAATGTTTTCTATCTATTTTAAGATGCGTCAGTTGTTTGACTCGATGTTTTATCTTAAACCCCTTCATGATGGCTGACTTAAACCACATACCGCATGAGGAATGACGAAATGTATCCTTGTTAGTGTCGCATCGAATTACATACTAAAATGTCTGTGCATTGCGCTGTTACCATGGGACATGGGATACGGGTTTTGATGGACTTGAGGCGCTGCTGCGCTTCAACTCTAAAAGAATATATAATTGCATGGCATGTCCATTCTACTGCTGGGGTAGAAATGACATTCGTTAAGAAATGAGAGATTCCATGCGGGCAAATAGATTGTCATTATTCGTTATCTGACAGCGTGTCTGTTTTGGTTGGCATTAGGGAATCGGACCGTTGCACTCGAAAGGGGGATTTCAATGATCTTGATCGATGGCAATAATTAGAGAATTAGTTAAAAATTTGAAGAACGCTACAAATGCGCAGACAGACAATGGGATTATACGAGTAGAATCGGAATTAGTTCTTCATGTAAATAGATATGCGCGTACGAAATATAATAATTAACTGTCTGATTAGATAATGAAGCAATTTAAAACCGTTGTTTTGGGGAAAGCGACATTCCTTTTATTAAATTTAAAGAAGAGCTATTTTGCTATTTACTTAAAAGGTACGACGTAGAGCACAATGGACCTGCCTACGTGAAGAGAAGAAATATTTCCTCATCCTCACAAACCAACCAACTTAATACGTCCCTAAGACTCACAAGACTCCCGAGTGAATATAGAATAGAATAGATTTTTATTGTTTTCTTATCATACAATTCATAATATAGGTTTACAAAAATTGCTTAAGCATGGCTATGCCGTCTGCCCGATTGACATTTTGTTTTTGCACTCCCGAGTGTAGTGACCTCACATTATGTATATTTGAAAAAGATACTAACATCCAGATAGATAGCCAAGAAGCACTCACGGCACTAGAATCGTTTAAAGTTAGATTGATAATTTTAAAAAGATGTCGCTCTATTCTTAAGACATTAGGTAGACATAAATTGGTCAACCTTGAACCTACTGTTTGTTGGGTACCCCTGGTATAGGTGGGAATGAAATTGTCGATGAATTGTCAAGAAATGACGGTGCTCTGTGAATTACTGAGATGGTGGCTATAGCACCACATTCATGCAGTATCAAAGGGAAGTTAAAAAATGATATCTTAGACCACAAGAAAACGAAAGTAGTCCTTGGACTAAGCAGATCAAAGTTAAGAACTTTCAAACTAGTAATAAGCAGCTCCATACGACTTCCAGGCCACTGCAGCGTTCCAAGATTCTAGCACTGACAAAGGCCGCCCAATTGGTATCAATGATGCCAATATCGCAAGAAGATATCACTATTTAAATTGACAACCAGGCGGCCATAGGCAATACCTGCTACGCAATTAACATCCCAGCTTGTCAGGTGTTGCCGCGAAGAACTAAAGGTTCTCGGCACGCAGCAAAATGTAAACCTCTGCTGGGTCCCTGGTAACAGTGGGATACCAGGCAACGACGCAGCAGATGAATTGGCTAGAAAGGGCATCAGTAATTGAAGCAAATATCATGTGGAAATCACTAACCACCTGGGAAGTATCCGGAAGATTGTGGCCAGAATACGACAAAACAAGAACGAGAAAACTCCTTGAAAAAAACAGAAAATCGTTGTCAATGCAATTAGGAGTGCTAACTGGGCACAACGCTCTAAGATTTGAGGAGGCACATGAGGACACAACCCATTTCCTCTATCACTGCTCTAACCTCTGAGAAAAACAGAACCCTGGGCAAATTCTTCTTCGAAGACATCGACGAGTTGTCATTGGCCGCTGAGGAAGCATGCCAAAAGAATGGGACTTTCAAACACGACCGAATGCAGATACTGCAGGGAATATTAAAGATATCATTTGTGAATGTCAGGGCATTGCATGTCCTTGCAGAAATACTGCGCACAGGAGGAGGAAAAGGCTGGTCAAACTGGCAATTAAATTATTAAGTTTTGCAGTGAAATTAAATATGTATTTACATAGATGGAAACGTTTCGGTATAGGTACCAGTGGTTGTTGCTGCAACTTGTGCAATAAATAAACATTTCGTCATGCACTTTCAATTCTATTTAGTGGTTAACCAAATCTTTTGGGTGGTTTCATGCTTAGACAGAGTGCATCGAATGGCAAACACTTTTAAATAAATCATTCGCCATTATTTTTTTTTTTTCAAATTTCATGCTGTTTCATATTGTGGAATCATCTGGGCTCTCATCACGTTATTTCACCGACGATTGTCGACCACACTACAGCACCAAGCGACGTCGACAAAGGTTTGCTTCACGAAACACTACCAGTCTCGTGTCGTCCATCACCCTTTTTTTCAAGTTTGAGAGCCACAGTAAACATCTGTTTTTTGTTTTGCTACTTTGGTGTTATACTTTTATTTTATTATTTTATTATAGAGGTATGAAATCTTTAAGTTATATTTATTTTTTTTAATAAAAAATGGCAGTAGGCAGAAAGGAGACTATGCATTTTCACTTTAAAATCGTTTTTTGGAAATTATATTCGTTATTTTACAAAATGAAATTCGTAATTTCCAAATTCGTATATTTCCAAAAAAAAAAACGAATTTAAAATCGAAATCGAAATTGCATTTAACACAGGAGGACGACAGCTAAATAGCTATCGTGCTATCACGCTCGCCGAGACGATTGTATGTACTTGACAGATTTTCTTGTTACGTGAAGTAAACACTTAGTCGATCGGTCGATATCCTTTGGACGAAAGAGGGTTTTTATACCAACGTGAAGCATCGCTATCGTTAACGATATCGAAAACTATAATGACTGTCTTACGTGATGAGGGCCCAGGCTTAGGGTTGAAACGCGTTAGGTCATAAGTTCTGACTCGGCATTGGTGACGCGAAGCATTCGAGAAATCGGTTCATTATAACCAAAATTGGTACGGTGATGATTCAGTCGGAAGAGGGGAATAGATCTAAGGTAACATGGGTTAGTGCTAATGCTGATCTTATCGAGCAGTGCGGGGCAGTCGATATTTCCAGCTAATAACTGCTGAACAAAGAGTATATCGGCAATTTGACGGCGTTTTTCGAGAGACTGAACATTAATTAATTTTAGACGATCTGTATAAGGTGGTAAATTATATCTGTCGGGCCATGGAAGACCGCGTAAGGCGAACGAGATGAATCTGTGTTGTACCGCTTCAATTCGTAGAGAGTGAATATCGTAGTAAGGTGACCAAATTTGACTAGCATATTCAAGAAACGGTCTTACGAAGGTAAAATAAAGCGATCTCGTGACATAAGGATTAGAAAATTCTTTGGACCAGCGTTTAACAAAGCCAAGCGTAGAGTTGGCTCTGTTAATTATATTATCTATATGGGAGCGAAAATTGAGTTCTCTGTCGCAGATAACACCCAGATCACGCAAAGAAGTGACAGAGGGGACGAGTTCATTACATATATAGTAAGTCCTAAAAGGGGGTGGGAGACGTTTACGGGAGTAGGTTATAGCTTGGCACTTGCTGATATTAAGCTCTTAATCGTGTTCCTACGATAAATGGACTTTTGGAGCCATGCATCGGTTATTTATTTATTTAGTTATATCATCAACAAGCTTAAGCTAACAGATTACGAATAAAAATATAAATAAAAGAAAATAACAATATATAAGACAACAAAAATAAAAAAACAAAATAGCAGATAACAAAACATACAAAAAAAAACTAAGTAATATCTTAGTAAGCTAGAAAGCAACCAGTACAGAAGGCATTTAAAGCGCTCTCTCGAGATTTGAAAATCCATATGACTACTGATTTCATTGAATGATTTCAGGGATCAAGAAATTGGTTCATTTCGACCAAAGTTTGTTCTATGCCCTGTTATATAAAAAATATGACGATCCCTTAAAATCCCTTAAAACAAAAATAGAAGACTTGGACTTTTAACACGGGAACAGAAGACGTCTCTCACAAACATGATATCGTGTGCCTGCCTTCTAGCACTGAGTGTCATTATGCCTAAATGTTTACATCTGGCTTTATACGAGGACTCAAAATCCCACCGCATTTTAAAAAAGATGTATTTTGTAAAGCGCCTCTGTACTTTTTCAATACGATCCAAATGGGTCAAATAGTTAGGATAAATATTGACCTAACTAAGGCAATAAAGAGCGATAGCAAAGTGTAATGGTCGGAGGAATCTTTCGAGTTTCTTTTAATAAACCCGAATAGTGAATTAGCTTTACCAAGTTTTAACTCAACATGAGGAACGAAAGTAAGTCTTGAATCTACAAAGTATACCGAGATCTTTAATCTTATTAACTCTTGTTAGGGGCAAGAGCTCAATACAGTAATTAAACGAATGTTGCATTTGAGATCGTGTAAAAGGGATAGCTTAATATTTATGAATATTCAGCTTTAAACAATTAATAAAGATGCTGACAAGATTTTTTCAACACCTGGTCTTTCCTATTATTGTGCAAAACATAGAAATATGTCACCTGATATCCTCCACTGGAAAATCATAAAGTTACAAAAAACGTTTAACAGTCTTTCTGTGATATTTTCCGAGTTACAGGAGGTGTTTGATTTTGATACCTCTAATACACAAAAGCTGGTGGAAGGTTTCACTAATATCGAACATTTACTTCAACAACACCATGTTCTCGATACTGATCAAAGACAACAACAACAATTAGAACAACATCAACAGATTATAGATCAACAAGCTCAGATCTATAAACTACAGGATAAATTATTTGATCAAGAGACAGATTTAGAAGATCTTAAGAAACAACAACTCAAGCTGAAAAAACAAAAACAAAAGAAACAACAACAACAAATTCTTCCTAACCACCAACAAGCACTGCCTACTAACGACTTAAATACAGTGTTATCTACTCCTGATGTTCCTGTTGTGCCTTTAGTGGAAACAGATGAAGTTCGATACATATCTGAGCCTGCTTCACCTCTACCAACTAATGAGCTGTCTTCGAACATCGCTTCTTCTTCTAATGGATCGACTACTCTCTTAGAGAATCCTAGGATTGACTGCCCTCTTAAAGTAGTAGCACCCCCTTTTGCGGTTTTCTTGTCACGACTGGAATATGGTACCAAAACTAGTGATATCATGGACTATATTACTAAGAAGGGCATCAATACCAGCAACATAAAATGCCATGGCTTGACACCGGATAACTTGCCAGGTCGTCTGTCCTGTTCTTTTAAACTTTTGTGTCCTCAACCCACTGGAAAAATACTGGTCAATCCAAGCTTTTGGCCCAATGATATGCTCGTGAAGGAATTCGTGAACAGGCCTAGCAAAAAGAAGGATCAGCCAAAAAACCTTCCAAAAAACTAAAAACCATTGATGTTACTCCTTCAACCTTTACTACCAAAATACTGGTGGTCTTCGTACTAAATTGCAGGATGTTTTGCTCTTCTCTTCATCTGGGCAATATGATGTCATTGTTTTCACGGAGACTTGGCTTACTAAGGATCATCATAATGAGGAACTGTTCAACAAGGACCAGTATGAAGTTTTCCGTAAAGACCGTTCCTCCATTCTAACTAACTGTGAAAGAGGTGGCGGAGTACTAGTAGCGGTTCGAAAATCATTACGCAGTGACGAAATTAAACTACCTAGAACAGCTATCACTTTCGATGTTGAACAATTAGCAGTTAAAATAACATGTTTTCCTGGTACAGAAATTATAATTATTGTAAGTTATATACCACCAAGGAGTTCTTATGTATTATACAATGCACATATTTATAACTGTTCCTTTATTTTAAATAACCTAAATGATCATCAGCATGTTATCCTACTTGGGGACTTTAACTTGCCTAATTTAATTTGGTCTTTTGATAATGATCAGTCTAGACTTATTCCATTTAATGCTAACTTAGATTATGAACGTGAAGTTGTCGATAGTCTTGCCCAGCTTGATCTTCGTCAGATCAATCATTTTGCAAATGAATTCAATAATATTCTTGATCTGGTTTTTGTAGATTCTGAGCTTAGTATTAGTCTCGGCAACTCCATGATTCCACTTTTTCCTAATTCTATTTTCCATGTAGCTTTATCTATACAATTTGAATTTTTCGAATACTTTAGACCAGGCCCCTGTGCCGCTTATTGTAAGTATAATTATGCCAAAGCAAATTTCAACAATATTTGTAATTATTTAGACGATATTGATTGGTTAGCTGTGTTTAATAATGGCGATCTTAATAATTCTTTTAATATATTTATTGAAACTGTTAAGGTGGCAATCGATATGTTTACACCCAAATTAAGGTCTGTAATGGGCACAAAACCTATTTGGTTTAATAACAGGCTCGTCAATCTAAGTAATAGGAAAAATAAGACCTATAAGCAGTTTCGAAAAAATAACAATGATCCGGAACTTTTGAAAGTTTATAAAGTGCTTCAAAAGGAATTTAATATTTTAAATAAGTTCCTTTATAGGCAGTATGTCCTTTCCGTAGAATCTAATTTAAAGACTAATAGTAAACGTTTTTGGAGCTTCATCAATAGCAAAAAGCAATCAAATGGTATTCCGAACTGTATGCGTCTTAATGATGAATCCTCATCTGATCTTTTAACTATTTGTAATATGTTCGCTAGTCACTTCCAATCTGTATATTCAAGTGGTTCTATCCCACCTAGAGTTTCAAATGCTACCACTGTGTCGTTTAGTCCTTTAAATGTCGGTGACTTAGAGTGCTCTATCCACGAAGTTCAGCTTGCCCTCTCTCTATTAAAGTTGGATACAAATCCGGGTATGGATGGCATTCCTCCAATTATACTTCAGAAGTGTTCCTATGCGTTATCTGTGCCTCTTTCTTTAATGTTTAATTTGTCTCTGCAGACTGGAAATTTTTTGAAGGTTTGGAAGAATTCGTTTTTAACACCCATTTATAAATCAGGTTCTAGGCATGATATTACTAATTATCGTCCTATTTGCAAAATTTCAGCCATACCGAAACTGTTTGAAAAACTAGTTTATGAGAAACTAATGCCTCTTTTGAAGGAAAATATCTCTCCATTTCAACATGGCTTTGTAGCTGGTAGATCCACTTCTTCAAATCTCTCAATATTTTGTCATGCAGTTCTAAACGACTTGGAGAAAGGACTACAGAGTGATGTAATTTATACTGACTTCGCTAAGGCGTTTGACCGTGTTAATCACAAAATTTTGATTTCCAAACTGAGCAGGTTTGGGTTTCATTCGAGCCTTCTACAGTGGATCCGCTCCTACCTTACGGATCGAATTCAGTATGTTCGCATCAACGATGTATATTCGTCACCAGTTTACGTTACCTCTGGAGTGCCTCAGGGCAGTCATCTGGGCCCTTTGCTTTTTCTGTTATTTATTAATGACATTCCTGACTTGTTTTTAAATTCACAATGTCTTATGTTTGCTGATGATGTAAAATTGTTCCGACATATTCATTCTGAGCATGATTGTCTTCTTCTACAAGAAGATCTTGAGAGACTTTCTATGTGGTGTCATATTAATGACCTTCACCTCAACGTCTCTAAATGTCAAAGTCTTTCTTTTTGTCGTAACCTGTCCCCGGTGTTATTTACGTACGCGATAGATAATATCCCATTGTCTATTATCTCCTCCAAAAAAGACCTGGGAGTCATATTTGACAAAAAACTGAGTTTCTGTAGGCATATCGAGTTTTTGGTTGCTAAAGGTAATTCAATGCTGGGGTTTATTTTGCGAAACTCTAAAGACTTCAATGATCCGCACACGCTTAAGTGTCTTTTCTTTGCATTTGTTAGATCCAATCTCGAATACTGTAGTATCATATGGAATCCTTTTTATGAAGTCCATTCCAGTAGAATTGAGAAGATCCAAAAACGCTTTACTAGGGTTGCCGTGCGTAGATTACGTTGGAACATTGAAATGCCTTCGTACGAGACTCGATGTAAATTATTTGGTATCCTACCACTGTTCAAGCGTAGACAATTTTTTTCAATTATGTTTGTTCGTGACTTAATAAACAATCATATCGATTGCCCCTCATTATTATCATTAATTGGATTCTATGCTCCATCTAGAGTGCTTAGAAACCGTCTTCTTTTTTATGTTCCATTTCATAGAGTTAATTATGGTTGTAATGAACCTATTACTAGATGCCTTAGAGAGTCTAATAATTATAGTAGTTTACTAGATTTCCATTTAAGTAGGGAGTCGTTTAGGAGTAGACTTATTTTGGCTTTAGGTTTTGGTGGTAGTTTTTAAGTATTTAAGTATGTACATATATATATATTGTAATAGGTAATCTAGCGAGAACAGTAGATGTTCTCATTTGATGATGAAATAAATAAATAAATAAATAAAGCACCAATTTGATAGAATGTTGAGGTCCATCTGAATCTTTAAGCAATCTTCTAAGTTTTTTATTTTTAAAAATATTTTTAGATCATCAGCATACAAGAGGCAGTGGCAAAATTTGAACTGCTGAACAATATCATTAATAAATATTATAAAAAGCAGTGGCCCTAGATGACTACCTTGTGGAACTCCGGAAGTACAGGAAATTAATCTTGAATATATATTATCAATACATACTTTTTCTTTATAATTACCTAATACTGTGCTAGTATCCACGGCTGGTTTTATAGTGATAGTGATTTCCTTAATCGACAGTTGTAAGCCTTTTCTAAGCGATTATGGTTTCCGAAGAAATTTCGCACTACATGCAATGGACATGGAACTGGAACTACATACAGAGCTAACTTGGCTTACAGCGCCGAAAAATAACAAATAGTCCATAAATAAAAAATTAAACCTTTACGAATGCAGTTCATTTTCGCTCTTCTGTATAGCATCTAAAGTCGAATAGAAGGACGTTTTGCGTCGCCTACAATCTGTAAACCGTAACCTACTGTTAAACGAGTACTTTCCTACGATGGACTGCTTCTTATGCCATTAAGTAACCTTGCTGCCACCACCAATCAACAACCAACAACTCTGAATTTTATTACTCGTACCACCTCCAGCCGGAAGACTGAACATTAAGATCCAAGTCCAAACATCAATGCCGGGAATTGTTTATAAATTTGAGAATATACGATATACACACACTCGTATACAAACAACGGAAATTGTTTAGTGTTGCGTTGAATTCGTAATTCGTCAGTCGGTTCGACGGACCGTTTACAAAACCATTTTCCAGAATCACTCGGTGAGACTTAATTTGGTTGTGTACTCCCCACCGCTGTGCGGTATCCTTTGTACTGGCTGTATAAAATGAAAACTCACTATAAAGGTGGTTGCAGGGGTTTCAACCAAAAGCAAAACCACATCAATATTCATCCCATCAATGTCTGCCGCTGGGCCCGTACTGGTATAACTGCAAGCCCTAAAATGTACATATACTCATACTAAATAAAAATTCCTTCTTTCTTTTTAAGACTCTCAGTCTAAACATTCGAACGAAACATCAAAAGGAAACAAATCTCCGGCTGTGGTGACGATCAAAATTCATTTAGTTTGGAATTTACCAGCCGCAGTCGAAATAATAAACATCTAGATACACAACGCACTGTATATACCGAAACTATTCGTATATATCTTACCGAAACTTCTATAATGAAAGGCAAATATACCGTTAAAGAGATACAAGAAAATGCGACTATAAAACGTCTAAATGGGCATTATTTTGCGAGTACATCTCCGTCGGTTCTTATAGCCTTTGTTTCCGACAATCGCCGCAGATGCACGGATGGACCCGCATCTAAAGAGCGAAATTACATCATTAAATGCTGAGAAAGGATTCTGCACATGCGGCTAATTGCTAGTCATTTGAATCTACGAACATCGCGATATGGTTAGCATAGGGAATACGCATGAAACGTCTTATGGTCCTTAATGGCTTCCTTTTCCCGGGCAAAAGTCAGTCTATTCTTGTGCATCGTAAAACCTTGGATATTATTATCGCAATTAATTTGCCGTCATGATATCTGCAAACGCGCGCAAGTTACAAACCATAGCTACAGCGGGTGCTGCGGCGCGGTGCGGTAAATCCTATTAAATCGATTTGGAAGAAAAAAAAAACAGGCAGGTGATTCACACAGGGACTATCCGCTCTTCTGGGCACAGGTTAATAAGAATGCACCAACAAATCTCTAGCAATCAATTAACATGCGATTTATTGTCTCATTATGTTCACCCTATGCTACGGATACCCAATTACCCAGCAAGTGTTTGGGTGCTACGTGGTCGTTTGGTTCCATTACAGCCGAAGGCACGCACAGCGGAGATTATGGAAAGCTGAAAAGTTTTTATTCGAATTTGATTGTTTGTGTGGTCATTTGGCGAATGGGTTAGTTTTTTTTTTTTTTTAAGCAAAAGAAATATATTTGCTTTAATAATTCGGAATGGGTTTGAATAATGAAAAAATCACCGTGGGTTATTATGGGTTATTGGATAAAGTTAGTAAATGATTTTCACTTATGACATTTTTACGGACACGTATGGTGGATCCTGTACCGGCAATCCTTGAATAAGGAGTGTTTTGCCCTACTACGGAACTTTTTTGAGAATTTGCCTGAGCTGCAGATCAAACATTACTTCACATGCGAATAATGATACATTGATGGGTCCGTAGTTCTTCGCTGAGGTGCGGTCAGCGAATATCGCTACAGAATCGAGCGTTTTGTTTTTTGTTAGGGTTCCGTATGAAGAACAGTTTCAGCTAGAAACTTGAAATTTGGCACACTTATACATTTCGGTGGTCCACATATATGAGACAACTAATCACTCAAAAATTTCGTGAAACAACAATACAAAAAATAAATAAATATTTGGCTTCAGCAGTCCTAGGTAGAACCAAGCCTAGCTTCCCGCAACCATTTGTGTGTGCGCGTTATATTTTTGCACGAATGGAAGGGACCTACAGTTTTCTGCCGTCTCCGAACGGCGAGTTGGGAAGCTTTACATGACAAAGGATACTCTTGAATGCTTGTCAGGCATTCGGAAGAGGTGGGCACTGTGAAAAACATTTTTTTTTTTAGGTGCACCATACAGGGTGGGCAAAATGTGAACTCGAAAATTTCTGCAAAATATATCATGTATATGGATGAGGATGAGGACACCTTATATTCTTGATTCTAGGATGACGTTGGGGCACACTTGAATGGCATGAATTTCAGCTCGAAATACACTGGGCTAGATGTACCCACCCCTGTGTCCATCTTTGATCTATCCTTTTAGGTCTGAGGTTGGGTTTGTGTAGTTCCATGCTTCACGGCTTGGAATCACAGTATCGAACCTCTTGCCGAAACATAAAATTTTAGGCAGGCGGTCTTTTACCGCACAAATCATGTCAAGCTCTGGGATTTCGGAGAGAAGATTCACTTGATCTGTGTGATCTACACATGTTGTTTATCTCAGTTTGTAGTTGTCTGACAATGCTGCTAATTGCCATCTTTTTTATGAAAAGGTGGACAGGCGTTAGGTCAATGCGCGCTTCTATAGCAGGTGAGCATGCCGCCTTAGTGCCGAGGCATGCCAGTCTGTCTGTAGCTCTGAAATGGTGAATTTCTCTTTAGTTTTGGTCCACCATACTACTGATGAGTATGTGATGATAGGTACCATCAGCATTGTGTATATCCAATGTGTGACCTTTGGGGCTATTCACCAGCTCTTGCCATGAATACGACGATTCAATTATAGAATTGTTATGTTGTGATGTTGCTCGGTCTTCATAAAGCTGCCGTTCGAATTTTTTCTGTGGACTGCTGTTAAAGATCGATGCTGTGCTGAAAATTCAGGAACGATTGAGGCATTCAAACACAACAGTGATCGAACAATTCCTGGAATATATGTATACTGTAAAATTGGTTGGACCGGATGGGCTACTGCCAAGCTAACCGCAGCAGCCATTTTAATGAATTTATTTTTTACACTTGTTTTTTTTTATATCAATTTTAAAAGGAAACCAACAGATGGCCCACCGTTGAGCGCGGTAGTTTACACTATCCGGTTTTCAATTACACTCATACACTCTCAAATAAGTGTGCCCTAAGTGTATCTACAGCTGCTGAGCATTTCAAATTCGAACTGTTGATGTTCGTGTTTTCTATTCAGTACAAAAATCTACTCCTTTTTGACTTGTCTAAACTGAAACAAATTCAATTCTTGAAACTTTAAAGTGGCTCGCCAGACTCTGAAAATAAAATTTCTAAAAATAAAATTCCATACCATAAACAAACTCATTTTTCACCATCAGGTTCCGAATAATTGAACAAATGGCAAAATGATATCCAAGCTGTCCCTCCTGCCACCTCAGGCCACTACAGCCAGAACACAGAAACACCATTATTAGAGAGAACGTTTTTCGTTTATAGGAAATCTATCCGACAAAGATAAATTGTTTCTCAAAAAGGGTCTCACACAGAGAACGGGATCAAGATACAGAATCATACCAAAACATCCCCGGCACCGGCTGTGCACCAATTATTCCGTCACTTTGTAATTATCGACTTGGAATGAAATTTCCATCTTTGCTTAGCAGCGTCTTCTCCTTCATATCTGCCATAACATACAAGTTAAATAACCTCCCCGAAGAGGAAGAGTTATTATTCATAATTCGAAGGGTGTTCATTATGCTGTCAACGAGAAGGATACCCGATGTATACGAGTATAACAACAAACAGAAGCATTCAACAGATACTTCGGAATCGATTTTGCTGCTCAATTGTATACTGTATTCGTTTCAAAACATTTTTTTTATATTATAAATGGCGGAATTTCCGTGCAATATCACTCCGAAGGACACTGACCGATATGTCGTCCTTTGTGGAATTTTTCTATGGACTGTTCTGTTCTGTTTACATGTAGTCCTATCTGTGATGGCAGAAGTAGCATTCTCAACTTAATTTCCTGATGTAAGCGATTAGATTCCACATTGGTAGGTTATATTGATCGATGATAGAACACACTGTGGAACAAGGATGGGGTTGTCAGTTTATAGGATAGTTTTTTTGCACGCTCTCTGTCTCATGATTGTTATTCACGACGACACATGCTATCCGGGTGTTCGCCATATTTTTTTTTTTTTTTTTGTTGTTGTCTCTCCGTGTGTGTGGGGGAGTTTGTTCTATTTTTATAACCGACATTATCCTCTTTAGTGTAGTGATTGTTCTGATTAACTTGCTTGCTAGCACAAGGTAGAGAATTCATTAGTATGCATAAAATGTTAGTAGAAGTCGAAGGATTTTGTTTCGTTGTTTTTTTTTTTTTTTTTTTTTTTTTCAGAAAGGATAACCAGGAATTTGCATAGAAGGGTAGTGGGTAACGAAGTTTTTCTTTTGTGTGTTTTGTTTTGCGTAGACTGTAGTGTTCTTGTGTACGTGTTGCCAAAGAGATTAGAACGTGTTAGTGGGTATGGTATGTTGTTATACCATGCTGCTGTAAGGACCTTCTTGAAACTTTTTATAACAAGTGATAAAAGTGGGAAAAGTCAAAAACTTATACTTTCTACAAGCTTGCGGAATATAGTTCACAACGAACATGGACAAGGGAACTTTATATAGGAATATTCGATAAGATTACACTTTATTATACATTGATTATTATGTTCCTTCTGTTTCAAGTATGAAGTTAAAACCCTTGAAAACTAAATTCATAAAGTTGCAGGTCAGTAGAACATTGATTTTAAAAAATATTCCAAAGATGCTGTAACAGAAAATATAAATAGCTTGAGGTAGGCCTATATAGTTCAAGCTTCAAACTGTTTTTCAAATATTTAGAATTTGACGTATCTGAAGTTTTTACTCAGGCCAGTGGGTATAAGACAAAAGCGAAAACCTGGGGTGAAATCGGCTAACGCGATAGTTGACTGTCGCTTTTTTGATTGTCGTTTTTGATTATCAACTATTCTTTGCTCTGTGTAAATCGATCACAAAAAATTGTTGATTTATTGGCATCACTTCTAAGTCTGTCAAGCTAAATTCAACAAAATTTGTTTACAAACATGTAAGTACATAATTTATATCTCAAAACACTTAATAATATTAAAAATAAAAACAATTTTGTTTTTCGTAGGTCTAATTCAACAAAACAACAAATCGCGATTCTTTCCGAATTCATGGAGAAACTTATTTTGTTAAACGAAAGGTTTTCAAAAATCTAAAATATTATACTAAGAAATGATTTTAAAGGATATCCATACAGATTGGAACATACAAGGGTTCAAGTCAAGGTAGTTCCAAAATATTCGCTCTTTTTTGCAGATTTGTTTTTATCTGTCGCACCTTTTTATAATTATTTTCACTCCTCTCCTCACTCTCCTCGTCCTCGCGTGTTGGAAAATTGCAAATGATGTAAACATTGCACTTGAACTAATTTGCTTTATAAAGGGTGATTTTTTAAGAGGTTGAGAACTTTTTAAAAAAAAAAAACACAAAAAATTCGAAAAAATGAATGAAATATTTATTTGAATCGATAGTTTGAACCTTGCAATTTAATGTTTAAAGATAATTTCATGCAAATATTGACCGCGGCTGCGTCTCAGGTAGCCCATCCGCTGAGTCCAATTTTGGCATACTCTTTCACACATATCGGCCGGTATCTCACGAATGAATGCATGGATGTTGGCTTCCAGTGCGTCAATCGAAGCGGGCTTGTCCCTATAGACATTAGCCTTGACATACCCCCACAAAAAATAATCTAATGGTGTCAAATCGCACGATCTAGGCGGCCAATTGACCGGCCCGAAACGTGAAATTAACTGTTCACCAAACTCGCCTCGCAATTGCGCCATTGTTTCGCGTGCTGTGTGGCATGTGGCACCGTCTTGTTGAAACCACATATCATGCAAGTCAAGAACTTCCATTTCGGGCACTTCCACGTAGTGCTGTAACAAAGGCCTAACTGCTGGGAACGGCGCCGAATCGACATTTCGCGGTCTTCTGTCACACTAGCTGATACGGCCGCAATATTTTCTTCACTACGCACAGTACGTAAACGTGTTGGTGGTTTAATGTCCAACAAAGTAAATTTGGTGCGAAATTTGGTCACAATCTTCCGAATAGACTGCTCAGAAGGTCGAGAATGCCGATCATAAAATGGAAGCAGCGCGCGATGAACATTTCGAACCGAGCACGAATTTTGATAGTAAAATTCAATAATTTGCAAGCGTTGTTCATTTGTAAGACGATCCATGGTTAAATTGCAAACCAAACTGAAGCTGTTTGACAGTGACACAAGGTACTAAACACACGTCAGCTGTCAAAACCAGTATTGCCAAAACCAAACCAGCTAAAAAATCACCCTTTAGAATATGTGTCAATCCTCAAAACACACGTTTTTTTTCTTAATATATTAACCAGTTTGAAGACGACCGCACCAAAATCCTTATTGAAAATTAAATAAATGTATGAAAACGACACCTTAATAGCTGTCACCTAAAATCAACGTAAAAAAACGATTGTCGATTTGATAACCACCTTACACAGAGCAAAAGTGTCGATTTTGATTATCAACTATCAACTATCGCGTTAGCCGATTCCACCCCTGGCTAAAATGGTAATGCAGTTTTGAGTTGGGGTTTGCTCGCATGCTCTTCTTTCTTTCTTTAGGTGGTGCTACAGTTTGGGGTGAACCAGTGCCTACTTCTTGCAACGATTTGTGTGTGCATGTTATATTTTTGCCCGAATGGAAGGGCCCTACAGTTTTTTGCCAACTCCGAACGGCGAGTGAAGAAGCTCATCATGACAAATGATACTCTTTGAATCCTTGTCAGACATTCGAAAGAGGTAACACCGTGAAAACAAATCTTTTTAATGCTAATAACTAAAAAGAATTTTTTGACTAAGTATTGCCCGGCTAATTGACCACTGCTGATATATTGAATAATTTTTTTGTGCCAACGTCATTGTACCAATGTCATTCAAGCAGAAGCCATATTCGGTCGTAAGATCAAGATTCACCTTGATTTACTTAAGAGGGTATTCTAGTCCAGAATTTTGAAAAAATCGTTTTTTTTTTATTTCATATTTTTAAAGATTAGGCCTTCAAAAACTTATCTTCCAAACTTGTACTGAATTATCCTACAGAAAGTCTCTTATACACCATGAATTTTCAGAAAGTCTCTATGTGAAGGTCGTTGTAACGTTTCTTTAAACGCGGTTTTCTCGAAATTACTTTTTCCAACACGTCTGATATGATTTCTCAAGTTCTAATGAACCGATTAACTTGAAATTTGGCGTAGATTTTCTTTATATATCCTTTTATCGCAGGAACTAGAATTATGTAAACATTTTGTTTTTTACTATTTTTAAAATATTAAAAACTTTGAAAAAAGGCCAAAAAATCACTTTTTTTCAAACAGCCGCCATTTTGTAAAGACAATTTTGTTTTTTATTTCCGCAGTTCAGGCGATAGAGACATTCTTACTGATTAAGACTATTTTTGCTTTTTTTTCGTATCACCAGAAGGGTTGGAATCATGTGAACAAGGACACACCCTTACTTTTCACCACCGTTTACCAGACTATAATTTTTTTAAATTTTCAAAAAAAAAGTTTTTTTTTTAATTTTTTTTTTGTATTGTTAAGATATTAATAAATATCTAATAAAAGACTGACTACTAAAAATGTACTTAGTTTTTTTTTTATCGAATTTTAAAAAAGACCCAAAATTCGTACCGCTACCCTTAAGTCAGCAACACACGAGGTCCAACAGCCGAACTTAAGAATGGAACAGCAGTTTAACACCAGCCATGGAACCACATCCAAATAATTTCAACCAAATGAGCTTATACATATAGGTATGTATGTTCGTAGCTACACCAACGGTTGCAAATCTTGGGTTCTAGGCAAAGTATTGCAGAAAATTGGTTCTGTAATGTATGCTGTCCAAGTAGGCACTAAAACTTGTCGCCCTTTTGTTCAACCAGTGACGAAATCAACAAAGTATTTTTGTTAGTCAGAATTTTCCTTCCAAAAACTCGTTCTGCATGCATGCTTTTTTTTATCTTTGTTATTTTTTTCCCAATATTTATTTTATTTTAAGTTCAGCAATAAGATATATTTTTTTCGGAAAATTGCATTTTTTCATGCAAATATAAGTGGGACCCCTTTTTTGGACGCTTTTTGAAATGTGCTCGCGCCAACCCTGATGCGTCCATGTACCATAGACGAAACAAATGTACTCAGTAGTCCGAAAGAGTAAAATCAGAGCCCGATCAGAAGTCGCAGACCACCTGCACGCCTTGACATGTCCACAGAGACTAGGAAAATATATGTATATTTAGCCTAAAGAGGGGAGATTCCGAGTAAATACCAATTACCTTATCGAACAGAACCAAAAAATATTACTATGTACATATTTACATACCTAACGTAATCTATCACTGGAATATTGTATATAATATGAAATTGCTAATGTACCGAATGACTTTGAAATAAGATGTTATTTGCTGGATAGTCTTCAGAATTAGCACATCTCTTTGTTCCATCATTCTTGTAACATATATTTAGTTCCTAATAAATGGATTCCTTATTATAACGTTTTATGAAATATCTCGTGTTCTTTATTTCGAACCCTCTTAAGAAAACAACTGTTGTGTTCAACTATAAAAAAATTGTTACTATACATATAATAAGAGGTCATAAAATGCAACCCTGTGGAACACTTCATGACAGGGTTTAGAAATACAAAGTGTCTAAGAATTAATAGGTGATAAGTTAATCACATACGTTATACATACATATGTATGTACGCTCGTACAATCGCTCACCGATTAGCTATAGTTGTCTGGTTTAATTTCATCCGTGATTAATGATCGAATGATTTATAGCTGAAAAAAGAACCCTACACTTAAATATCAGTTAATTCGTTGCAGGCCAGAGAGAGGCTTTATATTGGTTGCTGTATTTTTTTTTCAGATTTATCGTTGAGCTTGGACACTCTGGAAGAGTGAGTGTACAGTATGATTAAGATTAAATTGAATATTCATTTACTAAGCTCGAAAACTAATTTCCACCAACTACCGACGATTAGCCATGTACCTACTCGTATGATAAAGAGATTACGCTTCAGCATATAATGTTTGTAAAAACATTAACCAACTGCTGTCTTTTTGTGTAGACCATTTGTCTTAAGGACGGAACAGATCGAAAACGTTTATTGGTATAATGGCCCGAACAACATTTTTTTTACCTTTCAATTTACTCAAATTACAGAGTGATGGAAAAATAATTAGAAACAAATGCTTACGTAGCTAGTCAATAGTTTATCAGTTAGTTAGTTAATTATAATTAGGAAATTGTTTAACATATATCTTCTTCTTCTTCTATATTGTTACGCATGAATGTGCTATGACTAACCCCACATGCGTAACCCCACCGTCCAGCCCATCTCCTTTGCAGGTGCACACACTTGTTTTGCGACATTGAGTGTTTCGGCAACGTAAACACCAAGTGTGCGCTCTTCTAGAAACCGATCGATCTCTTCTAGCGGGTCTTCTCAAGAAGACCAAACATAGAGAGATCGATCGAGGTTAGTTGTTTTTCGGTGACTAAGCAATGCGGTTTACAATTGACTTCTGTACAAAAATAAATTAACAATAAAAATAAAGCTTTAAACTTAAAACCTAAAACTGTTTTTTTTTGTTACTAAGCAACTAAGTATATAACTGGCGCAGTCGAAAAACTCGGTAAAAAGACTACAAAAAAAAAAAATAAAAGAAACTAGCAATAAAATAGTGCAGATAGAAATAAAAAAATATAAAACATTACAATATTTGAAAAACAACCACTAATTTTTTTTTATAAAACCCTGTGTTCAATACATACTATTATACTATTAGGTACGTTAAAAGTCCCGTTTAAATAATAAAAAAAAAAAAAATAATAATAATAATAAAACGTGGCTTTACTTTCTGTGTTACCCACTTATGTACATACGTAACACGTACATATGTAAATACAAACGCGTGTGCTTTTGTAGTGACTGTACTTTTGGGCGAAAAGCTCATTCATAACAAATTAAACTCCAAAGAGCAAAAGTGACTGTTTTTTTCTGTATTACCGACAATCAAAGACGACGCACTTAGACGGCGTACATTCCTGTAACGGGCCAACATCTCCAGAGAAAAAAAAAAACAAGATAAGCAGATCCAACAAAATAAACGGTGCGTACCTAAACACATATATAATTATATTTTGACATGGATGTTTCAACCCCCGCTGATAAATTTAAGTTAGTTCTAGATCTAATAAATAAAATTCCACCATATGATGGTAGTTTTGATTATACCGTAGACTTTTTGGACAGGGTAGATTTGATGGTAGCAATATTTCATGAATTCGATGAACAGGCTCAGTTAATTCTTACGGGTTATATCAAGGACAAGATAATAGGAAAAGCTAGATGTGAAATTCAGAAGCATGGGCGGCTTACCACCTGGACCCCTATTAAAGAGATTTTGGTTGATAATTTTAGCGAAAGGCTTTCTGCTCAGAATTTGTTAGACCAAATACGGTCAGCCAGAGTCAAGACAACAATTGAAGAATTTTACAATGAGATTAACACGCTATTGAGTAGACTTAATAGTTCGGTTTTATTAGATACCCATGAAACTCACCAAAATATAATAAACTCGAACAAAAGGATTGCATTGGAAACTTTTAAGTATAATTTACCAGAACCTTCGAAAACAATAATTTTAAATAGGAACCCCCAAACGTTAAATGAAGCTTATAAAATTATAGTAGAAATCAATCACCAATCATTCCGAGCTAGTCCACAGGTTTTCTATAACAATAGAAGCAATTTTCAACCATATTTCAATCAGCAAAGACAGATAAATAATAACATCAGACAAGTACCGAATAGAGACATTTCCCAAAATAATTACCCTGCAAGACCAAATTCTTATATAGTGCAGTTTCAACCACAACAAAATTACAACAATATGCAGCCTACCCGTTCTTCACAATACAATTATGCACAAACATCCCAATCGCAACAAAACCAGAATAATTCACAGAACGTTCAGCATCAACGAGACAACAACCATGGACAGAGTAGTCAACAGCCAAACGCATACGTTCCACGTAGTGGTCAGTCGCGACGAACTAATAGGTCTGATCAATTGAATGAAGTGATGGATGTTAGTCTTAATGAGCAAAATTTTCATTTAGGCCAACAAAATACTTACCCTATATAGTCATAGAAAATTGCACCAGGCCTCTTAGGTTTATTGTTGACTGTGGAGCTGAGTTCAGCGTTATTAACAGAAATATTTGCCACCCTAAATGGAAGTTACCACCACGAAAAATTGATCTAAGGGTCCTCGGGCGAAATATTATGACAAATACAGTTTACAAAATTCCATTGTTTAAGGAATTCGATAAACCCGACATTTATGTCGATTTTATAGAACACCAATTCCACGAATATTTTGACGGTATAATAGGGAATAATATTTTGATTAAGCTTAATCCAAATATAGATTATAAAAACAGATCTCTCGTAACGGATAGTGCAACTTTACCAATGTTTTTTAACGAGGAAGAAGAAAAGTATGCAAAACAATGTTTTTTTTCACAACCTGCAAACATATTCTGCATTGAGCATTTTGACAACAAAATTGATGACGAAATATTTGCAGCTCACTTAAGTAAAAAAGATGTTACAAAATTAAAACCTTTACTGAATTCATTTAAATCAATATTTTACAAAGAGGGCGACAGTCTTACATTTACTAGCGAAGTTAAACATCATATAAATACCCACTTATAACAAACTATACCGTTACCCAGAAATACACACAGAAGAGGTAGAAAAACAAATAAGTGAAATGCTTCGACAAAACATAATAGTACCTAGCAATAGTCCTTACAATTCGTCAATTTGGGTTGTCCCTAAAAAGGATGATAAGAATGGACAGAAACATTGGCGAATTGTAATAGATTATAGGAAATTAAATGACAAAACGATTGAAGATAGATTTCCCATGCCGAACATCGACGATTTGTTCGATAAATTAGGAAAATGTAACTACTTCTCTACATTAGATCTCGTAAAAGGCTATCATCAAATTGAGGTTGATTATCGTGACAGAGCGAAAACAGCCTTTTCAACAAAAAACGGATACTACGAATTTCTGCGAATGCCGTTTGGGTTAAAGAATGCCCCGGCGACATTCCAGAGATTAATGAACACCGTTTTAAAGGACTTTATTAACAAAATCTGCGTCGTCTATTTGGACGATATTCTAGTGTTTTCCACCAGTTACGATGAACATTTGATCTCACTTCAAAAAATTGTTCGTAAGCTTGAAGAGTCAAACTTAAAAGTTCAAATAAATAAGTGCTCCTTTGCCAACCTGTCGACTAATTATTTAGGACATACGATAACACAGAATGGAATTAAACCGGATTTGGCGAAAGTGAGGGCCATAACCGAGATGAAAATTCCTTCAGAGAAGAAAGGGATCAACCAATTTTTAGGTATTACCGGGTATTACCGGAAATTTCTTAAGGATTATTCAAAAGTTGCGTATCCCTTAATAAAGTGCTTAAAAAAATCCGAAAAAGTAAATAAAGGAGACCCTCAATACCAAAAAGCTTTTGAAAATTTAAAGACATTAATCTGCTCTGATCCTGTTCTTAAAAGCCCAAATTTTGACAAAATCTTTGTCCTGACGACCGATGCATCAAGCTATGATTTGGGGGCTGTTCTCAGCCAAAACAACCACCCCATATGTTACGCTTCGCGTACGCTCAATAACCACGAGCGAAATTACTCGACCATTGAGAAGGAGCTTCTCGCTGTTGTATGGTCGGTAAAATATTTTAGAACATATTTATATGGGAGAAAGTTTCTAATACGAACAGATCATAAGCCACTCGTCTGGCTGCATAATTTAAAAGAACCTAATATGAAGCTTCAACGCTGGAAAATTTGCCTAAATGAGTACAATTTTGACGTTGAGCACTTGAAAGGTAAAGAAAATTGCGTAGCGGATGGCCTTAGCAGGTATGTAGATCAAGATGAAAAAGACGCACTAAGAGACAATGCAGAAGTTGATCTTGGTGATATATTTAATAACGAGCTTAGCATTAATTGTAGCAATAACGCTGAAGTTATGTCTGCAATGGCGAGCGTCATAGAAGACAACAATGATTTAATATCCACGGGGGCAACGGCTCATAGCGTAAAAGAGGATGAAACAAGACACATCTATATCTCTATATATCTATATCTCGATTAACACATTTAAAAATCTGATTTATCTAAGCTATGGTTCAAAGGATAAGACTACACTTAAAATTGTCCATAAAAGGGTACATAATTTTGTAGAAATAAAGGAAGATAGCGAAAACTTACTCGAAATTATGAAAGGTGTTTTATTAAATAAAGGACTTATGTGCCTTTATTGTGAAAATCTTTCGTTGTTTCTTAAGTTTCAGGAAATTTATGTGAAATATTTTTCAATGAACAGCAAACTGAGAATCCTTAAGTCGAGCATTAGGCTTAAAGATATCGTAGATAAAAACCAAATGTTAACTTTAATTAAAGAGGAACACATAGGTAAAAACCATAGGGGAATCTCTGAAATGTTCTTAGAATTAAAACAGAAATATTATTATCCAAACTTGCAAGTTATTATACAGCAATATGTAAACAACTGCGATATTTGCAACATAGCCAAACATGATCGGCAACCTGTTCACGTACCAATGCAAGTTACTGAAACAGCTCAATGTTTTAATGATATCGTTCATATAGACATCTGGTTTCCTGAACGGAATAAAATGTTCTTAACGACAATCGATAAGTTCTCAAAATACGCAACGATACATCATCTAGAAGATGGGAATTGGATTGCGATTCTGAAAGCAATAAAGGAAAGAATTATGTTTCTAGGTAAACAAACTTATATCCGACGGCGAAACCTGCATAATACATTCTGCCGTTGAACAATTCCTGAGAGAACAGAACATTGAATTCCACAAAACGACGGGCTCCCTTAAAACTGGAAACGCAGATGTCGAACGATTGCATGGTACGCTTAATGAACATCTTCGAATCAAAAATGCAAGTAAAGATAATTCAGAGTTCAATGAAAAATTATTTAGCATTATCACGATTTACAACAGCACAATACATAAAACGACAAAAATTAGACCTTTAGACTTTATTTCCAAAAATATAAGCAGAGACGAAATTCAGGAACTGGCAAATAAATTCAAATTTGAAAAAGAAGTAAGAGTACAAAAACATAATAGTTCAAATACAGAGTTTAGAACAGTGCGTAAATTTAGTAAAAAATAGAGTAGTTGGAAAAAATAAACCTAAATATAGAAAACTAATATATCCAAAAGTCGAAGGAAACTACGTTTTAGATACAGCAACCAAAAGAAATACAAAATATTACAAAACACAGCTAAAACGCAAATTCAAATTTCAAAAGTAATCACCGCAACCAATGAATCTAAAATATGAGATTTTCATTAATAGTATAATCCTGTTATCTTGTCCTTGGTTAAATTTGTGGTATTTAAAGAGCAATGAATTTTTTATTATTTTTTTTTTCCTTTTCTCTTTTCAAACTACCATCGAAATACCATTGTTGAATTTAGGACCTTTTGTTAGATTGAATTAATATTAGTATTTAGAAAACATCATTATTAAAATGTTCTATTACTGTAACGCATTACTATTATTATACCATTATAGTTATTGTCATTAAAGTAATGCAAATTAGGTTAAAATTATATTAAATAAATAAAAATAAAAAAAGAATAAAAAATCAATGTAAAGATGTAGTACTTACTCATAAAGAAATAATTATAATAAATACACAAAAAAAAGTTTATGTATGGATTTAAAATTAAAATTTAAAAAAAATAAAAAAAAAAAAAAAAAAATAATAATAAATAATTTAATCAAAATTATGCAATTTAATTTAAAAATTGTATTAAATAATAAAAATGATTAAAAAAAAAAAAAAAAAAAATGTATTAGTTTAAAATTTTAAAAAAAAAATACCTACAAAAACAAAAATAATAAATTTATTTTTATCTTAATTTTAACATTTTATTAGAAAAAAAAAAAACATTGTTAAATATTAAAAAAAATAAATTAATTGAAATTTTTTTTTTTTTTTTTTTTTTGTAAGTGGTATTTATAAGGAAATAATGAAAATAAAAAAGAAAAATATGTACAATTATTGCATATAAAAAAAAAAGTTCATTGGAAACAAAAATATTATGTAAACACAGAAAACAAAACAAAACAACTTAACAAAATGTAATTATTTAAGCTTCGTAATATTAAAAACGAAAATTTTAAATGTTTTTCTCACCGAAGAGAGAAAACCTTCCACTCATGGCGACTGAAAAAAACTTACAGGACACATTTTGATTTCATTGCTTTAATTACTTATGCCGTTTTAATGACTTATTTTTAGCATATTCTAGATTTAAAGTCTTTTATTTTACATACCATGCGAGTTTGAATATACATAATATTATTTTGCCAAAGTTTTATGTTAATATTTTAAATGTTAAACTGGGATACAGACACAATTGGCAATCTTTAATGAAACGAAAAAATGGGAAAATAGTTTGGTAGACAAAATGTTTTGCTTCTCACATAATCAGCAATTTCAAAAGAAGCTCACAAACTAAAAATTCATTTCAAACTATCTAATCTGATCTGAGGATCATTAGCTTCTCTATACATCTAACATTTATCTTCAGTTCAGATACGCATCCAAAAGAGAATTTCAAATTTTTGTTGACTTAAATTAAAATAACCCCAACAGGCAATCCCCTACTGTCAAACAAAACAAAATCTATTTCTTCAATAAATTACTTACTCGCTCTCGAACATTATTTGCGGTGTAAATCAAAGAATTCTAAATAAAGACGAAGAGAATGAACTCAAATTAAAGACATATGGAACGGTATATGTGTGTACATCTGACATTTTATTAGAAAAAAAAAAAAATTGTTAAATATTAAAAAAAATAAATTAATTGAAATTTTTTTTTTTTTTTTTTTTGTAAGTGGTATTTATAAGGAAATAATGAAAATAAAAAAGAAAAATATGTACAATTATTGCATATAAAAAAAAAAGTTCATTGGAAACAAAAATATTATGTAAACACAGAAAACAAAACAAAACAACTTAACAAAATGTAATTATTTAAGCTTCGTAATATTAAAAACGAAAATTTTAAATGTTTTTCTCACCGAAAAAAAAAAACAAAAAAATTATTAATACTTTTATTACACTTTATTTTGGAGTTTTGGAGACCAAAACGGTTTTGGGGGGGAGGTGTTACGCATGAATGTGCTATGACTAACCCCACATGCGTAACCCCACCGTCCAGCCCATCTCCTTTGCAGGTGCACACACTTGTTTTGCGACATTGAGTGTTTCGGCAACGTAAACACCAAGTGTGCGCTCTTCTAGAAACCGATCGATCTCTTCTAGCGGGTCTTCTCAAGAAGACCAAACATAGAGAGATCGATCGAGGTTAGTTGTTTTTCGGTGACTAAGCAATGCGGTTTACAATTGACTTCTGTACAAAAATAAATTAACAATAAAAATAAAGCTTTAAACTTAAAACCTAAAACTGTTTTGTTTTGTTACTAAGCAACTAAGTATATAACTATATATATAAAAATCAATTGCTGTGCGTTAGACTCGCTAAAACTCGAGTACGGCTTGCCCGATTTGTATAATCCTTTTTTTCTTTTATTCGGCTTAGTTCAGGGATGGTTTAAGGAAAAATAAAACCCCCAAGAAAAGGCAGGAAAATCGAAAAAATTTATATTTGGGTTTTGAATGGGAATTTTTATTTTTTATTTTTTTTATGTATAGTATCTACGTTGAAATAAAAGTCATTTAAAACTAAAAAAAACATGCTATCACAATTTTAATGAGTACTATCTGTTAACATAATCTATCTATCTTCCTGTGTGTCTGTCTGTGTGTCTGTCTATCTGTCTATCCAGAAGCGTATGCGTTGTACAAACTTACATATATGTGCATGAATTTATCTGTTAGTTCAAGTAAGGATCAACCATAGCAAGAACAAAACAAAAAGAGTAAATTTAACAGGATATTGTTGCAGTTTGCCAAGGAATTTATCAATTTCTTTTCTGGTGTTGCAAGAATCGAACATAAAATTTTGTGAACGTTGCAATTATAAGATAGCTAATGAAAACTTTCTGGGTGTTGCACTAACTGAGTAGTTGCAACTATAGGGGGTTGCATGAATCGAGTTCCTACTGTATCATATTTAACTCAATTTCATCGCGTAACATACGGGAAATGGTAAAACAACGTCTGGGAGTTAAAATTAAAAATTAAAATGTCGGCTTTGGCACGCGTTATTTCTACACAAAACAAAGCAGCGTTTTACCTAATAAGTAACACGACTGTTTTAGTACACGGGCGAAGCCAGGTGGGACAGCTAGTTAAATATATTTTATTCTTTTATTTTTTGTTCAACGAAAGTGTTTAAAAAAACAATAAAAATTTAATCAAAAGAAACTGAAATAACGACTTTTGCATTCGTTAAAAGTATGCTTATTTTGCTGGGTATTTAATATTTGCATTACTCCAATATCTTTTTTTTACATATCCAAAAGAATGCCCCTCCATTTAAAAAAAAAAACTCTGATGGTGGAAACATTTCCACATTTTCACTAACCTACTTATTTTGCATTCTAGAATCTATCTAATCAACCTAATAGTTTTCGATAGGATTATGGTCCGGACTATGTTATGAGCTAGTAAAAAATTGTGCTCAGTGAAACAACACTTCGCGATCCACAAAGTAGGTTACTGGTAAATTTTCGAAGGAAATAAGACTCCATTACACTGTCCATCAATTTCGACAATTGGACAAGCATCATACCAAAGTAAAAACTCTTCCAGTCGATAAGAGCTACGACGTCGTCGCCTCCATTTTTACCCGTAACTAACAGAGATGAAAAAAAATTTAATTTCCTGCAGACAGGTCTGTCCTCGCAGTCGTATAAGTTTGATTAATGTAAATAGATAACCATTCACTATTGCAAAGTAATCATCAACCATTACCTACTTAAATGTGAAATAATATTTACTTACATCTATTTAATATGTTTTACTATCATAAACCCAAATCCGGTGGATAACTACTCGTACATGATTTACATACACAGATAAAAATACCATGCTCCGGAAAGTCATTAAAAGAAAGAAAGAAAAAAACCTTAACGACACCAGTATAAGAGTGTACAAAAAGTCTAACTAAAGTCGAAAAAAGATAAGTCATATCTTTCCACAGTTAAAGCAGAGAAAAAATAGCCACTCTTGGCTTCATGACACTCATTCGCTATTTGAATACGAAATTTTTAATGAGATTTCTTAATTACCGTCTCGTTTGGAAGCCTTGCTGGCAGACCCCGTCCAGCTAAACATCTTTAAAGAAAGAAAATTAATGAATAATTCTTTTTGCTCCTCTCCTGAGCAAAACAAAAAAGAAAAAGAAACCATCCAAATGGCAGAGGAGAAGCAGAGAATGACTAAAGTAGAAATGGCACAGACTCGGATACATCACATGAAAGTATCTTGACCGCACGCTGTGGAAAGATACTTTTTTTTCGCGACTCAATTTATACTACTTATCTCGCTTGTATAAAATAATGACCTCGTAGGTCAGATGTACACACATATACCGTTCCATATGTCTTTAATTTGAGTTCATTCTCTTTGTCTTTATTTAGAATTCTTTGCTTTACACCGCAAATAATGTTCGAGAGTGAGTAAGTAATTTATTGAAGAAATAGATTTTGTTTTGTTTGACAGTAGGAGTTTGCCTGTTGGGGTTATTTTAATTTAAGTCAACAAAAATTTGAAATTCTCTTTTGGATGCGTATCTGAACTGAAGATAAATGTTAGATGTATAGAGAAGCTAATGATCCTCAGATCAGATTAGATAGTTTGAAATGAATTTTTAGTTTGTGAGCTTCTTTTGAAATTGCTGATTATGTGAGAAGCAAAACATTTTGTCTACCAAACTATTTTCCCATTTTTTCGTTTCATTTAAGATTGCCAATTGTGTCTGTATCCCAGTTTAACATTTAAAATATTAACATAAAACTTTGGCAAAATAATATTATGTATATTCAAACTCGCATGGTATGTAAAATAAAAGACTTTAAATCTAGAATATGCTAAAAATAAGTCATTAAAACGGCATAAGTAATTAAAGCAATGAAATCAAAATGTGTCCTGTAAGTTTTTTTCAGTCGCCATGAGTGGAAGGTTTTCTCACAGTTTTCTTGTAAACAATTTGGAAATAGACTTCGTTGTTTTTTATGTGTTTTCTCAGTTTTCGACGTCCGGTCAGATAGCCTGTGAGGATTCTGAGTCTGTTTTTGCTAAGTTTTACATAAATCAAGTTACAAAATATATTTGCAGAGATTGCAAAAACATTGAACATCCATAATTTAAGCGTTCATGACCACCTGAAGAAGCTGAGATACGTGCAAGCTCGATATTTACGTTCCTCATAAACTCAGAGGTATAAGCATCTGCGATATTCTCCTTAATCGTGGGAAAAACGATCCTTTTTTGAAGCGACTGAAAACTGATGATGAGAAATGGATTGTTTATGACAATCTGGTACGCAAGCGGCCTTGGTCCCAACGTGATAAACCGCCTCAAACGAAATCGAAATCGAATCAGAAAAAAATGTATGCTGTCAGTGTGGTGCGGTTTTAAAGGTTATTGTGTTTTTTCAGTTCCTAAAATCAATTCTGATGTTTACTGTCGGCAGTTGAATAGTTTGAAGGAACACACCATTCTAAAACATTCAGAGCTTGTTAATCGCAAAGGAATTGTGTTCCATCGCACGACAAGGCGAAACCACACACAAGTTTGACCACCCGCCAAAAGTTAATGGAGTCTGAATGGAATATGTTGCCACACCCACCATAACCGCCTGATCTTGCGCTATCGTACCTTCACTTGTTTGGTTCTGTTAAAAACTCGTTGCGTGGAAAAACGTTCAATTTACATGAGGCTGTTAATCAGCACCTTCTTCAGTTTTTTGCTAATAAAGACCTTCTCTGAACGAGGAATTATGCAACTAGCTGAAAGGTGGCATAAGGTCATCGAACAAAACGGGCAGTATATCATTGATTGATTGTTGATCTTTATATGATCTTTAAAAAATATAGAAAAAATGCATCATGACTTTTCCGAAAACCCAATATATAAATGCTTGAAGAAGACTATATCCAAAGGCGATTCAATCGTTTCGCATTACAAAAAAAAAAACTTATATTCAACAAAATCTAAGGAATCAGGTTCCCGAATGACCATAATAGAAATATTATGGATACTTTTCGTATTTCTGCTCACAGGACTAAATATCGTCTGAATCAACTTATAACCCATTCACTCATTATTTTATGAATGATTGCATACATCTAGGGCTGTGCTAAGTTCTGGAGTGTCATGACGCCATAGGCTCACAGGTCATAACTACTAAAACCACTTATAGTGCGAATGTGACGTAAATGCACACAACAAACAATGCAGAAGCTCCAACATCAGCAACTGCGGTGAGTCATATCTATGTACATACCTCCAATTCAGAATAGAGCACAAGCACAACGAAAGGTCTTCGACATAACACTTAAGTGACATAATTATTAATGAAATATCCTATTTTTTATGATTTGTCTAAGCTCTAACGCTTGCTCTGACACTGATGTAGAAATGAAAAACATTCCTTTTACGTAGATTTTTCTAGGGAAATATATTCGCCCTGAAACGAAGTTTGTTAAGTCTTCTTGTTACATAAAAAGAAACTCGAAATTTTCAAAACAAAATGACACACAGTAAGGTGGCAGTTTCAAGTTTGCTAAGGCCAAATCGAAGGAATAATAACAAACTTTCTGGCACAGCTGTTGTGGACTTATGTATATGTAATTTATATCCCGATATATTTATCTTTGAAGAGTTACTGCACCTTATTTAAACGCCTTTGGAATTGAATTTAAAAAAAAAAATTACCATCCCCAACGAGCGTTTCTGCCACATGAGGTTGTGAACATAAAATAAATATAGTACGCCTCCATTGGGCAGAATAAGGCAGAAGACTTAAAAGTTATGTCAATCGATAGTTCATATCATTTTCTATTGATTGACGAAATCCATAAAAATCATCTTAGTATATGTGTGTCTGTATGTGTTCACTAAGGGTATCTGGTTATAGAGAAGAGCCCCTCAAATATAAATTTATGTCCTTCGCAAATGTTTATTTTCTTTTCATTCTTTCGTTAGGGTGGAAAATTATATTTCGCTATGTGATAATAAAAATCAGAGCTAAAACGAATTTTTGTTTTATATCCTTGGAACCCTCTTAAGAAATCAAATGGAAAAAAACACCCACACTTCCAACTGTTTTTTTCCATTCCTAGACAATTTTGCATTTTTTTGAATATTGAATTGTATATTTTTTAACGGTATTCGCTTACAACACGATGATGCAGAACAGATAAGTTAGACCTAGTACGTCCATTCAATTGTTTATATTTTTAATTATCAAACTCAGAATCAGAATTTAAAAAAATTATAAAATTAAATGTTTTTTAACTTTCATCAGAAAATATCTAAGACCAGAGGCCCCAGGTGCCTACCCTGCGACACACCTGATAAACAATTGCAAGGTTTTGATCTATAAATTATTATAAAGTCGAATACAGGTTTGAACAACAAAAACAAAGAGATCTATCACGGTGATTTGAGCACATCTTTCACATTACTCTTAAAAAAGACTGATAAGAATGCCGAGGGCCGGCTACTTTGGGACAGAAATAGTAGGTTACCTCCTATCAATGTCATCCCAATCCGATTGAAATCGAATGTGTATTCGTAGGACTGTATATAGTCTGTTCACTATTGCTCGATGCGGACCTTTTTCTGTTCCAGTCCGAGTAGAAGAAAATAGAAGAAAATTGACGATAGCAACATGTTAGGATTTTGCGAAATCTGGAAGCCATGAAGTACCATCTAGTAGAGTAAGTTAAGTAAGATCCAGCTTAATATAATCAAGATAAATGGAAATAAAGTACATGTACATTCATAGAATAAATAAAATTAAGTACAAATGCTCCCATATTATTGTTACAATTACACTTACAAAAAAAGCCTTTGAAACACATGTAGATAAGCCCTCTTTAAAGCTTAAATTCTATTCTAAAATTTGTTCACTTATGTTTAATGGTAAAAAATCAATATTGATTTTTGGATAACCAGTCAGAAAGGAAAATAAAACACCGTGATGAAGATTTTAAAGTAAACTGAAACACAAAAAAAAAAAATTCTAAGAAAAAGATGTTGTCATTTTGTGTGCTTTTTCACATACATCCTACACAAAACAGTCTCTTCGTATGTCCTGAAGCTAAATAAAAATCCTATTTGCTTTGAATCTTCCTCTACACGTCATCACCATGCATCATCCCTTTGTACGACTTAAAAGGGGAGGAAATGCTATATATCGTTTTTTTTCGCTCTTTTTTTCAAACATCCCTTATTTGCTTGACTTGAGATGCATCTTATTGGAAAATTCAATAATTGAACGGTATAACTGGGTGAATAAAATCACTGAACGCGTGGTCTGGTGAGTTTTTGCAAGCGCGATGTGATGGTGTTCTTATGCTATGCGCGGTTGAAGTATCCCTCGTCAAAGTTTGTTTGGGTTACACTTAGTCATTTGGGTGATATTAAAATTATCTTTCAGTTTTTTTTTTTTTCTTTTTTTTATAAATTTGAGGGGAGTGAATGATAGAAGAGGACTAAGAGATTGTAATGGCGGTAAGAATTATATTCAAAGCTTTTAGGGTAAAAATTGTAAATGAAAAGTCCCAAAGAGTTTGTTTTCAGAATAATAATGGCGATGACTTTGGTTTGATCAATTATTATTTTCCAAAAAGCGTTGTCTTTGAAGATGCCTGTTATATGTCCAATCAAAGAAAATAAACGTCACATTTGACAAATTGTCCATGTATGGTATACTAATTTTAATTTAGTATGTAATTTAGTTAAGCAACGTACTCTCGTTCATCCCCTTAGATATGTTTTAGCAGTTTAATATTCACCTGTGCTGCCGGGGCACAGAGACATTCCAGGGATTTGTAAAGCTGATGAACTTGCTAAGCAAACTATGAACAACAATAACTATTCTACCGGAAAAGAAGGTATGCCCCTTGCTACTCACAAGTTATCACTCAAACTTGACACAGTCAACAAAGCCGAGCTACAGAAGTTTCAAAGACAACGATGGGGAGTAAAGTCCAATACATTTCCTCTGTTCTTGCCCAGCTCTTTCCCGCAGTACAACACTACACTACGAGAGTTCTTCTTTAACGATCCCAGTGACGTAGCATAAAAAGACGTTGGAAACATATCTTGCTTTATACAAAGCTCCAAATAGTTCTCATGAGTAGCGGAGGTACTCATCCCCAAGATCCTTGGTATCACAATGGGCCACAACAGGCCTTAGTGTGCTGGTACTCGAATTACCGAAAGCCACTGCTACCTAACTTTACCTAAAATTTAATTAAATTTTTAATGTAACGTGATGACAATAATCTTTTATGTGTAATACGAGAAGGTGAAAAACATCTTTGCCCTAAACAAAAAAGCCCTTCTTTTGGACCCTTGAGGTATTCCATTATTTACAGTGAAGGTATCGAACGAAACTCCACGATCACCGTCTTAACCCTTCCGACCCGGAATGCAGCCAGCAGACTTACATCATTAATTTTATGTTTATCTGTTCCAACGACTTTCGTTAAGCATATTTCTAGCAAAAAATTTATTAGGGTTATGCAACCATTGAGTGGGACATATGTGTCCCAACAGGTGCGAAAGGGTTGAAGAATATGCTCTTTCTAACCAAAAACCTGTTTTAGAAGTCCAAAAAAGGATAATGCTATGCCAAACTCGATATAAGGCTTCAGAGACGACTCCTGATTTTCTGTGTTTCTGATATCCATTACTTTAGTTGGCGCTACAGCTCGAGGTGAACCTGGGCCTGCTTCTCGCAACCATTTGTGTGTGCGTGTTATATTTTTGCACGAATGGAAGGGACCTACAGTTTTTTGCCGACTCCGAACGGCGAGTTGAGAAGCTCAATCGTGACAAATGATACTCTTTGATGCTTGTCAGACATTCGAAAGAGGTGGGCACTGTGAAAAACTTTTAGGTGTTTGCGGCGGGATTCGAACCCAAGACCGCTGGCTCAGTAGTCCGACGCACTAACCACTTGTGCTACGGTGCCCTGATATCCATAGAAGTGCTAAATGACGGAGCGAACTTTAGTTGAACATCGAGAGCTAAAACCAGAGTGCCAGTTACATATATTTATTAGTTTGTGACTTTTTAGATATCTCAGAATATCCATATTGATGACTTTGTCCATAACTCTGAACAGCATAGACAACAGAGCTAAATTACAATCTTTTTCCGATTTTCCTCTGTTGAATGTTAACATTTTGGTGAGAAGAGAACTCAAAAATGCGCTGGGAATTACCAAGATAAAATTGAACGACATTGTACGGGCTATCTTAACAACTATCCACTGAGTTTGTAACTTGAAAAGGATCGCAATGTGGACAGAATGTGTGCTTGATATTATTGAATGTGTATTTTGTTATTGTTTGCTAGAAAAACCGAAGCATTTCTTTGTGAAGGAAAATGATGTATGTATGAATACTGACCCGGAAGCCGGAATGTAAAGACACCTGGTATCAACAAGACACGACGATTCTGAATTCCAAAAATCTTTGGAATTTATTCAACGATACAAACAAAACACATCCACTTTCCTACTTTATTGACTCAATCCCGTCAACACTAATTTACACAACGCGAGGAGTATATTTATGTATGTGTAGGTACATATTAAACATCTCCAACAACTTAATTGAATATATTCAAAATAAAGTCATTTATTTCCCAATAGCTCTATAAAATTCAAATTAAAATGCACTTACCTATCAGCTATTCATGTACCATGTCAAATTTTATAAACGCCCACATATTAAAATAAACCATCAATGCAATGGATCCCTCGGGTCGCTCTTTCAAAAACAAAAAAAAAAACACGAGACGTGTATCTTTTGAAAAAAAAAACTTCAAATCAAAAAGAGGAGAAGAACAACCCACAAAAAAATCTATCTTTAATGACTCTATCAATCGCACGTTGAAAATGCTCGTACGCCGACAAGCCAGACACCGAGTGGTAGAGGTACCTATGTTATGTACGCGTATACCCAACAAAATGGTGTTTAATTTAATTACATTTCGTTTAGATAAACAGAAAAGTTCAAAGCGTCGCGATTTCTTTCATGAATACAACAACGAAGAGAGAATGAACAACCTGCCATAAATATGATAGAAAAAGGGAGAAGAAACTAAAAACCTGACGCAGCTAACGTAAATTACTTCAACCGTATAACAACTGAATGCCAGAAAATACACAGAACTATCTGTATCTGGTCCAACAGATACGATTTAGTACTACACAAGCCCATGACTTGAACGTTTAGAGAGATTGTAGCCCGCTGGTGATGGGTGGGTGTCTGGAATTTTTGAAGAGCACTTGTAACAAGCAGTAAAACAACTAGTAAGAAATGTCTAAGAATGTTCATTTCACAGAGACATTTTTAAAATATTTTTAAGCTTGGAAACCACTGACAACAAAGGGAGTATTGTTGTTGTTATGTTAAGAAGATGTAAACAACCCCTATGCGAATGTTGGCATCGTTTGTGTTGAATGTGATTTACGAGTATGTATTTACTGGGGGTAAGTTTTGGTTCCGGTTAACACACGTTACTTCAGTCATGAGACTTTGTTCGATCTAAAGTTGCTGGGCAATAGCTGCCGCTCCTTTATAAGTTTTGACCAGATGTTGCAAATATCAGCAATTCTCATTTCAGCACGAAAGGAAAAAGCACGCAACTACTCCAGCAACACACCCCGAAAGAGTTTTTACATTTTTAGTCTCTGTTTTCTGTGTTGGCTTTTAGCAAGCTAGTTGACATCTAACAACCTATCGCACCTACATATAATCTATTCTCATGGGTTGTGCGTTTAATAAAGAGTGAAGCAACAATATAGAAATTCGAATGAGAAAAACGAATATTCCAAAAAGTTGCACGAAAATCTCTGTCTACACCCAAGCTCACAAGAAAATGCAGTGTATACCTGTCCAACCTAACCTTTACTTAGTAAGGAGTACGGTAACAGAAAAGTGGACTTGAGCTTCAGTGGCTTTCAAAAATAATTAAGAGGCGGCACCGTAAAAAAACCTATGGGTTTTTTCTGGGATTGAACCCGGGCAGCTCAACTCATCCGTCTGAGCAGGATGACGATAGAGAAAGCTCGCTGCTCCATCAAGGTCGGTAATAAGCTCACCGAGACCTTCGATGTCAACAAAGGATTCGGACAAGGTGACGCGCTGTCATGCGACTTCTTCAACATCATACTTGAAAGAATTGTTCGTAACTTACAAGCCAATACACAAGGAACGATCTTTTAAAAGTCCGTTCAACTACTTGCATACGCCGATGATATTGACATCATTGGTAGAACACAGCGAGCTGTCACCGATGCATTCGCGAGTATAGAAATGGAGGCGGCTAAAATGGGTTTGGCGGTAAACGAGGGCAAAACAAAATATATGCTGTCAACAAAAAAGGACACCCAACATCGACGAATTGGACAGAACGTCACAAAAGACAGCTGCAACTTCGAGGTAGTAAATGACTTTGTCTACCTCGGCTCTGCCATAACATCAAAAAATGACATCTCGTCGGAAATCAAACGAAGAATTACTCTTGCCAACCGCTGTTTCTTTGGGGTAGAAAGGCAATTGAGTAGTAAAGTCCTTTCTCGATCGACTAAGGAGACTCTATATAAGACTCTTATCATCCCAGTCCTCATATATGTAGCTGAAAAATGGACTTAATCGAAAGCGGATATCTTGGTAGCTTCGAGAGAAAAATCCTTCCTACGATATTCGGTCCCGTTTGTGTTGACGGGTTCTGGAGGAGAAGATTCAACCACGAACTGTACGAGCTGTACAGCGACATCAACCTGGTCAAAAAACTGCACATTGGGCGTTTAAGATGGCTAGGACATGAAGAGCGTATGGACATCAATGCTCTGGCTCAATGAATATTCGATTCTAGCCCGGAGGGTTAGCGCAACAGAGGACGACCTCGCCCAAGGTGGCGCACGCAAGTAGCACAAGACCTCAACCAACTTGGAGTGCGCAACTGGAAGCGGTTAGCTAAGGACCGGGCTAACTGGAAGAGGTTGTTGGTTGAGGCCTTGGTCCAACCCGGATTGTAGCGCTACCTAAGTAAGTAAGAACCCGGGCAGCATTGCGTAGTAGTCCAATGCACTAATGACTACACCACGGTGCTCACATTATAGTCCATAGACAAATGAATTCTAATACGATTTCCTGTACAAAGTGCAGCCCATCTACAGGTGTGGACCATCGAATAAGGTTTATGTTGCTAAGGCGATAGCTTTTCATTCTACGTGGCTTATATCGTACAAGCCCATTTAGCTTTCCGGGAGTCTCGTTAATTTTTTTGAAGCAAAATGGGCTGGTCTGTAGCAATCTTGCTGAATAACACGAAAACAACCAGAACCCATTTTTACAGTACCAGTACCATTTTAAGTCTTAGTGAGGCTGTTTATGTCAGCACACACATTTGCACCTAATTTTTCAACGATACCACATTTTTTAAATACATTTGGTGTATACCTAGAACATCAGAGAAACAGACAATTTTTTTTTTTTGGCTAAGAAGGCAATTACGTAGTAAAGTCCTTTCCCGATCGACTATGGAGACTCTATATAAGACCCTTATTATCCCAGTCTTGCTGTATGCAGCTGAAGCATGGATTTTATCGAAAACGAATGAAGATATCCTTGGTTTCCAGAAAAATTCCCTTCGGAAAATATTCGTTCCCGTTTGCGTTGACGAGCTTTGCAGGAGAAGATTAAATCACGAACTGTACGAACTTTACAGCGGCATCGACCTGGTCAAAAAACTGCGCATTGGGCGTTTAAGATGGCTAGGCTACGTAGAGCAAATGGACATCAACGCTTCGGACCGCAGAGTATTCGATTCCAATCCGGATGGTCAACGCAGCAGAGAACGACCTCGCTTAAGGTGGCGTGCACAAGTGGGAAAGGACCACAACCAACTTGGAGTGCGAAATCAGAGGCAGTCAACTAAGGACCGGACTAACTTGAAGGAGTTGGTGGTTGAGGCCTTGGTCCAATCAGGACTGTAGCACCGCCGAAATACGTAAGTTAGTTAGTAAATACATTTAAAGTACGAGTTCAACGTTTTTGAAAACAGAAAAGCTTGTGACTGTTAAAGTGTAGATAAGTATACGTCGATGTTTGATTGTTTTTTGTGTAATTGGTTTGATTATCTCGCGGTTTTTTTTACCAGTTATTCAGTCACATCACTCAATCAAAATGCTTCTCCTCTAATCAGGCTACTAATTTGATTTTGTTTAGTTTTAACTTTCGAATTATGAGTTTCTATTTATTCTGTTTGCATACGAAACAGCTGATAATTAAAAATGTAACAGCGGGATGCCTCCACTAATGCTAAATTTGTTTTAATTAAACCGTTGATGACAACCTTGTAGAGTTTGAAAAGTGAATGAACGAACGTATGAGCGCCAGCAGCTCTTCAAATTCAAAATAAGAGCGCGAATGGAATTAAGAACTAAATAAGAAATTCATATACATATGTATGTATATAACTAAGCAAGTGAGACTCGATTAGTCTTCGAAGTTCGAAGTATTTCTGCCACGATCAATAAAAAAGACGCACATGCCCATTATCTGTCTCAATAGAAATAATAATTTACTTTTCCATTCCCTCAGCATTATTTTAATTGGCAGTTGGTACTAAAGGGCAGATGAGATACGACATGACGTTGGAGCTTTCACTTCCGCCCTAGAAATAATGTTGTTTTCGCTGAATAAGTACGCATGCTAAGTTTTGCTGATTCATCTTACATTGGATACATTTGATTGACTTTGTAGCAGAATGGAATAATCCAATAAACGCAATTCAATTTAAATTGGCAATAAAACTACAATATGAACATTGGGTATATTGTATATATACATGTATAATAAAAACGTGTATTTCCCAACGATCACGTTTTAGTTGTTCTTTTTTTTAAATTTAATGGCGATTCTAAAGTGCCAAATGATATTTTAACGGCAATTTATATTTTATGTTATATGTAAAAGCTACATTTATGTTTAATCACCACTTCAAAATCAAAACCATAATATTATGCACCGTCTATGCAAAGTAACTAATTTTCAAAACAAATACATACTTTTTTTTGTCAGTTTAACAAATTTATTTAAATATATGTCCGGTTGTAACATTAGCTGTTTTATTGTATGTTTTAAGTATGTGTCAGCAATGAAGAAAGATATATAAAATTCTATATTATTATCTGCTATTAAGCTATAAAAATGCACAGGGTGACAATGAAAAACTAACCCTAATAAGTAAAAATGCAATTTAAGGAAAACTTAAAAAAAAAATGGAAATGTTACACTACTTACTTTGGGTAGTTTTATACTTCAATTTAACTCTTTACTTTAAATGTTGGAAACCACACAGAAAATATTGACAGCTATAGACTAAAGAAAGCTATTCAGCCTTATTTTGAGATTCGTTTTCATTCGAAAGTGAAAAAAAGTCGAACGGTGGGTATTTTGCCATTCGAAGGAATAGAGAGTTTATTTTACGAAACGAAAGTTCATTCATCATTTCAATTTTGAAATTATATTCCTTCGAAATAACTATCATTATTCATACGTTTGCAATTTTGAATTTAAGTTTATTTCATGATATCCTTGGTTAATGAACTTTATTCCTTCGAATGTCAAAATACAAAAAAAATTTTCGTAGGAATAGACACAATCGAACGAATTGAGTATTCATTTGAATCTCAAAATAAGGCTGGATATCTCATATACATATACATACATATAATATGGCGCCCCAAAAAAGAAGCTATTTCTTGTTTTAGGAGTCGTTTAATAAAAAACACGATCATTAAGAAATCTGTCGTTTGTTAGTTCAAATTGATTGAAATTCATTAAGGGATTAAAATGGTTTTCACTTCTACAGCTTTTGCTAAACAAAGACGCAAAGTCTAGAGCAGTGGTTCCCGGCGGTGGGCACAAATACTCATAAATTGATGCATTTTAGTGGCAAAAGTTTAAAACCGGTTTTTGGTTCCACAAGGGGGGGCTTATGAGGCTGGGAACTTATGGTCTAGACAGAGTCTTAAACAAAAAAAAGCATATCCGGGTGTTGTACTCATCAGACCAATATCTTTAGAGCTCAAACAATTGCATGAAAATCGTCAAAACATTGGGCGAATATGACACCAGAATCATTGTGTGAAAGTAGAAATCCAGAATCCATAAATCTGTTTTAAGATGACTACTTTCGGAAGCACAAGGAAATTTATACTTTCATTTTTAAACCACTTAATCAACAGAAATAAACATATAAAATAAATTATCTTCCATTAATGATTCAATAAACAAAACTGTCGAATCTGGAGTGTTGATAAATCTAAGAGTTATTCAATAACAGCCCATGCATTATGTATCTACACTCTACACAAAGTCGCGTTTTGGTACAGTTTTAGTGGGTCACACTAGTTAGTGAAGGAAGGCGACGCATTTACAATCACCGGTGACGTTATCGTACAATTTTAACATAATTTGAAGTTGTTTGCATAGTGAACATTTGTTTGCAAGAAAATAACCTACTTGTCTTTGAAATATGTTTTATCTGCATTTAGTAATATCAATTGACCGCTTTATTCAAGACAAGATCTTAATCTTAATATGAAAAACTAAAACATTTGTTTTACATGTGGTTTGATTGATCGCTTGGCTGAGCAACTTTGCTTGAAGCGCATACTTGTCTCTCCCTAACAACATGCATATTTCATTTGGAAAAAGCCTTTTTCTGTAGGCACAAACGATAGACTGTGATGTAAAATGGGAATCTATCCATGTGATGTCGTTTTTTTAGTTATTTATTCATGAATAAGACTAAATCAACTGATTTAAAAAAAGAGCATGTACAAGCGAAATTTGAGAAGATCTCTAATCCCTCAAAAACGATCCTAAACGCTCTGTTAATGCTTATAGTATACAACATGTCAAACTTCTCCATATTTCATTTCTCTTATTATTCTTTAAGAAAGCTTTCCGAAACATTTGCCCATAATATGTATAATATGTATAATATGTGTAATGCCCAAGCATACGGGCGCCAACGAAAGGTAGCCAAACCCATAATAAAGAGTATGGATATCGCGTACTCACATTACCCGTTGATATAACATTCATATACGTACATAGCAATATATAAAAATTGCGTCTAATTTAATTCTGCTTCCATTTGTGATCAAAATTTTGTGGTAAAAACATAAAAAAAGTTAAGATAACAATGCCACGCGAAAAATATTTGTCCGAACAGGAAAAAGACAAAAAATTGGCATTTAAACAAGAAGGTCTTTCTTTGCGAGAAATTGGTCGGAAAATTAATCACCATCATTTGACAGTCTAAGTTTTTTTGCAAGATCCGTATGGAACACGCAAAAACAGGGGGACCAAAACAAAAACTGTCCGAGCGCCAGGAGGGATATCTGGTGAACACAGCGAGTAATTCAACGAAGAACCATTTAATGTCAAGATCTAAAAGTCAATTTAAAGCACATTTAAATAAACCGTTAATGTTTCCTTATACAAACTGTGACCTAAAAACTAAAAAAATATATTCATATTTACTTGGTTATACGATATATCAAAAACTAAAAGCAAACAAAGTTAAAAACAAACACACCCATCATAATAATTCTAAATCTCCCACCATATTTGCATATCAATTGAAAAAGCTTGCAAAAAACGGTCGTTTAAATATTCAATTAAAACTGTGGCGATTTATGAGACATTTAACTGCCACCCTGTATTACGTGAGAGATATGTGTATATCGAAACGCCACCAGCTCCATTCGAACAGCAATAATCGAAAAAATCAGATAACTAAACAAAATTGAAAACGTTCACCTGTTTGTGATGATATCCCACCTAAAGCGTCCAATAATGGGTTTTTTGATCTTCTTTTGTGTACCGTTTCCTAATCAGCAAGATCTTGATACCGGCTTAAGTCGTAGGTGTATATTTAATTCAATTCTACAAGTCATTCTCGCTGTATGACATATTACTGTTTCGTTTTTATTGAAATGCGGGACAATTGATTGAATGTTTGGCTTTCACGCCCACAAACAAATTTTAATTTTTTTCGTAATTTAGGTGGGCCTCTTTATGGCCAATCACATTGTGATTCTTTTACAATGTGTTGCTTGTAGTTTATTTTATTGTCTTTTATGACGTCTTCAGATTTTTGGTGTTCAAAATTTCATTAGGAAACAAAAACTTTTTATTTAGTTTTTATTTCAAGCATTCGGCGAACGAAGGGGGCCACCGCTTGGTGAAAAAACAAAAATAAAAAATAAAATTAATGTCGGTTGCGCGAGTAAATATGAAATTTCGTTAGCATAATAAATAATTTATGAAAATCGTGCTAGAAATCCCTCCGTCGGAATGTAATAGATGAGATAACTTGGAAAAAGCGAAAAGCAGAGGATAGATATTTTATTTTCCTCTGGCTGGGAGGTGCCGGCCGTTGACGTGTCGGTAATTCATTCATGTTTTTCTCTACACACATCGGAGAGGTTGACGACGAATTTTGAATTTTCTGCACGTTTCTTTGGGTGGGCGTTGATTGATTTGCAACCGGCAAATGTTGCATACATTTTCGAAAAAAAAATCATTAAATTAATTTTTAATATCAGTAACTTTGGGCATTATAACTAATGGCGAACCTTTAGGAACGTACGTTCGGGTAGAGAGCGAAGAAAATAGCATTAAAATGCTATTGCTAGTGAAAGAGTAAATGCGAATGCATGGTAGGAATTTGTTGAAGTTACCATCTTTAGAAGATCTTTGGTAACTATAACTACATGGATACATTTAGGAATTTTCAGAGAAAACGATAAAATTAAAAGAAAAATATAACGAAAAGACACTTGCACCTGTACTATCTTAGAGTAGCTAGGTTAGGTAGAAGTAGTGTTTTGATAGCACAACCTCAGGTGACCCGTTTATTAGAATGTAGTTATGAGATATTTATATCCACCCTGTGATATTTAGAAAGAGGATCAACTCTCCAATCTATTTCTCGGATATCTCCTTAAGATCGTCGGAGAAAAGTTTGCCCACTATGCATTGCCTGGCTCTCGCTAGAGCAGATCTTTGCAGCTTCGGAAGAAACTGTTGTGCTATTTTACACTATTTATAACTATTTTACATTGAAACAAATAAATATGAATCGTAAGAATCGTGTGTCATATCGTCTACGTACACAGTTTCGAAGTGAAAAATGGAAGTTTCAAGATGAGCAGATTGAGATAGTTAAACCGAACAAGTTGGAGTTGTGACTACGCCGACCTTAAGTCCTTAAGGCCTTAAGTAAGCTAAATGGGAGATCTATGGTCTCACATTTCGAAGCAGAAAATATTTCATGCCACAGCATCATCTGTTCCACTTTATGCAACACAAGTAAGAGGTTACTGCGCGTTCGATCCCGTGTAAAGGTTCCTCCGCTATTTTCTAAAGCGGCTCTTTAAATTTTCGAGTAGTTCCCACAATTATATGATATATACACTTGGAGACTGGAGTGGCACCCATATTCTTAGATACTCTTAATCTGAACTTGGGCTATATTGTAAGTCAATGCCATGAGCCAGGAAATAATACCGAGGTTAATCCAAGAATGGGAATCTCTAGGATTGGAATGCGGATATAGCCTTACTTTTACGCCAAATAATCTCAATATAGAGCTTACTACAGCAAGATGAACCATTGTTTACGAGAAAGGACTTACTTTTTAAACAGCTAGACAAGATAAGTACTATCTACAAATTGTGAGGCGAACTTGTTAAGCTAAACTTTATACCACACCGCCCAGAGCATCCAATTTTATGCGGCTTTTCCAATCTTAACGAACAAGACGAAGACAGGCGAAGAAACTGCTGGATAATTACAACCGGAAGAGATTCAAAGCTTGCAATAGCCTGGACAAAAACAAGTTCCGCATCCTGACTGTGTTCCTTTCTGGGCATTGTAAACTTAAGAGCCATCTCAGGAAGCTGGGTCTATCAGATGAAGACTCATGCTGATTTTGCAATGACTCCAGTGGAACGTGGAGCATTGACCCAGAAAGGGTTTAAGTGCTTGGGTAAACACCAACTTACAGCAGAGATTCTCTCACCTATTGCACCCAGTGTTCTGCTGCGATTTCTCAGGGAAATAGGCCGGTATTAGGTGCTATGACCTAGGCAATTCTCAACCGGGCGAGGTGAGAGCAAAGCTCGCTCTTGCCAGTTCCAATAAGAATAATGACGAGAAAAAATGTTCCTTCGTCTAGGACTTCTCGTGGTTCAATAATACTAAATAATAATAAATACCACTAAACACAACGGTGCTCACCGAATTTTGAACACAACCCTCTTCAAAACGCATAAAAAAAAACAAATTACTAAAAAAACATGGCATATTCGACTGTTTGCAAATTTAGTAATACTTTGCATTGACTTTCAATACCTGGTGGTGTATCTTAAAAATGCCATTAGGAATCAACTTCTATTCGCAGGTAACAAATACAAATACATACATATGTATAGTACATATGTGTATCAAAAAGTATAATCGTATATAACTGTATCGTTCAATCACTCCGGGAGCACAAAAGACCGAATATGTAAATTCCAGCACATTCCTTGTATTCCACAACCCGTACGTAATCAAACAAAAGAATTCTTCAAAAGCCACAGCAAAATACTGATTTATCTACATATGACAGTATGTGTGTGATATTCATATCAAACATATCAAACCCAACGAATAATTCAAATAAAGAAACACCTACACATATGGCCTGGTCAGGCAGTTTACCACAGTGTTCGTGCTGCCTGCTATCTTAATATTCCAAACGTGCTACCGTTTCTGGTAACAAATTTCCCATTCCAAATCGACATTTCCTTCTTTTATTTGCGTCTTCATTCATTCTTGCCTACTTTTCGTATTAACTCGTAATTTTATTTATTTTATTTCGCATTCCATTTTTATGCCACACCATCGTTTAGGACAAAAGAATAGCCAGACTTGTTAATTAGAAACCTCATCACGTCGAATCAACCAAATCAGTGTCCAAAGGCATGCAAACTGCACAGCGCTGAGTAGTGCTGCTTTGAATCACAAAATCACCAAAATGGAGGTAAATAAGTGGCGCGGACTCTAACTTCATAAAATAGGTAAATAAGAGGAAGAAAAAATAAAACACTTACCTTCAACTTTTGCCAATGCCAGGACCGAAATTGTTTGCAGCGCCGGAATCGCCCAAGCGGCCAGGTGAAACAGATGCGATTTGTTCTCGATGGCTTCGTGGCCCCATTTGAGACCGGCTGCAAGGAACCAAGCCAACGCTAGGCATGACCACCAAGCGAATGCAGCCATGCAGCAAAAATACAAAGCCATAAATAGAACTGTGCACGAAGTCGATTGTCGATGTCCCTATGGCAAGAAAATAAATAAGATGAGAATATAAAATGCAATTTCCTTTCGATGCACATACTCGTAGTTCGCTATTTATGTATATGTTCGTAAATAAAGAATCCTTAATTAAAAACAACGAAAGAGGCGCATGAGAAACAAACCAATGTGCACCACAACACGGCGGCCCGGCTTACGTCTTACTCGGGCACACTTTGTTATTTAATTTTTTTTCTTACCTGTGTTATGGTTGACATCATTTGTAGACGACCAAGTCGAATCGGTGGAGGAAATGGCTCACGACATGCAACCGAGTCGCCGGCACCAAGACCAGCAACATATGCGCACCCAACTACCAAATAGCAGACGGCCAGGAAGACAATAGCACGTTCAGGATAGCGAAAACGTGATGAATCGATTAGGAACGTAAGCACCTGCAAAGAGAGAGAGAAAGAAAAAAATGTATACATACATAATATATACTCGTATATTAGCCGCTTAATTCTGTAAGAAGATGAAACTGAGGTAAGGAATAAGGATGCCCGCAAGAGGCAGACTTAATATTAGATTAGATCATGAGATGGTTGTATGTTGACCATAAAGTTATTATTTTCCTTTACTAAAAAGTGAAATTTAATTTAAAATTTAATTAACAATTTAGATTTATCATTGCACTTGAAACAACGAGCAGTGTGTGTGTTCATATTCAACTCAGAACTAAGATGATTCTATTCTGATCGATACTGGACATGTTCCACTTCCATATGTATTTGTTCCTAGTTATGATATGAGGACCTGACAATAGTATTCAGAGACTCAGGACGAGTTCGTAAACGCAAGAATTGCAAGGCAAATGCCAGAAAGCAGTTGCAACGTCAAAAGCAAATGCAGCAGCATTTATTTGACAGTTGCGTAGATGCTCTTGCTTTTGCCCATGCGAACCTCTTGCTTTGCATATATTGCGCAATACTTCCGTTTACGAATTCACTCTCAATCTTACACAATGATAGTGGTCATCCTTTTTGAATTTGTGGGTGTAGCTTGGCCTCAATCCTCAATTTTAACGCTGCTCAAACACTTCGGGGTTCCACATTGAGCTGCCTTCTCAGGGCTCAACTACGAGTACCAAAGCATGTCACGTATTGAGTGGAGATGTGTTTTGTTTTAAGTTGCGATATTATTTATTACAAAATATGGTTTAGTCAAATAAAATAAGCTCGTAGCCCGCCGTCCTTATGGCTGCCAACAATAGTACTTTTAAAAACTTGGTTTAGCTTCACCACCAACCTGCAGTTTAAGTAACCTTCAAAGATCTTAAAGAGCAGCTTCTTAAGGACAGTCACGCTGCGGTCTCGAAAGTAAGCATAGTTCTATATTCTTGACAATGAAATTGGGAGCAAGAATACTTATTTCCAATTCAACCTAACGACATCATCATTTACACTGTAAAACCAATGCAACGAATTCAGTCAGTGGTCTTTAGACAGCTTCAATGATAATTTGTCAATTTTTTACCATGCTATGGACATTTTTCAAAATTATCATAAGTCAACTTCAGCGTTAAGTCTTAATTTAAGGAATATCCATCTTTTGGAAAATCGACTGAAGAAACCTTGAAAAACTCCTATCATGGCCGAAAATACCCCACTTGATCTTGATCATCATCATCTTCTTAAGATATGTATTCTAGATATCAACTCTGAGTTAGATTAACTCCTCCGACCTGGAAGTTACTATGTATTTTCATCCGCAAAGTTTTATCGTAGGCGTCACGCGGCACAGCTAGATCAGTTTCGCCATCGTCGCACAGTGTGGTATTGAGCCCCAAAACCTGGCCATAAATGGATTTTTAAAAATTGGCCGCCTACCCCTTATTATTATTGCTCAAAATAGATAAGTAATTCCTGCATTTAAATATGAAGAGTGCAACGCGCTAGTGCAATATAGCGCGCCGCACGACCAATCGGAAGTTACCGTTCTTTCACCGTGTTAGCATGATTGTTCGATGAGTTCAGTGATTTTTTTTATAAACATCTTAGTGATCGTTTTTGTGATGGATTACCCTAAGCCAGGTATATGCTTTATATAACAGTATAGTTTTGTAATAATTCTCCAACCAATTATTATCTATGGGGTCTAGAACTAAGATGTAATTAACTCTTGCTTAAATAATTATTTTCACACTTTAAAAAGGGTTTTATTATATTTTTCCACGCTTCTCCTCAGCGAAACCTATTGTATAATATTAAGTATTTAGTGCAGAAATCATTTATGAGTCATTTATGATAACTGCCGCACCTAACCGCACTTTTTTTAATGTTTTTTTTTTTTGTTACTACCCACGTTTTATACGTAAAATATGATTATATGTTAATTATGGTTATATGTAAATTATGGATGTCCTGAATAGGCTTCTTTTAACTTCACTTCAGACCCCCTAATAACAGGTTTGAGAAGCAACCTGCACTGGAAAAGATAACCTTTATCGTCAGAAGTTTGAACTTTATTATCAGAAAGTGATATGATAAAAAAAATTAGCATAATCGACCATAGTAATAGTGATGAATAAATGCCTCGAAACCTAAATAAGTCTTTGTTTTACTATTTTTTACTCTAGAAATCAGCTGTTACAAATATAAAATATTTTTGGCCAGGTTTTGGGGCTCAATACCACACTGTGCGTCGTGCCAAATGTAGGCATTTAACGTTCAGTTTTCACTTCAATGCAGGTAGGAGTATCTAAGTAACTGCAACCCTACAATATCCGACGGTACCTTACGCAAGAGGAAGCCCTCCTTTTTTGGTTTATGAGACCTCATTAAGGGTTTAACAATTTTAATCAACGTTACATTTCGAAACTTAATTTTTGGTTTAAAAACCATAATAATTATGCTAATTATGGTGTAGTAATCCTAGTGCAGATCTTTATAGCTATAACGGATTTCCTTATTTCCCTCTAACCTCCACAATTATTAAACTCTATCACGCCGACAATCTGTGTGTGTATAATTCCAGCTGTTTATCTTTTTAAACATTCAATTAACTCATAAATGTGAGATTATAAAACTCAGCGTTGCAATTAAAATTGTCATCATTACGAGTGTAGGTACCCCTCCAGTTATACAGCTACAATACGATAAAGACATTAGATGACCTCGTTGGAGACATGCGAACATCTGAACTGTCACACTGTTTCGCGTTTCCTTTTAAGTCGTTTACTTTTCTTTTGGATCTCTGTAGTGAAATGGTGTACTCATGAAACTTTTGGAAATGTTCACGTAACCAAGAGTGGGCCATGAGTTAAACGAGTTTACCGACTAAAAGACCGAAACCAAACAGAGAAAGAAAGATCGCTCATTAACGTCAGTCACTTCAACGTGACGACGACGCGACGCGACGTTGGGTGGATGACGATGAGCATACCGAAGATAGCGCGTTGATGGTGATGTTAATGTTAATGTTGATGATGACGATGACACATCCGAAGTCATTCATTTATTTGGGAAGACTTCAGTACTAGTGAGCAGTGACACAGTCAGCATTTGAAATTAGATTGAAATACCAAAAGTGGGCGAGTGTGAAGGAATTTATATTCCGCACAGATATGAAGGGAAAATGTATACGAGTGCTCGTATTATCCGTCTTCTTTTTTTTTCTCCCCAAAAGATACGTTTATGGAGTTTTACTGGGAGATTTTCACCGATAAGTAAATTTATTTGAAAAATGAACTTTCATTCGAGCTTAATCGAGAAAGAGGGAGTCGTGTAACTGCCAAAATGTTGGCGGCTGACATTTGATTTATTCCTCTTGGGGGAAATATTAAAATGCGTGACAAAATGTATTAAACGAATCAAAAACCGAAATGACTCTAAATTGAAGTATCTAGGGATTGCATTCCAATTGGAAATCTTCTGGTTCACATTTTTATTTTCTTACTGAAATCATGTTTTGAATGAATTCTTTGAAGGCGCACAGTTTGGGAATTGAATTCAACGACTGCTCATAGAATAAAGATATACCAAAGTTTTAATGGATGCTACAGAGACAATTATATAAATATATACAAGTGCATACTTGCGCTATTGAAGTCGTTTTCATCGTTTACATCGTTTTCCTAAGTTTTCAAAAAATACCTTAAACTTGATTTAGAAAGTTCAAATCAGCATACAACCATACACGGCCGATAACCAGAAGATGCTTAAGGCAAGTAGGTATAGAAGAGGTGGTTTCGATGGAAGAAAACCCAAATAACGCCGTTATAAACCACAACCTCGGGTGACCCGTTTATTGTGATGACATTTTGAGATATTTATATCCACCATGTGGAGTACAGCTATCCAATCCTTTTCCCGGATATCTCTTTAAGGTCGTCAAAGAGAAATTTGCCCAGTACGCTACTCTATCTTATAATAGCGATATTGTGAGTGGGTGTTGGGTCGTTTAAGTTGTGAAAGGCCTAGAGGAGCGCTAGAAGACGCTAGCGAAATCCTGAAGGCGATAGGCTTTCGATACGCCGAGTATTGCCGAGAAAATTCCCGCGCCTACCCCGCAGTCCATCTTTGAGCAATGGGTGAATACCGTTGTATCGAAATCTGTCACCACTCTCCCTCACTTCCAATCCTCTCTGCTTGAAAAGCTGGCAGCGAAAAGCTTCTTGAAGTTGAGCTTGGAGATATTGTAATCCGTTGAAGACCTAACCAGGTAGTGTGTCCAGGATTTTACTGTGACCATATGTCTTAGTAGTCCAGCACAGTCCAGAACATTCGATTCTTTGAGTCGAAGTGCATTGCACAGCGCTGTAATTTATAATTTTTATTTTTATTTCAAAATGAACTGCTTAAACACAGCAAGATATAATATCTTATAAGATAGTGATAAGCAACAAAATGATGAGTAAGAGCTACACAAATTACATAATAAATTTAATAAAAGTGGAAAAAATCACAAAGAAAAGACAAGAAAAATATTAATAAATTATAATTATATATACGAAAAAAACTATGTATTTTGAGAAAAATGTATTTTCAATTCACTTCTAAATCTAGCTGTGCTATCTATCCTTCTAATACCGCGGGGCAAAGAGTTCCATAAGCGAATGGAGTTGATAAAAAACTGACGCTCAGATGTCAGGCAAAAGTGCCGAGGAAGAATTATCTGACCGGATCTATTTGAGGAGGGAAATCTAATTTTATCATACAGATAAGTAGGTTGATGAGTAGTTAAAATGTCAGAGAAGAGAATTAGCGCTGTGCTTTTGAAATGGAGATCAAGTGGCAGAAGGTGCAAAATAACAGTGAGAGCATCAGTTGAGCATGACCTCATTGCACTTGTGATGCGTATGCTTGCCGTTCTTTGGACTCTTCTGATTCTGTTGATCCGTAGGTGAGAATTGGATGCACTATGGGTGTATACATCCATAGTGTCATCTTAGGCTCCAGTCCCCACTTTCTGCCAAACATTTTTCCGCAGGCGTAGAAAGCTTAAACTTACTTACTTACTTAGTTGGCGCTACAGCTCGAGGTGAACCAGGGCCTGCTGCTCGCAACCATTTGAGTGTGCGTGTTATATTTTTGCACGAATGGAAGGGACCTACAGATTTTTGCCGACTCCGAACGGCGAGTTGAGAAGCTCAATCGTGACAAATGATACTCTTTGATGCTTGTCAGACATTCGAAAGAGGTGGGCACTGTGAAAAACTTTTAGGTGTTTGCGGCGGGATTCGAACCAAAGACCGCTGGCTCAGTAGTCCGACGCACTAACCACTTGCGCTACGGTTAAACTTAGAACTTAGTTTTCTACGCGGATCAAAAAACGATTAGAAATGGATCTAAAGCTCAGCATGAAGATAAATGTTCGACGCACAGAAAAAAGTAAAAAGTAGTTTTTGTACGGTGCGCAGCAGAAAATAGTACGTCCTTTTGATTTGTACGAAAAATGTTCCACACTTTCAACAAAACGTGGCAAAAACGTTAGGCCCAGATCCACTCTGACCATTAGAAGTAAAGTTTTGGTACACTATCGATAGTCAAGAGGGCCGTCGTCAAATATAGTAGGGTACATTGAAATGTTCAAGAATCTACATTGATCAACCACCATCGCCCAAATTTTGTTATATAACTACAAACCAGTTTGAGTTTGGATACTATTTGTTTTGAATTCACTCCTAACTTCTACATATTCATAACGTCTTGAGTGATGCCTTGTTAATCGTACAATGATACCGTGTTATTTAACAAATGGTTTGGTGCAGACTTAATAGCCTTAAAATGCTAATCAACTTAATTACTTTAGCCGCATATGCTACACGACCAAGGTCAGCTTTCTCTCACTTTGTAGTGGGAGAAAAAGTTCAGGTTCATCCCATTGTCTGCCTTAGGGCTCGTTATCATTGAGTTCTGCTCTTTAAATACATCAACCCACAAAATGTATCCGCAATCAATTTTTAGGTCTATTTAATGACCATAAGTTCGTCGTTCCTCCTAGAGAACATGATCCACCGTCTTTATTTTTATTACTCTGGCACGTTTTGCATAAAAAACAAATTCCAAATCCCCAAATGACGTGAAAATTTGTATATGGATTCTTCGTTCTGCTGGTGGTCTTAACGAAAACCAATGATGATACTTTGAGTTTTATTGCCAACTTTAAGATAATCGTATGGGAATACAATTCATTAGTTTAAGTATTTAGGGAATCAATTTTTGCTGTTTTCTATTCCACAAATAATTTGATATGACAACACCTCTACATGTTGGCGTCGGCCACAGCTATGGCTACGGCGCGGCGGCAGCGCTATCCAGAGCGTTCGTCAATAGGCGCTAAATAGATTATCTCTGGATCTAGGTAAGCTGAGACTTAAAAACGCTTGTGACATCTTTCAGATTTTTATTTAGATAATATTTTTATGGTCTTTTTATATATCCAATTTCCGACATTTGCTTAATGAAAATGGAAACAGTTAATCCCACCGCCCACCTAATTGGAAACAAATGCAAATGGCGTAGGTGTGGGCGCCATGGTTGATGGCAAACGAACCTAGGTATAGGTTCAAATAACTAGAAAACACATAAAATAGGCTTTTCATGGATCCACCTGTACCTTCAGGAGTATGATTTGTCACCGATTAATTATGAGAAACTGTGTCACTGTGTGAGTATAGAAAATGTTGGATGATGTACTTTGGTAGTTTGGACATGTAAAATTTTGAATAGACTCTGAAAGAAATTACGGTAATACAGTGAACTCTCTCATAACCGGACACTGACGGTACCGAGAAATTTGTCCGGTTATGAGAGGTGTCCGGTTATGGGAGAAAAAACATAAATTCGCATTCTTAAAAAAAGAAACACAGACATATGGTACTAATTTTTGACTATGACAATCAAGCGTAACGTTACTTAACATACAAACATGACAGCATATGTCGTCAATGGTTGAGGAAATTAGCGGGTCATGACAATTTTAGGTATGGTAGGACAAGACGAGATACCCTGAAGGGAAATACAGTATACTTCCATATTCCAGTATTATTTGTCCTACCAGAGACAAACTTTCACTTCACTGTAACCAGCGAAATCATTGTTATCTTTATACAAAGTTCGCACTTAATAATATATATAAATATCTCTCAAAATACCGGAAATATGCTTTTGTCACCCACCGAAAATCATGTGTCTGCGAACGTGATAATAACGCAAAGGCACACTCCGACTCCACAGTTTACATTTTTGATTCATTTCTTTGCAAAGTGTAAAGACGAGAAGAACAAAACAAATACAAAATAAAGTATGTAAAAAGTTTGTCAGTCGTAGATGTGTTTTGTCCGTTTAAGAGAGAGCGATATTCTATTGTGGTTACGAAAATTGGTGTCCGTGTCCGGTTATGAGACAGTCCGGTTATGTTAGAATTTTGTATATGAAAAATCGTGTATTTATTTCCGTCCTTTGAAATCTGTCCGGGTATAAGAGGTGTCCGTAAGGAGAGAGTACACATTCTTGTGGGCCGAAAATCCCTTTAATGTTAACGAAAATATGCAAACAAAAAGACCGTTCAATAAATGTCTCAATTCAAAAACAATACACCGTTTTAATCGTTCGTAACTATAATTCACTCAAAATACGTGTTAAACACTAATAATGTTTAGCTCCCACTCTCCTATTGAATTAAATAAAACGCCTTATTACCATAGCCTAGCCATAGTCTTTAAGGTTGAAATTTATGTGATTTTGTTTTATTTTTTATTTTTTTGAATCAAACTTTATAGATATGAGAGAAAAGGAACGTTTAAATAGACGGCAACGGCTCACCCATTATTTATGACAACAAACAGAATCGTTTCAGATTCGGTATGTATTTGAATAGAAAACGCACCGAAACGAAGATACGGCTTTTTCTCAACTCCCGCGCATCCCTAAGGCCTATCTATGAGCCGGTTAACGTTAATAGATAATTTTTTTGTTGGCATAGCCATAAGCAAAACCAGAAGAAAAAGTAACCAATAACCTGTTTTCAATTACATATTTTTGTATGTTCTCATTTCTTAGTGTTCGCTCTGAAAGTTGAATGACTTCTTTTAAGAAAGAAATGTGTTTCGATTCTTTTTTTATCGAATAGATAGCTTTTTAATCAATTAATTGTTATATTGGGCTATTTTGAGACATTCAGTGCCGATTCAAATGTCCGATTTAGATGGCTTAGTAATTAATGAGTGACGAAGTAGAACTTTAATTGAAAGAGCCATAGCCCGACAGGTTGGATTATGGTAATTTTTTAAATATGCTGATAGAATATTGAAATTTCTGCAGTTTTATTTTTAACCCGTAAAGGGTGGCTCAAAGTGACTTTTAGTGATTTTGTATTAATTCATCTTATACCCAGAGAGAATGCATGGACTCCTCCAATGTTTTCAGCTGGCTGTAATTCATTGTTGTAATGCTAACATATGTACATATGTTTAAAGGACATCCGTTTCATTATCTAGATTTCGACCCAGTGATGGCTCAAGATCTTCATTATTCAGTCAGCCAGGAAATGTGCCGATGTCTTTACTCCTTTCAGACATACACTACCCGACATATGGCTGAGACACTTTCTGATTTCGGCATTTCTCGATCATATTTTTCTACATTATTTATTTTTTATTTATTTATTTAATTGACTGCTTACACATTAAGATACAATATCTTATGAACTAGTGATAAGCTATATAATTATAGTATGATGAAAAGCAATAGAGAAGTATTTTGAAAAATGAAAAGTTAAATGAAAACTACTGTTGAGTAGAAAATGGGGTAAAGGAAAATGTTATATATATACATATGTACATAGTGATTCTCCAATTGAAAAAAGAAAAATTCAGGAAAAAAAAAAACAAAAAAACAAAACTAAAAACTAAAATAATTTATATTTGAAATCTTTTAAAAATAAAAATACATATCTCCATTTAAAAGCAATATCTATTTGCATATCAGCCTCGATAAGATTGAAAGTAAATCCGTAGCTCTCTACGAAATTGTACTATGTTACTGACTCTCTTAACATGCCGTGGTAAAGAGTTCCATAAGCGGACTGCGTTGATGAAAAACTGGCGTTCAGAGGTCAAACACGAATAGCGAGGATGAGTGATCTGTTCCGATCTATTAGACGAGGACATACTTAGTCTACTAAAGAGATAACAAGGTTGATGTGTATGTATGACATTGAATAGCAGAATCAGTGCTCTATATCGCAATAGGTTGTCAAAAGAAAAATTAAAAATTCTCCTTGAGAAATTTGAAATATGGTCAAATCTTTTTAGGCCATATATGTACCGTGCTGTATTGTTATAGGCAACGTTAAGCTTACGCCTGCTGGTAGCATCACTATTGCAAAATAGTTCACAGCCATATATAAGGATAGGTATAACTAGTGTTTTTGCTAGCATTAGACGCGTTTTAAGTGGCGTAAAGTACTGTGTGGACCCTAGCAAACGAAGAACTCCATACACTTTCCCTACAGCCGCATTGATATGCGTATCCCAACTTAAAGTCCTATTGAACACCATTCCAAGATTTTTTGCGGTTTGAACATATTCTATAGGAGAATTGTTCAACATTATGTTTGGAAAATAGGACAGGTTTAAGGACTTCCTGCTGATAACGATGCATTTAGACTTCTTTGGATTAAGAAACAACCCGTTTTTTATCGACCAAGACGAGATGCTCTGTAAATCAAGATTTATGGAATTAGCACAATCTTCGATGAGACCCAGCGGGCAACTTTTAAATAACTGAACATCGTCAGCATACATTTGAATCGAGGAAGTCGAAATTTGTAGAGGGAGCTCATTAATGTAAAGGGAGAAAAGGAGAGGTCCCAATATTGAGCCTTGTGGCGCACCTCTGATTGTGGGAAGAAAGTCGGACATATTGTTGGCAACCGCAACAGCTTGCTTTCTGTCAGAAAGATACGACAGCAACAAGTTTGCAGCAGGAGCTGTAAAATAGTATAACGTTAAGAGCTTGTTGCACAAATTTAGATGATCTACGGTATCGAAAGCTTTGGAAAAATCGAGAAGTACCAAAAATGTAACATTGTCGTCGTCCAAAGCCTGTCGTACATCTTCAACAACGTTAATAAGAGCAGTCATACAACTATGTTTTTGACGGAAACCGGATTGCATAGGCGAAAGAATGTTCCGAGTTCTAAGGTGAACATTAATCTGCTTTTGCATTATTCTTTCGAACACTTTGGAAAAAAAAGAAAGGATCGCAATAGGTCTGTATTCATTACCATTTTGACTTTTTGATACGGGAATGACTTTGGCCAGCTTCCATTGACTCGGAAAGATACTTGTCATCAATACTGTATTAAATGCGTATGTGAGAAAGGGTAGAATAATTGGTAAAATGGCCTTAACAAACACAGGATGAATTCCATCAATCCCAACAGCATTTGATTTGATGGATAAAAGGCTCTCAACGACGTCAGTAGTATCAACCCGCGTAAACTGAAATAGTCCTTCATGCATATCCGATAAATCGTTATGTAACCCGTGAGTAATAGATCTGAAGGAAGAAACTTCAGAGAGCAGTGGATATGGTAGTGTTACAAAATTAGAATTGAGTAGATTAACATCTATACTATCATTGTGATGGTTTTTTTTGCCTATCCCAAGTTCTCGTAGGTTCTTCCAGAGCTGCCTTCCACTCGTAGACAAACTAAGGCGTCTGCTATTCACCCGTGTTTTAGCGGCCCTAATCGTGCAAACGACCTTGTTACGCAGTGACCGGTACATTTTTTGATGTACATCTAGCTTAAAACGTTTCCAGCAATTGAAGGCTTGATTACGTTGTTGAATTAGCTGTCGGATTTCATTTGTAAACCAAGAGCGATGACCCTGGTGAACAGTTTTAGTCAGGAGTGGGATATGGTGATTAAACAGGTTGATGATATTGCAGTTGATGAATTCAATTTGTTCAGTAGAAGATGTTATGCGATAAACCTGTTCCCATTCAATACTTCGTGTATTTTGCTCCAGAGCAGCGTAGTCAATATGATTGAAATCTCGATATTCGCAAGAAATAGTAGGGCAGTTCACACAAAAATCAAGCGCTAAATATATTAAGTCATGCTTAAAAAAAGCCGGTGCTGAGAGCTGATCATAAAGTAATATGTCTTTCGAGTCACTTACGAAGAATACATCTAGAAGTGTATTTATGTGCCTAGAAGAATGAGTAGGAATAATAGTATTAACCGGAAACATATTAAATGTTCTCATACCATCGATAAGGGAGCTATCAACTAAGAGGTTACTATTTAAATCACCAACTAAAACAACTTTGGAGGAGCTTAAAGAAATATCCTCCAGAAGAGTAAAGAGTGGAGTAATATTAATGTTACGGTTAGGTCTGTATACTGTACCTATGAGAAGATTATGTTCCCCAGATAATATATTGACAAATATGTATTCCATCTCGCTCCCAGGTTTAGATCGGCAATTGAACTTGTAAGATATACCCTCACGTAGATAGATTGCAGTTCCACCACCCACTCTAACATGCCTATCAGCGCGGAAGAGCCTATATCCACCTAAGCAATATACAGCATCATCAATGTTCGAGACAAACCATGTTTCGGACACACAAACTACATCAACCTTGGACCCCTGAAGCAAATCCCTAAACTCATCAATTTTCGGGAACAGACTTTGCGCGTTTATATGACAGATCTGTAAACCAGTTTTCTGTTCGCTTAGTACTTTGATCATTGAACGCAGAATCCCATCAGAACCACTGGCCAACATTTTAAAGGCAATTTAAAAGAGGGAACAAATAAAAACAACAAAAAAAAAATAAAAATATCTCTAAATGGAGATAAATAATTACAGTAGTTTTGTAGAGGAATCAGAAAAAAATGAAGAAAAATAAATGAACAGTTAAAAATATTACAAGATTTAATTGAAAATGAAATTCAAAGAATGATTTTATTAAAATATGTAATTCAAAATGAAAGAAGAAAAAAAAAAAAAGAGTTCGACGTGCGCAGAGATAATTCTTCGTGTTAAGAGTATGATCTGGCAATTCCGCTTAAGTTTTCGATGTTTTCGACCAGTACAGCTTTCTCCTCTTCTCCTGAGACTGAGTTGGGTTTAACATAAACAAGACCACGTAGCGTAAATACCGATGACAATTGTTTTTGTTTTTTTAAAGCAAGTGCAGCTCGAAGCAATGTGTTATTTTTTTTTGTAAGACTCTCACGCAGGAAAATAGAGGAATCGGAATTTAGACCAATGTCTTTCAGGCAAAGTTGTTTACCATTTTTTTTCCGGTAGTCTGCAACCGATTTCAGAATAAAATTTTTTTCGAGCGGTGAACGAAATTTAATGATAATAGCAGAATTGTTTACATGATTCTTCGGGCGCGTGCGGAAAACTTCGTTGATAATCGGCGGTTTAATGTTGATGGTGTGACAGAGGTGATTGAAATACGATTTCAGATTTTCGTCAGGTGTGAGAGGAACGCCAAACAAAACAGTGTCACATGAAACATATTTGTTGTCTTGAGCCTCCTGTGTAATTTCAATATTATTGATTTTTGCTGCAGTATCGGCCATCTCAGCTTTTATGTCGGCGAGTTCGGTGTTCTTTTTTAAGAGTTGTTGTTTAGTGTCCGTCAGTTCATAATTCGCAATAGAAAGTGAAGATTTGAGCCCAGCGATCTCGGATTTAAGTGAATCGATATCTAAGTTCGTAGTAGAGCTAGTGGATTCAAGTTGTGTTACCCTTTTGTTAATATCGGTGATATTGTTATTAATTTCGGTCAACTGAGTTTGCATTTTTTTAGCGAGAATCTCGTTATTTTCCATCATTTTAGAAGAAAGTAGTGATATGATAAACTCACTCTGTTTATGAAGTTTTTCATCCATTTTGTCCCACATCTTGCTGTCATCAACCGCCGTTTTTTTAGCTTTATGGAGCGGCGAAAGTAAGGAAGTTCGAGGTGAGTTTGTTTCGGATGGGGTATCGATTTTGAGGTTTGCTGCGAGGTTTGATTTGTTGCGATTATTGGCCGACATTTGTAAGTGTATTGTAAGACAAATTCGGAGTAACGCGAACAAAGAACACTGAGCTTTTTTTTTTTTTTTTTTTTCTTTTTTTTTGTTTTAGCAAAAATGAAAACTTAATTTAAAGAGCCAAACAATTGATTCGTATTGATACACGATCACTTTTCACTTCAATTTTAGTGTTGTTTCTGTCTTTAAAGTCTTTACGAGGTTTTGAAAGTAAATAGGAAATTTATATGCCCTTGAAAACTAAAACTTATTTGCCCGCTAAAATAACACGTCTACACAGTAGCTCTCGTCATCTCACTTTTGCTGCAAATATTGCTCTAATAACTATTAATCCTTTTTTTCTTTTAAAATTCCTGCAATTTGCAATTTGTCACTAATTACACGCGACAAGTGGTTAATCGTAAGTCAGTTTTAGTGATTTGATTTAAAAGAAAGTATTTAAACACGTCTTAGAAGTAAAAAAGTTAAAAATAGGGGCTGGAAAGATGTTAAACTAAACAAAGATCCAAAACATTAAAAAAAAATGCGTCAGGAGGGATATTCTGTCAATAAAATTGCAAAACCTTTTAACCGTAGTTGCTTACAACTATTTAAAATATCCAGGAAATCGCGGGAAAATCGGCGGTCTCTGCTAAGAGAAGCTTCAAATTCTACAGCAATAACAAGGAAAATCGCAATATCAGCAGGAATTTCCAATGTGGATAGAAGAACTAAGGACTTGCCAGCGTGTGTTAACTGAAGCGAAACATCTTCAATGAAAGCGTTTGAAAGGAAAACCCGATCTTTTACAGAGTCATTGACCTTCGCCAGAAATCATTTAAGAGTAAAGAAGCGTTGTAAAACCGTCATCTTGACCTGATGGATATCGTCATTATTTTCATGATTTGAGGGACGAACAATTTTTAAGATTCAAGAGTCATGATTTGGGCCGGAATATCATACCAAAAAAAAAAACTAATATCCGCATGATAAACGGCAGGATGAAAAGTGAAGACATCATAACCAAGAAAAATTCGGCGAAAATTTCCTCCTGCAACAAGGTAATGCAGCAGTCCACAAAAGAGTACTTCGAGCGTAAAAAAGTTTCTGTTCTTCTTCTGGCCAGCATTGTCCCCAGACCTGAACATAATTGAGAATGTTGCTCCAGAGATGTCTATTAAGGCGAACGCAAATTCAATAAAGTGGGGGACCTTAAAGACACTATTAAAAGTGAATGGGGCAAAATCCCATGAAAATTAAATAAAAAACTATTTAAATCTCTTCCATCAACAATGTTAGAAGACTGGTCTTTACTAAAAAAAAAAAAATAAAACCAACCAACCACATAAAACTCAAAATTTTGTTTTTATTCCAAAAAAAAAAAAAAAAGAATATTCTTAGAAACTGGCAATGATTACCTAACAGCAATATTTCACTATACAACTGTTTTTATTCAATTTTTGAAACCTAGCAGCCCAATTGAATGTCAGAAAGTATCCTGTAAATGTAGACGTAGAGGCTGTTCAACTTGACTTAACGTCTAGCTGGAGCGCAATCATAATGGTCTAAATTTTAAACGCACCACGTCAATTTGGATCACCCTCTACTGAATTAAAATAAAAACATCTCAATCAGTTTTATTAGACCAAAAATTAGAAACATTAATTTATTCGATCTTGTATAATTTCATGCTTGAGTTTTATTTATTTTTTTAGAAACAAATATAATTTAATTGCATCAGTAACTTCTGCAGAAATGTGTGCGACAACATGTAGGTATGCACATATGTAAGTATATCTTTATTATTTATTTATGAATTTAAAGTATATCGGGCGGAAAGTAATCTTTTGTTCTTTATATGCGAAACGATATACATATGTATATTTGTTTTATGACCATTAAAAGAAAAGTAAGAGGGTCAATTTAATTGGAAGCATTTTTAAAACATCTATAAATAATGTATTAACCCCAAAAAATCGAGAATGTCCACATTGGTTGTCAGCTTAACTGAAAACAAAATTTCATAGCTCGCAGAATTTATTATCACAGTTAGTTATAAATAAGAAAGCCAGAAATTATTTTGTTTATGGAAATGAATTAAGATCATACAGAAAACAAAATTAGTTGAATATTAATTAGCAACGACAACATAACAAACAAAAATCCCTGATAGGCTTTTAATATACAGTAAAAACCCCTAAAATTGGGGCACTCCAGGAGACCAGGCAAATGCAATGCCCCGCTTTGAGAGGATCTTCAAATCGGGCCAAAATTAATTTTGTCGTTGAATATCAAACATATGAAGTCCATACATAAGTACGTACATACATGTTTTACATGTACAAACGCATTTCCGATATTCCAGGGGGAATCCCATATTATTATGCATCATGGCATGCACATACATATGAACGTACATGCATACATATAACATACACACAATCAGCTCACAATTCCTCTTCGTTCTCTTTGCTTTTTGACCCAATTTGGAAGCTGTTTTTCAATCAATTCAAACGCAATTCGCAAGCAATTCGTTGCCCCATGATCAATATTCACAAGTTCAGACAATTTTCCTCCTACATTTTAAATTTCCAAATGTTCGACTAAATTCTAAATAATATTAAGTCATTACAACAAAACGAAACTTAACTTTTTGTTGGATGACTCTATATATAAAGTTAAAAATCAAGCGGTTCAAACAGCTGAACTGCATCGCTAAATTTTATCTTCGTAAACATTTTTGTATGGGAACTGGAATTTAGGGCGAGCAGGCTACGACGCGACGCTTGAACAATTAAATATTACATGCTCGAATTTGTAGGTGGGTGTCTATCTGGGAGTTTACCAAATATCAGACAACTGCATGTTGACTCACGCAAGTTGTGCGACATCAGACCTTACAATCTAGCCAGGTAGTCTGTAACGACCTTTTTCATCACAAGAGTGTTAATTTAAGCCAGTGTCCATTTCCGATCTCTTCGCTACTACAATCTGCAGTCAAATCGCTTAATCATATGGTAAACACCAGATTTTTCACCGTTGCCGGGTTAAATTAGTAGGGAGAGCAATCTAAGTACAAGTAATTTTATCACATTACTTAGCACGTACCTATGCGAAGTGAGAAATGACTCAGGTACTGACATAACATAAATTTGCTAAGAATGTCTCATTTTTTTATCACTTTATTATAGCACTTATGCCCGTTTTCACTGTGCGAGTTTAACCCTATTACTGCCATGCTATCTGACTAACGTAAACTGCCACGGTGTGACTTAGAGACACTAATTGAAAATACATGGATAATTCATTTAATTTATTGAAAAAAAGGAGTTTTAATACTGCTTTGCTCTGCTTCGGTATGAAAGCCAAACGCGTTGTTTTTATCCTCCTTTATTCTATGATGTAGAAAATTTGCTGGAGTGCATCTATTATTTTTTCCGTAATGTGCCGACACATGTTAGTCCCTTCGATAGCAATAATTGTCGAATGTCACGTCCCTGTTTGTCTTTTCAAAAGGTTAACATAGTATCTCGACAAATTGAGTAAAGAGATTAATTCTTTTCCGAGGTACTGAATGCCATATAGCGGATGACTGGTGCTGGCAACCAGTTCACCAAATGTTCATTCCATATTTATCCGGAATAGAAGGCATACATTGGCAAAATACCGTTCCCCTGAAGGCTGTTGTTAGTTGTTCATCTATTGTCAAGTTACTACCCGGCATGTAATGCTTTCGCAATTCTTTGTTGACAATATACCAAATGTCCCTTATTGGCGCGAATTTACATATCTTGAGCTCTGCGAGTTGATCGTGCGGATTTGTCATCAGAACGCGAAAGACGCAAAAGTCCAATGAATCTATTTTCGACATTCAAGCCCGATACATTGGACTTCCAAATGAAGGATGCCAGAAGTTTTCATAGGACGTACCACCTTATCTGCGTAATCTAGTATCGATCAATAGTTGCCAGAGATCGTATTTTAACATGAATGTAAATTCACCGTCGTTATAATGTCTTAGAGTCACTACGTAGCAGTTTATGTTCTTTTTTAATATTTTGTGTAATAAGTAAACATTACCAAAACATAAAAACAAATTAATTGTTTATATCAGTAACGTAATGACCAATAATAAAATACATTAAACTGATTTTACGTTAAAACATGTTTTAAATCATTCATATTGAATTGAAATTGAATAGTGACTCACAGTCACAGCGTGGCAGTAATAGGGTGTCGTCGATCCAGCGAAAATCTCAAGATCAACACGAATTGCGTTTTTACAGTGCAGTCTTAACGATAAAATCAACTTAAATATTCCTTTAACTTAAGCCACCGATTACCGCGACTTAAGTGTCAATCCAGAGAGTTAATTGCTGCCGTAAGTGTACCAAAATAATATTAACCTCAAAATACAGTACAGAAAACCTACCTAAACAACGAAATGTTTTAACTGGTAATGAAATGAGTCTGGCATTGCGAGTCTCATTTTATGCAAGTGGAGGGGGATGATTCTGCTGATATCGCTGCTCGCTGGCGACTTCAGTTGTGTATCTGTTTCATCAGGATGCACATCGAAAAAAGGAAGGGGTGTGCACTTTTTTTGTATTGTCAACATACTGCTGTTTCTTCGTTTTTTGAATTAAAAATGAATAAATTGAACTATTTCCACACATGCAGCGCTTCTTTGTCTTCTTTTCTCTTATTTTCATTGTATTTTTTTCTAAAAAGCACTTGACAAGGAAATTAAAACCAAATTTCGTTTGACATTTTGTGTTCATTCACAATTGCTTTTTTCCATAAATGGTTCACAATGACACTCAATCCATGACTAACCTAAGCTGTTGACTGTAAAACTTGTTAAGTGAAGTCTATGTTCAATCCTACACTTAAATAATCCGACACTTAATCTCGCACAGTGAAAACGGGCATTAATACGATGAACTTACAAAAGTAAACGAAAATTTATACCAATAGATCCATCAACTTTTCTAACAGAATTCTTTAACAAATATGTAATAATTTTAACCACAGTTTAGGGCGGGAACTCTGTAATTTACTAAATTTTCTACAGCCAACACTTGAAGACGATCTTAATCCTAACTACAGCCCACGTTTAAAATGATCCACACCACATCCATCTCGAGTGATATGTGTTAAAGAATATTATACGGTACGGATTATCCAATTTTGAAATTGGATAGGGTGCGAAGTATTGAAACACCTCCTCTCCTCCTTAGCTGAGATTGCACAGATCACATACCCATTGGACGTTCTAACCAGGGTTAAGTTAAAGTTTCTGTGCTCGGTTTGGAGTATAGTGTTTATCTTATCTGTGGAATTGCCATTTTAATACATGCATATGTATGTGTTATCCTGTGAATTATACCTCCTTTAAGCCGGAGTGACAGGGCTTTAATTACATACCAATCGTATGAGATATGACTGGTTTCTTCGGCTGAGACTTAAACGCTATTACGCTACTATCTTCTGCCGGGATACATTTTCCTTTTATTAAGAATCCTAAGTAGATTTTCTTGCACCATCATAATATTATTATTAACGCATTTGCATAGGTAGCCGAAAAAGAAAAGAAGATTTACGTCGTACATTGTAAACGCTTTTCTCCAACACACATTTGGCTCGATAGATCGCTTATATGCCCCATTTTCCATTTTCATAATCAAGATAATCCTGGAAAAGACCAACGAATTTTGGAGAGAGACTCACGCATTTAATACCGCATATGGTCGATTGCAATTTGAAAACAAATCTTCTGAAATTTTCCAAATAACTACCGAATTTTGGCAAGGAGAAGCACTATCATTTGATTTATTTCATCTCTAGCTGGAACAGACAGTGACCTCAGCAGGTCTCAACACGGAAGTCACTATCTTCAACAAACCTCTCCAGCTTCTCTGATATGCAAACAGCATAGAACTGATCGGTCGCTTCCAATCGAAGAGCAGGTGAAATGAGTTGGCCTTAAAGAAAATGGGTTGATTGGTTGGAGAAGGTGAGCTTAAAGATCTCGCGAAGCATTAACCTAGGACACCGCTACCATGTACACTGTCGGATAAAATAAAGTGCAAAACTAAACTAAAAAGCATTTGGTTCCTTTTTAAGCTTCATAACGGAAAATTTTAATTTAATTTTGTTTTCAAAATTTCAATATTTATATTTTTGGGATTATTTTTAATATTTATTTATTTATTTATTATTTATTTATCTATTATTTATTTATTTATCACTTATTTATTATTTATTTATTTGTTATAATGTCAAATTGCCATGAACTATTTATTCTTATATTGTTTATTTGTATTTATTTATTTATTTATTTATTTATTTATTTATTTATTTATTTATTTATTTATTTATTTATTTATTTATTTATCCACATGTATGCACATATATATGTACCTTCGTACCTATGTCATACACTATTTTAATTACATTTCGCTTGTTTTCATATACTTTTGTACATACACATTATAATATATATAAATATATATATATATTTATATATTATATTATATATATGTTTATGTATATACATACATCTTTTTTTATTTTTTTTTTTTTTTTTTTTGTTTGTTTTAATTTAAATTGAAGGTTTTTGTCGTATTTTCCTTCAGAATAACTTATATTTTCACCTTGTTAACTCTAATAATTCTCATTATCAAATAATGTTTCAGAAGAAATATAAAGACTATCAAATTTCTGTATTGTAAAATGTGCGGTAAGCCATATGTAAATTATACACGAAATAAATATCTATCTATCTATCTATCTTTATACAAGTGCAGCAATTGCAGTACAATTTTCCGAGCATTTTTCAATACTTAAAGAAAAAAAAAACGATGCAATAAGACAAAATGAATTGCAAAACAAGTAAGAAAAAAAAACAAATCAAATCTTTAAAATTCAGCTTAAAAATGATAAAAAGTTCATAGTTAGTGACTCCTCCTTTATTATTTATTACTGCTGCAAGACGCTTGGGCATGCTGGAGACCAGATTTTTCAGCATGTCACCTGGAATTTCCTCCCATTCATTTTTGAGACTTTCCCAAGAAGATCGTAGGTTGCCACCCTTATCCAATGTAATTCTCTCATCCAAAATGGACCAAAGGTGCTCAATTAGGTTAAGGTCTGGGGACTGGGGTGGCCATTCCAATACATCAACATTATTAAGGTAAAAAACTTCTTTGCTACTTTCCTCGTATGCTTTCGGTCGTTATCTTGTTGAAAGATATTTCTGAAGAAGAAGGAGCCAAATTTTCGCTGGTAATGTTGACGTAGGTTGGACCCGTCATTTTGGTGTCGATTTTGACAAGGTTTCCAACGCCGCTAAAAGAAACATCCCCAGACCGTGATTCACGGTTTTTTGTATATACCTTTGGCTGAGTCTTTCGGGTGGTCTGCACCAAACTCGCCTTCTGGTTTTGGCGTTTTTTAGTTCAAATTTGGACTCATCGGCCCAAATTACATTTTGCCAGAATGCTGGCAGCTTAAATAAAAACTTCCTTGCGAAGGCTAAACGTTTTCGGATATTAATTGGACGAAGCATAGGCCTTTTCTTCGCAAAAAAGTTCTTTAAGTCGCTTTCTTGGAGTCGCCGGTGCACTGGCCTTGGTGTTATACTTAATCCTAAATCTTCTTTAATACTTCTGGCCGAAGATAAAGTGTTTTTCCTGGCTTCAATTTTAATTTTACGGTCATCAGTTGCTGTGGTCTTCCGCTTCCTTCCGCAAGAACTTTTAAAACTAACGACTGTTCCTCGTTTTTCGAAATTCATGCAGATCTTTCGTGCCCCAGAAATTAATATTTCATATTTCTCTGCTAGTCATTCCACTTTGACGGTCCAAAACAAGCAGTTCTTTCACTTCAGGTGTTAGCGGTTTCATACCAAAACCCTAACCGAATAAAAAAAAAAAATTAGCACTAAAAATGAGATTCCAAATTGTGACAATGATTCTACCTCTTAATTTTTTATCGATTGCAAAAATTATTAATAAAAAAATCCGGTAATATTCCAGCACGTCGCACGCGATGCAGTTTATTTTGTCGCATATAAAGTTCAACTGATGTTGAGATAATACTTTTGTTAGATATTTGCTGCCGAGGAGCACAAAAGAACATGGGCTGTATTGAGTTGTGAATGTAGTCCAAAAATTCAAAACACGTCGACTATATTGAAGCTTGATAACAGATAAAGTCCAACATTCTCGCATAAATTTAATATTTAATTTTAAAAATACCTACATAATTGAATTGTAAGCATGAAGGGGGAAAAAATTGCATTCTTCAGTTCGTAGAAAGTGCTGTGTTCATCATGAAACCAGAAGTTGCCATAGAAAATTGGCAGCAGAAATTCCTTTTCAAAACTATTTCTTATGAATTTCACTAAGGAAATTCATCCTTTTACCACCGCAGTCGGGCAGATCCAACATCGAAGGCAAACAAGCAACAATATTGACATCGTATAGCACCAATTGTTGTTCTTTGATTTCCGTTTTTCGCAACACCATACATACATAGATATAACGTTGTTTCTTTGGAAATACATATGTATGTTTGTATTTGAAAAGAAAAATGATTCATGTTATCCGGTGGTTTCCCCCTTCTTGGCTGTGTACGAGTACCTACATACTCGTATTATACATATCAGAAATTTTATAGAAAATATTTCTACAAGAAATGGATTTATAATTTATTTGAGTGTATAACTCTTGTGTACATCTTGTCTAATCACAGTAAGTACATTTGGAAGGCTATTTACAGGATTTTTTCTTTCTTCAATCCATTAAATTTTCGAAGCCGAGAACACAATTACATATTTGTAGGAAGTGACTTTCCAATTGAACGGATCTTTTGGCAACTTTAAGAATTCCCTTTGTACTGTGCATTTGTGCATTTTGAAACCATTGAAGTAATTTATGTGTATTACCACTTACCGTGAACAAACAACTGGCAACACAGACGGCCGCCCATGAACCAACCCAATAGCGTAAGACGGTTCGTTCGTTTTCAGGGAAGAACATCGCATGGCATGGTGCACCACAGTCACGAGTTTCCTGGAACAAGATAATAAAGAAATAAAACATTGTGATTCTTTGTGTTAAACAAATAAACATAAACAGATGAATATCATAGTTACTTAAAAGAAATTCAACAAAAGAGTTTAGCGTCGAGATAAAAAAAGGCAGACATTTGCTATAATGCGAGTAAGAACAGAAAGGCACAAGGACTAGGATGTGAATTCACCAACACGTGGTATACAAGAATTTACATATTTGGAAATAAGGTTTAGTCTTCGATGCTGCGAGCTAATAACTAGAACCGTTCTGTAAGCCTTACCTTATGCATTGATCGATGAACAATTCTTCATAGGCTTACAGGAATCGAATCGTAGATAGAAGACATGTATCGAACTTTTTTTTACTAAAGCCTAACTTTTGAGTCCAAAAAAATAATCCAATATGTTAAAATCTGTTTTTTTTTTTTTCTGTGGTCCAGATTTAGATTTATTGGTTAAATGTGTACGGTGTCCTAAAAACTGATTGAAAAGACTTTTGCAGATGTAAAGTCCACATGAAACAATCAGTACCATACCAACACAAGTGAAAAGTAAAGCAAAATTCTGATATTCACTTGGTAGTGCAAATGCGTATGTACAAGTTCGCCAATCAACGCCACAGAAGTACCGGATGTATAGAAAATGGTTAGCAGGAATAGAATTTGTTCGTTGGGAATTCTATTTTCCGAAGTCTACGATACTAAATGATTACCAGATGGTTGGTGGTATAGCTAACACATTTCCGAACCTACGACATGTACAGCAAAATCAGCACATACATAAATAACATAGGTACAGTGGGTAACAGCTTATTTAATCCACTGCCTTTTTTAGCTTGGAGTTGCTAGAATTTGCAAACTAAAAACGATGTCCACAAAATTAGAATATGAATTTGCAGACGCATATTTTTCCTCAAAAACTACATTTAACATCTTTTCTATTAAAATCTTACATAGAATGGTTCAGAAGAAAAATATTAGTATGTTAATATTAAATCTCTGTATATATCTGTAAATTGTGCGATAGCGTATAATAAATTTTTACAAACGAAATAAAATACAATACAATACAATGTTCAACGAACAAAACTCCCAAAAATAAACTCCATCGCCCCTTACGAGGGGAAAACGAACTTCACAGCACAAATGTTACAGCTTATTTGATCCAGACACTTGTGTGCTCCTTGGCGTTATATCGGCGGGGCATGTAAAGGTGTTTTATTATTCAACGTGTTCTTTATTGTGCTCGCAATCAGTTTGACTTCATTTGTAGTCTGATTTGGCAAGTGAGAACATCCATTGTGCTTCATTTAAAAATGGGTCCGCGCACAACAATAGAACAACGTGAATTAGTTATAAATCATTTCATAAATGGCCAATCTCGCAGAAAAATAGCTGAAATAGTTAATTTGAGTGCCTCAACTGTTCAGCGTTTTGTGCACGAGAATCGGGTGCAGGACAAGTGCAGAAGTGCACCGAATAAGATATTTAACGCATCAGACGAGCGATTCATTATACGAAAATTTTAAGCTAATCCGAAAATATCGGCTCCAAAGTTGGCTATGGAGGTGCATCATGAAATTGGAAAGTTGTGTAGTGCCCAAACTATCCGCCGTGTGCTTCACGATCATGACTTCCATGGCCGAGTAGCTCGTAAAAAGCCATTTATCAGTAAAAGGAAGTGTTATGGTTTAGGCCTGTATGTTTGCTGCCGGCGGCGTGGGAAACTTAGAGTTTATAGAAAGCACAATGGACAAAATCATGTACTTGAATATACTGAAAATAAAATTGCATCAAAGTGCGAGAAGATGGGTATACGCAAACAATTACGATACTATCAAGACAATGATCCAAAGCACAAGTCGGGTATAGTGTAGTCCTGGCTCACCTGGAATTGCCCTCACTTAATGTTATCGAACATCTGTGGGCATTGTTGGACCAAAACGTTCGAAAACACAAGATTTCCAATAAAGAGGAGCTGAAAAGGACTCTCCTGGCGGAGTGGAAGAAAATCACCACAGAAACTACACAAAAACTAGTCGACTCAATGCCAAAGAGACTACAGGCTGTTTTAAACCAAAGGGGCTATCACACAAAATATTAAAAGTTATATACATAATTAGCATCAGTTTAAAGTATTTTGAAGGTTGAAGAAAGCTGGATCAAATAAGCTGTAACATGAAATTGGTCAGTACTTTTAGTTTACAGTTCATATTTTGTTAAACAGTAGTTATAAGTAATAAATGAAGCTCCTTGGTTAATCTACAAATTATTTTCTTTAAAATGGCATTTTAGTTTTATCGATATTTTTTTTAGATTTTATGTTATAGCGACTTAAAATACAAAATTGGCACAGGATCAAATAAGCTGTTACCCACTGTATGTACGTATGCCTTCGAAATTGAAATTGGTGTGCAAATAAACTACTTAAGGCTGATCTGCAGGACCAAGCTTCCATGATTTAAAATGTAAACTCAACAAATGGAATAATTTGTTAAAATGGAATAGTCTTCATATCACTGCTAAAAAAACTGAGTATCTGTACAAAACAGGATGGAAATGCTGACGACAAAGTTACGCGTTTATGCTCCATACATTTTGGATTACGTGGCGAAGCATAACACGCGTATAACTTCATTTAACCCGCTGCGAATGACGTGCCCTAATTCTCACAATTTTACTGACGTGGTAGTTCACCAGACACCACCATTTTGACAGCTTGTATTTTGAAAATTCGTTTTATATATTCCTGCTTTTAACTATGTATTATCTTTTAAAGTTTAGATCGTGCATTATACGACATAACACAAGTTTTTCGATTTTGTGGTGTCTGTCATACTACCACGTCAGTCGCAGAGGGTTAATCCAATTTCATTTATTGCATTAAAAGGTTTGTACATTAAGATTAAAATCTTTTTTAGTACTTAGTATTTTAAACTTTATAACAAATGAATACCTTAAAACTAATTTACAAAAAGTATAACCTTAGATGTTAAGGAGATGGGAGTTACTGGATTGAAAATAAATATATGGATATGTTGGTTCAGTGAAGATGTGTTAAAGTGGAGAAGTGAAGCAGGATTGAAATTTTAAAATTGGAAGGATTCGAGATATTTTTAATTTGGAAGGGTAAAGAATTCCAAAGTCTTAAAGTATGAATGAAAAACACACGCGATGAATTAAGATAATTATGGGGAGAGGGAATTAAGTCATTGGTTTTAGTGGAGCGAGTGAAATTAAGCCTGTTGTACAAGTAAGACGGACATTGACTATTCATAGTTTTGTGTAAGAATAAACAGTTCCTTGCATTGATATTCTCTTGCAAGTTACAACCAATTAAACCCCTAACAGCTGGCGGCCGTGGCCGTGGTGGTTAGATCGTTGGACTACCACCATGCTGCCCGGGTTCAATACCAGCCCAAGTCCAACACCTAAAAAAGTTTTTCACGGTTGCCACCTCTTTCGAATGTCTGACAAGCAATCAAAGAGTATCATTTATCATGAGAAGCTTCTCAACTCGCCGTTTAGAGTATGCAAAAAACTGTAGGTCCATTCCATTCGTGGAAAAAATAACACGCACACACAAATGGTTGCGAGAAGCTAGGCTTGGTTCTGTATAGGACTGCGGACTCCGTATATTTATTTATTTATTTTAAATCCCTAAAGTACACAGAGATATGGTCATATCTAGGAATCCCATAGATGTTACGCACCGCATCATTAAATGCAACTCGCAATTTACAAACTGAAGAAAAGTCGACGTTGTTATGCACCAGTAAGTCACATGGGTGAGATGGGAGACAATATACGGCAATATAAGTTTCAGCAACAGCAACGCGAAGACCTGATTGGGACATAAGACAAAACCATCTGCAACATGTAAAAGTGCAAGATATCTACAAACAGGTGTTTCGGTAAAGTAATATCTAACAGCCTATATCTTGCGATTTGTTATTAGATTTTGTTTATTTAAATATTTCGGAAGGAGAGGGTTTACATAAAAAGCTACAAATAATTATGGAACTGAAACCACATCCAAGCAAATGTCGCGATGGGTAACTTTCCAGCATTGAATTATATCATGCCAGGAAAAAGTCTGCAAAAGAGGAATACAGTGAAACCTCCCTTAGGTGGACAGCGACGGTGACAACATATTTGTCCGCCTCAGGCAGTTGTACGTTCCAGGGATAAACACAATTTTGTTTAAATAAATTATATTTATTTATCAAAACATAAAACAAACACTGCAACTTTATTTGAAACGATTAACAAAACAAAACAGAACAAAGATTGGGAAACTTCGCAAATGACTTTTGTCGCAGGTGCCCGGCACTCTCCTTTGAGAATATTTCCTAACAGACCTTCAAGATATTTCCTCAACCGATATCAATAAAATATGGAAATTTATCCAACGTTTAAAATCATTGTGGCGACACAATGGACCTACTAATTGAATTATACCGAGTACGGTGCATAGCACACGATATTTAAAGGTGTACGTTATTTCTGTTGCATTTTCTTTGTTCAAATGTGTGCAAGTATATTTCTTTCAAATTCAAATTAAAATTAAAACAAAAACTCGGTGGGAAGCTATGAAAGATTTTGTTTTTCTTTTTGTCCGTCTGATGGAATAATACTAAACTATTTTGGACAGATATGCGTGTCCGCGTCCGATCGAGGTTAAAATCGAGTTTGGTTTAAAATGTCGCCGCACAAAAAATCCACCCCGAGAAATTTCAAATGCCAGGCTACAATTATTAATGCCAACGAAAATGATTTTTCTTTGACCATACAGTGAAACTGCCCGACAATTCTAGGGTCTAGCACCAAAGGCACGATTTCAAATCCGAGAATACACAGGTTTGGCAGCGAAAGGGAACGTAAAATACAGTGAACTCTCTATTAGTCGAATTTCTCTCTAACTCGACGTTTTTCGCCATATTTTATCATACCCTTCAATTTTCCATACAAAAACCATTCTTTAAGTCGAACTCCCCCTAAGTCGTCACTCTCTCTAACTCGAACACATTCTCTCGATTAATGGCATCCCCCCCTTAAGGGAATGAACGTTTTCAGGCCTGTGGTTAAGCATTGCCAAGGAAGCGAGTTAGTAATGGAATCTGTCTTAAAATCTGTTTTAGTGGCATTACCGCTCCGCTTCCTATATTTTCCTTTTTTCAGGTCTTCTTTACGAATAGAAATATGTACCGTTCGCGTTAAGTAAGTTTTTTTTCTTGCAAAATAAGCTGAGGGGAAAAATGCAAACTCACCGATTTTTATTCAAAGTTTAATTTTTGGCGCTTAAAAACGTTCGTCGAAAAAAAGAAGTGATAAGTAAAACTTTAATAGAGTGCTGTAAAGCAACGAAAAATTAAATTGAAAAGTGTGGTGAAAGTTAGTTATCTTTGTTTTTTATTTGCAATTTTTTTTTCTAAAACTGATATAACATACATGTTTTTTTATTATAAATGTAAATACTACGTCTGAAATATACAAACATAACATATAAACACTTGGATTTATTCATTTGATTTTGTTTTGGACCTCAGTCTTCCCTGGAAGCAATATACATATGTTCAATAGGAAGGCCTGATTTTACTCATAACTGGTAACCGATGTAATAAGTGCTTCTTTGGAAGGGCTATAGGAAGGCCTGCTGGAACAACTTCTTGGTAACCCCTGAAAGATGGCCTGCAAAGGAATCGAGATGGGAAGTACTTGCTCCCTATGACATCGCAATGTTAAAATCATGGCTGAAGTAATAGCAAAAGTAATCGATGCTTAGCTTAAGGAGGCCTGAAAGAATCACTGGGGTAATGCCCAAATTCGCTACTGGGTAACCATCTAGTACCTACACACTTAAATATCCTAAATATGTGTAGCATCGCGTGTGCCATCATCGTCAGCTCGTCGTGTTTCTTCCTATTCATATTCTTGGTACCTCCATACAAAGATACAGTATTTTAAAAGTTGCAACGCAAAAACAAAAAAACATTGTTATCCTTTTCTTTGTGTTGTTGGTTGCATTCAAAACAGGTTTTTCAATGGATCTATCTGCGTATGTATGTATATAAAACTAACTTGTTTTAGTAAAAATTTCAAAATCAGTTTATTCTAGGCAGTTCCACGGAGCTGATGCAGTCTTTATGTGCATGTTTGTAGCTAGATCAATTATCAAAAAATGTAACTTACATGAATTATTGCGAAGTAAAATGTGTGGTCAAAAGTTTTGTTTATTGTTTGTAAGCACATTATATTTTCTTTATCAACAAACGTTTTAAAACAAAAAGAAATGTTTCTCTCTTTTACTCGAATTTTTCCAAAACTCTATCTAACTCGCACAAATCTGGGTATCCCGTGAAAATTTGACTTAGGGAGAGTCGACTGTAAATGCAATCTGAGACATAAAAGCTTGGTTAGGAAAATTTGTACGTATAAAGAATCGGTCCCTCTAAGAGAGCTGTCCGTGATAGGAGATTTCACTGTATTGTATTCCACACGCAGAATTTCCATGTTGAAACTTAATTACAAAATCAATAAACTTTGAATTTACTTTTTTCAACAAAACAAAAAAAAATTACAATCGTGAAATACCTACATAAATAAAAATGTTCGAAATGTTATTGTGTATGAATTAATGTTGGTCGTATACATTACAACGGCGTTCCTTCAAACAATAAGTATAGTAACATATAAAAGCAAGCAACTGTTACATAATCCAGAAATAGAAAGAACACAACAATCAATGAACAGTTGAGAATATTTCCATTGTTAAAAACAAAACTGTCAAATTGAAATATATTTCTATATTGTGAAGCACTTTTCATAACAGTGATATATATTCCCACCGAATGTCTTCTTTTTGCTATTTAGTGGATTAAAATTAGTTCAACCAATGTTTCCCATCTAACACATTCGCTTTGTGGTTTTCCAATCCCTACCAAAGTATGATATTTACATACTTAATTTAAAATTATTAACAAACCGTATTTCCTTTAACAGTGCATTCACCTTTATCGATAATTAAGCCATTAATACCCATCATCCGATGAAAAATGATCAATTAATCAATAAGCCAATATAGTTTTTATTTTTATTTCGTATTTTGTTGTTCCTAATGAATGCTAATAAAAAAGGCGTCCATATTCTTTTTGTTAGTGGAAACAATGTTCCAAATGACAGCTTCTGTTAACGCAACGACACTGCGTGCTGCTGCACATTCGTATACAAATTTTGAATGATAGGATAATAATTTGGAAAATGGAAAGAATTTCCGAAAAAAACAAATTCTTGTTTTTCAGAATTTAATTAACTCATCCACACCATTTCTTCCAACAAAAAACCAGCGACCAACGACAATGACCGACGCGACGGCTGGAACTTGGAAGTGAACATTTGCACCGTCAACTGACAGGCGTTGGTAATTACTCCCGGTAAAGGACAACGATGAAAAATAAACGAGATAAATACGAGTCACAGAAAAGAGGACAAAGAAGGAAACATGGTTATCTCCCCCTGTCCTCAGCTGAAGCTGACCTCTATCTGCTTCTCATTAAATTTTTATGACTTTTCTCTGAATGTAGTTATTCCAGTTCGTATACATACACAGATTATACAGAAACGTATAGCATAACACCCGCTGACGACGCGGCCATTTGACGAGGGTTCAATTACACACAGACGTCATTGTACATCTCACCCGGTGAGGATGAGGAGAAGCCGCATTCTGTTTCTGCTTGGCCCATGGCCATGGCCCATCCATAGCCATGCCATGCTAGCCCGCCAGAGAGACGTTTATTCATACAGTTGAAATGTGTTCACCATACGTGCCCAAGATTCTATTTTTTGTGCATTGATTGGATGGTTACATATGCATCCGTGTGTGTATAACACTGGATCCTTTTGTGAGGAATTTACACATCCTGTGCCTGTATCTGGCTGATGTTACAGAAAAAGTAGCTTCATGTGATGGTGCGTTCTGACAACAATCATCATATGGCTTTGGATGATTCTTTTATGTATTCCATTTGATTTGAAACTCGTCAGATAGTTTCATCTTCCACATTATCCACATTAGAAAAGAAGAACTACAGGGCTTGCAGTCACGAAGCTGTATGCAATAAATTAAAATCGCCTTAACTGGTAGTTTCACTCAATTATTTATTAGGGGAGGTCATCGGAGGAACGAACGACAGAAATGACTCCGTTTTGTTAGTACGGAGTATAAATTGATCGAAGCCAGCAAAAGGAGTAGGAGGCAACAGCGAGCAAGAAGGATATTATTCCCCATGGGTAATAGAGTTCAAAGCATGGAACAAAGGTGGAATGAAATTGAAAATTTTACCATTTTTGCTCTGCATGCCATCGAAGCGAGAGACTGTGAGGGTATAACTAGGAAACGCCTTTTGTTCTTTTTGAAGATGTGGCTGAGTTTGGTACTGGTACTGGTATATATGTAATGTATGTACATCCCTTAATCATGGCGATAGTCATGATGAGATCCCAGGATGCGATTTTAGGTCATTGTCTGGATTTGAGATACTTTCGTCGGTTGACGTCCCAGGGGATTCTTTTTTCCCATTTTCTTCTCTTTTTGCCGTATTCTTGTAGGAAAAGAATTTTGAATTTGAAATCTAATTTTAAGCAGGTAGACATTCCGTAATAGAACAAACGATACTCAGAGGGACTAATGAATAATTCAGTAAAATGAGTTCTGTGTCTGTTGAAGCCTGGAGTTCTATTTCTACGAATGTATGTACATTCTAAGAAGGATTTAGGGGTTTTGTATTTCAAAAGCGGTGTGTTTGATGATTCCTTTTTTTGGAAATTCTATGCTATGACATAAGTAAATCGTTGAATATAAACCAATTTTTTAAGTCTCATCATTGTGAGAAAACTAGTGATATGTAAAAAGATTGGTGGATACACGCACAATGCCGGTTAAACTTCATAAACTACATATGTACATACATATGTAGGTATTCGGATAAAATGCTGCATCTAGATTTGACAAAAAAAAAAACAAGAAGAAAAAAATTTAGTTAAAAAAACTAACTAAAAAGAACGAAACAAGATGAAATGAAACGATGATGTTTAGAGTTAAGCCGTGGTCACATGCCGTTAAATTAAAATATTTATATACATAATTACGCATTCATATGGCAAAGCGGCATTCGACCACGGCTATACTCTGAACATCATCGTTTCGTCTCATCTTGTTTCGTACTTTTTAGTTAGTTTTTCCCGTAGCCGGGTTTTAGTTTTTTAACTTGATTTTTTATTTACAACTTTTAAGTTTCAGAAAATATGTAGAGTGTAATTAGGTACGCAATGTCGTGTTTTACTCGTCAAACCCTTTCATTTTTATACCCTATTAAAGAGGTTGTAACGATAACGCTAATCCACCAACTTGGTGCACCCGCCATATTGAATTTTACATGACGTCACTTAGTTTATCGTATTTTTCTTGTCAAACCCTTTCATTTAATACCCATATTAAGGAGGTAGTAAAGATAACGCTAATACGCCATCTTGGGTGCGTCCGCCATACTGAATTTAGAATGTCCGTCATAGCGTATTGTATTCTACTCACCAAGCCCTTTCATTTGATACGGCTATCAAAATGGTTGTAAAGAAAAAGAAAAGAAATGAAAACAAGGCCATATTGACGTCACATAGCCTAACCAACTATCCGAATCAAGACGAATCCAACATCATCTTATTTGATGAAATCGGTTACATAGTTTAGGCTGTGCGAGGTGACATCCTTACATACAAACAAACAAACAAACCCAGCCTATAAAAATCATAACCCTTCCTTTTGACTAGTCGGGTAATAACAGGGCGCGGACTTGAACACATGCTCAATGCAAGAATATAAAGAATCCTGCATAAAGAGACATTTATTACCCTCACCTCAATACTCCTGTAAGTACTCATGTGAGTAAAGGCATATTTAACGACTTCTAGAAAGAGAACAAAAATGGTTGACAAAGTTCATGGAAACCAGAAATATCAACTATATATAGAACAGATTTTAATAATAGTCATCTGAAGTATCTACTCCACAGAGGAAATTCTCTCCTCTGGTGCTGCTGATCAATGTTTATACTCGTAAGTATCACTACACATTTAGATGACTTGGTAATCACAGCTCAGTGCAAACATCTTCACCATACATAAGTGGAATCTTGAAAACGACATTGACAACCATCGTTTTCTTTTTCTGTCCTACTTCACCATGTCATCAGGCGATTTTTTATTTTTAAAATCTAGATTTAGTCTAAGAAAAGAGTTCATTAGGGTTGGAATGGCAATTTAAAATCTCTGTGGATCACATTTCTCTACAAATTTTAAGAAAATACCTTTTCAAAGCATGATTAACGTGAATATAGTACCTATACATTAACCTTCATACATACATACATACATGCATACACATGTTTGTCTAGTGGTAAAATAAATAGACTATATAAGAATGTTAAAATTCTGAAGTTTTAAGCCACTGAACTTAACCTCCCATGAACGAAAACTTTTATTACTCTTGTATCCAAATATTTTTTAACAAATTTTATGGGGTTTACCTCCTCCCATAACTTGGGGTCACAAAGCACTTTGAGTTTTAAGGATAAAAAATAATAGTGAAAAAATTATAAATAAAATAAGGTAGGTACAGTAGGGTAAAACTATACAAAACGCCCCAGTTGACAAAACGCCCCATTAGCCTGACACCTACACAAGTGTGGCTATGCAGCTGCAACCAAACATATTCGAACCATTTCAATCAGTAGTGAACTGTAATAGTGGATGGTAGTGCTTTTTTGGTCCAGTCGCGAAATATTCTATAAAAAAAGATTTTTGGCGCTCAAACATATTGGAGTGAGTACAGCAAAAATTATTTTTTTTCAGAAACTCAAAACATGACACCAGAATGCTTTATATGTTTTGAAAATGTATGAAATAAGCTTTTTAGCTCGGTTTTGCTTATCTCTTAGAACAAGGTGTAGTTTTCAAATGTTGATGGGGCGTTTTGCACTCCGAAATTTACAAAACGCCCTTGTAGCATAAGTGTAATATGCCCCCCTATTACATTGAAATATACACTTATCAGCGCCTTCTTTTTTGCTTATTATTAATATAAATGCCACGAAATTATACCAGAACTATATTGCGGGCATCATTCCTGACTACTTTTTTTCATTGTCAGATGATTACATGAGCAGAATTTGATTCAAAATCCTACTGAAAGTTCTAAACCCCAACCGAGATCATCCGGAGTTTTGCACTATGTATGTATATACGATATACCAAACTGCAACAGCTGTGGTCGAAAAGCGAAGAGGCAAGCCATGCATCCTAAAAACTAACGTAATTTTTACACTTTTTCCTTAAAGGCGTTTTGTCACTAAAGTGGGGCTTTTTACCGGACAACCGAATTACAAAACGCCCCACTTAAACTTTTTTTTAAAAAAATATATAAAATATGTATTAAAATATTTAGCTATGAATTCGATTGCCAAAGTCATGAAAAATTACCGTTTTATTTTTTTGCAATAATGGATTTTAGTTTTTTTTTTAACTTATGCATTTTATTGGCGATGTTTTCAAAGTGGGGCGTATTGTATAGTTTTACCCTAAGGCTGAGTGGACAGCCCCAGCAAGTGTACATAGGCAGACAAAAAAAAATTAACTTAAGATGCCTGTAGGACAACTTTGACTGCTTTTAAAAAAAAAAATTGAAGATGCTAACAGCTAGAATTCTGCCAGTAAGAAAGGAGCATACAGTCACTCCAAGTTAAACTCGAACACCTAAGCCATCGCCAACACAATAAAAAATTTTAGTTATGATTCTTATTGTGTTATCAATAAAATAAGGCAAAAAATTAATTAATTAATTTAAACAAAAACGATGAATAAAAACAAGAGAACTCAAAAATTTCAAAGCACAATCGGGCAGCGGTGTAGCATTGCCTTAAAAACGTCCAAATATTGTATTCTCATATAAGTTCATGGTGAACATAATGAGGGGAATACCCGAATAATTGTAATTTCTAAGAAATTTTTTTTCTGTCACAAGAATGAAGATATTAGTTTGGCAAAATGGGAAGACAGGGAGGACAAACATCCACTTAACTTAGGGAACTGAAATTAAATTCCGTAGATGGAAAATTTGTGCGGGAAATAGCAAAAATAGTTGGTCAGAAGCCATTCGACGGTCCATAAAGCGATACCGTAACAAAAAAAGTTTCGAAAATAAATCTAAATAATGAAGGGCACAATAAAATAATTGAAGAAGCACAAGAACGTATTTATTTACGAAAAGTATAGACTAATCTTTTTTTGAGTGCGCTAGAGATGCAGAAATCGAACTAGAAAAGACGCCAAAGTTAGCTAGAGATGTAGAAATCGAACTAGAAATGAAAGCATGATCGTCAACTGGTCGAAGAGCGAGACAAAAGCCATTTACTCGTATAAGTAAACAAAAAAAAACTTCGCGAAAGATTCGTGATCAGCGACCCCAAAAACCCCTTTATACCAAATTTGGTCCAAATCGGTTGACTTTGTAAAAATTGTCATTTATGGCCGCCATCTTAAATCTTAAATCCACCATGTTGAATTTCCTTACTCTATCGGTCCTATTTTTTTAGAAAAATCGATTATGCCACCAGATACGAAGTATTAGCCTCCTATCGGTGGTGACTTATGTTAAAATTTACGATTATTTCGAAAACAAAACAACTAAAAATTCACATTTTTTCTGCTTTCAGCTGCCAAAATCCAAAAATGGAGGCAGATAGAACAATTCTGTCCCCGATTCGGAGAGGGCAGAAAAAATTACAATAGAACATGTTTCTTAGAAAGCTTTGGTTGATTGACTCACTAAATGGCAAACGATTGAAAACAGTAAAAGAACGTATGCCATTTGGCACGAAACGGGTTAAGCTTGATTTTTAAGTAAAAACTTAAAAATCACTCAACTTCTATACCATTATACCATTATACCAATCCCAAATCAACCAAATAGGAATTAGAATGAGAGCGAGAGAGCGAGAGAAATGGAACAAAGCAGCCTCGTTCACGGCTCAAGGTCTAGGATCTAGGTATAAAACATAAAATTATTGGATTAGTGTGGAAATTTCCTAGTGTGTAAGTCTGCAATTTGAATAAAATGGACTACATTGAAAAAAGTTCACTGCCTCTTTTAATAATTGAATCGCCACTTTAATCAAACACAATCCACACACGTCTCGCAAGGAATGCCCATCAGTTTACTCTTAAGCCCAACTTCGGGCATAGAGTAACATATTGAGATCGTTTTTTTAACCGCTCAACTCGAATGCCGAACACGATTTTTCCACAAACGTTCAAGGCCAATGCCCATCGGTATCTCCACCGTCATCCACCTTAAGGTGTTCATAATTATAATAAGCGTGCGTGAATTATAAAAAACAATAAAAAAAATATGTAGGTACTTCAGAAATATAATCTAAAGGTAAGTATTTTTTTTTTTAATGCCATGTGTCATTAGTCATTAGCATTACTTTCCACCTTACATTATTGATCGTGTGTGGCTGTTGTGTAATTGTCCCCACGATATGGAAACTCCACCACAAAGTCCTATTGAGAATTTGTGGTAATATCTCAAAGAAAGGATCCGAAGATATCCTATTTCAAATAAGAACGAACTCAAAAAGATTTTATTAGAAGAATGGAAAAAAAAAGGACCAGCATATTGTAAAAAAACGGCCAAGTGCGAGTCAGACCATAGTTTTCCATAGTTTTAAAACCAGTTATATTTTGTTTAAATAACTGTTTCGTTTCGTTAACACAAAAAACGAAAACGACCCACCTCTATATTCACTTTACAAACTTATAATCAGTAAAATTATTATTTGCTAAATTATTGTTTATCGAATAGTGATAATTTCATTGAAATTGGTACAGTAGTTTACGAGTTAATCGGTTGAGAAATTGAACTTTTCGACATAAAATTGGATTTTACGACGTGAATTTCTCAAAAACTATACAACTTTCGAGACTCGCTATATTTTTCTTTAAAAATATAGTTCATCACCTACGAACTATGATTTTTTCATATTTTTGACTTCAGTAGTTTCGGAGAAAAATGTGTGATCCTTTTTGTATGATATTTTTCACACATTTTCGGCAATAACTCCTAAAGTTTCTAATGGAAAAAAAATAAGCAAAATATTTTTGGATTCTTTCGAGTGATGTCCATGTATGTGGACCAACGTAATGTATAAGTGTGCCAAATTTCAAGTTTCTATGAAGAACGGTTCTTGATGTTTTTATCGTTTTTATCGTATTTTTGAGTTAGAGCGAACTTATAATGATTCCGTATTACCATATGGGTACGGTACCCTAAAAACTTATTGAATCAATGCCAACAAGATTAAAAATGGTAATAAAAAGTAAAGGTTTACATATAAAATACTAATACTTTAAAAATATGTGAAACAAATGAGTACTTTACTTAGATACATCTATACATCTATGTTGCTGTACAGTAAAATTGTTGAGTTCTCTTGTTTTTATTCATTGTTTTTGTTTAAATTTATTAATTGTTTGCTTTCTGTTATTGAAAATACAATAAAAATCATAACTGAACATTTTTATTGTGTTATTTATAGTTGCATCTAAAGCTTTTTTTTAGCATCGGAACTACGATGGATTAAGTGTAGGGTTATTTCTTGTTAACTTGTTATACTTACATACGAACTAATAATTGTATAACAGTTTGATCGATTGTCAGAGATCTGATGATTCTCCGACAGTCGCCGTATTACACTTGCCCAGACAACATCGGCTTCAATAAAAGAATAAATACATACACATAACACATGGTGTCTTTTAAGTTGTGTCATTTAATTCTCTACAAACTAAACATGGCGCAGCCGGTAAAGAACCAAATTCGATATTTATAATGGCGAAAACACGTTCGCAAACAAAAAAGAAAAATAATAATAATGGTGCTAGTACATCGAATATTAAAACAGTGATAAAATTAGATTCAGAATCAGAACTTAGTGATATTGAGTGCGAAAAAATAGAAATTGACGTAAATAATACAGCTATTTCTTTGTCGAAAAGTAATTTCTTAAATAATACCTCGTGGGACCTTAGTGCCATTGAGCACCACGTGTGTAAAATGGAGTTCAAACCGCCTGCTCCATTAATAATGGATGGAAATTTGTCTGAAAATTTTAAGAAGTTCAAACAAAGGTTTGACATTTTTATGCTTGCTTCCGAAAGCAACTCCAAGGAAGAAAAAGTGAAAATAGCAATACTGCTAAACATCATTGGCGAAGACTCTCTTGAAGTGTACAATACGCTTACCGTCAGCAAAAACGAAAATGCCACACTAAAAAACATTTTAAATGAATTTGAGACATACTGCAACCCCAAAAAAGACGAGGTCTATGAAAGGTACAAATTTTACAGCCGCACTCAAAGAGAGGATGAAAGATTCGATCATTTCCTGACTGATATAAAACATCTAGCAGCTTCGTGTGAGTTTTCTTCGGACGAGATATCTAAAGCCATTCGTGACCGCATCATCTTCGGAATAAAATCAAAAACCTGCCAGGAGAAACTCTTAGGAGTGGGGAACATCAGCTTGGATGATGCAATAAAAAAAGTGCCGTTTGTTCGAACTGGACAAATCAAGACTGGAAGACGTACAAAATAGAAACCATGCCGATTCATCATCTAACGGGAATATAACAGTTGATGCGGTATCAGCAAAATTCAGACATCTTAACAGTAACCAAAGATCTTTCAGAAATACTAACAACTCTTTATATTTTAACAAAAACTTTCAATTAAATAAGAACAAAAATTATAATAGAAATTACAAATCTAAATTTTCTAATGATTATCCTAATTTTTCTAATCCAAAACAGGCTTCTACAGGGTATGAGTATCGGGGAGAGTGTTGTGAACGGTGTTAATGTCATGAACCGGAACATTGCCCGGCACAAGGTAAATTTTGTACCAAATGTAAAAAGGCGGATCATTTTGCAATTGCATGCAAATCAAAACAAAAGATTGCAGAAATTTCTTTCACGGAGCTTCCAACGAATAAATCAATTAAAACAGATGACTCAAGCTCAGGTGAGGAAAACTTTTTCGTATATTCTTTAACAGATAAACAAAAATCCTGTTGGAGTGAAGCCATTGAAATAGAAAATATTAAGATTGCCTTCAAGCTTGATACAGGGGCTGAAGTTAATGTCATCCCGTATAAATATTTTGTTTTGTTCAAAAACAAGATGCTGAAATCTAATAAAGGCATTCTGGAACTGTATGGTGGTAAAAAATTGTATCCGCTTGGCTCTGTTGCACTAAATTGTGTAGTAAAAAATAGGAATTATAACGTTGAATTCTATGTGGTTCAAGAAGATACAATGCCTTTGCTGGGTTTGAAGAGCTGTGTAGATATGAATTTGATCAAAAGAATTAATTTGGTGAAAAATAGCAAGCAATCATTAATTGATGAAAACAAAGATATTTTTGCAGGGATTGGCAAATTTCCTATAAAATGTGACCTTCAAGTAGATTCTTCAATTGCTCCCACAATCAAACCACCTAGAAGAATTCCCTCTTCGTTACAGGAACCTGTTAAGATTGCTTTGCACAGATTAGAAATGGAAGTCATCATTAAAAAGGTAGAGACTCCAAAAAATTGGGTGAGCAATTTAATAATAGTAGAAAAACGAAACAAGGATTTAAGATTATGTTTAGACCCAAGAGACCTTAATAAAGCATTGCGACCAGAACATTTTTTGATACCAAAATTGGAAGAGATTAAGGATAAGCTATGTGGAATGAAATTCTTTTCCGTTTTGGACCTAAAAAATGGGTTCTGGCAGGTTGAGTTACAGGAAAACACGAGTGATTTGTGCACGTTCAGTAGCCCATTCGGCTGTTTCAAATTTTGTAGATTACCTTTTGGCATTTGTGTCGCACCCGAAATTTTTCAGCGTTATACTTATCAATATTTTGGTCAACTTCGAGGAACGTGCGTTTATTTAGATGATTTAATTGTGTTTGGAAGGGATCAACGAGAACATGATGAAAATCTAAAAAAAGTTTTTGACAGGGCTCGGGATATCGGCGTTAAATTTAATGCTAATAAATTTCAGCACAATCTAGTTTCGGTAAGATACCTAGGTCATATTTTTTCTGAGGTGGGTATGAGCCCAGACCCTGATAGGATTGAAGCGATTCTCGCAATGAAACCTCCGTCGAATAAAAAGGAATTACAAAGGTTCCTAGGGTTGATTAACTATCTTCGAAGTTTTGTTCCGAATCTTTCAACGGTCTCGCAAAATTTAAGAAATTTACTTAAAAAAGATAAAGACTTTCTTTGGCTAGATATACACAATGACACCTTCAATCAAATTAAGAAAATAATAACCAACGTTCCCATACTAAAGCTTTTTAACGAAAAGAAACCGATAATTTTACAATGCGATGCATCGAAAAGTGGTCTTGGCTGCTGTCTTTTGCAATCAGAGGGCCCTGTAAGTTTTGCTTCTAGAGCTCTTACAGATACTGAACAGGGCTACGCCCAAATAGAAAAAGAACTCTTAGCGATTACGTTTGCATGCACCAAGTTCCATAATTATATTTATGGGAGACAAACTACAGTTCAAACTGACCATAAGCCTCTGGTCACTATATGTGCAAAAGATCTGGATAAGGTTTATTGTACACGGTTACAGAGAATGAAACTTAAGCTAATGAAATACAAACTGGAGGTAGTGTACGTGCCTGGGAAATATTTGCATGTAGCAGATTTGCTTTCTCGTTCCTTTTTAGATGTCACTAAAACAAACACCGAAGATGATTTTGACGAAGTAATTCATTCAATAAATATAAGCGATGACAGGAAATCTCAGCTTCAAATTGAAACTCAAAAAGACCCTGAGTTGAATGCACTAAAAGGATTAATTTTGCAGGGCTGGCCAAAAGATATTAGTAAAGTCGAAACCGACTTAAAGTTCTATTATCGCATGCATAATGAATTATTTATCGAAGATGATTTTATATTTTACATGAACAAGATAGTAGTCCCAAAATCATTGCAGCATGAATACCTAGAGATATTGCATGACGGCCATTTAGGAATAAATAAAACGAAACTAAGAGCAAAAGATCTGTTATTTTGGAAAAATATGAACTTACAAATAGAAAATTTTATTAATCGCTGTTTAGTGTGTCAATCACTTAAGATTTCCCAAAAAAAGGAACCAATTATTTTGCATGATATACCAGACACACCTTTTCTAAAAATAGGTTTAGATTTATTGGAATATTCGAATTGCTATTACTTAGTTATTGTAGATTATTTCTCTAAGTGGTTGGAGTTATTACCAATCAAAAATAAATCTGCCAATGAAATCATAAAGAATCTTAAGAACACATTTTCGTCTCATGGAATTCCTAAGGAAATCGTATCAGATAATAACCCATTTAACTGTTTGGAATGCACGTCTTTTGCAAAACAAATTGGTACCAAATTTGTATTTAGTAGCCCTTACCATCCTAAATCAAACGGTTTGGCTGAAAAGTTTGTTGGTATCAGCAAAGACATGCTCCGCAAAAGTCATGCTTCCAAAACAGACTTATTTTTACTCTTACTGGAGTATAGGAATACACCACTTCCAAGTATTGGATACTCACCTGCACAATTGTTGTGTAACAGAACATTGCGAACGAGAATACCCTCGCATGATGAAATTTTAAAACCTAAACTTCCAGAAAACCCCCAGCTCTGTTTGTGGAAGTCCAAGCAAAAATCGAAGACATTATATAATCGAAATGCAACTTTTAAAAAAGAATTTAGCCCCGGTAATCGTGTTTGGATGCAATCTTTGGACAAAAAATGGCTTCCTGGAATAATAAAATCAAAATTACCAGAACCAAGATCCTATCTCGTTCAACTTGAACGGGGAGGAACATATAGAAGAAATTCCAGACATATACGAAAAAGATTTGCTCACAAAACAAAACCAAATAGTCTAGTTGAAGCAGCCGAAACCAAAGTTCACAACACTCGCAGCCGTACCAAAAAAGAGTTAAACTTTTGATTTTGTTATGTAATATATTTTGTTTATTTAATTATTTGAATTACATTACTGAATTTGCTACTTTTGTTATATTTTGTTTATTTAATATTATTTGAATTACATTACTGAGTTTGTTGCTTATCGGAATATGTACTTGTTAATTAATAGCTATTTGATTTATATTACGGAGCTTATTACTGAATTATATTATTATTGCATATTGTTTGTATATTTGAAGGGGAAGATGTAGGGTTATTTCTTGTTAACTTGTTATACTTACATACGAACTAATAATTGTATAACAGTTTAATCGATTGTCAGAGATCTGATGATTCTCCGACAGTCGCCGTATTACACTTGCCCAGACAACATCGGCTTCAATAAAAGAATAAATACATACACATAACACATGGTGTCTTTTAATTTATGTCATTTAATTCTCTACAAACTAAACATTAAGTGTCTGAGTTTGGCTTGGAGTGACTGTATAAACTTAATTTTTTTATTTGTGTTCGACGTCAATTCGGTTTAAATTTCTCATTTTTGAAACGCATCTATGTATGTACATATATCGAATCTGCAATGTTAAACAACACAACATATATACCAGTATGCCCTCATTAAAAGCAACCCTCGATATGCGGAACTCCTCAATAAAAGCAACACTTAAAATCGTACCATTGTAATTGCAAGTTGCAACCCTTTAAAAAAAAACAGTGATTTACATACAAAGAATAAAAAATTGACACTTCAGAAATTACGGTGAACCTTTGGCCTGCATTCAGCATTGTGAATCAAGAGTTTAAGCAACAAAGGGAACTAGATTCATAACACTTCATCAGAAGACAGATTGCGGTTGACGCCTTTGATAACGATTTTGCATACAACGTGAAGGCTAATAAATATAATGAACAGCCTCTTTCAGTAATTCAGAACAATAAAAGTAGTATATTTATTCTATGATAAGAACATTGCCATTCCAATTCGATTGAATTATTCCTCATTTATTTTTTCATCAACAGTATTCCATTTGTGATTAACTGCCCCAACTAAATTCCAATGAAATTGAACAATACGCTGTACGTATGATTATAGTTTATCAATAAGAACTCGAAAATAATAATAAAAAGCATGAACAACGCACTGTGAACATGAACAATAATCACGATTTAATTCCTGCTCTCAATAAATGATAACGTACACTACACACACATCCCCACTTGCATATCATTCCACGGTCCACTACCGATTTCTCAATTGGTAAAACAACATAATCAATTTGACCAATTTGCCATCCGATTTCGGTTCGCATAATTTTCACCACAAAATGTCATAATAAATTCACATCAAAGGAAAATATCGATTACCACCCTAAAGGTGTTGTTCACTGAGTGTGTGTGTCGATGAAAATATGATTCGGCTACCATTATACGAGTATCTAGAAGCGCAACAAATAAAAAATTAAAACGAACAAAAAACTCGATAAATGCATTCAAACCGAAAATATCTCTCCATGGAATATCAAATAATAAAAAAAAAATAGCCGCCTCTACAGGCTCAAAAGAATTGAAGCCAAGCCAACGCAAAAAATAAAATTTTAAAAATAGGCTAAGCACGGATTAGAGTCATGGAGAAGGCAAAACAGAAACTCGTAGGCTGAGGCATACATTCTAAAAAAAAAACCCACATTGATGCACGGAAATATTCGTATGCTGCGGTTGGAGTACTAGATAAAGATACAAATGCAAGGTTGACTTTTTTTTTTCCTAGCGCACTATCAAGTGGTGAATCTTCTCGCCTTCTTTCTTGACGTGTGTTCGTATGAGTAGATATCTGGATTCAGGTTTACATGAAGCAATGCACACTAGATGGCGTGAATATCGATACGTTACTGCTACAGTGCTACCGCAACTAAATAGCTGCTCCTCCACTACACACACAGTGCGTAGGGTTAACAAATAAGGAATTAGTGGCCGGGAACAGGTGAAGCTGCTACCAGTTCTGATCATTTTCTTCTTTGCCAGCTTTCAGCTTCCAGCAGTTCATTTCAACTTTATTAGGGCGACAGAAAAACGAGGACAACGAACAAAAAAGACGCCACACCATAAGCTGCATTCGGTGGATGAAAAAAACTTGTTATACCAAAAAGTATCTTGTAAATACACGATATAAACTTGTATGAGTATGCATGTCCCCATCGTTCGTTTTTTTTTTTTTTACAGCAAACAGAAATAAAAGAGAAAAAGGAAAGAGGAAAAGATTACAGCTATGAACACAATTATATTACCATGCTTTTGCTACAGGACCATCGGCAGAAGTACTCGTTTTCGGATCTTAAGCAATATGACGGCAGAAAAGCCAGACAGACAACCTGAAAATCGCAGAACTCTCGGCTAACGATGGGGTCGGGTAATTTACTTAAATCTTTGGCGACCGACTACGACTACGACGCGACGTTGTGGGGTTTTATCTGAAGCTGAAATCTATTTCTAGTGATATTCCGCGTGTCGGACGGTTCGGCTCGGTCGTAGGCAATTTGAGATTTCGTACATGTGCTATGTGCATCTCTAAGTCCGAAGAGATAAACTGTTAATCATCGTCCATAATTGAGAGAGCATTATTCCTAACTACACTTCGACATATCACCATCATCGCAGTTAAGTTCTAGAAAATCACTGGAATCAGGCCATAATTGGAATCGAACATGCACACGCGATCATTGTGGGGAAAAATATTTTTGAAGATAAACAACAAGCGAAGCTTTCTTATATGGCGCGCAACACTTGGCTCTACACGTTGGGAATGAATAAAATTTTGTTTTGTTTTCTAATTTGATGTCAAACGTGTTGATTGGATTGGCTTCGGTACTGGAACTGAACTGGTAAATTAGTAACGATTTCATCTTCAAAAGGCGTGATATGCATTTTGTTAGACGAAGCAAGGCGATATTTGTTATCAGTTTCGCCCACGGTGAGTCGTTATCATTAGCATTTGATGCAGCTGTTGCTTTGCTATTGCTACCCACATTGTAGCACGTTTTTCAATAAGCTGACATTTAATTTCTGGATGGTTGTTTTGTAGAACGATTAGGATGGAAAACATAATCAAAGGCAGTTGATTGGGGCGTGGGAGCTAGAACAGTTTATAACCCTACCCGATAATTCAATGCAGACCGCAACCGAGATGAATTGAACGAAAAAAGTGTGACAACTGTTAGCTGGTGGACATACTTTGGGTGTATTAAATTGGTAAATATTTTGGGAACCAGCTTTTGAAATAAAAAAAATTATAAACTAGTGTGTTCAACATATGTACGTGACTACTGCAAACAAAAATCGACGGGTATAGACGTATTCGTAATACATGCTTTGATAAAAAAAATAACAAAAAAAGTCTAATTCATTCAATAAATTTGATTTCCTTTTTTAGGATTGTATACATATCAAATTAAGATTCAAGTATATGGAGTTGAAAAACAGACCTGGAGATTTGAATACATAGCTCTAATCCTAAAATGCAGGCTCTTAGATTTAGCGTAAGCATACTGTCGGCGATAAGTGAATATTTTTTAACAGGCTTTGTGTTTCTTCTAGAATATAAATGGGACCCAGCTAAAGGGGCACTTGCGCTGAGTCCAGGTGTAGTGATACTATCCACCCTGTAAACATAGGTAAACAAAACCCAATGTAACATTCGTAAACATGAACAAATACATTCAGGACGTTTCCATTTACTTATGCACAATTCGTAAGCGCGAGCGTTAATTGCTTTATAACGTAACATTACACGAGCATAGCTTTAATATGCCTGACCTATTTCTTCGCTGTACAACCACCGCAGAGCTGAACCTCCGATGATTAGGTAAGAATTTATATTTTGTTTATCGAATGAATTTAACTGAGTAACCAGAATGATTGCGAAATAACTGCAGTATTGTACTAGTAATAAGTTTAGTATATAAGGCCCGAATTTGAAATTAATAAATTATTCTTTGAACTCATACAGAGCGGCATGTTTCACTAAACAATATCGGCAAACTCCTAGTGGGTAGCCACCTTCATTATTTCGGCATAGAGGAGTCTTAAGTCCTCTACCAGTAGGGACCCTTAGAAGATCTTCCATTACATAGGTCATTCCTCTTCAATGCATACCATACGAACTGTGTACGTTTTCTTGCTCTTTTTATAGCATGGTATAAGTGGTGGTTTCGATGGAAGAAAACCCAAACAGCGCAGAAAGGGCGCCGTTTTAATACCACAACCTCAGGTGACCCGTTTGTTCGAATGTAGTTTTGAGATGCACCCTGTGAAGTATAGGAAGTGGATCAGTTCTCCAATCCTTTTCTCGGATATCTCTTAAAGGTCGCTGAAGAAAAGTTTGCCCAGTTTGCGTTGCTGGCTCTCACTAGAGCCGAACATTTGAACAGAAAGTGAATAAGCGATTCTTTTTCATTTTCATATTTGTAGCTTCGGCAGAAACTGTCGTGAGGGATCGCTAGCTTGTGTGCATGGTCCCTATACTAACTGCTTACTCTAGGGATGTGTACGCAGGTTCTTTGTAGCAGCTTTTTTTGTTGCGAACCTGTTGTAACTTGGTCATATCTTTCTGGATAAAACACAGTTAGTTAGTTTTAGGAAGTGTAAGAGTTTAACAGCACCTAACAGCACCGCCAACCGGAATGGCACCGTCATTCGAAGCAAAACAATGGACACAAATTAAAAAGAAATAAACTATTCCTTCAGCAAAAATCCTCTCTAAACAAAGCTCAATGATTTACAAAGGGCATTAAGAACGCAAATTGCCAACAACAACAAAAATACTCCCTCGTATGTCTTCCTTTCAGGTGCGTTTCATTCTCCTGCCACAAAGTCTGAACTTTTTAAAATTTATTATTTCGGTTGTAGCCGCCCACCCGAACTTAGAACTGGTCTTCCTGTGTATCCTGTATCCAGTCTCCTGTGTCTGTCATCAAAACCATCGGCGTCGGCACAAACAACTTTTTTCCTACTCCAGTGGCAAAAATACCCAAAGGAAAATTATACCGTATCCTTTCACACGGATAAACTCCCATTAGGAAGGAAACCTACTATGGAAATGTGTGGAACCAAAAAAAGTAGTACGAGGAGTATCCTTTTAAAGGATACAACCCCGGAAATTTGTTGGCTAACACAACACGAACAAATAAAAACAAAGCGGTCAGGCAAAGCAAAAACAAAAATTAAAACTTATAGCTATCGCTCAGGCATTGAAAATCATTTTTGTATCCTTTTTTATTTTTTCTGGTTGTTTTATACTTCTTCGACTGGAAAAGTGTTGTTATCCTTTCAATGCGAACGGGCACAACAACAAAGCATTAAGAATGAATTTTTCATTTAATTCTCTCGCACTTGAACCCATTTGCCATATAAACAGTCCACCGCGAAGACCGTCCAGATCCAGCAGCTAGACGGTTCGTCTGGCCTCATCCTTCTCAACGTTCTACATTTGCGCCTGAAGGCGATTTATAAATTTATTTGTGGAAATGAATTGCTTTTTAACGTCATCACCCGACCGCTCGGGTTCAGGTGAACTATGATACGAGAGTTTTTAAGCAAATTTTCTTTTGTGAAAAGCCGCGCATTGGGTGAACTCCTTTGAGATACAAGTGGATACGTATTTTCGGTGCGTTTCTATATTACTGACAGCGACAAGAAGAATCGTTATGTTATTGTGGCAGGTCGATTAAGTTGATTGATGATGGTACTGCAACAACAACAACTAGAACTCAAAATGACTCTTTTTACCTCTGTCGAGGGCACTGCGTTGTTCGTCTTGATCTGGCGAAGGGCGGCGCATATGTATGATCGCCACTGCCATCGCCACATGCAGCTGCAAGTTGCATCGTTTTAATGTTTCCTTTTTTTTGAAAATACTTTTATGCTTCAAACACAATTAATCAATGTTCAAGTGTGCAGCGCTCACCACCAAAACAAAGCTACACAGCCAAAAGATATTGAAAATTTATCTGCTGGAATCGTGGGGTGTTCAAGATGATTGTGGAGGAGGAAAGTCGTCGTCTTGCATTTACTCCGCAGGAAGAGACGAACGATTGTCATTATTCTTTGTCGAAAAGGAAATTGTGTTCGTGGTGTTATAAAGTCTTTTTGTTGTCTTCAGCTGCAATGGTGCATGAGGATCCTCGTCACTGGCAATGTGATGGGGTCTTTGGTTCAAGTAATTTATAGCCTGTGTAGACATGGTAATGATGGCTTTCGACGAAGGAAGTTTGTCTGAGTTGAGCGAGAGAAATTTTGCGGAGTACTATTAATGGATGGAAAATATAATTGCATTGCTATGAACATCTTCTATCTTTGTCATGAATTTAATAGTTGCTATGAAAATATGAATAGGTAATTTAAATTTTATTACGAAGCTCTTACATCGAGGAAGCATTTTCGCAAGACCCAAGCACATTATACAATAAAACTATGAAGTCAGTAACACTGTTCTTTACTCTAAGCGTCAAATACTTCAAGTGGCGGATGTGATTTTAGCACTAAATTTAATACTGTGAAATTGTAATACTGGCGTGCATTGGTAGGCAGTATTCAAACGTAGATATTATTGTGAGTCTTGATGCTTTTAGTTTTTCTCTGTACAAAAACAGGTCAGAAATGTGGTTTATGATAACAGAAATATTATTATTATTATTATATTTTACTATCTAGTAATTAAAATTACATGATAATCTTAAAATTAATGAGCCTAGCTGCGGAGACTATTGGCTCTATGATAGAAATTCTTATATGCTAATGTTAGTAATTGATATAAATTCATTTATTTTTTCTATGTTTGTGGGGTTAGGATCTTTTAGAATATCGAAAATGTTGGTATTTTTAAATATTTTTAGTTTGGCTGGTTTTAAGAAGTTACAGTATTTAAGTATATGAGCTAGATCTACTTAAATACTGTAACTCCTTAAAACAAGGGCAATTTGGCGGCATGTTGTTTGTTAGCAGGTGTTCGTGAGTAGTAGCAGTGTGTCCCAGCCGCAACCGGACAAATCTCGAAATTTTATGTTTTGGAATGTTGGTGGGATATTGTGGGTGTCTTCTGTTGGGATTGACTTCGGTGTAATGGTGGTGGTATGTGTTCCATTTAATAAACTGATTAGATTTGATCGTTTTTTGTATTGTGTTTCTTAAATCTAATTTGGTGTAGATGTTGAATGTGAACACTGGTGCGTTTTTGGCTGAGTTAGCTGCAAGGTCGGCTGGATACTAGCGTGCCCAGGGATCCACATTAACTTTAGTTTGTTTGGCGATTGGACCAGTAACAGAAATAATTACAAATCGCAAAAAGCAATTATAATGTCTGTTTAATCAACACGGCCGGCTCATGGGAACCAAAAAATGTGTGATTAAAAACTGTAAGCCAAATTAAGGAAAGAATATTACGCTGAAGAATTGAATATGTATATTAAATAAAAAAAAAAAAAACAATTGTATTAATAAGTAGAAATAAAAATGCCTAAGCACATGCCCAAGCACGGTCAGTACACTCCTTCTTAGTCTACGTTAAAAAAAACTCAAACTTGACTACGGGAAAACTAACTAAAAATTACGAAACAAGATGAAACGAAACGATGATGTTCGGAGTAGAGCATGCCATTTTACCCCATGAATGCGTACTTATACATTTAAATACATTTATAGATGTGAAACCCTTTCATTTGATACCCATATTAAGGAGGTATTAAATATAACGGTAATCCGCCATTTTGGGGCTTCCGCCATATTGAATTTAGAATGACGTCATAGCGTATTGTATTCTACTCAGCAAACCCTTTCATTTGGTACCACTATCAAGGCGGTTGTTTAGAGAAAAGGTAATCCGCTATCTTGAAGCCTCCGCCATATTCGAGCCACAATGACGTCACTTAGCTTATCGTTTTCTACATGTCAAACCCATTAATTTAATACCCATATTAAACAGGTCAAGATAACCGTAATGCGCTATCTTAGTGTCCGCCATATTGAATTTTTCTGTTTCCGAATCAAGACGAATCCAACGACACCTCATTTATTAAAATTCGTTTTTTAGTATAGGCTGTACGAGGTGACATCCTTATATAGGTTAGATTAGGTTAGATTGAGAGGCGTTGAGAAGCTGAGCCATCCCAAAACACTAGGCGGCACCAGAGTGGGCCCATCGCGATCCCCTAAGAATCTATTCACGGATGGCACCTAGACCGCCACAATTTCCTCAAAGCATTTCATTACCCTTCAAAATCTTAGAACGAGTCTACGGTTGATTCGGGCACCTCCTCCAGGTTACTAAAGAAGTAGTAGCAACATGTTCCTGCGACTACGTGCTATGCCCCGACATTCACACAGAATATGTACGATATCCTCTGATACACCTTATTCATTAAAGAATCTGCAAATATCCATGCCTATGGGTCCGAGCCTCTTAGCGTATTTCCCCAGAAGGCAATGCCCGGATAGTATTTCTATTTTTGCCCTGCTAAGTCTAAGGATTTCACTGGGCCTTTTACGGTCCAGCGCCGACTAAAGTGCCTTGGAAATCCTGTGTCCTACAATGTTGGACCATCCATGGTCAGCCCTTTACATTTACTGGTGGAGCTACTTCCACAGTGGCAGCTCCCGCCCTTTCCCTGCCAAATCATCGGCAAACCCGTTGCCTTCTATCCCGGAGTAACCAAGCACCCAACACAGTCTTACCTGATTCTGCGTACATAATGCCCTGAGCATTGGGCTGCAGCTCCTGACTAGTGCCGATTTAATAGTGCACAATTCTAGCGCCTTTAGCGCAGCCTGGCTGCCGATGTAAATATCAATATCTTTACCGGATATTCGTTTCATGTTCAGAAGCTATGCAGCTCTGAGTATGGCTAGAGATACTGCCTGAAAAACGCTGCAGGTATCCGGGAGCCTTAAGGACACTTTTAGATCTGGTTCCACACAGTAGATACTAGACACAATCCGCCGCTTGCTGTTTTCGACCCGTCCGTGAAGACTGCAGTGCCTATAAGCCGAGTCTGTGTTGTTTGTACAAGGTTCTGTACGGTGTGACATCCTTACATACAAACATACAAACAAAACCAGCCTCTTCCTTTTGCCATAGTCGGTTAAAACAGCAACCAAATTCGTCCGATGTAATCGCCCTCTGGTGGTAATTTACGCCTTGAGGGTATGATCACACTGGTTTTTCATGATATAAATTTATTTAGCGGATTCTACGTGAACAATGTCAAACAAAAACAGTTTTCAGTGATTTTTTTCTTTTTCGATGGAACAATAGAGAATTTCACAAGATGGAAACGATTCAATAGAATCGACGAATAGTCTAATGAATGAATTGACCTTAAACAGGGTCAGAAATTGAACTGCTATCTTTTAGCATGGAAGTATGTAACGTCCTTGAATCCAAAACAGCTATGAGTAGCCAAAACCTTCTGTCCAATCGTCCAGCGACTTGCGAAGTAGCCACTCGAAGTAAGGCTGCATAACTGAAATATACTGGTACTACTGGAGATAGACCAAAAAATGGAAGTTTCTGGGTAAGGCTTAACATTGGAAGCTTTTTGGCCCAATTTGGAATACAGCCGAGGTATCACAAAAACGGGCAATGGTGCAGAATCACAACACATATAGCGCGCAACAACAACAGCACTTTTTCGTGAAACTTTTCCGAGCAAATTAATCTCCCAGTTTTGATATTTATCATAGCCAGTTTGATCACCCAGATTCCTTCATGTGGGCATTGGTTTAAAACTTTACACCACAATCGACAACCTACTCTACTAACTTTTTATGATGCCATGAAAATGCAATAAAAAGAACATCAATTTGCATTAATAAGAACTACATTCATCGGCTAAATGTTATCTCGGAAACTCGTTGCAATAAAAGTGTCTCAATAAAAAATTAAGATCAAGAATTTTTTTTTTTTAAACAATGTCATAGACTTAATAAAACCGGATGACTCAAGCACATCTTTGGAAATTCTTTAAGCACGAGGTCCACACAAACCAACAATTTAAGACTATCCACATGTACAAACGATAACTTTAGACCACCTGTCTATCATCATGACGTCCTTGAAAGTAATCTTAGGGATACATATATATGTACATGCATATGAACGCCACCCTACATCTGGCAAAAGAAAAACTCGTTTAACATCCTCTGCCCCTATAATTATGACCAATAAAATGTCCTGTTTATTGTTACTCTTTTAATTGCCTTCTGTTGTTTTTTCTACCATTTCAACTGGCCACTGAATTGAATTTGTGGAACAAGTGCACGAAATTAGTGCTATCCGTCGAAAGACCTGTTTTAATAGAGAGCGCCCCAATCCAGTAGATGGGATCAACTCTATTAGCCAGGCATGCAATGTTGTCGTCGACCAACGCAAACGTCTGCAACCATTTTTGTTTATTTTTTATTTTTGCATATGACATGCATTAAATTCAATATGTTACTTGCTGACACGAAAGGGAATTCAATATTTTCAAACAGGATACTGTATTGATTTCGCACAAGATATGTTACTTTCTATTATTAAATTGTTCTCGATTTCTCACGGATATATTCAGTCTCTGTCTGTATAATGTATACAAAGTTCAATCAGCCATTGGCCATTGTATACTGCTGTGTGCGATGACATAGATCTGGGGATATCATTTATACCGCATCTTCATTGGTGGTATAATTACAAGGCAACCATTGATGCCGATGATGAAGATGATATGACAAGGCAAAAAAGAACTTACTTATAAGAAACTAAAGAAAGTATCGATTACCTCTATCACTTTGTGCTCCCCGAGACCATGGCAAGATACACGTATACATTGAAAGTGGATCATTTGATATGCCTTGATTGCATGGGGGACTACGCACAGACAACTTCGTAGCAGTAGACGCCACAGCATGATGTCTTGATCTAAACCGCAAGGCTGTACATGGACCGAGTAAACCTTAGATTGCTTACTTGTTTGGCTTCTCCGCAATTGTGAGCCATCTATCAATAATTAAATTAATTTGCTTCTCCACACCTTAGGTGTGTTCGATGGGAGGAGTTGAAACTAGAGAGAAGCGAACACAAACAGAAAAAAATAATTAAAAACTCATCAAGGCATGTGGCCCTTTGAGTAAACATTTTCTAATCTCACTCAATTCTGAATATTTTCTTAGGCTCTGGTACTTGAAGTACTCTTTAGAGCTTTGTTTGAATGTTTCGACTACTTATTCCGGAATTTGAAGAAACCACTGAAGTGGGATAGACCACTTCATCAGGCGACGGTTGTTATGAATCTTTAATGGAAAAAAATGTACGCGATGAGGTACGAGTACTCGTATCTACGGAGGTGTATTGTAGGGAATTTTTAATTTTTATTTACCTGACTGAGAAATGAAAGTACATAATATACACTCGAATGTGTTCTTTCGTCGAAGAGATATGAAATGGATTTGTTGAGCTCACAACGCAGGCTTTCTAGAAATATTTGTATAACAATGCTGCTCGATTATTAAGATCCGTAAACTATTTCTGAGCTATTAAGTATTATTTTTTTTGTTTTTCAGGTATACAATAGGGTGTGTCATATTTTACAACTTTAGAATTTTCATGTCTAATAGTTCTCAAAAGTTGCATTGATGATTAAAATTAATTACTACATCTATAGTCTTCATTTTTGAAAATTTGGCTCCCTCTGACCTTGAAGTTTCGACGAAATTGAAGAAATAGGCTATTGCGGTGTTATTTTTTTTTACATCTATACACAGAAACTAGTTAAACTAGGTTCAAATAAAGTAAATATCTACAATTTTAAAAATATTTATCAACTTACAAAAAATTTTAAGAAAAAATATATTTTTACAACCTCCCGCTCTGCACATCGTTAAACGTATTGCGCCCAACAGTGGGTATTGAATATAAAAATATGTGATATAAATGTTTTTTAATTTTATTTCCAAATCAACTTTATGTTTTTTTAATTTTAAGTACATAGGTAATTTGTTTAGCAAAAATTAACACTAAACCATATCCGAGCAATGGGCGAACATAGCACTGAAAACTGTTTTTTCCGAAACTTCAACCAATTTGAGGGAGCCAAAAGTAGATTAAGTTGGAACTTTTTTCACATATTCTGACACCTAGGATCCCAATGCAACTTTTGAGTGGTATTAGACTATTTTTTTTTTTTTTTTTGCCATACTAAATGACACACCCTAGTACACAGGCTTACAGGTAGCCCTACCTCTTAAAACGGGTAAACAAGTACAAAAACATGGGATGAAAAATCTGAACTTCGACTAAAATTCAGAGCCTGATAAATGTATGTACATATGTAGATATCTCTGCTGAAATATGAATTGCCATAGTGATAAGCCAAAGACTGACAATTTCTGGTAATGCAAATGTCTTGTTGACAAACCACAAAGACAGTTCCGTAGATTTTAACCATGATGATTAAAACCCTACTTACGGTAGAAACTAGGCTAGGTTCTACATAGGACTGCTGCCGACGAATATTTATTTTATTTCGGAAAATTAACTATGTATTAACTTCATTATTTACTCAGTGTGATCAAGTTTCCGAGCACACTAACTTAAAGACAGTAGACGCTCGATATGGTGAACATATTTTTTTTACACTCTTGGAATCGTTTAGCATGCAAAAAACCGTTAAAACTCATAAGTGAAGATGCATACTCAACTATATGTATGTATGCGCATTCCAGATGGCATTTGGGCTGTATTCGAATAGCTACGCTGATTTTCCAAAAATACAAAAATTATAATTGCAATTACATAGCTATTGGAATTTAAAGAATTATGCAAATTACAGAATAAACTAATGGTTTATTTATGCTGATTGGTTTAATTGGTAATAAGATACCAGTACCCGGAAGGGATAATAAATCATTCGTGTAGTAGTTTTGTTATAGAAGTTCATAAAACCAACAATTTAGAATAGAAAATGTCTAAAGTGAACTGTCAATCTCATGGTATTGTCTAATCTCTAATGTTTTAAATTGTTGCTGCAAAAATGTCGGAGGGGAGTTTTGAATACGTTTATTAGGTTAGGTTAGGTTAGGTAGCAGTGGCTGCCGTTAATTCAAGTGCTAGCACACTTAGGCCTATAGAGCCCCATTATGATACCAAGGATCTTGGGGATGTCTATCAGTGTTTGTATAAAGCTAGGTAGGCTTCCAACGTCCTGTTGTTCTAGGTCACTGAGATCGTTAAAGAACTATTATCTCAGGTGTAATATACTACTACGGGAAAACTGAACATGAACAGAGGAGATGTGTTGGACTCTTTTTCTCTTCATCGTCACTGCAACTTCTGCAGAATACGTTTGATACGACGCCAGACCTAGTTGCATGCTTGCCTGTTGCCTATAAGCCAGTGTTCTGTGACTACACCAATGATTCTGCTTACACGTAGTTATTTTAGGGACAGAAGGTAGTTGGAGATCCAGTCTATGTGGGAAGGTGGACCCACTTTCCCATCTAATATTGGTTTTATAGACTGTGTCAAGCTTGTAAGTAGCAAGGGGCATACCTATATTGTTCTTTTCCGGTAGAATAGGTATTACAGTTCCTAGTTTAGCGAGTTCGTCAGCTTTAGAATTCCCTGGAATGTCTCTGGTCGCCGGCACCCAGTATAGGTGAATATTAAACCGTTTAGCCATCTCTATAAGAGATGAACGACAGTTGGAGGTTGTCTTTGAAGTAAATGAAACTGATTACAGGGATTTCAACGCCGCCTGACTATCCGAGAAAATACTAATACCGTTAGAAGAAAACATATTACATTTTTCTTGATCCAGCACAGTGCTTCTGAAATCGCCATTATTTTCGCTTGAAAAACATTACATTGGTCATGAAAGCGAAAGGAGAGTGAGCACCGGAAACAGTTGTCGGGAATAGTGACCTTGAATTTTTTGTCGAAGTTTGGCATGGTGTAGTCTGTAGTCTATCAGTAGTAGGTGACACATTTTACTAGCTGTTGATCTTTTGGGCAAGAAGCCATTCTGTCACCATATTCCTTTCACGACAATATACGTGTTTTATTACCGCCGATGATCCATATACATAGATCATTGGTTTGGATTTGGTTCATTACAACAACACTACGTGATCTAGCTTTTTATCAAGATCAATTTTCGTGATCTTGAAATTAGTTCGACTATTTCTCAGTAGGATGGACGTCCGGTTGTGAACTTTCCTTATCTGTATCCGTGACAGAAACCGCGCTAAAAACCTGCTAAATGTCTGTATCCGTGGCATAAACCTGCGCTAAGAACCTGCTAATTGTCTGTTTCCGTGGTAAAAACTTTCGCAAAAACCGGCTAAATGTCTGCATCCGGCTAAAGATTGTGTAATTAAACGCCAACTTCGCGCTAAATACCTAAGTCTGAGCTAAAAAGGTATGTATTTAAGCTAAAAAGGTGTGCAATGTAATCCAGTTTATTTTATTTTCATTGCGTGATCCATATAGATCAGGCATGTCAAAGATAAGGCCCGCGGGCCATGACTGGTCCCCGAGACAATTATTTGTGGCCCGCGACGTCATCATTAAACTATGTATTTCACCACTCATTCGCACAATTTTTAAAAGATCTTAATGAACTACATATATTCAGATATTCCCTACTTTACAGCAGTCGTGGATCAATGTTTTTTTTCGAGTTTCGTAAACATTTCGTTACGTTTGTGACTCAAAGAGGCAAACCAATGGAATACAATGATGTGGCTTGACTTCATGTTCTTAGTAGATATGACGTTTGGACGTTTAACTTCAAGGAAACAATAAAATCGGCACGTAACTATACTCAAGTGTTCAAGCTTTTGAAATGAAGCTAAGGTTGCGGGAGTCAGAGCTGTAAGGCACGTACAATGCCGATTAATTTTCGAAGCGTTTGCTTGATCTCATTGCTAAATTTGAAATGTGTTTCGCAGATTTTCGCGAGCTCAATACGTTCAACTTTAAACAGTGTGTCAAATAATATCCCGGACAGATGCGTTTTAAAGCTTGAATCTTTCTCTACTATCTGTCATGACATTTCACGATATCTGGTTGACATTGAACAATTATAAAAATAGAGCAGTTGTTTTCGAATGGCATAAACGTTTTTTAGACGGCAGAGAGACGCTGGACGAAATACGAAAAGTTCCTTAAAAAATCAAGAGAATGTTACTGCCACATATTATCTTGAATTTTTGAAGCGATTGGTGGCCAGAATCCATCGTATTCGACCCGAAAATCGCGATCCAGAAAATATGTGTCTGTTCCACGATAATGGACTGAGTCACACAACATTCATTGTTCGTCAATTTTTGGGGTCGAAATCAAGTGTGTGTGTTAAATCATCCGCCGTTATCACCTGATTTGGCACCGTTTGACTTGAAGTTGAAAGTATGCTTTTTTGACGACATTCCGACCATTCAAGCAGCTTCGACACGGCCACTTGAAGCAATTCCACAATATGAGCTAGAGCAGGCATTTGAACCACCATTGAATCGCTGTAACAAGTGTATTGAATCGGAAAGAGAATATTTCGAATTAAAACACTGAAAAATAAACAGAAATCGTGTTTTAATTATGTTTTCTAGAGCCAGTCCGAGATATTATTTGACACACTGTATAGTCTTTTTAATGTGTATGTACTTGCGTTCAATGTGAGTAAAGGACCGACTAACTTGCAAATGGAACTTTATAATAGATTTGCAGTGCGATTTAAAAAATAAGTTCAATGAAGTCGACATTGCATACAAAGTAGGTTAGGTTCATACTGCAAAAATCGAAATAGCTATCACAACTTAAGGCACATTGATGCCCGTATTTTATGTATGTTTTATGAAGTTTATATGTGAATAGATGTTTTCCACAATGAAGATTAATAAATCTAAATACCTTGCAAGACTAATAGGTAAACATCTTCAGTCAATTTTGAAAATAAGTACAACATCGTTGACAGTTGCCACCAAATATCGAGGAGATAATGAAACATAAAATAAGTCAAGTTTCTGGATCCTTAAAATAATATTTCGGTTCAATACGTCTCTACTTAAAAAAAAAATATAACTTTATTTATATAAATTTTAATTATACGGGGTATTGCATTACATTTGTATTTTATTTTTAATATGGCCCCCTCTCATACTCGGAACAAAAAACTGGCACTTTAAGAGTTTGAGTTTGACACCCCTGATATAGATCATAAGTGATAATAAAACACGGCTATTGTAACGGCCATATGATGAGGCATTCATATGAACACAGCTAAATACAACAAATTCTTCTATGGTGGGTGTGGGTGGGAGTGGGACTACCTGCATACTTCCTACCAAGCCAATGGTTGGTTTTCTTATTCTTTGCTTCCATTGAGAGGACACATAGTCCTTTTGTCTTAGTCTTTTTTACTCTAATGTATTTAGATTGGTACCCTTTCTCGTTCTGTCGGAACGTTACATGCGGAATTTGCCAAACGCATTCGTACATTCTTGATGTGAGTATGGGCTTCAGCTAGTCCACACCAATGAGCAAACTTCTCAAAAATAAAGATATGCGATTCCACCCTGTATATGTATTCAATTACCTTCATATGTAAAATCTAACGCGCTAAAAACTTCTATAATGCCGACGATCATTCCACAGGTTTTCAAACAAAATCATCTTCAGCGATGAGGCTCATTTTCATCCTGATGGCTTTTTTAATCGTCCATGGATGCCTGTTGAGAAACAAATGCATCCACAACTGTTTGGTGCGGGTTTTGAGCATCATCGGACCATGCGGTTGATCAGGCAATAACAGCTTATAGTTCTCACTATCACGACAGGATACTCCAGTTTCAATTGCAAGACATATGTAGATGTCGGCGACATTGGGTTACAGCAACAGGCTGTGCTACATGCTATACAGCCCGAGAAACCATTCAGTTACTGCATGAACCATGAGTCATTTCCTGAACGTGTAATTTCCCATTTTCGTGAACAAAATTGCCCGCCCAGATCATACTATTTAACATCGTTGGACTTTTTCTTTCGTATCTAAGGTTTCTAGGGAAGTCTAAGGTTTATGCCAACAAGCTCGCGACCATGCACGCCTTGAAGGAGCAAATTGAGCACCGTATCAGCGAAATTCAGCAAAACAGTCATGGAAAATTCCAACAAAAGAGTGCGTGCATATGTATGTCCCAGGAAAGCTTTGGAGGCCATATACCCGATATCCTATTCCAAAAATTCCAATTTGTAATTAAAAAACTGTGTTTTTTATAAAATAAACTTCTTGTGTAAACACCCTTTATGCATGTACCTTCGTTGTTAATGTACTCAATTGTATTGTGCGACATGAAATATTTTGTTTTTTTTTTAATTGTCTGAAAAACAAATTTTAACAAAAAACAAAATAATAAGAAAAACGAGACATTGCAAAGCTTCGTTAGTTCTTATTGTGTCAATTTTTTTAAGTGTACTGAATCTTTTCGGGAACTTATTACAATGTTAAAGAATACTGGATACTCTCAAATTTCAAATCAAAAGTGAACAAGGCAAAGTTAACGAGGTCGTTTAATTTTGATTTTTGACTTTGTTCACTACACTATTTACAAAACGTCAACCAAAGCCTAAAGTGTAACTTCTCAAAACCTAAGTATGTGCATTTTATCTCTTCGAATAAAAATATGTTTATTGCCGAACGGAAAGTTAAGCTTCGCAACTGACAAATGATACTCTCGAATATTTTATAGCCATTTAAGAAACATGTGAAACACGGCGCCACGGACTTGAGTATTTATAGCCTCCAATTAAACACACTTTATTACAACTGTTAAGAAAAAAAAACATTGGACTATATTGAGGGGGTCATCGTTGGCTGGCTTAAAGGTTACTAGCCAATAGTGCTACTTTGGAAATGTCTCTTCAAATACATACTAACTTACTTACTGACTTAGTTGGCTCGAGGTGAACCTAGGCCTGCTTCTCGCAACCATTTGTGTGTGTTATATTTTTGCAGGAATGGAAGGGACCTACAGTTTTTTGCCGACTCCGAACGACGAGTTGAGAAACTCAATCGTGACAAATGATACTCTTTTATGCTTGTCAGACATTCGAAAGAGGTGGCATCGTGAAAAAACTGTTTTAGGTGTTAGCCCCGGGGAGGAGTTGAACCCGGGCAGCATTGCGTAGTAGTCCAACGCACTAACCACCACGGCCACGGCGACCACTTTTCACACTCTTCAAATACATAGTTCATAGAAAACCATGAGTGAATGTTCTTTGCTGATCTTTTTACTTCAACTGTCACCACTTTTGACAGGACAAGTACCCTTGACAATTTTTCGCATCACTATCTGTGTACGTACTAATGTTGAGCAATTTTGTACAATTTATTTCATATTTTATCTCCGCGCTAATTAAATATGGATTATTTACTTTCATTTTTCTAAAGCGTCCTACAACCACTTAGACTTAGATAAAGCGAACACAGCAAATCCAATAAATAACTCTTTTTCAATAATTTTTCAATTTCCATTCATTGGATAAATGTACATATGTACATATTTATTAGATGTTCCTTGTCACTCAGTTTCCACTTTAGTAAATAAATAGATAACTCTTGTTGCTGCACAGACTATATATACTTTTGTCAGCATGTGGGCTGAGATTATTGGTCTAAAGCTGGCCTCTTGACATGCCTAACACGGTCTGTACATTTTTCCTTCAACGTGTTTGATACAGCAAACCCCACATGCTGAGCTAGTGGGATAAATGGTTTCAAATTAATCGAATCCCATTAATAAGCCTAGCGACTAGTACTGAACACGTTCAAATTGGTCGCCAGATACCCACTGGACTAAGAGACAGCTAAATCGCGCAAAAGTTGTTCATTAATTAATCGAATCTTGAAATCAACTTTTTGATGTGCATGCAGCGATTTTTAATAAAAAAAATAAATATCGTGAGCTATAAATAATCAGCAGTGGGCTAGCCAAGAACGCTACAGATACATCACAGACGTAGACACAGGACGTTCCTTGAAATGAATGCCATAAATAGTTTTGTACAAAAACATTAATTTGAACTCGTCACACTGCACTGGTGGCTTCACACTCGTCGTCGTGGGGCACTTGAATAATAAGGAGGCGAAACTATGCACAGGTATGAAGGATTCTGCACATGCGTTGTGGTAGGTTTCCTTTTCTGGAATTTCATTGCGCGCAGACGATTGCATTTATGTCGCCATATACGAGTAAACCATAAAATTTTGCGGCACTGAAACTGAATCGTAACGACTTGAGGAGTTTAACGTGAACATTTGTAGCATCATTAAGAAAGTGTGCAACAAAAAAAGGGAGTCTAACTCTAGATACGCTGACAACCGCAACGGCTGGAAGTTCAAATTGAATATTTTACGCCGAAATCGGTGGGTAAGACAGTTGTCTGAAGCAGACTGGTAGGTACCTAGCACGCTTGCTGTGATAATTTTAGACTATTAGTAGCAATTGTCATGGAATTTTAATTTTAAAAGATAAAAAAAACAGTTGTTCTCTTGAATAAATCACGACGCGTCGTCACGATTTCTTATAAGTTGAATTGTGATTTATCCTAATAGGTTTAGTTGGGAGGATGTCTCCGGTCATGGTTTGACTTGACAATGAGTGAAAGGAGAAGATACCTAAGTGGGCAACCCGATGGCTGTAAAAGGTTCACAAACTAGAAGTTACAATATAAAGCTCAAGGAATTGCTTGCGTGAATACGCCGAATAATTGGAGCTGAATAAGGCAGTTAAAGATCAAGCCAACAACGACTTATTTCTACTTAATTCCATGGGGCTCAGGGCTGCCACTTTGATACCAACGTAGCAAAGCTGCTACGCGATTTTCAGAAAAGTCAAAATTGCTACGCTGCTACGCACTCTCCCTAAATACCCCGATTTTGCTACGCTTTTTTTAAACATGAACTATCAACAGGAATTTGGAATTTTTAAACCTCTCTCAATCACAATTACAAATCAAAAAAAAACTCACTTTTACGACACCAAGGGTGAATTTGTAAACATCCATTGCATGACGATGATCACGATCGAGAACTCGCAAACGTTTTGACACGTCCGTCAACAATTCGAAAACCTATTGTCACTATTGTCATCATCGCAGCTTTGACGTGATCGTCGTGCAATTAAAGTTCACGAATTCACCCCAACTTACATACAGTATTGTGCAAAACATTTGCAGTTTTTTAATTGTTCCTCATTGCTGTTTTAATTTGCGGGAAATCCACAACAGTTTAGCAAAATAGTATTTTTAGTTAAAAGTATTATGCTAATCGGTTTTTGTCACTCCAGTTTTCATTGAAAGTGTGTTAAAAAGATGGCTGGCAATAAATATGATACCCGAACAAAGAAGCTGATAATCGAGGCTTTTTAAAACGGATCGAAGCAAAAAAAGATTGCCGGACTATTTAAGAATCACTGATCAAGCGTCCCGAGAATAATTGTAAGTTTTCGACCAAATTCATCCTTTGCAACGCTTCATTCTGGTAGTCGGCACCGAATAACAGACAGACAAACTGACATCATTAATTTAATTCGCTGAGAGCCTTCTCGGTCTTTAGTTTCAATTCTGGAGGATCTCAACTTAACGATCGATGAGAGTATAGTGCGTAGGCCTGCAATAGAAAGCAATACAGACCAGTTAAAAAGCCTCTATTAACATTAAAACACCGTCAGCAATGTAGCCTCTCCGTTTGATTAAAAATTTGCTAATAATTTTATATTATTTGGACTTAAATTGGTTTATAAATATTCAAATTGACCGCTGACGAAGTGGAAAACAGTTTTGTTTAGTGAAAAGAGCAAGTTCAATATTTTGTCTTCAGATTTAATTGGCTATGTTCATCAAGAGTCAGATGCTCCCTTGAAACGGGCTATTCTAAAGCATGGATGCGGTTCAGGTATGGTTTGGGGATTCTTTTCAGCTCAAGCATGTGGTCTCTTACACCAAATAATGGAAGCTAGGGATATATTTGTGTATAATGACATATTAGACACCATAATGTACGCATATGCTGAGAAAGACATGTCGTTGTTTTGGAGGTTTCAACAAATAACTAACCGAAACACACCTCAAATTACGATAAATAATATCTAATGGCTCGGGATTGGCCTCCACAATCCCCCGACTTAAATCCAATAGAAAACTTGTGGCGTATATTTTAAACTCGGATAGAGGGGCAACGGTTTACCCCACAAAAGCTTTAAAAGACGAATGGATAAACATTCGCTGTGGGAGCTAAAACACTCCCTCATTGCGTCCATGCCAAAAAAAAGTTTAAGGAAGTAGTCAAGAACAATGAATTTTGGAGGAAATATTAAAAAAGAAAAAACCTTGCAGATGTTTTGCACAGCTCCAAATGGAATAAATTCTTTTTTTTTATTTATTTTAAAATATCAACGGTAAATTTAAAGAATTTCTTTACTTCCTTTTAAATATTAAACTCAAAGTAATGCTTTCGACTCAGTATTTCATTCTAATTCTGCCTTCAGAGCCATTAAAAATCAAAATCACTGTATTTGAAAAAACCTTGCGAATGTTTTGCACAATACTGTACATACATACATATGTTACTGTTATATCGAACCCTACACAGGCAGTATACATTTCTTCGGATGTGTTTCAATTTGACTGGAATCGAACTGGTATTGCAATGGTATTATTATACCAACTACAGTCAACTCTCTCGTAACCGGACACTGACGGTACCGAGAAATTTGTCCGGTTATGAGAGGTGTCCGGTTACTTACTTACTTAGTTAGCGCAACAGCTCGAGGTGAACCAGGGCCTGCTTCTCGCAACCATTTGTGTGTGCGTGTTATATTTTTGCACGAATGGAAGGGACGTACAGTTTTTTGCCGACTCCGAACGGCGAGTTGAGAAGCTCAATCGTGACAAATGATACTCTTTGATGCTTGTCAGACATTCGAAAGAGGTGGCACCGTGAAAAAACTCTTTTAGGTGTTAGACCCGGCCAGGAGTTGAACCCGGGCAGCATTGCGTAGTAGTCCAACGCACTAACCACCACGGCCACGGCGACCGGTTATGGGAGAAAAAATAAATGGACGTTCTTTAAAAAAGAAACACAATAGACATGTGGTATTCATTTTATTTTATAAAGGAATTCATTTTTATGTCATAAACACAAATTACCAAAAAATACTAATTTCCATCTATGACAATCAAGCGTAAAATAGCACATACATACATATGTACATACATTAGTGAATATGGATTTAATGCACTGTTTTTGAGTGGTTTTAAATATTCCAGATCCAGACAGGGTATATTATCGGAGGAGGACGAAACCCTTGAAGGTCGACTCAAATCTTTGACCGACAACGTAAAGTATGGTACTCATGAAGGCAAAAATTGACCAAGAACTACCAATGAAATTAAAAAGCATAAGAATGTCACGGCTATGCTACGAGTATTAAATCATCGCTCAAGGAAATCTGCTCGATGGGTTCCACGAACTTTGAATGACAACCAAAATGACTTTTTCATTTTACTCAATATATATTATATATACACTGGTCCCTCGCTTTGCGCGGGAGTTAGGGGAATGAAAAGTCTCGCGCAAAGCGAAGTATGAACCTCATGTAATTTAGGGGGTTGCATTCCTGAAAAGTGAAATATAGCTAGTTATAAGTTTTTCCAAAATACTTTATTTAAAAAAGAACGATTAAAAAGAAAAAAACAACAAACTTAGTAAAAATCGAAAAAAATATCACATTTGGTGGATGTTTAAAAAATCTGTCACTACAGATTGCTTTTGTTAGCCAGCTACAGACGTCTGTCAACCAGTTGGCCGATAAGTTTTTCGTTTGCAGATGGCTTTAGACTTTTCAATGTGCAATTCCCGGGAAGTTGCTACGGCAGTCCTTACTGCCGTACACCACACACATGCAGGTACATACATATGAATACTTACTTACTTAGTTGGCGCTACAGCTCGAGGTGAACCTGGGCCTGCTTCTCGCAACCATTTGTGTGTGCGTGTTATATTTTTGCACCAATGGAAGGGACCTACAGTTTTTTGCCGACTCCGAACGGCGAATTGAGAAGCTCAATCGTGACAAATGATACTCTTTGATGCTTGTCAGACATTCGAAAGAGGTGGGCACTGTGAAAAACTTTTAGGTGTTTGCGGCGGGATTCGAACCCAGGACCGCTGGCTCAGTAGTCCGACGCACTAACCACTTGCGCTACGGTGCATATGAATGAAGCAAAAGAAATCGTACAAAAAATCTGTCAAGACAAACAAAATTCGAAAATATTCAGGGAATCAGAACATAACGTGTCATAATTCGCGCAAAGCGAGGCCGCAAGTTACGAGTAACGAATTTTAGGAAACGATTAATAAATAAAAAATAACATATGTAGTTTCAATTGTGTAATCTTTATTAATAGGTACACTTAACACTAAACAATTTTGCGAACGATTTAACTATACATACAATAAACTACCAAAGCGATTTGGTTGACGACACGTTACGAACTGACTAACTTAAGACTTTTTACATAGATCCAAAAATACAGCTAAACATAAACCCTAAGCAACAAAATTAACAGCTAGTCAAGTGCAATTGTTATTGTCAACAGAAACAGGAGAGCTGTACTGTTTGAGCTGATGCATTTCGCGCAAAGGTGAAACCGCGCAAGAAGAAGTCGCGCAAAGCGAGGGACCAGTGTACATATATATATATAATCACGGTTAATGTTATCATTCGCTTAATATTATCACTTTGACACAATCCCAAACAATTATATCACATCAGTTATTGTTATCATTTTTGCTAAATTTTCCCCTGGAGATCCACACCCGGAGTGTTTGTTTGTCAACAGTATTTGTGTGTCTCAATACAACACCCACTGGTCACCGGCTTTGCGCGGCGGGTTAGGGGAATGAAAAGTTTCGCGCAAAACTGTGCAAAGCGAAGTATAAATATCATGTAATTTATGGTGTTGCGTTCCTGAAAAATGAAATGTAAGCATTTATTAAAGCCGCGCAAATCGAATTTTGGTAGACAAATCCATTTTGCGCGAAATTAAAACCGCGCAAAAAGAACTCGCGCAAAGCGAGGGACCAACGTATTTATTTATGTGCGCAAGTTTTAAGAAAAATCGGTGACAAATGTGCATTTCTGTTCTTCGTTCAGTTTATTTCAAACACTCCAAATGGGAATTTGCAGGGCGCTCGGTGGTATTGTTTCTGTATGCATGTATTAAGATCTTATTTTTTGTTAAATACATACATAAATACGTATGAATACATATATGTACTTACCTATAAAATACTGTTTTTATGAGTTTATTTTTAAGCTACCCATACCCTTCTACATCGGTTATTGTTATCATTGGTTATTGTTATCAATTTAACCAGGTCACAAAGTGATCACATTAAGCTGCGTGCACTGTATTTGGAAATCCAGCTGCTTTACGAACTTTCAACAGGCGATGCATTTTGGTTTGTAACCCAGAAAGAGCAAGTCCTACCCAAGTAAATGTAACGCAACAAAAGTGATGTCAAATAACTTACTTCACCAGAGTAAAAATTGTCATGTCACTGTTAGCTGGTCAGTCTGACCACAGCCGATAAATATGCACTTCCCTGACCAGGCCCATGCCCGAGAAGTTCATCGTTATATTTTATCTACCAAAATACCTGCAATGCAGACGCCATACCACCTTGTTCAAATTTTTCTGGAATTGAATTGATTTTTCTTTTTGCTATGTTAGCGCAACTGTCCTTGATATTTCCACCAAATTTTAGCCTCAGTGTGAAAATTATGAAAGGTAAAGATACAGTGTACAGAACAACGTTCATGCTTTCGAGTCGTACAGCAGGACTTGTATGGTAAGGGTCCTGTATCAACAACGGTCCTTAGTCTATCTATCCACTAAATGTAAATGTCTATTGCGACGTGTGGCGACGTACGTCGGTCGATGCAAAGTATCATTCTTTGTAGGCGCACTACAAGAGATCAGCAAACAGCTCGTGACTTTCATAGCATATCTACACTTTGCGGCCATCATTTAAAACACAACCAACAATCAATTTCGATTAACTTTCTACTTCGACTGAAAACGCACTGTCTTATGAATGAACAGGAAATTGAAATACAAACAAATATAATTTTAACAGTCGTCCATAAAAAAGGTCCTGACCTCCAAAATAACAAATTCCAATTTGTACCTATTCACCACGGCAAAGAACCCTGTGAATCAATGATGAGAGGATAATTAAAACCAAATAGAGGAAAAGGTCAAACAAAATGCGGCGTAATGTTCGAAAATCATCATGAAGGGCTCGTAATACATACTACATACATAAATACACACAGGGGTTGAATAGATAACAAAAAACAAACAGCTCTACTCTGTGTACGCAAAGGGATTATCATCTTTGGAAAGGTATCCTTCCTTTGCTTACATTTTAGGTAAGTAGATTTTCATTTAGACTCACCTTTCCGCCAACCTTCAGTGAGTATCCCATGCCAGAAGGTGTCTTTAGTTGTACCGGACAAACAAATCCAATATTCCTGTGTGGTGTTTCAACAGCATTTTTTCGTGGTGCAGTAACTCGGGGAAGATTTGCCCGGGTTGGTGACGGCGTCGTTGATGTTGTATTTTCGGCCACACACAAACCGTCACCACCGTAAACCGGGAACTTGGAACACTCCAAATTCTCTGGCCAATTGAAGTTATAATGCTTCATTAAAGCCTCACATAACCGAGCCGATTCACAAAGACTCCGACACGGTGGAATCGGCTCATCGAGAATTGTGCACACGGGCACGTACAACGAACAGAGGAACAATTGCAGATCCGGACTGCAGGCGATTTTCACGAGCGGTGCAAACTGATGTACTTCCAGTCCCGCTTCCTCCTGACGCGTGTGACCAATCAAGTTCGGCATGATGGTCATATTGTAGGGAATATCCTTACAAATGGATATTGTTATTGGTTCACAACGATTGTGATGGGGAAACAAATCCGACGACATTGCCCCCGATGAGCCGGGCAATACTTCGACTCCACTATGATGATGATATCCTCCACTGCCGATATTCGATTCGTAGATCCTTTGAACTCCGCTGCAGTGGGCGAGCAACGCACAAAACACTAGCAATGATTTTTCCATTGCAAAATATAAATTTTATTTATACACGTTGATGGTGAAAACAAAAAATAATAAAAACAAACAAAATACACTAAGGAGACATTCACTTGGTGACGAAAATGAAAAACTCGCATTCGATTCGACCGACTGATAATCCACTCACACTCAATCGACTAATTCGACATGAAACAGAAAACACTTTCGCACATTGTTTCGCTCAATGGTACGATGCACTCTCAGCGATATTTTTATCACCGGTAAATCTTTTTTTGTTAACTGTACGCGTAAACAAAATTAAAAACGGAAAATTGCAATAACAAAAACGAAATGCTATACGAAATTAGTTCGACCGACGGCGTGCGTGAACACACGACACAATTCAAACAAACGCCGTTTACCAACTGAACTGACTGAATTGAGTGGTGAATTTTTACCCGAATACGATGAGTGAGAGTGAGATGACGATGACTAGAAATAGAATAGGTGCATTTTTTTGTATGAGTTGAAGAGAAAATAACGTTCTCTTTGAGAAATGAACTCAAAGAAAAGCATTGGTTTTGATAGAATGAAAAGAGAATATTGTTTTGTTTTTCCATCCATTTCTTGTAATTTTTGAATGAAATTTTATCTAAATCAAAAATTAAACAATTATTTTAAAACAAAATAATTTAAGTAGGTATACTTTAAGTTTAAGAAAAAAAAATAATTAAAAATTACCGGCGGTGAAGATTTTGGCGGCATTTTAGTTGACCTTGAAATTAGTTAAGAGAAAAGTCTTGTTTACGAATTATTGCCAGGATTGCCAAGTAAAAAGAGTTAAATACGATTAGTTTTTAATTTTCTGAATATACATTCACATAAGGCGTATTTGTTTCACCGACATGTTTTCCATGTAAAATACAACAAAACCTTAGACTGGATAATTATTCAGATTAGATTTGGTTGCATTTTACATGGAAAACCTGTATACTCTATATAGGCATAGTACCTACATAACTCGAGACATATGTATGTAACTGGTGTGAAAAACTACAACCTCAAATGTAAATTTTCAGTTTTCTTAGAATAAGTGATAAACGTTTATGATTACTTTTGTGACAAGATATTGCCAACCGAAACCAACTCTTGAAAATCCCTGTAATGGCTTAAATGTTTTTTTTTTTTACCGGGAATGGTACCTAATTTTCTGAAAGAAACTCAACTTTTGTTTGATTTCAGGCTTAGTTGTAAGGCGTAGCTTGGTATGACAATGACAGCAGTTCTTTAAAAACAAGTTTATATTTAACGAAGAGAATTTGTTAAAGTTCTAAATATGTTCTATTATTTCAAGGTGTAGTGAAGGTATTTCTATAACCTGGTATTGAAAATTACGGAACAAATAATAGATCTGGGATACCAACAAAATTTTCTCCGACGCGACGGTGAAACGAGCCATTCTACGTGAAATGTCCAAAACAGGAAAGAGCTTCTTTGTCTCAAATGGTTCGACGTTTTAATTTGGACTGTTATTCTAGCCTCATTAGAAAATGGGCAATAGCCTCAAACAACTTGAAGTATCCAAAGTGCTTATGCAAACCATAACTCAAACAGCGACGCAATCATGACTTTATCTAAAGTGACAAAATCTAGAAAAAACAATCTAGAGAATAAAATAAAAAAAAAATCTAGAATGTGCAAAAATCTAGAAAGTGCAAAAATATAGAAAGACAGAAATCTAGAATAAACTGAAAAGTAAATTCTAGATTTTTTTTTTCCTCTTTTGAGAGTTTTTACAAAGATCTTCCTCGCATAGTCAGTAAAACTGGTTTTTTACACACTTGTTTTTTTAATTAATAAATCCATTATTTTCAATTTTTAAACACATACTGTTTGTAACGATTTCGTTTACCTAAATTTTTTTTTGGCAAACGATGTTGTGTTTAGAGACCGTCCCAAACTATACTAAATTATATAACCTGCCTCTGCTAGAATCAAATGCACATTGCACATGGGTAGTGTTGTTCTACACGGTGCAGGGAAATAACTTCACGGGCAATAACTTCACATGGGGAAATAGCTTCACCTCTAGTGGGAAAAAAATGCACATTTCTGATGTGAAGTTATTTCTCACTGTAGGTGGGCAATAACTTCACATTTAATGATTATTTAAAAATTAGCGCGAAATTTTTACTATAACTATATCTTATGCTCAAAATCTAAAGATTCCATTTAAAAATTAGATATTTAAATTTAAAATTTGTCTTGCCATGCAAGCTAAAAAATAAAATATCTAATTTTGAAATAGAGTCTTTAGTTTTTGAGCATAAGATAGAATAATAGTGAAAGATTCGTGCATTTTTTTTAAGTAGATAAAGCCAAATGCCAAAATTTTCTTCATTTGACTTTATTTCCACTTAAATAGAGATAATGCTGGTTTCTGCCTTATTTCGCTCGGCTTTATTCCATGGTACCCCTGTGTTTTTCGAAAAAATCATAAGTGGGAAATAGCTTATTTCACAAAATTTCTGGTTAAATTATTGCCCACCTTTAGTGAGAAATAACTTCACATCAAAAATGTGCATTTATTCCCCACTCGAGGTGAAGTTATTGCCCGTGAAGTTATTTCCTTACACCTGTTCTATCTACACTACTAAATTCTACTTTAGAGAAATTCTAAATCTTGAATTAATATGAATTTTTGAGACAATGGTTACAATTCGCGCGCGCGATTGCAGCACTGCATGTAAAACAGACGTACAGAGTTTTTTGAAGTGCAGCGCATCGGCTACTGTCACTGCTACTGATTTAAAATCACATTTGCTTTTGCGAAGATTATTTTGATATTATTTGAGAAAAAACGAATTTTATTACAAAATACAAAACAATTCAGGAAGTGACATTGCTTACATATACATATGTCCTATTTGAAATACATTTTCTTTTACAAATTCCATTCATCTTCTATTTGGAAATATAAATAAACAATGAAACTTCAAACATCGGTGAAACTAAATATGTACCTCAAACTGTATTTTTTTTTTTCTTTTCTGTTTTGTCAAGATTGTCGATTGCAGCGAATTTAGAAATAGAGACATCTTGCAGAACAGCACAGCATACTGGACTTACATGTTACATGTAGCTTCGGGTATTAAAACATGTATGTTCTAATTTCTCTGCATAAAGAATTCTGCACATGTGTTTTGGGCAATAAGCAGAAATCTGCAGTAGCTGTAGAACGTCCACTACTTAAGTAGTATTTCCAGCACTTTGTATTATAATCCAAACTCTACATTTCTACTACCTGTCGCTCTGGAATTAATGAATCTTTTCTTTGGTAAAACCAGTAAAACGTAAACAAATGCTGAAATCAGGGTTGCCGCTGAAAAATTTGAAAAAGTCGCAAAAAAAGGGTCATGGAGCAAAAAAAGTCGCAACAAAAACAAATAATAGGTCTGTTCGTTTACATCTGCTCCAAAAATAGTAAGCTATTAAATTTCATGGAGTGGGGGTAAAATTCTCCCAGACAGAGGCAAAAGTAAAGGAACGCGTTTAACCACAAAAGTTGCAACAAACGAATTGTCTTTCACGTACATATGTATGTGAAATAGACGTAAACAAAATGGTGTTGCAACATACATGTACAATTTTGGATTTTACAACAGAGCCCACCCTTCATGATACCTATCCCAGATCCAATATATTGCGATATGCAAATTTCAATATTCAGAACATTCAACTTTCATCTATGTTCCTTTTCTTTCCATGGTATTTTACTTTTTGCATTAAGATAAAAAAATACAAATAATTAAAAACAAATGAAACAGCTGAGTTTGACAGATAGTTCACTTTTTACTGGCATAAATTTGTTGAGTGCTAAGATGTTCACGCATAAAAAATATATTAAACTAAATCTGTACAAAAGGAACACATTGGAAAAAATAAATTAGTGAGTTTTTGTGTAATATGTATACTGAAACTAGTGCTGATTGATAGCTGATGAGCAATTAAATGGAATTTTTGTTGGAAATATATTTTTTGTACGAAAAAGTCTCAAAAAGTCTCCAAAGAAACTGAAAAGGGTCAAAAAGAGATGTTTTTTTAAAAGTCGGGTCATAGTCTCTTTGCGTCAAAAAAGGGTCAAATTGCGACTAAAGTCGCATAGCGGCAACGCTGGCTGAAATAAAGCAAAAACAACAGCTAAAACAAGTTTCTCTATTTTAAGAGAGAGGGTATCCCTTAAAAGAGAAAATATGATTAAAATGAGAGCAATCTTTGAAGAGAATAGGCAAAATGAATTTTTTACGTTAAGTGAATTTTGTGAATATGCCGCATTTTGCATTGGACGATTTTAAACTCAAAAGCAATAATATAAAATACCACCCTCCACCATCCGCATCCTCTACAAAACCATTACTCTTGGAAAACAGGTTCTTCAATTAACTGATACCACTCATTATTTTGAGTTACCACGACCAGAAACCTGTAACTTGAGTTTATGTGGAGTGTTTTTCTTCTTGCTATTTTTTTTTTGAGTAATTTATGTCAATCAATCACGGTCTTTTGCTTGTTGCAGCAAAATTCGTCAGAATTAAAAAATCACCCCCATATGCCCATCCATAGTTTTACACTTACAAAAAACAAACAGAACAAATTGGTGACTGAAATTAATGCATTGGCGTATCATGCTAAATTATGCATCTGCCAGTTACTTGCATTTGGAAATGCCCTTCCTGCGATAAAGTTATAAAAGAGCGCTAGGTTCAGGTGAAAAAAATTGTAATAATAAATTTAACAGAGCACCGAAAGAATTAATTATTTTCCACCGGTAAGCGGAAGAATGCAGGCAGTGAGCATAAGAGGCGCATGCATACGTAATCGAAATGCACCTCAGGAGGTCGGACGACAGATTGAACCGCATTTTCCGCGATGTGTTTACCAGGGCAATGGTTATACACAGGGACTGGACACAGGCTTATTGAACGGATAAAATCAATTTCAGTTTTCAGAATGATTTCCGGTAGATTTCAGGAAAGTTTTAAAATTGTGGCTAAAGTACGGCTACACGAACAGAAGGAGTGTCCCCCAGAAGACACTGAATAATTAATTCAAGCCGCGTTCATTAAAATTGTAAAATCCGGTGACACAGGATGGAAATTTCATCCCTTAATTCCTCAAATACACCCGGAATATAGCCCTAGGGGGCTGACGGGTGAATGATAATTTAAATCGCGTTTAATTGTGTCGTCTTTTTGTGTGTACTGTGCTTGATTTTTGACGAAAAACAATGGAATATTACAGGGTGGTAGTTATAGGGAGACTATGTACATACACACATACTACATTGACAACTGATGTTTATACATACATATATAATCTATACATGTATATTTGTAGGAGTACAATTTGATTATTATCGGCGCCGGGGAGCGTGTAGCTGAACATAGGATTGAACACTTGGCAGCAATTACATTCGCCCTAGTGGCAATTGGTTGAAAAACTATGTTCATATGCATGTAAGCACTCGTACTGTGTAGTCAGTATAGAGTGCTACAATCTAGTTTGTAGTATTCAAGTACGTTTACCGGATAACTTGGTGTATGGAAATTACCCTCTGGCTGGAAACGTTCATTCTACGCGCATACAAGGAGTGAGTGGCCTTTGATGCCTCATAAAAGATCTATCAAATTCGGACTGAAAATTCGATCATATCACATGTTATGATTTCGTATGGATTAACATTTAACAAATAATATATAAACACACGATATCACTTCCCTAATTGTAACGTTAGTAAAATAAGTTTTAAATATGTAGATATAATGTACAACCTTAATTCTACAATGAGGTTTTGTTTTTTATGCATTTTGAAACATTTCAGGACACTTTTAAGGTGTTAGAATCTTTTACATGTGGTCAAGGGAGCAAAATGTTGTTAGACCGAAAAATTAGTTTTTTTTTTTTTTTGGTATTTTTGGTTCACTTTGCACAAGAAACTTCCCATCTCCATCATGCTCATGCAGCTTAAGCTCAGATTCGTCGGAAAAGATAACATTGTTCCACATATTTTGAATCCAATTAAGATGTTTCTTAGCCCAAAATAGTCGTTTTTCTGTGATTGTTCTTGGAAAATTCGGCTTCAGTACTAGAATGAATGCTTTTAGTCCAACTTTTACGAGCCGTTTCCTCACTGAGCTCGCTGAAATTATTTTTTTTGTAGCTCAAAATAGACCAGTTTTGATATCCACTGAAGTCTTGAACCGATGCCGACAGTTTTGGAGCATAAAAAAAATATCTTCCACTGGGGTCATCTTTTTTGGCCTCCCTGAGCCTTTCCTTCTGCTGGTAGTCCCGGTCTCTCTATATATTTTTTTTAAATTTCATGCCACAGTTCGTTGAGAAACATTAAATCTTTCAGAAATTTGACGAGTTGTCAAATTTAGACGTGACAGACACAAAATATTAGATTTGCATTCCGATCTGTTCTTTCCCCATTTTTTAGTTTTCCAATTACTTTGATTCATCTTGGACGGCTATCACGTGCTAAGTGAAAATAGACCCCCTGTCATGCGATTATTTGCTCGCTGGAACTTCAGGAGTCTCCAGCTAAGAGGTTCGTAGGTTTTACGGCTTCAAAAATTCCTAAACTTTCAAGTCGACCGGAGTAATAATTTCGGAGATTGAGCCTGGGGAAGTTAAGCGCTCAACGCCAGTTGGGCTCAGTTTTATTGGCACTTAAAACGCGTTTTTCTCGAAACTGTATTTTCAAAGTCGGTTGTCGAGATTCTCGAAAACTACTGAACCGATCTTGATGAAATTTTACACATGTCTTCGAGATATTATTGACAAGGACTCGGACGAAGGATTTTTTTTAATGCAGCTTTTTTTAAAAAATAATTTTTTTTTTTTTTTGACTTCAGTTGATCCTGTCATGAGTTCTGCTGTCAACGCGCAAGCACCTTTTTCCGAGTGGTCACCGGAAATGACGTCGCATTGGCAGAGTTTTAAATATTTTTCTGCAAAAACTTCAGAAACTCTTTGTCAAATGTGTGTATTTAAGGCAGTAAAAAGTCAAATATTTAATTTTTTATAAAAAATTAAATATAAAAATATGTAGTTAAAAATAAGCCGTTTTTTACCCAAGGAAACCCATGTAACCCCTTAACGGATTATACCTCTAAACTGGGACTCCCTGTATATACACTGCACTTGTAAATGGCCATTCGCCATTTTATTTCTTTATTGTATTCCTGTATAATTTGTTTTTGTATTTTAGCCAAACATAGTCACAACATACTGACACAATCACTTTGAAAAAAATGTCCTATTTTTATTTGAGTTGATGTTCGTACATTCGCAAAGGGTCGATTAAAGTTGGATTCTGTTTCACATACTATAAATACACATAGTATGTCATCTAGTGGTATATTTTTACATTTCTTAATACTTTTCTCAAATTCGCCACCCTGTTTTGTTTTTATGTGTATCTGCATACATTCATACACATGTATATAATCTATAGTTATCTAGGAAGTTTGAGAGCAAGGAAATATTTTTTTTTAAAGGGGGTGTATGTATGTCAGTTTCCCGTATTGAGGGTTGTTTTGGTGTAATTTGAACTTCACCTCAATGGTTTTGAAAATGGACATGCTCCTGGGTGAAATTTTTTGTTTTTGGTTTCATTGCACGTTTATTAAGATCGTAAATCGCATTCCGCACTCTATGAAATGATTTATGGTTCTGGGTAATGTTAAGAAGTCTTAAGGAATAGCACAAGGTTAGATGCTGGTTTTCCTGTGCATACCTTCCGCATTCTGAGGATATTTTTTGAAGTTTGAAAGTCGAATTTCTTATGCAAATTTCCCTAATCTACCTACCATTCTTTTCTGAGTAATGTCTGAATAAAAAATATGCTAGAAGTACATTATCGTTCATAACTGATGAAACACTCTCGTTATTTAGGGATTAACTGAACACAATTGGAATACATCGCATTTGGGCTTATTATTATTGTTACAGCTTTATTTATCCAATTTAATATTATTGTACATGTATACATTATAATTCAGTGTAGTTATTTTAGTTCGAGTTTAATTTAACATAAGTTTCCAATTCAAAATATATTAGTCTATTAGTCTATTATATGTGTTTTGTATATAAGTTAGGTTAAGATAAAGTTCCTAAACTAGCTTTGGATATAAGCCTCCCCCCTATTTCTCCATTCTATTTTATCTTTGGCTAGCTATTTCCATCTCTTGTCCGTCTTTTCCATGTCGTCTCTCCACCGTTTCTGTTGTCTGCCAGGTCGCCTCTTGTCGTCCCTTGGTGTCCATTCTGTGGTTCTTAAGGTCCATCTGTTATCTTGCATCCTTACGACATAACCAGCCCAATTCCATTTTTGTTGTTTGGCTCTTTGAATTACGTCTGTAAAACCAGTTCTTTGGGCTTTTAATTCACATTAAATAATCGATGAATTGCTTTCGCAACTATCCCATGTGGTGATATCAGATACATTGACCTTCTTTGTTGGTGAGAAATTCATTGATTTTCATCAACAGAATATCATATTATATTAAAATTCGTTTCACCTAGGTTAGATTAGGTTAGTTAGCGGTGGCTTCCGGTAACTAGTACCAGCACACTTAGGCCTATTGAGGCCCATTGTTATACCAAGGATCTTGGGAACCTTGCTACTCATGAGAACCAATTTGAGCTTTGTACAAAGCGAATTTTATTTTGTGCTAACCCCCGTTTCGTTTCACCTATCTTTTTCTTCATTTTATCTTGACCGTAATCGATGGCTGATATTGTGTTTGTGCTGATCGGTGTAAGGGTTTACGTAAAGAAATAATCGCCTGCCTATTTGCTAGAATGTTTTTGGTTGAATTTTGTTTGTTTTATTTTATTCTAAGACAAGTAACCGCAAAAGCTATGAATTCAGTGATTTTTTTTATAGCCCTTACACCCACTTAGTAAACATTTTTTGAAAATTTGTCAATATCCCTAAGCTACTTTAAGAACTTTACTTTACTTTAACTTTTTTTAGAAAACATATTTTCAACCCCTCCGCTTTGACATGTTGAGATCACACTGAACCGACATCAATTCTGAAAACTTCTTCGATCATGCCATAACCCTTATGCATGCTCTGCTGTCATAATTAACCAAGATCTCATAAGTTTTTATTGACACTTGTACGGCTGCATATAGCGTGATAATCAGGGATAGGATTTTGTTGACCTAAAGAAGTAAAAAAAGGCAAAACAAAGGACATAAAAAGGCAAAAAAAGGCATTTATTAAAAAACAAGAAAAGGAACGTAAATTCACATTTAACTGTAGTAGAATTGAACTACCAAGAGCTTTTTGAAATTTTCTGGTAATAATCTTCTCCGGTTGTCTCTTAGAAGCGCCTTGAAAGAGCTAAATGTCCTTCCTACTTCAGCTGATACGAGTGGAGCCCATGTAAAGCTTTCAACATTATTTAAACCAATGTTTGACGGTACTTTTGGAAAATATTTTTCAATTTCTATGGTGGGCAGTAGAACGAGTAAAAGTCAAAAATTTCAATTTTTCAGTCGATTGAAAACTAAATAAATCTTCTACTATGTCACATACAGTAAGGCTACTTTGCACTGCCTTTTTTACCATTTGTGTGTGCAATAGGCCGATACAGCTTTTGATATATAAAATTTGAAATCAAAACATGTACATATTTATCTCATTTTGACCAAATGTTGACTTATCGTTCTATCGCCCAACATAGATTTGTCGGTATACTTGTACATGCATATTTATGAATGCACACTAGCAATAAAAATGTTCAAACCAAAGCGGGTAGATATGTACAAACATACATACATATGTACATATATAGATCAGTGATCGCAGGGCAGGGACACTCTTGGTAGCGGCAATGCTGTTAATATGTATTTTTTATAAAGCGTAGCAACGCACGCAGGGTATTCGCTAGTGTACGATATTTCCATGTTGACTCTCCCCACAGACTAGACGTTCTAAATTGTAGTGCATCCAGGAATGTAAGTATGCGTACGTTATGTGAGGAAGAACCATAATGTTTGCACAGATGAACATGCATTCATACGAGCATTACTTTTCTAGCGCACAAACTTTGAGAAGAAAGCAAAATATGCAAAAAAGGCAGAAAAAGGCAACAACGGCACAAAAAAGGCAAAAAAAGGCAATAATGGTATAAAAAGGCAAAAAAAGGCAAAATAAAATACATATATTTGGAATCAGGAGGACATGAAACGTGTTTGTGTAAGGTCGATACTATCTTCCGACTAAGCAAAAAAAAGAGGCAAAGTTAGCAAAATCCTATCCCTAGTGATAATAGTTTTAAGGCCAAGGGTCGCAAAAAAGATTTTTAATAAGTAAAATAAATATTTCGGTGAAACCTTTATTATTGCAAACAAAAAATATTTGTTTCTCTGAACTTTTCATTCAAACTTTTATAGATGATGGCATTTTTAATTAAAAAAAAAAAAGATTTAAAGAGTTTTTCTTTTATTTTTTATTTAAATGTTCTTAGACACTACGTATGGTTTCATAAAATAATAAAAAGTTTATTTTGATCATGTTATATTTAAAGTATCTAATGAATTTAAGGAAAACTCGAGACCTTCATTGTGATTGTTGAGATTTGTGATACTTCGATAGCAGACTGGGTGATCTTTAGTGAAATTTGTTTGTAATGAATTTAACCTAGCAGACTAAAAAAAAAACCTTAGCAAACTGTTTGCTGAGCTTAACTCTTTCTCTGGTGATAGTATTAATTAGTTCAGACTCAAAATTACGTGAAAAATTACACGAATACGCAGGTGTCCCTTATGTGAGGAAGTTTCCCTAAAAGCAATATTTCAAAGCTCGCAAAAAACAATCACACAAAAGCGGCTACCACAGTGTTGTCAGATTGTCAGAAATGTTGGGGTTTTAAAAGTAGATAATTATCTGAATTGAAAAATGTCAATCTAAAAAAATATGAACAATTTAATGTAGGTATCAATTATATTACATAAAATCTCCTGTTAATGATGCAAATAATTTGAATAAATATTAGTGTTGAAACGCATATTCGGTATTCGGCCTATTCGACCCATTTTCACTACTCGGCCAAATACCGAATATTGAGTTACTATTCGGCCGAATACCGAATACCTAGAAATAGGAGTAGAAAATAGCTAGGAACATTGCAAAGTAATTTTTAATAATTTCTTTATTTTAAGAACAAACACAAATGAGGTATTTTCTTCTTTAAAGCTAATAATAATAAAAAGAAACAAAATAAAATGTATCTTTCTTCATTAAGATATCATAAATTAAAGCGCAATAAACATTGAAAATTAATATTCAATAGCATTGTTTAATAATTTTATGTGTTAATATAAAGAAAAGCCAAAAATCTCAAAACGTTACAAAAAATGATTTATTGAATTTAATTGGAGCGATGTTATTCAATCGATGGTCAGCAGCAAAATAGGCAGAACCACGTATGTTGATTACAAAGGAATAGAAAAGTGAACTGTATTAATGAGAGTAACATTGTAGCAACAAAATTAGATTTAAGAGAGTATAATAATGACGTATAACATAGAAGTAACAAATTAGATTAAAGAGATTATAATAATGACGTGTAAATAGAAGATGAGTTAAGCAAGTAAGCAGTACATTTTAAATACAATTAATCAGCTGGTGAAAATAGGGTGATTGTTGTGATGTTAGTTGAAGTGGTGCGCATATTATAGAACATTCAGCCCCCCCTGAAAGACTCCGGTCTTTCAGATATAGGAAATGGTACAATCTTTACTATGGGGCGAATGTATTCCTTAAAGTTGGTTTTTACAGTCACGACACGAGTTTTATTATCTTTGCCTGGATGAGTTTTAACGATACGACCAAGAACCCACCTTGAGGGCGGCAAATTGGGCTCCTTAAGAAGCACGATGTCATCTACTTTGATGTCTGGTTGAGCACTTTGCCACTTCGGGCGCTGTTGCAGTGATGTGAGGTACTCTTGATGCCATCTCTTCCAGAAGCCCTGCATAAGAATCTGTAAAAGATGCCAATTAGTTTTTGGTGAATTAGTGAATTCTATTTCTGGTTGGGGAACCGCAGTATACGATTCACCAATCATAAAATGCGAAGGTGTTAATGCAGTGGGTTCACTGTCGGATGTTGGCCACATTGGACGCGAATTCAGCAATGCCTCAATTTTTGTCAACAATGTATACAGGTCCTCGTAAGTAAGAGCACGATCACCAATGACTCTTTTCAGATGGGTCTTCACAGATTTAACACCTGCCTCCCACAGCCCGCCAAAGTGAGGTGCAGAAGGAGGTATGAATTTCCACGAGATGTTGTCTCTGGAAAGATGATCAGCTACGATGGATTGATGTTGTTGACTGAGGAGGTTAGCATGCATTTCATTGAGCAATCTCTTGGCACCATGAAAGTTGGTGCCGTTGTCGCTCCAAATTTCGGTTGGCTTACCACGACGAGCTACGAAACGATCGAGGGCTGACAAGAAGGCGTTAGTAGAGAGGTCACCGACAAGTTCTAAATGAATACCCTTTGTTACGAAACATACAAACAAGGCGATGTAACACTTGATGAATTTTGGGTTTCTTCCATGAGATAAACGTAGAGTTAATGGGCCAGCATAATCGCAACCGACTTTACTGAATGGGCGTGCAAACCGAATACGTTCCTTTGGTAAATTTCCCATTTGTTGGTTTGAGGAATGCTGTCGATGACGTAAGCAGATCCCACATTTGTGTACTATATAGCGAAGTAGATTTCTGCCCCCAAGTATGTAGAATTCTTGTTTTATTAGACCGAACAACTGAGATACACCAGCATGCAGATATTTTCTATGGAGATATTCAGCAATGAGACGAGATATTGGATGGGATTTATGCAGAATTATAGGATGTTTAGCATTATAGGTTAAATTAGATTCATTTAAACGACCGCCAACGCGAAGCACTCCATTGGAGTCGAAGAAAGGGGCTAACGATCTCAATTTATGTTTTTTAGACAACGGATTATGTTTTTCGACGGCACTGATTTCGTAGGGAAATAACGATTTTTGCGCACATTTGATAAGTCTTATTTTAGCTTGCGAAATTTCTTCTGTCGATAAGGAGTTGTATTGACGACCGATCTTAATACGAACATTTGATATAAAGCGTAAAATAAATGACACGACGCGAACAGATTTCCACCAATTTGATGATTTCATTAAAATGTCTTCGAGAATATTACTTATTTGTATATTAGTTAGTAATACCTGAGTTTTTGGGTTACTTCTCTCTTCTAACTCTGGAACAGAAACTTCCTTAATGCATGGGTCTGATACTGGCCACTTCATCCTTTCTTCCCGTAGCCAAGATGGACCCTTCCACCACATCTCATTTACCTCTAAAGAAGATGGTGGAACTCCACGAGTTGCAATGTCGGCTGGATTGCTGGCTGATCGGACGTGGTTCCAACATTGGCGAGGAATTGACGTCAGAATCTCGGACGTGCGATTTGCCACGAAGACTGACCACCTCTTGGGTGGTGCAGAAAGCCAATGCAGAACAATGGATGAATCTGTCCATGCGAAAACTTGAATGTCTTTCTCCTGTAAAGATATTTTAAGTTTATTAATAAGGCGAATTAGAAGAGTAGCTCCACAGAGCTCAAGTCGAGGCAGAGATAGTACTTTTATAGGAGCAACCCTTGTTTTGGCTGCTACTAACGAAACATTTACCAATCCATATATGTTTACACTGCGGCAGTATACTACAGCCGCGTATGCATCCAATGATGCATCACAAAATGCATGCAGCTCGAAGTTAAGTTTGTTATTCCACAAAATCCTAGGAATTGCTATAGATTCAAGTAGATGAAGTTCGCTACGAATCAATCTCCACCGTTCGGCGATATCCGTACTTATTTCTTCATCCCACTCTATCCCTTCTCTCCACAAATCCTGGAAAAGTATCTTAATACCGACGACGACGGGAGCTAAAAATCCAATGGGGTCAAAAATTCTCGAAGACTCCGATAGTATACGACGTTTGGTATAAACAATAGAGCTGTTTAAATGTACCTTGAAGAAAAAGCTATCCTTTGATGGACACCATTGCATGCCAAGTAGTTTGACGGTTGAGAATTCTTCAAACTCAACTGGAGAAAGCTCACGTTGCTCCACTGGTAAGGAAATAAGTAAAGGCCAGCAATTAGTCGTCCATTTCCGTAGGTTAAATCCGCCCGCTGCGAGTAGATTTACGAGTTCTGACCGAAGGGAAATAACGTTTCAATGGAGTCCGCGCCCGTCATTACATCGTCCATATAAAAATCATTCAATAATACTTCTGATGCACGTGGGTAGGATTGCTGATGATCTAGGGCTAATTGGTACAAGGTTCGAACAGCTAAAAAGGGAGCGCAAGTTGTGCCATAAGTCACGGTTAAGAGCCGGTAATGTTTTATCGGTTGATCAGTTGATTTTCTCCATAAGATTCTTTGGAAGTTAGTGTTTTTATCCGATACTCGTATCTGGCGAAACATTTTTTCGATGTCTCCAGATATAGTATAGAGATGACGACGAAATCGGATACAAATCGAAAACAGATCTCGCTGGTAACTTTGGCCTACAAGAAGAGACTCATTTAGCGATTGGTTAGTGGAAGACTTTGCCGAACCATCAAACACTACCCTCACCTTGGTAGTACTGCTGGTTTCCTTCAATACAGCATGGTGGGGTAAATAGTAACATTGGCTTGAAGAAGCACGCAATTCGCTGGAGGGAATCTCTTCCATGTGCCCTAAGGTTAAATATTCGTCCATGAAGCGAACGTATTCATTCCCCAAATTTTGGTCAGAAGCTATTCTGCGTTCTGTGGAATTGAGGCGATTCAAAGCGACGTTAAAGCTGTTGCCGAAATCAGTTTCTTTATCAGTTTTGAACGGTAACTGAACCATATACCTGCCCTTAGGTAGGCGCGAATGAGTGTTGACGAATATGTCTTCTGCACGTTGGTCGTCAACCGAAAGTCTTGGCTTTTGATCAACTTCTTCAAGTCGCCAAAAACGCTCGAGATCAAAAGTGTTGTCTGTGTCTAACTGAGTGCAGTAAATACCGAGACTGCAACAGTTTGAAGTGTCCATATTACCACAAACAACCCAACCAAAGATCGTCGGTATGAGATCAGGTACTCCTTGCTCACTTCGAACTGCTGAGCCATTAAATATGCTGAACGCTTTGTCGGCACCGATGAGTATGTCTATATGACCAGGCACATTGAAATTAGGATCTGCTAACCTGAATGAAGAGAAGACATTTTTGTCGGAGATCTTATGGGCAGATGCAGGCAATAGGGATGTAAGTTTGGAGATAACGAAGCAATGCACTTCAACGAACTGATGACTAAAGCGAGAGAATAGATTGAGCGTTACAGATCCATTTGTGACGCCCGCGGATGTCGAACCAACTCCTAATACTGGAATGCGAGCGGGCTTTCGAATTAGACCTAAGCGCTGGACTGTGTTTTCAGTAATAAAAGACACTTGTGAGCCCGAGTCTAGCAACAACCGAACGGTTTGAGTGTTTCCTTGCTTATCATGGGCATGAGCAATAGCTGTAGGCAATAACGTTTGGGTATAGCGAGAGTGATTAAACGTATTGTCGTTGGGTGGCATAGATGAGCAAAGCGAGAATGATGGATCCGTTGTTGATAGAGGATTTGAGGGTGGCGAGTTGGTGGATTGCGAGGTGGATTGCGAGGTGGATTGCGAAGTGGATTGCGAAGTGGGTGGAGATGACGACGATTGGGGAACCACACAATCTTGATTGTTTGACGATGACGATTGGAGGTGAACGAGTGAGTGATGTCGTGATTGGCATGTTCTACAACGAAAATTAGACCGGCACTTGTTTGCAGAATGTCCAGGCCGTAGACAATTAAAGCATAGGGAATTGTCTTTAACGAATTCGCGACGTGTTTTGATATCGAAGGACAAAAAGTTAGCGCACTTGCTTAAGACATGGTCTGCTTTACACTTAGGACAATTTAGCTTAGTTTCTGTATAATGCGTATGTATTGGTTTGGGGTTTTTTGCACGAGAAGGATTAGAATTAGAGATAGTCTGGCATGATTCTAAAGCATCACAACGAAGCTGTAAAAATGACACTAATTCAGATACTTTAGAATAGTCCCTAGATGCGACCTCTTCTGCCCATGCTTGTCGCGTGTCCTGATCGAGTTTCTGGACCAGTAGATAAATGATCCAAGGGTCGCGACTGGTAGATCCTAATGCATTTAATCCCCGAATCGTTTCATCAATACAGTCGGTGATTTTGCGGAGATTATAAACGTTACAGGAACTCATGCTGGGCATCGAAAGGAACGATTGAATGTGCGACTGAATTATCAAATTGGAGCGATCGAATCGCTTTTCTAACCGCTCCCATGCATCTAAATAATTAGCATCAGAAACCGTTATGTCCCGAATAAGGTCTGCTGCTTTACCGCGTAAATAGGATTTTAAATACCGGAATTTTTGCGTGGTAGATAGCTTTTTATTAGTATCGATGGTGCTCTGAAAAATGTCTCTAAAACTTGGCCACTCTTTATAATCACCGGAAAAAGGATGGATATCGATTTTAGGGAGGGAAATCGAGGTGCATTGCGTAGAGTTCAGATTTTCGAGTAAGGAGGCTTGTTGAACAGCCAATTTATCGATAGCCGATTGACTAACGGAGGGTTTTTCAGCTTTTTTTCTACCGCGAATCACTTTGGTAAGGCTAGACTGAGCTAAAAAATACTTGTTCTCGTATTCAGAAAACTCTAACTCTAGATTCCCTAGATCGTCTTCACCCGCGTGCTCTAAAAGCTGATTTTGCAACAAACCGAAATCTGTCCAATCTTCTTCGAGTTTTTGCGACCGTAGCTCGAGTAATTCTAAAGACATACGATCGTCTACGCTTTCAGCGAATGATACCGCTCTAGTCAGAGCCGCTTTAACATGACCACGTTTTATTTTTATGAAGTTAATTTTTATGTTATACAAATGCCGAAAAATTTAATAAACCGAAAATGTTCACAACGTGCGATCGAAGTCCGTTTAATAAATTTAATTACGCAGGGGCACAGTTCGATAAATTTGATTATAAGTCAATTATTTAACACGTGTACTGATGCACTCAGACCAAATCACATATAAAAAAAATTCATATAAAAAAAAACCATACCATTTGTCCATTATTCTCATACCATTTGTATGTTATTATTTAAACATTTGATTAAGTTCAATATATCCGCGATCAGAAGGACCAAAAAATGTTTAATAATTTTATGTGTTAATATAAAGAAAAGCCAAAAATCTCAAAACGTTACAAAAAATGATTTATTGAATTTAATTGGAGCGATGTTATTCAATCGATGGTCAGCAGCAAAATAGGCAGAACCACGTATGTTGATTACAAAGGAATAGAAAAGTGAACTGTATTAATGAGAGTAACATTGTAGCAACAAAATTAGATTTAAGAGAGTATAATAATGACGTATAACATAGAAGTAACAAATTAGATTAAAGAGATTATAATAATGACGTGTAAATAGAAGATGAGTTAAGCAAGTAAGCAGTACATTTTAAATACAATTAATCAGCTGGTGAAAATAGGGTGATTGTTGTGATGTTAGTTGAAGTGGTGCGCATATTATAGAACAAGCATGTTTTATTTAGTACGAAACTACTAATCATAATTAAAGTTTATAAGTTTATAAGGTAAGTTGCGGTGCAGCAATATCAACTTTTCTCGATTTCTTTTTCCTTCATAGACAAGTCCTGCTTTACTAAAAAGCCTCTCCGAATAGACACTGCTTGCAGGAGCAGATAAATACTTAGCAGCGAGTTTGACTAAACATAGGGAAAATTCAGCTTTATGTGTAGACTCCCAGACAAAGGGATTATCATTTCTCTTCAAAGGGATTTTTTTTCAGGGATTTTTAATGTGTTTGGCCTGAGGCCGAATATACTATTCATTTCAACACTAATAAATATATTCCAAAAATGTATAACTAAATGTATTTGCTGTAAATGGGGGATTCAGAAACTTAGATGACAGTTAGTCAACGGCCTCTGATTGGTCGAGAGCCAATTGACAGAACATTTAGTCAATTTGAGGTCGGAAATAGAAGGAAATCTTGACCGAACGTCAAAAACAGCTGACTGATTGGTTTGGTAATACTGCGTGGCTGTTGTTTGCTTGGTACAAAAATGAAAATCCAAGTAAATTATGAAGGGGTATTTCTATTTTTTTCTATTTTGCATGCAATTCATATACCGCTTGTTAGATGATGTAGAACAATCGACGAACTCAGCAAATCGTTTACAACAAATAATGCAACTTGGCCTATTCCAAACACATGTGTAGTGTATCTTATGTTACTTACATAAAATTTCATCCTTTAAGGTTTAAGTCGTCTATTAATATTTGTAACTTTGTTTTCGCTCTTCTTTTCTTTGTTGTGCTGCAATCACAACTTTCCAAACAATTCAAAGCGAAAATAGAAAGTAAATCTGGCATTTGAACTGTCAACTAGATATTTACTTTTGTTAGCCTGCAACAAAGTGCTAGCAAAATTTATCACGTCGAATAGAGAAAGAACAGAACTTCGCACATTTTGTATTTTTGCTTAAATGTAGTGAACCCTCTAAGCTACCATGTGAACCTTGTCAACATAAAAATGTATGTAAATTACATATGTACGTACATATGTGGAGACTATATGACTATTTTTGAACATATATAAAGGTACCGTAGCGCAAGTGGTTAGTGCGTCGGACTACTGTGCCAGCGGTCTTGGGTTCGAATCCCGCCGCAAACACCTAAAAGTTTTTCACAGTGCCCACCTCTTTCGAATGTCTGACAAGCATCAAAGAGTATCATTTGTCACGATTGAGCTTCTCAACTCGCCGTTCGGAGTCGGCAAAAAACTGTAGGTCCCTTCCATTCGTGCAAAAATATAACACGCACACACAAATGGTTGCGAGAAGCAGGCCCAGGTTCACCTCGAGCTGTAGCGCCAACTAAGTAAGTAAGTAAAGGTATTTATATTTTGCAGTCAGGCTTTAAATACATAATTTGGAAAACATAAGTACAATAATCGACAATGTAGGTGTCATTTTTGACAACTAACATTTGGGCTGTTCTTTTCTGTGCTACCTTTGAACCGACATTTTTCACGAGTTCGTGATTTTCTGTTCTAGTTTTTCCTCACTAAACAAAGCTTATAATGCACTCCGTTACCATTTGGATATTATCCATTTTTTTCAGTGACAGCTCTAGAAAAAACATCCCGTCGTGTAAGCTCAGAACCATAATAAACATTAGAAATTAAAAAAAAATGAAAAAACAATTAAAAGAACAAAACAATTTATTATATATTATAATTTCTCTTCCTTCAAATCTATTCCTCTGGAATAGAAAGAGATAAATATGCAAAATATAAATATAGTTTAAAATACAGATTCATTATATATTATAAAATAGAAACTATCTCTTCTACTGAAACAGTTAAACTCGCAGATTAAAAATATAGTTTTAGAATAACCGATAAAAGAGAAGTTTATAAATAAGTTACATAACTGTTACGATCGTTGGCTTTTAACATTTGCAATAGCATATTTGATTTTTTTTACATTTTGCACGACGACGTTAAAAAATTAGTAGGGACAGCGAGATAAAGAATTTTGAGTTAAGTTAAATAAAATCGGATTCATTTATGGGGAAAAATACTTACATAACTTAGATGAGATTATAAATCAGATACATATTTACATTATATTACAACGTAGATATCAAAAAACTAAAATCTCTTTGAAGTCGCCTGTTGTAACAATAATCTAATTTTCACATCCATGCACACAATCTGCTAACAACAATTTCATTGATAGCCCACATGAGGTAAAAGCAACCCAGATAATCCTATCCAATTCGTAGGATGAACCCTGATATAATATCATTAAACAGAACTTACGAAAGGATCAATAATTCACATCAGGATACCGTAACCAGTTATCTCGATATTCCAGTTGGCATGTTTATTTCGTACATAAAAAAAGGTAAATCCTCCCACAAGGATTCTCCAATGTCCATTTTTATCTCCGTCATAACATAAACATTACAAATCCCCTAAATTTGTGATGTGACACTTTCGAAATCCACAAAAGGCATCACTCCAACGTAAATAGAAAACCACTCGTATATTGTCCTTGAATCCTAATTTTCTGAATACTACACCCGAGACGAAACGAAACAAAATACAAAACTCTTTACTCTGATTTACCAAACGTTGGACATAATCTTGTTGCAAATAACTTTATCTACATATATTCTGCTTTTCTTTTTGAACGAAAAAGACACTCTTGGGTCTTATTCTCATACAATACTGATACTTATACATAGACTTCGAAACACGAACTCTAAAAATACTCGTAACAATAAGAAAACGAGACCAAAAATAAGCACAAAACTTGTCGAGAAAAATAGGATTACCATGGCGGCCCCTCCTTCGATAATGCAAAGTGTGCAAAAACTAAATTTAAACTTGAATTCTTCATGTCCTTAGGTATGCTTGTAGTCAATTTGGGAAAAGGTTCGAAAAAGGATACACAATTGCTATATTCTTCGGTTTTATCCCGCAGAGATGCAGTATCTATCGATAAACCAATTCTTCTTCGATGTCCTTTCACAAGCTACCGAAAAGGGACACAAAACGAACAAAAAAAATGTAGAACAGTTTATAAGGTTTATAAGGATTCATAGAGAACAAATCCTTCCTGGTTTGCATAGAGTAGAATTTTCTTTCTTATTTTTTCCTACAGCAACGCGGAGGAATCCTGTTTTTTGTTGGCAAATTTTACAATCCTCTTGACTGTTTTTGGCAAACGAATATGGGAATATTTTTTAGCTTTTAGGAAGGATGCTTTCCTGCATTGCCTGAGTGAACTGAATTATGCATACGTTTTTTTTTGTCAGATGATAGATTTCAAATGTATATGCTTTTATATGTGTTGAATTGAAGTAATATTCAGGATAGTAATGTTATGACGTCATTTGTCATTGATGTATACATAAAACATGATTCAGTGTGCACATTTTATTTATTCATTTTAATTTGATGACGTTAATGTGACGCCTTTTGTATGAAATATGCTAAAGGCTTCATTTACATTTTCTGATTTATGATATAAGGAGAAAATAATCACCCCAATCATGCAAGTCGTATCTCGTATCTCACTTGAAGTCGTACTCCTATCGAATTGCATTTCGTTTGTTATTATGCAAGTCGTGTGCCTTGAATACGACTGCATACAAGTTACTGCATGTTAGCAATGCATCGCACCGCAACAGGGGCGGGCTACGAGGCACCCGGTATATAAACTTATGACAAAAACACGAACAAAGATTTTATTTAAAGTTGCTTTCGAGCTTTTATTGCACTGAATTTTTCTATTAAATCATTAATATCTATGGCGTAAATTAAGTCAACTCAAATTTATCAGTTTAACTCCGTACTAGTTATACGCAACTTTAAACTTAAAAGCATACTTTAACTTTTGTTCAATAATAGACACTTTTTAGTATGCCGCTAACTAATTTCTAATTTCTTTAACCGACTATAAATTTGCGTCTATATTTTTTGTGTGCTCCTTTCGATTGAAAGTATAGCCAGATTAGTCAACCTATTTTGGCTCATTGTTGATCTTAGATAAGTCTTAATTAATTTTAATTTTAAAAAGCTTTGTTCACACCTCACACGATGCCACAGAGACGCAAATTGTTGAATAAAATGTCGAGGTAAGAATTGGTACAACTACAGCACGCAGTTCCTCTTCCGTTCCATACAGCAATATTTTCGGTTGAAGAGCTGAGAAAACTGACGCAATGTCTTCCATAGCCTTAGACCGATGAATAAGTTCAGTGTAAAATATATCCTGACATTCTTACATGGAACTTCGTGTTTCCTCTTCCAACGTCAAACCAGCATCCTGAGCCTTTTCGCCTGGCATAATGTTCTTCTTTTTTGTTCTTCCGCGCCTTTCGATTGAAATTTCTAGCTCAGTAGGTACATTGTTCTCTTGCGTATTTTATGGCCTTTTTCAGGGTTTCATCACGATGTTCATGAAGAAAACTCGCGAGTGCCTTAAGTTTTAATACACTTTTTTCTAGAGTGAGCCCGGATTTTTGCAAGTACTTCTGTGCTGCATCAACTTCTTCCAAAATATCGCACCAGAATGAAAGATAACACAAAAACGTAAAGTCGCATAGAGCAGATAAGGGTATAGTTGCAGCTCCTCTTGTATCCAAATTTTCCTTTTGAGGATCACAAAGGAGTTCAAGAGTTGAAACTATCTTCACGAAATTTTCCTTAAATGGCTTAACACCCTCGTGATGAGCGCTCCATCTAGTATCTACAAGTCTCTTGACTGACACACCTACAATTTTTATGAGAATATCCCAACGATGCGTAGATGCTGAGAAGAATGTGTAAAGTCTTTCCATTGCCCCAAAAAACGTTGTAATTGAAGGAGTGCTTCCCAAAGAGTAAACTCCACACAGGTTTAAAGAATGGTTTGCACATGGCGTAAACAAAGCTAGTTTACTAGTTTGCCGAATTAATTTTTGAACTCCTCCATGAATACCCGCCATAGTCGCAGCATTATCATATCCCTGAGCCCGGCAAAGGTTAATGTCAAGACTATCTTCATTGAGTTGCTTTAAGATATCGTCGCGTCGGTAAGTTCTTCAGCAGTCTTTCCAGATGTAGGAAAGAACCCTAGATTCACTCACCTCAACCTTGCCGTCGTGGATATGAACGTATCTAATGACCTCGCTCATTTGGTCGATTGGGTGTGCTGTCGCATATGAGGGGTATAATTTCAAAACTCTTCTTTTCTTATGAGAATTTTGAGTAAAACGAAAAAAACTATGGAAAGCTTCTAAAATGATATTAAAGATTGGCTTAAAAGTTAAATTGTAAGTTTGGAATGATCTTTATCCATTTCTTATGGTTTTGAACCTATAAGGTAAACCTAAAAATTATAAAAAATCGATTTAATTTGGAAAAGAAGAGTTTTGAAAATTACGATTGGAATAGTTGACTTTTGATCCAACCTATTTAGGAATACAGGAGTTTTGAAAAGAAAGTACATTATTTTCGATTTAATTAATTTTGGTTTATTTTTAAATACCTATATACCTAAACCAGAATACCAATAATAATAATTAGGGGTATTAATACTGATTTGAAGAAATGTTACGCATCAATCATTTCTTACTTTTTATTCCTTTCTTCAGCTTTTTTGGCTGAGAAAATGCGAACTTTTTTTCGCCCTTTTCCTAACGTAACTTCGTTCACAAATTCAGATGACTCCATGATCTTAACATATATTTAATTTAATTATTAAATAAAAATTAACTTATAAAACTTTATTTTCATCTGCGAACTTGCCAAAGATGTTTTCTTCACAAGTATATTGCAACACTAATAGGTCTGTTCCCGTACTGTCCAAAACAGCGCAAAACTACGAAAATCAGTCAAATCCTGTTCACGTTCACTGTTAGTTGTCGACAGAAGAGAGCGCTAGCAAGAGAGTAAGAAATTTCCTCATGCTGCCGATTTTAGCCCAAGAAATTTCTTTGGACAGCTTTATGAAACTGTCAAATCTGTCAAACGCCATACAGTTTTTGTTTTTTGTTGTTAATGCGTTCCTGTACTTTTGCACACTTTTCCCTCTCTCTGACAGATTTTTACCCCCACTCCTTGAAATTTGAGAATCTATAAATTTTAGTGCAGAAAGTACGGGAACAGACCTATGTATAGTTTTATCTATGAATACTCTCAAAATAACAAAGATTCCCGCCTTTTTCAATGTCATTGGAATACACGAGTTTTGAAAGCGGCTACTTTGATTCGCATAGGAAAAGAAAAGTTTTGGTGCAGAATTTGTTTTGTATGGGAATAAATGAGTCTTGAATTAAACGACTGAGTGGAATAGCGTAGTTTTGAAAACAACTTCGTTTTTCGAGTATCCAAAAGTATAGGAAATAACAAGTCTTGATAAATTTTATTTTAGCCTCAGATGAAGGCCCTTCTAAAGAACACTTTCTCATACTTAACTCATTTTTGAAAAAAAGTGGAATAGAAGAGTTTTGAAATTATACCCCTCATATAATGCCAAAGCACTTCGCCTGGCGGATGTCATTCACAATTTTTGTCCTCACTTCTTTCCGCAAAAGGAACACAGGACTGCGCGGGTTGCTTGAATGCTTGGTTGTTGCTCATGGGCGATAATGGTTTTCTTATTTCCATATTACCTATCTTAAGGGAATAGGTCAGAAACGACATTCATTCGCACATATACATTGGTAGGTATTTGGGAAACAATTTTATTGTTTTATTTGATGGCACCCCCTATTAGTCTGCCACACGGTGCGGTTTTAAACATTTAAAAGTTTCAATTTAGGAACTAAGAATTATTTATTTATCATGTTTTTTTGAATTTCGTGTAGTCACTTAAGAAATCGTAGCCAAAGAAAATACCACCAATAACGTTGCAAATACGACTAAATACGACTTGCATAATAGCTGATATAAACCGAAAGTCGTATGCGATGGCAGCCGATGCCGTTGACAGATAAACAGTCACTTGCGTACGAGTATGTCCGTAGTAATACGACTTCTATAATAACAAAATACGAGTATATTCGTTTGTGACTCGCAAATACGACTTATATAATTGGGGTGAATATCTTTTCTAGTAAGGTACAGATAACCGAGAAGATTTTGTCCAAGACTCTCTCATATCAGTTTTCTACTCGGTATTCTTTTCAGGTATTTTTTCACGAAAAAAAAAAAACAAGCAAATCAATTTATCATAATTGGACAGTGTAGATACACTTACAAGTATAAGTCTAACTAAATTCATGTTCTATAGTCATCTCAAGATAGCTTTAAAAAGCCAAATACTGTTTCTTTATTGCATCTCCTCACTGCTGCCTCCGGCAACAATTTCCGTGTGCAGTTTGTAAACCTATTTCATAAAGAAACATCGTTCACCGTTTAATGCTTTTAGGCACTTTAAAGGTGCATACAAAACAAAACAAGCAACGGTGCAACAGTGAAGAAAACATCTGCTGCTCAACGCTTGTCCAAACGATGCTGCACGAAGAAAGCGATAGCAATATTTTTTTTGATTTATTTGACTACCCTTTACTGGAGTGCTGTGGGAACTATAATCCTGTAACCAATGGATATACATATGTATGTATTTATGTGTATAAATATTGAATTAAACGATTATATACATACATTCGTATTCGTATACGTAAAACAACGAATTTAAACCGTACCGGATATAAATTCTGGCATGAAATTCAACTGTTATATTGAAATTGAATTATTAAATATTTATAAATAAATTCATAACCATGTACATATGTAAAGAATTATGTATATAAGTCAATTGAGTTGGATTGGAGTAATGTAATGATTCGAATAATGACGTAATATGTTAATTAATTGCTTCATAGCTACATAGCGAACAATGTAATATGCTTGCTCCAGGAATCGCCTTTGGGTTGTAATTCTATATATACTCGTGGAAAAAAAATCATGGCATTCTTAACAATTTGTACTTTATTCTTTCCGATCGATGGTATGGTGAAATTATTAATAAGCATATATTTTTTCCGTTATTGTTAATATTTTTACTATTTCATTATACTTCAAGACTACTGTTAAGTACTCGGTACTTTCTTAGTTTGGTAATAAGTCACAAACGGTTCCTTTTTTCAAAGATTTGAAATTATGCTGACTCTTGAAGAAAAAGCGTATATTGTCGCTTTGCGTAAGGAATAAGTGTCAAATCGCGATATTGTTCGTCGACTAGGGATAATTGCATTGCATGAATGAAGAGTGCACGTGTAGAACGTTTTGAAATATGTTCCACTAGAGGGCTCCCTCCATTACTCGGAAAGCTGGAAGCGGATGACCCAAAAAGACCTCTCCTAGAGATCAGCGTCTAATCCACCGAACTTGTTTAAAAAAACCGGTTTGCACATGCTGGGGATATTAACTTCCAGGAGCAAACTGGGAACATATAAATGCTCCGATAATATGGAGATTGCTTAATGAAATGGGAGTTAATACAATGCGTCCTACAAAAAAAAAAAAAAAATTCACACCGCGAATGAAAAAACAAGGGCTTGAATGCACAACAACTTAAAAAAAATGGGCACGAGTGAGATTTTCGGATGAGTCCAAATTCAATGTATTTGGCCCAGACAACAAGGTGGTTCGCCGAAGATAATGTGAACGATGTTCAGATAATTACATTTTTCCCACCGTTAAACATTCCTCTTATATGTATTATGGTATGGAAACAAGAACCAGATTTGCTGTTGGAAAATTGTAATGTTTAGGGGCTCAGTGTACCCAGTATGCCCAGAATACCGAAAAATTATAGAAAACGAAGTTAGGCCTACTTTACAGCAACTTTGCTGACACTGCGATAATGTGATTTTTCGTAATGAAATTTTTTGCCTAAATAAAACGTTAAATTCCCCTTTTTCATGCAATTACAAACACAAAAAATTTTAAAATATGTGGTCAAATTTAATGAAATTAACTTCAATGAAGAATTTAATTCTAATTTATGGAGAATATTTTTTTATCTAAATATTCCTTTTGGAGAAAAAAATATTCCACTTTTATATGCGCATATTTTCTGAAAAAATATATTCTCTGCAGGTCTAAAATATTCCACTAGTGGAATATTATATTCCACTATGGTCACACTGATCTTCGCTTGTCACGCTGAAGATTCATGATTCACATACAGATGTTTCCAAAAAGTGCCTTTCTCATGAAACAAAAAAATAAGCTGATCAGTTTCAAAAGATAGTGGCACAACCAACTGTAAAGGCATTACAAGGCATGGCTGAAAAAATTGATCGCACAAATAATGAGTAGTAACAAACGTCTGGAAAAAAACTTCTGTGAATCATAAGCGACGAAAAAAAATAATCCAATTGCACAGCTCTCTAGTTATACTGGATAGGACCCACAGAGTTAGTTGAAACCTATCATTTGAGTTTCTTATCACTTCGATCTAACATATTTGTCTCTCTCGTTCTTGTCCTTCATATGCTCGGGCTGTGTGTAAACATTTTGAGCGTGTTCCTAATTCTTTACCGTGTGTCAATTATGAAATTTGATCGCATTGGAATTTCAAAATATTCTACATATCTAAATACATAATATGAGTATGTATGTACATTGTGCATATAAATACATACATATACAGGGGCGAGAAAAATAATAGCAGTGCTACTTTGAAAGCAACATTTTCCTTAATATTTTTTTTGTATTAATATTTTTTGGGACTTTTACTGTAATACTATACTTATCAACAATATGTCGTTCACGTGACGTCATATTGCAATGGTATGCCCTCACTTTTGCGTTGAAATATCAATTGGTAGTGCATCTCATACTTTTTGATGGGAGCAAAATAATAGCAGTGCTTATTAGATTTCGGTATATAAATTTTGTTTTGACTTGATTTTTGAATCTAAATTATAGAAAAGTAAGTTGAAACCTTCTACTTTTTATTTTTTATCAAACTGTAGTAAAACGGATTACTTTGATTCGATAAAAGTGGGTCGGGGAATACACTGCACACCATAGAAGCACGAGTTAATTCAATTCCTTATAAAAGTTGGAAAAGCGTACAAACAATTTAAGGAAACTGATAAGCAATCTTGTAAAATATGAAATTAATGTTAAAACTACCGGCCGAAACAAAACACTGCATCCGTCAATGATGAAACGTGTTGTAAGGTACTCTAGGACACATCTTTCTGCAGCCGTTACCCAGATGGTGGATGTGCTTAACTTGAAATGTGGTATTCACACTTTTAGAAGAGAGCTGAGGAAACACAATCTCAGTGCTCGAAGTCCACGAAAAGTCCCACTTCTCAAGAAAATGCATGTATCAAAAAGGCTGAGGTTTGCGAAAAAGCATTTGTCGTGCCCCCTGAGAAGTGGAGGAATATAATGTGTACTGATGAGGCCAAAACCTTTCTATATAGCTGAAAAGTATATCGGCTGTATGTCAGGCATCCACCCAATACAAAATATGATCCTAGATTCAGAATAAAAACTAAAAAACTCCGTGGGTCTAGTACCATGATTTGGGGATGGATCGTATGGTATTGATCCAATATATTGTATAAAGGTATAATGGACCAGCACTCATACGTTGATATATTGGAAAACATCATGTTGCCATATGCCGAGGACGACATGCTACTAAAACCGGTTTTCCAGCAGGACAACGACCCGCAAGGTACCAGCCGAACAGCTAAACAATGGTTTCAGGAAAATATGATTGAGTTCATGGAGTGACCTGCTCAATATCTCGATCTCCGTTCTATTGAAAATCTATAGGCCTTATATAAAAGAGATAATGTACTGCTCAAAAAATCAAAAAATAACGAGTTGTGGGGGGTAGTTTAGCAGTCTTGGGGATCAATATCACCCGAAAGGTGCTAGCATCTTGTAGACTCTGTAAAACGGTTTTGCGCGGGTGTAATAATTAATAAAAGTCATGTCACTAAGGACAAGTATAGCCTTAAAAACACCTCATATTAATTTGTTTAAATTCAGTATTTTTTTTTTACTTTTTTCATCAAGTACGCTGGTGAAGAAAGAGCACTGCTATTTTTTTGCTCGGCCTTTTTTAAAGTTCTTTTCGACAAGATGCATTTATGTTAGTTTATTTTAATTAAATCAAAAACTTAGAAATGTAGATATTATAAGAAAATAACGCATTTTATGCTTCTGGTAATTTGTTTTAAAAACTATTGCTTAGTTTGTTGTATTTTTGATTAATGCCACTTCTTTAGTGGCACTGCTATTTTTTTGCTCGCAGCTGTATGTACCTACATACGTAATTAACTTGAAGCTGAATTCCTTTTCTTTATACCTAGCTATTTTCTATTAAATATTTTCACGTGACAACACCTATGCGTAGTCTTCTGTCTGAATGCTAGCTTTTCCAAAAATGTCCTTACACCCCCATTGATTAGCTCGAAAGTAAAACATCATCCCTCTTCCGAATATCACAAAGGAAAACTCGATTTGTCCCCATTCCAGAAAAAAACTGTTCCAGCAAATCCAATCCAAGTCCAACTACCGCTAACACTGCATCGATTTTCAACTTCCTCGAAGTTTTTTTTTTTCTTTTTATCCTAAAAATACTGGTAGAAGGCCTGACAACGCCATTACCACCACCACCACCACCTTCACTTGATGTCTATTTTTGTTATCCGGGAATGCGTACAATATTTGCAGACGGGACTCCAATTTCAAGGGTGTACATTCACCTTTGTATTGGATTCTGATGTCTGTGGAGTTTTTTTTTTCTCAATTGAAATACTACGCACGTACAACGAACACGCCACATAACTTTCACTTCCTTGGAAATTTTGCAACAAGGATATACTCCACGCTTGCACAAGTTTCTATAACAATACCACCACCACCGCCACCACTTAAATGCTCTTGAAGTTGCTCGTCACGGAATAAGGGTTGACGTTCGAACGTTGCTGGGTGAAACGTGCCGGTGGAATGTGGTTCAATTGTGAATGGATTTGTATGCTGGCAAGGGAGTCCTTTTAGAATTGCTTCCATCCCCTTGACCATGTGCTGCTATTGCGTATGTACATCTGATAGTTAGAAAGGTAGGTGCGATAATTGGACTTTGAAAAGTGCCTTTGATGTGAAATTTATTTACGATGAGGATATTCTCAATCTCAACAAGCGGGTCTATTGCCAAATGCAAAGGCGATAAGCTTAAACGGGAGGTGGAGGAGCGACTTTCTTACATTTGACTCGAATTCAGGTCTGAATATTTTCAGCATGTAGGAGTGAATATTCCCCAGAACGTAGACTATTTTAACCGAAACTATCATTAATTCTAACATATGCATGTACATACTACACACAAATATCCGCAATGAATATACAGTGAAGTAGTAGTTGAGTGCGTTATTTCATTAGCAATTGTATTCACATTCTCGAGTTTTTTAATGGCCTTCAATATCTTCTTTAGTTGGAGTTCAATTGTACTTTGGCGTAAATGCACGTCTTTTCAACCAACAATGTGATTTGCTCTAATTTTATTAATTTAATTAAATTAACAAAAACCAAATGTTTTGGATATATTTCACCCCAATAACCATTTTTCATATTTTTAGGCCAACTTCCAACTGCTGTAGGGCCTACTCAACGAAAAGTCGTCATTTCTTTGTTAAGTCACGTAAATGTTATATGGATGGAGCTTAAAAATAAATAAATAAATATACGGTGTCAGCAGTCCTATACAGAACCAAGCCTAGCTTCTCGCAACCATTTGTGTGTGCGTGTTTTTTTTTCCACGAAATGGAAGGGACCTACATTTTTTTGCCGACTCCGAACGGCGAGTTAAGAAGCTTCTCATGACAAATGATACTCTTTGATTGCTTGTCAGACATTCGAAAGAGGTGGCACCGTGAAAAAACTTTTAGGTGTTTTTGCTGGGATTGAACCCGGGCAGCATGCATAGCAGTCCAACGCACTAACCACCATGGCCACGGCGATCACTATTACCTATTATAACATCATCATACTATAACATAAATTTTTAGGTACGGGCACTAATGAAGGTAATATTTTTTTCGGACCGTTCTAGACATCTGAACGTTTCGAAGATATTTGTTCCTTTCTTTGTGCCGTGGGTGGCCGTGGCGTCGTCGTCGCTTGTCACCCTCGAATCCAATTGCCTCCAAAGCATTTATTTCTCGAGAAATAAAAATAATTTGATCAGTTTCAGAAGAATGTGAAAAACCTATTACGAGGCATAACACTGGCAGTAGGATGGTCGTATGACTGAAGAAATTGATCGCACGAACTATAATAAGAATCATCTGGAAAATCTTCTGTGAATCATAAAAAAAAACCATAAGCAAGTACAAAAACTTTCAATAATATGCAACTCTCAAGTCAGGACACCACCCATAGAGTTAGTTGACCTAAAAACGAAAAAACACCTGAGTTTCCTATCACTACGCCGATCTGTCTGTCTCTCGTTCTGGGGCCTGTACCAGAAAACTACAAGTTAACAATTCTACAGGCACTTGTTAAAAATGCCGATGTAACAGGTAACTATAATTCCTGTACCACAAAAGGAAACCATTCCACTTGTAAAATGTGGAAATTTCCCTTTCTTGTACAAGTAATTCCGTGACGGCTAAAATTAGCACAACTGGATAGCAAAGCGTGCTATCGAAAATTCGAGAGCACAAAAGTATTGGAAATATGCAGGATTACGTGTTAGTGATTTAGGCATGGATATTTTTATTTTAGTACGCCAAATGCACACTCTATCAAACGCCATGTACGTTTAAGCGCGCTATTGTGCCTCTCACACAGAAGCACTGGATGAAGCTGTAGGTGGTAAAATCTAAGTTTTTGAAGGATAAACAGGTAAACACTATCTCCTAAGATAAATGCATAAGGAAATGCCCTTCATCATCTTTTCATTTTTTTTAAAACAGGGTGGTGTTACACAATACCTTTGCGTCCTGGACACTTCCAGGCCAGTTATAATGTAGTACAAACCTCCCTTTCCCACACTTGAATATACAAATTAAAATACAGTTCTCATTTAAAAATTGGTGCATCAATGAGACAAGAGTAATTTAAAATTTAAATACCTTTTTGAAACCTCTTAAAACCTGACTTGTTAGAACGTTACAATTCTCAATTCACACGTTAATTTTTTTTCATTGTGTAACAATCAATTATTAAATTTTGTCTACACTTGTAGCTTTGTGGTACAGAAAGCAGGGAAATTGTTTATTTCCCAATTGTAAAGGTTCGCTTGTACACTTGTTAATTGTCAAGTTTTCTTGTAGCTTTGTGGTACAAAAACCATTGTTACTTGTTGAAATTCGCCTGTTGTATAAGACTTGTAATTTTCTGGTACAGGCCCCTGGTCCTTCATATGCTCGCGCTGTCTGTAAACATTATAAGGGTTTTCATATCCCTTTTAGCGTGTGTAGATTATACTATAGAAAAAAAAAACGAATCAGTTAAGTTTGTATAACAACTTGGATACTACGACTTAAGGAAAGTTAGGTAACTCTAATAATTCAATAATTATGTGGTGGGTATATCATCTGTGGTTGCAACGCATCGCCTACTAGTATGTCCATATAAATATTAGATAAACTCGTACACGAGTATCTCATCTATCAGGACAGATGCTTATACTCAAGAGACGTATAAATTTGTTATCGTTGCCGGTGAAGCGGTAATCCGATTGAATAGATAGTACTCAGAACTTTCTGGCAGTGCCAACGGGATTATTGGAACATATTAGCTGTGCACAGCGATTATCAGACCAATCAATACTCATACATACACTTCCGTATGTATGGTGGCCTATATTAATAGTCAAGCCTGCGTGCTAGAGCGAGTACTGAAGCTATGCGCACCACTCCGTGAGATGTTTATAACGCTTTCTAGAATAAAATGGAGTTTGCCATGAAGAACAGGTCTCTCCTCACAATTTTCGAATAATGTCGCTTGTTCTTGATGCCCTCTGACAAGATTAGCCCTTTCGTTATTTTCGGTAGGACATATACCCAAAGTGTCCTACCCTGATATTGTGAGATCGGAAACCCAGATGACTTTCTCAGACCATACATACACTCATGTACTATAGTACGTAATGGCTCTACCTGGAGTTGAATTGGAGCTGTATGGTACTTGGACTATACAACAAAATATTCATATGCACTGAGTCAATCAAAAATTGTCCTTGAATGTAAATAAAGCGTCGGCTGAGAATATAGTTGTCGTATGTCAAGTTTTAGCATTTTCTGATTTTGATGCATTATTATATTATTCGATAAGATCTTTCTGTTGGTGCTATCAGTTTTTGCCCACCATCAATAGTTTCTGAGATATACCGTGTTATTTTGTCGTATGTAGGCTCTAAGTAACGGTTTTAGTATTTATTTGTCGTATGCAGAGAGTTTTTTTTTACATACGACAAATTTTCATACAAAAACTGAATTCTTTTTAGTAAGAATTTAATGGTCGTATGTAAAAGAAACGCTTTGCATACGACAAATAAATACATACCTACTACAATTTGCGTGATTAATTGACGTATGCGTATTGATAGTGTTAAAACTAGTATCGCCTGTGTCGACCAATTGTGAGAGAAAATTAGCATGCATTAATATTTACTGGTTTACCTGATTTTTACCTGGCTTAGGCACAACATATTGGAACAAAATTACATACATACCTACTGCACTGGCCCTCTTCACAACCTTTCCAGCAAAGAAAAAATTAAACGAATATGTTGTGTTTAAGCCAGTTACGTTAGGTAAGGTTAGGTTAGGACAGGGTATGAGGCTGAGCCATCATGAAAACACTTGGCACCATTGTGGGCCCATCGCAATCCGCTGGAACCTTCTATAGATGATACCAAAACCGAAACATTTCCATCTAAACATTTGATTTCCCTGCAAAATTTAAAAATTTGATTGTGGCCGGTTTGGCCCACCTCTTCCAATGTATCAAAAAAGTATCTCCCTGAAACTTTTTTGCGCGAACGAGCAAAGGATACATATGTTCGACATCCTATGAACTCAAGTCATTGCAGCAATGAATGCAGATGTCCGTACTAGAATGTCCCATTCTTTTGACATGCCTTCTCAGGAGACAGTGTCCAGAAAGAATTCCAATTAAAGTTCTTAACTTTGCCCTATTTAGTCCAAGTATTACTTTGGTCCTTTTGTGATCTAAGGCCGGCCAAAGAGTTTTGGACACCCTATGTCCCTCTATTCCTGACCATTTCCTGCCCGCCATGCTAATGATGGTATTCTTTATTTCCACCCTGATGCCGCATGATGGTGGTGCTAAGTGCATCATCTCAGTTATAAGCATTTTCTTCTAAACCAGAGTGTCCTGGAACCCAATAAAGTTTAACTCTTTTATGTCTGCTTAGTGTTTTGAGCGCAGAGCGATAACCTTCTACAGTTACCGATTTAACGATATACGATTCTAGCGCTCTGAGCGCGGCCTGACTGTCGATAAAGATGGTGATATCATTATCTGATATCAACTTCGTCACCAACAGCTCCGCCGATCTCTGTACCATGGGAACGGCACAAAATCCCGACTTTCAAAATCCCGACTATACAAAATCCCGACAAAAAAAAAAATCGCATTTCTAAAAATCCCGACTGCCAAAATCCCGACAAATGAAGTTTTGTGAAAAAATCCCGACTTTGTCGGGATTTTCGTCTCGCAGTGAATTTTTTATTTTTTTTTTTTTTGCTGAAAAAAAAATTGAATCTTTAAATCTCTCATCATTTTTTTTCCACATTCTTAAAAGAATGTGTTCGTCCACTGCCCCACCATGTCACTACGAAAAAAAAACCAAGAAACTTACCAAAACACACTACGAATTTGTTAGCAAAATCGTTTGGTTAAGTGCATCTGATGAGAATCGAAAAGCGCTGTTCTTTGTGATTCTCATTCGGTGCACTTAGCCAAACGATTTTTGTATCTTAAATCTTATTCATAGTGCGTGTTTTGGTAAATTCTCCGTTTTTTTTTGTTTTTTTTTAGTGAAGTGTTCAGGGTGTGTGACATCGCGAGGAGGTTGTTAGTGTCGAAACAACTTCCTTTCAAAATAAGTATTTTGTGGTGAATATTATTTTATGAGAATCAAAAAGAACAGCGCTTTTTGATTCTCATCATGTCTAGTTATCCAAACGTACTGAGCCGTGTGATAAATCGTTCTTATAAGAATGAGAAAATAGTTCCGCGAAGGGATATAAAGATTTTCATGCAAACCAAAAAAAATAAAATGGCCGCACGTTCATGACTTACAAAATACGATGTAAAGATTTTCATACAAACTAAAAAAAATAAAATGGCCGCACGGTCATGACTTACAAAATCCCGACTTTGGAGAAAATAATAGTTTAAAATTCGCGCGCGTTGTCAGGATTTTGTAGTCGGGATTTTGTGAGGCGGGATTTTGTGAGGCGGGATTTCATGCCCAACCCCTGTACCATACTTAGTGAAAACGAAAAGCATTTTAATTACAAGCACATATGAGAAAAAATATTATACCTATACGGATAGAAAATGTGCTTTAACTCATTTAATATTAATTAATGGGAAAAATAATTTTTTCTTTATTTTCTACATTTTTTAATTTATTTTTGTATGTATGTACTTCTTGTAAAACAAGAAGTTCTTATAAAATTATAAAAAATTAAACTTAAAAATAAAAAAAAATAATTTCATTATTACAGGTACAAGAAATTAATTTGAATTTTTATCTTTGTACATACAAACGACAAACTTGACTTACGAATAAGCAGTATTTTATCGTATGCAATGGTTTTTGTCGTATGTAAGTATTTAAAAATTCGGAAGTGCTTACATACAACAAAATGATTCTACATAGTTTTTTTTATAGGTCAATAACTTTTTCAAATCTCGAGATAAAGCATTATGTTAAAAAAACAACTAAGGAGTAAAATATTTCCAATATTCTCTGAAAATTTCATAAAAATTGGTCCGCTAGAAACAAAGATATATTAAGTCAAACTTCAAACTCAATTTGCCAACAATAGGTACTTTTCACATACGACAACTAAATTCTCAGCCGACGAGAGACTAAAAGTTTTTCCCAAAAGAAACCGTATCTGTCTTAAATTGGTTCCAGCTCCGGGTCATACGGGAATACCGAACGACGATACCGCTGACCAACTAGCGAATCTGGGTTAGAAATCTAATCCGCCAGTCTGGCGGGAGTCCTTCACGAAATAAGCCTTCATATAGAAATCTTTCATAAGGAGAGATGATAAGGTTTGACTTCCTGCAAAAGTTTTGTGGCTTATTGGATATTTTGTTATTATATTGAACGTCCTGATGAATCCCAGTAAGTACCTTAAAGTTTTCTGCGGTGCCTCTTCGAATTCTTGTTGTGAATTCTTCTCAACTCAGCATTCAGAGTCAGCAAAAAAATATTGTACGTCTCTTCTACTCGTTTTTTTACAATACATACATACACATGTGTACTCACGGTTGCCAGGTTTTCCTGACACCAATTTCCCAAAAAGTGTAGCCCAAAATCGCCGTTTTTTTTCAACCAAAAGTAGCCCAAAAATCGCCCAATTATTTGGATTTGAAAAATGAAACATTTACAATATCCAATATTTGAACTAAAACATACATAAACGTTTTTTAAAGTATTTATTTGGAAAAATAACAAAAATACAAAAATTGGATTTCATTAAAATAATATTTAATAAAATACATAATACACAAATAATTTAATACAAAAAAAAAAAAAATTCTTCTGCAAACATTTCCACCTCTATACTTTCAACTAGGTGTTGATACATATGTATCATTGTTAAATAATTAACATTTTCTTAGTTACCGGAAACTCCTTACAGCATTTTGAGTCAATTGCACTCGAGTTCTTATACGTAATATTGCTTCCAAAGTTTTTAAATTTATTTTATTCCTGAGATTTGTTTTGACGAAATTCATTTGCGAGAATACTCTCTCTACTGTGCTGTTACTTGATGGAATACATATGCACTTAAAAGCAAATTTGGAAATGTTTGGAAGCATAAAGTCATTTAGAGAATTTTTATATTGACTCACAAAAGACAAAAAAGCTATTGTATCCATAAATTGTTCTTCATTTAAGAACTGCCGCCAGTTAATTACCTGAAGTTTACTAAACTCTGCCCTTAATATTTCCAAACAGACATCCGCTAATTCTACTGGCAGACTTTCAAATGAACTTACGGTAAGGTTCGATTTCGAGTTTGCACAGAGACAGACTCATATGCTTTCAAATAATCTATAATCTATAATCTATAATCTATAAATATTATAAAACTGTAGAGGTTTTTTTGTTGGTTACCTAATAGCGTGAAAACCGCTGGACAGATTTCGATGAAACTTTTTTTGAAATGCTTCTTAAGTACCCGGGATGACCACAAGCTATGTAATTTTTTGCTCAGCCTACTGGGTCTTACATAGTAGTCAAAATAACTGTATATCGGAGAGGAATATTATCATTATGCAGCCCTAACTCAATAATAGCCTATCGGATTGAAAATCAAAAAAATAGGTGAAATTAGTAAATCTGTCGCTGATTCATTTGAGATATAAAACATCCTCCTGCGTTATCCTGAAGCTGAGCAATGTTCAAAACAATTATTCAAAACATCGCCCACAATTTACCTTCAGCGGAGACCAACGCCAGCAGTCGTGCAGCAGTGGGTATCGTTGCAATAGTGTGTGTGTGAGTATATGTGCGCGCTCTAACATGATCATATGCTTTGTACTTCAATGTACTACAATCATTATCACCATTTGCGGCTCTCACACTCAACCAATCTTAACAAATGAGGTGTCAAAAGAAAGAGAATTTTCTAGAGCATTGCATTTTCAGTTTATAAATATTATTAATAAATTAAAAAAAAACGATCAAAAACAAATATTCTACCCAAAGTGAACTTCTGTTGTTTTAAGAGTTAGTTTTGGTTCGTATATGTATGCACATATGTATTTGCTATGTGGAAGTCATCTGGGATGTTTGGTTTGCAGTACTATTTTGCCGAGACTTTACTCAAATGTTATTAGTAGTGCCACGAAGCACATCCGAACGCACAACATTTCTCTGATTTGTTATTTAAAATTGGTGGAGGAACGCTTCCGGAAGAAAATGGAAAAGTAAATTTATCACAAAGTTTAAGATGATATATCACAACTAAAAAAACCGTAAGAATTCTTAGCTTTGTGAGTGAGCTATTTTGTTCCCTCGGAATGATTAAGCTCCAGCAATTAACAGCGAGATATTTTCACGTGCTGATGGTCAAAGTGCAGAATGTATTTCAATCACCCGGGTTGTGGACCAAGAAGTAACAACCAGATATCTGGTCGAATTTTTTAACCCTCTCGCTTTCGCTGCCATCACATAAATTAAAACTTCTGAGAGCTATGAAATCTGAAAGTTACACATTGAAACGTTTTTGATAAAACGCAGTTAATCAACAAAATTTACTAAACACTTTTGTGGACTTAGACAAATACTTTGATGTTTCTACGCTCCCACTGAAACTGCATATTTGTATGCATAAGGAAGCCCTTAGAATGCGAAGCAAGGCGAGCATGGGTTCAACTAGTATTCTATATATTCCATAAATGGAAAAGAGAAAGGAAGCTGAACATCTCTTTATTTTACAAAGCTCATTGTGACGTCGCCAGAGGTGAAGTTTGATTTGATTTATTTCTGGTTTGCAAATGATTCACAAAGCCGATAAATCTTTTGTAACAAACATTTAAAATATGTGCGTAATTTAAAGTTCTAGATTACTTTTTTTTATTTTTAATGGAGCCCAAAAATCGCCGTTGTTAAATAGTAGTAGTAGGCCAAATTTTGACAAATCAAAATCTTGTTTTTTCTGTCGCCGACAAGAACTTTTTGTAGCCCAATTGGCGACAAATAGCCCAACTTGGCAACCGTGTGTGTATACTGTACATAATATATCCACAGACAAAAATGCATCCTATTTTGTAAGATTATCTCACTTGTATGCTAACATAACATGTTTTGTTTTGTGTCTGGTATTAAAAGTGCCGGAACTCATCAATAAGAACAAAATTAATAAGTTAACACCAGTGTATGCAACCATAATTATCACCCAATATGAATTAAATCTACGTGGGCTTCTCCATATCTGCCATTTGTTAAATTAGATTTATATATTTTCCGTAAATGCAATTCAATTTAAATCTGCAAACGTTTAAGTAAACACTTGTACCTTTTAGCCAACATGAAACAAGTCTCTGATACATTTAAAGAAGAAAGAAAACATTAATTACGAATAAATCTCTAACCCCCCCATCTCTGTCGTCATCTTATCTATTTGGCGACAAGAGATGCCAATAAATTTGTAGAGTATCCACCCAGATGCATGACAAGCACACAGACACAAAATGTTGTCGAATTGCTCTATCATCCGAAGGACAGACTGCACATCCAAGTCCATTGCTTGGACTATAAAAGCAGCAAAAAAGGATAAATCTAAATTTATCACTCAAGGAAAACTTCCTCGGGCTAAACTGCTCTCCGCGACGACATATTCCGGGAACAACTCGGCACAATTCCACTAATTACTTTCTTGTTGTTTGACGTCTAGGCCAACAACGAATGGTTGCTTTCCTGGCCCGGCCACAACCACCAGCAACGTTTCTAATACCTCGGCGATAGAGGATAACTTGTGTGACACTAACGCACTGTTGGAAACTTCGAGGACTATAGTTGAGATAATTTATTACCCCGTGCCAACCCTGCACACACAAATATGTACGAGTACTCGTAGATCAAGAATTCCTGTTGTCATCGCGTGTACCAGCAGAACTACTGGCATGATAGAGAAAGTGTAATATAGAACCAACAACTACGACCGGCATCGGAGTCGGAGCCGCGTTTAATTGACATTAGAAGAAGCGCTAGCAGCACCGCAACCCTATATTGTTTTAGTGTTGGTTTTAGTTTGGTTTCTTGGCACCTCTGGCGACCACTTTGTGCCTAGCCTAGCAGATCTTTAACTGGTAACATGTGCGGATTTAAGTGATTCTATCAGATCCCAGCTAAATTGTGCTTTCGCCAAGATCTGCTTGTACGAGGAAATGTAGAAACGTTCTTTTATAATTGTGCTGAGGCTTCAGAGGCACCAATTAAAATTGTTTGTTGTAGGCTTGTTATGTTCCTCACCTTTCATCGCTATAGCCGCGCCAGCAGCATCGGTGTTGCATTATTTGGTGGTGGAAACGTGTTTTGAGTTGAATACGTTAACATTAACTTGTCGCTCCCTGGACATGATCACTTGAAAGGGAGGAAGATGTATTGGCCAACATCAAACATAAATGATCACACCTACTACCAGTTTAAATGCTGAGAATAAGGATGGAACAGTCGTTTATAACCATTGATTGCGATTGGGTAGATAGAGAGGAAAGTAACTTCAATTCTTCCGTGTACGAGTATTTATGCGAGTAGGCCTTTAGTTGGAAGTAGGCCGATGAAGAAACATGCACGAGGGGTTAAGACCTTTTGTGATATTGCAAGTATTCTGCCACGAAGTTAAAAGTGTATTGCCTACAAGAACCAATGCACAGTACATACTCGTATTTAGCTATAATGGTTTTATGGCAATGCAAACAAGTAGAATTCTATACGGCGCGGTATGTTCAATTATAAATAAATTTTGGTAATGTATCCCTTTTGCTTGTTATCCATTCACGTCTATTGCATTGGCTGGTTACGATTTTTCTATATTGTGTAAGTTCGGGTATTGTGGTATATGCGGGTAATGTGGTAGCAATAATTCATTTACGTTGAATAACTGGGAGTTTGGTTTTAACAACTTAATTGTATATTTTTTATATATTTTTTTGTGAAAATTTTCAATTTCGGCACACTAGCGACGGGTTTCAGTGGTATAATATACCACCGTACCCGGCTTAAAACTTTTTAGCTAAAATAGAATTTTAATATATACCAATAATACCTAAAAAGGTAAAATTAAAAAGTGGGACCCAAACGATATGAAGAAAGCAGTTTGTGCCGGTGCCGTGACATAAGACCATGCGACATAAGGCCATATTTCAAAATATGGCATTATGACGCTTTCGAAAAACGACTTTAACCATATTTCAGGGTATGGCTTTATGTCGCTATTCAAAAGCGACATAAGTCCCACTTAAGTGGGACATAAGACCCAAATTGATTTAGGGACTTATGTATGTACATATGTCCCGATGGTGCGGGAAATATTTTGTCCAAAATGGTACTTAGTTTCCACAATGTTCGAAAAGATAGAATTTAAAAGAAAATTCTGGATTTCATACATTCTAGTACTTGAGAATTGGAGAAAAGAAAATTATAAAATTTTTGTTTTTGAGAATATTATCGAAAACTAAAATTTTATAAGTTTCTTTTAGATAATAATATGAAATTTTAACAAAATCGTTGAAGCCGTTTCGAAAAAATCCGCTTTTTATAAAATCGGTCCCAAATGATGTAAAGGTACCTTAATTTTTGGGGCTAGAATAAAAATTCTAAATTCGCCTTGTGGTATAGTCCCACAGACCCCAGATATAAAATTTCAAGCAAATCCGCCCAGCCGTTTAGGCTCCACTCCGATATACAGCCGTGTTTACAGAATGAGCGTTACTGCTTTATGATATAGTATGATACCACAACTATGGTGCAATTTGTTAAAAGTGCTAAAAATTGATTAATTTCCTTCTCCTAAAAAAATATTTAAAAACGAATATATACAGTTGTTAAAAAATTATGCTCCGTCTTAATAATTATGGAATTTTAAAGTTGGTTCTTGGACCGATTGAAGTTTTGTCAGGTAAAGGGAAAAATCCATTTCAAAGTGACATAAAGCCATAATGGCCTTAAGTCACTTTCGAAAAGCGACATAAGGCCATACCCCGAAATATGGCTTTATGTCGCCTTATAAAAGCGTCATAAGACCATATCTTAAAATATTTTGAAGTATGGCCTTATGTCACATGGCCTTATGTCACGGTGCCGTTTATGCCGTGTATTACATTAGAGATTAGAACACAATGTATACCACATTTGATTACCCATGTACTCGTATACAACATTACGCATCCTCGTCTTAAGCTGTCACTTTTCGGGTTATGTTTTTAAAATAAATGTGAATGCTAAAACATAAGCAGTGAGTTGAGTACATTATATAGTTTTTTTCATAAGTAGGCATGCACATTTTTTTTGAAAATAGACAGAATACTTTGCTCAGAGTTAAAAATCAGGAATGGTCAGTAATTTTTCTAGCTCACAAGTGCTAAGTAGGTACTCCCAAATACTTGCAGCTAAGCCCTGAATGGTAAACTTGGGTAACAACCAATTTCTGTTTCCACAATTTTTGTAACTTTTCCTTTCGCAACTTCTTTTGGTGGCGCTACAGTTCGGGTGAACCAGGGCCTGCTTCTCACAACCATTTGTGCGTGCGTGTTATATTTTTGCACGAATGGGAGGGAGAAGGGACCTACAGTTTTTTGCCGAATCCGAACGGCGAGTTGAGAAGCTACTCGCGACAAATAATACTTTTTGAATGCTTGTCGGACATTTGAAAGAGGTGGCACCGTGAAACAACTTTTAGGTGTTTTCTTGGGATTGAATGCTGTAGAACGCTGTAGTTAACATATGTATATGCCAAGTCGCAGTCCAACTTAAAGCACGTCAAGAAAAGAGTTGACGAGTTGAAAATATCAAATCAATATCTAATTCCTCGTAACAATCCTTCTAAGTTCGATACTTAGCCTCACGTTCCATCATTCATCATATTATTATAGACTTCAAAAGCAGCTTCTCAAATTAACCCCATTGACAGAAAAATAAGTTGAAAAACTAAACACATATAAACACATTTGCTGCTACATAGTGTACATAATATTCGTTTTAGCAAAAATAAAAGTAGGAAAAATGGTCAAGTGTATCCATTCAGCAACTTCCGAAGAACACAGGAAGCTCATTAATTTTTTTCTTTTTCATAGCAAAAGATTTATCGATTGCCTGGAAAGGAATGGGTTGCGAAGACATCCTTATAATGTTGTGTATGAATGTACATAAAATCTACTGTTACCAGAAATGACGCAAAGCATTTACAATAATATGCTAATTAATGAAAGAACAGTTGTTCGCATTTCGAAATTCAACTGGTAGATACGTTTTCATTCGACTTCAAAAGCAACGTGAAACGATTTTATTGTAGTATATTTAAAGATTTTAAACGTTATTTGATATTTCATTTGTACAGTTTGACTCTTTTAAACGTGGAAACTGGCAGAGGAGCTACCTTTTATATAAAATCCCCATCTTCCAGTCATCATTTACCAGTTGGTCTTCGATGATTACTATGGTATGTATCTTGCTTACAAACTGATCCAATTCGGACATCCCCTGTTGGCAGCACTGTAGTTTTCAAAGTGTCAAATGTTAGTTTGCAACAACACATCTACAAAATAGGTCGTTGAACCACTGTTCAATGGGCTAGGTTAGATTAGGTAAGGCTGAGGGGGATTGTGCAGCTGAGCCATGACGAAACACTAGATACCACAATGGGCCCATCGCGATCCCTTAAAAAACCATATCAGGATAGCACCTAAGCCGCGTCCATTTGCTCAAAGCATTTTAATACCCTGCAAAATTTTAGACCGAGTGTATGGTTGGTTTGGCCCACCTACTCCTGATTACTAGTAGCCTCAAATATTCCTGCGACAGCATTCTTTGCCCTGACGCTAGCATAGAATATACGCTATATCCGTTTCATTGCAGTAGATATCGGCAAATATCTATCTGAGCCTTAATTGTTTAATTGTTCCACAGAAATAAAAATTCTGTACGAACTGTGTAGCGACATTCTGGAAGATTTTGGTCCATTTAATCGTCCTACTGAGCGAGCAATTCTTGACGTCCGTGTAGTGAAAACATTTTAAGAGAATAGAACTGTTTCAGATAGCGTATCAGCGTGGCGTCCGTGCAGCCAAAAATATTGCTACTGTAAGTGAAAGTGTAGCCGAAGATACGGAATTGTCGGTTTGTCGGCATTCGTAGATTCTGGGCTTGTCATATGGCTCCTTGTGGCGTATTTTAACCCACGAGTTGCACCTACACCTGTTAACAATTCTGGAGCTTAATTCCAGAGACCATGAAAAGCGACAAAATTCAGATTGGTTTGTCTTTCAATGAAAATCCTTGTGTGATTTACAAGACATGAGATCAGACGGTGCCATTGAACCTTACTTTTTTGAAGATGGTAAGGGTTGGAGTGAAACAGTCAATGGTGAGCGCTATATACACATAATACCCGAGCATTTCTGGCACGAAATCAAAGATACTCATATTGATGTGGAAGACATGTGGCTCCAATAAGACGGTGCAACTTGCCACACATCGAGTGCAGCGTTGGATGCTTTACATGAAAAGTTCATATGTCGCATTATTTCAAGTTTTGCTGATGTCAACTGGCCACCAAGATTTTTATTTATTCTATTCATAGTCGTGTTTAAATCAACAAACCTCAAATGTTGGAGCAACTTAAAACCAATATCCGCAAAATAATAGCCGATGTTCTGCCCGAAATTGATGGAAAAGTCACTGAAAATTACCTCGAAAGAAACAACTGTTGCAGAACGTCCAGAGGCGTCAATTTAATCATTTAATGGATATTATTTTTTGTGAAGAATAAATCACATACCTACAATTTTCGATTAAAAAAAGTCCGATTGTCTCCAATCCTGTGTTTTTTTTTTAGTACGGAAGTTCGACTGATGTCCTTGTTTTGTTAATTTCATAAACAAACCACATGTTATCGTTTTGCAAAAGTTTTAACCAAATCATTCATCTTCTTGGATATGAGAGTTCAGTCAGTAAATAATCCATTCTAAGCCAACACCAAAATTAAATTATTGGCAGCCCAGCCCATAGTAGCCCAGATAATTCTTTTGTCTAGAAACCCAAATGAAACAAACCCAGTTTTGTATATAAAGCAAATTTAGTTAAGTTCTAGGTTAACAAGTAATTAGTGTGAGCTTCGAGTGCTTACTGATATTTTGAACAACGCTATCTATCACTCATCTACTCGTATTATCCAGTCGCTCCACACAAAGCTTACTTTCAAATCGAACTACTATACACAGAAGCACGTGAAATACGGCTCGAAGATACTAAAGTTAGATATTCAAATAAGCCACAAATCTTTTATGTAAATTTATGAAAAATTACTATAATGTTGCTTATTATAAAATCTAACATCGCTCCTAAGGCCGCATCAGGAACTGACGATGTACGTACGTAAGTACTAATCAATCTGAGATGATAGCCTAAGTGCGGTACCTCCTGCAATCCAATGAATTGTGCTGAGATTCTTCATGCATCATCACGGCTGAAAGTTTTCTATAACACTGTCAGTCTGCCGGTCTTTTCAACACAAGGTTGTCATCTTATAAAAAAAAAAACCTGTGGATTATTTTTGATTGAGTAATTTTAATGCATTTTAACCGGCCGGCCCGCGGCACCAGAAGAATACAATGTTCAAAGGTTGGCTGGACTTGGATGACAGCAGTGTCGAATGCACACTGGTATGGCATCCACAAGATAATTTATACCTACTCCTTGCGTTTACTTGAGTTTTCGCACTGGACTTCGTGTAACCGGACACGAAAAGCTTCTTTTTTTTAATTTTCTGACCATCATGATGGACTGATGGGAGAAACGATGATCGGTTCCTTGGATGGGCCTACATAAAGGGCTTAGACTTTGATGCCCCTGTAACATCTTGAATGGATGGATGTGTGTGCTTAAATACTCGTCGGTATGCTGCACATTTGATTGGCATTAACGCTCGTGATTGGATCATTTACTCGATCATAAGACAATTAACTTGCCAACAAGTTTGAATTGTAATTACCAAAGTTGGTAACTGATATAAATGGCTTACAATTATGTGTGTCTGCCTTTGTTGATGGCTGATTGTCGGTGTACGCTGCTGGGAAGGTAGTCGGGTGGAATTTGGTTTTTAATTTTGACAAAAAGGAGACCAAAAAATGTTTCCTCTAGCAAAAGAATTCAGAAGAGAAATAAGAAATTGGTACTTGTTGTATGTTATTATCGGGGTTAGTCACTTGAATTTGCAGAATCGTTACAGCTGACTGCGGTACGAGTGTTGGGCAAACCCTAATGATATGAGATTGGCTCCAAAGTTCTTAACAGAATGAGGTAGTGAACGATGACTGTGGGTATTTATTTTAGTATATACTCCGATACTCGTACATATTATGTAAGTATGTACCTACTTCTGCCCGTCAATTATATCATTATGCTTTTGCATGCAAAATGATTGGAGGATTAAAGGCTGAGTCATAAATTATAATTTTATTTGAGAATCGAAGAATAAACAATATAGCAATATAACGTCAAGAGATAGGCGATAATGCTTGGTTAAGAATGAACTGGCTGAAGGTGTCCAATAACTTTTCTACTAAATATCCAGTATAGAGTTATAGACGATATGAAGAAACTCACAGCAGATGCTTCTTAAAGACTTCGACAGTCTTCTATCCCTAATCAACTAACCGCTTAGCACTGTAAACCCGTCAATATAGGCTTTGATCCCGATACATCTCAGATAAAGATTTCTAATTTTTCATACGATCTTCGAGTAGATTGCGTAAGTTCCAAATAAAGTGTTGACCTGACGAATACGATTAAAGAGCTTTAAAAGTTGTCTGAGTGTTCGATTTTCGATAGAATAAAGAGGCACCGCTTGAACACCCTAGTAAACAAATGCTTGAAAGATGTTTCCAAGTGATGTATGTACATATGTATGTAGCAATATTTTGTATTGTCAAACCATTCTGGTACTAATCTGGAATTTTCGAAGAATCGAGTTTTATTTGCATTGTATCTGAGATCTTATGTTAGTGTAGGACCACCCTGTAACAATTTTAGGATCTTTAGAAGTGATATGAAATTGACAACTATGACGTCTGATATACTAGCGATCATGAGAGCACTGACACTCGCTCTGGCGCCATCCAAGTCAATAGTATCATTTTTCTATTAAATCCTCTGTCAACATTTTTATCTTAACCACTTTTTAACACGTTTGCATTATGTGCCTCCGTAAATAGCATAATCAATAAATTTGATGATTGCCTCAACTTCAACCTTAACCAACCGCCTACAAATACACCTTATAGCATGCAAGTTAACTGAACCTTTCACCTGTAGGAAAAATATGATAAAACATTACAGCCTCTTGTTTGAAAACAGTCAACAGACGAAATTCAAACAAAGGTACATGTATCTTCTGTGATGTCTATCTACTTTAGGTACAACGAGATAAATGACTTCATTAAGATACTCTTTGCGTGTTGAACTTGTGTGTGCGGTTCATGATAAATTGTTTGTCATTAGAACCTAACAATACAATACCTTGTTGGCGGGGCTAATTTAAGATTCGTTGAATGTGATAAGTGGACTTTGTCGTGTATAGCGTAATAGGGGTGAAATAAAAGCTGATTTGCCCATTTGCAATAGAAATTATGATCTACTTCCTCTTTATTTGTACATTTTAGGTTTATGACATCTTGTAAGTTCTTTTTCTGGTTAAGAAACAAATGATAGAAGTTTTTATATGAGATGAGAATGGATTAGAACTTGGTTAAGTAATGGATAGAAGAACGGAAATAGTTTAAAGTAGCGCAGCTTTCCGTGGATTACAGCAGAATCTACAAATCGCCAGTGGGGCCTGACCTTAGGTTTCTAAAGTGTTTCGTTAGCTTACATCGGACTCTATGAAGTGCAACAATAAACCTTGTCTTAGTTGAATATATAAAAAAAATTCCAAATGTGTGCTCGAAGTAGAATTACTATTAGTCGAGCCCCTTCTTTGGCTGCCATATTCAGTCAGAATCAATGAACAATTCGAAGGACAGAAACTTTTCAGGTGTTACCACTGTTCTATGTGTTTCAGACTCTGTACTATGAAGAGGAATATTTGGCTCAGTGTCAAATCGCCCAAAACCAAGTCGTCTAAAATGCAAAAATCAAAAAAATGTCAAATCACCCAAAAAAAAGTTAGGCGATTAGACATTTTAATATAATAATATCAAAATACCCAAAAAGAAATGATTTTGGGCGATTTTGTGTTTCGACTTTTGTAAGGCGGATCTGTATCATATCGCCCAAACCAAATCACTTAAATCTGAAATATATCACATTGCCCAACATTTTTGGGCGATTTAACACTATGACGGATTGACCAAGAAATAAAAATGTGGATTTTTTCAAAAAAGTCTTTTTTCGACTTGAAAGTTGTCACAATTATGGATCTCGTTTGCTTGTACTCAGTTCACAAGTCAAAATCACAAAAATAATGTTTGTAATATTTTGGCCCAGGGTTAAAAGTTTTTTTCAGAACAGTCATAAAATGAATTAGAAATTTCTTCTTCTTTTCTATTCCAATAAACTCAAGAAAATGGAAGTTAAAAAATATATTTCTTGCGATACTCACTAGGCTATTCAAGCTGAAACTCAACACTTCATCCTTAAGGAGACTATGTATATTAAATTCACTGACAGCTTTTGAATAAATGGCCCATTACAATCTGATAGCTTAGTTTTCCAAGAAAATGTGACAGACGATTAGGATACAACAATATTTTTCTTATGGAAGGAAAGGAAGAAAATCTCTGGCTATTTGTGGCTTTATTTCAGTAGTCGGATCGAAAGCATTTTCATCACTTTTCGAAATTTAAAAATGAATTAAAAAGAAATGAAAACCTCAATGAAAACTCATTGAATTACGAGGGTGAAATGCCGGAAGAAGAATGCAACGGATGGAATATCAATAAGATATTCAAAGAGAAAATCCAAAGGGGTGACCGAAATGAAAATCACTTAAAGTCTATAAATAGGGTCGATATAAATGTCTGTGTGCATCTTATTTAGTTTTGTCTATCTATTAAATGCACCCGAAAACAATACTGAAGTTGATTTTCTAAACGGATGTATCTAGAGGAGCTTGGGGTAACGTGAAACATAAATTCTCAATTTTTTTAATGAAACCACTTTATGATGCTTCTAATGAATGTGAAGCGATATTTGGTGTCTTAAATTTCACCGTAATTTATTGAAGTTATTTTGAAAATGCATTTTAAAGCTTTTTAACTATGGACTATGAAGTAGGTACCTATTCATTTTTGGAGAGCATTGTGAATATTTTTTATACTGGTTATAAATGATTACTATGCCGCTACGGAATTTTTATTTTATAGAACTCTTAGTTAATCAATTAATTTCATCTGAATCTCCGAATGACAGCTATAGTTTCGACCGACACAATAAAATCGAACTAGAAAGTTTGAGGCCAGATAAGTAACTCAAGTTGTTTTCTTTTTACCCGACTACGCAAAGGAAGGGTTATGATTTTAACAGGCTGGGTTTGTTTGTTTGTTTGGTTGTATGTATGTAAGGATGTCACCTCGTACAGCCGAAACTATGGAACCGATTTCAGCAAATCAGGTGTCGTCGGATTTGTCTCGATCCGGAGAGTGTCCTAGGATATGTGACGTCACAGAAAAATTCAATATGGCGGACTACCACTTATTTTTTTCTTATTTTTTTCTTTTTTACCCGACTAGTCTTTACAACCGCATTAATAGTGGTATCAAATGAAAGGGCTTGACGAGTAGAAAACAATACGATATGACGTAATTCTAAATTCAATATCGCGGACGCCCCCAAGATGGCGGATTTCTGTTAACTTTACAACCTCCTTAATATGGCTATCAAATGAAAGGGCTTGGTGAGTAGAATACAATACGATATGACGTAATTCTAAATTCAATATGGCGGACGCCCCCAACATGGCGGATTTCTGTTAACTTTACAACCTCCTTAATTTGGGTATCAAATGAAAGGGCTTGGCGAGTAGAAAACAATACAAAATAACGTAATTCTAAATTCAATATGGCGGACGCCCCCAACATGGCGGATTTCTGTTAACTTTACAACCTCCTTAATATGGGTATCAAATGAAAGTGCTTGGCGAGTAGAATACAATACGATATGACGTCATTCTAAATGCAATATGGCGGATGCCCTCAAGATGCTGGCTTGCCGTTATCTTCACTACATCCCTAATATGGGTATCAAATGAAAGGGTTTGACAGGTAGAACACGACATTGCTTACACTACATATTTTTTTGAAACTAAAAAGACGTAAATAAAAAATTAAGTTTAAAAAACTAAAACCTGACTACGGGAAAAACCAACTAAAAAGTACGAAACAAGATGAAACGAAACAATAATTTTCAGAGTATAGCCGTGGTTGCACCTAATATCCTTCTAATTGTAGTTCGGAAGTTCCCTGTGATGGATATAAGGCTTAATTAACAGTTTGGCTTGTCTGAGCCCTGGGAAAATTCTTAAATGACAGACTCGAAGATAATGTTCCCATTTGTGAGTTATGGCTGAGATTGTTGCCCAGTTTATATCACAAAAGGGTATCGGGCGTTCGAATTCGGCCATTGAACCTGAACGGGCCAACTCATCCGCAATCTCATTTCCTACCCACCAAAGTTTGACTCCAGTAGCATGTTATTCTTCTCACAAAATTAAGTACGACATTGGAAATTAAATATGAGGGAACATTTTGCTTATTGCCATGTGGGACCATCCTATTGATACTAAAAGCTCGTTACTGTAGGTTCGCGCCTTTCGATTCTTTTAATAAAATGTAGAAGTAAGAAGTAGCCTATAACCCTTTTTCTTTTTTCTTGATTTTCTTTCTTCTGGCATCGATTTACGGGCATCATATTACGGGCTTTTCGTTTAATCGTCACATGCCTCTGAACCTTAAGATAACCGCCATCGAGTAACTATCTTTGTTATTAGTTTTCGTGTTGCAATACAGATCTACCAATGTATACTAATTTTCCATCATGTCATGGACTGTGAGCTCATAAATTCTCAGGTAACGAACAATAAATTGTCATGTGCTTGTTCAGTGAAGGAGAGTTTATTTCCGTTTGTGTATAACAAAATACCTATCCTACAATATTGGAAGTGTAAAAAGAAACTCTCATACTTATGTATCTGACAATATTCCCACAGGTGTCTGCCGTATGCACTGCGAAGGGTTATGTGATACTTAAAGATAGTCATCAGAACATGCGCTGCAAGTGAATTACGCTGAGTAAGTACGCAGTAGGTCGGAGGAACATGACACATGATAACTTATTCGCATAACGATATACCTACATATTATGTGGATGGCAAAATGATCATCTAAGAACATCGTTGTTGGCACTCTTTTGCATCTTTCTTCGTAAATGTTTTCGGATCTTGTTTCGGATTTATCACTTCGATTATAAAATACCTTATTGGAAATGGCTTCCTCACACAATCACGATGAAGATTACATGCTAATAAAAATGTGATATGCTTCCTATACGATGGAAATTTTAAAACAGTGTGGCCAAATATAGGTATTTGTGTACATAAATACATATCTGAAAGCTGATAGTACTCGATTTCATTTGATTTTTCCAATTAAGATTAAAACAATTGTGTAGCGTTCTTTGTATCTTAGTCTATGCCTGTCTAAGATATTGTCTGTCAAGCCAAAGTGCGGTGGATCTTCAAATTTCCCATTCCCATGCTCAAGACATGATAATTTGAAGTGGATTCAGATTCCTATACTTAGTTCCAAAATATTTAATTTAGATTTTTCTAGAAGCTCTGAAACAAGGAATGATACACCTTATTGCATTAGTGAATTTGAATTCATTGCATAGCTGATTATGAAAATACAGACGCTTGTTTGAGTACATCTAGCCCGAACCGCGATCGGCGACAAAAAATAAATTTTGTAGAGCACTTCAAAGTTAGTTGTGAATATACTTACTTACTTAGTTGGCGCTACTGCTCGAGGTGAACCTGGGCCTGCTTCTCGCAACCATTTGTGTGTGCGTGTTATATTTTTGCACGAATGGAAGGAACCTACAGTTTTTTGCTGACTCCGAACGGCGAGTTGAGAAGCTCAATCGTGACAAATGATACTCTTTGATGCTTGTCAGACATTCGAAAGAGGTGACACCGTGAAAAAACTCTTTTAGATGTTAGACCCGGCCAGGAGTTGAACCCGGGCAGCATTGCGTAGTAGTCCAACGCACTAACCACCACGGCCACGGCGACCACCGGTGAATATCACTAACGATAAAATTGTTTTCTCTGTAGTTGATAATAAAATAATAAAATAAAAATATTGACATAGATACAAAATAATTTTTAAAAACAAGCTTTAATGAACTTAAAAGAAAAAAACAATTTTTTTCCGAGTCACCAATATGTGACTATTAATTAAAGCTTTGTTGGATTGTTGGTCGAGTATAATTTCCTCCATTTAGGTATTGATATGTATGTATGCAACTCCGTTTTGATACCAGATAAACCAGGAATGTCTTTGCTGTCTGGAGGTCTTTTATAATCGAAGTGAAAAATCCGAAACAAGATCCCAAAACATTTACGAAGAAAGATGCTAAAGAGTGCCAACAACGATGTTTTTAGATGACGATGACGTTTTCTAATTTAACAGTTACAGTGACACAACATGTTCTGCTGATTCTTCGTCCTCGTTGCACATCGTGCATATGTTGTCTTGTGCATTAGCGCCCCAAGCTTTAATTAATAGTCACATATTGGTGACTCGGAAACATTTTTTTTTCTTTTTAGTTCATTAAAGCTTGTTTTTAAAAATTATTTTTTATCTATATATTTATTTTGTACTTTTTAGTATCTAAATTTTTTTTACATATTTACGTAGGTACGTATGCACTATATATTATCTTGGGTAGGTTTAATATGAGAGCGTTTACTCATAATGTTTGAGATTCTACTCGTCAAACCCTTCCATTTGATACACATGTTATGGGGCTTGTGAAGAAAAAAGTAGTCTGCCATTTTATAGCATCCACCATATTGAATTTAGAATCCCGTCACTTAGCTAATCGTATTCTACTTGTCAATTCCTTTTATTTGATACCCATATTAAGGAGGTCGTGAAGATAATGGTAATCCACCATCTTGGGGTGTCCACCATATTAGATTTACGCGATCATCAAATATACTAGATTGAGTTGTCACCGGACATGCAAAATTTCAGCATAATCGGATATCTGGAAGTGGGTGTAAAATTCCCAGATTCCACCCCCACAAAAGTGAAGTTGATATAAAGCTTTTAAAAAGCTTGTAATAAAACTGATGGCTTTCGCATGTATACATTCAAGAAATTTAAAAAATAAAGTAGATCTGCTGTTTTTCAACTTGCCGTTCGGCAAAAACTTAACCCCTTCGATTAGCGACAGTCCCGATAGCGATATACAACCTCTAAGGTTTCTATAGACCTAGAGGCATTTGTGTAAAATTTTTCACAAAATGTACTGTATTATCATTATGCTAGTTTTGCCTGTTTTGTATATTTGGTTGTAGAAAGTGCACTAATGCATATTGTACAGACAAAATTGTAAACATTAGTTAAAAAAATCGAAAGGTCCCTAGGGAGGGTTAAGGTCCGTTCTATTTGTACCAAAAATAGAGCCCTAATGTAAAGACCTTCTGACGCTGAATATTTATAATATCTATTTGTTTTCTTTTTTAATGATCGATGTTTTGCTCTTCATACTTTTTAATTCAGATTAAAGTGACTGCTGTCAGAATACAAGAATGGGATCCAGATTTTAAGAGGATACATAATATAAAGGGTATCACGCACAATTATCTATTTTTGTTCAGAGACCAAAAGTGTCGCCGAATTTCAGGCAAGATTTCAAATTTTCGCCATTTGTTCAGTAAATTGAAGCCAACGTAAAAAAAAACGCGTGAGTATCAGGTACTCGTGAAATTTGATGTGTAAACATACGTTTGTGTGTGATGGCGGATAAACAGATCTCTCTAATATGTACTTAGACAATTATTTACAGAAAACGCATTAATACTAAGTTTGGTTACGCGTGACTGATAACGGCCCATACCGAGAGCTAAGATGTTTACACATCAAAAAAATTGTAAATACAAATTTGTGAAATAGCCCAGAGAATTCAAAAATTTGATCAAAACGCTGGTTGTTTCCTCTTGGTCCATAAGGGTTAATTGAAATGTATTCTGCATTTTGACCATCAATACATGCCCATATCTCGCTATTAATATAATTGCTGATCATTCCAAGACGACAAAATAGCTCGCTCACAAAGCCAAGAATTCTCACGGATTGTTAGTTGCGATATATCACCGTAAACGGATGATATAAGTTCTTCGCTAGAAGACACTAGGTCTGTTTGGTGGGCTTTTCGTGATCCAAATGGGACATCTGTCAAATAGTAAATAATTTGAAAAGTGGGGGAAAATCCTCTCAGAAACTTCTAATTACACAAACAAAAATGAAGATTGACATTTCACGAATTGTCAGATGTCCCGGGACTACTACATGGATGTGGAGAAGCACGAATTCGTAGAAGGGGAAATTTTTTGACACTCTCATTTGGCTCTCTATTCTCTTGATTTTTGACAGGTTCAGTAAATTTACGTAAATTTACTGCACACCAAACAGACCAACTGTTTGGCACAAATAATGTGATAAATTTACTTTGCCATTTTCTTCCGGAACCGTTCCTCCACCAATTTAAAGTAACAAATCAGATAAATGTTGTACGATTGGATTAACGGTCAAGTACATTTGAGTAACACTGGACCAGAGACTTGCGTTTTTCAGACAGGCGTTTACTTCGTCAGCTCTTGTACTTCGTGCCACTACTGACAACGTTTGCCTTAAGTCTCCGCAAAATAGTATTGTAATGCCGCCCATCGGTCTATCATTTTGTCGTATTTCCTGTAAGATTCTGTTAACGGCTTCCACTGCCTTACGGTATGCCATAGTGCATTCGTCCGACACAATTAGATAACAGTCACGTAAAACCCGAGTTTTATCACTATTTCAGGGAATTTTGTAAGCTAGACTTTCAGTGGTCTAACTGTATGGGCCTTTTAAACATTGCATTAGAAGTTTTACCACCGGGCATAAACGTAGCTACTATCCCTGAAGACGCCACAGCCAAGGACAATATTACATTGGCTTCGTACTAATGAACAACAAATACTTATCCCAGATGACTTTAATTTAGCAAACACATATACATACATAAATACATACATATATGAACCAAAATGAACTCTTAAAACAACAGGAGTTCATTTTGGTTAGAATATTTGTTTTCGATCGTTTTTTTTTTTTAAATTTTTTAATAGTATTTATAAACTGTAAATGCAATTCACTGCTCTAGAAAATCCTCTTTCTTTTGACACCTCATTTGTAAGATTGGTTGAGTCGGAGAGCCGCAAATGGTGATAATGATTGCAGAACATTGAAATGCAAATCATTATGAACATGTTAGAGCGCGCACATATACTCAGACACACACTATTGCAACGATACCCACTGCTGCTCGACTGCTGGCAGTGATCTCCACTGAAAGAAAAATGTGGGCGATGCTTGGAATAATTGTTTTGAACATTGCTCAGCTTCAGGACAACGCAGAAGGATGTTTTATATCTCAAATGAATCAGCGACAAATCTACTAATTTCACTTATTTTTGTTTTTCCATCCGATAAGCCATTATTGAGTTAGGGCTAAATGATTATAATTTTCTTTTGAAATATGCAATTTTTTCACCATTTTCTAAAAACCATGTCATTTTCCGGGATAAAAATTATAAACGTCGTTGAGGAGGAACTTGTAATCACTATGTCAATGCTTCAATAAAATCCGTCCAGTGGGTCCCGCGTGATGCGCGTTTAAACAGTTTTAAATCTACAGTACTGGGAGAATCATATACAGACAACGCACTAATACCAAGTTTGGTTACGCGTGACGGATAGCGGCGAAAATTTTGCCCATACCGAGAGCTAAGATGTTTACACATCAAAAAGACTGCGTGACAGGACAGCTGACAGTACAGGGGTTATCAAAAACGAAGTACTACACGAATAAACAACGTGTTTTTTTCATTTCTGAGCAATATTTTAAAAATACTGAAGGTTCACAAAAATTACGAACAATTTAAATCTTGCCTGAAATTCGGTGACACTTTTGGTCTCTGAACAGAAATAGATAATTGTGACCAACTCCAACTGCAATTCGTCATACTTGTAATATGGCTTTGGGATTTTTTTGCAAAGTGAACATTTTATTTATCTTTAATTTTTTATTTATATTTAAAATCTTTATAGACCTCTCATCTACTCCCATTCCAACAGCCCCCCCATACATATTTCAATGTTTATGCACAAAACCTTGCAACCAATGTTACCTGATGAATATCTTATTTTTAAATGGGACCTTTACTTTTTGAGCATAAGATAAAGTAATGGTATAAAATTTGGCCAAGAAAAAAGGAACGCAAAGACCGTGAAAACGAAATAAAGCCAAATTGCGAAATTTGACTAATTTGGCTTTATTACCATTTCAAAAACGAAATAACGCCAAATTTTTTGCAATTTGGTCTTATTTCGTTGGGACTTATTTCACGTCACCGATGCAAACCTCTTTCTCCACTTTCTCAATCTCTGATATTTTACCAATATCCCATCAGTTATTAGATTAAAAGAATCTAATGTGAAATAAAACAAGGACCACTAGCCACTCGGAACTTCAACCACTTCCTATCTCGCTAGCAGTGGCAGCATTTACTTACACAAAAATCAATTTACTTGTAGTCAACAAGTCTCCTCCGGGAAGTTTTCTTTCTCTATCGCTAAGAAAATTACTTCCAACTTGATGGCTAATAAATACGCCAAATTGCTGCCAAGTGACAAGCATGTGTCTCTCAACTACGTAGCCCTGTAATGGAGCAAGGCCTGCTTTACACCGCACAACTAATTGCAACGTTGATAGGAAATTAGCTTTTCAATCAATCGCCACTGGCGGCAGTGATTCATCAAGCATCAAGCCGTACTCATATGTATATACTTGTGATCGTAAGATGTGTCTGTCAGCATCATTAAAACCTCATCTATCGTAATAAAGTATCCCCTGAGTGAGTGAAATGGAGAACCCTTGTAGCAGAACAAGCATTTCCGTCTGGAGGAACAACAGGTGAAACGTCACCATTATCAAGTCGCTCCTCCTAACATCAATCATTCCAGAAGCGACAGTTTCTGAGTTCAACAAGTTTCGCTCATTCATGTGCCAATTAAGTACGTGTATGAGCATAGAATGTTGCAACTCGGCGATGTAAGATGGCAGATATTGCCGCGAAAATAATTCCTACAGGTTCGCCGGGCTATTTAATTAGTTTCTAACAACCAGCGATAAACTCTCGTGTGCATTATCAATGAGCCAGAAAACTATGTTTCTGGTGAGTAGGAGGTGCAACTTTGTTACGATGAAAGTGTTTTTAATTGAAAAAGAAATATTTTGGATAACTATTAGATAGACCACACTTTTGTCAACTACTCGTGCAAGTGCACGTCTTCTCTTGGACTCCTTTGCAATCTTCACAATTCATCTTGCTACCTGGAATGCCAGTATTTTGATTAGAAGCTGCATAGAGTGAGAACCCTCCGCAGGCTATATTGGATTAGCAATAAACAACTCCTATGTAGTTGGGAGATGTGTGCTGCTACTATAGTAAACGGAATGATGAAATCTGATGTACTCCTAGTTGCACCTCTGGGAAAACAAGATTTTATCATCTGCCCAATAATGCAGCATTCTTCTGCCTCTGATTGGAATATGTTCGTCGAGTATTTGCATAAATCATATACTGCACCAAGAAAGTGTTGTAACTATTAAAGCTTTAACATTTGTGAAAATGGTATGATCTCCAGAGGGAAAATGGCATGGATGAAACACCTCAAGCTATTGGTGATAGGATTATAGTTGTTCGGTTAATTCTTAGCTCAACATTTAAATTGCTGATTATTATTATTGGATTAAATGGATTAAGATTGACACTTACCATATTTCGTGGTCATAGTTAGTGTATCGCTGTACTCGGATTTTTCATATTTTTTTTTTGAAAGTCTTATGATTTAACATTTGAAATTTCCTCAATAGGTTACAACTTAAAGAAGAATTAGGGATAGAGTCCCTTATTTGGCTGGGAAACAGTCCAGATCTAAACCCCGTCGAAATGGGAAAGAAGATACAAGCCAAAAAAAAGAACCGTACAGGATCTCAAGAGAATAATTTAAGAACTGTGATTTAATAAAATTTATGACCATTGCCTCGGCAATCTGTATGGTGTATGGTGCCACGGAGTACTAGAATTATTTTTTCAATACTGTCAAAGCCTTAAATTATATTTTAACCTTTCTAAGGGCCGATTTTTCAATAGTCAAATAAACATCAGGTAAACATCAGATAGGACTTATCAGTCAGATAACAAAAAATTCGAGGCGTATAGCAGTTATTCTAGGAATATAATAGATATCTGTCGAATAAAATTATCTGCCCGACTGTGACCTAGATAAACTTTAACTGTCTGTTTATAAACTGTAAAAAGTGAGTTTTAAGTGCCAAAAAATGGATTATTTTCGATATTTACGTTGATTTGTTATATATATATATATATATCTTTATTTGGTATCATAAATTTACAATATTGGTTTGTTACTGCACATTTCTTAATACAGATTTGATATGTTTTTCTATATCTTTCTACTGAAAAACTATTAACATGATATGAACAGTTTAGTAAGAAGAAAATAAGTAATATGAAGGAAAAATACCACAAAAACCTTCAATACAATACAAAAAAAAAAGAAAAAAAAAATCAATCCATTACTTTTTGGTTATAAATAAATAAAATTGGTAAAAAATTAATACATTTTAATAAATGATAGATAAATATAGATGTAAACTATAAATAAATAATAGATAAACAACAAACAGATAAATAAACAATAAATAAATAAATAAATATATAAATAAATAAATAAATAAATAAATAATGAATAAATAAGCAAATAATAAATACATAAATAAATATAAAATAAATAAATAATGAATAATAAATAAGTAATAAATACTTAAATCTAAATAAATAATTAAATAAATAAATAATAAACAAATAAATAAATAAATAAATATAGAAATAAATAATAAATAAAAGGATAAATAAGTTATAAATAAATAAAATAAATACAAAATTTTAATATTATAAATAAATAAGTAAATAAATAGACAACAAATAACATAAAAACACGTAACAATAGTTTTCGATTTATGTAGCTAATTGGTTTACCAGAATATTATCTGCAAAAGCACAGTGAGTTATAAATTTATTTTTAAGTTTTTGGATTCTTTCGAAGATCAATTCAACATTTCCTTTTTTATGGAGATCAATTGTGGAATGATGCCAGGGAAGATTAAGCATCATTTTCAGCATTTTTTGTTATTGAAGAGGAGAATAAGATATTCCATTACGTAAATTTACCGTTGAGAACGCAAATACATATTACTAAGGCAGAGACCTAAACATTATCTAGAATTGGAGATGTCGATTACAAAAGAAGCATTATAGTCTCATTCTCATTCTCATTCTCTCTTTCAAACTCTGCTCTTAAATATTATTCCGTGTGGAAATGGAATATTAACTGGGGATAGTGGATATTTCCTAAACCATTACCTTTTTACTACGTAAAATAATCCACAAGCAGCTGCTCTACGTTTGTACAATGCCTCTCATATAAAAGCGACATATGTATTCAATTGAGAGATCTTTGGTGGAAACGTCGATATCCTGTTTTGAGTATTGGAATGCGATGCAAGCTAACTCTTGTGCAAGACGTTATTACATGTTGAGTCTGATAGAATATTTGAGCATATAGAAGCAGATATAAATAAATAAATAACGGATATAAAAGTTTATTGCCAACTAATGTTACATAAAGAAACAAAATACATATAATACTACTTGAATTTTTGCATTTTTAAGTTGTGTTCTTCAGATGAAGAACTCGAATTTTATGCTCTTCTATTTTTTTTTTTGTGTATAAATTTTTGTATATTCAAGTTCAACTTCTGCCATTTGTTTTTGCAGCTGCACTACTTTACTTCTATACGCACTTCACTCAACTCATCAAACTTCGTCCTTACACTGGCCTTAGTAGGTTTTTTTTTTCTTAAAGGTAGACTGATTTTGGTTTTTAGAGACTGCGGAGTCCAGGCTTGCGGTATCAGATGCCAATGAAAAAATTAAGTATTAATCGTTGTGTAAAATTCCGTCGTGCAATGCTTACTTCTATCTTTGTCACCTTGATTGATATTGAGGGCATTTCGCTCGGTAACGGCATCCATTATAGGCAAAGTACTGGTAGATGTTGTAAATCTAAAAGATTAAGCCAGTATTTTTTTGTGTATTCGCGTATATATTTGAAACTTACCTTTAATGACTACTGTGTCACTGTCGTTCCGGGTTTTCAAGCCACATAACATTTTATCTGTTTTTTTATTTTCTATTGTTTCTTTAAACTTATACACTATATCCATCAATACACGCAATTCAGATGGTGTAAAATTTACCGCCCTTTTTTCTCTTTTTGATGTATTAACATCTCAGCTCTCGGTATGGGCAAATTTTTCGCTGTCGTCCGTCACGCGTAACCAAACTTAGTATTAGTGTGCTTTCTGTATATGATTCTCTTAGTATTAGTGCATTCTATGTTTATCTGCTATCATACAAATTTTACATAGAAACTATGGCCATCTTAGACGAAACCACTAGCAGTCCACATATGTATAATAAGTCGATGATTCTTTGTTGTTATTTTAATCAAGAAAATTGAAAAAGACAATTTACCTACATATTTTGTAAGCGTTCGGCTACACAACACACATACGCAATAAACGTATGTTTACACATCAAATTTCACGAGTAGGTACCTGGTACTCACGCCTTTTTTTCCACAAGACGGTCAATGTTTTCCATTTTCATTTTTTGTTTGCTTTTTAAAATGTGCTAAAAACTAATTGAGTTGGACTGGTATAAAGAAAATCGTTGAATAACAAACTGGCAGTTATTCGGCGACTGAAAAATAGGCAAATATTATACAGATATTTTAGGATCAGAGTCATTGGTTCATGCTATAAAAAAAATCGTATGGGAGGGTGGGTCTATCTTGAACACCCACTGAGCTACAGGGTGTTTAAAAAAGATCATTGAAGTAGGTACCAACAGATATTTTAGTACAACTTCTGGTGTATTGAACTTAGAGCAACCAAGGTATGATTGTTTCATAGACAATTGATTAGTGCTTATCACAGTTAAAAACTATTACTATTCTTAATTTCGTTTTCGAGATATTGGTCTTCAAACACAGATTTTTATAATTTTTTTTAACCAATTTTAGTAAAAACGTATTTTCCTCGGAAAAGTGTGCTTATAATTTTCTTTATTAATATTACTTTTATGTGCCATAACGTCACCTACAAATTAACCATACAAAGTTTTTACCTGGGGCTTAGAGTTTTCCTGGTATTAAGTTAATTTAGTCACAAGAACCTGTAAAAGGAATGTACTATACACTAGAAGTAGCATCATTTTCATGGGACAGGTCTTAAAAAAAAGAACCGTAGCGGAAGGTTTCAAAATGTAAACTTTTTACTTTATAGTATAAGAGGTTCAAAAAATTCCAAAACATCTAAATCCATTCACTATAGGTAGCTGGGTTCCGAGGTATAAACCTAATTGCACTGGACTAAAATACATATCTAGCAGATAAAGAGTCGAATATAAATTCATTAGATACTCGTAGCAAACTGACTGTTTATCTGACTATTGAAAAATCGGCACTTTGTGTTGTAAAAATATAAAAAAGAGAAATTTACTTTTCGAATTTGTATTTATTTATTTTTTGTTTTACATACAGATATTGAAATCATAGGCCAGTCAAATTCTACATTAAAATCGAAAAACGTGATGTAAAGCTACATTTTTGGTATGTTATTTGGACCCCTTATGGGGGTGTTAAACTACGTTTTGCAAAAAAAAGTTGTGCTACCTGCGTAACAGGTGAAAAACTGCAATATTTTCGGACTTTTTTCAGTTTTTGCAGGTTAATTCAAAAACTATGGGATTTTTGACAATAGTTGACACCATCATTTTGAGATGGGTAAATTTGAGACAATTTAAGCCCACCCATAGCTACGTATGTTTAATAGTTTTTGAGATATGAGGTTTCAAAAAGTGGTTTCTTTTTCAAAAATATTGTAATGTTGAGTCTTGCTTATGCTTTCAGCTTTACATCACGTTTTGCGATTTTTTGCCTTTTTTTGTAAGATTTGACAGGCCTATTAATATTTCAGCAACATCTGATATTTGCAAATTATTAACTATTTTCTAATTATGTTACTAAATGTTTTATTAAACTGGTCTATAATGTCAACTTAAATGTTGAATATTAAAAATAAAAAGTGAATACGGAGTGATAAGTAATCATTTATTAGTTTTCTTCCATTTTGCTCTGAGATAATTTTTTGAAAGCTATTTATGTTGCGCGGTGTATACTGCATACAGTATACATTATGCATGTGTGACGTAAATCACCTGACTCAAAAGTAAACTCTATACCTAATGGAATCTGTAATCTTCTGCTGAGAAATTCATACATACAAACGATAGACTACAAAGTCTTACCATAAGGTACGTTTCTAGGTACGTACAATAATCAACTTTGGAACCGTTTATTCGTTCTGTAAAATACTGTAACAGCGTTTAAAAAAAGATCTTAGATATGCATAAACTTCCAGAAAACATTTTCAATATGTTTAATACTTCTTTGGTGAATTTAAAAATGTTCAAAACGTTCTATGGCTATCCCATTTTGAGAGGATTGTGATTAACTTTGGTAGATTGTTTTAAAATATTCTAAGAAATTCAAAAGGGTTCTTAAATATTTAATTTCTTTTACACAATTTAGGAAATAAACAGTTTGTTCGTTTATAATACTTTTAATTGAAAGCCAAAAATTATTCAAAATAATACCAAAATAGAAGAAGAAGGAATCGATGTTTACCGAATTTAGCACAATTAATACGTCTAGCACTGTAACACTGTAGCCTTATGCTGACTCTGAGATACCAACTTTCGCTTTGACCTTTGGTTTAAAAAGCAAGCCATCACTCAGACAAGAAAAAGGTAAAAGTCTTTTCTGTGTTGCATTGCTCGCTATTTTCCCTTTCGCAGTCGAAAAGTGAAGACAAATTATTATCTTTGCTGTTGAGCATGTCGACTTGCGGTTTTTAGCACTCACCCGGTGCAATAAATCTCCGACGATTCTCAGTACTGCTACCGAAAATAAAACATATCCCAATTCAAAATAATGGAAAGCAAATAGGTACTCGTATCTGTCCTCACAAAAGCTGACAATCGAACACATCCAGAGTTTTTCGCACACAACCACTGACAAACATTAATTAATGGATTATCCTGATTTATAGACCCAGATTCAATATCTGTAAAAGTTTTTTTTTTCCTTTTTATTAGCAACTTGCCAACATTCAAACATCTGCACCAAACCATTTGTAATTTTTATTTCAAAAACTTTTCTCTGGTCATTTGTAAATAAATCTTCAATAATTTACGACCACCAAGATAAATGTCACTTAAGCGTGAATAACGTGTTTTATAAGCACGTCCTGTCAGAGTACATACATCCATGGCAATAATTCCAATGATTTCTTACTTTTCTCTAGTCCTAGTGCTTTAAGGTGCAAAATGCCCTGGCTAAGAGACCATTTCTCTATGGAAATTATTTCAGATCCAATGTAACATCTTAATGGCCATATATTTTACCAATTTTATCTACCTACCTACCTCTTATCCAACCATTTCCATAGTTCGGAGTTTTCCCTCACTCTCACTCGTCTATATAAATTGCTTATGTTCGGATGGTTCTTGGTGTTTGGGGCTCTCCCGCTTCATCTTTAATTTCTTAATTGCATGGGGCAGCGCCTGGGTCTCATAATGTTAAGATAAACGTCGCCTCTTGTGATACCCAAGAACTGCTGTATATGTATACATATTCCTATCCTATATGTGTATGTATGTATGAAGATACTCGTTTGAAGTATAAGAATGACCAAAGGAATCCATGGCATCCCGAAGTAAAGATGCACGGTAGCATCATACTGAATGCATGGCGTGCAACAGCAGCAGAAGCGGCAGTAGACCCCAGTGGATTACGGCCCTTTAACAAGGCGTCATGGCACACACCGCGTCGCTGTCATCAAGCCGAAATGAAGCAATTACAATGGTCCGCGTACTCGTTAAACTCGCGAGGATTATTCCTCCTTGGAGCACTTGAGCGTTTTCACATGGCTAGTAATTTTTAAATTATTTTTTAATGCCCACATAATAGAGACATTTGTATACGCTGTTTTCTGGACTCTGCACTCAAGAGACTACTATGGGAAAGTATTTAAAGTTCCTTGAGATGAAATTGAGCCTAATTTAGTGGATGAAGTTAAACACATTTCCTGTGTCATGTTTGGCCATAAATCTTAAGGAAATTATTTTTATCCTAGTACTTCCTAGATATAGAAGCAAATGAGTATCGGGTGTCGTCCTTATCACACGTTCGGTGAGCAAACAATTAAGTTCACCTCATTATGGAGGACAATGACTGCAGATGATTGCTCATTGTAGTGTAAGCTGCATGGGATGGTTACCATGGTTAATCGCTCTTAGGGGCAATTATTTACAGATTTAGATGGCCAGGACATTGATTAGCAACACTGTCATGGTAAGGTACATGTGTACTTCTGTATATGTGCATGAACGTATCTGTAGACAAAGTTAGCGAGGGGTTTAATTTGTTGGCACCTAATCAAATTGCTTTCCAGAGTGTTGGACCCTGATGAGGTGCTTAATGCGGTGTAAAACCGAGATGCATTGAATGTGAATGTAATGGGGTCGTAATTAGGGTGGAAAGGTACACATCCATACTTAGATACTTTGTAATGACCATTTTTGTTTGGGGATGTATGTGGAAAAAGGTTTTCCGCTCGTACAAAATAAGTTTTTTATTTGCATTGGACAATTAGGGGAGCAGGTCAGTTGATGGACATTTAGGAGGTTAATTTGGTTAGATAAGAGTTTTATGATTCGGTAAAGGGTGAGGACCTTCGTTTTAATTAGAAGAATGAATAGAGAGACAATTGTTCGAAATGTTTATAGCGAAAATAGATTTGTTTTCACCTAATGCTTAAAGCATCTAATCCTTTACCTGTCACTAACTAATTATCATATTCTTAATTTAATAACATGACGACTTTAAAACCACAAAGAACAGAACAATTTATAGTCGTATATGTATATAATATATGTCAAATGTTAGATCAATTTATCTTTTCTTTTCAACTTTAAAAATAGCTACTTGATCGTTAGGCTAGTTATCCTTTGTAAAGCTGTATGCAATAATTGCCTAAATGCGGCATTAAAAGTCGACGAATTGATGGTACATTTAAACTTTTTTGTACTTTTCGATTTTTATGAATCGTCCGTAGATATATACATTAATACATACATAATTATGCCTTAGTATATTTCAGAAGCCATGTTTTTTCCTTTGAAATAGGGTTAATATTTCAAGCCAAGCTTAAGATAGTTTAACTGCTATCAATTTTCTTAAACTCTTATGCCCGTTTTCACAGTGCAGGAACTGGTTTAAGTTAATCCGCCCACTTCCATGGGTTAAGTGTCGATCCAGAGAGTAAATAGTTGCTGTTTTACTTTAGGTTGCTCTACAATTCGGGTGAACCAGTGCCTACTTCTCGCAACCATTTGCGTGTGCGTGTTATATTTTTGCATGAATGGAATGGACCTACAGTTTTTTGCCGACTCCGAACGGGGAGTTGAGAAGCTCCTTGACAAGCGATACTCTTTGATTGCTTGTCATAAAAGATCTATCGTACCGTAAACTCAGTTTTAGGGAACCAGAAGAGGTTCAACAGTTTCGTCGTCTTCCATGCCGAAACGGCATTCAGTTTCCTGAATGAGACCTACTTTGTTAAGGTGATATCGAAGATGGCAATGCCACGTTAGAAAACCCACTAATATCTAATATCTTGATATACGTTTTACTGAGGAGTACATTTTTTATGGATCTATTTTGGAAGGGTTCTTTAAGCTTGACGAAGACCCTGGCCTTTTTTCCAATAGGAGACACACATGTTGTTTTTTCAAATTTTGATTTTAAAGCTTAAAGCTGAACTTGGAATGTTGCAAAACGGCTCAGCGCCGATAAAGGATTCAGCTGAACCTTCCTAGCCAGTTCGTCAGCTTTTTCATTTCCATAATTTTTTTTTTTCATTTGGTGGGTACCTCATGTCCAGGTACCCACCAAAGTCTGACTTTGTTTATATGGGAGAGGTCTTGGAGAGTATTGAAGCAGTTCAGGACTAATTTGTCGTCAATCAGGTTTGAACATAGTGCCGAAATTTAAGCCAGCACTGCTAAATCGGGCATTAATTAGCTGCGTTTTAACATTAGGTTTCTATATTTATACATACACATATATATATGTACCTATTCTATACAGAGACATTACAGGAAACTGTAAAGTCGCTGAACTTGATAACAAAAGGGCTGATAGGTGGTCAACGCTCCACTGTTGAAAGGTATTGATCGTACACCACGTAGTGGCTTAGTATTAAAACAAAAAACCTGCATATTGTTTCTGGTCAGACGACAATGAGTTCCCAGAACAAATCTGTAACAAACTGACTCAGTACTCAATAAGTAGGTTAACACAACACTATGACACCCATATCTTTGCCCAAGTCTGAAGCCATCTTATACGCAACTGGCACTTTCTGCTCTGCAGTAGTGTAACATATTGTACAAAATAATGTGTATAACAGCGCTCGCTACCAAATCTTTTGGCTGGTTGGTAGAAAACTAACAAAGCATGATCTACACCAAACTAAGCAAGTCCGAAAAACATTTTTTTATTGGTCGTATACCATGGTTCTTTGCCAATCTATAGCCATTAAACGCTTACTATAACTATATTGAAATTCAAAGAAGGGATATATTGTACCTATCTGAGTTCATAGCGAACCCAATGTTCAAGGATTATGATATCTGCTACTGCTAGGTATTTAATTGCAAATAAGATAATCGAAATTAGCCTTCCTTTCAAATGATATATGTACATTCAGAAGTTTGTGCCCAGAATTAATCAGATAGCCTCGCAATATCCCACACGTGTTATTTCGGGTTATTCCGATTGAATTTCCTCATATTGTTTATTTAATGTTTATGTTTCTAATTCCACTTAAACAGTAATCTAACGAAGACTCACCAGGATGGCAAAAAGGATAAAAATTTCGTTATCGATGCGATGGAATCGTTGTTTGCATAAGTTACGAGTTTCCTTTGATTATTATTATTATTATTCACCTGATGCCTTCGTGGAGTTGAGAATTGTATAGGAAATTGCAAAACTTTTACCAATAAGAGTTTGGTCCTGATTTAAATAAGGACAGGAAATAGATTTTCCATTGCTGATAACAGTAATCGAAATGGAGAGCAAAACTTTTCCAATATTAAGTGGCTATCTATTTATAACGATGACCATAGACCATAGATAGTTGGCATTTTTATTAAAGTCATATAAAACTGTCTCCAAAATAGCAGTTAATGGTGAATAAGGTTTTTTCTAGAGGTCATCAGCCAGTTTTCTAAATTGTATTTCAGTAAATGTTTGGCAACATATGCAATTGATCAAACGTAATTTAAGTTCGTAATGCCACTCATATGATGCTACGAGTATGGTGCACTTCAATTAATTACAAAACCATTTTTAACAGCTTCCCAGTGTACACGGCGTTAGGCTAGGACGCGGTTGGGCAACCGACCAGGGCGCCTGACATGAAGGGGCGCCGATCCAGTTGCGTACTGTGACTTGTTGCCTTTTCGGCAGCGGCCAGGTCACCTGTAACATTCATAAAATCCTTAAATCTGTCAACGAAATCATTAAGGTTGCAACGCTGGAACACGAGTACTGATATACATTTACTGGGAATCCCCGTCAATAGACAAAACGTATTATTTATCCCCTTTTAGCATTGTATTATAAAAGAGTTAGTATTATTTTTGACTTACTTAGAAGCGGAACACAGGTCATTACACCGGTGCACTTAAAAATAATTCGAATCCGTCACATTGTTTGGGGTATTTCAAAGGTTGTTAACATTTTTTCCAGCTTCCGATCACTTAGTATTATATATGTACATATATATACTATAAAAGACGCAGTGAAATACGTTGGGGAGCAAGAATAAGCAGTCCATCAATGGATATGGATCTCGATAAATGCACAGAAGTGTTGAAAAAATACTGCGCTTTCTTGGAAGAGTATAGAAAGACAGGCTTTAAAAGCGCTATTTAAATAGCGAAGGAATTAACTGAAGAACTTGAAATTGAACTTGTATTTAAAGCCACAACAAGAATGCGATGTGTTAATGCCAAGCTGGTAAGACTGCCCGCGATGAACCTACAGCTTTTCCAGAAAATAAATTTAAAGTTAGACTTTTCAACTGTTCGTTGGACACTATACCTTAATTTCACTCAGAGAATGATTTGGACAGTTAAATTAGTACTACAAATCTTCGTCCTTTTTGTATAACATGAAAAAAGATTCCAGAAAAACCAGACCTTCTCAAACTCTGTGATGATCGCCAATTAAAATAACCTATAGGCTCGAAATCAGTTATAAATGGTTGTATGTTGTGTGATGAACTCATATTCCGATATGGGAACGACAATATCTCAATCTAGATTGAAAAAATTGGGAGCTTTGTCAATCGAAAATTAAGTTGAAGAAAACATAATTATGTAAGAGAGTTTGCCGATAGAAAAGCCAAAAAATTCTTTTAGTTTTTTTTTTAATACATAAATGGTTGTTATTATTTCATTGTTTCCCTTGTTTTATTCTTTCCGCTTTTCACAAGGGTTTGTATGGCAGATAGGGGCGCCGTAGAAATCTCGCCTAAACACGCTTGCGTGTAAATACTGAATGTTTATTCTTCATTGCCGAGGGAGACTGCGGAGTCTCGAAGTCTTTAAGTTTTATACATATGTAAGTACTTTTCTGATGTTATCTATACACTTCTTCTAGACATCCAACAGACAAAATCAAATGCGACGAGACGACTGATACCGAAGTGATTTATTTTAGAAATGTTTAAGCAGTGGTCTTATGTTCTATCTTTTATGGCTATGATATGCCACTTATACAATAATCCATATAATTTTTTACTCAGTCAGAATTAAAAAAACTGTATCCTTTGAGCCAATTTATAATAATTGTTTAAGGTATCGCATCGCTGGTCTTTAAATAAACTGTCATGTTTCCCTTCTACCTCTTCCGATTGCAATTTAGGAAGAATAAGGGTAGGGGGTTGTTTTATTTTTATAATCTGCTCTTACAGTAACGAGCACTGGTGTAACTCTTCTGAGAATAACCTTCTTTGAAAGATATCTTAGGGTTAACTTTCTTCTTTATTAGTGAATGGTTGCAGTATAAAATCGATTCGCAAAAAAAAAACGCAAAATAAAGATACCTAGGTGTAGACATCTTAAGCAACCGCTATAAAAGTTACCACATTTTACTACCCTGCGAATGATTTTCAATCATCCCACTTCTCCTTGCATCATCAAATTTCCAATTTTCCAAACCATCGTCACCAAAGCCATTAACAGAAGTGCATAAATTCACACCTGAGACTTGCCAGAAATCGAGTGAGTGTTCTCAGAGTCCCGATTTATAGTCCCCTTTATGTGCTCTACGTATCAACTTACACTTCAAGACTTAGGTAACTGCGAACAGAGCTTAACCTGTTTATCTTGAGATAAATCGTGGAGATACTTCGATTTTCTTCATATGAGTATAGTACGAGTAGGGTGTATCCCTAACCTAAAGTGCAAGTACTTTGGTTTAATAGGATTTTGCTTGTTGTTAGTTAACGGTGTTAGTGCAGAGCTATAAAAAAGCTGTTACCAAACAAGATACAAGGGAGATTCTTCGGATAAAGTAGCTGAAAAGTCATGAATCCTCGTGGTTTTTTTAAGAGCTACGAGTGTACCAGCTTATATCACACGTTTTGTTTTAAGTTCCACAAAATAGATGTATGTGTGTGACAATCTCATTAAGTTTAAGACTCAATGTAATGTGAAAAAAATGAACTATCCTTAAAATGAAAGGACGAGTAAAATCATAGCCATAAAAAGTAAATGTAGTGAGTAAAAGCCATGTTGTTGCATATCTGCATCATTGCGCTTGCCAATCATACATATATGCGTAGTAAAATAACCCCAAATTATATATGATTTATAGAATACCCCCACGTCGAAGAAATAACCTAAATGACCTGCAGCTTGAGAAATTAGCCAACTCATGGTTTGAGACTGAGGATGAACTAGATTTCACTGCAGATGCAAGTGATGAGGATCCTATATTTTCACCCACTCTTTGTCAAAATGAACAGTTTAGCGACAGCTCAGAGTATAATTCTGACAATTAATCATGGGTAATCTCATCGCAGCCAACATCTTCTCTTCAGCTTCCTCAACATCAGCCGTCGACATTGTTCCGCTTGCGTTCACTTTCGCTGGTAAGAACCCTACTTCCGCTGTCTAACGCGCTATGACAAAGCCAATAAAGCGCGCATACCAGTAGAATGTCCGTTTATGGTAGCCGAGTACAACCGGCATATAGACGGGGTGGACTTAATGGACAGTATGATTGGTAGACATTAAATATTACTGAGAAGTAAATTTTGGTACATGCGTTTCTTTTACTAAGTAAGTAAGTAGTAAGTAATTAAGTAAGTTATTCATTTATTTAAAAAATAAATAAATATACGACGTCAGCGGTCCTATACAGAACCAAGCCTAGCTTCTCGCAACCATTTCTGTGTGCGTGTTATTTTTCTCACAAAATGGAAGGGACCTAAAGGTTTTTACCGACTCCGAACGGCGAGTTGAGAAGCTTCTCATGACAAATGATACTCTTTAATTGCTTGTCAGACATTCGAAAGAAGTGGTACAGTGAAAAAACTTTTAGGTGTTTTAGCTGGGATTGAACCCGGGCAGCTTCCGTAGTAGTCCAATGAACTAACCACCACGGCCATGGCCATGTACAAAATATGAATTTAAGAGCTATGGCTAATCCGTCACCCTCGTTGACATATTTATAAATATAAATTAAATTTAATTTTCTATTAATAAAAGAAAGAGCTAAGGATTCAAACGTATTCTGATATTAATAACCTTCTATACTTGTAAATTGATTTTAATAAATTGCCTAGGGTTCGTTTTACTATCTTCTAAACATGGCGATGACATATGCATATGCTTGGCTTCTTAATTGTCGTGTTTATAAACAAGCTAGCCAGTCAGATAGTGTGAATGCCGCTGATTTTAGAATGGCAGTAGCTGAAGCATTTTGCAAGGTGGGGATCAAGAAAAGAGCGAGCAAGAGAAAGTCAGATGTAGAACAAGGTTTGCAGTCAAAAAAAAAAAAAAAAAAAAACAAGAAAAGCCCTGCTCAACACGCACCACCAAAAGAGGTTCGGCTTGATCAAACGAGCCATTGGCCAATATCGGTGGGGCAAAGAATACGCTGTAAAATGTCCAATTGCACTGGCTTTACACAAACCTTGTGTGAAAAATATGGAGTATTATTGTTTCAAAAATGTTCACTGCCAATAACTTCTAAAAAATGTAGAATATATGTATTATGTATGCAACCATTTTTTTTTTTTTACAATAAACGTATTAAAAAAAAATAAAAAGAAGTTTTGTATATATTATTTTTCACTTAATTCTCTACATATTTTAGGTGTTCTCGGAAAATTTTAGGAAAAAAGAGTTTTTGCTAAGTAAAATACGTATCTATTTTATTCTAAACAAAGAAGTAGCACGATGTTGAGTCCTGCGATTATGATGCAACATTGTCCAAAACCAGCAGAAAACATATGTTTTGCAAGATTTTTATTGAATGTATCATTGATTCTTTAGTTATTTGACGCATCTTGCCTTCGTCGACCAAAAATAGGACTATATAACTTTGTTAAACATTAGATACAAGATACCCAAATTTGCAGTTCATATTTACATTAACGCTAAAGAATACTACGTTGAAACGGGATTACCACGTAATCCCTCGAAAATCTCGAAAATTTATTTGATAAATCTCGAATGGACAAAATCTAGAAAATACAAATATCCCTCGAAAAGAAATCTCAAAAAAAATTTTGTTTTCGAGATTTTTAACAACTCTTCATTTTACTGCAAAAAAAAAAATGTAAATTCTGTAACTTTTTTGAAAATAATAAAAATTCAGCAATCTTTTTACAAAAAAAAAGAAGTTGTTAACTAAATGAGTTACTCAAAATATTTATGCATATTATAAATGCATTGGTATTATATATACATATGTATAAATATTTGAAACTTAAGTTGCCCCTTAAATATTCCATTCAACTTTTTTCTTCTTTTTCCATGATATTTAAAATTTTTTTTCTTTTGGATATTGTAAGTACAGATAAATGTGTTGACTTCCCCTCAAAACTTTTAGCGTTTATGCCTAGACTCACATTTATTTTGGGTTCTTGGTAAGCTTAGTTGTGCTTGTTCTGTACATGACCCAATGGAAGGCAAATTTATTGGTTTATATAATTTTTTTGAAAAACCATGTCCACGTCGATTAGATTTTAGAAGAACTGTTTGTATTGAGTGGTCGCCGTGGCCGTGGTGGTTAGTGCGTTGCACTGCCACGCAATGTTGCCCGGGTTCAACTCCTGGCAGGGTCTAACATCTAAAAGAGTTTTTCACGGTGCCACCTCTTTCGAATGTCTGACAAGCATCAAAGAGTATCATTTGTCACGATTGAGCTTCTCAACTCGCCGTTCGGAGTCGGCAAAAAACTGTAGGTCCCTTCCATTCGTGCAAAAATATAACACGCACACACAAATGGTTGTGAGAAGCAGACCCCAGTTCACCTCGAGCTGTAGCGCCAACTAAGTTTGTATTGAGTAAACTCATTTGCATGCATGAACAGTTAATCAAACACTTTTCTATATAAATAAATCCAAAATTGATTTTAATTTATGAGACTTTGGATGGATTATTACCATTGTCTCAAAAATTAATATCAATTCGAGATTTTTGCAATTCGAGATTTTTTTCGTCGAGATTTTTGTTTTCGAGTTTTTTTTTTCGAGATTCTTTTTTTCGAGATTTTATTTTTCGAGATATCATGGTAAGCCCCGTTGAAACATTTCAGGACCTCACTTCTTTGTTTTAATTTAGTCCGCCTTTTATGAGGTAGTCGAATGAAAAGATAGGCCCAAAATTCAAATAACACGGTAGAACATTTCTCCTTTTTACTGCAAGCTTTTTTCGTTTAAACTCAATTACGTCACCGCCCATAAATAATATCTAAACCAACGATGGTTGTTAAAGCAATTTGTTTTTGTTATTATTGTTCGTGATATTTTGCTGTATCTCTGGGTAATTCGTTCAGAAAGTTTAACAAACCATATGGGTACAAAAACATTACTATATTTACTTAATGTATGAACCAATGATGAACCCCAGATTCATCATATCATAACATAATAGCAAATGTCTGGTGCCATATAAACAGATATTAATCGAACGCGAAATTGATACGAAATAATAAATATGTACATATTCTCCGATACATGTATGAAATGTACATACATTAGGTGTGTTTGGTACCCTGTTAAATTACGTAAATTAAGATTCCAACTGTCAAAAATCAAGAGAAAAGAGGGCCAGATGACAGTGTCAAAAACTGTCTCCTCTTGCGAAATCGTGCTACATCTATTTCATGGAGTCATCGAGGGACATCTATCAAACAGCAATCTGACAATTTGTGAAATGTCAATTACTTCTTGTTAATAAAATAAAAGAAATTTAGTTTTTCGTGAAAATATTCAATAGTTAAAAAAGAAGAAGAGAGGATTTTCCCCCACTTTTACTATTTGACAGATGACCCATTTGTGTTAATAAAAGTTACCAAACACATCTATTATGTATTATATGCTTATGTACACTGCATAGATTAACACTTAAATTAGAAGCTATCTTAAAAAGTTTCATTGGTATATCTTCAAATGCAAAAGCGAGTTATGAAAACAGATATCAAGAATTTGCCATGGTTAAAAGTTAAAACTAATTTAAAAACGATTGAAGAAATAAAAGCAGGAACATGTTCAAATAATAACGCTGCTCAATCTTTTCATAGCTTGACGCGATAAAAACAACAATCTCATCACTTAAAGGGGAAATGATTGAAATTTCTTTAAATACTCTTGTAAAAACGCAGCAGCATTGCAAAATAGTGTTCCCATACGAGTATATCAAATCTATTTACCTACATACATACATATATATTTGTATATCCATCAACTAGCTATGTACGTCCCCATTTGGATTTAAACATATAAAACTAGCGTTTTATGGTTCATCGTCGTCTTCCGCTATCTCCAAACAACCGCAGTCGAACCCTTGCAACCGTGTCTTAAAATACCCATTTTGAATTACGATCTAATTAAGTACAATGCTTTAAGATTGTGCTAATTAAAAACATCTACATCTACCCGTATCTACACCTCCAATCTCTTTCCCTACAAAACGAATAAGCCACCTCCGAACACACGGAATAAAAGAAACTACGACGAAAAAAGAAGAAACATAATCCTTTGATTGCACCACCTATCCATAGTCATTTATGCAAGTGTGGATGCCAAGGTACCAGCAGCATAAAATGACACTATATAGTCGAATGTAATTAAGCCACTCGAAGTGGCAGCAATCCGAAATCAGGTTGTAGATACCTTAAAAAAAGAGTGTAAGAACTTCTGCAATGAGGACAAGCGGGACCAACAACAAATCAAATAACGCCTGAAGATCTGAAGTCTGAAGTACTTTTTGTCACTCCTAATTGAATTCGTTCGGATCCAGACTCCAGATAGAGATTTAGGGACAGTTATTAATTGAGTCACTTTAAAAGCGTAAATTGGAATTTATAATTCCGGAACTAAATGGACATACCATATTATGTCAGTTCGTTGTAATTGCATGTACGATATGTGGTTGCTATGGCTAGACATGTGGCTGGATCACAAATTGGGTTTTAAAAAAAAAAACAACAACAAAAGTTGATCGATTAAATGGAAATTCAGTTCATGGTTATTGTGGTAAATGTCCCTTTAATAACGAACACAGAGGTGATTTGGTTAACCCAATTGTATACATTCCTATTACATATTATATGTATACATATAAATATGTAGTTATGTGGATATACAGAGCAATTTTTACGTAGAGCTCCGCAAACTGTTACCTTTATTCTAGAAATCTCTAATTTTATTTTCCACTAGCTGGCCCGGCAGACGTTGTTCTGCCCTTTCCGGTAAGTGGCGCGATGAGTTTGATTTCTTAATAACATTTAGTTTATTGGTTAAGATCTAGAAAATATGAGTTGGATCTTACTTTGATTGATGAAGCACTGGAGCAACTGAAGGTGATAAAACGTAGAAAGAGGCGTGAGTGAAATTTGATATGTAAGCATACCTTTGTGTATGATGGCGGATAAACAGAGAATGCACTAATACTAAGAGAATCATATACAGATAACGCACTAATACTAAGTTTGGTTACGCTTGACGGACGACGGTGAAAATTTTGCCCATACCTACCAAGAGCTAAAATGTTTACACATCAATAATAAAAAATATACATTATGTTCGCCATCACCGCAGCCCGTCAACACTTCCGATTCTACCAGATTTCGTTGCGGAGTTGAAACTTTTAGTCGGGTGCCGTTACATAACTTAGGTGGACTCAAGTTTCTTAGAAGAATATTAGGTACACCCACTTTTAGTTTGATTTTTTGTGAGGGAAGCCCTGGAGAAGATTGAGAATTTAGAAATTCGACCAAAAAGTTGGTTGTTACTTCTTGGTCCATAACGGTTAATTGAAGTGTATTCTGCATTTTGACCATTAACGCGTGCCATTATCTCGCTATTAATTGCTGCAGCTTGATCATTCCGAGGCGACGTGTTAGGGCTGAATCAATATAATTTTCCTTTCAATATTTCTTAAAAACCATGCCACTTTCCGGGATAAAAAGTATAAATTATATGGTCCAAGAACATAAGCAATCACTATGTCAATGTTTCATCAAAATCCGTCCAGTAGTTTTAACGTGATGCGCGAACATACAGTTTTTAATATACGTTTTTATTATATGTATAGATATAGATAGATAGATAGGTAGATGATATAGATAGATATAGATAGATGGATAGATAGATAGATAGATATAGATATAGATATAGATCGAGTAAAAGCCTTCCGTTTGTATTCCGAAGAAAAAAAAAGTGCGTGAGACTCTCGCGCGTTAGAAGTGAAACTTTTTAGGTTCTAAACTCTGGTCCACAATGGTTGTCAGTACAGTGAAGATATGACATTTGCCTCGCAGTCTTATTACAAAAGATTGCATAAATCTGCCCACTGTCCCCCTTTTAAACTTTTACTGGGTTACCGTAGTATGCAAAGCAAATCGCTGCAAATCGGAGAGAAACACCCATAGGGTTACTTTATACTTGTCTTTGATTTTGATAATGTTTTCGCTACCTGATTTTGGGAAAGTACTATAAATAAGCACATAAACTCTACCATCGGACTGCTGTTCAAAACATAATGGCAAAAGATGGATCTATTTTATTTTCTTGCGTTGCGTTGTCATTTGAAACCACAGTTCTTCCACATTAATGCCATTCAATTGGCAGCGAAAAAGTCAGTATCTATGGAACCATAGCGCTCGTTATTGACTGTAACGTTCTGATCGGTTTAATTTTGTAAGAAATATGGACCAATGATTCCACCAGCCAATAAAACACAGAAAACAGTAACTTTTTGTAGATGTTGCGGAGTCTCAAAAATGATTTGTGGATTTTCTTCACTCTAAATGCGGTAATTTAGCTTGTAGCTATTTAACGAAAAATCAACCTTATCGCTGAACAAAATAGCGCCCGGTAAGGTTAGGCAATTGTACCACGATTTTCAAAATAAATGGCAAACCACACTGAGCGTAAATTAGCTGTTAGCTGTTAAATTGGTTATGGTTATCGCTGGAAAAATGTTGCCAATTTGAAAAACAAACCTCTTAAAACAACACCCTTAAAAAAATAAAAATAAAAATTTGAACTCAGTAGTTTGGAGAGTTAGAAAGTGGGAAATTTGCGCATAATAATGATTTTGAACATCCCTCACTCATACAACTCATACCAATTCACTAAAAAATAACGAAAAAGATTGACAACAAACAAAGGATATCCCCATTGCACGCCCATCATGGTAAACTTTATCTATTGCCTCTCCTCATTTATGATCCTTTCCATTACATTTTTATTTGATGTAAGCTTAAGTCCTTAAGTGAATTTCAATTGGATTTGTTGTCTACACTCTGATTGTTTCGTAATGCTCGTAATCCTTTTTCAACGGACGGTATTCGAATGAGAATTATTACGATTTATGCGCACTAGCATATGGCAAATATTTACTAATAGAAACGGATAGACCTGCTGCAAACAGATACGAGTATGTATAATTGAATGTTATTATTCGATTAAGAAATAATACACGTCGTAATACATTCTAATTTAAGCATTTTCAGATCAAATATTCATAGCAGTCGTAGATTTCAGTACGAGGATTAACTCCAAACAGCACACAACCTCAGACTGCTACGATGTTTTGTGTGTTGTTTTATGGAAAATATCAAAATCTCCTTCAAAATTATTAGCACATGTGTTTTATCGGTATTTTCGCCTTTTTTTGTGGAGAAAGAGGTTTAAGCTTGTACGCATCAACGAATAACGAACAAACTGAAAATGCTACGAGTGTGATGGTTATGGCAGATCATACGAAAGCACATTTCATAATTTCGTTTCGTACCCACATCCACATCCCCATATCGCAATTCATATTGAGAAATTTATGTTTTGAATTGGAATAGACTCAATATACCTAAGAACTGCGATACAACAGACAAAAAGCGAGCACTAGGTTTTGAAGCATTTGAATCGACACAAGTTCATGATGATTTCTGAAATGGGTTAGCTGTCCTTGTAGTAAAATTGCTGTTTTTATTTGTAAATTAAAGAACTATCTTAAGTTAACTAGGGTTGTGATTTTCTAGAAATCCTGTGAAATTTTCAATGACCAAATAAAGGATTTACTTTCTTTAGGTGGCGCTACAGCTCGGGTAAACCTGAGCTTACTTCTCGCAACCATTTGTGTGTGCGTGTTTTAGGTGATGGACCCGGGCTGGGATTGAACCCGAGCAGCATGCGTAGTAGTCCAACGCACTAACCACCACGGCCACGGCCGCCACAGCTTTATCAAGGCTTCGGATTGTCGTTAAAAAAAAACTAAACTATATGGGCTTCACAAGGGATCTACATTGATCTCTCATACCGAATCTAATGATTTCAAAACTTTTGCATTTTAGAAAATTATACATAGTGCATATACAGTAGTAACTCGATTCTTGCACGTAACGAAAACCAGGCTCGGTGCAAGTTTCGGGGTTGTCCAAGTACAGATTTTTTGTTTTCCATACAAATTAGAAGCACTTCTTGCATATATGTTTAGAATCTAAGTTAAATATGTTTAAAATTTAAGTTCAGTACACTTGTATAATAAGTTTTTCATGTGAGCACATAAAATCGACTCTCTCTAAGTCGAATTTTCACAGGATACCAAGATTTTTTCGAGTTGGAGAGAGATCTGGAAAAATTCGAGTAATAGAGAGAAACATTTATTTTTGTTTTAAAAAGATTGTTTAATAAAAAAAAGGTTAATGTACTTTCAAAAAAGTTAACAAAGAAATAAAGCTTCTTGCTTAGTTAAAAAAATCTAGCTACAAACATGCACATAAAAACTGCATCAGCTCTGTTGAGCTGCCTAGAATTAACTGATTTTTAAATTCCGGCTGGAATCTTACTAAAACAAGATAGTTTTATATACATACGCAGATATATCCATTGAAAAACCTGTTTTGAATACAGCCAACAAGGCAAAGAAAAGGATAACAATGTTTTTTTTTTTGTTTTTGCGTTGCAACATTTTAAAAACTATCTTTTTATGGAGGTACCAAGAATATGAATAGGAAGAAGCACGATGAGCTGACAATAATGGCACACGCGATGATACACAAATTTAGGGTATTGAAGTGCTTAGGTATTTAATGGTTAGTAGTTTATACTCAAATACGAATTCCGAACGGGTAATGTATTTCTATTTTGTTTTGTGCTAAATTCGACTTAAGGGGTGAAAAAACACGCCAATAATCTAGAGAATGTGTTCGATTTAGAGAGAGTTTCGACTAAGAGAATGGTTTTTGTATGGAAAATTGAAGGGAATGATAAAATATGGCGAAAATATTCGAGTTAGAGAGAAATTCGAGTTAGAGCGAAATTCGAGTTAGAGAGAAATTCGAGTTAGAGAGAAATTCGAGTTAGAGAGAAATTCGAGTTAGGAGAAATTCGACTTAGAGAGAGTTCGACTTAGTGAGAGTCCACTGTACTTACATAATGTATGTATTTCATGTGGAGTTAAGGATATTTACAATTTTTGTTTGTTTTGTGCAGACTGGCTTGTTCAGTACTACATTGCTTCTAAGTCCCTGTAGCGTCATAACATCGTCTAATGAAGCATTGCTTTGCTCCGCCCATTCTAAGCAAATATTGAATGCTGATATAATTTCCTTCGGTGTAATTTTCTTCGTACCACGTCGTCAATTTCTTCATCGTCACCGAGGTCATTGTCGGTACAGTGTTCTTCATTTAGTGTGGTGGGCACCAGCATAAAATTGACGGTAGGCACGTACCTCCACGAACTTTATTCAGTCAAAGAAAACGTGAACAAGAACAGAATAAAAGAACAATACAAAAAATGTCGCATAAAACGTAAACAAGAACAGAATAAAAGAACAAAACGAAAAATGTCGCAATCGCCAGTATCGAGTTCAACATTAGGCGTGTTTTTTTTCAAACCTATATGGGCTAAACATGTTTCCGCAACATGTTTTCAATGTAAAATACAACAAAACCTTAGCCTGGATAATTATCCAGTCTTATTTTTGTATGGAAAGCTTTTTCGAAATCTATATACATAGATTTGAAAAAAACGCGCCTATTTTTGCATGTTGCAAGCACTGAGTACGTGATGAAAAAAAAAATGTATGTCGCAAGTATCGAGTATGTGCAAGAAGCGAGTTGCTGCTGTAGTTTTTTAGTTTTTTTAGTTTAATTGACTATTTATTTCATAAAAAAGTATAGTTTCTAACAATTTTAAATACTTAGTCTATATGGTTTGGCTTGGGGCCGTCTACCAGATTGACATTATAAGAATTTTCTGATTCATTAATCATGTGTACATAAATTATTAAACAAATTTTAATTTTAATATTTATTCCTAAAAGTTTTCATCTATGATGCATTTTCTGTAGCGAAGTGCGTTTGTTGCATAATTGTACAGTCTATCCCAGCCTCGGTTGCCGTCTAAAATAGTCTTCGTTTCTTCTACCGTGAGTACCTGCGCTCCAAAGAAGATGCAGCGGAATTCTTTAAGGATGGGACATATGGCAATGAAATGGAATACGTCCTCCCGTTCTTCAAGGTTACAAAGGCTACACAAAAGGGGGAGTTCGGGGCGGTGCGGTATATAGTTAAGGCTCAACAGTTCACCTCTTATTTTGAAGATATTGCCTATCATATCGGTTGAGTGACTCTCAAGGAAATATGTTTTATCCTGCAGATGATGGTTCAATTTACTATAGTATGTTCTATACTGCGATGACTGAGCTTCTCTTACAAACTGGTCATAGATCCTATAGCCCGTTTTTCTAAGTAATGTGTAGAACTTATGCTTTAAGGGAATCAGCTGCTCATCAGGTGCAATGGAGATATTGAAGCCACATTGCGATGCTAGGTTTTTCCAGCCTTCGACACACTCTCCTCCGTTAAGCAGGATTTGTGTTAACACTATTTTCTGTATCCTTTCTTGCTTCATCCCCATGACTTTTACCACATAGTCGAGATGGAGCTTGAGCGTGTCTAGAAATAGGGGTGCTACTCCAGTCTCCAGATAAATCATGTAGTTGGGGGAGCTACTTGGTAATCTAAAAACTCGTCGTACGAAATAGCGAAGAAATTTTTCTACTGTTTCAAATGAACAATATCCCCATACTTGAGCAGCATAAAACAAGATAGATACTGCAGTAGCACGGAATATTTTCAGTTTCGAGCTGTGGCTTATGCTTTTATTGTTGATACAACAACCCCAGACTGAACAAATTGCCCTTTTCGCTTCGGCCAGTTTACTTTGCAGGTGCTTCTTCATACTTAAATTAGACGTAATCAGGACACCGAGATATTTATATTCACGGACAATCTCGATATGTTCTCCTTGAAACTTCCACTTTTCATTGCGGGAATATCTGCCACCACCGTCCCTGAATATCATCATCTTTGACTTCGATAAGTTTACCGATAAATTCCAAGTTTTGCAATATTCGTCCAGCCTGTTTATCATCAGCTGCATTGTGCTTACCGAATCTGCAAGGAAAACGATGTCATCTGCAAACATTAGAGCTGGTATTATACTTTGGCTTATCTCGATCCCACCCTTGACATGATCTGTTATATCGTTAATATATAGGATGAACAAAAGTGTACTCAACACGCATCCTTGCTTCACCCCCATTGCTGTATTAAATTCCTCTGAAAGGTTGCTTCCATCCCAGACACAGGCTATGTTATTTTCGTACATAGCTTTAAACACTTTGATGACCTTTGTTGAGATACCGTATCTGTAAAGTTTGTAGAAAAGCGCTTCACGTGGTATAGAGTCAAAAGCTGCACGAAAATCTACGAAGAAGGTATATAACTTTTTATGCTTCCTTTTATAACTCTCCGCTATATTTACAAGTGCAAATATTTGATCTATAGTGGAGTAATTTTTTCTAAAACCAGCTTGGAATTCGCGTAGGATCTTTTTGTTTTCCACCCACTCTGTAATTCTGTTAAATAACACACCTGCAAACAATTTGGTGGATGTATTTAAAAAAGATATACCCCGGTAATTTGCTGGATTGTTATAGTCCCCTTTCTTGTGTAAAGGAAAAATTATTGAATTTTGAAAACATTCAGGAAGATCTGCGGTTTCGAATATTCGGTTGAACTCATGAGTAAGCGCCAAAAGGAATTCAGGTGTACTATTTTTGTAAAATTCGAACGAAATACGGTCGCTTCCTGGGGCTTTATTCTTCTTGGAGTTTTCAATGACTGCTTTAACTTCAGCTACCGTGATTGGAGCATCCAGAATTTCGTCAAGACACATAGGGGCTGCATATTGGAAAGGTGGCGATATTTGGGCTGCGTTGAGAAGTATTTCAAAGTGCGCCTTAAGCTGCTCTGCTTGTAGACCTGAAGCGATTGCATTTCTTTTTCCATTAACAACTTTGGCGGCTTTCCAAAAATCTGCTGATGATCTCGATCTATTCAACAAGGCAATATTTTGTTGGTCAAAGGCTAGCTTTTTTGCATGGCAAAGGGTTTTAAAGCTTTTGTTTGCTGCTGCATAGAGAACTTTGAATGAGTGGTTACTGCTCACCCTTAATAACTTGAGAAAAGCAAATGACGCGTCCCTGGCTCGCATACATTCTCTATCAAACCATTTTTTCCTGCTGATTCGATTTTTATATCCGGGTGGTGGGTTCGACGGTGCAGCTTTCCTTACTGCCATCGTCAGGTCTTCAATTCGCAGTAGTGTACCAGCTTCTCTCAATTTTCCGAGTTCTATATTAAGGTTTGCTTTATACAGTTCCTGAAACTCCTCCTTCCATCTAAGCTTAGGCAATAGTTCGAGTGGGTTAGTGCTCGCTCTATTCGTGTCATCGTTAGCCTTTAACGAGATTTCTAGGGGCATATGGTCCGAAAACGTTTTCATTCCTACTTGAAAGGCGTTAAGATAGGAGTACCAATTTCCCGACATAAAGCTGTAATCTATGACTGAGCATGCCGTTCCCCGCAAAAAGGTGTATTCCCCACAAGCATCTCCTTCGCAGCAACCATTTAATACTCTGCAATCCCAGGCATCAGCTAGTTCCAGTATTTGAACACCTTTAGAGTCACAGATTTTATCCTTGGAGTTACGGTCTATATATATAGGTGATGGACTTAATTCATTTACAAAACTATTTTGAGATAAACCTATTCTTGCGTTGAAGTCTCCAATAAGCAGTAATTCAGTTGTTGCTAGGTTATTTAGTACATCCCTTAATTTATTAAAATCGCGGAGCCAATGGCTACAATTTAAATATATTGGTACTATGTAGAGAGTGTTGACATCTATTTTAAGTTCAAGTACAGACGTTTCTTCTACCCTCTTAAATCCAACTGATATCCCTTCAAGCTTCTTTCGATATCCAAATAGTTGACCACCACTCGCTCTACCAAACAGGCTTGATTTAACCGCAGGTATGCATTTCAGCTCGTAATCCTTAAAAATGTTCTTATATTTAATTTCTTCATAATCTATTAGAAAAGTTTCAAATAGTACAAATATATCAAATTCCTTTATATAATTAAAAAACTCAACAAAAACTAATTTATTTTTTAACCCAGCTACGTTATAACTTAATATTTTTAATTCATGTGCTTCAGCGTTGTTTCGGCAGACGGCTAATCCTCAATTACGCGCTCCATTTGTACGCCTACTTGCGTGTGCACCCAAATTATTTACAGCGACTATTTCGCTTGTGGTTTTACCTTTGGTAGTTATCTGACTTGATGAAGTGCCAGCTCCGAATGACATTGACGTTTCGTGCACATTGTTTTTATTGTTGAACCCATTATTCGGCTTTAATAGGAATGCCGGAATTTCACCAAATAAATCTCTTAGTTCCTTCGAACCATCCTCGTTGCCATATAGCAATCCCTCCGAAAAATCCCAAGTGAATATTTTATCAGCCACGTATAATTTATCATCTCTTAAAACAATATTCGTTTTCGGTTGTTTTGTGCGAAGAAATTTCATGAGTGGAAGTAACTTGGCCTTTCGTTGGCGTATATTGTGCGGCAAATCTTTGTGTATACTGACGTTGGTGCCTTTTAGTTTGCTCGAATTCCTGAGTACATCGATAACAGAGCTTCTGGATTTCATTTTGATAATCAATGATGCAGTACGTTGGCCTTGCTTGCTGATCGTGTATGCCGTCTCGATCTCGGTGTTAGCATCATCTTTGTCCAGCAGCCCTGCGCACACAGACTTCGCTTTTTCAACTGTGTCGATGCGGGAATCAGCTGGAAGGTGCACAACAATATTGTTTTCTGTGCTTTTCTGCATAAGTTTGTCAACCTGTTCCTCAAGAAGTTTGTTACGAGTTTCCAGATGCGAAACTTTTGCGGAAATTTGGTTGTAGTTTGCTTTCAGCCCTGTCAGTTCGCAATAAAGTAGCTGAAAGTCCGACTTTGACGCAAGCTCTTTCGTGAGTTCTTTATTCTTTTCGTCCAGAATTTCTCTCAACTTCTCTATGCTGATGCCAGATATATTCTCAGTAGCCATATCTTTCGCGCTTTGTACAGGTCGTCTCTTCTCGCAATTAGGTTGGTCGGGGGAAGTCTCATGCAGTGGTCTTTTATGCATTAATTGAGGTTAAGTTTTCTGCTTAGCGAAAAGGAAACTTAACTGCTAGGACTTACTCGGATTATGCTTTCAACCTAAAGCTTAAGTCTTGCCACACTTTTGTTACCACAATTTCGCAATTATTTTATTTATTTCAATGTTAAAATACTTTTATTTTACGGATAGATTTTCAGACACAATACCACTTTGACAGATGCAAACGTCAACAGTTGCTGCTGTATTTGAAAACAAAAGCAACATTTCAACAATTGATAGCAATTAAATACATTTTTAATTCCAACTGAATCGCTCTATATCTCTATGGGCCTTAGTCATAACTCATTAATCTGTTCTGCGCTCTCCCAAAGATTTATTGCACTTATTTCCTATCAAAATAACTGTATCCTCCTGATTATTGCTTCTTTTAGGTAAATTTTAAAGTATAGACATTAACAGACATCAGTAGTTCACCCCCCAAGCATTCACCTAATTCTTACCAATTACACTTTTATACGGTAGGGACGAAGAGTGCCATTGAAAGTTCCACGAAAACGATCTCTCTATTCAAAAGTGAGTGCATCACTTTTTTTTTGTTTTCTACTCCCAAAAATATTTCGTGTAATAGAATTTCCTTCGTAATTTCCGGAATTGAATTGACTTGCTAATTGCTCACTCTTTCAGGATGTCCTCACTGTGGCCTTAATTCTAAAGCCAATTAATCATTCCGTCAGTGACTAGAGACTGCTCGTAGAGAAGAGGATTATAAAAATATTTGCATTTGCACGTATTCGACCTCGACACGATTCCTGGGCTTCAGGAGTAATGGAGCTGTCGTCCAATAAGTCACAGTTGCAGTAGATGTACAAGTATTTGGTAGCATGTCCTTTGGCAAATGCGAGTAGAAATGAATTCATTATTTATTGCGATTGCATTACACCTTTAGCAGGAGCACAAATTTAAACCTTCTACACTTACACACATAGTGACGGGAGTACCCACCGAATCCCGATGGAGAATTTCATTAAATGCTGTTTAAAGTGATTATCTGTGCATGCACATGTACAGTACGAGTTCGAGTATAGTTAAGCGTCCCATTCATCGTCGCCTCTGTGGAGTAATTAATACATTTTCACGAAAATGTTCAGTTTAATAAATACCTCTGTACGAGTGTATATGGGGGTACTCCATTCATTATGGCGCCACTGTGAACAAATTGCATTTTGCCATTGTTGCCATTATTGCAATTGTTGTAATTGTTCAGCCGTAGTGACACTCGAAATGATTCACAGGAGCGTCATAAACGTGGTGGGGCCATAATCTACCCTATTACCCACTGTTGCTCCTGCTATTCATCACCTGAAGTGCAATTAATCCATTTTCTGTTTGAGGGCGGAAAAGGTATCGCCATCTCTCCACCAATTTATTTTGTTTCGTATGTGTGTGTGTGTGCAAGTATCTCCACGCCGCGTCGTCCGTTCAATATAAATAAATAAAGAGGCTCCAGGATAATACAATAATTTCATCTCTCTAGATGTGAGCAATATATTTTGTAAGGGTAAATGTAAAGAGCTGTTTATAAAAATGGGGGGAAGGTTGTTGTTAGGCGTTGGAATAATTGTGGATGTAGTTCTGGGGGGAGAGATCCCTCTGGGGGGAGAGATCCCTTGCCATAAGAGTATATGTAAGTGGGTTGACGGTAAAGAGGTCAAAGCTGTTTATTTTTACCGAAGACGAGGCAAATGGAGTGAATATGCTTTTGGAATATTTATGTAGATACGATGGTATTAAGACAAATAGGTGCTTACGCCTGCAGACAAGAAGGCAAGAATGAACGGCTCTTGCTTGTTTCATTGAATGAGGGTAAATAATGCACATTTTTTTGATTGATATACGGGTAGGTAGACTGTTTGTTTTTGTTCTGTTCTTATTGCATTTATTATTCATAACTTTTTTTTTAGGTAATATATTTCATAAATCATGTGAAGAATATGGCAAGGAGCCATCAAGATGGCAAATATGTTATAACAGAGAATGCAAATTTGTATGATTTTGTCTGTTCAGGATGAAAATGAACATGTGGTTGCAGGCAAAAGTCTTTGAACCCTTGCAATAAATGGTGCTTGTACTGTGCTGTTTTTAAGTAGAATATGTGAACCATAAAAGCTTTTTCCGAAGACTCAGACAATGTATTTGTTCATTGTATAACTTAGTCTACTGAACTAGAACTAGATGGATGATGATGAATGGAGATCCAATTCCTCTTAACCAAGTTAGTATGAACATTTGTTTCGGTTCATTTGTATATGTTAACATTTTTGTTTACCCCTCCGTCCTCCAACTATGTTTTACTTACACGTTCCTCCATCTGGGATGTAACATGCCCCAATCATAAATATTAAAAAAAAATATGTTTTTTCAAATGTTCAAATTTTAAATGTTTATTCGTTTTTCATTTGTTCAGTACATCCAAATAATGTTTAATATTCCACTTACGATACAAAAAAAAAACATTTTTATATATAAAAAAGTTATTTAAAAAATAAATGGACAAACAAAATCATAAAAAAGTAGGTGTTCAGTAAAAATCCAATTTTTCAAAAATTAAAAACAAAAAAAAATTACATGAATTTTTAGAAACTATATTCTAGATTACATGTGCAAAATTGTACGCATTTTTTGTTGCAAACTATTGTTAGCGGTGTGCTAGAATTCATGCAACGCATATACTAAATGTTGCCTGTAAAAAAATTACTGATTCCTAAAAAAAACTTGTTTGTTTGTTATGAATAAATAAATCTCACACTAGCTAGATCAATTTATTGGTATTTTTTTATTCGAATGCTGGATAAACTACTAAAAACGAAGTTACTGTATTTAAAAACCTCTATGCACAGACTGTAAAAAATACTTACGCGAACTGCACACTGGGGTGTATGATACCCCATAGAAACTTTGAAAGCAAAATTAAATACTGAAAATTAATGCAAACTGCGCGAAACCACCGCATACTACTGCAGAAAATGTTAGACTGAATTTACATGCATATGACGTGGCCAAAACAAAATTCAAATAAAAACGGCCTAGTTTTAAATTTTCGGTGGGGTATCTTACACCCCAGTAGGAGGACGGAAGGTTAAAAAAAGTCACTTCAAACTAGATCCATGGACATATTGTCCGTTAAAGACGCTACATGCTGTAGAAGACATAACTCTATCCAATGCAGTTCGTATAACGAATTGGATGGAATACAATGGTCTTTTGAGCAAATTCCAGGCTGGGCTTAGGTCAAACTACTGAATAGTCAGCAGTGGATAACATCTTTGTCCTTACAAGTATTGAAAGGATTCGTCCCGACAGGTGGAAGGGTAAGTCGAAGATAGCAGAGCACTTTTCCTAAAGCTGAGCAGCATATGCATCTCATCTAAAATGTTTCGGGTTCTGGATAGTATGTATACGAATAACCAATCTGCAGTTTGGAATGGAAATTCCTTCCCAGAATGGTTTACAACCAACTCGGGCGTCAAGCAAGGTAATTTTTTTGCAGCCTCTTTTTCGGTGATATCCTCGCATACCTACCCGGAGGCATAGTTTACAACAATACGATGACACGATGACATTGTTCTATTAGCAGATTCACCAAACATGCTCATTGCTAACAGACTGGAAGAGTACTGTCTCCAATGGGATATCCCTGTGTTCAAAAGCTATGATATTTCGCAATAACTCTGGCAGATATTCAAGGGGAAAAAAATGGAACCAAAATGCGGTTCATTTAGACGCGGTAAAAGAGCACCGCTACCTTGATGCAATCCTTACATCTACATAGACTCTCGTACAATCTAAACCTCCAAAACAAACTAAAAGAAGAAGAAATTGAGAAGTTGCGAAAATTGTTTTTGCGGAAGCAACGAAACCACTATTCGATAGATTTGAACTAATTTTTTGGAGGAATTGATTCCCTTGTCTTTGTAAATCTTTAAAATTGCCAAAGTATAGGGTCATCCTACAAGACGTGTCATTTTCGCACCATTGTTGAACTGGTCAACATTCAACTACCATTGCGATGACTTTTGATAAGTAAAATCTACGAGGTTAATATATATCGATCGATACTCACTCATCAAGCGCCTTCTCGCACAGCAATAGTGAATTGAATCGAAAAATTTTAACGTCTCTTAGTGATGTGAAAACTCTCCAACTCGTGTTCGTCCGGCAAGGTCAGCTGAATATATCAGAATTATGTCATATCGTATTGTATTCTACTCGCCAAGCCCTTTCATTTGATATCCATATTCAGGAGGTAGTAAAGATAACAGACATCCGCCATCTTGGGGGGCGTCCGCCGTATTGAATTTAGAAGTACGTCATATCGTGTAGTATTCTACTCGCTGAGCACTTTCATTTGATACCAATATTTAGGAAGTAGTAAAGATAACAGAAATCTGCCATCTTGGGGGCATCCGCCATATTGAATTTAGAATTACGTCATATCGTATAGTATTCTACTCGTCAAGCCCTTTCATTTGATACCACTATCAATGCGGTTGTAAAGACTAGTCAGGTAAAAAGAAAAAAAATATGCTTGGTGCCCCCGCCATATTGAACTTTTTCTGTGACGTCACATAGCCTAGGACACTCTCCGCATAAAGACGAGTCCAATGACACCTCATTTATTGAAATCGGTTCCACAATGGCGAAGCTGTAGTTGAAGTAGAAAGTTGATGTTGGCTGAACTTTGCGCTTCACCGTAGAATTCATACTACAGCAGCAGCTTCGCATTGTGTTCGCGCTATAGGGTTTACGTGTATTTTTACTTTAACAGCGCTGTACACTTCCACTACAGCTTCGCCATTGTGTTCGGCCAGTGATGGCTGCCATTGCCATATATACTGCGAATGATGTAATATGGTGACGCTTCGTAAATACGTTAACTTAGACGCACTCTTATTTTTATTGATATGTCCCAGGATGTTGGGTATTTTTCAGTGACCGGCATTACCCGCTGAAATACCCTATGAATATAAATTTAGTGACATCTCGTTATTCAATGCAGACATTGGATCCAATTAACAAACCATATTTTTTCACCAATAGTGAAGATGACAACCCATCAAATGAGCCTAGTGACATCTCGTTATTCAATATAGACATTGTATCCAATTAACAATCCGCATTTTTTCACCTCTAGTTAAGACGGCAACCAAATTAGGTATTTTAAACAATGACCCCCTCAATGGACATTTGTCTTGGGAGTGTTGTCAGTTGTGTCTTAGCTTTATGGGAGAATATGTGTACTTCCGGTTGAAGACATGGGTTGAATAACTAACGAGTTTAATCATGGACAGTTACCAATAAATCTGTAGTAGATTATACGAAATATAAAAAAAGCTTTAGCCAAAACAAAAACCAGTAGAGTGCTTCAGCCTGGCGCCATGATGCGGATATAATTTTTTCTTTTCGATTTTTTGGTAAGTTTCTAGTTTGGAAGCTTATGCCTTTAAAGTTCCCATACAAAGAAGAGATGAAGCTTGTTTCAGTTTCGCCTGTAAATATGCAACCATGTTTTAAATAAACACACTTTTTCACTTGTTGTTATTAACTCCTAACAGTATGAAAAGATCGGCTTTCAATTGTTAAGAACGTAAAAAATTGTGTAACAATAAAATGAGATAAATAAAACAGCAAAAGTGTCTGCTCATCTGATGATTTATTAATTTATTTATTTATTGGCTTTCAATGGTTTAGATTCTGTAGAAGATGCTTATGTAGCCACATTCTAACTTAAGAAATGTTGTAACAATAAAATTTGATTTAATATTTGGTGAGACTTCGAACTACTTCAGCATTAGATTTCCAATTTTTAAATGGAATCATTAGTTTTGGATCTCTTTAAATACGTAGTTTTTAGATCGAATGTTTAGTTTTTGAGCAAAAGATAGAGTAGTAGTAAAAAATTCGTGCGAATTTTCTTAAGTTATAAAATAATCATGAAAAATGTTTTTATTTAGAACATGGTTGCATATTTACAGACGAAACTGCAACAAGCTTCATCTCTACATTGTATGGGAGCTTTAAAAGCATATATCTTCCAAGCTAGAAACTTCCGGTATGAAAATACAGTGGTGGTCCAGTGTAACGAATGCCGATCTAACGAATGATCGATATAACGTACACTTTTTTCAAATGCATTTTCGGCTCTATATAGCGAACGAACAAGAAAAAGTGATTCGATATAACGAATGTTTCTACAATATCTGTGTAGATACATGCTTTAAAAAAAAATAGAAAGAGACAAATTTACCTAAAAAATACAATAATAGGCGCGTTTTTTTTCAAATCTATATAGATTTCGAAAAAGCTTTCCATACAAAAATAAGAATGGATAATTATCCAGGCTAAGGTTTTGTTGTATTTTACATTGAAAACATGTTGCGGAAAAATGTTTAGCCTATATAGGTTTGAAAAAAAACACGCCTAATGTTTAGGAAACGGTCGATGGAAAAATTTGGGTATTGTACGTGCAACCGAAGGTAAGCTCCTTGATCCAACGATTCGCTTAGTTAAGCTAAGCGGAGGATTTGGAATCTTGGAATAATACTGAAATGTGTCTTCAAGAAGATACGCGTATCAGCCCAGTCGAGGCCGTAGAGAGTGTACTTAACTGAGCCAATTAAAAGAACGTTGGAAGTTCTGAAAAACTTGTTCGAATGAGTCTACGGGAAATAGCTACAAATTTCTGCGTTGAACGATTGCAAAAGCATGACATGTCCTTATTGGCGATTACTTTTTGGAACTGTTATGTTGCCTTTATGAATAAATTAAATAAAGTGTTATGAACTGGCTACAGTATTTGTACATATATTTAATGTTTCCTTATAAGTGAAAATGTGTTCGACATTACGAATTTTTCGATATAGCGAATGCAACTGGACATTATATCATTCGTTATATTGGACCACCACTGTATATGCATAGGGGAAGGTCATGTACCTTGGACCGGAATTTACTATTTTTACTGCAACTTTTGTTCGACGTAAATGTTTCCAATTTAGTTTGTTTATGTTAAAAGTGTATTATTTTGGATATTCAATAGTGTTAAAACGACATCTTAAGTATTTACCGTATGCTTAGAAAATGCTTTTTTGCAAGGAAACCTCAAACGGTCCGAGGTACATACACTGAATGTACCTTGGACTGTTAGTGTATGTACCTTGAACCGAAATCAATTGTGTTCAAATTATGCAGTGTAAATACTATTTTATTTCATTAAAAAAAATTCAATCCATTTATTAATTCATTAAAAAGTACATTTAAGAGAAAATAAAAGAACAAAGACCAGAAACAAATAAGAAAAAAAAAACGTTAGAAATTTAATATTCTTTTTCTGGCAGCTGTGAGAAACTCCGAAATCGACCAATCACTTTGCCATGAGATCTTCTTCTTCAGGCGAAAATATTTGGCGGTGGATAATTCGGCTTTCATAAACAAAATCAGAATGGTTCGATGCTTTGTGTTTGGCGATGTTCCGCATTAAAGTAGTCTTGGAAACGTTGAACATATTTGCTGCAGTGTTTTGCATGGATTTTCCACTGTGCACTACTTTCTCCACAGCTCGCCGTAAAGCGTCAACGTCAACAGTTGGTCTTTTTGATCCTGACTTACTCCTGGGCATTTTTTTTTGAGGAAAATGGAAAACAGAACTCTTAAAAAAATTCGAAAAGCATGTACCTTGGACCGGTCCAAAGTACATGCATGGACATAGATCCAAGGTACATTCACTACACTTTTTTTACAAATACAAAATTTTAACACATTATGTTGTATAATTGTAGCAAATAAAATATTGAATTTTGAAATATATACATATACTTACACATTAAAACCAGTAACTTGAAAGAAATATAATAACTGAATGAACAGAACACTTCAAAAAACATTAAAAAAAATACTTTAGAGTGTGTAATTTATATTATGTTGTTTTGATTGCACGTCCGTCTCATGCGATAAATGAACACAAGCTGAAATGAGTCCCATAAACATACTGGAAAATTTATTGAAGAACTTGTTGCAACATGTTCAGCCAATTGCCAGGAATCGGCACTCGGTCCAAGGTAAAATCGGTCCAAGGTACATGACCTTCCCCTATATCAAAATTCTTAGAAAAATGCCTATTTTCACATATAAAAATTTCATCAAAATCGGTTAGTAGGGCCTTATTCGAAATAATTACCGATTTTTTTTCTCAATTGGGCCGAAGACTACAGCCAAATGTCGTTAGGAACCAATTGCATATTCGCCGTTGAAATGCATTAAATTCGAGACATTTTCACATTTAAAGGGTACCACATAATCCCAAAATATTTAATAAATTAATTCAAAATGAGTAATAACGACTTCCAGGTATTTTGTAAGCGCCTTCAGTTGATTATGTTTTATTCTCACTCGAAGATGTAATAAAAACATTTGACGATGGCGGTAAACATTTAATGGCAACAATCGAAATGGGCCAAAAATAACCCGAATTGAGAATTCATCCGCTTATTTGGACGAGTATTTCCATGTTATATAATAACTTTCGTCTGTTGTATAAATTTGGAGATCCTTCGAAGACACCATTCACAACGACAATGCACTTGATTCAGCTTGGCGTTTGTAAGTTTAGTTATTTGTTTTATCATTTTACACTTATAATCGTTTATGAATCTTTAGTGATTTTCATACTCGGAATTGTCTGTGGGGCGACAGTACAGAAGACTAGATGCCAATTTCCATGCAACGATAATAAGCCACAACAACAATGCGCTTTCAATGGAAAGTGCAAATTCAAATTTAACTCCCGGTGCGAAATGGATTATTACAATTGCCAATATACCAGCTTTTTTAATCGTAAGTTCTGTTTTTGTAACTGTTTGACTTCGAGTGATAATTTGAATATTTTTTGCAGAGTTTTATATACTATGGGGTGAAATCTGTAGTAATTCCAAGTATTCAACCTGTTCCAACTTTTACGACACTTCAAAACATTCGTATTTACCATTACCTTAGAAATGTGTTTTATTTTTATTTTTAAACTAATAAAGAGTGGCTAAATAAATAAACAATTTGAGTACACATAAAATGTATGTAATATACGTTAACTGTGAATAAACCAAAATATTCAGAATCCAAAAAAATACTCGTAACAAGCTAAATTGTTACGAAAGCATGTAGGTATTTAAAAGCAAACTTGTAAGCTTATAACATAAACACTATAGGCTTCTGTGCTTAAATTAAGTTGCGTTGGATATTGTTGTTTAGTAGGATTTTTGACGTAAAACGTCTTTAAAATCACACCGAAACATACGGGTTCCAGGTCAGAAAAAATAACTGTAAGGAAAAGGTCTATATCGCCTTACCTTAATAATTACAAAACTAGTCTTAGAAACATAAATATGTATAGGGTCCTTATTCAGCTTATTTAGGCAGCTCGCTGTTAAGATCTTGAGTTTGCGTGGGACCGGGACCGGGCCGTTTAGCCGGAAAGGGGCACAGTGCAGAGTGGCCGAAACCGGCCAGCGCGCTCGCTCCTATCTATTCAGTGTAGCTCACGATTCAGACGTGATAGCGCAGTGATTCGTGCGTGTGTATATAGAGTTTATCTAGACCGATTTGATTTAAGCAAAAATTAGTGTAACTTCGATAATATTTATACGCAAAACTAACAAGTAAGTCTATAAAAAAGTGTTTAAATACAATATGTCGACTTCAGCCCGTGCCAGAACCAGTCAAATATATAAATCACGCCCCTATCGTTGGAAAGAGGAGATTATGGGCCACGCATAGATACCCCAATATCCGGCGCCGAGCGAGCGAGGCAGTTTCGGGAGCGTCGCAAAGCTGTCACGGCACGCTTAGTAAACGACGCCGACACCGCTAGCATCTCTACCTCTGCTGCACCAATGGACATAACGAGTGAAGATACCACCCACACCCATACATCTGTTGAAAACGTCACCGAACTGCGGGACAAGAACATCAGTCACATCAGCGCAACCATGACGTTGCGCGTATAACAACAATACGTTTACGGAGGCCAGGACTGCTCGGGGCAACTTGCACAAGATGAGCATTGTCGAATCGAGTCCGTCTTCGGCTGGAGCTTCCAAATTCAAGCATGGACCAGCTATGTGGGGTGAAAGCGAAGCCGCACGTTATATGCAAGCGTGATATGTTAGATTTAAAGTGGACGCCCGTCGCGACCTGAGGCGCCAACATCCCGCTCGGCGGGACTTTAAAGTGTACACGTAGCCATTTCCTGGTTATGGCAGCAAGCGCGATCACCATTCACTAATCGCAAGGTGGCACATTCGACGAAGTCGTCTGCAACTACGATAGTTATAATAGCCCAGTTGAATTAGAATTTGACACGGTAAAATTCCGAGCAGCAATTTTCCTTCGGAAATCGTTGGGGGGCTCACATTTTGGTTGTCGGGATTCCAACCCTTTTTCGTCATCCGCCATCTTGAATTTGAGGGTGAATTTTTGTTTATTGAATTACTCGTTTATTTTCAATTTACACGAAAAATGGTTATTATCAAAGTTGTTTGGAAGTAAGTTTTCTTACAATTTTGGTCCTTATCAATTTTTCCCTGGGATCGATATTTTTCGATTTAGACCAGAAAAGAGTTTATTTTTATTTTACATGAAAAATGGTTGTCACCGAAGTTGTTTGGAATTAAATTTCCTACAATGTACCGCAATTTTATTGAAATTTCACATCGATTCTATTACTTATTCCAATCATGTAAGTTATACGCGAGGATGTAGTAGCTAATGTAACTAACTTAAACTGAACTGCTAAGTTAACTGATTCCCTACAAGGGAAATTGTAAGTGCTTACACGCCAGGATGTAGTAATTAATGTTTTCAGCAATTATCATTCACCGCGAAAATAAGTGATTACCGGTAAGGCAGTTGTTAAGTGCTTACCACCCTAGGACATCCCCATGTAAATGTAATCGATTCTGTAATAAGGAAAGTAAGCGCTGGTAGCTAGCAATCAGTACTTACAGAATCGATTCGGTAAGCAGTAAATTCCTGCTGGGGATGAGCTTCTCAAATCGGCATTCAAAGCTTGTATCTGTAGGTCCCTTCCATAAGTGCAAAAATATAACACGCACACACAAATGGTTGAAAGTAGGGCCTAGTTGACCCTAAACTGTAGCGCAACCTAAAGAAAAGAAAGAAATCGAATATCATGAAAAATACAAGTATTGTACATAAGAGTTTCATTCACAACCAAAAACAGCCATCAAAAGTGTCTTGAATAAGTGTAAATAACAAATATATTGCCGACAGCGGCAAATATATTTTGTAGTGGATTCGGTAATATTTTACGCTGCACAAGATATAAGACTTTCAAAAGGGTGCTTCGCTATTTGTTAAGATAACATTCCATATTCCCCCCAATATCACAAATTACAGTGCTTTGTATGTCTATGTACCTTGTGTAAGTTGGAGTACAGGAAAGATGTTTCACACTAGCTATCGAGCTATGGTCGGAACAAATTAAATCTCAACGAATGTAATTTTAAAAACCTATACTACTACTGAAAAGTGGGGCTTAAATTGTCTTGATAGAATGGTTATGATATTTTAGATTTGCTAATTTATTGGACCAATTGATCTATATAATTAAATCCCTAGCGCAAGGGCTTATGATGCCTCCTGATAGGTTATTTCTGCACCGATTTCAATGACTTTAGCACTGATCGAAAGCTTATCAACTGGACTTTGTTTATCAATATAAACAATTTTGAAAAAGTGCATATGAGTTAAGTTATTACGAAAAAACATTATTTCAACGAATATTAAAAAATAAGGTGTCAAAAGAAAGAGAATGTTCTGAAGCAGTGCCGAATTGCACTCCCATTTTGTATATAATATATATTAACAATTTGTTAATACTTAACCTTAATATTTATCAGGATCACCACCACGAAGCACAGCTTTTACTTTTTGCTACAAGGTGCCAGTAGGTAGCCATTTTATTCGTGAACAGTGAACGAATGCGAGATTTCTCGCACTGGTACCCTAGTATTTATTTATTTACTTAGCTTGTCAATCAAGCTGATTTTTGTAATAAGCATAATATGGAAATATTAAAGTAAAAATAAAAATCGTTCTCATCTAATCTAAAAAAAAAGAAACAGAGTCATAAATAATTACTCATCATCATTACATGTCGTGAGTCGATATTTTAGTGAAATAATAAAATCGATCAGTTGGTCAAATCAAACACACCTCCCAAAAAATCAGTACATATTTACAGTGTCGTTCGAAAAAATGTTCTTTAACTATTTTTTTCGAAGTTTGGCGAATTGGTTGCAATAACTATATGTATATGTATTATAAGCAAAACCTCATGTTTTCTTAGGTATTTTCAAATGTTCATGACACTTTTAAAGTGTTAGAATTTATTACCTGTGGTCAACGGAGCAAAATGTTGTTAGACCGAAAAGTCGTTTTTAAGGTACCTGGTTCAATTTGAATAATAAATAAAAAATGCTTAGTTATCGTAGATTTTTATTTGGTTATTATTGCTTCATAGAACCATTGTCCATTAAATCAGTTCTTTGTTGGACCTCATATTACTTTTATAACTGCTGTACTTCTGCGATTCATTGACTCAGATATGTTTTTCCATGTGGATATAAGTATGGTATTCCAGAGCCGGATTAGTAATTGTTTTAGGATTTCAATTGACTCTGGACGCTCCTTTGCAATGTGAAGTTTCATAATTGAGCAGATATTCTCAATTGGATTGAGGTCTGGGCTGTAGAGAGGCACATCAATATTGTTTTCTTCGAAGTACTTTAACTTAAGAAATAAAAGTAAAAAAATGCGTAGTTTTTTTATTACAAAAATGTAAGCTTATTTTAAAGCTTCTAATTAATCTTTTATTTAAAAAAATTCTATATTTACAATCTTGGCTGCAAGGCAAGGAGCGTTGACCAGTTGAAAAATGAGTCTGTAGGTGTCACCCAAAAGCTCTAGCTCTTGGACCCGTAGATAAACTGCTGCAGTGATTTTTGATTCTAAAGAGGCAAGTCTATCTTGTCCATCTCCAGAGAAGCATCCCCAGACCATTATACCTTCAGTTCTGGGGGCATCCATAGAGCCATTCAGAGCTCAGTTTTTCCTTCGGTTATCTACGCGCAAGAATCGTCCCATCTCCAACATGCAGCTTAAACTTGGATTCGTCGGAAAAGATAGCATTGTTCCACATGTTTTGAGTCCAATTAAGATAGTTCTCAGCCCAAATTAATAATTCTTCTCTGATTCTTATTGGAAAATCCGGCTTCGGTACTGGCTTGTGTGCTCTAAGCCCACCTTTTACGAGCCTTTTTCTCACTGAGCCTATAGATATTTTTTTTTAATACCATACCACAGTTCGTAGAGCAACATTAGGTCCCTTCGCGTACCCTCCCAAAACAACGAAAATCCACGAAAAAACGAAGAGAGAGTAAGAAATTTCCCCATGCTACGAATTTTAGTCCAAGAAATTTATTTGGGGTATATTACGAAAACTGTCAAATCGGTCAAATCACATACATTCTTCATTTTTTTGTTGCTTAATGCGTTCGATTACTTTTTCGTGATGAGAGAATTTTACCCCCACTCTTCGAGATTTGAATTTGAGATTTGAACCCATATTTAGTGCAAAAAGTACGCGAACGGAGCTAGACGTGACAGACACAAAATATTACATTTGCACTCCGAACTGATTTTTCGCATTTATTTTGTGTCTTAATTGCTTTGGTTCATCTTGGACGGTTATCATGAGTTAAATGCACCTCTCATTCATAATTACATCGACTTGTGTGCACTAATTAAATGTTTTTTTTGCTATCTAGTGCAAAAAACATCGTAGCTCTCATAAATTCCAAGAACGGCCAACCGAATTTTTTTTTATAATTTAGCAACGCATTTAAACAAAGGATACTAAACAAAGAAACATTTCGAAACTAACTTCCCTATTTCTTTTTTTCTTGTGTATCTGAAAAATTGTAAGAAAGTGCAATAAAGTGACACTCCAATAAACGCCATTGAATAAAGAATGTTTTATTAAATATTTGATTTGCCGATATTTTAGTCACCTCATCTTGCAGTAGGCTCTCCTTTGTCTCCAACGAGTCCTTCAGGACCGGGTGGACCTCGTGGCCCGCGAAAACCAGTTGGTCCCCGTGGACCGGTCTGTCCTCTTGGTCCGGGTGTGCCAGTGGCACCGGTTTGGCCTTGACGTCCATCTCGCCCAGGCAAACCAACGACACCAGTTGGACCATCAGGTCCACGTTGTCCAGTGTTACCTTTGTCTCCCGCCGATCCGTGTGCACCAGCAGATCCCTGCGAACCAGGAACGCCTGGGTCACCAGGTATACATTGGCAAATAACTTGAGTTTGGACTTTTCTGCTACCACCCGAAGACGACGACGGCGATGACGATGATGCAGAACTGATAAACTTACGTACTGGTTTTTCAATATCCTCCATATCAGCGCGTACGGCCGAAATGCCCACAATACCTGCACAAATAAGGATATCAAATCACAAATCAATAAAGAATCTCCATTGTCATCTACTTACAGAAAAGAACTACTCCAGTGAGCCTCATGGTTGAGCCGAGTTTGAAACATCTGCGTTGAGAAAAATTGCTTTTATATGGCGCTGCAGGTTAAAAGGTGAAATCAGGTTAAGATTCTCTACGTTTTATTGTTCTGATTTAATGGTCACATATCTACGAGTATAACCAGTTCCTAGTGCATTCTCAGTCACAATCAATGGGGGGACCATCCATAAATGCAGTCCCTGGTTCATTCTAATGTTTTCAACGATACGATTCCTCTGGTTCTGAATAAATTTGGAGATTTATTTAAATTTGTTTTCGGGTTTGATTAGTTGGTATTTTCCATTTCATGGGTAGATTGGTTCTAAGCTGTGCTGCATCTGTGCGTCTGATCATCGGATATACGTGAAGACCATTTCTATGTAAATTTGCAGAATTATATGTATACATAGGCATGTAGTATATGGTGATTTCTTTCAAGAAATGTGTTGGTGTATAACATATCTATTTTAAAAGCATGGTACAGTTACAATTCTTCTTCACGAATAGATTTTATTTGGTCCATTTTATTTTTGGTGTGTGTACAAATGTGTATCCCATTCATTATGTAGTTGTAGTTGTTTTTATCTTTGATTAGTGGAGATACTACACATTTTCTAAAACAGGCAATCACTGGGATAATTGTACTGGCTTGGCTAGTAGTGTATACTATTACAGTGCACTCTCGATTTTTGCAACTCATAAAAACAGACGTTGTTGCAAAAATCGAACAGAAAACTAAAACACTTTAAAAAGGCTTACAAACTATTCTCCGAATTATCAAAATAAAGTTGAGTGTACAATTTTATTTTTATTAAAAAGAAAAATTATGCATTCAAACATAATTTTCTGGTGAAGCATTTTATAGCGTCTTCTATAAACACAACTTTGGGTTGTGTGTCAATAATATCTATTTCCGCGCTTTCAACAGAGACTTCTTCTTCTCTCAGGTTTCTACGTTTTGCAGATTCGCGGTGATCCATTCATGTCATTGCTACTCAAGTTCATCTGGAAACATCTGGTTAAGCATTGTTGTTGTGTATTCTCTATCAGTTACAACGAATTTCTTCTCATATACCATTGAGGTAATCACCTTTATAAGATGACGCGGAAATTCATATCGTATTAGCTTATAAATTAACCCGTCGATCCAAACCGTGTCGAAGGCTTTTTCGATATCCACCAGGCAGGCGCCGGTACATCTTTTGGCGTTCAGGTTCCAATTTACATCTGATATCAGTTTTGTGATAGCATGCACTGCCGAGTGGTGTCTTTTGAACCCAAATTGGTTCCGCGGTATAATCTCCTTTTGTTCGCATGTGAATAAAATTGATTTAGTTATAACTACTTCGAATACCTTCCCGATGTTAGGCAGGAGACTGATTGGCCTATAATTTGAGGGATCAGAAGGATCCTTATTTTTTTTTATTATTGGAAATACCTTCGATGTTTTCCAACAACTAGGGAAGTAGCAGTTGTTTAGCAAATTATTAAATATGATACAATACGGCCGTATGATTTCGATTGGGATATGTTTAAGTACGATATGAGGAATGTTATCTAAACCGCTAGATTTTTTATTATTCAGTTTCCTGAATATGTCAGTGAGTTGTTGTAATGTCGTAAAGTAATTGTTCGTCTGTTCGGTTATCAGTTCGTCAGCTTTTAAACTATTAGAAAACCTCAGTAGAGCTGTATCTTCGCTACTGCGGAAATGCAGCAATTCATCACTAACTTCGTCAGTTCTGTGGCTTGGGAGATCTCTATCGTGAATTGCCTTGAATTGAGCACCAATAAGATTTAGCTTATTTACTCCATCATCAACAACAAAATGGTTATCGATGATGGGGCAGTGTTGGCTATTAATCCCTGCCTGTAAGAGGATTAATTGTGAAGTCAGTGGAATTCTCAGTTTCGGAATTTTAACAACGGAACGAGGCCTAAAGCTCTGATTGATTTTAGGAAACATTGTCCTGGAATCAGACTTCAGTATATTGTTGGCACGTTGCCTCCAATATTCGTTGATACTATTTTGAAACTGCTGACTTAGCAATGTCCTCACGTTTCTCAGGAGAGATTTTAATCTCTGTAGCTCCACATTGGACGATCCATCTTGGAACTGACGACGTATTCGGTTAATCTGAGTTAGCAAAAAACTTTTGTGTGTCTGTAACGTACGTATGTCGCGGTTGAGATAACATTCTACACTATTCTTAGTTTTAGTTTTCGGAACTGAAGACTCAATAGCTTTTAAAACCACCGTATTTACGTTCCCTATATAGGTATCACATTCCTCATTCGTAAGATTCCTATTATTGGGAATTCTAGAAGAGAAAGGACAATTCCTATATTTTCTGATGGCGCAACGTTCGAATTTGCTCCAATCAGTCTGCCTAAAATTTAATTTAGGGACTTCTTGCTCCGTCGCGAAGGTAAATACTGAGTCTGTAGCAAATGACGTTAGTATAAGTATCGCATTATGATCGCTATCATACGGCAGTAGTGAAATTTTATTACCGTGGACCTTTTGAATTTGCAACCGCGCGTCTGCAATGCAAAGATCGAGATATGAATTTCCGGAAGGATAACTCGGTGTAACAGGGCTATACAATTTAATTTTATACTCGATCTGATTTTCGTCAACAAAGCGATTAAGGTAACTACCTCTTCCATTCGCAGTTGAGTCTAACCATGCCGGATGTTTCGCGTTCAAATCTCCCGCTAATACGAAATAGTTGTCTAGACTATCTAGCCTTAGTATTTCGAACAATTTTTCGATTTCGCTATTAAATTGATTATCGGAACAGGGCGGAGCGTACGCCGATATAAGATACAGACAGCCATTATCACATAATGGCAGTGAGATAATGGTCGTCTCAAGACAATTGAAGTTCCTAATATCACTTTGGGCGAATTTGTCATATCTAAGCGGTTTTTTGACGAGGATCGCCGTACCACCACCTCGAGTCGAATTTTTCCTGTCAGTTCGTATAACTTTTATGCATAGGTAAACGTTACGAGTAACATTTTCGGAGTTCGGAAATACATAATAACTTTCTGTTCCGGTGTGAAGTTATCTTAATATCTTGTGCCAATATCTCGTTTCTGGACTCATTTTTATTTACTTTTTCTTTCTTTTAATCCTCTCATTAGAGATTGTGCCCCTAATTCCCATGGTCGTCTTTTTCGTCAACTAATAAAACATATAAAGAAAATGACTGAAATGGCTGTCATTTTGTGATGTTTCCAATTTGTAGACACCCAAAATTTAACGATTTTCTGTTAAACTTCTTTTTACCCAACTAGGCAAAAGGATTGGTTATGATTTTCACAGGCTGGGGTTGTTTGTTTGTATGTTTGTATGTAAGGATGTTACCTCGTACAGCCTAAATTATGGAACTGATTTCAACAATGAGCTGTCGTGGGATCTGTCTTGATCCTAGACTATGTGACGTAACAGAAAAATTCAATATGGCGGACGTACCAAGCAAGAAAACGGATCACCTTTGTTTCTTCTTTTCTTTTTCTTACAACCGCCTTGATAGTGGTATCAAATGGAAGGGCTTGGCAAGTAGAATACAATACGCTATGAAGTCATTAAACATTCAATATGGTGGACGCCCACAAGATGGCGGATTACCGTTATCTTTACTACCTCCTTTATATGGGTATGAAATGAAAGTGTTTGACAAGTAGAAAACGACAAGCTAAGTGACATTTAAAATTCAATATGGCGGACGTACCAAGATAGTGGATTACCGTTTTCTTTACGACCTGCTTAATATGGGTGTCAAATGAAAGGGTTTGACAAGTAGAATAGAACTAAAAAGGTGTAAATAAAAAATTAAGTTTAAAAAACCAAAACCCGACTACGGGAAAAAATAAATAAAAAGTAGATGAAACGAAACGATGATATTCAGGGTATAGCCATGGTCGTATGCCACTTTCCTCTATGAATGCGTACTTACTTATATAATGTCGTTTTTATAACGGCTACGGCATGCGACCACGGCTATACCCTGAAAATCCGGTCTAAAAAAATCTTTATTTCGGAATATGGTTTTCCATTCATTTACCAAATATCATTTTTTAGCTTTAGTAGGTACAAATGTTTCGTTCTTAAACTTTACAATCATGTGTACTACAATATCCCCTACTACACGATGTAAGTACATATGTATGTACACAGTAAAGATGCGGTCTTGATTTTTATTACAATACTTACTGTGAAAATTTAAATTAAACATTTTGATTCTATGTATCTATTTATACTCGTATATAATTTTAAAGTTCAGTTCAGCCATGCGCGCATATGTATGTGATTTTCTGCCGCTGCGATTCAACGGTCATAGTCGTAACAAATTATGATCAAGTACGCACTTGGGTTTTCTATCGCATAATTATTCAATCGCACAAAAAAAAAGCACACAGGATTTAATGTGAATGCATGCATATGCAACTACTATTCTCAAACTACTCAAGGATTATTTTTCACTGTTTTATTAGGAATTATCGCAGCGATTTACAAACGTTTATCGTTACAGCACAACACTTTTCTGTGAAATCCATTTCTATTCAATAGTCAGAAGTGGGCGGAGTTTCATGCTAATCCATATCACCTATTTTAATTTGCAGCAGAATAATCGCCAGTAAAATAGAGCTTGTTCCATTTTTTAATCGCTGCGATTATTAAGTCACATATAGTGTGCACTCTGGCACCGTAGCGCAAGTGGTTAGTGCGTCGGACTACTGAGCCAGCGGTCTTGGGTTCGAATCCTGCCGCAAACACCTAAAAAGTTTTTCACAGTGCCCACCTCTTTCGAATGTCTGACAAGCATCAAAGAGTATCATTTGTTACGATTGAGCTTCTCAACTCGCCGTTCGGAGTCGGCAAAAAACTGTAGGTCCCTTCCATTCGTGCAAAAATATAACACGCACACACAAATGGTTGCGAGAAGCAGGCCCAGGTTCACCTCGAGCTGTAGCGCCAACTAAGTAAGTATAGTGTGCACTCATATAAATTTCTCATTGTCTGTGACTTAATAATCATCTGACAGAGACCACAAATGCGTGCATACCCACATCTTGTTACGATTTTTCAATCGCAGCGTTTTAAATCGAAAGTGTGTGGAAACACGTGCGACTGCGACGTGCCATACGTATGATTCCTTATGAATTGCGACAATGGCGTCGCAAGAAAAATGTCTTTAAACGTGATTTCTAGGTATTAGAAACAGAAACAGTACCAGAAAGCAACGGAAAACGCCTGTGCGCACCTAGCCTAAGTCGATTGTTTTTACTCGATAGTTCCCAACACTTATAATACGATACGGCCTTGATGTATACGCATCTATATAATTAAATCGCTAATGCAAGGGCTTGTATACATATATACGCATCACATGAGCCTTGTTTTTGTTGCCAGCAGTTTAAAGTTCTTAAAAGGTTTCCACAACTATTGTTTATATTTACATATGTAAATTCCAGTAGCATAAAACTAAACCAAAATTGTCGAAACCTTCAACATCGGAACTTCAACAGTAACCCTTTGTTTTACCGTGTAGCAGAACTGCAACATACCCTAAGAGTCTATTTTAAACTAAACGACAGCAAATAAGAGACGTTGTTGCGCATTTTTGCATATACACGACTCATATTAGGGGAACCTGGGGACACCTGATCCCCCCTTTTTAATATGTCAAATATCTTAAAAAGTAAAACATTAATTGCCTTTTTATTTTAACGATATTATAAACAATTTAATTGTTTATCATATTGTACAGTTTAATTAAGAAAGTATGTAAGATAAAACATATTTTTTGCCGTTTTTCTAAAACTATCCAAAATAACCAAGCGTCCCCCATTCAGGGAGACTTGATCCGGACTTAGGGCAGTCTTAATTATGGGAGAATACAGCATACGGCCCTGCAAATTTCTATGTAGGAAGATCATAAAGGGAGAAGATAGTTCCCCATTGCATTGTGCTTATTGAAGCACAATATCTTGGGAACAAGTCTCCCCTACATTATAGGGATCAAATCTACCCTGGGGTCATAATTTTCATTTGAAAATTGTTCTAATACGTATCGATATTTTTTTTAAAAACAAACTTTCGAAGACCTATTTAAATTAACCCGTCTTCGACTATTTTCAGAGATAACTCGTATTAATTATCAACACCTATGTTAAAATAACAGTAAAAATTATTATAAAAAAACAATTGGACAACTAAAAAAGAAAAACACGTCACCACAATACTGCTATCTGCGCGCGAGTTGTAATTTAATATTTGTCGCTTCTAACCAACGGTAAATAGTGTGTGGCCAGTGAGTAGTAAAAACAAAAACATTCCCACATCGATATAATAGGCAGTGATCAAGTCTCCCAAGGGATCAAGTGTCCCCAGGTTCCCCTACAATGAAAAATATACTTACGACTTACAGTAGATACCGTTATATTGGGATTTTTTGCTCTTGTTAATTTTTTTTCACTCAGTCAGCAATTATAGTGATGATCGGAGTTTTTAAATCAATTAAAAAAATGTGTTTTTAGTGTTTGTGTAAACTTAAGTTAATTATTTACGAAATGAGTATAGTAAGTATATAATAATAAGTAACATTTCTGTGAAATCATTTGGAAAAATATTGTAAGCATAGTGGAAAATTGTCGATTTTTGCATATACCCAAGAAAGTGTTTTCTTATAAATAAAATATAAATTAACAAATTAAATGCAATTTTATAAATCAGATTATAGTTTTTGGCACCAAAAAAAGCTGAAAATTTACTTCTTTTTTAATTTTGATACAGTGCGATACAAAGGGTTAACATTGTTACTATTCCAAACTCCAAGCGTACTGAAAGTGCATTTAGATATAATGCGAGGCCTGACTGCATCTCTTTTAACTGGAATATGAGGAATAACACACATTTAACATATTTTCTTTATTTTTCTTAATATTGATTAAGTCTCATATTATATCATAAGTCGTAATTTTGTCCTTATCCTTCATGTCTGAAGGAATGTTATTGGCAATTGATCTTCAAAATACAGGTTTCATACTGGATTCAGATAAAATTAAGTATGGTCAACCATTAGCTCGCGGATCTGTTGGTAGATCTGGTAATTATTGCTATGGACCCCGTGGCGGAATTACTCGTACAATTATTGGTTTAATGGATATATCAATTGGAGGATCGACTGGTGGAACGGGAGTGTCCACTGGTGGTACTGGTGGAACTGATATATCAACTGGTGGAATGGATATGTCAATTATTGGTGGAATTGATATATCAATGGGTGGAATTGATATATCAACTGGTGGAACTGGCGGGTCCACTGGCGGAACTGGTGAATCTACTGGTGGAACTGGTGGAATGACTGGTGGTACTGGTGGATCGAGTGGTGGAACTGATATATCAATTGGTGGAGTGGAGATATCAATTATTGGTGGAATTGATATATCAATGGGTGGAATTGATATATCAACTGGTGGAACTGGCGGGTCCACTGGCGGAACTGGTGAATCTACTGGTGGAACTGGTGGAATGACTGGTGGTACTGGTGGATCGGATGGTGGAATTGATATATCAATTGGTGGAGTGGATATATCAATTATTGGTGGAATGGATATATCAATGGGTGGAATTGATATATCAACTGGTGGAACTGGCGGGTCCACTGGCGGAACTGGTGAATCTACGGGTGGAACTGGTGGAATGACTGGTGGTACTGGTGGATCGAGTGGTGGAACTGATATATCAATTGGTGGAGTGGATATATCAATTATTGGTGGAATGGATATATCAATGGGTGGAATTGATATATCAATTGGTGGAACTGGCGGGTCCACTGGCGGAACTGGTGAATCTACTGGTGGAACTGGTGGAATGACTGGTGGTACTAGTGGATCGAGTGGTGGATCTACTGGTGGAATTGGTGGATCGATTGGTGGAATGGGGGGGTCCACTGGTGGTACTGGTGGATCGACGGGTGGAACTGGAGGATCGACTGGTGGAACTGGGGGATCTACTGGTGGAACTGGTGGATCGACTGGTGGAACTGGAGGATCGACTGGTGGAACTGGTGGATCGACTGGTGGAACAGGTGGGTCTACTGGTGGAACTGGAGGATCGACTGGTGGAACTGGCGGGTCCACTGGCGGAACTGGTGGATCTACTGGTGGAACTGGTGGATCGACTGGTGGAACTGGGGGGTCCACTGGGGGAACTGGAGGATCTACTGGTGGAACTGGAGGATCGACTGGTGGAACCGGGGGGTCCACTGGTGGAACCGGGGGGTCCACTGGTGGAACGGGGGGGTCCACTGGTGGAACAGGTGGGTCTACTGGTGGAACTGGAGGATCGACTGGTGGAACTGGTGGATCTACTGGTGGAACTGGTGGATCCACTGGTGGAACTGGAGGATCGACTGGTGGAACTGGGGGGTCCACTGGCGGAACCGGTGGATCTACTGGTGGAACTGGTGGAATTGGCGGAACTGGTGGAACTGGTGGAACTGGAGGAACTGGGGGGTCCACTGGTGGAACGGGTGGATCTACTGGTGGAACTGGTGGAATTGGCGGAACTGGTGGAACTGGTGGAACTGGGGGGTCCACTGGCGGAACTGGTGGAGGAGGATGCGGATGAGGTGGTCCATGTGGTGGCCAGTGTGGTGGTCCGTGAGGCGGCCAGTGCGGTGGTGCATGTGGTGGCCAATGAGGCGGTGGCTTATGTGGCGGCCAATGAGGCGGTTTGTGTGGTGGCCAATGAGGTGGACCATGCGGTGGGCCATGGTGTGGTGGCCAACTTGGAGGACCTTGAGGAGGACCGGGTGACCATGGTGGACCCGGTGGCCATGTTGGAGCAGGGGGCCATGGTGGACCTGGGGGCAATGGAACAGTTCCAGGTGGCCATGGACCAGATCCAGGTGGCCATGGACCAGAACCAGGTGGCCATGGACCAGAACCAGGTGGCCATTGTGAACCGGGAGGCCATGGTGAAACAGGTGGCCAAGGTGGCCATGGTGGCCAAGGCCATGGTGGTGGTGCTGGTGGTGGCGGTGGTGGTGGAGGTGGTGGTGGTGGTGGAGGTGGTGGTGGAGGTGGTGGCGGTGGTGGCGGAGGTGGTGGTGGAAGTGGTGGGCGATGAGGCCAATGTGGTGGCCAATGTGGTCCATAGGGCGGAATAACTATTGGCAAATACGGTGGAATATGTGGGGGATATATAGATGGATAATGTGGATGGTGGTGTGGTGGGTAATGCGGTGGATGGTGAGGAGGGTGGGGGTGGTATGGTGGATGTGGATGATGGTGTGGTGGGGGTGGTGGTGGTGTTGGTGGTGGTGTTGGTGGAGGTGGAGGTGGAGGTGGAGGTGGTGGTTTTGGTGGTGTTCCTCTAGGGCCGGGTGCTCCAGGATAGCCAGGATATCCTGGTGGTCCTGGCAGTCCCATCTGACCGGGCATTCCTGCTTTTCCTGGTGGACCTGTTGTTCCTGGTTCCCCAGGTGTTCCTGGTTTCCCATCAATGCCTCCTTCCCCAATACCTCCGGGTTTTCCCTCTATTCCTGGATATCCTTCATCACCCTTTTCTCCTCTGATTCCTGGACAACCTGGCTCGCCAATTTCGCCAGGTGAACCCCTTGGCCCGGGTGGACATTTGCAGTTTGGTTTTATTTCCAGTACTTCATCTTCCTCTATTACGTACACTTCTTCAACCTTATTCTTCGTAAAACTAAAACCTAAAAACTTATTTTTGCTCACATCCTCAGCTGTTACTTGAACCAATAATATGTCTGCAAGTTAGAAGAAAATAAACTTATTTAGAATCAATGTGTTTGTATTATAGTTGTATGAACAATACTTACAGAGACATATCGTTGTGACTGTTCTCATGATCAGCTAATAACTATTTTTCTTAATGTAAAGTTTTCGAACTTATATAGGCATTGTTTCAGAACATATCTCCCCTTGCATTCTTCTTTTCTTTACACATCACGTTCTACTCGCACTGCCTGCGTTACAAACACTAACTGCAGTAGGCCCATTACCATTCATTAGAATGTCACCAAGCAAGATCGGATATGGAAATGAAAGGAAACCATTTGAGAAGAGTGCTCATTCCATAGATACATATGGGCTGCATACAAACAAGAGAAGACGACATTTAAAATAAAGAGGATTTTCATTATGTAGGCACAACACTGTTTTAAACGCTGTGCATGGCTAGACGAATACGGACACCTCTTAGTAATTGTTTTGTCCTGAAAAGTGTTTAAGATCGGGAGTGGATTAAGGCAGTTTTAAAGGACGGATAGTGGAACGATAAAAAAAAGGAAATTCTGAAGTCTGTTGATTAATTACTTTCAAATCCTTTTCGTGGCTGGATCTGGTATGGTGACAATGATCTGAAAGGTCTTTTAAAGTAGAGATAATACCAGAGTATGATTTTTTTTAACCTATTGTATATAGGCTAAGAGAATGATATGAAGCTAATCTTGAAGGCAAAAAATGTCAGCAACAAGGGGAAAGGGGTAAGAAATAATGCTCTAAGAGCATAGTAAAATGATGGCACAGTTTGAGGTCTTATATATCCAGCAATGAATGAGTATCTGACGTTCTGTTGCTGTGACTGAGATTTACGCATTTTGTTAAACAGATTCCAAGAACATAAGCCAAACTTGTAACCTCTATCACTGAGTGAATTGAATTCCACTCAGTTCTTTTACACTGTCACTGAAAAGGGATCTATTAATTATGCACAAATCGTATGTCAACAGAGAAAAAAAGATCAATAACCTCTTCGGATGCATCGTGTAGCACATAGCCACAACCAGTTCGTTCGAGTTTTTTCCCAAATAGGTAGCCATTGTTAATTCTTTTATCTTTTATCGCTAGAACAACTTGAAATATATTTCAGAGAGTTACCATAAGCTCAAATGTATTATATAAGCATTTGAACCAATATCACGCTTGTGTGTGTAGCGTATCGCATTACATATGCAACAAGTTATTTAAAAGAAGACCACAAACGAAACAGTTCGAGGGGATTGGACCGCCAATGGTGATGTTCGGATTTTTTTTTCTCACAGTATTATTGATTTTCCCGGATTTCTTGTATAAAACTTACACAAGGGATAGACGCTCAACTCAGATTGATCGCAGTCATGAGACAGTTCAAAGGACAGTTCACATGGCTTTTATTATGTAAGTTTGACTATCGAAAGTCAACACATCGCACTGAAAAAGTTATTGTTTTTATTTCTGAATGTACTTGAATAAAGATATCCTTAACAGGCACTATAACTACTATAACAGTTTTTACAACCGTTGATTGTGCTGAGAAGAAGGCACATATTGTATCTAATAATCCGACTATAAATCCAACAGGAGATGCGGTAAGTGTGAACACAAAAGCTGAACATATCTACTTGAGCTCGGACGAATGCGATTGTCCAGCGGGACAGAAAGGCTTACAAGGTCGTAAAGGTCAGAAAGGATGTACCGGAGCCACTGGGGAAGATGGTGACAGAGGCCAGCCTGGCCTTAAAGGCGAACAAGGACTTCCAGGTGAAAAAGGACGAACTGGTGAGACTGGAGTAGTTGGTCCGGTTGGGAATCAGGGACCTGAGGGTCGAATTGGACCTCGAGGATTTCCTGGTCCACCTGGCCTTCCAGGTGATATAGGAAGACCTGGTCCAAGAGGACCACGTGGTAGCTGAATTAATGTCATATAAGTCAATAAATTGAGTGCACAATCGAATACTGCTTTTGTTTACTTCTATGAAAATACATAGGTACGAGTATATAAATAAAATGTATTGCTTTTTAATTCTTCAACTCATGACGCGCCGTGAGAAGGGACATAAAATGAGATAGATTTGTATCTCATTAAATTGTCACACCGTATATAAGGAAACAGTTTAAGGTCATCGAATTAGAATTAATTTAGCCATGAAGGTGGAAGCTTGCTTGATATTCTGTAAGTTTGTATCTATGTTTTGTACATATATAAGAACAAGCATCGGAGGGTTAACTATTTTCTACTTCGGTTACAGGCTTTTCTCTTGTGTATGCTTCGGTGGAAGGTATGAAGCAAGAATTCCGAACATTCGGTGTACAAATACGAAATAAAGTGGAGCATGGCAACGCATTTGATAGGCCTACCAGGTTCACCAGGACAAATTGGAATACCAGAACTCCAAGGCATAGAAGACGATAGTGGACATAATGGACAATTAGGTTCTCCAGGGCCTGCTGGATTAGAAGGTCATCTTGGTGAGCTAGGATCTGAGGGACCGATGAGTGAAATAGGTGCTCGTGGATTACGTGGTTTACGTGGGACAACCGGCGCAGTAGGCCCAGTTGGTCAGATTGGCCCAACAGGTCCACCTGGACCACAAGGCGCTCGAGGAATTGCATGAAAAAAAAAATAAAAAAAAATTAAAGTAATGTGACGGTGAATTAATTTTTATAAAACTGGAACGGAACTTCATATCTTTATGACAACATGGGCCATTTATACCGAGCGGAACATTCTCGCTCAAAGTCCAAATAATTAAGCTTAGTGTTACAACTCTGACTTATCAAATCAAAAATGTGTTACCTGATGCAACAGAAGTCGGGAAACCGTAAAGGAACTGTTTCACTGTGTCGTCATCTCGCACTACTTACGTTTGAATATCGTTTGCATAGAAACCTTTGTTGTTTATGTATTTCTCTATGTAACAAACTTTATGTCCAATACTAATAGAATGGTCAAAACAGGAAAATCCATTTTATTCTCAGCATCTTTCCAAAGAATTAAAATACAAGAATGACTACTAAATCTATGCCAATGACATCAACAATCAAGAGTTCAATGATACAGATGATGGGCCATTGACATCCGAGGTGCACTGCTTCATCGGTTCTCGACTAGTCTTATCAATTTTTGAGTTTTCTATTCGATTCAGACAACGGAAAACTATAAACCAGATAGCACCACATCTCATTTTACCCTTCCTCTGTGCGTGTGGTGTGCCTGTATATAATGCATGTGCATGGAATTGATTTGAATCAGAGACAACTTAGACATGAGACCATACACTAGGCTTTTAGTCAGTAAGTACATAACATCCAAAACAAACATCTAAAAATTATTTAAAGAGTTGACTCTCTTTGCAGTCTTACTTGTTATCACCCACGTGGCTACCGAAGATGACAACGAACTTCGTGCAGCAATAACATATACCAATAGTGGTGTAAGGCAAATAATTTTGAAGCAAAAAGGTCCACCTGGAGAGCCCGGTGACAGGGGTGAAAATGGTGACCGGGGCGATGACGGCATGAAAGGTTTACAAGGTGCAAAGGGAATGGTGGGCTTAGCCGGATCCCGTGGTACTCCAGGTATTGATGGCGATGAGGGTATGACGGGACCACCAGGTCCCATGGGCATAATGGGCAAAACAGGTGAACCGGGCATAGAGGGCTACCCAGGGCCAGTTGGATTGCCTGGTCCACCTGGTATGAAAGGACCGCCAGGTGTGTCTGGAGCATCAAGATACCGCAACATTGACTATGGAACATACAATTATGCTATTGATGCGGAACCAGCTGAGTACGATGATTAATTTGAATTTTGTTGATTATCCGATTTATATACAATAAATAATGAAATTTCTATAAACATGTTATAATTTTATTTCCGAACTTACCCGCCAGCGTCCCAAATGTCAGGCTTGGCATAAATGTATCTTTATTTGTCGAGTACCAAATAAACTTCATTCCAACGTTTCTCCAACATGAAAAGCTTTTTGGTTTGGTAATACCCAATTGTCAAAGCACTTTTCGGATCTGAGCTCCGACCCTGAATCGATTGCAAAAATAGATCTCGAGTCGAGTTATAATCGAATATGATTTGTGGTTTTCTAAATGCAGTGTTCGTTTCGATTGCCCTATCGTTATGCATGCTAGATATAAAAATTACGGCTTTCTTCTTCTTCAGCATATACGAAATATGTTGCTTCGGCTCTAAACTCTAAAGCCAAACAAAGTTGAATAGATTTCGCGGTCTTTCGATGGCTTCATGCTGCATAGCCATTCGGATATACGGTTTATTTTTCCGAAACGTCCTCTCCTCAGCAATGTCAATTCATTGTTCTTGAGATTATTTAGCAGAGGGAATAATGTGAAGAAGTTGTCTGTGGTTGTGGTGACATTCCGGCCAGAACATTTTAGTATAATTCGTGAATTTGTTCTTTCGTACATATATGTATGTAGATAGACAATATTAACAAGAAACAAATTAAGAAATCTCTTACGGCTATACTCTAAAAATCATCGTTTCGTTTCATCTTGTTTCGTATTTTTCAGTTAGTTTTTCCCGTGGTCGGGTTTCAGTTTTTTAAACTTAATTTTTTATTTACAAGTTTTTAGTTGTACGAGTAGGTGTTTCAGAAAATATGTAGAGTGTATGTAGGTAAACAATGTCGTGTTCTACATGTCAAACCCTTAAATTTGATACCAAGGAGGTCGTAAGGATAACGCTAATCCACCATCTTGAAGTGTCCGCCATACTGAATTTTAAATTTCACTTAACTTATCGTATTCTACTTGTCAAACACTTTCATTTGATACCCATATTAAAATGGTATAGTAAAAAAAACGGTAATCCGCCATCTTTTGGGCGTTCGCCATATTGAATTTTTAATGATGTCATAGCGTATTGTATTTCACTTACCAAGCCCTTTTATTTGATACCACTATCAAGACGGTTGTAGAGAAATAGAAAAGGAAAACAAAGAAGGTAATCCGCCATATTGCTTGATGCGTCCGCCACATTGAATTTTTGTGTGACCTAACATAGCCTAGGACACTCTCCGGATCAAGACAAATTCAACGGCACCTCATTTGTTGAATTCAGTTCCATAGCTTAGGCTGTAAGAGGTAACATCCTTACATACAAACATACAAACCCAGCCTGTTGAAATCATAACCCTTCCTTTGCCTGGTCGGGAAAAAAAATCATCGAATCCTCGTCGGTTGCAGCTTTGGGCTGTCCATTTACTACGTGGACAAATTTATAGAATTACTCTGGCCTACATCCTACATTAAAATCCAGCTGGTACAGGAGTTGAAGCTACAGGATCATAATTTGCTTGTGCTGGTCTGGCAACTGCAAGCTTATTGAGACATACTGAGTGAGATCAATCCACCCTACGCACTCCAATATTATATTGAAAAATGCAACATTTGGTGGGATTTACACGCTAGGGTATCATTGAACGTATTTCTTCTAAAATAAGGCTGGGACCTGCATTATAGCCAATCGAAATTTGCTACTGAATCATGATCGATCAATGTACATTTCTTTGAACATTTGGACGACACTGATCCGGAATAGATGTGGAGCTATGTGCTATATGACCGAAACCATCGACTTCTTCAAATGTCAGCGATAAGTAAAGTTTGAGAAATGGACAGCTCTTGATTATATGTATGTATGTATGTGAAGTCTGTGGTTTGTGCTGATAAGCCAATGACGATTGACGCCTTTGAAGCCAACATTGTTCATGTTATTCGTCATCAGTTATTGAAAAATTAACCGAAAATCGAACGGTCTTCATTAAGAATAGTCCCAGTATCAGAACAAGATTTCAGCAGAAGCTAGATAGAAATATTTACATTTGAACAGCAATTGTCAATGGTCTTAAGAGCAACTGGGAATAAACACTCGCAATTAACAATAGACTTTTTCAGTGATGCCAATCAACATTTGCACTTTCCCAAACTAACTTAACCTGATATGTTACGCACCTAGTGACCCAAAAAGGTTATCCAAAATCGACGAGAATGATTAAAAGTAGGTAATATACATATGTATGTAATTTTTATAAGCATAACCCTCTGAAAATCTTTGCTCATGTCCTATTACTAAGTTATGAATAAATATTTATGAATGAATTTGTAAGTCATTAATTGTGTTTGCACTCAGATAATGGGGTTTTTGTTCCACGCAAACAGTGGTATCGAGACCCTAAGATAAGATTCAGTTTAACGATATAAAAAGACGCTCATTTAATATTCATCTCATAGTGAACATCATTTCGAGTTCGGTGATTAATTATATTCCAGAGATGCCTTCTTTTGCTTTAAAAGTTTTAATGCTTTTAGCTATAGGTTTGTTGTCAGTAATATTAACTTAGAAGAGTAGATTAAAATATTTTTTTTTGTACAGTGTTTGTCGCTTATGCGGATGTTTTGTTGGATTCTAATAAAGGCCTGAATCATCTTTCGAATAATGATGGGGACAGCCCAGAACAACTTGACCGACGGACATTTACCAGGCCAACTAATTCGCCACCAATTTATAAACCAACACCTCCAATTGCTTCTTTACCGGTTGAAACAACAACTTCATCATTAATCGTTGTACAACCACCAGTGCGACCACCGCGACCACTGATACCAGATGTTGTCCCAGGACCTGTAAAACCGTCGCTGCCAATAGTATTACAAACGCCAGGACCTGTTGAATCGGTAACCCTTCTTCCCACTCCTCCTATTTGTGGAAAGAAGCGCAATTGCTATCAATGGTTTGATAACGAATGGGATTTAGTCCTAGATGGTGAGTTAACAATACAAATTATGACATTAAAGGTAAATCATCGTAGGTAATACGATTCGCTTTTTTTTGCAGGATATACACGATGTGATGCAACTGATATCCGACGTGCCAGAAGATACTGCTGCACTGCATAATTCCATTCTTTTGTCGCCTGCGTTTGGGACGGATGTCGTGCAAAGTCTCAATACTGTACTATTGGTTTTATATTTCCAAACAACCTAATCATTTCGCACTTGTATTTGGAAAATCAAATAAACTACATTATTACATTTTATCTAACATACAACAATATCTGCATTACTGCGGTTTTGCCCAATGTTTAATTTTTTTAAGATAGTAAAGGTGGATTTGCAAACTACCTGTCTCAAGTCAATGGGCTATGATTAAAAGATCATCCCAACCGGGTTTGCTGGTAAAAGGTGTCTATGCATTCCAATGGCTAACATAGAAGCTTTAAGTTACTCTTATAGATAATTCTGGTTTTGGCTTTCTACTCATTGGACGTATTCTAGAAGATTAAAATAGTACACATAAAATGGATATCAACGTATTTGTAGTATTACGTACAATCCCAATAAATCGTAGTGCCAAGGGACTTGTTTTCGAAATTTCGAAATAGCGGGAGTACACGAATTATAGGGTTTACAAAATAAAAGTTCGAATTAACGAGATTATTTTAATTAAAGTTCTATGTTTAGTAAAAGTATTACATATGTACACTGAGTTACAAAAAAAGTGGCACACTTTGGAATTTTGCGATAATTTCAAATGAGTTCGAAAAAAAACCTTTTTTTTAATACTATTCTCTTTATTAACATAAAAATAAGTAATTCACGTAAAAAAAAAAAATAGAAAAATGGAAGAACTTACGAATGAAACATAAATTAACAAAAATGGGAACCTAACATTTAAGATTTTTATTTTTATTTTTTTTTAAAGAATCCTCGTTCCTTTAGTATAGACTCTAGGCAGGGTATATTCTCCCCGAACATCTAATAAAGTTTTAGTCCGCATGGGCATACCTTGAATAAAGTTCCTTTCGATGTTGTCGTCCAAAATCTCCCATTCTTTGAGCAGAGCAGATTTCAGCCCACTGAGTGTCTCTAGATGGGCAGGTCAATTCCTAATCATTCTCCTCAGTAGGTCCCAAACGTTTTCGATGGGATTCATATCCGGGCTCATCGCAGGCCAAGCCATCACGTCGATTTCTACTTTTTGTAAATATTCGATAACGCACCTGGAACGTGTGGTCTAGCATTGTCATGCATCAGAAGGAAGTTTTCTCCAATTAATGGTGCGAATGGAACCACATATTCCTCCAGAATGTTGGTGATATAAGTTGTTAGATATATAATTTCACCAACCCTTCCGCGATGAACAGCTCGGTTTTTCCGTGCATGGAAATTCCTGTCCACGCCATGAGGGAACTTCCCCAAAAATGTTTCTTCTGGGCAACTGTCGCCGAAGAGTATCTCTTTTACCTGAATGTCTCCTCCATACTCTGCTTAGTCTATCTGGTGAGAGCAGACAAAACCTAAAGTCATCTGTGAAAAGAACTCTACTCCAGTCGGCCTCGGTCCAATCTTGGTTAAGACGAGCATATTCCATCCGAGGTCGCTTGTGCTGTACCGTGAGTCTCGGTACACGAGCAGGTCTTCTTGCTCTCAGGCCACTCTCTACCAATCGCCGCCTCACCGTTTGAGCACTCACATCCGTCCCTCTAACCTCTAACGGATCTAAGTCTGTGAGACAGCTCAACCGCTGTTTGGTGGCGATCTCGAAGGCTTTGAATCACCAATTATCGATCATCCCTTGCAGATGTTGCTTTTTGGCTTTTCTGTACCTTTTAATGGCTTTTTTTAGCGTCATCTCCGGTTTCTTGATCATAACAGCAGCATACCACACATTTCGGCCATCCTTAACCAAAGCTAGCGACTTCTTCTGCCGTTATTTGCATTTTTTTTTTTTTACAAAAATAACTAAAAAACTATTAAATAAACAAATTAAAATAACATTTAACTTAATAAAACATTTCCGGGATCACGGAATCCAAAATCTGTTTATCTTTCCTCAATATAATGTGCGTATCACAAGGAAAATGGAAACAGATTATGCAAACTGACACACAAATATACCGCCAAACTAAAAAAAATAATGTTCTGCAAAAACATAGCGGCAAATTATCAAAATGATAACAACACATAAAAAAGTGTGACTGGGCCACTTTTTTTGTAACTCAGTGTATATACAAACATTTAAGCCAACAAAAGAAAACTCATTATTTATTACAAATTTACATACTTACTTACATGTATGTATACATTTGCATAAAAAACAAACAAAAAAAAACAAAAACCAAAAAATTAAAAAAAAAAACTCAAGGAATAAAAATCTTTAATTTTATTCTGGCGGAGGAATTGTTTGCGCTCTTCATCAATTGCATTACATAGCAGAAAAAACATCGTCTTTTACATTAATTTTAGTCACAAAATGATGCAAATTATTGATGCAAGCTTTCGCTTCCTTACAAGAAACAATCGGGAAGTCCTCTCCATCATCATTGCTGTTTTCATTTTTATCAACTTCTTTTGGTAGCGCCAAAATGTTGTCATTTGTAAAAATTACTGCAAGTCACATCGTCGTCAAATTGAACAAAATCAGTAAAAGTAGTTTCTTGGCAATTTAAACTATAGAAAGAAGAACAGTCCCGTTTTAAATTGTGTACATAACACACATTCTTAAGGGCGTGAGAGCTCCCTCTCGATCACCCTTGTTGTCCTAACTTCTTTCTTTGTGATGTAAACATAAACCAAGTTGTAGCAAACGTGATTCAGAGAATTGAATTGAATTTCGAATAAACCGGGTTGTCAACAGAAACTTACAATTTATAAGACGTTTTATGATTTTGGGTACGAAAATTATTACGAATTACGGAATTACTTTTCGGTCCGAAAAGCACTGCTTTTTTACGAATAAACGCGAGTTTTTCAAGGAACCGGCACACAATGGTCCAAAATGCCAATCTAGCCGGACATGATTCAAATTTTTTGTTGATTCCAAATTAAAAAAAAGAAGTTACTTATATGTTTAGAAATAGTCAATACATAATGCGACAAGTATTTCGGGCCACTTACCAAAAATAAAGGTACTAGGCGATGACATGGTCACAAGAAATTATGTAAACAAAATTAAACTTTCAGAAGTAAGTACATGTGCTAAGTTTTCTAAAGTGTTTTGAATTAAATTTATTTATGGAATTTGTTACTAAATATAAGTGCTCTCTAAAAACATAATTGAATGAAAAAAATCAATTGTTAAATAATTATTGTGAAATATTTTAAATGACACCCTAAGATTTGATAAACACGAAAAAAAAAATAAATTTAGTTAAGCCTACGTCTAGTATCGTCCAGTCAATTTGTATATTTTTAGTAAGCCTGACTAATAAACTAATCACAAACCAAAAATTTCTTGCTTTTTCATGCTTTTTACAAATTGATGACATTTTGTTTCAGAGGGCAGCCGAATTTCCAGAAGAGAATTGTTTGAGGAATGGAAGAAATGTACTCACTGTGACAGGCATATTGCATTGTTGAATTATATCCTAGACAAATTTGAGATTGAGGAAGTCGCAGCTGACAGTAAAGATAGAATTTACTCAATTTTAAAGTCATTCAATGGATATATTGGCAAAAAATGGAAAGAGTGTAGCAGGAGCTCCGGTATTTTTGAAAAAAGCAACGAATCGTGGCTGAGTGAACGTATAGCATTTCCAGTCCTTAAAGTTGATTGTCTTGCCGCTGTGGCAGAACCTAGCAAGCAAAAAAAATCATTCATGGCAAATTTCGAATCCAAATTGACCGACAAACATCAAACAAGAAGATGTCTACTTTAACCCCAGATGTAGTCAATTTACTCGAAATTCTTCAAAATCTTCGGGAAAGTGATTAAAGAAGAAGAATGCAGCTTTGAGTCTGATATTAAATATTAAATATTTACATTAAAGATTAAATATTAATTAACGTTATTTTTTGGTTTAACATTTTTTTTTTATTAATTCGTGCACTAGTAAATTTATTTTTGTTTTTGGCCAGTACAACAGCTTCTGTATCCTTGGACCTGATTTGTTCAAATACATACTATTTTGCTGCAAATATCATATTTTGATAAAACAAATTTTTACAAATCTTGTAATTTGTGTGTTTTGGACTGGTGCGAAAATCATTGGCTGAAAACAATATCAAAATGTATGGGAAACGTTTTTTTTTCTTAATACATATGTATAAGGATTTTTTTTTATTTAAAGTTTAAAAAGAAAAAAATAAGAAACTTTACACATCTTTGTGGTACTCTGCAGAACATTTTAAATGCAGCAATACAACAACATCGTTTATTGAGCATATGTTGCAGTTGAAATAGGTATGACTCTTGCATTACCGGCATCGTCTTCTAATGTTGCAACCAATTTTTATATTGTTATTAGCCTATGGTGCGAAAACGCATTGCATACCTTTCAATTCCATTAATCACAAGCAGCAATTAATTTCGTCAATCGGATAATGAACTCCGGATCTCAAAAAGAGATAGCTATCGCCTTTCGGTGCCAATTTCAATAATAAATATAGATTTATGCAAATATGTAAATATAAAACACTTAAGCAAATATCTGTCATTAATCCATTCTAATCTAATCCAGCAAATACCGAACGTATTTCATGCAGAGTTCAAAGTTAATTTATGATCTATCAAGCAAACCAATAAAAGTCGCGCATACATTTTGTGCGTAACTTCTTCATGTCTAAATGTTTACTTTGTTGAAGTTTAACACCTTTTTCAAAATTAATACGTGTCCAACCGATCCTCGATCGTAAAAACGTGAGCCCCTAGGCAGGAATATTAAGTAGCCGATTCACAATACAGCAAACTAATTGAACGAAATGATGATAGCCAGGAGGCATGGCTCTAACAATGGATCTGGGTCAGGCAGCACGGCATGAATGAAACACAGTTTGATTGAACTTATATAATACTTTTATTGACTTACTAATATATAAATGTTCCTATTTATTTGTAGAAGGGATAATATAAATACCCCTGGAATGGATTCCTTACAGAGTAGTTGTATTGGCGTCTTTGGTCCTTTTGGATTTGCACCTGCGCTGAGCGTCCCAGATCTTCCTCGTCGAGTTTCTTTACAATTTGTACAGATTCGTCGCGGGATTCTTTGTGCTCTGCTTCTGAGTTATGTTCATCGTAATCGTTCGATTGCTCACCCTCGTCTTCTTCTTCATCAGAGACGTGCTGCTCCCGGTTTGGTGGGGTATTCATGATTGGCTTGACTATCGCCCTAGTTTTCATCTCAACTGGCATGGCTTCGACGTTTTCGTTGGCGGTTTGTTCTTTATCTTCATTAACATCCGTACTGTCTTTTGGCTTAGCGTTGTAACTTTCCACGACCACATTATCATCGTACTCAGTGCCATCGGGCTTAGCTGAATGTGTCGAATGAGCTGAATAGTCTAAATGATATTTAAGAGAATAATATTTAAGTTGAATGTCGAATGAGCTGAATAGTCTATGGAAATAGTATTTAAGTTTAAAAACACAGTATAGTTACCATTATGGTGTGAAGGATACGATGGGTATGATGGGTAGGATGGTGTACTTGCTGGTGGGGCTGGAGCTGGGGTTGCTGAGGGATAGGATGGGTACGAGGGAACAGGATAGTATATAGGTCTGGATGCGTAGCCTGGCAATCCCGGTGGACCCCTAAGACCTGGTGGTCCACCAGGACCACGTGGTCCTTGCTGTCCTGGTGGTCCAATTGGACCTTGTGGACCGGGTTGTCCATTTTGGCCTGGGAAACCTTGTTCACCTTTGTTGCCGGGATAGCCCCGATCACCTTTCAAGCCTTGACTACCCTTAGAGCCACGGCTACCTTTGTCACCCTTTTCTCCATTAGTACCATTTGGACCGGGGCTTCCATTATCTCCCTTATCTCCTTTAGTGCCTGGCGTGCCATCAGTACCAGGAATACCGGGATATCCCGGTGCACCGGGTGGTCCAGGGGGGCAACGGCAGTGCTGCTGCGATGGTGGTGGTGGAGGTGGTGCTGGAGGACCTGGAGGATAGTGCGGATAAGGAGGTGGATATTGTGGATATCCGTACGAGCTGTAAGGCTGTGGTGGGGGATACGATGAAGGCTTTAAAATAATTTTTGGCAAAGACACTGTGGACGGTGGTTCTCCATCAGACTCGATACGGATAATACTTCTTCCTGCATCATCCGCGTTGGTCGTAGATAACTTCTTTCCGGCCTCAGCCCTAGATATGACAATGGCTCCTGTTGATATGTAATTTCTTAGGAAATCTCTATCAAGTAATTAAAAAATGATATGCTCTTACCGAATACCAGCAGTGTTACGGCTGTCCTCATCGTGTCTCTTCTGTTATCTGTTCGCGAATTCAGTGCGGGAATTTCTTTTATATAATCGCCTGGACTTTGGCGCATCTTTGAAAATACATAATGCAAATACATCCATTCTTTATGTAGCAAATGGTTATTTACAGATTAAATTCCCGTTAGTAGTCGGTTAAACATTCGTTTCACAGATACTCCCTAGTTATGGTAATTTTGCTCGCGATCGCATCATTATGAAATTCTTAGCATTTAGGGAGCTTGGTCTAACATAGCAGACCAGGCCATTGCCCAGTAAACGATAGTAATTTACATACATATATTTATGCGTAAAAGCTTGGACATTTTTTTTGCACGTTCTTTGTTTTTGTATTTGATTGTACCCTAAATTCGTGGTAGAATTGTTTCAATTTGTTTTGTATTCTTCTTTCTTGGTGACTTCACGGGTAGATGTAAATATGTTGATAAGTAGCCGTCGTTTGGTTTTTCAAATGTTTCATAATTTAATTAAATAACGGCTTTTTTCTTTGTTAGCTAGCTGCCGAAATAGAGATTCCAGATATCGCAGGCATGTGAGTTATTTGATATGCCCTAAGCTCTGAGGAACAGAAGTTGACATTGGCATTCATAATGCTAAAGATTGGCTAATAAGTAAAAAAGAATAACAAATTTTGTTTAAATATGCGATTTTGTAGGAATTATGAAAATAAATAAAATAAAATATTAAATAGAATAGCTATATATTAGTATTAATTCTAAACCATTTGACAGTAATGTATGTATGGGGGAACCTACTCATACAAGATACAAGCCAAGCAAAACTTTCAAAATTAAATTTCATCAAAATCAGTTGTGTGCTTTTGAGGTTTTGCTTAGTATAAAAGATATCAGAATTTTCTGACAGATGATAGACAACAGTCAAACAGGCGACACGTTTCAAGACTAGACATCTAATCAAAGTTTTCCTTTTGCATCGAAATATAAAGCACGAACATTCCAAACAGCGAAATAAAAGTTAACGTTAGATGCCTAAATACAACTGGATTAGCTACCACCAGAAATGGATTTATTTCGGACTGCTGAATTATTTAGAATTTTTTATTTCTAAATTTATAAAAAAATTTAATATATTTTTTTTAAGGAATCAATACAAAAATGATAAAAATGTACTGGAAAACTAAATCACTGGAGCGGCCACTGGTCAAGAGGTCAAGTGTGGAACATTAAGTCACTCTTGTCGTTGAATCATCCTAAACTCCCCGAGGCAAGTAAAATCCTTTTTTAAATTATTAACAATTGTTGAATTGAAGATTTAATAATAATTAAAGTATTCAATTTATATATGTATCTATATCTGCGGAAACTGAAAGTTTAGTGGATATTTCGTAATTTTTATTTTAAATTTTTGCAGTGTCTGACTTTCGCTTTTTTCGAGTTGAACCTACGGGCTAAATGTGAAGGCTCACTATGCAGTTGAAAACTTCTAACAAGAAATGTATTCCGAAACTGATAGCTTGAGTAAGCTTCTGCTGAACCGATATGAATCGTCCTGCTGAGATGTACGACTGTGCGACATTCGACAAATTCATCTGGCTTTTGAAGACTTTTCGTTGAAAGTATCTTCTCTACTCCATACATACATATGTATGAAAGTTGAATTGTCTCTTTGAGGAAACCATAAATATTTTTTTATTATGGTGGACTTTCAGCCCATTTTTTATTTGTTTGTATGTGTGATTCATCTGTTGGTATAGCAGCCAAAGATACTCAAGTATGTACATATGAAGGTTTGCAAGCAATTTTGCAACATTTTAAAATAGGTAAAACTTTGTTCCTGCACCTACTTTGCGCGATATAATTGTACAGAGGTGAAAATGAACGATGTATCTACTAGATTATCATGTTTACTTTAATTCGGGGAAATGACGCGTACTTCAGTTTATAAGTAAAATTTACGCTCCAACATACAGAAGCGATATGCAACGATACATGTAAATATGTATGTCCATATGTACATTTACTCGTAGACATTGTGTCAATATAAATTCTGCAAATTACAGAGTTTGGGGGTCAATTTATGTAATCCTTACAAGTTACTAAGTACATGGTTATCCATTTCATATTCGAGGACTGGCAACACTGCTGTGAAAGTTAAAAGTTGAACTTAGATATCGCTCTCATAATTTTATTTAATACTGTAGTATATATTTTTTTTTTTTTTTTTTTTTTTTTTTTTTTTTTGTTTTTGCCGAGGGTAGGTGAAAATCTTCCATAGACACTATGAGAATAGCAAGCGCTATTTTTTTTATATAAACGTTTGGCAGGTTACTTTCCAATGAAAGATCCTGCATGTTCCACAATTTAGACGCGGTTAATCCTTATCTCGCCAAGTCGAAAGGTTTTGTTCTTTGTAGTCGGCGCAATAAATTGCTCTCATCCAAAATAAGTAGGACTGTATTATTAACATGTCCGATTAGTCGGTTTCTATGTTTTCGCGCGAAGCTTCTACTTTCAGCTTCGATTGTCGGAATTCCGAGATCCCTGTGGATATCGTCGTTTCTAGCATACCACGGTGCTTGGACAATTTCTCTTAGCACTTTATTTTGAAAGGTTTGTAAAATATTGGCATTTGTTTTCTTGGTACAACCCCAAAGTTGTATACCGTAGGTCCACACCGGCTTTAGCACTTGCTTGTATAAAAGCAGTTTGTTCTCGGTACTGAGGTGGGAATGTTTTCCGATCAACCAGTACATTTCTCTATATTTGATATCTAGTTCTTTACGTTTCATTTTCACGTGCGAATTCCACTTCAACCTTGCGTCGAGTGTCATTCCCAGGTATTTGGCTTCATTTGCAAAGGGTATTCGGGCCAAATTTATAAAAATGGGCAAGTCATTAATTTTCCTATAAGTGAAATTCACGTGAACAGATTTAGTTCCGTTAAGGGCGATCCGCCAGTCCTTCGTCCATTCATTTACTTTATTTAATGCGTTTTGCAGTTTGGCAGTCGTTTCCTCGATTGTTTTACCTACCGCTAGGATAGCGGTGTCGTCGGCAAACGTAGCAAGGATAGTGCCATCTTCTTTCGGTATATCACGAGTATATAACAGATAGAGAAGCGGCCCCAGAACGCTTCCTTGCGGTACGCCGGCCAAAATTTCTTTGAGCTCGGAGTATTCATTTCCATTTCTAACACGGAAGAGTCTATTCCCGAGATATGAATTCAAAATCTCGTATAGGTTTGCGGGAAGTACTTGTCGTAGTTTGCATTTCAAGCCATCGTGCCACACCTTATCAAAGGCTTGCGAGACGTCAAGAAATACGGTTGAGCATATCTTTTTTTCTTCTAGTGCTTTTTCGATTACGTTAGTAATTCTATGCACCTGGTCAATCGTCGAATGCTTACTTCTGAACCCAAACTGGTGGTCAGGTATTAGATTATTTGCTTCTATAACCGGTTGGAGACGCCTTAGTAATATCCTCTCGAAAATTTTGGATATGACTGGAAGAAGCGATATTGGTCTGTATGATTTTACTTCATATGACGGTTTTCCTGGCTTTAAAACCATTATGACTTCCGCAACTTTCCATTGGCTCGGTACGTGTTTTAATCTGAGTGCAGCATTTATAATATGGAGAAGCTTAATTAATACTTTTCTAGGTAAGGCTTTGAGAATTTCTCCGGTAATCAAATCATAACCAGGAGCTTTCTTAGGTTTTAGTTTCGCGATCTCACGTTCGAGTTCTCTAAGCGTCGCAGATCTGCGCGTTAAATCGTCAGATGGTGGAACTACCATCCTTGTGATGTTGATGTTGTCATGAACCACTTGACCAACGTTCGGTTTAAAGGTTTCTTCCAAATGGGCGGCAAAAATATCCGCTTTTTCTTTATCTTCCCTTGCCCATTCATTTTGATTTATTTTAAGTGGCGGCGCAGGGATTTTGGGCCTTTTGGTGCCTTTTACGGCTTTCCAAAGGGAATAATTGGAATCTTTTTTCGCTGTTAAACTCTCAAGGTAAGAGCCTATCGCACGATTTTTAAAATCCTTAATGCTATTCTTTAACAAATTGCAGAGACGATTCAGATATGCTTTATGCTGTGAAGCACGACTCTGTTGCCATCTTTTACGCGCTTTTCTTTTTTCCCTGATTAATTCTTTTATTTCAGAAGGATATCGTAGACCGTATTTGTCCGGCGTTTTTCTTGGATTGGGCGTATTATTCCAAGAGGCGAGCTGTACTATCTGAATGAAGCGATCGACTTCAACCTCAAGTTCATAGGGTGTCGTAAGCGGTACGCTCAGTTCAACATTTACTTCGATCTCGTTCCTAAAGCCTTCCCAGTTAGTTGTTCTACCGGTTAATTTCGCTGGCTCTCGGTTATATACTAGTTTTTCGCTCAATGTCAAAATAACTGGGGAATGATCAGACGACAGATCAAAGCTCTCTTCAACTTTTATGTGGTTGTTAGATATTCCTTTCACAACGAAGAAATCGATCAGGTCAGGTATTTTCAAAGTATCAGCTGGCCAGTAAGTCGGTTTGCCCGTCGAATGAAAATCACAACTGTACTCCATACCTGCCCCATAGAGCATTCTACCTTTTTGCGAGATGTATCTAGAGCCCCAAAACGTATGTTTCGCGTTAAAATCGCCGCCAATAATGAAATTAGGTTTCAGCGATTTAAATAAGTTAGTAAAATCACTTTTTTCAAGCGCGGAACGCGGTGGACAGTAGATAGATGAGATTTTAATAGTACGCTGACTATTTTTAACTCGAATTGTGCACAGTTGCAGAGTTTCAAGCTCTATCTTTAGGTCTTCGCATTGTTCAATGCAGTCTTTAATAAACAAGGAAGATCCGCCTCTCGCTTTGCCCGAAGGGTGACAAGCGTGGTAATCAGTATAGCCTTTTATTTTTAAATGCGATTCCTTTTTCACGTGAGTTTCAGAAATCAAGCAAATGTCAATATCTTTTTCTCGCATGAATATTTCCAATTCGTCAAGTTTTTGCAAAAGTCCGTTTGCATTCCAAGTACATATTTTTAACATTCTTTTTTCATTCATATTCTAGGTGAAGTACGCGTTTTCCGTGAATAACTCTCGAGCTTAACCAACCTATCGAGAATCATTTTATTTATTTTGCTTTGCTCTTCAAGTTTCGCGAGAATAATTGAGAAAACTTGAGAAGCAGGGTCCGTTGGGATTTCGAGGTTTTCTGATTTTTCGGATGCTGCAGCCTGGGCGTAGGTCTGCACTCCTGCTGTCCGAGGGCTATTACCCGATGTCTTTTCTAATGGCTTTTTATTACCGTTTATTTTAAGACCAGAAGTCGAGGGCTTTTCTGTTATCACCACCTTCTTCCGCTCTGAACCCGGTGGTTTTTGTTTGTTTACGTTCTCCTGACCGATCTTACCATTTGCCTTAGTTAGCGGTTTTATTATTTTATTTTGAGGCTTATGGAGTGTATCTCTTCGTTTTTGCAACTCCTTGGCTACTTCACAGCCTCTATAATTTGCCGGGTGCTTTCCCTTACAATTAGCACAGATTGCAGAGGCTTGCTTGTTTACTCGACAGTCTTGGGAGAGGTGATTTCCGGCGCATTTCACACACCGTGGTTCTTTTTTGCAATACGTTTGCGTATGATTGAATCCTTGGCAACGTTTGCACTGCGGAATTATTTTTAAATTTCTACGCATGGGCTCGATTTTGACCACGATATTCAATATGGTTTTTATTCGATAAATATCGTCGATACTATCAGCTTTATCGAATGTTAGCATAAAAAGCGGAAGTCCACGCCTTACCAAGATGTCCTTATCTATTTCGGATTGTTGCTTCTCCTTCTTGATGATATTAACGGCATCAAGAATTTTAAAGCCCTTGTCTTGAAGGTCGCTCATAATCTCTTCTTTTGTGCACGAGGGGTGAAGTCCCCTTGCTACAATACGATGTGGCCTTTCTGACTTGATTTCGAAAGTATACCACTGAATCTTATCGATATTAAGTTTCTGGGACAGTGCGCGATAGTCGTCATGGTCATCGACGTTAATCTTCCACGCATTATTCCTCAAAGATGTGACCTTAAATTTCGATGTTATCGTTCCTTTAAGGAGGCTATGCAACTTATTATATTCCGTTATCCCGACGATGTTTATTGGTGGCGGTAAACGAAATTGCGTTTTACGTTGATTTTCTTGCAGTTCTTTACGCTTTTCTTCGTTTAAGGGCACGACTTCGGGCGAAGAACCGGCTCTCCGTTTTTTAGTAGGTCTTTTCTTAGGGACCCGATTCGTTTCGCGTGCTAGCTCTTCTTCATCGGTGTGGTACTCCCGACTATCTAATAGTGCTGGAGCACATTCGCGCTCTTTCTGCGAGTGTGTGTTCTTTAGAACCTTATTCTCTTCTTTTAATAGATCTATCTCTTAAGATCTTGATAGAGTAGATCCATTTCGTTAAGCTTTATTCGGAGTACTTTATTTTCTTCCTCAAAGCTTTTATATTTCGCTAAGTCCTGATTTTGAAGTCCCCTAAACTCTAAAACTAAAAATTTATCTAATTCAAAGCTAATTGATAAGCCTTCTCTGAGAGATTAGTAATCTTATATCAAAAGAATCGTTAAAATCTATTCAGCGGTTCTTGAGATCGTTTACTTCAAACGTAATATGACACCGATCGGGACTTTGCTTTATACTATGTAAGAATAAGGATTTTTTCTTTGCACTTAACTATCTATGTATAGTCAAGACATCCTAAAGAAAATATTAAAATTGTAATAAATAATTGGATATTAATTTTGTTAAAAAATTGTTAGTTTAGTTATTGTTATTTGCAGCTAAAACACCAAGTATACACCTATTAGTTGTGTACTGACTTCTATTCACTGCTGCCCGGAAATGCCCCAGTATTTTGCTATATATCTATATCTATCATTTATAGTTGCAAAAACTATCAATAATATTTTCTTGTCGAAATGTTTGCTTTCATGAATTAAAAAGTGATAGGGTAGTTTAAATTAAATAAAATTAAATTCTTAATTAATTATAAAAACTCATAACTAACAATCTACAAGTGAATTTTAAAATAATTATGAAAATCATAGTTCTATAATAGATTCTACCGTTCTTGCTAAATACCAAATCTTGCAACCTAGTCATATATATATTTTTTTATTGATGATATAAATCCATATTTTTGTATACCTACCTATTATAACAAGCAAATACAAATGGTTGCAAGAAGTTAGGCTTGGTTCTTTAAAGGACTGTTGACGGCAAATTTTTTTCTTATAATCCGATACAAATGAACTTCAATCGTTTGACCGAAAACAGCCCGAACTATACGAAATCTGTACTTCAATGATTGCCATAGGTACTTTTGACAAGTGGGTAATTATTCTTGTTATTCTTAATCCGCTCTGAAAATACTTTTCATTCCATGCAACGTAATGTTTGTATTTGAGCGTGGTCACCACAAGTCCTATAATTAACCTGTGTATATACATATACACTTACATATGCATATACATAAGTGTTAAATAATCCAACCAAAAGATACTAATCACAAAGTTCCGCCAATTCATTATATCGAGGTTTCAAGTTCCAAAATTGTATTAAGCTTTTCATAACATTACATACAACATACAAAATAATTTGTTTCTAGAACGTCGTCATGCAAATTGCGTCTACCTGTTGCTGTTACTGTTGGACTTCGTGGTCCCTTCTTGCCCAATCATAGTTCAGAGGCGTGTATCCCACAGTTGTCCCACTCTAGAGAACTAGTTTCCACCTGAAGAGTAGATTGTTTGGATTGGAAACGCAAAAGAAAACTCTAAATACGACTATGTGTGTGTATTTGGGGTCAATGAAGTTAAATCAGGAAATCAGTACTTAATTATTAGTACCTAACCTATGCTGTAAACAAATACGAATACACTAACCATTTAATATGAAAAATAAAGATAAAGAGGTAAATTTCTTGGGGTAAGGTGAGATATTTTCATTTTGCTAAGTTTTTTGGATGAATGAATGCATATGAGACAATGCAGTTCACTTCTTGTAGTCGTCATAAATTCTTATTAAAAAGACTTAGGCTATAGGATAAATACGCACGTACATAAAACAATTCAACCATGCATTCTTTATTGCTAGTAACACATTAGCCCCCATCAGTTTAGTAAATAAAACAAGATTTCAAGTTCCAAAATTTTATTTAGCCTTTCATAACATTACACTCCTTCATCCTCATCGTATTCGTCTTCAAAATCGGTTCCAAATTCATTTACGAAATCATTTGTTTCTACAACTTCGTCATTGAAATCCCGTCTTGGCGCTAGACTTCGCACTGCTGTTCCTCTTGGACCTCGTGGTCCCTGTGGTCCTGGTGGGCCTTGTAGTCCTGGAGGTCCCGTACGTCCGGTGAAACCTCGTGAGCCCCGTGGACCTGTTGGACCTGTTGGACCGATTAGGCCAGGCGCACCGTTACTTCCTTCAAGACCAATCGGTCCCATTGGACCAGGATTACCTAATGGTCCGGTGTGACCCTTATCGCCACGTTCTCCGCTTACACCTTGAATGCCTACTGCTCCTGGTTGACCAGCTGGACCTGGTGGGCAGTTACATAAACCGCCATATCCGCCGACATAGCCTCCGCCGCCGCCGCCGCCACCACTGACATAAGCTCTCATTGAGGACTCGTCATGATAAGCGGTAACACCACAGATGACTGCAAATGTACCTAAAGGAAAGAACATAAAACAAAAATGGTTAAATATCTAAAATATTCTCAGTCAGGATGCTAAAACACAAAAACTAAAAAAAAAACTAAATCAAAAATTCAACTCACAGAAAAGTAAACTTATGAAACCATTCATCGCCAGACTGAATCTGAATCAGTGGATCGACGGTATGTTCTTCTTATATCCTCGGTGATATGCAACTAAATGCGTTTTGGATACATTTTCTATACCCCTACTCGGAAAATTCTTAAGCAGTTCAACTGACCTGGGGAAATCTTTAGAAATTAATTCTTGCCCAATCATAGTTCGGAGGCGTGTATCCCACAGTTGTCTCACTCTAGAGAACATGTTTCCACCTGAAAAGTAGTTTGTTTAGATTGGAAATGCAAAAGAAAACTCCAAATATGACTACATGTGTGTGTATTTGGGGTCAATGAGGACGATGGGGTCAATGAAATAAAATGAAGTTAAATCAGGAAATCGGTATCTACATACATACATAATTATTGATATGCTGTACAGAAATATGAATGAACAATTAAGATAAAGCGGTAAATTTCTTGGAGTAAGGTGCGATATTTTGAAATAAAGGTTTTTCCTATTAAAGTAATTCTTTTGCATTTGCAGGCTGACCAAGATGAAGTTGCCGCTCTATTTTGCACGATCCATATTTCCTAACAAACTGTGCCAATTACTTCGTTGAATTTTGATTAGGTTTCTGAAAGTTTACGGATTTTACAACAAAGTAACAAATTGCAGGATCTTTGAGATGTGATTAGTAAGGATATGTGTTAACTGAATAGTTAGTATGTACGTAAACTCGTATGTTTTTTTAACAGTACAGACAGTGCGCATATTGAACGTACTATTTTTCCGAAATCGGAAGTTTCGATACAAGTAAATATGTACGAGTTAGTACTTCTTTTGCCACCAACTAGATTTAGCGCGAAATTATTCTTCCGATACTTTATTCGTATCGAAACAAAAGAACTAATATTAATTGTACGATATTGATTTCTTTCTTTTCCTGTGATCAACATTACAATTTCCATGCCGCTAATATATACAAGTTATTGCAGTTCGTTGACTCGTATAGTCAGGCTACGCTTTAGGCTAATGCTACGCACTGAGCGACGAGCGATGAGCAACTGAACGATGCAAAATATGTAATTAAATCATATAAAATCGCTGAAATCGCTATCGCACGGTTGCGACTAATCGATAAGCGATTTTTGCAAGCGACAAAGCGACGTCACTCTACATTCAATTTTGTTCTACTTTTAGTTTATCTCAGCGACGAAGTAGGAAAATGGAGTAAATAAGCTTGGAATACTTGATTTTAGCTATACAAAGCCACATTGACAAGCTATTCTTCTACCACAGAAAAGGAAGCAAGTCAGCATAGGTACATAGAACATAGGGTGTACCTATACAAAATTTTCGTTTTTTTCGATAGTATAATAAATCTATAAATATGCGACTTTCAAGCAAAAGACTGCGACTTGACAATGACATTTTCACTTCTAATCGCTCAAGCGACTATCAATAAAAGGCCACTTGTCGCTCAGGCTTATCGGTCTATCGCTCAGTCGCTCGCTTAGTGCGTGGCTTTAGCATCAGGCTTCTCAAATAGTCAAATGAAAAACCTCATTAAATTCAGACAAAATACTGAACTCATTTAAACTTGGCTGGATCACAATAGTGCCAGAGTTTGATGGCATATATCCGACTGGAACCCATCCTAGCAAAAATCAAAACCAACTGTGATACTGTTTTATGTTTTGACATCATTGACATCATAAATATCGATTGTATCGATACCACCGGAAGAGTGGTGATGCTTCAGAGGTATTGGTAATCAAATCAGGTTCCGTACAGTAATATTTTGAGTGCAAACCAAGGAGCACAAGTTACTTTTTCAGGAAAGAGAACAACAGAATGGAATGATACTAACAGCCCTATTATGGGTAGTTATTCGAACATTCGATATAAAGCGAAATTTTTACCGAATCACCCGTATCGTGGTATTATGGTTAGCGAATGTGTCATTCGCCTGTGAAACAACTGCTGCAACAACAAAAAACAAATCAAATGACAGTTGCGAACATAATACCACGATACGGGTGATTCGCAAAAGAGTTCGCATTATATCGAACGTTCGATTCGCTAACCATAATAGGGGCATCAATAAATTATATTATAATAACGGTGTTTAACTATTTAGTTTCTTGTCACAATTTATACAATTATTATATTTAATGTTTGCAATTAGGTCCGTCTACCCGTCTGATACTGACTCACTAAAAACCTAAAAGGTACTTCCTGTTACACAGCATTTCGAAATTTTGCTCGAAGAAAGGTCTAATAGAACAAAGAAAAAAATAATTCAGTCAAGTGCAAGTTTTACTTGCGCAAGAAGTGTTCCGTACCTACTATCAGTTATTTTAACTGTGTAATAGATTTATGTTGAAAGATTTATGAGCTTTTTTTTACTATACGTTACTAAAGATATAATGATACTTTGTTCGAAACTCACATATACAGTGTTGGCCAAAACTAAAGCACGAAATTATACTGTTGTGGAAAAAACTGCGTAAAATTTATAAAATGTATGATAAGTTTTTTATTTTAGTTGTTTTTGATACAAAATATATTAGTTATTAATTCACCATCAAAAAAATTGTTTTAACTTTTAACATATCCAAAAAACAACAAATAATATCAGAGCTCATAAGAAACAACCTGGACAAAACTAAAGCACAAGCACCCTTTATCAAGAAAAGCTACCGTTTGCTTCCAATTTGCTACAATATAAGCGTTTGTCTATGTCTTATAAATGGTAATAAATAGTCGTTGTGTATCACCAGCGTTGTAGATCGGACAGTGTAACTTGAATTGAGATAGTAATAAAATGGCGCCCAGTTAGTATTCCACCTGCCCTTATAATGCAAAAAGAATAAATTGTGTCCGATTTTGATAACGGTGATACAGTAGCATTAATTGACAATAAATTTGGCTTTCCGCATAATTAGTCGATTCCGTTTTCGGTGAAACGTTCAAGCAATAATTTATATGGGTGTAGACCCCGAAAAACCACCTGTCATGAAGATAACAGAATCTTGAAGTTTATAAAACAGACCCTTTCATATTATCAACAAGTGTACGAAACGATCTAAGCTTAGATATCTCAAGTTGGACGATCCTGCGAAGAGCGGTTGATGGTGAACTTTCATCATGTGGAGCAATCAAAAAGTAATTTATTTCTCGAAAAAATCGACATGCAAAACTAGAGTTTGCAAAGGTACATCTTAACTGGACTGCAATAAAATGCAAAAGGGGGCTCTACTCCGATGAGTCCAAGTTTAATTTAAATGGATCTGATGGATTTCGGATAGTTCGGAGGCCGAAGGGCGAGCTATACCCCCGGTTTACTAATGGTACAATCAATTACGGCGGAGGCGATATAATGGTCTGGGGATATTTTTTCAGTGAAGAAGTCGGGGCACTTCACAAGAATAATGGAATAATGTACCGTTGTATGTACCTGGAGATTCTCCAAACTGTCATGTTTCCTCATTCTGAGGAGATAATGCATGTTTCAACATCATAACGATCCTAAGCATACCGCTTAACTTGTGAATGACTGGTTTGAAGAAAACCATATTACTGTTAAGAAGAAGCCACCACAATTACCTGATCTCAAACCCATAGAGAGTTTATGGGAGATTGTAGATCAGTAAATTTATTGTAAAAAATGCCATAGCTTAGACTCCATTTTTGAAGAGACTCAAATTGCCTGGACAATCATTCCCATGCACATAATTGATCATTTTATTGACTCTATGCCTCGTCAAAATATCGCATTGATACAAAATAATAATTACGCCACCAAATTTAAGTAATAAAATATGTGCTCTAGTCTTTTTATTTTTTAGTTTTGTCCAGGTGGTTTTTTATGAACTCTGATATTATTTGTTGTTTTTTTGATATGTTAATAGTTAAAATAATTTTTTTGATGGTGAAATAATAACTAATATATTTTATATCAAAAACAATTAAAATAAAATACTTATCATTCAATTTATAAATTTTACGCAGTTTTTTCCAAAGCAGAATAATTTCGTGCTTTAGTTTTGGCCAACACTCTATGTACATATGTATGTATATATACACCTGTATATCTGCACATACGAGTATACGTACATACATATGTATGTATTATGGCGAAAAATAAATTCAAACCTACAATACCCCAGTCGCGGTTTTGCAAGGCCTTACCCCTGGAACTACTTCTAGAAGTAGTGAACATAGAATTAGGCCGCATTACAGCCAATGAAATGTTTCAATTACAAAAGAAGTCCTTCCATAATGCAATACTGTTCATTGAACCTTAAACTAGTGAAATGGAAGGCATTACCGAACTAGTGAAGAGTAATGCAGAATGGAATTGGTATATTCTTAAGAAAAGTTGAGGGCATTACCGTATGAATGCGAGGTAATGCGGCAAGGAAGGACTCAACAAGTATACTTTTCTGTAAAATGATCTCACCGCGTTGTTTATGACTGTCGCCTGACTGTCGCATTTATTATTGCGTTTGTTTGTTAACCAATGCAAATCATTTGATTTAAGATTTTAAGTGCGAAAATGTTAAGTTCTCGGCTTAGACTATGCTCTGCAACGTTCTATATGCTATGTAAAATGATTTTTTATAAAACTCTAATTCACAGATTTTCAACTGAGAAAAAATTACCGAAAAAATAGAAATTTTTTTGAAACTTATGAAAATTAGTGGAAAGTGCAAAAAAGGCATGAATGCACTTCCTTGTAATGTGTTCGAGAAGTACTTCTACGTTGACTTTTTCGATGGCATGATCCACTACTTCTTTGTAATGTGTTTGAGAAGTACTTCTGAGACAACTTCTGGGTATTGCAGAGTGGAGAGGCGATCGCTTCCGTCCTATGATATGCAATGCTAAATGTAATGTTTTTTTTACATGTGCTGTAATGGAGTTAGAAGTAGTTCTGACTCCTTAGAAGTACTTCTAGAACTAGTTCTGGAATGCATGCCATCCGCGAATGGGAAATTACCTTCATATGCATGTACATATGTTTTTGATGTTCTTTCACATCTGCTAAGAAGAATAATTATACACACACACAAAATAAAAGAAAAAAAAAAACAACAAATAAAGTATGTATACACGTAGGTATATTTGTGCATCAGATTTAATTTTTCGTGTCGTTATTCGTTGAATTTTATATTAACTGCGTGGAATTTTGCGATTTGTCTCCCTCCCTACGTCTGTACACAAATTCAATGTTTCCCAACGTAGTAAAAGTAGAGACACCTATAGGAAACTATCAAGATTTCTTTATGTGCATAAAAAAATTGGTTTAAGTATTCAATTCAATTCAATTTCAATTCAAAGATTCATTTATTACAATTTATCAATACATTTACAATAGTTTTTATGAATTATAAAGCATTGGCTTAGCCGTCAGCTCGACTGGTAACTTCAAAGTATTTAATATAATTGAACTAGTATATACAGTATAAATAGTAAAATAAATGATTTTATATATATTTGTTTTATGTAGGTTATAAGCTATGAAAATTCCGACGTTAGAAGCATTCTGTAGCGGTAACTAACTCTGAAAAAAATGACAAGTTTCGCCCAATCAGATCCATTTAAAATTGCAATTGTTTCCCGTATTGAAAGGGTTGGTTTACCAAGGTATGCTCTTCTTTTCTGCTTAAAAATTGGACATACGCTTAAAAAATGAAAACAACCTTCCATAGCTCTCAAGTTACCCAAATTGCAAAATTGATCAAAGTTTCCGTTATATGGGTTCCCGTTTCAATAGAGGAGCTCACATCTTGATTTAAAAATTAGTGAGATATCTTTATAGCTGAGGGAATCTTGGAAGTAGTTCTTGACACCCAAGTTATAATCAAGCTGGCTATAAAGTATTCTGCTTTCCGATTGACAGGCATTTTCCATCATCTGATTTCGAAAAGAGTCTTCAAGTTTTTGGATGATTTCGTAGAATTTCACTTTCAACAGACTAATGTTGATGGGGTTTATCTGAACATCTTCCCCACAGGTAGCAGCTATGTTTTCCCATGTCCTCAACCACCAGTCCTTATTCCGAATTTCATAAAGCATCATTATTTTACATAGACGAGTTTCCTGGAAACCGAACACTTGTAATTTAAGCGTTGAAATGAAAAGCTTTGGTAAGTCTGTTTTCAAATAAATTGAGTAGTTTGGTGCATTTGAGGGAATATTGAATATTTTCTTTAAGAAATTTCTTTGAAACCTTTCAATTTCCTCGTATTCTTGCATTCCCCATATTTGTGCAGCATAGCAAAGCGAAGATTTCACGACTGCGTTGAAAATTTTATATTTCGTTGAAAGATTTATGTGGTCGTTAGAGAAAATCTTCTTCCAAGTAAGATTAATCAGACTTTGTGAAGTTTTAGCTTTTTCTGTAAGGTGTTTGCTAAAATCCAGGGTTGTATTGAGCAAAACTCCCAAATATTTGTATTCTTTCGATACATCTTATCGACATCCAATAAACATCCAGTTATTCCTAGCTTCACCCCGAGTGGAACGCGAGAAAACCATGACTTTAAATTTTTCCATGTTGACGATTAAACCCCAATTATTGCAGTAGTCCATAAGACGATTGATCATCAATTGTAGGGTTTCGGCTGATTCGGATAATAAGAGAAGGTCATCGGCATAAAGTAACACATTAATTATGATACCTGCAATTCGGACACCGCATGGAATGTGCGTAGCTATATCATTTATAAAGAGAGCAAATAAAAGAGCACTGAGAAGACATCCCTGTTTTACTCCAGTAAATGATTTAAATGGTTTTGAATATGTTTTGCCATCCCAAACTCCTGCTTCAGTATCTGTGTACAAACATCGGATTATTTGAATGAATTTTGTTGACACTCCAAGTTGGGAAAGTTTATAAAATAAAGCATTTCGATTCACCAAATTAAATGCAGCTTTAAAATCAACGAACAACGTATATAGTCTTTTATTTCTGGCTTGAAATGTTTTTACTATTGATGTTAAAGTAAATATGTGGTCAACAGTCGAATAGTTCTTTCTGAAGCCTGCTTGAAGCTCCGTAAGAATGTTGTTTGTATCCACCCACTTTTCAAGTCTGTTAATGAGAACACCACAAAATATATTTCCAATGACATTCATGAAGGATATGCCTCGGTAATTTTCAACTGCATTTTAATCTCCTTTCTTATGGATTTATGGAATTATAGATTTTTTAAATGAGGAGGGTATTTCAGCATTTTCAAAAATGTTGTTAAAAAGTGTAAGTAGGTGGTTATAGAAAGTAGGAGATGCATTTTTAAAGAACTCGTAGGGTATTCCATCTTCACTTGGGGCTTTTCCGTCTCTAGCTTTTTGGAGAACGAGTTGTATTTCATTAGCTGATATTACAGAATCTAATATTTCATCACAAACGAGCGGCTGAGCGTATAGGAAAGTTGTTGTTGGATTGTTTTGAAGAAGCATTTTGAAATATTCAGAGAGATTATCTGCAGAGACGCTTAGGCCAATAGAGTTGTGTGAATAGTTTATTTCCTTTGCTATCATCCAGAACTGCTTTGTGTTTTTGATTTGACTGAGTGATTGGGCTTGCATTGAATCAAAATTTATTTTCTTTGCGAGACAAATTTTCTTATATTTGTCATTAGCTTGAATGTACCATTTACGAATTTCATCACAAGAACATCTACGAAAAGCTTTCAATAGAGCAAATGATTTTTTTCTGGCATTTAGGCATTCTCTAAAAGTATAATCTTAATGGTTGTAGCGGAGCGAATTTGTGGGCATAATATATTTCTAGGATCATTTAAATTTTACTCTCGCACATCCAAATGTTCCTATCTGCTTTTAGGGGATTCTGATAGGGACGTCATTTCTGGATATGTTAGTAGTTGGGTAGCTGAAATAAAGAAAAAGTAATAATAATTAAAAAAAAAAGTGTCGAGTAGTCCTGATAACTTTGCTTCCATCTACACTTTATTCTCAATGTTTGTGATTTTGTTCAGATTTTTCTGAGCGACATTAATTTTGTTTGAACAATTTATCCCCCCAAAACTAAACTAAATTGCTAATCGAAAAAAAATAATAAGTCCACAGAATTAGAATCAATTTCCATTATTTGTATCATTTAAATTTATTGCTCTATCTTCCAGGTTTAAATGTTCAAAAGACACCTATAATTATGTGCAGGTTTTCCTATACATTGATGTAGGTGAAATTCTATGAATTTAATTGCCTAGAATCCAAGATTAACTTCCTATGCTAATGAGGGAAAATGTTAATACCATACTTACATACATATGTACATATTTGTATGGGTTCTCGCCAACAACGTAAGTTACTAATTTATGAGTTGAGTTATATTCATATTTCATATATGATCGCCAGTGTGTCCCTTTAGACGCATCACATGCATTGCAATGATTGCTTCTCAAATTACTTGTTCTCTCTTCTCCTCCAGAGTGCATCACTGATTGGTTGGCTGACTCATTTAAAGGCGGACCATAACCACAAATTGAAAGGAAAGAAAATTCCAATAAATGGGCGTAGATTTTCGTGAAGGAAAATTCTAGAAAACAACACGGAATTTTCTATAAAAGTAAGACCTGTTCCAAAACACCAACCAGAGTCAATGCAGCTATGAAGTCGACTATTTGCTTGATTGTTTGTAAGTACTAATATATGGGAGATATTAAAGGATGTTTATTTAAATATTTGATTTTTTTTGGTGTCCTTTTAGGTCTTTTTGGAATTTTCATTTCATCTGAGGCTAAGAAGCCACATAGATCGTTGACAATAAGTACCGGTGGTGGTGGAGGTGGAGGTGGTTACGTTCAAACAATACCACAGTGTATTTGCACGCCAGGACCTCCTGGTCCACCTGGTGTACAAGGTGGGCAGGGAACTCAAGGGGGAAGGGGTGATAACGGTCATGAAGGACGCAAAGGTGTAGACGGTGCAGTTGGACCAATTGGTATTTCTGGACAGAAAGGACGTGATGGTCCGCGTGGTATAGTGGGAGCTCAGGGATCACGAGGCCGTCGCGGTTATCCAGGCCCACCAGGATTACAGGGAGCGATTGGACTTATTGGACCCACTGGACCAGAGGGAGATGAAGGAGAGGCCGCATAGATATAATAATAACCGAATTAATGATAGACAACGACTAATAGTTTTTGGAACAATAAAATTATAACAAAAAAAGTTCTTTGTTTTGTTTTTAGCACTATCAGTGTTAGATCATTGAGAAAAATAAAGGTAGTTCTAGAGCCGGAGTGGGATTATACATTTCCAGAGTCCGTGTACATTATCTTGGGGTACCTACTATTAGCAGATTTACAGAAGGATAGAGTCCAATTTTTAAATGGAATATTTAGTTTTTGAGCAGAAAATAGAATAATAGTATATAATTCGCCTCACTTTCACTTGATTTAAACACTTTTCCTTGTCAAGAACCGAACTCAAACTGAGTTTAATAAGTTCAATAGTGGTCAACTTTACCACTGAAATTCTGAACATTACAAATGACAGAACTTTGATTACGTTAAAAGTACAAGAGTGAATCATGCATCATGATGGTTCTTAAATTATCACAGAATGTGAAGCTATTGCACACCTTTAGTGAGAAATATCTTAACATGTTAAGAGAAATTATTACCCACAAAAGTGGGAAGTTATTGGCGACTTCAGTGACAAATAACTTCGCATCAAAAATGTGCATTTACTTCCCACTCGAGGTGAAGTTACTTCCTATATGAATTTATTGCCCGTGAAGTTATTTCCCTGCACCGAATTAAGAACAAGTGATAGTAATCGTAGGCTTTCTACATTGCTAAACGTGATCTGGAGTGGAGCATACTTCAACGGCCCTAGTCCACCGCTAGGAGCCGCTTATCGAAAAAGTTACCTTCGTTGTGTTCGGACGTTCTTTAATTATGCTCCGCTTTTAATCCAATCAATTTTCGTGGCATAAGTGCATTTATTATTTCGTTAATATAATACATAGTTACGCCAAGTGTCGACAAAGTGCTGACCGACTTTTTCTTTATAGTTTTCCCGTCGCGCTCACATATTTAGTCCATTACCCCAACTGTCGACCTACTTTGTTTGTTTACCTTTTTCGCAGCTCCAACGCGTTGTGTCACTGTGTCACTATTGTTCATTCACCCTTTTTGCTTTTTCTTTGCCATAAGTGAATTTTTTTATTTACCTAAATTATGGGAAAGTGCTGTGATAGTTCCCGTTGTAAAACTGATTATTTAAATGCTGGTGGCATGTAAAGGCCTTTGCGGGAAATCCTTCCACCTCCTTTGTATTGGCCTTTGCAAAAGATCTAGTGTCTATGTCAAAGACTTTTCTGAAAATTTCCTGTACTATTGTGCGAGTGCAAAGAAATCACTCTCACATGTCCTGCTCGCGATCAAATGCCACAGTGATTCCACCAAACATTTTTTCAAAAACATCTTAAGTGGTTTCGAAAAGAAACTCCATCAATGCAGACGTTACAACCTTCATCATTAAAGGAGCTCCCCAACTGGCCGACATTTTCTGCGTGCGAACACTTTTCTCTTCAACCTACCTCTTTCCTGCCTAAAACCTCTTTTAAACCATTAAAAACTCAACGTAACCGTGTGTGTTTCAATCTTTCACCCGATTCCTATCTTCCGCCAATTCATGGCTCCTCTTCTTACAACACTGCCACACCGCCAATTACCCGAATTTCATACACTACGATGCTCTAAATCCTTCTCCGCCCTTTGCTACATCCCAAACCACTACACCGATTTTCGACCCTCTGCTTCCTCCCGCTTATGGCCGCTACATACTGTCAAGACTGCGTGATCACCGGCTTTTCGAAAATGTTCGCCTTTACCTTGCCCATTAATACGACAAGTCTGACTTCGTCTGTATCGAAGACAAGCCAAAAACGAATGTCTCATGGTGTCGATTCAAAAACAAGGTCTCCCAACTGACCCGGAAGCCTTGAGAAATATCTACACCCGTTTTCATGATAGTTTAAACATTTTTCCGTCCACCGTGGCTAAAGACCTTTCAACCTTAGCTTCACATATTGACTCTTTCATATCTCCAAAGTATTCGCACCAACTTTAAAAATTATTTTCGTCCCTAACTCCAATCCAGTAAGCGCCGTGGTGTAGTGGTTAGTGCGTTGAACTACTATGCAATGCTGCCTGGGTTCAATCCCAGCCCGGGTCCAACACCTAAATGGTTTTTCACGGTGCCACCTCTTTCGAATGACTGACAAGCCATTAAAGATTATCATTTATCACTATTGAGCTTCTCAACTCGTCGTTCGGAGTCGGCAAAAAAAAAAAAAAAACTGTAGGTCCCTTCCATTCGTGCAAAAATATAACACGCACACACAAATGGTTGCTAGAAGCAGGCCAAGGTTCAGCCCGAGTTGCAGCGCTCCCTAAGTAAGAAAGTAAGTAACTCCAATCCAGTCGCCCCATCTTACCCTGCCGGAATTACTTCACAGGTTCTATCCCTTTACTATCAAAACGTTAGAAAACTTCGCACCAAAACCCCGACGGTATACTTGAACTCACAATCACATCCCTATGACATTTTTGCTATTACTGAAACCAACCTATGTCCAAATTTTCTAAAGAATTATTAACTTCTGATTTCGTTGTCTTTAACGCTGACGGGAAAGTAAGGATGACTTCTTCTTGGGTCGCGGTGTTCTTTTAGCCATATATAATAGTCTTAATGTAACCCTTGATAAATTCTCAAATGACACTTAATTCGAATTTGTATGTGCTAAAATATCTGTACCCAGACGGAGCGTTTATATTTGTTGCTGTTATATTCGCCCGCTCAACCCGCTCAAGTGAACCAGCTAGCTGTTGATGCAATTAACTCTCTGTTTGACGTCGCTGATCCTGAAGACGATTTTATAATTGTTGGCGACTTCCCCTTTTGCAATGGGCTTTGTCGGAGCACGAATTATCATTTGTTCCAACCAATTCCTCCTCGGAAAAGGAATCACTCCTTAATGATCGCCTTTTTGACTCCGGCTTTTTCCAGATTAGTGACATCACTAACAACCTTGGTTGGCAGCTAGACTTAATTTTCTCATCTGACGCCCATAATTTCCTCGTTACCATGAGCGACCATCTTCTCTCTACCCTGGACCACTACCACCCCCCCTCTCACTCTTATTTTTTCGTATGAACTCGACAACATTATCGTTGATTCCGAGAACTCCCTTTCTTTCAACTTTCGTAAAGCTGACTTCATTCAACTCAATAACCTAGTCAAAAGCATAAACTTCAATCTCTTTCTGAACAATAACACACCCATTGACATTGCTCCGTTCTTGATGTTCCTCGAAAAAACTGGTCGTCTTCTCCTCCCTGGTATAATAATGAACTGCGTACTCTTCGCAATATCAGAAACAAACTATGGAAAACTTACCTGAGATCCAGATCTGCCTCTGATTATGCTTACTACCAGAAAGCTTACTCCTGCTTTTCCATCCCTTGCAAATTCCTCTATCTCGAATATCTGGATAGAATGCAACTGAGCCTAATCACAGATCCTAGGAATTTCTACCAATTTATTAATGTCAAGAGAAAGTCCGATGGCTTGCCTTTCACTCTGAAACTATTTAACACATCATATATCTAAATAACTGCCCACAAACCTCCTTAGTCTCAATTGACTGTTGGATCAGTTTGGTCCGCGAATAGATAAATAGGCTCAAGGATGATATCTCTCCGGTCCTGATGGCTTGCCCGCCATAGTTCTAAAAAAATACGTAAATGCTCTGTATCAGCCTCTTACAACTATATTTCGACTCTTACTCTCTCAAGCCGTTTTCCTAAAGCAACGGAAGTCCTTTATTTTCCCTATCTATAAAAAAGGTAGGAAACATGGCATATCAAACTACCGACCCATAGCTAAACTCTCTTCTACCCCCAAGTTCTTCGAAAGCATTATCTACGACTCACTGTATTTTCATAGCAAATCCATATTTTCCCTTCAACAGCACGGTTTCCTAAAGGGTAGGTCCGCAAAGACTAACGTAACCGAATTAATTTCTAAAACACTGCAAGCACTTGAGGAAGGTAAAGAAGTCAATGTCATTACTACCAACTACAGTAAGGCGTTTGATAAAATCTGTCTCCTAAATATTTACCTTAAACTTAAAGCCGGTTTTCCACCATTTTTCATTTCATGGCTGAGATCATACCTAGAGAAACGCCAGTATAGGGTTCTCTTCAGATTTTCAGTCTCGGTCCTCATCAATGCCAATTCAAGTATTCCTCAAGGCCGCCATCTCGGTCCACTGACCTTTGTTTTAACAATAAATGATGTTTCTATTTACGTGGATTATATTAAAATCATTAATGAAATTTCTACCCCCACCGATTCACTTTTACTTCTAAATGACCTTAATTCATTCTATACATGGTGCACTTTTTAGAACTTAACATCGGTAAATGTCAATCCATAACCTTCTCCCGTAAACGCTCCCCCCCCCCCCCCCCCCCACCCTCAGAACCTATTACTTTCGTAACGAGCCTGTTCACTCAGTTTCCTCCATAGACCATACTTGATCTCGGTATTATTTGTGACAGGGAGCTTAACTTCGGCTTTCACATTGCTCAAATAATACAGAGGGTCAATATTCCTCTCCCGGTTTCATAAAACGCTGGTCCAAAGAATTCTCGAACCCTTACGTTACAAGATCTCTTTGTCGCACCTCTCCTTGAATACGGCCGCCAAGTTTGGTCACCATTTCACGTCACTCACTCCCTTAGAAGGATGTTTTTTAACTCCCCCACTGGTACAAACAGGTAATTAAAGTCTTAGTTTTCTTCAGAATTCAGCGCCCGACAATATAAGCCTAAAATCCGAAAGATCTTGCTACACACTACACACAAAGACACTGCAAAGGCTTTTCGTAAAAAACTGGTCAAAGTATGGCTATTTGACGGTACTTCACATTGACCTAGTATTTTGAAAATTAGCATCGTGGATGGTCACATAGTAATAGTACAAGTTAGGAAAACCAAATCAGAAAATCATTAATTTGTCATTCTATTATGAAATTACAGTAGACTCTCGTTAGCATGAACACCGGTTAATGTGAACTCTGGATAATATGAAGAGATATTTTTTAACATTGACATTAAACGTGAACAAATCATACCACTAGTGGAATATTTTAGACCTGCTGCAGAGAGTATTTTTTGTTTCTCCAAATTGAATATTTAGATAAAACATTTTTTTCCATAAATTAGAATTAATATCTTCACTGAAGTTAATTTTATTACTTCTCAGTCGCAAAATTCACGAAACTTTGAGTTATGCGAGCACCATTTTATATTGATTTGCTTCTGAAACAAATGAAGTACAGCAACAGGCTGTTTTTTTTATGCAGATGTTCGTTTTGCAATATACACATAGTCCGTTTCAAATCACTTTGGACTTTTGCCTTGACAACTGTCCGAATTTCTATAAGTTGATCTGGGTGCACGGTAGTGGACCGCCAAGTTCCATGCGGCACTACCAGTACTCTTTACCCGAAGCGCTTCGCGGCTATTTACCTACCCTTATAATTCAGCTTCCTAAGTTACTGGGACCCTCATTTTCCGGCTGCGAGTAGAAGAGCTCTATGCTAGATCATATTCCAAGTTTCAAGACTATACCTATTATAATTTAAGAAATATTGAGCTCCGAAAATCGTAATTTTCGTAGCTGACACAACGATCATCAAAATGTATATGGTACTTCCAGCAGACCTAGAGACTTGAAACTTGGGATATATGTAGCATTTATAATTTGTATAAAGGAAAAAATAAAAAACTCTTATTTATTAACTTGCAAATCGTTTAAATTAATAAAAACAAACCACCTTGTATTATACATTGTATATACACTACAAAAGTGTGAAACTTACCCACAAATACATACACAAATGCACATTTTAGTGAGAGCTAACCATAAACGTGGTGAATTCTCTCACCAAATGTATTTTATACGACAACCTCCCCGTAATATATAGACGTGCTACTTCTTATATTATATCTACAATGAAAATGAAATGAAAATGATACTCAAAAATGTGACGATGAACGCAGTATGTATATTCTCTCACAAAACGTATTCATTTTCATATGGATTGGTTGGTATTGGTAATTGATATTTGGCAAATGGCAAATGGGAAACTAAGTGTGAGAGTGATTCTATCGATCACAGTGATGACTTTTGCACCGTCGCGTCATCCTACTCTAGCTCAATAAGAGGCGCGTTTTTTTCAAACCTATATAGATTTCGAAAAAGCTTTCCATACAAAAATAAGACTGGATAATTATCCAGGCTAAGGTTTTGTTGTATTTTACATTGAAAACATGTTGCGGAAACATTTTTAGCCTATATAGGTTTGAAAAAAAAACGCCTAAGATTGGAGAGGTGCTCTGCTCTGCTCATTTTCATTGCAAATTCGTCCGACTCCGGATGAACCCAATTTACTAACCAGTTCAAAAAAAATACAATCGACTCTCGAACTCGACTCGATAAATTGAATCTGTGGTGTGGGGATGGGGAGTGGACCTTGCAAAATGTTCAAATTATTAACAGTTTTATATAACGAAAATTGTAGCTATCAAAAGGAAGTCAATATACACGTAGACGTAGAGTCAGATCAAACATTATGCAGTATGTAGTCGAACACTGGAAAGAGCTTAAGGCGTATACCTGTGACGGTAAACGCCTTACGGTTTAAGACTATCCGTAAGAGCCAAGAAGTTTACTGTTTTCTCGTGTGGCCAAGCCTCTGTTGCAATCTCTAGGGTGAAGATGGGGTCAATTTAATCAGTTTCGATCTTAATAATATCAAGGCTCAAAAAACAGCTATCATCGAACATCGAATACAACCGATTGAGAAGTAATTATAGACAAGATTTGCCTAAAATTAAAAAAATATCGCTAGTCTTTTAAAAACTCAACAAAAAGAAGTGAGATCCCATCAAAAACATTACTATAAAAAGGGCCAAGTTCCTACCTATAGAAAATGTATGCAAATGTATGACAAAAAGTGGTGAGATAACAGCGGCCAAGTTCTTACAGAACTTTATTATAGAGGTAAGATAGATGAGTAAGTTGAAGCCTTATGCCTAGAATTGATAAAACGTATCTATAGAAACTTTAAACTTGGCCGCGTTTGATAGTTTCAGAAATGTGTAACAACTACTAGACCTGCAAATATATATAATTTATATAATATACATATACATACTGCGTTCATCGTCACATTTGTGAGTATCATTTTCATTGTATATATAATATAAGAAGTACCACATATTACTTGAAGGGGAGGTTGTCCTTGTCGTATAAAATACATTTGGTGAGAGAATTCACCACGTTTATGGTTAGCTCTCACTAAAATGTGCATTTGTGTATGTATTTGTGGGTAAGTTTCACACTTTTGTAGTGTATATATAATGTATAATACACGGTGGTTTGTTTTTAATAATTTAAACGATTTGCAAGTTAATAAATAAGAGTTTTTTTATTTTTTCCTTTATACACACTATAAATGCTACTTACATCCCAAATTTCAAGTCTCTAGGTCTGCTGGAAGTACCATATACATTTTGATGATCGTTGTGTCAGCTACGAAAATTACGAAAATTACGAAATTCTTATTTTTAACCCCACCATGCAAACATTGGGCCATCGTACACGAGATGATTTTTTCGGACAGAAAATCGGTTTTGTATGCGAAGGGACTAAGGTCTGCGGTAGAAAACGACTGAAAATCTTCTACGGAGTTTGCTCCGAAAAAATACTACCATAGCGAAGAGGGGTTTATGTATACAATTTCTTCTGCGGGTAAAAATGTTTTCATACAAAAATTTTATATGAGATGCGACTTCTTTTGGGTTTGTATATTCTTTGGTTTTATTCCTAAAGATAATATGAAGAATAAATAACGTCGTTTTTAATTCAAACCTTAAAATTTTGCAATACCCTTTTGAATATTTCGATACTTCGATAGTTTTTTGATGGCAGATAAGACTTCTTTCTTGTGCAATGTACATTGCAATACAAGATCTATTTCGGTAAGTGTGTACAAAATGGATAACACCTTGATTTTGATGAAATGTTTGTATGATGTAGAATTGTAGAGGGTATTTTTTCGAGTATCTTTATGCATCGATGCCAAAATTGGTGTCCACTTTGAACATAATTATCTTTATTTCTTTCGACGAATTGTGTTGTTCTCAAATCAGGAAATGGTAACCCTACGGTGATTGCTCTCCGATTTGCGGCGATTTGTCATGCTACTACGGTAATCCAGTGAGTGTTTATAAGAGGTACAGATTAATGCAAGCTATTGTAACAATACTGAGAGGCAAATATCCTATCTTCGCTGTACGGACATCTTTTGTGGACCGGAGTATAGAACCTAAGAAGTTTCACTTCTAACGCGCGAGATTCTCACGCACTTATAAATATACATTAATAAAAACGTTTTCAAATGAATTTCAACTGTGGGATTGCCATATTCTTTTGTTGAAATTCAACCTTCGCAAACGTAAACGGGCTTGATATTTAATTGTTCACGTTATCGAGAATCTACTGTATAACGTAAAATATAATGACGCAGAACGTTCAGTGTGCGAGTTCTACTCGTATTTGTCCGTTTGTTTTATATATACTTACATAAAAAATATAGCTTTTCATTGCCATTTAATTCGTCGAAACTCCACGGCGATTATCCAAAAAAAAAAACATTGGAATTTCATCAAAAATACATATAAAATAAAACTATCATGACGTCTAAAACTTGAATATTTGACCGACTTTTTAAGATCACTCACTATAGCTAATGTACTAATGTACCGTGACACATTATTGACGTATCTTCTTTTTTAGAAATAACCGGCATCAGACATTTGTTTGTTTAAAGTTAATAAGTAGATCAAGTGAGTGGGTAGAGTAATTTATGCTAAAATTATAAATTTAGATAATTCCGTGCATTTAAGAGATCTATTTACTATTTATTTATACACAAAACTCAGTTTTATTATATACTTATATCAAGTTTAAGATTTTTATATGTTAATGCACAGATATATTTTTTTCTTTTTTTTTTATTCTTTATGATGCCTAGTAGATATATTTGAAATTCGCATGCCAATTTAGAAAAAAAAAAAACACCTGTATAGTGCATTCACATTAGAACGTTTCTAATCTATAATTAATGTATTCTAAGAATGTAAATGAGATCAAATCTATTTCGAACAATTATTTATCGTATTCAAATGTATGCAACCAATAAAAGAAATATATTTTTACGACATATGATCACAATTACAAATTGTTATTTATAGTTGACGGATAAAAATGTTAGGTAATCCCAAAAACATAAGCTGTTCATTGTACTTTAACCTTTGAAAGCCTAAAGAATTCACAGAACGTTCAATTTCGATGATTGCAAATATGTAGATTAAGTCGATTCACGCGACATCTATATACACAGTGCGACAATATAGTTCCGAGACTGATGCTATGAAAATGAAACGACACAATATTATTCTTTTGATTTCTCTTTGTCTTTTCTCTTTTCTGTACAAAGTTTCTCATCAGCAGCAAGTAATCCGCAGGGATGGAAAATGACATTTTTGAGTTATACTTAAAACAGTTTTAAAATTGTACTGAAATGGAGCCAATTGTATTGAAAACTATCTTTCGCGTAAAAAAACATAAACAAACGAAAAAAAAAAACATATTGTTATTACATATAATTGTTATTATTATTTATTTATTGTACGATGTTAATAACAAAATGTGATTTTAAGAAATAAAGAAAATAACATGGCCATAAAGTGTCGTCTGTCGGAAAAAATTGATATTAGTTAACTTTTACAAAATTAAAAATAAAAAAAATAAAAAATTCAAATGTAATAACTCTTGTATGCATGAGAAAATAAGCAAATATAAAAATAAGCCTTAAGCTATCAAAACTGCAGTACCGAAAAAGCAGCTTCCAATCCCGTAACCCGTTAAGAATTTGTAAAGCTTCAAGTGTGGAAGTTCTCTTGGAAAAGTAAAGCAAGCGTAGTTTTGACAAAATAGGACAAACTGCTATAAAGTGGTAGACGTCTTCCTACATATACATATACTACATATACTTGAGTCGTGCATATCTTGTCGATAAGCTCTGTAGCTAAGCCTTAGTAATTCAGTGAGCGTCATAAAGATTAAACTTATTTGGTCAAGTCCAAGACGACTAGAGAAGTAATTACTAGTGCCCTGAGAATGGTTTAGAGAGCTATTAATATGTCTGGATGTAGATGACTGAGCCCTTCTTATAGAATGCTGATACTGCCTGTCGTCTACATAATTAACATAAAAAAACACAAATAACTTCATAACAAAACATTACAAACAAAACTACTTTATTTTACACACATTTTCAGTTCATTGTTTAGTCTCTGAGATCTTCATCTTCAGGCTTAATGCTCTCATTTTGCATAAATTGTGCTCCAAATATTGCCTCTTACGTTCAGAGAGGTGTGTCGTAAAAAGTAGAATCCAGTCAACAACAACAGTGTGTAAAACTTAAAACAAATAGATGTGTCGTTCGGTAATTGATTCAACTTGCTCGTTTTTGAAAAATACAGATTGCCAAATAATTTGAAAGATGCAGATTGATAAATTGTATCGAATTAAGGCAAATTGTACTTTTGTACTCAAACAAACTCATTTGTATCGAACTCGATACAATTGTATCGACTTTTTCATCCCTGGTAATCCGTACGTAATTAAGAGTAGTACAAATGTGCTCTTAAGAGTAGTATTTATTTTCAGAAAAAGAGAAGTGCGTAGTAGGTAGGTCTAGGTTAGGTACGCATAATGTATTTTCGGTATGAATAATTGGTTTAGGTCAGTTAAACCATCTATTCAGAAAGAGACCCATTTTGATCTCTAAGGATAAATATTAAAATACTAGAATACAAAATAGAAGTACAAAAGTGAAGTATGGGTAGTGCCGAGGCGTTAAAGTTAGTTCAATTCTACTATAGTGGGCACCGTGGTGTAGTGGTTAATGTGTTGGACTAGTACGCAATGCTGCTCGGGTTTAATCCCAGCAAACACCTAAAATTGTTTAACGACGGCCTCCACGAGCTAAAATGTATAGCAAGATAATTAGCATGCTATACAAATAGCTAATGGAGACGGCAAATAGCAAGATAATTGAGATAGCAAGCTGTCCATAGCAGGATATTTAGCAAGCTAAAGATATCTTGCTAATTTCTGACATTTGAGTGAAAATTGGTTGCATTCGTTGCGTTTGAATAAGAAAAAAAATAATGATGGTCGACTGGAAGATGTCACAAGAAGAGATAATTAAGTTAATAAACAATTTTCGGCAGTTTCCATGTTTGTGGAATTATAGAAGTGCTGGGTACAAGCGGTTGGATGTAAAAAAAATGAAATATCAAGCTATAATTTGCCCACACACAAATTTGACAGTTATCCTTTTTTAGCTTGCTATGAAATCCTGCTATTTGAAATAGCACGTTGAGACGCGGTGTAACGGTGTCGCCTTTTTTCGAATGTCTGACAAGCAATCAAAGAGTATCATTCGTCAAAAAAAAAATCCGGTCAAGTGCAAGTTATACTTGCGCAATAAGTGTTCCGTAAAGGTTCAATCACATTCAAATTTAAGTGCAAAAAGTACACAAAATGCGAAAAATATGTTCTTTCTCTATCCGATACAATAAATATTCTTAGCACTCCGTCGCAGGTTTCTGAATGTAAAACATTTCAAAGCTGAGCACAGTCTAGCTCTCACGTTTTAAAAATGTTCAACTATATAACACTCTCAAAACATTATCAAAAACAAACACACACACGCAAAATCTCTACACAAAAAAAAAAGAGAGAAAAACAACAAATACATAAAGTAAGTACCTACATACTAGGAGTGGGTACAAAAAAAACGAACTGGTTTAAGAAACCGTTTTTCATCCCGTAACGACGTAACCGTTTTTTTATAATAAAAAACAGTTTAAAAAGTAACTACATTTATCTACTTTGCGTTTGCACATTGAAAATTCATTGAAAAAGAAACCAAAGGCAAACGAACCCAGCAAACTAAAAAAATAACAAACCAAAGAATACACAATTCAACACAGGTGTGCGAATGAATAATTCTGTTACGCACACATGAAAACGGATAAAGAAGAAAAACTAATAGTACCTACCTACATAACATGATTCCACCCTTGATGTATGTATGTAGGTATACTCCAACTACTTCACCCGTTCGTTATCGTTTTTTCGCGAAAACGACCCACCTCCAATGTACATACTTATGTATGTACATTTGCACTTATATACCTGTAGATACGAATAGGTACATATGTATGTATGCATATATTTCAATAAAAATTCAGCACGATTTGCCAAAAACAAATTTAAATATGTAGATATGTACATATATGTACATATCTACACAAATGTAAACAACTTGATAAGTCTCATCTTCTCGAAAGAATAATAATTATACATATCTACATGGTACATCCACAAAAAAAAAAAAAAGTATGTATGAGTATGTATCCATACATATATTTTCGTCTCGTTATTCGTTGAATTGTATTAAATACGTGGAATTTGGCGATTTGTCTCCCTCTCGTGTCTGTACGCAAATTCAATTTTCATATCTTCATAGCAAAAGAAGAGACACCTACATTACAATGTATACGAAACCATCAAGATTCCTTTATGTGATTTATGTGGTTTAAGTCTAAGCTCAATGGTTATACCGGAAGCATTGTATATATTTCATATACAATGACCGGAAGTGAATTTTTTGTAGCGAATGGCGCAACCATTCAAAAAAACTAGCCCCCCAAAGTCGAAATTCAACTTTTTAAGTTCATGTCAGTGTTTGGGCCACTTATTGCTATAACTGTTCCAAATTTCAATAGTCTACGTCAAATGGTCTCTGAGAAAAAGGCCTGTGACAGACGGACAGACAGACAGACAGACAGACAGACAGACACCGAACTGATTCCATTAGTGTTCCGTTTTGGTACGGACGGAACACTAAAAAACTGTAGGTCCCTTCTATTCGAGAAGGTCCCACACAAATGGTTGCGAGAAGTAGGCCCTTGTTCACCTCGAATTGTACGAATGGAAGGAACCTACAGTTTTTTGCCGGCTCCGAACGACGAGTTGAGAAGCTACTCGTGATAAATGATACTCCTTAAACAAATTCAATTTTCCCAATGTAGTAAAAGTAAAGACACCTAAATTATAATATATAGGAAACAATCACGATTTCTTTATATGCTTATAATCATTGGATTAAGTTCAATGCATATACCGTATCCTAGAAATATGCCAAATCCGCTTCGGGTATAACACTTGTACCATCAATCATTTAATTTTCACTCTCGGACATACAAGTGTATCTGCTTTTAGGCGATTGTGATAGGGTTATGCCATTTCTGGATAAACAGTTGAGTTAAAAAAAAAAAAATAAAAAAAAAACTGTCGAACGTAGAGCAGTCCTGATAATTTTTTTTCCATCTACACTTTATTCTCAATGTTTGTGATTTAATTCAAATTTTTTTTGAGCGATATTTTCGGAGAAAACGCCTGGGACAGCAAGTTCTTAACGTTTTGTGAAAAAGTGTTAAGAAACTAGCCCCCCAAATTCGAAATTCAACCTGGTCTGTATTTGGGCCACTAATTGCTACAACTGTTCCAAATTTCAATAGTCTACGTCAAATACTCTCTGAGAAAAAAGCCTGCGACGGACAGACAGACAGACACCGAACTGATTTCATTAAAGTTCCATTTTTGTTCGGACGGAACACTAAAAGACGATTTTTTTTATCAGAGTACAGTGAACTTATAAGCCTACGTGCATTTTGTCCAACAGGGCAACAGGATTAATCGCCACATAAATATAATATCCAATAAGACAAGGCGCAGCAAAGGATCAAGCTGACTACAGATATATGTACATATTATGCCCATGTCCAAACTGACTATAGCTATATCGGAAGTAAAGTACATATTGAGTTATTCATTTAAATTTTTTTGCGACATGTGATTCGGGCGACATGTGGTTTCTACAGGACGGGCATGAAAAGTTTACTGTAATATACTTAAATATTAATAATTTTAAATGTACCCGCAGATTCATCGGTGCTGTACATTTGTACATGTATGTACATATATCACGCTGTTGACAGTCTAACTGTTTCTTTATCTTTAACTGTATCAATAAAGAGGAAAATCGAGTTCGTTGTTATGGAAAATTCCATTCGATTGAGGTGCATCTTAGTACGAGTAAACATATGCAAATGTAAGTGTTGCCTAATACGTAGCCAGCTTACATCATTTACATATGAAGCAGCAGACGGGTGCATAGAATATCAACAAACGCATTCTGATTAAAATTTTCGAGACAAATTCCCACCTTTAAATCTAAATTTGGTGGCCACGCCTTCATCTGACGTAGACCAATCGAATTGGAAAACTCCTTAGGAAAATTCGAAGGGGAAATAGAATAGAAAAACAAGAATAAGATGCTCAGCATGTCGAAATGCATTCACAGTGCACTTTCGATATAAAATGCAGAGTTCAGTGAAATGAGCAGTTAGAAAGTGGACAGTCATGCAAGCTTACACGTGTATTGTTCTTGGTAAGAACCCCATGAACAGGACGATTGAAAATTATATATTTCTTATACAGATCTCGATTTTTCATTACTATAGCGATCGTATTGGGGTACGTTGCTGCCAAAGGCGGCTCAAGTGGCGGCTATTCTGATCAAGTGAAACAAGTATATTACACTCAGCAAGGACCACCGGGACCACCTGGCAATCCGGGTCCATCAGGTCCACCAGGCAACAAGGGTGTGAAGGGACCAGATGGTGATCAAGGTGGTGTTGGCCCGGTAGGACTACGTGGACCACCCGGACGGGACGGACGAGATGGACCACCTGGACCACAAGGACTACCAGGTCAACGAGGTCGTCGCGGGCCACCGGGTTATCGTGGTCCACTGGGAGCACAGGGCCCAATTGGTCTCATAGGACAGAAGGGTGAAAAGGGATTACCAGCGGCATAAGAGAATTTCAAATGGACATTTCAAGTATATGACAAGATTAAATTATATGATATCGAGATTTGGTGTGTTTTATTTATGTAGGTATTTTTCTTGCTTGAGCATGTGATACGTACCTCTATTACTTGACAATTTGTACTTGACTAGAGCTTTCATTCGATGGTTACTGACTGGAATAAGGCAGAGTGAATTCTATGGCTTTATACCCATAGATCGGTTTTCTTTTGAATCTATTGAACGATGGTGATTGTCTATTTGGAAAACCTGAGCTTTCTTTTAGATTGAACTTACGCTCTTATGCGTATGACTTTATACCCGCTAAGTACTTGTTGTCCTACCTCTGGATATTTCGAAATAACTGATAAATGTTAATTATCACACAGCACCTACATAAAATGTACATAGAGTCTGATTGATGCATTGTCACCTTTATTTCAACGTTCTCAGGCCATGGTAATTTTTCAGTGGATGGGCTATCTATTTCCGTGAAAACAAGTAAATAAAAGTATGTGTTTAAGATTGCAGTTAACTTTGTCTGTTAGCTTGTAGCTAAACATGAACTGCATATGTTTGTAGTATGTCCTGAGAATACTACACTTCTGACTGACACTGACTGACTGACGGACCGTTGGACCTAAAGGGATGAAGTTTGGACAGTACATTCATATAATGACATAGACATTTACTAAGAGAGGATTTTTTGAAATTCTGTCTCTAAGTCGCGGAAAAATATAATTTCTTAATTCGAATTTTCATCAATTAACCATTGTCATTGACCTGTTGTCTGTTGAGAGATGGTTGCGGGGTCGACGTGAAGGTGTATTGCTCAATGCTGTTTTTGACAATTATGTGACTGTTTTAGTGCACCGGCAAAGCCGGGCGGGTAATTCCTAGTATGTACAGCTGCGAGCAAAAAAAAAAATAGCAGTGCCACTACAAAAGTGGCATTAACCAAAAAAAAAAAAAAAAAATAACTAACCCATACTAAAGTCAATGGATGTTTCGTCACCTTCCCATCAATAGAATAGGTCTGGCTGGGCCTTCATACATTTTGTATGGAAATTATTCGAATACAATGAAATAATTTAAGTTTTTTTTTTGTTAATTTGGACATATTACTTTTTTGTGGTTAAAAGCTGTTTTTATACATGATAGTGATATTACAAAGTATTTTGTTGATTTACACATTTATGTAATAGAAAACTGTGTTGTAAATAGAAGGGCTTTTCACATGGATTGCATACAAATCTGGTTTTTCTTTGCATTGGGTCGTTTACTTTGCAAACTCTGCACTACTTTTTCTGGGCCGTTGATGTCTGGCTTCTACTGGGTTGTAGAATACTTTGTTGTAATGGTGCTCCAAAGAAAGTTTGCCCCAATTCACAGCTCTCTGATTTACAATTAAATAGGAAATGCTCAAGTGACCGGATGTATACGCCATAAACATTAGTAACTAGCGGAAAACCCCAGGTAATAAATACTAGTGCACATATTTGGGCACGATAGTAAATATGTTCTAAATAAATTAATAAATTACATATTTGGTTTTTTTATGATGCGATTAACAAAACTAATTATCTGACACACATATGCATGTAAAAAAAATACGTCTTTTCCAGGCGAAATAGGAAATAAATACATTACTCCATACAAGGTCTGGCCAGACCTATTCCATTGACTCTTAGGGGTTGTTATAGAAAATCCTTGTTTTTTTTTATCTACACTAAAGCATTAAAAATATGAATGCTGACAAATTCAGGAAATTTGGCAATGATAGCTACATAATTAGTTAGAAAAATATGGTTTTGAAAGTGCGAAAGGTCTGGCCAGACCTAGTAATTGACAGAAGGGTTAAGCAATAGTTTTTAAAAAATGTTGACCAATAGCATAAAAGGCGATATTTTCTTATAAAATTTACATTTAGTAGTTTTTGATTTAATTAAAATAAACAAACATAAATGCATTTTGTTAAAAAGAGCTTCAAAAAGGGACAAAAAATAGCTGTGTTGTTTCTTCACCAGCTTACTTGATCAAAAATGTACTAGTACTTAGTGACATGGCCTTCATTTCATATTTTACAGCATTGCTTCTCATTTAAACGTTACACCCAGGAGTTCGTTAATTTGTTTGTACGTTTTTCCGTTTTTAAAAGCTAATGAATTAGCTCACGCCTCTCTAGTGTGCAGTGTATTCCACGATACACTTTTATCGAATCAAACTAATCGGTTGTAGGTACTACAGTTTGATTAAAAATAAAAACTAGAAGCTTTTAACTTACTTTTCCGCTTATGACACCCTATGAACTTGAGGTTGATGTCGATCGCTTCGTTGAGATAGTACAGCTCGCCTCTTGGAATAATACGCCCAATCCAATAAAAACGCCGGACAAATACGGTCTACGATATCCTTCTGAAATAAAAGAATTAATCAGGGAAACAAGAAAAGCGCGTAAAAGATGGCAACAGAGTCGTGCTCCACAGCATAAAACATACTGAATCGTCTTTGCAATTTGTTAAAGAATAGCATTAAGGATTTTAAAAATCGTGCGATAGGCTCTTACCTTGAAAGTTTAACAGCGAAAAAAGATTCCAATTATTCCCTTTGGAAAGCCGTAAAAGGCCCAAAATCCCCGCGCCGCCACTTAAAATAAATCAAAATGCAATGGGCAAGGGAAGATAAAGAAAAAGCGGATATTTTTGCCGCCCATTTGGAAGAAACCTTTAAACCGAACGATGGTCAAGTGGTTCATGACAACATCAACCTCACAAGGATGGTAGTTCCACCATCTGACGATTTAACGCGCAGATCTGCGACGCTTAGAGAACTCGAACGTGAGATCGCGAAACTAAAACCTAAGAAAACTCCTGGTTATGATTTGATTACCGGAAAAATTCTCAAAGCCTTACCTAGAAAAGTATTAATTAAGCTTCTCCATATTATAAATGCTGCGCTCAGAATTAAACACGTGCCGAGCCAATGGAAAGTTGCGGAAGTCATTATGGTTTTAAAACCAGGAAAACCGTCATGTGAAATAAAATCGTATAGACCAATCTCGCTTCTTCCAGTCATATCCAAAATCTTCGAGAGGATATTACTAAGGCGTCTTCAACCGGTTATAGAAGAAAATAATCTCATCCCTGACCACCAGTTTGGGTTCAGAAGTAAGCATTCGACTATTGACCAGGTGCATAGAATTACTAACGTAATCGAAAAAGCACTAGAAGAAAAAAAGATATGCTCAACCGTATTTCTTGACGTCTCGCAAGCCTTTGATAAGGTGTGGCACGATGGCTTGAAATGCAAATTACGACAAGTAATCCCCGTGTACCTATACGAGATTCTGGATTCATATCTCGGGAATAGACTCTTCCGTGTTAGGAATGGAAACGACTACTCAGAACTTAATGAAATTTCGGCCGGCGTACCGCAAGGAAGCGTTCTGTGGCCGCTTCTTTATCTGTTATATACTCGTGATATACCGAAAGAAGATGGCACTATGCTTGCTACGTTTGCCGATGACACCGCTATCCTAGCAGTAGGTAAAACAATCGGGGAAACGACTGCCAAACTGCAAAACGCATTGAATAAAGTAAATGAATGGACGAGGGACTGGCGGATCGCCCTTAACGGAACTAAATCTGTTCACGTGAATTTTACTTAAAGAAAAATTAATGACTTGCCAATTTTTATAAATTTGGCCAGAATACAGTTTGCAAATGAAGCCAAATACCTGGGAATGACACTCGACGCAAAGCTGAAGGGGCATTTGCACGTGAAAATGAAACGTAAAGAATTAGAAATGAAATATAGAGAAATGTACTGGTTGATCGGGAAACATTCCCACCTCAATACCGAGAACAAACTGCTTTTATACAAGCAAGTGCTAAAGCCGGTGTGGACCTACGGTATACAACTTTGGGGTTGTACCAAGAAAACAAATGCCAATATTTTACAGACCTTTCAAAATAGAGTGCTTAGAGAAATTGTCCAAGCACCGTGGTATGCTAGAAACGACGATATCCACAGGGATCTCGGAATTCCGACAATCAAAGCTGAAACTAACAGCTTCGCGCGAAAGCATAGAAACCGACTAATCGGACATGTTAACAATACAGTCCTACTAATTTCAGATGAGAGTAATTTATTGCGCCGACTACAAAGGACAAAACCTTTTGACTTGGCGCGATAAGGATTAACCGCATCTAAATTGCGGAACATGCAGGATCTTTCATTGGAAAGTAACCTGCCAAACGTTTATATTTCGTGATAGAAAAATTGCTTGATAAGTAGTATAACTTAGTTGCAGTACCTAACAAATTTATATCGAAGGGTGGTGTTTTTGGTCAGTAAGAATCTGACATTACTATGAGCACGCGCTTGCTATTCTCATAGTGTCTATGGAAGATTTTCACCTACCCTTGGCAAAAAAAAAACTTACTTTTCAATAATTTAGATTTAAAAATCAAGTTAAAACAAAATTTGTATACCGAAAGATAATAAGCACTGCTTTTATTTTGCTCCTATCAAAAAGTTTGAGATGCACTACCGATTGACATTTCAAAGCAAAAGTGAGGGTTTAGCATTACAATGCGACGTCACGTGATCGACTTATTGTTGATGAGTACAGTATTACAGTAAAAGTCACCAAAAATATTATTATAAACAAAATATAAAGAAAAATGTTGCTTTCAAAGTAGCACTGCTATTATTTTGCTCGACACTATACATAGGTAAGTAACTCTTTCCACTGTTATCATCCCTTCGTAAGTTTAGGACAGACCCATCAATTCAGCCAGTTGCTATTAAATACAAGCATCATTATTTGAAGGTCTGCGGTAGCTTTGTCGTGACTCACTTCACGTTGTATCTTTAGTTGTTAGTATTGGTACTAGTACTTTATTTATATACCACAATAAAGTGCAAACACATGGCAAATAAAAATGAAGAAATCGTCGTAAAAAAATTGATTTGAGTTCAATAACCCAATTACCTACTGCTTGTTGTTGCATCTGATAGCCAGCAGCAATCAGCGGATAATGATTTCGGTTTATAGGGTCACCACTCTTTTAGCCTTCTTATAGTTGCTTATCACATCGAACTCGGGCTTAATGAAACCAAAAGAAATAAAAATCCAATTAGGATATAATGCTCATTATAAATAAATCACTATAGAAAAGATTTTATCGAATTGTGAGATCAAGTAAAATCATAAATTTTCTGTCTACATACATACATACACAATGTACATATATGTACATATTTCTATTCATTCATTAGTATTGTACTAGACTCCAATAGATTGTGGTTTTATCGGAAATTAGGAACTTGTTTTGGAAATCCAATCGTTAATTTACGAGCAATTTAAATGTTTTTCTTTCTTCTATTTTCTTTCTTTACTTTACATATTTGCCCTTCGTTGTGGGACGGGCGCAGTCTTAAAGGGTTCAAATGCACTATGCGTAGGTCGATGAAACATTAAAGTAGGTTGGTATATACCTGGACAGTTCTCATTAGAATACGATTCTAGTTGGAACCTTAAATGATTATTTATGTTAAGAATTGGAAAAAAACATTTTTAGGTATATGTATACATTTGTAAAAGGCCATAAATAAACCAGTAGATGTAACAGAAAACGCGTTCATAGATATTCCATCGAAGATTGAATTTCTCTCCTTAGATAGAAAGACTGCAGTCACCTTTCAAGAAGATATAAATTTTGTTTTCCTTTTTTTAATAAATTTTAATATAGATACAGCAAATGAAGGCAATAAAGCAATAATGGAAACTAACAATATTCAAGATGTGTAAAATCGCTTTTGGTATTGATCTTCTGAAGTTTAAGTTGAAATGATAATTTGGGTTTTAATCATTTAGCACTAAAATCTTACTGAAATAATACGAGTACATATGTAATAATACGTGGGAAGGTTGTCGCCTCATGTGAGTATGAAATTTGATTATGCATTTAATTTGTTTAATACCCAACGGATTCGCCAGCACTATTAAGAACAATAAATCTAGCGCTCAAGAACTCTCGACTTCTACTTTGGAGCTTTTTAAAACAAATATTGCCATTCATTGATTGAGGACGTTACGTTCAATGCGTTCTTTGTACCACCCCACGTACAATTCACTCTAACTGCCCGAACACAATGCATGCCGCGGCCGCGTAGCAGTAGTAAAGAGGCCGCGCTGTCAAATGTTGTCGCCATGTACGCATAAAAATTCGCCCACAATGGTGCTGCGCGGCATGTTAAATAAATTCCACTTTAAACTCAGCTGGTTGGAATTTTGTTGTTTAGATTGAAAAAATATATTGCGAAAACTATTTTTCTTATAAAAACTATAACTTAAATAAAATAATATTTCACTTTCCAAATCTTTTTCTTCGTCGTCCCCTTCATTTCTTTAATTTTTAAGAGAGCTGTCAAACGCCGCGCGGTAAAAGTTCAAAGTTGACCAACTTGCGGCATACTACGCGTCAACTACCTCATTGTGGGCGCACTATTGAGTTTCTATATATTTCTACTTTGACAGCGCGGCATACTACGCGGCCGCGGCATGCATTGCGTTCGGGCAGTAAGGCCCAACGGCTCATTGTGCGTTGTTTCGATTTGTTGCTTTTTTTTTTAATTATCAGGGCCCTATTTCATAAGACTATTAGTCTAATACAAATAATTTTCATGTTATTAGTTCTAATAAAGTATGGACTAATAAAATTGAGTTTCATAAAAATGTGTACGGGCACTAATATTTCCCTAGGAATTATTAGTACAGAAATTATTAGTGCAGACATTTATTAGTGTACGAGTAATTTTCCCGACAAATCTGCGCGTTATGAATTCCCATGCATACTGTCTGTAAATAATCACGAAACACATATTTTTCATCATGTTACCGTTTTGAGATTCACATTAGCCTAGTTTGCATTATCAGAGAAAAAATCCCCCTCAAAATAAAGCGATGTGATTGTTTTAACACTAGAACCGCCGCCGTCCCATTTTTGTCCCACCGACACTTTCAATCACCTCAAACTTCGTTTGTTTTTAATTTAGTATTATTAAACTTCCTGACTTTTACTCAATTGGTATATTTTAATAATTTTTAACACTTTCATCTTTGTAATTATCATAGGTTTTGAAAAAAATATTGATTTACCTAGAACCGCCGCTGGGCCATTTTTGTCCCACCATAATAAAATGTAGAGAATCTATCTATCTGTCGCTAGCGCAAGAGCTTGTGATTCCCCCTTAGAGTTTATTTTTACACCGATTTCAATGATTCTAACACTGATCGAAAGCTAATAAACTCAGTATAAACAATTTTAAAAAAGAGCATATGAGTAAAGTTATTACGAAAAAACTTTATTACCAATGCCAACGGGTATAGGGTCTCTACATGCGAGATTCCTCGCACTGGTATACTAGTATTAATTATTATATTACATTCGATTTCTCCCAATCAATACAAGAATAGTTTTACTATAAATCACCGTGATATGACTATAAGTTTTAGTTATTGTACCTAATATTCTAATGTATCTAATACAGTCTAATATATTTATAAAGGGTGATTTTTTAGCTGGTTTGGTTTTGGCAACACTGGTTTTGACAGCTGACGTGTGTTTAGTACCTTGTGTCACTGTCAAACAGCTTCAGTTTGGTTTGCAATTTAACCATGGATCGTCTTACAAATGAACAACGCTTGCAAATTATTGAATTTTACTATCAAAATTCGTGCTCGGTTCGAAATGTTCATCGCGCGCTGCTTCCATTTTATGATCGGCATTCTCGACCTTCTGAGCAGTCTATTCGGAAGATTGTGACCAAATTTCGCACCAAATTTACTTTGTTGGACATTAAACCACCAACACGTTTACGTACTGTGCGTAGTGAAGAAAATATTGCGGCCGTATCAGCTAGTGTGACAGAAGACCGCGAAATGTCGATTCGGCGCCGTTCCCAGCAGTTAGGCCTTTGTTACAGCACTACGTGGAAAATTTTGCGGAAGGATTTGGGCGTAAATCCTTTTAAGATACAGCTGGTGCAAGAACTGCCACACAGCACGCGAAACAATGGCGCAATTGCGAGGCGAGTTTGGTGAACAGTTAATTTCACGTTTCGGGCCGGTCAATTGGCCGCCTAGATCGTGCGATTTGACACCATTAGATTATTTTTTGTGGGGGTATGTCAAGGCTAATGTCTATAGGGACAAGCCCGCTTCGATTGACGCACTGGAAGCCAACATCCATGCATTCATTCGTGAGATACCGGCCGATATGTGTGAAAGAGTATGCCAAAATTGGACTCAGCGGATGGGCTACCTGAGACGCAGCCGCGGTCAACATTTGCATGAAATTATCTTTAAACATTAAATTGCAAGGTTCAAACTATCGATTCAAATAAATATTTCATTCATTTTTTCGAATTTTTTGTGTTTTTTTTTTAAAAAAAGTTCTCAACCTCTTAAAATAATTGGCATCAAGAAAATTTACTTATTTATGTAAAAGTAAGCCCGTACACAATTTTTGGTTTTACTATTCCACGAATGTTGGTATTATACCCGGACCGTACATAATGATCGATGAACAGATTTTTCCTTCTGAGTGCCGTTGTCGATTCACTCAGTTTTTGAACTTTAGACTAAATAAACACTGACAAACATTTTGGATGGCAGTAGATAAAGATCAAAATTCTGTGGTAAATGCGTTCCCTTACGTCGGAAGAGATAACAAAAAAACCTCAAGATGAGCATCCGGCTGAAGAAAAAACGTATCGAAAATTATATCAAGGGTAAAAATATTACATATGTATGTGAAAACGTTTTCACTTCGCTACTATTACATGAATATTTGATATCTAAAAAATACTACTATCGTGTCGGTACAGTCAATAAAGCTCACAGTGAAATACGAGTGTGCGTGAAGACTGCACAAGAAAAATTGTACAAATGTACTTGTATATATCTACTAAAAAAGCCAATTATTTGAATATTTATCAATCTAAGGCTAGTAAAAAAGTCCTAATGTTAAGCACTATAATAAAGCAATAGAAACTGGTTCTTTGAAAAAACCATTGGGAGAGGAATCGGGCAAAAAGTATTTAGAAATAGAAAGACGAGTTTGTAGGTATTCCTATTGCAGTTCCGGAACACCCCGAGAAACGAGACAAAAACAAATCAGAGTTCATAAATAAAAATATATGTTCTATAAATATATTATTAAAAAGTAATTACAACTTACTTGAATTTCAAATAAAAAAAAAAAATACATAATAATAATGATAACTAGTGCATAGATTTTGTCTTCAGTACTTGCAGAAAAAATATTAATTAATATTGTGACGTTTTTTTGTTAATCAAACAATTCAGAATATGATTTAAAATCATTACAAAAACAATAAAAAGCATTTTACTATGTATTTTTATGATGGCTTCGTACATTAAACGGATGATCTTCGCAATAATTCAAGTGGGTCATATTTATTCCGCCGGCGGTTTACGGTAGGTATAGAACTTCGGCGGTTCTAGTGTTAAGGAATTAAGAATTCATTTATTAAATTTAATTTTAAAACTTAAAAACGTGTTGGCTCATTTCCACTATAATTTTACTCCCTTCTGTGGACATTTGAAAGTTCATGTGTGCAAGTGGTCAAATTGCAAATTGCAACGCATGCTTTTACTATGTTACGAGCGATAATTGGCTGTACTCTCAAATGGTTGGGGCAAGCGAACTTTTTTTTTAAGCTACTAATGCTATTTTGAATTAAACACCGTGTATGTTAATGTGGCCTGTTGAAAATCTCCACGGCAGGATCTTCTTAATTATTGCACTTAGACGTAATCAGCCATCAGCCGAATCACCAAAACGCACTGAACTTGGGTGTGGGCGCCAACCATTTAATTCTTTGTTTAAAGACCCGACGACGACGACGACGACGTACTCTCATAATTCATATTCGCTAAATTCATCATCACTACTCGAAAATATTCTAATATACATAAGTATGATAAATTTAAAAAACGATATTTCAAGCACGATTCTCGACAATCATTCGCATTCGACTGCTCACAATTTTCTTATTAGAGCACTTTTACCCACGTTGCTCGACTAATAGAAAAAATATGATTAGTTATTAGTGTGGCAAAAATTATTACTAATTAAATTTCGGCTATGGAATATAAGCTTCCTACACTAATAATTTCCCACTAATAACTATTGGCGCTAGACATATAGATTATTAGTTTTTTTTTTATTTTTATTTCAAACATAATAAGCTAAAGAATAGCAAATGTTTGTTTACACTGCGACTAGTTGAATAACTAACGAGCAGTTTGCTTTTCAAAATTAGTAAGGGAGAGCAGGAAGATGGCTAACATTTTACTATTTTTCAAATACATATACATATTATAATTATTAGTGGGCAAAAATATTTATGAAACACTATTCTATTCTATTAATAAATTGCAAAATATGTATTAGCAAATTCGCTAATAATTATAAGACTAATAGTATTATGAAATACGGCCCGGACAAAACGAGGATTATTAAATTCATTCATTAAATGTTTGTTTTTGTTTTGAAAATTTAGTGTACTTATAGTTAAGTAACTGTAACATATATTCTTTTTATCATATCTCAAGTCCAAAATTGTACTGAAATGGAGTCAATCGTACTTAATTATTTTTTTGCACAGTTTGTTTTAGGGCCGGTTTATTCAGTTTCGGTTAATTTTGATTTCTGGTTATTCCAGCTGGTAACCATCGAATGTACTTTTTCACCAAAATGTTAAACAGAGTATCCTTAGTTTGGTTAGTCATCAACTCACAGGTTAGAGTTGGATAACCAGCTGATTTTGGTGGGCTGACGTTTGCTTGGTTTTGACACTGCGTATTACTTTTGACTTAACATTCTGCTACAGTAAAAATAATGAGTGAGCAGCGTTGCCAGGTTGCGGGATTTTGAACCCAAAAGGGGAAACGGGGAAAAAGATTTCAAAACGGGGAAAATGAACTACAAAAAAATGTTTCCATTCATTGACATTTTGAATAAATAAATACTATTTAGCAAAGCAATAGATTGAAAATATCACAGGAATACATAGTGCGTCAATGCAAACAATTTTATACACACGACCTCAAATTTGCATTTAGCTGAAAGTTGCAACAGCGCATGAGACACTGACTAAAGCTCTTTTTATATATTTGACATAATGATATCTTGTTTTATTTGAGAATGTGTTTTTGCTCCCTTGAAGTATTTTAATACAATAGATGGCATGCAGTTGATGATCAACAGGCTTGAAAAGTACGTGGAACTTATCTGTCAATTTAGAAAAGTCGAAGATAGTAATATTCAGAAGTGGCGGCGGGAGATATTCTAGAAATTAAAAATGGACTTACCAAGGCGAAAACATCGAAGTAGTAAGAGAGTATAAATATTTGGGTGTATTAATTACATCTAATTTGAATATGGAAAAGCACATCACCTCCAAATCGTCTGAAGCTAAACGTGCTCTGTCATCTATCTGGGATCAATGCATTAAAAATAAATATGTAACTCATATTGCAAAAAAAAAAATATTTCGTACTGCTGTTACCTCCATACTCTTCTATGGAGCTCAAACTTGGGGTTATTGTCACTTCGAAGTTGTCGAAAAATGCCTTCGATACTTTCTCAAAAGGATTTTTCAATTGCCGAGTGGAACTCCCAACAAGAGACAGGATGCCCACCTCTATTCTTAGATACGCTAAAACTTCATTTTAATTATATAGTGAAAGTCATGACATGGGGACAAGAAAGACTGCCGAAACTAGTACTGTTGCATGCTCTATCATCAAGAGGAAACCTTGTTCAAGAATGGGAGAGACTAGCATCGAACTGCGGCTTGAACGTATCGTTTACTTCCGATGATGACCCTACATCATTAAGAATGAAGTTCAACATGTTGCTGAAGGAAACAAGTCGTACCATGTTTACTAAAGCAAAATGCGAAGCGCAGTCATCTCAGTATAGACTACACTATAGCAAAATGAATGACAATCTTGGAGAGCGAACATACTTCTTAAACCACTACTCGACTAGTATGATTAGCACCATTTTTAAAATGCGAGGAGAACTAGCCAACCTAAATTTTATACCACATCGACCAGACCTTCCAATTTTATGCGATCTTTGCAACCTCAAGGAGAGAGAAGACGTGGTCCACTTTATTGCGATTTGTCCAATTTTCAAAGAATACTGCAAGAGATATTTTGGTTCACACAGATTGGAAGTAAATGAGGCACTCAACATCCTGAACGGCGATCGGGGCTGGGATGTCATATACAATTACTCCACAAACGCACTACGTTACAGAAAGCGTGTAATCGAGGGCGACTTCTAAGGTGATCCTATACGCATACAAACGTATATTTGTGTATATAACTATAGTTGTGTAAATATTCGATATTTTGTATAGAATTTTATGTATTTTTCTTAAATATTACTTAAGTAACTATAATTGTCAATCTGGTAGACGGCCATAGGCCAAACCAATCAGACTCTGTACACATATGTTACCAATAATTTTATAATGAAATAAAAGTCTTTAAAAACTAACTAACTAATACAAGGTCTGTTCATTGAGGCTGTCATGGGCAGAAAAGTGCATGGTATTGTATTCAGCGAGAAAACTGTCTGTCCGAAACTGATCTGCTTTGTGTTCAGTTAGGTTATCCAGATCAGAAAAATACAGGAAATCTTGCACCTACTCTTGAGGTAGAACAGACTTGTGTACAGATGTCAAAATCAGCTGTGATTGTGTATTTGATTTTTTTTCGAAGTGAAAAGTGAATCGACAAAATAAGTTTACCAAATGGAAGAAATCGAGATCAGAGTCTTATTACATAGTATACTCTGATCGAAATTCTATCGGTAAAAGGGCAATCAGTTGTAATAGAATGCTATAAATAATTTGGAAAACATAAGTACAGTAATCGACAATGAAATTGTCATTTTGACAACTAACATATGGGCTGTACTTTTCTGTGCTAACTTTGGATCTGATATTTTCCACGAATCAGTGATTTTTTGTTCTAGTTTTCCTCACTGAACAAAGCTACTAAAATGAAGTGATTAACTCTTAAGTTGTGATTTTTTAATTTTTTGTTTTTATTTTAAGTTTTATATTTTGTTATCTTTATACCTATTTATTCAACAATCAATGAAGAATGAAGTATGTACATTATGTACAACTTAAATGGTTTTTTCAGTTATTTCATATACTGTAAGAGCTATTACTCTTTTATTTTGTTATTAAGAATACTAAGACTGTATGCAAAGTAGTGTTTTATTTGCAGTTCACCGAATTCGAAAGTAAATGAAAAACGGGGAAAAAACCGGGGAAAATGAAACGTTAAATCGGGGAAAAAAATATTTTTCATGCAAAAAATCGGAATTTTTTCCACCAAAACCTGGCAACGCTGTGAGTGAGTGAGAAAAGCAGTGAGTTTATTGTACAGTGAAATCTCTCATTAGCGGACATCCTGTATAGCGGACAACTCGCATTAACGGACACTTTTTTGGTAGACCAATTTCTAATTTCCCATACAAAATGCGGTCTTATAAACGGACAGCTCTTATAACCGGACAATTAAAACTCCGATCCCGTGGCTGTCCGCTTATGAGAGTATTCCGTGTATATTTTATTATTTCGTATTTAACTTTAGTTTATAATAAATATAAACTCCGTATTGTTTTATATACGAATTTAGATAATTTGGAAATTCTACGTATATGGGATTTGTGGATCGCTCGGTTGCGACATTTTTGTGCTAAAAGCATTTATTTTGAGTTAGAGAAGAAAATATAAATTAATAAAATAAATAAAACAAATAAATCAAAAAACGGGTATTGTATGAATAAAATATGTATAAAGTACATAAGTACATACATACACATTTTCACAAAACTATTCGCACAAGTACTTTTTAGCCATATATGCGACAGCTTTGTTAGTTTTTAATGTAGATTTTTTATTTTTTTATACTATTTATACTGCCCTGTATGTTCGGCAGTCGAATTCATACTAAAAGATATCGAACGGCAGTATGCCAACCGTTTTTTGAATATTGACTGAAAAAAATATTGACAAGGTATGATTTGTAAGTTAAATTCATTCTACTAAACGACGTTATTGCGGTAACAGGCATTGAGTGTAGGTTATTTGGCAAAATATAAAGTGAAAAAAAAAAATCGAGAAAAAGCGATATGGTAGGAAAAAAATCGGAAACATCTTTGGAAGAACGAAGCTTATCCTTAGTGTAAGAAGTCGAATTTATATTGTGTGTCGACCTGTTACAACCTGTCTGCCAACTCCTCTGAGAGAAACTGTACTCGACTTCACAAAATTAAAAAGGAAACCAGGAAAATTATTGTAAGAGACTCGTCGAAGTACGCACTGACTTTTGTGTGTGAAAATAAATTATTATAAAGGGTGATTTTTTAGCTGGTTTGGTTTTGGCAACACTGGTTTTGACAGCTGACGTGTGTTTAGTACCTTGTGTCACTGTCAAACAGCTTCAGTTTGGTTTGCAATTTAACCATGGATCGTCTTACAAATGAACAACGATTGCAAATTATTGAATTTTACTATCAAAATTCGTGCTCGGTTCGAAATGTTCATTATCGAAAAATTGTGTTCAGCGATGAGGCTCATTTTTGGTTGAATGGGTACGTAAATAAGCAAAATTGCCGCATTTGGAGTGAAGATCAGCCAGAAGCATTGCAACAGCTACCAATGCATCCCGAAAAAGCCACTGTTTGGTGCGGTTTATGGGCCGGCGGCATTATTGGGCCATATTTCTTCAAAGATGATGCGAATCGCTACCGAGCGATGATAACAAACTTTTTTTTGCCCGAAATGGAAGTTCTTGACTTGCATGATATGTGGTTTCAACAAGACGGTGCCACATGCCACACAGCACGCGAAACAATGGCGCAATTGCGAGGCGAGTTTGGTGAACAGTTAATTTCACGTTTCGGGCCGGTCAATTGGCCGCCTAGATCGTGCGATTTGACACCATTAGATTATTTTTTGTGGGGGTATGTCAAGGCTAATGTCTATAGGGACAAGCCCGCTTCGATTGACGCACTGGAAGCCAACATCCATGCATTCATTCGTGAGATACCGGCCGATATGTGTGAAAGAGTATGCCAAAATTGGACTCAGCGGATGGGCTACCTGAGACGCAGCCGCGGTCAACATTTGCATGAAATTATCTTTAAACATTAAATTGCAAGGTTCAAACTATCGATTCAAATAAATATTTCATTCATTTTTTCGAATTTTTTGTGTTTTTTTTTTAAAAAAAGTTCTCAACCTCTTAAAAAATCATTATAATTAAAAATTGAATTGAATAGTATTATTTTACTAGGGTGGTTTACCAATGAAAGAAATAACTTAAGAAATAACGCTGAATTTGTTGGAAGATCTTATACCGTGGCTAGGAATATTGTCAGATTCGTAAAATAAGGGTGGCAGGGGGGGGGGGGGAATATTATCAACTTAACCCTAGATAGATAACCTAAGTCGAATCGACGTAGTCAATTTTTAAAATTTAATGTAATTCGCGCATACATGGCGTCACTGCGCTCGCCGTTCCTGCGAACTGAGTCAACCAAAATAGCTTACTTTTCATTATTCCATGGCACAATGATATATACAATAAAGTAATACATTACCATTTTAAACAACATATTATATACACAATTCAAAATATTTGCTTCCAAACATACGCACGTCGAATTGACGTATGGTTATCTTTAGTGTGATTTAAAATATGTTTATCTTTCTAGGGTTAAAATGAGAGGCATATCATTAAGAAAATCAAGCAAACCCGAAGACACCTGTAAAACTACTGACCGCAGAGACTTGCTTTCACCAAATAACATATTAACAAGACTCAGTGTTTTGGAACACTGTAATTTTCAGTGACGAGAATAAGTTAAATTTGTCTGGCAATGATGGAAAGCAAATGGTTTGGCGACGAGCAAATATAGAGCTAAAGTGGCTAACCTCCATGCAACTGTAAAACACGGTGGTGGAAACATCATGATGTGGGGCTATATGTCTGCAAGCGGGGTAGGACAAATGGAGTTTATTGATTATAAAATGGACAAATATAAATACCTGACTATTCTAAAAAGAAATCTCCTACAAAGTGCCACAAAATTGGGTCTAGAGTCAGACTACATTTTATCTAACTTCTCAAAAAAGCCTTCAAGCAGGAATGATAGCCCAAATTAAACTGGAAAAAAAATGTGTGGATAGTATGCCAACACACTTTCAAACTGTAATTGAGGCAAACAATGCTGATATGCTGATTTTGGTTATTTTGTCTTTCTATTGGATTTTCTCCGAATAATTTTGTGTCACATTATATTGCAGTGGTTAGATTTGGTTTTTTTTTTTGTCCTATATAAGGTCTTGTGCGAATAATTTTGTGCTCATGTGTAAGTGTACATATGCCTTCCATGTTATCTGGAAAATATAATTTTAAACAGGTTCAGGATTTTGCAGGTTCAGCGTTAAATATTTCGCTTCTCCTTTTACCAAACTTTAGCGGGTTGGGGTCACCGTCCCGAAAACTCAGAATCCCGAAAATCCAAATCCAAAAATAGCTGATCGATAGCTGATAGATTGGAGTTTAGTTTCAGTAAATTATAATTACCAAGTGCACATCTAAATACATACCAAGTTCTCGCAAGGTGAAGAGGAAACCGTACAAAGTTTTGGAAACAATTGTGAGTAATAAGATTAAGATTTTCAAGATAAACATAATTGTGTCACGGCTCTTATCAAGGTATGTAAAGATATACGTGCTGGTTTCGACAACGATATGATGGGATTAGTTGTATTTTTAGATTTCTCCAAAGCATTTGAACAATCTTAATCATAATATTCTGTGCAAAAAACTTGCTTTTGAGAACACTGAACGTACGAAGCACAACTTTCAGCTGAGTTTCCTATCAATACGCCGATCTGTCTGTCTCTCGTTTTTGTTCTTCATATGCTCGCGCTGTGTGTAAGCATTATAAGGGTATTCATATCCCCTTTAGCGTATGTAAATTATATAAAAAAAAACATTCACCTCTTCGCGGCGATACTTAACAAGTTTAGACGTTATTTTCGTAGCACCTAATGCTTTTATGGCCGCTTGGCTATCAATGTAAATTGTGACATCATCAGGTGATATTGTCAGCATTGACACTAATTAGGCAGCCTTTGTCACTGCTAGACCCTCAGCTTGGAAAACGCTGCTGTGATCGAAGAGTCATTTGAAGCTGCTTATACCCAGTTCTTCTGAGAAGCAACGAAGAAGAGTTTTTAATCACTTCGTTTTTCTCCCACTGTTCTCTATTTGGAAATTCCCATGAGAAGGGTTTTCCGAAATCCAGGTATACATATGGGACAGTGTAATCTGAGTTGATGCTGCCATTTAGATAATGGCTAAGTATCCTGGCATGTCCCTGGGTTGCAAAAGTCGATACAATTGTACTGTTTTCGATACAATTGACCTTGCTTCAGTACACAAATACACTTTTATAAAATTCGATACAATTCGCGCTGCTGCTAATTTAGTAGGTATTTTCTTCATCAAAATATGTTTTAAAAAACCAAAAAATCACATAGTTTGCTTTTGCTAGTAAAAATCGAATTTATATCAATTTCACTGAACATGCCCATTTGACAACAATCACATTATCAAACATGTTTGACAAGCACGGCAGGATGAATGTTTGATGGATGGAAAGCATAACTGGCTGAACACAATGTTAAAATATACGTAAACCCTATAGCGCGAACACAATGCGAAGTTACAACTGTAGTATGAATATACATATATATATAATATACGAGCTTCTGCTACTTTATATATATATAAACGAGCTTCTGCTACTTTCCATTGTGTTTGGGCAGTTAGCGTTCACATTTGTCAAACTTGCTATCAAACATCAGTTCTCATTCGAATTTCAACTTGGTGGAAGTTTTAATTGCAGTTCTCGTAATCGATGAGATTTGAGAAGATGAAGGAAAAAAGAAGAAAAAAGGCAAACAAATAAGAGGAAGCGAATTTGGACCAAGGCTAAAAGAGCGCCCAAAATTTTTATAATGCTTTCTTCTTTTTATGTATTTCACTTTTAATTTGCCATTATTCTATACAATTCAAAAAATTCGCTCCAAAAATCGCAATTTCCATTTAAGGCAATTTTTATTTGCGCACCGGTTGAAAACTTTTTTAAAAAGGAAATTTGCTTCCATGGCAGCGTTCACATTATCAAATTTGCTTGTCAAACCAGCAAAATATCAAAACATTTTGAAAGTCATCCTGCATGTTTGACAAGCCGCTGGATGGAGCGTTCACATTATCAAAAACAAGACAATCATTCCATGCTTGTCAAACATGTTTGATAATGTGAACCCGCTAATCACTGTTTTTCTTTAATCTTGTACAACGTCTGCGGAAAATTTGGTTCCAACATAACAAGCGCCACGTGTTTCGTAGCGACAGCAAAGTGAAACAATTGTCCGCCATCAAGCAAATTTTATACAGAAACTGTGACCATCTTATTACTTACATATAAACGAGTTACTACGAAAATACGTTGATTTCAAATTGTTTGCGGGTTGAGTCCAACAGATGCCACTATCAAAATTTCAATAAAACAATTTAAAAATAGGCGTTACATTTCTTTGATTACCCATAAACTGGATAAATATGGTAAATTTATTACGAATTAATTTTTGGTATTGGTTAATATTTTGTTTTGTTGCTTGATAATGCAGTACAACTTATGACAATTTATTAAGAAAATACTTTAGGTAGGTAATCACAAACCAACGGCTTACGCGAATTCAAACACATGTACATAAGTTGAAAAAAATCAACTAGTACAATTTCTGTACAATTTTTTTAAAACTTTCAATACAATACTGAAAAGCCATTTTTCATCCCTGGCATGTCCATATGTATTCGATCTCTAGTATTTTGACTGGGTTGTCCAGCGCTATTTGCTCCGGTCTCTTGCATTTAAAAGGTCTAGGGGCAGGAGGTTAAGATTTGCTTCCAGTCCCGCTGTTGGCGTTGTTCTCATAGCACTGATCATACCAGTGCATGCTATTCTTTGTACTTTGGTCATATCCTAAAGATTGCAGGTTTTGGTGGCAGCATGTCACCAGACCAATCCTCCATATGTTAATATGGGTCTGACTATGGCAGTGTACATCCACAGTGTTATTTGTAGCCTACATTCCCAGTTTTTTCCGAAGAATCGACGGCAGTTATAGAAGGCAACTGATGCTTTTTTTTCTTTCTTTAAATTCAACTTCCAACTAAGTTTTCTGTCTAGTATGAGGCCTAAGTATTTCGCGCTTCGCGTTTTCGTAAATAAGAAAAAAGATTTAATTGTAAGTCACGTAGTAGCATGATGAGATAGCTTCTATTCCTCAGAACACGTCCGACTCCGATGAAGATGTTGATAGAAGAGAGCGATGATAAAAAAATAACTTTCTTTTCCTGTTCTTCTATCCAGTTGCCCTCAAAGAGTACGTTTACACGGTACATTGACAAACAAATTTGTATATGATTTAATTAGACGCTTTTTCATTCTTATATATGATCTTTTGATGCATTTGCCAATAGAAAAACTATTACCTTTTCATTAATATCATAAAACAAATAAGAATACAGAACCCTTTTAGCGTGAGTCTGACTCACACTTGTCCGGTTTTTTAATTATGGTCCAGGTAATCCACGGAATGTAGCGCTTTCCTAGTAAGCAATTAAAATTTAAACGAAATGATCTTCTCGCCGAGCCACTCAAGTTCGATTATCATACGCTATCAGCTGTCCGAATCATACATATGGTAATTAAATTTCTATAATGCTAACGGATTGTTTCAATTCTATTCCCCAACAAAGAAGCTTTTATTGTAAAAGGTAATAAATTATGCTAATTTAAGTATATTAATATCTCTATTGATTTTACATAAAATAAAACTGAAAACTAAATGATTACCTAAACATTGTAGAATGAGTATTAATTAGCATATTCTTTATTTGTTAGCCGATTTACAAAATGTAGATGCAAGATGCAACTACCCAATTTCGATGAGTGGGTGAATATTGCCTACGCTTGAACAGATGTAAGATACCAAATAATTTGCATCGAATCTCATACGAAGGCTTTTCAACATTTCTTCCTAGCTTTTCATTTCGTATCCTACATCCTTATTGTAATTAGTATAGATTGATTTTTGAAACTTGAAGATGTCCTTCTTCGACTTGTTTGTGAAGATTGAATTCAAGTGAACTGATAAATAGGTAATATACAATTTGAATTTAGTACACTATATATTATTATACATACATATGCAAAAATCAATCTCAGTCGCGTGATCAACTACTGATGAACAACTTTATACAAATACTTATTTATATTAATTTATTTATTAAAAGTTTTCAACGAAACAAACTATTTCTTAAAAATTTCATATTTGCATTTCTTATATCTAGGAACATACATATTATATTAATTAAATCTCTTAAATATACATACATATCTGTAAATAGTGCGATAAGACATTAAAAATTGAAAGATCTTTGGTTTAGGAATCCATTTCGATCTGTCATAACAGGCCGGGCTATGTGAGGAGCTGCACCATCTTGCTGAAACCACACAGAGTTGAAAGAAATTCTCATTCGGCGTAATTCTGGATTGAAAAACTCTCTCAACATGCTCAAGTAACGTTCTCCAGTAACCGTAACGGTGTGACCGTTTTCTTCGAAGAAGTAAGGCCCGACAATGCAGCGTGATGAAACTGCACTCCGTCCCATGGAGAATCTGTGGGTTGGAAGCACTCCATATTCGACAGTTTTGTTTGTTTATGTTGCCGTTTAAATCGAAATGGGCCTCGTCAGACATAAAAAGACGGTTCAACATGTTTCCGTCCTCTTCCACCATTTGAAGCATCTTCTGGCAAAATTCCAAGCGAATCTGCAAGTCTGCTGCATTCAGTTTGTTGGTTATTTGAATTTTATATGGGAATAAGTCCAAATCATTGTGCATAATTGACTGCAATGACTGCTTATACGCATTTGAGCAGATAAGCTTATTGTCGAAACACTTCGATTGTTTTGTATGGCAGCAGCTACAGCAGTGATTGTTTCCTCCGTCTGAACTGAAGGGTTTCGATGGTAACGTCTTCTTTCGACTGTCCCCTGCTCGGCAAAATTGTTAACAAGTCTCATTATGGTCCATCTGCTCGGAGGATTGCCGCCAAATGTGCGCCAATACTCTCTTTGAACCGAAACTACGGACTCCAGTGCGTGATAGCGGCGGACAATCCAAATTCTTGTTTCAGTGTCCCAGTTATCCATTTTCGTTAAATCTAAAAACAGATTCATTAAATAGAAAAAAAGTTATTAAATTTTTTTTTGGTAGCGGCTTTCATCAGCCACCCTGTTGTAAATAAAACAAAGTCGGGTTAGTTACACCAGTTATAACTAAAGAACGGCTGAACCAATTTTTATGTTATTTGATATGTTGGATGTGTCTCCGCCCCGAATAGCAGAATACGAATAAATATTAAAACATTGGAAATAAAAAGTAAGGAAGAAAATTCATTTTCTCATATATATTTTGTCAGTGATTTCTATGATTTTTTTTTTAATTTTGAAAGCGATAGTGATTGAAAAAGTAATTATTAAGTGATTGTTAAAGAGATAATAAAAACGTGATTAATAAAAGAGTGAAATTCTTAATAAAAGAATCGTGTTTAAATATTTCAATCCAAAAAAAGGTTTTATCCAAACGATCCCTATGTTTTTACCCACACGGGGTAGTAAACCCACTTCATTTGAAGCAGATATTATCAAAAAACGCGGATTCAATGCGACAATCAAGGTAATTTCTGCTAGAGAGAGTAAACGTTCATAAATCAGTAATTCTGACTGCAATTTCGACTTTACAGGCCAAATTTACCATCGAATTGGATCATTGCAACCGCTGATCATTGCAACCGCTTGAATTTACTTCATGGTCAATATGGACGACCAACTTGATCTTTTGCACGAACGTTGCTCTACTCTGAGATGCCACGTTATTACACTTGGAACGCTTCATCAACGAAATTTCAACGTCGGAAGCAAGGCGTTGTAACTCCTGATTATCCAAATGTGCGTTCTACTGATGCCCTTGATCGCATTTACACAGTTCATCTGAAGAATGAAGAATGCTTCTACTTGCGGTTGTTGCTGGTGAATGCTCGTGGACCGACATCATTTGAATCACCTCGAACTGTCACTGGTGTAGTGTGCCCAACATTTTGTGCTGCATGTCAATAGCTCAATTGGCTTGAAAACAATACTTATTGGGACATGACAATTACTGAAGCAATTGTTTCTGCATCTCCATATCAGATATGCCCATTTTTGCTATCATTATTTTGACATGCTTCCCATCGAATCCACGTGGAACAAGTAAAAGGATGGCATGTCAGAAGACCATCGAATTCGTGTCAGTTTAGGGAATCCCAATCTCGAGTTGAATGAGGAGATACATAACCAGGCTTTGCTTTTAATCGAAGACATGTGTTACTTCATGTGAAAGTGAACGATACTTTAATGAAGGTAATTGCTGACGGAAATGGTGGCTTATTTTTCCTTTTCCATTCCTCATACCATTGATTTGGCCACTGTTTGTGTGAGATCCAAAATTGCTGTAGCAGTTGCTTCTTCTATGATAGCAGCCCCGTTGCTAGCAGGATGCCGAATGTCTCATTCAGCGTTGAAATTGCCGTTAAACCTTCAAACGACAGACAACCCGACATGCAACATTGCGAAGCAGTCAATAGCCAAAGTTTTGGTAACAAGTAAAATCCACCAAACACTACCAATCATTCCATGATCGACCACTGCCGATGAAACAAACGCTGGCCTGAAATCATTGACTCTGTGGCGTTATGTGAAAAAACTTTAGCTGACGACAAACATGCCAGTTCCATTGCTAAACTGTCCCTTTATTTTACCTTAATAAAAAACTGAATGTAATACAGCTTAGAAGTTGACACAACAAATATTGATTTTGAGGCGGGAGGGGTCAGCTAGTTATTATTATTTATAAGATATATGTATTGAATGCATATTATGTTGGCAGGTCTGTTGTAGAGAACAAGTTTTTGCTTACGATGGTAGCTAGGTGGAGATCTTTACTCACTAAAACACTTCCCTTAAATATTATTTGTCCAAAAAAAAAAAACAACTAAGTTAACACTTATTAGGCCATCGGTACACCACTCTCGCCTGAGGAAATTGATTGCATCGTGCGGAAGGTTACATAGGCCATTAACCCTTCAGTGCACACCTCAAAAAAATGAACACCAATATACACAGACCCGGAAAGAAAATTCTATGAAAATTAGCGAAAATTTACAGAACTTTATTACAGTTATTTTTATGTTCGAGGATACATTTCCACGTTGTAGGAATGTAGATGAAAGATTATTTTATTTCAAAGGTTGGTTTTAATTGTATAACTATTTTAACTGTTTTAACATTGAAACAGTAGAACATTTCAAATATCTAGAGGTTATAATAGATCATCACCTAAGCTGGAAAAAGTAAATTCGTATTCTAAAGCTAATATAATATTCTAAAATATCTTCACTATTCAATCCGCAGCTTTTACCACCTAAGAATGTTTTGTTCCAACTTCCCTTAAAACTATCTATTATGGGATATTTCATTCGGAATTGGTTATGGAATTTGTTGTTGGGGTGGTGCCTATCTAAATAAACTGCATCAATTGATTGTACTGCAAAAATGCGCCTTAAGAAAAATATGTAATTCTGCCCGTTTAGCTCACACCTTGGAACTTTTTCAGACTAAAATCCTACTAGTTCGTCACTTATTCTACTTTAAGGCACTAAACATATTTTTTATAAGAGGTAGATATTTGCAAAGTCCCATCTAAGTACTTCTCGCTCTGCGGTTGTCCTACCTGCTTTTCGGACCACACATTATGGAAATACAGTAGAATCCGCTTAAAACGCTCTTCAAGGGACCGACAGAAAATAGCGTTTTAAGCGGGATAGCGCATTAAGCGGGAAAAACTAAAAAAATTACATCCAGTTAAAAATATGGTTATTTTATAAAAAGTTGACATTATACATGTTTTATGCTAGTTCTCCTTTCATCTCTTATACTAACCATTGTACGCAATCAAATTCTAATGCACTGACACCACCTGTTTTTATGTACGTAAGGCGTACACAATCAATGAAACAAAACTGACAAAAGTAACGACCACAAAAACGACACGCTTCATATGGTTTGTTTGCGGAAAAACAAAAAAAAAATCCCTAAAAGAACGGCGGTGGCCGTCGGCGGTGGCCGTCGGCGCCGCCAAATATCCCAATGCACTGAATGGTTTTTCTGGAAAGTTTAGCTGTGTGAGCGTATTAAGCGGGAAATAGAGCGTATTAACCGGATTTTTTTTCATACGAATTCTTATCAAAATTAACGGACCGGAGAAAAAGATCGTTGAAAGCGGGAAAGCGTCTTAAGCGTATGCGTCTTAAGCGGATTCTACTGTACTTATACCATCGTATCTTGCAAATTATTTGATATACGAGTACTCCCTGCAAATATACGAATCATCAGAACCCTATCTGCATTTTTGGGAAGAGTCAAATTGTGGCTTTTAGAATTTAGTATTGATGAAATTGAAGTTTTGTTGCGCTACACTGTTTGATTTTTTATGAATACCTGATTTTTGCTGAATCTTAATCTTCGCACTTTTTTCTATTTTAAATTTCGTTTTTTTTTCCTTGAAACATAACTTTCTAAGATTTCAAATGCCAATTTTAATAATTAAATTATTATATACAATTATTGTTCAACCTACTATGAACTGTGAATATTTTTTTATGAAATACATATGGCTTAAATTCTATTATTTTTTTTTTAATGTAAATGCCACAAACTTTTCTCATAACTTACATTAGGTACTTATAGTTAAGTTATAAAAAATGTTTGGTTATTGAGAATAATGAATAAAATTGAATTGAATTAATTTTCACTTGGGCCTGTTAAGCCCCTCGTGTACACTGCAGGGTTGACAAATCTTTTACTAAGTCGTGCCCCATAAGCAGAAATGCTAAGGTTGATAAGCGCTCATGGTGGTCGGTAAATTTGAGTCCCCTGAGGAGGATTAGTCGAATGATTTTCAATCTAGCGAACTCCTCAGGGAGCCCAGTGACTGGGATAAACATAAAGTAAGCCTTAGGGATTAGAAGTATAAGATCAGAAAAGCGCAACGGGAATCCTGACAATCTATCTGCTCTAATATTAAGAAAAATAACGAAGCAATTTGTGCCAAGCTTCATTAAAAAAAACCCGATGAAACAAACACTGAATCCAGTGGGGAATCATTGCACCTACTCCTAGACATACACTTTCCGGGTAGCACAACGAAGTGTGAATACACTTACGAAAGGATAACGGCAAATGCTCATCTCATTTCAAGCGAAGTTGTGATTGAAAGCAAGCTGAAATGGAACATAAATAGTTTCCTCCGTTTGGAGGGAAGTGAAACTGGTCTTTTTATCGAAATCTGGAAAAACCTTCCTCACTTTCCCCAAAGATTACAGGCCTAATTAGTCTCTCATCCTTCATGCTGAAGACATTGGAGAGATTATTAAATATATACATTTGTAGTAAGAGCCCAGGTAATATGCTCTCGAAACGCAGCATGCTTACTGCAAGGCCAGATCTGTGGAAACATACTTCCGTTGGACATTTACGAAAGGGACATAGCAGCAACAACGGTCGTGGCGTTGTGACTAAAAGAAATCTCACAATGGGAACCTTCTAACTTAATGGCTAATGTAAGATGGCGTAACCTTGATACGCGTAGTCAGGCCAAGCAGACTTGGTCTCTGTTAAATAGATGCAAAACTTACAGCCTGCTAAAAATTAGAAGAGCACATATCGGCGTATTGACAGGTCATCCTGCAATACGCAGACACTCCAGTAAGCTGGGAATCCTCACCACTGACTTCTGTCACAGCTGCACCTCCTGTGCAGCTGCATTCTGAATTTCCTTATATGTAGGCCTAGAAAGATACTTCCTCGGCGGATATCAATAGAATATGGAAATTTGTCAAACTCTCAAAATGACTCTAAGAGCCCCCGCACACTACAGACTTTCTATCGGCCGATAGTTTGGTCGGGTTGGGCTGGTTAGTGCGCACACTGGGCCGATTAAATAGTCGGGTTGGTAGTGAGTGCGCACACTAGACAAACAATCGGCCAACTGTTCTCGAACGATTTGCTATTGCTATTCGTTAAACATATTTTGCAGAGAATATTCGCTTAATAGTAGTTAATAAAAAATGTTCCAAAGAGGTAATCATTGCTTTGCGCCAAAATATGTCCATAATTCCATATTTTAATATGTACGAAGAAAAATATCCAGATCTTACTTACTTACTTACTTAGTTGGCGCTACAGCTCGAGGTGAACCTGGGCCTGCTTCTCGCAACCATTTGTGTGTGCATGTTATATTCTTGCACGAATGGAAGGGACCTACAGTTTTTTGCCGACTCCGAACGGCGAGTTGAGAAGCTCAATCGTGACAAATGATACTCTTTGATGCTTGTCAGACATTCGAAAGAGGTGGGCACTGTGAAAAACTTTTAGGTGTTTGCGGCGGGATTCGAACCCAAGACCGCTGGCTCAGTAGTCCGACGTACTAACCACTTGCGCTACGGTGCCCACCATCCAGAACTTAAAGAAAATTAATTTAAAACTCAGAGCAAACTGAGCTATCGAAAAAATCAGCCGACTTTTTGGTCTGTAGTGTGCGCACGTAGAAGAGCACCGTACTGATTAAGTAGTCGGCCGATAGTTTGCCGATACTTTAGTTTGAAGGCAATCGTGTAGCCTATCAAACTTATTTATCGGCCGATATCGAATCGTTGTAGTGTGCGCACTCTCATATATTTTCATACTGATTAAGAGCCCGACTTAACTATCGGCCGACAGAAAGTCTGTAGTGTGCGGGGGCTCTAAGAGTACCGATAAGCAACACAATGGATCTCCTCTGTTCTAAATTAATCCCACCGAGTGCGGTGGATAGCCACCTAACCGAACCTACTACGTGACTATCTACAATGTCGCTTAACCGTCAATGGTGCATTTTTGCACAATCATTTTCAGAAGCATCGTGGGTGGCCGTGGCGTAGTGGTAGTCGTTGTCCCTTGTCATGCGGAAGGTTCACGGTTCGAATTCAGATGTCTTCGAAGCATTTATTTCTCACGAAATAAAAATAAGTTGATCAGTTTCAGAAGCTAATATCGAATATTCTGTGAAGACATAACACTGGCAGTTGGATGTTGGATATGGCTGAAGAAATTGATCGCCCAAACTATGATAAGAAACATCTGGAAAAAACTCCTGTGAATCATAAGCAAGTACAAAAATAATACACAACTCTCCAGTTATCCTAGACACCACCCAGAGAGTAAGTTAAAATTGAAACCTATCATCTGAGTTTCCTACCACTACGTCGCACAATGGGGCAAAGAGGCCCAAAAGCTGGCATTAATTCAAATTACTAAATTGAGAATATCTATATTTTTTTTATTATTTTTCGATAAGATAATATCCACATTATTAAAAAATGCAAATGATTTCCTTTTAGACTTATCTGATTCATCACAGCGCAGCTTAGTTGAAGCTTGATTATTTTTTCTCAGTTGACTCAGAAAAAAAAATTTGTTTTTTTTTTTCTTCTTTGTATGAAGCCCGAATTTTTGTTAATCTGTAAATAATTTTGAAATCTTGGTATGGAGCCTTCAACTTCGGGTATGCAATAATGTGTACGGCACAGAAAAAAAAATAAAATAAAAAATTGTGTAAAATAGAGGTGATGTACTGTGGTCAGTTTTGAAAAAAAGTGTATTTTTAAAGACTTCCTAATTCCCGTAGACTTTTAGTTGGGTTCCGGACTCGTCCGAGTTTTTATTTTTTTTTTCTTCTTTGTATGATGCCCGAATTTTTGTTAATCTGTAAATAATTTTGAAATCTTGGTATGGAGCCTTCAACTTCGGGTATGCAATAATGTGTACGGCACAGAAAAAAAAATTAAATAAAAAATTGTGTAAAATAGAGGTGATGTACTGTCACTGTGGTCAGTTTTGAAAAAAGTGTATTTTTAAGGACTTCCTAAGTCCCGTAGACTTTTAGTTGGGTTCCGGACTCGTCCGAGTTTTTATTTTTATGTCATATAAATGTGTGTGATGTGTATTTTGTATTTCCGTTAAAAAAATCGTGGATTTTTGTATGGTGCCTTCGGTACACATTTTTTTAAAAATTAGATCTTTAAAAAATCTTTTTTAAGTTTTTAATATTGAAAAATAGGCACCTTTCAGAAAAGTGGGCGTTTTAGTGGGCGTGTCGGGTGGGCGGGCTTAAAAATATTTTGGGACTGGTCTCAGAAGCTATCATTAAAATTTCACGTTCATAGCTGTAACGGCTGATTTGATACCACATTTTAGGGCATTCATTCATATCCCCTATAGCGTGTGTATATTATAAAAAAAAAAAAAAATCCGATGATGAAAAAAATATAAAAATGGCCAATTAAGCTTCCTTGAGTTCTCAACAGACAGTTTGTCATCAACATTTTTCAGTTGGTAAAGATAGTGGCCGGAAATGGGTAAAGGACCTGAGTATTGTAATACGCCTGAGTAAACCATTTCATCTCTGAGTATCTCTGAATATATATGTACATATGTATATGTGGAGATCAGATTTCAGCCTACTAAAAATGGCCATTCAATGATGAAACGCACTATAAACTGCACTGTAAGTGTTATTCCTACGAACAAACGGAGTTAACAGCAAATTTCCCATTTATTAGTTAGGTCTGAGTTAGCTTAAGTTTTATTTCATATGTACTTTAACGACCCTTCGTCGTGTATATGAGAATACCGCACAACTGACATGCAAATTGCTTATCCTTGTTTGGTGCTCTTTTCAAAAACCTATTTATGCGATCAAAGATTTTCAGCTCTCCTCCTCATTAAAAACAAACAGAGAAACAGACTTGCCACTTCAGCTGACATGAGAATTGCACTGACGAAAATTGCACCCAGAAACTTCTTCTTTGATGTTTTAACTTAATTTTTTTAATTCCGTTTATTTTATTTATGTATTTTCTAACAAACAGCATTGAAAAAATAGTACATTTTGAAAACAATAACAAAAAACAACAAGAAAAAAAAAAACTACACAAAAATTAGTCTGTCAAGAAAGTGTTTTTACAATCCCTTTTTCGGGCTGTAGAATGAATTTACCGTTACGATTTTGATGTTTTTGCACGAGCGTGTTCATCTCTGTTGCAAATCAACCAAAATAGCATTCCATTTGTCATTTGGTCGTCAAATACAACAATTGTGGTTAATTTATTCGTAATTCAAGATGCCTGGCAATAGAACATCATTTGAAGTGACTCTGTTGGTTTATTATAATCACCGCATCGGAAAAAGTGTCCAAGAGTTATCCCAGACGTTTTCTTTAACCAGACAAACAATCTACAACATTTCAAATCGTGCAAAAAAAGAAAATAGACTGGAGTTAAAATCATCGAGCAGCCGTCCGTGCAAGATATCGGAGCGAACAGAACACGATTTGCTGCGGAAAGTAGTGCTTGGTGTTGCGGCAAGTCATGAAAAAAAACAAGTACCAATCAAGAGTTGCTCGCAAAAAGCCATTGCTTTCAGCACTACATATTGAAAAGCGATTATCTTTCGCTACGACACACATTGCCAATCCTGATAACTACTGTGATGACGTCATATTTTGCGATGAAACTTAAATTATGTTGTACTACAACGATGGACCCAATAAAGTGTGGCGCCAGCCGTTAAAAGCATTGGAAAATCGTAACATTATTCCAACAGTCAAATTCGGTAAGTAATAAGTCATGGTGTGGGGGTGCATTTCTAGTAAAGGAGTTGGAGATTTGGCCTTCATAGAGAACACCATCGATGCGCAACAATATCTAGATATTTTAGGGAGTCATTTGTTGAATAGCGCAAATAAATTTGGGTTAAACGGTGACAATAAACCGCAATTCAAATTTTACCTAGATAATGATCCTAAACATAAGGCGCATATGGTGAGGATGTGGCTTCTTTTTAACTGCAGCAAAGTATTTGATACGCCTGCCCAGAGTCCAGACTTAATATTTGTGGGGCTATTTGAAAAAAAAAGTTACTAGAAGACACCCAAAAAGCCGATGAGAGCTGGAAACTGCAATACAAGAGGAATGGAATAAAATTCCAGGCGATTAGGATGTGTAGAATTTAATTTGTTCGCTGAAAAGAAGACTATAGGCCGTGATAAACTCTAATACTGGCATACAGATTAATTTTTGTGTAGTTTTTGTTTTTCTTGCTGTTTTTTGTTATTGTTTTCAAAAGGTACTATTTTTTCAATACTGTTTGTTAGAATAAACGGAATTAAAAAAATTAAGTTAAAACATCAAAGAAGCTCTTTTTTATAAAGAAACTGTCCAAATTACCATTTTTTTTTCCTTTGTCAAAACACTTTCTTGACAAACTGTATGTGTTTTAGTTCAAGTATTTTTTTTTTTTTGTCATTTAAATTTATTAAGCGATTTTTGCGCTTCTAGTGGTTGGAAAAAGTCGGCACTTTTTGGGCTACTACTTATTGGTAAATCGGCCACTTCGTCTCCAGAATACCTGGCAACCGTGCCCCGAAATGTCGAAATTCTCTGCTACAAACACGAAACATCTAAGACACCCAACATCTGAAGTACTTCCTAACCGTGTGCGTCGAAAGTTTGGGATAAAAATATAATTTTCGTTGCTTATTCTGTAGTAAAACAAAACAGATTTTCACGACACTAAGCAAAAATCTTAAAATAAATCAGGGAAGAAATAAAATTGAAACAAAAAAAAAACAAATATTACAAAAATGTCAATAAACTCCAAATGAAGTAAGCAATTAAACTATCCGAGTTATGTTAAAATAATATCTTATTCAAATTGATTTAAGCAAATTGATGTTTTTTATAAATTAATTCGGGCGCAACCACACTGGGGCTGATTAAAACTATTTTATCAGAATTGAATAAATTTCACATTTCGCGCGTATGTACATACGTACATACGTATACTCTTTCTCTACTCCACGTTGTGATTAATATTTAAATGTATAATCGCTGGCTGTTGGTGTTTGTGATTAGTTTCGGACCAATTTCGCGGCGTCTTATTTGCGAATCGATGAACACACATCGATTTATAGAACAGTGGTAGAACTAATTTGCATTTAATTGGCCAGATTGCTGGCGAATTGGGTATAAAAAGCAGAACATTCTGGGAAATCATCAGTCACAAATCAATATGCAGAAGCAACTGACTTTGATCACCTTAGGTAAGTTGCAAATGCTCAGCTGACTCAGCCAGCAAATTATTTTCTAATTCTCTATTTCCTTGCAGGAGTCCTTTTTCTGGCCATGAGCGTTAGCGCTCGTAGGTACCATCCTAAGCTCAATTATTACCAATCTTCAGGAAAGTCTTTTGATGATAATTCTGATTCATCTGAATATAATGACTTTGAAGAAGACAATGGTGATAATTCCAATGAGGATTTAATTAAAACTGCTAAGCCTCCAAGCAGTGGTGGCAGCGGCGGCGGCGGCGGCTACTGGAAACCAGGCTACCCAAGCTATCCCAGCTATCCAAGTAGATACCCAGGCTACGGACAAGGTGGCTACGGACAGGGCGGCTACGGACAAGGCGGCTACGGACAAGGCGGGTACGGACAAGGCGGGTACGGAGAAGGCGGCTACGGTAGCGGTTATGGCGGCGGTTATGGTGGCGGCTATGGAGGCGGTTATGGAGGCGGTTTAGGCGGCAGTCTTGGAGGCGGTCATGGAGGCGGTGGTCTTGGAGGTGGCTTAGGAGGCGGTCTAGGTGGTCCAGGACTTGAACCCAGTCATCTTCCTGTCATAGTGCCAATGCGTGTACCTGTGTTTGTGAAAGTGCCATACGCAGTTGCCGGACCACCAGGAAAACCAGGACCACCTGGTCCACCCGGAATCCCCGGTAAATGGGGACCACCCGGCAGGCCAGGACCACAAGGCCCATCAGGACCACAGGGACCAGCTGGACCACAAGGACCAAACGGTCAAGATGTCTGGATTCCAGATGGCCCACCACATGGAGGACCAGGAGGTCCAGGAGGACCAGGAGGTCCAGGAGGACCAGGCGGACCAGGAGGACCAGGAGGACCACATGGACTCCCACCACCACCACCACCACATGGTGGACATTACTTCAAGACCGCTGAATCCTCTTAAATACATTCTTATGGCACTAATAAAGTAAAATAAATTGATATCGACAGTAAACGAAATGCATTTCTTCAATTGTTCTCTTCCTTTTCGTCCTTTATCGAATTCGTAAGAAAATTATTTCATCATTGAAAATAATTTATCTCTTCATGGCTATTCAACATATGTACGTTCACTTAGATCTCAGGTGGGCCCATATTGATAATACGTAATCTTGAATATTTGCAAAGAGCTTGGAATCAGTTCTAGATTTTTCTTTTTACAAGACCTGACTTTTAGCAAGGATCTGGCTAAGGAAAATATGGCATTTACTGCAAATGTTTGCAATAGCGAAAGATCTGAAAAAATTTGAGTAATTTCTTGCTGCCAAAATGACACTTGTGTTCACTCTTTCAAATTATCGAAAGATGACAGGGGCTTTGTCCGTTTTACAATGCAAACAACAGACAAGCGTGAAATAAATATGGCCGCTGTTAATTCAGATGTCGCTGAAGACCCAAACTTATCGATTCGACTGATAGTTAATATGGTGATTGTTAGGAAAGCTGAACCTTACACCTTCATACAATGCGATTCACTTGGTTGGACGCAATTTATTTATTAGGTACCGTAAATCTTATTAGAATTAAATTAAATTCATACTTGGTGAGAGGGACCTAGCGTTACTTTTCTCCTCTCTCCTCGAAAAAGCGTTTTTTCGGTTCGCTTGAAGGCGCACCTGCAAAATGTATGAAAAAATGCAAAACTATTTTTTTCTTTTTGTTTAACTTTGATCAATTTTTAATAGACTTATTAGTAAATCATACGTACACTCTTCGAAATTACTTCAATTTTATATTTGACTAGTGGTTACCCGATGCGCTTCGCTACTCCCGCATTGAGGACAGTATTTATGTAAAAAAAAATGATTTTTCGAGTAACTCTTGGTGCACCGAACGATGTCATCTTGAAGCAGGAATTGGATAAGCGAATGTTATTGAAGAAGTCGTTGGAATCAGATGTGTAACTTTAATCTATAACGAATTCAAATTTTCTCTGTTTGATGTATACTTACTTACTTAGTTGGCGCTACAGCTCGAGGTGAACCTGGGCCTGCTTCTCGCAACCATTTGTGTGTGCGTGTTACATTTTTTGCACGAATGGAAGGGACCTACAGTTTTTTGCCGACTCCGAACGGCGAGTTGAGAAGCTTAATCGTGACAAATGATACTCTTTGATGCTTGTCAGACATTCGAAAGAGGTGGGCACTGTGAAAAACTTTTAGGTGTTTGCGGCGGGATTCGAACCCAAGACCGCTGGCTCAGTAGTCCGACGCACTAACCACTTGCGCTACGGTGCCCACATGTATGTGTATACATATTTATAATTAATTTTGAATCAATTTTCTTGACATCAAATATAGTAATGACTCTGGTGGAGATCTAAAGCCCAATTCGCAATGTCGCGTTCGGGCGCTCTCGCGTTAGTGGGCTTTATATCGACTTTACGATAATTTCTGTCCAACGCACGAACTCCAAATTTGCAAAAATAAATACCGCTTCCAGCTTCAGGCGTTCATAGGTTAGGAATATGACAAATAATATGTTCTGTTTCGTCAATTCTCCCATTCACGAATTTATGATAGAAAGAAGATTTGAAATGTGTTTCTTTTTATTTTTATTGTTTTATTAAGAAACACAAAATGTAAGAAAATACTTTGTAAACAAGATTGTGCGAATACGTCAATTACACAATTAATTTGTGTTGAAAAGAATTAATTTAGTCATTTAAATCTTTTACACATATTAAATGCTAAAAAATTGTGTTTTGCATGGTTTTTTATCATTTTTGTCCGACATTTTTCTCAAAACTTGTGCGTAATAATTTTTTATTTCTTTTTCGAAACTTTTATCTTTGACTAATTCTCTAAAAATAAAATATGAAATAACTTTTTCACGTACAATCAAAAGAAGTTATAGTAAAAGCGATTTTTTGTCGGACAAAAATGATAAAAAACCATTAGTGGAGCGTTCGAATGACCGAGTGTTCGAATTAGCGAGGTAGTACTGTATCAGGAGAAAAAATTCACTTTTATACCAAAACTTAAGTCGAGAGAACAATTTCAAAGTAATTTGGATATCAACTTAAATTTAATAGCGATGCAGAAGATAGATATAAACCTGAAATATCCGAGAGATTTAATTAACAAAGCGGCGCGCGTGTAACGGTGCCCGCATAATCTAAGGCAAGAAAGCAATTGAGATACAAAAATAAATAGTTTTACAGTGAGCACCATGGTGTAGTGGTAAGTGCGTTGGGCTACTATGCAATGCTGCCCGGGTTCGATCCCAGGAAAACACCCAATTTTTTTTCACGAATGTCTGATCTCTTTCGAATATCTGACAAGCTATCAAGGACTATCATTTGTCACAATTGAGCTTCTCAACTCACCGTTCGGAATCGGCAAAAAACTGTAGGTCGCTTTCTTTCGTGCAAAAATATAACACGCACTCGCACACACAAATGGTTGCGCCACCTAATAGGATTGAGCTTCCAAAAATGTTCTCCGATTGATTTTTTATTGGGATTATTTTGAACATACATAACATACATAATATGATGTAAGAATTTATTCCCGCTACATTTATCACACTGTAGAAAGCCACCATGGGCCACCTTTTAGTACTACCCCTTGCAACGTTGTAAGTTACTCTACCAATGTTGCCGTTCTGGTGACTTTGTCACTATATCTAGTGGAATTTTCACTCGTTAAGTGACAAAATAAATTTCCATGTCACCAGATTTCTAGTGTTTTTTCTCAAGCAAGCATTTTTGTGGCATGCAAAAATTTATTTTTTTTCTTAATATTCCGTCTCTTTTCAACTAACTTAAAATCAAGCTGTCTGCTGAACACGACTTTGAAGTTTCAATTTCAATCTCAGGAACATGCAGCCCTCCATTTTTGTCACTGAGCTGATTAACATTTTATATTTAATACAATATTTTTTCCTGCTGACTTTTCTTCAAAATTTCAGTAAATCTAGTGACTTTTGGAGGTTGGCCTAGTGACTTTTTATTTCAGCTAGCGGCAACACTCTACTCTACATATTTTCGGAAACTAAAAAGCTGTAAATAAAAATATGTATTCAAAAAACCAAATATACGACCACAGCTATACTCTGAATATCATCGTTTCGTTTCATCTTGTTTTGTACTTTTTTGTTAGTTTTTCCCGTAGTAGAGTTTTGGATATTTTAACTTAATTTTTTTTAAAGCACATAGGAGATAAGAGTGCAATCGCATCGGTGCCCAAATAAGCAGAATTTTTCCCTTAGGCGTCTTATCACAGTATCCAGTCAGTCCTTTTTTTTGTTTTTCGAATCGTGCCTATCCAATGTCAATCTGCATTCTTGCTCTAGTTTCCAATGTCAATCTGCATTCTTGCTCTAGTTTATTCACCAAGGGAAGACTAGTAAACAAAATGGTCACACAACTGAGGGTATTGGCCGGTAGGTATGAGGCATTGAGCAAAATAGGGGCATTTAGGCTGTTTTCTAACGAAAACTCCCCTTTTCAGCATTTAAAACATGTTGTCATTTGTCAAGCCATACATTTTTATACCGTATTCACTGAGTTTCGATGGAACTCACTGTCTAAAACTCTGAATGCTTCTAACTTCTCGCTGATTGTTACAAAAAAAATAATGCTATAATCTCTTCAAACACGTGTCTCTAATGGAAACCAGTTTGTCCGCGGATACATAGTAATTCATTTAACTAGTACTGGAGCCCATTTCTGTCTTTAAAATGAACAAACATTGAAGCAGCTTCTGTGGAGCTGAATTAACTGACATCCGCACAACTTTAACAGTCAAGCAGAATTGTAATGTAATTTTACTTATTTAAAAACAGCAATTATATACAAGCAAAGGTATTATTATTATTATTATTATTGAAGGGTGAGATGCACTGCCACCTATTGTGCCCCCTACAAGTCCTAGACCAAGGAACATCCCTCTCGTCATTATTCCTATTGGAATCGGTTAGAGAGAGCTTCGTTCACACGTCACACCTAGCCCAGGTGAGTACTCCACAGGCGACAGTACTTCATCCAGACCGATTTCCCTAAAAAGGAGATTGGGTGCTATGAGTTGTAGATCATCTACTGTAATTTGGTATTTGCCCCGCATTCCACCAGCATGGGTTCTGGAGTTTCACTGGACTCATTACAAAATCTGCATGAGCCTTCATCTAAAAGACCTAGCTTCCTGAGATGTCCCCTGAATTTACAATGTCCCGTTAGAAACGCACTCAGGATGCGGAGTTTGTTTTTGTCAAGGCTGATGCAAGCTTAGAATCTCTTCCGCAGTTTCTTCGTCTATCTAAGATCCTGAGTTTTTGTCCAGGACTTAGTACTGTTTGTCTTCTCCAGTGATCGGAGCTCCTCTTTTATGGTGTGCTCTCCTATTCCACAGAAGGGTTCAGGGCCCACAAAGGGTGTGGCATCTCCTTTCCTGGCAAGCTTGTTCGCCTCTTCATTACCTTCTATCCCCAGATGTCCTGGTATTCAGTATATGGTGACGTTGTTTCGTTCGCCCAGTCTATTTAGTTCATCTTGGCATTCCAAGACAATTCTAGATTTGATGATCTGAGCTCCTATTGCCTTGATAGCTGCTTGCCTGTTGTAGCGCTTGTCAAGATTGAGTTGGACACATCTGTCGATAGCACAAATTTCAGCTTGAAAAATGCTGGTGTAGCTGCCCATGGGTTCGAATAGTGTAGTTCCGGGCCCAAACAGTGCTGCTCCCGTTCCTTCCTCAGTTCTTGAACCATCCGTTTACCATTTAATGGTATGAGGACTCAGCCTGTAGTTTCTAGATTCGTTGCTCCAGTCCTTCTTGTTGCCGAGTTTGATGTCGTAATTCTTTGACCAGTTAAATGTCCTGATGCCATCGTCCCTAGGGAATGCCAGAGGGAGAAGCTTATTAGTCATTTTGGCATAATCCTTATGGCTAATACATTTACCTCTTCCAATTCTTACAGCCAAAGGTAGGTCACATCATTCATGTAACTGTCGTTGCAAAAGAATTTCAAAAATGGTGCAAAATTAAACAGTATTGATTAACGGTTAGTTCACCACCAAACTGTGAAAGATTAATAGAAACTGTTGTTGTCTACAGGCCATTCTATTCCACACCTTAAAGCCAATTCCAAATTTATAATTATTAATAAAAACTGATGCTTTAATTTTTTTTTACATACACATTTTATAGCTGAAACATATTTCCCAAATTCTTAATTGTCAAATATATTATGCGAGCTTTTTATAGCCATCACCTGAGCCGTATACCCAACTATAATGGCAAGAATTATACCTTGTAGATACAAAAAATTACATGTACGCTAAACATTCATATGGGCGGGATCATTATCATATATAACAAGCCAAGCTAAATCATTAGTGAACAGCTATGTTCTTGGAAAACCACATATGCAGAAGTTTATTGAACTATATCATTGAATCTAAAATTTTAATTTAAATCTAAACTAGATACTCTTGTATCCATAAGCAATGCTTTTAAGGTTTTTTTTTAGTCACTGATGAATGATGTTCAGGCATCCCGTAGTGCCGGCTCTTTGATACATAACTTGAAGGCGGTTCTATAAAAAGCAACCATTTGAATGATGCATTGTTAGTAAATTGTAGAATGCGAAAAGAGTTGGGCTTTATCTGGCTGGGTAAGATCAACATAGTTTTCATTTTTGTTTTGTCTTAGAATAAAATTAAGATAGCATCCGTTATTTTGTTTTGTTTTTCTTTTTTAATTTTAGGAGTTGTTCTCCTGGTTTCAGGAGGTAGAACCAAACAAACTGAAAAGAACACTTTAAAGAATGGAGTCATGCATGCTTATCGGGAGTATGAAATCAATCCCGAGCAATTCAGATTTAGTCCGCAGAGTAGAACTGCACTAGTAGATTATGATGAAGATTATGAGGAAGATTATCATGAGGATGATGATGAACCTGCAAAACCCGTAGCTTTTCTGCGAATAGCAGAGAATGACGACGAAACCTCTAAGCCTCCGAAACCATCAAAACCGACGAAGCGTCCGACTCGTCCAACTCGTCCGTATCGTCCACATCAAAGTAACAAGCCGTACCCTTCACATTCGTATCACCCACCACGATACCCACATTATTCACCACCATATCAACCACCACATCAACCAACATATCAACAACCACCATATCAGCCACCATATCCACCAATATATCAACCACCATATCAACCATCCTATCCACATAGTGGCGGTGGCGGTGGATTTGGGAATCCAATTTACATTCCAATTCCCGGACCGCCCGGATCAATTGGACCAGCAGGGCCAGCAGGGCCAGCAGGACCCGCAGGACCAACTGGCAATACAGGACAACAAGGGCAACAAGGTATACCAGGGCCTGCAGGACCTGAAGGACCTGCGGGACCTAAAGGATCAAAGGGATCAAAAGGAGACATGGGTGAGCCTGGTACTTCAGGACCCCCAGGACCTCCAGGAGCTGCAGGAACACCTGGATCGATTGGGTGGCCCGGTCCGCCCGGTCCACCTGGTCCACCTGGGCCACAGGGCCCACCTAGCGCCCCATCAGGGCATTATGACGGATATAGTGAACATGGCGGACAAGGCAGCTACTATCCAGTACCACCAGTGCCACCACATGGATCGTCACATAAGCCATATTCGGCTACCGAGTCTGCAAAGGCAGAATAAGTACAACGGCTGCGTTCAAGATTGTAAATACGCTTTATTATCTAATTTTAAACCAAAATATATGGAAAAATAAATATTATTCTCAGAATTCTCTTGAAACATTTTTGGAACGTTTTGGATTCACAACGTCTTGTTTTCACTGCAGTATATGTATTTGAAGTATGGTGGCGGCTAAGTGGCAGCTGGCTCATTACATAATAACGAAATATAAAAATGCACTTCAGGTATTTAATAAATGCGAATATGTAGGTTCCAGTAGTTTCGCTTTGGCTGTGAAAGTATTTTAGTAATTTCGCTGAAAAAAGGTTTAATGCACTAAGAAACCCTTGTTAGTGCCATTTATGCTATTTAAACTTAATCTCTCGGCTTTAATAAAGTCTTATCTTAGCGTTATAGACCGGAACAATGTTGAAGCATTGTTGATTACATGTCCGCTTATCTATTTGTCGTCACAGTCAATAAAAACAATTTTATTGATTTTAATGGTCGTTATTTTGATTTTTCTATTAGGAAGGTTTTCTCAACCTTGGATGCTTATAACAAGTCATTGCCGGGATCGACAGAGAGATTACGCTTGCCAGAAATCTCGATGTAATATACAATATTATACATGCCATAATGAAATAATAATTAATGCTTTTAATTTCCTCCTTTTTGATTGCTTGTGTCCGTCCTACCTTTTTCTCGGCTAACATTGTAGGCGCATTCACGACATCTGTTCATACAAGGATAACTAAAGACACACTCGCCTTTTTAATCAAACCGTCCGGCATTAAGTACGTGTGTCGTAGATCGTCTTATTTATTACTGGCCAGACATTATGTATACAGTATACTCAAACATTTCGTCCTTCTTCCAGTCAATGCCCAAATATTTTTACTACGATTTACTAGGTCGCTTTGTTGTCTGTTCGGTACAAATTTTGAAATTGATTTTAAACTAACTTACCGATGAGCTAGAGACTTGAAACTTTAAATATAGCTCAGAACTGGATGACTCGCTTTTTTGTCTGTCTGTTCGTTAAGGTTCTGTACGGAGCTTCAAAGACATTATAAAACCTTTAGATATGCAACGTTTTTGTGCTGTTTTTATTTTTGTGACTATACTTAAAGTTTTCATTGCATAATTTTAAGCTATTTTGTATTTAATTTTTTTAAGTTTTAACGAGACGGGAGTGAATAAGATGCTAATTAATTATAAAAAAAATATTTATAAAAATAAGTTTTTAAGACGAACTAAAAAGTATAAAATAATTATATAAATTAAAAGATATTAGAAATAGTTTCTCTTAGCCCCCGTAAATATAAAAATAGCTTCTTGAAAAATTTAAATCGAAAAACATGGGGCGCGCATGCAATAACTAATGCATGAGTAGTTCAACTAAGTCGCTGACAACTTGATTGCAACGCAAATGAACTGTTGCGTGAGTTTTCTCAACTGCAGCTGCTATACACTCCTTACTATCTGCATGGGGCTAAGACCCGGCGGTTTTATAACTTATGTATAAACTTGAAAGCTACCCCAATTCACTTTCTATATTCCTCCTGTACAACAAAGGGAACAAACTGTTAAATAGACTTAATTAATACGCAGAAATAATACAATTTTTCAATGCACTATTGGGCGTGTTTTTTTTTTGTAACCTATATAGACTTCGAAAAAGCTTTCAGAGTAATGATAAGACTCGATAATTATCCAGGCTAAGGTTTTGTTGTATTTTACATGGGTAAACATGTTGCTGAAACATTTTTAGCCTATACAGGTTACAAAAAAAACACGCCTATTGAGTTAAGATTTAAGAAGAGAGAATATTTAAGAACTTGTTGGAAAAATCTATTTTTAAGAATTAATAAATAAATGTATGTAAAAATAAAACACACATAAATCATGAGATTACATTTTTTTTATAAAATGACTGCCCAAAATAGAACCAATGACTTAATCTGTTTGTTTATATTAACTGCCTCTTTTATATGGCTTATTTGAATATGAATCTGGTATTTACGTTTTAAATATAGATTTAAATAATCTTTATATCTATGTACATGTACATATGACCGTCTATTTCAGCGCAAATAAGGCGCACAACACTTTAAACAGATAAGGGATACTTTGCGCCGGCGCAGCTTATTCTTTCCTGTAATGCACTAGTTACAACGGGGTTTCAACATTTTCTTTCTCTATTCGATAATATATATGTACATATGTACGTACATACATATGTATGTAAGTATATGTAGAAGGGTAATTTCGCCACAGAGGCGATTCAACATTAAACCGTTGGATTATTTATCGAAGCGTGATATCACACATTTTTAAATAAATCCCGAATAAAAAATCCCGCATATGAAATTGTTCCATTATCACAATCTCGCTTATTACCGAAGTCTCGCTTATTATTATAAAAATCTTACTTGTTAAGAGCGACTTGTGTAATGAATATAGTATTTAATATAATGGCGGCCGTGGCCGTGGTGGTTAATGCGTTGGACTACTAAGCATGCTGCTCGGGTTCAATTCCAACCCGGGTCTAACACCTAAGAAAGTTTTTGACGGTTGCAACCTCTTTCGAATGTTTGACAAGCAATCAAAGAGTATCATTTATCATGAGAAGCTTCTCAACTTGCCGTTCGGAGTCGGCAAAAAACTGTAGGTCCCTTACATTCGTGAAAGTAACACGCACACACCAATGGTTGCGAGAAGCTAGGCTTGGTTCTGTGTAGGACTGCTGACGCCGTATATTTATTTTTATTTTATTTAATATAATGCAATTATTTGAGTTTGGAGTAGATATCTAGTACGAGTATCTACATAACTAATAAAGATTAAGATATTCTAGTTTTCGAGATTTTGTTATTGCGATTTTTTGTTATGCGAGATTTCGAAAACGAGATTTTACAATGCGGTCAATCGTTCTCAACCTTTTGAATAATAGTCGATTAGATGAACGATGTGTTTTACGAATACAGGGCATTTAAAATATACCTCAACAAGACCAGGGAAAACTTTAATAATGTAAAAGCTCTTCTATATGAAAATAGGGTTTTCAAAAACTTTTCGATACGTCCAAAACTATTAATAAAATGTTATTGCGATCCACCTTCATAATCGGGTACAATAATTACTAAACAGAAAGGGAACATTTACAACAGCTCAAGCATTTTATTCCATATGCTTGTCATTTTTTATACGCCAATATTGTGGTCCCTTTGAAAAAGCGTAATAAAGGGTGATTTTTTAAGAGGTTGAGAACTTTTTTTTAAAAAAAAACACAAAAAATTCGAAAAAATGAATGAAATATTTATTTGAATCGATAGTTTGAACCTTGCAATTTAATGTTTAAAGATAATTTCATGCAAATGTTGACCGCGGCTGCGTCTCAGGTAGCCCATCCGCTGAGTCCAATTTTGGCATACTCTTTCACACATATCGGCCGGTATCTCACGAATGAATGCATGGATGTTGGCTTCCAGTGCGTCAATCGAAGCGGGCTTGTCCCTATAGACATTAGCCTTGACATACCCCCACAAAAAATAATCTAATGGTGTCAAATCGCACGATCTAGGCGGCCAAATGACCGGCCCGAAACGTGAAATTAACTGTTCACCAAACTCGCCTCGCAATTGCGCCATTGTTTCGCGTGCTGTGTGGCATGTGGCACCGTCTTGTTGAAACCACATATCATGCAAGTCAAGAACTTCCATTTCGGGCAAAAAAAAAGTGCTGTAACAAAGGCCTAACTGCTGGGAACGGCGCCGAATCGACATTTCGCGGTCTTCTGTCACACTAGCTGATACGGCCGCAATATTTTCTTCACTACGCACAGTACGTAAACGTGTTGGTGGTTTAATGTCCAACAAAGTAAATTTGGTGCGAAATTTGGTCACAATCTTCCGAATAGACTGCTCAGAAGGTCGAGAATGCCGATCATAAAATGGAAGCAGCGCGCGATGAACATTTCGAACCGAGCACGAATTTTGATAGTAAAATTCAATAATTTGCAAGCGTTGTTCATTTGTAAGACGATCCATGGTTAAATTGTAAACCAAACTGAAGCTGTTTGACAGTGACACAAGGTACTAAACACACGTCAGCTGTCAAAACCAGTGTTGCCAAAACCAAACCAGCTAAAAAATCACCCTTTATAAGCCAACTAAATTATTTCCGTATTCTAAATACCTTTTTTCTTCTATTTATTTTGTGTAACTTGGTAAGAAAGTAAATGCCCCTTGTGTCATTATCTGTTGAACAGATTTATTACTACGTTTTTATTAGATCGCTTTGCTGTCTAATGCTCGGTACAAATTGTGCAATTGATTTTACACTATCTTTGCGATAAGTTAGAGACTTGAAACTTTAAACATAGCTCAGAACTGGATGACAATGCAATATTAATTAGTTTTCTTGTCTGTCTGTTCGTCAGGGTTCCGTAAGGAGCTTCAAGCACACATAAATTCTGTAGATATGCAACGTTTTTCTGGTGTTTTTATTTCTATGATTAGGTAAGGTGTACTTAAAAATTTTCGGTGCATACTTTTAAGCTACATATAACCACATAGTTACCGTAACTAATGGTAATTTTTTGGATTTCGTATTTTAATTTGAGTTTTAACGGGACAGGTCTGTATAAGATGCTTATAATAATAAAAAAATTGTGTTTAAAAATTAATTTTCGGTAGACCACATTAATAAGTATCAAATAATTCTTCTTTTTTCCTTCTTTAGGTAGCGATACAGTTCGGGGTGTTCCAGGGCCTACTTCTCACAACAATTTGTGTGTGCGTGTTATATTTTTGCACGAATGGAATAGAAGCTGCGAGTTGAGTAGCTACTTGTGACAAATGATACTCTATGAATGCTTGTTAGACATTCGAAAGAGGTGGCACCGTGAAAAATTTTTTAGGTGTGTTGATGGGATTGAACCCGGTCAGCATTGTGTAGTAGTCCAACGCATTTACCACTACACCACGGTGCTCAGGCTCACGTATAAAATTTAAATTTAATTATTTAAATACAAATAAGTTATTTATATACATATTTACTAGTTTTTTAAATGGACTAAAAAGTATCTATAAAATAATTTTTCCTAAAAATTTGTGATTGTGAATTTTGAATAACTATCACTTGTGAGATTAAAAATGAAAAACGTTGGACACATGTATTGTAATAGTAAGGAGTGTAGAGCAGCTGCCATTGAGAAAACTCATGCAACAGTTCACATCATTTGCAATGGAATAAACTTGTAAGCGACTTAGATGAACTATTTATGCATCAATTAACAATTGCATGAGCGCCCAACGTTTTTTGATTTAAGTCATTTTAAGTTTTACTAGTGTGCCCGCGTGAGAATGCTCGCAAGACAAAATCCAACCCCCAAAATCCAAACTTCCTTCTTTTTTAATTTGTTAAGATTTATAAAGTGAAAATGCAGTTCATCACTGCTCTTTCTCTTTCTATTGTCTTTCTGTTGACACCTCATTTGTTAACCCATATTATCCCAAACACCTTTAATCTTGTTCGATTTGAGAAATACTCTAACCACTATGAACATATTTATGTATAAAAAATACAAAATAAATTTTTGTATAACGGTTCCTAGAACCGTTCCTTTAATGGAACAATAGGACAATATAACATTGTATTTTCTTCATCGTGAAAAAAAAAAACTAAAATAATTTCACTATTTCAATACATTTTATTTTAAAAAATAACAGTAAACTAATGTAACATGGAAGATATTAATCAAAATAGTTTATAAAAGAATGTACACTTTGCGGTGAGACATTTTTTTGTCGATTACTTAAAATTTAACACACAATAAATACACCGACATTTCTCGAAATCAAACCAACAGTAATTTATTGTGACAGCAAATATTAGCCGTGTTTTTTTTAAAGTGAGTACATACTCACTTTTGGAATCATAAAAAAAACGGGTATACTCACTTTTTGTACAGCTGTTTTGTGATTTTCAAATTGTCACATTTCTATAAATTCTTGACATTTGCATGTCAAATTAAATTGTTTATCTATGTTTACCAACGTTTTGATGGTCAATAGTTTGAAAATATAGATGCATATGTATTTAATTAATATATTAATATCAAATATTCAAATATTTAATATGAGTTTCAGATATTTACATTTTTGACTTTTGTTTCATATTTTTTGCTTGATATCTAAGGAGGCTATGTTCATAAGCACACACCTTTTTTTGTTTTTTGTTTTATAATTCACTAACGATAAATTGGTTAAAGGGATTTATGGCTAAAAAAGCTACTACGGAGAACTATTCTATTCATTGGTCCATGTCATAAAAAAACATATAAGAGTGTGGGTCTATATTCAACACTCACGGAGCTATGCACATGGGGACTAAAAAAGTTCATTCAGAGAAGTAGGTAGGTAGGTACCAATAATAATTATTCACTTTCAAATTCTGGTGTATTAAACCCAGAGCAACCAAAGTGGGTCCGTGCGATAGATAGTCGATCAATGTTTAGCACAGCTTCCCATGGCTGTTACAATTCCAGCTTTCATTTTCGAGTTATTGGTCTTCAAACACAGTTTTTTTTACATTTTTTTTTAATCAATTTAAGTGAAAATCGCATTTATCTCGGGAAAGTGTGTTAATAACTTTAATTTTTTTTCTTATTTTGGTGCGCTACAATGATACCTACAAATTCACCATACAAAGGGCTTATAGTTTTGCATGTATAAAGGTATTATTATAATTTTTTTTAAGCTTTTCAATTCAATACAGCACGAACAAATATTTTTTATCAAATGCTATCAATCTGACCATTATTTCCTAACAAAATAAGTTCATATTTATAAAATAAATGTATTTTAACCAATCAGAAAAAAGCACTGCATTTATCAACTTCATTTAAAAAAAAGGAAAACTTATGGACACATCCAATTACAAATGCCAAAAACAAATTTTCCTCCAACCGATTTCAGCGCCATTGGTATTCAGAGTCTGAAACTGCTGTACCAAATAAAGCGTTTACTCGGAGAATTTTACCTAGTGTTATAGCAAGCGAATTTGTTTTTGTAGTGCGGGTAAATTGAAAAGTGAGTATGTACTCACTTAATAAAAAACACGGCTATTATAAGTAATGTTCAAGAAATATTGGTAGAAAATGAAACAGATACCGTTCCACTAATGGAACACTAGGATGATACGGGTAAAATTGGTTAAGTGTGATGGCCGCAAATGGTACCTATAGAGTCGACTTCGCTTAACTGAATAGGCACCAATTTTATTTCACTTAAGCGGTATTTTCACTTATGCGAAGCTAATAAGTATAATTTTTTAATTTCGGACGTAATAATTTTTTCAGTTTACCGGGTATTTTCAGTTAAGCGTAGTTTAGATAAGCGGAGTCAACTGTACTACAGAAATAATATATAGGTATACTAGTGGGCCCGTGCGAGAACTCTCACAAGAGAAAATCCAACCCCCAAAAATCCAAACTTTTTAATTTGTTAAAATTTATAATGTGAAAGTACAACTCCTCAGTGCTCTCTTTCTTTTGACACCTCATTTATGAAGATTGGTTAACCTTCATCTCATCCAAAAAAACAACCTTTTTTCTTACTTTTTCCAAAAACCACTAATTGAAAACTTCTGGAATTTTCTGACTTTGTTAACAACCTTATATTACAATAAAAAAACGTTTCTCCCCATGAAAAAAATGGTGATGACGGTTGTTATTGCTAAAATTACGTTGTCTACCTTCTTGTGTAGATTTCTACACACATGGAAACTTAGTGCATTTCATATAAAACTTCATTTGCATTGAATCTTTTCGCAAGTGAACAATGTTCGAATATATATTGTGAATTCAATAGTAATAAAAAAGAACTATGTCGGGACCAAGATAGTTGGAAATTGAAGCATGTTTGAATGAAAGTGATGGTGATGATAGTGATATTTTTGGAGACAGAGATGACGAATTTGTGCCAGAAGAAAATGTTTATGAAAACGATGACTTACTATGGTAATTGAGATGATAGAGAGAGATGATACAAAGGTAGCGAGTGAATCAAATAAAACATACATCAGTTGTTGAAGGTGAAAATATGGATACATTGCTTGTTTCGAAAGATGGGATTGTGTGGCAACCACAACCAGTTGGGCATCAAACTAGAAGATTCGGAATGAAAATATGATTTCTCTTCGTCCTGAATATCAAAGATGCTTCTTTATTTTTCTTCCCACCACATATTGAAAGTATAACTTTGAAAGATTCTAATGTGTATTCACAAGCTAAATACGGTAAGGTTTTCAAATTAATCGTTTCGAATATGTTGCAAGCACAACACTGACAACATAGCACTTGCTTCGTACATTGGAAGAAAAAACAAAAGTACTGTATTGCAAGGTACAATGCATAACTCTATTGAAATTGTATCTGGTGAAAAATTAATAACAGACTATTACAATAAAACAAAAGGATTGTTCATATACACTGCCATTCCAAATTTCAAGTTAATATTTTTTTTTCATTCGATTTACAATTATGTACATACCTAGGCGATGTAGCTACAGTTGCCAAAATGGTTCCTTGCTACAGCTGTAAAATAAAAACAAATGGATGGCTAATGGCTGTATTTGCAAAATATGGTTGATATTTCTGATATGAATTCATTTATTATTTTCAAGGAAGTGAACTTGAATTGGCAATCAACACAAAAAAATAGCAATATGAATGAAAGTGAACTGAGAATTCACTTGCAAAACCACATATGGCAGCTAGAAGAAGAAGACCAGCATTATCAACGCACAATCCTTAGAGTATACTTCTGCATCATCTTCATCATCTTCATTAAATCCATCAAAACAATCACGACGCATTCTACTATAAATAAAAGGCAGTACAAGATGTCACGTTTACAATGAAGAAAATTCCACCAAAAATAATATATTATATGAGCCAATTTGTTGTTTTTGCACAAAAGCTGATTGTAAAAACCAACATAATCGAAATGTTTGTATAAAATGCATTCAAGAAAACTAATTTGAATTTATTTTCAATTGTTTCTTTAGAATAAAATTAAAAGGACAATTTGTCTCGTTGATTTTAACCAAAAAAAAAATCAAATTCATGGAAAACACACTTAAATCCCATATGTGTAGAAAACTACACACAAGGGTAGACAACGTAATTTTTTTTGAGGATGAGATGAAGGTTAAGTGTGAGGGCCGCAAATGGTACCTATAAATGCTTATAATGCTATGGATGTTCGATAGTAAGACCTTTCATACGGAGGATTGGTCTAGTGGCACGCTGCCACCAAAACAACCAACTTCAAGGATATGACCAAAGTACAGAGAATAGCATGCACTGGAACGACCAGTGCGATAAGAATAATGCCAAAAGCGGGATTGGAAGCAATTCTTAACCTTCTGCCTCTGGATCTCTATATGCAGGAGACCGCAGCAAAAAGCGTCCTCAGGCTAAACTAGTCAAAACACTGGAAGTCGAATGTACGGACACGCCAAAATACTTGGCAATTGCCTTAATGGTGACATCAACTCAGACTACACTATCCCATACTTGGACTTTGAAAAACCCTTCACGTGGGATTTTCCAAGCAGAGAGCAGTGGGAGAGAAATGAAATACCACAGAGTGCTAAGTACATCTATACCGGGGATGGAAAACTATATTTTTGAGATGTACTTAAAATTATCTTAAAATTGTACTGAAATGGATCCAATTGTATTGAAAACTATTTTTCGCATAAATAAATAATAAGATAGACTCAAAATATTTTATTTTCAAATACATAAACAAACAAAAATAAATTAACAATAGATTAACATAAATAAACATTATTAACTTTATAACAAAACCTTACAAAAAAATAAAATACTCTAGTTTCTACACGTCTCCGGTTCACAATTTAGTCTGTGAGCTCTCTGAAAGCTCTCTTTTTACAAGCTTTATATTAACTTCACTTTCTGTAAGGGCGGAATCTAGGAATCTATTTTTCACCCACTTCCAGATATCCGATCATCCGATGAAATTTTGCACACGTATATAGTTCCGGAGACAATACAATATGGGTTATTTGATGACGTTGTAAATCCAATATGGCGGACGCTTTTTTAACTTCAATTTCTGTGAGGACGGAATCTGGAATTCGATTTTACACCCACTTCCAGATATCCGATTATGCTGAAATTTTACGTATCCGGTGAACACTCAATATAGTATATTTCATGATCTTGTAAATCTAATATGGCGGACGCCCAAAGATAGTGGTTTACTATTATCTTCACGACCTTCTAAATATGGGTATCAAATGAAAGGATTTGACAAGTTGAAGACGGCTAGCTAAGTGACGGGATTCTAAATTCAATATGGTGGATGCCATAAGATGGCGGATTACTTTTTTCTTCACAACCCGCATGACATGGATATTAAATAGAAGGGTTTGACGAATAGAATCTCAAACAATATAGCATATTTTATGACGTTGTAAATCTAATATGGCGGACGCCATAATATGGTGGATTACCGTTATCTTCACGACCTCCTTAATATGGGTATCAACTTAGGGGATTGAGCGCCCCAAGCTTTAATTTATAGTCACACTTTTACTTTTTAGTTCATTAAAGCTTTTTTTTTAAATTATTTTTTTATCTTTATATTTGTACACATTTACATATGTTCAAAATATTGCCACTTACGTTAAATTCATAACAGGATGAGTTCCTAATTAAGTTTTTGTTTCGATTAAGGCAGAGCAAGTTTCGACTTGAAGTCGGTTTTTATATTTTGCTTAGTTTTTTTTTTGCAGTCGGCAAGAATGCTCTTTATTCATTGATTGATAAATTGTATCAAATTTAGGCAAATTGTACTTTTGTAGGCGAACAAACTCATTTGTATCGAATTCGGTACAATTGTATCAACTTTTCCATCCCTGATCTATACCGATGTGTCAAAGATGGACATTGGTATTGGAGCGGGTTGCTTCTCGGAAGAAATAGGAATAAGCAGCTCCATACGTCTTTCAGATCACAGCAATGTTTTCCAAGCTGAGGTTCTAGCAGTGACAAAGGCTGCTCAATTGGTGTCAATGATGACAATATCACGAGAGGATATCAATATTTACATTGACAGCCAGGCGGCCATAAAAGCAATAGCTGTTACACAAATAACATCGAAGCTTGTAAAGTATTGCCGTGAAGAACTGAAAGTTCTCGGCACGCAGCACAATGTTAAAATCAGCTGGGTCCCTGGTCACAGCGGGATACTGTACTAGGCAACGAAGGCACAGATGAACTGGCCACAAAGGGTTCAGCCCTAGATAGAGAACAAGCAGACGGGACGGTCAGACCTCTACTCTTCAACCTTCCGGCCAAAATCGAGTTGGATGAAACCTAGACATTAATACTTAGGATCACACTATATGGGTATCACAATGGGTCCACATGGACCTAAGTGTTATGAGGATGCAAACAATCTTATCAGCCCGAAAACCTTACCTAACCTTATCTAAAATGCTTCAATTTATGGATGAATTAGAAATTTTACAGTTGTTTTGAATAGAAACTATTTTTTAATCCACGACAATATACAGTAAATAATGGATATGAGAATGTTTAAGAATCCAGAATAAATCGTGCTCCTAAGTCCTAATGTGTATTGCTAAAGTGAAAATGCAATTCGTCGTTGCTTCCTTTCTCATCCTCTTTCTTTTGACAGATCATTTTTGTTAAGGTGTTAGGGGCAGTCACAAAATTTAAAAAATCGGTTTTTTTTTTTGTGCATATTCCTTTTATCATAGCATCTTGAAAATATTCTCTGTAAGTTTCAAGTCGATCAGCGCCAAATTGATTGATTAAAAAAAATTTATTAAAAAAAATGTGTATCTACATGTAAACAATACTTTGAACTTCAAACGTGATTGTCTCGAAGTCATGTTTTTAAAATCGGTGAACCAAATTCCTCGAGAGCCAGTTAACCGATTAACTTTTAACTGGACAGAGTTCTTCCATATTCATATGTACATGACGATGACATATATGTATGCATTTTTTTTAACATCAAAAACTCTCAAATTATGAGTGAACATTTTGCCAAAAATAGGACGGTTTGAACGGCCGCCATTTTGCGAAAAACATTTTATTTTAAATCCATTGATTAAACAGAAGATTAACACAAATTATTATCGGAATCTTCCTAATTTTTTGATTTCGGATAACCCGTTCATGAAGAGGATTGTACACCGCAACACTACTTTTGAAAAACATACTCTACAAAAATTGTATCTTTTGCAATTTTCAATAGTTTTCAATGTAATTTACAGGAAAGTTGAATAAAAATATGATCTCTCAAACATATCAATATTGAGAGAAAAAAAAAACCCTAAAACTGTGGAAATTGTAGCCTTGTGACTTCCCTAACCCGTTAAAAGTGTTGGTTTTGGTACTTACACTGTACGTAGAAGGTACTTATACGTATACTAAAGAAATAATATACTCATATGTATGATTGATACGGGCGGGTATTATATCTGACAATGCCGTTATAATAAATACAAGAAATAGGTTTATCACTGAAACAATGACAATATTTTAGTAGTAAAATGTCCTATCAGATCAAAAAAAAATTATAAGAAAATATCGTATCATACGTACATAGATGTATGTATAATAAAATCATGGTAGGCCCGCTTGTTTTGTTTCGTTCTTAGATGCCAAAATCATACAATTATTTAATTTTTTGTTAAGGAACCATTTTCATCCTGTTTTATTTTTTACTAATAACTTTTATTTCAAAAAATAGTAAATGCATTTCCTGTACAATTTGAAAACTTGATAATAAGAGGTTTTCCTTTTTCATGAACTTTTTACCATAGTATATATTTAAAGTAACCAAAGAAAAACTCTGCAGTATAGCCATACCATTTCTAAACTAAAACACCATAACACGAACGCTTTCCGGAGTAATATTCAACTTTTATGTCACTGGCTTGCTATTCAAGAAGAAAAACTAACTTGCATCAGGTTCTTTGACAGTTAAGACTAACTAGATCTAGCAGTAGTGGAACACAATTATGTCATATTAAGTTTCAAAAGGGTATCACAATGAGTACATGGGGCTCCGATAAATCTTTATTTTAAAAATGTATGTTTTTCCTTACAATGTTAAAAACTATAATATTTGGCTTCAGCAGTCCTAGGTAGAACCAAAGAATATATAATAACCAAGAAGACGCATCTCATACAAATTTTTGTACTGAAAATTTTTGTATGGCGGGTCCTAATATCAGGACCCGCTCTCTTAAATTACTTATTAAAGGAGCTTTTTCGCTCATTCTACTCTTTCCCTTAAGGGCTTCTCTTATGACACACATTCAATTATTGACTGTGGAAATGTATAAAGTAGAAACCGGTTTCTTCAATTTTGTGCCTACGAAAAGGGCCAGTATACACTTCATGATTTTTCAATAAACTTTGATTTCGTTTCAAATTGTTTTACCGTGATTTGCGATTCCAGGTGGTCAGTCCAATGATTTGATGTAAATGAAATAGTGTTTGTTATGCGTGGGCAGATTAATGCCGTTGTATCGAATGTAAAAAGTTGAGAAAATTATCAGCAGGACTAGGTTGGACCAGCACGCTCTGTAGTGGATGGTCCCTTAGGTATTTTTGCATGCTGGGGTTGAAGATAAGAATTTTATTTTCTTCGCTCGTTGTTTACTTTTGATATTTTGTTATATGTATGTGTCCGAGTATAGAATCTTGGTATTATTGTGATGAAAAAATTGAGTCGAATACTAAAATACATATGTTTTTTGTTTATCTCAAAGAACTCTTCCGATGGGGCATGCAAATTACCAAAATCAGTATTTCGGTTATAATTTTTCTGGAATATGAAAAACTGAAAAAATTAAATGAATTGGTTTGCTTTGCTTTCAATACATGTAACCAAAGAATATATAATGACCAAGAAGTATTATCTGCCACCAAAAAATTATCGACAATGAAAAAGCTCTTTCGCAACGTAAGAGAAACAAAGAAAAATAACAATCCAATTGAGATTGAGACTGAGAGGCAAGACAAAAAAGTTTTTCTCTTGACATTTTGTAGGGTCGGCGGCGATCATAGTATATGTTATGTACCACCTGGTACACCACACAATACCTGTACAGCGCATAGTCACATGTATTGAAAGCAAAGCAAACCAATTCATTTCATTTTTTCAGTTTTTCATATTCCAGAAAAATTATAACCGAACTACTGATTTTGGTAATTTAAATGCCCCATCGGAAGAGTTCTTTGAGATAACCAAAAAACATATTTTAGTATTCGACTCAATTTTTTAATCACAGCCAACAATCAGAAATATAAAAACAGAGATAGTTTCAAGAGCGTAACACTTGAATGGTTTTGTATGGATGCATGCCATTCCATAATTGCAATTTCACATATTAACCTAAGCGACAACTAAAGGCACCTGTTTTCAGTGGCGTAATCAACGCATAGTATACATTGGGTCAATGAATGCCGATTGTCGATTCCTATTAAGTGTACGAATCATATTAGCAATACATCCAAAAAGACTATTCTATACTCGCACACATGCATACCGAGTTACAAAATATCAAAAGTAAACAACAAGCGAAGAAAATAAAATTCTCATTTTCAACCCCACCATGCAAAAAAAAACCTAAAGGGACCATCCACTACAGAGCGTGCTGGTCCAACCTAGTATTGCTGATCATTTTCTCAACTTTTTACATGCGATACAACGGCATTAATCTGCCCACGCATAGCAAACACTTTTTCATTTACATCAAATCGTTGGACTGACCACATGGAATCGCAAATCACGGTAAAACAATTTGAAACGAAATCAAAGTTTATTGAAAAATCATGAAGTGTATACTGGCCCTTTTCGTAGGCACAAAATTGAAGAAACCGGTTTCTACTTTACACATTTCCACAGTCAATTCATTTTGTGTGTCATAAGAGAAGCTCTTAAGGGAAAGAGTAGGATGAGCGAAAAAAGCTCCTTTAATAAGTAATTTAAGAGAGCGGGTCCTGATATTAGGACCCGCCATACAAAAATTTTCAGTACAAAAATTTGTATGAGATGCGTCTTCTTGGTTATTATATATTCTTTGATGTAACTATGCGCTGTTTATGTATTGTGTGGTGTGCTTCATATACTATGATCGCCGCCGAGCCTACAAAATGTCAAGAGAAAAACTTTTTTGTCTTGCCTCTCAGTCTCAATCTCAATTGGATTTTTATTTTTCTTTGGTTCTCTTACGTTGCGAAAGAGCTTTTTCATTTTCGATAATTTTTTGGTGGCAGATGAGACTTCTTGGGTTTGTATATTCTTTGGTCCTACTCAGTCACTCGTTAACGAATGCGGTAATTTGGCCCCTGTTTTTCTCTTCAACACATTTGAAAAGTGTCAATTGTCTTTTCCTATTAGTCTTCACCTTCATACATTTTGGTTTGAATTCTTTTATTTTTGGTTTGTCTTTCACTATGCAGTCTTAAATTTTATGTACGCTCTTACAAATACATATGAGCGTAAGATTCCGTAAGCAATTAAAATGATTTTTTATTGTTTAGTATTAAAAAGTGCGTTTTAGTTTCGTCATGTTTACTTTAAGACGGCTTCAAGAAAAAGCTGTACATATGAAATCTCAACTTGAAGTGAGACAAAGTCGTATACGTGATTTTTTTTCTTCAAAATAATTTTAATATTTGTGTAAAATAATGGCAGGACCATTCATTTTAATATTGCCAATAATAAAACGTATGTATTTATAAATAATAATCAGCTATTTAATTTTTTTTAAAGAAAAGTTCGTTATATCGAACACTCTCGATATAGAGAATGACCTTGAACATTATATCATTCATTATACTAGACGTCCACTGTATTTATTTATTTTATTTGTTTTATTTATTTTATTTATTTTATTTATTTTACTTATTTTATTTATTTTATTTATTTTATTTATTTTATTTATTTATTGTTTTGCATATTTTTGTTTTTATTTATTTATTTGCTTATGTATTTATTTTTTTTTTTAATTACATATCTATAATTTATTTTTATACATATGTACAATGTACATGTGTGTATGTATCTATATTTATTTAAATTTTAAAATTATTTCTTTTTCTTCTCTTTTTTTTCTCAAATGGAAGATTTTTTCGTAGTTTCCTTCTAAAAATTCAATTAAATTCAATTATATAATATTATTAGACAATACTTCAGTAGAATGATAAAACAATATCGAATCTCTGTGTAAATTGTGCAAACAACTTCAATGAATATTTATTACGAAAATAAAATCTATCTATCTATCTATTTCACCCGAAACGTTTTTGTTCGCCCGAATTTTTTCGAAGTAAGTTCATAAAATTTGTAATTTTTTTACAAGAGGGAAATTATTATAAATTATTTAGTAAATATGCATAGTATAGCGATGCGTATCTTCTTTTTTTTTTTCTCTTTTTTTTCTCAAATGGAAGATTTTTTCGTAGTTTCCTTCTAAAAATTCAATTAAATTCAATTATATAATATTATTAGACAATACTTCAGTAGAATGATAAAACAATATCGAATCTCTGTGTAAATTGTGCGGACAACTTCAATGAATATTTATTACGAAAATAAAATCTATCTATCTATCTATTTCACCCGAAACGTTTTTGTTCGCCCGAATTTTTTCGAAGTAAGTTCATAAAATTTGTAATTTTTTTACAAGAGGGAAATTATTATAAATTATTTAGTAAATATGCATAGTATAGCGATGCGTATCTTAACTAAATTTCTACTATTCTTACCTTAAAATAAACAAACTAATTAAATTTTCCGCCTTTCTGTTCTCTTTTTAAGTGGAAAATTTAGCTGCCAATGGCGTTTCATTCCGCCCGAATGAAGTTTCGGGCGAAACATACAATAGAGGAAAAGTGAATTTTTTTGAGCGGAATGCTGTTCGGGTGAAACTCACAATAAGGCTTTTTGGCTTCTGTAATGCTGGTAGATATGCCAAATATCAACGCAACGCTAGTTTTTCGATTTTGTGGTGTCTGTCATACTACCACGTCAGTCCCAGAAGGTTAAGTAGCAAAATAACTTCGAAAAACATTTAATCGTTTCCATTCACGAGCTTATAACTGTTTATTTTCAAATTTTTTTTGAATTTCGTGAAGAGTCACTTGAAAAATCGTAGCCGAAGCAAATACCACAAAAACGTTGAAAATACGACTAAATACAACTTGCATAGTAGGTGATATAAGCCGAAAGTCATACGCGATGGCGTACGAGTATGTTCGTAGTGAAACAACTTCCATAATAACAAAATATGACTATATTCGTATGTGACTTGCAAATACGACTTGCATATTTGGGGTGAATATCTATTGTTCCGAATTTAAAGTCAATATAAAAGTATAGTTTTTGATAAAATCTGATGCGACTATCGATCAATAGACAATGAAATCATGTACAGCTTAAAACTTTCATTTTCCTATTCAATATCAAGAATAAGTAATATTTACAGTGAGATATGCTATAACCGTGACATTAGTACCTACATATTGAAAATTCAATTTTAGGATTACAATTCTATACTTCTATTCTTGGCTTACATGTTTCGCCTGTGTATAAGCAATCCAGAAAGAAATATAAAACGAAAATCCTGGTAGCTAGTTCTGTATATTAACTTTTAAATAACTTATCTGTTAAAAAAGTAGTATACATTTGTATAATAATAATACTAATAGTAAATTATGAGAAATGAACCTAAATTTTAACTTAGTGCGCATCTATTACAGTACTTGACACGTTTCTAACGTTAACCTCTGCGGTTCATTAAATTTATCAAAATAGAATACAAAATTAAATAAGTGGTATTTTAAATTCAATCGTTACATTAAATAGCACGGCGCGGCGGCCATTTGTACAGATAATTATATTTGTTAAATTTTCCATTCAACATAGATAAGCACAAATTAACTTAAACATTCCGAAGAAGTTCAATACTCGATTCGCAAAAAGAAAAAAATGCAAATAATATGCAAATCAATAATTAACTATACGCACACACACATCGAGGGACAGCATTTCACCACTCTAGCTTATCAGGTGAATGGATAGAGCATTCCTTGTTTTCTTTCTCTCTTGTGCTTTCATCTTTCACTGGTTCTAAATTGGCAAAATGGACACTGATTTGAAATGAGTTCATCTAGAACATATCGGATATGCAAATGGGATCAGGCAAATTATTCGCATATTGAATTGATATTTTCGTGGTATAAAAGCTCGCAGATTATGTTCAATCATCAGTAGCTATTGACAATGCGTCAACACATCATTTGGTTAGCAATAGGTAAAATAAACTCACCTACTACAATATGAAGAACGTGTACTTAATTAATTATTTTACCATTAATATTTTTAGGCGTATTGCTCCTATCATTGGGGTCTTTTGCCGAGAATTCAGAGGTTGAAGCCGAGTCAACATCTGAGATTCAAAATGATTTGTCAGATGCGGCTAGTGAGAATGTAGCAGAGAATGTAGCAGAGAATGAGCAGGATACTGCTGACGAAGAAGATGAAAAACCCGAACCCACGCTTTACTCATCAAGACCATCGAATAATCCAGGTTATGGTGATTACTATGACGCATACCCAAGCTATCAGCAACAAATATACTCAAGTGGTGGTGGTTACCCAAGTGGTGGTGGTGGATACCCAAGTGGTGGCGGTGGATACCCAAGTGGTGGTGGTGGTGGATACCCAAGCGGCGGTGGTGGTGGATACCCAAGCGGCGGTGGTGGTGGATACCCAAGCGGCGGTGGTGGTGGATACCCAAGTGGTGGTGGTGGTGGATACCCAAGCGGTGGTGGTGGCGGTGGCGGCGGATACCCAGATGGTGGTAATCAAGGAGGCTATCCAAGCTGGGGTAATCAAGGAGGTGGTAGTCCAGGCTGGGGTAATCAAGGCGGTGGTAATTCAGGCTGGGGTAATCAAGGAGGTGGTAATTCAGGCTGGGGTAATCAAGGAGGTGGCTACCCAGACTGGGGCAATCAAGGTTGGGGATCCAGACCAAGCAGGCCAAGCAGGCCAAGTAGGCCCAGCAAACCCAGCAGACCAAGCAAACCAAGCAAGAACCAATATGGCCATGGTCAACCAAACTTCTCACTTATTCCTGGATTCGGTTTCCCTAATCTCCCGATTTCTGGTATTCCAACATTAGACTCTGTGCCTGGATGGGGTGGAAACGGACGGATTCCTGGACCACCAGGACCACCAGGACCACCAGGTCTTCCCGGACCACCAGGTTTTCCCGGTCAACCAGGACCACCCGGCCCACCAGGCCCACCCGGACAAGCTGGACCACCAGGACCACCAGGGCCACCAGGCCACCCAGGATTCCCTGTATTCCCAGGAGGAGATCACGGCGGCGGTATCGGCGGTGGTATCGGCGGCGGTATTGGCGGCGGCGGTCCAAACCGTCCAAACGGAGGCGGCTATCCTGGATATAACCCACATGGTGGTAAACGTCCATATAATATTCGTACCAGTGACGATGAAGGTGAAGAAGATACAATGGAAGACCAATCTTAGTTATTCGATTGTATAAACGAATTAAATAAATGACATGATATAGGACAACAATGTTTCTTCTTTAATATTATATTACAGTTACATATACATTATGTAGTTTTAAAGATTGACAAAGTCAAAAAGTAATTTTGCAATTAAACAGATTGAAGTATGCAACATGAAGAGTCATCGATCGTCATCGCAGTTCGGTTATCCGTTAAGAATCATAAGATGCCTCTTGTTAATTTAAAAGTTGTTGAACTAATAGATCGCTAAAAAACATGCCGCATTTATGGTAATAGGTCCAATACATGACGTAAACACGCTTGCAAATGCGTGTATGTTTTGTTGTTGCCTGCATTTAGCAAAGGCTGGTGTAAAATCAAATTATTTGTGTGGTTTGTGTGGTGTGGCGAATTTTGCGCATGTTGAAAAAGAAGTAAATGCTGTTAGAAAATAGAATCCCTAATAATCCCTACTAAGTAAAAATTGCTTTGCATGGATTTTGATATTTTCTATTGACTACAGTAGCGAGCATAGGAAGTGCAACACCCATTTTTTACAGAATAATCCCTAATTACTCTACTCTTAGGTAGAAGTTTTTTTTAATGCCATTCATCGTTTTTGCGTATATAAGTGTGCTACAAATAGTTCAGAGTCATTTTTGTTTTTAAAGTTATTAGCGTTGGTGTGTTTTGAAGTGGCAGAGTTGACTATTACCAAAATAATTAAAGAGGTTGGTTGCAGCAAGTCGACTGGAGATTATTAAAAAAAATAATGCTTAGGAGCACAGGTGAACAGCAAAAATGTACAGAAGGCATTCGTTAGACATCTACCGCGGATGATCGAGTTTTATACCGGATGCCATTGAGGAACCGTTTTCAAACAGCTGTACAAATAAGAGCAGAGTTGGTGGAATCAAATGCAATTACATAAGTATGCATATAGTGCATCGAAGACTTACAGAATTTGCCTTAATGGGTCGTCCACCCGAAAAAAAACCGATGTTTAGACTTAAAATTAAGAAATCTCGGCCAATTTGGGCAAAAAAAATATGAAAAGTGGACAAAAATTGATTGTACACAAGTCATATGCTCCGATGAGAGCAAATTTAACATTTATGGATCCGATGGAATTCAGTACGAGCGCCGAAGAGCTGGAGAGCCATTAACGAAAAATTGCCTTGAGAGAACAGTGAACAATTTGGCGTTCTAAATGATATGGGAATGTTCTTACTACTATGGAGTTGGTGATTTATGCTTCGTTAAAGGAACTGTAAGCTCGGAAGTTTACAAAAATATTTTAGTCAATCACTTTTATCGTCAATTAAAAATCATTTTTTAGAGGCCATCGATGTGATTTTTTAGGTCGGCTCTACTCCATGCCATCGTTCCAAACTGGAAAGCTGTTAATATGAAGCATATAAATATGAGGTTTTTTTCAACACTTTCTTGGAAATTCTAATTTGCTCGGATTCTGTACCTGTAATAAATAGTTCTATATGTTGTTTTATTGTCCACAAGTTGGTAAACAATTCATGGAAGACACTTTTTATTGTATTGATTTTTTTCATTGACAAAGAATCCAGAAATGAATAGAAATGTGGGTTTTTTTTCGTGTTGCACTTTCTATGCTCGGTACTGTAGGTTTTGATAAGGAGCAGGTCGTGCATTCAAAAATGCTTGATTTTAAGTATGAAAAACCATGAAATTCAATAATAAGACTTAAAACCTAAAAAAAGTAAATTTCTCCTTCGTCTATATGTACTCTATTTTATTGAAATTAATTTCAGTTTTTAGAGCTTTAAAATGCGCATCCTTTAAGTCCAAAATTATATTTCTACGTTCTCTAAAAGCTAAGCAATATTAACTTCCCTTGTTTTTATTAATTTGTAAATTGACCAAGCCTTTCAAATCAATCACAGTGATGTTTTCTTCTTTTAGTTTTCTTTCGAGGTCTATTCGTAATTCTTTAAGAGAGCAAGAGCGAATTATTATTTCTCTTTTTCGTGAAACGTGACGTGTGCTTAAGTCGAATGGATTTGTGTATCTGCTCAAGGGTAAAGTTTTTTTTTCACTTATGGCCGTTTTCACAGTGCGAGCTTAAGTGTTGGATAAGTTAGGTGTAGGATTGAACAAATCCGTCACTTAAGAAGTTTTCGTTCCCACAGTCACCACTTAAGTGTGGTATATTTAAGTCATGGATTGAGTGTCATTGTGAACCATTTATGAAAAAAAATTATTGTGAACGAACACGAAATGTCAAACGAAATTTGGTTTTAATTTCCTTGTCAAGTGCTTTTTAGAAAAAATGCAATGAAAATTAAGAGAAAAGAAGACAAAGAAGCCGCTGCATGTGTGGAAATAGAAAAATAGTTCAATTAATAAATTTTTAATTCAAAAAACGACGAAATAGCAGTATGCTGACGAAAACAAAAAAATTGCGAACCCCTCCCTTCCTTCGATATGCATCCTGATGAAACAGATACACAACTGAAGTCGCGAGCGCAGCGAGCAGCGATATCAGCAGAATCATCCCCTCCACTTGCATAAAATGAGAGCCGCAATGCCAGCCGCATTACCAGATAAAACATTTCGTTGTTTAAATAGGTTTTCTGTACTGTATTTGGAGGTTAATATTATTTTGGTACACTTACGGCAACAATTTACTCTCTGGATTGACACTTAAGCCATGGAAGTCGGTGGCTTAAGTTATGACACTACTTAAGTACAGGATTACGTTAAGCCTGCACTGTGGGAACGCAATTCGTGGTAATCCTGAGATTATCGTTGGATCGACACTTAAGCTCGCACTGTGAAAACGGGCATTAGAGATACATATGTATGAGTAGATCTGGGTTGCAGAAGTCGATACAATTGTACTGTTTTCGATACAATTGACCTTGCTTCAGTACAAATACACTTTAACAAAATTCGATACAATTTGAGCTGCTGCTAATTTAGTTAGTATTTTCTTTAACAAAATATGTTTTAAAAAACCAAAACATCACATAGTTTGCTTTTGCTACTAAAAATCGAATTTATATCAATTTCACTTAACATACCCATTTGTTGTCAGTTCACAATCACTGTTTTTTACCTGACTACATAGAGGAAGGGTTATAATTTTAACAGGCTGGGTTTGTTTGTATGTAACGATGTCACCTCGTAAAGCCTAAACTATGGAATCGATTTCAACAAATGAGGTGTCGTTGGATTCGTCTTGATGCGGGTCCCAGGCTTTGTGACGTCACATGAAAATTGAATAGGGCCGGGCGGGCGCATCAACCTACCTCTTTTTTTCTTTTTCTTTATATCCGCCTTGTTAGTGGTATCAAATGAAAGGGCTTGGCGAGTAGAATACAATACGATATGACGTCATTCTAAATTCAATTTTTCAGAGTAAAGCCGTGGTCGCATGCCGTTACAATATGTATTTATATAACTACGCATTCATTGACAAAGGGACATGCGACAGCTACTTATACTCTGAAAATCATAGTTTCGTTTCATCTGTTTCGTACTTTTCACTTTTTTAGCTAGTTTTCCCCATAGTCGGGTTTTAGTTTTTTAAACTTAATTTGTTTCTATACTTTGGTTCCAACATAACTAGCGCCACGTGTTTCGTAGCGACAGCAAAGTGAAACAATTGACCACCATCCACCTGTGGCCATCTTGTAACGTTATAAACGAGTTACTACGAAAATACGTTGATTTCAAATTGTTTGTGGGTTAAGTCCAACAGATGCCACTACCATTTCGATAAAAAAAAATATGAAAATAGCCGCTACTTTTCTTTATTTACACATAAACTGGATAAATATGGTAAATTTATTTCGAATCTACTTTTTGTGTTGATTAATATTTTGTTTTATTGCTTGATAATACAGTACAACTTCACAATTTATTAAGAAAATACTTTAATCACGGCTTACGCGAATTCAAACACAATGTAAGTTAAAAAAAAATAACGAGTACAATTTCAATACAATTTTTTTTCAACTTTCAATACATTGCTGAAAGGCCATTTTTCATCCCTGGTGTAGATATGTATTTTATTATTATTTTCTTTATGTTAGTATACGACTTTAACGTAAAATAGTTGGTCTACCAAGCTATTCACCGAAAAACGATTTTCCATGCCAAAATTAATTGGTTTATTTGTAAAACGATATAAAAATAGTAATTAAGTAATTTTTAAGTAAAATTAGAAGCAAAAGAAAAAAAAACAAAACAAAATATACAATAGGATTGACAGTTTATTTGAGATAGAATAAGAGCATAATAGCTGGTCTACTCTCTTTTGGGTGTAAAATAGTTTGTCTAGTACTATTCTAATAGTGATCTGGTTTCTGGTAAGCCGTTACGAAAAAATTGAGAGAGAACATTTTTATTCTTGCACTAGCCTTTTGTTGATGCAAGTTGGTTACAGTTTTTGGTCAACCATGGCGCGTGGCGTTGCATTATCGCGAGATCTTGGGGAATCGATTATTAACACTAGAAAGACGGGCCATTTTTAAGTTTAGCGTTCTATAATTTTAAAAGTTTTATCTTTTATGGCATGTTCTCTTGTGACTTTTATTAAAATAGTGTCAATTTAATTTTACATATAGTTTCATTGTTATATCTTCATAAAGAATTGCATAAACATATCATCTACCTACAAAGCCGGCGCCGGTCATTTGACCCATATAGTGTAATTTTTCACATTTTTTTTTAATTTTTTTTAACTTTTCTTTTTTTAATTTTTAACACAACCACCAATATCGATGCAGCTGTCAAATGGTAAAAGACGTCACTGTTATATTTGCAGCTATAATAATAAATCTAGTTGTGTGTGCGATATTTGTAAAATTCCATTACGTGGAAAACATCATGATTGTAGTAAGAAATAACAAACTTCTTGTTAATAAAACACTTTAATATGAATATACTTAAGTTTGTTCACTGATTGATTAGCATTTTTAAATGATTTACTATATCAAAATCTATATTTTTATTGCATGGGGTCAAATGACCCCTGCCGTCTTTCTTGGTAAGAAGATTTTCCCGTCTTTCTAGTGTTAAGGCTTCCCAAACGGGGTTATCTAGCTATAAAATTGACAAAAAATTTAATTTGCCACGGTCATCAGTGCAACACATAATTACGAAATATAATAATATAATATATATATATAAAATAATAATAATATAATTCTGAAAATGTGGAAACTGGTAAAAAAAAACGGGACGCCAAACGATAGCAAAACCTCGTGATTGTCGTGTGCTGAAAAAAATGATCAAAGAAAACAGACGCACCGCCGGCCGCTGCAATAACTGTGGAATAGAAAGATCGCATTAAAAAAAATATTCCCGTCGATACTTGCAAAAGAACTTTGAAAAAAATGGGATACAATTTTTATAAGGTTTGTTTTAAAATAATTTAGTTTCATAAGTTTCAAAATAACTTCTTGCATGCAAACGCAGGTGAAGGAAAAGCCACTTTTGACGAGAAGGCTTGAGTGGGCGAAACAACGCCATTGACATTAAGTCAATGGCGGACCGTTATTTGGAGTGGTGACTGGTGAGTCCAGATCTGAGGTTTGCGCTGGCAATGTACGCAAAAAAAAAAATTAAAATTTTGACAGATAGACCAACATGATTTCCGTTCATTAGATAGGTATATATTACTTTTTTGTTTGTTACTTGTCTTATTTCAATTGAATAAAACTTTATATTAATCAACAAAAATTCGTTATTTGTTTCAAAATTGTCAAGAACACAGCACATTGTAAATTATTTGGTTGTAGACTAACTATTTTGCATTTGGAATCGTAGTATTAAATGACATTATTGCTGGAATAATGCTAAAATGACAGTGTGTAGCTTGGAATAAATAATGACGATTGGAATAATGATGGCGAGAATGATGAGGGTTGAAATTTTTCGCGGATTTTGTTGGAGGGACGGAGAAAGATGCATTAATGGTAAGAAGGCAAATTTCATCATTGCGTTTGCCACTTGCAACGGTCACTGGTATTGTGAACAGAATATTTGGCTTCAGCAGTGCTAGGTAGAACCAAGCCTAGCTTCCCGCAACCATTTGTGTTTGCGCGTTATATATTTGCACGAGTGGGAGGGACCTACAGTTTTCTGCCGTCTTCGAAAGGCGAGTTGGGAAGCTTTACATGACAAATGATGCTCTTGAATGCTTGTCAGGCATTCGGAAGAGGTGTGCACTGTGTGCGTGTTTTTTAGCTGTTTGTGAACAGAATACGCAGCGATATCCAGGTATTGGGATATAATTCTTAAAGATTGTGCCTTTTGATAAAGTTTAATGTCTCGTTAGGTGTTGCCTGAATATATGGCGGAACGCCTAAAATTTCATCGCACAACAAATCTCCATCAATATTAGATTTAAAGTTGAGCGTTAACTTTTATTGCAGTGCAGAACAATGTCGCATGAGTTCTTCTTCATGATTTCTTTTTTTAGTTAAACAAAAAATTCCACGTGACAGAAAAATCTGGCGTCTGTTGAGCATTAAAAACTCGACTCCAAGTTTTTTGGTGGATCCGTTATTGGTTCATCAACAGCCTCTTCACCCGGCCTACGTTCAATGCGTTTAAATTGCGCTAGTGGTTTAAAAATGGCTACGTACCGAATTCCGATGCTAATACAGATGTTGTTACGATGACTTGTTCGAAGCCTGTTTGTCTATGTGATTCCAATTAACAGCAACATTTCTTAAGCATTTCGGTAAAGTTGGCAAAGTTAATTTTAGGTAACTGCCTGCTTTGCTTACAACGTTGATTTGAAAGAAAACGTCGTACAATATTATCAGAGTAACAACAAATGTCAACTCTCTTAGCTATCCTGCCAGTGTCGCCAGATAAACAAAGCATCGCATTTCACATTTCAACAGAGAAACTGTAAATTATTCATCTCAGTGTAATACGAGTTGCTATTTCTTGCCTGTCGCTTTGTGCGTCTCTCTTTCACCCTAAGATGTCATCAAAGCATTTTATTACCCCGTACAATTTTAAAACGAGTCTATCTTCTGCTATACCGATATCATTGCAGTATCTGGAAATATCCGTGCCTATGATCCGTGCGTTTTGGCATGTTTGCCTAGAAGGCAATGACCGGATAGTATTCAAATAGCTATTCTTATTTGTGCCCTGCTAAGTCTAAGGATTTCACTAGTCTTTTTATGGTCCAACGCCGGACAAAGTACCTTGGAAACACTATGCCCTACAATGTCAGACCATCTATGGTCAGTCCTTCTCGTGATTGCATATTTTACTTTAGATTTAATACTGCATAGTTGTGGAGCAACTTCTACCACCTCGGGTATTGGCAACCCCCTCTTTCCTTGCCTGCTTATCGGCAAACTCGTTGCCTTCTATCCCGGAGTGCCCAGGCACCCTACATAGTCTTACCCGGTTCTGCGTGCATAATGCCCTGAGCATTGTGCGGCAGCTCCCGACTAGTGCCGATTTAATAGTGCTAGCGCTTTAAGCGCAGCGGTTATCGATGTACATAAATGTCAATATCCTTACCGGAGATTCGTTTTATTTCAGAAGCTCTGGAGCTCTAAGTACGACTAGAACTTCTGCCTGAAGAACGCTGCAGGTATCCGGGAGTCTTAAAGACACCTCTAGACCTGGTTTCATACAGTACACTGTTGCGCTTGCAGTTCTAGACTCATCCCTGAAGACTGCAGTATCTATTTGCCGTTTGTCCACTCCTCATGCACAGGGTACAAGGTTCTGTGCAGTGTGTTAAAATGAAGTGTGAAGAAGGTATCATCCGTTTTTATTTGATTATCGATTTCGATTTCTATAAGAATAGAGCAGTGTTATTCGCCGCTATTCTTAACAATACATTAGTAAGTGAGGGATACAACAAGACAAACAACAAAATGACAGGTCGTGGTAGATAAATGCCAAATACGCATACTAACTCCTACAGGATAAGTTTATAAAAGTTAAAAGTTAAGTTTTTCTTTATATCGATAGAGATAGGTATTCAAATTGAGTGGTTAAGTTAAGCTGGCGGGCAGCGCCTTCCAGTCGCCGGCGGCGCGGCGCCCCGAGCCACCTGAAGCCGGCACTGCATACATATATGCGCCTGAGAGCACGACAAAAAATATAGGACAATAAAGTTAATAAAAATTCCATTTATAACATTCCATAAATGTGAAAAGCAGGCGAAGCAAGGCGAGCATGGGCCAGTTAGTCTATATTTGTATGTATATAAAACAAAGTGGCAAAATGCGTATGTTTTCCTCTACCGGCCGCAATTTTCAACCAATATAGTTGGTTTTGGTTGGTTGTAGATAATTATGGTATAAAAGTGATAGACAAAACATAATTACAAAAACATTCAAAAACATTGAAAAAAAATCAAAATATATGCATTTTTTCAGAATTATGCAACTTATGACCATCGCTATAGTTTTTGTGCACTGTTTAGGTTAACATCTACAAACCATGATTTTTTCATATTTGTGCCTTAAGCAGTTTCTATAATAATGGGCTTGGGGGTTGGGTCGGGTGAATGATATTTAATACCTTAAGTTTCCGCCAAAAAAAAAATATTTTGGAAATCCTGATGCCCCACATATTGTTGCCGAATGTGTGTGGAGAAAGCATGTTGGCACAAAGATACCGGTGAGGGACTTCTCAAAATGTTTGACTTAACCTTCCGTCGTCCCTCTGGGGTGTAAGACACCCCACAAGAAATTGTAAACTGTCCCATTACCGTTACAATTTTTTTTTCGACCATTGCATGCCTATGTAAATTCAGTTTAACATTTTCAGCAGTAGTTGCGGTGGTTTCGCGCAATTTGGGTTAATTTTCAGTATTTAATTTTGCTTCGAAAGTTTCTATGGAATATCATACACCCCAGGGTGCAGTTCGCGTAAGTATTTTTTACAGTTTGTACATAGGGGTTTTTAAGTACATTTACTTCGATCTTTGTAGTTTATCCAGCGTTTGAATAAAAGAAATACAAATAAAAAAAAGCTACACTCAGCTAGTGTGAGATTTGTTTATTCATAACAAATAATTTTTTTCTAGGATTCAATAATTTTTTTACAGACAAAATTTCATATATGCATTGCATGAATTCTAGCACACTGCTAACAATAGTTTGCAACAAAAAATGCGTACAAATTTGCACTTATACTCTTGAATATTATTTCGAAAAACATATGTAATTTTTTTTTTTTTCTAACTTTTGAAAAAATTTGACTTTTTCTGAACATCTACTTTTTTATAATTTGTTTGTCCATTTATTTTTTAAACACCTTTTTTTTATATAATTTTTTTTTTGTAATGTCTGGAATATTAAAGACTATTTGGATGTCCTGAAAACATGAAAATCGAATAAGCAATTCATATATGTAATGAAAAAACATTTTTTTTTTAATATTTATGATTGGGGTATTTTACACCCCAGATGAAGGAAAGTGCAACAACTAAAACATAGTTGGAGGACGGAGGGTTAAATGTGTCGGGGTTTGTGATCTCACGTTCGTTAAAAATGTCTAAAAACTATGCGATTGTCTTGGATGGCTAAATATCAAGGGATTTCAATTTACTTTTGAAACTATACCCTGTTCCACAAAAATTGTCAGTACAGGGGAGATAGGACGTTTGCCCCTCATTCTGGTAGCAATAGCTTTTATGAATCTGTCCCTCTTTTAAGCTCTCACTAGGCTACCATAGTATGCATGACAAATCGCCGCAGATCGGAAAGCAATATCCTTAGGGCTACCATCTGCTGTTTTAAAAACAAAATAATTTTTTGAACGAAAAAAGATAATTGTGTACGAAGCAGACACCACCTCGATTTTGATGAAATTTAAGTATGTTGTAATGGGCATGTTTACCAGTATTTTGATGTATAACTGTTATATATCGGAAACGACTACTTTACGAGATATAAGCTAAAAACCAAAAAAAAAAAACTCACTCTTCGTTTCTGCACCCAACACTCATCTCGCGCAAATATCCTTCAATATAAATCACAAAAATCGAAAAATTGTCGATTAGCATTTTAATGAAAAACAAGAAAATGGAAAAAACAAAAGCCAACTGGCAACTCCCTCACATAATCAAATTCTTTGACTGGTTTTCAAAAGCAGAATGTCACAAAGCTCTTTGACAAAAATGGAGGAAAAACCTGTAACGATTTACTTCAACTTAAGAATGGGAACACTGTTTTTATGTTCATATGTATATTCATACACACAGCGATGGTTGATGGCGGAATTAAACTTGATAAGAAACTAACTTTTAAAGGCCATACCGACAAAGTACACTTTAAAGTTTGTGTTTAGGTTTCGTTAAACCAAAAACGATAGAATTTATCAATCCTTATATCACAAAGTCGGTCTGTTGCTCCTTGGTGAGTCACTTACTGGAATATTGTAGTGTCATTTGGTCTCCGTTTTATGATGTTTTTGTTTATATTATAAGCTTGAATTTGTTCAAGAGCAATTTTTGTTGTTCGCGTTGAGAGGTCTAGGTTGGAGCTCTAACTCCATTGCCTCATTATTCTTATCGTTTAAAGCTTATTAATATGTGCAGTCTTGTTAAGCGTAGAAAATTGTCTGAAGCGTTATTTGCGTTCGATCTTTTGAACGAGAAACATTGACTCGAGATTTTTGAGTTCCAAAGCTTCTGCAAATTCAAATGTTCGTACTTTAAGGCATACCAGCTTTTTAAAGGATAGGATCTCAAAGACTAATTATACATTTCATGAACCTTTCAATCGGTGTTCCAAGGTATTTAAGAAGTTCTCTGATATGTTTAGTAACAATATTAGCAGAGCTAGTTTAGTATAGAATAAAATAATTGCTCGAATGACGGTTGAGGTTTCATTTTGAAGTTTTTAATTTATTTTGTAAACCTTTTCACTTTTTTTTTCATTTACTTACTTACATTTTTTATTTTATTATTGTAATCGTAAATTAATTTTATTGTGTTCTTTATTATAAATATTGTTAGATATTGTCTTAATTTGGCAAAAATAAATAAATAAATAATCCTTTCTCCGCCTCCACGTGTTCCAATACGTCGCGTCGTATTAAACCATAGAGAGCTTCACTTTCTAATCTATTCGTTGTTTTAATTTAATAAGTTTTTTTTTTGTTTATCAAAGCTCTAGTTTACTCAATACTTTCCTTTTATTAAAATGTTCTAGCTTAAAATTAATGCTTTTAAAAACCTGTCTAAGTATACCTATAAATTAGCATTTTATGCCTTACGATACGCCTTATGCAGCTTGCTAGAAAGGGCCTGATTTAATTTAATTTAATTTTAGTAGGGCGAAAGCCTATTTGGATTATTACAACGTAAACATAACTTAAAAAGTAAAACTTAAGGATTAAGATACTGAACTGTGGCGCCAGAGACTTTGTAGACTTTGGCTCTACTGTATGTTCATATGTATGCTTTATCGAATTATTCCAATAAATTACATCAAATAATGTAAAATAAAAAAAAAAAACTTTTTACATGAAGACATTAATAAAATACATCAATAGAAGATAAACGACGAACCGATCTATCAGGCTAATCCACTTCAAAGACTAATCAACCATGAACATTAGTGTCCCTAATGAATTCACTACCAAGTGATATTATTGAAAATCATCTTATAATTAAATTTACGATCAACAAAAGTTTATATTACATTAATATGTAGATACATGTATTTGCTTACTCATTAAAAAAAAATTCACTCAGACACATTAAGAGCCATTTAAATTAGAAATTCATATTATCCATGTTCACTGACTGCTCGGAGTTTATTTAAATTCTATTAACACTTATATTTATATAGCACATTCAAATTATGAAAAAAAAAAGTATATTCTAAAAAAAACGGTATTTATGAGTGTAGAATTCTAATTCTCATATCTCCATCTTGTGCTAAAAATGTACATTATACAAACGATTTGGTTATTGGAATATATCAATTAATTTTCTGCGATCACTGGACAATATTGTAAGGGTTCAATGGTCTCATTTAAGATTTAGTGGACTTTATTTTTGTTTTTGTTTCTAGTTTGTAGCATAAGTACAGTCATCAAAATGCAAATTGATCTTGAAAGTTATGGATGTGATTTTAAATTGAATGGAATAAAATTAATATACAAATAATGTGTCTAGCTACATATAGGTAGTTTCTATTACTTATGTTCAATATGAAAGGGATATGGCCTTGGAAATCTTAAAGTTCAATAATTGTTTAAATATGGATATTGCTCAGGTAATGAACTCAATTAGATAGTGCTGGGAATACAATTAATATTGATGATCTTTGTTCAGTGAATGTGACCATAAAATATCTGGTCTCGAAGTTCTTTCTTTTGAAGTTCTAAAAAGAAAAAAAAAAACCGTTCCAGAATATTCTAAAATTGCTTGAATCATAACGAGGCTTCTGCTTATGGATAATTCAAGGTATGCTCCTACAAGTGCGAGGATTTTTTTTTTTTTTTGATAGGTATAGCTGATTGAGAAATCAGTTATGATTTATTTCTTTTCGCCCAAATTCAGTAAATGTTGGTTTATATCTGCTCTACATTTCTTATTTTCTTTAACCATTCAACATCTATTCTCTCTTTCTATGGCACTTAAGAATTTGTAAACTAATTATTTTGCTAAAGACTCAGTTTCAGTCTTCATCGGAGCTCCAAGAAAATATTGTAGATATCTCTGGGGCAATTCTTAAAATCGAGCAAAGATATCCTCAATTTTTGTTTTCGTATACGTAATGAATACAAAGGAGGTGGTAGGAGGTAGGAGAGATCTCTCGTGTTGCAGTACCCTCCACAATTGATGGGTCAAATCCTAACAAAAAAAAAAATCCGTTCAAGTGCAAGTCGTACTTGCGCAATAAGTCTTCCGTACGATCGATCAGTTACTTTTACATACATCCATCTATCTAATACATAAAAATCTCGTGTTACGGTGTTTGTGGTCGCACTCCACCGACCCGGTTCGACCTATTTATATGAAATTGTGTATATTTGGTAGGTATGAGAATAGGTCGCAAAGTACATTTCATCGCGCTAGGTGGCGCTGGAGAAGTTATTAACAACTTCTAAATTTATAGATGAAATTATCAAATCTGGAGCTAGAGTCAAGTTATTACTAACTTCTATATTTATGTATGAAAAGGCTCATATTCAGACAGACAAACAGACAGACAGACAGACAGACAGACAGACAGACAGACAGACAGATAGACAGACAGACAGACAGACAGACAGATAGATAGACAGATAGATAGACAGATAGACAGATAGACAGACAGAAAAACAGATAGATAGACAGACAGATAGACAGACAGACAGAAAAAAAAATGGAAATTGAAGTTGGAAAATAGAACAGCAGTGGTTGCTTCCTACTATGTACTTCCTTTCTATCACACCGTATGATTCATCCGCATACCATACCCCAATAACTATGTGCGCGGGTGAATTTGGAAAAGATAGGTGGGGCGAAGGGGCACCTGGTTACGGCTAGTATGTAATAGATTTATGTTGATATATTTATGATACAAAAAAACAGCAAGCAACATGTGAATTCGATTTTTGTATTCGTTATTCGTTGAATTGTATTAAATACATGCAATTCTAGAATTTGTCCCTTGTGTCTGTGTACAAATTCAAATTTGAATGATGTAGTAAAAGTTGAGACACTTTATTATAATGTATAGAAAACCTTAGTGGGCACCGTAGCGTACCGTAGCGCAAGTGGTTAGTGCGTCGGACTACTGAGCCAGCGGTCTTGGGTTCGAATCCCGCCGCAAACACCTAAAAGTTTTTCACAGTGCCCACCTATTTCGAATGTCTGACAAACATCAAAGAGTAACATTTGTCTCGATTGAGCTTCTCAACTCGCCGTTCGGAGTCGGCAAAAAACTGTAGGTCCCTTCCATTTGTGCAAAAATATAACACGCACACACAAATGGTTGCGAGAAGCAGGCCCAGGTTCACCTCGAGCTGTAGCGCCAACTAAGAAGTAAGAATAAGGGTAAGCCCTTTTGTAGGTGACATTATGGCGCATCAAAATAATAATATTAAAAAAAAAATGATAAGAACATTTTCCCGAGTTAAATGCGATTTTCACAAAACTTGGTTTAAAAAAATAAAAAAAAATCTGTGTTATGGCGTACCGTTATTTGGAGAGATGAGTCCAGGTTTGAGGTTTGCGTTGGCGATGAGCGCAAACGTGTCATTCGGACTTCTAAAGATGCATTTCATAAAGATTGCTTGAAGTGTCAAGTTCCGAGCATCTCTCATGGTATGGGGATGCATGTCTGGACGAGGTGTTGGGAACTTATGTTTCGTTGACGGTTCGGTTAATGCTGAAACTACCAAGATATTCTGCAAGAGGAACTTCTTTCATCAATACCACGACTTCAATCCAGTGAAGGAAACTATGTTTTTCAGCAAGATGGCGCTTCTTGTCATACAGTTAGATCCACGATAGGATGGTTATCCGCTGAAGCCATTTCTTTAATGGAATGACCTTCCAGCAGCCCTGACCTTTCACCTATCGAGACTGTTTGGCACAAAATGAAGCAGAAACTGCGAAAATAACCAGCCAGGACTCTTCAGGATCTAAAAAATAAAATTACTAATATTTGGCAATCCTTTACTGCTGAAGATTGTCAAAAATTAGTAGATACTATGCCACGACGAGTAGCAGCAGTAATCAACAACAAAGGTAGTATAATACAGTGGTAAAACTAAAATTGACAGATAGACCAACTATTTTGCATTCAAAAAAGTTCTAAAATCATGATTTCCGTTCCTTAGATCACCCCTTCTCATGAATTAATTTATATTACTTCTTTACTACTTGTATTATTTCAATTGAATAAAACTTTATATCAATCAACAAAAAATTCGTTATTTTTTTCAAAATTGATAAGAACACAGCACATTGTAAATTATTTGCTTGGTAGACCAACTATTTTGCATTTGGGCTCGTATTCCCGATGAAGGTCTTTTTCGGAATCATCATACAGACATTTTGGGTTTTTTTTTATTAAATATAAATTACCAACAAATTAACAAATATTTGTTCCAAATTTTTTTTGTACATGTACTTACATACATACAGTGGTGGTCACAGAATTAGAAACGACAAGTTTCTATTAGTTTTAAACAAAATAAACTATTATTGAGAATAATGTTAAGATAAAAGAGTGGTTTTATATTTTAGTCATGGGTTAGGATATTTGCTTAGCACTTATTGGAAATTTGTTCACAATACTTATGGAAAAATTAATATTTAGTGGAACAGACTTTATTATTTCAAACAGCAGCCAATCTTTGTTGAAAACGTTCCACTAAAGTGCGGCATCTTAATGGTGGCCTATTGAACCAGATGTCCTTAATTTTTTGGAAAAGCTCATCACCATTTTTTAATTTTTTTGCTTTGATCCTCTTTCGAAATCGGCCAACAGGTTTTCAATTGGATTAAGGTCGGAACTTTGAGTGTTCGCGAAGTATGCTTATAATCATTTTAGTGTTGGAAAACATAAGTTATTGGCATATTTTCGATACAATAGCGTTCCATTGTATTTCCTAGTATGCCTCTGAAAATGTTTTAATCCAGTTGACCACTTATACACACTAATTGACCCACTGCGAACCAAAATAATGCACCCCAAACCATAACGTTTCCTTCTCCATGCTTTACGGTATTAAGGGTGTACTAAGGACGCAATTCTTTGTTTGCAGGACGCCGGACATACGCTTTACCAACGGATCTAAACAAGATTAACTCGGGTTCGTCGCTCCAAAGCACTTTTTTCCGGAATCCGAATGGTTTTCGAATATACAGTTTCGCAAAATCAAGTCTCTTCTTTATGTTCTTCGTTGACACATGCGGTTTTTTGCTGGTTATGCATCCACGGAGATTATGCTTTAGCAGGCGACGCCTAATGGTCTTAGCTGATAGTTCCTGGTAAATTTGAGGTTCAACAATTTCCCTAATTTTCGTAGACGTAAGAATAGTATTGGCCTTTCTTGTTCGTTAAATTAACCTGTCTTCCTTTGGAGTAGTTTTTCGTTCAATCTCCTTTCTTTTGAGGTTTTCAAAACTTCCAATCTTCTTAAAGACTTGTATTGCTCCGAAAACAAGCTTCTTTGAGCAACTAAACCTTTTCGCTATTGACGCCATCGACATCTTTTCATTTTGATAGCTCTGGACTACTAGCTTCCGAATTTCTGGAGTACAAAATTTCGTCTTACCAATTTTTTTACTGTATATTAATTAATATTAACAAAGCAATCCAAAACAAATAAAGAAACAAATTTTACACCACGAAAAACAAAGTATTTTGTACAAAATTTTTACTTTAAAAAATCGTTTCTAATTCTCTGTCCACAGCGAATTGTAACCATAGCCGAACTTTCTGCAATTGTGCCAGTTTGACAACCACCTGGGGCCTGTGCCACAAAACAACAAGCATTGTTAAAAACGCGAATTTTTACAAGTAACACGAGTTTCTGTACGACGAACAGCTTGCTACTTGTTAAAATTCGCCTTTTTAACAATGTTTGTTGTTTTGTGGTACAGGCCCCAGAGCTCATGCAAACATATTAAGAATAAACAGTTGAACAGTAATCTAATAACGGTACTAGCTCATCAGAATATAGCCTGTAAAAAAGAACCCATTTCTTATATGCGTTGGCGATTATCGTTTCTAATTCTGTGGCCACCACTGTACATAAGTATGTACATACTTTCTGTAACAAAGTAATTTCATTTTAAGAACCAAACAAACAAAAAATTAAAAACAGGTTTTGTTTTAAACTAGACTATGTTAAATGTATGTATGTACTTTAATATTTAAAATTTGAGTAACAGTTAACAATGTATCTATGTTATATTTACGTATGTACTATATAGTATGTGTGTAAGGAGAATTTAGTCACATCTCAACTGTGTAAGTGTAATCTTGGTTCGTACAAAAAGTTTGTGTGCACGTGTATTTAATGTCGTTTTCGATTGGGCTTTTCAGATTTTGCATTTTGAAAAAGTCGTTGCAAAGTCTCAGGAGAGTCAAAAAAGTGTCAAAATTCGACGGTAATGCTGAATTGGAATTACAAAAAATCCTCTCTTAGGCAAGGATTACTCTTGCAAGTTTTACTTACGACTTACGTAAGTCTTACAGAAGTTACTTACAGGAACGTTTACACTATAGATGAACTTACGGTAAAAAACTTAAAAGTAAGTAAAACCTACGTAAGCACTTACAAAACCAAATAAACTATCCTACGGGTAAAAAAAAAATTAAAAAAAATATTTTAAAATACATACTATATTCCTTTGGCAACAAGGAAAAACAGCATAATTAATAATTAGGAGTCTAAAAAGCGAAAGATTCCTTTGTTGGAGCATAAGAGCATTATGTCAAAAGATGTATGGGGAATTTTTACTAATGCTGTTTTTCCATATATGCATTTTCTCGGGAAAATAACAATGTTTTCTTTTTCTTGTCCATAATTCAGCAACCGTTAGAGATAATGAAATGAAAAAAATTATGACAATAGAATCATGTATAGCGCATCCGATGGAACCGATTACTCAATTTGGCATAAGTCGACTTGTGCTGTTTTCCCTTGTAGCCACAGATTTATCAGTCAATTTATTGTGAAGTCGCTGCTGCAATTATATTAATGGGAACTTCTCGACTACAATAAGAAAGACATTAAGTTTTTAACAAGCTGTCTCTCCACACATTTGTCAGCTTCGATACTATATAAACAAATTACGTCTGTCTATCGAAACCGAATGTCGAATCTGTTTAAAGAAGGTCGAGACGGCCGAACACATCCTTTGTGAATGCCCACGGCGCACGCGGCGTTTGGCTTACTCTCAAAGAATTTCTCAGGCCTTACGATTTAAAATAATGCGTCAACCCAGGGCCAATAAGCCTTTATCAGAAAGCGTCTTGGACTAATTAGAGTTCCTACGATACAAAAGATCACTTAGGTCGCAGTATCAGCCTTCATTGGAGCAGGGTCATTCTTTTAAAAAATAGAATTCTGTATTTATATATTTACAGGAAGTGAAGCCCCACAAAACATTATTTCCTTCAAAGTTCAAAATGTTCAATACATTTGTCTCTGATTTCAACCAAACTCTAGGAGCCAGAGCGCGCGAAAAAAAAAATTACAAATCTGACAACCGAAAATAATTTCACAGTTACTTACGTAAGTAAAACTTACAAGTTCCTGGCCCTAGTGGATGTCTATGTTATTATAGGAATGTACTGTTCAAATTTCAGCCCTTAAAGCGTGGTACACATTATCGATCAAAACTGATGTCATTTTTGATCGAAGAGTCTCGCGTACACACTATAGGTTTTGTTTGACACTCAAATCATCGTTGTTGTTGTTGTTTTTCGACCCTCTCTTCATTTGTTTGCTTTTCGAATGACGAAATTTGTGTACATTCAATCGAACGAAAACAAAGATGGCCGCTGATCGTCAGTCAGTAGCAAACATTTTTGCACGTCATCAGTTTTGATCGACAAACCATCAACCAGTTGTAAACACTTTCAGTTTTGATGGACGTCAACCAAAACTGTCAGTTCTGATCGATAGTGTGTACCATGCTTAAGGTCCAGCGGTTTGGTCTGTGCGTTGTCTGTCAGTCAGTCAGTGAACTGTTTTATATATTAGAAGTTGATTTCTAATGGATTAAGTGTTAGTTAATATTTGACTGAATTTGTTGCCTGTTCTCATAAGCTATTGCAAGTGACTATTTATGTACCCTTATAAATATTTATATTAGTATTTAGGCGAATTTTTCGTTCAAAATGATTTATACCTTCTTTTTGTTAACTCTATAGCACAGACAATAAATATAGAACGGGGAGGTTTCATCATGGCCTCCCGGTTCATAGATTTATTGTCTGTGTCTATAGGTACATATCTATTATTTATAAAATTATGTTTAAGAAGAAGACTAAAGCGGGTGAAAACCAAATGTTATACACAAAAAAAATTTCTATCTTAAACAAATTATTTCGATGGTTTGTTGAACCTTTTATTTGAATGAGAATGAGAATGTTCATAAATCCAGCTTAACGATATCAAAAGGATTCGAAATCAAAAAAAGCGAGAGTCGACCAACTAGTAGCTAGCTGGCTTCAAATCTAAATCTAGTCACCGAAACGTGGAGAGCAGCATATGGCTGAAGACAGTAATCACGCCAGCTGAAGAAGAAATTGTGCAGTATTCCAAGAAGTTCGTTTCAGTATTATCCCGCAAGACACAAGTCAAGAGCTCAACCTTATTCGAGCCAACAACGCCGCCAACGAGGACAATCTGGTCAATATCGTGGATATTTGAGGTCTAATTCAAGAACCAGGAATCTTCCTAGATATCGAACCAGCGGCTATTAAATAAAGTATGTCCGAATAAATAAAATCCTGAGTATTGCAATGAATTGAATGGAGTTGAGTTTTATTTTTTGTGTATGATATCATCACTTGCTCAGCTAGCTAACTGACTGAACAGAACTTTAATGTTCGAGCGTTGTGATTGTTTCCAAAGACTGATTTGGTGGCCAGGAACTTTCCAGTTATCGTCGGAGGACTGCTCTTATTAATTAATATTTTAGTTTGTATGGTGTATCAATTATTTTCAATCTGTTGTATTCTTCCAGAGCAGATTATTCATATTTTACTGGAATCAAAAACTTGGTCGAATAATCGGCACCATTATACAGTACATATCTCAGGACTGTTATTGAAATACTATAAACGAAGATCGTGCTTTTTATGATGATTGTATAAATATGTGATAGACTACGTTTCTTCTAAATTATTATGTAAGGTTGAGACGGATTATGACATAAGGCTAAGCATCATAACACACCATTTTAACTTACGCCTAAAATTCGACTTTTTTAATGCAACTACAATGGTTTGAAGTATTGCTACACGGTTGAAGTCCGAACTTAAATTTTTTAAACATACAGTATTGTGCGAATTAATGTGAACAAGAAAAAAAATCAGTTTTTTTGATCAAAGTAGCACTGCTTTTTTAACCCAGTCAAGAGGATGTTTTAGAGCTGATGTTCTGACCTGGTATGCTTATTCCAGTTGAAGGTATGATGAATAGCGAGCGAAAGAGCTGCAGAAAGTTCAAGCTACTGGAAAGCCCATTTTTTAACAGGATTGTTAACTCTATAGCACAGACAATAAATATAGAACGGGGAGGTTTCATCATGGCCTCCCGGTTCATAGATTTATTGTCTGTGTCTATAGGTACATATCTATTATTTATAAAATTATGTTTAAGAAGAAGACTAAAGCGGGTGAAAACCAAATGTTATACACAAAATAAATTTCTATCTTAAACAAATTATTTCGATGGTTTGTTGAACCTTTTATTTGAATGAGAATGAGAATGTTCATAAGCCCAGCTTAACGATATCAAAAGGATTCGAAATAAAAAAAAGCGGGAGTCAACCAACTAGTAGCTAGCTGGCTTCAAATCTAAATCTAGTCACCGAAACGTGGAGAGCAGCATATGGCTGAAGACAGTAATCACGCCAGCTGAAGAAGAAATTGTGCAGTATTCCAAGAAGTTCGTTTCAGTATTATCCCGAAAAGGATCAGTGATTCTCGAAGTCAGCGTCATCATAGGTAATAACTGCTTATAGGTTAGAAGTTCATTTCAGTTCAAAAATAGAAAATAAATAAATAATAAAGTTTTTCATTTTTGTTGTTAGGTAGACACATTTTAAAATGCAACAAAAATGTAAAAGCTGGTATAGGTCGGTACCTGGAAGGATAACATCACCTTTGCGTACCTCAACCTATTTGGAAAAAATCGCGTTAAGTACAATCATGATAAGCGTAGGACATATTCAACCCGATACGACTACCTAGCAGAGAACTCAAATCCCAACTTATGTTCTAAGCACACAGCTCCCACTAGAAAGCCCAAATTATGTTAATCAAATGATAGACAATTAAGCTATAATCATATTCTTCCATTTCTTTTGATTAGCAATTCAAAGTTTATCTAACTAGCATTTCCCTCTGTGGGTAGCACACAAAAAATTAGAAATCTTATCAATTTGTGTGTTTTTTGTTTTTCTATTTTGTTTGTGTTTTTATGGCTCTTTGCGATAGGCTAGTTGAGTAGATGTGCTGATTTTCGGCATCAATTTATGCAGAATTCTTGATCGCAAATTTCGCAATATAATTAAGCGTTCGATATGTAAGCGAACCACAAAATTATATAAAAGGAACGAGGAGAATTCACCGTGTGCAGATAGAGTTGAACATGCGCCAGATTCTGATTCTCGGTAGGTTACTAATATATAAAACTATAACTTTGCACAAAATTATTTGATTTGCTTATAGGACTCCTGGTGGCTGTGGCTACAGCTGCATCTGTAGCTGCTCCTGCTACGGCAGAAGAGACTACTTTAACTAAACCCGATGAAAGCAATATTGAAGGTGGCCTTATAGCTGGGGCCGATGCTGATTTAGAAGACGCAGATGGCACTACAATAGAGCCCCCCACTACGATTTTGCCAATTGATTTAGCGGGAGCCTCTGGACCTATTGGAATTCCAGAAAGACCTGGAACGCCTGACAGGCCAAACAGGCCGGGAAGACCAGGAAGACCTGGAAAGCCAGATAAACCAGATAAACCAGGTAAACCAGACAAGCCAGGAAAACCAGGAAGACCAGGAAAACCAGGGAAACCAGGCAAACCAGGCAGGCCAGGAAGACCCCAAAATCCCCATAGACCACAAATTCCAATGAGGCCACCACCGAATAATGGCTACTACCCACAATACCCGCAATACCCGCAATACCCGCAATACCCGCAATCCCCTCATCAACCGGATTTCTACCCGCCACCAAACTACTTCTACCCACCACCACCACCGCCACCCGAATTTTTAAATCCCCATGATTTGAGCTATCCAGGACTAGGATCATCGTTTGCAGATTTCCCACCCATTACATTGCCGCCATCGTTTGACTTCTTCACACCACCACTTATCGGCGGTGCTGATGATGAATGCTCAGACTGGAGTTGGCTCAGCGGAAACGATAAGCCTTCAAAGCACCGCCCTGACCTCGATGATGAGGAAGAAGATGAAGAAGACGAAGAAGAAGATGACGATGATTATGAAGAGCAATATAGACACAAGTCAAGAGCTCAACCTTATTCGAGCCAACAACGCCGCCAACGAGGACAATCTGGTCAATATCGTGGATATTTGAGGTCTAATTCAAGAACCAGGAATCTTCCTAGATATCGAACCCGCGGCTATTAAATAAAGTATGTCCGAATAAATAAAATCCTGAGTATTGCAATGAATTGAATGGAGTTGAGTTTTATTTTTTGTGTATGATATCATCACTTGCTCAGCTAGCTAACTGACTGAACAGAACTTTAACGTTCGAGCGTTGTGATTGTTTCCAAAGACTGATTTGGTGGCCAGGAACTTTCCAGTTATCGTCGGAGGACTGCTCTTATTAATTAATATTTTAGTTTGTATGGTGTATCAATTATTTTCAATCTGTTGTATTCTTCCAGAGCAGATTATTCATATTTTACTGGAATCAAAAACTTGGTCGAATAATCGGCACCATTATACAGTACATATCTCAGGACTGTTATTGAAATACTATAAACGAAGATCGTGCTTTTTATGATGATTGTATAAATATGTGATAGACTACGTTTCTTCTAAATTATTATGTAAGGTTGAGACGGATTATGACATAAGGCTAAGCATCATAACACACCATTTTAACTTACGCCTAAAATTCGACTTTTTTAATGCAACTACAATGGTTTGAAGTATTGCTACACGGTTGAAGTCCGAACTTAAATTTTTTAAACATACAGTATTGTGCGAATTAATGTGAACAAGAAAAAAAATCAGTTTTTTTGATCAAAGTAGCACTGCTTTTTTAACCCAGTCAAGAGGATGTTTTAGAGCTGATGTTCTGACCTGGTATGCTTATTCCGTGTCATGTTTCGCGGACAATGGTGAAATATTTCAAGGAGAAGAAAATAAACATTTTGGATTGGCCGGGAAATTGACCAGATCTAAATCCTATCGAAAATATATGGCCAATCTGCAATGCTAAGCTGAAAAAAATGGACTGCACAATAAAACCAAAAATGATCGAAGCAGTAATTCAGGTGTGGTTTCGAGAAGAGGCGGTTCGAGAAAATTGCAAAAAAATGGTAGATTCTATGCCAAAAAGAATTGAAGCTGTTATAAAAGCAAAGGTAGGACATATTTCATACTAAATGTGAATGAAATAAAAAAATGTATATGCCTAAAAAAATATTATTTCAAATAAATCATTTTTAATTGAAATTTTTCTGTGTTCACATTAATTCGCACAATACTGTACATGACGCTTATGGAATCCGGCCGATCGTACTTCCCGGGAGTACATCCGATCCGAATTCGATCCGCATTTCATCCCAGAGCCATTATGGAAACCGTCGGATAACTGCTATATTGGTCCGCAAACTGCATTATCAATTGCGAGACCACGTCACGTTATCAATTCGCTGTCATAATTTCAACTTTTCGAATGACAATTCCTACCAAGAAGTGCAAAAGTGTACATTACATTAATTTCTTTATTTAAATAAACGAGTTTCATTCTTATAAGTCGATTGTTATTAATTAAGGAACTTAAACCAATAAAAAAAAAAAAACATGAGTGCACTTCAGTCAATTAACAGCGATGGAAGCATCCAATTTATTTTTTTTATAATTATTGTTTTCCAAGCAATACATTGATTTCTTAATTTTCCAAAAATTTTCATTTGTGGTTTTTGATTGCATTCGCTTGCCACCCGCAGGTATTTTCGCGCGAATGCGATTGGTCAAACTTTGTATGGAGTGCGAATCAACTGCGTTTTCGGTAATAGCATTTTTTACCGACAACCGTTCACTTTCTTAGGTCGGTAGTTATCGACCGCTCATAAATCGCTCTTAAAGTTAAGAGGCTCATAAGTTAAAATTTTTGGTTGGTATTCACGGACCACTAATAGGCTTTTGTCTATGCTAACTTTGACTATGAGAGAATCGATTTTCGGATTTCCGGATGCTCTCTTTTCGAACATGTCAATGACAAATGGCAATGTAAATGATGTAACACAGCTGTAGATGGTGAAATTGATGGTGATGGTTTTTCGTCAAATTCAATTTAATTAAATAGTAAAATAAGGAATATGTTCACTGAACTCATTATAATTTTCTTTTCCTTGTCGGATAAATTCGGATTTCTTTCATTTTTACCCATTTTTAAAATCAACAGAAATAATTTAAATTTGAAATGACAACACAGTTCGAATTATTTCGAAGTTATCTAAGATAATTACCGGATACAATAATAATTGTCTCTGATATTAGCGCTCGAAACTTAAGAGTGGTTGGGACCACTCATAAGTCTTATGAGCGCTCGTAAATACGCACTAATAGCGGTTGGTGAATAGGTTTATGGCTCTTAACTTATGAGCCGTCGATAACTACCGGCCTTAGTCTGCTTTTACACTAAGGCTTGTAAGTTTAGACTCACATGGGTGCAAAAGAGTAAGAAAGTTCGAAAAGATGAGAAGGAAAATATTTTGCCCTGTGAGTCGAGGGTAAAGTTTTTGGCGACTCTTTTTGACGTTTTTCTTTTCTCTTCTTCGTTTTATCATTGTGTTGCTTCCCACCTAGTCATCTGCACAATACAAGAACTGCAAAATAAAAGGGGAATGTCAAATTTGAGTCAAGGAAAAAAGTCTGAAGTGTAAAAGCGCAAGACTCACGGATGTAAATAACAAAGAGAAATTCGAAAAAAGTCTAGACTCACAAGTCTTAAGTGTAAAAGCAGACTTACCGACGTTTTCAGTAATATGTACGAAAAACTAATAATTGGGGATAACTCCCGCCGCATCTGATCCGACGGATTCCATAATCGGCATGATAGTTTTCGGTTGTATTTACAGTAAACGAATAAAATGTGTTTTGATTTTTTTATGTGTGTACATTTATGTATTTGTATTTCAGAAATAGTACCTATGTACGTGAACCAGTTGACCTTATTTGGTATGGAATGCTTTATTTCGAGAGAGTGGCTCACCCATACACACCCTGCTTCGCCCTCTAAAGCAGTGGTGGCCAACCATTTCAGCAGGCGGGTCAAATTACCGAAATAACATTTACTGCCAGGCCAAGCGCCTATTTTTGTTAGTTAAATTAAATAAGCAAACGTGCTTCTTCCTTCCCAGTAGGCAAGTTCGTGGTCAAATGCTTGCCTTTAATGTAAAAAATACATTTTTTTTAAGAAAAATAAATACCTAAAAGAATCAAATATATTTACAAGATAATTTAAAAGTTTTTAAAAGTTTTGCAAACACTTGTGATTTAATGTAAGTATACTTCATACGACCGAAAATTTTTCACACGCATAAGTGTTTCCAAATAGCGAAACCATCGACAGAGCATGTTTGGAAAACGCAAGATATTTTTCCTTGTCCAAATACTTTTCATAGGACGATTTTTTAACGTCGATCGCAAAATCTCTCCAGACGCAGTGGCGATAATATCACGAAATAACACGGAACTTTGGCAAACTGGATTGAAAGTACACTGGCCCTTCGATTTGAGCGACTTCTTTTTGTGCGGTTTCACCTTTGCGAGAAATGCATTTGTCCACCAAAATTCGATTTGCGCGGCTTAAATACATGCTAACATTTAATTTTTCAGGAACGCAACCCTAAGTTACATTAAATTTATACTTCGCTTTGCGCGGTTTCGCTTTGCGCGATTTCGCATTGCGCGAGACTTTTCATTCCCCTTGTAGAATTAATTTAACATTTATGTTCATTTGACCTAGCTCCGCGGGCCGCAACTTAATTCGGCGGGCCTCAGTTTTGCTACCCATGCTCTAAAGGCTTCCTCATGCATACAAATATGTAATATCAGTTAGAGCGAAGAGACATCTGAAGTCCATAAATTTGACTGATTGATTGCATTTTATCAATGTCGATTCAATGGATAAATTTTCAGTAAGTGCAGATTTCATAGTTCCAAATGTTACCAAACGTACGGAGCACTCGTTGTCAAGGGGGGGTTAGAGGCAGTCACAAATTCTATATTCTTCTTTATATGTATGTACATTGTATATGCACAAAAATCATAATGAAAAGAAAATCTTTAAAAGGAAAATTAAAGGATAAACATATGTATGTTTATATGTTACATCGCATTCGTAACACATGAGGCCTTCCCAGACCATTTTTACCTCGCGTTTTATACATTCACTTTGTCTTTGGCTTGCATTCGTTGGTACCATCCGATCCAATAAACGATATCTCCCTGACGAATTGTAAAGCAAACCTCTCGTCATGTCCTTTCATCTTTATTCAGATATCATGAAAATTTGGTTTCGATTTGCAGATATATTTGGAACAAGAATAAGTGTGTTAACTTACTTTCACTTACTTGTACCGTATAATATACGAAAGTTTGTGAAGGTGAAGCAAGGCAACCTGAAGCGATTTGGGTTATAATACCAATAAAGCCGGTGTACATCACCGAAACGGCAATATGAATTTTAATTTAAATATGTACTTACAAATGTATTGTGATCTCGCCAGACCTCATGTATTACGAATGTGATAACCAAAACATGTGTTAGTCTGATGGTTAAGCCCGGCCAACCATCAACATCAGCTCATACTATGTATTTGGTGGGATCAGAAGATTACCCAGTGGAAAAAGTTGTAACTGCTTCCATGGTAAGTACATATTTCTTTAAAGAAAATATTGAAAATGTAAGATCTTACCAAAAGTAACGCCTATAGTAAGCGAATGTGTAACGCACCGAAAATCTTATTTTAAATATTATTGAAATTTTTCATCGATGCCATTACTTATTCGCTTACCAGGCGTTACATTTGTAAAATGTTTTTGCTCAAAAGCATTCCTGGAATGAAAATACAGTTACTCGACTAAGACAAATCCAATCAAGACCAACTCCGTCAGGAATTTTTTCGATGTTGCATCATTTGAAGTTTATTACTGAGCAGTGCCAGTACTTTTCAGTATAACAATAATTTAAGAAGATTAGTAAATGATTTTCAGTATAACAATAATTTAAGAAGATTAGTAAATGCTTAAATGCCAGGATGCAGTAACTAATGCTTTCAACAACCACATTCTACTAAAACTAAGACTAATACTTAGTGCTTACCACCCTAGGACGTAGTTATCAATGTTTTCAGCAATTATCATTCACCGCGGAAATAAGTGATTAGCGGTAAGCCAGTTGGTAAGTGCTTACCACCCTAGGACATCCCCATGTAAATGTAATCGATTCTGTAATAAGGAAAGTAAGCGCTGGTAGCCACCAATCAGCACTTACAGGATGGATTCGGTAAGCAGTAATTTTCTACTGGGGTATGGTCTATTGTCGAATGAAACGCCACATTCAAATCAATCAAATTAGACTTAATTTTTTTTCTTATTGTATTGGAAGTTTTTATTTTTTTTTTTTTCATAAAGAAAATTGTTTATTTAAAACTAAATTAAAAAATTATATTATTCAAACTTTTTAAAGTATGTATGTATTGTCCATCGCTAGCAACTACTTTTCCCATCTTTCGGGCAGAATACGAATTTAGTTAATTTGTTTGTTCAATAAATTTGGTTTAAAGGCATTCGCCGCTTATCGAGATAGATAGTTTGAGAAATCAATAAAAACGGGAAGAACAAATGGCAATGTCGAAAGTGCCAGCGCCATCAAGCCTGTTCAAGACGAATGGCATATTCACTTCAGTTATTCAAACATGATATGCCATCGGAGATTGTGCATTCAATAAATGTTGATTCCCATTGATACGTCACATGTTATTATTATTTTTATTATTATTGAAGGGTGAGATGCACCGCGACCTTAAGATCTATTGTGCCCCCTACAAGTCCTAGACGAAGGAACATCCCTATCGCCATTATTATTGGAATCGGTAAGAGAGAGCCTCGCTCACACCTAGCCCAGGTGGGAACTCCATAGGTCACAGCAGCTCATCCAGACACCCTGAGAAATCGCAGCAGGAGATTGGTAGCTATGAGTGGTAGATCATCTGCTGTAATTTGGTATTTACCCAAGCACTTGAATCTTTTCTGGGTTAATGCCCCCCATTCTACCAGTAGGTGTTCCGGAGTTTCACTGGACTCATCGCAAAATCTGCATTAGTCTCCATCTGATAACCTAGCTTCCTGAGATGTTTCCTGAGTTTACAATGCCCCGTAAGAAACGCAGTCAGGATGCGGAGTTTGTTTATGTCAAGTCTGATGCAAGCTTTGAATCTATTCAGGTTATAATTACCCAGCAGTTTCTTTGCCTGTCTTAGATCCTGAGTTTTTGTCCAGGACTTAGCCCTGTTTGTCTTCTCCAGTGATCGGAGCTCCTCTTTTATTGTGTGTTCCCCTATGCCTCAGAAGGGTTCAGAGCCCACAACTTGTGTGGCAGCACCTTTTCTGGCAAGTTTGTCCGCCTCTTCATTACCTTCCATCCCCTGGTATCCTGGTTTCTAGTATATGGTGACGTTGTTTCGTCACATGTTAAAAGAACATTGGTATTCTCAAACATATTTTGAATCGCAAGTTGTGAAGAAAGTGAAATTTTGATTTTAACGATTGATGTGATTTATTGCCAGTCATAACTCTACGATACGTCGTTAAACGCTCCCTCAGTAAAATTTCACTTACAAAAAAATAAATATGATGATTTTGCATACGGAAACTTAATTCCGCTCTCACTCCTTAAGTTAACAGGTGAAAAGAACACAAGAAAAACCATAAAATCGGTTTCCATTTAAAGTATAAACGACCGCGAATTCGCTTTTACCACCGTAATCGTAATCATATCTAATCTTGACTCGTATCTCGAATATGGGCATCTTCTGTAAACTTTGAATTAAAAGAATTTAGAGAGTACCGTCCTACCGTTGTGCCTTGTCATAGAGGTGATTTGCTACCCGACAATTATTTTCACCTGGCAAATTGGTAATTAGAAAACTAAACGGAACACAGAGTTACACCAATTAAATGGGGTCTAAAGGGTTATTCTTGGGTTCACTCTTCTCAGTTAGCTCTGTAAGCTGACTAATAAGAATAGTATTTTGGGTTTTCTTAGAAATTTAGGTTTAATGTCTTCTCATATCGTTGTAACTTCCTCGTATGCTAATTAATTTCGGAGCTTCAAGTTTTGTATAAAAGCGATGTGCAAGCCTTCTACCTCATGCAGAAGACATTCAACATGCGCATTAATTTGGCAATTGGTGAGTACTCGGCTGAGAAAGGCGTAGGATTGTAAAATTAATAAGTAAATTTTTCCATCCAGCAGGTATCCTTTTCGTAGGTCTAACTACGGCAGGTAAAATCTCGATAAGGAAGCAGCAGCCTGGAGAAGTTCGCAGCTTAAGTGATGGTGCTGCTAAGGTGATACTCTACTCGCAGAATGACTACTTTTCGGATGAAGATTCACAGACTCATGTAGATAATGAAGCTGATGATGACCGTAAGGCGAACAGACCGGATGAGGAAAATGATGAGCAATTTGACGACACATCAGGATCTTATTCAAGTCCGAGGCCGTTTATTGAAAAATTACCAACATATAGTAATATCAACAGAAACCGGGACATTGTCAACAAATACGCTGAAAGTTCAATGAATAATCCATTAAATAACAGTCCCACCCAACCGCCAGCAGTTGGTCAAGGATCAAGTGGCCCACCGTTCGGATTTCCATATCCGTTTTTCCCACCTTGGATGTATCCAACCATGAATCAGGGTTGTTGGAGTCCTCCACCACCATCATCGCCGTCTCACATGAATTTTGCCAAACTTTGGGGCTATCCAAGTTTTGATTTTGGTGTTCAAGGTAGCTGGGGTACTCCAAACACTGGGTCTGGGGGTTCTGGTTCCAACCGCGTCGGTCAGCCAGGACCTCCTGGGCCCCCTGGTCCACCCGGACCGGCTGGACCAACTGGTCGACCCGGCCGACCAGGGCCGCAAGGTCCTCCTGGACCCCCAGGAGCACCTGGATCAACTGGCGGCTCATCAACAGTCAGTCCAATTGTTCATGGTCAACAGCAGTACTGGTATACGCATGGTAAACCAAGTCTGCACACGGCACAGCTTAAGACAGAAAAAGATGAATGAATGGAGATATGAATGTGATAGAGATTAACTTATTGAAATAAAAAAAAGTTGGATTTACATTAATCATCAGTTTCAATTTAATCATCAGGAACTATACAATATACATACATAATATGGATTTGAAGGGTTCTGCAGAAAATTCGAAAGTAATACAGTAAAACTTGCGAATAATGGAGTCTGCGAATAAGAGAACCTTGTGAAACCTGGATAGTTTACATTTTGGATGTCAATTATATATATGTAGAAGAAACCTGCGAAATCTGAACACTGGAAAATTTTTCAATGAATTTTGTTTTTTCCCCTTACAAATTCACTCTTCAATAGCAGAATCAAGATATGAATGCGCCAAAATTCATTAACATTTTGTCGGCTTCGTTTCCTTTTCCGAGAATTTCGACATTTCAATTGTTTCTTTTCGTGTGTGTCTCATTCTGCTAGCCGCTTAATTCAGCAAATACACATTCCGAACTCCGAAATAAGAATTTATCGAAAAAATAGTAAAAGAAATTAGGTTGCCGATAGTGGAAAATTGCGAATAGTAGAAATGTTGCGAATAGTAGAAAAAAATGTGCACCGAAGCATTCCACTTTTCACAGGTTTTACTGTATATGATACATCGCACCTCCAGTGGAACAAAGACGTATGTTAGTGCAAAAATGAATTTTTTTTAGTTAAGTATGCCAAAGATTTCAAAAAAGAAAATTATTTCCATTAGAAAAAGGGCCTAATTGAAAAACACTATATACTATATCACCAGAGGGCAGGTACGTCTTTGTTCCAATACTCTGTCTCTCAACAAATTTTCGGAAGTACTTTGCCGTAACTGTTAGTTGCGTCTAAAATCCTGAAGGTACAACAACGACGTAATTGCGAGTTCGAACTAACATAAATTTGTATTTAACTTTACCCAGTTTTCGGTTGAACAAAGACGTAAATGTTCATAATTCCAGTTTGAAGTACAAAGTTTAATGGTTTTTTTGTAGACTTTTAGTGGAATAAAGGCCTAAGTGCAATTTAGGATTTTGTAAAAATGACTATTTTTAAAATATATTTTAAAAAAATTAATTACAACACCAGAAATTGTGTGGAATTACCTTTTCGCTAATACTAACCTCTGTTATTTAAAGAATGTTATTGTTTTCTTTTTTTTTTAATAAAATTTTTTTTAAAAATTTCAAATGCATTTTCTGAGGAATAGGTAAACTTTTCTGCGCTAACGTGTTTGTTCCACCGGAGGTACGATATGCAGTCTCAGATTTACATTCCATTCATTTTTTTATTTGTATACCCATTGTTATGATGACCCTCCGGGTTTGAATCGAATATTCTCCGAGCCGGAGCGTTGATGTCCAAGCGCTCCATGTCCTAGCCATCTTAAACACCCAATGTGAAGTTTTTTGACCAGGTTAACGTCGCTGTACAGCTCGTACAGTTCCTGTTTGAATCTTGTCCTCCAGAACCCATCAACCCAAACGGGACCGAATATCGTACGAAGTATTTTTCTCTCGAAGCGACCAAGCATATCTTCATCCGCTTTCGATAAAGTCTATGCTTCAGCTCCATATAGCAAGACTGGGATAGTAAGGGCCTTATATAGAATCTCCTTAGTCGATCGAGAAAGGACTTTACTAGTCAATTGCCTTCTTTCTCCATTGTCATCCTGCACAGACGGATGAGATTGGCAGTTCATACACACAGTTCATCTCTTCAGATGCTGTCATAGGCGACCCTGAAATCGATGAACAGGTGATGGGTATCAATTTGGACTTCTTTGGTTTTTTCCAGGATCTGACTGAGTGTAAAAAATTGGTCTATGGTGGACTTTCCTGGCCTTAAACCGCACTGTATTTGGAGCACTGGAGAGATTCTCCTTTCTGTTCTTCTAAATTTAAAGAGGGAAACATAATAGACATTTGCGTGCATATGCAGGAATAAGAAAATATACGAATACACAGAAATTGTATACTGTGTCCATAATGGCTCCCAGCTCAGATACATTAACCTTTCGTCCACTTTCGTAAACATAAGAGAGCGATTTCATTCGCTCCACGCATATGCAATTTTGACAGTTGTATGAATTTGAAATAAAAATTAAATGAAATAAGATTAAATAATTGCAAATTCAGTAAAATACGAATTTGTTCATATTTTAGTTGAAGGTATGTGGCAAAATAGCTACCTTTGTGAAAATAGCGATGCCCTCCATTTGGAAGGGATGAGGAAAGAAATGTCGTGTGCTTGCAATCAACAAGCCAATGTTGTCAGGTTGTGGGATTTCGCCCATTTTTATGGATTATTGGATTCCTGAATGTGCAGCTGGTGTTTTGCATAAAAGCTTGGGGTTTTTTAAACAAATTAAAAAACATGAACTGTATATACATATACATAATGTATCAATTATATTACATAGGTAGGTACCTGGTTTTGGAAAAATTCTGGTGAATAACTTATTTTTTGGGGTTTTTTAAACAAATTAAAAAACATGAACTGTATATACATATACATAATGTATCAATTATATTACATAGGTAGGTACCTGGTTTTGGAAAAATTCTGGTGAATAACTTATTTTTTAATTTCGTTTACGTTTGGGCTTTCCAGATTTTGCTCTAACATTTCAGATTTTCGTGCTGAATGGAAAACAAACGAGATTGATCTGTTTTTCCGCTATAGTATTAGTGTGTCATTTGACATCTTGTTCGTAAAAGGAAATAAATAAGAAAAAGAAAAGTAATAAATAAAATTTTAAAACACTTTCTTTATAGTATTTTCTAATTTTATACGGAGTTTCTGATAAAATGTTTGTTGATTGATAATATTTTGATGTACTGCGTTGACATTTCGTATAAAATGTGTTGGTGTTAGTAGGTGTAAATATCGAATTGAATTCGAGATTCACGAAAATTGATATAGAGCAAAAAAAGTGCTTTTTTGGTCAGTTGAAAAATGAAAACTGTACGGAGCGCTAAAAATTGCTCAAGATAAAAGAAACGTACTTTTTTGGCGCAATCGAAATCGACATAAGTCATTAGAATTTCCACATACTTTGCGCATAAAAATGGAATATTTTCCAAGAAGAGAACTAATTTTCAATACTGTTTACGTAATCAAATCTGTCTTTCAAAATCAACGAATTTATCTGTTGTTATTTCAGTGCGCTGGCAACCATTTGAAAGTTTGTAGATCTGCAAATCTTCATTACAACTTTTTATTTCATATACATAACTTCCGTGGGAATATAATCATTATACACATGTACCAGGAATTATACCTAACTGGTACGACTTTTTTGTTTTGATTTTTTACTTTGTTATGTTTGTTTTGCATCTTTCGCAACATTTCACTTAATTATGTCATTTATTTTACTAAAAGGTATAAATATTGTTTTAAAATAAGTACATATTTATAAAACTTAGGTTTTCTCGAAGGTGACAACACTGGCAACAACAAACAACAAGGTTTTGAGAGAAAAAATGTTGACAGGCAGCCATGCACGCAAAATCTATTATGGCTACGACGTGTATTTTGGGAAACTTAAAGGAACATTTCGTTCAATTTTGACATAAGCTTATGTTTCCCTATGCGCATTATGTTTCAGCCTTAAACTTTTAAATCACATTATAGGTGTTGTTTACAGCTTGTCGATGCGGTTAATTGGCTCATGTATTATTCTATGATGAGCATGTAGTAACTCTATTTAGAATCCTAGGCTTAATTTTAGAATAACACACATTTTAAGGAAAAATCGTCACTTTTGTTTCTATAAGGTAACTAGTGGTTATCCAGTGCACTTCGCTACACCCACACAAACAATGGTGCACCTAACGATGTCATCTGGAGGCAGGCATATTTTTGCAAATGTTGTTCAAGAAGTGCTTGGAAACGGATGTGTAACCTAAATGTATTTGAACGAATTTAAATTTCGTCTGTTTGATGAATAATGCATATTTACATATGTACGTAAATGTATGATCATTTTGTATCAATTTTCCCGACATTAAAAATAGTAACGTCTCTTGTCGAGAATTAAATGCCGGCAATACTATTTGGATTTAAGGAAACTGTCCACACCATAATATCCAACTTTTTCGACCGAGTTTACCTCAAACATTTTCAAATTCAAAATTAATTTTTAGGTTCTTGCATTATTTGCAGTTAATAAATACTTTTATTTAATTTTTTAACCATATAAAAAAAAAAACAAATTTATACGGATATATGCACTTTTCGGTTAGATATAGGAACTGGCCCAACAATCATTAGTTCATGCATAAAAATAACCTATTCATTTAAGTGCTAAAAAATCAAAAACTTACCATCCAATTGCGCTGAAACTTACATTATGTATATTTGTTATGAAGCGAGAAGTGCACGTAAATCAAAAGCTAGTTGTTAGCTGTCACCGTGCATTGTTGTAGTAATAATTTTGAGATTCAGCGCCATCTATCGGAAAACTTGAAAACTTTTGATTTACAAACATTTCTCACTTCATAACAAATATATTGTGTAAGTTTCAGTTTAATCGTACAGTGAATTGTTAAATTTTTGAGATTCAGCGGCATATACCGGGAAACTTGAAAATTGATGTATGTACACTTAAAACATCATAAGAAGTATACAGTGTAAGTTTCAGCTCAATCGGAAGATTAGTTTATGAGTTTAAAGGTATCAAACGAACAGCTCATTTTTTTACATAAAGATAAACAAGAAAAAAAACTTTAAAAATTGCTTTTTTTTAATTCTATTCAAAATTTTATTCTTCAAAAACTATAAATTGGATATATAGGTATGATTTATATTTTGTACTTTTAACGGTTTATAAATAATTATGGCCACAAACTGACAACATTCTCTAGCTTATAGGCAAAGTGAGATAGACTATCAATTTATTTCTAGTTTGACTCTCATTTGTTATTTTGAATAACAAATTTTAGAAACCCTAGAAGCATGTACACATAAATTAAAGCATAATATCCTCGTAACTTAAGACACATCTTACCCGCCCTCTCTCTTCTGAAATATAAAATTTAACAGTTTTGTTGAATTTACTTTAAATAATTTCCACTCTAGCCATAAATAGTAATTCAAGCTGTGGGTTGATGCCATGTTTTATAGTGAAATATCCCATTTATTCAGTATGCATAAAAATAAGGAAACTGTTACTGAGCAAATGGAAGAAGTAAAAGCATAGTTCGCTCCAGATAAGTTTGAATATTGGAGTTTATGCAAAAAACCTTCAGATAAAGAAGGTAAAAGGTCACTAAACTCTGCGTTCAAGAAAACAAAAACAAAGAAAATTGAGAATATTTATGTAAATAACCTCACCTGACTAATCAATTATATCACAGGTCTAGGGGAACCTGGGGACACCTGATCCCCCCTTTTTAATTTGTTAAATATCTTAAAAAGTAAAACATTAATTGCCTTTTTATTTTAACGATATTATAAACAATTTAATTGTTCATCATATTGTACAGTTTAATTAAGAAAGTATGTAAGATAAAATATATTTTTTGCCATTTTTCTAAAACTATTCAAAATAACCAAGTGTCCCCCATTCAGGGAGACTTGATCCCGACTTAGGGCAGACTTAATTATGGGAGGATACAGCATACGGCCCTGCAAATTTTTATGTAGGAAGATCATAAAGGGGGAAGATAGTTCCCCATTGCGTTCAGGTATAGCACAGCATCACCGCGCTCACCTGACGTTGTTTTGTTTACTTGTTTTTTCCCCTTGGTAGCAACCACTCTTTGGTTTATGGACTGCAGTTAGCTTAGTCTCGTCAATGTTCCATATAGATTCAGCCCGCAAATTTTAACTTTTTCATCATAAGCGTATATTTTCGAAAAACTGCGAAATATTGTGCTTATTGAAGCACAATATCTTGGGAACAAGTCTCCCCCACATTATAGGGATCAAATCTACCCTGGGGTCATAATTTTCTTTTGAAAATTTTTCTAATACCTATCGATATTTTTTTTAAAAACAAACCTTCGAAGACCTATCTAAATGAACCCGTTTTCGATTATTTTCAGAGATAACTCGTATTAATTATCAACACCTATGTTAAAAAAACAGTAAAAATACTTATAAAAAAACAATTGGACAACTAAAAAAGAAAAACACGTCACCACAATACTGCTATCTGCGCGCGAGTTGTAAATTAATATTTGTCGCTTCTAACCAACGGTAAATAGTGTGTTGGCAGTGAGCAGTAAAAACAAAAACATTCCCACATCGATATAATAGCCAGTGATCAAGTCTCCCAAGGGATCAAGTGTCCCCAGGTTCCCCAACATCTTACTCGTGAGTGCAACCATAGTAAATTTATAATGGGTTCTGACCCACCAGTTGCGGAGGGCACCGCGACCTAAAAGATTTATTGTGCCACGAAAACCATGATACAAAGTTAAGTTCAAGAAAAAACTCTTTGACGCAATTATGGAATATGAATAAAAAGTTATGAAATTGACTTTTGCCGTCACGAACGATGTCATCCTTAAGCAGGAATTGTATTTGTGAACGTTGTTCAAGAAGTGCTTGGAATCGGATATGTGACCTAAATGTATTTGAACGAACTTAAATTTCGTCTGTTTGATACACAAAATATAAATTTGAATCAATTTTCCAGACATTCGTTGGCTCAACCAGCCTATTCGCATAATATTAACACAAACAATCCTCTCTTAACAGACTCATGATCAGGGTTCGGAATTTGTTGACCAAAGAAAGCCAAAAAATACCAAATGTTATCGCTGAAAAAGGCAAAAAGGGCATTTAATAATAATATAGGTTTTTATGCATTATTATTAACATTGTAACAGCACTGAACAACCCAAATTATTTTGAAGTTCTCTGGTAACAATCGCCTGCGATTATCTCTCAGGAAATCCTTGATCTTTCAACATGGGCAGAGCCTCTAGTGGAGCCAAGGTAAGAGATGTCACGTCGTTGACTTTAATGCTTGAGTCCAATTTAGAGTTTGCAGCGCCATTTCGTTCATTTGCTGAAAAAACCGCGTATAATTTATTCATGAAATCTTCAGTTACTACCCCTTTAGCTTGTCGTAATTTCTCCTCGATCCCGTTCAACGTCTTTAACACCTCTTGAATAGGCATTCCTAAATATTACGCATTGCACTAAGATCAAATGCTCAAGTTAAAATACATCTAGGAGTAACCTGTTATTTGTAAACTCTTAAATATGTGCTCTTTCGGGTCGACTAAAAATCTTTTTTCAATTTCACCACAAACTTTTACAATTGGCTTGAATCTTTACATGGGGCATTTTCACTTTCAATGACAAGCCACAAAATATTTTGGGAACTGTACGCATTTAAGCACACGCAATATTCAACAGACTCGCACTTAGTATGACAGAATATGAGTAGATGAATACATAGGTGCTTAGTTACGAAAAAAAATACTTCCCAGGTGTTTTTTGTCAGATGAAAACATGTAAATAAAACTACTGCAAATGCCTGACATTGCACGTACGGCACGAGAAGAAGCGCATGTAAGTTGAGTTGATACAAATGTATTTAGGGTTGTATTGGTGTGTAGGGATTTTTTTTATGCGCGCTAGTGTAAACAATGTGTGCAGTTATGAGCATGTTCATACGAGAGAAAAACCTGCTCTCATACGTGTGATACTGAAATTTCTTTCGTGTGAGCAAGAATAAATCATAAAAATATAATAGTTAAGAAGAAAATGCACATCTACTTTGACAAATAGCACCAAAAAAGCAAAAAAGGCAATGCGGATTAAAAATCGCAAAAAAGGCAAAAAAGGCAATATGAGTACAAAAAGGCAAAAAAAAAAGGTAAAGTCAACAAAATCCGTTCCCTGCTCATGATCAATGACAATGATTTACCTACGGCAACACGGATTAAGGAATTATATCTTTCCCGACTAAGCCCGGCATGAAATTTAAAAAATAGTGTAGTGTACATAGTGTGTCTTATTACAAAAGTAATATTAATTAAAAACAACATTTCATTCCCACACTTTGTTGCACTGTCTATGCAACGGGAATTGGACACCACACACAGCGACGGCACTTGAGATTGTCCAGTGGGAAGAACGTTTCAATAGCTTAGCTTGTTGAGAGTTTAGTGTTCAGCGCTATCTATCGGAAAGCTTGAAAACTTTTCATTTACCAACATTTCTTACTTCCCGACAAATATATTGTGTAAGTTTCAGCTCAATCGGATGATTAGTTTTGAAATGTTGCTGTTCTAGCCCCATCTATGGTGGTCGCCGTGGCCGTGGTGGTTAGTGCGTTGGACTTGGACTACTACGCAACGCTGCCCGGGTTCAATCCCAGCCCGGGTCTAACACTTAAAAGAGTTTTTTCACGGTGCCACCTCTTTCGAATGTCTGACAAGCATCAAAGAGTATCATTTTTCACGATTGAGCTTCTCAACTCGCCGTTCGGAATCGGCAAAAAATTGTAGGTCCCTTCAAACACACAAATGGTTGTGAGAAGAAGGCCCTGGTTCACCTCGAGCTATAGCGCCAACTTAGTAAGCACCATCTATCAGAAAACTTAAAAACTTTTGATTGGCGAAAATTTCTCACTTCATTACAAATATATTTTGTAAGTTTCAGCTCAATCGGATGGTTAGTTTTTGAGTTTTAAAGGATCAAACGAACAGCTGATTTGTATGTACAGAGTGTCCCAGTTAAGAGGTATAATCCTTTAAGTGGAGATTCCTTAAGTTTTGGCGAAAAAAATTGTATGGCAGGAGGATCTATTTTCACCCCCCTTCAAGCTATGGCCAAACGCTATAGCATTTGTCTCAAAACTTTTAAAAAATATACGGCGTCAGCAGTCCTATACAGAACCAAGCCTAGCTTTTCGCAACCATTTGTGTGTGCGTGTTATTTTTTCCACGAAATGGAAGGGACCTACAGTTTTTTGCCGACTTTTTTTTACAAAATTTTTATCTCTGACAAATTCTCTAAAAATGGTGCCATACAACTTTTATACGTACAGTTAACAGAAATTCTAGTAAGCCCTTTTTTGTCAGACAAAAATGATAAAGAAAACATGTCAATCAAAGAATTATTGTACGGTCGTTGGATGTTTATCAATAAATTCCATGAAACCCGGTTAAGAGCCACCCACTTAAGTGTAAAACTCGCATAGCATCCTCGGGTTTTTGAAATCCTAAGAGTAGTTACTTGGTATCGGAGCCAGATTCCAAGTTACAAGTATTTCCAATTCCAAGTATAAATATTTTCATTCAAAGGGACAGGAACACTTGAATTCCGTTATGTTACAATATGTATAATTTTCAAGTTTTTATAAACTTCTCTTTCCAACATACCTACATACTCAGACCATATAAAAAACAAGGCAACAAAGAAAAAAGAAAAGGACACCGAATGTCTTCATTGCGTCAGTGCAAACGTTTGCCTACTCTTTTGCCGTTTTATCTGTCCTTTCATTGCTATAAAAGCTGCTAGTTCTATGTATCCACAATTGATCCGATTAGAGTACATACTCGATACTTTTATACAAGTAAATGAGTAGTTTCGATACTTTGATTCGATACGAGTAATGAGTAAAAGTACCGATACCATGGCGGTATCGGAACGTCCCTAGGCACAATGAAAAAACTTTTAGGAGTTGGACCCGGGCTGGGATTGAACCCTGGCAGCATTGCGCAGTAGCCAACGCACTAACTACCACACCATGGTGCTCACAATTGCAATTTACATTTAAAGCGTAATATACATACTCCTGTAAGACAATTTTCTACACACAACATACCTGAGCCCGGCCCATCGTTAAGGCAATGTCGAAAATTTTTACTCAAAAATCATCATGAAATCAAACCACATTATAAATTAAATTAATATGCATTATTTTTTTGTGTATATTTTCTTCTCAAGAATTAAAATATTAACAAAAAATCGGTTCACTTTAATGTGATAACCAATACCTCTGATTAACCAGTCCACATAAAAACATACGTAATATATCAGCTGGTAAGTACTTGACCCCACCATTGATTCTCTATATGCTTACTAAAAAAATTTCTATGTAGGCACATGTATGTGTTCGGATTATACATATATAAGACTTTCTATTGGAAGCGCGATCAACCGCTTTCATTTCCTTAAACAAAAAAAAGAACCAAATACTAAACAAAAAACCAAAACAAAACCTAACCAAAAGTCAACAACCTTTTGGCTTTAAAAATCTTCCCCTACCCCTTTTTCATCGCTAGTAAGTCCCAAAAATAAAAATTTATCACAGATTAGAGGTAGCTAATAAAAAACAGGTATTCTCGGTTCATCACCTAAAACTAATTTAAATAATGTCTACAGCTCTTCCGATTGGGAGAAGGCATGTGGTGAGTATGAGTATAAGTATTCTATCTAAACCAGTCTGGGAGATGAATGAAACACACGATTACATTTTTAGGTAGTGTATTTAATTAACATTGGCTTAGAGAGGTGTGTAATTTTATGTAGCTTGACTTAAATAGAAACATTTTTTAGACTCTTGTCATCCTTTTTGTTTATAGTATAAATGGTCGATTCATTTAACGGTTTTCAATTAATTATGTCTGGCAAATTTCTCTTTTATCAAAAACAGTATACGTTAATTAATTTATTTTATTACTGATTTGTGAAATGAGAAATTGGCAACACATTTCAATTTCACTTTGAACATATAACACCTATTATAGTTAGTATTATGAAGATCTTTATTTATGTAATTTTTTAGCATATTACAAAATACAACAACGCTTGGATGCTTTGATTATCTTTTCTATTACGTATTACAATAAATTCACAATGTTACGACATCTAAGAGCTGATCAAAATAGAACTATGGAATGAGTCGGAGAAGTGATTTTTGTATCTTTTGTTTCTAATGCTGCGTGAACTTAAAGATGTTCCATAATTTATCACACCATTTGTTTCAATTTTTAGTATGAATTTTTCGTTTTATTTAATATTAAATATAAATATTTTTGAATAACAATGTTTTTGATTTACGGAACGGACCGCGCGTTCCAATGTTTAAAATGGAAATTTTCTGCGTATCTGACTCACCTCACCACCTCACAACACGTGCAAATAATAAAATTGTTTTATCAAAATGGGTTCTGTTCGGGCAACGTTCCGCGCGCTTCGCCCATTTTACGGTCGCCATAATCGTCCTTCTGATCTGATCCTAATTTTCATCGAAAAATTATCTTCAGCAATGAGGCCCATTTCTGGATGAATGCGTACGTCAACAAGCAATATTGTCGAATTCGGGAAAATACCATTCCACGTGAGATCCAAGAGCGTCCAATGTTTCCCGAAAAAGTCACTGCTTGGTGTGGATTTTGGGTCAACGGCGTCATCTGTCCATATTTCTTAGAAAACGACGTTGGCCAGGCCATCAGCGTCAACGGCGAGCGCTATAGGTCTATGATTACCAACTTCTTTTGGCCAGAATTGGATCATATGGACACCAACGACATGTGGTTTCAAAAGGACGGCGCTACGAGCCACACAGCTCATGCCACATTGGAAATTCTACACGAGCCATTGGAGAGCAATGTCATCTCACGTGGAGGTGATGTGAACTGGCCACAAAAATCGTGCGATTTGACCCCGTTAGATATTTTCTTGTGGGATTTTCTGAAGTTGCAGGTCTATGCGAATAAGCCACAAACCACAGCGGCCCTCAAAGCCAACATAACCCATGCCATCGGTCAAATTCAGCCTGATTTATGCGCCAGAGTTATGGAAAATTGGACATTTCGGATGAGCGCCACCCAGAGAAACCGCGGCGGACATTTGAACAATGCTATATTTCACACATAATGGCATCTATAGGCCTTTCAAATGGATGATATCTCACACACACTTTGTTTTATTTCAATTTAAAGATAGGAAGCGCTAAGTGAAAGACCCTCTAGACAAAAAGCATTTTTTAAAAACAAGCTTTAATGAACTAAAAATTAATTTTTTTTTTCAAGTCACCATTATGTGACTACTTACATATTAAAGCTTAAATAGAATGTTTGAGATTCCACTCGTCAAACCCTTTCATTTGATACCCATGTCATGGGGGTTGTGAAGAAAAAAGTAATGCGCCATCTTGGGGCGTCCACCATATTGAATTAAGAGTAACGTCACTCAGCTAATCTAATTCTACTTGTCAATCCCTTTCATTTGATACCCATATTAAGGAGGTCGTGAAGATAGCGATAATCCACCATCTTAATGCGCCCGCCATATTAGATTTACAACATCATCAAATATATCGAGCCCTAACCGCAAGTTTATCGTAAGGGACAAAAGTTGAATTTTACAGGAGACGTTTTTTTTTTGTCTTTTACTGTATATAATAAGTAGTTGGGTCCAATTTCTGCATTCAATCATGTTTGGGCGGTTTGAATTGGATGACATTAAATAAGATATTATTTTTCAGAAATATATTTATGCAGAATTTGTCGCTTGCGATATTTTCGCTGTCATGCTACCAAACTTGTGAACAAATTTGTGGCGCTTACGATAAAATAAAAAAAACAATGAGGATTTTAATGGAAACAAAATAACATTTTATTTATTTCTGTATGGAATAGAATAACACAAAAATCAATACTGGATAGACATTACTTACTAAAAAACACAAAAACATTATCTATTGTCCTGAAAGTAGTTATCTAAAACAAACAAAAAATATCTACAGGTCTTCTTCGTCAATTTCATTTACAACATCCTTAATCGTGGCGCTAGATTTCAATGGTAATATTCATCATGATATCGTTCGGGACAGTTTTTTTTCACAAAGCTCTTTCAGTTCACGATATTTTAGTTGAGATACTTTTAATTTGTTTTCATACAATTGGGTTAGCTTATAATCCGCTACTACAGACCGAAGGACTGTACGAGAAAAAATCCGGGAACATTTGCGCTCTGAAAATACTGAAATATGAGATCCCAGTACCGCTACCTTTTGATCACGTGTTCTTATAGTCATCATATTTATTTTAAAGTCGCGGTTGATCGATAGAGTTGCGGTTATTAAAAATGAGCCTAAACGAATTGGATAGTAGAAAAGTTATTTTGTCATTTTACGAAAAAATAAGCATTTAACGCGGAATTAAGTGGCAAAGGAATTAAAAATTCGGAAATCAACGGTGTATGATGTCTTCAGTACATTTGAGCAACGTTTAAGTGTCGAACGCGCAGCCGGATCTGGCCGTCCAAGAGGCCCACAGTTCCATCAAAAGAACATACTAGAAGTTTAAGACATACCCTAACACCTCAATGAGAGATGTAGCGGTTAAGTTCGGAGTTTCAGCATCAACTGTCCAAAAATACAAAACTGATGCAGGGCTGAAGACATTTGTGGCCCAAAAAGTTCCGAAGAGGTCTGAAAAGCAACAGGGTGTGGCAAAAACGAGAGCGAGAAAATTGTATCAGCATTGCCTGCCAAATTTCGATTGCATTTTAACTTCCAGGCAAAAAATTGTACACCGCGAATATAAACGGGAATGTTTAAGATAAATTTAAAGAAGTTAAGTCCAAAAAATGTACAGTAAAATATATGGTGTGGCAAGCAATGTGCTCATGCGGATTGAAAACAGATACTTTTGTTACAAATGGATCAATCAATGCCACCGTTTACATTAAGGGGTATTGGCAGAAACGAATTTTACGTTTTATTGGACGTCATAGAGGATCAAAACTGTTTTGGCCAGATTTGTCAACATTTATGCAGGACAGACTTTAAAGTGGTTTGAGGAAAATGGTGTGCAATTTGTTGCCACGGACTACAATCCCCCCAACACTCCCATGCTTAGACCTATTGAACGATATTGGGCCCTTATGAAACGTGAACTGAATAAAAAATTAAGTTTAAAAACTAAAACCCGACTACGGGAAAAACTAACTAAAAAGTACAAAATAAGATAAAACGAAACTATGATTTTCAGAATATATTTGTGGTTTGCCTTGGCAAAGGTTTGGGCTGTGATAGAAGAAATGGGCCATGTCCTTATGAGCTTACTTATCACCGCATCCTCTGCATCTGCATATATCATCATCGTTAAGGCGTAAATTCTTCGTGTGGTATCTTAGCATGTTGTTTCTAGTTAGCACTCCTATCAGTATTGACAGCGATTTCCTATCTTTTAATAGAAGTTTCTTGGTTTTTACTTTATCGTATTCTGGCCACATCTGTCTTGATATTTCACAGGTAATTAGTGATTTCCACCTGCTATTAGGTTCAGTGTGGTCGCCGTCGCCGCAGCTTCGACTCCTGGCCGGGTCTAACACCTAAAAGAGTTTTTTCACGGTGCCACCTCTTTCGAATGCCTGACAAGCATCAAAGAGTATCATTTTTAAATGAGCTTCTCAACTCGCCGTTCGGAGTCGGCAAAAAACTGTAGGTCCCTTCCATTCGTGCAAAAATATAACACGCACACACAAATGGTTGCGAGAAACAGGCCCCGGTTCACCTCGAGCTGTAGCGCCAACTAAGTAAGTAAGTATTAGGTTCAGTTTATGATTTATGGACCATCTGCTTGCTCTCTGCCTAGGGCTGAGCCTTTTTTACCAATCTTATTTCGTACTTTTCAGTTAGTTTTTCCCGTAGTCGGGTTTAAGTTTTCCTTGATTTTTTATTTCCATCTCTTAAGTTTCCAAAAATATGTAGAGTGTAAGTAGGTTATCAATGTCATAACTTGATTCGAACAGGCTGTTCATTATATCAGGTTAAAATATCAGGTGCAACAATCTTACATTTATAGGAGTGATGAAGAGATTGTTTACACTTTTCGGTATGATATGCCATCAGATCACCAGTGGATCTTTCGCCACGAAAGCCGTTGCATTGAGATGTTAGATGAAAACACTTATGCTGTGGTTTTGCCGGCGTGAAAGAACAATGGGAGACCGGCGGATTTCTGAATATTGAGATTTTTAAGTTCTCTTGCAGCTGTACGATGGCGTCTTTATGGAGTATTCAACGCTCTTAAGTACAGGCGGACGCAAAGCGCAATTTGAAAATGTCGAGCTAGCTACAAAATGTGCACCGAGTACATTGGCTTTGTGAAAAGTTCGAATATCATGGCAAATGAGCGTCGGAATTGTTGACGAGACAGAATTCTAGATTTTTTTCACAAATGGCCAGAAATTGTCATATAAGAATTCCACACATCGATTACGAGCATTTCAGATTGTATTATGCCAGTACGTTTTCATTCGTCAGTTTTCCATCTTGAAATTGGGCAGTATCGTCATCTGCAAGACATGGAACTTTCTTGTATCAGCTAAAGAAAATGTGGCTTATAGAAGACGATAACTATAAACTTACTTATTTACTTAGGTGGCGCTACAGTCCGGGGTAGACCAAGGCCTCAACCAACAACCCCATCCAGTTAGCCCGGCCTCCAGTTGCGCACTCCAAGTTGTATTTAGAGCGGGGTTATCCCATAGAAACAACAAGCACGTAGACCTGTAGGCCCATTGTACTTTTGGTTGGCAATCCAAATTGGTTGATGTCTTGTTCTACTTGTGCGCATGAGGTCGTCCTCTGCTGCACTGTGCACTGACCCTCCTCTGCTGCACTGGGCACTGACGTTTGAATCGAATATTCTGCGAGCCAACGCATTGTCCATACGCAATCTACATGTCCTAGCCATCATAAACGCCCAATGCGCAGCTTTTTGACCAAGTCGATGTCGCTTTCCAGCTCGTACAGTTCGTGGTTGAATCTTTTCCCCCAAAACCCGTCAACACAAACGGAAACGAATATCTATCTAGATACTAAAAACCGTTTCCTCCAGGATTTTCAATTTTTCTGGAAATTTTCTAGGATTTTCCTCCATAGTGTCTTTCCTGGTGCCAATACGAATCCATCATGCCCAAAATCGTGAAAATTGAACGATCCGTTCTCGAGTTATGAGTGCACACACGAACGACAATCTCTTTTACAGAAGATTGTGTGAATTCGTTAATATTGACTTTCAAATCGCAATGCGTAGCTCTTTGTATTTAATAGTGTAAATAAAGTAATGGCATATCATACATACAGACATGGGTGCAGACATAGTTTACATACGCTAATGAATATATATGATATGAATAATGAATACCCTTATAGTGTTTACACACAGCGCGAGCACAAGAAGGACAAGAACGAGAAACAGACAAATCGGCGTACTGATCAGACGTTAGATTTCAACTAACTCTGTGGGTGCTGTCCAGGATAACTGGAGAATTGTGTATTATTGAAAGTTTAACCTTGCTTATAATTCACAGACATTTTTTCCAGATGTTTCTTATTATTATTTGTGCGATTAATTTCTTCAGCCATACCACCATCCCACTGCCAGTATTATGGCTTCGCAGTAGGTTTTGATTTTGACTACTGAATTTGATCAACTTATTTTTATTTCTTGAGAAATAAATGTTTCGGAAATATTGAACCATGAACCTTTAGCGAGACAAGCGACAACGACTGTTACTAGGCCACAGCCACCCACATATAGATCCAAATTTGACATTCTCTGGGGTTTCCCAAATCGAATTTTGTGTACCCTTAAAGACCATCTACATACTAATATTTTTCGTCTAATATGTGTATATCGTATTTTTTCCGAATTTCCTTTTTTTTTATTTAAGTATGTACAGGTATGTATCTGCGTGTGTGTCTTCTATCTCCCAATCTTGGATAAAAAGTTAATTTGCTCCATCAGTTTCCCCTCTATGCGCATTCTTTTGTGAAGATCTGAAAGCAAATACAAAATCAACAACAACCGTAATACACACCAGTAGTTTAATTCGAAACTGGAAGCAATACAACAACAAGAACAGCTCAGCAATCACACACAGGCCAATCAAACGAGAAAACCCAATCTACAAACTAATCCCCACTTCTTCTTCTAAATAAATAGGTAATCAGACTAAGAACTTTCGGCGGAATCAATTCGCCGATTCACTGAATCAGTTGAAGTTCAAGCTGGAAGCTGCTTCTTGAAACTGTTGGTCAAGCACGTCTTAACGTTGCTTCATTTGCAGATATTGTTAACAAAAACACAATATAGCCAGACAACAACCATCTGACTGTGACTGTGACATTACACCACATTCCCGTCTGATCACTGTCCTATCTTTCGTGGTAGATCTCCAAAAAAAAAAAAACATTGTATGCCTTCTTGACCTCGATCTTGAACCAATGTTGCCATCGTCGCATTGTCACATACAATTTCCCCATCATGTTCTCTGATGACATTCATTGATATGCCACCACTAGAAAACTGCTGCAGGCATCTACTCAACAATAATAATAAAACAACAAATTTCCACAAACAAACATTAAAAACAGTTTTACTTTCGCTGGTCCGGGATGAGATGACTCTTGTTGTACCTATGTCATGATGACGATGATGAATAAAAAAAACTGCCAGACACAATCCACAAAGTAGAATATGAAGAAAGTTTATTTTGGTTAATAAATCAATATTTGTTGTATTTTACAGTACCATCGGTCCGCGTAGCATGGAGATATCCAACGCGTCGGCGCCAATGCAAATGGATGGAGCCAAAACAAAAAAAAAATCATCTCAAATCTTGCGAAATCCCCACCACTTTCCCTACTCCCAAAAAAGAAAAACAACAATCGAAGACCATTCACTTGAAAGCCAGGAGAAAAAAATCCAAAAAAAAAAAAAGTATCTCAAGCTATTTCTCCTCCGGTATAAGAATTCAATTTCTCGGTATCGATGGGTTTTCACTTTTTTTTTCTCGTTGGTTTTTGCAGCCGTAAAGCCAGTGATATAAAAGCCTCGGAAGTTTAACTCTTTTAGTATGACATTCAACAAAATGCGCTTCCCGATCGTTTGGATTACTTTTGGTACGGAGAAGCGCGGTTTGTTCGATTTTTTGGTTTAATTTGATTCTTCTTTTGCAGCACTTTGTGTGGCACTGTGCAGTTTCGAGGCGGCGCACTGTGGACCAGTCAGCAGCCAAAAGGACGTAATTATTGCAATCGAAGAGAAAGATCAGGACAAGAATCAGAATGGCCTTAAATTAACCCGGCAGGAATCCGATGAGGGCTCCGATGAAGACAGAGATTCGAATGAATCTGATGAGGAAGAAAATGATGATAATGATGAAGAGGGAAGAAGTCTTCGTCGCATTGTGAGGGAAGTCTCACAGAAGCCAGTAGTCGAGGAAGATGCCGCAGAAGAGAGTGTGATTTCAAGTTCTGAAACACCAGCGGTGCCAGAGAAGAAACCATCAGTTCTTGAGTTACTCAGCAGTGCGTTGGATAAAGCGATCGAGGCGACATCAAAGATCCCCACCCAGCAGGTAGCAACAGATGCAGCGGGTGTCTTGCAGATCCTTGGACAAGTCTTCAGTGAGGCAATTGATAAAGTGATCGGCACCGATGATGATGGTCCCGAAGAGAATGCCGGAGTAGTCCCAGACTCCGGTGATAATAAGATTCCAGTGGAGCCCCCAGTACTGCCACCACCAGTAGACGAGCCACAACCAATTAAAGTCGATCAGCCACAACAGGAGCAGGAGATTAGCCAAAGTGATAAAGAAATTGTAAATAACCTGTAAACCCAGTAGGATAATAAATTAACTTATTTATTTAGTTGTTAGCTAGAAATGTTGTGTTGTGTTGTGTTCTGTTTGTTCTTCGACTTAGACAAGCTCATCTTCCTATTAGCATGGCGCGATAGATCTCTAGATCTCAGCAATTAGCACATTTGAGACGAGACGTGATGTCGATTAATCAGAAGTGCGAATGATGACGAGAATCTTTGTGTTGATGTTTGGCTCACATTTCAGAAGTGAAAAGGAAATCTCTACTTTTACTTTCTCTTGGCGTGTTGTGTAGTGTTGTGATGGCGCACTTCAGGGCTAATTAAATTGTCATCTGTTTTTATTTTTATTTTTTTGGGGAAACTTTTCTTCATATAGCAGGGGAGGGGGAGAGACCAGCACCAGTAGACACGTTCTTTGAAGTTAATTAAGCCAAAGTATAAAACTGTACTCACCTACGATGTGGCGTAGCACTTGTAGTATCAAGATGTGTTGGACTGGTGGATTAGTTGGTAGTAATTTCGGTTTAATCTTGATCGACATGTTTTTCAATTGTTTATATATTTTATTTTAGGCGCAATGCTGTGCCTAGTATTGGCAGTGGATTCAGCGAGTATTGGAAAGCCAAGGTACTTCACAGGTACAGTCTTGGATGTTATAACTGATGATATGGCCGATAGCAGTCTCAGAGAGACGACAGACCAGCTAGCACAACAATGGGGTGGGCTGGTTATCTCACATGACGACGGATATGAGGATAAAGAAAGCGACCAAAATGACAATCGCCTGGCTTACTTGGCGTATTTGCAGACACACCGTAGACAAAATCGACGTAAGCAAAACCACAGAAATAAGAGGAGAAAGAACAGGAAAGGAAAGCAGGTGGCAAATTACAATGAGGATCCCATGGCTGAGCTGTTGCGTAGAAAACAGGCTCAAAACAACGATGACTACGATGGTGACGATTATGACGATGACGGGTATGATGATGACGAAGGATATGATGATGAGGATGGCTACGATGACGGATATGATGGTGATTTTGACGAAGTTAATAATCAGATTGGAAGTAGTCCAATTGAAGATATTCAGAGTAGAAGAAAGAAACAGAGTTCAGTGTCGAATAATAATAACTCTGATGATGATGATGACGACGGCTATGACGATGATGATGGATACGACGACGATGATGGCTATGATGATGAAGATGGCTATGATGATGAAGATGGCTACGATGATGATGGCGAAGACGACGATGATAATGATGATCAGGGTGTCCAAAATGCAAATGCTGATAGTAATACCCAACAGTTTTTAAGCAGAACAAAGTCATTGAAGAGAATTGATACAAGCACCGAAGCTGACTATCACGAACCGGATGAAAATGAGAATATTTTTATCGAAATCAAGGACGATGAGGAGGTGCCAATTACTGTTAATAAGAAGGGAAATAACAAAAATAAAAAGAAGGGCGATCAGGAAAATGATGACGATGATGATTATGACGATGACGATGACGATGAAGATGAAGATGAAGAAGAGGCTGATGACGATGATGATGATGATAATGATGATGATGATGATGACAAAGATGATGGTGATGATGATGATGATGATGAGGATGACGAGGACGATGACGATGGAAGAAGTGCGTAAACGTTACGCAATTTGGCACAGTAAATGTTAATTAGATAGTCTTAATATTTAATAAGTTAATTTACATACACATTATGTACATACATATGTTATATAAGAAAGTGAAATTTGAAAGTACTGATAGTTAGATAATTTATTAAAACACTTAAATACGTAATTTGATTTATATTTGAAATCAAAGCAATAAAATATTTTGCATAATTTAACACAGTTTTTTCCCTCTCTAAAACGATTCAATTGCAGTTGATTATCGAAGATTGAAATAGTTTTTTTTAGACCCACTCAGATTTTGTTTGAATCCGCGTTAAGCATTTTTCAGATGGTAATTGAGCAGTCGTTCAATCAAAGGTTTGCAGAAAATAAGTACAGTCAAAATCGGTTACAACGACCTTCAAGGGACCGACGATCAAGGTTAATTAATCTGTTTTCAAGTAAATAGGTACCCTTTTTTGTTTGTTTCATAATTTTTATGTGTTCTTAATTTTTGCCTTATCCTTTAGAATTGTGGATATAGGTAGTGGAGTGTGAAACAGAATACTCTTTGGCAACGTCTTTATTTTGCTCACCAGCGTCCAATCTAAAAAGTATACCTGCTTTCTCTTTAATTGTAAACATTTTTCGTTTCTGATTCATTTTCCAACTCAACTTTATGCGAACCCATTAAAATAAGACTTCTAAGGGCCGTTTTATTCACTCGAAGTTGAACACAACTTGGGGATTTTTATTGTCAACTTGAGAAATTGCTTTTATTCACTAAAAGTTGACTTATCGAATATCGAAAGTTGAGAAAATCCAAAGTTGATCAACTTTTAACTTCTCAACTCCCGAAATAGTAGATTTTATCCGAGCAAACTTGGGATTTTATTTAATTTCTGTTTATCTATATTCACATCAATGAAACATTGTTTGTATGTACCTATGTTATATAGACTCGTGCAAATTTTGCGGAAAATTTTGGTATTTTTCTGAGAGTGTTTTAGTTGGAGTTTGGTCGAAATCGGTGTGCTTGGAGCTGAACAAGTGGCAGAAAGGGGGTAAAAAGCTATTTTTCTGCCTTTAAACAGGTCCTAACTCAGCAATGGCTTATCGGATTGAAAAACAAAAATACAGGTGGATTTAGTAAATTTCCCACTGATTCATTTGAGCTTATTCATAAATCAAAGCCACCAATTTTTCATCAGTGGAGACCGCAGCCAACAGCATTGCAGCAGTGGGTAACGTAATAGTGTGGGTAATGTGTACACTACGCGATGCGCGACAAGAAGGGTGAAATTTAACGATGAGCGCTGTACCGGAATACGTACACGTACATACATACATGTTTATGAACACAAGTATATAACGGAAAATCAAAAAGTTAGTAAAAATATATTTTTAAGTTAATTTAAGCTTATTTTCAATAGTCAAATGTACAAAAATGTACAAATGTATACCGTCCTTTAATCTTCCTGTGCAACGTATTACTGGGAGAATTGGCCATCATCTTTTTCGAGCAGCGAAGATGAAGAAGACGGAGAAAATTTGTCTCTTGAAAGACGGCAATACAAGATGCTTCCACGTGTTGAACTCAACAAATGGTACAACAGAGACTTCCTATCGTTTTCGTCTCTCAAAGCGGACGACACTGATGGTGCTTGAATTCGTTGCCATGCGACAAGAGACGGTAGTGTAATACATTGCGAATTGGTTCAAATTTATTTGTATTTGATAGATTGTTTCACTTGTTGCTAGAGCGCGTGAATTACGGCCAATTACGCAACTATTAATCGTTTTAAGATATTATGCACTCGGCTTAATTCAATTGGCGATTGCAGATTTCATTGGGGTTAGCATTACAACAGTGACTATGTGTTAAAACGTGTGTCTAGAGCTATTGCCAATCTTGCACCACGACTCATTCGTATGCCGAAAACGCAAAGGGAACGATTGCTGGCCATTGCTTTCTTCTGTAACTGTTTTTAAATTACAGTCAGCAATAATAAATCCCAAATCCAAAGTTGAGATTGACATATTATGTGTCATCTGTCACAAATATCCCAGGAAATATTTCGAAACAGCAAGTACGCGAACTTGCGAATTTCAACTTCCAAACTGACAGTTGAAATAGTGAAAAAAAATATTTTTCAACTTGCCGTTCAACTCTCGAGTTGAAATCAACTCCGAAGTTAGCCAACTTTGGAGTTTTCGGCAAGTTGAACAATAGTGAATAAAAAGGCCCTAAGTCTACTCGTTACACTGAAACAAGCACTAAGGATTTTTCCTACCTGCTGTTGAACAAACTCAAAAACATTAATAAACGCAAAACAAAAAAAAATATAACATCAACAAACGGATCGGTAACATAACCAAAATTCTATGTACAGAGATACATCGCATCTAAAGGTAAATAGTTCACCGATTTAAAAAAAAAAGCACTCGCACCAATAATTGCGTCGATTTTAGTCGTTATAACCAATATTTTAATTAAAAAAAGGGGGAGCGGTCGTTGTAAGCAATATGTCATTGTAAGCGCTTTCAACTGGATATTGTCTTACTGCATTAAAGCGTTACTGGAAGTATTAGTTATGGAGGGCTTTTAAACTAGTTTTTCAATGGTCAGAGCAAGAAATGGAGTCGGAATTATGACCACTTCTAGTATACGCAGAGGCGACGTATTTCATGATTTTTCAAACACTTTGTATTTTTGAAAAAATCTGTATTTGCAAAATAGGACTTTTTTGATTTAGACCGGCATTCCCATTGCTATATGGGAAACATTGTGGAGTTTCGGACTTAACCCATTTCGGCCAAGAGAAAAAAACACATTTTTTGGAGATTTTTTGTGGAATGACTTATTATGGCAAAATAAGCATTCTGACATTCAGTTTAGTAATCAAAAAAGTATGAATATATGAAAATGAAACAAATTAATACAAATTAGCTATGTATTGTATATGTATGAACACATGAATATTTTTCCATATGTAAAATAATTTTCTCTTGTGGAATAAGCTAAATGCTAAAGCATTCCACTTATACTGCAGCGCTGCATTTTCCGCACCCGTATTTAGGCTGGCTGCCACATTGCTGGCACCGGAGCTGTTTGCCCAAAGGGTCCTTTTCTATGCCGTGGCCAATATTATCCTTTTTGGCCCCATTACTCACTATTGTTTTGCGTGGCGTGGTCGCCGTGGCCGTGGTGGTTAGTGCGTTGGACTACTATGCAATGCTGCCCGGGTTCAACTCCTGGCCGGGTTTAACACCCAAAAGAGTTTTTTCACGGTGCCACCTCTTTCGAATGTCTGACAAGCATCAAAGAGTATCATTTGTCACGATTGAGCTTCTCAACTCGCCGTTCGGAGTCGACAAAAAGCTGTAGGTCCCTTCCATTCGTGCAAAAATATAACACGCACACACAAATGGTTGCGAGAAGCAGACCCAGGGTCACCTCGAGCTGTAGCGCCAACTAAGTAAGTAAGTAAGTTTTGCGTATAGTTCCTTTTTTCTGTTTTTGTGTTTGTGCTTCGACCTCAGAGGTTTCTTCTTCACCGGTCGTCAAGACCTCCTCTTCAATACTCGAATATCCTCGCTGTGCTTCGACAATTAGAAGTGCTTCACATATAGCGGTCCGGAACCCAATTTAATGCACCGGTGGTACATTTTGGTGATTTTTCATGGCACAATGCAGCTTCCAAGCATTTACAATACATGAGTCAATCATTGTTATAATAAGTGGCCATTACCACTTCATGTCACGTACGTATGTTGATTCGGTAATTGGCCACTGCGTTGCCATGCAAATCAACTCCATCCATGTGCCGATTATACACAGATTCGAAGTTTGGATACTACACAAAGTTGACTCGATTATTTTTCCGGCAGTAGCGTTTCACTTCACCCGCTGGCTGTAGCGGTTCCACTCCGAATTTATTGGAGGCAAGTGTTACTACAGGTACAGAGCTATCATTCCAGCGCACTATCGTCAGTTGAAAACTCCAACCGTGGAAGTATTTCAGTTTGCCGGCAATTTGAATAGAAAGAATTATGCTGGTACGGTTTGCCCGAATATGACTAAGCGACTAAGCGACTTGAATCCAAAACGTAAAGGTTTCAAATGAATATTTTGCAGGAATGGCAACCAAAGTATGGTACCATTTGCTCGTGGATTGATGAGTGATGAGAAAAAACTCCGAACTGCTTGAATTTTCTATTCAGTCGGTCAAAAACGGTCTAAGCTTAGCATATTTGTCGTATGTATCTAATGAAGAAGTTATTTATAAGAATTGGAAATCGAAATAGGATCTCCTTCAAAACCTTTTTTTATTGATTTTGGCCAAACCAAAAAAAAAAATTTTTTCTCGATAACCTCCAATTACTTACTGATTCATATTTTTGCCTAAAAGAATTGTTGGTTTATCTTTCAAAATATTTTTACCTAAAGCCCCTTATTCCCAGAACAAAAATCATTGCAAGAAAAATAATCAGGAATAAGGGGCTTAAGTGTTGCGCAAACGCATCACTGGGATCACTCAAAATTTTTCAAAAATCAAAACCTAAACATGATTAAAAAAACCTTATTTTACTTCATAGTTTTCTCTCTAATGCTTTAGTTACAAATCATTCTAAGGAAGATGGGCCTGGTAGAAGATGATTCCTGTATAAACTATGCCTGGATGCAGTAGTAGGTAATGATGATTAATACGAGTTATCTCTAAAAATAACCGAAAACGAGTTCATTTAGATAAGTCTTCGTAGGTTTGTATTTAAAAAAAATATCGATACGTACATATTGGAAAAATCTTCAATAGAAAATGATGACGCCAGCGTAGATTTGATCCCTATAATGTAGGGGGACTTGTTCTCGAGATATTTTGCATAAGCACAATATTTCGCAGTTTTTCGAAAATTTACACTTTATGATGAAAAAGTTTAAATTTGGGGTCAGAATCTATATGGAACATTGACGAGACTAGGCTTACTACAGTCCATAAACCAAAGAGTAGAAACAAGTAAACTAAATGACGTCAGGCGAGCGCGGTGAACTTGAAACCAGAGTATATCTAATAATGAGTAGGGACACTCTCCACGTGTTTCTTATCAGTTCCATTTTCAGTCACACAGACACGGAGAAATAGACGGTAATAAGAAGTGTTGTCGTGAAAGGGAGATAGAAGAGAAGCAAAATTATTTCAGAATTTGAAACAGGGTGCTCTTTAAAAAATCCGAAAAAATATTTGTATACATTTTTGCCTTTCCATCTTCGTTTTTACCTCCTGTTATATTTGTTATTTTTTTTTAATGACAAAATCAGGTGTACCCGAATATTTCAAACACTTAAAATACATGTTTTTTTTAGAAATGCCTTTTGTAGAATCTTCAAGAATCTTCTTATGTAACCAGTGTGGTTTGTTAAAACAGTGGAACAACTTCCGCCTATCTAAAAAATGGAAAAGGGCAATAACGTTTTAGTATGCACACATGTAATAACAATGGCGCAAATTTATAGTCAACCCCACTTTATCAGTTTAACTCCGTACTAGTTATACGCAACTTTAAACTTAAAAGCATACTTTAACTTTTGTTTATTAATAGACACTTTTTAGTATGCTGCTAAATAATTTCTATTTCGCAACGTTCCTATGAGAAATTGTAATCGAACACACATAAAAGTGACAGTTTTAATAAAAAAGAACGTAGTAGTCAAGCTCCGTATTAAATATTTAATATGACGTTCGGGTGATTTTAACTTTAATACGAGGCGCTAACGATAAAGTGGGCTTTATGACGACTATAATTATGAAAACGCTTAGTTTCGTGCTAAAATAATTTTAAAGTGTACTTTAATCGACTAAAATTTTGCGCCAATAATTCAATTTTTTTTCTAATTTTATTAAAATCTCACAATTTTTCGGTACGCTTAGATATTTTACACTTGAATTTCAGTTTTCCTACCGCCAAGCACTTATAAAAATTATTACGCATGGTTAAATTTTAACTGTTAAAAATGAACTTCAACTTTTACTTTACCTTTTTAGCATTGCTTTAATTTGAACTTATGTGGTTTTGGATTGGGAAAAACAAGCTTTTTTTTATCTTGAGCAATTTTTATCGCTCAAGTATAATTTTCATTTTCCAAAGGGCAAAAAAACCTTTTTTTGCTCGAGATCAATTTCAATTTTAATTTTACGAACAAAATGTCAAATGACACACGAATGCAAATGCAGAAAAACAGATCAATCTCGTTTGATTTCCATTCAGCACGAAAAATCTGAAATCTGCGAGCAAAATCTGAAGAGCCCAATAGAAAACGACATTAGTTTATTCTATCGTCATAAACATACTCACAATAAAACATATCTCTTCTGTTTTTGTTAATCAGAGTAGATGGACGAGACCCGTTCAAATCAGATGACAAAAGACAAGTGGTACTTTATTAACTTCATGACAATAGGTAGATGTACATACATGAGAATTCATATACAAATGTTATTCAGCAATGTAATATAAACAGTGGTAGGCTTAATTCAGCTTAATAATATTTTAGCTTAATAATATTTTATAACACTCCCACTTATTATTAAGATATGATACTATTAATATACTATACTAATTCATTATTATTTTAATATTCTTACGAAACAGTTCAAATTTTTCAGTAGGGAGCGGTTTAGTAAAATCATCTGCAAGTTGTTCTTTTGATGACACAAAACAAATGTCGAAAAGGTTTTCATTGTACTTTTCGCGTATGAAGTGTACACGGACATCTATGTGTTTAGTTCTTGCGTGGTATTCCGGGTTTTTGATGAGTTTAAGAGCGCTCTGGTTATCAATAAAAAGCATTGGCTTCAGATGTTCATTGTCGAGCAGATCGTGTATGAGCGCATCAAGCCACATCAACTCTTTGACTGCTTCCGACGCAGCTACATACTCTGCTTCGGTTGTACTCAGTGCAGTACATCGTTGTCGTCTAGATGACCAAGCGATTGGACTTCCCTCAAAAAGGCAGATATACCCACTTGTTGAACGTCTTGTGGAAAGGTCGCCTGCATAGTCCGCATCACTACACTGAGAAAAAAACTAAACCCATACGTGTTTAAACTAAACACAAATAAATATGATTTGGCGCCAAAATGGTTTTTGTTTAATTTAAACATGAATAACTTTGTTATTTTTAATCATAATTTTAGATAGTTTTCGATAGAATCAACTTGTTTTCTGTTTGAAATAAACATATTCAACGTAAATTTTATAACAGATGCTTATTTGAATCAAAATGATTTCTATTTCAGTCTAACAGAATCAAAATTAAGAAAATTAAATAGAAATCTATTTAACTTGATATTAAAATATTTAAATTTCTTAAATAGGTATCTTTTTAATTCAATGGGAATTCTATTTGGGAAAAATAAATAGAAATCACTTTAAATTAAAATCTGTAATGCTTTAAATAGATACATACATACTATGTATGTATACATACATATGTATATGTATACATGTTATATATATTTTTTTAATTTTTTTTATTTATTTGGTTTCCATCTTATACAAATTTCGTCAACTGGATCCTGGAAAAAGAGGTTCTTATGTGCGACATAAAAAAAAAAGATTTTCTTTTAGTTTAACTGATTTTATTAATTTTTCACAAAAACTTATTTCTTAAGTAACATCTTCTTGATACAATTAATGTAAGGTAGGACTTGTAAAATATGAAGCATTGAGTATGCTAAATTTTTACGTCCTTCAGCATCTCCGAAACGAGCTGTTGGAGTAATCACACTATTAAGCAAGCTGGAAGCGATCTGCAAATAATACCTAAATGTCAAAAGATAAAACTTATACGTTTAATTGCACACGGAGCTACATACCTTTGTTTGAAATTTGCTTACAAGATGCAAATTGTTCCCTCGATTTCGCGTCTTTTATGTTCTGGCCGTAGTATTCACAAATTTTATTAGTTGCACTTGTTAGTTGTTTAGTGTATATTTGAAACTGAATAAAGCAATAACAAATTATGGTACTTTTACAAGTCATGTTACATTCAAACACGATTATAGTCAAATTAAATATACATGTGCTCAAATAATTCATTTTCAAACGTTTTCAATATAATTCTGTTTAAAACAAGCTCATTCATGTTTTTTCAAACATGACCTTATTTGAGTCAAACATAGTCCTATTTTAAATGATCATGTATTCGTTTTTGAAACGAAATTTTGCTTAACTTGATTATGGTTAGATCAAATAGAAATCCGTTTGAATATTTCAATACAAACTGATTTTAATAGAATTGTATTTAAAGTAAACTCTTTCATATTGTATGGATAATATCAAACATGAACTAATTTAAGTTAGCAAATATGTATTTAAAATATTTGTTAATATAACACCAAACATGTATTTATTTGATTAAACAAGAATTTAGTTTACATTTTTCATTAAAGCGACATGTTTAAACACGGAAAACTTAAACATGCTTCTATTTGATTTTTTTATTGTAAATTTCTCTCAGTGTATAAATAGAGAAAGAAAGATTAATGTTTGATTTGAAAAGTATTCCAAAGTCTTAAGTATGTTTGAGATATTTGAATATACGCTTAACAGCTTTAACATGGGTGCTGTAGATTTTGTCCAGAAATCTGCTTACTACTCCCACTGCATAAGAAATGTCCGCTCTGGTTGCAATTGCTATGTACATAAGAGTACCAACTGCTTCGCGGTAAGGAAATGTTGTCACTTGCTGCAGGCCTTCTTCCAAGGCAGCTGACTTGCTTCCGAGATCACTCGGTGTTGACACTGGGCATGACTCCAACATATTAAATTTACCAAGAATGCGATCAATATAATTGAATTGATAAAGGAAGTATGCATGAGAATTCATATACAAATGTTATTCAGCAATGTAATATAAACAGTGGTAGGCAAAAGTATTCAGCTTAATAATATTTTATAACAGTTTCCTAGTGATTGTATATACCTACTTTTATGGCTACCTAATACCGCGCCTGTACGTTTTCATTCATCATAATAGGAAACTACATGCTGTGCTATAACTAAACGCAATGGGGAAGTATCTTCCGCCCTTTATGGTCTTTCTACAAAAAAATTGGCAGGACCATATGCTGTATCCTCCCATTATCAAGTCTACCCTAAACCCGGATCCAGTCTCCCTGAATAGGTGACACTTGGTTATTTGGGATAGTTTTATAAAAACGGCAAAAAATACATTTTATATTACATACTTTCTATATTAAACTGTACGTTAAAGTAAAAGGGCAATTAACGTTTTACTTTTTGAGATATTTGATTAATTAAAAAGGGGGGATCAAGTGTCCCCAGGTTCCCCCAGGTACATTCTTACGGGAAGGTATCGATATGGATACTGTGTCAGGGGTCACCATCTGTTACTGGTTGGAAGAAGAATGGAGATCTTGGGACACCACTGGGTGGAAACCCAGAGGATGAAACAGATTTCTTTTAAACAGATGCTAGTATTAAAACGGTCTAGACTTGATTGACTTGCTTGTCAACCAAGTTGCCAATACGAAACATACAGATACTCCAACCTGGTTGCAGAATGTGTTGGTTGTAATTATTGTCGGACATATTTTTTTTATGATAAACATAAAATTAAAAAGTAAATACATGTGACTGAAGAAAGGTGATATAGGGCGCAGAAGACCACAGAAAAATCCAATCGTCCATAGTCTGTCTGGTGGAAAAGTATCCCTTTGCTACCTACCCCTACTGAGATAAAAAAAAAAAACTTGTACCAATTCTAAAAACCTAGACTATAAGATTGTTGTTGCTAGAATTAGTACCCAAAAGCACCGGGAAATGCCTATTCTTGACCACAGGGCACCGTTAGGTGTGGAAGTTGACTAACAATGAGCATCGAAATTGGTAAAAAAACATATTTCAGTGTCTTATTACGGTCTATTTATTTGGAGCCAAGAGTAGTACAACCTACGAGGGCGGTCCGATAAGTACTTAGCCTCACCGCCCGATGGTGCCAGTATCGCAAGAGAGATTTACTATATTATAGTACATTCTCTTAGACGGATACTGCCGCTACATTCTCTTCAGCCGAATCGGACTCGTAGTTTTGTTTTGACCACGTGTCACGTGCCAGCTTGTCCGCGAATTTTCGAATTTTCGCCGCCACGGAGGCCTACTTTGCAGACCTCGAGAAAACCTATTTTTTGGATGGGATAAAGAAGTTGGAGCATCGCTGGATCAAGCATATCGAGGTAAAAGGAGACTATGTTGAGAAATAAATCGCCACTTTTCCAAAATTCTTGTTTTTCTTTTGTAGGCTAAGTACTTATCGGACCGCCCACGTATGTGCAAAGAATTTTCACCATGGTACACTAAAGACCATCAAATATGGTAACCCATGAGTCATACTCATACCCCCAATTTAACTTTAAGAAGCTCTTCGCTGCAAACTATCCAAACACAGAATGGAGGCGATGGAGAGTGGTGATAGATTTCGATGCAACGCACGGTATTCACCGATGGCTCGAAGATGGACTGTGGGGTAGGCGCGGGCATTTTCGCGGCAAAAATTGGCATATCGAAATCCTATAGCCTTCCGAATCTTACTAGCGATCCTGGAGGCCTGTCACAACTTTATAAATGACCCAACTAGACCCAAGCTAGAGTCACTCTTCTCTGGATTCCAGGACATAGCGCCATTGAAGGGAACGAGAGAGCCAACGAACTTGCCAGGCGATTCAGCCCTTAATATCTCACTAGCGGAAAACGGTGCTATAGGTGCTGTTGAGGGTAATATACTCTCACACTTCTTAAAATTAATTGGTTTCAGGTGGACCAGTCTCACTAACTGTGTCATATCCAGAAAGATATGGCCAAGTTACAACAGGTCAAAAACAAACAAAATGTTACAAAGAACCCACGTAGATATCGCTAGAGAAGTGGCAGTTAGTACAGGGCACTGGCCAATAAGAGATCATACAGCCAAACTAGCGATCCATCGCATCAGTTTCTGCCGTAGCTGCAAATATGAAAATGAAAAAGAGTCGCTTATTCACTTTCTGTGCAAATAAATGTCCAGCTTTAGCGAGACCCAGGCAACGCATACTGGGAAACTCTCTTCGACGGCCTTAAAAGATGTCAAGATGCTCGAATTGCAAGAACATCCTTACAAGCAATTGATTTAAAATCAAATATTCAAACAAATACTTTATTAGAGTACATTTTTAGTAACATAACATATTTAAAACTATTCTATATTTAGCTTTGTTTTATATCATAAAAAAAACTATTTTTTGATTCAAATAAAAGAGATAAAATAAAATAAACAAAAATTTATTTCACAACGCTACTATACTATACTACAACAGTTTAAAATGTAATAAACGATTTAAATCATTTTTTAGTGCACACCTTTTATCATATTCAAGCAAATAGTACCAGCATATGCGAATTTTCATATATATACATATATATTTCATCATATACATACATACATTCATACATACTTTATCTTTCTATTGTTAATTCAAACTTCTCTGCTTAATTTAGCATATTGTTAGGCGCGCTTGTTGTACCACTCACAATGGTACTCAAACTGTACATATGTAAATGTTACCACATTCTGCATTTAGTAACTTTGCATAAATTCATATCCCAATTTTTTTTTACTCTGAACAGTATTTTGGATAAAAATAGGATGCAGTACAATAGTATACATATATGTATGTAAGCACATACATATGTAGCGTGCAGTTTATCTTATAACAGTGTTTAAATAATAGTTTGGGAGTAAATCCTCTTTTTACCAACTCGTAAGCCAGTTTGTGCTCTTGATGAATCGTAGAAGATCCGATATCTTAGAATTTCCGAGTTCTGTAATGTCTTCCAGGAATCTATGACCTAAAGTACGGAGGCGTCGTTCTTGGAGGGCGAGACAGTAGCAGAGCAGATGTTGGATCGATTCGCTTTCTTTCTCATCGCCGCAGCTTCTACAGATATCGTTGGACTCAGGTAGCCATTTGCTTATCATGTGACCTATGGCACAGATTCCTGTGATTATTCCGGTCGGTGAAGAGTGCTTCATATTTCCCGGTCTCTGATCACCTTGTTTGACAGCCAGTCTTCCCTACTGGGAAATAGGATTAGTACGTTCAAGTTAAAGTCATTGTGAGGAGTAATGTAGTCTGAGGTCTTGGTTAGAATCTCAGGATTGCATCTCCTCAGTTTCTGTATTTTTCCGAGTATCACCGCATGTCCATACGTGGTTTGTTTAAGCAAATCAGATTCTCTTAGTCCGAGGGCTCAATGGCAAGGTAATGAAGAATCATATCTAATCCCGCTCGTGGCGTACTTCTTATTGCTCCTGTCGCGAGTGTTGCTAATCTTTGCACTTTGGTGAGTTTGTTTATGTAGCTTTTTACTTTTGTAGCAGTCCACCATACAGTAGACCAATAGGTAGTGATGGGCCTGATAAGTGCAGTGTACATCCAGTTAATGATGTAGGATGGCAGTCCCCATTTTATCCCGAAGGTAGGGTGGTAGGGGAAAGTCTGTGATCTTGTTTCTCCTGGTGAAGGGGATAAACTCGGTCCTTTGGAGATTCACGTTAAGACCATTTTGCTTTGCCCCTACCGAGAGCTCTTTCAGAGCAGATTCCATAAGTTCGCTGATCGTTGGCATGAATTTGCCTGAGATCATGATTTCTAAGTCATCCGCGTACGCTATTATTTTTGGTCTTCCAGCGCTCTTCTAATGCTACTTGTATTTACTTTATTGAAGGCTCCTTCTATATCTAGAAAGGCTGCTAACGTGTACTCCTTTCGTTCAAGTGATTTTTCAATCACTCCCACAACCTCATGCAGTGCGCAATTCACTGGTCTACCTTTAAGATAGGCATGCTGTGCACCACTGAACTCCCGAGAACTCATCCTTGATCTGATGTGCAGGTCCAGAAGTCTTTCTAGGATTTTCAGGAGAAATTATGAAAGACTTACAATCCTGTAATCCTTTGCGGTTGAGTGATGAATGAAAACTACTCTGATCTCTCTCCATTCTTTTGGTACGTACCGTTTCAGTAGTTAGCTTGTAAAGATATTTACTAAGTATGGTATGCAGTTGTTTAGGAACTGCTGTAGCAAGGCTGGGATTATCCTGTCCGGTTCGGCTGATTTGTACGGTTGAAAATAACTGACCGCCCATTTTACTTTGTCGTCACTTATCATCTCGGAAATGGCTTCCAGTGCCGTGTGGATAGCCGGTACCTCCTCTGCGTGAGAGGTAGTACAGTTTACAGCCCGGGAAGTATGCTTCCATTAATTGCTCCAGGTTTTGACTGGATTCGGTCCATGATCCATCAGTCTTCTTGATATAGGCTGGGACGTTTGGGTCCTTAGCTAATATTTTTCGGGTTAATGAAAATAATCACTTAATCAAAGAAAAAAGGAAATGAATGCGTAGATACGCTTTGGATACATTCTTGAAAAATATGTATCAAGTCATAAGCAATATACCGATTCATAGGGGTACGTATTTTTTTCATAAACTGTAAGTATAGATACATACTCAAAGGTTTCGAATCTTTAAATAGTCAAACACAGAATGCACTCGTATTTATTTTATGGCTGTGGCGTAGTGGTAGTCATCGTCACTCGTTACGCTAAAGATCCGCGATTCAAATCCAGATGTATGTATGTAAGTATTTATTTCTCACGAAATAAAAATAAGTTGATCAGTTTCAGAAGTTAATAACAAAACCTACTACGAGAAGGCATAACACTGGCAGTAGGATTGACATGGCATGGCTGAAGAAATTGATCGCACAAACTATAAAAAGAAACATCTGGAAAACATTTCTGTGAAACATAACAAAAAAGACCATTTTTTCTGGACACCAACCCATAGAGTTAGATGAAACCTAACATCTGAGTTTCCTATCACTTCGCCGATCTGATTTTTTTTTTCCATCTGTCTGTCTCTCGTTATTGTCCTTCATGTCATTCATTAATTTTATGCACATATTCTTACTTTTTATGAACAATTTATAGCTATATGAATAAACATATTTATAAACGCATGAACGGAGATAGGATACATGTTCTATAAAAATTTGATGTTTAGTTCAATTTTAATGAATTTTTTCATTTAGTGTATGAATTTTTCCATTTATATCATGTACCTTTTTGGTTCAGTGTAGTATAAAATGCCAGCATTAGTTGCTACAACGGATTATTTAAAGCAATGAAAAAGCTAGTCGCAGCGATGATGGTAGGAAACAATAAATTTTTCTCATTGGACAAGATTGGTTCGGTGAATTTCAAATGTAGCCAAACTCAATTAAATCAAATACATTCTTTGATAATTAGGTTAACCACGAGGAGAGACAACAATAGTTTTGACTGAAATGTAGAGTATGGCATCGAAAAACTCTTTACTTACCGAGACAAATACCTCAATAATGATTGCAGCAACAATAAGAAGTATTTCCTTTGCAAGGGACTGCAATAGATTTTTGAGATCCAAATGAAGTTATTGGTTACTATTGGAACTCCACAGCATTCAGCATTGATACGTTGTTATATAATCTTTTTTGTTGCATAAGCTACTTTATTTAAAGAGTTTTCATATCCTTTCTAGAGACACATACATAACTCAGAAGCTACTTCTGAGAAGTGAACTCATCCACTTGCAGAAGACACAGACGAAGTATTTAATTAGGTTTCCAAATTCATGGCGGACACTCGTATAATGCGAGTATCACTATCAGAAGTAAACCCTAAAACCCCATACGAAGAAGATAAAGTCGTAAATCAATAGTACCTAATTTAATAGAGTATTTGAATGAGTTCAAAATAAATTGATAAAATAAAAAAAGAGAGTTTACGTCTTGATCCATACACAGAGTGTGCCTATTCTAAATTAGTTTATATATGTACATGTACATAGTAAAACATTTAATGTGACACATACTGGAGTTCGAAATTCCACACAACAATAGAATTTTTAAAATTATATCCACCGTCCCATTAATCCGGTCTTCCTTATCAGATATAGATTCTAAAATCGACAATATATTGCCTACACACATGATGCCATCCTACGCTCGGATTTTCCTGTTTTTCCCAAATATACTTACGTAGGAGACATTGAAACGAAACAGCATGCGGCTTCATTCATGTGCATAGAATTACGACTGTTTTCTTATCGAATCAAAAGAGCCCTACACTGTTGCATAGATAGAACCTAAGTTCAATGGCATTTTTATTACAAATATATGCATTTTATGCCACAGCTCCACCTATATTCTTCTTTCTTGTAACATTTCTTCTCATTTTTCCTATAAATGCAGGTAAACGGGTTGCGCTTCTCAGATGAATTTAGGATGCGTTCACCTGTAGTTTGGCTTTGCATTGGTAAATACAAAATTATACATTTCCCAAAAACAAAACAAAAAAAAACTTTAAATTCGTTTTAATATTCTCCTTGTAGCGGCTGTGGTGCTTTGTGCCCTCAGTGTCGAATCGGGTGTTCAAAGAAACTATCATCTTATCCATGGACAAACTGGTCCAATATTTCGAAGTATCTTACCGACTATTGGTTACGCCAGTATTGGACCTCAAATCGTAGGTAGACGTCTAGAGCGACAAGGTGATGATTATGAAGATGAAGATGATGAGGAAGAAGAAGAGGAAGATGAAGAGTATGATCCAGACTACATTTACGGGCAACCAGCTGGACCAGAACAAGATCCAGATCCATATGCACCCTATGAGGGGGAGCAAATAGAAGAAGAGGACGAGGAAGAGGAGGATGAGGAAGATGACGAAGAAACACGTGATGAAGACGAAATAGAGGGACGTCAGGCGTTCATAAATAATCACTACATCGATCAATCCTACGTTCAAAGTCAAGAGAATAGAGTGTCCAATGTGCCTAGGCAGAGCAATCGAGTAAAATCTCAAGAAAACTACAACCCGTACGTCGATCAGCCTTACGTTTTAAGGCAGGATAATAGGGTGAAGCCCCAAAATAATAACAACAACCGAGTACCAGTGAACAAGAATGATAAGAAACCAGTTCAGGCCACAACTAACAAGCCCAACAGTAATAATATTAACCAACAAAACAGACCAAACAGAAGGAAACCGAAACCTGTCCCGAATGGTGCACGACCTGTCGTAAGTGGACAACAAGCCACCCCGCCAATAAATATTAACAACAACAGAATTTCACAGGGTAATGTGCCACAGAGAGCATCAAATAATCAACACGGTGGTAATAAGCAGAAACTACAACTAAGACCAGTGGCTACATCGACACAGTTTATTGCAACTCCAGTAGCAGATCTCATCTTGAGACTGTCCATTTCGCTAGCGAAACCAATGGGACATGGAAACGCGACTAACTTCAATGTTCCCGTACGCATTCATCAGGGTGTCGTGAAGAGTGTCGGAGAAAATCATCATGTCATCAACTTGGGACCTCGCAAAACTGAAAATGCAACGCCGAAAACTGATGTGGTTATTTCAACAACAACGGTTTCGCCGAAAATACCCATCGATGAGGTTATCGAAGAAGAGGAAGAGGAAGAGGATGATAAAGAGCCAACTTCAGCAGCACCCGAGATAGAACTACCAAGGAAGTGATTTTTGAAAATATACAAATGAGAATTAATGTGATGTTTTTTTTTACTACCTCTTTCCACACTAAAAAAGTTATTAAGAAGATAGTAGTATATATGTAAATATATATTGAATATAGGTAGTTATCCTTTCAAGCCGTTATGATACAGTTCTTCTTTGCGCTTTATAGGTTTGAGCTTAGGTGATATTGAAACCAATCACCAAAGGAACTTTGTATTCTAACCAGCGTTCTTATGTCCATCTTTGATTTCATCTCCAAAGGATTTAATAAAGTTTATGTGAGCTGTTTTTAGTAGGATTTGTGCGCTGATATGATACACGTATACTTGATCGCAGATGCTGATGGGTTTAACCGTATTGAGATAGTAGCTTCGAAATTTGCCTAGCTAGACGCTGTTAGCAGAACCCTCTAACAAACAACTGGGGAAGCTTTCAACTTTGGACAATCAACATCGACGTTATTAATGTCAGAAGTTTAAATACAGTAGCGTGAGTAACAAGTTACGTGGTTTTCAATTTTTGGAAACGATATAACATAATAAATGAAGTACATTGCATGTGTACATCTACATACATATGTATATTAGTAGGATAGAAAAATGCAAATAATTGAATTAAAAAATTATACTTTTGGGATAAAAAGTTGCGCATTGGCTAATCCAGGAAGTAGAGTATCTTATTCACGAAAGTTTCATCGAAATCTGTTGAGCCGTTAAGGTGTGAATGTGTGGCAAACATCCAAACATCCAAAAATCCTAACTTTCACATTTATATATTAGTAGGATTATGTTCGAGAGATATCCGAAACAGACCCCTTCCTCTCGTCCCTATTTATTTATTTGCTTATTAATTGCTTATTAGAAAACTAGACAAAATCGTAGAGCAAAGAAGGCTTATTCCCACCCATCAGTTCGGGTTTAGATATGAACATTCGACAATAGACCAAGTGCATCGTCTAACACATGTTATAGAAAAAGCAGTAGAAGGAAAAACAAGTTTGTTCTGCAATATTCTTAGACGGTGCACAGGCTTTCAATAAAATTTGGCACAAGGGTTTAGACTTTAGAGTATAAACTTCATAGGGACTTACCTAGACAATATTTTGAGATACTTAAACCTAATATAGCAAATAGATTGTTTAGAGTTCGCTTTGGTTAAGCGTATTTTGAACTTAAAGAAATACAAGCAGATGTTCCACAGGGAAGTATTCTAGCTCTAGGGCCCACTTTATATTTATTATATACTAGGGATATACCACATGCGAATGACACGATGACTGCTCTTCTATCAACTGATGGTTGCGTAGCGAAGGCGACTGAAAAGCTAGAAGTATTCAGTTAAAGAGGTATGTGATTGTCACGCAACGTTTGCGAATTAAACTTATCACTGCCACTTTATCAGTTTAACTCCATACTAGTTATACGCAACTTTAAACTTAAAAGTATACTTTAATTTTTGGTAAATAATAGACACTTTTTAGTATGCTGCTAAATAAATAATTTCTATTTCGCAATGTTCCTATGAGAAATTTTAATCGAACACACATTAAAGTGACAGTTTCGATAAAAAAACGTAGTAGTCTAGCTCCATATTAAATATTTAATACGAGGTTCGGGTGATTTTAACTTTAACACGAGGCGCTAACAATAAAGTGGGCCTTATGACGACTATAATTATGAAAACGCTTAGTTTCGTGCTAAAATAATTTGAAAGTGTACTTTATTCGACTATGAAATTGCACCAATGACTCAAAGTCCACTCATATCCATTTTACAATCAAAAAAATAACAAATATTCCTGTGATTGTTAATAATCAAGTAGTTCCTTATTCTAACACAGCTAAGTATCTGGGTATCTGGATGCTAAACTGAAATGGAAGGAACATGTGAAAAAGAAAATACAAGAGCTAAATATAAGATATAGAAAGATTTATTGGCTGTTAGGATATTGTATAGTGTACCTATAGTGCTTTATTTATTGTTCACAAATTTTTACAAAATCATTCGATTTACCCGCGAAAACATTTGGTTTATCTGCAGGCGGTTATATGCATAAATATTTATTTTGATGTGACTTTTTTATAGAAAATAATTAATTCAAATTTAAAATGAAGAGTTTTACAAAGACTAGACAAATTTAAAAAAAAAAGAAGAGAAAATACAAGATTAAGAAGTGGGCTTTTAATAGTCTTTTGCGATTACTTATGTATTTCTTTTATATTTCTTAGATTATCGGGTAGTTCATTTATAATTTTTGGAACTGTGTGCTTCAGCCGTCTTTTTCCGTAGTTATTCTGAAATTATAGGATGCGAAGTAGACCTTGAAATCGTCTTCATGTGTTGACCTCATTTTGAATCGACATATTGAAACGTTCATCCTCATAATACTCCAGTGTGACCGTCATTCGAGAGATGTCTTCTACAGATAGTACCTTAAAGGTTTCACCATGTTGACTGTTTTGAACAATTAAACTAAGCATTGAATTTTGTAGTATATATAGCTTGTCTAGGTAACTTTAAGCAGCATTACCCCACGCTAAAATACCATACCTAAGCTTTGATTCCACTAACGCATAGTACACTTGTTTCGGCACCTGAAACGTGGAACACTTCTTCATTGCCTTCTTCAGTTCATCTCTTACTCTCTCTTTATGTCTATGCCATATGAAGTGACTATCAATCACAACTCCAAGATATTTATATTCCTCAACTATCTCAATTATTTCCGTTTGACTGTTGGGGCAGCTTTCATTCACGAGCTTAATTTAAAATTCACTTCTTCTGTGGTATGGCAGGCGAATATGTATAACCTTCGTTTTTGAAGCGTTTATAACAAGTCCCATATCATAGCACCATTTCACTACTCTGTTGAACTCCTCTTGCAGAACGATGTTTGCTGTCTGTAGTGATTTATTGGAGACAGCTATAGCAGTATCATCTGCGAAAGCAATCGAAAAGCTATTTTTGAGAGTTCTCAACAATTCATTAGTATAAATAATAAATAGGATTGGTCAGAGTTTGGATCCTTGTGGAACACCATAGTATACTTTTTCTAAACCGCTTTGTTTTTCCGCAATCTTAACCATGAATCTCCTGTTATTAAGATAGTTCCTCAACCAAATGGACAGTGACCCTCGTATTCCTGCACGTTCTAAGGCCTCTATTAATTTATTATGGTCTAATATACCGAAGGCCTTACTAAAGTCGAGAAAGAGAACAAGAACGTGGTGATTTTGGTATAGACTATTATTGACGAAATTAACGAATGCTCACAGCAGTTGATTTGTACTCTTTTCTATCTGAAATCCACACTGATATATGTAGTTCAGAAGTGTCCATTGAGAATAAAATCTTAATATACAATCAGATACTAAAACCTTGTTGGACTTATGGTGTTGTACAAAAAAAGCAAATGTACCAATAATATTTACAAACATTTGAAAACAAAGTCCTTCGGAGAATAGTACTCCTAAATGCCCATTGTTATATTAGAAATAATGACTTGCATCGTGATTTGCAGATTGATCATGTGACGGAATAATTAAAAAGATCGCAATCCGTCACAACGTACATCTGCAGATACATATTCATCCTGATATATCCATTGGCATTCACCTCGCTGCTGTAAAACAAGCATTTCTATTTAATTTTTGGCAAAAATTTGCTTTGTACCGAGTTACCCCGCCTCCGGCCGTTGGGGTAATAAAACAAATAATACAAAGGAAATATTTTTTCTTTCATTATAGCACAATTTTAAAAGCTTTGAAAAACAGAAAAAAGAATTAAAATTGATTCAATGATGATTGAATTCTTCACCCTAGTATAGTTCCCCCTTTGCCGTCGCTAGCCACCCAATTTTATTGGAAAAAATGTATGTTATCGAACAAAGCCATTTATTATGCACGCCTCATCACTTAGGTAGTTTAGCAAATAACAAGTAGTAACTTATACGTTTTTTAACAAAATATGTATAAACATATGTTCTAATATCCTGCTGTCTTTTATTGCAAAGGGAATATGAAAACATCCCATAGGTAATTGCATTCATTACATACAAAAAAAATTCCATATTATCCATTCAATAACAAGCTAATTATAAACAATTGCTTTCCTATAAATTTATAAAAAAAAAAAAACACAACCAATTTGAATATACCTATAATCTTCACCCTTGATCAGTTTTTCGCATTCAGTCTTTCACATTCAGTATTTCGCATTCAGTCATCAAAGTCCAAACTATCAAAAGTGAATATGAACTACTACAACCTAAACAGCTTCATGAAGTATCCAAACCTGGCCTTGAAGTTAACCCTAATTAAGTCTTTTTGGTGTGCGGGTGACCCTCCTCAATCGCTTCTTGCGTGGGTGTTCTTTTCAATTGGAGCGGTGAATTTGGTTTATCAAAATTTCGGAATAATAGTTGCGCTACTAATCACCAAAAACGATTCGGTTGGCATTATTCTGCAAATATCCGACTCCGGTTCCATCTTGGGTCTAACAATGGTGGCTCTTTGCAAAATGACGATACTGTTCTGGTATCGCAAAGATATATCGAAGCTAATGGAGGAATTTGATGATAACTTTCCAAGTGTACATAAAATACAGCGCTACTCTTGTCGAAGTCACTTTCAGGTGCGATATTTTGCCGAAACTTCAACGAGACTGATGAAGATGACCACCATTTTCTTTCTATTTGCGTTTACGGTATACAACTTAATTCCGATTGGCCAATCAGTTTTCGAGTGGTTGATTCTCGGACAGAGTTTCCAATATCGCTATCAGTCGAATACTTGGTACCCTTGGAATGGCAATTCCAGAATTGGTTTTGCCTTGAATTATTCCTGTCAAATATATTCGTCATTGACTGGGGTGGCATTCATTTTGGCAGGAGAATTTATGCTGTGCTTCTTTTTGACACAGATGCGAATGCACTTTAACTTTTTAGCCACAACTCTGGAGACATTGGATGCTGTCCAATCAGAAGCTGATCCCGACTGTTTGAGATTTCTGATTAAATACCACAATACTTTACTGAGGTGGGTATCCAAGTATCTAAGTATGTTCATATTTTGTTTCTTGTTTTTGGCTTTGAGTATCTGTTTACTTTCAGATTGTCGACAGAAATAAACCACATCTTTAGAATTTCATTCTGTATAAACTTTGCCACGTCATCAGTTGCAATCTGTCTTATGGGTTGTTCTATGTTAATGGGAATTAATTTAATAAGTGCGGTGCGATATTTGATTGGGTTGATGTCATTTCTGCTTTTTAACCTTTTCATCTGCTACACTGGCAGTGAATTCACTCAGACGGTGAGTTTGAAAAACGATGCACGAAAAAATATTATATTTGAGCATTTTTCATTACCTAGAGTGAAAAATTACACTCTGCAGCTTTCTATCATAATTGGTATGATGCCAGTCCTGCGTACAGAAAGACGATTCATATCATCATGATGAGAGCGGCTAAGCCATCGGTACTACAGGCATATACAATTGCAACAGTTTCTATGGAAACTTTTATGAATGTAAGAAAAATTAATATCGGAATGTGTGTTACTATATAATGTTGTTTTATTTTTACAGATACTCAGGATATCATATCAGCTATTTACATTTCTACAAGCTATGGAGTGATCAAAACTAAAGAAGTTGTCAACAACTGCACGATTAATAGTGCAATGTCGTTAAAACTACTTACTAACAAACATTGAGTATACTTTTTATATTATATTTATTTGATTGGAAAACAATTATAAGATCTTTATTGTAGCCGAAAAATAATACATTATTCTTAATACTACACGTCGCATGATTTATAGAGATATGATGCATTACTACTGAGAAATTTAAAACAATTGTGAAATCGAAATGTTATCGCAATCTTCTCATATAATACATTAATCAAATGCATTGACTATTCGTCAACTACATAGCGTCAGCGGAAAGCAAAATTGGTCTAAGTCACAAAAACAAAATTTTACAGGAGACGATTTTTTAGTCTTAAATTGAATTATAGTCACATTTCTTGGCTCGTTGGTTGCTCATGCAATTCTTTTTAGGTTCTTTACTATTTTTTTTTTTAAACTAATAAAATTCCTTTATAAATGTTTACCTACTATTTTAAAATAATTTTAGAAACGAAAAACACAAAAATGGAGATAGAACTCATTCCCATACAATTGTGCATCCTCCTAAAAAAAAACATGGACATAGAACAAAATATGGTAGTTAGAACAATTGGGCATAATGTTGTTGCAATTAAAATTTGTATGGACTCCCCTTTGTGTAGCGTTCTATATCCAATTTAAAATACGATTTTTGTTATCAAAATTCCTATTCTGATTGAAAACAACACAAAATACCCATACACATTGAACATACATAATTATATTTATTTTTTGAAATAAAGAAAATTAAAAGTTAACACTGTTTTTTCTTATAAGTCATATACTCAAATCACAAAATGACACATTTTCAGTCAATTGGGACTTACTACTACGCCCCAGTTTGATCGAATTCATGCGAATCATACAAGAACATGATGTTCTTCCAAATTTTGTTGGTTCAACAAGTTGCTTTTGGTTTTTGTTTATTTGTTTTGTTCTTATGTTTTTATTTTTTGTTTTCCTTTCACTAGTTTTATTTTGTTGTGTGTTTGTTTTTGTTTTTTTTTTATTGTGATTTTTTCGCCCTGCCTTTCAATGCGATGAGTTTCTTTATATTTTTTGTATTTTTGTTTCCCGACAAAATTTCAATTTTTTGATTTTTACTGGTACCTATGTAGGTAAAACTTTTTTGTATTTTCCAGGCACAATGTTTTCGCAAGAGAACAAGTAAAAGAAAAAAAATTATCTGCGATTCACAGAACATGAGTTTAAGTCTCTGATGTTTGTAAGTCTTATACATTCCAAGGCCATTAACACCTTTGCTGCGAATAATAGAAAATAGATTTTCCAAGGTGTGCAACTAAGTTCTCGTTGTTGTTTCGAAGAAGAAAATCAACACTTCCCGCAAATAACGATTAACAAAATTACTAATGTGTCAAAACGGTTTGTTTACCCTATATCTAAGCTCGGTTCATGACGTTTTGGATATGTCAAAATCTACCATCTATCTTCTTGGAGGATTAGTAGATTCAAGTGGGTACATATGTTATGTATTGGTTTTGTTAGACAAAAGTTATTTAACTTTGTAGTTATTTTTTTAAAATTATTTATTAAAATAATGGTGAAAGCTTTTGAGAAAAATTGAGAGCGGGCCTTACTCTCAACATCATCGTTTCATTTCATCTTGTACATCGTACTTTTCAGTTAGTTTTTTCCATTGTCGGCAGTTCCTCTACTTGCCTTGCCAACTCATAGGCAAACTCGTTGCTTTCTACAACAGATTGACCAGGCACCCAACATAGTCTTACCTCGTTCTGCATAATATATAATGCCCTTAGAATTATTCGGCAGCTCCTGGCGATTCGCTAGTGAATTAATCTAGCTCCGTAAGTGCAACCTGACTGTTAGTGTTAATAACTATATCCTTACTGGATATTCGTTTCATTATCAGGAAGTACGGCTAGAATTTCTGCTTAAAAGACGCTGCAGGAATCCAGGAATCTAAAGGACACTCTTAGCTCTGGTTCCATGCAGTTGTCCGTGAGGACTGCAGTGTCTGTATTCCGAGTAACTGTATTATTCGTCCACTTTTCCCACACAGGGCTAATAAAAAATACGTTTAGAGAAGTAAGACCCGACTACGGGAAAATTAACTAACAAGTTCGAAACAAGATGAAACGAAACTACGATTTTCAGAGTACAACTATGGTCCCATGCCGCTTTGTCCAATAAATGCGTAATTATATACCTATGTAAATACGTTATTGTAACAACAATTTTATTTTGTCGTGTTCAACTTGTCAATTCCTTTCATTTGATACCCATATTAAGGAGGTATTAAAAATAACAGAAATCCGTACGTCGACGTCCGATGCCATATCGTATTGTATTCTACCCGACAAGCCCTTTCATTTGATACCAGTATCCTGGCGGTTGTAAAGAAAGAGAAAAGAAAAAGCGGTAATCTGCCATCTTGCTTGATGCGCCCGCCATATTGAATTTTTCTGTGACGCCACATGGCCTAAGAGACACTCCGGATCAAGACGTATCCAAGGACACCTCATTTGTTGAAATCGGCTCCATAGATTACGCTGTACGAGATGACATCCTTACACACAGAAAAACATACAAACCCAGCCTGTTACAATCATAATCATAAAAACCCTTAAATGAAATGTGCAAAACAACACAAAAATATGTTCGTTCGTTCGGTTCGATAGAGAGAAAATACAAAATTAACGGTTGCAGCAAAATAGAATATAAAAAAAATGTGTGTATACCGAAGTCACAACCCACTGGAGGACGTTTGACTCGCACGACCATCAACTCAAAATGATTTGAATCGAATCTATTGGATTGATGCAACAATCCTTAGGTTGCGAGTAATTTTTGTCGGAAAAAATGTGGTCATTTTTTTTACTCTGCGTGCGATATCTATAGCCGTGTTTTATTATTCGCATGATCCTAATCCGATCAAGTGCTTAAAATAAAACGATCCAGATCAAATTATTTTGTTCGATTTATTTGCCATCAGCATCGGTTGCAAGGTTTTGTGCCTAAACAGTGAAATATGTATGGGGGGCATGTTGCCCCCCTGCAACCCCCCTGCTTGGTCGCTATTGGAATGGGAGTAGATGAGAGGTCGGATATATGCAAAGTTTCTTTATATCTAATTATAAGATAGAGAAATAGTATTCGATATAAGAACACTTTATATATACATATTTCACTGTTTATGCACATTTAGTTTTTGAGCATAAGATAAAGTAATAGTATAAAATTCGACACAAAAAACGAACGCAAAGACCGTGAAAACGAGATAAAGCCAAATTGCGAAATTTTACTAATTTGGCTTTATTACCATTTCAAAAACGAAATAACGCCAAATTTTTTGCAATTTGGTCTTATTTCGTTGGGCCTTATTTCACGTCACCGACATTTGTCATAAATTAAAACAATGGACGAAGAAGCAGAATTTAATTTTTTTTTTTTTTATTTGGCTTTTTCAGCTTCGTCCACCTTGAAATTGATCTGAAAAAATGTATTAAGTATGTTTGCATGTGTGTACATACTCGTATGTTGTAATTTTCTTATCTGAACTTAGGATTTCCGGTTGTTTTCCATTGTTTACTTCTGGAGATGTTTTTTTTTTTGCATTTGACAGTTTCGTGTTTGCCGCGAAGTTAAAAAAAACGCGGAGTTGCCATTTGTAATTTGCGAATCTCCAAAAAATATTTTTTCATGTATATAATGGAATTAAGTATCGCATATTTTACTAAAAATATACAAAATATGATAACTATTTATTACCAATTTAATTGAAACATCAATAAAGGGGCCGCTTACCAATAAGTTAACCTTCGGACTTAAACAATTTTTTTATAAGCCCAAAATGACCTCTAAAACACAAAAATAAAATAAAATTAATGTGAGGAAATAACAAATAAATCAAAAAAAAAATGTATTTGGCAAACTTTCATTTAGGTTTGTAATTATCTCACCATAAGATATTCTGTATTCGCGCAAGATTTTTTACATGTGATAAAACAAACAAATTGCAAACAAATTAAAAGTACAAAATAATATATTGCCAAATAAAATAAAGCGAAGCAGTAAATGCAGAATATTTTATAGCTGCCGTAAATTCATTGCATTTTTCATAAGTTTTTCAGCACAGACTAAGGCAGGGCGTCCGATGCTCATTGAACGCAAAATAAAAAACAGCCTGTCAAGTCATTTTTATGTCAAATTTGCTGACATTTGTACTGTTTTTGTGCAGATTTGTATGGTTTTGTGAAAATTTATTATTGTTTTAAACACATAAACAAATGTTTCCTCACATTAATTCATATACAGAACATCTTAGAATAACATATATTTACCAGAAATAATAGGATAGGATCATGAGAATAATAAAACACGGCTTATGTAACTATATTATCTGTGCTCAAATGCTGCGTAACATTCAGTTTAAGAAGAAAGCAAACAATATTTTAAGAAGGTACTTCTAATTTAAGTACAGTTTTATAAAATTGGACGTCTTCAGCAGGCATCCAATTGAACATTGATTCGATGTCATTCTTCTTTTCTTTAGAAATCGAACTTCCACCTGGAGTTTTTTTTATTTTAGGCAAAACATTTCTCTTTTCTGATTTTCTTCCTTTTTTGTTTTTGAATACAGAAACAGATTCTAATATGATGCTTTCCCCATAATCTTCACGGTATTTAATATGAAGAACATCACTTTGTACGCAAACGACAGTGAACATTGGATAACGTGAACTATTCAAAACCGAGGGTGTTCATGTTTTGGAATGTAACATTTTATGTTACATTTGTAATTTTTTTCTGTTGTATTTTTCCCAACATTTGAACAACTGCATTTTCTCTTAGGCATATAAGTACCTACGATTATGTCGCTTTATTATGGGTTCCCCCGAATACTACGCATTGTCAATATTATGGGATCCCCCCAAGTCTTGAAAACTAATTCAGTGCATTTTTATATGTAGAAATGTTGAAAAAATTTCTGTTCGCGTTTTAGAGCTTTTAGATTTGTTCACGTTTTAGAGCAGTCAATATAAAAAATACAGTGTTCACGTTTTGGGGGCTCCAATGTTCACTGTATCTCTTTATTTTTTGAGAAAGGTACGAAGTACAAAGTGATTGAATTATATTTTTGTTTAAAATTGAAATATATTCTGGACTTTGGTATGGCCAAAGTCGCCATAAAAAATCAACCTGCCTGGTATCTGGCAATGAATTTTCACCAGTTAATATACCGGTTGAAATTTCAGCAGTCCACTCGTTTAAGATCAGAATTCTTTGGCCAGAACAAATTTCCCAATTGGTCTAAGTAACACTGTAGATTCGACTTAGACCATTTTGGATTTTTTGTATTGAATCTTGAAAGTGTATGAAAAATTGTTTTATTCCATACAATCATGTCTCTTCGAACAATTTGGAATTAATTTCCCTTTAAAAAATTGGCTCTTAGAACAAAAGAGGTATTGAATATCTTATAAACGGAATAAGATACATCAAAACGGATTTCAGATTCGGAAAGAGCAAATTAGTAAAACTGCATCATTAACTCATTTTCGGAAAAAAGTGGACATAGACCAATCATGCTTTCCGCTGACGATAGGTGCATCCATATAATGCGAACAACTATTTTTAATTTCGATATACATACACGTATCTTATTAATATATAAATCTCAGTGTGACGCCCTTACCTGTCAATCTTACGATTAGACAAACACAAAAACTAATACACACAATGAAGTAAAACTTCGTATTCCAGTTCATTAACATCCTGTGCCTATCACAGGCCGATTTTTAAATTAATTTATTCGCAATATTATTTAAATCAATGCAAAAATAAAAACACTCTAACAAATGCCACTTTCTTGTGAAATGTCATTTATTCAAACTACAAATACTTCGAATCCACACTTGTGGATTGTATATATTGATAGACTGCAAACCTTGGGGTGCGTTCGCACTGTCTTTGATTCTTCGAACAAAATGACAATGTATGTATTGTAAGTAACACTATAGTTTTTAGACAGGGCGAAGCCGGGCGGGACAGCTAGTATGTATATTATGTTCTAAAAATTTAGCATAGCAGCACTGTCATATAATTAGTTCATAAAGCAAATGGTAAATGTACTTAACACTTGTGTCATGAATTCTGTTTGTCAGAAGAGTTGGTTTACAAGCAAAAATAGGTCCGCTCGCGTACGCAAAAATTCCGCAGTTTTGTAAAATAGTTGCAAATTTTAGCACAAGAAATTTCTTTGGCCTATGTATTTACATATATGAAAACTATCAAATCGCATACCTTTTTAGTTTTTTGTTGTCTGAAAGAATTTCGCGCCCACTCTTTGAAATTTGACAGAATACAAATATTTGGTGCAAAAAGTACGCGAAGGGACCTACATTTTTCTCGGATTTAACTTTTTCTTGCTAATAAAGACTCATCTAACTATTTTATGGAACTTTTTATACTTCTTAACCCATTGGCGTGTGGCGTACATTTAAATGTACCAGTATTTCTAACGTCTTCATATACATAAGTTTGGATATAAATCTTCGGTTTGGCATAATCTTTGGTAGTGATCATAGTGTCAATCAAAAGTTTTAAAAAGTGATTTATATTATTCATTGTGATCAATGTTATTATAACGGGTAAGGCTTGTGAAATAAGAATTTTGGGATTGTAAATACAGTGAACGTCCATTATAACGAATAGCCGATATAGCAAATTTGCGATATAAGGAACGCTTTCAGACTTACATTAGTATCTTTATATAGCGAATGGTGGCCACGATAGTCTTTTCATTTTTTTTTTCCTCTGAGTTTACATTTCCACACACCCAAAGGGTAAACAATTATATGTGCCATGTTTTTGTTTGTCTTCTTCTTCCACTCGTCGCCTACTTGTTTGAAAACGGTTACTTTTGGTTACTCCAATAATTTAGAATTTTATGTCACACGGAGATTTTTTTTTTTCCTAAGTTATTTACAAATTTTGTAAACTCAAATGGCAGGACCACCATCTATTCAATTTAACATTAAATAAAAACCTCTAAATAAACATATTTTTGAATGACTTCTTTTTTAAAAAAAAAAAGTATAAAAAATCGTTCGATATAACAAATGCCACTTTTCCGAGTTAAATTTTCCAACTAGGCCTACATACTCAGTTAGGCTTGAGTCTGGTATGTTAAGGGAAAAATGATATGGAAATTAGGGTTTTGACGGATATCGTTGAAGTGAGTATACTTTAAAACCTTCGTAAAGTCATGCTTTATTTAAAAAACAAATTGCAAAATTATGATTTAGTTAGAAAATTGCACTAATTGCCAACTGTGGTTAAAAAAATAGGTAAAAAATCATTTTTTCGCTTTTTACCTGTTGCGGTTTTTTCCAAGTATCATGAAATCTGTAAGTTTCTCAGAATACTTACTACACATTTTTTTGTTAACAATTGTTACATTCACAAGAAAAAATAATAAAACGGTATGTTTATTACGCATTTTTTGTAAGAAAGCGACCTGAAAGTCAAAAAAATGTATGGGCAAGATTTAGGATATTGACTTAAAAATAAAATAACTGGAAAGCAGAACAAGGTATCCAATTTATTTAAACGCAGTTAAAATGGATGTTATTTCTTCTAAAATAAAGCCCTAAAGAAAGTTTCTGTAGTAAGTATTAGCAGAGATATTTGAGTTCGTATGGATCACGGTATACCAAAGTAGGTGCTTTCTTAAATTCTCGATAAATGATGTCCAAATTGGAGATAGACCCTTGCTATGGAACGATTTTTTCCTTAGAATAAACCCAGAAATCAGTTACAAAAATCTTGACATTTAACTTGGAAACACCCTGTATATTGATTAATATTAACATTTCACCTGAAATTACGAAATTTTGTATGACAGGTACCAAAACCACCAGTTGTCAAGTAACCGCACTGATGCTATGTTGTATTCGTTATTAAAAAAACGTATTCTGAAAATTTTACCAAAATCGGTTGGGTAGTTTCTGGGTATAAAAGGCAAACATACATAGTACATACATTCATTTTTATATATGTTTATTTATTTATTTATTTATTTATTTATTTAATCTACTAGGTACAAAATATCCTTAACAGATCTTAACATAAATATAATTACTATACATATATACATACAAAATAGAGAAACATTTCAAAAATTGAATTACATAAATTTGGCTCTTAAAATTTCAACTGCATTTTGTTTAAAACAATCACGTCTTGAGCTTACATCCAAGTGACCGGTAACAGAATTAAATAAACGAATGCATCGAGTTATTGGCTCGGCCAGCCCATAGTTGGTCCTATGCAGTGGAAGATAAAATAGAGGCCTTTCTCTTAAAACTCTTAAAGGCGCGTAGAACGGCAAGGAAAAAAGCAGTTCAGCACACTGTATTCTATTTGAAACTATGTCATTCAAAAACACTAAGGACTGCAATTTCCTTCTGACAAAAAGAGTGCTTAGATCAAGCAGTAAACATCGTGACTTATATGGTGGAAGCTCAGAACCTCTACTGAATCTACGAAGTGCATAGCGGGTAAACGATTTTTGGACCCGTTCAATACGGGATGAATGAACTTCATAGAAGGGGTCCCAGATTACGCAGCAGTACTCTAATCTGGACCGAACTAAAGCGCAGTAAAGCGTCTTAAGTACATATGGGTCACGAAAATCTTGAGAGTTCCTCTTAATAAAGGCCAGCAGCGAATAGGATTTAGACACTATTCGGTCAATGTGCAAACTAAAATTTAACTTTGTGTCAAAGATGACCCCTAGGTCTTTAACCTCAAAAGCACGACTAAAATTTACATTGTTGGCTGAATAGGAGTAATGGAGGGGGCTGGGTGAACGAGAAATTGAAAAAACTTTGCATTTAGCAAGACTAAGTTCTAGGTCATTTTCGTCGCACCAGGACAAAAACAGGTTTATCTCATGTTGAAACTTAAGGCAGTCAGTAGAGTCTGATATTATAGAAAACATTTTAAAATCATCAGCAAATAACAAGCATGAACTCATTTTAAAAAGCTCAGGAATTTCATTAACGTACAACAAAAAAAGCAAAGGACCTAGATGGCTTCCTTGCGGAATACCCGACGTGGCTAAAACGACATCTGAGAGAAAATTATCTAGTTTGATAACTAGTTTTCTATTTAAAACATAGGACGATAACCAATTCAAAATATTTGAATGAAAACCGAGCATAGCTAATTTTTTCAATAAGATTGAGTGGTTAATTCTGTCGAATGCTTTTACAAAATCTGTATAAAGCACATCAACCTGCACACCGCGTTCAATTGAATTAACACAAAAATTCGTGAAAAGAGTTAGATTGGTCATAGTAGAGCGCCCAGAGACGAATCCATGTTGCAATGGGGAAATGTGCTGCTCAACCTGAAAATATAATTTATCTTTTACCATTTTCTCGAAAAGCTTCGGTATTGCTGACAACTTACTGATGGGCCTATAGTTTTCAACCAGATGTTTTGGACCTGACTTGTGAATTGGAGAAACGTAAGCAACTTTCCATTCATCAAGAAACTGTCCACAAGATAAGGAGTGGTTGAAAATTAGATGGAGCGGAGTCGATAGCGGAAGCGCACAGCTCTTCAATACGATGGGTGGAACCCGATCAGGACCCGGTCCTTTATTTGTATCGATGCTATTCAATGCCAGAAGAATTTCTTCCTTTGAGAGCGCTAAGCATCCAATATCAGTGATGGGATGAATTAAACTATTAAAATTAAATAAACCAGTAGATGAACCAGCAGCAGAAAAATTGGAAGAAAAAAATTTCGCGAATAAATCGCAGGTAGATTTACCACCTTGCGATACCTCATTCTGAAATTCCATTTGCTTAGGGAACACTGAACATTTTCTTTTGGAATTGTAGAAAACCCAAAATGTTTTACTGTTAGATTTAATTTTCGATTCAGTAGAAGTTATGTAGCAACGATACAAGAATCTATTAAAAAAAATCGTATTCTTTTCTAAGTCGAAGAAAATTAATTTTATCAGCAGGAGAACCAGAACTTTTTAATCTTTTGAAGGCTTTAGATTTCAGATTCTTTAAATGGCCTAACTGTGAATTAAACCACGGTAGTTTAGGGGCTGCTTTTTTCCTTGAGGTTGGTACGTACATTTCGAATGCGGAGTTCAAGATTACTTTAAAAATACGAAATTTGTCACTAAGATGTAATCCCAAAAAGCGATTGTGCCAGTCGATAGAATTAAAAAAATCATTGAGACCTTGAAAATTGGCTTTTCTAAAATTAAAGAAAGGTAATGTGTTACAATAATTTATAGTTTGAAACTCATATGATTCGAATTGAATAACTAAAGCTATATGATGAATAGAATTGTTTAATAAAGGAAATTTGTCTTCATATAAATTAACTTTAATATCACTTAGAGTAACAAATACTAAGTCAAGAATTCTATCTAAACCATTTTTAATAACATTAATTTGAGAAAGAGAAAGGGAGGACAATGAATCAACAACCAACGATTCAATATCATTTCTGACATTATATGCAACAAGAGCTTTATCATTGCCCATTGTCCTCCACACAACATTTCCAATATTAAAATCGCCCAAAATGACTGGAAACTGATTGGCATTCAGATTGTTGCAGATATTAACTATATTTGACACATGAGAATTATAAATTTCAAAAATGCTACTTGGAGCAATATAACTTAATAGAAAATAATATTCGTTTTTAAAATCAGCCGAAGCAACGCAAATGCACAATTGTTCGACGACATCTGTATTGCAATTAAGAGAAATTTCTTTACATACAAGTGATGAACGCACAGCTAAGAGAATTCCACCTCCTCTAGTGAATCCAGTGGAGAGGGCGCGATCTCGTCTGAAGACAGCATAATAGGGATCAAACAACTCTGACGACAAGAAGTGAGAATTAAGCCAAGTCTCTGTAATGGCGATGACGTCGAACTCATGAGAAGAGGCGGCAAGGTATAGCTGGTTGGTTTTTGTTCGCATGCCACCAGCATTTTGGTAGTACACAGACAAGCAATTGGAAGAGAGACGTGCATGAGATGAAGGCATGCGGTTAGAGTTCGTACATGTACATATATAGATTTAATAACTTGACTAAACGCCACCTATCGGGTCTAGATTTTATTATATAATTTTCTCTTGCCACCTATCGGGTCTAGATTTTATTATATAATTTTCTCTTGTTATATTGTAAATATGAGCCTTTTTCGTCCATAAATATAGAAAGTAGAAGTACATTGACTCCAGCGATACCTATCCGGTCCAGATTTTATAATTTTCTCCTTTGGCACTGAACCAACATAGTATTGTGAATATGAGCCATTTTGTTCCATAAATATAGAAGCTGTTAATACAGCGCACAACACTTACCAAAGTTTCAACACAATCGTATGAGCAATGCGCCCTCGCATATGGTACGAACATACATACATACACACATACATTTTTATATTATAGATTATCTTTATTAATAATAAAGAAATTCAAATAGTATGTAATAGGAAACAATACATTGGAAAACAAATATGAGACGAAGAATGAAATTTGATGCACATGCATAAATTGCCTGCATAGGTACTTTATTTGTCGTCTATTAATATAAATATATTTCATATGTAAGACTACATAACTGATAGTACAGATACGACTTGCACTTGACCGGATTTTTATCAATATAACGGTCGGTAGGATATAAGAACAATAGGTAGCTAAAACTAAAATTTAAAAAAATAATTTGATTATCTGATATTTTTGATATTTGCTAAAGAAAAATTCATTGATATTAATCAATAAAAGAGGGCAGGAAGAACTCTGAAGCACACCATCAATATCGTTGAATGGGTTCTGATGAATTACACAATTTAATCTTATTTAAAGAGACAGGATCCAATACAATAAGCACGAATTGTGCTTAAAGCTTTAAGGATTCCTATTAAGTTAATTTTGACCTAACTGAATTAATTTGCAAAATTTATCAGCACAATGATTATTATTACTGTTTAGCATTTATCTTTATTTAATTGCGAAAACAAATTAAAAAACAGAAGCAAAAATTAAAGCAATCTTTAACGTTGACTAAGACCCAAGAAAAACAGAAACTTCTTACTCTACGAATTCCCTAAGAAAGTAAAATGCTTTAAATTATTTGATTTAATCATTTGATTATTATTCTTAATATTTATATTTAGTATCTATATATATTTCGTTAAGTGGATCTACATATGTTTTACTGGCTGTTTTGATGTTAATATTCACGGTGGTGATTCAGTTTCTGCTGCAGAAACGGGTCTTACAAAATACATACAGTGAAAACTATAGTTCCTTTAGTTCTTCGCTCGTAAGATCTAAAAGTAAACCATTGAGACGAATCATTATTGATTCCTATATCATCGATTTTCGGTAACTCTATCAGTTGTAGTTGGTTCTATTGGCAAATCTGTTGTTTTTACAGAAGAAGCTTTTGGTGGACTTGGAGCTGGCATTATTGATGCGAGCACTGGAGATTGGGTTGTACTAGCTTGTAGTCCAGCAGTTTCAGTCGATTGCATCGTTTTTGTTACTGTCGAAGCTGTTTTTCGAGTAGTTATGATATCTGTCTCTAAATCTAAATCAAGAAAGTCTTTCTTCGCTGTTATATGCTCTTCTGGATCGTGTTCCTTCTCATCCATAGTTTCCTCTTCTGGATTTTCTTCCTTCTGCTTCGTTATATCCTCTTCTGGATCATGTTTCTTCTCGTCCATTATCTCATCTTCTGTTATATGCTCTTCTGGATCGTGCTCCTTCTCGTCCGTTATCTCCTCTTCTGGATATTCTTCTTTCTCGTCCGTTATATCATCTTCGAGATCGTGTTCCTTCTCCTCCATTATCTCCTCTTCTGAATCTTCTTCATGTTCCTCCTTTGTCTCCTCTTCTGGATCGTACCCCTTCTCGTCAGTTATCTCCTCTTCTGAATCTTCTTCATTCTCCTCCTTTTTCTCCTCTTCTGGATCTTCTTCCCACTCGGTCGATATCTCATAGTTTTCTAAGTCATCCCTATCTAAATCCTCCTCGCTTTCTTCAGACTCCTCATCCTCATACTCAGTTGGAAACAGTGATGGATATTGAAGTACTTCTGGCAAATACCATTCACTTTTTAAAAAACTATTTTGGCCTAGTAGTTCTATTAGCAGTTTCTCATCAACAAACCACGACATTTGTTTTGATAGTCCTGTACGACCAGGAGGTCCTGGTGGCCCTTCTTTACCTTTGGGTCCATTCTGGCCAGTAGCACCTGGTAATCCTTGTGGGCCAGGAAGACCCGGATCTCCTTTGTATCCAGTTTCACCACTTCGTCCAAGTGGACCAGTTGCACCATTAGTCCCAGAAGAACCTTGCTCACCAGGAGGTCCTGGTCGACCCTCTTTCCCGTTCATACCAACAGCACCTGTTTCACCTTTGACACCTATTTCTCCTTGGTTACCTTTCTCACCTTTCAAACCTATATCACCTTTGTAACCTTGGTAACCCATGTCTCCTCTGTCACCATTATCACCTTTGATGCCCCTTGAACCTGGCGGTCCCGGAAGACCAGATTCTTGATCACTGACGTCAGGAACAATTTTAATAAACACTGGATGTGAAGGATATTGCCGGAAATGTCCATAAAGTCTATAGCCTTCAAGGCTCTTTGGATATAGAGCACGTGTTAGTGTAGCATTCGAAGAACTGCCTTTATCAAGGTGCGATCCAATTGGAATGAGATCTTCTCCGGCATTCTCTGTAGGTAATTTCTGATTTTTACTCGCCGATTCTAACTGATCGAACCCGAGTCCATTAAGCTTTTCCAATGGCAACTGCGCTTTTGTTATGAACCCTCTTCTTATTATTAAACTCGCTCCATCGACTGCCACAAGCAGGATACCTGCAAGTGAAACAAATATTTTCGAAAAATATTCCTTAATTCAAAATCTTAGCAAATAACCAACCGATAGCAGCCCACGCTAACAATTTTCGCATTTTATTAATACTATAGTGACCGCGATTTGTATCGAGTCTTTTATACTCGTAGCCGTTCATAAATGCAGAAAAAGAACGACAGAGAGAATCTTAATCTAAATCGTTAATTCCAATAAGAGAGTAACTGCTAATTATTCGTTCCAAATTTAAATTTTGCGCGTTCTACTTTTTTGCTTTCAAAGTTATATTTTGTTTTACATAAACTCTAGATTTAATTGGGGTTAGATGTTCCATTTTCGGAATCATGGGAACTTTCCGCTATTGCGAAAAAATTGTCATGAGTAATGTGCTAAAATGATAACAAGTCGAGGTTCATCAATAAGATCTTTAACAATACTAACACATTTCGATGAAACCTTCGGTAAAATGTTTGTTGAGTTCCCCTGCTGATAGGCTACATATTATTGCTCTTTATTCCTTTAATTATACAAAAAAAATATTTTTTTTGTTTGTATGCTTAAAATTTAAACACTTCCATGCACCTTACGTGGTAACGCCAGCACCTATTAAAGTATAAATCATTTTCCTACGTTACCTAGAAGCTCAGAAATAGACATAAGCAATGTGAGTTTTAATGGTTTTAATTAAAAATCACAGAAAACCATTGAAACTGTCCGTCAACCTGCTGGGAGAGGATCACGTTGTTGCATTACGACTACGAGTATGTAAGTATGCTGAGTGAATCGTGTTTTATTTTTGTGTGGTCGGTCTGGCGATCATCTTCTTCGCTCATCCGGTGGTGATGATAATGACTGATGAAACTTTGAGGAGTTGCTGTGTGGGTGTGCATGCTGAGGAAGGTTATAGACAGTGATGGGACTTCTACCACAAAAGTGATATTTCTACCACTTTTTACAATGTTGGAACTTTTACTAATCTTATCTCTAAATCTACCACTTTTTACCCATCGCTTATTATGTTCCAAGCACTTACACTTTTCACATACACTACACATTTTTCCATTAATAAAAATTGAAGATCTTAATGCTGAGTTTAGGAAATTGATAGGCGAATGGAATATAACAAAAAAAAAAGTAATCACGACTGATGACATTATTCCCCAATGGAATTTAATTCGAAATATTAAAGATGGTAGGTATGGCCAAAGTGATCACATTAATCGGTGACTAGCGCGGGACACATTTTCAAATTTAAGTTTTTAAAGATTAAAAATTCTCAATATAAAATTCAGACTCGTGAGAGTTATAAAGTATTTATTCAATTTATTTGCTTCAGTCTTCAGAGATTACAATAACTTGCAATGTATAAATTGTACCGAAAAAAGTATTATTTCCATTCTTAACTAAACCCCCAAAGTTTGTGTTGGCTTGATCGGCGCAAACATTTTGTTAGATAAATGTGCCCCTTTAATCGTTTCCATTGTTCACTGATTAACTTAGACGTTGCTCCAGGTAGAGCAAGTAAGTCTAGCAATCTCAGTTTTACCAAGGGTTCCCAACTTTGATTGAAACAAAATTATAAATAATTATTGGAAGCAATTCAATTCTTCTTTGTTTTCCAATGAACTGCACGGTAAATTGTTGAAAATATCAACAGTCAGTATTTTCAGAAGCGTGAAATTTGGTTAGCATATTATTTAATGCTGCGGCTCGTTACTTTTCAATATGTTGCTTTCGTGCTCAGTCACCGAATAGTATCCGTTGTAAGTGAAAAGAAATAATCAATTGAAAATTACTCGACCTAGTTTGGTTGTTCTAGGTTTAATATACTAGAAGTTATACTGATTGAATAATTCATAGCATACCTTTCCAGTACATTTTGCACCACTCATTCGGTTTTGGTGCGAATACAGGGGAACTTCTTCCTGTCGAAAAGCTTACATTTTACATATCAAGTGCAGTCCATCAATCGGTTTTGGTACGAATACAGGAGAACTTCTTCCTGTCGAGAAGCTTACATATCAAGTGCAGTCCATCAATCTGGAAAATAGTAAGGAAGCACATAACCTTCTGCTAGCACCAACTTTCCTTAAAAACGGTGTACTGTGTTATACTTCGTTTATTATTTTTCTTTATTTTGTTTAAATAAATCAGTTAATCAAAATGCGAAACTTTTGCATTTTTTCTACCATTTTCTTACCACCTTTTTTTCTGGCTATCTACCACCATTATTTTTTTCCCAAGTCCCATCACTGGTATAGATCTTTATTCATACATGTGCATATAAAAATGAATTTCTGTTTGTTTGTGTTTTTTTCGATGAATTCCGATTTCCGAACTACTTCGCCGATTGAGCTCAGACTTGACTTGGACATAAAGTATATTTTGAAGAGAGGTGAACAACTTTAGATTAAGAAAAAAAAACTTTTTGCACAACTGAGTTATGAGGAGCCAATCTAATATGTATAAACAAATTAATGTTTATATGTTCGTCTTTTATGCGTTCGCACATCGTTCATCTGATTGCGACGAAACTTTGGCAAGTTATTATGTGAACCGCGTTCGGAAAGTTTCTGGAATCGGTTCAGCAGATAGTTTCGGAGATTACCCCTTACATACAAATTTCAACTATTATTTCAGAAGCCTGCCCCGGCAGACAGTGGGGCAAATTAACTTTTTTGCTTGCAAAAATCATAGCTCCTAGAAGAAAAACGATATCGGGATGGTTTTTTTTTCTGTTTGAAGGAAATTTCCAAGGCTATAAAATTTGAGAATTTCAGAATCTTCTGCTGAAACACAACTTTTTTCCCATAGGAAGTGGTCTTAATATTTTGCCTCAAAAATTGTCAAAAGTAGGTTACAATTTGTCTAAAAGTCAAACAAAGTCACAGTGGTGGATAAAAGTAAGCTAACAAGAAATTTTTTAAATATTTTTTTTATTTACTGCACATTAGCGTGCAAATATACTATTTCAGGTGAATTTTCAAGTCAAAAAGTATGTTAAGTGGTATAGTGCTTTAAAAATGATAAAATTTAGGAAAAATACTGTACAAGGTGTTCCAGAATTTCATGTTAAACAAAAATATTTTTTTCAAAAGGAGTAAAATACTATTATACTAACGGCAGAGTATTTAAAAACTTATTCAAGCGAAACAGTGGAGGAAAAAAATGTTTTGTGTTGCAAACATTTTTTTTTTATTAAGTGGCACGTCAACATAACAAACCATTTCAATAATATATTTTAAGTTTTTAACAGTGGAGAATAAATAAATAAATAATTAAAAATTAATAACAAAAAAAAAAATACATTTCTTGGAATCTTCCATCAAAGTCCGGAATATTTTCTAGTAAACTAATCATTTCTAGAGAGTATTGTGCTTTGAGGTCTCGTCTTCTTCAGTTCTGACATGCCTTAGCGAAGAAATAAGAGGGTTCGATGAGGCTGCAAGCATATTAAATAGGTCTTCATTCTGTGGAATCCTTGAAACCTTGCACGTATTTTGGTACCTATGTATATTTCTTGAAGTCTTTATTTATGGATTCCTGAGCTTCTCTTTTACGATTGGTAACGACTAATATTCGATTATACTTTGGCCATGAGCCAAAATTTTATGAATTGTAGGTGTAAGTTGTTTTTTGGATTACTTTTCTTTCAATGAATTTGTTGTTTCCATTGCATAAACTCCAAACTTGGCACCGTCAATATTTGTTCTACAATTTAGAACGTTAAGTATTACTTGAAGCCTTCTTATCACCTCCTTATTCACTCCAGTTATGATTTTATGAAGAGGATTAGCGGCTGCCGAAAATGGGACTGAAAACCGCAAAATCCTTATCACAAGGAATTGGTATATATTTTTTTTACCTGGAAAGTATACATTCTTGAATATTTACAAACTTCTTTTCGCCTTACAAAAAAAAAAAAATATGAAAAATAAAATTAAAAAAAAAACAAAAAAAAATTGAATCCAAAGCACTCTAGCTCAAAGAATTGCACATAATTGCAGCTGAGCTTTTAGGAGAATTGTAAGAAATAGATGTACTTTAAATTTCCTTTGATCTTAGACCACACATTATCGTACCTTTTTTTAAACTCAACATAAAATCAAAAAATTGGGCTAAAAACATGTTTTCAAAAACCACTAAATTTCAAAAAATCAATATTCCAAAAAAGAAAAATAGGATGCATTTAAATAAAAAACAACCATATGTACGAAGAAAGTAAGAAACCAATGTGTTTTTAACCACTATACCAAATTTGTAAACCCAGAACTCAAACGAAAATATAAAAAAATATATGTGAGCCTCATCCGCATAAGCTCACGAGGGAAGTGAATACTTATCCAATCCAAAGCAGTTGTGTATGTGTAGGAGAAGAAGAAATTTGTCTAGTACAATCGATATAAAATGTGTAATAAAATTTAGTTAATATGAATGTAAACTTGGCTATATTTTTGTAATACAAATTATGAAAGGAACAGCTATTCAAAATTTCATTATAATATAGAATTTGTTAATTACTCGACTCCAGCGCCACCCATCGGGTCCAGTTTTTGTAATTTTCTCTTTTGGTGTCAATATGAATCATTTTGTTCAGTTAAAAAGTTTCTAATAACTTAACTCCAGCGCCACCTAGCGGGCGGTTTTTTTGCCTATCCCCAGGTCCCAGACTATCTCTGTACCAAATATCATTACAATTGGTTTAGCGGTTTAGGCGTGAAAAGGTTTTGTTAATAACTTGACTCCAGCGCCCCCTAGCGAGCGGGTTTTCTACCTATGTCCTTCATAAGGTCCCAGACTATCTCCTTACTAAATTATATTACAAATGGTTTAGCGGTTTAGACGTGAAAAGGTAGACAGGCAGGCAGACAGACGGACAGACAGACAGACGGATAGACGGACGACGGGACGGACGGACAGACAGACAGACAGACAGCTGATGTACATATACATATTTCCCCGTTATGGAATCATTTCTCCGTTATCGAAACACATTTATCGAAATTTATCGTAACGCATTTATCGTAACTCATTTATCGTAACTCGTTTTCAAAACAATACGTCGCTAAAGAAGTATTCACTTCAAAAATCAATTTTTCGTTTACACTAAAAATAACCTAACTTTAACTAGCTGTACTTATCATACCAATTGTCCAAATTTAATAGTTTCTTGAGGTCCAAACAATTCTTAATCCAGAAGATAAGCTTTTTTCGCATTATAGACTCACACGAAAATTGAATTTTGCAAGCACTTTTGCATAAATGCCCCAACGTGCGTACAACAACTCTTTTTTTAAGGATATACATATACATAGATGTATGGATATCAAGTATGAGGTCATTGTGCGGTATGACTCTACTACGAATATCACAAATCTAAATTCTGAAAATGATGCTTAACCTACCTCAGTACCACTGCGCTATTGACCTGCATTTGGAAGCCAATGTGATATTGATTGTAATCCCTGTGACCAGTCCCGTAAGGATTTAAAGATCACTCTAATTTATGTACTTTTTTAAGGAGATAATGACAAATGAAAATAATTCATAGAATTAAAGGTCACATACATATATACTAAAACTAATTTCCTGTGCAAATGAACTTCACCAGCAATAAATCCTGAACTCTTGGATTGGATCTGTTCATCAGTGTGCAATTGTAAAGGGTGTCCCGAAATTCACGCAAGATTTGAATTTTTCGCCATTTATGCAATAACGTGTTGCCAATGAACAAAAAAAAAACTGCGCGTTTTCATTTTTTTAAATATTGAAAGTTGACATAAATGGCGATAAATTCAAATCTTGCATGAATTTTGGGGCACACTTTAATTCTACTAAATATGCACCTACCTTATACGATTTGTAAAACGGGTGGGAATGAATGGCATTGAATTTATTTTTAATGATGCGAATAAGCAGTTGACAAATTTATTTTACTTTGATTGCATGGCCATTTTGTGTGAAGTACCTCAAGAAAATATAAATAAATCAATACCATGCGTCAGCAGTCCTATGAAGAACCAGGCCTAGCTGCTCGCAACCATTTGTATACTTGTTGGGCATTCGCAAGAGGTGACACCATGAGAAAACTTTTTGGTGCATGCGCAGTAATGCAATGCACTAATAACTACGGCGCCCATTTATGATTTTTTCCTACAAATATTAAACCATTTTTTTGTTATACAAAAAACAGTTATAATGAAATTAGTTTTTATTTATTCAGTAGTTTTCTTAAGTTGGTGACCATAGCCATGGTGGCCATGTTCAGGATACCACGCTTGACCTGGAGCACCTCGAGAACCTGGAGGCCCTTCTTCACCTTCTGGTCCTCTTCGACCTCTTGGACCTGCTACTCCTTCCTGACCTGGTGGCCCTATATCTCCCTTAGGACCAACTTCGCCTGCTGGGCCAGGAGGACCTGCGGGTCCATCTGCTCCAGCAAGACCCTGTATACCTTGTATACCCTCTGGTCCTACTGCTCCATCTGCACCAGCAGGACCCAATAAACCTTGTTCACCTTGCTCACCAGTGTCTCCTTTTTCGCCTTGGATACCTTGATCACCTTTTTCACCTTGAGGACCTGCATCACCTTGGTCGCCTTTATCACCCTGTTCGCCTGGTGGTCCGCGTAGACCAGGCGGACCATTAGCTCTAAAACTTATTCCTGTCAATCTTGAACTAGATTGTTCCGGTGGTCCATTTGGGGCCTTTATAACTTTAATAAACACAGGATATAGGGGGTTTCCCTGTAAATACCCGTAAGGTCGATAGTCTTCAAGAGCCTCAAAAGCCTGCGGATCTTTTTCGATTTTTGATCCAATTTGACTAAGCTGAGTTAGTTCATCTTCCGAAAGTTTACGGGTTTTATCCACAGTTTTAGGTAAAGTTGAAATTCCTCCATCGGCTGCCGCAAGCAGGATGCCTGTAAGTTAAATTTTAGTTTTAGAAATATACTACCCGAATCGTTTTTCCGAAATGATAACACACCGATCGCAATCCAAGTTAGCAATACTCGCATTTTGTAAAGACTGTTATAGCTGTGAATCGGTTCAAGTCTTTTATACAAAACCCTTTGAGTACTTCTAAGCGAAGAATTCGAATATTTTAGGTTTCTCTACTTCTGACGCTAGGTTATTAATTATAATGCTAATCAGATGCTATTATTTTACATTGTGTTTACATAAATTTTAGGCTTGGTTCTGCAAACCTATAAACATAAATTTAAATGTAAATGGCGCCTAGTAGGCCTATGACCTATTTGTTTCGCGTTATGCGTGGACAGCTGGTACATCCAAATGGAAGAGAGTTCCAGTTTAATTACTCGATCTTTCTCTACTTTTATAAAAGGAAGTCTTAAAAAAAGTATGTATGTATGTATGTGCTGCAAAAACTACTGAACAGATTTGGATGCGGTTTTTTGCAATCGAATCTGGTTGGGTTAAATCTGTATGTAAAATGGATCAAACAAAATTAATATACATATATCAAAAAAAAACTTCTAAAAGAGAAAAATAAAAGTTTATTTTCGACTTTTGAGCATTTATCTCGCTCTTTCTTAGTTCTTAAAAAACGTGTTAAAATAAAATTTACATATTTGTTTAGATTATTTCATAACAAAGATTTTGATATAGGTATCTATCTTCTATACATAGTAATAAAACTGTAGATTAAAATCTGTTTGTTCACGCATCACGCGGGAACTACTGGACGGATTTTATATTCTTGGTTATTATCACTTATACTTTTTATCCTGGAAATTTTTTTTATGATAAGTAAATGCAGGGCTTAGAACAGATACAGACATGTATGTTTGTATTATGTAAAGGGTGATTTTTTAGCTGGTTTGGTTTTGGCAACACTGGTTTTGACAGCTGACGTGTGTTTAGTACCTTGTGTCACTGTCAAACAGCTTCAGTTTGGTTTGCAATTTAACCATGGATCGTCTTACAAATGAACAACGCTTGCAAATTATTGAATTTTACTATCAAAATTCGTGCTCGGTTCGAAATGTTCATCGCGCGCTGCTTCCATTTTATGATCGGCATTCTCGACCTTCTGAGCAGTCTATTCGGAAGATTGTGACCAAATTTCGCACCAAATTTACTTTGTTGGACATTAAACCACCAACACGTTTACGTACTGTGCGTAGTGAAGAAAATATTGCGGCCGTATCAGCTAGTGTGACAGAAGACCGCGAAATGTCGATACTGTCAATGGTGAACGCTACCGAGCGATGATAACAAACTTTTTTTTGCCCGAAATGGAAGTTCTTGACTTGCATGATATGTGGTTTCAACAAGACGGTGCCACATGCCACACAGCACGCGAAACAATGGCGCAATTGCGAGGCGAGTTTGGTGAACAGTTAATTTCACGTTTCGGGCCGGTCAATTGGCCGCCTAGATCGTGCGATTTGACACCATTAGATTATTTTTTGTGGGGGTATGTCAAGGCTTATGTCTATAGGGACAAGCCCGCTTCGATTGACGCACTGGAAGCCAACATCCATGCATTCATTCGTGAGATACCGGCCGATATGTGTGAAAGAGTATGCCAAAATTGGACTCAGCGGATGGGCTACCTGAGACGCAGCCGCGGTCAACATTTGCATGAAATTATCTTTAAACATTAAATTGCAAGGTTCAAACTATCGATTCAAATAAATATTTCATTCATTTTTTCGAATTTTTTGTGTTTTTTTTTTAAAAAAAGTTCTCAACCTCTTAAAAAATCACCCTTTATTAACGTTTTCGCGGTAAGAACGTGATGTATATTTAAGAAAGCGGAAAAGTTAGATGAGCCACTTTTTTCCTTAATATCTATGGAAACTCCTTCATTCAAGTAAATCATTCAGTTAAGATCCTATAATATTTTTCAAATGACTTCATTTGATGCTTAGCAAATTGTGAAGCAAGGATGTATTCCAATTTTAAGGTGCAATGACAATTGTAGCATTTAGCTGGAAGTCTTCTTCCAGTAGACAATTTATTACAAATACAAATACATGCATGTATACAAAGAGAATATTTTTGTATGCGCTGCGAAGCGGGTAATCAGCTAGTCATGAAATAAACTATATCTTTGATCTTTTAAACAGCATTCATACATCATTATTTATTCTTAGAGAGCTATCAAGTAAAATCTATAGCTATGCCGTACAAGAAAATGGAATGTTATACGCTTGAGCAATGCACAGAAATTGTGAAAAATCACTTCAAAAATGGTGAAAATTTCGCGGAGATATCATGAAGTACGTATTTTTTTTTTGTTCGCTGTGAAGCAACTCTCTATTGTCTATTCCTTCGAATGTCAAAATAGCCATCATTCGACTTTTTCTCACGTTCGAATGAAAACGAATCTCAAAAGACTGGGACGATTGTATTTCGTTTCAACAAGATCTGACGTGTTTTGATTTGTGGTGCGGTGCAAATGATCTGAAACTAAATTTTCTAAAGTGTCATACAGCTACTTTTACCCGAATAACTAATCCCTTAGTTTTTGACTACTGCCTGAGTTGTTCAAAGTTACAAAGAGTTCACGACACGAAAGACCTGGGTGTAGTGTTTGACAGTAAACTTACTTTTGAACTACATGTTAATCACATTGTAGCTAAAGCAAACTCTGTTCTAGGATTCCTAAAGCGAAACTCCGCGGATTTTAAAGATCCGTATACACTAAAAGCTTTATATTGCTCTATGGTCCGTCCTATTCTTGAATACTGTTGTCCTATCTGGAATACCGTGACCAAAAAACTTTCTAGCAGAATTGAGATGATCCAAAAAAATTTTATGAGGTTTGCTTTAAGACAGTTCTCTAAGAATGGCAACGTAGTATTGCATTATAATAGTCGCTGTTTATTAATTGGAATGCAGACTCTAGAACTTAGGCGCAGAATGTATTGTATAATGTTTGTTCGTGATATATTATGTTGTACTATTGATTGTGAGAATCTACTTGCACTTATTAAACTATATGCACCAAGTAGATCCTTAAGAATGAGACCACTTATTTTTGAAGAGTTACACTCTACAAATTTTGGACAGCATGAACCTGTTTCTCATTGCTGCAAACTGTTTAATAATTCCTGTAGTTCTATTACGATTGATTTATGTATGTCCAGAAATCAATTTAAATCCACACTGTCAATTATCTTAAAATAACTGTTTTGTTTTCTTCTTAAAATGATTATAAATATTGTTAAGCGTTATCTGTTGATTGTAAGATCGTAGATGAAATAAATAAATAAATAAATAAATAAATAAATAAAATAATGCTGAAAGAGTCTTACATTGAGGTTTCATGTTATAAGTAAAGGGGAGCGTATCGGAATCCCGCTTTTTAAAATCCCGTTTTTTAAGAATCCCGAAAAAAAAGTTTTAAAATACCGTCTTCTAAAATCCCGTTTTTTTTAAATACCGAGTCTTAAAATCCCGCTTTTTAAAACCCCGTTTAATCCCGCTTTGCCCGTTTCTCAGCATCCCAATTTTGTATTTCAACAAATTTATCTTTCAAAATTTAGTATTGCTTGTTCCATTTTCTAGGAAAGAAATAAGAAAAGTTCCTTTAAACGAAAAAAAAACGGAAAATTATGAAAAATATGTCCAAATCAGGTTTTATGCGTCGAATCGCCCACAATATACAATTTAACTAATTACATAAAAAAAACTTGGTTGTTCCATTAATATTTCAATGTATGTAAACATTTAATATACAACTTCTGAGTTTTATTTCATTTAGTTTTTTATTTTTAAATGAATATTGTTAATTTATTTGCATATTCGTGGAATTGTTATACATATGAGTTATTTATAAAAGGTTAGTGCATATTATTACCTCTGTTTTTATTTCACTTACATATTTCTATTTTCTTTTATAATCTCGCTTTTGCAATCAGAACTATTTGTTTTATTTTAAAAAATGCCTTGCAATCAATTGCATGTTAAACAAATTTCGCGCGAAAATAAATCAAATACTTCTGATTGCAAAAGCGAGAATACAAAAACGGGATTATATGAAGCGGGATTATAAAAAGCGGGATTATAAGAAACAGGATTATAAAAAGCGGGATTTTAAAAACGGGATTTTAAAGTCGGGATTTTAAAAAACGGGATTATAAAGAGCGGGATATCGAACCCAACCCTAAGTAAAGAAAAGAAAAGAAAACGGGATTTTAAAAAGCGGGATTCCGATACGTTCCCGACAAATACAACAACAATTTTATATTTAAATAAAGTAAAGAATAATTGCGATATCGGGCTGAAATTTATTCCAGGTGTAGTACACATATTAAATTTAAGTATGGAATTCGATCTCGTTCATATGACCACCATATGTACGTTTCCAACGATCGATTTTCTACCACTCTTCTACACATATCGGCCGGCAAGTTGGCAATTTAGCATTCCATATTGTCGCTGAGCTCCTCTAACGTTGTTGTCTGGTTGGCATAAGCCGACGACTTAACGTAACCCCATAAAAATAAATCCAAGGACGTTAAATCTCATGAGCGAGCTGGCCATTCGACCGGGCCAAATTACGCACGACAACCGAACAACCCCTTCAATAGATCAATTATTTGACCAGCTGGAACTACATATCACTGATGTCAAGTTCATCCAATTCTGGCCAAAAATTGTTTTCCAGTATGGCACAACAGCGAACTCCATTGACCATAATTTATGGCGATCATTTTCATCGACGAAAAAATACGGCCCAATCACACCTCCCGGCATGAAATCCACACAGCACGGTCAGTTTTTGTTGATGCAATTGAGTCTCTAGCAGCGCATGTGGGTTTTTTGCTGTTCAATAACGCACATTATGCTTTAAGCCAAAAATGAGCTTCATCGCTGATGATGATTTTTCGATGAATTTCACGATTTTCTTCAAACTTTTGCAAGTCAAAGTCGGAGTAGTATCGACGCTTCAAATGATCTAGAGACTTCAACGCAAAATTTGACACGCTCGCGCTGTGCGTAAACATTATAAGGGATAAGGGTATTCATATCCCCTTTACCGTGTGTAAATTACAAAAAAAAAATATGAATCAATGAGCTTCTCAACTCTCCGTTCGGAGTCGGCAAAATACTGTAAGTCCCTTCCATGCGTGCAAAAATATAACACGCACATACAAATGGTTGCGAGAAGTAGGCTCAGGGTCACCCCAAGCTGTAGCGCCACATAAAGATAGAAAGAAAGAAAGGAAAATTCTTCTTCAGATATTTGTTGCCATATGCAAGGAGGGTGAATGGAGAATGAGCTGCATCAAGAAGTTCATACATAGATGTACTCCAAAAAGTCACAACACGTCGACTACACTGGACCGGCCACATCGAGCGAATGGACAGTAACGCATCCTCGACTCCCAGTCGCCAGGTTCGAGACGACAAAGAAGACCAAACCTTAATTTTAAGGACCGAGCTGTTGTAGATGCCAGAGCGCTTGGCTTGGAAAACTGATAGCAACGTACCCAGGATAGAAGAGGATGAATATTCCAACACGCCCTACTGCTATAATCGCTGTAGTCACAGCTACAATATTTGCAAATTGTGTGCTCGCTGGTCTCTTGAAAAGTTAGCCACAGTCATTACAGTAAAATAACTGATCTGAAGTCGACTTCAATTGCAAATCAAAAGGCAGCGGTACATGAGTTGAGCTGATACACAAAATATAATGCTATTAAATTTCTTTATTTGTTTTTAAGATGTACTCTTTAAAAGGATATCATGTTGAGGATACCATGGTGGTCGCCGATTTGGTTGGCCTGAAGAACCTGGAGGACCTGGAGGACCTGGGGGTCCTTCCTCTCCTTCAACCCCATCTTGGCCATTTGCACCTGCCACTCCTTCTGGGCCAGCTGGTCCAATATCTCCCTGAGGTCCAACTTCACCAGCTGGGCCAGGCGGTCCTACGGGACCATCTGCTCCAGCAAGGCCTTGCAAACCTTGAACACCCTGTGGTCCTACTGCCCCATCCCGACCAGGTGGACCTATATCACCCTTCTCACCTCTTACACCACGTTCGCCTTTATCTCCTCTGTTGCCTCTATCGCCCTTGTCACCTTTGGGGCCTTTGTCACCTTTATCGCCTCTATCACCAACGTCTCCGGGTGGTCCTGGTGGTCCTGGAGGACCCTCGACTTTCAGACTTATTCCTGTCAATCTTGACCCAGGTGGTCCAGGTGGGCCCCTTACAACTTTAATGAACACGGGATGTAAAGGGTTTCCCTGTAAATACCCATAAGGTCCATAGCCTACTAGATTCTCTAAAACTGTCGGATCTTTTTCGATTTTCGATCCAATTTCACTAAGCTTTGTTAGTTCATCGCTTGAAAGTGAACGAGATTCGTCCAAAGGTTTAGGTTCTGTTAAGCTGGCTCCATCGACTACTGCGAGCAGGATACCTGAAATATAATGACAATTTTTGAAAATGATTCTCTGATTTGAAATTCTCAAATGATAACACACCGATCGTAATGCACGCTAGTAATACTCTCATTTTGCTAAGACTGTATTGACTATGATTCGCTTCAAGTCTTTTATACCAATTCTTTGATATATGTTTATACATTAAAAGGGTTATAAAAACACTCCTCCAATGTTGCAATTTTATTTCAAACGCTAATGCTAATGAGAATCGTTAACAATACCGCTAAAATGTTCTAAATTTAAATTCTGCGCGTTTTGCCTTTTGGTATGGTGGTGATTTAATGTTAACACGGATTGCTGCTTTAATTTTGCAAACCTATGCAAAAATACGGACATTTAACCTGCTTATAAAATACATTTTCGCAACCATTCGCGTTATGCATTATGCATGTATCTACATACGTGTTAAGAAACACATTTAAGGTTAATTTTCCTTAAACTTATTCACGGCTATTAATATTTTTCGCATATCTATTGCAAAATTGATCTCCTTTCGACTTAAGTTATAGACAGTATATTAATTTATATGTATATACCATTAACCATAGAAAAATTTAACTTATAGAATTAAACTCCCAAATTTTCCACTCGTTCTACTCGTATTCCAGTAAGTTGTCCAAGAGCACATAGAAACTAAATATTCTGCACGGTTATCTATTGGTTAATATTCAGACGATGCACATTATACAAATATGTACCTAGTTTCAGGTTCAGATCGGTGAATTTGTCGTTTTTCAATAGCTGATCCTGAGACGAAATTTCCAGGAATTAAATAGTTTAGATTCTAAGCATAAATATTTTTCACGTCTAGTAAGATATGCAGACTGTATAATGGCGATGAAGACCAATACTCCGCTGTTAGGCAGAATGAACCATTCAATTTAGATGATGATAGCCAAAACTCCCATCCACCTGATCAAAACGAAATGCGGATAGCAATATCCAAGCTAAAATCTAACAAGACTGCTGGACCTGACGGACTACCCGCAGAGCTATTTAAAGCAGCTGGAGATGACTTGGTAGTGAGCATACACCAACTCATCTCCAAGGTTTGGTCAGATGAAAGTATGCCAGATGAATGGAATCTGAGCATTGTCTGCCCCGTCCACAAGAAATGAGAGCCCCTCAATTGCTCAGGCCAGGAAAGTCCACCATAGACCAAATTTTCACACTTAGTCAGATCCTAGAAAAACCCCAATGATGGCTCGTATATTTTTGACTTCCGACGGGCTGATTACCAGCAACCGTCTAAAACAATAAGGTGCTCCAATACACAAAACATTAATGGTTCATCTAATTTTGAGGGTGAAGTAAAATGCTTTTATAGTATCCAAAATAACTGTATAAGTAGTTGTATACCTGAAAAATTATCGAAAAATATAATCTCGAACCATCATTGGTACACCAAAGATCTCAAAACTCTAAGAAATAAAAAAATAGAGCATTCAAAAATTATTTTAAAAGTCTTAACCCAAATGACTTCAATATTTACATTGCATTTCTCTATGAATTCAATGTCCTTTCTAGCAGCTTATACAATGACTACATAAGAACAATGGAAACCTCACTAAGGAATAACTCGAAACCATTTTGGGGCTTTGTTAATTCCAAGAAAAAATCTGACAATATCCAGCAGAATTTTCTTATAATAACAGCGTTATTTGATATTTGCAACTCTTTCGCGGATCATTTTCGTAAACCTTTTAATCATGAATACTTTGAGCATCTCAAGGATGTTCCTCAAGTTGGTTTTACCATCATCATCGGAGACTATTTCCAAATTTGTTTCATATCTGAATGATTATTACTCTTCAGGTCCTGACAGCATTTCTTCAATAGTTCTAAAAAATGATGATGATGTCCTTGCTCTGCCGTTGAAGTTTCTTTCTAAAATCTCCATAGCAACTGGACATTTTCCTATGTAGCTTCTTCTGGAAGCTATCGTTTACTATGCCCGTCTTTAAGGAAGGCGATAGAAATATTATCACGAACTACATACCAATTTCAAAGGTGTCATGCATACCAAAATTATTTCAACAAGTGGTGTGTGGTAATCTGACCTTTCTTTGCTGGGGTGTTATTTGTAAAGAACGACATAGATTCATCAGAAACAGGTCTACTGTCACAACCCTGTTAATATTCTCACATAACTATTGCAATACCTTAGAAAGTAGTCATGAGGTGGTCTGTGTCTACACAGATTTCTTCAAGGCTTTTGATCAGCTTTCTCATGATATTATTATTTACAAGCTAGATGCGTTAGGTTTCCCCCATTATTTGTTTCGTGGGTTGGCTCTTACCTCAAACCGAGGTTCTATCAGGTACAATTTAGAGGATTTTTTTCAGACTCCTTCTTCAGCGTCACTCAAGGGAGTCACCTAGGTCCACCTAATGATTTTCCATCAATCATAAAACAAGCAATATCCTTATAATTGCCGATGATATGAAGATCGGCAAAACAATTACAACTATAAATGACTGTAGACTACTGCAATCGGATATAACATAGGTTACTTCAGTACCTGGCTATGCAAAAATGGTTTAGTCGTTAGCTCACTTAAGTGTCAACTCATGATATTCGGGTACCGACGCGAATCACTCTTCCTGTCGCGTCAAATAGTTTTAAGGACCTAGGTGTTTATTTAAGCCATAAACTTAATAAATCAAACTCACTGTTAGGGTTCATTTAAAGATGGTCACTCATTAAAGGATAGTCACTCTTTCACTATTTAACAGTCTTGTCCGTCCTCACCTCGCATATGCTTCGCATGTATGGACACCTTATCATAAAAATCTCAATTCTCGTATTGAAGCCGTCCAGCTAAGATTCATTCGTTTCGCATTGAAAGGTCTTCGCTGGGATGTTAAATGGGATGTTTTGATGTTTTGTGATCAGAAATCTTCACCTTAGCTAGTACCGCACAACTCGATAGCTCAGGAAAGGTCGATGGTTTGTTTATTTATATGATCATTTCATTCTTAAAAGACAACAGCGCTGATATTAACATGTAAACAAAACACAGAAACAACATTTGAAAAGACCACGAGTAAGAACTCTTAGTGGAACACTTAAATTAAATAAAACATAAATTAATATTTTGTCGTTGACCTCAATTGTATACCAAAAATATTCTTTAAAGAACGAGGTCGAAACGATTTAACATACTCTGTATTTTTAATATTTAAATCAATTATTGTAATCAATAAGTGAGTGGGCATTATTTAAATTGTACGAAATCCTTTCTTATACAGTTTATTGAACAACTTATATGTGTGGCTGTTGTAAAGAAAAACATCAGAAAAAAAAAACAAGTGTATTTATCTTTGATATTTTTTTATTCATTTATAAATTACTCCTAACCAAAAGCCGGTGCACCTGGAGGTCCTGGAGGGCCCTCTTCACCTTCTGGCCCTTCATTGCCATCAGCACCTGGGGGACCTGGGGGACCTTGTGGACCTTCATCTCCTATAGGTCCGGTTGGACCAATTGGACCCGCTGGACCAATGGGACCAGTAACATCACTATCAGGACCTTGTTCACCAGGAGGGCCCTGTGGACCTTGTTCACCGACCCCACCGGCAGGTCCGCTTTCACCTCTTTCACCTTGTCTACCTCTGTCACCTTTATCACCTTTTATACCACCGTCACCTGGTTCTCCTTTCTCACCTCTGTTGCCTATGTCGCCTTTGGGACCTTTGCTGCCTTTTATCCCTGGCGGACCAGGAGGTCCAGGTCGGTCAGTCTCAACTTGTCTTGTACTTCCCTCCAGCATTGAATCTATTTGTCCGGGTGGTCCTTCGGCACTTGAAATAATTTTAATGTAAACTGGATACAAGGGATATCCCTTCGAATCCGATATTGACGAATCATTTTTAGTATCTTTTTCCAATGTTGCTCCAATTTGGCTAAGAACTTCTCCTGCAATATCTTTTAGTTCATCTTGTGAAAGTAACTTGTGGATATCATTCACAGGTTCTGGTGACTGCCGTCTTGTTTTTATATAGCTGGCTCCATTGACTGCAGTAAGCAGAATACCTGCAAGTGAAAACAAAACCGTAGAAAAACTACTTTTTAAATTGAACTACTTAGAAACAACCCACCGATCGTAATCCACGTTAGCAATACTCGCATTTTGTTAAGACTGCAATGGCTGTGATTTGTTTCAAGTCTTTTATACCCACCCGTTTGGAGAAGAAGAATTCCAGAAACGTTTCATATTTATTCGGTGCTACCTCTTCGATCTTCAATGCTGATGCTAATCAGAATCGTTAATAATTCCGATTGGCAAACAACCACTTTTTTCTTGTTCGATATTTAAATTCTGGGCCTTCTGCTTTGTAGCAGAAAAATAAATTATTGCTAGGTAGTATAAATTCTTTATTTCTACAAACAATTTTGTTTTAAAATAAAGGCGCCAAGCTACCCATTGATGGCCTAAGGCCTAACCTATCACAACTATTTGTGGTACACGGTTTATTGCCGAATTTGCAATAATTATTTGTGGTCAAAGGAATAGAAAAATAATCTTGAATTACTGTTAACTAATAGCATTTGAAATATCTGTAAACAGGGTTGCCATCTACTAGTTTAGCTATCGCTTGGAGTTGCGTAATACAAAAATGTTTTAACCCAATACGTAACACAATAACAATAACAAATATTATTCACAATAACAATAACAAGTGTTATTTCAAGCAAATACATAATGTTCTTCATACTTTATATGTGTGAGTTTTTTTTATAAAAATGTATTCGATTTAGAGTTTAATTCTTTTTTTATAAATTGTAGTATAGATAAAAACCTTTAAAGATCGACCAAAAAAAAAAAAATTAATATATATTATATTTTTATAACCATCATCAGCATCAATAATAAATCATTAGTCAACAATAAAAAAAACCTTTTTCCCGTGGTTCACAACTGTTTTTTTCATATCTTGGCATGAAATTATTTAAAAAATGTGTGTTAAAAAAAATTTAAACATCCATTTTATTTATATACCTAGTCCAGCCATACATACTGAAACAACTTAAAATTGCAATAAAATGAGAACAAATTAATATTTTTTGTTTCTTTTATTATATTTGGTATATTAAGAACGGACACATACATTTTTATTCAATACTATCCGTAACCAGGTGCGCTTCGCTTCACCTATCTTTTCAAAATTTGCCGCGCACATAGTTATTCTGGTATTATAGAAAGGAAGTAAATAGTAGGAAGCAATCACTGCTGTTTTATTTTTCAACTTCAATACCCATTTTCTGTCTGTCTATCTATCTATCAATCTATCTATCTGTCTGTCTGGTCTGTCTGTCTATCTCTCTGTCTGTCTGTCTGTCTGTCTGTCTGTCTGTCTGTCTGTCTGTCTGTCTGTCTGTCTGTCTGTCTGTCTGTCTGTCTGTCTGTCTGTCTGCCTGTCTGTCTGTCTGTCTGTCTGTCTGTCTGTCTGTCTGTCTGTCTACCTGTCTGTCTGTCTGTCTGTCTGTCTGTATTAATTGACCAATATGATTCATATTCATATTCACATTTCACCTGATATGACGAAATTTTGTATGACAGGTACCAAAACCATCAACCATGTTGAGTAACCGCACTGATGCGATGTTGTATTCTATATTAAGAAAAATGTACTCTAAAAAATTTACCGAAATCGATTGGGTAGTTTCCGAGACTATAAAAGACAAACATATGTACATACATGCATTCATTTTTATATACTCGTATATGTAGATTTAATAACTTGACTCCCGTGCCACGTATCGGGTCCAGATTTAATAATTTTCTCTTTTGGCACTGAACCAACATATATGTATTGTGAATATGAGCCTTTTTGGTCCATAAATATAGAAGTCGTTAATAACTTAACTCTAGCGCCACCTAGTGGGCGGATTTTTATCCTATCATCATCGATGGTATGCGCACAACAACTCACCAAAGTTTCATCAAAATCGGATGAGGGATGTGCCCTCGCAAAGGGTTCGAACATACATACATATATACATTTACATAATAGATGATAGCCATTGGCATTAACTCAGGCCCTTGAAGCTTAAACGATCTGGCCAACGATCAACTGCGGCACAGACCCTTTCCATTGGAACATTTTGCGATGCTTTTACAAGGGATGCTTTCAGCGACTTAATGGTCGTGTTTATTAGAGCTGTCCATACTCTCTAAAGTTGACCACAATTCATTATCCAGAAGGTTCAAGTCTTGGGTAGATGATGTCGAATCTTCGGGCTTTATGAAGTCTGGACATTTTCTTCTAACCATTTTTGAATGGTTTGCTGGAATGACCACGGCTTATTTTTGAAAAGAGAAAGGTTTAATAGTTTTACCTTTATCTTTAACTGTATTTTGGTACAAGTTTTGATGCCTTATTTTCGCAAAAATACTGCTCAGTAACCCCATCATAAGAGACAGTAAACACCTCACCAAACCAATACGTACGCCGGATGGTGACCTCTCTGAACTCTGGGAATTTGTTTGTTGAATTTTTCTTCCACAGTAAAAGTTTTCTTTTACCGTGAGCACAGTGGTGTAGTTGTAAGTGCCTTGGGCTAAAATGCAAAGCTGCCCGGGTCCAACACTTAAAAGTTTTTTCTTTCGAATGTCCGACAAGAAATCAAAGAGTATCATTTATCAATGAGCTTCTCAACTCGGAGTAGGTAAAAAACTGTAGGTCTTGTTGCATTCGTGCAAAAATATGACCCGCACACACAAATCGTTGAGAGAAGCAGGCCCAGGTTCACCCCGAGCTGTAGCGCAACCAAACACTTAAGTAAAGCAAAAGTTTTTTCATCTATAATAAAATGTTTCGGTAATTTTTTGATTTCCGCTCTCTATTTTTTTTTTCAGTGCCACTGTAAGCAGATGTTCTGTAGATCTGCGGGTCCAAGGTCATCTTTAATTATCTTTAAGATCGTTCTGTGGGCAATACCCATATCACCGGACAACACTCACCTCAATTCTGAAAGTCGTATTTGCGAGTCGCATACGATCATACTCGTATTTTGCGATGTAAAAACAGCTGACTGATTGGTTTGGTTATACTGCGTGGCTGTTGTTTGCTTGTTACAAAAATAAAAATCCAAGTAAATTATGAAGCGGAATTTTTAATTTTTTTTATCTCATGCAGTACATATACTTTTGGATTATTTAGAACAATCGACGAACTCAGCAAATCATTCACAGCAAAAAATGCAACTTGGCCTATGAAATAATTATTTTACATTCCAAATACATGTGTTATCGCCGGAGAATGTTGGCAACGCCGCCATAGACATCAAACCTCGCTGTGCTCGAGTCGAGTATCTGGCAAGTTTGTGTCAGTTGAGCTAATTTTGTTAACGGTTAAAATAACATCAAGAGAAGTCCAGATGAAGGCACATCAAAAAAAAAGAAAAACTACTTAGAAATACACAGCCAAAAAACGCACTCGAAGAAATAGCACCAACACCCACAGTCAAGCCAATAGCTCCATCCATAGACCCATTGGACTTCATCATGATCCGAGTCGATACTGATACGGAACTGATAATACCAATCAAGAAAAACGATATGCAAATCGAGGCAATCAGGCAAATTGCACTGAAAAACATAAAGGATAAATTCCCAAGCAGACCATGGCTTCGCATCTATACGGACGGTTCCCTCATAGGAGATAGTATAGGAGTCGGCGCAGGAATATACTGCGAACATTCTAGCCATTAATTCGCACTTCCAGCAAACTCAACGGTATTCGAAGGAGAACTCGCAGCCATCGAATGTGCATTATCGCAACTACTTTACAGAAACGAACGATGCGGGGGGAATTATCCTCAATTTTTAGTTTTTTGTATTACTGAAAACGTCGGTAAGAAAGTGAACGGTTGTCGGTAAAAAAAAGCTATTACCGAAAACACATTTGATTCGCACTAAATACAAAGTTTGACTAATCGCATTCGCGCGAAAATACCTGCGGATGGCAAGCGAATGCAACCAAAATCACAAATGTTCTAGTTCTAAACATGGAAAATAAATAAAAAACAAATGAAAATTACTGGAAAATTAAGAAATTAATGTATTTCAAGTATTTGCTTGGAAAACAATTATTATAAAAAAATGGGGTGCTTCAATAGCTGTTAAATCACTGAAGTGCATTCATGTTTTTTTTTTTTTGGTTGGTTTATGTTCCCTAATTAATAACTTACTATGGACTTATTAGAATGAGACTCGTTTATTTAAATAAAGAAACTAATGTAATGTACACTATTGCACTTCTTGGTATGAATTGTCATTCGAAAAGTGGAAATTTTGACAGCGAATTGATAACGTGGTCTCGCAATTGATAATGCAGTTTGCGAACCGATAAAGCAGTTCATCCGACAGTTTCCATAATGGCTCTGGGATGAAATGCGGATCGAATGCGGATCGGATGTACTCCCGGGGAGTACGATCCGCCGGATTCCATAATCAGCATGATTATCAGATTCAAAATCCGCTCTACAATCACTTATCAGTTACAACAGCAAATCAGAGACCCTAATCGCTAGAAACATCAAACCACTATTTACCATGCTTCAGCAGAGAGGATATCGTATAAAATTTCAGTGGGTCCCGGCACACGTAAGCCTTCTAGGAAACGAAGCTTCAGACGCCCTAGCCAAAAAAGGAACCAACATTATAAACAGAACCCCGGATTCTGTAACATTACTAAACAGATTTCACAGAATAAAAACCTCCCTCTCAAACAAAGAATTTCATAAAGAACGCAGAACAATGGCAGGAAAGAGATACGAAAACATCGCTAGTCTCTATCCTAACTTGGCTCAAGCACCTCGGAAAGAAGCAGTAGCACTTTTACGATTAAAAACCGGGCACAATTGCCTAGCAACTCATCTGAAAAAGATTGGCATCAAAGAATCAGACGTCTGCACACTATGGAATAGAAACGAAATACAGGACGAAGAACACCTAACCAGATGCCCAGCCTTAAACGACGACGGTAGAAAGCAGAGCTCCAACATCACACATCTATATTGGGTGGCTCGAGGAATGATGACCTTGGCCAGTTTCCTCCATTAGTAAACAACATAATAATTATGTTATGAGAATTATTATATTTTCGTTCAACAATTAATAAATATGTGCTTGAAAGTGTATTATTAACAAATTCTGAATGCCTTTTTTTATGCTTGTTGCATAGACGCATCTAAAAACAAGGAAAACAAAAGTGGACCTAAAACAGGTCCCTGAAGTACATCTAATGCTAGGTTTCCACTTGTCGATTTGAAATTGATAAACGACGTATTTTAAGGTCAATTAGAATATTGGAAATTAAAAATAATGATAAATAAGCAGTTTTCATTATTTTCACATAATCGATTTTTCTAAAAGATAGGACCGATGAAGTAAGGATGGCGACCATAAATGACGAGTTTTACAAAGTCAACTGATTTGGACCAAATTTGGTATAAAAGGGCTTTTGAGGTCGCTAATCACGAATCTAAAGTCAGATTTGCAAAATCCTTCTTCTGATTCGTGATCAGCGACCCCAAAAACACCTTTATATCAAATTTGGTCCAAATCGGTTGACTTTGTAAAAATCCATTTTTAGCATGGTTATGGCCGCCATGTTAAATCTTAAATCCGCCATATTGAATTTCCTTACTTTATCAGTCCTATAGTAGGTGGTTTATGTTAAAATTTATGATTGTTTGGAAAACAACAATTGAAATTTAACATTTTGTCTGCTTTCAGCTGTCACATTTCAAAAATGGCGGCTGATAGAAGAAATTTGTCCGCGGATTCGGAAAGGACAGAATAAATTATGATAGAGCATGTTTCTTAGAAAACTGTGGTTGATTGAGTCACTAAAAAGCAAACGATTGAAAACAGTAAAAAAATGTATGCCATTTGGCATGAAACAGGTTAATTACGAAAGCCAAACTGCATTTGTACATTGTTGTACTGTTGACTGATGAAAGAAGAAAAAAACACTGAGGGTCACCAATTCAGCATTTGAATCAATTTGATTATTGCTTTTCGGTTATTATTCAATCTTTGCTTTAAGCACAGCTATTTTTTCTTATCCAAAAACGACATAAAGTCAACTTTCACCATAAATAGTGACGAGATTCGATGTGGACCACTTTGTGATCGATAGATACATAACTTCGAACTTACCACCCGCTGTTCCAAACCATCAACTAATTTATGTACCTATTCGCGCTGAATGTAAACAATGTTCTAATTCTAAACACAATCATGTATTTCTTTCTTTTGAGCATCTTTCTAAATATGCTAAATCTATAAATATTGTTCTCGGCCAAAATAATTAATTCAACCTACCGACGACCCACTTCAGTTCGAAAAATTCTGTAGTTCCTGGCAGAAGATAGAAATCTCAGCAGCACCTACTTTCGTTTTCTCCAAACTCTCTAATACTGGGGATAGTTATAAAAGCCATAGGAAAGAACTTTGGGCCACAGAAATAAACAGAATGCAGTCGATTTGGATCGGATTTATAGGTTCGCTTCAACAAAATATTCTTTCGGCAAATAAAACAATTAATCATTTTCAATTTTCAGGATATCTTGCTTTTATCGCTATAAGCACAGGTTTTCCTGTGGAAGTCGCTCAGCAAAGTGAAGATCCCGTTACTCGAATAATAATTCCTCCCGAATTGCCGCCACTTCATTTTGAGTTGTTGAAGGAAAAATCTGATACTCAGGTTAATTGTTCGACTGTTAAGGATAATATTGAATCAACTCCATTGAACTTCTTGCGCGAAACAGAAGCCGCTGTACCAAATATCGTAAGTAAAATAACTTGTACTTCACTCTGGTTAGATGGCCCATATATAATCTACTTCTAGAGCGCATCGAGTCAACAGCCAATTGTTGCTTTTGAGGGAAATAAACAAATACCGATTTATATCACAATTCCGATCTACATTAACACTGGTCTTCCAACACAAGAAATTCAAGAGAAAGAACCAGTCGGTGCAGCAGCAGCATTGAGTAATGAGACTCCGAGCTTTGAAAAAAAAGCAGTAGCATCCAATGATAGAAATAAGATGTTTACAGAGTTGTTTAGAGAAGCATACAGACAACGAAACGCGAAAAAAAATATTCGTAGCAAAAAGAGGGTTCGTCGGGTTAAACCATATAGGATCTATAGAGACTGAGTAGAATAAATAAAATAAATGTTTGAATACCAAATCAGAGTTTCCACTAGGTGAGCCAATGGAGTTCCAGTAGTTCTCGTTAACAGATTTCGAATAATTCAACTACTGCTAGTATCCGACAGAACCATTTCGAGGTCCTTTTTCACTTCTGATCGATACTTACTTACTTAGGTGGCGCTTAAGTCCGGGTGGACCCGTCCCTCTGCTGCACTGACCCTCCGGGTTAGAATCGAATATTCTCCGAGCCGGAGCGTTGATGTCCATACGCTCTACATGTCCTAGCCATCTTAAACGCCCAATGTGCAGTTTTTTGACCAGGTCGATGTCGCTGTACAGCTCGTACAGCTCGTGGTTGAATCTTCTCCTCCAAAACCCGTCAACGCAATATCTAACGGAGGATTTTTCTCTCTAAGCGCACAAGGATATTTTCATCCGCTTTCGATAAAGTCCATGCTTCAGCTCCATATATCAAGACTGGGATGATAAGGGTCTTTTATAGAGTCTCTTAAGTCGATCGGGAAAGGACTTTACTTAACCTTCCTAGCCCAAAGAAACAGCGGTTGGCAAGAGTAATCCTTCGTTTGACTTCCGACGAGATGTCATTTTTTATGTTATGGCAGAGCCGAGGTAGACAAAGTGCTTTACTAACTTGAAGTTGTAGCTGTCTATTATGACGTTCTGTACAATTCATTGATGTTGGCTGTACGTTTTTATTGACAGCATATGGTTACTTTGTTTGGCCCTCGTTTACCGCTAAACCCATTTAAGCCGCTTCCATTTCTATACTCCCGCCACAAACACCTAAAAGTTTTTCACAGTGCCCACCTCTTTCGAATGTCTGACAAGCATCAAAGAGTATCATTTGTCACGATTGAGCTTCTCAACTCGCCGTTCGGAGTCGACAAAAAACTGTAGGTCCCTTCCATTAGTGCAAAAATATAACACGCACACACAAGTGGTTGCGAGAAGCAGGCCTAGGTTCACCCCGAGCTGTAGCGCCAACTAAGTTAGTAAGTTAGAACACACCGGTGACAGCTCGCTGTGTTCTACCAATGACGTCAATATCGTCGGCGTATGCAAGTAGTTGAAGGGACTTTTGAAAGATCGTTCCTTGTGTTGGCTTGTGACTTTCAGACAATTCTTTCAAGTATAATGTTGAAGAAGTTACATGACATCGCGTCACCTTATCTGAATCCTTTTTTGATATCGAAGGTCTCGGTGAGGTCATTACTGACCTTGATGGAGCAGCGAACTTTCTCCATCGTCATCCTGGACAGACAGATGAGTTCGGCAGGGATGCCAAAACTAGCTCTATACAGTTCATCCTTTCATATGCTGTCATAGGTGGCCTTGACATCAATGAACAGGTGGTGGGTATCGATTTGGACTTCTTGGGTTTTTTCCAGGATCTGCTTGAGTGTGAAATTTTTGGTCTATGGTGGACTATAATTTGCACTATAATTTCGGTTTATGCTGAACTCTCTTAATATAAACAAAATGGATTTTTTAGTCACGTCTGCAAGTAACTAAACTGTTATCATATTTTATGCTCATACAATATTGATTTATTCTTAAGCCTAAATGTATTTGTTTTACAAATAAAAAAAGAAAAACCTCAAAAGTTATAAAAATGACTTCGAAAATGTTGAATTCCAGACTTCCACTACGAAATTACAAATAAAGCTGCACATATTATTCCTTAACTCCTAGATTCGATAGAAAAACGTTCAGTACGTAAGTTTAATTTTCGGGCCAGAACTTTAGAGCTATCAGCGGGATAGCAACGCCAGTGATAATGCTCGATATCAAGTTGACGCTGTGGTTATCAAGTATTCTGAGCCCACTGATGTGACGAATGTTTGGACCTGGAGCATTTACAATCTTTCCTTGCTCATCAATGCCTGAAAACTGCAGCGTGGCACCTAACCACGAGTCAACCAGTGATCCGACAAATCCTGCCAAACCTCCAAAGAAAATGATTGGCCATTGTGGTGGACTATGGTGGAAAGATTTCGATTCCACTGTATAAATGAGTGTAAGGTAGTAGGTTGCCCCAACCAGTATTCCTCCGAGGAAACTGACTATCAATCCAATTATTGATACTCCTCCATTGGTTCCCCGAGGGACGCGTTTTCGAGATGTGATGAGAAATGGATCTGATTTGGATAGAACGCAGCCCAGCTCACTAGCCCAAGTATCGCCGTTACTGCATGATAGAGCACCTAAAATAAATTCTATAAGAGAGGAAGAAATGCGAGACAATTCATCCTACTGAGAACTGCTATGCCCAGCCAGCTAGAGCGGTAGTGTTGTGCAAAGTCAATTGGTCGTTCACTGCTTCCACAGTCAATTAGGTATATAATTGCCAACTGTGTGGCCATCCCACCGTTGCAAAGAACCTGAACCCAATTACGTTGACCCTCACCTAAAAAAATTAGAACATCTATAGAAGTGGAAACGTACATAAGGAATTCTTAAGCACCTTCTTTAAAGTCTTGCTCAATCTTTCTTTTAATATGCGCCCCGAATTTAGTTGCCCTCGAAGATGAGAAGAAAAATGTAACCAAGCACGCAAAGAACATGTGGCTAGCGATGGATAAAACCAAAGCGACAATTATTCCAAATGCTGCACCAGATTTATTTACTGATTTCCTCTTCAGAGCAACCGCGGCAAAAAGTAATGGCGCCAGTGTGGAGAATAACCATCGTGTAGGTGGAATAACCGTCGGTTCTGTAATGATATAAGATTTAAAATTAAACAGTAAAATGTACTTTTTTTTACTTGCCATCGCCTTCGATACCTTCTGAAAACTTGGAAAACGCCAAATTTCCCAGCCACATAAACATGGAAAGTGGGATCGAAAGTCCGCAGAACAGCAGCGGAAATAAGTCTTTAGATTCCATCGTTAGAATCAAAACACAAAGCACTAACTGCACGCAATTTGTGGACGACGGATAATTTCTGACCCCTGCATTAAATGCGCCACATATGCTGATAAGACTAACAGACAACAAAACAGAAAAATATAAAGCAAAAACTTTCTTTTTAGCCACAGATTTGAAGAAGACTGGAAAATGTTTTCACTTTCCTTCTACTTTTCAATTTCGGCTGTCAAAATTTGAAAACAAAATAAACATAAAAGTGGTACGATCACAGTGATTACAGCAAACATCAATAAATGGTGTAGACATTAGCTAGAAAGTTTCTGTTGAATTTGAATTTGATTTTGGGATAATTGAAGAAAATTAATTAAAGAATACTAATTCAAAACATTTAAACCGAGCAAAGTATATACATATGTAGTCAGTGAATTTGAAAATAAAAACTCTTCTCAAAATTTAATTTATTTTTCAACATAGCCTTCTTTTAGCGCGATATAATTTTCCCAACGATTTTCCAACTTTGGTAACCCTTCCAAAAAATATGATTTCTCAAACCCTATAAAATAGGCATTTATTGCATCGATAATCTCATCATTCGATGAAAATTTTTTTCCGCCGAGCAATTTTTTCAAATTAGGAATCAAGGAATAATCAATAGGAGCCAAATATGGTGGATGAGGCAGCAGTTTTTAGCGCAATTCAGCAAATTTTACTGTTGTTACTGCGGTAAAGTCCACTGTTTTAATCGTGCTTTAATTTGTGTAGTGGTGTATCCAGAATTTATCAACTGTTACGAAACGCCGTAAAAATTTACTTGAACTACGCTTGAAGAGTTCCAAATTCTACTTTGAAAAGTTCACCCGAATCCGGTTTTGATCAATCGTCAGCAAAGGTGGCAACCATCTTGCTGATAATTTTTTGATGCCCATATGGTCATGCTTGTATTTCATATTTCATATTTATTTATTTCTTGAAAGCTTAAACAAAGTAATATACAATATCTTTTAAATTATTGCTGAGCTAGATTTGAAAAATAGTGAAATAGTGATGAAAGCTACAAACTAATGATAACATAAGATACTACAATATTAGGCGTGTTTTTTTTCAAAACTATATAGGCTTAGAAAATGTTTTCCACGTTAATTACACTAACAACTAAGCCTATATAGGCTTACGGAACCTGGATAATTATCCAGTCTTAGGTGCTTAGCCTGGATAGAAAAATGTGCTACCAAACTGTTTTTCGTCGATAGTTATCGAAATTTCTATCGAAATGTCAAATATGACATGAAAGTGAGGGAGAAATATGAAGGCCGGTAGCTATCACGCGAACTCTGCTGTCATTTCAAATTTATATTATTTCTGTTCATTTTACAATGGGTAGAAAGGAAAGAAATACGAATTTATCCGACAAGAAAAAGAAAATTATAATGAATTAAGTGAACATGTTCCTTATTTTACTATTTAATCGAATTAAATTTGACGAAAAAAATTCTATCCACCAACTTATTAATGAGCGCTTGATAACTACCGGCCTTACTTTCAATGAAAACAATACCGAGGTGAAACTGTCAAACGTCAATTAGCATAGTCCTGCCAAGTCACTGTTCAGCGTTTTTTTTTTCTCATTTTCCGCTAAGCCTATATAGATTTGAAAAAAAACACGCCTATTATAATTTGTTAACTAGAACATAATATCATATCGCAAACATACATACATATTTTATTAGCGATTTTACACCTGCAAGAATATTAACGCGAAAAGGGTTTTCTTAGTGCCCTCTTAAGCAGCAAATACACGATACAATCGTTGTACAACGGTTGTATGCAGTTTGCGGTTGTATGCGACGATTGTATCGGGTGTTAGCTAGCTTACGACGGTTGTACCGATATCGCACAGTTGTATGCTTTGATTCGAAAACCTGCGGTTGGATGCGCCGTTGTATGGAAATCGCACGCAGATTGTATAGTGTGTGTGCTACTTACAACGGTTGTACTGAAATTGGTACAACCCGCGGTTGTACAACGATTGTATCGTGTATTTCCAGCTTTAAATTGTGCTGCATTGTTTATTCTTCTATTTTTCCGCGGAAGATTGTTCAGCAAACGCGTAGAGTTGACAAAAAATTGATGTTCAGATTTTAATGACGAGTGACTAGGGTTAATTAACTGTCCGGATCGATTTGACGATAAGGTTCTAATTCTTTCATAGAGATAAGTCGGTTCGTGGTTTAAAAAGATATCAGAGAAGAGACATAGGGTACGAAACTAAAGAAGACTATCAAATGGCATATTATACAGACGAGATGAGAAATCAGAGACACTACTATACCGCCGTAAGCCGAAAATGTAACGGATTATACAGTTAAAGACAACATTAAGCTTCCGTTTGCTAGCGTAGTTACACTTCAAATAGATTTCACAACCATAAGTTAGTACGGGCATAATCAGGGTTTTCGCTATAATAATTCTGGTAGCAAAGGGCGTGAAAAATTGCGTGGTCCACAATGCACGAAGAATACCATAGGACTTTCCAACAACTATATTTATGTGATTTTCCCAAGTTAAATGCCGATTAAAGGTTACCCCAAGGTTACGAGCCGTGCCGACATACTCTATTGGAGTTATTCAAACTTATAGTAGGGAAGTAAGATAAGTCCAATGGTTTTCTGGATATGACTAGACATTTAGACTTAGACGGGTTTAATACGTGACCGTTTTTCAAAGACCAACGTGCTACTGCAGCAAGATCGTCATTTACGCAGCTGACCGTGTGCTCGATGAGACCCAACGGGCAGATTATATATAACTGTATATCGTCGGCATATAAGTGTATGGAGCAATGCCTTACAAGCGAAGGCAGTTCAGTTATGTATAGTGAAAACAATAGTGGCCCCAACATAGATCCCTGAGGGACACCGCTCACAGTAGGTAAGAAGTCTGAAATGGCATTGTTTGATTCAACAGCTTGGTGTCTATTGGATAAATAGGATGATATCAACTCTACGGCACATGATGAAAAGTGGGGTGGGGTGGGGTGGTCAACGGTATCGAATGCCTTAGAAAAATCAAGCAGTACCAAAAATGTTACTTCATCATTATCGATACCATGTCGTATATCCTCAGTTACATTTATTAACGCAGTGATGCAGTTGTGTTTTTTCCGAAAGCCTGATTGCATGGGCGTTAAAAAGTTAGTCGTCCTAATATACTGACTTATTTGCAGTTACAGAATTTTTTCAAATGCTTTCAAAGACTTTGTGGCTGAGATTACAATTGTCAAAGCTACTGGCCCCGTTCAGCACAAGCAAAGTGATATAAAAACGAAAAATATAATGGAATAACATACAAAACACAAATATCTCATGGAATCTTATTAATATATAAATCTCAATGTCACACTTTTACCTGTCAATCTTACGGTTCGATAAACACAAAAACTAATACATACAATGAAGTAAAACTTCGTATTCCAGTTCATTAACATCTTGTGGCTGTTATAGGCCGATTTTTAAATTAATTTATTCGCAATATTATTTAAATTAATGCAAAAATAAAAACACTCTAACAAATGCCAATTTCTTGCGAAATGTCACTTATTCAAACTACAAATACTTACAATCCACACTTTTGTGGATTGTATATATTGGTAGATTGCAAACCTTGGTTCTTCGAACAAAATAACAATGTATGTATTGTAAGTAACACTATACTTTTTAGACACGGGCGAAGCCGGGCGGGATAGCTAGTGGTTTAATAAATATGGGATGTTATCTAAAAAAAAGAAATTGGAGTTGTAGAGGCACTCTGATCAACTGCATGTGGATCCAAAGATCGTCGGGCATAGGATTCGTACATACACAATACCTGTCCATTTGTTTGAGCTCCGCGCCCATTGGGACACCTTTCTACGGTTGGCTCTATATTGGACTTAATCTCCACGTGACTGTCTGACAATTGTTGAGATGCCCTGAGTGGCATAACTCACCCGAAAAGTGGTATTTTAAAATATTAACCCGAAACAGCGCTGCAATTATCCAATGTTAGCTATGTAGTATGTCTACTTTATCTACCCAACTGTTTAACAATAGGCGTGTTTTTTTACAAATCTATATAGGCTTAACTTAAAAGTGAGAAAAAAAAACGCTCGTCAGTGACTTGGCAGGACTATGCTAATGGACGTTTGACGGTTTCACATCGGCATTGTTTTCACTAGGTCTGTTCAGTAACTCTGTGCTGGATAGAAAAATACAGAAAAGGACAGCTTCTGGTGTTCAGTAAAAAAAGTTTCTGTCCGAGACTGATCTTTTTGTGTTCAGTAACTTTGTGCTGGACAACTTTTCTGCACCTACTTTTGAGGTAGAACAGAATCGTGAGAAATGTCAAAATCAGCTGTAATTGAATATGGCTGTATTTTTCTGTGCTGACTTGATGTGACATTTTCCCACAAATCTGTGCTGTTCTGATCTGACTTTTTTTTTAACTGAACAGACCTACTGAAAGTAAGGCCGGTAGTTATCAAGCGCTCATAAATAAGTTGGTGGATAGAAATTTTTTTCGTCAAATTTAATTTTAAAAATCAACAGAAATAATTTAAATTGGAAATGACAGCAGTTTGGTTGATAACTACCGGCCTTAATATTTCTCCCTCACTTCCATGTCATATTTAACATTTCGATAAAATATTCGATACCTATCGACGAAAAATAGTTTGGTAGCACATTTTTGTATCCAGGCTAAGGTCCTAAGGCGAGGTACACACCATCGGCTTAATTTAGGAGATATCGATGTTTAAAAATTAATTTTTCCTATGGAAATTCCATTGAAATACATTTTTTTTGCCTTCGGTACAAAAAAAAAAGTTGCATATCTAGGCGTAAGACTATAACAATTGCTTTGTAAGCATTTGAGTAAAGAAATTAATGAAATTGTAGTTTTTGAGGATCAGACTTTGAAAAAATAAAACTAAAAAAAGCGCGCGATTCTTCTTTACTCAAATTTTCAAACCTTGATATCTCCTAAACTAAGCGATTAATCAAAATTTTTTATTTTATATTTTGTGCTTATTTCACCGAAACACAATGGCATTTTCAAACCTCGGCGCCCCGGTTATCGTAATACTCCCAATTATTCTACTGAACTCAATATCATTTTTTTACATAGCTCTTTGCTTATATAAAAGTCGATTATATATATAATATATTTGTATAAATATACATAAATTGAAGTGGAACCAGAATAATAAATTAATAAATATTAATGCATTGACTTGGCCCCACTCCAGAATAATTACTATTCGGACTGTACTTGCAAACTCAACCGGTGTATGACATAAAAACTGTCAAGAGAAACACGCTTATTCTGAAATACGGTAGCATTCGGGATATTAAAATCAACGAAGCAGCCTTATTTACGTTTCTAGGCAACATTCTAGAAGTTATTCCTTGTGAAAAGAGGAACAAAATAATAGTTTTACATAAAACAGAGGCACTCACCTTAAAATATAATTATCTCATTATGGCCGATGGTGAAAAAATCGAGGTTCGCGATGTAACCCGCATTGAGCGCATTGGTGCTCATTCGCACATTCGTGGATTGGGTCTGGACGATGTCCTCGAAGCCAGAGCTGTTTCTCAAGGTATGGTCGGCCAAAAAGATGCTCGTCGCGCCGCTGGAGTTGTAGTGCAGATGGTCCGTGAAGGTAAAATCGCTGGAAGATGTATTCTACTGGCTGGCGAACCCAGTACCGGAAAAACCGCCATCGCAGTTGGAATGGCTCAGGCTTTGGGAACTGAAACTCCATTCACCAGTATGTCTGGCTCTGAGATATACTCGTTGGAAATGAGCAAGACTGAGGCTTTGTCGCAAGCCCTACGAAAAAGTATTGGCGTTCGTATCAAGGAGGAAACTGAGATCATTGAAGGAGAAGTCGTGGAGATTCAAATCGATCGCCCAGCTACTGGAACAGGTCAAAAGATTGGTAAAGTTACTCTCAAGACCACTGAAATGGAGACAAACTATGATTTGGGGAACAAAATCATCGAATGCTTTATGAAAGAAAAGATCAAGGCTGGTGATGTCATAACAATTGACAAGGCATCGGGTAAGGTGAGCAAGTTGGGTAGAAGTTTTACACGTGCTCGTGATTACGATGCTACAGGAGCACAAACACGATTTGTTCAGTGTCCAGAGGGTGAGCTGCAGAAGCGCAAAGAAGTGGTTCACACAGTGACCCTACACGAGATTGATGTTATCAACAGCCGCACGCATGGATTCCTAGCTCTATTCTCTGGTGATACTGGTGAGATTAAGCAAGAAATCCGTGATCAGATTAATAACAAGGTTCTTGAGTGGCGTGAGGAAGGAAAAGCAGAAATAAATCCGGGAGTTCTTTTCATCGATGAAGTACACATGCTGGACATAGAGTGTTTCTCTTACTTAAATCGTGCTCTGGAAAGTGATATGGCACCTGTTGTTATTATGGCAACGAATCGTGGTATAACACGCATTCGCGGTACCAACTACCGCAGTCCTCATGGTATTCCCATTGATCTGCTCGATCGAATGATCATCATTCGTACCGTGCAGTACACGGAAAAAGAAATCAAAGAGATTCTGAGGATTCGCTGTGAAGAAGAGGATTGCCTCATGCATCCTGATGCTTTGATAATTCTCACACGTATCGCAATTGATACAAGTCTACGCTATGCTATTCAGTTGATAACGACGGCGAACTTGGTATGTAGGCGACGCAAGGCTACCGAAGTTACAACGGCGGATGTAAAGAAGGTGTATTCGCTGTTCCTCGATGAGCATCGATCCAGTCAGATCCTGAAGGAGTACCAAGACGAGTACATGTTTAACGAGATAACTGAGGAACCAAAGAAGGAGGCATTGCCCGCAGTAACTGGAAACACCCAGCCAATGGACTGCGGTGATTACTAATTTAGCCCTCTACAGGTGTTTGTAAGATTCCTTAGTTTGTAATTAATTTTTAAAATAAAATAACGTTCTTCGAATTGATGTTTTTGTTTTGTTTTACCTTGGTATCAGATGTAGGATGCTTTCTATGATTAAAGCAAAAACGTCACCTAGAGGATGTGTACACCAATTCAGTTGGATATCGCATGTATGATGCGCTTCGTTTACTTAACTGTTTGTATTTAACATTTAGACTTTTAGGTTTGAATTCATAAGATCGAGTGCATCAAACTTAGTTTAATCAAACAAAACAAACATCTTTACCCTTTAATTCAAATTTAATCGATTTAAATATATTTAAATATGTATGATAAATGTATTTGTTTTGTGTAAATAAAATCTATGCACGTTCAACGTTGTATACCCCATTCACAAGGAATTGTCGCAGACTTCTAGTTCAGCTATTCAGGTCCATTTCACTTAAGTTTTACCACGACATAAAGCAGAAAGAACACAAACATAACAAAGAGAAACACATAACACATTTGCTTGTTCCCACCATGTTTCCCCAGTCGAATGACTCGTGACATTGTTGTGCCCAAGAACCCTCCTGTTCTGTCCATATCATCGTCGATGCCACGCACTAGCTTATCTTGATAACGCACTTCATTACCAATATCGATTGTTAGTGACTTGAGGGCACCGATTTTGTGTTGCAATTCATCGGCGGCCCTTTCATTTTCTTCCTCTAGAGTGTCGTGGTTCAGTCGACTTGGTCCAGGGTTCTGTGGGATTGGTTGGTAAGTGTAATTGGATCGCCGCATGCTGCTGTTGTATGAAGCCAGTTTGATAAGTGGACTATAACTTTAGAACAATTTAAATGATGAAATATTGATAAATGTTTGTAAACGTTGATTTTTATGACACGTACTTAACCCAATGGACTCCGTTTGAATTTCTTCTGATGGCGCAATTTCAATAGATAAATTCCAACTACGCGGCGATTTGTAACTTTCAAAATATTTACTGATCTAGTGTTTCATTTTTAATTAATGATTACCATTAAAAATGTAAAGTAAATTCAAAGAAAGAACTTTGTTTTCAATTAAAGATTGACAATTTGATATTTTTATGTGCAGTTGGCAAATGTCAAAGTGTGTACAAAGAGTTCACAATGACAAAACTAAAATCTATTTACAATAGATAGAGGATGGTTTGTGTCAAAGGTTCTTGTTGGGGAATGTTCACAAGGTAAGCTTATGCTTGCTTTAAAATGTTTTTCGACAATTTGAGTAATTTTGAATCTAATGTCGTTTTCTATTGGTTTCACTCGGGGATTCACTCATTCGGAATCCAATGGAACAGCAAAACCGCTTCTGCTCAGTTTTGAAGTTTTTTCCTTGCCTTTAGCTTCTTGAGTGGATTCTGACTTGAAATCGAGAAGCGAAATTCTCTTCTCAGAATCGTAAGAAGAGAAATTTATGTGCCAAAGGAACGATTTCGGAAGAATTCATTTTGATTCTGGACGCACCCGGCCGTCCAATGGAAAATGACATAAGATCGTATTCATTAAAGATGCTGATTACACGACTCTTTTTTTCGTTCGTTTCGTCTTTCGTCTTTTCTTTTTTGACAGATTGGGAGAGGGGCATAGAAACGAGAGGGGAATGAAGTAACGAAAGCAGGAGGAGATTTTTTCCGATTGATCTTTGATATTTCTCGTTTGACAACCAAAACAAAGCAAGAAATTTAAGCCGTGTGCCAATTGTGTTTAATTTTTATCCACTGGCTAATATTCGACGTTTCTACCAGAGGTGGATACAATTTTAGCTTTTTTGCTGTGTCGATTGGATTAAATGGGATTTTTTTAGTGCTATTTTTAATTAATTTCCCACTAGAATTGAAAAATTTCCCTTGAATTTCATTCACATCAGATTTTATTATAACTAAAACTACCAAGCTGTTTTCCCAGTTTTAAATAAAAAATTACATAAAAACCACAACTAATAATTATTTTCCGTGTTAATGCTTTTGTTTGTAAATTATATCTAATTTGTGTACATGATTGAACAACAAAGTTCGTCATTTGTAAATGGAAAATATAAGGATAAAAATTTCACCAATCAACATTATTCAAACTATCAATTTTACTTGTTCTTACACGATATTGCTCATATGAACTACTTTTTTATAAAAAAAATATGTTGAACTGGTTTTTACATAATTTTCACAATGGGTAGTTTTCCCATCGTATGTGAACACTAGTGAACTACATTTGTCCACTGACAATCGACTTGGAAAACCGAAACAAACACAAAGCTCCCGTCGTCTCTCTCATTCCTTCATGGGTATATACAAATGTCAAACATTAGCCACAGGATATTTTTTTTGCAGCTACAGAGCCGGCTAATTTTTTGAAGTCTATATTCACCTCACTAGCGTCAAAAATTAGCCAGAGGATAATATTTCAACGCAATTGGCACACGGCCTTAAATGGTGAATTTTAAAGTTGATTTTCGAGCTAAATTTAGAGACATTTTACATTTGCTAGTTGATAGAGATTTTATCAAACGAAAGTTAAAAGAATAAACTCGAACTCAAATTATACAAAAGTTTATTTCAATTACAAATTAAAAATCTCATCAAGACCAAAAGGGACTAGACACTAGAGCAAAGATGTTGGTTCCTATCGAAAGAGAATGAATCGTCCCTTGCAAGTCAAGTCGATCCCCCGAAAGAAAGTCCCGTATTACTCCCACAGCACACAGCAAAGGTGCGAAACAACAAAAAAAATGCATTGCATAGCTAGCGACACCAACTCAGCTGCGAACCCGCTAGCTTTTGCATTGCATAAGCAGAGTGCGTGTACGGTGTACCGTGGGCAATAGTCTAAATGTGCGTAAACATGTACATACGTCACAAAGGCAAACCGAAATATTAACATCCTTGCTCTTAACAAAAGCGATAAAGGAAAGCTAACATAGGGTATATTCAATATGTATGATTTGGTTTTAAATTAAAGCAAAGCAAAAATGTTAAGTTGAGCAAAATTAAATATTGATTATAAGCAATTCAAAGTTACGTTAATTCAAAGTTACGTTAATTTTACATAGTACAATTCATTTCATAACACTAGTAAACACGCTTATCCTCCATAATAAGTAAATTTAGTGCGATTCCAACTGAAATTTTACTATTCCCTTCTTAAATATAATGTGAATTTCAATAAACGTCAAAAGCACGTATGCACGTATCCACCAATCATTAGGAACCGTGTAATCACTAGCAAAAAGACAAAAGACGAAACGAACGAAAAAAGAGTCGTGTAATCAGCGTTATAGGCGTTTTTCTTTTTTAGTTATGAGCCTGAGCGAATCGAGCGCGCTCTAAACTGAGTGTGCGCTGAGCGCAGTCTGAGACTGAGCGCTCTGATTAATTTTTTAAGCACACTTGAGGACTAAAGCTACGAGCAGACGATATGCAAAAGTCGCATATATATGCGAGTCTGACGTAATTTTTGCGTCATCATATGCGATTAATGCTCGCATATCGTCTGAACACCAATTTAGGATGCTCGCAAAGCATATGCGGACGATATGCGACACCCAGTTCGCAAACCAATTTGTGACTTTTCCGCATATCGTGTGAACACTTTCGCATATCATCTGTGACAATTTGCGAGCATATGCGATAACTTGCAAGCGTCCCAACCATATGCGAACGGACGAAAACCTTACATCGCATATGACCGCATATTTGTGAACAAATCTGAGATCTCAAAAGTTTTAAAATTTAGTTTGGGGTGTGTGTAGGTACTTTTTTTTATTTTTATCTGGGGTTGGGTTGGGTTGTGTTGTGAGTTGTGACAGTTAAATTGTGAAGATAATTATTAGGTCTGTTTGGTAACACGTTACTTTTCGTAAAACTTTGTAAAATTACATAGAATCACATGAATCTGTGTTTGTTAACTCGAAAAAATCACGGTACATCGCAAGCTGAGAGCAAAATGAGAGCGTAAAAAATAAAGAGCAATGAAATTGTATGCAACATCTTTTTCTTGTGATGAGCTGGACAACTCTGTCAAATCAGGCCATCTGACAGTTAATGAAATCTCATAAATCTTCATTGTTAGTGAAAAACAAAAACAAATCGAAAGGTTTGACCAAAACTGTGTTTGTTTACTTTTGTGCAAGTTTCCTGTCTTTAAGTTATGCTCGCTTGTGCACAAAAAAGATACCAAACAGACCTATTATATGTAATAATCAATCCGTAGGCTACCTAGCGGTACGTGTCGCCATGTAATTATAGTCGAAATAGTAGGTCTCTTTGTCTTTGGTAACTTTTTTTTGCACAAGGAATTGAGACCTGTCAAATAGTAACATCGTCTTGTGGCGACACACTTCTGACGCCACACACATCTGAGATCGCAACGCAAATGACCACCTGCACCAAAATCATCTCTGTTCTGCGCAATGCAGAATTTAATATTGGATTCCCCTAAGCCGACTGCATGTCGCCGAGGATCATAAATCAACCCTAAAATGTGTCTACTGCGCGACGAGAAATCAACCCCAAAATAGGATGTACTGCGCGACTAAGAAATCAACCCTCTTAGACAAATATCAACTGCGCGATCGATGCCGCTATCGGGATGGATATTCCGAACATGGATAATTATGTACAGTGGCTCTCACGACTAATCGGACACTGAAAAGGAAAATGTTGGATGTCCATTTCCTCAAACAAATTTGTGAAGAATTTAACAATTTATGTATATATTATTTCGTTTATTAATACAAATTTATTTCATGAGAAAAGAAAGGCAATTCAACTAAACGGTAAAAAAAACACAAGAAAAAAGGAAAACAACATGGCAATTTCACTCCTCACGCATAATCGGACACTTAGCAGTTAGTACTTTGTGACATACCCTTTTGTCTTAATTACTTCCTCAATGTATCAAGGCATTGAAGAAACAAGACTTGAGCATATTTCGCTTGTTATTTTCTGCCATTCGTCTTGAAGTCCCGTTTTCAATTGCTAAATGTTACTGAACCTCTTCAAAGCTACTCGACGGCCTTATTCGTCCCATAAGTGCTCAATAACGTTCAAATCTGGAGACTGCACAGGAGTTTTCGTGACCTTGGGGTAATGACACAAGACCCACGATCTCGCTGTGTACGTTGTGTGCTTTGAGTCGGTGTCTTGGTAGAATATGAAGTCGTCGTTGATTCCAAGCTTAACGACACTTTCGTTTAGGTTTTGCTTCAACACTCTGATGTAGCCCATGTGGACTTTTTTTCTTCAATGAAATGAAGGCTTCCCCACACCTGAACTCGCCATGTACCTCCAGACCATGACTGAGCCCCCGCTATGTTTGACAGTGGCTCGTGTATGTTAACGGGAGGGTTCTTGGTTGATTTTGCGCCACACATACATTTTCCCATATGAACATTTGAGGTTAAATTTGTTTCGTCCGTGAACCAAATCTGTATTTTTAAATGTATTAATGTATAATACTAGAAATAGTACTAAAATAATTTAACTTTACCCTATATTCCGAAACGTCATATCCTGTTTCAAATTGTCTTTAGTAAACTTAAAACGTTATTTTCTATTTTTTCACTAAAGAACGGTTTTTCTCCAGCTACTCGGCCGTTAAAATCGTGCTCTCTCAGAACTCGACGTACTGTTTCGGTACTTACTTTCTTGTTTCTTTTTTCCTTAACGAAAAAGTGAAGAGATTGTGAGGCTAAGCAAAGATCTTCGTTGACTTTACTAACTAAAAGCCTCTCATCGTTGTCATTTAAATTGGTTCTTGTCCTTTTCTGGTCACATTGTGCACTCTATTTTTATTTTTAAATCACGAAATGCTGTCGTGCACTGATAAATGACTTCTGTGCACAATTTCAGCAATTTGGCGAACAGATTTACCACTGTCGTGATGTGATAAAGCATTTTCCTTATATCAACTGATGTCTGAAGTCCTCTTGGGACCATGTTGATCCCTATTAGGCAACATCTCACAAAAAATTATAGATTTTAGTTAAAACACTTTAATCATTCAGCACTCTCCTTCCAAACGTTGAATTTCCGTTAAATTACAGAGAATTAAACAAACACAAATACTGTCCGATTATGCGTGAGGAGTAATATTGCCATGTTATTTTCGTTTTTCTTGTGTTTTTTTAACAGTTTAGTTGAAATGTCTTTTTTTTTTCTTATAAAATAAATTTGTATTAATAAATGAAATAATATATACATAAATTGTAAAATTCCTCACAAATTTGTTTGAGAAAATGGACATAAAACATTTTCCTTTTCAGTGTCCGATTAGTCGTGAGAGCCACTGTATGTGCGTAGGCAGACACCCCAGCCAGCAACAAGTAAAAGTGTGCGGTACCGTCCAGCAAAAGGACCTATAAATATCGAAGGAGAAGGTGAATAAGGATGAAGTATTTAGTAGGTACTCCGAAGAGTCAGATGTTAATTAAATTAAATTGATAGTAAATAAAGAAAAATAACCAAGTATTTGAGTATTACTTTAGTGGTGACCCCGACGTGATTTTACTCGTATAAGTGAAAGTACCTATAAGTTAGTGCAAGTGAAAGTGAAATGGCAGTACCAGGTGACCAAGCATTGCCAGTACCAGGTGTACCAGTGCTGCAAGACAGAGAGGAGAACTTGGAAGGCGAAGTTGGACTTACCATCAATCGTGTAGCGGTAAGAATACAACCATTTATTCCAAGTGATCCGGAACTCTGGTTCGCAATGGTAGAAGAAAACCTTGAAAGTGCGCGAATCACGAAGGATTCTACGAAGTTCAGCCATGTCATCGCAGCATTAGAACCACGATATGCATTGGAAGTACGCGACATCATCATAAAGAAGCCCGCCAAGGATGCGTATAATGTCCTGAAAACTGAGCTGATTAAGCGCCTGAGCTCATCGCAGGAGGAGAAAACCCGCCAGCTTCTTGAAATGGAGGAGCTGGGTGACAGGAAGCCATCACAGTTCTTACGTCACCTCCAAACGCTCGCTGGCGTCTCCGTTCCTGATAGCATGCTGCGCACCTTGTGGCTGGGTCGCTTGCCAGGCAATATGCAAGCGATACTTGCTGCCCACAGGGACTTAAGCTTGCAGAAAATTGCTGAGCTCGCTGATACCATCGTCGAGCTAACTACAAATAGACCTGGCGTGTCCGAAATCGCCACATCACCACAGGACTCGATTGCAGAACAGCTACAGCAGTTAAGACTTACGGTACAAAACCAGATATCATCAATTAGACAGGAAGTTTCCAGAATGCACCCTGGCAGATACAATCAACGTGAGAGATCCCGTCCACGCATGCGTTCTAGATCTGGAAGACGTCATAACACCAGTGGGGTATGCTGGTATCACAGACGTTTTGGGCAGGAAGCGAAAAAGTGCGTCAAACCCTGTACTTTCAATCAGGGAAACTCCGCAGGTACACGCTAACTGCGGCCGTTGACCTGTGCCCAAATTCTTCGCGCCGCATATTTATAACAGACCGAACTACTAAACTACAATTCCTTGTCGACACCGGAGCTGATCTGTGCGTATTTCCTCGACGCTACATTCGAGGACCACGAGCAGAATCATCCTATCAACTGAGTGCAGCCAATGGGACCACCATTTCAACATTTGGTACAACTACCTTAACACTCAACATTGGGCTCCGTCGAGATTATACATGGAGGTTTGTAGTCGCCAACGTCACCAAACCAATTATCGGAGTAGATTTCCTTGCATTCTACAATTTACTTGTGGATGTGAGGAATCGCGAACTTATCGATAGGACGACTCATCTTACTACCCGAGGCAAAGCAGTGACTGGAGAAACACCAACAGTGAAAATTGTTACAGGATCAACACCATTTCATGATCTCCTGTTGAAATATGCAGATATAACTCGACCTTTTGGTGCAGCGAACCCGATGAAACATCAGACAAAACACCATATCAAGACGACACCAGGACCACCGGTTGCAAGCAGACCACGACGCCTGGCCCCTGATAAGTTACTAGCAGCTAAGCAAGAGTTCAACGCCATGTTAAAACTTGGCACTGCTAGGCCATCTCAAAGTTGCTGGTCCTCTCCACTGCATATGGTTCCGAAGCAAGGAGATGAATGGAGACCGTGTGGAGACTATCGTGGTCTAAATGCAATGACAGAACCTGACCGTTATCCAGTTCGTCACATTCAAGACTTTGCACAAACTCTCAGCGGTAAGAATGTATTTTCAACGATCGATCTGATCAAAGCTTTTAACCAGATCCCAGTTGCAGAGGAAGACATCCCGAAGACAGCGATCACCACACCATTTGGAATGTTTGAGTTCCCATTCATGACATTTGGGTTACGTAACGCCGCCCAAACATTTCAACGCTTCATCGATGAAGTACTCCGAGACTTGACGTTTTGCTACGCATATATAGATGACATCTTGGTTGCATCATCATCGATTGAGGAACATCTTCACCATCTGGAAATCCTCTTCCAGCGTCTTCAACAATATGGTGTTACTGTCAACACATCGAAGTGCGTCTTTGGTCAGTCGTCAGTACGATTCCTTGGCTATTTGGTCAGCAGCAGTGGTACACAGCCACTTCCGGAGAAGGTCGAGACAATACGTGCTTTTCCAAAACCAGACACTATGAAGAAGCTGCGTCAGTTCTTGGGGATGTTAAACTTCTATAGGAGGTTCATCCCTAACGCTGCAGTCATCCAAGCACCACTCAACGACTTGCTTCAAGGCAACGCTAAAGGGAAGACACCAGTTCCATGGACACCAGATGCAGAAGCTGCATTCGATGCATCCAAGGAATGTTTAGCTAAAGCAACTCTACTTGTGCATCCAAAACTACATGCACCACTAGCTATCTTTTGCGATGCGTCTGATTTCACCATTGGAGCAGCTCTTCAACAAAGATCCAACCACAGCTGGGAGCCACTCGCCTTTTTCTCAAAGAAGCTAAGCGGTGCTGAGCGTAAGTACGCAGCTTATGATCGAGAACTACTGGCCATATACGAAGCAATCAAACACTTTCGCCATATGATTGAAGCCAGAACCTTCATCATCTACACCGATCATAAGCCAATTACGTACGCGTTCCGCAAGAAAGACCATCAGTGTACTCCACGGCAGTTCCGATATTTGGACTTCATCGGCCAATTCTCCACGGACATTCGACACATTCCTGGAGAAGATAATGTCGTCGCTGACGCTCTTTCCCGCATTGAAGAGTTAGAATCAAATCTGGATCTAGAAGCTCTAGCAGCTGCGCAAAGAACAGACGAAGAACTACAGAACCTAATAAACTCTCAATCATCAGCTCTACAGTTTAAGCTGATTAAAATCCCAGATTCCGAGGCATTACTTCAATGCGACATTTCAACAGCCACAGCAAGACCTTTCATCACCAAACAGTTCCGCCGCATCGCCTTCAATAGTGTTCACCGACTATCGCATCCTGGCGTGAGCGCAACAGTTAAACTCATCGCACAGCGCTATGTGTGGCCATCGATAAAAAAGGACTGCCGATTGTGGGCTCGAAGCTGCATTCAATGTCAACGATGCAAAGTCACTCGCCACGTCTCAACAGTGCCAGGTATTTTCACACCACCATCCAGGAGATTCGAGCATGTTCACATCGACATCGTGGTAATGCCGAGCTCGGAAGGCTGCAGGTATTGTCTAACTTGCGTCGACCGATTCTCTCGTTGGCCAGAAGCTATTCCACTTGAGAACCAAGAGGCCTCCACAGTCGCTCGAGCATTTTACAACAACTGGATTGCTCGTTTCGGAACACCCTTGAGAATCACCACAGACCAAGGAAGACAATTTGAGTCGCACCTGTTTAAGCATCTGAACTGTTTAACAGGAACGTCTCACTTCAGAACCACCGCTTATCACCCAGCAGCGAATGGTATGGTCGAGACATTTCATCGCCAATTGAAAGCAGCAATAAAATGTCACAACCAGGCTACATGGACCGAAATACTCCCCACCGTGTTGCTGGGCATACGAGCTGCCTGGAAAGAAGACCTACAATCAACAGCAGCAGAAATGATCTATGGAGAACCAATCCGACTACCCGGTGAATTCCTTGCACCGACAACAACTACAGATGACGATCCAACTACCTTTGTCCAAATGCTACGACAACACGTGAAAACACTGACCCCAGTCAATGGTTCCAGACATGGACAAAAGGCTACATTCGTGTTCAAAGATCTCTCAACAGCCGAACACGTATTCGTCCGACACGATGGACCTAAAGCACCGTTACAACAGCCATACGAGGGTCCGTTTAGAGTTATCTCACGAGCCGATAAGAAATTTGTTATCAATATCAGAGGTCGTGACTGCACTGTCTCCATAGATAGATTGAAACCAGCGTATCTACTAACTGAAGCTGAGAACGAGATTCCAAAGAAGACACCTGACAGCATACAACAATTTGCCGATAAGCAACCTACCCCAAGTGAGAAGACAACACCAACGGCTCAGCAGTGTACACGATCCGGCAGACGAGTTCATTTTCCAGGTCGTTTTCTGGACTGAAATATCGTTCAACCACTGGCAGGGGGGTACTGTGGCGACACACTTCTGACGCCACACACAAATCGAGATCGCAACGCAAATCACCACCTGCACCAAAATCATCTCTGTTCTGCGCAATGCAGAATTTAATATTGGATTCCCCTAAGCCGACTGCATGTCGCCGAGGATCATAAATCAACCCTAAAATGTGTCTACTGCGCGACGAGAAATCAACCCCAAAATAGGATGTACTGCGCGACTAAGAAATCAACCCTCTTAGACAAATATCAACTGCGCGATCGATGCCGCTATCGGGATGGATATTCCGAACATGGATAATTATGTATGTGCGTAGGCAGACACCCCAGCCAGCAACAAGTAAAAGTGTGCGGTACCGTCCAGCAAAAGGACCTATAAATATCGAAGGAGAAGGTGAATAAGGATGAAGTAGTAGGTACTCCGAAGAGTCAGATGTTAATTAAATTAAATTGATAGTAAATAAAGAAAAATAACCAAGTATTTGAGTATTACTTTAGTCTCAAAGATAGAAAACTTGAACAAAAGTTACCAATCGCTTTGAACTGTATCATATGTACATATACATGTTATTGTAGTTGTATTAATGACGACAACCTTTAACATACTAAGCAGACGTTAAATAAAGACAGTTGATTGTGAGCTATCAATCGGTTCGGTCTATTTCTTTGAGTTCTCTCTCCACAGGTCATTTTGGCGACGAGAATTTTAATTTCGAACACACGTGTGAGAGTTTTCATTTCGGGTAGGGGATAGAATATACCCGAGGTAGGCATGCCTGTCGTAAGAGGCGACTAAAATCCAATCTCCGTATACCGAGTGTATAGTGTATACAAAAATGCAATGGACAAAACAAAAAGATTAATTACCCCAGGTGGCAGTCCAGCTTTACTGGAAAATCCACCCTCTTCGGAGGTCGGCTCTACGGATTCTGGGGAGAGCCATTTATTGCAATCCAATGACCCTTTCACAAGAAGTGCAAGGGTATCTCGATCTCCTCCATCAAGATCGAATAACTCCGGGAAAAAAAGTCCGCCGGGAGCGCCGCAGCGCGAAAATCAGGACTTAGCGAAATATAAAAGCTTTGAGGAAGAAAATAAAGTACTCCGAATAAAGCTTAATGAAATGGATCTACTCTATCAAGATCTTAAGAAAGAGATAGATCTATTAAAAGAAGAGAATAAGGTTCTAAAGAACACACACTCGCAGAAAGAGCGCGAATGTGCTCCAGCACTATTAGATAGTCGGGAGTACCACACCGATGAAGAAGAGCTAGCACGCGAAACGAATCGGGTCCCTAAGAAAAGACCTACTAAAAAACGGAGAGCCGGTTCTTCGCCCGAAGTCGTGCCCTTAAACGAAGAAAAGCGTAAAGAACTGCAAGAAAATCAACGTAAAACGCAATTTCGTTTACCGCCACCAATAAACATCGTCGGGATAACGGAATATAATAAGTTGCATAGCCTCCTTAAAGGAACGATAACATCGAAATTTAAGGTCACATCTTTGAGGAATAATGCGTGGAAGATTAACGTCGATGACCATGACGACTATCGCGCACTGTCCCAGAAACTTAATATCGATAAGATTCAGTGGTATACTTTCGAAATCAAGTCAGAAAGGCCACATCGTGTTGTAGCAAGGGGACTTCACCCCTCGTGCACAAAAGAAGAGATTATGAGCGACCTTCAAGACAAGGGCTTTAAAATTCTTGATGCCGTTAATATCATCAAGAAGGAGAAGCAACAATCCGAAATAGATAAGGACATCTTGGTAAGGCGTGGACTTCCGCTTTTTATGCTAACATTCGATAAAGCTGATAGTATCGACGATATTTATCGAATAAAAACCATATTGAATATCGTGGTCAAAATCGAGCCCATGCGTAGAAATTTAAAAATAATTCCGCAGTGCAAACGTTGCCAAGGATTCAATCATACGCAAACGTATTGCAAAAAAGAACCACGGTGTGTGAAATGCGCCGGAAATCACCTCTCCCAAGACTGTCGAGTAAACAAGCAAGCTTTTGCAATCTGTGCTAATTGTAAGGGAAAGCACCCGGCAAATTATAGAGGCTGTGAAGTAGCCAAGGAGTTGCAAAAACGAAGAGATACACTCCATAAGCCTCAAAATAAAATAATAAAACCGCTAACTAAGGCAAATGGTAAGATCGGTCAGGAGAACGTAAACAAACAAAAACCACCGGGTTCAGAGCGGAAGAAGGTGGTGATAACAGAAAAGCCCTCGACTTCTGGTCTTAAAATAAACGGTAATAAAAAGCCATTAGAAAAGACATCGGGTAATAGCCATCGGACAGCAGGAGTGCAGACCTACGCCCAGGCTGCAGCATCCGAAAAATCAGAAAACCTCGAAATCCCAACGGACCCTGCTTCTCAAGTTTTCTCAATTATTCTCGCGAAACTTGAAGAGCAAAGCAAAATAAATAAAATGATTCTCGATAGGTTGGGTAAGCTCGAGAGTTATTCACGGAAAACGCGTACTTCACCTAGAATATGAATGAAAAAAGAATGTTAAAAATATGTACTTGGAATGCAAACGGACTTTTGCAAAAACTTGACGAATTGGAAATATTCATGCGAGAAAAAGATATTGACATTTGCTTGATTTCTGAAACTCACGTGAAAAAGGAATCGCATTTAAAAATAAAAGGCTATACTGATTACCACGCTTGTCACCCTTCGGGCAAAGCGAGAGGCGGATCTTCCTTGTTTATTAAAGACTGCATTGAACAATGCGAAGACCTAAAGATAGAGCTTGAAACTCTGCAACTGTGCACAATTCGAGTTAAAAATAGTCAGCGTACTATTAAAATCTCATCTATCTACTGTCCACCGCGTTCCGCGCTTGAAAAAAGTGATTTTACTAACTTATTTAAATCGCTGAAACCTAATTTCATTATTGGCGGCGATTTTAACGCGAAACATACGTTTTGGGGCTCTAGATACATCTCGCAAAAAGGTAGAATGCTCTATGGGGCAGGTATGGAGTACAGTTGTGATTTTCATTCGACGGGCAAACCGACTTACTAGCCAGCTGATACTTTGAAAATACCTGACCTGATCGATTTCTTCGTTGTGAAAGGAATATCTAACAACCACATAAAAGTTGAAGAGAGCTTTGATCTGTCGTCTGATCATTCCCCAGTTATTTTGACATTGAGCGAAAAACTAGTATATAACCGAGAGCCAGCAAAATTAACCGGTAGAACAACTAACTGGGAAGGCTTTAGGAACGAGATCGAAGTAAATGTTGAACTGAGCGTACCGCTTACGACACCCTATGAACTTGAGGTTGAAGTCGATCGCTTCATTCAGATAGTACAGCTCGCCTCTTGGAATAATACGCCCAATCCAAGAAAAACGCCGGACAAATACGGTCTACGATATCCTTCTGAAATAAAAGAATTAATCAGGGAAAAAAGAAAAGCGCGTAAAAGATGGCAACAGAGTCGTGCTCCACAGCATAAAGCATATCTGAATCGTCTCTGCAATTTGTTAAAGAATAGCATTAAGGATTTTAAAAATCGTGCGATAGGCTCTTACCTTGAGAGTTTAACAGCGAAAAAAGATTCCAATTATTCCCTTTGGAAAGCCGTAAAAGGCACCAAAAGGCCCAAAATCCCTGCGCCGCCACTTAAAATAAATCAAAATGAATGGGCAAGGGAAGATAAAGAAAAAGCGGATATTTTTGCCGCCCATTTGGAAGAAACCTTTAAACCGAACGTTGGTCAAGTGGTTCATGACAACATCAACATCACAAGGATGGTAGTTCCACCATCTGACGATTTAACGCGCAGATCTGCGACGCTTAGAGAACTCGAACGTGAGATCGCGAAACTAAAACCTAAGAAAGCTCCTGGTTATGATTTGATTACCGGAGAAATTCTCAAAGCCTTACCTAGAAAAGCATTAATTAAGCTTCTCCATATTATAAATGCTGCACTCAGATTAAAACACGTACCGAGCCAATGGAAAGTTGCGGAAGTCATAATGGTTTTAAAACCAGGAAAACCGTCATATGAAGTAAAATCATACAGACCAATATCGCTTCTTCCAGTCATATCCAAAATTTTCGAGAGGATATTACTAAGGCGTCTCCAACCGGTTATAGAAGCAAATAATCTAATACCTGACCACCAGTTTGGGTTCAGAAGTAAGCATTCGACGATTGACCAGGTGCATAGAATTACTAACGTAATCGAAAAAGCACTAGAAGAAAAAAAGATATGCTCAACCGTATTTCTTGACGTCTCGCAAGCCTTTGATAAGGTGTGGCACGATGGCTTGAAATGCAAACTACGACAAGTACTTCCCGCAAACCTATACGAGATTTTGAATTCATATCTCGGGAATAGACTCTTCCGTGTTAGAAATGGAAACGAATACTCAGAGCTCAAAGAAATTTTGGCCGGCGTACCGCAAGGAAGCGTTCTGGGGCCGCTTCTCTATCTGTTATATACTCGTGATATACCGAAAGAAGATGGCACTATCCTTGCTACGTTTGCCGACGACACCGCTATCCTAGCGGTAGGTAAAACAATCGAGGAAACGACTGCCAAACTGCAAAACGCATTAAATAAAGTAAATGAATGAACGAAGGACTGGCGGATCGCCCTTAACGGAACTAAATCTGTTCACGTGAATTTCACTTATAGGAAAATTAATGACTTGCCCATTTTTATAAATTTGGCCCGAATACCCTTTGCAAATGAAGCCAAATACCTGGGAATGACACTCGACGCAAGGTTGAAGTGGAATTCGCACGTGAAAATGAAACGTAAAGAACTAGATATCAAATATAGAGAAATGTACTGGTTGATCGGAAAACATTCCCACCTCAGTACCGAGAACAAACTGCTTTTATACAAGCAAGTGCTAAAGCCGGTGTGGACCTACGGTATACAACTTTGGGGTTGTACCAAGAAAACAAATGCCAATATTTTACAAACCTTTCAAAATAAAGTGCTAAGAGAAATTGTCCAAGCACCGTGGTATGCTAGAAACGACGATATCCACAGGGATCTCGGAATTCCGACAATCGAAGCTGAAAGTAGAAGCTTCGCGCGAAAACATAGAAACCGACTAATCGGACATGTTAATAATACAGTCCTACTTATTTTGGATGAGAGCAATTTATTGCGCCGACTACAAAGAACAAAACCTTTCGACTAGGCGAGATAAGGATTAACCGCGTCTAAATTGTGGAACATGCAGGATCTTTCATTGGAAAGTAACCTGCCAAACGTTTATATTTCGTGATAGAAAAATTGCTTGATAAGTAGTATAACTTAGTTGCAGTATCTAACAAATTTATATCGAAGGGTGGTGTTTTTGGTCAGTAAGAATCTGACACTACTATGAGCACGCGCTTGCTATTCTCATAGTGTCTATGCAAGATTTTCACCTACCCTCGGCAAAAAAAAAAAAAAAAATTCGTAGGTCGTTTTATATAGTTAAAATGTCGTTCATCGGGAATATTGAACCATTTGACCAGTCAAAAAACTCGTTCACCACGTACCTAGAACGATTCGAACAACTTGTGAAAGTGAACGATGTAAAGGACGAAAAAAAATTGCCACTTTTAATTACGTTAATCGGTGGCGAGACATATGAACTTTTAAAAAATTTGTGTGTGCCGTCGGATCCCCTCACGCAAAAGTATGATGCATGTATCACACTGTTAAAAAAACATTATAATCCAGAGCCGTTAGTCGTATTGGAACGCTTTAAATTTAATAAACGAGACCAAAAACCAAACGAGACAATGGCCGAGTATATAGTGCAATTAAGACAACATGCAAGAACCTGCCAATTCGGAGGTTTCTTAGACGAAGCACTCCGAGATCGTTTCATATGTGGTATTTTAAACGAAAGCACTCAGAAAAAGCTTCTTTCAGAGGAGTCGCTGACGTTTGAAAAAGCTAGTAAAATAGCATTAGGAATGGAGATGGCCTCATCCGAGACAAAGTTATTACATGGTAATCCGTTAAAAATAGAAGAAACAATAGGAGAAGTGAAGGAAGGAGCGGTCAGACAGCAGCCAACATTGCATCGACCAAGATATTCTGGAAGGGGAAATGAAAGAGGCAAAAATACATATGCAAGAAACAACGCAGGTATCGCGCCCGCACCATCGGCATGTTTTCGCTGTGGCAGATCGCACAACCCAATAAATTGTCCCGCTATACAGTGGAAATGTTATAGTTGTCATCGAATGGGCCATACTTCGCTCATGTGTAAGAGACCGAACCGTAATGTGAATAATATTGAAAGCGAGGAAGGAGTACAAAGCGATAGTGAAGAAGATTGTCTTAGCATAAACATGCTATCGGAATTGCATTGGTCGTCAAGTAGTCAGAGTGGCAAGTAAGGCAAATAAGAATAATCCATGCTATGTAGAAATACAAGTAAACAATAAACCGGTAACTTTTGAAGTGGACACCGGTGCAGCGACAAGTGTTATGTCAAAACGTGAATTCGAAGAAAAATTTGGGCAAGCAAAATTGCTTGGGGCAAGTAATAAGAATTACAGAGGTGTGGATGGTCATGTACTACCAGTGGTAGGGCGGATAGAAGCGAGTGCGCGCCACAAGGATAGGTCAGCGATGATTGAATTAGTAGTGATTGACAGAAAAGACAAATTTGTGCCGCTATTAGGACGTTCAGCATTGAGTGTATTGTTTTTGAATTGGAAGACTATGTTTGATACTGGCTCGGAACACGGAGCGAGCAAAATAAATGCTGTGGCAGATCTCATCGAATCATTAAAACAGGAGTTTCCACGCGCCTTTAGCTCGAAGCCGTCAACGATAATTGGGCATAAGGCGGGGGTGACAATAAAACCCAACTGTAGTCCGATATTCTGTAATGCATATACCATACCCTATGCATTGAAGGAAAAAGTGGAACGTGAGCTGGAGAAAATGGAAAGAGAAGGAACATTATTTCGTGTGCAGCACAGTGAATGGGCAAGTCCACTTGTTATCGTGCCAAAAAAAAATGGGGAAATACGGTTGTGTGTGGATTTCCGTGTTTCGGTGAACAGGGTCGTAGAAAATGACCAATATCCATTGCCAACGAGGGATGATATTTTTGCTTCAATGTCGGGAAATTCAGTATTTACAGTGTTAGATATGAGTGGTGCATATCAACAGTTGGAGCTATTTGAAGAATCAAAGGTATTTTTTACAATAAATACACATATAGGTCTTATGAGGTTTAATAGACTAACGTATGGGTTAAAAACCGCTCCGGGCATCTTCCAAAAAAACAATGGATCAGATCCTTAAGGGTATACCGAACACGAAGTGTTATATTGATGATGTTATCATAAGCGCAGATAGTTTGGCAACACTAACATCAGTAGTCCGGCAAGTATTAAAGCGATTGAATGACGCCAGGGTAAGAATCAACGTAGGCAAATGTCATTTCTTTGTGGACAAAGTTGAATTCCTGGGTTTCTTAGTGTCGGGCGAAGGAATACGGCCAGCGCCTGGTAAAGTGGACGCAATCAGGAATGCACCAACACCTACAAATGTTAGTGAGCTGAAGTCGTACTTGGGGTTGATCAATTTTTATCGAGAATTCGTGCCGATGCAATCGTCAAAATTATCGCCGTTATATGAGTTAACAAAAAGGGGGTGTGCATTTAAATGGTCACAGGAATGCGAGGTGGCATTTCAGAATAGTAAATCAGCACTATCCGATAAGAGTCTTTTATCCTTTTACGATTCAACAAAGCCGATATTGCTGGCGTGTGATGCCAGTTGCAAAGGAGTGGGAGCTGTTTTGAGTCACCTTGAACCAACTAATCGAGAAATTCCAATTGCTTTCGCATCGATGACATTGACTGCCGCTGAAAAAAACTACTCTCAGGTGGAGAAAGAGGCATTGGCCATTATATTTGATGTCAAGCGATTTCACAAATACTTGCTAGGTAGGCAATTTATCTTGTTTACAGACAATCAACCACTTCGTGCGATATTTGAGCCAAGTAAGCGAATACCAGTTTCTGCATCATCAAGACTTCAGCGTTGGGCGATAATCTTGTCAGCATATGACTACATAATTAGGTTCAGGAAGAGTGGAGAGATGTCAAATTGTGACGCTTTATCGCGACTGCCGTTGTCGACTGCTGTGTCGCATGATATGTCAGCCAGCCTTGTCAGTGCTCTATCTGAGGATTTCGTAGTGCCATACAATTATAAGGATGTCGCAACAGCAACGAAAAAAGATGTGGTCTTGCTTAAGGTTTGTCAGTTGGTTACCATGGGGTGGCCAGCGGAAATAAATGACCCGGCCCTTCAGCCATACTTTTGTCGTCGGATCGGTTTAACAATCGAACAAGAGTGTCTAGTGTGGGGGATTCGAGTAGTCATTCCGAGAAGTCTACACGCCTACGTTTTATCAAAGCTCCACAAAAATCATCCTGGAATAGTTAAAATTAAGATGTTGGCGCGATCTCTGTGTTGGTGGCCAAATATTGAAAGTGACTTAGAATCAACAGTCAAATCGTGTGTAGCATGTCAAAAGATGCAGGCCGCTAACCCGGCAGAAAAATGTTTTGAAGGATGGCCGCAAAATGAAATCCCCTGGAGCAGATTGCACGCAGATTTTTTTCATATATTTGGAAGGACAGTATTACTGGTGGTCGACGCGACTTCCAAATGGATTGATCTTTGTCTAATGAAAAACACATCAGCAATAGAAGTGATTAAATTTTTTGAAAGATCATTTGCTATTTTCGGACTGCCAGAGACAGTGGTGACAGATAACGGAACTCCATTTACCAGCACCGAGTTCATTCGCTTTTTGGCTCATCTTGGGATTGAAGCTAAGAAAAGTCCACCGTATTACCCACGAGCGAATGGGTTAGCAGAGACTGAGGTACGAGTAGTAAAGCAGGCTCTACGAAAGGATATTCAAGGAGAAGGACGAGTGGTGTCAAATGAGGAGCTGGAACGAGCTATTGAAAAGTTCCTCTTCTACTATCGATCTGCGCTTAGCACGGCTACATCACGTAGCCCGTCGGAGATTATGTTAAAGTATTCTCCCAGGACTTTACTTACCCAACTGCGTCCAAATTTTGGGCAATCGCTAACTGGTAAAAATCACATTTCCTTATCTAATCCTTTGTATTTTCCAGAAAAATTGTTCAGCGCCGGCGATAAGGTACTACTGAGAATCAATCATCAGTGGGCGCCCGCAAGTATTCTGCAACTTCTGTCAAAGAGCCGATATCTAGTGAGCTATAATGGTCGAGTAAGAGTAGCTCATCGCCACCAGCTAAGGTCATCATGCGTCGACTTCAACGAGGTAGAAAGAAAGGCGAGGGAATCGATAATGCCTCCTAATGAAGAAGAGGCCACACTACTTCAACAGGACACCGAAAGAAATACAGAAGAAGACACCGAAAGAAACAATGACGAAGCTGAATCCAGAACGCCTGCCACAGAAGACCAGATACGACCAGATGGTAGGCCAAAGCGTCAGCAGAAGATAACCAAGCGTTTCCAATATGCAAGGTTAGGCGAGCCTACCTATTAAAGAAGGGAAGAGTGAACTGTATCATATGTACATATACATGTTATTGTAGTTGTATTAATGACGACAACCTTTAACATACTAAGCAGACGTTAAATAAAGACAGTTGATTGTGAGCTATCAATCGGTTCGGTATATTTCTTTGAGTTCTCTCTCCACAGGTCACGCTTTTGAAACAACACTTGGTAAAACAAATTGAGAGCCATGAAACTGTCATGATTCTATGAAAGTTTACATAGTAGGTTCACGTACTTTTTGCACTTAATATGGGTTTTCTGTCAAATCTCGAAGAGTGGGGTTAAAATTCTCTCAAAGACAGAAAAATCACGAAAAAATAATCGAACGCATTAACTGGAATACGGAAATGGTATTGCAAAGACCAAACATTTTCGTCAGTGGACAAGAAGCGCAGCATCAGCAACGAGCCATCTGACGCGGGAATGCTTAATCGCATGTTCCTGTCCGCTGTTTGAATTCGCGGTTTTACCAAACTTAGTAGATGACCAAATTGATCGGACGACATGCGAATGAAACCGTGATATAATTCCGGTTCATCGCCACGCAGTTCTAGCAACAATTTTGCGCAAAAGCCTTCAGTCTCGCGAAGTCGCACCCAATCTTTGGCAAATACATTTTTGACATTTTTAATATATTCCCATACTTTAAATTGTCACAAATCACCAACACATTACAGAAAATACAAAACGTCAAAAGATTGATAATGCTCGCAAATCTGCATATGATTGAAAATATGTGATCTGCAAATTGTGTCGCATATCGTGTGAACACCTCGCATATAGGCCACAACATTTGCGACCCCATTTGCAAACATATCATATGCGAACATCATGTTCGCAAATGCATTTGCGAGTTTTGGGACAAAAGTCGCATATGGTGTGAACACGTCTATATATGCGAGTTTGCAAGCAATGCCTACTTTATAGCATTTGCGATAAATTTGCGAGTTTTTTCATGACGTCAGCACTCGCATATATACGCGACTTTTGCATATCGTCTGCTCGTAGCTTAAGCTGTCATATGATTTTTCAATCGTTTATTACCTTAAAGTTTTTTCTCATCCATTTATAACCTTAAATTAAGTTTATAAGTTTATGCATAATCAAACTAATTATTAATATTAATTAATACAATTATTAAATTGTATTAACTATTATTATTATTATTATTATTATACTGGATCCTGCCCCAAGGCTGATACTGCGACCTGAAAGATCTGTTGTAGCATAGGATTCTAATTAGTCCAGGACGCATCGTCGATGGAGAGGACAAGGTGGAGGAGTGTGTCCCTTTGGATGCGGTGCACGACCTTCCAGGATTTGGTAGGCAGATCCATGTTCTCCATGTGGAAAGAACCCTCGGATGACGTGTGGGTTCGGGAAGGATCCCTCTTCCACAAGCATCACGTCCAAACCACATTCAGCTTTGATGCTGCTGAAAAAGTTGCGCATCCACTCGGCAGGCACAGATGAAAAGCAACAATCCCGATTTACGGAGATAGCTGGCGAAAGGGGGGCTTGACATCGCCTTCGCACAGCTGTATCGAGATGTCGATAACCGCCTCCTCGAACAGAGCCATTTGTTCTTGGGAGAGGGGACGGTTGGCCAAGTCGGTAGGAACGACCCCGATTCGGACGCAACTAGTAACCTGGCTGAAACTAGGTTTGTCCGGGTTGGAGACAATCTTTGCCTTCTTGGCGGAATTAGCAGGCGGGGAGTGGTCCTCTGACCGAACCCTTTTTGCTTCTGGCTGTCCTGGGGGGCTACGTTAGCCAACTCTAGAGGTCGTTCCCTAGGTTCCCCGTTCTAAAGAGCTTTCTAGAAGCGTTTTCTTTCAGCTGCGCTGAGTTTGACCTAGCCACTTTCGGAGATGTTCATCTCGCCAATTTTCACGCGGTACAACCGGATTTCTCCGAGATGACACTACGGGTATCGAATTATGAAAGGGCAATGTCGGAGTCAGAGGCGGAGGACATAGCATCAACTTCCACGCTTCTGGCTCTCTTGGAGGTTACAGAAGGGGTCCGTATGACATCGCCATCCATACCAACAGAGGGGTTTGGCAGCCGCAGTCAATTGTGTGGGTTCCACTGTGTACACACAAGCAGCTCGAGTGGTTTCCGTCGAGGGCACAATAGCATCTCAGGTGGGTGGCACGACTGGTTGCTCGCTAGCTATACCAGAATGCGTTTTTAGATGCATCTGTCTGTGAACTATTATTTGTTAATGGATCAATTATCCCACGAGTAACCGGGAAAGGAGGTCATCCACGGCAGAGCCCGGTGTGCCGTGGGAAGGCTGGACTGGAACCAAAGGACGCCAGGTATCCGGAGTTCGCAGACTCGAGACTAAGCTCCCTCTTAGGCATGCATCCTTTGGCATCCACCGTGGATTAGGGATTTGTTAAATAGGGTTTACTCCCCTCGTTGCTCAACTTTGGCCGGAGGCATTAACACAGACCCTCAGCCCCGACCAAATAGTCCGACCCGTAAGAGCACAACGCAGATACAGGACTGAATGGATGGGGGAAGCCGTAAGAAGTGGCGTAGCGAGCGACCCGGCGGTCGCCGCGTGGAGGCAGTTTTCTTGTAGTGGTTACTAGTAGGGATCGTCCGAAAACTTTACCCTAAAAGACCATAACTTCAACGCCATAACAAAAATCGTCGTCTGCCATTTCAATTATTTTCGATTTTTTCCTATCTGTCGAATGTTGGTTTATTTGGCTCAGCATTTTACTCAAAATTCCCTGTCATCTGTCAATTTGTTCTGACGCATAGAGCGCACTTTGAGCGAATAAAGAAACACACATTCCACACTCTGAACATTTGGAGCTAAAAAAGAAACACAAACATTTTCTTGACAACTCATGCTATACTCTGAACTAAAAAAAAAAAAATTGTGTGTCAAGCCTACGCACGACGGAAGTGAAACTTCTTAGCTACATATAATTGTGGACAAAGGAAGAAGAATTTGTGACAAAAGGGATTTCGATTTCATTGGATATTCAAAGAATATTCTCCGTTATTTTCTCCTCAAAAAATCATTGAAAAAATTTTAGAAATTGGGTATGAGGTGACACATAATAATTAAGTATTTTCCATCAGAAATTTTCCTGGCTTTTGAATGGATCCAAATTTTCGGATGTCTATCTAACCCCACTCTCGAATATGTGTTCCGTCGTCCATTTTGCCCCAAACAAACTTTTGACAATATGAATTCCTTAAGAAAAAAATGTTTGATTTCCATTTTACCAGCTATATATTCATTGGGTGTCTTTTATTTACAACATGCATATATAGTGTATGTACATATAAGTAAGCAATGTCGTGTTCTACTTGTCAAACCCTTTCATTTGATACCCATATTAGGGATGTAGTAAAGATAACGGAAATCCACTATTTTGGGGGGCGTCCACCAAATTGAATTTAGAATGACGTCATATCGTATTGTATTCTTCTCGCCAAGGCCTTTCATTTGATACCCATATTAAGGAGGTAGTAAATATAACAGAAATACGCCATATTGGGGGCGTCCGCCATATTGAATTTATAATTACGTCATATCGTATTGTATTGTACTTGCCAAGCCCTTTCATTTAATACCAATATCAATGCGGTTGTAAAGACTAGTTGGATAAAAAAGAAAAAAAAGAAGATTCCGCCATTTTGCTTGGTGCACCCGCCATATTGGATTTTTCTGTGACGTCACATAGCCTAGGACACTCTCCGGATAAAGATGAATCCAACGACACCTGATTTGTTGAAATCGGTTCCATAGTTTAGGCTGTGACATTCTTACATACAAACACCACCTAATGATGACGGTTTTTAATGACGATCTGGAGTCGGTTTTACTCCGGTCATCGAAAATGCATGACGCGCGTAAGGAAGTTTCACTTCAAAAAAAAAAAAAAAAAACGCCTTACGACACCAAGGTCTGGTTAGTCTTTCACGGTTTGTTTAATGCTTTTGTTACACTTCTCGATTTAATATTCCATGATTTCCTTAATTAATTTTAATATTCCATGAATTCATTAAGTTACTATTTAAAAGACTTGTGAAAAACAAATACATATTCAAATAAATTGATATGGTATAGTATTAGGGGCATTTACAAATTCTATTCATATGTGTTACAGTTCTGTTTTAACAGACCCGATTAAAAAAGCACCATCTTCTTGGCAACTCTTCTGATTCAGGGAACAAAAGTCATTTAGAAGGTACATTCATTTCATTTCATTTTTAATGCATTTTTATTTATCAATTCAATTATTACTTACATGCTAGACAAAAGTGCTTAAAACTAGCTTAACTAACTTAACTATCTTACTCTAACTTACTGGCCCCACACGGGCACTCTAAGCTAAATTTAATACTTATACTATGTCTTTCGACGTAACCTAACTTATAATATAGAATTTTAATTGACTTTACAATTTTAAAGCTAAGAAAATTTTTTTTGGAAAAAACTTAGCAAAATGACAATTTTTGATTTTTAATTAAAACTACCTTAAATAAAACTTACAACTACTTAACCTATCTTAACTCTAGCTACGTAATTAAATACGTAATTTTTTTTTGTTTTTTGTGCTGTGTTATTTTATAATTTTTTTTTTGTGGTTTTTTATTTGTTTTTATATTTTTTTTTTGTATTTGCAAAGTGCTGTGCAGTTTTTTATTTTTACTTTTTTTTTATTTTTTTTTGATTTTTTTTGTTTTTCTTTTTATAAAACTTAATAATACCTATACTACCTAAACCTATGTAAGCCGGCCACGGCATAAATATATACATATATAAATACACAAGCGGCCAACTTTGCCTTGGGGCTTACCCCGGATCAAACGGAATCGACGAGGGAATTCCATCTCGTTCCAGCAGCCATCACATCGTACCCATCGCGCCCCGAAACCGACCTACTAAACCGGAGGCGCTCCGTTTGGCTCTGTGCGACGTCTCTGTCGTAGTTGAGCCGCCTACCCACAGTCGTGTGAGCAACATGGAAGATTAGCGGCGTTGGTCAAAATAGAGGAACGCTTCTGGTGGAACGAAGCCGTTAAGGCGCACTCTTTCATGATACGTGAAATTGGGGTAGTAAGCCCCGAAGATCAGGCTATTCATCGAACCCATTGCTCTTGCAGTTGATCTTCAACTTCCAGTCGTCACAATATCGCTGAATCTTATCGAAGTCACGCTGCAAGAGAATTGCAATGACCTCGATCTTTGGCCCTGATCTGTACGCGACCAAGTCATCTGCGTACGCAATAGCATGGTGAAGAGACCCTATGAGATCACTTGTGTAAATATTGAAAAGGATCGGCGAATTAACCGCACCCTGTTGTAGACCATTTTTAATTTCAAAAATACCAGCAGAGGTCACATTGCCATTTTTCACAACGAACCGCCTACTGGTGAGCATATTATAAAGTATGTACAGCAGTGGTTTACTTATGCTCAACCTGCTCAACTTGTAAAAAAGTCCCTCTAGCCAAACGGTCTCGAAGGCTTTCTCCAAGTCAACCAGGCAAGCACCCGTGCATTGTTTCTTGCTTTTGTTCCATTGAATATCCGATACGAGTTTAGACGCGGCATGTATGGTATCATGCCCCGCCTAAAATCCGAATTGGTTATCTGGAATTATATGTTTGTCGTCAACCCACTTAGTCAGGGCTCTATTGACCACTTTTTCGAATACCTTGCTGATGTTCGGAAGGAGACTTATTGACCGGAGATTTGCCGGATTGGAATTGTCCTTACCCCTTTTAGGGATAGGATGTACTACTGCTGTTTTCCAATGCGCTGGATAATGTGCATTATTCAGCACATTATTAAACAAAATGCTGTAAATGTCTACCGCTTCTAGAGGGAGATGTCTAAGCACAATGTTAGATATTCCATCGATTCCCACTGACTTCTTCTTTCTCAATGATTCGAAGATCGCTTGGAGCTCTACCTTCGATAAGAACGGGAGATGTATCCCTTCGTTGGCGATGGCATTATTTGCCCTATTGTCTTCATTGAACTCGGTGAAACCGATGTTCTCTGATCGCCATTGCTGTAGTTCATTTCGAAGGTAGAAGTTGTGCACAAGGACTCGATTCTCCAGGTCATGGTTCGGGTAAATACTGCTATTCACCTTATACACTTCCTGAAAAGTCGCTCCTATTGTCTCAACCTTCTCCTGCGGATCTTCGATCAAAAAGAAATTGTCGTCATCGACTGCGTTTACTGGATCTATACCTGCTGTCACAAGTATTCGTTCGTTGTCCGTATTTCGAGGAATTTTGAGACATGGAAGGTCGTTGAGATTATTCCTCCGAAATATTTTATTTATTTGCGGGAACATACTGGGGTTGTTGGCTTTTACAGCCCCAATTTTTTTGTTCCAGTGCAGATTTACCGCTAATCGGTAGTTTTCTTTAATTAACTGTTGGAGGTTTTTAATCAACGCTTTCAGTGTCCTAATCTCTGAGTTTTGTCTGTCAGTAAACCGTCTGTACAAGGTTTTTAATCTCGACAGCAGCCTACTTTTCTGTTGGTGCAGTGCGTTTATTGTTGCGTTGCGGTATATCCCTACATTGTCAGTTTGTTGATGTCGAGGTATCGTCCTGTCCATCGTTTGTTTTATTGTCTCGTCAATTTGTTTTAGGTATCCGTCAATCTCCTCATTTGACAGATTCCTATTGGACGGTGGGTTGAGCGAGTTTGAGGAGAGTGCTCTTGTCATAACTCTAGAAAAGCGTGTCCAACTACTATAATTGTAGGGATGCGCATGAACAAACGCTTCAAGTTCCGCAATCTCGTTGGGAATTGTAATTTCGGCACTGAGTCCGCAATGGTCACTGTCATACACAAATGTATGAAGGCAGTTTAAAGTTTGTCCGTTCGTGTTAGTCAGTTGTAACCGTACGTCGAACAGCAGGAGATCCAGATATGATCCGCCCCTGGGAAACGACGGACTATCTGTCGCTTTCAAATCGAGTCTATACTCGACACTGTGCTGACCCCACCAATTAAAAAGCAGGCTCCCTCTAGAATTAGGAATGTTATTTCCCCAATCTCTATGTTTGGCATTTAGATCCCCGGCCAACAGGAAATAATTCTCCTCCGACTCCAGCCTGAGGCATCGGAAAAGTGTCTCGAGCTCTGAAATAAACAAAGTTGGTTGCGTAGCTTCAGGTGCATAAGCTGAGATCATGTAAATCCTCTTTCCACTATGGGGAGGGATGCACACGATACATGCTTCTAGCTCCTAGAATCTCCGCACTTCACCACTGTATACTACCTTATATTTTAGCTTTTTACTAATGAAGATCGCAACACCTCCTCCTTGTATAGAGTTGGGTCGGTCTCTTCTTATTATATTATAATTATTGTGCCGTAACTTATGTTTCTGGTTTAGCTTAGTTTCGCTAACCAAAAGCACATCAGGGCTTTGATCTTCTAACAACTTAAATAGTACGGCTCTTCGTTCGATCCTAATCAGTAAATTTACATTCACCGCAAGGATCCTCAAGGTATTCTCCGCCATCGCACACATTATGATTGGAGATGCGCTAGGCCCGGCAGAAGCGCGCAGATTTAGTCCACCCGCTTTGCCTGCTCTTGTACCTGACGTTGTAGCTGACCCATCTGCCCTTGAATAGAGAGCAAGATAGCCATCAAGTCAGCCTGCGGTGCTTTAGGCAGTGGGGCCTGTGAAGCAGCCTTCGGTTGTTGCTGTACCGTCTGTCCCCTTCCTGCCGCCATTTGGGCGTAGGAAATTTGGGGTGTGACGGTTTGACTTTGGCTTGGACGTGGTAGACTTTTCACTACGCTTTTCTGCTGTCGAACCAGGTTCACTTTCTTAATGTCTTGGAACTTGGGACAACCCCGATAGTTAGCGGTGTGTCCCGAGTTCCTACACAACGCACACGAGAGCTGAGATTTCTCTGACGGCCCCTCTTTCCCCAGAGAACATTCTTCGGACTTGTGGTTCTTTCCACACTTCACGCATCGAGGCTGCATCTCGCAGTTCGACGCGGCGTGCCCGAACCTCTGGCAGCGAACACATTGAATAATGTTATCGCTCCTCTTTACTTTTTCCCATGTGACAACCTGGTAGTCTACGACCTTAATGTTCCGTAGACCATCCATTTTGCTATTGGGTGACAGCTGAACCAGGAAGAACGGTAATTTCCGATTCTCCCTTTTGGCCCTTGCTGTGGTGAAAGGCTTGACCCCTACGAAATCGAGCCCATCGCACTCCTTTTCCTTGAGCATTTAGAAGGTACTTTTCAATCCAAATGTACCCAAAGAAACAAATATCTACCTACATACATAATATGTAAGCAGGTACTGTATGTATGGCTTCTTCTGTATGTAAAGGCTGAATATTGGAACGGTAATTGTGCCCTTTTCTATTTAGGCATAATTTGAACGCCGCGCCGCGCCGTCGTGTAGTGGTTAGTGCGTTGGACTACTATGTACATATGCTTTTCGGGTTAAATTCCAGCAAACACCAAACATTTTTTTTATTGTTCCACCTTCTGAACTCACCATGCGGAGACGGCAAACACTAGGTCCATTCCATTCGTGCAGAAATATATCAAGCAGTCCAAGTGGCAACGTGGCGTAGTATTTAGTGGATTGGACTACTTTGCAATGCTGCCCGGGTTCAATCCCAGCAAACACCCAAAAGTTTTTTCACGGTGCTACCTCAAGCAGATTTAGATTTTTCATTTGTATGTTTGAGAATAAATCCCTTCGATCCAATATATGTACGTGACAAAGCCTTCACCGATTCTTTTCTTCTTTCTTTAGTTGGCGCTACAGGTCGGGGTGAACATGGGCCTGCTTCTAGCAACCATTTGTGTGTGCGTGTTATATTTTTGCACGAATGTAAGGGACCTACAGTTTTTTGGGGACTCCGATCGGCGAGTTGAGAAGCTTAATCGTGACAAATGACACTCTTTGATGCTTGTCAGACATTCGAAAGAGTAAAATTATGTAAATTCTCAAATCTGGAGAATAAGCTAATATGTAACCAATTTATTTTTGGTCTGCGAGATGATAAAATTCGGGATGAACTGATGAGACATGAGGATGAAGAACTGTCATTCTCTAAGGCAATTGACATCGCAAAACGGTACGAAGCGCACTCATATCAAATGAAGCGATTAAATAACAATGCTGCTGTTACTGCTGCTGCTGCTGCTGCGTCGGGGGAGGAAGAGAATATAAACAAGATAGACAAACTAATAACATATAAGTTCTGTTGTAAGAAACATACATTTGGTCGCAAGAACTGCCCTGCGTTTGGCAAGGAATGTTCTTTCTGTAAGGAGAAGAATCATTTTGCCGCAGCTTGTACGCAGAGATTAGAAAACAAAGGCAAATACAAAAAATCATCATACAAAAATGGAAATAGTAGATTTAGGGAAAGATGAAGAGAAAATCATGTACGAAGCTGTGAAGAAGAAATCTCCGAAGATAGTGAAAGTGAGTGTGATGAGATTAGGACAATAGAAGTGATAGGTAGTCTCAGTGAATCGGGGAGCATACTGAAGGGAAATATCAGCGTTCGGAATGGCCACGGAAAATTCGAAAAGATGATGACATATTGGGATACAGGGGCATCATGTTGCGTTATTGGGGAACAGAACCTCAGGCGAATTGTGCAATATCCCAAATATTTGAAATCCACTGTAAAGCTTAGACCTTTTTCAGGAAACCCAGTTCGACCTATTGCAGAAACTATTCTGAAGTGTAAGAAGAAAACAAAGAAATTCAATGTTTCCTTTCAAGTGGTCGAAGGATATCTGGAACCAATTCTATCTGCGAACGTCTGTCAAGCTCTTGAATTGATTTCGGTGACTGCAGACGTTAAATCAATAACGCACGACAGCAAGGAAAATAAGGTGCTTGAGAACTTAATTGAGGAATTTAGTTGCATATTTGAGAGAGATGGTAAAATTCCCTGTGTAGTTAATTTCGAAATTGATCCAAAGATAATGCCAGTTCAAGAGAGTCCAAGAAGAATTCCTATAGCTGTTAGGAAAGCATTACGAGAAGAACTCGTTCAATTGGAGAATAGGAGAATCATAGAGAAGGTTGCCCACCACACAGAGTGGATATCTAATATTGTGCTGCAACAGAAAAAAGATAAAACCATACGAATATGTCTAGACCCACAATTTCCAAATAAGGCTATTAAGAGATTGAAATACCAAATGACCACAATAGAGAAAGTGCTTCCTGAGATGGCCAATGCAAAGGTATTTAGTATTCTAGATGCGAAAAACGGCTACTGGCAGATACCATTACATGAAGACAGCATGGATATTACGACTTTCTGGACACCTTACGGTCGTTACAGATTCAGAGTACTGCCATTTGGTATAAGTGCATCAGCTGAGATTTATCAACAACAACAAAATGAAGTTGTAAAGGGGCTAGAAGGAGTAGAAGCTATTGCGGATGATATACTGGTATATGGAGTAGGTAAAACGTATGAAGAAGCACTAAGCGACCATAACATAAAACTGAGGAAATTGTTTGAACGGTTAAACGAGAAAAACGTCAAACTAAATAAAAAGAAAATGAAACTTGCTGTAACAGAAGCTAAATTTTACGGGCATGTATTTACTACGAATGGTGTTAAACCTGATGAGGCGAAAATAGACGCAGTTTTACGTATGCGCAGACCATCGAATGTACAAGAAACGCACACATTTTTAGGAATGGTAACATATCTTAGTAAATTTTTGCCAAATCTTACAAAAGCCACAGAAGAATTACGCGAAATCGTCAAAATGAAAAACTATACGTGGAACGAAAAACATGAACATGCATTTAACAACATTAAGCTAATGATATCTAAAGCGCCGGTACTACGGTATTACGATATAAAACAAAAGTTAACAATACAAACCGATGCTTCGAGACAAGGTTTAGGCGCTGTGATGATACAAAATGACCATCCAGTTATGTTTGCAAGCAAGTCTTTAAGACAAAGTGAAAAAAATTACTCACAATGTGAACTTGAACTGCTGGCCATCGTATATGCTTGCATGCGATCAACAAAGAAGACTGCGGTGACAAACAATTAGCCGAACTAATGAAAGCAACTGCAGAAGACATGACGTTACAAAATTTAATAAGAGAGGTGTGTAACGGTTGGACGAGTAGAAAACTGGACACAGAAACCAATCAGTACAAGTCGGTAAGAGATGAGCTTTCAGTACATTATGGAATTTTGATGAAGAGTGACCGATTAGTAATTCCTAAAAGTCTGCGGGAAAAATATATCGAATTACTGCACTACGGTCATACTGGAATACAATCATGTATTGAAAAATCTAGGCAAACAATCTTCTGGCCTGGAATAACTTCGGATATAAAAAAGGCTATAAAGTCATGCTCAACATGTATACGGATATCCGACGTACAACAAAAACTTCCAATGATGACGCATGAGATCCCATCATTTCCATTTCAAAGAATCTCAATGGACTTCTGTGAAGCAACTTACCAAGGCAAGAAGAGAAATATTTTAGTCACGGTTTGTCATTATTCTGACTTCTTCGAAGTAAATTTCTTGGGATCTACTACAGCTAAAGACGTCATACTAGCTTGCAAAATAAATTTCGCTAGATACGGCATTCCTCAAAAAGTCGTAACTGACGGAGCACATAACTTTAATAACAAATTTTTCTTAGATTTTGCTAATGAGTTCAATTTCAGATATATAAACTCATCACCATACTACCCTCGTGGAAATGGAAAAGCCGAAGCCACGGTAAAAATTGTAAAGCGATTAATAAAAAAATGTGAAGAGTCGGGCCAGTGCTTTTGGAAAGCACTTCTAGAGCACCGAAACGCTCCAAATGCAATAGGATACTCTCCAGCTCAAAGAATGATGTCTCTCCGAACAAATCTTCCTGTTACAACTAAGAACCTATTACCCAAAAACCCTATAAATGTGAAGGAAACAATTAATCAACGTCGATCTACAAGTAAGGACTATTATGACAGACACACAAAGGCCCAAATGGAGCTAGAAGAAGGACAAGGGGTGGCAGTTAAACTTAAGCCCGATGATGCATCATACACAGAAGGAACAGTGCAAAATAAAGTTTCTCCGAGATCGTATTCGGTTGAGATAAATGGTAGGAGCTACATTCGCAACCGCCAACATATAAAACCACAATCGACAGGTAATTCGATAGATACAACTCAAGACTCTGGCACGGATACACATCGCCAACATATAAAACCACATTCGTCAAGTGCTGCGATAGAAACAACTCATAATTCTTACACATATAGCAATAACCCATTAGTATTTGAAAACAGTAGTCCAAACCCAGTCAACACAAATAGTAATATCAATTTATCTTTGAGTAATTTACAGAACTGCGATAACAGCGGCAAACCAACAACCGACGCTAACCGTGAAGCGGACAATTGCAACGAAGACACAGTCGTAACAAACATGAACGAAAGCAACGATAATACAGCAATGGGAGATACGACAACAGACAGCAAAACGCATATTAAACGTTCGACGAGAAACAGAAAACAAACAGTTTTCTATCCAAATTAATCATGTAACTTGAATTTTGAATTTGATCGTACTGAATTATTGAATTAATTTAAGTTAATTTTTGACTTTAATTTGTATGAAGACTTTTTGAATTTTATTTTATTGAACTACTTTAAATTAGTTATTTATTTTTTTTACTATATATGAACATTTTTTTGAATTGGATTTAACTGAATTACTTTTAATTAATTTAATCTAAATTTATGAACATATTTACTGAATTATGATGAATTGTAAATTTAATTTGATTTCTATTTTAGACGTAAATACCTTTGGATTATGAATAAGAAGCTCTTAAATTTGTAAAGAAAAAAAGGCATGTTATAATATCGCCAATTGTTATACCTGCTGAACTGTCATAAAAGCACAGATAATAAACTTCTTTCTCCATTTGTACATTGAACTGTGAGTTTCATTACAATAACAAACCAAAAACAGCACAGAATCAAAATTCAAATAAGGAACGGAATTCATATTGCACTGACAAATGCAAGAAAATAACTTGAAAATTACAATTCGAGTTTGAATCCTGCAAGTATGACCGAATGATGTAAATCGAACTGAAATGTTCGTGACACTTACATACACACATGATTTGAGGGTAAGATAACATTCAGGCATTCTTCAAATCATAAATTAAAACTCTGGAAGAATTCAAATATAGAAATAAAAATTAGCTGGGAGTGTTCAATAGGCGTGTTTTTTTTGAAACGTAGCTAGCCAGTCGTTCATTAAAACGATTCCCAGCCAGCAGAACCCAGCTGACTTACCTCGAAGTTGGTGTGTGTGATTTCGGTCATATGTGTGTGATTTCGATTAGATGTTAAGTGTGAACTGTCAAAGTATTCGGCAGTCAACCAAATCGATTTTATGTTATTTGTTGTGAAAACAATTAATTTCGGTAATTTATTCAATGGATAATTTACATAAAGTGATATGAAATCATAATATAGTGGATTATTTCTGTGAAACATCATTTAGTAATTGAAATTATATAATTTTCGTACACGGCAGTCTGGCAAATTTTCTACAAATCGCTTTCAGCGCCCCCTGACGATTGGTAGGCGTAAAATTCCGAGCCAGCTGCTTTTGGCTGGGGATAAAATCAAGAGTTGTAGGCAGCTGGTTGTTGTATTTGTTTTACGTGTGAAATTTGACTTTGCTAGCAACTACTGGCTAGCTACGTATCAAAAAAACACGGCTAATATTGAAAGTACAGTGAAATTCCTCTTAACGGACACCCCTCTTAAGCGGACAATTCCTATAAGTGGACAAGATTTACTCTAATGGTTGGCTGGTATGATTTTGTATGAGTTTTTTTCCTCTTAAGTGGACAATTCTATTAAGTGGACATGAACAGTACTTTAAAAATAAAAGGCTATATTGATTACCACGCTTGCCACCCTTCGGGAAAAGCGAGAGGCGGATCTTTCTTGTTTATTAAAGACTGCATTGAACAATGTGAAGACCTAAAGATAGGGCTTGAAACTCTGCAACTGTGTACAATTCGAGTTAAAAATGGTCAGCGTATAATTAAAATTTCATCTATCTATTGTCCACCGCGTTCCGCACTTGAAAAAAGTGATTTTGTTAACTTATTTAAATCACTGAAACCTAATTTTATTATTGGCGGTGATTTTAATGCGAAACATACGTTCTAGGGCTTTAGATACATCTCGCAAAAAGGTAGAATGCTCTATGGGGCAGGTATGGAGTACAGTTGTAATTTCCATTCGACGGGCAAACCGACTTACTGGCCAGCTGATAATTTGAAAATACCTGACCTGATCGATTTCTTCGTGGTGAAAGGAATATCTAACAACCACATAAAAGTTGAAGAGAGCTTTGATCTGTCATCTGATCATTCCCCAGTTATTTTGACATTGAGTGAAAAACTAGTATATAACTGAAGCCAGCGAAATTAACTGGTAGAACAACTAACTGGGAAGGCTTTAGGAACGAAATCGAAGTAAATGTTGAACTGAGCGTACCGCTTACGACACCCTATGAACTCGAGGTTGAAGTTGATCGCTTCGTTGAGATAGTACAGGTCGCCTCTTGGAATAATACGCCCAATCCAAGGAAAACGCCGAACAAATACGGTCTACGATATCCTTCTGAAATAAAAGAAATAATCAGAGAAAAAAGAAAAGCGCGTAAAAGATGGCAACAGATTCGTGCTCCACAGCATAAAGCATATCTAAATCGTCTTTGCAATTCGTTGAAGAACAGCATTAAGGATTTTAAGAATCGTGCGATAGGCTCTTACCTTGAAAGTCTAACAGCGAAAAAAGATTCCAACTATTCCCTTTGGAACGCTGTAAAAGGCACCAGAAGGCCCAAAATCCCCGCGCCGTCACTTAAAATAAATCAAAATGAATGGGCAAGGGAAGATAAAGAAAAAGCGGATATTTTTGCCGCCCATTTGAAAGAAACCTTTAAACCGAACGATGGTCAAGTGGTTCGCGACGACATCAGTAGTATAGATTTACCAATTCTGGCACAGGGATTAGAGGGATTGCTTTTGGTTATCATAAAAAACACGTGTTCTTATCGGGAATATCCATAAAAAAAGAGTGTTTATCGCATGTGGACAGGAAGTGACGTCATCAAGAATAATAAACAAAATGTTGAAAATGTATGTTTGAGAATACATATAACAAAATTGTTGGTAGATCACAGATCAATTTACATATATATCGATGATAAAGCTGACGTAATCAATACTGAGAGGGGAGCGATGGTGAGGGGGTCTACTCATCCAGATGAGATTGTTTATTTTGACTGTTGGCTGAAATGGGGAAGCGGGGGCAAAACGGAGTTTAATGCTCATCCAGAATCCAAGGTCATTGTTATGTTATCTTATATATGTGTGTATGTATAATATGTCATTAGAATCCAAGGTCATCGAAGATCCATGTTTGTTTATTTTGTTTGGTAGCATAACTGGTGGGGTAGCGGGGGCAAGCGGGGTTTATGATCAGATTGTTTATTTTAGTCGTTGGCTGAAATGGGTAGAGGGGGTAATACTCATCTAGATCAGATTGTTTATTCTGGTTGCTGATGAGAGGGGATGAACGGTTTCCAAGGTCTACTCATCCAGATCTGATAGGAGTGCTGACTACAATATTTTAAGGAAAATTATTTTGACGTAGAAATTGGTGGGGATATTCATGTTTCGTCATGTTTAAAAGTCTTGGTATCTTTATCTTTCGACCATATTTTTTTCATGAAATTTGCTGACGGATATGAATATGTTGTTCATTTATCTTTTGTTTTCTATGGAATATACCTACGTTATTTTTGTTGTCTTTGCTGTTGCTCTCGTTCACTGACCATGATATTTTTATACAAAAATTGGTGCAGGAATATTCATGTTTCGACATGTTTAAAAGTCTTGGTCTCTTTATCTTTCGACCATTTTTTTTTTTAATGAAACTTGCTGTTGGACACAAATATGTTGTTTGTTTATCTTTTATTTGCTATAGGATATACCTATGTTGTTGTTGCTGTTGATATTGTCTTTGCAGTTGCTCTCGGTCGCTGACTATGATATTTTTATACAAAAATTGGTGCAGGAATATTCATGTTTCGACAGGTTAAAAAGTCTTGGCTCTTTATCTTTCGACCATTTTTTTTATGGAATTTGCTGACGGATACAAATATGTTGTTTATTTATCTTTTATTTTCTATGGAATATACCGTTGTTGTTGTTGTTGTTGTCTTTGCTGTTGCTCTCTTTCACTGACTATGATATTTTTATACAAAAATTGGTGCAGGAATATTCATGTTTCGACAGGTTAAAAAGTCTTGGTCTCTTTATCTTTCGACCATTTTTTTTTATGAAACTTTCTGACGGACACGAATATGTTGTTTGTTTATCTTTTATTTTCTATGGAATATGCCGTTGTTGTTGTTGTTGATGTTGTCTTTGCAGTTGCTCTCGGTCGCTGACTATAATGTTTTTATACAAAATTTGATATTATTATCAATACACTATAATATTTTTAACAGCCCTGTACACATACATGGGGATCGAGGTTGTGATAGAAAGAGCTTTTTGTGTTCAGTACTACTACATAATACGATACTATAGACAAATACTTAAATTCATACAAAAAATGTCATTCATTATATAATTCACAGTCACTTCTTGCACTCGATATCATAAGACTCAGGTATGATATGGGAAGTTTTCAGTACTAACTTATACGCTGCGCTGAGTAGTCTACTAATAAAATCCGTTGAATATAATCGCAAAACTTTTGATTGTTCTATTAGTAAAAGAGTTTTATTGTTTGCTTTATTGTGTTGGTTTATTGTTTTTTTTTTAAGAAAATGAAGTGTTTTATATGTGACATTTGTGGAAAGGAGTTTTCCTTAAATCATAATCTAAGGAGACATATTTTAAGTGTATTAAATAAACTGCGATGTGATATTTGTTATAAAACTTTAAATAGAAGTGATGCTCTATTATCGCATAACATGAAATATCATAATGTTCACTCAAATGAAAACATTACAACTTTGAATTTAAATGGCACTAAAAAAAGATTATCTGAAAATCAACCAACTACCTCTTCAGTGAATTTCTTAAAGAGTATTAGTACGAAAATATGTCCAGAGTGTGAAATAGAGGTTCCAAAAGATAATTGGTCTTCACACATTAGAACGAATTTGCATAAACGTAATAGTGCAAAACCATGTGAAACATGCGAAGAATTGCAAGTGGTCAAAAGCACATTTAATGACCGGATTCAGACATTAATATACGTGAACAAGAAAGAAGAAATAATAGAACCCAAAGCATTTTTAAAGGATTCTGAAAGTGTTATTTGTGAACATTTAAAACATCTTTTAAATAAACATTCCTCTTTTAAATTTAATATGGAATTGTTTGGTGAATACATGAAAATAAATAAAAATGATGATGATATGCAAGTGTCAATAAAATCATTTCAATCAAAAATGTGTCTCGTACAGAATGAGGAAGAGTTAAAAATATTGTACGATAAAATGTGCTCGATCATTGTTGGAAAAATGGAAGAATTTCAAGAAAATGATAGTGGATGGGCATTAATAAGAATTATCCATATAGAGATAAATATGAATGAATATGGACCAATTAAAGGATCCCAATACATGGAACTTCCAAGTTTTTTATTAACTAAAAAAGCTTGTATTAATATACAAAATAATGATGAATATTGTTTTAAATGGGCGGTAATCTCAGCAATAATACCATCAAATATTAATCCACAAAGAACTTCATCCTACGGTATAAATGATATAACAGAAAAAACAATTTTGCTTAAAAATGGAGTGTCACTAAAATTTGAAGATCTAGAATTTCCTTTCAAATTAAGCGATGTCCGAAAATTCGAACAATTGAATCCGAATATAAGTGTTAATGTTTTCGGTTACGAGGAGGAAAATAATATGATTGTCGGACCTTACTACAACACGCCTGAAGAAAAACCAGCTCATATAAATTTGTTATTATTACAAGACATGGAACGATTCCACTATGTTTGGATTAAGAATATTTCAAGGTAAGAAAGTCTAATTTATTTTCATATCTACTTTATTATAACTTTTTTTTTTGTTTTTTTTTTGCAGATTAATAAATACTCAAATAAGAACGGATGGACATAACGTTTTTATCTGTAATAGCTGCCTTCAATATTTTGGTAACTAATATAATTTTAATAAACATAAGTTAGAATGTAAGAAAATTGTTACTAAGATGCCAGACCCTGAAAAGGCAATTGTAGAGTATTATAATTATGAAAGACAGTTGGATGTACCATTTGTGGTATATGCAGATTTTGAATGTATCCTTAAAGCTGTAGATACTTGCATTCCAGAATCAAACATACCATCTACTACTATAGTTCAAGAACATGTTCCTTGTGCCTTTAGCTATTTTATAAATTATTCATTTAACAGTTCATTGAATAGGTTTCGACTTTATAAGGGCTTAGATACATCACGAAAGTTTATTGAGGTTTTAGTACAAGATGTGCAAGATATCAATGAAAAATATTTATCTATAAACAAACCGATGAATCCTCTTACAAAAGATGAAATCATATTCCATAATGAAAGTAAATGTTGTCATATTTGTAAACAAACTTTACATGGTGGTCGTGTAGCAGATCACTGTCATCTGACAGGTAAATACAGAGGACCAGCTCATAACAAATGTAATTTAAGATTTCAGATTGCAAAGTTTATTCCAGTATTTTTTCATAATTTCTCAGGCTATGACAGTCATTTGTTCATTAAAGAATTTTCAAATATTCCAGGCAATATAAATGTGATTGCAGTAAATAAGGAAAGGTATATATCATTAAGAAAGACTATCCCACTTGAATTTTATAATTCAATTGAGATTCGATTCCTAGACTCTTTTAAATTTAAGGCATCTAGTTTAGATGCCTTGGCTAAGAATTTGTCAAGAGAAGATTTTAAAATTGTTAGATCGATCTTCAAGTCTGATGAAGAATTCAACTTAATGACTAAAAAGGGAGTTTTTCCCTATGAATACATAAATTCGTGGAAACGATTAAGTGAAAAAAGTCTCCCACCGCTTGATAAATTCTTTAGTTCAATTAGCAATTCTAGTTGTACTGCAGAACAACATGATTTTGCAAAGACGGTATGGCAAACATTTAAATGTGAAAGTCTATTAGATTATTTAGAGTTATATCTAAAAACAGATGTCTTATTACTAGCCGATATATTTGAGAATTTTAGAAAAGTTTGCAGAAATATCTATGGGCTGGATCCCTGTCAATATTATACAGCACCTGGTTTATCATGGGATGCTATGTTAAAAGTAACAAAGATTAGACTTGAATTACTTACTGATATAAATATGTTTACGTTTGTACAAAGAGGTATTAGGGGTGGTCTTGTGCAATGCTGTTGCAGACACTCCAAAGCTAATAATAAATATATGAGTGACTTTAAAAGTGAAGTACCTTCTGAATACTTGATGTATTTGGATGCAAATAATTTATATGGTTGGGCAATGTCTCAAAGTCTACCGTATGGTAAATTCGAATGGATAGAAACTGATAATTTCAATGTATTCAATGTATCACCAAACTCTCCATCTGGCTACATTTTAGAAGTTGACTTGGAATATCCAGAACATCTTCATGATGAGCATAGTGACTTCCCATTTTGTGCAGAAAATAAAAAAAGCCCAAACGCAAAATTTAGTAAACTCATAGCAGACTTGAACCATAAAACAAAGTATATCATACATTATAGAAACCTTCAACAGTGTGTTAAGCACGGAATGAAAATTTTAAAAATACATAGAATTTTAAGTTTCAAGCAATCATGTTGGTTAAAACAATACATCGATTTAAATACACATCACCGTAAATTGGCTAAAAATGAATTTGAAAAGAATTTCTTTAAATTATTAAATAATGCTGTTTATGGTAAAACGATGGAAAATGTTGATAAACGAAAAGATATAAAGATAGTAACAAATTGGGAAAGTTGTGGAAAACATTTAGGTGCTCGAGCTTGGATAGCAAAACCAAACTTTCATAGTTCTACTCAATTTACAGACAATATGGTTGCAATTCAAATGAGTCGCGTTCATGTAACTTACAACAAACCGATTTATTTAGGTTTTACTGTACTCGATTTATCAAAATGGAAGATGTATGATTTTCATTATGAATACATGAAACCAAAGTATGGTGACAATTTAACTTTAAATTATATGGATACTGATTCTTTCATATATTCTATCAAAACTGAAGATTTCTATAAAGATATACTGGATGATATTGATATGAAATTTGATACATCCGATTATCCCACTGATAATCGATATAATATTCCAAATAAAAATAAAAAGATAATCGGGATGATGAAAGATGAGATGAATGGTGAAATTATTAGAGAATTCGTTGGGCTTCGATCTAAAATGTATTCCATAGATATCGAAAAAAGAAAACAAATTAAAAAAGCTAAAGGTGTTAAGAAAACAGTACTAGATGGTATGAATATTGATGATTATAGAGATTGTTTATATAAAAAGAAACTTTTCTATGGAAATATGTTTATAATTAGGTCAAAGATTCATAACATATATACACAATGTATTAATAAACTAGCACTAAGTTATATAGATGATAAGAGATATATAATGGAAAATGGTGTTAATACACTTGCCTGGGGTCATAATATTATAAAAGAATAGTGTTATTATATAGGTTAGTTCAAAGATAAATACGTATAATATAGTTATAAAATAAAAAAATTAAATGTAAATTAAATATTCCAAGTTTTCAATGTCCTAGTACCGCTCTTTATAAATGATAAAAAAAAAAATGTTTATAAAATAAATACTAAACAGAAGACTGTATGTTTTTATTTTCACTCAATTTCGCTTTTGTTGTTGCTGTTCTTTTTTTCAGATATTTTTACCATACCATTCGTCTTTTATTATGAACTGCATGTTTACTGAACGAATAAAGAAATGTAATATTTGATCATCAAGATGGATTTACGAATGGAAGATCTACTTCAACGAATCTGGTACTTTTTTAAAACTATGTCGTGAATCATTTCGAACTTGGTAGGCAAACTGATGTAATTTTTACTGCAAAAGTCTTCGATAAAGTTAGTCATCGTACCCTTACTCAGAAACTATCGAATATAGGATTCCATTCTACCCTGCTTAGTTGGTTTAAGCTTTGAGTGATACATACTCGTAGTTGGTAGGGTTCAATATGTTAAAATTGATGATTATCTTTCGGCTCCTTTTAGAGTTACATCTGGTATTCCTTAAGGGAGTCACCTTGCGTCATGACCAGATATACTCGATATTCTATCGTTTTATAGCACTTTCTTGTTACGGCTGCAGTCTCTGCACCAACCGAAATATAAATATCTACGGCAACTTGTAAAATCCATTCATGGAATACAATGAATTTTCAAATTATTGTGAAATTATTGCACCTTCCGAAGCAAAACGAAACTCAGTGTTTATATTTATTTGATGATGTAGCTTGTGATAAACAAAACAACATTCGAGAATATGTTTGTATGGGATGACACAACGATGTGGATAGTTTCTACTTATGTCAATTTTATACACGCATACCAAAACATTTGTTTCGAGACAACGCAAACTACATAGTTATTTTCAAGCAAGACGAGCTAAATCTGAATCTGATCATATAAATTCCGATACGACATTCAATCAGTTTAAAGAACCGTGCACAAACTGTTGGAAAGATGCATTATTTCTGATGGTCATCAACGACCTCCCACTAGTCTTCAAATATTCTGAGTGTCTTCTTTTTGCCGATACTCTTAAATTATTTCGCTCCATTAAATCTGAATATGATTACGATTTATTATATCAAGATGTCGCCGCGGTCAATGATTGATGTGAGCGGAATCACCTCCTTCTAAACGTTTCTTATTGTCCTGCTTACTGCAATCCACTATCCGCTAACTGCTATCTATAACCGACCGGTTAGCAACCGCCCTGTTTGGAACCGACCTGTTTGGAACCGATCTGTTTGAAACCGACCTGTTTGGAACCGACCTGTTTAGAAGCGGCGACCTTAAGGTGTATTGTGCCCCCTATCAGTCATAGACGCGCATGCCACATATTCGTATGTATGTCTGTACATATGTATGTTAGATAATAAATAATAAAATAAATGAAGTACCTACGAGTAAATGGAATAAAGAGTAATAAACAAAAAGTAAAGAGTGTGTTCTCTTGTTACTTTCTGCTTTTCAGCGATGCCCTTTGTTTGTTTTTGCTGAATGTAAGAATAAGGATAAGAGAGAGAAGTGGAATCTGCGCTCTTGCGAGCTTTTATGAGGATTGCGAGGACCAAGGGTAGTTACGCAGAATCCGTCGAACAGAAAACATTGATTTGGTGGTCTCGTACTTATCATCAGAAGTGGGATAATCGCCCGAGTGCTTGTATATTTTTCTGTGTTTACGCGAAGATAATAACATAATATTTCTTATTTCCTCGGTTGTGTGTCTTATGTTCTTGTCTTGTCGCGTCATTGCTGCTGCAAGTGGTTGCATTACCATTATAGTATCAATACTGTTAATCGTTTCCTTTTTCTTGGTGCGAGTGTATATACAGCTGCTGGTGTTTGCGCACGTGACTTGTGTCCCTTTGCGTTTACTTGCGGTTGCGTAAATAACGGTTTCTCTCATTGTGTGTGCGCGTGTGGTTTGTGTGAAAATCCACATCGGCGTCTAATTTAATACAATTGCCGATTATTGTGCGTATTTCATCCCCTATTGTGTGCCCTATACTGTTGTCTCGTCGCGTCTTTGTTGCTGCAGTGTTTGCTTTACTTTTATAAATCGTTTGAGTGTATATATACGTACATAGCTGCTGGTATTTACACACGAAATTTGTTGCCCTTCGCGATTACTTGCGGTTGTGCACCTCTGTTCGAAAATTACGGTTTCTATCTCGGTGTGTGCGCGTGTCCAACTTGGTTTGTGTGCATGTTGTGTATATGCTAATTTTATACGGCTCGAATTGCCGATTGGGGTACATTCCTCATCTCATATGTGTGTGCACCAGGCTGTTGTCTTCTCTCGTCATTGTTGCTGCCGGCGCATTGCAATATCATTACCATCGATCGTTCCTTTTCTTGGTGTGTATAGCTCGTAGTTTTTGAGCACGAGGCTTGCGCCCGTTGTGTGCGACTAGTTGCCTCAATTATCTGGGCCGTTAGATTGGTGAGTGACTTTTTATTATTTTCGTTCGTAATGGAGGGCAAAGCAAGTGTTGCCGATACCCAGAAAGGGGCAGGAAGAAACAAAGATGTCCCCGAAACAGATGAGGCGGTGCCATGTACCCCGTCTACTAGTGCCAGCCATCCGCTAATTACGCTCGACGCTCTGAACTCCCTAATTGGTTCGGTGGTGAAAAAACAGGGCTTTACTAATGAGTCGGTCGGATTTCCCAACTTCGATCCTGACCACTCACGGGTAAGCATTGACCGGTGGTGTCAGGATGTCAACACTAGGATTGAAAGAGACGGCCTGAAAGATTTCGATGTGTTACCCCGTGTTCAGGCAGCACTAGTAGGTAGGGCAAAATCTTGGTATGAAAAATATGGATACCAATACTACGCATGGAATGACCTTAGTGCTTCATTAGTGCACACATTCTCAAGTGGCTCCGACATTGTGGGTCAATTGCGACAAGTAGCAAATACCGAGAGTAGCGATTTTGATAATTATACTGATTTTGTTATGAAGAAGGTCTCCCAAATCAATCGACTACCATTCGACATACCAGAGGATAAAGTTATTAGAATCGTGATTGGGTGCATTGCAAACGTTAGTTTGCGAAATTCATTGACTTTTGTCATGCCCCCTACCGTTCAAACCTTGATTGACCATCTATCGTCCATACTTGAGCCGCCCCGACGCAGACGGGAATTTGACAAACATCAAAGTAGGAACCGAAATACAGACACTCCCAAGGACCGTTTAGCTTCCAGACCTTCAGATAGTCCGATGTATGCACCCAAACGTCCGCGTACATCCACCGATAAAAAGTGTTTCGGCTGTGGCAAAATAGGGCATATCAAAGCGAATTGCACCCAGAAGTCCCCATCGCAAATGACCCAAAGTGTACAAACATCAACAGAACCTAAAGTAGTTTTAAATAACTGTGGTTTCTGTAGTAAAGCGGGCCACGACGAAAAAACGTGTTGGGCGAAGCAACGTGCGGATAGGAGAAACATTAGTCTGTGTAGCGATAATACCAAGACAGGGAGTTTTACGATCGCTGTTATTAACGGCATTCTTTGTCATTGTCTTCTCGATACTGGCTCTGACTGTTCATTAATAAGATCCGATATCGCTCAAAAACTACGTGCAGAGAGGTTGACTCATTTTCTTACCATCCAGGGTATCGGCGATAAGTCTATATTGTTAACAGAAAAGACGGATCTTTTAGTAGAGTTCGAAGACTTGGTACTCGAAGTGACGCTTCATGTCGTTGACGCGAAACACCTTAGTAGCGAAATCATCATTGGGCGTGATGTATTAAAAGATACCGGAATAGAAATAAAAGTTGATAGCGGGCGCTCAACGATACGCCGAAAACTAAATAGCCAGTCATTGGTTAATGTTGTTGAGACGGCCTCCGAGTTGGATACTCCAAAAGAGCATAAGTCGCAGGTCTACCAGTTAATGGAAAAATATAAAAATCATATTGTGAAGGGCTATCCATCATCAACCGTAACCACAGGTGTACTGACCATCAAGTTGCAAACAAGTTCTACGATTTATTATAGGCCCTACCGAATGTCATTATCTGAGCGCCAGGTTGTAAATGAGCTCATAGCTGGTTTGAAGGCCCATAATATTATAAGAGACAGTCAGTCACCTTTTGCCAGTCCAATTGTGCTAGTCAAGAAGAAAAACGGTCAAAATCGACTGTGCGTCGACTACAGAGCCCTTAACCGTATCACAATAAAGGACCGATTTCCACTGCCCAGGATCGAAGACCAACTGGATCGACTGTCTGGGAATTGCTATTACACTTCGTTAGACATGGCCGCCGGATTCTATCAGATCCCCGTGGCAGAGGATTCCATAGAGAGGACAGCTTTTGTAACGGCAGATGGGCATTATGAATATTTACGGATGCCCTTCGGATTGGCCAACGCCCCTGCTGTCTTTCAAAGAGCCATCAACAAAGCTCTAGGGAACCTCAAAGATACTATTGCTCTGGTCTATTTAGACGACGTGTTAATACCGTCAAAAACAATATCTGAGGGTTTGGAACGGCTGGATGCAGTTTTGAAAGCCTTAACTGGTTGCGGATTTTCCCTGAACATTGAAAAGTGTCATTTTCTTCAGTCGAAAATAGAATATTTAGGCCGAGAGATATCTTCTGAGGGAATAAGGCCGGGGAAATCCAAGATAGATGCCCTTGTCAGGTCACCTGTGCCAACAAATGTAAGGGATGTACGGCAATTTATGGGGTTGTCGAATTATTTTCGTAAATTCATACCAGAGTTTGCAGCCAAAACTAAGTGCATCACGTCGTTAACCAGGCAAGGAATAAAGTTTCAATGGACCCAAGAGTGCGAAGAGGCCCGGCGCTATATCCTCACGGAATTAACAAAGAGACCAGTATTAGTCATCTTCGATCCAAATCGGGAAACGGAGCTCCATACAGATGCAAGTTCGGTCGGGTTGGGCGCAATATTGATGCAACGGATAGACGGACAACAGCATGTAGTAGCCTATTACAGCCAGGCTACAAAACCGTATGAAACCAGGTACCACAGCTACGAGCTGGAAACACTGGCTGTTGTCAGCGCCATTAAACACTTCCGTACTTATTTACTGGGGATAAAGTTTGTCATAGTCACCGACTGCAATGCCCTGAAGTCAACAAAAGAAAAACGGGATCTTTTACCAAGGGTTGCCAGGTGGTGGATATACCTCCAAGATTTTGCATTCGAGATCAAATACCGGAAGGGAAAGGCTATGCAGCATGCCGACTATCTGAGTCGAAATCCACCTGTGCGAAACTGCTATTACTTGAATAGCCTATCTGAAAACTGGCTTGGTGTTGAGCAAAGTATGGATCCAGAGGTTCAGGAAATAATTGGTCGTATCCAAGCAGGCGACATTGATACTGAGTCCCAATACCTTCTCAAGAAGGGCTTACTCTACCGGAAGCTGGAAGGGGGTAATAAGCTATACATACCCAAGCAGTATCGTTTGTCACTTATGAGACGTTGTCATGAGGACAATTGTCACATTGGCTGGTTCAAAACGTTAGAAAAAATGAAGCAGGAGTTTTGGATGCCATCCATGGCGAGGAACGTTCGGAAATTTGTATTGTCTTGCATTATATGTCTGGTTGCTAAAAGGTCTTCGGGAAAGAAACAAGCCGAACTACATCCTATTGGTAAGGTGCCGACACCGTTTCATACGCTACACATCGACTGTATGGGCCCATTTTGTGGAGGTGATGGAGAGGATAGGCGTTATATTTTAATCATCGTGGACTCTTTTACAAAATTCGTCATCCTGTTTCCGTGCAAAACTTTGCAAGCCACCGAAGCCGTTCGTCTTATGAATGATTATGTTATGTTGTTTGGTGCCCCATGTCGAATCATCAGTGATAAGGGGACTAACTTCACCGGCGAGGAATTCAAGAGGTTCTGCAGGTCGCACGGAATCGATCATCATACAATTGCTCCTGGTACTAGCAGGGCCAATGGTCAAGCAGAGCGCTACGTTGATACTGTAGCTAATTTACTTAGAACGAACTTAAATGTCGACATGGAATGGACCACGTATGTAAGTCGAGTACAGTTGGCGCTTAATACTACGGTGAATAAGACCACGGGTTTTTCGCCCATGAAGGTACTAACCGGTGTGGATGGCCGAACTCCAGAGATCAGTGCTCTTCTTTCACAGCTGGATATAGAACCCAAGTATGATAACATTGAAGCAATACGAGTTCTAGCTGCAGAACGAATTCAGGAAAATGCAGGAAAAATGAAAATCCGTTTTGATAAGGACAAATGCAAACCAACACCGCTCTCTATTGGAGACAAGGTCCTGTACAAAAGCAATCAAATTCGAAAGTCGAAGCTGGATGTCCATTACCGGGGCCCTTATGAAGTTGTGGGTATACTGCCGAACGATAGATATAAGCTTAAAAAAGGGGATAGCAGGACGGTTATCGTGGCGGCGAAAGAGGCAATCCGCTCAATAGACGCCGAGAACAGGAACGCTACTGCAAATGACATAAATAGTAGGTATAACTTTTGCTGTATATGAGTCTTGAGATGTTTATCTCTGGAGGACTATTGTTGCATGAGTCTTGAGATGTTTATCTCTGGAGGACTATTGTTGCATGAGTCTTGAGATGTTTATCTCTGGAGGACTATTGTTGTTGTGCATGAGTCTTGAGATGTTTAATTCTTTGAATGACTGATGGAAGTTTCGATCTTTCTTGCAGACACATAAACTAACAGCCAGATAAACGAAAAACAGAAACGAGGAAGAATTCATCGAGAGCGATGAAGAAGCTCAGAATGGCCGTGTTAGATAAAAAATAATAAAATAAATGAAGTACCTACGAGTAAATGGAATAAAGAGTAATAAACAAAAAGTAAAGAGTGTGTTCTCTTGTTACTTTCTGCTTTTCAGCGATGCCCTTTGTTTGTTTTTGCTGAATGTAAGAATAAGGATAAGAGAGAGAAGTGGAATCTGCGCTCTTGCGAGCTTTTATGAGGATTGCGAGGACCAAGGGTAGTTACGCAGAATCCGTCGAACAGAAAACATTGATTTGGTGGTCTCGTACTTATCATGTATATCGGTGTTTTTGTTTTGTTTATTGGATGAAGGAAGTAAACCGGAGTGTGAGTAATTAGTTGTGGCGCCATATGAGTGAGAGCGAGAGGAAAGATGTGCAAGTGGTTTATATTTGTTGGTGGAGAGGGAAACAATGGTGAGAGGGGGGGGGGGGGTGAATGATTTCCTGGGTCTGGTTTCCTGGGTCTATTTCAGTCTACAACCAAAATAAACAAGCTGATCTGAATGAATATTACTTACAGTATACAGTCATCAGAAAAAGAATCATGGAAATAGAGAAATGCTTAGAGTGTACTGTCCAAAGAACAACATGCGATATCTTGCTCGCTTGCCCAACAATAAAGAAGAGTTATTGATTTGGACTAAATATAAAATAAGAATTTATGGACCATTGGATTAAATTTTGATATTAGCGATGTAGTGACCTTTTGCTAAAATTATTTATCTGACACACACACAGTTCTTAATGAATAAACAGAAATATATAAACAATGGTCTTGAATACCTGATGATCATACGCTTGACCATTACAAGCCAAAACAATACCTTATTGATCATGAATATCCCACTCAGAATAAACTATCTGATCTGGATGAGTACACGTTTCAGCCAACAGCCAAAATAAACAATCTGATCTGAATGAGTACACCCAGGAAACCAGACCCAGGAAATCATTCACCCCCCCCCCCCCCCCTCTCACCATTGTTTCCCTCTCCACCAACAAATATAAACCACTTGCACATCTTTCCTCTCGCTCTCACTCATATGGCGCCACAACTAATTACTCACACTCCGTTTTACTTCCTTCATCCAATAAACAAAACAAAAACACCGATATACATATGTACAGACATACATACGAATATGTGGCATGCGCGTCTATGACTGATAGGGGGCACAATACACCTTAAGGTCGCCGCTTCTAAACAGGTCGGTTCCAAACAGGTCGGTTTCAAACAGATCGGTTCCAAACAGGTCGGTTCCAAACAGGGCGGTTGCTAACCGGTCGGTTATAGATAGCAGTTAGCGGATATCAGTTAGCGGATAGCGGATTGCAGTAAGCAGGACAATAAGAAACGTTTAGAAGGAGGTGATTCCGCTCACATCAATCATTGACCGCGGCGACATCTTGATATAATAAATCGTAATCATATTCAGATTTAATGGAGCGAAATAATTTAAGAGTATCGGCAAAAAGAAGACACTCAGAATATTTGAAGACTAGTGGGAGGTCGTTGATGACCATCAGAAATAATGCATCTTTCCAACAGTTTGTGCACGGTTCTTTAAACTGATTGAATGTCGTATCGGAATTTATATGATCAGATTCAGATTTAGCTCGTCTTGCTTGAAAATAACTATGTAGTTTGCGTTGTCTCGAAACAAATGTTTTGGTATGCGTGTATAAAATTGACATAAGTAGAAACTATCCACATCGTTGTGTCATCCCATACAAACATATTCTCGAATGTTGTTTTGTTTATCACAAGCTACATCATCAAATAAATATAAACACTGAGTTTCGTTTTGCTTCGGAAGGTGCAATAATTTCACAATAATTTGAAAATTCATTGTATTCCATGAATGGATTTTACAAGTTGCCGTAGATATTTATATTTCGGTTGGTGCAGAGACTGCAGCCGTAACAAGAAAGTGCTATAAAACGATAGAATATCGAGTATATCTGGTCATGACGCAAGGTGACTCCCTTAAGGAATACCAGATGTAACTCTAAAAGGAGCCGAAAGATAATCATCAATTTTAACATATTGAACCCTACCAACTACGAGTATGTATCACTCAAAGCTTAAACCAACTAAGCAGGGTAGAATGGAATCCTATATTCGATAGTTTCTGAGTAAGGGTACGATGACTAACTTTATCGAAGACTTTTGCAGTAAAAATTACATCAGTTTGCCTACCAAGTTCGAAATGATTCACGACATAGTTTTAAAAAAGTACCAGATTCGTTGAAGTAGATCTTCCATTCGTAAATCCATCTTGATGATCAAATATTACATTTCTTTATTCGTTCAGTAAACATGCAGTTCATAATAAAAGACGAATGGTATGGTAAAAATATCTGAAAAAAAGAACAGCAACAACAAAAGCGAAATTGAGTGAAAATAAAAACATACAGTCTTCTGTTTAGTATTTATTTTATAAACATTTTTTTTTTATCATTTATAAAGAGCGGTACTAGGACATTGAAAACTTGGAATATTTAATTTACATTTAATTTTTTTATTTTATAACTATATTATACGTATTTATCTTTGAACTAACCTATATAATAACACTATTCTTTTATAATATTATGACCCCAGGCAAGTGTATTAACACCATTTTCCATTATATATCTCTTATCATCTATATAACTTAGTGCTAGTTTATTAATACATTGTGCATATATGTTATGAATCTTTGACCTAATTATAAACATATTTCCATAGAAAAGTTTCTTTTTATATAAACAATCTCTATAATCATCAATATTCATACCATCTAGTACTGTTTTCTTAACACCTTTAGCTTTTTTAATTTGTTTTCTTTTTTCGATATCTATGGAATACATTTTAGATCGAAGCCCAACGAATTCTCTAATAATTTCACCATTCATCTCATCTTTCATCATCCCGATTATCTTTTTATTTTTATTTGGAATATTATATCGATTATCAGTGGGATAATCTGATGTATCAAATTTCATATCAATATCATCCAGTATATCTTTATAGAAATCTTCAGTTTTGATAGAATATATGAAAGAATCAGTATCCATATAATTTAAAGTTAAATTGTCACCATACTTTGGTTTCATGTATTCATAATGAAAATCATACATCTTCCATTTTGATAAATCGAGTACAGTAAAACCTAAATAAATCGGTTTGTTGTAAGTTACATGAACGCGACTCATTTGAATTGCAACCATATTGTCTGTAAATTGAGTAGAACTATGAAAGTTTGGTTTTGCTATCCAAGCTCGAGCACCTAAATGTTTTCCACAACTTTCCCAATTTGTTACTATCTTTATATCTTTTCGTTTATCAACATTTTCCATCGTTTTACCATAAACAGCATTATTTAATAATTTAAAGAAATTCTTTTCAAATTCATTTTTAGCCAATTTACGGTGATGTGTATTTAAATCGATGTATTGTTTTAACCAACATGATTGCTTGAAACTTAAAATTCTATGTATTTTTAAAATTTTCATTCCGTGCTTAACACACTGTTGAAGGTTTCTATAATGTATGATATACTTTGTTTTATGGTTCAAGTCTGCTATGAGTTTACTAAATTTTGCGTTTGGGCTTTTTTTATTTTCTGCACAAAATGGGAAGTCACTATGCTCATCATGAAGATGTTCTGGATATTCCAAGTCAACTTCTAAAATGTAGCCAGATGGAGAGTTTGGTGATACATTGAATACATTGAAATTATCAGTTTCTATCCATTCGAATTTACCATACGGTAGACTTTGAGACATTGCCCAACCATATAAATTATTTGCATCCAAATACGTCAAGTATTCAGAAGGTACTTCACTTTTAAAGTCACTCATATATTTATTATTAGCTTTGGAGTGTCTGCAACAGCATTGCACAAGACCACCCCTAATACCTCTTTGTACAAACGTAAACATATTTATATCAGTAAGTAATTCAAGTCTAATCTTTGTTACTTTTAACATAGCATCCCATGATAAACCAGGTGCTGTATAATATTGACAGGGATCCAGCCCATAGATATTTCTGCAAACTTTTCTAAAATTCTCAAATATATCGGCTAGTAATAAGACATCTGTTTTTAGATATAACTCTAAATAATCTAATAGACTTTCACATTTAAATGTTTGCCATACCGTCTTTGCAAAATCATGTTGTTCTGCAGTACAACTAGAATTGCTAATTGAACTAAAGAATTTATCAAGCGGTGGGAGACTTTTTTCACTTAATCGTTTCCACGAATTTATGTATTCATAGGGAAAAACTCCCTTTTTAGTCATTAAGTTGAATTCTTCATCAGACTTGAAGATCGATCTAACAATTTTAAAATCTTCTCTTGACAAATTCTTAGCCAAGGCATCTAAACTAGATGCCTTAAATTTAAAAGAGTCTAGGAATCGAATCTCAATTGAATTATAAAATTCAAGTGGGATAGTCTTTCTTAATGATATATACCTTTCCTTATTTACTGCAATCACATTTATATTGCCTGGAATATTTGAAAATTCTTTAATGAACAAATGACTGTCATAGCCTGAGAAATTATGAAAAAATACTGGAATAAACTTTGCAATCTGAAATCTTAAATTACATTTGTTATGAGCTGGTCCTCTGTATTTACCTGTCAGATGACAGTGATCTGCTACACGACCACCATGTAAAGTTTGTTTACAAATATGACAACATTTACTTTCATTATGGAATATGATTTCATCTTTTGTAAGAGGATTCATCGGTTTGTTTATAGATAAATATTTTTCATTGATATCTTGCACATCTTGTACTAAAACCTCAATAAACTTTCGTGATGCATCTAAGCCCTTATAAAGTCGACACCTATTCAATGAACTGTTAAATGAACAATTTATAAAATAGCTAAAGGCACAAGGAACATGTTCTTGAACTGTAGTAGTAGATGGTATGTTTGATTCTGGAATGCAAGTATCTACAGCTTTAAGGATACATTCAAAATCTGCATATACCACAAATGGTACATCCAACTGTCTTTCATAATTATAATACTCTACAATTGCCTTTTCAGGGTCTGGCATCTTAGTAACAATTTTCTTACATTCTAACTTATGTTTATTAAAATTATATTCGTTACCAAAATATTGAAGGCAGCTATTACAGATAAAAACCTTATGTCCATCCGTTCTTATTTGAGTATTTATTAATCTGCAAAAAAAAAAAACAAAACAAAAAGTTATAATAAAGTAGATATGAAAATAAATTAGACTTTCTTACCTTAAAATATTCTAAATCCAAACATAGTGGAATCGTTCCATGTCTTGTAATAATAACAAATTTATATGAGCTGGTTTTTCTTCAGGTGTGTTGTAGTAAGGTCCGACAATCATATTATTTTCCTCCTCGTAACCGAAAACATTAACACTTATATTCGGATTCAATTGTTCGAATTTTCGGACATCGCTTAATTTGAAAGGAAATTCTAGATCTTCAAATTTTAGTGACACTCCATTTTTAAGCAAAATTGTTTTTTCTGTTATATCATTTATACCGTAGGATGAAGTTCTTTGTGGATTAATATTTGATGGTATTATTGCTGAGATTACCGCCCATTTAAAACAATATTCATCATTATTTTGTATATTAATACAAGCTTTTTTAGTTAATAAAAAACTTGGAAGTTCCATGTATTGGGATCCTTTAATTGGTCCATATTCATTCATATTTATCTCTATATGGATAATTCTTATTAATGCCCATCCACTATCATTTTCTTGAAATTCTTCCATTTTTCCAACAATGATCGAGCACATTTTATCGTACAATATTTTTAACTCTTCCTCATTCTGTACGAGACAAATTTTTGATTGAAATGATTTTATTGACACTTGCATATCATCATCATTTTTATTTATTTTCATGTATTCACCAAACAATTCCATATTAAATTTAAAAGAGGAATGTTTATTTAAAAGATGTTTTAAATTTTCACAAATAACACTTTCAGAATCCTTTAAAAATGCTATGGGTTCTATTATTTCTTCTTTCTTGTTCACGTATATTAATGTCTGAATCCGGTCATTAAATGTGCTTTTGACCACTTGCAATTCTTCGCATGTTTCACATGGTTTTGCACTATTACGTTTATGCAAATTCGTTCTAATGTGTGAAGACCAATTATCTTTTGGAACCTCTATTTCACACTCTGGACATATTTTCGTACTAATACTCTTTAAGAAATTCACTGAAGAGGTAGTTGGTTGATTTTCAGATAATCTTTTTTTAGTGCCATTTAAATTCAAAGTTGTAATGTTTTCATTTGAGTGAACATTATGATATTTCATGTTATGCGATAATAGAGCATCACTTCTATTTAAAGTTTTATAACAAATATCACATCGCAGTTTATTTGAGTGTACACTTAAAATATGTCTCCTTAGATTATGATTTAAGGAAAACTCCTTTCCACAAATGTCACATATAAAACACTTCATTTTCTTAAAAAAAAAACAATAAACCAACACAATAAAGCAAACAATAAAACTCTTTTACTAATAGAACAATCAAAAGTTTTGCGATTATATTCAACGGATTTTATTAGTAGACTACTCAGCGCAGCGTATAAGTTAGTACTGAAAACTTCCCATATCATACCTGAGTCTTATGATATCGAGTGCAAGAAGTGACTGTGAATTATATAATGAATGACATTTTTTGTATGAATTTAAGTATTTGTCTATAGTATCGTATTATGTAGTAGTACTGAACACAAAAAGCTCTTTCTATCACAACCTCGATCCCCATGTATGTGTACAGGGCTGTTAAAAATATTATAGTGTATTGATAATAATATCAAATTTTGTATAAAAACATTATAGTCAGCGACCGAGAGCAACTGCAAAGACAACATCAACAACAACAACAACGGCATATTCCATAGAAAATAAAAGATAAACAAACAACATATTCGTGTCCGTCAGAAAGTTTCATAAAAAAAATGGTCGAAAGATAAAGAGACCAAGACTTTTTAACCTGTCGAAACATGAATATTCCTGCACCAATTTTTGTATAAAAGTATTATAGTCAGTGAAAGAGAGCAACAGCAAAGACAACAACAACAACAACAACGGTATATTCCATAGAAAATAAAAGATAAATAAACAACATATTTGTATCCGTCAGCAAATTCCATAAAAAAAATGGTCGAAAGATAAAGAGCCAAGACTTTTTAACCTGTCGAAACATGAATATTCCTGCACCAATTTTTGTATAAAAATATCATAGTCAGCGACCGAGAGCAACTGCAAAGACAATATCAACAGCAACAACAACATAGGTATATCCTATAGCAAATAAAAGATAAACAAACAACATATTTGTGTCCAACAGCAAGTTTCATTAAAAAAAAAAATGGTCGAAAGATAAAGAGACCAAGACTTTTAAACATGTCGAAACATGAATATTCCTGCACCAATTTTTGTATAAAAATATCATGGTCAGTGAACGAGAGCAACAGCAAAGACAACAAAAATAACGTAGGTATATTCCATAGAAAACAAAAGATAAATGAACAACATATTCATATCCGTCAGCAAATTTCATGAAAAAAATATGGTCGAAAGATAAAGATACCAAGACTTTTAAACATGACGAAACATGAATATCCCCACCAATTTCTACGTCAAAATAATTTTCCTTAAAATATTGTAGTCAGCACTCCTATCAGATCTGGATGAGTAGACCTTGGAAACCGTTCATCCCCTCTCATCAGCAACCAGAATAAACAATCTGATCTAGATGAGTATTACCCCCTCTACCCATTTCAGCCAACGACTAAAATAAACAATCTGATCATAAACCCCGCTTGCCCCCGCTACCCCACCAGTTATGCTACCAAACAAAATAAACAAACATGGATCTTCGATGACCTTGGATTCTAATGACATATTATACATACACACATATATAAGATAACATAACAATGACCTTGGATTCTGGATGAGCATTAAACTCCGTTTTGCCCCCGCTTCCCCATTTCAGCCAACAGTCAAAATAAACAATCTCATCTGGATGAGTAGACCCCCTCACCATCGCTCCCCTCTCAGTATTGATTACGTCAGCTTTATCATCGATATATATGTAAATTGATCTGTGATCTACCAACAATTTTGTTATATGTATTCTCAAACATACATTTTCAACATTTTGTTTATTATTCTTGATGACGTCACTTCCTGTCCACATGCGATAAACACTCTTTTTTTATGGATATTCCCGATAAGAACACGTGTTTTTTATGATAACCAAAAGCAATCCCTCTAATCCCTGTGCCAGAATTGGTAAATCTATACTACTGACATCAACATCACGAGGATGGTAGTTCCACCATCTGACGATAACGCTCACATCTGCGACGCTTAGAGAACTCGAACGTGAGATCGCGAAACTAAAACCTATGAAAGCTCCTGGTTATGAATTGATTACCGGAGAAATTCTCAAAGCTTAACCTAGAAAAGCATTAATTAAGCTTCTCCATATTATAAATGCTGCACTCAGATTAAAACACGTACCGAGCCAATGAAAAGTTGCGGAAGTCATAATGGTTTTAAAACCAGGAAAACCGTCATATGAAGTAAAATCGTATAGACCAATCTCGCTTCTTCCAGTCATATACAAAATTTTCGAGAGGATATTACTAAGGCGGCTCCAACCGGTTATAGAAGAAAATAATCTCATCCCTGACCACCAGTTTGGGTTCAGAAGTAAGCATTCGACTATTGACCAGATGCATAGAATTACTAACGTAATCGAAGAAGCACTAGAAGAAAAAAAGATATGCTCAACCGTATTTCTTGACGTCTCGCAGGCCTTTGATAAGGTGTGGCACGATGGCTTGAAATGCAAATTACGACAAGTACTCCCCGTGTACCTATACGAGATTCTGGATTCATATCTCGGGAATAGACTCTTCCGTGTTAGAAATGGAAACGAATACTCAGAGCTTAAAGAAATTTCGGCCGGCGTACCGCAAGGAAGCGTTCTGTGGCCGCTTCTTTATCTGTTATATACTCGTGATATACCGAAAGAAGATGGCACTATCCTTGCTACGTTTGCCGACGACACCGCTATCCTAGCAGTAGGTAAAACAATCGAGGAAACGACTGCCAAACTGCGAAACGCATTGAACAAAGTAAATGAATGGACGAGGGACTGGCGGATCGCCCTTAACGGAACTAAATCTGTTCACGTGAATTTCACTTATAGGAAAATTAATGACCTGCCAATTTTTATAAATTTGGCCCGAATACCCTTTGCAAATGAAGCCAAATACCTGGGAATGACACTCGACGCAAGGCTGAAGTGGAATTCGCACGTGAAAATGAAACGTAAAGAGCTAGATATCAAATATAGAGAAATGTACTGGTTGATCAGGAAACATTCCCACCTCAGTGCGGAGAACAAACTGCTTTTATACAAGCAAGTGGTAAAGCCGGTGTGGACCTACGGTATACAACTTTGGGGTTGTACCAAGAAAACAAATGCCAATATTTTACAGACCTTTCAAAATAAAGAGAAATTGTCCAAGCACCGTGGTATATTAGAAACGACAATATCCACAGGGATCTCGGAATTGCGACAATCGAAGCTGAAACTAGAAGCTTCGCGCGAAAACATAGAAACCGACTAATCGGACATGTTAATAATACAGTCCTACTAATTTTGGATGAGAGCAATTTATTGCGGCGACTTTAAAGGACAAAACCTTTTGAGTTGGCGAGATAAGGATTAACCGCATGTAAATTGCGAAACATGCAGGATCTTTCATTGAAAAATAACTTGCCAAACGTTTATATTTCGTGATAGAAAAATTGCTTGATAAGTATAACTTAGTTGCAGTATCTAACAAATTTATATCGAAGGGAGGTGTTTTTAGTCAGTAAGAATCTGACACTACTACGAGCACGCGCTTGCTATTCTCATAGTGTCTATGGAAGATTTTCACCTACCATCCGAAGAAAAAAAAAAATGTGTGAGCCTTATCCGCATAAGCTCACGGGGGAAGTGAATACTTTTGCAATCCAAAGCAGTTGTGTATGTGTAATGTGTAAGAGAAGAAATTTGTCTAGTACAATCGATGGAAAATGTGTAATAAAATTTAGTAAATATGAATGTAAACTTGACTATATTTTTGTAATACAAATTATGAAAGGAACAGCTATTCAAAATTGCATTAAATATAGAATTTGTTAATAACTCGTCTCCAGCGCCACCCATCGGGTCCAGTTTTTGTAGTTTTCTCTGTTGGTACTATACTAACATAAATTGTCAATATGAATCATTTTGGTCAGTTAATAAAGAAGTTGCTAATAACTTGACTCCAGCGCCACCTAGCGGGCGGTTTTTTCACCTAAGTCCTTCCTCAGGTCCCAGACTATCCCTTTGCCAAATTACATTACAATTGGTTCAGCGGTTTAGGCGTGAAAAGGTTTTGTTAATAACTTTACTCCAGCGCCCCCTAGCGAGCGGTTTTTCCACCGAAGTCCTTCCTCAGGTCCCAGACTATCCCCTTGCCGAATTACATTACAATTGGTTCAGCGGTTGAGGCGTGAAAAAGTTTTGTTAATAAGTTGACTCCAGCGCCCCCTGGCGAGCGGTTTTTCCACCTAAATCTTTCCTTAGGTCCCAGACTATCTCTTTGCCAAATTACATTATAATTGGTTCAGCGGTTTCGGCGTGAAAAGGTTTTGTTAATAACTCGACTCCAGCGCCCTCTAGCGAGCGGTTTTACCACCTAAGTCCTTCCGTAGGTCCCAGACTATGCCTTTGCCAAATAAAATTACAATTGCTTCAGCGGATTAGGCGTGAAAAGGTTTTGTTAATAACTTGACTCCAGCGCCCCCTAGCGAGCGGTTTTTCCACCTAAGTCTTTCCTTAGGTCCCAGACTATCTATCTACCAAATTACATTATAATTGGTTCAGCGGTTTAGGCGTGAAAAGGTTTTGTTAATAACTTGACTCCAGCGCCCCCTAGCGAGCGGTTTTTCCACCGAAGTCCTTCCTCAGGTCCCAGACTATCCCTTTGCCGAATTACATTACAATTGGTTCAGCGGTTGAGGCGTGAAAAAGTTTTGTTAATAAGTTGACTCCAGCGCCCCCTGGCGAGCGGTTTTTTCACCTAAATCTTTCCTTAGGTCCCAGACTATCTCTTTGCCAAATTACATTATAATTGGTTCAGCGGTTTCGGCGTGAAAAGGTTTTGTTAATAACTCGACTCCAGCGCCCTCTAGCGAGCGGTTTTACCACCTAAGTCCTTCCGTAGGTCCCAGACTATGCCTTTGCCAAATAAAATTACAATTGCTTCAGCGGATTAGGCGTGAAAAGGTTTTGTTAATAACTTGACTCCAGCGCCCCCTAGCGAGCGGTTTTTCCACCTAAGTCTTTCCTTAGGTCCCAGACTATCTATCTACCAAATTACATTATAATTGGTTCAGCGGTTTAGGCGTGAAAAGGTTTTGTTAATAACTTGACTCCAGCGCCCCCTAGCGAGCGGTTTTTCCACCTAAGTCCTTCCTCAGGTCCCAGACTATCCCTTTGCCGAATTACATTACAATTGGTTCAGCGGTTGAGGCGTGAAAAAGTTTTGTTAATAAGTTGACTCCAGCGCCCCCTGGCGAGCGGTTTTTTCACCTAAATCTTTCCTTAGGTCCCAGACTACCTCTTTGCCAAATTACATTATAATTGGTGCAGCGGTTTCGGCGTGAAAAGGTTTTGTTAATAACTCGACTCCAGCGCCCTCTAGCGAGCGGTTTTACCACCTAAGTCCTTCCGTAGGTCCCAGACTATACCTTTGCCAAATAAAACTACAATTGCTTTAGCGGATTAGGCGTGAAAAGGTTTTGTTAATAACTTGACTCCAGCGCCCCCTAGCGAGCGGTTTTTCCACCTAAGTCTTTCCTTAGGTCCCAGACTATCTATCTACCAAATTACATTATAATTGGTTCAGCGGTTTAGGCGTGAAAAGGTTTTGTTAATAACTTGACTCCAGCGCCCCCTAGCGAGCGGTTTTTCCACCTAAGTCCTTCCTCAGGTCCCAGACTATCCCTTTGCCGAATTACATTACAATTGGTTCAGCGGTTGAGGCGTGAAAAAGTTTTGTTAATAAGTTGACTCCAGCGCCCCCTGGCGAGCGGTTTTTTCACCTAAATCTTTCCTTAGGTCCCAGACTATCTCTTTGCCAAATTACATTATAATTGGTTCAGCGGTTTCGGCGTGAAAAGGTTTTGTTAATAACTCGACTCCAGCGCCCTCTAGCGAGCGGTTTTACCACCTAAGTCCTTCCGTAGGTCCCAGATTATCCCTTTGCCAAATAAAATTACAATTGCTTCAGCGGATTAGGCGTGAAAAGGTTTTGTTAATAACTTGACTCCAGCGCCCCCTAGCGAGCGGTTTTTCCACCTAAGTCTTCCCTTAGGTCCCAGACTATCTATCTACCAAATTACATTATAATTGGTTCAGCGGTTTAGGCGTGAAAAGGTTTTGTTAATAACTTGACACCAGCGCCCCCTAGCGAGTGGTTTTTCCACCTAAGTCCTTCCTCAGGTCCCAGACTATCCCTTTGCCGAATTACATTACAATTGGTTCAGCGGTTGAGGCGTGAAAAAGTTTTGTTAATAAGTTGACTCCAGCGCCCCCTGGCGAGCGGTTTTTCCACCTAAATCTTTCCTTAGGTCCCAGACTATCTCTTTGCCAAATTACATTATAATTGGTTCAGCGGTTTCGGCGTGAAAAGGTTTTGTTAATAACTCGACTCCAGCGCCCTCTAGCGAGCGGTTTTACCATCTAAGTCCTTCCGTAGGTCCCAGACTATCCCTTTGCCAAATAAAATTACAATTGCTTCAGCGGATTAGGCGTGAAAAGGTTTTGTTAATAACTTGACTCCAGCGCCCCCTAGCGAGCGGTTTTTCCACCTAAGTCTTTCCTTAGGTCCCAGACTATCTATCTGCCAAATTACAGACAGAAGGACGGTACATACAGACAGCTGATGTTTTCTGTATACATATTTCCCCTGTATGGAATCATTTCCACGTTATCGAAATACAGTTATCGAAATCTATCGTGACGCAGTTATCGTAACTCGTTTTCAAAACAAATACGTCGCTAAAGAAGTATTCACTTCAAAAAAAAAAAAAAAAAAAACATTCACTTAAATGGACAATATGAGTTATTCGTATGAAAATGAGATTTTTTTCAGGCAAAACTAGTTTGGCCTAGGACAAATTAGTTTAGCCTAGGCCAAACTAAATAGTTTATCCTAAGCGTGTTAGGCCAAACTAGTTTTGAATTATTATTCAAGTAATCTATTGGGTAAAATTAAAAGGCAAATCAATTATGAGCAATATTTATTCAAATAAGTCTGCTTCCTTATAAAAAATATTATTGAGGGAAATTTTCGATTTTTTTTAATAAAGGAGAACTAAACTAGTACAACGAACTTACGGCAGCTTAGGATAAACTAGTTTGGCCTAGTTTTGCCTTAAATCGGGTTTGGCCGGTAACATATACATATGTACATAAGTACATGTGCAATTGTTTGACAGCAGGGCTAGCGCGTGCATGTGTGAACAGGGGTGTACACACAAATTGTACAGGAAAATCTCATATTCGCATTCGGCTTAAAGGAATGATTGTGTAAGTTAACAAACTTTGTGTTTGATTAACGGCATCTACAACGTTTTGTTCCTATAGCGTTACCTTGTAGGAATAGATCTCCATACTGTAAAAGACAATCAAAATGAAGTTTTTGTTTGTTAGCAGCAGGCAGACAGTATTTTGTTTTTGCTGCGTAAGTTTTAATTTTGCGTAAACCGGTCCGGACTGCGCTTCACAGGAACAAAATTGGGTGTTGGTTGGAAAATCGTTTGTGACCAGCATATTGAAAAACAAAAGAACTGTTACTTGCTGAATGGAGCATTGCTGTCACGAATGAGCTACAAAAACGGAGGTTTCATAGCAGCGATGTTAAGAAGATCGGTACAAGGGTTCTGAATTTTCACAGGCTGGGTTTTTTTTGTACTTAGGGATGTCACCTCGTACAGCCTTTACTATGGAACCGCTTTCAAGAAATGGGGTATCGTTGGATTAATCTTGATCCAGAGTGTGTCCTAGGCTATGTAACGTCACGGTACAAAGTCTATGGACGCATTAAGATGGCGGATTACCTTTTTTTATCTTTACAACCGTCTTAATAGTGGTATCAAAAAAAGGGCTTGACGAGTAAAATACGATACGCTATGACGTGATTCTAAATTCAATATGGTGGATGCACAAAGATGGGCGATTACCGTTATATTTACTTCCACCTTAATATGGGTATCAAATGACAAGTAAAATACGGCATTGCCTACCTACTTACACTCTACATATTTTCTAAAACTAAATAAATAATTAAATTAAACAAACTAAAGCCCGACTATGGGAAAAACTAACTAAAAAGTACGAAACGATTATGTTCAGAGTGCAGCCGTGGTCGCGTGCCACTTTGCCCTATGTATGCGTTTTTATGTATGTATATGAAAACCTTATTATAACGACGTTGTCGGGTCTCACTAACACTCTCTTATGTGGACAAAAAAACTCCGGTCCCGTGGCTGTCCACTTAAGAGAGATTTCACTATACCTACATATTCGCTTAGTTTTAGAACTCTGTCATTTTTCCCTACGCGTTCACTTTTGAGCTAAAAATATGTATGTACCTACATGTAGGGATTTTCCACTTCGTTTACCATCACTGCTGGGGATATTCGGAAACAGGTGACTCTACCGCATTGCTATTATGTATTTTGCTCCTATCAAAAAGTATGAGATGCACTACCGATTGACATTTCAAAGCTAAAGTGAGGGTTTGGCATTACAATATGACGTTACGTGAACGACTTATTATTGATGAGTAGGTACAGAATTACAGTAAAAGTCACAAAAAATATTATTATAAAAAAAAAAAATATTGAGGAAAATGTTGCTTTCAAAGTAGCACTGCTATTATTTTGCTCGCCACTTAACATCGTGGTCTGCTATTTTGCCAGTATGAGTACATACCTACTCACCTTTGATAAACATTTTATATGTCAAACGAGTAGGTAACATAGTAAGTTCTGTGCTTTAATAAAGAAAGGCTACACAACTTATAATATAAAAAATCCATCCTCAAACTAAAAATTAACAGGATGCAACCTCCACACATTCATACACAACATGTAAGGCATGTACGTACGTATCCTCAAATAAATTTATGTATGGATGTATGTTCTTACATACGTACAGATAGTTTGACCACTTGCACCCGAGTCAACCTAAAAAACGGACACGCACTCCCAACGGAATCTTAAACTATCATTAAATTGTTACACACGAACTACTGTGGCCAAAGTTCGAAGTATCATTTCGGGCTTATTCATGATATTTAACAAAGAAGGACAATGACTTTATTTTTGCTTGTGTATCCATAACAACCCACACTTCCTTTTCAGCAGTTTTTCGCATTTCAAAACTTTAAAACTTCTCGGGAGAAAAACGTTCGAACTTAATTTAAATTTACATTTCATTACTCCAATTACCAACGGAAAGGAGAAAAAAATTACCCCAGGCTCAGTCCTGAGTTCCTCACTAACAGTCTTTTCCTTTCCAATTACCACGATGGCGGTGAAAAAGCTGATTAAATTCAATTGAACTAATTATTGCCACAGAAATGGCACGCCATCCCCACTACAAGGCGACACCATCTAACATTGGAAATCTAAGTTAATTTCTTTTTTTTTTTTCTTCTTCTTAAGAACATCTCTTGAGCGATCCGTTCTTTCTTTTCCTGACACCAAGAGCACACAGCACAGAACATTGTCTTGGTGGAGTTGCAAAAGTGCGAAAAACGATAAATTTCCTCGCAGCCACTTGTAATTACTAAAATGGGATGAAAACGGGACGGTGTGTTGCTAATGGAGAATGGATAGGGTGGTTGTGGGTGGTGGTTGTATAAATTCTATTTTCTTATTCAATTCATCAGGTAATTTCGAGTGTTCTGAGGGTGGCGGAACGCAAGATGGAAAATTTTTGATAGCCACAGTTTAATACCCAAAAACATTATTCCGAAAATAGCGCAGTCATTTGAAAAGTATGCTTTCCTCGGGGTTTTTCTTTCTCTCATATTTTTTTTTGTTGCTTCATCTTCATCTGTGAAGTTTACCATCATCATATTTTTTTTTATTTGCATCTTTGTGTTAAGTTCGTTCTGTTCTTTTGAATGAGAAATGAGACGAGGGTTCTCATAACAAGGGGACGAACCAAGAAGGCGAAATAATAATAAAAAAAAAAGAAGATGATAATAACAAAAACAGGACATCGTAGGAGACATATTGTCCTCTTGAAAAACTGCGAGACATTTAGGTGCTTTTTTTAAAGGTTGAAGACCTACCTAACAGATACAGTTTGGGAAAAAAGAAAGGTCCCCAATAGATGGTGAACACATTTAAACCAATTTTACACCAAATAGGACATAAAGAGTCTTAGCCGTTATAAATGCAGATTAACTTAATAAAATGCACTGTTTAAATTTAAAAACAGTAATTCAGGCTTCTGACCCGAGGATGAACACTAGGCACGAGTTATTAGTTGCAAATAAAACGCTTCTTATTTTATTAGGTTGAACCTTTTCTATTCATCGTCTGAATATAGACTGAGTAATTCATTTACATTTGTATCTTAAACCTAACAATGTTACAATCTTAAGACTAAACTGTTATGTTCAATACATGACTTCTCCTCTTCTCTGCACAGAGAGCATAGCAGCATGTTAGGTTGTTAACCATCATTCGCTCTTAATGATTTAGCACGTGAATTCGTTGACCGCCTAAATCAACGTACATACATTTTTGGTCACGACATTGGCATGTGATGACGGCGTGGGTGGCTGCTCTTTTCTTTTGCTGTTGCTGGGTTTGTATGCAACTATGTAAGTATGTACAATGTACATATAATGTGTCCCTGAAGATGATCGTTGGAAGATGGAAGGTCGAGGTGGATTATGATGATCGGAGATCATTGGAGAGTTGGAGAGTTGGATGTAAGCTACTTAACATCTTCTAAAGACTGATCTAGGCGGTGGTGAGCAGTTGCTTCTTCTTGTTTAATTCCAACAGTTCTTTGATTGCTATAAAACTACTATGACGGTATACTTGAAGCAACTGCTCGATAATGTCGGTATCATATGTGCATCTCAGCGGTTGGGTAGATCTGTTCAAAAATTGTCTTCCGCTTTAACACCTGCCTTGCAAACTATCTGTTTTACTTAACATAGCTTTGTAGAGGTCAAGACAAAATATTGTAATACTCCTCCGTGGGTTTCTTACCCCGGTGGGAAAAATATAGGGTTCGCTTGGATAAAACCTTATTCTGTATCGAAATATTTAAACACAAGCCTTTTTCTAAGAATGTCACCGTTTATTAATAACGTATCGCTCCTTTCTTCGATAATCACATTAAAATTCACTTTAACAGTTTTCTATCGCTTTCCAAATCACTTTTACTCTTCGCATTCACACGTATCATTTCAAAATCTAGCCCGTGACTGACTGCGTCTTCTATTGAGGTGCTCTATTTATGCTCAAAGCAATTGCTGCCCAACATTCTAGGCGAGAACCTTTTAGATTTGGAACTCTCCAGTGTGTAACATTTCTAATGTGGAATTTGCGCATCTACAGCAGATACACAAACCTTTGTGGATACAAGTACATTGGTTCTCTCCTTAATGGCGCTATCCCAATCGTATATGTATATGTATATGTATAAGTGTATACAATAGCCGTGTTTTATTATTCGCATGATCCTAATCCGATCAAGTGCTTAAAATAAAACGATCCAGATCATCTCAAATTTTAACTTTTAAGGATTGGTACAACTGCTTTTGTACTTTGACGTTGACATTTGTCATAAATTAAAACAATGGACGAAGAAGCAGAATTTGATTTTTATTTTCTTTGGCTTTTTCAGCTTCGTCCACCCTGAAATTGATCTGGAAAAATGTATTATGTATGTTTGTATGTTTGTACATACTCGTATGTTGTAATTTTCTTATCTGAACTTAAGATTTTCGGTCATTTTCCATTGTTTACTTCTGGAGATGTTTTTTTTTTTTAGTTAAGAAAAAAAACGCGGAGTTAACATTTGTAATTTGCGAATCTCCAAAATATATTTTTTGACGTAGGTATATAATGGAATTACGTATCGTATATTTTACTTTTAAATTTAAATGAAACATCAATAAAGGGGCTGCTTTCCGATAGGTAACCTTTGGATTTAAAAAAAAAATGTATAGGCCCCAAATGACCTCTAAAATACAAAAAAAAAAAAATAAAATTTATGAAATAACAAATAAATCAAAAAAAATTTTTTTAAATTTTAGAAATTTTAACCTCGAAAAACTGAAATATGTAATTTTCTTATCTATTTGGCAAACTTTCATTTAGGTTTGTAATTATTTCACCATAAAATATTCTGCATTCGCGCGAATTTTTTTACATGTGTTAAAATGAAAAACAAACAAATTAAAAATACAAAATAATATATTGCCAAATAAAAACAGCGAAACAGTAAGTGCAAAATATTTTATGGTGAAATAAACTTATAGCTGCCGTAAATTCATTGCATTTTTCATAAGATGTTCAGCACAGACTAAGGCAGGGCGGAACGCAATAAAAACAGCCTGTCAAGTCATTTTTATGTCAAATTTGCTGACATTTGTACGGTTTTTGTGCAGATTTGTATGGGTTTGTAAAAAATTTATTATTGTTTTAAACACATAAACAAATGTTTCCTCACATCAATTCATATACAGAACATCTTAGATTAACATATATTTATTAGAAATAATAAAAAAGGTGAAAAATCAGGTTGACCTATTGGGAAGCACAGCCCAACAATTTATAAACTGATTGAATAATAAATAGCATTTTGCATTCTTTTTACATTTTAATTTCTGATCTGGCAATACCAATGTTTCACCATGTTTTGACAGCATACCAACCCTCACAAAACAAAACTAAGCCTAGTGGTGAATAGTGTGAACTAAAACCCAGATCACGTAAAGAGATCCCGATAAAAAGGAAGATCTTGTTTTGTTTTTGTAATGCGTGTAAAACGATGATCCGGATAGGATCATGCAAATAATAAAACACGGCTAATGATATGATATTCGTTAGTGTTTTTAAAAATTTGCCTTAAGGGAAAGAATTTGTCTATTAATAATTTGTCACGTCGAAAGTCTTGCAGAGATGGTTGAGTCTTTTATTAAATGATCTTCGCAAGTAATTTATGCGAATCATCTAAAAGAGCACATTCTTTATGTTTTATAACTTGCTAGCCACACTGTATGGTTTTATTGTTCTCCTTCTTTTAATCATTTTTTATCATCACTGGCCAAGATCCACCCTATATTCCAGTTTGCTGTGCCAGTTGTAATTCAATTATTTGCTCCTTATTTCTCCTGGTGATTCTTTGTACTTCCTTGAATTTTACTTTTAAGTAATTTTGGTGATTCCCATTAAGGAATGGATTTCCCACTGAAAGAAGAAAAATGAAAAGAGGACACTTCCTTTGGAGTATCCTAAAGAAGTGACATATTGTCGTGTTTGGTGTCTTTGCAATTTGTTACCGTCTTTCTTGTGTTTATTGTCAAAACAATTTTCGTCATTGTCTTCACACAAATATACATCAAACGGCCAGCAGAAGGATACAACACCGATCCATTCCCTAATGTCAAGCACAATAGTTTGTTACTATTTTAATGAAGCAATCACATCGAAACAGGAAGATCTGTCCTTCTGATATTTTGGCCAGCACGATTGAAATGTTTTTGTAAGTTTCTTAGCCGACTGAACTGGACTGTCCTTAAGTTGGCTGAATATTTACTTGATTAAAGTTCTCCGTCGTTGCAAACTCGATTAGGAACTTTATGCAGTGGACTGTAAAGAATTTTCTCTTTCATCCTTCAAAACGGATGAGAAAATGAAAAAAATTAGAACTTTTCCCAGTGAAAAGTTAAACAGATGCAGAAAGTGAGTGGAAATGAATGAAATTGTTAGTTTCGCGAATGCAGCTTAAAATGTAATATGAACGAGTATCTTTCTGTTAAACACAGGCTAACAGCCAGCGGTCTAATTTGCTTATTTAAGAAAATAGAAGAGAAGAGGATTCTGCAGCAAGGATGTCAAAATGTTTGTGAATTGATAATACAATTAAAAGTTTCTGTTTGTTAACTGGCAGATTGACTTATGTTGTACGAGTTCCTCGAGTTACTTGAAATTCAATTGGAATGCGGTAGCAACTGCCAATTGGAAATTGAATTCCATGAGCTAAAGAATGCACTTATTGTAAACTGAAAGTTGTAAACAGCTTTTGGAATGTAATCAAAAGTTGTGCTTGACAATAGTGATATAAAAAGATTCCTCCTCGATGGCGGGGATTGTAAGTAAATTTATTTGATTTAGCTTAATAAAAGCTGCTGCTTAGAGATAAAAGTGTTTTCTAACCAACAAAATGGCAAACGTTTTGGAGAGGCTTTATCAGAAATAATCCTCAAAAAGGTGCAAAACTAGCCTAGATGAAATTTCTTGAAAAAACTGTGCTGTGCTTCCGGCTTATTGCCTTGGGTACAGTCAATCAAGTAGCCGAAGTTGAAGTATCGTTGAATATAAATTTTGTATGATAATTCGATTTGCAGCTCAATGTGTAGGTTATAGCCCAGTCGAATTAGATCAAAAGAGAAGCTGACTTGAAGCTTGAAAATAAACGAGTTATTCAATACACAAAAATGTACCCTCAGATTCAAAATGGCGGATGACGCAACAGGGATGGAATCCCGAAAACAGAAATGCAGACTGCCAGGGAGCCCCACCCCCCAACGATTTCCGAAGTAACATTGCTGCGCGGAATTTTTTCTGTGTCAAATTCTAATTCGAATGAGCTATTAGGAAACATTCTGAATTGCCAATATTGCGTCTCACGAGTTACTAGTTTAAGCGGAAGATACCAGTGAAGTATTCTGTAGCATCACTAAGATGATCGGCAACTTTGGTATTCCACGTCGGGGACAGTAAGTAGAATTAAATGTGGGCAGCACAAACGTTTTCGAGTCTAGTATCTACTAAGTATGCTTTACTACTTAAAATCCTGACATATGTATCGCAGCTAACTTCAAATAAAATCAAATCAAATCAAATTCAATTTTTTTTTAAAAATGACAGTTCTTTGTATATACCTCCTTCGAAAACTTTTCAGATCGCCGCAAGTTGTGACTTGTGAACAGTTTTACAAACTCTTATAACAGCAGAAAATATGATAAGCTACCATCGCCGGCCGTAAGCTACCGCTATTCGTGCGACAATATATCTCGCTACCACAGTTAATCGTGGCAAGATAGGGGCTACAAATACGGCGGTAACCGCACAGTTGCAACCGAATATGAGGAGGGCAGTATAAATAAGAACCCGTCTGAACGGGGCCTTAGCGTCAATAGATCTTCATTTTCGTTAGACTTTTTGTCCGGCAAACAGTAAAGACATTTTATGATATCCATTTTGAAGACCATTTTATCATACAAAATAACCAAAAATAAACAATGAGGCTGGAATCTGCAGGAGATGCTTCATATCAACTTTTAAAAGTCATCTAAGTATCTAAGATACCTAATAATCGAAAACTTGGTGGCCAATTATCAGCTCTAGTGCCAGATAATTGAAATGAAAGAATTAAGTTGGGTAAGTGTTACAAACTCTTATGACAACAAAAAATACGATAAGCTACAGACACATACTATTATTAGGTAGGTTTGTACATAGAAGTAATGGATTCGGTGGAAGAAAACCTAAATAGCGTAAAAAAGTTTTGATACCACAACCTCAGGTGACTCGTTTATTTGAATGTAATTGGAGATACATATATATATGTATTTATACACCGAACACCAACCAGACAACTGCCATTAATAAGCTAAACAAGTTCCAGAGACTAGCATGTTAAAGCGTAACAGGGGCAATGAGAACCACACCAGCTGTAGATCTGAAAGCTCATCTGAACATCACCCCACTCCACCTAGGAATACAGGAAGAAGCAGCTTAACAAGCTCTTCTTCTTCATGGGATATATAAATGCAAAGACGGGAACCTAGTGGGTCATCTTAGTATAGATACTAAACAAGGTCTACCTAGCTAAAAAAAAGACCAGTGTCAGTGATGAGAATAAGCCTCGTTAAAAACTACAAGACATTCCTCCCGACCAGAGACGAATGCAAAAGCAACCTAAAGTGGACCAGGAGCGATGCTCAACAATGGTACACGGATGGGTCGAAAACAGAGAATGTCGTCGGCGGGAATAGTGGAGCTAAGATGTCACACACATACTAAGTATATCCCTCCCTGAAGATGCTACAATTTTCCAGGCGGAACTATATGCCATCAATACAGCCGCACAAATCCTACTGGAGATGGAGAAACACTTAAATAAAACAAAGATAAACATATGGTCTGACAGCCATGCTGTACTAAAGGCTCTCAGAAGCCACAACTACAAATCAAAGGCAACATTCGAGTGCCACTCAAACCTAAACCTGCTGGCAAAGTAAAACATAGTTAAACTGATATTGATGTCAGGGCATGAAGAACGTGAGGGAAACGGAACGGCTAATATCCTGGCCAAAAAAGGAGCCAACAAACTATTTATATGACCAGGCCCTCAGAATGGATTCACAAAAGAAGATACAAGCCAAGTCATCGCAGGATGGACAACATAGCACTCAAAAGAGTTCCCGAATCACAACAACAAAATAACAAATGAAACCCTAAAACTAAATAAAGAAAAATCGAAAATTCTTTGCACAGGTCTGACGGGACATTCAATCTGCTACAGCCGCCTCTATAAGATGAAAATAACAGACATCTGCAGATTCTGTCAACAAGCAAAATAAACTACGAAGCACCTGATCTCAGAGTGTCCTTCTCTACCAAAAAGAAGAGCAAAAACACTAGGCAAATAAATATTAAGGTAAGAAGACTATACAAAAGCATTCAAGTCAAAGGGATTATCTCATTTATAAAAATTCTGTATGATTCCTAAACATAAAAGAGGGCACAATAGACCAACTCTGGTCGCAGTCCTAGCGGACACCTCTACCGTACGTAAACCATATTCATCATAATCATAATCATAATACACAGAATTGAAAATTAGGTAAAGGGCATTTTGCAATGCAAACATTTACTTTGGATGAAATCGTGTTGCCAAATTATGTATTATAAGTACGAGTATGTACGTACTAAATTTGTTACATTGAATTTTGCTAACAACAAAATGACTGACCTATACTTTCTGTTAATCTTAATCCTATGAACATTCTTATTTAAATTTGTATGAAAATATTTAAAAAATTAATTATTTATAAGTTTTACCTTATTATTGCTTAACTTAAATTCAGTTTAAATGCATTCTATGTAAAAACAAAACTCACTATACAAATAACTTCTATGTACAATATTCATGATCCGGACTAACACCCTATCTTAATGTCCTTAATAATTCCTAATGAAACTATTTTTCTTTGCACTTTCTGTTTGCGCGGTTATTTTGCTCTAATCAACACAATGACCCTAGTATGTACATACATACACATATCATATGTATGTATGAATGTGCTTATACGTAGTACCATTTGTTAGCTACGTTCATGTTATAAGAACATGTTAAGGCTCGATTAATTGAAGTTTCCTTTGGGTATAATTTTCCTTTAGGACACAGTTCGCAGCGGTGGTTGTAATTAAATATTCTCTCTTGTTCTTTTTCCTTACCAAAGTATCGTAAATTGCTGCTAAAGATTTTTCCTTTTGCTGTTCGTATACTTTAAGTCTCGGTCTTGTGAAGAGTACAGCCCTTTCCAGGTGGTAGGTAATTATGACCACTAACAACCTTCATAATGTTAAATGTATATATATAAAAAAAAACATTATTGTTCTTGTTTCAACCTACCCTAACTTTGTCTATAGGTACTCGTATTCCTTATCTCTGTTGTTATTTTTAGTAGTACCTACGAGTATCACGGCATGTTTAATATTCATACTTTGAGTTTTAAATTTATTATTTTATTAATAAGAAAGTTCCAGACTCAACCAGCCAAATAAGTACGAAATTCATAAAGGTTGTTGCACAATATTGACATCACCCTTTGCAGAGGAAATCTTAAGCTGAATATCTGTTTATGCATTGGACTGCAGTTTAAGTGGTTAGGCCACCCTAGATTTTTGGAAAAATGGATTTTTTTTTTAAATTGTACCTTAAGACCTCAAAAATGATATCCCAAAAGATTATGGTCGGGAAAAATCTCTAAGTACTCAGTGCAGCCATCGCAAATTAAAGTTATTGCAAAATTTCCTTATGATTTTCTACTAATCAAAACTTAATTTTTGCATTTTTTCAGTTGGCCGGAAATATAACTCAGACAATTTTCAACCGATTTACTTGAAATTTTGAATATATCTTGAAAAATACATTGTCTATGGAAGTACGTAGCATTTTTTTTATATTCATTTGTTATTAACAATTATCTGATGATTTTTTAGGCAAATTTATCACTTTTCACTTTGGAAGTGCGCCTACGTACTTCTATAGACAATGTATTTTTCAAGATATATTCAAAAGTTCAAGTAAATCTGTTGAAAATTTTCTGAGCTATGTTTCCGGCCGTCGACCCTTAAAAAAACGGAGATGTCATCGAAAAACGCTGCACAGACGCCATTTTGAAATTAATCGCTTCAAAAAGTATACAGTATAAGTATTGTATACAGTTATTGATATGTATATGTAGGTAATAAATACTTTTTACTAAAATCTCGATTTCTTTTGTGGTATTTCTGAAAAAAAAAAATCATAAAAAGCCTATTTTTCCGACCCCTGGGGAGGCCTAATCCCTTAATCAAATACATACTTATATATGCCGCATTTTGTTACTGAAATGTGACTTTAAATCTATTTCGAATAAATGCTGTGGTGCCTCCGATAATTTTCAAACGCTGTCTCTGATATAACATGAATGTAACATTCACCACCAACTTTCACTCCATCACTCCCAATCTAATTTATTGTTTTTATGGACAATAGAACTGTTATCATAATCTCTTGAGCATTAAATTAAATTAATTAGAACTCACATAGATAATGTAAGCCATCTTGAATGTTAGCTGTCACTTGTCAAATTGTTAACTGTTGTTGCTTTTGCAAATTTGACATTTTGTGAGAACAAAACGAAATGGATGACTGCTGCTGGTCAACGGATTGCAAGTTTAATCATAGCTTTCTATTATTCCTTTGTGACCACAAGTCCTAAGGCGAATTTTGAGACAATTAACTGTCAAACAGTTTAACAAATTGTTCGTCCGTAAGCGATATGAATATTATGAGATATTTATACCAGTGAATCCAATTAAAAAATAATTTGCAATTGATGTCCACAAAATAAATAGCACGGGTTGTCATCTATCTTTCATCTAACCGCCCATAATTACTCCGTCATAATTAATGCCACAGAAACCGTTCATCTTCGTCAACACAAAAACGGCCTACAGATAATGAAAGAATAAATTCATCTCTCACTCTCTGAATTCATATTAAAATTCAATATCCGCATACCGAATAAATGACCGCTTCCACAGCACCCCATCTGACCGAACGGCCGATTTTTTTCATTAATTAAACAGCAAAAAGCCATAAAAAAAAACCGAAGTTCCACTAATTGTCAGGAAGGATATACACTGCGTTGTCACTTGCCGACCCCAAAAGGACGAAAAAAAAGTTTAATAAAACAAGGAAAATAGCCGCGTCCTCATCATCATTGCTGGCTTAGCTACATACAAAACATAGTTGAATAGAATAAAATTATGGAAAGAGAACATTGAGGATGTGTCCTTGTCCTGGTGCGCCACCCAGTAACAGGCGTAAATAATTTCCATTTTTCTTAACATGACATCCTAATTCCAGGCAATGCCATTTGGCATTCATATTTAAGCTTCTAGATGGATGCGAGTGGTTATGACGGCTGCCGCATGCATCCCACATTTAACCATTCAGCACAGATGAGGGTACCGTTGATGATGATGAAGGAGAAGTGGAAGAGCAACAGCAGCCGTAGCAGTTCTTGCGGTGTTAATGCCACCAATGGGTAGCGCTATACGACAACAACAACGACGTATAGCATCCTATAGTGTAACGAAGACAAAATACTATGCACCATGGAGCGGATAAGTTTCTCCATCCCCGCCCCATAGCACTGACGAATATTATCGTCTTCCCGGGGCTGTTGCATTCCATTCAAAATTGCTGGCTGGCTGGATGAAGTAAAATGAAATTCTTAGATATGCAGGATACGGTCCGTAGGCACAGATAATTCACTATTCCACTACTGTTCCAGGGTAAGTTTCCGTCATATTTCCGCATTTTATAGCAGCGAACCGACCATGGCGACGACGACGACTTTGACGAGGACGATGGCAATGGTGAACATTTATTAACGCGATAAAAAAATGCACGTAATTCGACAAAAGTTTTATGAAGTTTCATAGTCTAACACTAGGTCTGCATTCTTAAACAACGTTGCTCGTACCTACCTATCGTTACGCAATGTTTTTGTGAGTGTGAAAGTGTTCATATTGTGAATGATTTATCTGAACATCATCTCCATCGTTGACGAAGCATGCTCGAACCTCGAAAACCTTGAGGCTTCCGCACATAGGTATTTGTATAGAGTTCATTTCTTATGGACATAATTGATATGCATGCAAAGCGAACCTTCTTCATAAAATACGTTTTCATAGTTTAGATATATTAGTATGTACGAAATTTATATGAAACCAAGCCTAAGTAATTGATATTCATATGTTTGCACATGACTAGGACTACGGTTTGAAGTATTTGAATAACAGAAATAAAACGTGCGACAACTGACAAGCAATTTTATCTTGTTCTACTCGTGTTCCTGTTTTCTATTTATTTGATTGTGTAGACTTGGCATCCCTTTGTAATGGAGAGAGGTCGGAAGACTTCGTTCATTACTATGATTCTTCGTTTTGATGAATTAAGTTTTAGCTCCTGGCAAAGAGTTGATAACTTCAAATTTTGTTCACTTCTATTCATGACATGAATAAAAAAATGATTATACAGGGTTTTCGCTTTTAAATTAAGTCAAAAAAAAAAAAAGAAAAAAGTGATATCTGTATCTGAACCCAAAGTAGGTACGCCCTGGTATTAAATGTGGAACTCAATATGTTGTGGATGTTGTAGTTATGGGGCGATTAATATCCCGAGCACTAAGCCATGTGTAGACAATTACAATGCGTGTCTCATTATACCTAGTCTTAGTTAGGGATATACAATATCAGTGTTAATCCCCAGAACATCAAAACCCAAAATGCGAAGTCTTTAGTTGACACTGACAGAGGAAATGTTCTGTAGTATGCTCATTTTGCACCGACTAGCTCGGTGATCTAGTGTATACATACTTACAATATATAAGTAGCTTACCACCCAGAGATTTTGGGCTCGACTATCACCCAGGGTTTGGTTACTTAGGGAATCCTATTCGATAGTACAATGACCCAGAATCTATATAATTAAATCGCTAGCGCAAGAGTTTGTGATTCCTCCTGAGAGTTTATTTTTGCACCGATTTCAATGATTCTGGGTGGCCGTGGCGTAGTGGTAGTCTTCGTCGCTTGTCATGCGGAAGGTTCACGGTTCGAATCCAGATGTCTTCGAAGCATTTATTTCTCACATATCGAAACCTACTGCGAAGGCATAACACTGGCAGTAGGATGTCGAATATGGCTGAAGAAATTTATCGCACAAACTATAATAATAAGAAACATCTGGAAAAAACTCCTGTGAATCATAAGCAAGTACAAAAATAATACACAACTCTCCAGTTGTCCTGGACACCACCCATAGAGTTAGTTGAAATTGAAACCTATCATCTGAGTTTCCTACCACTACGTCGATCTGTCTGTTTCTCGTTCTCGTCCTTCATGTGCTCGCGCTGTGTGTAAACATTAAAAGGGTATTCATATCCCCTTTAGCGTGTGTAGATTATAAAAAAATTATAAAAAAAATTCGAGAGCTTATCAACTGAACTTCAGTTCATCAGTATACACAATTTTGAAAGAGCCCTTCGTAACCCGTAAACTGTTGTAGGGTTTCTACATGCGAGATTTCTCGAACTGGTCCACTAGTTAAAATTAAATAAATATTAAATTGTATCCGAAATCCTCATTGTCAATACATTTTCTGGACGGTGACGTGAAATAAGGGCCAACGAAAAAAGACCAAATTGCAAAAAATTGGCATAATTTCTCAACGGACGCTGGATTATCGATGATATACATTATACATTAACATTACATACATATGTATATGCATATACAGTGAACTTTCTCGTAACCGGACACTGGCGGTACCGAGAAATTTGTCCGGTTATGAGAGGTGTCCGGTTATGGGAGAAAAAAATAAATTGACGTTCTTAAAAAAAGAAGCACAATAGAGATGTGGTATTCATTTTATTTTATAAAGGAATTCATTTTTATGTCAAAAACACAAATTACCAAAAATACTAATTTCTGTCTATGGCAATCAAGTGTAAATTGACACATACATACAATACATACATACACTTAACATACAAACCTATTTAAAAATGCAATGGGATTAATAAATGCACATACTTGTTGGATAACACGTTCGCGGACAAGACAGCATATGCCGTCAATGGTTGAGGAAATAAGCGGGTCATGACAATTTTGGACGGGAACCCTGACGAGAAATACAGTAAACTCCCATATTCCGCCATTATTTGTCCTACCAGAGACAAATTTTCAATCATTTTTATCTTTATACAAAATTCGCATAAAATAATATAAATTATCTCTCAAAATGCCGGAGATATGCGTGTGTCATTCTAGCGTTTCCCACCGAAAATCATGTGTCCGTTAACGTGATAATGACGAAAAGACGCTCCACAGTTTACATTTTCGTTTCTTTGCAAAGTGTAAAGAGGAAAAAAAAATATGTATATGTTAAAAGTTTGCATACGTAGATGTGTTTTGTCCGTTTAAGAGAGAGCGACATTCTATTGCGGTTACGAAAATTGGTGTCCGTGTCCGGTTATGGGAGAGTTTTTCATCTGAAAAGTCGTGTATTTATTTCGGTACTTTGAAATATGTCCGGTTATAAGATGTGTCCGGTTATGAGAGGTGTCCGTAAGGAGAGAATACACTGTATATATTTCTCATAGAAATCAATGCGCACAAGAAAGCTAAATAGATGTTTGTTTCATCATTTTAAATCGCTCAAATCGTTTGTGGTTCTGCTTTGGTGCTAACATAATATTTCACATACTTTACTTAAGAATTCAGAAATCCATCGGTGTCACAGAGGCCATTGTGAAAATACTTGGTGATCAAATCATGTAGTAGGACATGCAGTTACCAAAACTATTTTTATCTTATGATGAATCTTTGGAATATGGACGCGATATTGTAACCAGGTTATCCAGGCAGTAAAAGAACCGTGCGTCCATATAAAAAAGACTCGTTTCTTGGAAAGCAGGTCAGTGGCGATGAAAGGTGTGCTATAGATTCTATTTTATCCTCGTCTATGTAGGTTTTTCATGGAGCAGTAGTATTCGGTTATAATACCGACGAGCACATGGATTTGGCCTCTTCGCAATTAAAACATTTCTGGTTGACTCCGGGCTACTAGCTGCTGGTTATGAAATATCGCTGTGCCGCGATGCAGTCGAGGTTGGAGTCCAGTGCTTTAGGTCTGGCTTGACTGTCCATGCAGATAGTGATTTATGTTGCTGGTAGCTTTCTCACTGCGAGGATTGTTTCTGCATATAATAAGCAGTTATCAGCCATTCGGTAAGATTGGTTTATGCGTAGTTCTTCAGAAAAAGATCCTGCTCCCGTACCTTTCTCTCTTTTCGAATCATCTGTAATAGTGGGCGTCTCAGTAATTGCAGTTTCTGGGTTGTTTCAGATTTGTCTATCTAGCATAGTGACCTTAGAAATTCTGGTAAAGTCAAACTGGTGTTTTATATAACCTTACTAACTTTTATATGTATGTGCAAATGATAGTGTATCCAGACAAGCGTTCTTACTTAATCAGAAAGCTCACTAGCTGCCGTGTTTCTTATGGATAGCTCTATAGGTGCATGGCTTATTAAAAGCATTTCCAGGCCATGTTGTGTTAATATGCTTAAACAATTTATACTCTGTACCATGCTTAAGTTTTCAAGGTAGGATTTGGTATTAACCACACTAGACTTCTGACTCGTAGATGAGGATGGGTATAACAATCTCTGTGTACAGCCAGTGTAAATTGTTTGGTTGAAGATAGGCCCCATTTCTTACCAAATGTCTTTTGCAAACATAGAAGGCATTGAGTATTTTTTTTAATTCATTCTTATGTGTTTCGTTTCCAATTAAATTTGGAGTTAGGTACTTTAAATTGAGGCATATTTTTGAGAACTTTTTATCAAATAATAAGAGATCAATACTTGGTAGCATAATCGTTTATATTTAAGAACTGTATTCCATCGTCTTACCAGACATGCTATCAGATTTCGGCAGATTTTTAAAGGTATGGCATACCATACCTTCTGAACTTCTTCCCATTGTGCTTGTTTGTGGTACTGGTACTCGAGATCTTATTTTTTTTTAAATCCTTCCCGTGTGGCCAGCGGTGCAATGGGAAAAAATTATATTTGGCCAATTTATCTCCGGTCCAGTCTACTGGCTATGTCGACCATTTCCCTTTCCCACTAACGCTTTAGTGCCAAACGTGCCTAGTCGAGGTAACTTCTTCAAAGAATAGCAGCCTCATCCGATGATCTACAATATACGCTATCTGCCGACACGATGAGTGTATTTGATATTCAGTGTGGTGTGGCCAGCGGTTCAATGGCAAAAATTTGCATTTGGCCACTAATACTATTCCATTCAGCTACGATAATGAGATGAGAACAACAGGCACAACAGAGACCTAAGTAAGAGCTCTTAGCATACCCTCTCCATCCAACCAACCAACTGCCCATAAAAGACGGATGACGGACCCACAAAAAACCCCATTTAACCTCTTGCTATTCTTGTGAGAGCACACGTCGTTGGTTCGGGATAAATCACGATCACGAGTGATGAAAGATAGACCTCTCCATGGCTGTTTACCATCCAAACCACAATATCTACCAAATTATTGCATTTATTATGCTATGCTCCAGCTCCTATTTAGTGTGGCTCTCTTCAATGTTCCTGCTATTTGCGAAAAAACATTTTCTTTGCATACATCTCGATTAAATACAAATATCTAATGGTCTGTTTGTTCAAGGCTCTGTGTCCATAGTCGAGCGCATAAATTTGCATAAACTGCATTAATAGGCTCATTATTCCAGAAGTTCATAATAATATAATACACTTGGTAGTTGTACCACATTGCAAAGTGGATTTTCGAAAACATATTCAAATTCACATTAATTTCATATCTCCCGCCCCACTCGTCATGCAAACAGACAGACAATGCAATATCGGATATGGGAAACTTTAACATAACGGTATATGTACCTACTGTTCGAAAATTTTCAATTTATAAACATTCGATCTACACCTTGGCTTGGCCATGAGCATCTGCATTACATTGGTCCAACCCACAAATATTTTATATAAACGTGCTTAGTCGGTATGGTATGGAAATGGCATCTCTTGAAGCGTTGCATAACGTGTATGCGAATTGTTGCAGAACTGAACCGGCGAAGGAGGTGTTGCAATGTAATGTGGGAATCAGGATATCATGGAGTAGGTATCATATTATGGTTTAAATATGAGTCCGGGAAAAACTTTACTTTACTTTCATTGAAAATAGGAGAAACTTTTGTTTCGGTTGCTTTCATTTTGTTTTTGATTTCCTTTTATGACAAATCCAGCTCTTCTTTGATGCCCTTTGTTTTATTTTTATTGCTATTGTGAGACAAAGAAAATCTATTTTATTGAAATAGAAATAAAATACAGTCTGTTGGCAAAGAAAAAGGTCAAAAGGACCTATTAACCTATATTAATAGGTATTATACAACGGTGTTTGTTTCGTCAAAGGACAATGTGATGCGAGTGCTGTATAGTTAAATTTACGCCAACTCCATGACTTGTGCTACATACATAATATGCATATGAGAATTGATGGTATTTGTGGAATTATATTGAATCGTTTAAAACCTAGCGGCTGAAGCATATAAACGGCTTACGTGATGTGCCCTACGGTAATTGCCCGAGGATAATGTAATTCTTTTATCCGTATACTGGCAGTATTTTGACTTAGCTTTTTAACTTAAATGTTCATTCAAACTCACCGTTTCCACTCAACACTAGCCGCTTCGGTGGTCTAATTTTTCTCATAGAGACTTCGAATGACATTGAGAATTTTTGACGCCAGCCCAAGGTTACTGAGCTTGTAGAAAAGGCAATTCCTATCAATCGAATCAAAGGCTGCCTTAAAATCAATGAAGAATGCGTATAATTTTTTCCCATTTTCCAAGTACGATCGAGCGAGGCGAGCGAGGAATACAATTACGTTTTCTGCTGTCGAGTATTATTTTCTAAAGTCAGCCTTCAATACGCTGATTAGGTAATTCTGTCGGATCCACTCGGTCAAACGTTCTAATATTATCCCCGAAAATATTTCCATCACCGTCTTCATAGATAATATGCCCCTATAATTATTCGGTTCGGTAATATTTTTGGGAACTTACCTGCATCAAATATAAAATTGTATGATTCTGTGAGTTTTTACAAAGAATTGCACGGTCGAATACTTAAAAATTTAATACGAAACGCGGTCGTCGCGAGGTGCTTTGGTCAATCTAGATCGTTATATGGCTCTACTAACTTCTTCACGTGTGAGTGATTACCTACTTAGTTGGCGCTACAGCTTGAGGTGAACCTGGGCCTGCTTCTCGCAACCATTTGTGTGTGCGTGTTATATTTATTTTTGTTTGTCAGACATTCGAAAGAGGTGGCACCGTGAAAAATCTCTTTAGGTGTTAGACCCGGGCTGGGATTGAACACGGGCACCATTGCGTAATAGTCCAACGCACTAACTACCACGGCCACAGCGACTACGTGTGATTGCACGATCTAAAGTACATTTTCTATGTAGGAAAGAGGATAAATTAGCTGGCTTGAAGTTCGTGGTTGATTTAGTAGATTTTGAAAGTGTTCCGCTAGCACATCTGCTTTAATTTCGATAGACCTTGCGAATAGGCAGCCGTAAGCTTCCAGAAAGAGTGCCTATCTCGAACTCTATCTTCGCGCATCAAGTACTGAGTGTGAGCCTTTTGTTTTTCCTTACATATGTTTTTGTATACGCTTTCTCTACTATTGGAAACTGTTGGCAAACTGATGTGACCTTCTCAATATTAGCTCTCCAAAATAGGAAATATGCTAAATTTTTTATACAAACTTTTATTAAAACATCAGAAGAAAGCATAACGTTGTATCTATCTGTGATCGTTTAAATAGTTTTAAGAGACATACGATTAATTCTAATGCTGAATGTCTAGTCTAGATGTTCTCGAAAACGATTACACAAATTTCGTAATTGTACATTGAAGCAATCTGCAGTTTTAACTGCAGGTTTTCTTGTAGGCCACAATTCCGTTTAAACGTATACCATTATCATCCAATCCCTAGTTATTTCCGATTGCTTGCGCAATTTTGCAGGATATGTACGTACATACATATGTATGTCAGTATGTATGCAAATGCAAGAATATGATATTATGATTCCCGCTCTTCATTGAAATGAATGTAGCACCAATATTTTGCATCCTCATTTCTAAACAAAAACTATTTGATAGAACTAGTAGTATAGACAAGAACATAACACAGATGGAATGCGCACATGAAAAGAGATAACGAAGGATATTTGCAACGGAAGATTCATTGAAGTGAACAAGTTTGCACATTGAAAGGATTTATACGTATTTATATATTTGTATGGATATTTATTCCCGTATGTACAGAGATGTACATATGTATGTGAATGCATAGCTATCAGGAGACAAGTTTTGAATACGCATAGTAAGTATCTACACACCTCTCCTTCGAGAACGATGCTATTGCCATTTTCTTACGAAGCGTCAGAGAGGAAGGTAAAGAAACCAATTTTGTCAGTTGATGTGCAGCCATACACACACCTACATGCATAGGTACAGAGAAATGTGCATATTCGGATTCTATTCGCCTGATTGAAATATTTTACACAAACCGACCTCATAGGGAGATGCAGTTAAGTTCGAATCACTTGAAAGCTATTAACAACAATATACCGTTGATCGTTATCCTTTGTATGCTGATTTATAGACGATTTGCAGGATGCACAAGGTCCTGTATTCTCATCTCATTTAATATCTAATTATATAAATCGAATTTGAATTTTGGATTTTGATTGATAATGGGATTTAGTATATTAAATCATTGAGTGCAGTCGGTTGGGTTCGAATCGAATATAACTCGTAGCTCGTAACATCATTTCAACGGAGCGTAGGGACTGCTTGTAAGAGATTTGAAAGCATTGGAAGGAAGGTAATCAAATTGATTGTTGCCGTAAATTTATCAATTGCTATTCTACATCTTTGTACTGATGAAAAGTTTCGTTTTGAATTGAATCAAGTAAATGGACATGGATTTGTTTTTCATCCATTTGTTCGGCATTTTGGATAAATTAATAGAATTGAAAGGAGAGGAAATTAAGTTTACAGTTTATTTCAAAATATCAATGTAAGTACGTATGTACACGCATACATATATGTGCATATGTATATACACATTACACCAGCTAACTTGAACAGAAGGCAACCTGAAATAAAGTACCCGGTATGTATAAAGGAGTGGATATTAGAAAAAAGAAGGGCTCGACGAAAATGGCAAACTATGAGGTTCCCTGACATCTTAACAATGAACTTAAAAAACGAATCGCGTCCTTTTATGATCAAATCATAAATCGGTTGTGTCTTTGAAATTCATATTTAGTTATATATTATAGTCGCTCGGGGCAAGAGTGCGCATTTTGGACTTCGGGCTTAAATTCTGGAAAATTTACAATATGTAACAAACAAAAGAGCCTATTATTGGTAGCTCTATATTTTAGGAACAAATTCGCACAAAAATATTTTACGTTTTTTTTAATGTTTCATATGTTTTGATCAAAAAACAAAAGGAAGTCAAGTTGCGCACTCTTGCCCCGAAGTCAGGGTAAGAGTGCGCAGAGGTATGGGTAAGAGTGCGCAACCATTCTAAGTCACAGTTCTCGTAGTGGTTAATGGTTTAAAACTGTGCTTTCACTCAAACTAAATTCTTCGGCTGCTTCATTTGCATGCATTTTTCAGGACAAACAAAAACAGCAAGATAGAGCTACAGCTTACCACCTACGACTATGATGTGCTTGTTGCATCTTACGACAGAATGTAATAGCCCAAAAACTGTTATTATTATAAAAGGTTAAATACTGAGTAAGAAAACACCGCGCACTCATACCCCGAACGACTCTACATACTTCGGCTCAATTTCGTTGTCTTTGCTTTCGCTTGCACTCGATTCTTGCATAAATTGAGTTTGAGTCTAAGCAAAGAACTCGGTAAAAAAAATATAATGTATTTTCAATACATATAGTTCAATTCAATTTCTTTTATTTTCAATTGATTTTTGAGTAAAAACTTACAAATCACACAACTTCCATCCCATTACACCAATCCGACACAAACCAATTAAATAGGAATTAGAATGAGAGCGAGAGAGCGAGAGAAATGGAACAAAGCAGCAGCAGCAGCCTCGTCAGCAGTGTTGCCACTCAGCCAAAAATTGATTGGCCAAAACCTTCCAAAAAATCGGCCAAACCGCGAAAAAACTAGCCAGCATAATTTTTAGTCAAGAGCTTACTGATAACGTCTTAAATGGTACAACAAAAAGAGCGAAACACAAAAATGCATTGCAATGCAAAGGCTATTTTGAAGCAAAAAGCATTATGATTATCTTTTGCTTCAATTCGGGGCTTCTTACTGGTTACAAATCTAAGAAATATATATGAACATATTGTAGGATTCTAAATTTTTACGAGAATATTCTTACTTATCCATTTTGATGCAGTTCTCGAAACAATCGGCACCAAGAATAACAAAGAAAGAAAATGTAAGCGCCAAATAGAAAATGACAGTGACAATCAGTGGGGGCATTCAGAAACTCTGATTGGTCGGGAGCCCGAAAACTGACAGAACAGGAAATCAACTTTTTTGAGGTCGGGGACTGGATTCCTAGTCAAGAAAAGCTTGACTAACCCGCTGACTAACCGCCAAAACAGCTGACTGGTTGGTTTGGTTATGCTGTGTGACTGTTGTTCGCTTGTTACAAAAATTAAAATCCAAGTAAATTATGAAGGTGTATTTTTATTTTTTCTATTTTTCATGCTGTTCATATACTGTTGGATTATGTAGAACAATCGACGAACTCAGCAAAAAATGCAACTTGGCCTATGAAATAACTAATTTATATTCCAAACACATGTGTTACACATGTTACTTATATAAAATGTCATCCACTTAGAGTCTAAGTCGTCCATTCATATTTGTAAGTTTGTTTTTGCTCTTCTTTTCTTTAAAAAAAAAGATTTGTTGTGCTGCAATAACAATTCTCCAAACAATTCTAAGCGAAAATAGAAAGTAGATGACGTTTTTGATATCTGAACTGTCGACTAGATATGTAGTAAATTTTGCATTCAGAAACTTAGATTGGCTGCAAATTTAGTCATCTAAGTTTCTGAATGCCCCCAGTGTGATCCACAGAGAAAGAGTACTTACCTAACAATGTTTAAGGTCCAATCACATTAGAATGCAATTATATATATTATTTTTTTGCATGTAATGTATTATGAATAAATTTGTTCATTCTCAAAAAATTGCCAAAGTTAATAAAATTGGCCAATTAGCCAAGATTAAAAAAATCAGTCAGATTTGTCAAAAGTGGCGATTGAATCGAAGTCGAAGTCAAGTTTTTAAAATAGTTATTTATTTATTTCTCAGCATGTAGATATAGTTAAGAAAATATTATGGTCTTAAAATTTGTGTATACATATATGTATATTGACTTTATGCAAAAATTTTTTTTTTTTTTTTGCCAATTCGTTTAACTACTTTAAAGCTAGGAGTTAATATGTGGGTCAACCTCAAAAAAATAGGTATAAAAAATAAAAAAAAAAATTTTCTTGTGAACAAACAACATTTAAACCAAAAAAAAAAAAAAAACACCCTAACTAGTTTTAATGAAAATAACGATTTTTATAGAATTTATTTTACGTTAATCGGTGCAGTATTTGCTGAGATTATCGCGCACAAAGTTTTTTAAAGTTTCGTCTTTATATAATAGTAATGAAATGATATATGTAATTCGTTATGGTGAATTGTGAATCGCTACGCATGTTGGGGCAGGTTTGAACAGAACCGGCTTTGAACACGTTCAAAGATGCATACTTTCTCTTTTAAAAGTTGGTCCCCTTTCTGTTTGATTTCATTTTATTGGGTAATAATAGTGTGCAACTACAAAAAGAACAACCGTTCTTAACGAAAATGACATCAATAGCTCCATTCTAGCGGTTACGATCGGCAAGATGTTTAAGTACATATTTGAATAATTGAAAAACAATCGCGCAGCGTCTAATTTGTTGTCATAAACCATTAAAATAGTAACAGTTTAAAAGTGTCCCAGGCCAGTTCAAAGCTGCCTCCATGGGGGGTATATTTGAATATAAGGACTTATTTTTTTAAATAAACCATAAACCTTTATTGAATTTACACAAATGCTACCAAGTCTAGCATCTTTAAAGAAGGATACGCTCCCATACTTTCTCAAAATTTTGAAAAAGTTCCGAGGAGTTTGTCGACTGTTTTGGGCCCTAAACCTCTATTCACATCAGTCTAGACTCTAGAGGTTCGCAATTTAGGTCGGAGCTTTGCACTGGACACTCCATTTAATTTTTTTTGTTTTGAAATGTGTAGATTTTTGCAAGCAATGGACTGCCGCAAACATGCTTCCAAAAGTCTATTCCTTATAGTCTTTGGTGTAATGTGTGCACTTAAATTGGTCGACATGGCAGAGTGAATGTCCTTGCCAGTGCAAAATGGATTAGCCTTACTCTGCCGACAAGTTGGCCTGTCCTTTTTAACTGGCCCGTTTTTTTGAGGGTTTCCCATGATGCCTGTATAGCAGCGTAAACCATCTTAGGAGCACAGCAGAACCTTTCCAGTTGCATCCATTGGTCCTTTTCCCGGCAGTACTTCTGCATGATAAGCCTTTCCATCTCTGGTGTGCAACTCTTGTTTTTCCTTATTTTCTTATACTAACATTTGTGCAATATTTAGTCTGCCCATTGTTTCTAATTAGTTTTCCACCACTGTACATACATTTATGCTGAGTAAAGTTACGCTTCACGACTGGGCATTTACTTCTTTGGATATGTGTACAAAGGAGAAGCCAATAGTCCTCAATCCAATGACGATTCACTGAACCAACCATGGCACCTAGATAGCTTATCATCGGTCAATAATTTCTGAGCACCTGCCGGTCGATATACCCACTACAGACCGTAACAGATGGACCTACTCCTCACCAGGACTTGTCGGTTAATGACCGTGATAAATATGTGGCACAATCAAAAAATCAATTCTCCAAATATAAGAACGAAATATGATACTGATTTGAATACGATTCTTATGTTTACTCTGTTGCTACAAGTATATGAAGTACCTATTTATGAATGAAACACACGTGGCTTTACTCCATCGTGCATATAAATGGAAGCTAACGAGCGAAACCTTTGCGTGACTTGCCATTTAAATCCACACATACCTCGTACTACAACAGATGAGGCTGCATTAGGGCAAACAAAACAAAAATGCTAATATTATACTCTAAGTTTAGTGCTAAGTAACGCGCAGAAAAACGATTAATTACGACCTATAGTATGTGACCTCTGAAAAACGATTTAGATAACATCATTTTGTTAACCATGGCAGTTAGGGCCATGAAGAATATGGCCGCTACATAATAAAATTATATACATTTAAGTTGTTAGACGCTATTTAAGAGGGTTTGGTTGTTACATGCTATAGAATTGTAAATATTTTAATGCGACTGCGACGAAGGGGCTTAACCAGTCAACGACATCCAGTTGTTAACCTCTCCAAAGGTCAGGTAATAAAGACGAAACTATATTTTATCGTATGTATTATTATTGTTGAAGGGTGATATGCACCGTGACCTTTAGAACTAGTGTGCCCCCTACAAGTCCTAGACGAGGGAACATCCCTCTCGTCATTATTCCTATTGGAATCGGTTAGAGAAAGCTTTGCTTACAAGGCGAGCTCAGGCGAGAATTCCATAGGTCATAGCAACTCTTTCAGACCAATCGCAGTAGGAGATTGGGTGCTATAAGCGGTTAATCCTCTGCTGTAATTTGGTATTTACCCAAGTACTTGAATCTTTTCTCGGTTAATGCCCCACAATCCACCAGTATGTGTTCTGGAGTTTCACTGGACTCATTGCGGAAATTGCATGAGTCTTTATCTGATAGACCCAGCTTCCTGAGATGTCCTTTGAGTTGACAGTGCCCCGTGAGGAACGCAGTCAGGATGCGGAGTTTGTTCTTGTGCAGTCAAGCTTTGAATCCTTTCAGATTATAATTACCGAAAAGTTTCTTCGCCTGTCTTAGGCCCTGAGTTTCTGTCCAGGACTTTGTCCTATTTGCCTTCTCCAATAATTGAAGCTTTATGGCGTATTAGCCTATGCCACAGAGGGGCTCGGGACCCACGATAGGTGTGGCGGCTCCTTTTCTGGCAAGTTTGTCCGCCTCCTTATACCTTCTGTCCCCAGGTGTCCCGGTACTCTGAAGATTGTGAGGTTGTTTCGTTCACCCAAGCTGTTTAGTTTATCCAGGGATTCCCAGATATTTTGATGATCTGAGCACCGATTGCTTGTCTGACATTATTGCTATGTCACGTCTGCTGTATAGAGTTTATCAAGATTGAGTTGGGCACATCTGTCAAGAGCACAGATTTTAGCTTGAAAGATGCTGGTGTAACTGTCCATGGGCTCGACTTAGTTCCGGGCTCAAACACCCCTGCCGCCGTTCCTTCCTCAGTTCTTGTACCATTCGTGTACTATTTAGTGGTGTGAGAACTGAGCGTGTAGATTTTAGATTCGTTGCTCCAGTCACTCCTGTTACTGAGCTAAATGCCGACGTTGTTTGATCAGTTATTTAACTGATGGCTGATACCTTCGTCTCTACGAAAGGCCAGAAGGGGAAGTTTATTAGACAATATTGCGTGGTCCTTATGGCTAATGCATTTTCTTTTTCCTATTCCTTCTTTGGCCATTTTAAGAAACGTCCTATTTTCAGTTTCACATAAGGTTTCCTCATATTTCTCTCGCGCATTTAGGACAATGTCATCACCATAAGTTTGACAGTCTATGCCGAGGTTGGTTAGTGTTTCCGACAACGAGACTCCAGAGCAGTGGTAATGAAGTGTCGTGCAAGTTTCCGCCAATCTTGTGCTCAGTAGCTCGCGTTACTTATCTTATGATAGTGTTGTCAACGCCTTTCCTACTCAGAGAGCGTCCAACAGCTTCGTGAGAAGTGTTATCAAAGGCTCTTTCAATGTCTAGAAAAGCGCAAAGTACAGTCTCCTTAGCGTGTAGTGCACTTTGGAATATGGTATTTAGTTGATACAGAGCAGTCTCTGTTGATCTGCCCGCTCTGCATTGTGTCCTTTTTCCCTATTTTTGGTATGACGTATGAAGGCCTCGGTTGCCCTACTCCACTCGCTAGGTACATAGCGAAATGAATGAATGAATGAATGAATTAATAATGAGTGTAAGAAGGTAGTGCCTAATATTTGGTTACAACTAAATTAAATAATATCAATTTTTGTTTACAAGTGCAACTTAGAAATTGATCTTTGTAAATTTAGTGAGGTTGACGTGCAACACTATTGATTTTGTTAAACATTTCATAATTTTTCTAAATAAGTGACGGTAAACTGTGAGTAAGAGAGGGAGAGATAACAAAAGATTAATTCAATAAAAATGTCACTCTCAAATCTAAATGAACAACAAAAAAAAGCTGAGATCCGCGGACAAGACCATGAATTCCTGCCGGTCCCTCTCTGGTTCACCGGCTGTATCATACTCTCCTGCAAACCTTTGGAAAAAAATTGAAACTCGCCTGGAAGATCTAACAAAGGCCCTAAATGAGTCTATCGTGTCGCAACTCAAGGCGGAAATTAATACAATGCACATCAATTTCTCTGCACGTATTGATGAACTTGAACATGAATTCAACGACCGCATTAAAACGGTTGAAAAAGAGTTCTCCGAGAGATGCAGCTCCATAAACCATTCTGTTTTCACCTACAAAAGCAAAATTGATACGCTAGAGAATAACTGTTACGAATTTGATTCACTGAGAAATGAGCTTTCCACCATTCAAAACCAAATGATAGTGAACGACACAACTCACAGCTGAAAGTGGAAATCGATGCGCTCGCTAGAAAAAATATTGCAAGCGATCTTGTTTTGCATGGTATTCCATACATAGAAAACGAAAACCTCTTGGAGATTTATGCAAAATACAGCTCGTTGTTGAAGTTTGAGTCAGTCATACCGAATTTTATCTTACGTACTTGGGTTACATCACCATCCACAAGTAGTGCGATCATAGTTAAACTCCCGCATCCACAAGTGAAAATTAATTTCCTGAAGAAGGCAGCTGATTACTATAAAATCCACCACAAGGTAGTGATGGGCAGATTTTTTTTACCTACCCGGTGGGTATTTATTAAATTCAAAATAAATCAACCCTTTTTTACAGTTATGTACGATTTATATATACTACTTTCATGGTTTTTTAGTAGTAGACTTAAGTTTTTTATATAGCAATTGGTGCAGTCTTCTCGCTAGTAACTAACGTTTATTTTTTATTTAATATGGGAATATATAAGAGTTCCGTGTGGAAATATTTCGATAAAATGGCTAAATGCAAATTTTGCAGAAAGGCGTACATATCACAGACAACCCACGGAGCTACAGGGTGTTGAAAAAAGTCATTATGTTACAAAAAATGTTACTATGGGGAACGATTCATTGGTCCATGTTATGAAAAAAAACGTATGGGTGGGGGTGTCTATCTTTAACATCCACGGAGCTACAGGGTGTTTAAAAAAGTTCTTTCAGAGAAGTATGTACCAACAATTATTCAATTATAACTTCTGGTCTATGAATGCCAGAGCAACCAAGGTGGGCTTGTTCGATAGACAATTGATGGATGTCTACCACAGTTATTTACGGCTATTACCATCCGTGCTTTTATTTTCGAGCAATTGGTCTTCAAACACAATTTTTTGAATTTTTTTTTTAATCAATTTTTAGAAAATTGCATTTAACTCGGGAAAACATGTTAACACTATCTAATTTTTTTTTTATATTTTGGTGCGCCGTAATGTTACCTACAAATTCACCATACAAAGTTTTTACCTACGACATATAGTTTTGCATGCATAAAAACATTTTAGCACGAAGAAAAAATTGTCTATCAAATGCTATGAGTCTGACAACGTCTGGCAATGAATTTGTAGTTTTTTTGTACACAGTCATCTACCAACCGTGTGAACTGACAAATTTTTATCTGCAAATATTGTCAGAGAAAACATTGTCAGAACATTTGCAGGCCAACCGCCTGTCAATAAAATGTCAGGAATTGGGACAAAACCTGGCAACCGTGTGAACTGGGAATTCAACATTGTGAGGTAGTTTGTCATTGTCAGCTCATTTGCAGCTAATTGTCAGCACATTTGTAGACCTGACAATATTGTCAGATCTGGCAATCGTCTTAACATAGCTTTACTACTGAACGCGCGGAGAACTTGACTTGCATATCGCATAGCTGGAACATCAAATTGCACACACAAAAAAGGCATCAAACTATAGCGGAAAAGAAGTAAACGAACCAAGTTCCGATTCTTATACCAACATACCCAGAACATCGGAAACAGAAGTAAATTAACCAATTTGCAGTTATGATGCGAACATACCCAGCGCATCAAATCTACTGAATCGGCAGAATTCATCTCTTTTGATAAGATAAGTAGTTACAATACCATATAATTCCAGCGACTGAGATTAGTATATATTCAAAAAATCTTATGTTTATGTGTAAATGTATCAAATAACATTATTATTTAATTTTCTTTATTTTTGTACATTCTTTCCCTTAATTTTATTTGATTTGTTATTTTTCTTAACTGTAGACTTTGTGAAAATCAGTCGAATGTCGAATCCTGATTCGTAGTTTTTCACAGAAGAGAGAGCTAATAAGAGACTAAAAAAAACCCCATGCTGCGAATTTTAGCCGTATAAATTTCTTTGGGCAGCTTTATGAAAACTGTCAAGTCTGTCATATGTCATACATTTTCCATTTTTGTTGTTCAATGTGTTTCTGTACTTTTGCGCACTTTACGAGATTTTAACTCCCACCCCTTGAAATTTGAGAATCTGTGAATTTTGCAGAAAGTACGGGAATAGTCTTATTATTAATGAACAACGCGTTTTCATTGTTGAGCAATATTTTAAAAATAATGAAGGTTTGGCAGCTACTTTTCAAACAAAATCATCTTCAGCGATAAGGATCATTTACATCTTGATGGCTTTGTTAATCGTCAAAATTTTGAAAGGGGTTCAGAAAATGCACAACTTTTTAGTGCGGATTTTGGGCTGGAGGCATCACCGAACCATTCTTCTTTGAAAATGCGGCTGGTTGAGCAGTAACAGTTTATAATGCTCTCTATCGCTATAATCCATTTTTTGTGCCCAAAATGCCACTAAAAAATGTATTGCGTAATGTAGTTCCTCGAACATAGATTCTAATAATGTATATTTGTTCTTATATTTGTTTATTTATTGCTTGTGATAGTGTTGTATGTAGCGTAGCCTAACCACTAACACCAGCACTAAATGATAGCCTATTGATGCATATTTGGCCTGGCAAATTTCTGCTTGTGGTTGTTGCCTGTATTAAGCACACCACGACACAGATCTGATAGTGTTAAAAAAAAAAAATATGGATATGGATGGGATGTGGTTTCAACAAGACGGTGGTATACGCCATATTCCATATAGCCCGAGAAACAATTCAACTACTGCATGAGTCAATTCCTGGTCGTGTAATTTCCCGTGTTGGTGATCAAAATTGGCAGCCGAGATCATGCGATTTAACGCCGTTTTAATTTTTTCCTTGGGTTTTATTGAAGTCGCCAATACACTCATGACCTCACACGAACCAAAAATAAAGTGCGAACTATAAGTTATTTTATTTAAGTACTGCCATAAATATGCTTTTTTGTAACAAATAGAACATGGCTTCTGGCCCTAGTTTTGTACTCTTTTTTTGATTCAATTTTGTCCGGGAAAGTCCGGGATTTTCACGCTCGTTTACTAGTTTCTTCAAAATATTTCTGGTAACCCTACTTCTAGTTATTTTTACCTAAGGGTGTCAGGAGTTCCTCTTATTCTTTCTGAAGGAGTGCTGGGAAAATCACATCTACACCGGGTGATCTAAATGGTTGGAAGGATTTGATAGCCCACTCCAATCTGCTTTTTGAGTAGATAGTCGAGGCTATTTCCCAGTCAAATTTACTTGATCTAATGACGTGGACAACTCCCACAGTTTCTACATAGAGTGAGCTTGCAGGAAAGTGGGTTTCCAAGAGCAGAAGCGCCCTTTGTTCTTCATTTTCCATAAAGTTGCCGTCCGGGTTTCTGAGTGTCGTCTAAATTCAGCCTGTTTTGGAAAGTACCTGGTAAAGTCTAGCAGCTTGTAACTTTAACTTAAAGATTTGCCTTGGGTGGGTGGGTACATCATTCGAAAGGATTTCCTGGAATCCTACTTTAATTAAGTCTGATAGTGTTTAGTAGTTCCAGGTTAGGTCAATATAAATGTTTTACCTAAAAATGCAGCCAACTTAAAGGACGTGCAATATAACTGAAATAGAACTGCTTCCCCTCTGGATTATTGAAATACCATCTATTATCCTGGGTCCTTTTGACCGTATATGCATACAAGTAGAAGTATCCAACAATACATTATTGCAATGTGCACAAAATAGAATTTTGTCAATGCGGTCAATTGGCATTTGTTCATAATATTCGACATACTCGCACATACGAGTACTCGTATTTCGATTACTGCTGCATATGCAGAATTATTGTCACAGGCAGGACATTCGAACGAAGAATTTTGAAAATCCAATCTAAATGCCTTTGAGTGGCCACAGAATCAAACAGGGGTATGCATATGGATACCTCAAGCATCTGTTTTACCTTCCATGGTCAGTGTTTGTGGTGGAAGCACACGCCCACCGATACCAATATAAACCATATGTACGTCGATTGTTTAATTAAATTTCTTTAAATTTCAAATTTTAAACGGGTAAAATGTCCGTTTATTCAAACTCGCAATGGTACATATGTCATCGTGGTAATCACATTCGGGTGGTGTTTAGGGTTTTACTCGTAGCACTGCTAATTCAAAAGAAAATTCCAAAGGGCGACATTTCTAATTTAGTCTTCTCCTTGCTGGCTATGTATATGGAATCCTTCTTAATCCCATCACTGTTCTGTTGTTGTAATCCCGTTTTGTTTTGGTACATACTTAAGTTGAAAGTGTTCAAGGACATACTCAAACAAAGGCACACAGCGACACACTAAATGGTTAACAATTCCGAATCGTTTGTTCCACAATGCAATGCATGTCGCCGCAATGGAGTGATAAAATAAGCTGGGCCAGCCAGGAGCAACACGGAAACAAAGAGAAAATTTTCAGCAGAATAAGGAACTAAAGAGTTTGCTTCGCAAAGAATTCCAGTTGACATTATTCCTGTGATGGTTGTTTCTGTTTGCGTCTAGTTTAGATGTGATTAGGAGTGTCGTCAGGGGTGGTGGTTGTGTTTGGAAAATTAATGCACACACGTTCTAGTACCTACTGGTGTGCGCTAGAAGTATTTCGGAAGGAATGTTCGAGTTTGAGTAGTGTGCAGCAACGGGTATTGCGAATGCGAGCAGAAATAATGTGCACAATTTATCTTTACTGGATTTAATTTTGTGTCCTTGGTACGACTAATATGACTGGGTATTGTGTTTCCTTGTTAGCAAACTTTGAACAATTCCGCATTTAAAGGCCATCAACTTAGCTCATTATATGACGACTCCGCTATTTTTCACGTTCCCCGACATACACCCCAAGGTGTCATTAAAAAAGTATAAACCACATTAATTCCTTTATTTGACTGAAATTTGAATATGAATATGTGATTCCGAAATTCAGAGCGCACTGCAACAGTGCGGCTATGTAAAGGTTTACCCCGCATGTTAGCCTTCTGCCAAAGAATACCCAAAGGAGAACAGCATTTACACTAAATAGCACTTGGAAAGGAATACACATGTCAAGTACGACATACGCGGATAGTTTGTGTACAAGACTTAGCCTATAGTAAGGTTGTGTATAATTACTCCCCCAAGTTTCCATGTGCGGTTAAAATTAATTCAGCTACAGCTGAGGCAACAACTTGAATATTATAGACAATATTTGCACAAGAAAATCTAACAGCAACCATTGTTTTTGATTACTGATCACAATTTGCTTCCAGCTGGTTGAATTTTTATCAAAAAATTATAGGGAGCATGATAGTAAGAAGGAAATAACTTAATTTAAGGACGGGAATTAAAAAAAATCTTATACAGAATGTATTTCGAGGGACACTGAAAGGAATTTGAAAAAGTAAATAAAAGTAAAGGAGATGTGGCAAAATTATATGGAGCTTCGGCCAACAGCGTACATCAATGAAATTGGTATCAAAATAAAGCTAAACTTCAGTACAGTAAAACTGTAAAGTTGTATGAATATTGTATGTGAGAATTTAGAGATTTTTGTGTGTGAAGTTCGTATTGAAGACAGATCTTCTGATAATTTTTGTCCGTTCATGTGCACATAAAATAATAATATCATAAGAACAGTAAAACACACATACATGAATTTAGTATCAAATGAAAGGTGATTCTACTATCTTTCTTATGACCTAAAAATAATGGTTCTTAGATGATCAGTTTTAAAATAATCAATTAATCTCTTAAGAGTTTAAATGTAAAGTTTTTTTTTTTGAAAATCACTAATTTCGGAAAAATCTTCGGCAATGACATACCTTTTTTAACAGTAATGTGAAAGAGCATTTTTCAGACTTTAATAAAAAAACACTTTCAAAATCCTACTTGGTGCAAATCAATTCCCAATGCTCAATAACCAATCCTCAATGGTGAGTTCTTACATGTTTTTTTACAGAACTTTGAAAAAAATGTTGTTGTTTTGTTTAAAACATATAAAGATGTTAATGCAAGAACTATTACAAAAATAATATTGAGAAAATTAAGAAAAAAATAATAATATGTATTACTTTTTTTAATAAAGATGATGATGATCCTGCAGGATACTACAAAGTCATTTGTCCACCGTTAGGAGCTGCTTATCGAGACAATTCGTACCATCCTACTTGGGGTTGGACCATATGAGCGTTCAAGACGGGAGAAAGAATAATGCGAGATTTCTCGCACTGGTCCACTAGTATTTTTTTATTTTTCGCAGTAACTCGTATATACGGCAATAGATGGCCTGAGTTTCTACGAAAATACGTTAAAAAACGTTAAATTTATTTGGAATTAATTTTTTGTGTTGATTAATACTTTGTGTTTTTGCTTTTTAGTGCAGTACAACTAATCACGATTTATAAAAAAATACTTAAATCACAAACCAACGGCTTATGTGGATTCAAACACAATGTAAGTTTCCACATTTCTCCGCTATTAAACAAGAGGGCTAGTGCTTATGTTGGAACCAACGCGAAGTTGGGTACTAGCAGTCCATATATAATATGTCAATGGTATGTTATATGTAGGTATGTCCGTACTTTTATTCAAGCTGGTTTTAAAATAACAAACGGTGATTAGTATTCCCAAAGGGGAAAATTTAATGTTTTATCTTTTCTTCCTCCATGCAACGGAAATCTGTGGATTCAATAGTTTTGAATTGAAAATCGTAGTACTTAGTTGGCGCTACAGCTCGAGGTGAACCGGGGCCTGCTTTTCGCAACCATTTGTGTATGCGTGTTATATTTTTGCACGAATGGAAGGGACCTACAGTTTTTTGCCGACTCCGAACCGCGAGTTGAGAAGCTCAGTCGTGACAAATGGTACTCTTTGATGCTGAGATGGCACCGTAAAAAAAACTCTTTTAGGTGTTAGACCCGGCCAGGAGTTGAACCCGGGCAGCATTGCATGGTAGTCTAACGCACTAACTACCACGGCCATGGCGACCAAATTTATTGACAATCGGCAAATTTACAATCTTATTGAATTCGTTAAATAAATCGGTGAATCCGTATCATATTTATATTAATTATGTAATGGGTCGTATTAATAAAAGCAAGCAATTGCTGCAAGTAAAAGCTCTGAGCAAAGTAAAATCATTTAGCATTTGCTCGAAATTGATATGAATAAAACTTAAGTTTACTTGAGCAAGTTCGAAAAATCGAAGTGAGCATTTGCTTGACATTTGACAGCAAATTAATTAGGAGACATGCACAGTACACATAAAGGTAGTATACTCCGGGCCGGTTTGTTTTGTTCACAACTGGTGAACATTAACCCATGGTTAAGAATCTCTGGTAACCAATGAGTGTTTGTTCACCTTGTTTTTTACTTTGGTCACCAAACCATAGCTTTCCGAAAATCGTTCCAATTTTCCAGTTTTATATGTCAATTCGGTTTTCAAGAGTAATCAGAGATTAAATTTGTTTTGATTAAACGTATTGATTTTTATGAAGTTACATTGCGGGTTCTGAAAAAAATATTTTGTTTAGTTATTGTTTTTAGTTTTTGTGAAGATACATATGTGTATATGAATGTACATTATGTCAATAGTACATTATATGTTATGTATGTGTTTACAATTCTCTGGTTAGCTGTTAATGAGGATATTCATTATTATTGTCATTATTGCTATTTGTATTTGAGTTGTTTCTATTGCCGTGTGCCGTGTGCGGCTGCCGTGCTGTGCTCCGGATTTCCTGTGAAAGCGGTTATAGGGGTATAGGGGATTTTGACATTGAAGTAATTTGGATCACCATGTTTTAAGACTTGTGGGAAGTTTCAGCGACGACAGTGAAGTCGCAAGCACTTGAGTCCGGCTAAGGGTTAAGTACCTATGCAAGCCGTTATTTTTATAATAAAATTTTATTTAGCATTGAAATAATTGGTCGATCAGAAATGATTCAGATTAAAGGAAATTCCTATGTGAAATGCTCTTTATGATCTGGTGAAGATAAAAGCTTCAAAGCTTCTGCATTGGTGTTCATGAGATTATACAATAATTTTTGTATTGATTATAAAGTTCGAGTGTGTATAAAATATTTGCAACAGTTTGCTTCCGCAATCTAAATCGTCTGAAGAAGTAAATATCGCCCCATTTATTGAAATGGTCCAATTTTTCATACATATTATACTGTCGCCTTTCAACCAACAAATATTGATTGTAGTCTTCGTCACTGTTGTCACTACTCCAGGAATCCCAAATGCAACTTACAAATGAACTGAATTCGCAAATAAAGCAATGCACTATATGTGAACAAGACCATAAAATAACTCACTCCATTCTGCGCTTAATTTGTATTTATTATATTAGTTATATTCGTTATCGAACAATATGTTGTCAAAAGTAATACGGAGTATCAAAATCAAGCCTGAACAAACGAAGTTCCATAAAATCATTGGTTAAATGTAGTAAACCGACTTAAATCGGCCGGTTATCGATTTCTCTGTTTAACTAGCCAAACCATGGATTCTCTGGTTAAAATTTTGGTGAACAAACACATTCGACGGTTACCGGCTGGAATAACCGTTGATTAAAGTTAACCGAGGCTGAACAGACCGGGCCAAAGTGCTCGTTTTCGCGCACCTGTCAAAAATTCAAAAAGATGGCCGCCATACGTGCCCTGTTTTTTTTTTGTTTACATACAAAAAAAAACAAATTAATGAATTAAACGCCAAACTCACAAATGGCCATTTTTCCTGCGCAATATATTACGTGTACGGAGACATGTATGTTTCCTAGTTCAATAAAAAGTCAACAAAATATTTTTTTGTTTTTTGTGTATGAAAAAGCTAACAACTCCGTTTGAGTTATGTTGTGATAGAGGACATGTCCTGAATGTGGTGTTACCTGTTTTTCTCCTTACTTCGCATAATCCTAGAATGTCCCAGTTTAAGTGTTGTAATTAATTTTCTAGTTCAAGTCTTCAAGTAGCCGTTCTCTATGTGATAGAGATCTTACGTTGTGATTGTATG